>JAZHRO010000073.1:18542500-21042500 GCA_037157565.1 Thalassia testudinum | reverse complement strand
CATCCTCACTTTATGAGGATGTCTGTGCTGTACAAGAGAATGCTAGATCCAACCTCTACTCGAATGCCTATAATCAAGGTTGGAGAAACCACCCTAACTTCTCTTGGAAAAATCCGGGGCAACAGACCCAATTCCGACCCAGCAATTATGCTCCGCAACGACCAATGGGTCAGGGTCAAGTATATACTCAGTTGCCTCCGAATCAGGTCAATCAGCCAGCTTGGAATGCCCGTCAACCCGCAGGGCAGGCTGATTTGAACCATCAAATAGTAGAGATGCAAGGATCTATGCTCCAGCTCATGCAGCAAATGAAAAACTCACTGGACAACTTGCAATCCGGGCTCATTGCTAACTCTCGCCAACCCGGATCTCTACCATCCCAACTCGTACCCAACCCACGAAACATTACGAATTCGGGCAATCAAGCCCAAGGGTACAGAAATCAGAGGGACCCACACGCGCATGCTCAGGTGGTTGAGCAGGGTTCCTCATCTTCTTCTTCTGTAAATCAACAATTCATGGTCAATCAAGCCCCTCCAATCTTTCCTAACCCTCCTCAAGACCCAAATTCTTACGCTTCTGCAAATTCTGTCACTTTGAGAAGTGGTAAGAAGACTCAGGATCCACAACCACATTATTCTAATCTTTTGAATCCTGAAGAATCTGAGGAGAGAGAAGAGAATTCTAAAGGAGAAATCAAGGCTCAGGAATCCGATTCCAAAGATCTGACTCGTGTTCCTTTTCCTGAAGCCTTAACCAAAGCAAAGAAGAAGAAGTCTGTTGATAGCAATGAGGAGCTTCTGAATTTATTTAAGAATGTTGAGATCAATATCCCGCTCCTTGATGCTATCAAGCACATACCGACTTACGCAAGATTTTTAAAGGAATTATGTACACAAAAGCGTAAGTCGAGAGAATCTGTTCCGAGGAAGGTGGTACTCTCCGAGCAGGCTAGTTCTGTTATCCTGCACTACCTCCCTCAGAAAAGGAGAGATCCTGGTGCTCCTTTGATTTCTTGCGTTATCGGAGATTACACATTTGATAGAGCACTTTTGGATCTCGGTGCATCCATCAACCTAATTCCGACTTCTCTTTACGAGAAGTTTGGGTTAGGCGAACTTCGGCCAACTTCAGTAACGCTACAGTTAGTGGATCGTTCGGTCACAAACCCGCGAGGCGTTATTGAAGATGTTATAGTTAAGGTCAAGGATTTTTATTTTCCTGTAGATTTCCTTGTCCTTGACATGGATGTACCAGATAATCTGAGGAACACGCCCATCATTCTGGGGCGTCCATTCCTGGCTACCGCAAAGGCCAACATTAATTGTGAAAGCGGTAGCATGGAAATCGCCTTTGGGGACCAACGTATGAAATTAGATATTTTTAAGGCGATCAATAAATTTGAGGATTGTGGAGTTATTGAGGAACTTGATGAGGATAATATTAATATTGAAACTTGTTTGACAGTTTCTTCAATTGAAAGTTCCTCTTTGGTTGATGAATTTGACCCGCAACCCTCTGACTTAACATCTTCGGAAGAGGTTACTGATTTTGTCCACTCACAACCTCTCCCTCTTGTTGAATCTTCAGCATCTACCCGACCATCAATCATCACCCCACCCCATCTCGAATTGAAACCATTGCCCGATAATTTGAAATATCAATTTTTAGGACCTCAGAATACGCTCCCTGTGATTATCAGTGCTAAATTGACAAAGGAGCAAGAGATTAAATTGATTAAGGTCCTAAAGGAACATAAGGAGGCAATTGGTTGGACCATTCATGACCTTAGGGGGATCGAGCCATCTTACTGCAATCATAGAATATTTTTGGAAGATGGATCCCGCCCTTCTCGCCAGATGCAGAGAAGATTGAATCCAAATATGCGAGAAGTGGTCAAAAAGGAAATCATCAAGTGGCTCGATGCAGGAATTATTTATCCAATCTCTGACAGTCCCTGGGTAAGTCCCGTTCAGATTGTTCCAAAGAAAGCCGGGATTACTGTTGTGACTAATGAGAAAGGAGAATCTGTCACAACTCGTTCAGCTTCATCTTGGAGAGTTTGTATTGATTACAGGAAGCTGAACACTGCCACTAAAAAGGATCATTTTCCCCTGCCCTTCATTGATCAAATCCTGGAAAAATTAGCCGGGCAGAAGTACTTCTGTTTTCTTGATGGCTACTCGGGATACAACCAAGTTCCTATCCATCCCGAGGATCAGGAAAAAACTACTTTCACCTGTCCCTACGGAACCTTTGCTTTTCGTAGGATGCCTTTCGGGTTATGCAATGCACCTGCGACTTTTCAAAGGTGTATGCTAGCCATATTTTCTGACATGGTGGGAGAGTTTATGGAAGTCTTCATGGATGATTTCTCCGTTTTCGGAGAATCATTTGACTCTTGTTTGGTTAATTTGGAAATGATTCTTAAGCGATGTATCAAGACACGATTGGTCCTTAGCTGGGAAAAGAGTCATTTCATGACCCAAGAGGGCATCGTTTTGGGTCATGTAATCTCTGAACGGGGAATTGAAGTGGACAAAGCTAAGGTTGATGCTATCGCTAAACTTCCTCCTCCCACATCAGTTAAACAAATCAGATCATTTCTTGGCCATGTGGGATTTTATCGAAGATTCATCAAGGACTTCTCGAAGGTTGCCCGCCCTTTGAGCAATCTTCTTGCCAAAGAAACACCGTTCGTTTTTGACGAATCATGCCAAAAGGCATTTGATTTCTTAAAAACGGCAGTCACCTGTGCGCCAATTTTGCAACCACCTATTTGGACAACCCCATTTGAGATCATGACCGATGCTTCTGATTACGCGGTCGGGGCTGTCCTGGGTCAGAAAATTGATCAAAAGCCCTTTGTCATTTACTACGCTAGTAAAACTTTGGATGAAGCCCAGAGGAATTACACTGTTACTGAAAAGGAATTACTCGCTGTAGTATTTGCGTTGGAAAAATTCAGGGCTTATCTCTTGGGGTCTCATGTTATTGTTTATACCGACCACTCGGCCTTGAGACATCTCTTGGCTAAAAAGGATGCTAAACCCCGGCTTATTCGTTGGATTCTTCTTCTTCAAGAATTTGATCTTGAAATCAAGGATAAAACCGGGGTACAAAATGTGGTGGCGGATCATTTGTCGAGACTCCTAGGTGATTCTTCTTGTCCGGACATTCCGATTGCTGACACTTTTCCGGACGAAACCATTCTTACAGTTTTAGGTGTCCACACCCCATGGTTTGCTGACATTGTTAACTATTTGGCCGTTGGTCAAATCCCCCAGGATTGGACCAAGCAACAACGGGATAGACTCAAATCTGAGGCCAAATACTACTTTTGGGAGGACCCTGAACTGTATCGCATCGGCTCTGATCAGATTATTCGCCGATGCATACCGGAGAATGAATTCAACAGTATACTTGAGTTCTGCCATGCATCTGGGTGTGGTGGACATTTCTCCGGGAAAAAGACGGCTGCAAAAATTTTGCAATCTGGCTTCTATTGGCCGTCTTTATTCAAGGATGCCCAGGAGTTCTCACAGTCATGCCCTCGATGCCAGGCACTCGGGAGCATAACTAAGAGACACATGATGCCCTTAAACCCTATTCTTCCTGTCGAAATTTTCGATGTTTGGGGCATTGATTTCATGGGACCCTTTATCCCTTCATTTGGACATCAGTACATTCTTGTCGCTGTTGATTATGTGTCTAAATGGATTGAGGCAATTTCCACCTGAACCAATGACCACAAGGTGGTCATCAACTTTGTCAAGAGAAATATCTTCAATAGATTCGGGATTCCGAGGGCTATCATCAGTGATGGTGGCACTCATTTTACTAATGCCCAATTCCGGAGTTTATTGGCCAAATACGGGGTTAATCATCGAATTTCCACACCTTACCATCCCCAAACGAATGGACAAGCCGAGATCTCTAATCGAGAGATCAAGAACATTCTGCAAAAAACGGTTAGGCCCGATCGCAAGGATTGGACTCAAAAGCTTGAGGACGCTCTTTGGGCCTACCGTACGGCGTATAAAACACCTATCGGCATGTCTCCATTCCGTCTGGTGTATGGAAAGGCGTGTCATCTACCCGTAGAGATTGAACACAAGGCATTCTGGGCAATCAAACAATGCAATCTAGATCTAAATCTAGCTGGGAAGACCAGGAAACTCCAACTATCTGAGTTGGAGGAGCTTAGAAATGATGCTTATGAGAATGCCAAGATCTACAAGGCTCGGACCAAAGCTCTACATGATCAAATGATTTCCCGCAAGAGCTTTGAGCCAAACCAGAAGGTCTGGTTATTCGATTCTAAACTTAAGCTCTTTCCTGGTAAACTTAGATCTAAATGGAGTGGCCCATTCATAATTGATCAGATTTTTCTAAATGGTGCCGTTCAGATTTCTGACCCAAAGACGGGTAACACCTTTAAAGTCAACGGTCAACGTCTGAAGCCTGTTGTTGGCCATAATCTTCCAGAACCCGTTTCAGACTCTGTTGCTCTAGCCATTCTGTGACTTCTTTGGCTGGACTTCGCCTAGCTGACGACATTAAACTCAGCAGTTGTACATATAACACAAGGCTGATACGAGCTTCATATCCAGGTGACATCTTTCATATTCTACCCTTTCTTTCATGTCTCTTTTTCAATGAGGACATTGCATCAGCTAGGCATGGGGGGGTGGATTCATTTTTGAATTAGTTGGTCAGCTTTGTGAAATTCATATAAATTGCTCTCTTTCTAAAAAAAAAAAAAAAAAAAAAAAAAAATTAGGAAGGATTAGTTGGACATTAGGACTTTTCAATCCTAAGAAATTTTACATTAGGATCTGAACACAAAGACCCCTCAGGTCTTTGGACTTAATTAGCCTGTGTATCTACTAAAATGTGGATTTGTCTTTGAGTTCTCGCCATCTTAATTCTATTATAATTGAAATAAATAAGTTTGGGTGATAAGTACACGACTTGTCAACCCACCCTCTGATTTAAGGGAATTTTGAGTCTTAAGCATCTACACACTTTCTTTGCACTGACTCGTTGTTTGGCGATTTTAACGGAAATTGGGTAGCTAATGAACCTTCTAGGGTGATATGGCTGGCAAGTTATTGTGGGTAACAGCCCATAGGTAGGTTGTCCAGAGCCCAGTCGCTGGACCTTTCTCTTTTTGCTGCTTTTAGGTAAATCTTAGACCAGGGAAGCCACCTACTTAAAAAAAAAAAAAAAAAAAAAAAAAAATCAGAAAGGAGAAAAGAACAAAAAGAAATAAGCCACACTTCGCCGCACGAGTATGGCTGGCAAGTTGTCGGTGGTAACAACTCATCGACCGGTTGTCCAGAACCCAGTTCAGAAAATGCACTAAAAATTCCCAAAACACTTAGGAAGAAGCGGAGAAGTAGAATAAACCGGGGAGATATACACTGGATTCACCCTTGTGTTGACTCCGTTAAAAAAAAAAATAAAAGTAGGGAGAAAGCTACCGGTTGTAAAGATACACCCTTAGGCAGAATTCTTTTTGAGGTCACCTAGAGGCGTAGAAATCCGAAGTCCGTTTTAATTGCCGGTCAACGAGTCTATCACAATCACAATAAGATGCTTAAAACTTAGGGTTCTCATCAAATCTTGGGTGAGTTGAATGGTCGTAGAAAGCCACTCTTAAACCCTAAAATTTGAAAATCCAAAAAAAAAAAAAAAAAAAAAAGTAAAAACAGAAAAAGAAATTTTTCTTTGAATAAGGCGAGGCTTGAGGCGGTCTGCATTTTGGCTGATACCCGGGCACTGTTGTGTCTTTGAAAGTTCAGTTCTTAAGTAGACAATTTCTTAATGATTGAAAATAACTCAGGTCCAAATAATCTAACCTAATTCTTTTATAAATAGCATATAGTTTTTGCTAGGGACTAGCAAAAGATAGGCATGGGGGTATGATGTAAACACATTTACACTACTTAAAATGTCTATTTATGCATGTTCTTAAGCATAGGATTGCATTTCATGATATAAATATTGCATTACATGCATCATCTTGCATTTAGAGTAGCTTGAATAAAATGGAGGTTAATTGTCTCCTTTTATGTGCTTGGACAGGGCAAATATTTTATCGGGGCCTCGGATCAAAGATCCAACCGTATGGATATGATCAGGGCGACGATTGGAGTTCAACGACTCCAAGATCGCCCTAATCAGGCATCCGTAGCATCAGATAGAGACCGGGGAACCCTAGAAGATCAAGGGCCAGGATGGTGTAAATCCGCACTTCAGATGGAAAATCCGACCACACGGATGAATTCGGATCGACGATCGCAGCCGAACGACACAAAAATCGAGTCAATCCGACATCCGTGGCACCATCTACAACTTCCAGAAGATGGACGGCCAAGATAGCGCCACGTGGCGCCATCCCAGCCGCCCAATCGGCCGCAGGAGTCCTGTGAAGACCGCGCACCGTCTCCTCTCCGCCGTTGGATCTCGATCCAACGGCTGCGGTCGCTCGCGTTTAAAAACGCCCGCGCGACCATTTCGCCCGCGTAGCGCAGCGGCGACGCAGCTGCGGGCGAAGCGGAGGTCGCGGGTTCGAGCCGCGGTGAGGGGGTCGAAGGCGCGGACGAGCGGGCGCGCACGAGCGTCGGATGAAGATCCAACGGCCGCGCGCGCCCGATAGCGCCGACGCGCAATTGGACGCTCTGGTGGACGCTCGATCGCACGCGGGCGGGCGTGCTACGCAGCGGGCGTGGACGCGATCTAAGCCGTCCGATCTCGCGATCGGATGGCTGAGACGACGCGGACGTGCGTATGCGTTACGCGCGCAGGCCAGCCGAGCGGGCGCGCGTGGGCGCGGCGGCGACGGCGACGGCGGGGCTTTAGCGACGGTTTTATCCGTCACTAAAGACCCCTTATTTATTATTTTGAAGATGTAATGTCCATTTTGCCCCCACTCCTTGCAACTATAAAAGGAGACCCCCTCCATACGAAATTTTCATCCCTTCCTTCTCCTCTCTACCTCTCCAAAGCTCAAGAGAAGCTTGTCCCACACCCGGGATGCTTCTCGCGAGATAAAGTCCAAATTTTCGTCCCCCTTCGGAAGTGGATCCCGCGACGACGACGGCGTGCTGCTTCGTTCCCGTTCTTCTGCTTCGTCCTCCTTCGTCCCGCCTCATTCTCCTTCGTCCAGGCGTCGTCCCGTCCGGCTCGTCCTCCAAGCGACCGTCGAGGAGGATAACTTCTCTCTCCCATTCTTATTTACAGCTTTTCTAGTGTAGAATTTTCCTGCTTTATAGTGTAATTGATTCCCCGCTTTCTAGTGTAACTTTCATTTCGTTTGCTTGTATAAACAATTGAAATATTGAATGCATGTTCTCTTTCTCTCTTTCTCTCTCTCTCTCTCAATTTCATAGCTCCATTGTAATTATTTCGCCTTGTTTATCAAAAATCCTAAAAAAACATAATTGCGAATATAGATCAACGTAGCCTCCCTGAGTTCGACCCGGAATTCTTATTTCGGTATAAATTTTATTTGTTGAACACGAATCCTTCGCTTTCGAACTACAACGACGGGTTTTCCAAAACCAAACACGTTAGCGTAGATTCTCGTTTAACACTCATGCACACCTTCTCGATTACTCTTTCTTGTGTTCATACAAATCTTACATGGACAAAATATCCAATCTTTCTTAGATCCAAATCTATACATTGATCGATCCTCATGAAACGCCCAATCCAAAAATCGACATACTCCAATATCATATGCTTCTATGTCTTCAACCGTTTATCCATCCACGTCTTATCCATGTCTACAATCGAAAAAAAAATCATTTTAAAAGGTCTTCAAATTTCATAGATGAATGAAAGAAAAAATATAATATAATATAATATAATATGTAGACAAGAGCAACCACAACAATATCAAAACTTAAAAAGATTGAAACTAAAAACATATGTGCAAAATAATAAATAATATCCAAATCGAAAGTAATGCTATGACCAAACAAACAAAGAATTTTGATTAAAAGATTCTTATAATAATAACTAGATCTAACTAAAATATAGGTCACAGTTATTCTTATAACTATAATAATAACAAACAAATAGGTCAACCCCATTTGTAGTAAGTGTGAGTGTTCAACCAGTTTGGGTGGGTTCAAGTTGAATTCAGTTTGGGTTGACAATGACTACCCATAATCTGATTAAAATACAATGGCTGAACTATTTGGGCAATCAATTTCGGTCGATCGGGTTGGGTGAAAATCATACGCTTCTCATCCCAAACCAAGATAAAAAATCATAATGGTTTAGTTTGACTCGTTCAAACTATAAATGCCTCATATGACATTTTGGATTCTTTGATGTTATGCACAAGTAAAAAAGATATTTGTGCAAGATAATATTAATAACAGATATTTGTGGAGATCAAAAAGTGGTAAACCTAAGGAGTAGAATAACCCACTTAGTTGTTTCTTAAAAATTCTAGTAAAAAACTATTTTACATTTATATCAACAATCTTTCTTGCTAAATGATTACAATAGTAAAAACCAATTCTAACGAAAATAATTTGAAGCCATAACAACAAAATTAAGACAAACCTAAGACGAAAGCAACGAAGCACCACGACATCTACTTCGGGAATTAAAGCTGGGATAGGTGAGTACAACCATGTTCACCAACCTAATTAGTGCATGTTTATTGAATGGGTCAGGTGGGGGATATTGGACCCACCAACCAAGCCATAAATGAACAAATTTTATGGTTTAGATCCAACCCAACTCATTACTCAAATAACCCATTTCCAATAGTTTGGATGGGTTATTTGAATTGACGTGAATAATACCCAAAGCAATAGTTGCCAATAGTACATGAAGAATTTCAGGAGTTTTTCCTCCCACTTGCCAATAGTGAAATTTGAACCCTGTAATTCCTCTATAACAAGAGGGAATGCAAAGTAGCAGTTGAGATTAATGAACCTTGAGGTGGTCCTATTTGGTGTGTTATGTTGGTCTATACTTATTTCTACCATGCATATTTTGTTGTCTGAAAGTGTGTGGAAGACCTATATATATATATATGGAGTCATTTAAACACTTGCATTTAGAGATGGGATAACAGATCTGCCCATAAAGGACTTGTCCTGTTGTTGTTCCTTTCTATTCGTGAGGGGGGTTTTCAACATAACTTTTTATTTCCTATGCAATTGCACGCTTCAATAGTCAAAATTAAAACCTGATTTAATAATGAGAAATAACATACTACCGTAAAACATTTGAGGCCTTGGAGGAGACTAGGACTAATAGATGACCTAAAGCAAGACAATGAACAAGGCACTATAGAGTTTGAAAGCAAATGGATTGTTTAAGGTCAGAAGAGGCTTTAGAGCCTTAGAGGCTCAAGACAAAAAGGCACATTGTAGGATTTGAATAGCCTATGATGCCAGGGTCATCTAAAAAGCTGATCAATTTAATTTTGGCATAATAAAGTTGGAAACAACAACAAAGTTGGGTAGCAAGAACCCTAGAGACCATAGAGATTGGAAATGGTATATTGAGACCATTGATAGTAAATGTAGACTAGGTGCTAAGGATGGCAACTGATTTAATCGTATAGTTCCCATCCCTATCATGGGAACAAGGAGAATACAGACAGTGGACAATTCGGGATTTCACGATAAGGAGGGTCGCAATAACCAAGTTTTTGAATTTTTCATATTTACATTGTAATTAAGTTCTTTTCAAGGAAAAAAACAAATCTCATTAAAAAAATGATTCTTTTAGATGTTGTTTGAATGTTAGCATGATACTCATCAAATAATATAAGAAAAAGAAGAATTATAGCTAATAATTAAGATATTATCATGTGCAATGCTCATATAATTATTATATCTTTAACTAGTAAATAAGTGCTCAATCCTTGAACCTGTGGAGAACCAATATGAACAGCTCTTCCGTCATAATTTTTTTGCTTAAAATCCATGGACAACATCATCTCCCTGACCCCAAAGCTTATGTAGGAGAATAGTTTAGTAACCAACAATGAAACATCACCCAAATCAGAGGAGGGCCAGATATAGAGGATGAGGGGGAGCAGCGACGGGGGAAGGAGGAGGTGGCGGCGTCTCCTCAGGAGCGCCGAAGCCCTAGGAGTGCCAAAGCCCTAGGTGGTGGCGTCGCCCTGTTTTCGTTGGGGCCCTTTCTCCTCCTCCGCCGCTCCTTGCTCGTCATGTGCTGGCGCCGCCCGTCCTCACCATCCTCTCCCTCGACTCCCTCATGCGCAAGGGTGTTGCAGCTTATCACTGGAGTAGAGGTGTTGGGAGGGGAGGGGTGTCGGGTGGAGGCGTTGGGATGGGGGAGTCGTCGGGAGGGGAGGGGCGTCGCTGGACTTGGGGGTATCACCAAAGGGAGGAACAAGGGTTATGGTGGACTTGGGGGGAAGGGGTGCTGGCATCGCCCGTCCTCATCGTCCTCTCCCTCGACTCCCTCATGCGCAAGGGTGTTGCATCTTATTGCTGGAGCAGAGGCATCGGGAGGGGAGGGGCGTCGAGCGAAGGCATCATTGGAACCAAAGGGAGGAACAAGGGTTTTGGTGGATTTAGGGGGAAGGGAAAATGTAAAAGGGGGACTTTTTTTCGGATGGGTGGGAGAGTGTCCACCTTATTTTTTGTTTTATCTTTGCGACGGTAATTTTAGGTCTCTAAATATATTGCAATTAGTTTTGTATAGGATATGTTATTACTGTCACAAAAAATGGATCCTTTTGTGATGGAAAAATTTATTGTTGCAAACAACCGTCACAAAAGCATAGTTTTCTTGTAGTGGTACCTATCATCTCAATTTATTTACTAGATTAAAGATGAAATTGAAATGGTGAGGACTCGAGACTAAGTCCACATTCAAGTGGACACCAAGGCTAATTAAGCCCGAAGACCTAAAGAGTCTAAGTATTCAAGTCCCAAAGTATCAATTCCTAAAGTTTGTAACTTCTAATACCTAAGTTCTCGTCTCCTAATTCTTTTTCTTTTTAGTTTTAAGAATAACAAGAAATTACTGTTACGACTGACAAAAAGATTATTTCATAAGATATATCCACCCCCCATGCTTAGTTAATGCAATGTCTTCATTGTTAAAAATGAAAGCATGTAGGAGAGTAGAAGTGGAAGAATAGCACCTGGTTTCCATGAGATTCTAGTTGGCTCGAAACAGTCTTTACACATGCTGAGTTTAGTGCCTTTAGCTAGGCGAGGTTCTCAATCAAAAGTAACTCACATTGAGGCTGTAATAACACAATTTCCAGGCCCCTAGATTTGGGTCCCGGAGAGTAAAAATGGGCCTGCCAAAGAGATGATCAATGAAAGTGGCAAGCTGGTGGTGCAGGGAGAGCCCAAATAGTCTTCAATAGGAATTTTGTTGATTTAGTATAGAGGAGGTGTGGGTGGATATAGAATTTGTGCAATGGTTGGGTGAAAAAGGATGATGATTGTTTGGTGATGAGTTGAGGGTTTGTGGGTACTCTAGAATATCTAACATTTCAAGAGTTTCTCCCCAAAGTTCAATTTCATCCTCACAATTTGGGTGCTTAATCCAACCATCCTGATATTCATGATTCCCACCCAAACGTTGAACCTCAAACTCTAACAATTCAGGATGAGGTCATTGTTGGGTTTTAACTTGATCATGTGAATCATCCAACAAATTTCCAAATTCATAAATGTCTTCCTCATCTCGGGTTGCCACAATTTGTTGTATGTCTTTATTGTCCTCAATTATCCCTGCAACCGTGTGAATGTCTTCCTGAGTTTGGGTTGAGTTGGCCCTTAAAAGGTTGTCTAAGGTATGTATGGCCATTACCTCTTCTATTCTGCCAAGCTCCTCCATCAAACCACACTTAATTTTATCCTTCTTTGAGACCTCAAAAATATTAAATCGATTCGTTTTATTCCCAGAGGCCATTTCTATATTTCTCACAAACAATAAAAACTTGCCTTAGAGGTAGCCAAGAAAGGTCTTCCCAAAATAATCGGGGTGTGGTTGAGCTGTTTTGGTGCTTCCATGTCCAGGACCATAAAATTAGCAAAGTAATGCAAATCATTAACCTTGACTAAAACATCCTCTAAAATACCCCTTGGTTTTGTAATGGATCTATTGGCTAACTGCAAGGTTATGTTAGTGTATTTCAGGTAACCTAGACCCAATTCCATGTGCAGTGAGTTAGGGATCACATTAATGGAAGCGCCCAAGTCAAGAAGGGCCCGGTCAGAAGTGATGTTTCCTATTGTGCAGGAAATCAGTGGGGCTCCTGGGTCCTGCTTCTTAGGAGGTAGCTTGTTTAAGATCAGTGTGCTTGTGTTACTAGACAAGACTACTCTCCTAATGTTTTCAGATTCCGCTCTACGCTTTGCTTTATATGAATTCAGTAAACTTATGGCATAGGTGGGGATTGATCCGATAGCTGCAAGGAGTAAATGATTGTCAATTTGAAAGCCTGAAGTAAGGACATCCTTTCCTCCAATCTCTCCTCTGACTTTTTCTGTTTGCCCATACAACAGAAACATACTCCCAAATCAGACTCTGATGTTTTGTTGATCACATTCTTAGTTGGGAGTCTAGAATTCTTACTACGGGGCCTAATAGTGTTGCCATGGGGTTGGGTAGGTCCCTTGTGTCTACTACCACTCCTCAAGGTGATGGTATTTACTATGGCAAAATGCTGTTGGTTAGTGCCTTGGGGAGGGTTAGGAAAAACAAGAGGCTCTCGGTTGATTATGGTAGGAACTTGGTTCACTCCGGGAGGGGCTAGGGTGGCTTAATAGATAGCATGAGCTTGAGCATGCGACTCCCCATCATTACCAAACCCTTGAGGCTCAACACCTCAGTTCTGTACATTCCTTGGGTTTGGTATAGGTTGTGATGGTAGAGATCTTGGCTATCGGTTGTTTGCACCAAGTCCGGATTGCAAGGTGTCCAACGAAGTTTTCATTTGTTGCATGAGCTGGAGCATTGACCCTTTGTAACGACCCGGTTCCCGAGTCCCTACGAGACACGAGAACCGGACCGACTCGACTAATCCCAAGACCTAGTCGTCCAACGAGGAAGTAACCAAAAGACAGTAAAATAAACCACATTCAGCATGAATATAACTAACAGTAAGAAAGTACAGCAGTAAGGAAAGAAACTACTACAGTAGGTACCACCACAACAGTAAAACAACATTAATCATATAACAAGAACTGCAGGTAAAGAAGGTACAGCGGAAACAAAAAAACTACTCACTAGAACAGAAACAAAAGAGGTACAAAAGACTGTGGTAACTCTACTGGACCCTACTCGGCCTAGCGTCCTCTGCAGCCGCCGACCCTGGCTGCTCAACACCTGGTCCTGAAAAAGGTAACGAGTGTAACACGTCAGCAAAACGCTGAGTAGAGTGGCAAACTAACTAAAGGCAACAGTAGAGTGTACAGTAGCTGTTATGTTCTATTACTTCCTTTATTCACATCTTTCAATTTTTCTCACTATTTCATTTGTTTCTCAGATCCTTTACTTGATCTCGAATGTCCTCGTGGGAACGATCTTGATTGCAGTCTTTTCCAAAAGTAGAAGTAGCACGTGGTGCTCTCCTGGCCGGGAGAGTCCCCCGTGGTGATCCTACCCTCAGTCAACCACCCCAAGGTCACTGACAGACGTAACGGTGACTACGGCACGCACGATAAACGCACAGGTAGCTAGCCCGCACTGGCACGCGGTCAGTCGTTTCCGTTAACGGGTGAGCTCAAAGCACAGCACGGAACCAGGGCAGAGCCCTCTCAGTAACAGGGGTCCAACCCCTCCACAGTAACCAAACCGGGGCCTTGCCCCTCCACAGTCCACGCACCCTCGCCTGACTACCCTGGTTTGCCCTAGTGGGCCTAACAAGTCGGTGAAGGAGGCTAGCAGAACCCTGGGGCCCGTGGGGTAGCTAGTACTCCTCTCCTAACACTACTAGCTCTCCTCGGTACTACGTACACGAGGGCCAACAAGTCGGTACAGAGTGGCCAGTCCTAACCCCCGGGTCCCTGGGGCGGCTAGCTCAGCTCTGCACTAAACAGGGGGACAGTCGCTCTCCTTGGTACTCCGTACTCAAGGGCCAGCTCACTTCCCCAATTCTATTCCATTCGCTTTCCAGGAGTTCTACTCCTACTTCCCCGTAGGGTTCCAGAACATCTTATGTCTTACTTTCCAGTTTCACGTTCTTACAAACCATGATCCCAATCATGTTTCTTTATTCATAACAGGCAGCTGTGAATTCAATTTACAGGCAGCTTTATATTCCTTCCCATTTTTTTTCCAAGACTGCAGTATTATACATTCCACTAGTTTTTCCATCCTAAGATTCATGCCACATCCTAGGATCTAGCATACAACTAGTTTTCCAGCCCAAGGATTCATGCATCACCTAGGAGCTATCATTCCATACATTTCTCATTCCTAGGATTCATGCAATGTCCTAGATTCTAGTTATGGTTCCATACTTTAACAGATTTTAAACTTAAGCCACTCTACCAGGTACAACGGGAGTAATGGGGGCGTGATCGGGAATCCCGCATGCCTCCGTGACTCTCAAGACTGCAACTGAACGAGGTCCTATCACAAGGATCAAACATAAGGAGTGTCTCAAAACAGTGTATAGCTACTGTAGACGGGTAGAGGAATTAATTCTGAAAAGAACGTAACTCGAATCACGGAAAACGGAGCCCGAACGGGCCTTAAACGGGTCGAAAAAGACGATACTGTGCAAAATTAGACGTCTGGAACTCCTCCCAGACGTCTGGAACTCCTTCTAGACGTCTTAAACAGTGGATCAGAGAATTACCTGTTCAGCGTGGTTTCCCAGACGTCCAGAAGTCTGCGGGGACGTCTGGCCTATCTCCCAGACGTCCGATGGTTACCCCGGACGTCTAGAGGTCACTCCCGCCGTCTGGTACAACTTCCAGACGTCTGATTTGCAAAGGATGGCGAATCAGCGAACCTGCGCACAGCCAACCCCTCCCTCAGTACGGTCAGTCGACAGGAAGGAAGAAGAAGGCGGAAAACTCACCTTTCAGACGTCTGTATGAGCTTCCAGACGTCGACCTTGCCGTCTGGCTATCAACCCAGACGTCTGATTCTGGAAATTTTTCCAGAATCAGGGCGCTGCTCGGCCTCCGCTCGCGACACCGCCCGCGTCGCACCTCGCGCGTCTGCTGCTCAGCTCGCAGTAGGTCCCTCTCCGCGCCCCCTGCGCCCTCCGCCGGCCGGCCAAGCCGCTCCGGCGAGCTTGCCCTCACGGCAGAGCTCCGCCCTCGCACGCTGCACCTTCGCGCTCACTGCGGCCGCCGCTGCCGCCCTCGCGTCTGCTCGCTCTCGCGCACAGGAAGGAGAAGAAGGAGGAGACGGTGGAGACGGGAGGGGAGGCGTGGCCCTTTTAAGGCCGCGCGAGGAGGAGAGAGGAGGTGGCAGGCCGCCTGCAGCCACAGAGAGAGAGAGGGAAAAAGAGAGAATAACGAATATGCCCGCGGGTGTGGACGATAACGGTTTTTCAGACGTCTGTAAACCATCCCAGACGTCTGGCAAGACATCTGGATGTGATCCAAGACGTCTGGTAAGACGTCTGGGCCACCTCCCAGACGTCTTAAAATACGTCCGGGGCACGCGTTCATTACACCCTTGCATTTCTACCATCTTTAGGTTTAAATCAGCTTGCTCGGCGAGTTGTTGAGCATTCCACATGGACTGATTAACGTGATTCGAGGGCAACTGAGTATATACATGACCCTAACCCATTGGTTTTTGTGGTACATAGTTATTGGGTCGATATTGGGTCTGCTGCCCCTGATCTTTCCAAGAGAAGTTAGGGTGATTTTTCCAACTAGGATTGTAGGAATTCGAGTAAGGGTTGGACCTAACATTCTTTTGCACGGCATGAACATCCTCATAAGATGACGATGAAGAAGGATTAGAAAAACTGGGATCAAAGGCCCCAGTTTGGAACCCATAAGGTTCCGAGAAGAGCTGGCCTGAAGGTCAAGCCGACTCCAACTGGTTCACAAACTCCCGTCTTGTAGGAGCTTGTGAAGAATGGAATCCCAATTCGTGGAATTGAGTGGATATAGAAAAATTTAGAGTTTTCAAGCATCCACTCTTCTATTCGTTTGGCAACCAGATCCATCTTATCTAATTTATTGCAGATCAATTCCATATCAAACGTATGAGAATCTTAGACCTCATTGGCATTTGATCTTGTTTGTTGGATCAGTTGAAGGTTTCCATGGAGGCATGGTTTAAAGAGTTTTCATTCATTTCCTCAAGCAAAGCATACGCGCTATCTACGTTTTTGTTGAGGAAATTGCCTCCGCAAGAAGTATCCACGTGATTACGGAGTTGATCATTTAACTCGTGATAAAAAATCTACACAAGTTTCCATTTAGGCACCTCGTGGTGTGGACACTTCCGCAACAGATCATGGAATCTCTCCCAGGCCCCATGAAACAGTTCCCCTTACTGATGGGCAAAAGTGGTAATTGCCCGTCGCAATGCATTGGTTTACCCAATTGGGAAGAATTTCTTCAGGAAGGCCGATTTCAAAGCTGTCTAGGTAGTAATTGGTCTTCTAATGGTACGGTACCAATGTGCGGCCTTATCCCTGAGTGAATGGGGGAAAAGCCTCATGAGCATTTGTTCTTCATCCACATTCCACGATTTGATGGCCTGAACCAGAGTGATCAGGTCCTTGAAATGATTGAATGGGTCCTCTGAGCTATGCCCGTGAAAGTGTTTAATTAGACTCAAAATTTGGGGCTTGATCTCAACATCACCAACGGGGATCAAAACGCCGGGATGATCCTCATAATTTGAAGGATCATAAAAATCCTTCAAGGGCCGAGTGCCCTAACCATTCATTCATTGGAGCCATTGCTGCATCTGCTACAATTCTTCCAACTACCTCTGAATTAGCTTCTATTGGTTCGGGGGGGGGGGGGGGGGGGGAGGTGGTTGTTGATCAGCCATGGGATCTACTTGGTTATAACTCAACCTCTACCTTTGGGAATGGTCATAGGTCCTTCCAAACGAGGGTTCAAGGACCCCCTTCCAAGCATACATTGGAAGGAAGTCGGAAGGACGGGGAAGAGAAGGGATCCTGTAGCACAAAAAATACAAGCCTGTCCTTAGGTTGGGTAGCCTAAAGGTCTATAGACTCTCAAAGTCTGTCTTAAGATTATAGACGATTTACTCTACTTATATCCAGTCAATCCAACCAGTTAGAAGGAGGGACTGGGGAGAAAGTTCTTCCTTTGGCTTGTGCCTCCGGTTCCTAGTGTACCCCCCAGCCGCAGTCGTTTGACGCTACTCCCCTAGCTAGATATCAGATTGATTACTATAAGCAGGTTAATCTTGAACAATCTCAATCTAAGCCCTGAAGAGCAAATCAGTCCTTATGGCCAACGTCCAATCAATTTTAGTTAGGCTTGGGATAGTTAGTGCTTTCGAAATGTGATGGGCCTTTAATGGGTTATGCCATTAATGATTTGTTTGAGAATGTGTGTATGTGCACAACCAAAATATTTTCAAGCAAGATTATTGAGGATGAGGTGAATTTTAGGGTTCGAATCTTGCTTAGTAGCTTTTAGGATTCAAATATTAGGTATATTCAACCAAATTTCCAAGAGGCAAACCAAGTTTGAAATCACGTGTTCAAATATTTTCCTTTACAAATCTAGAAAATATGGAGTACCTGGCTTGACCTAAATATTGAATCCTATGGGACAGCTACAAAATGAATCAATTTTAAATTGGGTGGTGCGGTCCAAACAATTCAATCAAGTGACCCAGATGCATCACCAATTAGGCACGTAGAGATGCTTAACCTAAACTGATTTCTACTCCTTTATGTGTTGATTTGTGTGTACCGGTTCCACAAGTCAGAGTCTCGATTGAGTAAATAAAAATCAAGTTAGGTTATGTGCCTCAAGTGTGGGTGCATAAAGTGTGTATGTTGATTCGTCCCACAAAAAGTACCTTTTTATTTTTTTTTTTATATATGCGAAGGTGAGATGAGTGGAGTGGCAAACAAGATAAGCAAATTCTACCCTAGGGTTTATGCAAACACCTAAGTAGATTAGGTCTTGGTTATGAATGTGGCGAAATGAAATTAGTGGGAGGGAATGTGGGGGAACACTTATAGATTACTCTACCTTTGCTTGCGGTTGGCTGTGCGCTGCTCGCTTGTGCGCGTGCACGCCCATGCACCAATTGGCGAATTGGGGAGGTCATGGGGATAGAACTCGCACCTCTCGTTTGAGGAGCGGGCGCTTCACCATTGCACCAAGGTGGTGGATTGTCGTGTGAAGGGTGATATGGCGTCAGTTGATCGTGTGATCATGGCCGTTGGATTTTCATCCAACTGTCACGATACAATCTTGAGCTCTTCTCTTGTGAAGGTGAAGAGATATAGGGCACCCCTCAGTCGTTGGATTGAGATCCAACAGCTGAGATCTCTCCATGCATGAGGCTAAGGCGGCCGTGGTTCATGTTGGGTGGTCTGGATGGTGCCATGAGGTGCCATCTGGACCGTCTATCTTCTTCTTCTTGTAGAGGGTGCTATGGAGCTCTGATTGGGGTGATTTTCATGTTGATGGATTGCGATTGTTGCTCCGGGTTCATCCATACAATCGAATTCTTCATCCGAAGCCCGTAAAGATGTTGCACTACCTCATGGCCATATAAAATGGAAGAATTAATGTACATAATACACAACTATCATAAATGCCATGCAATAGATGTTATGCAGTATTTATAACATGATATGCAATGCTAAGCCTAGGAACTATCTTAAATAAGTATTTTATCATGAATTCATGTGTGTTTATCAATAATCTGGGAAGACAATTCTAGGGGAGATAGAACTTTGGATTTGAGGGTTCTTGGTTATATTAAATTGATAATTTTTTACTAGGACCCTTACGATATTTTTGTGGACATGAAACCCACGTGTAGAATAATAGATTATCTTTTTGGGGTGAATGTTAAATGGACAACCACATCTATTGGTCCAGACCTACCTATTGTCTGGCATTTTAGACTTGGGTTATATGCCAAAAAATCGTAGGCCCAACCCCTTAAGCAAAACAATCTTCGATTCTGGGTAATTTTCATCCAGAGCCTTAGATTCACTCGATTCTAGGGCATGGGCTTGCATCACAATCTAGTCTACATTTGTGGACATACCTTGCGGGTCTGAAGGTCAATCTTTTTATTCTCATCTTGACCTGTTATTCTCAATTCTTAATGTCTTCTTTGTTTGCATATTATGCCCAGCTGAAAGTAATAACCTCAGCACTTGTACAGTCTGTTTGGATTCGGAGCTAATCGGTTAATCACAGAATTCAGGTGATTTTTTCTCTACTCCACTCTATTTCATGCCTTTTTAATACAATAAGGACATTGCATTAGCTAGACCTGGGGGTAGATATTTATCTCTAAATTATTTTGTCAGCTCCATGTTTTGTAAAATTTATTTCTTTTTATTTTCCTCATAAAAAATTTAAAAATATAAAAAAATTGAGAATTAGGAAAAAAGAACTTAGGTATTAGGAGTTTTTTGACTTTAAGAAATAATATAGTAAGACCTGAGCACTTAGACTCTTCAGGTCGACGAGCTTAATTAGCCCAGGTGTGCACTAAAATGTGGACCTGTTTTTCGAGTCCTTGCTACTCTAAGTTTATTATAATTGGTTAAATAAGTTGGCGTGATGGGTATGTGACTTATCAACCCGCCTTTTGATTTGAGAAGACTTTAAGTCTAAGCATATACACACTATTTGCATTGATTCACTTCTTAGGTGATCTTAACAGAAATTAGATAGCTAATAAACACATTAGGGTGGTATGGTTGGCATGTTGCTGTGAGTAATAGCTCATAACCACGTGCCTAAAGCCTAGCCATGTGCCTTTGGATAAATCTTAGATCAGGGAAATCAGCTGCTTAGAAAAAAGAAAAGAAAACAATTGACAAATAGGAAAAGGAGAAAAAAATAAATAAGTCACATTTCACCGGGCTGGCAAGTTACTGTGGGTAACTTTCCATTGCCGTTTATCCAGAGCCCAACTCACAAAATGCACAAATAATTCGTAACACTTAGGGAGAAGCGAGAAGTGTAATAAGATGGGAGATATGCATTAGATTCGCCCTTGTGTTAATCCTATAAAAATAAAAGTAGGAAGAAAGTTACAGGTCAAATAGATACACCTTTTGATAGAATTTTTCGTTAAGAGTCACCTAGGATTTGTAGAAAGTTGAGGTTCGTTCAGATTACCGTTTAATGAGTCAATCACATTTTCACAATGAGATGCTTAGTATTTATTCTTTAGAGTCTTGGGTGGGTTGGGTAGTCGTGGAAAGCTGCCACGAAATTCTAAACTCAAAAATTCCAAAAAAAAGAGAAAATAACAAAAAGAAAAAAAAATTCTTTATGGAATATGGCCAAAACTTGGGCGATTTACATTTTGGTAGGTACTCAGGTACTGTTGAGTCGTCGTAGTTTATGTTCTTAGTTGAAGTTTCCTAGTGTTGATAAATAACTTATGTCTGAGTAATTAATTCTTGTTTTATAAATAACATTTGATTTAGTGTTGCTAGGAACTAGTAAAAGATAAGCATATGGGTGTGATATATACACATTTATCTAGCTTAACATGCTTATTTATGCGAGTTCCTAAACTGTTTAGATATAGTTAATGATCGAGGGAATTTTCGCTTTACAAATAACTAATAATAATGATAATAATATTAATGATGTGTCGTCATAATATAATTTGTGATGGAAAAATCCAAGATCAACAAATTAATTAATATCAAACTTAATTGGCATAAACTAATGAAATCAAATCAATCTCCAATAAAGAATTAATCAAATGCTCCCATCAAAGATTCAATCAATTCAAATTTAGATATCAAGTCAAGATGAACTATGAAAGTATAATATCATCTCCACATGAAAGTAAATACACATATAGATAGTATATGGATATAAAAATAATAATAGTGATTCCAATGGTAAAAGAAAAAATCAATCAATTATAAAAACCAAAGCAAGCAGTAAGTTGCGGCGGAAGCACGCGGTTGCGGACATGGTGCGATGATTGAGACGGGCGAGCTGTCACCACTCTCGTCGGAGAAGATAGCTGAGAGGGGCATGGTTGCAGTATGAAATCACGGTGGCGAGGTCGTGGCAGTGGAGAAACGCGGTGTGGAGTCACGTACTGTCACCACGTGGGCGAAGAAGGCGGAGGTACACGGTTGTAGTCGCGGTCGCAGTGGCATGGTAGGAGAGCGAGCTTCGTAGTCGACACCGGGGTTGCTCACGGTTGGAGTGGCGAGGGCGTGGTGGAGAAAGGAAGCACGGTGGGTGCCAGCGGTTGCTGCTGTCGTGTGAGAGACACCGGCGAGGGTGGAGCAAGGTCGCGGTCGAGGTTGTAGTGGCTATCAAGGGAAGGACGCTGGCGAGGGTGGAGCACGGTGGTGGTCTGGTTTGGCGTGGGTCTTCCACCCGAAGGAGAGAGCCTGTTGCGGAGGTCTCGCTCTGTCGAGGGCAGAGCGCGGAGATCGCGGTGGCTTTGGTAAGGAGGTAGAACGAGGAGGAGCGTCCGGCGGGTGGTGGTGCTGTCGGGGCGCGCGGGCAGAGATCTGCGAGCAGAGGATGGTGCGGTCGTGGCGGTGAGAGGTCGTCGCGGTCACGGTAGCTGTGGCCGAGGGGCGGTCTGTGCGTTTGTGTGAGATGAGAGTTGCGGTTGTCGAGGGTGCGGTCGTCGCGGATGCGGTGGGCTGTGTTGGGTCGGTGAGCGGTGAGGGGAAGGAGATGAAGATCGTGAGCGGGAGACCAGGAGGGAGACTGAGGAAGAAGAATGAAGGAGGGGGATTCCACCGTGTGTGCCGTTGAGACGAGGAAGCGGAGAGGAGATGGCGCCCTGGGGTGTCCGTTGTGGGAGGAAGGCCTTTTTTTTCTCTTCTTGAGAAAGGGAGAAAGCGAGAGAAAAACGGAAGGGGTGGCCGTCCTAGAGGGAGCGGGGATTTTTCTCTCTTTTTATCTGGTGATTGAGGGAGGGCAGTCCCCTCAGGTAAGAAAAAGATCAATAAAAGGATTTAATAAATTCTCTCTTAATTTCCTTCCTTCAACACTTCTCGCCAAATTTCATGCCAATTTAAAATGTCTAGGTGGCATTACACATCTGATCTTCAATAAATTCCTACAAAAAGATATCCACGTAAATAATATACGATTGCACATTAATTACCGAATCATATGCAAAGTACCTTAATTAAATAAAAATACAAGAACGACAAACTACAAGCTTATCTAATTTCTCACTGTAATGTATGATTTAAATTAAATTCTTATCCCAATAAAAGTGTAGTTAGGCTTAATTATAGTCCACTAAAGTGGATCTATTAGTTAGCACTATAAATAGTGTATAACATTCATCATATTGCATTCAAGTTAACTTGTAAAAATTGAATATTAATTTATACACCTTTGTGACTAGGGGACAGAGACATATTTCAGGACTTCAAATGATGAATCCAATAGTACGGATGGATCCGTATTGACGATTGCAGCCCAACAACTCGAAAATTTGTCCGATGGATATCCGTGGCATGCTCTGCAAGCATTTGAAGATTGACGACCTAGATGACACTACGAGGTGCCATCCAAGCTGCCCAAGGGCCACTGCAGCCTCTTTCTATCCGCACCATTAGATTTAGGCCATTGGATCTTCATCCAACAACCATAGGTGCTCCACGTCACCCCATTAGTTGGGAGGCCTTCTTGTCACAAAGACCTCCATAGATCATTGGTCTCAAGTGCCATTCCCAAGGAGAGGTCAAAGGTTCGAGCCCCTGTGAGCCCTCAATTTTGCTTCAGCATGCCCAATTGTACTTTTGAGCTAGTGCAACACACACAACAGCTTGTACACTAGCACTCGGTGTAGCAGCGCACTGCACACATGGGGATCACGTTGTGTGCAATTTGCGCCTGCAGCTGCGGGGCAGCACTCAGCCATAACCCCCATCCACCACTATATAAAGCCTTTAACCCCCTCCTTTGCTACCCATCTCTACCTACGCCTATCCCACCTATTTCTAGAGCTTAGGAAGCATTCCAAAGCCTCCAGAGCTCTACTCCCAAGCTCCAAGGTCCTCCTAATAATGTAGCAATCCTTCCCTCCACCAAATACTCATCCCTCTCGGCACCACCTTCATAAGAAACCTTAGAGCTATCCCCTCACCTCCATTCAGGTAGTAGATCACCTTTATCACCTCACCGCCTTTCTCATAGCTTAGGTATTCCCAATAGCTTGGTGTAGCTTTCCTCTACCTAGGTTTCTCTTGCATCGCATCCTTGTTGTCTTGCACCTTAGCCCCTTCGTCTAGCTGTTGCCAAGTGCCGTTGTCTTGCCAAACAACCGCTTCAGGAGACTTATCTCATCCTTCTCTCTATTATTGCTTTATTTTCATCATCTTGTAATAAACTTGTGGATTGAATTAGAATTAATTGAAATTGTTCTCTCTATTTTCTCTCTCTACCTATTTATTTTAATTGCAAGTAGAATAACTCAGTTATTTCATTGTCATCCTACCTATATAAAATTACAAAATAATACAAAAGCTAAAAATCCCTAAAAACAAATAACACCAAATATGGATTTCTTAATCAAATGTTCGCTTTCCCATGTTTAACTCGAGACTCACCTAGTCTAGGTAAATTTATCTTATAGTTGGATTTTTTGCATGTACTACGATGTGGGTTTTTCTGAAACCTTAATTTCTCTTTTCTTCACGAATTTTCTGAGACATCACTCCTTATTTGATCATTTAGTCCATGAAAGAAAATATGAACTAATTACCATCTAGGAACCTCATGATGTGGGCATTTTTTTAAATTACATTCATGAATCTCTGCTAAACTTCATGTAATGGTTCTCTTGGACATTGGGAGAAGGTGGTAATAGCTCTTCTAAGTGCATTGGATTTGCCAATTAGGAAAATTTTCTTCAGGAAGGTGCTTCTTAGCTCCCCCGATGTGGTGATGGGCCTTCCTATTGTCCTAAACCAAATGGCTAGCTTTATCTTTTAGGGAAAAAGGGAAGAGTTTCATCCTTACCACATCATCATGTGTAATTTCTGATAGAGGGGGATGAGATCGAGTGTGATACAAATATAATACGGAATATAAATCAACAATTACACAAATGACAATCTTACAAGCACACAATGATTTTAGGTGGAAACCCAAACCCGGGTAAAAACCACCACCTAAACCTCTCGATTTACGATTTCCTGATTTACCTAGTCAATCGAATCCACTATCTGAACTACTTAAATGAGGGTAGTTCAACCTCAATACAACTACGCTATTTTGAACTAAGGGTAGTGTACCTCAAATCCCTCCTCTTCACGAGGAGTATTTTATCTCGTGGTGGAGACAGGAATTCACAAAGCAAATATTCAAACATAACTGAATTATAAATATCCTATAGAGCTATAAAGTAAATATGTTAAACTTAGCTTCTATAGGAAAAAGATACTTCCTTGAGATGGAAGTGCGTCGGCTAGCAACGCGGTGTGCGTGATCCATGCAAGGCATAAGGATGCTCTCGAATATGCAAAGGCAGGAGAGTGGGTGTGCAGCGAAGATGATGCTCTCGGAAGTGTAGTGAAGATCTTGGAGAGCAACAACTTCTAGATGATTTTCTTCTTCACTTGGACACAATATGATGTGGAAGTAGTATGTCAAGGTGCATCTAACAAAGGAAGGGTCCTCCTCTATTTATAGAGGCCCTAAGAAGGGTTTAGAAGGCATTGAGAGGCTTTCATAGCTGTTGGGAATAAATCACAAGAGATCAAGCTAAAATCCCAACGAAATCAGGGTCGTTTATGATTCTGATAGGGTTATCAGACATCTGGATTTAAGGTCAAACATCTGGAACTTCGTCTGATCTAATGATCGGTCGTTTTATCTAGAAGAGTTGATCATCTGGACAGTGTTGGATCAAGATAAATGTCTAAGAAGGTGATTAGCCCTACTTATTGCACTCATAAGATCTATTTGGAAGATGGGGCTCGACCTTCTCTCCAGATGCAAATGAGACTAAACCCGAACATGCAAGAGGTCGTTAAAAAAGAAATAATCAAGTAACTTGATGCGGAAATCATCTACCCGATTTCTGACAACCCCTGGGTGAGCCCTACTCAAGTGGTACCAAAGAAGGCCGGGCTCACCGTGGTCACAAATGATTAGGGCGAATCCACCCCCACCTGCACAACCACCACGTGGCAGGTGTGTATTGACTATAGGAAGCTTAATCAAGCCACTAAAAAAGACCATTTCCCCCTTCCATTCATTGACTAGATTCTCGAACGATTGGCAGGGCAGAAATATTTTTGCTTCCTCAATGGATATTCAGGATATAACCAGGTTGCTATTACACCCGAGGACCAAGAGAAGACTACGTTCACTTGCTTGTATGACACATATGCATTTCGTCGTATGCCATTCGGGTTATGCAACACACTTGCTACCTTTCAACGTTGCATGTTAGCCATCTTCTCAGAGATGGTAGGTGAATATTTGGAGGTTTTTATGGATGATTTCTCCATTTTTGGAGACTCATTTGACCATTGTCTTTGTAACCTGGAGAAAATCCTGAAATGATGTATTGAGGTCAACCTGGTTTTAAGCGGGAAAAGCGCCACTTTATGGTTCAAGAAGGGATTGTCCTTGGTTGCATTGTCTCGCATAGGGGCATAGAAGTTGATCGAGCTAAGGTTGATTTAATTTCCAAACTTTCACCTCCTAGCTCGGTAAAGCAAATCAGATCCTTCCTAGGACACGTCGGCTTCTATAGAAGGTTTATAAAAGATTTTTCCAAACTTTTCAAGCCCTTGATTGACCTTCTAGCCAATGATATGCTCTTTGACATGACACCGGATTGCATCAAGGCCTACACTACCCTTAGGGATACAGTCTCGACTGCACCCATTTTACAAACCCCAGACTGGTCCCAAAACTTTGAGATAATGTGTGATGCATCGACTTTACTGTTGGAGTAGTCCTAGTGGTCAGGCATTTTTCACTTACAGATAATACGTCATCGCAGTGAAATTGCGTGGTGGAAAAATCCTGAACAAAACTAATTATCAATAAAACTAACCACGGTGGAGGAACACATCAATAAATTCACGAATAATTTTGCCTTGTATTTATCTAATCGAGTGCGAGATTCGTGCTCAAATCCGATGTAAAATGCGACGAGAACAAGAAGACACAATAATTTCTGAATGTGAGGTTATGTGCGTAATTTTTCCTCCCCGAATAAATCGCAATGACATGTAATGTAATTAAATCCCAAGACATTGGTCTTTCTCCTTTCAAGTTTGATGGCATTTCATGCATGTATATATAAATCTACGCTAACATATGAAGATATGAATGCATGTAAGCAATACTTGTGAGGGCATCCATACAATTTCAGATAAATAAAATATTCAAAAACATAAATCAAATTACCACCAATGGCATTAAATGTAAATTCTAATTGCCCTCATACTGTAGCAAAAAAGGGGATAACTCCCCTTGGCATGTGCGAGAAAAGGAAGGATCGACTGGAGGAGAGAAGCCGGGGGGGGGGGGGATGTCTGCGACAAGGGCATTTCAATGGCGGTGGTGGCACGGCGAATGGCGGCTAGAGTTGGCGCCGGTGACGAGGAGGATCGACGGTGGCGGTAGTGGCTTGCTGGCTAGCGTGGGCTGCTGTCGTCCTTCAGAGGGTGTGACTGCCCTTGTGGGGTCGAGGTGAGGTCGTTGGCGTCGGTGGGACGAAGGCTCGAGGCTGGACGAGGTAGCTACGTGAGGTGGACCGGCGGGGCTGCTGTTGGAGCAGCATCTCTTGTGCCTGCAGACCACGTGAGGGGGCATGCACGGGCATGCGTAGTGGCTGTTGCTGCTACTGTGCATGCGTGTGCGGTGGCTGTGCAGGGCTAGTTTTTGCTGGAGTGTGGTGCGCGTAGAGCAAGCGGCTAGTCGTGGCTGAGGTGGTCTTGTGGTGGTGAAGCTGATGGGTTGGTGATTGTTGGGTTATTGTGGATGAAAGAGCAGGTAGATGAAGAAGGAAGAAGAAGAGATGGATAGTAGGTGGTGTTGTGGTGTGAGAAGGACGGTGAGAGGGTGGTGGTGGGTTGTGGTGATGGCATTGGTGATGGGGAGGAGATGTTGGGGGAATGGCTGGTGGTGGTGCTCTCTGTCACCGAGCACCACCGCGTTGAGGCGAGTGGAGGAGAGGTGAGGTCAGCGTCGATCCATAGTGCAGGCCTGGGTCCACGGTGCATGTTCGGAGCACGGTGCAGGCGAGAGGAAGAAGATGGAAGCCGATGATCCCTTTCCTCCGTAGTGGTTACTTTTCCTTTAAACAAATCCTCTCTGTCAATTCTCAATAACTCTATTCTTCTTCACTGACGTGAATTAAGGGATTTTGAACCCCTTAGCAACTGCCACCTCCTGAAGGATATCTGGAAGAGAGGTCGGTGGTGGACTCCCTTATCGCCGTCAAAGATAAGGATATTTTGAATAAATTGCAAATATACCCCAGTTTGTCATTACATTGTGTCTCAGGTCCTCCATTTTCAATTTGTTGGAACCTATAAAAAGAAAGTTGTGTGTAAATACAAAAATAACTTATTCCCCTCTTCAAAGCTTAAAATAATTTTTCATTAGTTTCTAAGCTCTTTGTTAACCTCAACAATCATCTAACAATTATTTAGGCAAATAATTAATCTACTAATATAGACCTATCAAATGCCCCCACGTTTAAATTTTGCTAGTTCCTAGCAAAAAGTGAAAAACAATGGAAGCAACTAAAAAATTTCTTCTTTTCTTATTACAAAAATTTAGAGATCCATACAAATGTGAAGTGATAATAGCCTAGGTAACGGATCCAAGTGAAAAGCCAACCTATATTTAAAGTTCGTACTTAACCCTTGGTAAACATTTATTAGGATAGGCAACTACTTCCTTCAAGGATAAAGTAGAAAATAATATGTAATTTGACCCTAACTTTTTGACCTAGGTAGGAGATACTGAGTTGAATGGATTTATATTTGGTGGCTCACACTCATCTGGTGCTACTTGTAGTCTAGTATTGTAGACTCGAACTCTCCAGACTATCAAATGAGTCAACCCAGAGAGAGGCTAAACAACTGTGCCCTCTTGATATTTCTTTGTGCTCACTCTTTCTTTCTTTTCTTTCTGAGATCACAAATCTCACCAGATTTTGTAAATATACTGACTGTTTGGTGGCCTCACATGGCATTCAACTTCAATTAAAGTCCTAATAACCCTACAACTGAGTTAGAGGACCTCAATCAATATTCGGGCGATTAGAAATACTGAAAAGTAGGTATGAGTCATATTTGGTGGATCGCAATGGGTGTTTTTGTTATTGCATCAAAACCATCGACAAATAATGAAAAAATGACAAGAAGATAAAACTCCAAACTTGGACTCTGTTCTTTTTCTTTTCCTCTCTCTTTTTTTTTGATATTATTTTCTAAATATAAATATTTCCTTTTTCTTCTCTCTCTTTTTCTTCTTTTTTTTTCCAACTAGTAACACAAAACGACGCATACTTTTATTTATGAGTCATTATTAGGAATAATGATGGTCAAGAGGATATTGTGTGGCTTATTTTGTGGAAGTGCCTACAATCAGCACCAGGAAGAAATGGATAGGACAATCGTATTTCTGACCTTTGACATTACTACCCTCCTTCAGCCGAGGACTTTATGAAGGACGGTCGTAACCATCCGCCATAGTTATAGTTTTATTAGGACTCAATCTCTATGTATCTACCTTATTTGGTGACTCAGGAATTCACACCATGTACGCACACAGGAATGAGAGTGAAAACTATGCCTAACTCTGAGGTATCATCATCTTATTATCTAGAAATTAAGAGTCTTTACACTAGACTTAACGCACCAGTAGTCTCTCTACTTTTCCTCATAAATATTAGGTGGATCTAATAGAAGATAGTATGGCTGACTCCCTATTAACTGTCCAAGGATTCAGCTGACTAAAAATGCTTATTGGTTTTCTTCAAAGATCCATTACCCAGTCTATGTGCAAGTGAATGTACTGGATTCTAAACTCAGAAATAATTTAAGAAGAAATTCTTCAATGACACCTCCTTGTCAAAGATGTTTTGCTAGGGCTAACCAATTCAGCTCAAGAAAATAAAAGTTTTTTTTAATATATATATATATATATATATTATACTAATGCACTTAACCTAAATGCATGAATACTGCCTAAAAACGCAAGATGCACCCCCCATTGCTAAATCCTACAATGTCCTCATTGTAAAATTAAAAGAGGGGGAGAAAGGAAGGAAATCACCTGATGAGGCGTTATTTTGAATGCTGGGTTGCCTCCCAACAAGTGCTGCATTTTCTGTCGGTAGCCAGACTTATAGGAAACCTGTAAGTCTGGTTCCAAACAGAAAGAGCTAGGCCCTAAAAATATGTGTAATAGTGTGGGCCTAGAAAATAGATAGCCACGGATGTTGGCAAGCAGATGATGCAATGTTAATCTAAATGCTCGCCGGAAACATGAAAGCAGAGAACCTCGTAGGCTACCTGGGGAGGTCTAGGAATAACAAAAGGACCATGAGAAGCGACCTCCCGAAATGGAATTAGTGGATGATAACAAGGGTCCTCCAAAGCAGGAAGGGTTTTAAAATATATAAACATAATAATTTCAAACCCTTAAATGGCGAGACTAAAAGTACAAGCATCAATCCACACTCGCCATTCTACCGGAGGATGTACTAGCCTGATATTCTCCCCAAAAAGAATGTATATGAGCAGAGACCTGAGCTAAGGATTGGTTTGGGAGTGTAAGGGTTGTTTGTGGTGTTGGGCGGTAATGGTTAAGTCCAAGGAGGGCTTGCTTTGTGTTAAGTCCAACAATTCAGATTCTATATTATTCTCCTTAACAGTTGTAGAAAAATTGACGTTACCATGCCTATCATTAATGATCGGAGTCATATTTTCACCTTCTAGTATATGTGAATCAATGGTGGACTCCAAATCAAATTCCTTTGATGGCAGGGTCAAAGCAACAAAATCTTTTTCATTAATTTCATCCCTGGACTCTTTTGGTTCACTTAAGTTTTTGTCGAGGTGTATATGTGATTCACTAGTAAAGAAAGGAGTAGCTTCAGTATCTTAAATTATTTCTGAAGGAGGGTCAGTCTTGATGTTTTAGAGTAAGCCTATATCACTCCATTCTTTGTTCTCTTTGGGGCATAAATCCTCAATTGATGTGTATTGTCCTTGAGAGTCTCTCCTAGGCTTCTCACTATTGTGTTTATCCTCTAATATCAACTCCTGATTTTGCGGAGGATGATTCTCAAAATCAAAAGAAGGGAGGAATCCGGATTTCACTAGATTATTTATATCCTTAGGGGGTAAGTGCTCGAATAACACAATCCCCCTGTGATTCACTCCAAACTCGAAGGCCGGGTTCCTCCATCGAGTTATCATCCTCCTCTAAAATAAACTCTTTGTATCCCTGAGACCAAAATTGATCTAATTCATCCTACATTCCCTCAGGGTCACCTTCATTAGGCGCATTTAAATTCTCAGAATGATGAATGGTAGGTGTTGATTCCTTAAGTGGAGGGTCAGGATTAGGCTCACTAAGGGTAGAATGGGGTTCCACCACATGATTAATAGGGGAAGTGGCATGAACAATATGACCTTGACCCTGGTTATCAGGGGTAAGGAAAATACTGTCATTAGGGTCAAGGTCCTCAAGAGGTACCATCTTCCCTTTCTTTTGATTCCAATATAGCTCGAGTGGATAGTCACTAGGATTGTTCTCCTTTAGTGGTCGTGTCTCATGGGGAGAGTCTAAGTGATAGTTACTAAAAACGGGATCCCTATTGTCATTGGTTTCCTCAGAATTATTTTCATGATCACGGTTGTACGAGTAGGGATTAGAATCAATAGTAAGAGCGTAGCTAAGCTGTCTAATTTCCTTGTTCAATTGTTGACTATTCCTCAACATCTCTCCCATAGACTCCATCATTTCTTTTTGTTGGTTTTGCATTTCTATCATAAAAGATGAGAGGCTACTGCCATCAGATTGGGGAGGATAGTCAATCTCAGGCTCTGGTTGCCTAGGGGTATCGGTCCAACCTCGATAAGGAAAATCATGAAGGGTGGGAGGGTTGGGTGTTTGTGTAGTAGTGGGGATTCCATGGGTGGAAAATCCCGCTCCTAGGCTTTACTCAAAAGTGGGAGCTATCAGGCCAGTACTCCTAGGATAGGAATATGATTGATCCCATGAATTGTCATTGTACCCATCAAAGGATAGATATGCTTAGGATATGGGATCCTGGTTAAAAGATGGGAAGTATTGACTCTGATAATCTGAATGATAGGAGTAAGGGTGATCGATTTCTTTAATCCAAACAGGTTTAACTCTCTTAGGATTTAGAAGAAATCAGAACAAAAGCAGAAACTTCGTAGAGAGTTCTACCACTGTCAAAACAAATGCAAATACAGTGGGATCTATTTTTAGTAGATTCTAGGTCTTAGAATTAAGTGTTCAGTTGGTGGCCAAACAAGTTTTGCAAGAATTACGCTTCCTAGGCCGACCTTCGTTGGTGCCTACAACCAACTCGCAAGGGATGGAAGTCTTGAATCGAACCCACACATGAGGAACCGAAGTAACTTGGTGGATAGGCTTGTTGCTTTCCAACTAACTTCCCTTGTGGTGCAAAAGAGGAGAGGTAGAAATTTATCTAGTGACCTTATGTGTGATGTGCACAGTGTCTCAAGTATGCAAAATATGTTCGTGTTTTGAATTGAATTTTGAAATCTCGTAAAGAAGATCATTTTGCACACAATTTAAAGTCACTGATTTTAAGGTCCAAGTAGTCCCAATTTTTAAAGTGACCACTGAATTAATTATATTCAAAGACTTCAGTGGTCTTAGATTTAAGTCCAATGTAGATGCATGATAGGTAATTGATGCTTAAGGGAAGACGTACCTTACTTCAACTTTCTTCAATGCAGAGATGTATGTTAAGCAATAAAGACAAACTAGATGTTGCTCATTCATTCCTAGATGGTCGGCCTATAGATATGTAGCTTCTAGCAGGTAGTTCGATTTTTTTTTTTTAGAGGCAAGCATGTAGAAAAATGAATCACGCATGCAGAAGAATATAAACCCTAGTAGCTAAAGAATGTGGGGACGGACCCCCAAAAATCAACCCCAATCACTACAAGGGCGAGAAGATTGAAATAGAATTTGTGACGAAGGAGAATCCCCTATGAGAGAGGGATCTAGGTCTCGTACGTCTTCTCCGCGTGTGGATGTCGCTCAAGGTCGATGTTGTCGCTCTATTGCGCCTGTCACCTCGTTAGATTCCTCTCACAGAAAAGATAACAACTGGTGATCACTGTGCAACTCAAAATAATTAGAAATAAAAATCAGGTGAATCTATTGCATTTGTTGCCTCTCCGGCAACAGCGCCATTTGGTCGGGCATTTTTTGCTTACAGATAATACGTCTTCGTAGTGAAATCGCGTGGTGGAAAAATCCTGAACAAAACTAATTATCAATATAACTAACCACGGTGGATTAAGTCGTATCCACAGGGAGGAACATATCAATAAATTCACGAATAATTTTGCCTTGTATTTGTCTAATCGAGTGCGAGATCTGTGCTCAAATTCGATGTAAAATGCGATGAGAAGAAGAAGACAATAATTTCTGAATGTGAGGTTGTGGGTAATTTTCCCTCCCTGAATAAATCGCAATGACATGTAATGTAACTAAATCCCAAGACATTGGTCTTTCTCCTTTTAAGTTTGATGGCATTACATGCATGTATATATAAATCTAAGGCAACATATGAAGATATGAATGCATGTAAGCAATACTTGTGAGGGCATCCATACAATTTCAGATGAATAACATATTCAAAAACATAAATCAAATTACCACCAATGGCATTAAATGTAAATTCTAATTGCCCTCATACTGTAGCAAAATAGGGGATAACTCCCCATGGCATGCGCGAGAAGAGGAAGGATCGGTTGGAGGAGAGAACTCGGGGGGAGGATGTTTGCGATGAGGGCGTTCTGATGGCGGTGGTGGCACGACGAACGGCAGCCCGAGTTGGCACCGGCGATAAGGAGGATCGGAAGCGACGGTGGTGGCTTATCGGAGCACGCAGGCTACTGTCGTCCTTCAGAGGGTGTGGCTGCCCTCGTGGGGTCGAGGCAAGGTCGTTGGCATCGGTGGCATGAAGGTTTGAGGCTGGATGAGGTACCTGTGTGAGGTTGATCGGTGGGGCTGCTGTTGGAGCAACAGCTCTTGTGCCTGCAGACTACGTGAGGGGGCGTGCACGGGTGTGCGGAGAAGAGGGGGGCATACACGGGTGTGCTGCTGGGCGCTGGTGGGAGCGTGAAGCAGTGCACGCAGTGGCTGTTGCAGTTGCTGTGCACGCGTGCATGGTGGCTGTGCAGGGCTTGTCGCTGCTAGAGTGTGGCGCGTGTAAAGCGAGCGGTCGGTCGTGGCTAAGGTTGTCATGTGGTGGTGAAGTTGATGGGTTGGTGGTAGTTGGGTTATCGTGGGATGAAAGAGCAGGTAGATGAAGATGGAAGAAGAGATGGACAGTAGGTGGTGTTGTGGTGTGAGAAGGACGGTGAGAGGGTGGTGGTGGGTTGTGGTGATGGCATTGGTGATGGGGAGGAGATGGTGGGGGAATGGCTGGTGGTGGTGCTCTCTATCACCGAGCACCACTGCATTGAGGCGAGTGGAGGAGAGGTGAGGCCAGCGTCGATCCACAATGCAAGCCTAGGTCCATGGTGCACATTCGGAGCACGGTGTAAGCAAGAGGAAGAAGATGGAAGTCGATGATCCCTTTCCTCTGTAGTGGTTTCTTTTCCTTTAAATGAATCCTCTGTCAGTTCTCAATAATTCTGTTCTTCTTCACCGGCGTGAATTAAGGGATTTTGAACCCCTTAGCAATCGGCACCTCCTGAAGGATATCTGGAAGAGAGGTCGGTGGTGGACTCCCTTGTCACCGTCGAAGATGAGGATATTTTGAATAAATTGCAAATATACCCCAATATGTTATTGCATTGTGTCTCAGGTCCTCCTTCATTTTCAATTTGTTGGAACCTATAAAAAGAAAGTTGTGTGTAAATACAGAAATAACTTATTCCCCTCTTCAGAGCTTAAAATAATATTCCATTAGTTTCCAAGCTCTTTGTTAACCTCAACAATCATCTAACAATTATTTAGGCAAATAATTAATCTACTAAAGTAGACCTATCACCTAGGACAAAGATGAGAGAAGAAACCCATGGTGATCTACTATGTGAGCAAAACCTTGGATGAGGCTCAACGAAATTACACTGTCATGGAAAACTAGTTGCTCGCCGTAGTTTTTGGATTAAAAAAGTTTTCGATCATACCTTCTAAGATCCCTAGTGATCATTTACGCTGACCACTAGGCTATTCGTCATTTGTTAAGCAAAAAGGATACTAAACCTAGGCTGATCAGATGGATCCTACTCTTGTAGAAATTTGACTTGGAAATACGTGACAAAGACGGATCCAAGAATGCTGTAGCCAACCACTTATCCAGACTTCACCTGGAACACATTGGACCCTCACTACCCTTCACAGACACATTTCCTGATGAACAAATTCTAGCTGTGCATGGAAAGAATCTAGCTTGGTATGTAGACTTAGTTAATTATTTAGTTGTAGGGCAGACTCCACATGGTTGGTCTAGACAACAGTAACAATGCAGGCCTGGGATGATCCTATGCTGTTTAGACTTTGTGTTAATCAAATCATTAAGAGGTGTATCCCAGAAGAGGAGGTTCAAAGTGTGTTATTCTTCTGTCATGATCAAGCCTGTGGTGGCCACTTCTTTGAGAAGCAGATGGCTGCAAAAGTTTTGTAGTCCGATTTTTACTGGTCATCACTATTCAAGGATGCACATAACTTTGAGAAGACTTGCACTAGATGCCAGACCATAGGGATCATGACTAGAAAAGATATGATGCTTCTACAACCCATTTTGATCATCGAAATTTTTGATGTCTGGGGCATTGATTTCATGGAACCCTTCCCACCATCAAACAGCTTCAAGTATATACTAGTCTCAGTGGACTACGTCTCGAAATGGATTGAAATCGTACTTACCCGAAAATGTGATCATAAGGCTATCATTGACTTTGTTAAGAAAAATATCTTTTCTCGGTTTGAGATACCTAAGGCCATGATCAACGATGGTGGGAGTCACTTCATTAATGCCCAGTTTCGTGCCTTACTTAAGAAATACGTGGTCACTCACCGCATTGCCACCCTATATCACCCACAAACGAATGGGCAAATTGAGGTCTTAAATAGGCAAATTAAGAATATTTCGTAGAAGACTGTGAGACTTGATTGGAAGGATTGGTCCACATAATTGGATGATGCCCTTTGGGCATATAGGACCACTTTTAAGACCCTGATAGGCATGTCACCATATCGATTAGTCTTTGGCAAAGCTTTGTAAGCACTTCTATTTTGATGTACCAAAATTATGTTTATTGCTACACTAATATTTCAAGACCATCTCGGATTAAAGTTTCTCTTTCAGATCAAGTTCAGATGGCTGCTGACTTGTGTCTTTTATTTTTTGAGACTAGGATATCATTGTAAGAAACCTCAAAAATAAAACAATCAAACATTTTTTTGGGCTTCTTTAAAAATCAACTTTTAGGGTTATTGATCGACCAATGATCGACCAAAATCGATTGATCGGCCAACTAAATTTGTTAATCGATCAAACCAATCCTTTTTAGGAAGTTGATTAAAATCCTATTGATCGACCAACCAAGCTAATTAATCGACCAACTAGTGATCGATCAAACAACTTAATTGATCGATCAAATAGCTTTTTGATTGACCAATATACCTTAATTGATCGACCAATTTGACTTCCTTTTCAAGCCAACTTTTTAGGATAAATAGAGGTCGTATGTAGTTCTTTCATAATATAACTTTCAATTGAAATACTCTAAAAAATCAGAGCTTCTCGTGCTTCTTTCAAGTGTTCTACACTTCGCTATTCATGTCATTCAAAAGCACATTGTTTCGAACCTCTGCTAAAATCCTGGTTTGATCTTCTTTTGAGGTTCCATAGATATATTTATTGTTATTCAACTTTGTTGTTTTTGATTAACAGATTCCAAGGTGTTGGAAAGATCCGTGTTGTTGTTATTGTTCTTCTCTTCAAGATAAAAAGAGAAGTGATTGTAAAGAGGTTGTGCCACCCTCGTTCAAGTGGTACTATGGTGGATTGACTGGTCTTGACTAGTTGAGAAAATCCTAAGCTGAGAGCTTAGGTAGTGATTTTTCACCCAGTTTGGGTTTCCACTCAATCTAAGTGTAAATTGTGGTTGACTTTGTTGTGAATTTATTTTTATCTTTTACTGTTTCAAAAAGTGATACTATTTACCCCTCCTCTCTAGTATTCGTTTGATCCACAGGCAAACTCTCACTTAGTATCAGAGCCTGGTTGTTTAGAAGATGTTAAAGTCATCTGTTGACACATGCTGAGGGGCAATCAGCTGTTCGACCTCCCCTCTTTGATGGAACAAACTACGGATACTGGAAGACTAGGATGCAGATCTTTCTAGAATCAATGGATTTTGAGGTGTGGGATGTCATTGCCTCAAAGTACACATATCCTGAAATCAAGGAAGGAGTGGCGGTGACACCAGATCAAAAGAAGATGGCAACACACAATGCAAAAGCCATGAATGCAATCTTTTGCGGGCTTTTGAGAGCAGAATTTAATGGCATTTCTGCTTGCAAGACAGCCTACGAGATCTGGAGCATCCTCGAAGTCACCCACGAGGGGACATCTAAGGTAAAAGAAACTAGGGTAAATTTACTAACACAGAATTATGAGCTTTTCTAGATGAAGAAGGGAGAATCAATTAAAGAGATGTTCACAAGATTCATGGACATCATAAACTCCCTAAGAAATCAAGATTCGGAGATCAAGAATGAAGCCTTGTTGAGAAAGATTCTTCGATCACTCAGTAGTGATTGGGAGACCAAGACTACAACCATACAGGAATCGAAAGATTTGTCTTCCTTAAAACTAGACGATCTTATCAGAAGCCTTATGGCCTACAAAGTTCAACTACAACACATGAAGGAGGATGAAGATGAAGGAATCAAGAAGATTGTCGCTCTTGAAGCCAATCAACAAACAAAAGATTTCCTCAAGTGAAGACGAAGAGGAAGAGTTCAGAAATTTCCTTGAGAACAAAAGAAGCTGGAGAAAGAAGAAGCCAAAGCAGACACCATAATCTGCTACAACTGCAAGAGAAAGGGACACATCAAGAAAGATTGTCCATTTCTCAAAAAGGAGTCAGAAAAGAAGAAGTTTCCCAGAAGAGAAGGAAAGGAAAAGGCATTCACAACAACTTGGGATGAATTAGACTCAAGTTCAGAAGAAGAAGAAACCTTCAGAGAAGAAGCTTTCCTAGGACTAATGTCACTAGAAGATGAGGTAACCTCTTTTTCACAAGATGAACTATTAGAAGCATTTGGAGATGCATGACATAGCTAAGTCACTAAAATTAGAAAATAAAAACCTAGCAAAAACATTAGGAGAAGAAAGAGCACAAAAAGATATGCTTTCTCAACAAAATAAAAAGTTATCTGAAGAGATCTGATGTGCATACATCTGATTAACCTAAAATGTCTATTAATGCATGTTCTTAGTGTCACGTTAGCATCATACATTGTAAATAGTGCATAACATGCATAATCATGCATTTAGATTAAGTTGTATAAATTGTATAGTAATTATCTCATTTTTATGGTCAGGGATAGGGCGACCTTTTATCGAGGCCTTGGATCAAAGATCCAACTGTACGGATCTGATTAGGGTGACGATTGGAGTTCAACGACTCCAAGATCGCCTTAATCGGACATCCGTAGCACTAGATAGAGACCGAGGAACCCTAAAGATCAAGGGCCAAGATGGTGTTAATCCGCACCTCAGACAACAAGACTGTACGGATGGATTTGGATCGACGATTGCAGCCTAATGGCATGAAAATCAATCCAATCCGACACTCGTGGCACCGTCTACAATACTCAAAAGATGGACAGCCAAGATGGCACCATGTGGCGCCATCTCAGCCACCCAACCAGCCCCAAGGACCCACAGCTGCCTTTCCTTCTTCACCCGCTTGCTCGATCTCGACCGTTGGATGCTCATCCAACGGTCGCGAAACCGCACACACAAATCCTCCGCACGACACAAAGCCGCTCGCAGTGCAGCGGTTAGGCGCCTTTGCGAGAGACGTAGGTCGCACGTTCGAGCCCGCGGTGCCTCAAATTGAAGAATGGGCGAGTGGGTGCGCGAGCGAGGGGAGCCGTGCAATGAAGATCTTGCGGCGCTGAGCGGCTGATAGCGCCCACGCGCGATCAGACGCGCGGTGCTAACACGAGATCACATGAGGGCTCGCGGCACAAGCGTAGGCGATCTTAAGCCGTCCGATCTCTTGATCAGACGGCTGTAAGCGCACGGATGTGTGCGTGCGTTGCGCGACGCGGAGGCGAGGAGGCGTGCGGAGCACGCACACGAAGGTCACGTTCAAGCCTTTAGTGACGGATTTATCCATCACTAAAGGTCCCATATTAATGATTTTCAAATTAAAATGTCCAAAATGCCCCCACTCCTTGCAACTATAAAAGGAGATCCCCTCCATACGAATTTCTCATCCCTTCCTTCTCTTCTCTCCCTCTCCAAAGCTCAAGAGAAGCTTGTCCCACACCCGGGATGCTCCTCAAGAGATAAAATCAATTTTTCGCCCCCATTCCGGAAGCGGATCTCACGACGATGACGACGTGCTGCCTCGTTCATGTTCCTCATCTTCCTGCTCTATTCTCCTTCTTCCCGCTCCATTCGTCGTCTTCCAGGCATTGTCTCGTCCGGCTCGTCCTCCAAGCGATCGTTGAGGAGGATAACTTCTCTCTCCTATTCCTTTTTCCAGCTTTCTAGAGTAGAATTTTCCTGCTTTCTAATTGTAATAGTTTTCCTACTTTCTAGTGTAATTTCTTGCTTTCTTAGATGTACAAACATTTTGCAACTTCAAGTGGATGTTTTCTCTCTCTCTGATTGTTTATATTGATTCCATTGCATTGTAATTACTTCGCTTTTTAAACAAAAACACAAAAAAAATATAATTGTGAATCTTGATCGACGTAGCCTCCCTGAGTTCGACCTGGGATTTCTATTCTAGTATAAATTTTATTTGTTGAACCCTAGTTCTTCGCTATTCAAACTACAACGATAGGTTTTCAAAACCAAATTCGATAGTGTAGTCCTTCGGCGTTTCAACATTTTGGCGTTGTTGCTGGGGAGGCAATGATTTTCCGATCTTATTTTCGCATTTCACGTAATTTACTGTCTTTTAACTTACTTTCTCTCATGTCTGTTATTTTGCAGAGACCTCTATCAAGGAATCGTCAAGTGGTAGATCAGAGTAAAGTGCAGTTGAAGACGACTGTAAGTGCTCCCCATTCTTCCCCCTCCATAGATTTCATTTGTCACATTAAATTCAAATTTCAATTAACCTAGGTGTTTGCATAAATCCTAGGATTAGTTTGGTTGTTTGGATTTCCACTCACACTCACATTTCACCCTTGCATATAAAAAGAAAAAATAAAAAGATAATTTTGTGGGGTAATTCAAAGTACACACAACATACACCCACATTCAAGGCACTTAACCTACTTGATTTTCTTCTACTCAACCAGATTCTGATCTGTGGAACCAGTACACACAAATCAACACATAAAAGAGTAGAAATCATTCTAGGTTAACCATTTTGTGTGCCTAACCTAGTGGTGCAATTGTGGCCAATTGTTTGAGTTGTTTGGGCCACACCACTCAACCTAAAATCAACTCACCAAGTAGCTTCCTCTTAGGGTTTTCAATATAGGTTCATACTAGGCACTCCACTTTATTTCTGATTTTAAAGGAAAGCAATCTTCACTCGTGCTTGAAAACCTAGTTTGCCTCAAACTTGATTGAAATCAACCTAATTCTAAACCCTAAAAGCTACTTAAGCAAGATTCGAACATTAAAATCTACGCATCACAAATAATCTTGCTTGAAAACCCTGGTTGTACATGCACTTACACATACTCAATCAATCATTAAGGGCACAACCCATTTTAAGAGTCCACCATATTCCATAAGCACTACAATCCTAGGCCTTAATAAAATCGAGTAGACATTGGCCTTAAGGACTGATTTGCTCTTCGGGGCCTAGTCTGAGATTATTTACGATTAACCTACTTGTACTGATTAATCTGATGTCTAGATAGGGGAGTAGCGTTAAATGACCACGGCTGGGGGGTACACTAGGAACCGAAGGTACAAGCCGAAGGAAGAACCTTCTCCCCAGTCCCTCCTTCTAACTGGTTGGATTGAGTAGACACAAGTAGAGTAAATTGTTTATAATTTTAAGGCAGGTTCTGGGAGTCTGTAGATTCTTAGGCTACCCCATTTAAGGACAGGCTTGTTTTGTTGTGCTGCAGGGTTCTTATCCCCAATCCTTTCGAGCTTCTCCTAGTTTATGTTGGGAAGAAGGTCATTGAATCCCCGATTGGAAGGACCACTAGAGTATTCTAGGAGGCGTAGATTGGATTTTGGCCAAATTGATCTCATGGCCGATCAACAGCCTCCTCTACCTCGGGATCCAAAGGAGGATTTTCGAAGGCAACTGGAACAAATGCAGAGAATGCAAGAATGATTCCAGAGAATGCAGGGCACTTAGCCCTTGAAGGATTTTTATGATCCTTCAAAATACGGGGAACGTCCCAGTGTCCAGATTTCTGCCAAAGACGTAGAAATCAAGCCCCAGGTGTTAAGCCTGATCAAACATTACCATGGGCTTGGCTCTGAAGACCCATTTCAGCACTTGGAGGACTTAACCACTTTGGTCCAGACCACCAAGGCGCAAAATGTGAATGAGGAGCAAATGATCATGAGGCTCTTCCCCCACTCTCTGAGGGACAAAGCTGCTCATTGGTACAGGACTATAGGAAGACCAATTGCAACTTGGAATGAGTTGAAATTGGCCTTTCTGAAGAAATTCTTCTCTGTCGGACGTACCAATGCTTTGAGACGAGCAATCACTACCTTTACCTAACGACCGGAGGAGCAATTTCATGTGACCTGGGAGCGATTCCATGACCTATTGTGGAGGTGTCCACATCATGAGGTGCTGAAATGGCAACTCATGCAGATCTACCATGGGTTGACTGAGCAACTCAGAAATCACGTGGACGCTTTTTGCGGAGGCAATTTCCTCAACAAAGATGCAGATAACGCGCACGATTTGTTTGAGGAAATGAGTGAGAATTCGATCAATCATGCCTCCATAGATACTTTTAACTGGTCCCAGCTGCCCAGATAGAATGTTAATGAAGTCCACGACTCTCATTCATTCGATATGGAATTGATTTGTAATAAAATTGATAAGGTGGACTTGGTTGCTAAGCTTCAATGAACAACTCTCGATCCACTCAATCCCAGAATTTGGGATTCCATTCGTCGCGAGCTCCTTCTGGATGGGAGTTCATGAATCAACTTGATGCGACTCAACCTGCGAGCCATCGTTATTCGGAACCCCACGTGTTCCAAACTGGGGCCTTTGATCCTAGTTTCTCTGATCCTTCCTTTTCCTTCTCTCCATCCTCACCCTATGAGGATGTTTGTGCTGTGTAGAAGAATGTTAGATCCAACCCCTACTCCAATGCTTATAATCTGGGATGGAGAAATCACCTTAGCTTCTCCTAGGAAAACCCAGGGTAGCAGACCCAATTCCGACCCAGCAACTATGCTCCGCAACGACCAATGAGTCAAGGTCATGTTTATACTCAATTTCCCCTGAATCAGGTCAATCAGCCAGCTTGGAATGCCCGTCAACCCATAGGGCAGGCTGATTTGAACCGACAAATGGTAGAGATGCAAGGATCCATGCTCCAGCTCATGCAGCAAATGAAAACCTCACTGGACAACTTGCAAACTGGGCTCATAGCTAACTCTCGTCAACTCGGATCTCTACCATCCCAACCCGTACCCAACCTGCAAAATATCCTGAATCTAGGCAATCAAGCCCATGGGTACGGAAATCAGAGGGACCCACATGCACATGCTTAGGTGGCTGAGCAGGGTCCTTCCTCTTCTTCTTCTTTTGCAAATCAATGATTCTTGGCTAATAAAGCCCCTCCAATCTTTCCTATCTCTCCCCAAGACCCAAACTCGTATGCATCCGCAAATTCTGTTACTTTGAGGAGTGGTAAACAAACTTAGGATCCACAACCACAATGTTCTGATTTACCAAATCCTGAAGAACCTGAGGAGAGAAAGAACTCTGGAGAAGAAATAAAGGCTCAAGAACCTGATTCCAAAGATCTGACTCATGTTCCTTTTCCTGAAGCCTTGATCAAATTAAGGATGAAGAAGTCTGTTGATAGTAATGAGGAGCTTCTGAATATTTTCAAGAATGTCCAGATCAATATCCTGCTCCTCGATGCTATCAAGCATATACCGGCTTACGCGAGATTTTTAAAGGATTTATGTACACAGAAGAGTAAGTCAAGAGAATCTATTCCGAGGAAGGTGGTACTCTCCGAGTAGGCTAGTTCTGTTATCCTGCACCACTCCCTCAGAAAAAGAGAGATCCAGGTGCTCCGTTGACTTCTTGTGTCATCGGAGATTACACTTTTGATAAAGTACCGCTGGATTTGGGTGCATCCATCAACCTAATTCCGACTTCTCTTTACGAGAAGTTTGGATTAGGTGAACTTTGGCCGACTTCAGTAACACTGCAGTTAGTGGACCGTTTGGTCACAAATCTGTGATGCGTTATTGAAGATGTTATTGTTAAGGTTAAGGATTTCTATTTTCCTGTAGATTTCCTTGTTCTTGACATGAATGTACCTGAAAATATGAGGAACATACCCATCATTCTAGGGCATCCGTTCCTGGCTACCACTAAGGCCAACATTAATTGTGAAAGCGATAGCATGGAAATCACCTTTGGGGATCAACAAATGAAATTGGATATTTTTAAGGTGATTAATAAATTTGAGGATTGTGGATTTATCGAGGAACTTGAGGATGATAATGTGAATATTGAAACTTGTATGATTGTTTATGCATTTGAAAGTTCCTCCTTTAATGATGAATTGGACCCGTAACCCTCTATGGCAAACCCACCATCTTTTGAAGAGGTTATTGATTTTGTTCACTCTCAATCTCTTCCTCTTGATGAGTCATTAGCATCTTCCTTACCTTCAATCATTAGCTCGCCCCAGCTTGAACTGAAACCATTGCTTGAGAATCTAAAATATCAATTTTTAGGACCACACAAGACACTCCCTGTGATTGAAAAGGAATACAAGGAGGCAATTGGTTGGACCATTCATGACCTTAGGGGGATCGAGCCATCTTACTGCAATCATAGAATATTTTTGGAAGATGGATCCTACCCTTCTCGCCAGATGCAGAGGAGATTAAATCCAAATATGTGAGAAGTGGTCAAGAAGGAGATTATTAAGTGGCTTAATGCAGGAATCATTTATCCGATCTCTGATAATCCTTGGGTAAGTCCTATGCAAATTGTTCCCAAGAAAGATGGGATTACCGTTGTGACTAATGAGAAAAGAGAACCTGTCACAACTCGTTTAGCTTCCTCTTGGAGGGTTTGTATCGATTACAGGAAGCTGAACACGACCATGAAAAAGGATCATTTTCCTCTGCCTTTCATTGATCAAATCTTGGAAAGATTAGCCAGGCAGAAGTACTTCTATTTTCTTGATGGCTACTTGGGATACAACCAAGTTCCTATCCATCCTGAGGATCAGGAAAAAATTGCTTTCACCTGTCCCTATGGAACCTTTGCTTTCTGTAGGATGCCATTCGGTTTATGTAATGCACCTGTAACTTTTCAAAGGTGTATGCTGGCCATATTCTCTGACATGGTGGGAGAGTTTATGGAAGTCTTCATGGATGATTTCTTTTTTTTGGAGAATCGTTTGACTCTTGTCTAGGTAATCTTGAAATGATTCTTAAATGATGCATCAAAAGAAGATTGGTCCTTAGCTGAGAAAAGAGTCATTTCATGACACAAGAAGGCATCGTCTTGGGTCATGTAATCTCTGAACGGGGAATTGAAGTGGATAAAGCTAAGGTTGATGCTATCGCTAAACTTCCTCCTCCCACATCTGTTAAACAAATTTGATCATTTCTGGGTCATGTAGGATTTTACAGAAGATTCATCAAGGACTTTTCGAAGGTTGCTCGTCCCCTGAGCAACCTTCTCGCTAAAGAAACGTAGTTTGATTTTGACGAATCATGCTGTAAGGCATTTGATTTTCTTAAAATGGCAGTCACTTGTGTTCCGGTGCTACAACCACCGGATTGGGCAGCCCCTTTTGAGATCATTACCGACGCTTCTGATTATGCGGTCGGGACCGTTTTGGGTCAGAAAGTTGATAGGAAGCCCTCTGTCATCTACTACGCTAGTAAAACTCTGGACGAGGCCCAGAGGAATTACACTGTTACTGAGAAGGAATTACTAGCCGTAGCATTTGCTTTGAAAAATGTTAGGGCTTATCTCTTAGGGTCTCATGTCATTATTTATACCGACCACTCAACCTTGAGACATCTCTTGGCCAAAAGGATGCCAAACCCCGGCTTATTCATTGGATTCTTCTACTTCAAGAATTTGATCTTTAAATCAAGGATAAATTCGAGGTACATAATGTGGTGGCAAATCATTTGTTGAGACTTCTGAGTGATTCTTCTCGTCTGGACATCCCGATTTCTGATACTTTTCCGGACGAAACCATCCTTACAGTTTCAGGTGTCCAAACCCCGTGGTTTGCTGACATTGTTAATTATTTGGTCGTTGGTCAAATCCCCTAGGATTGGACCAAGCAACAACGGGATAGACTCAAATCTGAGGCCGAATATTACTTCTGGGAGGACCCTGAACTGTACCGCATCAGCTTTGATTAGATTATTCGCCGATGTGTCTGGAGAACGAATTCAACAGTATACTTGAGTTCTGCCATGCATCTATGTGTGGTGGATACTTCTCCAGGAAAAAGACGGCTGCAAAAATTTTGTAATTTGGTTTCTATTGGCCTTCTTTATTCAAGGATGCCCAGGATTTCTCAAGGTCATGTTCCCAATGCCAGGCACTCGGGAGCATAACTAAGAGAGATATGATGCCCTTAAACCCAATTCTTCCTGTCGAAATCTTCGACATTTGGGGCATCAATTTCATGGGACCCTTCCTTCCTTCATTTGGGCATCAGTACATTCTCGTCGCTGTTGATTACGTGTCCAAATGGATTGAGGCGATTCCCACCCAAACCAATGACCACAAGGTGGTCATCGATTTTTGTCAAGAGGAACATCTTTAGTAGGTTCGGGATTCCGAGGGCCATCATCAGTGATGGTGGCACTCATTTCACTAATGCCCAATTCCATAATTTGCTGGCTAAATATGGGGTTAATCACCGAATCTCCACACCTTATCATCCCCAAACGAATGGACAGGCTGAGATTTTCAATCGGGAGATCAAGAATATTCTGCAGAAAATGGTTAGGCCTGATCGCAAAGACTGGACTCAAAAGCTTGAGGATGCTCTTTGGGCCTACCAAACGGCGTATAAAATGCCCATCGGCATGTTTCTGTTTCGTCTAGTGTATGGAAAGACATGCCATTTATCCATAGAGATTGAACATAGGGCATTTTGGGCAATTAAGCAATGCAATCTAGATCTGAGTTTAGATGGGAAGACCAGGAAACTCTGACTATCTGAGTTGGAGGAGCTTAGAAATGATGCATATGAGAATGCCAAGATCTACAAGGCTCGGACCAAAGCTCTACATGACCAATTGATTTCCTGCAAGAGCTTTGAGCCGAACCAGAAGGTCTGGTTATTTGATTCTCGACTTAAGCTCTTTCCTGGCAAACTTATGTCGAAATGGAACGGCCCGTTCATTATCGACCAGATTATTCCAAATGGAGCTGTTCAGATCTCTGACTCGAAGATGGGTAATTCATTCAAAGACAACGGTTAACGTCTAAAACCTATTATTGACCGTACTCTTCTAGAACCCATCTCAGATACAGTTGCTCTAGCCATGTTGTGACTTCTTCGACTGGACTTCGCCTAGCTGACGGCATTAAACTCAGTAGTTGTACATATGACTTAGAGCTGACCCGAGCTTCATATTTAGGTGATATCTTCCGTACTCTACTCTTCCTTTCATGTCTCTTTTTCTCAATGTGGACATTGCATCAGCTAGGCATGGGGGGGTGGATTCATTTTTGAATCATTTTGTCAACTCTGTGAAATTCTTGTAAATTCTATTTCCTCTATTTCTCTTCTTATATATATATATATATAATTTGAAGTAGGAAGGAATACTTGGACATTAGGACTTTTCAATCTTAGGAAATATTACATTAGGATCTGAACACAAAGACCCTTTAGGTCTTTGGGCTTAATCAGCTTGGGTATCCACTAAAATGTGGATTTATTTTTTGAGTCCTCACCATCTTGAATTTTATTGTAATGTGATTAAATAAGTTTGGGTGATAAGTGCACAACTTATCAACCCGCCCTCTGATTTGAGGGAACTTTAAGTCTAAAGCATCTACACACTATCTTTTCACTGACTTGTTGATCGGCGGTTTTAACGAAAATTGGGTAGCTAATGAACCTTCTAAGGTGATATGGCTGGCAAGTTATCGTGGGTAACAGCTTATAGGTAGGTTGTCCAGAGCCCAGTGACCCAGTCACTGGGCCATTCTCTTCATACTGCCTTTAGGTAAATCTTAGACCAGGGAAGCCACCTACTTAAAAAAAAAAAAGAAAGTCAAAAAGAAAAGAAAAAGAAAAGGAGAAAAGAAAGAAAAAAAAGAAAACAAAAGAAATAAGCCATACTTCGCAGCACGAGTATGGCTGGCAAGTTGTTGGTAGTAATAGCTCATTGATCGGTTGTCCAGAACCCAGCTCAAGAAATGCACTGAAAATTTCCAAAACATTTAGGAAGAAGCGGAGAAGTAGAATAAGCCTGGGAGATATACACTGGATTCACCCTTGTGTTGGCCCCATGAAAATAAAAGTAGGGAGAAAACTACCAATCGTAAAGATACACCTTTAGGCAAAACTCTCTTTTTAAGGTCACCTAGAGGCGTAGAAATCTGAAGTCCGTTCTAATTGCCGATCAACGAGTCTATCACATTCACAATAAGATGCTTAGAACTTAGGATTCTTATCAAATTTTGGGTGGGTTGAGTGGCCGTAGAAAGCCACTCTTTAACCCTAAACTCCAAAATCCAAAAAAATTAGAAAAGAAGAAAAAGAGAAAAGGAAATTTTTCTTTGAATAAGGCGAGGGCTTGAGGCGGTCTGCATTTTGGCAGATACCCGGGCGCTGTTGCGTCTTTGAAAGTTCAGATCCTGAGTAAAAAAATTTCTTAATGTTGAAAATAACTTATGCCCAAGTAATCCAACCTAATTCTTTTATAAATAACATGTAGTTTTTGCTAGGGACTAGCAAAAGATAGGCATGGGGGTGTGATGTGCATACATCTGATTAACCTAAAATATCTATTAATGCATGTTCTTAGTGTCACATTAGCATCATACATTGTAAATAATGCATAACATGCATAATCATGCATTTAGATTAAGTTCTATAAATTATACAGTAATTATCTCCTTTTTATGGTCAGGGATAGGGTGACCTTTTATCGGGGTCTTGGATCGAAGATCCAACTGTACAGGTCTGATTAGGGTGACGATTGGAGTTCAACGACTTCAAGATCGCCCTAATCGAACATCCGTAGCACTAGATAGAGATCGAGGAACCCTAAAGATCAAGGGCCAAGATGGTGTTAATCCTCACCTCAGATGACAAATCTGACCGCACGGATGGATTCGGATCGATGATCACAGCCTAACGACGTGAAAATCGGTCCAATCCGACACCCGTGGCACCGTCTACAATACTCAGAAGATGGACGGCCAAGATGGCATCACATGACGTCATCTCAGCTGCCCAACCGGCCCCAAGGACCTGCAGCTGCCTTTCCTTCTTCACTCGCCCGCTCGATCTCAACCGTTGGATGCTCATCCAACGGTCGCGAAACCCCATGCTCAAATCCTTCCCGCGACACAAAGTCGCCCGCAGCGCAGCGGTTGGGTGCCTTCACGAGAGACGTAAGTCACACGTTCGAGCCCGCAATGCCTCAAATTGAAGAGCGGGCGAGCAGGCGCGCGAGTGAGGGGAGCCGTACGATGAAGATCGTTCGGTGCTGAGCGGCCGATAGCACCCACGCGCGATCAGATTCGTGGCGCTGACGCGAGATCACATGCAGGCTCGCGGCGCAAGCATAGGTGATCTTAAGCCGTTCAATCTCTTGATCGGACAGCTGTAAGTGTGCGGACGTGCGCGTGCGTTGCGTGACGCAGAGGCGAGGAGGCGCGCGGAGCGCACACACGAAGGCCACGTCAGGCCTTTAGTGATAGATTTATGCATCATTAAAGGTCCCATATTAATGATTTTCAAATTAAAATGTCCAAAATGCCCCCACTCCTTGCAACTATAAAAGGAGACCCCCTGCATACGAATTTCTCATCCCTTCCTTGTCTTCTCTCCTTCTCCAAAGCTCAAGAGAAGCTTGTCCCACACTCGGGATGCTCAAGAGATAAAATCAATTTTTCGCCTCCATTCCGGAAGAGGATCCCGCGATGACGATGATGTGCTGCCTCATTCCCGTTCCTCCTGCTTCGTTCTCCTTCTTCCGCTTTGTTCCTCATCTTCCAGGCGTTGTCTCGTCTGGCTCATCCTCCAAGCGATTGTTGAGGAGGATAACTTCTCTCTCCCATTCCTTTTTCCAGCTTTTTAGAGTAGAATTTTCCTGCTTTCTAGTGTAATTTCTCACTTTCTTAGATGTACAAACATGTTGCAACTTCAAGTGGATGTTTTTTTTCTCTCTCTCTTTGATTGTTTATATTGATTCCATTGCATTGTAATTACTCCACTTTTTAAACAAAAACACAAAAAGAATATAATTGCGAATCTTGATCGACGTAGCCTCCCTGAGTTCAACCTGGGATTTCTATTCTGGTATAAATTTTATTTGTTGAACCTGAGTTCTTTGTTATTCAAACTACAACGACAGGTTTTCAAAATCAAATCCGATAGCGTAGTCCTTCTGCGTTTCAACAAGCTCACCTCATTAAAATCACACGTAGATAATTTAAAGATGGATATAGACAAATTAAAAAAAAAATTGTGAATCTCTTAAATGATCTGGCTAAATTTACTAAGGGAAGTAGAAACTTACATATGCTATTAGGAACACAAACCCAAAGTACCACAAAATTTGGGTTAGGCTAAATACCTAAAAATGACCATGAAGCATCTAGTTTTAGCCAAAACAAAAAGAAAGGTAGCTTGCCTAAACAGGCAGCATCTAACCATCATGGATCTAAACAAAAATAGGTACCAAAAATACTATTGCAATGCTGTTTTGTAGGTCAAGTAGACTGTAAGAAGTGGACATATCAATAAATAAATGTAACATTGAAGCCACTCTATAGATCAGCCAAGCCAAGACCTCACAAACACAAACCAATGACAGGAACGAGAAGAAAAGAGATGGATAATGGATTGTGGATGTTCAAAGCACATGACAGGGGAGAAAGACCTATTCTTGCAACTTCATCGCCAGGATGGTGGTATCGTCACATTTGGAAACAACCACAAAGGCCATATTATTGGTACTAGCCAAATTGGTAACTCTTCCATCTCTTTTGATAATGTACATTTAGTTAGTGGATTAAAACATAACCTTCTATGTGTAAGCCAAATATGTGATAAAGGATACAAAATCACTTTCACTTCAAATGGTTTTAAAATACAAGATAAAGAAACAAAATAAACTCTTCTCAAAGGAAACATGCATAAAGATATCTACACTGTCAACTTCAACAAATGCGACAGTCTTGAATGTCTTGTCATATCTGATGAAGAGGCAACACTTTGGCTTAGATGGCTAGGTCATGTTCACATGAGAAACATTAATAAACTTGTGAAACATGAACTTGTCAAAGGTCTGCCAAATATCAACTTCAAGGAAAGCAAAGTCTTAGATTCTTATCAAGTTGGTAAACAAACTAAAAATCCCTTCAAACAAAAAAGGATGGTTAGCACTTCACAACCTTCGAAGCTACTTCACTTAGACTTGTTCGGACCAACCAAATCCGAAAGCCTAAGCAGGTGCAGATATTGTCTAGTCATAATTGATGACTTTTCTAGATTTACTTGGGTGTCTTTCATCAAAAGTAAGGACTTAACCATTGATGCCTTTAGCAAATTAGTTAGAAGACTACAAAATGAAAAAGGATCTAAAGTAATTAGGATTAGAAGTGATCACGACAGAGAATTTGAAAATGAATCATTTTCCAATTTCTGTGATCAATATGGAATAAAACATGAATTTGCTTTCCCTAGAGCTGCACCTTGGAATGGTGTAGCTGAAAGGAAAAATAGAACCTTGCAAGAGTGTGCTTGCACAATGCTATGCGAGTCAAAGCCACCTTGATATTTTTGGGCAGAGGCTGTAAACACTGCTTGCTATATCCATAATAGATCATTGATTAGACCAATCCTAAACAAAACACCTTTTGAACTCAATCATGGAAGAACACCTAGAATTTCCTACTTCAAGATATTTGGTTGTCGATGTTTTATACTCAATACTAAGGACAATTTTGATAAGTTTGATGCTAAAAGTTTAGAAGGAATATTGTTAGGTTACTCAACCAGAAGGAAAGCCTATAGAATTTTTAACAAGAAGAATTCAATTGTTGAGGCAACTATGCATGTATCATTTGATGAAACATTAGCTCAACCTAAATCTTTAGTAAACAATGATGATGATGGACAAGTAGATGACCCATCAAACATTCCAGAAGAAAATGTTTCTGATGAACTTCCTAGAGATATTTCCGATGTAAAAGATTATCCAAAAAAATTAGTGATAGGAGAATTGTCTAAAGGAGTTCAAACTAGATCTTCTTTTAATAGTTTAGCTTTCACTACATTTGTTTCTTAATTAGAACCCAAAAATGTTAAGGAAGCCTTTTCTGACAGTTACTGGATTATTGCAATGGAAGATGAATTGAATCAATTCAAGAGAAATAATGTGTGGGAACTTGTTCCAAAGCTTGACTCTAAAACCATTATAGGAACCAAGTGGGTCTTTAGAAATAAACTTAATGAATCAAGGGAAGTAGTTAGAAATAAAGCTAGACTTGTGGCTCAAGGGTATAGTCAAGAAGAAGGAATTTATTTTGATGAAACATATGTGCCTGTAGCTCGCCTAAAATCCATTAGGATGTTGCTAGCCTTTGCAGCTCATATGAAATTCAAACTCTTTTAGATGGACGTCAAAAGTGCCTTCCTAAATGGATCCATCAAGGAAGAAGTCTTTGTTAAACAACCTCTAGGTTTTGAAGATGTTAAATATCAAGACTATGTATATAAATTGAACAAAGCATTATATGATCTTAAACAAGCTCCACGAGCTTGGTACAATAGATTAAAATCCTATCTAATTGAAAATGAGTTTAAAATTGGTAAAATAGATCCAACTTTATTTATAAAAAGAAAACATAATCTCTTAATAATACAAATATATGTTGATATTATTTTCGGTGCTACTAATGATCAGTTTGAAATGAGCATGATAGGAGAACTTCAATTTTTTCTCGAACTTCAAATTGACCAGCTATCCTCTAGAATCTTCATATCTCAAACCAAATACACCACGGAGATCTTGAAGAAATTCTCTATGGACAAAGAAAAGGGTAAAGACATGCCTATGGCAGCCTCTACACAATTAAAATCCGATGAAACAGGTAAATCTGTAGATCGAAATTATATAGAAGTATGATAGAATCATTATTATACTTGACTGCTAGTAGACTTGATATTCTCTTTTGTACTTGTTTGTGTGCTCACTTTCAAGTAAACCCTAAAGAAATACATTTAAATGTTGTTAAAAGAATACTTAGATACTTGAATAACACACAAGACCTAGGACTTTTCTATCTGAAGTCAGACACATTGGAATTATATTCCTTCTGTGATGCTGATTATACGGGTAGCTTTACAGACAGAAATAATACTAGTGGAACATGTCAATTTCTCGGAAATTCCCTAGTCTCTTGGTTCTCTAGAAAACAAAATATTGTTTCACTCTCCGCAACAGAAGCAGAATATGTAGCTACATCTTTAGCTTGTTCACAACTATTGTGGATGAAACAAACCTTACAAGATTTTGGCCTTCCTACAAAAATAATAAAATACTGTGTGACAATATTAGTGTAATCAACTTATCTAAGAATCCAGTATAACATTCTAGGACTAAACATATTGATGTAAGACATCACCTTCTTAGAGACTATCTTAAAAGGGGAGATTAACCTAGAATTTGTTAAAATAGAAAATAAATTAGCTGATATATTCACAAAACCTTTGCCAAAAGAAAGATTCAACCAAATTTGTCATTCACTGGGATTATCAAGACTAAAAGAACTTAATTGATATGCTTGATTGATTTGTTTCTTACTATTGATCGATCAATTTTTTAAATTGATCGACCAAAATGTTTTCATCGATCAAAATCCTTATTTGATCGACCAAATCCTTTGGCAGGAAATTTCCGTCGAAAAATTTGAGTTTTGATCAATCAACCTGGTTATTTGATCGACCAATCCGGTTCGGTGGGAATTTTCCCTCCAATCGTTCAAACTCTGATTGACTAATTAACATATTTGATCGATCATTTCTGGTTTTGATTGACCAAAAACAAGTTTTGATCGACCAAAATTGGGCATTTCATTTTTTGAGATTGCAATCTTTTTACCTCGAATCTCACTCCTAATCCATCCCAACGACCTTGTTAACCGTGATTAGCCTCCCAAAATGTTCTTACCTACTTTATTAATCACGTTTTCTATAAAAGCACATGTTTTTTACCTTCAAACCTATTCTTTTTACTACATTACCCCACCAATTGATCCCCACATACTCTCCACCACAAAAACAAAACACGCATCCTACCCCACCTCTCCTCCTCTAGCGACCTTGACCGACCGACCAACTTGCCGTCTCCAACCAACGTCACAACGAAGCTACGCCATCATTGCACATCCTCCGAGCACTCGTAACCTATGCCCGCTCTCCACACCAACCTCCTTTGATCGATCAATCCTTGATCAGTCTTGGTACACTCTAAAACTTAGTGAAATCCATCCCTTGTTGCATTTTTACTTAAGTATTAGATGTGCTATGTTGTGGTCTAATGTTTTTCTTACTTTCTTGTATGATTACTTGTAAAATTGAGTACTATAAGTGAGCACAACATCCGTTCCAATCTCATTTTTGTCAAGTCTAATTGCTTTTGGTCGACCAAATTCCCTGGTTGATCGACCAAAAGTCGATTTTTCCAGAACATCAACTGGTTTGTTTTTGATCGACCAATCAAATTTTTTTGATCGACCAACGTGTTTTTGCAAAATTTGAATGGCTCCAAAATGTGCACGTACCTCCTCTTCATCTCATCGTGATGATACTTTTGATCATTTTTTCATCATTGAGGTTGCACGTGACCATTTTGCTCTATTCGCAAACTTTTCACAGCATGTTGATAGACCCGTCGACTTTGCATACTTTGAGTCTCTCTTTCCAGGGATCCATGAAAAATTTTCTTACCACCAGATTTTACATCTTTTTGAGCAGAACTTTTACACAGGTTCCAAGAACAGCCGCATACCTGGTGTTGACCCAATGGCCTGTCACCTATTTTATGCAAATGTGAAAAACATAGGTGAGGGTTTCAACATCAAGTTGACCTCGAATGTCTATGGCATAGAGGCACTGGTCAATGCACATGTTCTTTCTGAGATTCAAGGATGTCCATCTGTTGGTCCCACTTTTCTTGAGCTACACCAGCAGACACAGACGAATACCATTAGGGAGACCTTGCTCACTCCCTCTCATTTTGACTTGGGTCGTCTAGCCAAGTCACCATAGTTTCGTCGTCTACCCAGATTTCTTAATAGAGTCTTTTTATGGAATTTCATGTCTAAATCGACGTCATTTGAAAACTGGCCTGGTATTATGCTCATCACTCTTTATGCATTCCTTAAGAACAAGCGGTTCAACTGGAACCATTTTGATTCTGTATCTCATGAGCAAGCCTCCCACCAACTCCTTCCAGTTTGGGACACTTCTTTCCCATATCTTCCTGCATTTCAGTGTTCCCATGGATATTAATCATAAACAATTTATTACTAGAGTCTCCATTTTTTATAAGCTTACTTATACAAATATGGAGCAAGCACAGGGAGCTCATGGTGAGGATGTAGCCCAGGAGCAGTAGTAATAGCAATAGGAACCATCAGCAGTTCCTCCTCCTTTCCCACCTTATGAACACTTTACAGCGACATGTCCTCTAGTACAACTGTCTCCATCCTTCTACGACTAGGATTGGAGCCTCTTGGACAGACCTCTCTTAGGCAGGGATTTTGTGAGTATTTAGGATGTGACAAATGGTATTTCCCTGATGATGCATTGGCAGAGGGAGATAGATTTGATGATGATGCGCCATGGGTATTAGGTATTGGACTACCTGAATGCTCAGAGTCAGTTCTTGGATAGACTTGGAGAGCCTGTTCATGACATTCAGCAGTTGCTTCACCAACCTCCTCGACCTTGTTGATCTACTACCATGCCTCCATCCTCAGCAGCACCTCCTCCTCCACCTACTAACTCAGCAGCAGCACTAGTAGATCAGCACGTTACACCACCTCGCAGGACATCTAGGCAACCGACACCCAGATCATCAGCCCAGCGTCGCCTATGTCTTGGCCAGCTTTCCTCTTCCGAGAGATCAGATTCACTGGATCATGATTTGGGCACAAATCTTCATAGCACAATGGAAGCCTTCAAGTCTTCATGGCATGTAAAACTTAATTTTTCTCAAAATAATTTCATTGTTATGCACTGCCTCTTTAGACTCTTTTATATCATTAGTATATGCATGAATATTATCTCTCTCAGTTAAATGTTACTCTCTTTGTTAATGCATGTTTAAATTTATCTTGCTTTATTTACATGCTTAAGGTGGAGTTAAATGAAAAACATAGTAGCATGTTTTACTTTTTGCTGAAACAAAAAGAGGGAGATATTATGCATAACTGTTTAAATTTTATAATTATAAATTTGTTGTCATAAAAAAGGGGGAGAATGTAAGCAGCTCTATTTTGATGCACCAAAATTATGTTTATTGCTACACTAATATTTTAGGACCATCTCGGATTAAAACTTCTCTTTCAGAACAAGTTCGGATGGTTGCTGACTTGTGTCTTTTGTTTTTTGAGTCTAGGATATCATTGTAAGGAACCTAAAAACTAAAACAATAAAATAGTTGTTTGTGCTTCTTTGAAAACAAACTTTTAGGGTTATTGATCGACCAATATTCCCTCTTGATCGACCAAAATCGATTGATCGACCAACCAAATTTGTTAATTGATCAAACCATTCCTTTTTAAGAAGTTGATTAAAATCCTATCGATCGACCAACCAAGCTAATTAATCAACCAACTAGTGATCGATCAAATAACTTAATTGATCGACCAAATAGCTTGTTGATCGACCAATATACCTTAATTGATTAACCAATTTGACTTCCTTTTTAGGAAAACTTTTTAGCATAAATAGAGGTCGTATGCAGCTCTTTCATAATATAACTTTCAATAGAAATACTCTCAAAAATTAGAGCTTCTCGTGCTTCTTTCAAGTATTCTATGCTTCACTATTCACGTCATTCAAAAGCAGGTCATTTCGAATCTCTGCTGAAATCCTGGCTTGATCTTTTATTAAGGTTCCATAGATATATTTATTATTATTCAACTTTGTTGTTTTTGATTAATGGATTCCAAGGTGTTGTAAAGATCCGTGTTGTTATTATTCTTCTCTTTAGGATAAAAAGAGAAGTGGTTGTAAAGAGGTTGTGCCACCCTCGTTCAAGTGGTACTATAGTGGATTGACTAGTCTTGACTAGTTAGGAAAATCCTAAGCTGAGATGCTTAGGTAGTGGTTTTCACCCGGTTTGGGTTTCCACTCTAAATCCAGGTGTAAATTGTGGTTGACTTTGTTGCGAATTTATTTTTATCTTTTACTGTTTCAAAAAGTAATACTATTCACCCCTCTCCTCTAGTATTCGTTCGATCCATAGGCAAACTCTCAAGCTTGCCACCTTCCGGTCGAGTTGGAGCACTAGGCATACTGGACCGTTAAGTAGTGTAATATGGATTCCCAGATGGTAGGAACTCAAAGGAAGCTCCAACTCTCTGAGCTCGCGGAGATTCGTTGGGATGCTTATGAGAACAATCAACTTTATAAGGAGAAGATGAAAGTCGTCCACAACAAGCACATTAATAGAAAAACCTTCGAGCTGAATCAGCAAGTCTGGCTTTTTAATGCAAGACTTAAGCTCTTTCTCGGGAAACTGAGATCTAAGAGGACGGGACCATATCAAGTGGTCATACCTTGTCCCAACAGGCCAGTAGAAATTGCTAATCCCAAGATTGGGCAAACCTTTACAGTTAATGGCCAAAGGTTGAAACACTTTCTTGGTCAGATTCCCCCGAACGAAGTTGTAACCCTTATTGAGGGTTGAACTGGAACTTCGTCCAGCTAGAGGTAGTAAACTCAACGCTTCCTGGGAGGAAGCTCAGAGGTTTCAAGCTGACCAGATACACGATTACAACTCAGGTGATTTCTTTCCTTGCCCTCTTGCATACATTTAATTTCCAATGAGGTCATTGTCCAAGATAGGCATGGGGGGGTGGTAATTCTCATGATTTGAGTACAAAAATTTTTAGCTTGAACTAATTTTTATTTCTTTTTATTCAAAAAGAAAAAAAGGAAAAGAAAACTTTGGTATTAGCAGTTTGTCAACTTTAAGAAATGATATGTTAGGGACCTAAATGCTTAGACACTTCAGGTCTTCGGACTTAATCAGTCTCGATGTCCACTAAAATGTGGATTTGGTCTTGAGTCCTCTCTACCATAATTTATATTAATCTGGTCAATAAAGTAGGATAATAAGTACACGACTTATCAACCCTCCCACTGATTTAGGGGGATTTTTAGTCTAAGCATCTTCAGACATTTTGCACTGACTCACTCATTGGCGGCTCTAATGGACATTGGGTAGCTAATGAACCTTCTCGGGCGGTATGGCTGGCAAGTTGTCGTGGGTAACAACCCATTGGTAGGTTATCCAAAGCCTAGCCACAAGACCATTCTCTTTTACTACTGCCTTTAGGTAAATCTTAGAATAGGAAAACCACCTACTTAAAAAAAAAAGAAATAGAAAAATAGAAAAAAGAGAAAAGAAAAAAAGGAAATAAGCCACACTTCACCGCACGAGTATGGCTGGGAAGTTGTCGTGGGTAACAACCCATTGGCTGGTTGTCCAGATCCCAACTCATAAAATGCATAAGAATTCTGAAACACTTAAGGAAGAAAAGGGGAAGTAGCATAATACGGGGAAATATACGCTAGGTTCGCCCTTGTGTTGACCCAACAAAAATAAAAGTAGGAAGAAAGCTACCGATCAGATAGATACACCTTTAGGCGACATTTTCTCTTTTGGGTCACCTAGGGGCATAGAAACCCAAATTCCATTTTAATTGCCATTGAGCGAGACTTTCACAAGTTTCACGACAAGATGCTTAGTACTTAGAGTCCTTTTCGAGTCTTGGGTGGGTTGGGTAGCCATAAAAGTCATCCCAAAATCCTCAACTCCAAAAAAAATCCAAAAAAATTAGAAAAGATGACAAAAAAAAGTATTTGCTTCTATATAGAATAAGGTGAGGACTTGGGTGGACTACATTTTGGCAGGCAGCCTAAGCGTTGTTGAGTCTCTGCGAGTTAGGTACTTAGTAGAAATTTCCTCCTGTTGACAATTAACTTTTGCCCAAGTTATTAATTCCTAATTCTAGTTGTAGATAGCATTTAGGTTAACCTTGCTAAGAATTAGCAAGGGGTGGGCATGGGGGTATGATGAATCTACATATAATGTTGATAATTGTATCAATTAGAGTCAATTTCGAGGGCACATGTGCATTAATGTCATATTATAGTGGGCTTGGGAGCATTTCATGCATATTGTATTATTCCTACATTAAGATTGCTTGTAAGTAATGTTTAATGACCATGTACACAAGTGTGTATTGAAACAAGTCTTAGATGAGCAATTGAACAGTATGGATGGATTCGGATTAACGAATGGATTCCAACGGACTAAAAATCATCCCAATCTGACCTTCGTAGCTCCCACAATAAGTCCAAGAAGTTATGATTGTTGATTTGATGATTAATGGTTCTCATCGTGCCATGTGGCACTCGCATCGGCCTTCATCGCACACTAGCATTGGTTCCTTCATCATGCAACATCCGTCATCAAATCTACATCCATTGGTTGCCCATGCGCGCGCACCTCGTCATCCTCGTGACCATTCGCGAAGTGTAGTGCAGTAGGTGGGCGAGGCATTCACAAACAAGTGGCATGGGATCGAGACTTCAGGAACCTCAAATCAGTTGAGCAGAGGTTGGGGTGCAAAATTGGATCACCCAATTGTAGATGTGCGGCTGAGATCTCAGCAACGTGGACACACGGATGAAGCCCACGCTGCATGTGCATGATAATGTGTAGATCAACGCACCATCGTATTCACAACAGGGGGGGCGCAATGCTTAAGCCATTTGATGAGATGTTCGCCATCTGATGGCAATCTAAAGCGTTGATCCAATGGCCAGCAGCATCTCCTACGCGATGGATGCAATTTTAGAAGCTGGCCAACATGATCTCCGCGCAGCTGCATCACTTGATTAGGATCCAACAGCCAACAATGTCCCGCATCTGCAACACTTCGCCAGCTGCTACCGTCATGCCTTGCCAGCGGGAGAGAAGTGATGGCTTTAGCAACGTCCAAGGTGGGTCTTCAGCGACGTTTTAAATGTCACTGTTGACCCATGCAAGCAAACAAACCCTCTTCCACCACTTTATAAGGACTTACACAACCATACCTTTGAAGATCTTCTACCAAGCAATTCCACCACTCCATAGAGCATCCAAGCAAGGTCCCGGAGATGTTGAGCCATCGACGGAAGCCCCTCCACCGCCGTGGCTACCTCGCCTCTCCATTTAGCTAGTTTATTTAGTTTAATACTTGTTATTTTTAAGCTTTCCTTTAGTGTTATAATTGTAAAATGGTTCTATCCTCTATAAAGGATTATTTTGCTTGGTTTCATAGCTAGCCATTATCGCAATGTCATCATAAATCTCTAACCCTATCTCTCTCTTTCTCCTTCTCTCTCTCTCTCCCTCTCCCTGTCTCTCTCTCTTGCTCTATGTTTTCGTAAGAGAATCAAACGAAATATTTTTGTGACACATTAAAGCGATAGAATGATCTGATTTCACGCCTCCCTGAGATCGACACTTGGACTCATTTTGATTATCTTCATTTAAAATTAATGTCATAAACGCATGCTACAATGAATGAATTAACCTAACGCATTTCTCGACGTCATCTGGACAAAAGATCAGACGTCTTAAAGTTCAAGATTAGATGTCTGAAGTCTAGATTGGACGTTTGATCGAGTTGTCTGATTATTGTTTTTATTTTCTAAGTGATTTCCAAGATTGTCTGAGATTGTCTAAGTATCTTAGGGTAGTGTAAGTGTTCTTAGGTCTGCGGGTATGTTACTTTGGGCTCTTTAACATTTAATATAAGAAAAAAAAGAGCAAAGAGCATAAATAACAAGTACAAAGTATAAGACAAAAAGACATCTATCCTATTCTTTTTGTCTTCAAGCTCTCGCTCCATGCGAAGCTTCGTCTGTACTTCTTCCTTCAAGCTCCTCCAATCCGCTATGGATGCGAGCTTGAGCTCGTTCACACTTGATTCCATTTCATTTATCCTGAAATCTTAAACTCATTGCAAATGTTAAATACCAAGTATTTTTTTATCATCAAAATTAACTATCGTGGCGCCCTTACACCAACATCATGAAGGTTAGGAATTTTAATTGTGTTTCTAATGGTTGTGAACTCTTCTCAAAATTAAAAGGGATCTTCATCATTGTTTCCCTTAAAGTGAGGTAGGAGTTGTATGGTGGAGTGGTTGATCTCAAAATGAGCCTCTACAGGTGGGAACCTAACATAAGGTTGATGCTTATATTGGGTAGGATTGTAAAATTCCCTCAAGGGTCAACCCCACGGATGCTGGATTTATAAAATCTCAAGCACCTCTTGCATCTAAGTCTGGTGATTCTGTTGAAATTGGTTCAGTTGGAGTTGTAGATTTTGGATTTGCGCTTGAGGGTCCATCTGATTCGATTGTTGATTTGGGTTGGCTTGGTCAGCCATTAGGTCAAAATCAGAGTTTGAGTCAGATGTGGAATTGGATTCACCAATAATCAGTCTCCTCCTTGGTTCTCTTTCAGAGGTGGTGCCAAGTGTGAATTTTGTAATCTAGTTCTATGTATACACTTGGAAGAATGTTATAGATGCAAAGAGAACATGAGAGAGAAATATGTGTGCACAATACAAGTAATTAGATCTAGCTCTAAAGGGTTGCACCTATTCAACCTAGTCCAAATTTCACTAACCCTAGTTAACTAACTTGACCCTTAAATTACTTGGCTAGCTAGAAGGGTGGGATCCCTTAGGACACCCAGCACAGTGGGACACCACTAGAGGTTAGCGTAATTATCGTACCAACCTTACTTGTCACCAATTGATCCAAATAGACAAGGTCTCAAATTCAATTGACTATGTCTAGCTCAAGTTTGGAAATAAAATCCAACCTAGTTGGCGCGTCTATTAGATTAATTAGGGTTTGGGATTTACTGTGCATGGGATTAAATGATAGGCGTGAGGGGGGTGGTTACCCAATTAGATCAATTTAAGAGTGTGTACATGACAAGCAAGGGTCCATAAAAAAATCTTAATTGGTAATGTGGCTTTTAATGTTCAAGTAATTATATCATCAATTTTAGGATTCAAGTTTCAAGGTCTTTTCAAACAAGTTCACATGGATAGATGTGGTTTTGCAAGCTTGGGACTGATCTTTTTCCTTTAGAAATTGAATGTAAATCTGGGAGCCCTAATGTGGCATCCTAATTTAGCGTGAAAAACCAACCCAAATTCTGTTACAAAAGGATAAGATCTTTGGAACACAGAACATGATAGAAAGCTTTTTTTTTTGTGCAACTAAACTAAATGCAATTAAACCTAAAGTTCATGAATCTACCTAAACCTAAGATGTAGACAACTTACCTGGAGATCTTCACCTACACTTTTCTCCTTGTCGCTTTGCGATTTGTTCTAGTGCGAATAAGTGATCTGTGCACATAAAATGACAAAAAGATTAAAGCAAGTTAGATCTCACAAATGCAAATCTAAATGAAACTACTAAAAGCTAAATAATCATCGTGACTCCCTGGCTAAGATGCAAAAAAGTATTCTACTTGTGGATATGATTGTGAAAAATATGCTTTCGTCGTAGTATAAGCATGTAGAAACTTTTTAATTTATTTCAAATTAAACTCGTGAATATAGAAATCATAGTTTTCAAAATGGAGTTCGAGTCATTTGCAGGGAGGTAATCAGAATAATTTTACTTTCCTAATAAACTATGCTAATATAATTGCAAGTAGGCAAAGTACTATGAGAACTAGAACTAAGTAGAAATCCACTAGACTACTAGCATGCAATTACTAACTACAGTACCACTAGAATAATAAGTTGACAAATAACTTGGAGACGAGTTGAAGAAAATCTACTAGAACTTTTACTGCAATGATAAGAGTTTTGCACAAATAGAAATAGTACTACAACTAGAAGAATGATAATAATGGAAAGTAGGGGCTTCGAAGATGAAGTCCGGAGTGACAGCATAGTAGCAGACACCAAGGCGCACCTAATACCTCCAAGGGGAGGAAGAAGATGTAAATGACTAGTTTTAGTTGGTGGCACTACTTGGAAGTAGGAAAACCAAGTAGTAAATTAATGTCTAACGGGGGGCGTGCCTAAGGGTTTATATAGGAAGTAGGAACGATTCCTATTGGTTGGTTGAAGGTGCCAAGGTCAATGAGGTGTAGGGTCATGCTTGCAACTATGGGGATAGTGATTGTAACACCATCATTCATCATAATTAGCTTAATTTATCTAGAATCCAGTGATAAATGCTTCTTAATAAGCTTCTGAGGGTCGTAATTTCATTCTAAGTCAAATGCGCAAAGATGGGAAAACCCGTTAGTTCTGCTATTTTAATACTTAATCGTGAATGTAGAATAAATGAGGGGTCAATCGGTGGTCAAATAAGCATAAATTCACAAGTAGTGGGCTTGAGTTGACTGAATCAAGATTTTCTAAGATTTGAGGATTATTTTATTAATAAAAAACTTAAATACAACGTTACTTCAATTACACAGGTTATGGTAGAAATAAATGGAATATAAACCTCCTAAAAATCATTTAAAAGTATTTTAAGATGTTTAGAATCTTCACTTTGACCAAAGGAACCCTTTTTGACCAAAAACAGACTTAGGCGGGAATCTATTCTATTTTGGGCTTTTGTGTAACTTTCCCAGTCAAACTTGATCAAAACTCAAATCTGAGGTCACCATTAGATTCCTTGGGTCAAAATTAGGTTAAATATAAAATTTGAGCTCAATCAGAGTCCATTTTGACCTAGTTTGCATTTTAGCCCACAGATCTCTATTTATTACACATGGTCCCCTATCTTTTGTGTTTTTATTACAACCAAGACCCCAACTTTTTTTCATTCTTATGCATAGCCCCTACCGCTATCATCTTCCTTCTAACCAAGCATGGAAATAGTAGTAGCCAAGAACCCATCACGCACGAGTTTTGAGTGAAGATTTGAACCCTCAAATCATACCAAATCTTACCAAATTTGGTGGGATTGGCAATTAGATCATGCCCTATTAGATGCACATCTCCATGGATCCAATCATAGTCAATTTAATCACCGGTGAGCTTGAGGAATTGAGCTCAAAAGCGCGCCAAAAGCTCATGCCAAACTTGCTTCTCTTGGCTTATTTGAGAGGTGTTTCACCTCTATTTAAAGCCTTTCGCATTTACAAGGTGATTTTCGTGCATGAATTGGATGGAATACACCTCTTCTTCCTTCATGTTGCCCACCTTCTGCCACACCTTAGAGCCTACTCGTCCCCTTTCCTTGCTCTCTGCCACGTACAATAGGTAGAGGGCTTTGCCTTCCCTTTCTTCCACGAAGCTTGAGCCCCTAATTCCTCCCTATCACTCCGATCTCCGACCTCGTTCTTCCTTGCTGGCATGCTCTCCGATGACCACTCTCCCTTCTTCCTTTAGCAAAATTAGGTTAGAGCTTCTTCTCCCCTCCTTAATTAGGTTTAGAGAGCTTCTTAGCTCCATCTATTAGCTCCTCTTTCTCAGATGCGTCCGCCACCTTCACCTCCATCTTCATTATCTCTCCCTCTCCGCATTCTTATGACCTAATTGACTTGCTCAAAAGGACCTCCACAAGCCATTTTCCCAAGCCTATTGACTCATACATCACCATCTATGCCCTCCACCATTGCCACTGGTGGAGCTTCTTCGAAGCTTCACTGACGGCCATGCACACCCCTCCACTCACAAAATTTCTGTAGGGTTTTGGTCCTGCGTAATTGGCCAGAGCTTTTAGTGGACTAATTTGGGTCGAAGGCTTGTGTTCATGCAAGCAGGTGACCCATCGAATGTGGGTTTCTTCTTCGACATGAAGCTCTCTCTCTGATGAGCTATTGGCAAGGAAGTTTCTCCTCCCCATGTTGATTCGTTTGAGGAATAATGATTGGACATTGGATTAGCCATCAATGGCCAATCGTGCATCAATTGGAAATAATCACCTCCACGGTTGGAAGATGAGGAAGACGAAGACAAAGGAGAGGAAAGTGCCACATTGTGGAATGAGGAACCAAATTTGCAAATAAAAGGGATTACGCTCCCTTACATCTTGCCCAATAAAATAGGGGGTCGGGTCCCCATATCCTCACCACCATATGCACATGTGCGCTCGCATGTATACACGCGAGCGTGTGCATGAGCCCATCATGGGCTAGGTTTTGCCTCAGGATTCGTGCGAGCCTTGGGCATATTCTAAGCTTGCTCTATGGTTGGCTTTAGTCGAGTTTGAGGCTGCAACTATAAGCCATTTGATGGCTTAATGTGGATGTCTGATTGGCTTGAAATAAGCTTAAGTCTTGAGGCTAAAGGCTTTGATTAAAAATGAAAAATTTTCGCATATATGTTTTTTAGTTTTTTAGTGATTGAGGATTAAACTTTTATCTATTTGAAAGTGATATTCATTGCAGATTCTCTTCTTTATATCAGATTATTGTGCTTCATTTTTATATTCGATTAGTGGTTGAATTGTACCAATTGCTCCCTGAGATGACCTCAGACTCACATTCGAGATTATAAATTTAAGTGCTTTTGTCGCTTTAGTCACTTTACTACGATGCGTGTTTTAAAACTCGAGGAAAGCACGTTAACATTTTAGCGTCATTACTCGAGAGCAATGCGCAATTCACCACTATTCATATCATTTATTTTGTCTGATTTTGATTTCTAACTTGCTTTGTTTGATTGTTGTGAAGTGAATTCACAATCAAGATCATCCACTCGAAGCAACCATGCCAGGGGTAGGTCAGTAGTCTTCTCTTTTCTTCCCTAATCCCCTCTTTATCTTGGGAAGATTAAAAAGAAAACAAAAAAAATTAGGTTCCAAGCATGACTTATTGTTCTAGTAATATCATTCAAGGCATGAGTTTCTTGATTTACACGATTTGATTGAAATCAGATTTGAGGAAATTCTATTTGATTAGAGATACCCAATTCATTCTTCTTGTGCCTATTAGGGACTCGCACTAGTTTTCTCAACACCTTGGACTACTCACTTTCTTGTTTGAGTCCAGGGTGTCATATTTGGAATCAATTGGACTTGGAAATAGAGCCAATTAGGATTTCTACATTAGGGTTTCAAGTGCTAGTACACATTTTCCTGTCAAAAATAGAAACAAATCTTCTCACATTTGTCTGCCACCCAAGCCCCTGGTTGAATTGATCTTATCAGCAAACCCTAAAATCAAGGCTCTATATTCACTTGAATCATTAAAAGTTGGGATCCAATAACCTGTTTGAGAGCAAAATAGGGTGGTTCAGGTGACTTAACCCAAATTTCATCCCCAATTTTAGGGCAGGTCGGGTGAAGTTGGTTCACTTGGTGAATCAACCAACCTCAAGTTAGGTCACAATTTGAATCAATTTCTAATTCAAGTGAAAATTTAAAGCACAATTAGGTTTAAAATTGGTAGACTTAAGGGCTCAATTTGCACATATTGGTCTAGGATCTATAGTGACAAGGAAGGTCAGGCGAGGGAACCTTGTAACCCACTAGGATTCTCTACTGTGTAGGGGTCTTTGCGGGGCTCTTCCTTCTTGGCTGCCCAAGTAATTCTTGGGTGTGCAGGTTTTTGATCCAAAGGTCCACCAACCTCAATTTGCCATAGTCATCCAATTCTGTTGGGTGCTTGATAAACACCAGTTTATCATTAGTCTTATGCCCTAAAACAGATTTAGCTCTTAGGGTTTTAACTTTGCAAATAGGTTTTCAGGCTACATTTAGGCATTCACCTAGGTTAGGCATGCATTGCATTTTATTGTATTTTTAATGCATCTATTTGAGTGTCAGGGATAGATATAAAGTTAGATCCCACATACCTTGGCACTTAGGAAGGTAGAAGATGAAGAAGAAGCTCCTATGAGCTAGATCCCAGCTAGATCCAGCTCATCCCAGCTAGATCCTAGCTCATTCTAGCTGGATCAACTCATCCCTACCTCCATTCAGCTCATCTCAGTTGAATGGTAGCTCTAGCTAGTTCACCTCAGCTTCATTCAGCTCACCTCAGCTGGATGGCAGCTCAAACTAGCTCAAGCTAGTTGATCCTAGCTCCATTCCAGCTTCTCCATCTCATAACAGTTCACTGGAAGATCAACCTGACTAGGACTAGCCATTTCCATCAACTAACTAGAATTAGCTAAAGATGACCTCAACTAGCTCAGGCTAGCTCAAGTCCAGCTCCTAGAGACCTAACTCAGCTCAACTTTGTTGAGTTGAGCTACTTGACCTAAGCTAGCTAGGTATTCTCCGGGAAGACCAGACCTAGCTCACCTCAGCTCATATCAGCATAAGCTAGCTCATCTTAGCTTGGCTTAGTAGCTAGAAAAGAACTAGAAAGCTAACCCAGCTAAGGTAGCTCATTTTTGTTCTCTTTAGTAGCCACCAACTCCAGTACAGCTCCTTCTAGCTACTTCTAGCTCATCACCTCTAAAACCCTAGCTCCCTCTACCTCTTTACCCTACTCCCTACTAGCTAAGCTAGCTAAGCTAGTTTAGCTTAGCTAGTCACCTCCTTGGCCACCAAAACCTAACCCTAAAACCCACCTAACTAGCTCCACCAACTAACCTTACCTAAGTCCACCTAAACTACCACCACTCCACCTCAATCTTGGCACCAACCCTATACATCCCTTCACCCCTCTCTACCACCAGAAGACACCACTAAATTCCCTCCAAAACCCTTGAAATCCAACCCTACACCTACCCCTTCCACCCATCTTCACCCTCCATTTTTTTTCTCCAAAATCAACACCTTCTAGAAGGTATTTTTGGAGGGAAAACCAAGACACCTCTTCATTTTCCTCCCATTTTTCCCTCCAAAAATATCCAAGCACCCTTTCATTTCCCTCCAAAAAATACCATAACCACCCCCGTTTCCCATCCTATAAATACCCTACCCTGCCACCACATAATTCCCATCTTCTCCCTTAGTTATGTCCACCATTAATCTACCCATTCTCCTCACCAAGGAAGAAGGACAGAAGAAGATCAACGGGACAACCTACCCGCCCCCTTGGTGCCTTCTTCCTCTCTTTCTTCTCCCTTAGCCATGCCAAGGAGGAGGTCATCTTCACACCTAGAGGGGATGGCCAAGCAAGAGGAGGAGACTTGAGGTGGTTGACTCCCACCTTGAGGAGAGACTGCCTAGAGGAGGACAACTACAAGAAGAAGCTAAGGAGAATTCTTTTCAAGTGCAGGGCGACTACACTTGGAGCAATGGTTATCCAAAACTTCTATAGAGGATTCAACTTCTTTATCTTATTTTATCTTGTATTTGCTAGTTTAGTTACTCTTTTTCGTGTCGAAGCATTTAGCTACTTGTAATCAACTTTGCTAGTAATACAAGTGTCCTTTTCCTTCCAAGTTCATGTTTAAATTTTAGTGTGATTTTCTTGTTATTTCTTTACTGCATTACATCCTCCTCTTCTAATTATCCTAGGCGCACTTGCCTAGGGTGAGTTTAGAAGAGAAGGTTTCATTCTTATCACCTAGGCATAGTTTTAGTGTAGTTAATCTTCGCATCATAAACCTGATTGTTTCTGAAAACCCTAAAAACAACAAAATAAAAAATGCAAAAATACATGTGTTGATTTGAGAGGCAAGAGAGAGAATCATCTTTGTGATTAACAAATTAGCCTCCTTGGATGACCCTAGATATTCACCCTATCTAAGTTATAAATTTAAGAGTTGATCGATTTTATGTGTTACAACAACATCTAAAACTCGCAATTTACAAACAGCATAAAATCCATATCAGTGCCTTGATTAGGTCCAATTCATATCCAATCCCTAATCTATTCTATAGTGCACATACACAGGAAGAGGTCCCTGGGTCTGACCTAGAAGCTTCCATTAGAGTCTGATCCAAATTAGGGTCAAACCCTGATCATTTTGGGTGAAATCTGATCTGATATGATCTTTTCAAATATGGACCTAAATTTGATTCTTCATTCTGATCCAACACCTGATTTTGAGAATCAACTTGATAGATTAAGAAAGATGGCACTAACCTTGAACCCCGTAAGAGTATGAAAGCTCGTATGATTGAGGATGCTATTAGATACAACAAAGAATTCTACAGAACCTCAGCCCTATTAATAGAGTTCAGGTTAGTGAACCAAAGATGACAAACCTCATTGTGGACCACATTTAGATGATTGCAATACAACTAGCATGTGGTTCAACCCAGAAAACCCTCTTAGAACAGATTATTGTTGTGAGAAGATTACATAGTGCTGAGGGTTTACAATACTTGTCAAATCCACCACTTTGGGAAAAGTACCAAGATATCATTGGATAACGTGGGGTCCTGTTAGATCAGTTAGAAGAATTGATTGTTGAAAGATGCCCAGACCCCCACCCGGAAGTCAACTATGATTCTTGTGGGAATTTAGAGGATCAATATGTTTTTCTCGAGCTTGGGTTTGAATATGGAGGATTTTATGCTGAATCACTAACCCAAATGGAACCAGATTATGATTTTGTGCAAAATGAAATGCCTGATCAATTCATGGGTTGGTCAGATTCCAGTATAGGTGTTCTCAACTACGAGCCAGCTATTGAAAATTTTGAAGCTGGTCCATCACAAATGGATTTTTAAAACACTTGTGATGAGTTTGATTCAAAACTCATCGAGGATGTAGCTCCTGCACCTTATCTTGGGAAGGTATTCCTTGAGAATAGTTTTGACATCCCAACCGAGCCAATTTTAGATTCTAGTGACCCAACTCCTACACCTAACCTAGAATTGGGATCTGGACCTATTTGGGATGATTATGTGGCTCATTATGACGAAGATGGAATCTCATATTCGAAATATGATTTTGAGCCTATGTTTGATGAAGAAAATATCTCTAGACTCCTCAGAAGAGCAGATTGATTTGTTTGAAGTAAAATTGATTTACGATATAGAACCCGAGGGATCTGGAGAGTCGAGACCAAATTGGATCTACACTAGATGCCTTGAAACCATGCCTATACCTAATAAGGATATCCCTGTCAGCTTGGAATCTAAAGCTAGGTTATACCAAAGTTAGATTGATAACTCCATGCGTCTGGATTCTTCTTGTGGAAGTTTCAATCTTGAATCAGATTCAAATGATCATGCTCTTGCATTCTCCTTTGCTGACTTCAAACTATATTTTGATTCAGGGGAATCTTTGTTTCTAGTGGATTACGAGCCAATTTATGACCTTGATAAGCATGATCCATTCTTCGATTCTGATTTTGAGCTCATTGATCTAGAGCTCGAAGTAGCCACACAGCCTAATTTGAAACCCAAGCCTTTCGGAGACTGGCCTTCGGTACATTACTCCACTGGAATCCATTTCTACTTTGAATCACCTCATTCCAATCCGGTCGAAGCTAATTTCCCACCAAAGTTTGATAATGAATTGGGCATTGATCAAACTGATAATCCAACACCGCTTACCCTTGATCCCATAAGTAGGGTTCCTACATTCTTCACCCTCCATTATCTTTTGAGGATCCCTACTCTGATCTGCCTGAACTGATACAGCTAAACCCTCAATATTCATTTCTCTATCTATTTGAACTAGAATGCACCTGGTGGGGTCCACACTTACTAATCCACATTTTTCAACCCACCAAATTGATTGCATTTGGTTTGCACAATCAACCAGTTGATCTGAACAAGCACCTGGTTGGACCAACTAGGTTAATCATCAAGGTGCTTGTTCTGCAAAATTCTCCCAATCTGATCACCCCTCCTCCTTGACCATCTTCTGCTCGATTAAAGGCATTGAATTTAGTGCTTAACGGGAGGCAACCCGTCATTCTGAAAACCCGAGACCCTTTTGATTCTGTTTGAGTTGCATTTCTATTTCACTTTAGGGTTCAAACTTTAGAACAATCGACTCCACCTTTGATACTCATATCAGAGCTTGAAATCGTTCGCACTAGTCATCCCGACCTGTTCACCCACTCTTTCACCCTATTCTAAACTCTAAACTAAGCTAAATTTGAACCCACCTGTTTGCAATGAGGGCATTGCAAAACTTAGGCATGGAGGGGTATTAAAGTGCAAAATGATTGAAAATTCAATTCTTTTGAAGGGCTCTCACAAAAAAAAATAGAGGAAGAAAATTTTTGAGCTAAATTGAAAAATCTTTATTAAGGAGGAAAAAGAGGAGGGAAAACAGAGAAAAAGGAGCAAAAATAGAAGAAAATCATGTTAAGTCCTAGCATTTGAGTATGGAACCTACCTAAGTTTTGGATCAAATCAAATAATGAACTAAGTCTGAAGTGGAGAGAAAAAGGCAATAAGTAAGGGATACTGACTTTAGGCCTCTTGGGTCTGTGTTGGGCTTAAACACTTATGTATTTGTTAAGATCTGGATTATTCCTCAAGAGGTTGAGGGGGTTATGAGGCTAATGTATTAAGTTTAAGACTTAGGGATTATTCAACCTCGTTGTCTGCCCTTTGGTTTGCAGGACTTGGTAACTTAGGCACCTAAAATTCACACACTGGTTTGGTTCAGTGAGCTTAATGAAAAATAATACCATGAAGATTTCTATTCTAAAAAAATGTTTCCTCAAAAATTTGACGTAGGAGTGGCTCGAAAACACAAGTTGATTGGATGAATTCTCGCTATAGAGAGAAATAAATACTCCCCTTAAGGATTCATTATAATATATCGTCTCTTCGATGCTTGTCTCCTAAGATATCTAAATATCCTACTGGGGTCATGTAAGTGCCTTATGCTGGTTCAGGTGCCATGGGCAGCATTATCACGAAGTGTTGATTGTTAGGGCCTGAATTTAGCTATAAAACACCATGGGCAACACTATCACGAAGTGTCGAAAGTCAGGGTTCTAGGGGTTGCTATGGACAGTGCTATCACGAAGCATTGAAAGTTAGGGACCCTTTGAGGATTGATGATGGGGACAAGGAATATAATACAGACCATGTTTAGGGCCAATCTGATGTTGGATTTAGGGGAATCTAAAAAAAAAGAGAGAAAACTCTAAAAAATGTATATATATCTCTCTCTTCTAAAAATACACTAGCAAATTGAACCTAGACCTGGCTGCATGTACGCACGGGTGCTTTAACAAATGGGGTTAACGAACCTCTAGACAGATTCTGTGGCCTTAGAAAGCTTCGTTGCGGACCCAAGGCTGAGGCTGGTCAGGTCCGTATCTTGGTTGGTACTTGAGTACCTCTAAGCCTAGGGTTGGTATTTCAATCTGATTTCTTTAGAGGTGGCATAAGTAGGCATCCTGACGGTTAAAATCTGGTCTAGAGATCTGGCTCATTCCATAGGATTTTCCTAGAGACTAGCAAAAGTTAGGCATGGGGTATGTTGGTAACACCATCATCTGTCATAACTGGCTTAATTTAGTCAGAATCTAGTGATAAATGTTCTTTAATAAGCTTCTGATGGTCGTGATTCCATTCTGAGTCAAATGCGAGAAGATGGGAAAACTCATTAATTCTACTATTTTAACACCTAATCATGAATGTAGAATAGATGAGGGGTCAATCAATAGCCAAATAAGCATAAATTCACAAGAAGTGGGCCTAAGTTGACTGAATCAAGATTTTATGAAATTTAAGGATTATTTTATTAATAAAAATCCTAAATACAACCTCACTGCAATTAAACAGGTTCTGGTAGAAATAAATGAAATTTAAACCTCTAAATAAATCATTTAAAAATGTTCTAAGAGGTTTGGAACATTCACTTTGACCAAAGGAATCCTTTTTGACCAAAAATAGAGACTTAGGTTGAAAATTTATTCTATTTTGGGCCTCTATGTAAATTTTCCATTGAAACTTGGTCAAAACTCAAATCTGAGGTCATCATTAGATTCTTTGGGTACAAATTAGGTTAATCTCAAAATTTTTTCCCAATCAAAGTCCATCTTGACCTAGTTTGCATTTTAGCTTGGAGATCTCCATTTATTACACATGGCCCCCTATCTTTTGTGCTTTTATTACAACCAGGCCCCTAGCTTTTTGTCATTCTTGCAAACATCCCCCTACCACCATCATCTTCCTCCTTTCCAAACATAGAAACGACAGCAGCCAAGAACCCATTACGCATGAGTCTTGAGTGAAGATTTGAACCCTTAAATCATTGCCAAATCCCACCAAATTTGGTGGGATTGGAAATTAGATCATGCCCTATCAGATGCACATATCCATGGATCCAATCATAGCCGGTTTCATCGTTGGTGAGCTTGAGGAATCAAGCTCAAAAGTGCGATAGAAACTCATGCCAAACTTGCTTCTCTTGGCTTATTTGAGAGGGGTTTCACCTCTATTTAAAGCCTCTTGCATCTATAAGGTGATTTTCGTGTGTGAATTGGCCAGAATCTACCTTTTCTTCCTCCACGCCAGCCACCTTCTGCCGCACCTTGGAGCCTGCTCATCCCCTTTCCTTGCCCTCTACCACGTACAATAGGCATAGGGCTTTGCCTTCCCTTGCTTTCACGAAGCTTCACGTGAGGCTTGAGCCCCTAATTTCTCCTTGTCGCTCTGATCTCCAACCTCCTTCTTCCTCTTCGACGTGCTCTCTGACGATCACTCTCCCTTCTTCCTTTAGCAAAATTAGGTTAGGGCTACTTCTCCCCTCCTCAATTAGGTTTAGGGAGCCTCTTAGCTCCTCCTTCTTCGATGTCGTCTGCCGCCTTCACCTCCACCTTCATCGTCTCACCCTCTTCACCTTCGTACGACCCAATTGACTTGGGCAAAAAGGACCTCCACACCTCCACAAGCTTTTGCCTAAGCCAATTGGCCTGTACATCACCATCTATGCCCCCCACCAGAAGCCCCATCGACGGCCATGCACACCCCTCCACTCATAAAATTTATTTAGGGCTTTTCTTTGGTGTAATTGGCTAGAGCTTTTGGTGGATCTAATTGGGGTCGAAGGCCCGTGTTCGTGCATGCATGTGGCCCACCAGATGTGGGTTTCTTCTTTGATGTGAAGCTCTCTCTCCAACAAGCTATTAGCAAGAAGTCTCTCCTCCCCATGTAGATTTGTTTGAGGAACAAAGATTGGCCGTTGGATTAGCCATCAATGGTCAATCGTGCATCAATTAGAAGCAAACACCTCCATGGAAGATGAAGAAAAAGAGGAAGACAGTGCCACATCGTGGAATGAGGAATTGGATTTGCGAATAAAAGGGATTACACTCCTTTACATCTCGCCCAAGAGAACAGGGGGTCAGGTCCCCATATCCTTACCACAATATGCACACGTGCGCTTGCATGCACACACGCGAGCATGAGCATAGGCCCTGCATGGGTCGGGTTTTGCCTCGAGATTCATGCAGGCCTTGGGCATATTCTAAGCTTGCTCTATGGTTGGCTTTGGCTGAGTTTAAGGCTGCAACTTTAAGCCGTCTGAAGGCTTAATGTGGAGGTCTAATTGGCTTGAAATAAGCCTAAGTGTTGAGGCTAAGGGCATTGATTAAAAATGAAATTTTTGTCCTTATATGTTCTTTATTTTTTAGAGATTAAGGATTCAACTTTTATCTATTTGAAAGTGATATTCTTTGCAGATTCTCCTTATATCATATTATTGTGCTTCATTTTTATAGTCAATTAGTGGTTGAATTGTACATTAATTGCTCCCTGAGACAACCTCGGATCACATTTGATATTATAAATTTCAGTGTTTTCGTTACTTTAGTCACTGTACTATGACACGTGCTTTAAAACTCGATTAGAGAGACGCAACAAACAGCTAGGATGTTGGTGAAGGAAGGCCATAGGATCTAGAATGAAGGTTGAGATAATGGTTAGATTTTGTTGGGTTTTAAGGACCTAAGGTGTCTAGCCATAAGGGTTTGTTTGGAACGATTTGGTTGGCCATATTGAAGGCAATTGGAAGCTTCTAGGTGGTGATTAAGTAGGTTTTAGGGTTTAGGTTAAGGGGGCCGCCTAGTTAGGTTGTCGGGTTGGGATAAGGTCTAGGTTTAGCTAGGTTTTATTGGGGATTTAAGATGATAGAGTTGGGTGTCCTAGTGGCCGGCCATAATAGGATATAGGATAAGGTTTTGGATGACCCTAAGGAGGTTCCTTGGTGGCAAAGTTAGGTTGGAGGAATAGGATTAGGTTAGGTCTAGGTTATAGGATTTTCCTAATTAGGTTAGCTCCTTGCTTGGCTGGCCATTATAGGTTAGAAATCCAAGCTCATGGCCAGCCAATTGGGTCAGCTACTTAGGTTAGTGGTGTGGTATGGTTCTAGATTAATTAGTCTCCTAATTAGGCTAGGGTATTGGGTTAATTAGGTTACCAAATAGGTCCACCAACTAGACGCAATCTTCTTCTAAGTGAGCTCAGATCTAGAAGTCCCTTCAGCCATGTTTTAATCAACCTGAAATTTGGTACCTACACACATATGAATAGGAACATCATGGTACTAAATATAGATATAGGAAAATTTCCATAAAAATCCAAAAGTGTAGATTATTTACAAAATGCCCTAAAATGACTAATCTGGCCCATGCAGATGCAATTTGACCCAATTTACCTACAGACTAACATTAGTTTGGCAATAATTAACATAAATAAATATGAAATTATCACATATATGTTTACATGAAAATCTTTGGTCTTTTCTTTATAAATTTGGGCATTCTCATATGCATCATTACGAATTTTCTCAAGCTCAGTCAATTGAAGCTTACGATGCTCACCAGCTTTTCCAAGATTATAATTACATTCCTAAATAGCCTAGCATGCCCTTGATGTGAAAATATGTAGTTTCTTAATTGATGTAAGTTAATGTCGTTGAGACGTGTAAAATTGATCAACTCAAAATTTATAACCTAGATAGTGGTGGTATCTAGGGTCGTCCAAGGAGGAAAAAACGTTAATTGATAACTTAAGTCTCTCTCTCGCTTTCTCAAATCAACACTTGTATTTTTGGTTTTGTAAGTTTTAGGGTTTTAAAGAGATAATCGAGAATTGAAATGCGAAGATGAGAAAAATAGAAATCGAAACTATAGGAAGAAGAAAAACTATGCCTAAGTGACAATAATGAACTTCTCTTCTAAGTTCACCCTAGGTACATGTGACATAGGGTAATGAGAGAGAAAGTATGTGCACAAAATAAAGCTAGAATTTAATTGCAATACTTAACAAAAGGAAAGGCACTTGATATTTAGAAGATTCAAAAGTCTACAAGGTACTTAGAGAGCTCAATGGTGTGGAGAAGTTCTACACTATTAATCCCTAAGTAGAGGAATGCTTCTATTACAAGAAAATTGGAAATAAAAACTAAGTAGACAAAAGAGAATCTCCCGAAGTAGATGTAGGTCTTGCTCCAAAAAGCGGTTGCTTTCGCTCTTGAAAAGACTTTCCTCCAAGTCTAGTGATGCTCCTCTGCTTTTCCTCCTCAGGGTGGACATTGATAAACGTCAGTTTATCATCATTCTTTTGCATTAAAACAAACATAGCTCTTAGGATTTTACTCCGCATATGGGCTTTTTAGGCTGCATTTAGGCATTAATTAGGTTAGGCATGCATTGCATTTTTTGTTGTCTTTTTAATGTGTTTTTGTGAGTGTTAAGGATATACAGAATTCTAGATCCCTAGAACCTTAGCACTCAGGAAGGCAACTGGTGAAGGAGAAGCTCTCACCAGCTGGAACTCAACTTGATCTAGCTCACCATAGTTGGAATTCAGCTCACCTGAACTAGGGTTAGCTCATCCTAGCTCCATTTAGCTCATCTTAGCTGAATGGTAGCTCAAGAGAGCTCATCTTAGCTCACCCTAGCTCAGGTCAGCTCAGATCCAGCTCAACTTAGCTGAGTCTAGCTCATCTCAGCTCCTATTAGTCCATAGGGAGCTCTAGCTAGCTCAGCTGAGTTGACTGGAGTTCACCTCAACTCAAGACTGGCTACATCCAGCTCTACTCAACTCTAGCCAGCTGAAGATGATTTCATTTCAGCTCGAGAAGCTCAAGTCCAGCTCCCGAGGACTCAGCTTAGCTCAACTCAGTTGAACTAAGCTACCTTAGCTGCCTCAACCAGCTTGATCCTCCCCGGGAGCACCAGACCCACCTCACCTCAGCTCATTATGGTAGAAGCTAGCTTACTTTAGCTTGGTTTAATAGCTAGCAAAGAACTAGCAAGCTAAGCCAGCTAGAGTAGCTCCATCCCACCCCCTTCAGCAGCTGCTAGCTCCATTTCAGCTCTAGACTCCTTCTGTCCAACTCCTCTCCTCAAACCCTAGCTCCCATTGCCTACACCTCTACTCCATTACTAGCTAAGCTAGCTTAGCTTAGCTTAGCTTAGCTATGTTCCAGCTCCTTTGGCATTTACCACCCTAAAACTCTACCTAACTGGCTCCACCAACTAAGCCCTACCTAAAGCTCACCTAAGCTAGCTCCATCCACTCCAAGTTGGTGCCACCACCATCACCACCTTTCACCCTTCAACCACCACCAAAGGGCACCAGGAAGTTGGCGCCAAAACCACCCTAACTACCCCCCTTTTTGGCGCCAACTTTTCCCTCAAAAAATGCCCTAATCTCCACCCTACACCTAAGCCTAAAGCCCATCTCCACCTTCCATTTTCCCTCCAAAATTGCCCCCTTCTAGAACACCATTTTGGTGCCAAAATGGAGGCACCCCCTCCACCATAGACATCCACCAAGGGGTGGATTCAACCTATAACTACCCCCCCTTGCACCCTTTAAGGTGGTGCCAAGTGATCTCCACTTTAGGATTCCTAACCACCATCCCAAACTCCATCCTAGCCACCCATTACCTCCACGCCAACTACCCGTTCTCCACCATTATATATACCCACCTAATTACCCACATTTTCCCATCCTCCCATTAGTATAATTTCCACCTTATACCCACCTCATACCTACGTTCAAGAAGAAGGAGTAGAGAAGAAGATTAAGGGAGTACATAACCCGCCCCCTTGGTGCCTTCCTCTCCCCATTCCTTCACCTTGTGCCACACCAAGAAGGAGGAGGATCTTCACCACCAGGAGGATGGCTAGGCAAGGAGAAGAAAGGGTGGTGCACGCCCACCCTTGAAGGAGATCTTTGAAGGTGGTAGCTTCCACCTTGAAGGACACCATTTTCAAGGAAGGAGGAGCCCCTTTTCAAGCTTAGGAGCCACTAAACTTGGAGCAAGGAGCTTCCCTTCTTCACCAGATTTTGCAAGAGGATTTGTGCTTTTATTGCTTTTATATTTTTCCATTTCAAGTAGAAGCATTCCTCTACATGTTTTTGGAAAACACAAATTCTATCAAATCAATTTGCCTTCTTTTCATTTTTTTTGTTGCAATTATTTTATCTTTGTCCTAGCACTTTTTCACTCCCTCTACTTAATTATTCCAGGCCTCCACATACCTAGAGTGAGCTTAGGGAGAGGCTTTACTTGTCACTTTAATAGTAGTGTAGTGAGTTAGGTGTTAGTTGTTTTCCATCAACAATTCGTATATCGCCTTCGTTATTTCAAAACCCTAAAAAATGTTATAGTTGAAAGACCAAAAAGAAAGGTGATTTCTATTTCCAAGCAAGAGACCTGAATTTTACAAACATATTGCCTCCTTGGATGACCCCAGATACTCCCCTATCTAGGTCTTACAAATTTTAAAAGCGAATCCATTTTTGTGTGTTGCAACAACTTAAAACCTTAATTTAACAAACCGCGCAAAAATTCTGATCAGACGTCCACCCTAACTCCTCCTCCTTTTCCTGACCGTCCTCTTAAGGTGAAGAACACCTTGGCTTGTCCAAGGTAGGTTGAAGAAGAAGTAGGCACCAAGGGAGCAAGGTTTGCTCCCTTAATCTCCTCCTTAGCTCCTCCTTTGGATGTTGATATAGGTAGACGTAACTAGGAAATAATGTAGCCAAAGGTTGGTTTTTTTTAGGTGGTAGAAGGGGTTTTATATAGGAAGGGAAGGGGGGATTGGCGTGGGATCTAGATGGAGGGCTAGGATGTGTTGATGGGTGGTAGTTAAGGGTTGGATGGCTAGGATGGATGGCACCACCTTTAAGGATGTGATGAGGTGTGGCTCATCATAGCTAAAATGCCCAATTTAAGCTAGAAAGTAGGTTAAACACTATAGAATTAACACATGAAATAGGTTAAGTGTGGGAAATAGAGGAAATGGCCTAAAATATCTAATTTGTGCTAAAAATGCAAAATTGGGTCATAAAATGAGATATTCTATTCATTAATGAAAATTGATGATCCAATTGCAAATTGAACACACATTTGGGTTCAAAACTTCAAATCAAAAGTGAAATCAACTTCTAAAATGTTCAATTGGGCTTCATTAAAAACTTGGTGGCATTTGGACATCACTAGGACCTTGCATTTATAGTTTTACATATAGGTCCTTAGTACATATACATGTTTTCACAATTGAAATCTCCAAGGACCTCATTGATAGATGACAGGAAACTATTTGAAAATTTCAAGGAGCACATTGCAAGTGTTTCTCGCCATTAATGGGCCTTTGAGCTATTTTTCTACCCCTTCGCCCTTAAGGGTCTCCTTGCAATTCCACCAAAAGACCTGCAGGTGCGACACTGTTCACCCGCATGAACTCAACCCATCTCAGCCATTGATCCCATGTATCCTCGATCCTAGGGTTGATTTCGAATCAAAGTGTCTCGTGACTTCGCACGTGTGCTTACCATCCCCTCCAGATCTCATCCGACGACTGTTCTTTGGATTGAAACTTCCCACGCTCCTCGTAACCACATCCTACCGTCGGTGACCTAATCGCATACTCTCACCTCGCGGTGCACTGACTCACTACCTAAGCTACTTAAGGACCTCCTTGGTGTCATGCACAAAGAATCTCACCCTCTCCCGAGTGGTTCCCTTCATCCATCCCCTCAGCCTTTCACCTCCTTTCCTCACCTGCGATGATAGAGCAGGTCCTTCTCCCTCTGTCGATCCCCTCTAACTGTCGTCTGTTGGCTCTTGGACACCTCCTTCATCTATTAGCTAGATCTACTGCTTTCTTAGTGTAGTTTTCCTACTTTCTAGATTAGTTTTAGTGTAGTTAGTGTAATTAGATTAGCTTGGGAGTAGATTAGATGATGAAATTCACTGGTTTATTAGTTTAGGATAGGAGTAGATAGATTAGATTCGATTCGAACTTTCTGATCAATTCAGATCAGAGAGGAGTTTTTCTCGCATTCTCGCATCAATTCACTGATCTCCCTCCCCATCCCATAATCCATTTTCTCTGATATTCTCACATTTTAATCACTGATCACCCTTTCATCAGGGCCTAATTCAGATCTGGGAATCTTGGTTCCTAGATCTAAAATTAGCACCTAAATTCCATTGGGGGATCTCCCATTTACTCCATAAATTCACAAGGACCTATAATCTAATTTTGAAGTGAACTAGTTTACTTGATTGACTTGATTTTGGATTTCATGCATAATTGCAAGATTTTGATCAATTTGACCTTAAATGGCTTTAATAAAGAAAATTGAGTTTGTTTTGAGTCAATTAGGTTAATTACGATGATTCTAAGCTAATTTGATGTGACTTTCTTTCTTAGGTGAGTTTTTACCTGATTAGAATGATGCTTACTATTTTCTAGGTAGTAAGGACCAAGGAAAATCCATTGCATGGAATTGAGGTCCTCACGATGACCTAAGAGTCTTTATAGGTTTGCTCACTCTCTCTTAACAACAATTAGTGGTGTGTAGAAAGAATAGATGATCAGATCATCTTACCAAACCTAAATTGATAGCCACTTGAACAACATTTTGATTTCACCGCCTACTTGTTTTAATTTGAGATTTGAAGGTTTAAATGTGGTGGATCAATGTGAGTAAGATCTAATACAGGGATTGCGTGAAATGGGAATTTGGATTTTGATGTGATCTGTATTCAAAGTGATTATTAAACACCTTGAAGTTTATTTGTGAGGATAAGGAGTTATGTTTTCATGGTTTGATTGGCCTTCAAAGGTGTTTTGTTTTCAAACTTAGAATTTCAGATCTTAGTCACTTTGATTTCTCAAATTAATGTTTGACAAAAAATAGATTAAAAGGACTGATCTAAATGTATCAGTCCAACATTGAGGAAAATTTTCAGTCCTGATCAGATCTATGAAATCTTATCGGGACTGCAGCATAGCAACAGCAGTAGCTCATTTGAGCTACTGAGTTTTGTTTGAGCAGCTTCCAGCTACTGGGTGTTTGTAGCTGCTGAAGCAGCTGAGCTAAGACATCAAATCAATCATTTGAGCAACCATTAGCTGTTGAACCTAAATTGTTGCCACTTGATAACAGCAGCAGTTGTTCAGTCAGCCACTGATATGGCTAGATTTGAATTGGGAATTGAGAATCTAAGAAGCTGAATTGTGTATATGAATAGAATAGAAATGTGCAAGCATGCATGTCCTGAAGTCGCATTTTAATTTAACTAGAATTGCTTTGTAATGTGCATAACTGTCCAGACCTTAATTTCAGTGAAATTTGAGATGAAAATTTGGTTTAATTTTTCATTCATGTTTCATGATATGTGTTGAATGCCTTTGAATGTTGATATATCTGTTTCAGCACATAGAGTCATTTTTAGGCCTTAGATTCCACTTTCAACACCTTTTAAGGCCTAGAATTAGGTTGGTTTGTAAATAAATAAAAATCATAAAAAATTTCAAAAAAATGAAATAAAGGTGTCTTAAGTAGGATCATGTATTTTTCTAAGTGTATGCCAAGTTTCAAGGTAATCTGAACTCCCGACTTGGTAGAACAAATTGAAATTGCACTAGAGGGGGGGTGAATAGTGAAATTATAAAATATTGTAATACAAAAAATTTAATCACAAAAGGTGGAACCGGATTTTTAGGTGGAAACTAGAGATGGGTGAAAACCACCACCTAAGCCAATCCCTTGACTTAGGATTTTCGATCACAAGGTGATCAATCCACTAACCACACTACTTAAGCGAAGGTAGTGTACCTCAATTACAAATCCCACCTCCGATCCCTAAACGGAGGTTTCTCCCTTCAAAATGAAGAGACGGGGACCCGACAGGCCGGATACCCAAAGTACAAAAATGAGAAGTAAAATAACACCTATAGAGCACTTCAATACTTTAATTACTTTCTTATCTACTAAGCATAAAAAGAACTCCCTGAGGATTTGCAGAACGGAGTGAGCCGGGAGTATGGATTTGCCCTTTAATCAGTGTTGGCACAGCCCAAGGGCAAGATGAAGCTTAGAGTAGTGAGCAAGTGATTTTTCTAAGGGAATTGTATCTCAAGAGGTGTGTTTTGCCTAAGAGGAGTTGTAGTCTATTTATAGGCAAGTTTGGAACCTTTAAGAACACTTGGGAGAGTTCTCCTAGCCATTGGAGACAAATCCCAAGAGATTAGGACGAAATCCACCACAAATCAGGGTAATGATGAGTCTGACAGCAATATCAGATGTCTAATTTTAGGATCAGACGTCTTATAGGATGTCTGATTATAATTTTGGTCGTCTAATACTGTAGGCCATCCTAAACTGACTCTATTGGATCGAAAGAAGGACGTTTGATATTTTCACATAAGACTTCTGATTAGGTTATTGGACATCTAATAAAGGGTGGATTCGTTCCTGTTTCCATCAGATCCAAACAGGGTTCTAGATTTAAAGGATTAGACGTCGTTATGGACATCTGAAGGAATCACCAGACGTTTGGAAACCAAAAAAAGACTTCGCTACGATTTCTGACAAAAGATTTTATGGTCGTAATGAGATACGCATAGAAATACATGGGCAACGGTCGAAAGGTAGACGTCTGGAAGTGTGTCCAGATGTCTGGAAATACATTTTTGCCTACGAAGATAGGTGCTTAGTCTAACGGTTAGTCTGAGGACATCCAGGTAAAGTATCAAACGTCTGGATGAGGTTATGGACGTCTGATAGAAGAGTTCTTCAACTAATGTTCATGAAGACAAAAGTTGAAGGATGAACTATAGGAAGTTAGACGTCTTAAAGTTGAAAATCAGATGTCTGACATTGTTCTAGATGTCTGATAAGAGTCTTAGTGTTAGGTTTTTGTTTCTAATTTATCCTAAGTGTAGAGAGCCTAAGTTAGCTATTTATAGGTTATGTTTGGGGATCCTTTACAACATTTCTAGACTCAAATAAAATGACAATTACAACCTTTGGAAGTTTACATGAAAAAGCTTATGACCTAATACTTATGCTACTTGTCTTCGCGCTTTTAATCTCCTGTCTTGAAAAACTTTATGAAACCTGCAATTATGTTATTACAGAGAGAAACAATATGTTACGCTTATTTTTTTTATTTCATTTTCTTTATTTTCTAAAATCATCAAAATATTATATATGAGTAGTTGAACTAACACATACTAGCTGATGGTTCAGTCTACCTTAGCACTTAATAAAAGAACTAAACATGAAAAACACCAAAAATAATTATCTCTCTCTCATCTCACCCTTTCTCTCTCATCCCCTACCTCTACTAAACCTATAAAAATCAGAAAAACTTTAAAAATACCCAAAAAATACCTTATATATTATGTATATACTTGTATATATTAATTAAACCTAAGCTATATATGTAAATTGTATAATATGCACAAAATATCTATGTATAACTTATATCTATATTCTATGTATTAAACTAAGTATTTAGAATAATTTATTTTATATATAATATTATTGTACTATTATCTATTAGTTTATATTAACTTAAATTTATAATAAAGTAAGTAATTCTATAAACCTATCTATATGTACATATTTATATCCCATACTGTACATACATATTTATATATATATTATGTACTATATAATACCTATAAATTGATTTAATTATATATTTACAGTAAATAATTAAGTTATTAAGTTAAGTATATTATTAACTTAAAATAAAATAAATTAGTAATTTAAGTTAATACTAAAGTAAATTATGTTGTATATTTGTATTATATTATATTAAGTATTTTCAACTTATTTCTACTGTATTTATAATGTACTATAGTATTTATAGATTATTTATTTTTTTGAAACAACTTTAAATAAGGGAGGGAGGGGGGAGAACCCACTCCCCCCGAGGGCCCCGAATTTCTCGCTTGCCACGGAGCACCTCCGTGATCTTAGCCATGGCCACTCTCCGACGTCGAGTCGAGGTGGGGACAACATCAGTGATGCGTTCCCCCATGAGGACACTATGTGCGATTGGGCATGTCACGGGGGATCGAACCCGCGCACCCCGCACAGGGAGCGGGCACACCAACTGTGCTACCCCTGACCCCTATTTATAGATTAACATATATTTAATTATATGTAAATTAAAATAAAGTTTATAAAATATAATAAAATGTGTTTTAAATAATTTATTTTGTATATTAACTCTGTATAAAGTCAATTTAGTAATTAAGTCACTAATTTATACATTAATTAATGAATTAACAACTAATTTAACATGTATAAACAGAAAAATTTAGCCAATTTTATTATATAGGTAAATAACTTATTTATGTAAACTAATTACATAATCATGTAGCACTATATAAGGGCTTTATAATGATATAGTTTAATTTTAATTTACACTAATTTATGGCCCTCAAATCAAGGGCCAAAGACATGAAATTCGCACGCACAGTAAAGCCAATTTGGCACTGAGAGGGAGCTCAGAATAGTGCCACATCATGTGGCGAGGACCGCTCAATGTGGTATATAAGGCATTTATGATAGCGGCCTCTCAGTCGTCAAGGTGCCCGGCACCAAAAACCCATACCCTCTCCTTTCTCCACTGAGCAAACTATGCGATACTGATGAATACTTGAATAGTGCATGGGTCGGGGGCTGTGCACTATGCTAGGCCTGTGTGGGCCTAATAACAAGCCTAAAATTGGATATAAATACACCTAAACATAGCTAGGGCTGGCTCACTAGTAGTGTTCTAGTCCTACCTTTCGAGGTGCTGTGTATCTCACGAAAATGTGCCAGCCCACCCATTATAAACCCAATTTTTGGGTTGAGGCACAGTGAACCGGTTGTGTGTGAGAGAGGTTCTAATTTGACTAAGTGTTAGAGAGGAAGACAGAAGAAAGGAGAAGCCGCTGAGCAGCTAAGTGTTGAGTGTTTGCCTGTGTGTGTTGTATTGTGTGAGTGTGTATATATATATACATGTAAAGTATAAGTATATAGTATATATGTATATACATAGTGTAATTAAATAAGTATATGTATATAAATAAATAACGTATACTGTAATATATATTATATAGTATATATGTGTAAAATAAGTAGTATATAAATAACACTAAGAGCTTTACTGACATATATGTCTGTCACTGTTTATGTATATATATGTCAGTATAGATAGTAGTTTTTGCCCTAGGTTATGTATATAGTTTACTAAGGTTTTACTGACGTAGATAGATGTTACTGTACATGCAATATATGTTACTATAGATATTATTATGTTAATATAATTTAGTATGGTATATATTATTAGCTATTTTTGTACCTATACTTAGGTATTACTTATACCGCTGTATATAACTAATATAGAGTAATTATATATAGTTTTTAATGTTTGTTTGTGTAGATATGTTTTCAGGCTTTGTAACACTGTTTAATTGATTCTTTTGTAAATAATTAATCCAATTCTTTCATTCATTAATTCATTCATTCATTTTGTAAATAAAATCAACATTTTTGGAATAAAAGAATGTTTTTAGACTTAGAGAGTGATGTATATCAATAACTGTCACCCAGTGAATGACTTGGAAACAAACCAGTAAAAATTGTAAATAAATAAAATTAACGTGACATCGGTTTGCATTTTGTGACATATACTACAACAATGACACTTTAAACACCATTTTTATTGCAAATCGAAGGTTGACGATCATATTTTTGGTGTCGTTGCCTATCACAAAAACTCGTTAATAGCGCTTTCTTATGATTGTTGACGTCTTATCCATCAGGGTGCCTAGGTGGGTGGTTATGGTGGTGTTGGTGTCCTTTGGTGGATGCCCACCATGAAGAGACACCAAGTTTGTGGTTTCTAGAAGGGGAGAGTTTTGGAGGGAAAAGGGAGGGCTAGATGCGGTGGTGTGGTGATGTGTAGGGCTACGATGACCCCTTGTTTCGGTGCCAAAATAGGGGGTAGTTAAGATGGGTTGGTGCCAAGTTGGTGGTGGATATGGGGTGAAGAGGTGGCTACAAGGTGGCACCAAAAAGGAGTAGGAATAGGTAGCTTAAGTGGACTTTAGGTAGGGCTATTTGGTGGAGCTAGCTAGGTGGATAATAGGGGAGGTTGACCTAATCTAAGCTAGCTAAGCTAGCTTAGCTAGTAGAGTAGTGGAAGAGTAGAGAAATTAGGGTTTTTTGAGGAGAATCTGAGAAAGAGTTGCAATGAAGCTCCTTGGAGTTGTCTGTTGCTGATGAGAGCTGTAGTTGAGCTCCATAGCTAGCTTAGCTAGCTAGTTCTTTGCTAGCTACTAAACCAAGTTGAGTTGAACTGGTTTCTTCTAATCTGAGTTGAGTTGAGTTGAAGCTGGTCTTCCCGAAGACACTATGGTTAGAGTAGCTTAGGTCAAGTAGCCAAGCTCAACCAGGTTGAGTTGAGTTGAGTCTTCGAGAGCTGGAGTTGAGCTAGCCTGAGTTGGTTGAGAACTTCTTCAACTGACTAGGCTTAGCTAGTTGGTGGTAGTAACTAACCCTAGTCAAGTAGAGCTTCCATGAGCTAGATGGAGTTGGGAGGAGCTGAGTTGAGTTTCCATCTAGCTGAGGTGAACTAAATGGAGCTGAGATGAGCTGATACCAACTAAGTTGAGTTACAATGAGTTGGAATGAGATGGAATGAGTTAGAATCCAGCTAAGGTGAGCTGGATTTAATTGAGATCCAGCTGAATTGGGCTTCTCCCTCATTTTCTACCTTTCTTTTTTGAGATGAAAAGGAATGCTATCGAATCACCGATAGCAATCCAGGAGAGCTTTTATTGATAAAAAAAATAATGAAAAGGTTACATGATTGAACCCCATTGGTGTATGAGATTCCAGCAACTATTGACAATCTTATCCACATTCACTGGACTCTCCTGAAACAAGCACTCATTTCTAGCTCTCCAAATAGACCATAAAACAGCCACCATAGATAAGTATGGCTTATTCACCCTCAAGAAAGAGCTCCAGAGATTCTCCCACGTGGGAAGAGATTCCCTGCACACCATCCTCCAGACATAATCTGTAATCACACAAGTAGAAAATATATGAATGCTGGAATCGTTATGCATCCCACACAAGTGGCAGAAGTGGGTAGGGGTTCCCATTCTCCTGTGCCTCAGATCTCCAGTAATCAGGCCATCTCTTCTGCATAACCACAAAAAAATTTGTATCTTCAGTGGTACCTTCAATTTCCATAACTTTTTCCCCACCTCATCTACTTCTGCCATCCTGGAAGAGTTGATAAGCTTGTCATGGGCAGCCGCTGAGGAGAACGTGCCCTCCCACTTGTATGTGTCATATTCCTCAGGTGTGGGTTTGAAAGCAGCAAGTTCTTGCATGAGACGCTCATTTTCTGCTCGTGTTCTTGTTTCATGATCATTCCACATTACATTGTTAAAAGATCAATTTTCAGAGGCCGTGTCCCAGTAATCACATACCACAACATTTTTATTAGAAGCGGTTGAGAAAGCAAGGGGGTACCTGTCTTTTAACACCCCACCAGGCAACCAATTTTCCATCCAGAATTTGAAGCTTTTCCCATCACCTAAGACAGATTTGAACAAGCTCCAATTATCCGCCAAGGCACGCACCACTGATGACCAAAAAGGAGAAGGTTTGTGTGGATTTAGGCAGTTCTTCTCGTCATTGGCAGCCCCATAGCTATCATGAATAATATCTATCCACATTTTTTTTCCCTTGTAGTAGTCAAACAACCCACTTCAAAAGCAGGCATCATTAAATTCTTTGAGAGACCTAATACCCATGCCACCAATCTTCTTTGGCAAACAAATTGAATCCCATTTTACAGGTTGAAGGAAAGCCCCATGATGAGAAGCCCCTTTCCAAAAGAATCTCTTGCACATCACGTTGAGTTTTTCCAAATTGATTTTGGGGCTCTAAGAATAGAGAAGAACAAACTGGAATGGATGTAATGATCGAGTTCAGTAACATATACCTCCCACCTTTTGATAAGTAACGACTACTCCAACCCTCTAATTTCGTAGCCACCATTTCATATAGGAAGGACCAATCTACTTTCCTCAGTTTAGTGCACTTCAAAGGCAACCCCAGATATTTGACAGGAACTGAAACCACAGGCATGCCCAAGATGGTGGAGATGTGATTCTGGATCAATCCATTCATACCAAAGCAAACCAAGGAGGACTTGCTTCCATTAAGTCTTAGACTAGAAATCTCGCCAAAAATCTTTACCATATAATATAGCGCTTGCGCTTCCCTCTTCCCCCCTTCCACAAAAAAGACAGTGTCATCCACGTATTGGAGAATGGGAGCCAAGGCCTTATTGTTAGACATATAATACCCCCTTATCAACCCATTAGCTGCTAGTTTGCATGCATATCTTGCCAATGTATCCACTGCAAGATTGAAGATTAAAGGGCAAGTGGGCACCCTTGCCTTACCCCTCACTGGAGCTGAATCCAGGCTCGACATGGTTTCCCATTTATCAGAGGGGAATATGAGGCAGTCGTGATACATCTCTTCACCCATTGTATCAAAAGGGGGAAATTTTCTCCTTTTAAGGATTTCCCACAGGTACGGCTAGGAGATTGAGTCATAAGCTTTGGAGAAATCAACTTTCCATAGAAAGGCCTTGGACTTTCACTTGTGCCATCCCATCATCATCTCTTGCACCATGATGAAGGATTCCTGTAAAGACCTCCCAGGAAGAAAGGCAGACTGGACAGGCATTATCAAATCATTTAGTACATCACGCAATCTGCTGGCTAAAATCTTACTGATAATAAGGTAAATAGAATTTGACAAGGCAATGGGTCTATAGTTTGAAAAGTTCTCCGCACTCGACTTCTTAGGTAGCAAGAACAAGTAAGACTTATTCAATCTCTCAAACCCAAAGTTGCCCAATTCAAATTCATGTATAACATTCATCACATCCTTTTTGATGACATTCCACATTTCTCTATAAAAGAATACCTGAACCCCATCCGGTCCAGGAGCCCCCTCATTATTCAAATCTTTAATTGCTTTCAATGTTTCTTGTTAAGAAATAAGAGCAATTAGCATGGCCATCTGATCAATACTGACACTTGGGAAGTCTACCGATGCCATCCTCCAAGAACCCCTTGGTGCAGCCTTGGCAAGCTCTTTGAAATACTTGCCAGCTTCACATCTGATTTCATTGATAGAAGTGACAATTCTCTCACCCATTTTAATTGATGAAATGAGATTGAACCTCCTCCTAGCACTGGCCGCAAGATGAAAGAACTTCGTGTTGGCGTCACCTTCCTTGAGCCATAATTGTCTAGATCTTTCACGCCAGTCCATTTCTTTTTTCAAATCTTCCTCCCCAACAACCTGTTGCATCTACTACCATTGTTGCTGTTCATGAGAACTCAGTGGCTGCCTGCATTCCTTCAAATCCAAATCTTTGATCACTGCCAGTGCCTCCACCCTCCTTTGCTCCCTGATCAGTGTCACTGTCTGCGCATACTCTTTCAGCATGGATCGCATACCTACCAACTTAGAAGCCAATTGTTGTGTGGCAGATCCCTGCACATCCTTGTTCTACCACCAGATGGATAACATCTCAACAAAGCCCTCCTCCTTAAACCAAGATTTCTTGAGTTTGAAATATGACCCGCTGTCAGAATTCACCCCACTGTCCCACACAAGTGGAGTGTGGTTAGAAAGGGGTCTATCAAGGCTCATAACAGACAACAGTTGGTGTCTCTCCAGCAAGCTTGGATTACCAAAGAACCTATCCAACTTAGAGGTCTGTCCATTACCATTTCTCCAAGTGAACTCAACCCCACTGATAGGGTACTCAATGATACCCAAATTCTACACAGCCATTTGGAAACCAGCCATAGCACTATCATTCCTGCCCCCAGGTCTGTCATCACTTGAGAAAGGGCAATTGAAGTCACCTCCTATGAGCCAAGGTACCTCCTGCACTCTTTGATGCATTGCAGACAATTCATCCCACAAGTCTGCCCTATCTACAGCAGCACATGGGCCATAAATGCAAGAAACATACCACTCCACATTTCCTTGGAGATTTTGGCATCTGCAAGTGAGCACATGCCTATCATGAAGGACTTCTGTTACATTGATACAAGACTTTCTCCACCAAATAGCCATTCCACCAGACCTTCCAGCTGCTCCCTTCACCACACAATCTGTACATTCTGACTGTCTAAAGAAGTCCCATACCTGACCATTCTCCTCCTCCAAGTGTGTCTCTTGGATGAGAGCACAATCAATTTCCCACTCAGAGAGATATCTACTTAGAGATGCCCTTCTCACCTTATTGCGCAACCCATGCACATTCCATGTTAACACTCTCATTCCTTGCCTGATTGATCCCCTTGAGTCAAACAGCCCACATACTCAACCATGATCGAGTTTGCAATAGTTTCCTCCACTATAGGGGTCAGGTTCTCCTTCCTTCTCCCTCTGAGCATGTAAGGGGAGCGACCCAGCCCCCTTTATTGGTTTGACCCACTTCCAAACTTTAGACCACCAGGGATAGTGAACTGCACTTGGTTCACCTCCTTGAGGGCCCTGCTATCACTGCTGAGCACTATTTCCATACCTAACTTCCCCTCCTCATTTCTTCTAGGATTATCTGAATCCCTCTCTAAAACATCTGCATCATGCATAGAACCATTGCCTTTGGCCACAAGGACTTGGCTGCTACATCCCAAGACAGTAACATCTTCCATAGGCATCAAGTCCCTCTTTGCAGAGTCCAGGTGACAATCCTTCCTCTTCTTTGATTCAGGGGCCTCATCTGATGAAATATGACCCATCAGTTCAGTCTATTGCACCTCCTTAGATCTAGCCACAGACATCTTAGCATAACCCTGTTCTGGTAGCACAGAGACTTGCCCAACCACTGCTAGGCGAATGAGCCACGAAGAGCCCTCACATCTGATAGTAACCCTGTCAGGAATTGATCCAGTTTTAAGGACATCATCCTCAATTCTAAGTGATCGAATATCACCTTCTCCAATCATGACTTCAGATCCTTCACAGATAGATGCAAAGCCTGCAACCATCTTGACAACAACTCCCTTAGATCTTAGATGCAATGGCAATTCCTTGATCTCAAGAAGCACCCTCCTAGATCCCATCCTTTGGGGGGGTCAATCAGGGAGAACCCCATCGAAGGGGGAAACCATTCTCCAGAGCACATTGATATCATCAAAAGAACTCGATCGAAATCACAACCTTTCCACATCCATCATCCCTAGACCAAATACAAGAAAACGAGCTGGGAAAGCATTGCCACCTTCCAGCCCACTGACACAGGTTGCAGGGAACTTACCAATTGTTGAAATCTCTCGATCGAGGGTTTCCCTGTCATGATCTCACCAATCAAAGCACCCCTCAGCATGATCTCCACAGAAGAGATCACCTTAGATAGTGGGATCTCCACTTCAATTAAATGACTGCCAAGCGCCGGTGGTGGTGGTAGTTGGGGCTCCTCCACCGCTTCCTGACTTGGACACTGAGGGGTCATCTTTGTGTGTGACGGCTTCACCCTAGGGCAAGAATCGCGCTTGTGCCCTTCACCCCCACAAGCCAGGAAGATGAGAGGGCTTCTACAAATCACAGCCATGTGACCCCTTCGTCTACATCTGAAGCACAAGATCTCACCATTAGTTCTTCTCCAGGGCCTTCTTGGGTTGAGATTGGCCACCCTACCATCACGCGCTTGCCATCCCCTCTCCCTTCTCCTCCAGTTCCTTGACCTCCATGTCTTCCACTCACCCTTGTCCTCAGCCCTAGCCGCTTCCATGCCACCACCCCCTACCGCCCAACGCCAAACACCCTCTCTCCCTCTCCCTCTCTCATTTTCCTCCTCCCGTGATGTCATTTTCTACCTTTCTTGGTGTCAGGGTTTGCGGGATCTGACTGTTTGTTTATCCTTGACACTCAAATAAATGTGTCAAATAACAAAAACAATGCAATGGATGCCTATTATAAGAGAATGCCTAAATGTAGACCAATACCACAATGTACATTGAAAACCTAGGAACTAGATGTGATTTATAGGTTAAGAATGATGGTAAACTGGTGTTTATCACACTCCCATGCTTATCTTTTTGCTAGTCCCTTAACAAAAATTGTTGTTGCAAAATGGTATTAGGGAAAACTAATTTTTTTGTTTTTGAGGAGAGTCATTTTTACAGGACTTTGGTTGATTGAAAAATAAGGAAGGTACGGGATTTGTTACAGATCAAAATATCAGGATTTTTTCATGGATCCAAAGGCTAGCATGAAACAGGATCTATGTATCTACTTAAGAATTCAACAAATTTACTCTGTTTGATTCCTATTATCTCGTTAACCATTTTCGTAGTAAAAACCTCCTTGACCTAAGAATCTGATCCAGAATTTGCGTAACTTTGAAAATTCAAGTGTCAGTGCTTTGTGATTGTCACCAACATTTTTTTTTGGAAGAAAATAAGTCTTTTTTTTTGTGAATGAGAACAATGTTTATTTTGCTTTCTCCCTCATGCTTAGTCTTAGATTAGCCGCCAACAAAAATGTGTCAGAATCATCATTCTCGTTACCAATCCTTGAGGAGGCTCTTCCTCCGATGTCATGAAAACATTGTCCAAGATACCTCTGGGAGCTCACAACCCCAAAACATAAAGCAGAGTAAAGGAGTGCTCCAAGAAAACTCAGGTTCTTGCTCCGACACTATGGATAGAGCACCGTCCAAGGCACTTGAGTCACAAAATGCACTTTAATGATCTGTCTAAAGATATGGAATATAGATAGAGTAATGTCGAGGGGGTAACATGTTGGCATCACATCCTAGAAGGAAAATTTTCCTTCTCCGTGGTAGGGACTCAACCAATCAAGATTGTCTCAAGTTTCATCCAAAACTAAACACAAGGAAATTATTTTAACAATGTTTTTGGTTTGCTGGATTTTTGTGTGTGCAAAATTTTGACAAATGTGTTTCAAAAGGAACTCAAATTTTCTGGACAACAAACTAAGTCAAGTACTATTTAAACTACTAAAAGGAATCGGGGCCAATTAGTTTCTTAGGGGTTAAGGAGGGTTTCTGTAGGAGATACATTAATCGAATCTAAATTTTTAGACCTGAGAAGTCTAATGAAAGGATCCTTGGATTTTTCCTTAAGTTTGTTAAAAATTAAATCCCATGTGTACCTTTTTTGAAATAAAGTTAAACCTTGGTCTTGTGTATTGATATTGCCTCAAAAAGTTTTTGAACTATTTTTTTGATTTTTTTTTTGTTTTTTGAAAACTAAATGTAGAAGAGGAAGAAATGTATGTAATATCATGATTTTTCTTATTTTAAAATTTTTTATGTTTTTAGGTTCTGTAAATCCTGTAAAGATCGACAAAATTTTAAATCATCCCCCCCATGCTAAAGTTATGCAATGTCCACATTCATAATTAGGGTAAAAAGGATAGCACCTGAGCTTGCATTTAGGATAAGCATAACCTGGGAAAGAAAAGGAAAAACAAAGTAGGAAAAATGGTGGGTTACCTCCCACCCAGGGCTATCTTTTACGCCTTTTAGCTGGGTGTGAAGCAATGCACGGACGATGGAAAATCATGAAGGAAATTGGACATTTGAATGCCCTCATGAAAATTGTCTTCCTCTTGGTCCTCAAAAATATAAGTAGAAATGGGAGGGTTAAAATGAGATGAAAAAGTGGAAAAAGAACCCGAGTCTGGCCAGGGTTTTATTTTAGGCCAAGCTCGAGGGAATCAGTTGGAAGGTCCAGGGGAAACTAGGAGTTAGAGTAATCGAGGATGAGGGTGGGAATGGGTAGTGAAGTTAGGGTTGGAGGGTGAGGTGAAATTAGAGTTAATGGGTCTAGTGATATGTCAAGAAGAGGGTTTATGTAAGGCAAGTCTCCAAGGTGTTGATGTTGTTGACCACTGATTCAGAATCGAAATCCTCAAAGAAATTATGATCGCTGACCACTGATTCTTCCATCAATTTAGTATTTCTATACCTGAGTCCTCAAAGAAATTGCCCTCATGGAATCTCCTGGAAGCTTTAAAGATATCCAAAGTAATTATTTGGCCATCGCAAGTAATGTCCATTTTTCCAGTATGGAAATTAATATTTACTATTGCGGTGGCCAAAAATGGTCTTCCAAGGATAATAGGGGCATTCCTTAAAGATTCAGGTACCTTAATGTCATGGACAAGAAAGTCGACCGGAAATACATAGTTCTGGACTTAGACAAGCATATCCTCGACAATTCCCTTCGATTTAATTGAAGATCAGTCTGTGATGTAAACAATTTTATATCACATAAACTGACTATTTTTGCATGTTCTTAGACATATATTTGCATCATACATTATAAATATTGCATAACATGCATCATCTTGCATTTAGGTTAAATTGTATAAAGTTTAGGTTAATTTCCTCTTTTTATGGTCATGGAATAGATAATATTTTATCGGGGCCTCGAATTGAAGATCCAAGCATACGAATCTAATCAGGGCGACGATCGGAGTTCAACAACTCCAAGATTGCCCCGATCGGACTTCCATAGTATCAGATACAGTTCGAGAAAGATCAGAGGTCAAGGGGCCAAGGTGGTGTAAATCTGTACATTAGATGACAAATCCGACCACACAGATGGATTCAGATTGACGATTGCAGCCTAGCAGCATGAAAATCGGTCCAATCCAACATCTGTGGCACCATTTACAAGACATAGAAGATGGATGGCCAAGATGGCACCCCGTGGTGCCATCTTAGCTGCCCACACCGACCATGAACATTTGCTGCCCTCTCTCTCTCCTTAACCGCTTGATTAATCTCAGATCCAACGGCTGAGGGTGCTTGGGCTTTGAATCAAAACGGAGCACATGTCGAGGCTTGGCACAGCGGTCAAGTGACTTAACATGATGCTGAGGTCATAGGTTCGAGCCTCACACTCCTTAAATCAAAGGCGCGGGCATTGGAGCGCGAAATCCGATCATTGGATTGTTATCAGATGGCAATGGAGGTGCAATGTGGCGCGTAGAGATCATGCAATTCTCACACGCACAATCCTATGCATCTCTGCACGCTCGATCGCATGTGGCTGGCGCGATGAAGCTGATGAGGCACAATGCATTTTAAGCCATCCAATCTTGCGATGGGATGGTTGAGAATGCCCAATCATGGGCATGCGTTGAGGCAACTGAAGTTGAGGAGACGAGCGTACGCACGACCTACACCAACATGGGGTCTTTAGTGACGAATAAATATGTCACTAAAGACCCTAAGTTAATATTTTAAAGCACAAAATGACCTATTTGCCCCCAACCCTACAACTATAAAAGGAGACCCCTACCAGTCGAATTCTTCATCCCTTCCTCTCTTCTCTCACCCCTTCCAAAGCACTAAGAGCTTGTCCCAAACCCAGGATGCTCTATTAGAGTTTAAATTAGAAATTTTCCACATTCTCATCCCCGTTCGTGGAGTGCCTACGGTTGTCTTCTCATCGTTATTCGGGAAACGGATTTCATTGTGACATTGCCCTGCCCCATCCTCCATCGTCAATCTTCATTCTCTATCGTCCCGCATCTCACCACGTTCTTCCGGGCGCTCCGTTAACGTGGCTCATCCTCCAAGCAACCATCAAGGAAAATAACTTCTCTCCACCTTCTCTTTTATTGCTTTCTAGCGTAGATTTCTAACTTTCTAGTGTAGTGATTAGATGTAATGAATTTGATTCAGTAGTTATGAAATACCTGTTCATTCTATCTCTATTTTGTCTTTATTTGTATCATTCTTTTTCTCTCTTCTATTAATTATTCTTTAAGTAGATAGCTAGCATAGATTTAATTCAACTAGCTAATTGCTCATTCTACTCCTCAAGATAGTTAATTAACTTAATTGAGCTTAATTATGTGTAGAAGAACGTAACTTAGGTTAACTCGAATTTGTGTCGGTTGAGTAGTATAGGGTCAAGTTAACCTAACATTTTAGATTTTATTACTTTTAATTGGTTGAGTCTAGGTCGTTCGCTGGGAGGTATATATTATTTAGAATTCACCAATCAATTCAAAATGTCTCATAGGAGGTATAATTAAGTTAATTTTAATAACATGAATTTTGCCTAATGATTTAAATTTAAGAATATGCAAAATTCCATAAGAAAGCATATTTACTCAAATGATCTACTTTAATAACAAGTAAACAAGTTAATTTTCTATTTATTTCAAAGAAATTAAGGCAATAGAGAGTTCTTCTAATTAAAACATGTCTTATTACAACATTTAAAGTAAAAAAGAATTTAAAATAATTCAAGAAAGTAAATCCTTGATTCTCTTTTCTTCAGCCTCTCTCTCTCTTTCTTTTTCTTTTACCTCTCTTTCTTTCTTTCTCTCTCTCTTTTACTTATATTTTTCTTCTTCTTTTATTCTTTCCTTTTATATTTCTCGAGCTCTTCTCTTTTTCCTTTCTCTTTCTTCTCTGCCTTGTCTCTGCCTTGCCTCTTCAGTGCCTGTTCCTTCTTTTCCTTCTCTTACAAACTCTTCTTGTCTTCCTTCTTCTCTCTCCCTTGCGTTGCTTCTTCTCCTTTCCTTAGAATATTTCCTTCAGCACTTAGCCTTAACTTTCTTCTAATCCTTTCTCTTAGCCTTCTGACCCTTGGCCTTCAACACTTAGCCTTAAGCTGAACCGGGTTTTTTTTCTCTCCTCAACCAAAAATTAGTTATTTATTTGTGACTTAGACTTTTTGGGGATATGCAGCACCCTTTGCAGGGTGAGACCAGACCCTACTAGGTCCTCGCCTGATCAATTAGTTCGGTTTATTTCCGGTTCAGAGTTTTGAGCCAAACCGGCTCACGCCTCGCAGGCCTCACCCTCCCAGGGCCACACATTTGCATGCCACACAGGCGCACACACGTAGGCACATACGTGCCCACACACACACACAGGCGCACACTCGTAGGCACATACGTGCCCACACACACACACAGGATCAATGTTCGTTCGGTAACCGTGCACCGAGCGCTGACGACTGATATGGCCATGCAACAAATTCCTTTTATACTTAGGCGCTTGCTCATGAATTCTCGATGTGGGACTATTCTAACCCCTTCTAGAGCAAACTTCAGTTGATGATTCCTCCTAGCTCAGAGATCCATTTCAAGCAAACAAAAGCTTGTTGGAAAGCTCTTGAGTTACTCTACAAGATTATAGTGTCAATTTAATGTGAAGGGGAAGTTTTCCTCTTCGATTTGAAGGGTGAATCTACAGGTTTTCTATGGGTATTAAAATGGCCTGGAAATGGAGTTATCAGTATAAAGTCCACAGACTGGACTTAAGCTCTCAATTAATGTTCTAAGTAGGTTATATAGGGAATTCCGCCGCTTCAGGTGTGGTTACTAAGCTCTCAAGAGCTTCAGGAAGTGCACAGAAGGTCAAGCTTCTCTGAAAGCTTCAAGAAGTTGAAAACAAACTTAGAAAAGACCTAACAGACATCTAAAGTCATGATTAATCATTTGAAACAACTTCTAGAGGTTGTTATCAACTCATCTGGGCAGAATTTGCAATCAAATTTCGTCCAAAATCCACTGCCAACAGTTTGGGTTCAAAAACAACACAAACTGGCAGTAATCAAAATCTAATCAAATTAACTATCAGAGCTCATCCAATTCACTTTAAAATCATTCAAATAAATCTCAGAATCAATTTAAACTCATCAATTAGTCAGATTGTCTTCAGAATCAAAGCATCAAACTCAGGTTTGACTGTTAAGCCTCCAGATTTGACTTTCTGATCTAAACCTTTTCTCAAGAAATTAAAACCTAAAATCTCTTCTCCATAATCTCAGAAACATGCTCAGATCCTTCAATAGATGTTTGAACTTAGGATTTTAGGGTTTCAGGCACGTCGCCTGAACTCTAAAAGGGGTTTGTTTGTCAGAACAACCCAGAGGTTGTTACAGTGATCTAAGCACAGAAATAACTTCAGTGCATTGCACTGAAGCTTCTAGATCCCTTAATTGCAACTTAAAGCTTTCTTTCAGACTTCTCCAACTCTGCCGACGTTGGAGATGAATACCTAACTCAAGCTCCAGTCATCAAAATCCCCAATAAATGACCTCAGCACAATCAGTGAACCTTAATTCATCATTCTGGAGCTTCTTATCAAATTCTACAGGCTGAAGAACAGTTTTGACTCACCGGAGCTTGCCGAAGCTCTGGTGAGTCTAGAAAAAGAGAAAATTGTGCACAGAATGAAAAATTGTGTCATTAATGACTTGAAAAAGTTCCTGAGGCCACAAGGAACCTCAAGATCAAATTAATTTCTTCATTTGATCATTAAAAGAAAGATTTAATAGTGAATTTGATTTATATGAAGTCTGAGTTGGTTGAAGCTCAAGACTTGTTTTCCCACTCAATTAAGTAGCTAAAACAAGTCAACAAGTGATTGCGATCATAAATATATGGTTAATTAAAGATTTCAACTACTCCTGAGCTGCCACTGATAGCGAGCTCAGGAACTTAATTAGATTTAGGCGTTTAAGTTATATGTGATATTTACTCTAGCTATAGCAATGATTAGGATCCTTTAGTGATGAATAGGTGATGGAGGATAAAATGGAGGTGGAGATAAGGTCGACTACTGCTGCCATGGACAGCAGAAGTAGTCGGTGGAGGTGGAAATGACTTAGGCTAATTAGTGATCAAATAAGTAAATAAATGTGATAGAAGTGATCGTGGAAGATAGAGGAAGATGAACAATGATTCAAAAAGATGAAATTAATTCTCTGACAAGCTCAAGGAGCTCGTCGAAGTTGAAGAAGATGAAATTAAAATCCAACATTACGGCTAACTAACCTACCTAACTAACTAACTAAACTATCCTACTCTTACTCCTACTCCTAGCCTATTATTACTCGGACGAAGGGGTCAGAGGATCTCTGTCGACGGCTCATGATGGAGGAGTGAAATCAGAGGGTTGTCGAAAGATCTCCGGCGGCGATTGTGAGGTGAAGCAGAGACTCCTTAGTCAGCGCTTGTGTCAAGAGACGCGGCTGACCTCGGCGGAGTTCCAGAGCTAATAAAAGTGGATGGAGGAAGTCAGATGGAGTGGTGGAAGATTGTCGGAGTTGCGGAGTGTATAGCCTATTGTGTTGGCTGCAGTGAAGAATAGGGAAGGGAGCCAACTTGGTGGAAATTAGGGGGTCAGGGGGTATTTACAATCGACTGCGACTAAGAAGGAGGTGGAATCTGGACGCGATTGTGGCTAGGAGGAGGATAACCACCGGCGTCTTCTCCGATGCTGATGAAGTTATCTCCAACCCTAAATTAGGATATCAGAGTCATCCAGACCGGTGGTTGAAAATGAGATGGTGAGCGTAAGTTCCAGGAGCTTGGAGAAGAAGAGATGAAGTCAGATGGGCGGTGATCATGCGGTGGCTACACCTTCAATCGTCAACCGTCTAGTCAGGTGAAGAGAAGAAGAAGTCCAAGGACTTGCTTGTGATGAAAATTAAGGACCTAAATGAAAAATAAGGACCCGATTGAAGTGAAATGTAAGGACCAAAATGTAAACTCAGGTTTTCAAGGTTTATTTTAATTTAAATCTTTTTCAACTTTTTATATATGATTATAAATAAGACAAATATTATATTTAGATGTTGAATTTACATTTTTGACCTTTTTATATTAATTTATTTAATCAAGTAATGTTACTTAAGTTATTACATACTTAGGTATATATTATGCTTAAGTTAGTTAACATATTAATTAAATGAATGATTAGTAATATTTCTAGTCCAATTATTAATTAGATTATTAATAATATTAATTGGATGATAATATAGCAATTTAAACTTATTTTAAGGTCCTTTACTATTTATCCCTTATTCAATAATTAACCCATAAATTCACATAATCCTAGCAAATTAACTAGGAAGACTAGTTAATTAGGGGTAATTAGAGACCATGATGAGCTTCTCATCACTAATCTACTTCATGACAACAAATCAAATGTAGGTTTCGATCAAACATCCGCCTCCCTGTGTTCGACCTAGGACTCCTTTTGAGTTTCGGTAAAAATTATCTGTTGATAGATTTTTCTCGCAAATTATGCTACGACGATAGGTTTACAAAACTCAACTCTTTCAGCGTAGATTCTCCACCTCAACATTTTCACACCGTTTCTAGGGAGGCGACACTCTTTGATTTTCCACATTTTCTGACTTAATGATTGTTTACTTCATTTTTCTCCTTTCTTATTGTGATTGCAAGCACTCTCATGAGGCTGGCAAAAGCGGTAGATTGAAGTAAAGTGTTGTTGAAGGGCCTGTAACTAACCCTACCCCCTACGCACTAGATTTCATTCCACCACCTAATAACACAAACCCTAATTAACCTAGGAGCTTTGATTACGTAGCAATCATAGGTCTTAATTGACCTAAATTAGGTTAGGACTTAGCATAAGTTAGGGTAATTCAGGCATGCATAAGCATTACTAGCACCTTTACTACTTTCTTTTAGCTATGCATAAAATAATGCTATAATGTACTCATTAGATGCATTATGTCAATTGCAGGTAATAAGCTAATTAGAAGCTAGATCTGAAGTTGGATCTAAAGTTGGATCTAAAGAATAAAGAATAACTGGTGTTGCAGCAGAGCTGGAGCGGAAGACCTAGATTAGATGTAGTAAATAATAATGTAAGGGAGTTAAGGTATGCTATTCTATTAAGTAGGAATAAAGTAATAAATTGTGAAGAACTTAGGTCCATCCTAGCCCTAGGATAGCCTAGAAGCCTCCCCAAGCCTTAGCCACCCTTAGATTAGGTCACCGCACCCTAAGAAACCTTAAAACCCAAATTCTAGCCTCTATCTGGACATCCAGATGAGTTATAGGATGTCCAGAACCCTTAGCCAACTCCCGCACACCTTAAACCCACTTCTGCAGTGTTATTAGACGTCTAGACACTTGGTCAGACGTATAATTTCTGCAAAATACCCAAGATAGAACCTAGAATCCCTCTTGACTCTAATTGGACGTCCAGACAAGTCTGGACTTCTGATTTTTCACTATAAGACGTCAGTCACTATTATTAGACGTCCAGAACTGCCCTCCAAACCCTATTTTGAGATTCAAGCCTTGATCTTGGATCTCTAGCTCCCTAAACCCAATTCTAGCCCCCTAGGAACCTAAATTAAGGTGCCCTAACCCTAGTACATCACCTCTAGACCTCCCTAAGGGCCTAATTAGGTCTCACTAAACCTAATTGACTTGGATCATGGTCAATCTCTTCAATCTATTCAATTGGACTCATTGAGTCCAATTGAGCCCTGATTTCAGCATACACTGTCTAATTGGACTCAGTGAGAGTCCAATTTACTTAGACATGACTTAATTGAGTTGTTTTACTCTCAATTATGTTTCCACACACCCAATTAAACTTGTATTAAGTTTAATTGTAGTTTACCTTAGTGAATTAGGGTTTACAACCCTAATTTGAGACCTATCTAAACCCACTAGAACCTAACCTAATCAACCTAGACACCTAAGTTTCGACCCACACACACCCACACACACCATCCACATGAAAATACCTAGCCTAGAGTTCTCTAGAACTTTCTACCATGCCTTGGTTGCTAAAATTAGCAACCAAGAGCCATTCAATTTTTAGATCCACATTTGGTGGATCTAAAAACCACCATTCATCCTCTCTCTCGCTCTCCCATGAGCTCCCACCATAGGATTCTCTAGAGAATTCCGTAATTCTCTATAGAGCTTCCCTTAGGTCTATAAAAAGACCTAAGGGGTGGCCATTTGCACCCATTCACTCTTGGCTCCATCTTAGCTTAGCTTCATTCCACCTCCACTCCACTTTCACGAGTAGCTTCACCATGGCCACCACTATCTCCATGCCAAGATGATGGATCACCTCCTCAACCTCTCTCCAAGGGTCAGCCTAAGCACCATTAGCCGCCCCTCCTTCTCCTCTCAACCAAGTCAAAGGCCATCGAAGCCCACCTCTGAATGCCCTTAGTTCTGATAGATTAGATTATAGTTCTTCATAGTTTTACTACTTTTATTACTGCTTAGTAGAGTAGCTCCTTACTTCTCTGCCAATGATGCATGCATAATCCCTCGTAGATTCATGTATGCAGTCGTTTTCTATTAGTTATTAGTTTTTACATTCCCTGGACAAGCATTCTGCTACCGATGCTCTACAACCCTGATATCATCATCATCTTATATATATATATGAATATATATGTTGAAAATCACCATGTGCCTAGTTATCATCTTTTGGTGTGATTAAAGTTGCATGTTTTAATTACTACCTTTTGGCAACTAGCATGTCGTACATCAATACGTAAATCACCATAAACCGGCATGAGATTTTAAGCAAGTAGAGCGAAAGAGATCGATTTCAAATCTACATTTCCATAAATGCCTCCTAGAGATGAACGACCGAGACTCCAAGTCTCGTTATCTTTATAAATATTTTTGTTGATCGTATTGCACACTATACTACAATGCTTTTTCTTATCAAAAACACGTTATACTAGTCCCAACAAAATGGCGCCGTTGCTAGGGAGGCAACGTCATTTTTTATTTCGATCTTTTGAGCTATCATTGACAAATCTTCCTCTTCTTGTCTTTTGATGTGTAGGAAAACAGGAGAAATAGGAATATGTGCACGCAACGAGCGTAGTTTAAAACAAAAATCAGGTGTACATCTCATCTTAGATTAGGATTTCCCTTTCTGAACCCTAGGTTAGATTTATTTGAAAAAAAAAGAAAAAAAAAAGCCTATTTATTTTCGTGAAAGTGAAAAAAAAAATCAAAGAAAAAAATCTAGGTAGTTAGATTAGGTTTCTTTTTGAATCCTTGGTTAGTTTTGAAAAAGTAAAAAAAACAAGAATTTGAAAATACTTTAAAAAAAAATCCTTCTTGAAAAAAAAATTTCAAAAATTTTGGAAAAAAAAAATTGGTGGAAAGTTTAAATTTTAAACTCAAACACCTTTTAAAAGCTTCTCCACCACCCTCTGATTTTCGACTAGATTTCAAATTCTGATTTAAAAATTCAATTGTCGAAAAATTAATGAGAGAAAATTCTAAAATTTGAGCTATATTTTTAATTTCAAACCATCTTTCATTCGACACTATTTTTTAAAAAATTCCAAGTACAAAATTTTTAAAAATTCATGAAGTGCAAGGGGGTCAGACTAACGTAGATTTGAGATTTTCCAAAATTCAAAAATAAATTCCAAGCAATCTGCGAATCTATTTTGACCAAAAATGATGGGGTTTGAAAGCTAATCTCATTGACTTTAATTTTCATATTTTTCCTGAATTTTTGAAAATCATTTGGTACTGTTTCAATTTGAAAAATCAATCAAGGGTCAAAATTCCAGATCTGACCCTTTGACATTTAAAAATCTCTATAAATTCAGTTGAAATAGTAAAAATCATAAAAAAATATTCTCTGGAAAGACAATTAAAAAAGGAATCTACTTGCCAAATTTCAACTTATTCTAATTCCAATTTTTATTAGAGAATAGGTCTTAATTTCGTGGTCAGCTAAAGAAGAAACAAAAAAAAACCTTAGAATTGCATGAAACCTAGGTTACATCTTCAGGGTTACACTCTAGAGATCATACATTTGGGCTAACCTAAACTTGATCAAGTCTAGTGTTTAGCCGGTGAGCTTGGTCACCTTGTGAGCCACTCACCATAAACCCCAATTGAAGAAAAAAGGGCTAAAATTAATTTTTAAAACATGAAATCAACCCGAATTCGTTGTCATATTACTGGGTGTTTCCAATCTCTCTTGCCAAACCTGGTGACTAAGTCTATGGGGTAGTGTCAAATGACAACGATTAAGGGGTAACGGAACAGGAGGCATGAGTCAAAGGAAGAACCTTCCCCTTAGTCCCCTCGTAACCAGACTGGCTGGGTTATCTTGAGAGGCGGGAACCACTTTCGGTCAGTTGCATGGTGAATTTTTCTTCAGGAATTCGAACTTACAACGAAAAATCTGGTCATCCGATCATATGGACCATCTGATTGACTGGGCCTTAGCCTTGTCTGGCTTGGCTACACCAACCCAGGGGTTGGGTGGTGTATGCGAGGAAGGAGGTCACTTAGACCTCAACTGGTTGGACCTTGGGAGCCACTCCCAAGGAGGCGAGTCACCTCACCAGGACCATCTTCTCCCCCACCCTCTTCTTATATCTGCTTAGCCACAATGGCTAACCCTGGATCTGGACCTAATCAGGATCCAGAAGAGCTGGACCCACGAGCTTATCTGAGATCTTGGGTCACTGAATCAGCTCAACCTTGGGATCAAAACCCAAGGTGGCGAAGACAACTTTTCGCTTCGCCTGATCCTTCTCCTCGGGTTACCGAAATGGTTAACCCATTTCCTAACCCTAGATATTATGACCCATACCAGTAGGTCCCTCAAAGGACTGCATCTTATAACCCAGGATATGGATTTCATACTCCTGCTTCTCACCCATGGAATATGGGTAGACCTGATTCACCCCTTAGAACCCCCGAAGAGCTACTTGTGCATATGCGACCGCATTACAGAATACAGAGAGCCATAGCTAGCGCTAAGGAAAAGGCCACGTCCTATCTACACGAAATCCAAGTTATCACTAAGCCGAACCAAAGACAAAGCTGGATTCCGTATCAACAAGCTGTGATGGAGCTCCTTCATGGAACAACAGGGATAACAAGGCTAATTGGACAAAATTGGGAAACTCAAGAACTAATGCTTTTGAGATATCAAGTGGAAAATAGCCTTGAAGACCTCAAAGAATCTGAAGCGACTACGTTGGATGGACACATAGGAGATTCTTGAGAGCAGATGCTAGAAGATAATTCAGGGGAAGAAGAATCCAGGTTGGATATGAGACAGGAGCAGGAAATATTCAGAATGGGTTCCTCTGAGAACTCCATTCAGGAAACTGAGGAAAGGACTGATATCTCCAGGATTAAGCCACAATCGGATTATCCTGAATCGTGGGAGATACCTCATTGGTTAGAAAACCCAACTGAGATAAGGGAAGTAGATCTAGTTGATGATATGGATCTTGAGGCAAACATTACATGCGACACTACTGATCAATCTAGGCCACTTCCCATTGTAGGTGAACCTATGCTAGAGACAACATCTTCTGATCTGCACTCTTCTTCTTTCACCTACATCCCTAATTCGGATGTTAGAGATTTTGAGATGACACTTTCTATCGCTGATCCTGGAATCCGAAGACCAGAAATAGCTATGGATGATTTGATCGAAGAAATAAATATGATACCTGAGGCAGGAATTACTGAGGAACCCAATGCATATGAGGGTGAAGCTTTGAGCAGAATGAGTTGGGGATGCACCTATCATCCTAGTCAATCTAATGGATGGCTTGACTCAGAGCCTGAAGAGTTAGCTTCTGATGAATCAGATATGAGTACGGATGAGGATGAAGTAATTTCTGATGAGGATTTTAGTGACCTCCCCACAAATCTTCTACTTTCACGGATACTCCCATATGATCTAGAGCCTGGAGAGGGCATGATCTTTGATGTCAATTATCGTTATGAGGATCCCTATGACTCAGATTCTGGTTTTGAGATACATTTTGATCTACTCAGCAACTTCTTGCTGAATTGTGGGACATGATAAATCAGCTAAATCAACATCATGATCCCCCCTTTAATTATCCTCTATTTTCCACCACTACTCCACACCTTCTTATAGCTAGACTTTTTGGAGTAGGGGTGCACAATCAGCTGGTTCGCATCTCCGGACCACTAATTCTGGGAGCATACGAGCACAACTTTCTCTTAATCTTGACCAGCTCCTACGCTAGAACTGATACATCTGATTGAGTTTTCACCCAGCTGGAGGTGTTAAACTCAGCATCTACCTCACATTCTACCATCACCCGATACATACTCGCTTTATACATAGCATATTTTTCTTTTAAGCGTATTTCCTTTTTGCATATTACATACTGTCAGGTTGACCGGTGCTAAATGTTAAACCTCAGGAGCAATTTTAGGTGATTTCTACACATTTATTCCTTGCAGTATTTATTTTCTTTTATTCTCATGCATGAGGACATGCAAGAACTTAGGCATGGGGGGGTAGATATAACAAAACTGAAAATTTTTATGCCAACATTTAGGAAAACCTCAGAAATGCATGTCAAACGTACTTTAGGACCCTAAATAAAAGAGCAACCAACTCCACCTCCAATGTTCGCATTATAGCTAGAAATCATCCGCAAAAGCCATTTTCGACTCATTCGCTGACCCTTTTGTTCTAAATTTAGGGTCAAGCTGAATGTAACCCGAAAGGGAAATTTCTTGAAGTATGAATATAAGAGGTTACTTGTTTATAGCATATATACATAGTGCATCCATGAATAAGATTATTTTATTAAGAGAATGCATTAGGGATTTTATCTTCTAGTTGATTCCTGTAATATGGAGTCCAATACAATTTTTCACACACGTAGAATTTGCAATGGATTCATGGTGAAGGATGATAAACGTCTTCAGTCTGTCAAGAAGAAGCAGTGCCTCTTCTCCTGAACCCCTGGATAGTGTTTTGGGAGTTAGGTAGATTTTCCTCCAAAAATCCACCAAATAGTGTGAGATGAGAGTAGAGTGTACTGGTGCTCTAAGATTAGTGCAAAGAATCTAGAATTCTAGATAATTAGGTGATGATACTCAGAGATTAGGAATAGTTTTCGCTCTCAGTTCCTGCATATACATTTTGTGTGAAATTTTGAGAGCCACCAAATAAGGCAAATGCACAGAGAGCGAGTTTTCATAAAACTAGGGCTAAGGTGGATGGTTACGACCATTCTTTACGAAATCCTCGCCTGAAGGAGGGTATTGATGTCAAGGTCAGAAATACACTATCCTATCCATCTCTCTCGGTTCTGTGAGTAGGCACTTCCACCAAATAAGCCACCCAATGTCTCTTGAGTACCACCAATCCCTAATAATGCCTCCTCAATAAAGTTCATAAATGCTAGAGTATGTTGTGTTGAAAAAATTTACATAGAAAAAAAAGAAGAAAAAGAAAAAAAATTAGAAACAGAAGAAAAAGCAAGAAGAAAAAAAGAGTTTGTGAATATTTAGTGTTTATTTCATTTGCATTGCGGCAATACCACCGAATAAATTTGAGATCCACCAAATATGGCCTTAACTTATTTTTTTGTATTTTTGACTGCCCGAATACTAGCTGAGGAATTCCTACTTAGTATTAGGGTTATGGAAACTCAATTAAAGTGTTAATGCCAAGTGAGACCACCAAATACAAATCATATGTGTGAATCTGGTGATTGTGAGCTCTAAGAAAAAGAAAGAAAAGAAAAGAAAAAGAAAAAGAGTAAGAGAGAATGAATACAAAGGAATCAAAAGAGAGCATAGTTCTCCTCATCTTTCTCTGAGTTGAGTTACGTAATAATTTGGGAATCTATAATCTATAGTACTAATCTCTATGTAGCACCAGTCGAGAGTGAGCCACCAAATATATAATCTTTTCCCTCTAAGATTCTCTACCTAAGCTTAAAGCCGAGTGGAATTCATAGAATATCTTGAATACCCCGAGGGAAGAAGTCCGCCTATCCCGCTAGAATTTTTACTAGGGGTCAAGTACAGGCTTTAGAGGTGAATTTGTTTTTCACTTGAATCCATTGCAAAAGCTACATAGCTAAACTTTCACGATTGTCTAGATTTCTAGAGCATAGAATGAAAACAAAAAGGAGAAAAATCTCTAGGCATACACTTGATAAAATAATCAATCCCTTAGGGACCCTTATGTGAAAAATTTAGTCTTGCATTTGCTAGGGACTAGTAAGATTTAGGCATGGGGGTATGATTGCGCAACAATCATAGGTCTTAATTGACCTAAATTAGGCTAGGACTTAGCATAAGTTAGGGTAATTCAAGCATGCATAAGCATTACTAGCACCTTTACTACTTTCTTTTAGCTATGCATAAAATAATGCTATAATGTACTGATTAGATGCATTATGTCAAGTGCAGGTAATAAGTTGATCAGAAGCTAGATCTGAAGCTTGATCTAAAGCTAGATCTAAAGAATAAAGAATAACTGGTGTTGCAGCAGAGCTGGAGCGGAAGACCTAGATTAGATGTAGTAAATAATAATGTAAGGGAGTTAAGGTATGCTATTCTATTAAGTAGGAATAAAGTAATAAATTGTGAAAAGCTTAGGTCCATCCAAGCCCTAGGACAGCCTAGAAGCCTCCCCAAGCCTTAGCTACCCTTAGATTAGGTCACCACACCCTAGGAAACCTTAAAACCCTAATTCTAGCCTCTATCTGGATGTCCAGATGAGTTATAGGATGTCCAGAACCCTTAGCCAACTCCCGCACACCTTAAAACCACTTCTACAGTGTTATTAGACGTCCAGACACTTGGTCAGACGTCCAATTTTTGCAGAATACCTAAGACAAAACCTAGAATCCCTCCTGACTCTGATTGGACGTCTAGACAACAAGTCTGGACTTTTGATTTTTCACTATAAGATGTCAGTCACTATTATTAGACATCCAGAACTACCCTCTAGACCCTATTTTGAGATTCAAGCCTTTATCTTGGATCTCTAGCTCCCTAAACCCAATTCTAACCCCCTAGGAACCTAAATTAAGGTGCCTTAACCCTCGTACATCACCTCTAAACCTCCCTAAGGACCTAATTAGGTCCTCACTAAACCTAATTGACTTGGATCATGGTCAATCTCTTCAGTCTATTCAGTTGGACTCATTGAGTCCAATTGAGCCCTGATCTCAGCACACACTGTCTAATTGGACTCAGTGAGAGTCCAATTGACCTAGACCTGACTTAATTGCGTTGTTTTATTCTCAATTATGTTTCCACACATCCAATTAAACATGTATTAAGTTTAATTGCAGTTTACCTTAGTGAATTAGGGTTTACAACCCTAATTTGAGACCTACCTTGATCTAAACCCACTAGAACCTAACCTAATCAACCTAGTCACCTAAGTTTCGACCCACACACACCCACACACACCATCCACATGAAAATACCTAGCCTAGAGTTCTCTAGAACTTTCTACCATGTGTTGTTGCCTTGGTTGCTAAAATTAGCAACCAAAAGCCATTCAATTTTTAGATCCACATTTGGTGGATCTAAAAGCCACCATTCATCCTCTCTCTCGCTCTCCCATGAGCTCCCATCATAGGCTTCTCTAGAGAATTCCATAAGTCTCTAGAGAGATTCCCTTAGGTCTATAAAAAGACCTAAGGGGTGGCCATTTGCACCCATTCACTCTTGGCTCCATCTTAGCTTAGCTTCATTCCACCTCCACTCCACCTTCACGAGTAGCTTCACCACGGCCACCACCATCTCCACGCCAAGATGTTGGATCACCTCCTCAACCTCTCTCCAAGGGTTGGCCTAAGCACCATTGGCCGCCCCTCCTCTTCTCAACCAAGTCAAAGGCCATCGGAGCCCACCTCTGAATGCCCTTAGTTCTGATAGATTAGATTATAGTTCTTCATAGTTTTACTGCTTAGTAGTGTAGCTCCTTACTTCTCCGCCAATGATGCACGCTTAATCCCTCGTAGATTCATGTATGTTGTCGTTTTCTATTAGTTGTTAGTTTTTACATTCCCTGTACAAGCATTCCGCTACCGATGCTCTGCAACTTTGATATCACCATCATCTTTTATATATATAAATATATATGTTGAAAATAACCATGTGCCTAGTTATCATCATTTGGTGAGATTGAAGTTGCATGTTTTAATTACTATCTTTTGGCAACTAGCATGTCGTACATCAATACGTAAATCACCATAAATCGGCATGAGGTTTTAAGCAAGTAGAGCAAAAGAGATTGATTTCAAATTGCATTTCCATAAATGCCTCCCAGAGACGAACGACCGGGACTCTAAGTCTCGTTATCTTTATAAGTATTTTTGTTAATTGTATTGCACACTATACTATGCGCTATACGAGTCCCAACAAGCTTTCATAAACTCTAAGATTAGTTCTGATTGTTTGTTTGACACTTCCACCCGCCTCACCCTCCGCATTTAAAAGAAAAGTTTAAAAAAATCTCACAAAGGTTCACAGCTTCTTCTGATTCTTCATACTGAATCGGTAACCCGATCTTTGGGATTGGTACGCTCATCAACACATAATTGACTAGAAATTAGATTAGGTAATCACTTGTGTGCCTAATTAAGTGATGCATCAAACCAATTATTTGAGTTGTTTAGGATGCACCACTTCAACTAAAAATAACTCATCAAGTAGCTGCCAAATAGGTTCAACTTTTAGGGATTTACCAGGCACTCCACATTCTTTTTTAAGTTTTAAAGGAAGACATCTTCACCTATGCTTTCAAAACCTGGTGTGCCAATTGAACTTGATTGAATATACCAAAAGTTGAACCCTAAAAGCTACTAAACAAGGTTGAATCCTAAAAGACAAATCATCAATTAACCTTGTTTGAAAACCCTGGTTGTGCATGCACACACATCTAAATCAATCATTAAGGGCCCATCACATTTCAAAGCACATTCAAACCTAACCCTAATTAAAACAGAGTAGATGTTGGCCTTAAGGATTGGACTCGCTCTTCGGAGCCCAGATCGAATTTTGTTTTGATTAATATGTTTCTACCGTTCAATTTGATGTCTAGCTAGGGGAGCAGAATCAAACGATTGTGGTTGGGGGGTATCAAAGGAACCTGAGTCAAAAGCCAAGGAAAGAACCTTCTCCCTAGCCCCTCCCTCTAACTGGTTATTTTGACCGAAAAGGAGTAGATCAAATCATTTCTACATCTCAAGATGAGTTCTGGGAGTCTATAGGTCTTTAGGCTAGCCTACTTAAGGACAGGTTTGATTGTTTGTATTACAAGGCACCTTTCTTCCTCCCGTTTGTCATGAATCCTTCCACATTCTACACGCATTCCCACTCCTACCCTTCTGACACATCTTATCCCCAATATGATGATTATTATCCTGACCCGTGCTATAATCAACCATCTACTAGTTGGGATAACTCAGATTGGGGATATAATTCCGGACCTCCGTGTTCAGGGTCTAACCCTAGATACCATGATCTTGATTCTTATCCTTCTTCGAGCTACATCGATTATAGATCACCGCCCTTATATGGACAACCTAATACGATCTACAATCAAGAAGAATACGCTGATCCTTACCTTTCCCCAGATTACACTGCACATAGGTCATCACCTCCTTATGAACAACCTGAAATGACCTATTATCAGGGAGGGTATCACAAAGCTCAATTTGTTAACTCCCCTGCACTAAACCCAAACTGGCCCAATCCTAAACCAAACCATTTGGTTCAAGTTAACCAGGTCCAAGATAAGGTGTCAGCTAACTTATGGAATACCATACAATCTTTAGAAGCTCAACCAACACCTTGCACTGAAGAATTGGAGCCTCTAATTGAAATGATTGACGATCTTAACAAGTATTTGTTGGATTGGCTCCAAGATGTTAAGGATAAGGGCTTGGGTGAGTTTTTACATAGGAAGTTATCAAAATTGAGGATGAGATTTGTGATTACTCTAGTCCATTCTTGGGATGATTCCCAAGATGAACCCCTATTAGGAGAACCAATGTCAAAATCCGCTCAGGCACCTGTAGGGGGGGACACATTTTACGAGACCAAGGTTGACCAGGTTGTTCTGGAGCAATCAAATAAGGATGAATTGATTTCTTCACCTGAGATCATTGAGTCGGGGTACGAGGAAACGTATGTCTCCATGGAACAAAAAGTGATTGATGATTTTGAGACATTTAATAATGCGAATTCAGAATTCTTTGATTCTGAAGGTGAAGAAACATTATGTGAAGTCTCACCTGAGTTTACAGCACATGATTTCAATGAGACGATTAGGCTTGAGGAATTTGATGAATCATTTGCTGGCCCGAAAATTGAGGAACTCGATTCTATTGGGGCTTGCATGCTGGATTCAGATCCTCATTTCATGAAGGATTCAATTCAAAGCCCCATTTCTCAATCACACCCCGTTGAGCATAATGAGGATTCTATTCTTGAGATCATTCAGCCCAAGTCAATTCTGATTCAGTCAGAAGTCTTAGACTTGAAAATTTTAGATGGGGTGATTAATATGCAGGAGGTCCCGGAATTTGAAATTCTAATTATGGAGGATAGGAATTAGGAAATGATGATATGGGAAGCCAATTCTAGAGGAAGCAGAAGATCGAGTCTAAGGGTTCCGATTTGTTTGAAACCCCCAACCTTCTACCAGGACCCTTATGACATTGTTTCTAAGGATGTGCAACCCAAGCACAAATTCATTGATTATCCTTTTGAGCTTGATTTCTCTGTAACCTAACTTTTTGGTCTCGGGTTGCATCCTCACAAAACGTAGGTCCGACCCCGCTTGCATGTTGATCTTAGGTTTTAGATAATTTTTATTTAGAACCTTAGATATAATCGACCATGAAGTATGGATCCGCACCACAATTTGGTCCACATCTATGGACATCTTCTCCTAGCAGGGTCCAAAACTAGATTTTCTTATTCTGATTCTGACCTGCACCAGTGAATTCTTTATTTCTTCTTTATTTGTATAGTGTGCCTAGTTGAAGGCACTAAATTTAGCACATATACAATCTGCTTTTATCTCTGAGTTGACTGGGTAAATCACAAAATTCAGATGCTTTCTTTTCTACTCCGCTCTTTGTCATGTCTTTTTAATACAATGAGGACATTGCATTAGATAGGCATGGGGGGGTGGATATTCATCTCTGAATCATTTCGTTAGTTTCGTATATTCTTTTTATTTTTCTTTTTATTTAAAAAAAAGTTGAATTAGGAAAGAGAACTTGGGCTTTAAGAAATTTTCAATCTTAGAGAATAAAACTGTATGACTTGAACACTTAGACCCTTCAGGTCTTCAGGCTTAATCAGCTCAGGTGTCCACTAAAATATGGACTTGTTCTCGAGTCCTAGCCATTTTGAATTGGTTAATAAGTTGGGGTGATAAGTACATGACTTATCAACTTGTCCTATGATTTGAGGGAACTTTAGGTATAAGCATCTACACACTTTTCACACTGACTCGTTGTTCGACAATTTTAACGAAAATTGGGTAGCTAATGAACCCTCTAGGGTGGCATAGCTGGCAAATTGTCTGTGGTAATAGCTCATCAGCAGGTTGTTCAGAGCCTAGCCACACGACTAGTCTTTTCCTGCTGCCTTTAGGTTAATCTTAGATCAGGGAAGCCACCTACTGAAAGAAAATAGAAAATATTCAAAAAGAAAAGAAAAAGAAATAGAAAAGAAGAAAATAAAAGAAAAAAAGAGACACACTTCACCACACAAGTATGGTTGGCAAGTTGTCGATGGTAACAGCTCATCGGTCGGTTGTCCAGATCCCACCTCAAGAAATGCGCGTATAATTCCTAAACACTTAGGAAGAAGTGGAGAAGTAGAATAGACTAGGGAGATATACACTGGGTTCGCCCTTGTGTTGTCCCCATAAAAATAAAAGTAGGGAGAAAGCTACCGGTCGGATAGATACACCTTTAGGTAGAAATTCTTTTAAGGTCACCTAGTGTTAACAGAGCGAGATCAATGTTTAAAATATAATTGCATTGCAGTATAGTCGAAATCGCTTTGAAAACAAATACAATTTTATTACTAAAAAAGATTCTGAGGTCGAACACAGGGAGCAAATGGAATTCACACACTAATCTCAACCATTAATGTAATTTGAACACAAAATATTACTCAAAAACTAATTAGGAATGTAGAGCATATGAGTATATGAAGAGTAAAAAGAATTGTAGATAAAATAATGGTGATTTGAGTCACCAATTTACTCAAATCTACTAAAGGAGGGAATAAGAATTTAGACATCTGATTTTGCAATCAGATGTCTTAAATGACTTTGGCTACAGTCCCCTTCTTCTTTTCTTCTTCTCTCTGATCCTTCTGCCTTCTGAATCCGACTAGTGTCGGAGCCAAACTCTCCAGGGCAAAAACCCCCCTTCCCCCCCGCAGATCTCCTCTCTCTTTCTCTCTATTTCAGTCTCGCTCTCCAAGAGCCTCAGCCAGTCGGGTAATCGGACCTATCGCATACCTGGGTCCAGGCTCACCGGCATGTGTGGTGAGCGAGGAGTGAAGTCAGGCGGGTAGTTGGGTCAGCCAGGTCCGCAGGGGTAATGTTGTGAATGAGTCCGATGAAGGGGGAGGAGGACCTCACCCTCTGTGTTGGAGGAGAACAGCTACAGGAAATTATTCAATTTATGCACATGAAAGCACCCCTTCGTTTCTGAGGTGGGACTAAATGTCCCACCTTCCTTTCGTGCACACAGCAGTAGGTGCATGGCCAAATTGGCGAGGTAGCAGTTGCTGAAGTCTTCGCTTGAAGACTTGGACACCTGCACACCTCTATTCCGCACAGCTTGGGACTGAAGCCTGAGCGTAGCAAGGCTTGAAGTGGCTTGGAGCTTCGTTGAAGCTCGGCAGCAATGGCGGACATTGACCTGCTACCTGAAATCAAGAACAAGGGCTTTATGGCTGCATCAGAATGCTCAGCAATATTGCCGTGGCACGGCGAATGTAATGGTGGTCGTGGCGTGGAGTGAGGGTGGCTGTGGTGGCGTGCCTAGGGTGTACTGTGTGAGTGGGTGTGTTCGGTGAGGTGTTTGGGTGGTCGATGGAGTGAATGGAGTGAGGGGAAGTGATCAGGGAAGTGAGGCAGAGGCCGTAGGGTGGTCGGCGAGGTGGATGGAGGTGCGTAGCGACGGGAGCACCTCACCGGAGGAGTCGTCGGAGATGGACGAGGCGACGGTGGTCAGTAGCGTCGGTGGTCGATTTGGGGAAATAAAGAGAGAGGGAGAAAGCAGGGAAGATAGAGAGCCTAAAAACCTACTTCTAAGGGACGAAAGGGAAAGGAATCCCATGTCGGTGTGTTTGCCGGACGTAGGGAAGACGAACCTCCGTAGGAGAGGCGGTGGCTAATAACACTGCATCTTGGGGTGATAATTCTATTAAATAGGGCCCATCTTAAGAATAAAAGGCACAGATAACACAACATAAGTAGAATGGGAGCATTGCATGCATATGTCAAGATCGCTTATAAAACAGTATTAATGGCCATTTGTATGAGCACTTGTCAAAGCAGGCCTCAGATGAGCAATCGGATCGCATGGATGGATTCAGAACAACGAACAGAGTCCAACGGACTCGAAATCGGCCAAATCCGACATTCGGAGCTCCCACAATGGGGCCAAGAAGTTCTGACCGTTGATCTGATGATCAAGGGCCCATAGCATGCCACATGGTGCCCGCTCACCGCATCCAGATTGTTCCTGCTTCCACCTTCATCCGGAGAGCAGATCTCAGCCGTCGATCTCCGATCAAATGGCTGAGAACTACGCGCACGCCCGCGGTCGCCGCGACAAAGCAGCGGGCATAGCGCAGCGGTTGGAGAGCACGCCCGCGCCCATGCGATGCGGGTTCAAGCCGCGCGGAGTTGAAATTCGGAGACAGCAACGCACGCAAGTGAAATTGGGCCACCCGATTAGCAGCGGACGGACGAGATAGCGCGACATGGCGCCCACAGATGCGCCCTGGCTAGACGCGCACGATGACGCGGGTGCAAGGGCGTGATCCAGGCGAGCGCCTCGCGCAAGATCCCAGCTGTCCGATCTTAGATCAGACGGCTCATGGCATGCGCACACAGATTGGGCGTGAGGAAGAACGGCTGCGGGCGAGCGACCGGCGGGCAGGAGGCTTCACAGACGTTTTGGGAAGGGTTTTAGTGATGTCCCAGATGTCGTTAAAGCCCCTTCTTCATTTGGAAAGCCCTTCTCCCTATTTAAACCCCATCCAACCACCCATTCAAGGCATTCACTCCACTTGCAACTACTCTACCCCTCTCCTAGCTACCTTTAAGCTCTTTTGTAATCACCGGAGACGATGAGCCACCGACGGAGCCCTCTCCACCACCGTGGCTGCCTCGCCGCCCTCCCTCTCTCTCTTTCTTTCCTTCTTTTAAGCTTTACTTTACTTATGTTTAAGCATGTATCTAATGTTGTAATTCATGAACTAAAGCTACATGATTAATGAAGTTGCTTTCCATTCAGTTGCTTGCTCTATTTTCTATTTAAATTGCATGTTACAAATGAAATGACTCTAACCCTAATCTCTCTCTCTCTCTCTTGATTTTCACCCGCGCCTTTTCGCAAGCAAAACCCCATAATTTTCGTGAAATAAGTGACAAGAAAAATTCAATTTTCATGCCTCCCTGAGACCGACACTCGGACTCACATCTGTTTCTTTACTTTAAAACCGACGTCGCAAGTGCAAACTATAACGACACTTCTAAACACACACGCACGAACCCATGTTTGTGGCGAAGATGGGGCAGGGACGACGTTGGCAGGTATTACTCGACGCGGAGGGTGGTGGTGAAGGTGAATCCACCACTGGTATTGTGGCCGGACGACGAAAAGGCTAGGGAGAGGCCGCTGGAGCTTGCGGAGTCTTGTGGCCGGAGGGGAGAGAGGAATATGGAGGATTCCAGCCCAATTTCAAGCTGAGGAGAATCGGTTGGATCTGGGGCTTCTTAAATAGGTCTTCAGAGAAGGTTTTGTGCTTGGAAGCCAAGCTTCCTAGCAAGGAATGCTCGACGGAGATAAAAACTTTCAAGGGACCCAAATCTCTCATGTGTTCGCATGAGAGATTGGGAAAGATTCAGGGCATCTAACCGGGTTCATATTGGAGGGAATTTCTCAGAGAATCTCCCTTCCCATTTTGGAGGAGATTCTCCAAGAAATCAAGGAGAAATCTCCCTTCAAAGGTCGCCGGAGTAGGATTCCTCCATGATAATGGTGGAGGGACCTATTTGTGAGGATGATGAAGAAGTTAGGGGGCTTATTGCAAGGGTTTTTGAAAGTTAGGGGTAGAAATGTAATCAGACAGGACCTTTTTGCAAACTAGGTCAAGATGAGTTCTCCTTAGGTCCAAATTTTGGTAAAAACCTAATTTGGACATAAGGAATCCAATGGTGAAGTTGGATTTTGGTTTTGACCACGTTTGACTGGGTAATTTATGAAAAAACCCAAATTAGGGCAAATATCTGTCTGAGACTCCAATTTAGGTCAAGATAGATTCTGATGGCAAAATTGAAGGTACTAAATCCTAGAGAATATTTTTCAATAATTTTTAGAGGGTTTAGGTGAATTTTATACTAACCATAACCTTGGTTAATTAAGTGGGTCTGTTTTTAGGGTTTCAAAAAGTCAATTCACAGAACACACACAAACCCTTTTTTGTCAAATCCAACCTACTTGTTACCTTATTAAGACCATTTGACCTTTGTTTAGCCCTTGAGAAAATCCATGGTTGTACTGCATTGGTAAAACTGCAGTTGTAACCTTAGTTTCTTATTTTTCTCTCAAATTGGTTATGCAGTGAATTATGACCTTCAGTTGGTTATGTAGGAGCATTTATTGACTCAATTGGATCAAAATGAGCTAGTTATGACTCATGATGGTGTTCCCATCACCTAGGGGCATAGAAACCCAAAGTCAGTTCTAATTGCTGATCAATGAGTCTAGCACTTCACACAAAAAGATGCTTAGAACGTAGATTTATCATTGAGTCTTGGGAGAGTTGAGTAGCCATAGAAAGCCGCTCCGAAACCTAAACTCAAAATTCAAAAAAAAAAATTAGAAAAGATGAAAAAGAAAAAGATCCTTCTTTAAATAAGGCGAGGGCTTGAGGCGGTCTGCATTTTGGCAGACACCTGGGTGATGTTCTGTCTCTATAGTTTAAGTCTTAATTGAAATCCCTAAGTATTGAAAAATAACTTTTTCCCAAGAAATCTGATTCTAATTTTATTATAAATAGCATGTAGTTTTGCAAGGGATTAGCAAAAGATAGGCATGGGGGTGTGATGTAAACATGCTTATATCACATAAACCGTCTATTTTTACGCGTGCTTAGACGTATAGTTGCATCGTACATTATAAATATTGCATAACAAGCATCATCTTGCATTTAGGTTAGATTGTATAAAGTTTAGGTTAATTTTCTCTTTTTATGGTCAAGGAACAAGGAAATATTTTATCGGGGCCTCGAATTGAAGATCCAACCATACGGATCTGATCAGGGTGACGATCGAAGTTCAACGACTCCAAGATCGCCCCAATCGGACTTCCGTAGTATCAGATGCAGGATGAGAAGGATCAGAGGTCAAGGGGCCAAGGTGGTGTAAATTCATATGTCAGATGACAAATTCGACTGCACGGATGGGTTCGAATCGATGATCATAGCCTAATGGTGTGAAAATCGATCAAATCCGACATCCATGACACCATCTACAAGACACAGAAGATGGACAGCCAAGATGGCACCACATGGCGCCATCTCAGCCACCCACATCGGCCATGAACACCTGCTGCCCTCTCTCTCTCCTCAGCTACTTGATCATTCTCAACCGTTGGATCTTGATCCAACAATTAAGGGTGCTTGGGCTTTGAATCAAAATGGAGCACATGTCAAGGCTTTCTGCAGTGGTCGAGTGACTTAACGCGACGCTGAGGTCATGGGTTCAAGCCCCGCGCACCTCAAATAAAAGGCGCGGGTGTTGGAGCACAAAATTCAGCCATTGGATCGTTATCAGATAGCGATGGAGGTGCGACGTTGTGTGTAGAGATCATGTGGTTTGTACACGTGCAATCCTACTAGCCTCTACACGCTCGATCGCACGCGGCGGGTGCGATGAAGCTAATGAGGCACGATGTGTTTTAAGCTGTCTGATGTTGCGATCGGACGGTTGAGAACGCCAAATCGTGGGCGTGCATTGAGGCAGCTGAAGCTGAGGAGGCGGGTGCACACACAACCTACACCAATGTGGGGTCCTTAGTGACGAACAAATTTGTCACTAAAGACCCTGAGTTAGTATTTCAAAGCACAAAATGACCTATTTTCCCCCAACCCTACAACTATAAAAGGAGACCTATACCACTTGAATTCTTCATCCCTTCCTCTCTTCTCTCACCCCTTCCAAAGCTCTAAGAGCTTGTCCTAAACTCGGGATGCTCTATTAGAGTTTAAATTAGAATTTTTCCACCTTTTCCCCATTCGTGGATCACCCACGGTTGTCTTCTCATCATTGTTTGGGAAGCGAATCCCTCTACGACGTTGCCCCGCCCCATCCTCCGTCGTCCATCTTTGTTCTCCCTCATCCTGCATCTCACCACGTTCTTCCAGGCACTCCGTCAACATGGCTCATCCTCCAAGCAGCCGTCGAGGAGGATAACTTCTCTCCACCTTCTCTTTTATTGCTTTCTAGCGTAGATTTCCAGCTTTCTAGTGTAGTGATTAGATGTAATGAATTTGATTTAGTGGTTATGAAATACATGTTCATTCTATCTCTGTTTTGTCTTTATTTGTATCATTCTTTTTCTCTCTTTTATTAATTATTCTTTAAGTAGATAGCTAGCGTAGATTTAATTCAATTAGCTAATCTGCTTCATGACAACAAATCAAACGTTGGTTTTGATCAAACATCTGCCTCCCTATGTTTGACCCGGGACTCCTTTTGAGTTTTGGTTAAAATTATCTGTTGATGGATTTTTCTCTCAAATTATGCTACGACGACGGGTTTTCAAAACTCAATTCTTTCAGCACAGATTCTCTACCTCAACAGTCTGCTAATTGCAGAGTGACTTCAACAGGCGTTAGATCACCAATCTTAAATTCCTCGAATAAAATAGTGGGGGTGATATTGACAAAGGCACCTAGATCAAGAAGGGTGCAGTCAAAAGCTATGTCATCAATGATCACAGAAATGAGAGATGCACCGAAGTCTTTCATATTAGGAGGCAACTTGCTTTGGATGACAAAGCTTACTATCTCAGAAAGATGCACTCTACCTAGATTTTTGGTCTGCCTTTTTGGAGTACAAATATCTTTCAAAAATTTGACATAGGCAGGGATATATTTAATTGCACCTAGGAGAGGGATATTAATCTGTACTTGCCCGAATAAATCCATGCGTTCCTCAATGGTGGGCTTAGTTTTCTTTCTTTTGTTGGTAGTAGAGTGTAGAGCTTGGGGAAAAGGGATTGGAGTTTTGCCTTCAAAATCTTTTTCTTTTTCTTCCTGATTAGGGTGGGAGGAGAGTCAACCTGCACAGGTATAGGGTGGGTTTCTTATGGAGATTGGGAAGGCCTAGGATCTTCAGTTGTTTTCCCGCTTCTCAAGGTTATTACATTTGCAATGTTGTTGTTCCTGGGAGGAGGTCGGGGGGCCTGGTTTTGATTAAAACCCAGGGGGTGTTGTGGTGCTTGGTTTATGGGAGGTTATCCATAATTTTGATTTTGATTCCCACTTTGGTAATGGTTCCTCTGGTTGTTGGGATTGGGCATGGGTTGGGAAGGCAAATTGCCTGCAGGTCTTTGAACCGGAGTAACCCCAATCTGATTGTTGAGATTTGTAACAACATGGGTTACTTCTAACATCTGAGTTTGCATACCCTATAGGGTTTCCATAGCCTGGGAATTAATGTCTTCTTGGGATGGTCAAGGTTGGTAAGAGGTTTGATTTTTCCCATAGCTCCCAAACTGGTTTTGTTTTTGGGGACGAACTAGATTATTCCAGGAGTGAGTCGGGTAGTTCCTCCAATTAGCATTGTTGGAGTTGGAGGGATCTCTAAAGTACTCTTGGAGAGAGAAAATATTTTCGGTAGCTTGGTTGTAATTTGTATTCATATATTTGAAATTCCCAGCTAAACCATGTGAAGCCTCAGGGAAAAGATTATTCTCAAGGACAACACCAACATTGTGCAGGTTTTCTCTTTTAAGGATGTTAGGCGGGGTTAGGTGTGAAGGTTGATTAAATGTATTGAGTCTTTCCTCAAATTTCTTTTGATTTATTTGCATTTGGTTGAGTCTTTGGGCAATCATTTGTACGTCATCTTGGGTTACCGAGATAGATTGAGTGCCTATCTTATGAACACCAAACTGTGGGTTTGTGGTTCTTCCAAAAGTGTTCATAGAGGTATTATTATATGAGTTTTTACTCATTTCTTTAGAAAGTTCATAAGCATTCTCAGCATCCTTATATAAGAAGTTGCCGCCACACGAGGCATCGATGAAACTTCTAAGTTGATCTTCTAATCCATGATAGAAGATCTACATGAGTTGCCATAATAGAACCTCGTGGTGTGGTCAACTTTTTAAAAGTTCTTGGAATCTTTCCCAAGAATCATGTAAAGTCTCACTAGATTTTTTTTGGAAGGTCATAATTGATCTTAAGGAATTTGCATGACCAACAGTAAAGATTTTTTTTAGGAATGAACTCTTGAGTTAAGGCCAGGTTGTGATGGGTCTGCCAATGATTTTGAACCAATAAGTGGCCTTATCCTTGAGAAAAAGAAGGAACAATCGCATTAGCCATAAGACTTCTTGTACATTCCGAGAACGAGTAGTCTGTGTGAGGATTGTGAGTTCCTCAAGGTGGATAAACAGGTCTTCCTTTGGAAGGCCATGAAAATTCTTAATTAGGTTTAGAATCACTGGCTTGATCTCAAAATCCCCTTTTGGTATGACCACCCCCGGTCAATTCTCATAATTGCAAGGATCATAGAAATCCTTAAGAGGAATGACAGGCTGTTGAGGGGGTGGCAAGTTTTGCCCTTGGTTGTCTAAGTTCGTGACAGTCTTGGTCAACTATTGTTGGTTGGCTTAAAGTTGAGTTAGTTGCTCAACCATTAACAATAAGGGATTGGGCAGGGGACCTTGATCTTGTCCATTTGGCAAATCAAGGTTTTGGTGCATTTTAGGATGAGGGAGGTTGGGGATGGGATATCAGGCTATGAATTATTAATTGGGGGGGGGGGAGGGGTTGAGTTAGGTTGTGAATGGGAGGCGGAAGAAAAAGTGGACCTGTTTTGTATATTTTCCATATTTAATTCAGAAGAAGAATTGAACAGTGATCTTTTGTGCATGGGGCGGAATCAAGTGATCCTTTTAAGGGTGGATTTTTGGACTGTCACCCATGCATATAATTTAAAGAAGAATGGGAGAAAGGAGAGAAGAAAGAGGAGAGAGACAATGTGTGCAAGTCAAGCAAACAAAATCTAAACTTAACTTATAGTAGACTCCCTAAATGACCTAATGATGTAGACACATCTATTTCACATAAACTGCCTATTTATACGTGTTCTTAAGCGTATAGTTGCATTCAACATTATAAATATTACATAGAATGCATCATTATGCATTATATTAGTTTGTACAAATTATAGGTTAATTTGTTCTTTTTGTGGTCAGGGGACAGAGCGATATCATTTTGAGGCCTCAGATTGAAGATCTAACTGTACGGATCTGAACAGGGCGTCGATCACAGTTCAACGCCTCCGAGATTGTCCTGATCTGACCTCTGTAGCATCAGTTGCAATCTGAGGAAGATCAAAGGTCAAGGGGCAAGGTGGTGTAAAAATGTACCTCAGATGACAAATCCAACCACACGGATGGATTCGGATCGACAATCGTAGTCCAACGGTATGAAAATTGGTCTAATCCGACATCTGTGGCACCACCTACAAGCAAAAGAATTTGGATGGCTATGATGGTGCTATGTGGTGCCATCATAGCCACCCTACGCTGCCGGCCTTCCTCTTCTCACCAAGTGCCCCTTGATCTCAATCGTTGGATCTTCATTCAATGACTGAGAGCGCGAAGAGTGTTAAAACCAAAACCCAACACAAGTACGAGTGTGGCGCAATGGTCAGAGGAGGTGTTCCCAAGCCATGGGCGCAGGTTCAATTCTCGTCCATGGGAATTTTGCACACAGATGTGTGCTCTAATCAATTAGAGTCGCGTGAACCTCATCAAACAATGGAGACTTCTACACGTGGCACGTAGAGATGTGCACGCGCTTCATCCTCGATTCAACGCACTAGTCCACGCAAAATCGTATGCACAGTGGCAAGATCTGAGGCGCACTCTTGTGTGCGATCATGGCCTCACAATAGAAGATTATGGACCATCGCCTTAGCCGGTCATGCACCAGCTGGGTGACCGACTAAGTGAGAAACCAACCGATCACTCGAGGCGCAAGCCTCTCCGCACGACGAGCCCCTGCAATGAGTTGGCGTGATTCATGATCGGCCAACTTCTTAGCCGGTCATGAGTCTCAGCAGCTAGAAGCTCGTCAGACGTGTGATGCATCTCCAACAATCGAGCTTCTCTCCCATGCGATCAAGTGGATCTCAAAAACGCCTCTTCCCTACGCGATCAGCCATGCAATGTCCATCCAACGGTGACTAATCTTAACGCGCAAGGAGTCCCAGTGTGAGATAAGACATCCACAACTCTCATCAGCCGTCTGATTAAGGCTTGAAGTGCGATCCTGCATGTTGTACAATGCATGCTCTTCAAACATACAGATGTGGGAGCAGGATGCATGGTCCTTGTCTCATGCCATGAACACACGATCCGTATGGCCTAAAATGACCATTTTAACCCTCTCCAAAAGCCTATAAAAGGAGCCCATATTCCCTCCATTTGATCCATCCCTTTTCTTCTCCTCTCACCCCCTCCAAAGCTTTACGAACTGGTCCCATACCTGGGATGCTCCACTAGAGCTAGAGTAAAATAAATTTCCCATCTTCTCACCCCCTTCGTGGAGCATCCTGTAGTTGTCTTCTCGCCGCCATTTGGGAAGCAGATCCTGCTGCGGTGCCGCCCTATTTCATTCTTCGTCCTCCAGCTCCATTCTTCCTCGTCCAGCATCTCACCACCCTCGTCCGGGTGCTCCGTCAACGCACCTCGTCCAAGCAGCTGTCGAGAAGGATTTTCTCATCCATTTCTTTTTATCGCTTTCTAGAGTAGATTTTCAGCTTTCTAGTTGTAGAAACTAGTTGTAACGAACATGCTTCTACAGTTATGAAATATTGGTTCACTTACTCACTCTCTCTCTCTCTCTTTCTCTGTATTATTGTCTCTCTCTTTTCTATTATTAATTCTTTTAAGTAGAATAGCTGGCATAGATTAATTTCAACCAACTAATCTGCTTTATGAAAAATAATTCCAAATGTAATTTTTAATCAAATGTTCGCCTCTCCGTGTTTGACCTGGGACTCATCAGAATTTCGGTTATAAATTTTATTTGATAGCAGATTTTTACGCAACTACTATGATGGGCTTTTAACTCTAAACTTTTAGTGTACGAAATCTCATTAATCATTTTGGCACTATTGTCGGAGAGGCAACACTCATTGATTTCCCACATTTTTTGCCTTACTTATCGTTTACCTCACTTGTCTCCTTTCTTATTGTGATTGAAGGTACTCTCTCGAGGTGGGAAAAAGTGATAGATTGGAGCATAGTGTAGTTGGAGGGTCTGTAAGTATACCCCACCTCCAACCCACTACTTTTCATTCCACCACGTCATAACACAAACAAAAATCAACTTAGATGCTCTTATAAACCCTAAGGTAGATTGATTATTTGTTTACCACTCCCACCCACCTCACCCCCATATAAATTGAAAAAAAATCTGATTGTGGGATTTATTTAAACTCATATACCTTAAACACCCACACATCAGAGTGCACTCTTCTTGATTCTACCACTTAGCCAGGATCTAACCTGTGGGCTCGGTACACTCTAACCTATACACATAAGTGAGTAGAAATTTGATTAGTCTAATCATCTTGTGTGCTTTAATGATTAGGTAGGATATGACACCTAACCTTCCCAGGATTACACTACATATAGGCCACTACCCTTCTATGAACTCGAAATGACCTACTATCAGGGAGGGCCCCAAGAACCTCAATTTCTTGACTCCCCTGGATTGAGCCCAAACCCACCCAACCCTGAACTGAACCATTTGGTTTAGGTGAACCAAGTCCAAGATAGGGTATTGGCTAACTTAAGGAATACCATACAATCTTTAGAAGCTCAGCCAACACCCTGCATTGAAGAATTGGAGCCTCTAATTCAAATGATTGAGGATCTTAACAAGTATTTATTGGATTGGCTGCAAGATGTTAAGGATAAGGACCCGAGTGAGTTTTTACTTCGAAAGTTGTCAAAATTGAGGATGAAATTTGTAGTTGCTTTAGTTCAATCTTGGGATGATTCCCAGGATGAAACCCCTTAAGGAGAGATAATGTTAGAACCCTTCAAGCACCTGTAGGGGGGAACACATTTTACAAGGCTGGGGATGACAAGGTTGGTCTGGAGCAACCAATTGAAGATGAATTGATTTTTTCACCCGAGATCCTTAAACTAGGGTTCAAGGAAAAGTATGTCTCCATGGACTAGGAAATGATCGATGATTTTGAGACATATATAAATGCGGATCTAGAATTTTTTGATTCTGAAGGTGCAGAATCATTATGTGAAGTCTCACTTGAGTTTAAGGAAAATGATTTTAGTGAGACAACTAGGCTTGAGGAATTTGATGAATCATTTGATGGCCCTATAATTGAGGAAATTAATCATGTTGGAGCTAGCATGGAGGATTTAGATCCTAATTTCATGAAGGACTCAATTGATGGCCCCATTCGTCAATCAAACCCCATTGAGCATAATGATGATTCTATTTTTGAGATCACTGACCCAAGTTAATTCTAATTCAACCATAAATCATGGACTTGGATACTTTAGATGGGGTGCATAACATGCAGGAGGTCCCAAAATCTGAAATTATGATTATGGAGGATAGGAACTAAGAAATGAAGATTTGGGAAGCCAATTCCGGGGGAAGTAGAAGTTTGAGTCTAAGGGTTCCTATTTGCCTGAAACCACAAACCTTCTATCAGGACCCTTATGACATTTTCAACTCTGAGGATGTCCAACCCAAGCACAAATTAACTGATTATCTTTTTGATACAAATTTTCCTATCGTCCGACTTTTTAGACTTGGTTTGCATCCTCACAAACTACAAGCCTAGCCCCGCTTACACAATGATCTTCAGTTCTGGACAATTTTCATCTAGAACCTTAGAACCACTCGACCTTAGGGCATGGGTCTGCAGCACAATCTCATCCGCATCTGTGGACAACTTCTCCTTGTGGGTCATAAAATCAATTGGCTTATTTTGATCTTGACTCGCACCTGTGAATTCTTGATTTCTTCTTTGTTTGTATAGTGTGCTTAGCTGAAGGTACTAAACTTAACACGTTTACAGTCTATTTTCATCTTGGAGCTGACCTGTTAATCATGAAATTCAGGTGCTTTCTTCTCTATTCCGCTCTTTTTCATGTCTTTTTAATACAATGAGGACATTGCATTAGATAGGCATGGGGGGTGGATATGTTTATCTTAATTATTTTGTTAGCCCATGGATTCTTTCTATTTTCTCTTTGTTTTTGAAAAAAAAGAATTAAATTACGAAAATAGAACTTGGGTATTAGAGTTTTTCAACTTTAGGGAATGATATGATAGGACCTGAATACTTAGATTCTTCAGGTCTTCAGGCTTAATCAGCCTGGGTGTCCACTAAAATGTGGACTTATCTCTCGAGTCCTCACCATCTTTAATTTGTTTCTACTTGGTTAAATAAGTTGGGGTGATACATACACAACTTATCAACCCGTCCTTTGATTTAAGGGGATTTATAGTCTAAGCATCTACACACTATTTGCACTGACTCACTTTTCGACAGTTTTAATGGAAATTGGGTAGCTAATGAACTTTTAGGGTGGTATTGTTGGAAAGTTGTCGTGGGTAACAACCCATTGGCCGGTTGTCTAGAGCCCAGCCACATAATCATTCTCTTTCTACTGCCTTTAGATAAATCTTAGATTAGGGAAGCCAACTACTTAAAAAAAAAAAAGAAAGAAAAAATATTCAAAAAAATTGAGAAATAGAAAAGAAGAAAAAAAAGAAATAAGCCATACTTCATCGCATGAGTATGGCTGGCAAGCTATCGTGGGTAACAATCCATTGGCCGGTTGTCCAGAACCCAACTCACGAAATGCACAAATAATTCCTAAACACCTAGGAAGAAGTGGAGAAGTAGAATAAGCCAGGGAGATATACACTGGGTTCACCCTTGTATTGACCCCATAAAAATAAAAAGTAGGGAGAAAGTTACCAGTCAGATAGATACAACTTTAGGCAGAATTTCTTTTTAAGGTCATCTAGGGGCGTAGAAACCTAAAGTCTATTCTGACTGCCGATCATTGAGTCTATCACAATCACAAAAGGATGCTTATAACTCAGAGTTCTTTTTGAGTCTTGGGTGGGTTGGCTAGTTGTAGAAAGCTACCTTGAAACTCTTAACTCAAAAATCAAAAAAATAGAAAAGAAGAGAAAGAAAAGATCTATTTGCTTTCGAATAAGGCGAGGGCTTGGGTGGTATGCATTTTGGCAGACACTCGGCCACTGTTGAGTCTAGGTAGTTCAATTCTTTAATAGAAATTTCTTAATGTTGAGAATAATTATTGCCCAAGTAATTAATCCTAATTCTTTTATAAATAGCATGTAGTTTTGCTAGGGATTGGCAAAAGATAGGCATAGGGGTGTGATGTAGACACATCTATTTCACATAAATTGCCTATTTATGCGTGTTCTTAGGCGTATAGTTGCATTCAGCATTATAAATATTGCAAACAATGCATCATTCTGCATATAGATTAGTTTGTACAAATTATAGGTTAATTTGCCCATTTTATGGTGAGGGGAGGGGCAATATTTGGTGCCTTGGATTGAAGATCTAATCATATGGATATTATCAGGGCAACGATCAGAGTTCAACGCCTTCGAGATTGCCCCGATCGGACCTCCGTACCATCAGATGCAGTCAGAGTAAGATTAGAGGTTAAGGACAAGGTGTTCTAAATACATACCTCAGATGAGAAATCCAACCACACAGATGGATTCGAATCAACAATCGTAGTTCGACGGCGTGAAAATCGATCCAATCCGATGTTTGTGGCATCACCTACAAGCAAAAGAAGATGGATGGCCAAGATGGAGCCACGTGGTGCCATCGTGGCCGTGGCGCCATCATAGCCGCCCAACACCGCAGGCCTTCCTCTTCTCATCAGACGCCCCTTGATCTTAGCTGTTGGATCTTCATCCAATGGCTGAGAGCGTGAGGAGTGTTAAAACCAAAACCCGACACAAGTACGAGAGTGGCGCAATGGTCAGAGGTGTTCCCAAGCCATGGGTGCAGGTTCGATTCCCGTCCATGGGAATTTTGCATACAGCTGTGAACTCTAATCAATTAGAGTCACATGATCCTCATCGAATGGCGGAGGCTTCTACACGTGGCACACGGAGATGCACGCACGCTAGTCTACGCAAAATTGTACGCGCTGGGAAGATCTGAGGTGCGCTCTTGCATGCAATCATGGCATCATGATCGAATATCAATGGCCATTGCCTTAGTCGGTCGCGCACCAGCCGGGTGACCGGTTAAGTGAGAAACCAATCGATCACCTGGGGCACGTGCCTCTCCATGTAATAAGACCCTACAATCGATTGGTGCAATTCATGACTAGCCAACTTCTTCGTTAGCCTGTCATGAGTCTCTGCGACAAGAAGCTCATTAGACATGCGATGCGCTTCCAACGATCAAGCTTCTCTCCCAAGCAATCAAGTGGATCTCAGCAACGCCTCTCAACTGCGCAATCAGCCATGCGATGACCATCCAGCGGTGACTAATCTCAATGCGTGAGTCCTAGTGTGAGATAAGACATCTGTAGCTCTCATCAGCCATCTGATCATGGCTTGAAGAGCGATCCTGCATGCTACGCAATGTGTGCTCTTCAGACATGCAAACGTGGGAGTTGGATGCATGGTCCTTGTCTTATGCCAAGAACACATGATCCTTATGGCCTACAATGACCATTTTAACCCTCTAAGAGCCTATAAAAGGAGCCGATATTCCCTCCATTTGACCCATCCCTTCTCTTCTCCTCTCAGCCCCTCAAAAGATCTACAAGTTGGTCCCAAACTTGGGATGCTCCACTAGAGTTAGAGTAAAATAATTTTCCCATCTTCTCATTGCCTTCGTGGAGCATCCCGTGGTTGTCTTCTCGTTGCCATTCGAGAAGCGGATCCCGCTGTGATGCCGCCTTGTTTCATCGTATGAAATGACCTGCCACTATTTAGTTGGATAAGACATCTGTAGTGTTCACCAGATGTCTATTTAGACATCTGGATAGATGGCAGGACATCTAAAAGTAAGGAGAACCATACGTTCTTTTGCTTTTCGCGCACATGCGACATGCATGCATTTCTCCCCCTCCGGCCTCCTCACCAAAACCTTAATCACCATCTATTTAAACCCCCACACACCCACGCCACCCTCCCCATCTCCACTAGCCACCGCCACCTCCATCTTCTTTCCCCTGCTGGTGACCATCTTCATCACTGCCTCTCTACCGCGAGCGAGAAAGGGGGTGAAGGAGAGAGGGAGAGAGTGTGAGCGAGGGTATGAGAAAGAGGGAGAGACCTCACGGGAGCTCATGTGCAAGGGGTGCCTTGTTGTCGGTGCGACGACGCTAGCTCGGTGGAGCTCGAGAAGGAAGAGCTCGAGAGCTCGAGTCAGAGGTGCGAGGAGGGGAGTCATGCGAGGAGGAGCTCGCGAAGCAAAGCTTCGCGACCTCCTGAGGCTACTGGCGTAGCAGCTACAGGTGACGTGGAGGAGTCCGCACGGAGAAGACTCGCGAGAGAGTTCTGCAGACAGATCTGCCCAATATCAGACGTCTGGAGCATCGGCCAGACGTCTGGAGAAGCAGAGGGACGTTCGGAGCTGAAGCTGGACGTCTGAAAGTACGTAATTCTGCATGGGCTCTTGACCAAGCAAAACTTACTGCAGGATGACTTAGCTATTTTTGGCTCTGCATGTGCGTACATAGGTGCAGAGTGTTGGAAAGGCGTGCGGTGTGCCCTTCGAGGTACTTTTGGACGTCTGAGCACATCACTAAATGTCTGACTGTACTCCCAGACGATTGGAAGGAGTCTCCCCTCAGACGATCGCGGAAGGATCCGGACGTTCGAGGAAGCCGCAGGAAACATAGGGTGAGTTCTGACGTCTTTTAAGACGTCTGGGACTAGTCCCAGACATCTGATTTTGGGCAGTATGTGCATTTTTGGCTCGTTTAGGGCCCAAACAAAATTGGATTTGCATAAATGAAGTACTGTTGTTCGTGAACTCGTCTGATGTGACAGGCTCGACTTTCTCTACGTGTTAGTGTCAAGTTTATACTATTTTGAACTTGTCTGATGTGACTTAGTCACTGGTATAGGCCACCAGCCTGTAGCGTGTTCGGGGCCCGAGGAGATGACAGGACCTACAGTTCTAGCCCCCATTCCTCCCATGTTTCCCGGTAGAGTGGTTTGCTTTAATATCAAGATTTAATCAAACAAAGTGCATGTTTAGAATAACTTAATTGAACCATAGGATGTTAAATGAACCCTAGGGCAGAAACGAACGAATGTTGCTTGAGCTACACTGTTTCCTTGAGAAGCATGTTAAACCAACTTGCTAGCAAATGTAATAGTTTATTAATGTGATGCTTTCTCAATTAGAAAAACACAAGTTGCCTATTATAAGAATGAAACCCATAATGTGAATAGTGAGACCTAAATGTTGGAAAAATGGAATGAAAGGAATATAAGCATGAATCCTACGGGGAATTAGGAGAACTCTTGTATATGGAAAGAACTTAGTAAGTAGACGGGAAGTGAGCTGGCCCTTGCCTACCTGGTACCAAGGAGAGTAACTGTCCCTTTAGTGTAGAGGGGAGCTAGCCGCTCTACACCGACTTCTGTTTGGCCCTCGTGTAATTGGTACAGGGGTGAGCTACTTAGTGTAGGGAGGGACCTAGCCACCCCACGAGGCCTGGGGTTAGGACTAGCCGCCCTACATCGACTCTTGTTAGGCCCACTGGGAAAACCAGGATAGTCAGACGAGGGTACGCGGACTATGGAGGGGCGAGACCCCTGTTCTGTTCTAAGTCCCGAAAGTCCTGTTCTGAGAGGGCAAGGCCCTGTGCTGTACTTTTAGGCATACCCACTAGCGGAAATGACCGACCACGTGCCAGTGCGGGGTAGCTACCCGTGCGCTTATTGTGCATGCCGGAGTCACCGCTACGTTGCGATCGTGACCTCAGGATGGTTGATTGGGTGTAGGACTATCACGAGGGACTCTCCCGGCCAGGAGAGCACCACGTGTACATCCTACATCACTGAAAAGAGTGCAATCAAGATCGTTTCCTTGAGGAATAGACAAGATCAAGAAATGGCCAGATGAATAACAGAACAAACATATTGGAACTACTTGGTTGAGCTAAATAAGAAAGAAAAATTAATTAGTTGCTTGTCTTAATTGCATGTAAATGGCTTAATTACCACTCTACTCAGCGTTAGCTGACTACGTAATTTTATAACCTTGTTTAAGTCAGGGAGTTGAGCAGCCAGCACCACCAGCTGCAGAGGGAGCTAGGCGTAGTCGAGCCCAGCCTTAGCTGTGTTTCCTTTCTGTTTCCTAGCTTCTTTTGTAGTAGTGAGTATTTTGTTATATGAAATACTATTTCTGTTATATTTCTGCTTTACTTTCCGTTGTAGTAGCTATGATGGCCTGTACTATTATGAGACATTCCGTTCTGTTTCTTTTACTATCTCTGTATTATTTTCTACTTAGTTACGTTGTACCTATGGTTGTGGAATATTTTCTGCTTTTGGTTATTTCTCGTTGGACGACTAGGTCTTGGGATTAGTCGAGGCGAGCCGATCTCGGGTCCTGTAGGGATCTAGGATTGGGTCCTAACAAGATGGTATCATAGCAAGGTCGTCCCAAGAAATGAACCAAATTGTCTGAAAAATAGCCACTCGCATGCATGTAACTAGGATAGCCATCACAACGTATTGCTTTGATTTTCACTTTCGAGTCTTATCTCTTGTTGCAATCTGTTATCATTGATAGTCCCTGCTCTTTTTCTTGCATATCCTTGTAGAAGATGCATCGTCAAGGAGTTCTTGAGGTAGGCCACGGACGTGGCCGTGGGCAAGATCGGAGGGGCGGACATGCAGGACCTAATGCACCAATCGACCCACCTCTCCTTCCGGGCATCCATGCCGAGGATATCACCCAGCTGATTCGAGATATCGTATAGGAGGAGCTTCAACAGCCTCCTCGGCCACCCCTCCCTGAGGACTTAGAGGGAGAGCCCTCTGTGGGACAGGGGGACCGCCGCAGCGCTGTACGGGCTAGAGGCGGAGGGGGTGATCCCCCACCACCTTCAGACACTTCTGAGCACGAGCCCTCCTTGCCTGGAGGTGTACCTGTTCCCCCATTGTAGCTCCACCATGAGCTTTTCAACTAGTTCCGGAAGCTGAAGCCCCCCTCCTTCAAGGGGGATGAGAGCCCGTCTGAGGAAAAGGACTGGATGGAGTAGATAGAGAAGGTGTTCGACACCCTCCGCCCTCCTACAGAGTGCCGCATGGCCTTTGCCACGTACCAGCTGGAGAGTGCAGCCCACAGGTGGTAGAGGGCAGTCAGAGGCCAGGAGGGGAGAGAGTCGACGTGGGACCAGTTCATGGCTCTCTTCTGCGAGCAGTACTTTCCGCACACTTGGCAAGACCAAAGGAGGCAGGAGTTCCACACTCTCCATCAGGGGGCGATGATAATTAGTGCATACCTCACACGTTTCCTGGAGTTGTCACGCTTCGCCCCAACAACTGTTCTACTGAGGAGGAGCGCCTGTGGAGGTTTATTGAGGGGCTCCAACCTGCAATTCAGGGGTATGTGAAACCCCTGAAGTTGCCCACTTTCTCTTATGTGGTTGAGGTGGCCATGACCTATGAGGAAACCAACCCGACCGTGTGAGACACTGACGGCGGACAGAAGAGGCCCTACCAACCAGAGTACTCACAGTGTCGTTAGGAGAGGAGGCACACAGTAGCCGCGAGAGAGCCGTCTCGTTCTGCGGGGCCACCAGTGGCCTTTGGGGGCCCCATACAGGGGCCAGCTGCTAGCATCGGACCCCCGCCCAGCCGCCAGTAGGGACCGACTGAGGGAGGAGGTCGTGCCCCTCTTTGCTACTAGTGTGGCCAGCTGGGCCACATTAGGAGGGACTGCTCATCTAGGGCTGTGGCATAGTAGATTCTCCCTGCATCGAGAGCTGGAAGCTGAGTTGACGGCCGTGGTCACCAGGCGTGTGGAGGAGGACAGCAATCATGAGGAGGGTACCGGTCTACTACTTGCCCGACCTAGAGCATGGCCGCTTCGTCTACACCCAGGGCTGAGGGGCATATCAACGCCCTAACACACAGAGACGCCATGGCTTCAGGTTTTGTGGTGGCAGGTATGGTTACCATTTCTGGAAAATTAGTCTACGTTCTTTTCAATTTTGGTGCCACACACTCTTTTGTCTCCTTGAGTTTTGCCATCAATTTGGGGCTGGGTAGTGTACTGCTAGAGGTTCCATTCCTAATTAGAGGGCCAGGGGGACAGTTATTCGTAGCAGAGGAGGTCTTTACAGACTGCGAGGTCACTATAGGGGGACATAGTCTTCCCGCCGAGCTGATAGTAATCCCAATGGAGGACTTTGGCGTGATCCTAGGAATGGACTGGCTATTTGCCTATCACGCCTTGGTGGACTGTTTTGGGAGGAAGATCGTCTTCTCCATACCAAAGTTGCCTCCCTTTGAGTTTCATGGCCAGCCAGTGGACGAAGGTTTCAGGTGCATCTCCACACTTCGAGCAGCGAAGCTTTTAAGCCAGGGGTGTGAGGGCATCTTAGCTTGTGTAGTAGCAGAGCCTAGCCTTGTAACTGACTTTCAGAGTATCCCGATGGTCTGCGAGTAGCCCGATGTTCTCCCGAAGGAGCTGCTAGGACTACCGTCTGAGTGTGAGATCGGGTTTGAGATCTCAGTAGTACCGGGGACCAGCCCCATTTCTGCTACACCATACAGGATGGCACCACTGGAGCTATGAGAGCTCAAGTCACAGTTGCAGGACCTGTTGGAGAAGGGCTTTGTGAGGCCCAGTGCATCCCCGTGGGGTGCCCCTGTGTTATTCGTAAAGAAGAAGGACAGTACCCTGCGACTTTGTGTCGACTACCGACAGCTGAACGGGCCACCGTCAATAACAAGTACCCGCTGGCTCATATCGACGACCTCTTTGACCAGTTGAGAGAGGCTACAGTGTTATCTAAGATAGATCTAATGTCAGGTTACCACTAGTTGAGGATCAAGGGGACCGACGTCTCCAAGACAGCTTTCCGTACTCGATACGGGCACTACGAGTTCTTGGTCATGCCGTTTATTCTGACAAATGCCCCCATTGCTTTCATGGACATGATGAACCATGTTTTCAAACTGTACTTAGACCAGTTTATGGTGGTGTTCATCAACGACGTCCCAGTCTACTCTCGGGATCAGGCACAACATGGACAGCATTTACGTATGGTCCTGGATACCATGAGATGACGTAGGCTGTATGCCAAGTACAGCAAGTGCAAGTTTTGGCTGAGATAGGTGACCTTCTTGGGCCACATGATTTCAGAAGATGGATTGGTTGTGGATCCATGTTAAGATCCATTCTGTCCTAAGCCTTTTAAGATGTCTAGACTATCGATCAGACGTCTGGTCGAACGTCTGGACTGTCGGTCGGATGTGGTGAGACGTCTGGACACTTCCCAGATGTCTGGAAATCAAAATTTTTAGGTATGAGCTCGCATCTGCGCACGGGCTGCACGTAGATAGTACCCTCTCATTTTCCTTCCCTTCTTCTCTCTCTCCTCACCTCCAGCAAACCCTAACCCACCACCTTATAAAATCCCCCTTCCTCCTCTCTCGTTCCCCTCACTTCACAGCCTCCAACCGCTTCTTCCCTTCCTTACCACCCCAGCGCGAGCGAGAGAGCGCGAGAGCGGCGATGAGGAGGAGCAGCGTGAGGAGAGGAGGAGAAGAGTGAGCTCGCAAGCTCGTGTGGGAGCTCACCAGAGGGCACACGGCCGGAGCAGTGCGTGCGAGAGGAGTGCGTCGGAAAGTTATCCCCGACACTGCTGCAGCTAGAGCTGCAGGCGAGGAGGCGAGCCGTAGCTGCACGCGACGGGAGCGAGTGGGAGCAGGTTCTGGTTCTGGGTATTTCCCAGAATCAGACGTCTGGAGTGACGTCCAGACGACGGAGCGGACGTCTGGAGGCGGTTCCAGATGCCTGAGGAGAGAGCTTCGAGAAGGTACATCCTCTTTGTGGATACGGCCATGCAGGCCACTTCGCAGGTACCCTTTTGAGTGCCTATTTTGAGGAGATTTGGTGGTTGCATGCAGGATTTTCTTCGGGAAGGTGCGGGACATGCCCTCCCATGCATTTCAAACATCTGGGGAGCTTACCAGACGACTGGAAGCACTTCCAGACATCCAGAGAGGTGGTCGAACGTCTGGAGTTGGGTCCAGATGGTCCAGAAGAGTTCCTAGACATCTGAGAATGACGCAGAGGCTGAGGTGCGTTTCTGGACACTTTTAAGATGTTTGGAAGTTGTTCCAGACATCTGATTTGAGTCAGTAACCATGTTTTGACCCATTTAGGGTTCGTTTGAGGTCCCTTTTACGCAAATAAAATACCGATGTTTTCCTTGAGTTCCTCTACTTGTTTGAAGGGTTTCCATATTGTTCAGATTGTTCCCTTGTGATTGTTCCTTGTTATAGGACTTTGTTCTGTTGCGCGTTCGGGGCTTGCTGAGGCACGTGAGTCTACCGTTCGAGCCCCCAATCCTCTTGGGTTGACTAGTAGAGTGGCTTCCCCCAATTTAACTATAAACCTAAATGCATGCATAGAATGAATGATTAGAACCTAGGATGTGGCATGAATCCTAGGACGAGAAGTACTTGAAATGTTTGTATGTGTGATTGAATTGCAGTCTTGAATGAGTAGACAGAAATGTTAAACAGCTACCTGTAATTGAACCAAAGTTTCCCGTGAATTATGAATTACCTGTGCTAGTTAGCAGTTGCATGTAACCTTCCTGTTGTATACGCTAAATGATATGATACGAGCTGCATGTGTATACTTTGAGAATGGAAATGTGAATAATAGAAATACGAGCTACATGTGTATAACCTGAGAATGGAAATGTGAATGATAGAAATACGAGTTGCATGTATATAACCTGAGAATGGAAATGTGAATGATGAAACTTGGTATGGAATGGCATGAGAAATATGAGAATAAACCCTACAGGGAATTAGGAGTAGAGCTCTTGGAAATGAATGGAATGGATCTGGAAATGTGAGTGGGTAAGTGTGCTGGCCCTTGAGTATGTAGTACCAAGGAGAGTGATTGTCCCCTGTTTAGTGTAGAGTGGAGCTAGCCACCCTTGGGTTGGGACCCGTGGTTAGGATTGGCCACTCTGCACCGACTTCTTGGCCCTCATGTACACTGTACCAGGGAGAGCTACTAGTGTAGGGAGACAGCTAGCCACCCCACGGGGCCCGAGGTTCAGCTAGCCACCCTACACCGACTTGTTAGGCCCACTGGGAAAACCAGGGTAGTCAGGCGAGGGTGCACGAACTGTGGAGGGGCGAGACCCCTGTTTGGTTCTTAGGGACTAGACCCCTGTTACTAAGAGCGCTAGGCCCTATACTGTTCCGTGTTGTACTTTGGGCTCACCCGTTAGCGGAAACGACTGATCGCGTGCCAGTGCAAGGTAGCTACCCATGTGTTTATCATGCATGCCGTAGTCACCGTTACGTCTGTTCGTGACCTTGGGGTGGTTGACTGGGTGTAGGATCACCATGGGGGACTCTCCCGACCAGGAGAGCACCACATGTGCCTTCTACTCTTTCGAAAAGACTGCAATCAAGATCGTTCCCATGAGGAACATTCTAGATCAAGAAAGAGATCTGATAAATAAACTAAGTGGTGAAAAAGAATAATTAGTTAAAGAAGTACTGGAAAACAACAGTTACCTGTCCACTTTTACTGCTTTACTTAGTTGGTTGCCACTCTACTCAGCGTTCGCTGAATTGTGTACTCATAACCTCTTTTTAGGTCCAGGTGTTGAGCAGCTAAATTCTACTGCTGCAGAGGGTGCTGGGCCCAGTAGAGCCCAGTAGCAGTAGCTTCTTTTTGTAGTACCTTTTGTAGTAGTGAGTTCAAACTCCTGTGCTTTACGTTTTGTACCTTTACTTTTTTGCACCTTTATGTTCCTGTAACTTGCTACTGTTCTACTGTTGTGGTGGTGGCATGTATTGTAGTAGCTTTTACTTTCTTTACTGCTGTACTCTTTTACTATTAGTTGCATAGCATAGTGAATGTGGTTTACTTTCCTGCTTTTTGGTTATTTCTCATTGGACGACTGGGTCTCGGGATCAGTCGAGTTAGTCTGGTCTCTGTCCTGTAGGGATTTGGGAACTGGGTCGTAACAATCCAGCTAAGGTTGAGGTCATGCTTAGGTGGAGAGCCCATGCACAGTGACAGAGGTACGCAGCTTTCTGGGACTGGCAGGCTACTACCGACGATTTATCAGAGGGTTCTCTCAGATCGCACATCCTATGACTCAACTGACCCGGAAGGACATGCCCTTTTCCTGGACGGACAAGTGTGAGGCGTGCTTTCAGAAGTTGAAGGAGAGACTGACTTCAGCTCCTGTGCTTACCATTCCAGAGAGTAGTGGCGGGTTCGTGGTTTGCACTGATGCTTCGTTGCAGGGGTTGGGTGGTGTGCTCATGCAGTGGGGTCACATTGTCGCTTACGCTTCGCAGCAACTGAAGCCCCATGAGCATAGCTACCCCACCCATGACTTAGAGCTGGCAGCAGTTGTCTTCACGCTGAAGACATGGAGGAACTACCTTTATGGTGAGACATTCAAGATCTTCACAGATCACAAAAGCCTCAGGTACTGTTCGACTAGAAGGAGCTCAACATGAGATAGAGATGTTGGTTAGAGCTCCTGAAGGACTACGACTGTAGCATCTCCTACCACCCAAGGAAGGCTAATGTGGTGGCCGACGCCTTAAGCAGGAGGTGCCCACCCATTTAGCCATCTTATAGCCATAGAGTTGGAGACTCATGGAGGAGGTGGGCAGTTGGTGACCCCGGGAGTCACGGGGGTACTGCAAGGCAGTGACAGTGACGCGGCAAGCACGAGTAGAGCTGATAGACCGCATCATTGTAGGGTAGATTGCCGATCCGTACTTACAGACACTACGAGACAGGGTGTTGACAGGGGACCCAAGAGACTTTTCCTTCTCAGACGAGATACTACGCATGAGGGGACACCTATGCATTCCTAGAGACGAGGAGCTGTTGAGAGAGCTCTTGACTAAGGCACACTGGTCCAGGTTCACCATACATCCCGGGAACACAAAGATGTACCATGACCTACGACGCAACTTCTAGTGGAGAGGGATGAAGCGTGATGTTGGTGAGTTTGTCCAACTGTGCTTAGTATGCTGGCAGGTGAAGGCTGAGCATCACAGTTCTGCAAGGCCATTACAGCCACTTCCTATGCCAGAGTGGAAGTGGGAGAGTATCACCATGGACTTGGTGGTGGATCTACCAGTTACACAGTGGGGACACAATGCAGTTTGGGTGATAGTAGACCCGTTGACGAAGACGACATGGTTCCTGCCGATCTGAGTCACCATTGGGCCAGCACAGCTAGTAGAGTGGTACATCAGAGATGTGGTGCGTCTGCAAGGAGTCCCTCGCAAGATTGTATCCGACAGGGATACCTGTCACTTCCCAATTTTGGGCAGAGTTTCAGCAGATATTGGGACCCGCCTGAGGTTTAGTACCGCCTACCACCCTCAGACCGATGGGAAGTCAGAGCGCACTATACAGACACTCGAGGACCTCCTACGCACTTGTGTACTAGACTGGAGAGGCTCCTAGGAGGAGCATTTGCCCCTGGCAGAGTTTGCATTCAATAACAGCTATCGTTCAAGCATCGGCATGGCACCTTATGAGGCTCTTTACGGGAGTAGGTGTACTACACCCTTGAGTTGGGTCAAGGTAGGGACCAAGTGGGAGTTGGCCCCAGGCTGATCAGGCAGAGTCAAAAGGTGATAGAGCAGATTCACAGATGGCTCCGCACTGTTAGGAGCAGGCAGAAGAGCTACGCTGATAGGAAGTGCAGTGAGGTACAGTTCGAGGTTGGGGTCACGTCTTCCTCCGTGTTTCTTCCATGAAGGGCTTGCAGTGTTTTAGGGTGAAGGGGAAGCTTGCGTAGAGGTTTATGGGGCTCTTTAAGGTCTTGGAGAGGGTAGGACTCGTTGCTTACCGGCTTGCCCTTCCTCCCCAGCTTTCTGGAGTACACGACGTGTTCCACGTGTCCAACCTCAGGAAGTACATTGCCGATCCCAGCCACATTCTGAGCCATGAGAGTGTCGAGGTGGGAGACGACCTGACCTATCCCGAGAGGCCAGTACAAATACTAGACAGAGCCGTCCGAACTCTAAGACGAAAGCAGGTATCACTGGTAAAGGTCCTATGGAGAAGCCAGCGATACGAGGAGGCAACTTGGGAGCCTGAGGTTGCAATACGAGAGCAGTACCCGGAGCTTTCTAAGGGTACGTCTCTTCAAACCTTCTTTGGTCCTCTTTAAGTTTGTTATGTGCTTTTACGTACTTTCCACACCCTACTTAGCTCAAGTTTCGGGGACGAAACTTCCTTTAAGTTTGTTATGTTGAAATGACTCGCAGCTCTTTGGTTGGATAAGACGTCTGGAGTGTTCACCAGACGTCTGTCCCAACATCTGGATAGATGGCAGGACATCTGAAAGTAAGGAGAACCATACGTTCTTTTGCTTTTCGCGCTCATGCGATGCGCATGCATTTTTCCCCCTCCAACCTCCTCACCAAAACCCTAATCACCATCTATTTAAACCCCCACACACCTACGCCACCCTCTCCATCTCCACCAGCCACCGCCACCTCCATCTTCTTCCCCCTACTGGCGACCATCTTTGTTATCGCCCCTCTGCCGTGAGCAAGCGAGGGCGTGAAGGAGAGAGGGAGAGAGTGTGAGCGAGGGCATGAGAACAAGAGAGAGACCTCGCGGGACCCCGTGCGCGAGGGGTGCCTTATTGTGGGTGTGGTGGTGTGAGCTCGGTGGAGCTTGAGGAGGAGGAGCTCGAGAGCTCGAGCCGAAGGAACTCAAAAGTGCGAGGAGAGGAGTCATGCGAGGAGGAGGAGCTCACAAAGGGGAGCTTCATGACCTCCTGAGGCTACTGGCGTAGCAGCTGCAGGCGACGCGGAGGAGTTTGCACGAAGAAAAAGACTCACAAGAGAGTTCTGCAGATAGACCTGCCTGATATCAGACGTCTAGAGCATCAACCAAACATCTGGAGCAGCAGAGGGACGTCCAGAGCTAAAGCCAGACATCTGAAAGCACGCTTAGTGCTGAGGTGCGTAATTTTGCATGGGCTCTAGACCATGCAGACCTTACCGTAGGATGACTTAGTCATTTTTGGCTCTATGCATGCATACATAGGTGCAAAGCATTGGAAAGGTGTGTGGTGTGCCCTTCAAGGTACTTTTGGATGTCTGAGCACATCGCCAGACATCTGACTATACTCCCAAACAATCAGAAGGAGAGTCCGATGTCTGGGACTCCCTTCAGACAATTTTGGAAGGATTTGGATGTTCGAGGAAGTCACATGAAACATAGGGTGAGTTTTGACATCTTTTAAGATGTCTCGGACTAGTCCTAGACATCTGATTTTGGGCAATATGCACGTTTTTGACTCGTTTAGGGCCTAGAAGAAATTGGATTTTCAAAAATGAAGTACTGTTGTTCTTCACTCGAGTTTCTCTACGTGTTAGTGTCAAGTTTATACTATTTTGAACTCGTCTGATGTGACTTAGTCACTGGTACAGGTCACCAGCCTGCAGCGTGCTCGAGACCCACGGAGACGACAGGACCTGCAGTACTAACCCCCATTCCTCCCGTGTTTCCCGGTAGAGTGGTTTGCTTTAATATCAAGATTTAATCAAACAAAGTGCATGTTTATAATAACTTAATTGAACCCTAGGACGTGAACGAATGTTGCTTGAGCTACACTGTTTCCTTGAGATGCATGTTAAACCAACTTGCTAGCAAATGTAATAGTTTATTAATGTGATTCATTCTCAGTTAAAAAAACACAATCTACCTATTATAAGAATGAAACCCGTAATGTGAATAGTGAGATCTGAATGTTGGAAAAATGGAATGAAAGGAATACAAGCATGAACCCTACGGGGAATTAGGAGAAGAACTCCCGTATAAGGAAAGAACTTAGTAAGTTGACGGGAAGTGAGTTGGCCCTTGTGTACCTGGTACCAAGGAGAGCACTTGTCCCTTTAGTGTAGAGGGGAGCTAGCCGCCCCTTTTCTGTTGAGACCCGGGGTTAGGCCTAGTCACTCTACACCGACTTCTGTTTGTCCCTCGTGTACGTGGTACCGAGGTGAGCTACTTAGTGTAGGGAGGGAGCTAGCCACCCCACGGGGCCTGGGGTTAGGACTAGCCGCCCTACACCGACTCTTGTTAGGCCCACTGGGAAAATCGAAATAGTCAGACGAGGGTATGCAAACTGTGGAAGGGTGAGACCCCTTTTCTGTTCTGAGGGGCGAGACCCCTGTTCTGAGAGGGCAAGGCCCTGCGCTGTTCCATACTGTACTTTTAGGTGTACCTGCAAGCGGAAATGACTGACCGCGTGCTAGTGCGGGGCAGCTACACGTGAGCTTATCGCGCGTCTCGCAATCATCGCTACGTCGCGACCGTGACCTCGGGGTGGTTGATTGGGTGTAGGACTACCACGGGGGACTCTCCCAGCCAGGAGAGCACCACGTGTACATCCTACATCATGGGAAAGAGTGCAATCAAGATCGTTCCCTTGAGGAATAGACAAGATCAAGAAATGGCCAGATGAATAAAAGAACAAACAAATTAGAACTACTTGGTTGAGCTAAATGAGAATGAAAAATTAATTAGTTGCTTGTCTTAATTGCATGTAAATGGCTTAATTACCACTCTACTCAACGTTAGCTGACTACGTAATTTTAAAACCTTGTTCAGATCAGGGAGTTGAGCAGCTAGCACCACTGGCTGCATAGTGAGTTGGGCCCAGACGAGCCCAGCCTTAGCTGTGTTTCCTTTCTGTTTCCTAGCTTCTTTTGTAGTAGTGAGTATTTTGTTATATGAAATACTATTTCTGTTATATTTTCACTTTACTTTCCGTTGTAGTAGTTGTGATGGCCTGTACTATTATGAGACATTCCGTTCTATTTCTTTTACTGTCTTTGTATTATTTTCTGCTTAGTTACATTGTACTTGTGGTTGTCGAATATTTTCTTGTTTCGGTTATTTCTCGTTGGACAACTAGGACTTGGGATTAGTCGAGATGGGCCGATCTCGGGTCTTGTAGGGATTTGGGATCAGGTCCTAACATCCTCTGTCCTCTAGCTCCGTTCTTCCTTGTCCAGCATCTCACTACCCTTGTTTGGGCGCTCCGTCAATGTGCCTTGTCCTCTAAGCAGCCATCGTGGAGGATTTTCTCATCCCTTTCTTTTTATCGCTTTCTAGTATAGATTTCCAGCTTTCTACTTGTAGAAACTAGTTGTAATGAACATGCTTCTACAGTTCTAAAATATTGATTCACTCTCTCTCTCTTTTTTTCTCTATATTATTCTCTCTCTCTCTTCTATTAGTTATTCTTTAAGTAGAATAGCTAGCGTGTATTAATTTTAACCAACTAATCTACTTTGTGAAAAATAATTCCAAATGAGATTTTTAATCAAACGTTGGCCTCCCCTTGTTTGACTCAAGACTCATCAAAGTTTTGGTTATAAATTTTATTTGATAGTAGGTTTTTACGCAACTACAACGATTGGATTTTAACTCAAAACTTTTAGCATATGAAATCTCGTTAATCACTAAAGACTTCGGAACCTAGAAAATAAGAAATCCTTAATAGAACTTGCTTCCTAAAATCAACCTGGCATGACTAAAGAGGTGGCTTGGGCCCAAGCATGTCCTAGGAAAATCATCAGGGGCTTGTATAAACCCGTACCCATCATTTGACTTCCCTCCTAGTCTTACACCAAGTTTATTTAAGGAAATTAGGAACAATTAGAGAAAACTTAGAAGCTAGATATCAAGCCTAAGAATGGATGAAATACTTAGGGGTCAAGTTACTACAAATTGTAGTTAGGTTTAGGAACTTAATGTGCACGGGAAATGAAAGGTGTTAATTTGGGTAATGCCCAATTATTTCCATTTTTGTGTGTGTAAATTGGGTGGGAAGAGTGATCCCAAAGCTAAAACAATAAGGTTTGCAAACAAGGATTAAGATTGAAGTATTTTAGGGTTTGATAAGATTTAATTGAATTTTAAGATTCTCTCTTGTTAATGTCTTCAAACAAGTTTGAGAGTGCTTCACACAATACTGCAGTCAAGTTTTTGAGTTGGTGAAAGCCAATTCCTTTAGTTGATTATGTGACTAAGAGAGAAAATTAAAAACCCTTAAGTTGAAAATCCTAGTTATGAAACTCCTAAATGAATCTCTTATAAAATCTTTTTAGGTGGTGATCCAAACAAGAAAACACCACCACCACTTGACAAGAAATCAAACACCCAAAAATGATTTTTTAAAGATTTTTGAAACTTTTTTGATATTTTTTTGAATTTTTCTTCTTACTGATGTCAAGAGGTAGAAAATATAGATTTGGAAAATTGATTATGCAGAAACCTCAACGATCTCTGAAATTTTTGAAATTTTTATATGTGATAGAGATTTTCTCAAGGTTTCCAGAAATATAAAATTTGTCCAAATTAGATGAGCAGAAAAATTTATAAAATTTGTGGACAGTAAGAAAATAGTAAGGAATTAGGTTTGACTCCTCTCCCATCCCTGAATTTTATAACCTTTTCTACATATCAAAACTTTATGAAATTTAGACTCAAGGTTCTTGACTCAAAGGGGCTTCCTTGGGTGAAGTTGGAAGATTTTAGGAAGCCTCTAGGTTCCTAAACGTGATTTTTGAAAATCAAGATAGAAGTCTGGACTTTCAAAAATCTAACACCAATAAGATAAAGGTGGTGGAGAATGGATGAAAACAAACAAACAAATATTTTTTAGGGTTGCAACACCAAAATTTTCATGTTTTTGATTTTTTTGGATAATTTAAAGATTTTTAAAGAGATTTTTATGTTTAATTTGAGAAGGTTTGGCCTAGGGTCTTACCTGGAGTACTCAAGAAGAAAAGATGTCTTGAAGCTTTCGCTCCAAGCACTCCGAATCCCACTCCTACTCCTGATTCGCACCTAAATTGACAACAAAACAAAACTAGTGAAGACCTAAATAGAGAAAAAGAGATAAGAAATCAATAAAATCGTGCCTCCTCGGCAACGATGCCAAAAAATGATGAGGAAATACGCAGTTTCTTAATTGATGTAAGTTAATGCCGTTGAGACTCGTAAAACCAATCAACTCTTAAAATTTATAACCTAGATAGTGGTGGTATCTAAGGTCATCCAAGGAAGCAAAAATGTTAATTGATAACTTAATTCTCTCTCTCTCTCTCTCAAATCAACACTTGTATTTTTGGTTTTGTAATTTTTAGGATTTTAAAGAGATAATAGGGAATTGAAATGCGAAGATTAGAAAAACGGAAATTGAAACTACATGAAGAAGAAAAACTATGCTTAAGTGACAATAATGAACTTCTCTTATATCCTTGCCCTAGGTACGTGTGACCTAGGGTAATTAGAGAGAGAGTGTGTGCACAAAATAAAGCTAGAATTTAATTGCAAAACTCAAAGAAAGGCACTTGATATTTAGAAGATTCAAAAGTCTACAAGGTACTTAGGGAGCTTAATGGTATGGAGGAGATCCACACTATTAATCCCTGAGTAGAAGAATGCTTCTATTACAAGAAAATTGGAAATAAAAACTTAGTAGACAAAAGAGAATCTCCCAAAGTAGATGAAGGTCTTGCTCCCAAAAGCGGCTGATCCTGCTCTTGAAAAGACTTTCCTCCAAGTCTAGTGAAGCTTCTCTACTCTTCCTCCTTAGGGTGGGCGTTCACCCTAACTCCTCCTCTACCTGACCATCCCCTTAAGGTGAAGAACACCTTGGCTTGTCCATGGTAGGTTGAAGAAGAAGTAGGCACCAAGGGAGCGAGGTTTACTCCCTTAATCTCCTTCTCCTTGGCTCCTCCTTTGGATGTTGATATAGGTAGATGCAACTAGGAAATAATGTAGCCAAAGGTTGGTTTTTTTAGGTGGTAGAAGGGGTTTTATATAGGAAGGGAAGGGTGGATTGGCATGTGATTCGCAGCATTCATAGGACTTAATTGACCAAAATTGAGTTAGATCCTAGCTTAACTTAGGAGTAATTCATACATTAATTGCATACTTTGCATCTTTACTTATTTACATAGATATTCATGAAATAATGCCATAATGTTGTATTGGTTAGTGTAATATTTAGTTTGCAGGTAATAAGAGCTCAGGAGATAGCCTAAAACTAGATAGAGGCCAGAGCTGGAGCAGAAGCATAGAATAAAGATGCAAATAAGATGAAGATAGAGAGTATGGAAGAGGTATACTATACTAATTTTAGGGATTTAATGTTATAATTAAGGTATGAAGAACATAGGACATCCCTGCACTTATCCCTAGCCTTAGGATAGCCCTATCCACCTTCCCATACCTAAGATACCCTTCCTTTAGGTCATTTTAGCATAAAACAACGAAAAACCACTTTCCAGCCACCTCTGGATGTCCAGACAGTGTGCTGGAAATCCAATCTCTACAAAAACCCAAGACAGAACTTCGACTCCAATACCATTTCAATATTGGACATCTGACTTATCCATCAGACTTCTAATTCTGAAGTATAAGTCCTCTGATAAACTAATCAGACATTTGGAGGTCTTCTCCAATTGATGATTTTGGAGTTGAAGCTATATCTTGCTTCTTATGACCTAAGAAGCCTACCCTACACCCTAGGAAACCTAATTTGAGGTACCCCAAGCCTAGTACACCATCACTAGCCCTTCTTAAGAACCTAATTAGGTTCTCACTAAGTCCAATTGACTCCAGAGAAGTCAATTGCACTATACCTATCTAATTGGACTCATGAAGTCCAATTGAGCCCTAATCTCAATCAATAAAACTCTAATTAGACTAAGTTTGAGTCCAGTTGACTCACACCCAACCTAATTGAAAATTCACTCTCCCAATTATACACACACATTAATCCAATTAAACTTGTGACGAGTTTAATTGGATCCTCTACCTAAGCAATAGGTTGTATGAATCTATTTTTAGAAACCCATCTAGACCCAATTACTTAGACCTAGTTGACCCTACCTAGACCTATCTTAGCTGCCACCTAAGTGGTCCACTCAACCACTTAAGTGGCATGCACACACACCCACACTTAGAGTTGGTGTCCACACATAGGTGGCACCACTTGGAACCCTAAAACCTTAACTATAGTAGGTCTACTTAGATCCACAAATTGTGGATCTAAGAAAACCCACTCCTTTCCCAATTTAGCTGCCACCTAAGCCCTTCTAGAGGCTTCTCTCCAACGCCACTTGGGTGACCTCCAAGCCAATAAAAGAACCATCATAGTGGCCGCCCAAGCCGCTTGATCTTTGACACCACCATCTCCACTTTCACCTTCATTCACAAGCACCATCATCAACACCTTCCTCCACCACCTTCTCAAGAGGCGAGCCACCAAAGCCCACCTCTAGTGCCTATTTTTCCAATGCTGTTCATCATGTGTAATTTCACGCAGTACTTCCTGCTAGTAGCATAGTAGTACTATCTCTTAGAGTGCACACATACTCTCCATGAGATCCATGCTTGCATATCTTTTTTATTAATGTAGATTTAGTTGTTTCCAATTCCCTGTACAAGCTTTCCTCTAGAATTGATTATAATGACCTAATTACTTGATTCAATGCAATAAATTCCTATTACATTCATTTGGATCATATGTTTCCTTTTTGCAAATACAAATGTCAATTCCAAAGGATGTCGAGGATTTAACGATAAACGAATTTTTTCTTGGTCACCATCAAGTAGTTGAAATCATGCACACTGAAACACATACTTTCATGTTTGTTATTTTCCTAACTCATGTGCACGTACTTTGCATACAAAACGCGACCGGCGAGTCCTATTTATGCATTATTGAAATCGAAATGTGATTCTAAACAAGTACAGAGAGAAAAAGAAATTAGAATCAAAGTTGCAAAACTACGCCTCCCTGAGATCGATCGGGACTCACCTAGTCTCATTAAAATTGTTGTTGAAAGCAGATTTTGCATCTATACTACGACGTATTTAAATCAAAAGTGTGATTTCACGATTCCAACAGCGTGGGATCTAGATGGAGGGCTAGGATGGATGTGCCACCTTTAAAGGTGCCTAGGTGGGTGGTTATGGTGGTGTTGGTGTCCTTTGGTGGATGCCCACCATGAAGAGACACCAAGGGTTGGCACCAAGTTTGTGGTTTCTAGAAGGGGAGAGCTTTGGAGGGAAAAGGGAGGGCTAGATGTGGTGGTGTGGTGATGTGTAGGGCTAGGATGGCCATTGTTTTGGCTCCAAAACAAGGGGGTAGTTAAGGTGGGTTGGCGCCAAGTTGGTGGTGGCTTTTGGTGGTGGTGATGGGGTGAAGAGGTGGCTACAAGGTGGCGCCAAAAGGGAGTAGGAATAGGTAGCTTAGGTGGATTTTAGGTAGGGCTAGTTGGTGGAGCTAGCTAGGTGGATATTAGGGTGAAGGTTGGCCATAGTAAGGGAGGTGGACCTAATCTAGCTTACCTATTAGAGTAGTAGAAGAGGAGTATAGAAATTAGGGTTTGCTAAGAAGAATTTGAGAAGGAGTTGCATTAGAGCTCCTTGGAGCTAATTGCTGCTGAAGAGAGCTGTAGTTGAGCTCCACAGCTAGCTTAGCTAGCTAGTTCTTTGCTAGCTGCCAAACCAAGCTAAGTTGAGTTGGTTTCTTCTAATCTAAGCTGAGGTAAGTTGATCCCAACTAAGTTGAGCTCCAATTAGCTCGAATGAGATGGAATGAGCTGGAATCCAGCTGATGTGAGATAGATTCAATTGAGATCCAGTTGAATTGGGCTTCTCCTCCATTTTCTGCCTTTCTAGGTGTCAGGGTTTATGGGATCTGACTGTTTATTTATCCCTAACACTCAAATAAATGTGTCAAATAACAAAAACAATGCAATGCATGCCTATCCTAAGAGAATGCCTAAATGCAACCCAAAACCACAAGGTAAATTGAGAAACCTAGGAACTAGATGTGATTTATAGGTTAAGAATAATGATAAACTAGTGTTTATCAGCCCTGTGTTCTATTTCTATGGGGAGATGATAGGCCTTGCCAAACACTATTCAATATAGGGACATACCTATAGGAGTCTTATACGCTATACAGTATGCCCAGAGTGCATCACAAAGTTTGTTTGTCCAATCTTTCCTATCTGTCCTAACCATTTTTTGCAATATGTTCTTGATCTTCCTATTTGAAACCTCAGCTTGGCCATTCATCTGTGGTTGATAAGGTGTGGAGATTCAGGGTGTGACCTTGTATTTTGCTAAGAGATTTCTAAAGTGTGTGTTCGTGAAATGGGTATTTCCATCACTAATTATGGCTCTAGGTATCCATATTGGCTAAAGATGCTCTTCTTGACAAAGTCAATGACATTTTTGTGCTCATTATTTCGAGTCAAGATGGCCTCAATCCATTCGGACACATAATCAATGGCAACAAGTATGTATTAGTATTCGAAGGAAGGGGTGAAGGATCCCATAAAATCAATGCCCCAAACATCAAAGATCTCTACTATTAGGATGGGGTTTAGGGGTATCAAATCTCTCTTAGTCATGGTTTCTACATATTGGCATTGGGTGCATGAATTAGAAAAATTGTGAGAACCCTTATAAATTGTTGGCCAATAGAATCCACTTTGCAACACTTTAGTAGTAGTTTTCTTCCTTGAGAAATGTCCTTCACATGTTGAGTTATGGAAAAATGTCAAAATGTTGTGGATTTCATTCTTAGGAACACATCTACAGATTATTTGATTAACATAAAGTCTAAATATTTCAAGGTCCTCCCAAAAACAATACTTAACCTTAGTGTAAAATTTGTCTTTTCTTTTCTTAGGCCAATTATCAAGGATCCGTCTTGTGGCTAGGTAATTGACTATGACAGCAAACCAGGGGGCTTTGACACCTGAAATGATTAAGAAACACTCATCTTGGGAAAGAATAAGGAATCAGAATAGTTGAATGAGAGTCTTCTACTAGTATCCTAGATAAATGATCAACCATGATATTTTGAGCACCAACTTTGTCTCTAAGTTCAAGGTTGAACCCTTGAAGTAAGAGGTTCCACCTAGTCAATTGCAATTTATAGCATCCTTCTTAGCCAAGAGATGTCTCAAAGCTAAATGGCCTTTGTAGATTATGACATGGGATCCCAATAGATAAGATTTGAACTTCTCCAAAGCAATTACTACAGCTAGCAATTCCTTCTAGGTAGTTGTGTAGTTCCTTTGAGCATTATCCAAGGTCATGCTAGCATAGTAAATCACAACTGGTTTCTTATCAATTCTTTGACCCAAGACAACACCAACAACGTAATCAGAAGTGTCACACGTGATTTTGAATGGTAATGCCAAGTCAGGTGGTTGCAAGATAGAGTCCTAGGTTATAGATTCTTTCATTAAATTAAAGGTCCTCAAACATGAATCATCAAATTGAAAGGTGTGATCTTTGGATAATAGGTTACTCAGAGGCCTTGCAATCTTAGAGAAATCCTTGATAAATCTTCTATAGAAACCCACATGGTGGAGAAAAGATCCGACTTGTCTAACAGATGTAGGTGGTGGGAGTTTTGCAATCAGATCCACCTTAGTATACCACTATTCCTTTGTCAAAGATCGCATTCCCTAGTACTATTCCTTCTTGGACTATGAACTGGTTGTTTTCCTACCTAAGCATTAAGTAAACCTCAATACATTTGTTCAAGAATTTCTCAAGGTTTCCTAAATAGGAATAAAAAGAATCACCAAAAATTAAGAAGTCATCCATAAATACTTCCATAAAGTCTCACACCATGTTAAAAAATATAGCCATTATACACCTTTGTAAAGTTGTAGGTACATTGCAAAGCCTAAACGACATTCTACGAAAGGCAAAGGTACCAAAGAGATGGGTGAATGTTGTATTCTCTTGATCTTTGGGACTTATAACTTCACTTTGTTGTTGATTATCTATTTATGTACAGGAACATCGAGCAGGAGCATAATGGAGAAGCCCAAAGTGGTAGACAGGTGTAAAGTGTAGCTGAAGAAAGCTTGCTATGTGAAACCCTTTTCTATTAAAAAAAAAAAAAATTGAGTGGTTTGGATTTCAAGCTAATCTACATAAAACCATTATTGAAGGTTCCTAGCCATTAAATTCATCTAATTTGAACCCTAGTGTTTGAGTGGTGCACAAAATCCATGTTTTTCATTATTGAAGCTACACTACTTGGTAAATTAAAATCAACTCATCTTAGAAGTTGCCTGCATTAGGGTTTCAACCTTTAGGGTGCAAATTGTTTTTAGAGTTCACCATATTTATTTGGACTAAAAAGAAAGATATCTCTCACACGTGCTTTCAAAACCTAGTGTGCTCCCTAGAACTTGTCTGAATCAACCTAAGAATTCAAACCCTAAAAGTTGATTTAACAAGATCAAACCGTAAAAGACATTGGAGAAAAATTAAAAGGACCTTGTTTAGATTGGTTGAAACTTTGCACTCACACATAAATTGGACCAATTAAGGGCACCAACCACCTAATGCCCACTCACTTATCTTGTGCACAATACAACCCAATCCTAATTTTAAAAAAGAGTAAATGTGCCTAGGCAATATTGAGTGAATTCTTAAAGGTTTGAAGAGGTTTGATCAATAATTTACGTTGATCCCTTGAACTATATCTGGTGTCAAGGTTGTGGGGTAGTGTCAAATGATCGTGATTGAGGGGTATGCAAGGAACCTAGGGTGAGAGCCTTGGAAAGAACCTTTTCATTAACACATGCGTATTCAACTTGGCTAGATAGGTCCAAGGGCAAGAGGTGGAATTATTGTCAGGTTGACTCTTTCCCTTAAGATTTTAGGTCCTAGGGTCAACCAATAGCGCTAATGAATTGTACTACTTGATTGTGCACACACATATTCTCTCTTGTTTCCCTCCTCACCTCCTCCCTTTCTTCCAAAATTGAATGCATGATAGGAGGTCACTGAATGCTATACTTGAAAGAGCTTTGGAACACAACTCCAAGAAAAGGTCAAATTTTAGCCAAGCAAATCCAATGACTAACAACAACCCATGACCACTATTCAAGGCATAAATCGCATTTTAAAGTAAATCAGTCATAGTATAGCACAAAGTATGTTGAAACAAATAAAATTTACGAGATGTGAGTCCCGGTCGGACTTAGGGAGTCAAAAAGCATTTCGGATTTCATAACTGATCTAGATCTAATTACTAACTAGATAATACTAATCACAATATATATATAGCGAATCATAGCTAGTAGTTGATCATGAATTACAATAAACCATAGTTGCAAAGTAGAATTATAACTAGAGCATGTACTTGCTATCTAACTAGAACAAGAATTAAAATCACTATCTAGCAAAATAAGGGCACTACGGGTGGTCCGTGGTGGCCTTCTGGAGAGGCTGGGGAGAGCAACGACGGTCCACTAAGGTGGCTTGGTGGGCGCTTCAGAGGAAGAGAGCCAAAGATGGAGAGAGCCAGAGAAGAAGGTCTAAAGAATTGGAGAGGGTATGGAGGAGTTTTGGTGGAAGATTTAGGAAGAGTTGGCTTTAATTTGGGGGACCTAGGCCTTCTTTTATAGCTTTTATGAGGGGCAAGATGGGCATTTGTGCCCTTAAAATCATGAAACAACCCTCTGGTGATCAGATCCGTCGATCGGGAGATCAACAGACCAAATTGGACCTTAAAACACCTTCATTTGCGCCTTCATTGCTCGGATTGCTTCTTTGGCCGACACGTGGCGTGCCCACGACCCTTGGATTGCAATCTGACAACCCCGCTCACTCCTCGCGTGCGCCCATGCCCACTCCGCACTTTTTTCTCTCCCCGTACGCACCTTCACATTCAAATCTCGTGCCTTAACTTCAGCCATTCGATCTCTCTATCGGACAGCTTAAACGCTCACCCACACCGCCTGCGCTGATGGGCGTGTGAGATCATGCATAACATGCATGTTTGATCACGCGTGCAACTGTAGAGAGCTATGATCGTGCCACATGTTCGCTTATCCTCCCTTCGATTGCCATCCGATGGTCAATAGCACCCGCTTGCGATGCCTGTCCTGATTTCTCCGTCGTGCCGCTCGAATGCACACTCTTTGCATGCGCTTGAGTGCGCTCACCACTGCGTTATGCCGCCTTTTATGTTGCGGGTAGGAATTAGGCAACTTCGCTCTCGGCCATTGGATGGAGATCCAATAGCTGAGATGCATTCTTCTTTGATGAGTGTACTGCGAGATCAGACGACGTGGCTGCTTCTTGGACGTTTGATTTTGATCCAACAGCCCTTGTTTCTTCCTTCAAAGGTTGGGGGCGTGGCAAAAGTTGTTGCGATGGCACCACAAGAGTGGCTACAATGGCACTATGTGGTGCCATCGTGGCCGTCCATCTGCTTTTCTTTGTAAATGGTGATGTAGGCCTCTGATCAGGTTGATTTTTGCATTGTTGGACCACGATTGTTAATTCGGATCCATCCACACGGTAGGATCTTTCATCTGAGGCTTTGATCTTTATCATCTGGCTCCTTGACCTATGTTCTTTTATGGGCTGCACATGATGCTCTGGTTGTTTGATCAAGATGATTCCAGAAGTGTTGGACTCCCGCCATCATCCTGATTAGATCTGTGCAGTCTAATCTATCTTCCGTAGCCTCGAATCATCTGTGATTGTTAATGCCTCTCAATTAGTTCATAGTATGACATTATTATTCACAAATCTAATAAATTAACTATGATGCAAAGTACAATGCGAATACATGCTGAATGCATAAGTTAGGCCAGGTTCAACTTAATTCAGGTGGATTAGGGCCTATGATTGCTGCATAATCATACCCCTATGCCTAAATCTTGCTAGTCCCTAGCAAGTGCAAGACTAAATACATTTTATCAAGAGTTTAACTAGAGATTTATTTCTTTTTGTTTCATCCATAAATTTAGAATCCAGAAAATTGTTAATGTGTAGTGGTGTAGCTTCTGCAATGGATCCAAGTGAAAAGTCAACATACATCACAAGCTCGTACTTGACCCTTAGTAAAATTTTGTTGGGATAGACAAACCTCTTCTCTCGGGGATATAAAATATCCCTTGGTTTTAGCCCAGGCTTTTTGGCTTAGGCAGAAGATGTCTGAGTTAGACGGATTTGTATTTGGTGGCTCACTCTCTTCTAGTGCTACATAGAGACTATTATTCAGAATCTAGATTTCCAGATTATTAAATAAATCAACTTACAAAGAGGCTAGAAAACTGTGCTCTCTTAAGTCTTTTTTACTTTTTCTTCTCTCTCTTTTTTCCTTTTTCTTTTCTTCTTTTTTTTCTTTCTCTTTTCTTTTTCTTCCTGACCTCACATCTCACCAGTTTTGTGGATATATTTGGTGGTCACTCATGGCATTACACTTTAATTAGGTTCTGATAACCCTATGACCAAGTCAGAATCCTTCAGCCCGTATTCAAGCAGTCAGAAATATAGGAAAAGTAGGTCAAGGTTGTATTTGGTGGTTCGTGGGGGTGGTAGGTGTTGTTGCCTAAATGTACTTAAGTATAACTCATACTTCTTAACATGGCATTTTTTTTCCCCTTTCTTTTCTTCTTTTTTTTTCTTCTTTTTTTTTCTTTTCTTTTTTTTGTAGAAGATGTTTTTATATGCTTTTTTTCTCACATCCATATCTACTAACACAATGCCATATCTACCAACACAATGCAACGCAACATATGTACTTTTATTCACAAGGCATTATTTGGAATTGGGGGTGTTCAAGAGGATATCGGGTGACTTATTTGGTGGAAGTGCCTATTCTCAGCACTAAAAAGGGAATGATAGGACAGCATATTTCTGACCTTGATATCAGTGTCCTCCTTCAGTCGAGGATTCTATGAAGGACAGTTATGACTATCCACCTCAGTCTTAGTTTTATCAGAACATGTTCTCTGTGTATTTACCTTATTTGGTGGCTCTCGCAAAGATTCTCTCAAAGAATTTGTACGCAAGAACTGAGAGCGAAAACTATGCCTAACTCCGAGTATCATTATCCAATTATCCAGAATTTAAGATTCCTTATACTAGTCTTAGAGCACCAATAGACTCTCTACTCTCACCTCACATATGTTTCTAGTGGATCTACTAGAAGATGGTTCACCTGACTCCTTGATTATTGTCCAAGGGTTCAGGAGAATAATGTTTTTTCTTAACAAACTAGAGATGTCTATCGGTCTTCGCATTGAATCCATTACAAATTCTACGTGCAAGTGTGAAATTGTACTAGATTCTAAGTTTAGGAATCTACTAAAGAATAAATCCCTAATAAAACCTATTGATAAAATGATCTATTCCCCCCAGCTGTTAGCAGAAAATTTTTAGTTTATATGTACCACCCCCCTGCATAAGTTCTTGCAGGTCCTCATGCATGAATAAAAGAAATTGAAATAAGGCAAGGTGCAAGTGGATAGAAATCACCTGGAACTGCTCCTAACTTGTCATTCAGCTCATGCCAACAGTACAATGGTAATCACAATATGTAGAATACTATGCTAGAATGAAATATGATATGTATAACAGATATGTATATATGTATAAGTGCTAAATGTGATGCCTAAATAATGCCTAAATGCTAAGTCTAAATGCTATGCCTAATTGCTATGCTGAATTTAATGCCTCCAGCTAGGTGAAACTCCATCAGATGGATCAATGAGTGCAGAGGAGTTGGTTAAGATCAAAAGGCAAATGTGGTTGTATGCTTCAAGAATCAGTGGTTCGCACATACGGACTAGCTGATGGTGCAATCCTATCCCAAAAAGTCTCTCAATAGTATTGTGTGGAATAGGGACAAAGAAAGGATGAAGGTCACAATGCCAATCCCACTAAATGATTTCATTCCAAAAGTTTATGAGCATTTGCTAAGGAAGTGGTTGATATGAAACTCGAATGCCAGTCAGCATTAGAGTCTGGATCATAAGGGTCTTCATAATGGTGATTAACATCTAAAATCAAGTTCTCCATAGACCCTGCATTGCATGAAGGTATTGGAAGTTCCCTAAAATCCTCATCAGAAATTATTTCATCCTTGTCCATACTAATCTCAGATTCCTCGGAATTTGTCTCAGTCTCTGAGTCAAGCCGTCCATTAGATTGACTTGGATTATAAGTAAGTCCCCAATTCCTTGAACTCAGTTTTTCACCTTCATACATGTTAGGTTGCTCAAAATTCTCTACTTCCGGAGGCCCTTCCATTTCCTTTGATAAATCATCAGGAGTACCCCATAATAATTGAAAATCAGAATCAAGAATAGAAAATGCAAACTCTGAATTTCCTTCATCACCTTGGTCAGTGGATAGGGAAAGATGTGAATCACAAGATATCAGAGTGAAAATAGATTTGTTTCTATGGGTAGTTAAGTCAACTCCCAATTCATCAAGGTACATGTGATTGTCAAAATCCCTAGGCAAAACTACATTACCTAGGTGTGCTTGACCAATGGTGTTCAAGGCTGTAATCCCTTTATTTTCATTGAATCCAACCTGACTTTGCTTTAATTCCCTTAGATTGTTTGAGACATCCAAATCTAAATCATCTTGTGAATCCTCACCTTGGGGATCCTTGAACATATAGGAGTCATATTCCAGTTCACAACTGACTGATCCCTCAAACTGAAAGGTTTGCATCTCAGGGTTGTCACCAAGATCTAAGTCCATGGCTGATTTTCTTCCTTGATTCCATCGGATGTCTCCCACAATTGTAGATGAATGTTTAGGGTACCGCTCCTTTTCTCCTCACTTTCTAGAATGGGGCTCTCAGATGAGCTGATTTGGGTTATTCCAGGCTCGTGTCTCTTGATCTCCTCAGATATCTCTTCTTTCATTTCAACATCACCTATTGAGACATCAACATCATCTACTTTGGGTGTGTGACTCGAAGGATCCCAAAAAGCATTCTCAAGTTCCCTAAAATCCTCTAGGCTAGTTTGAACTTGGTATGCAAAAGGAGTATATCTTGAACTGTGTGAGTTTGTTGATTCATCCTAGCCACGGATTCTAGTTCTTTAAGTGCTTCCATCAAAGATTCTTCTGTTGCAATCAAAGTCTGTCTCTGCCCTCGATTAGTAGTGATTTGGATTTGATGTAGATATCTCGCAACTGTGTCCTTGTACTTTGCTACCATTTGTTGCAATCTGAGAAGTAGTTGCAAGTCCATTGCCGGTTTCCCAGTGGTGATCTGTGTGGATATGGCCTTAGATGCGAGTCTCGAGGAAGATGGAGGGTTATAATAGATTTAGTATGGAGAATCATAAGGGTGGTGGGTGGGTTCAGTGTAGTCATAGGTTGCAGTTGAATCGTCAACTTTGTGTGGCTCACTATCCACCTATGGTTCATTATCATTGAATTTAGGGCCCCTAGAGGTTATGTCTTGGGTTTTTTGTCTTTCATCCTGAATTGCTTTCTTAAGTCTTCAGATTCCCTTTTTCTGACCTCCTTTGCTTCCTGGGCTATTTGGATCAGTTTAGCGATCTGGGAGCTTTTGTGAGGGGTAGTTGTATGCCTTTGGTGGGACCAGTCAAGATACTTAGTCATCATGATGAAATCCCAGTCTTGCATGGATAGTGTGTCTACAGGTTGTGATGTCTGTGTGGATGTCCAAGAGGGTGAGGTGGGTATATCCCAGGCCTAAGGAGCACGTGTATAGGAATAATGAAGTAATCTCCCACCCATAAGAAGTTGGGATCATAGTTGGGTTGGGAGAACCCTGATGATGGTAGGATGAGAAAGAGTATGGGTCCATGATCAAGATGGTCAAAAGACACTAGAAGGGTTCTAGTGACCTTACACCAGTTACAAGGACTGCTGGCAAAATAAAGCAAAGGCCTTGCAATCAAATTGGTTCTTAAGATCAGATGACCAGATTTTTCGTTCAAGTTTAAATTATTGAAGAAATTCGTCGAGAAACTGACCGAAGATAATCCCCACCTCTTAAACAAACCCGGTCAGTCTGGTTATGAGGGGACTAAGAGGAAGGCTTTTTCTTCGGCTTTCGCCTCCAGTTCCTTTGTACCCCTTAGCTGCGATCGTTTGACACTACCCCACAAGCTTAGTCACTAGGTTTGGTAAGAGAGGTTGAAATCACCCAGTAGTTTTAAGACAAATGCAGGTTATTTGATATATTTTCATAATTTTTTTAACCTTTCTTTCTTCAATTCAGTAGGTGGTAAGCGGTCCGCAAAGTGACCAAGCTCACCGGCTAGCCACTAGACTCGATTTAGTCTAGGCTAGCCCAAATGCGTGCTCTCTAGAAATTTTGACCCTAAAGGTGTAACCTAGGGTTCATGTAGTTCCAAGGTTTCAGCAGACCAACAGAAATAAAACAATTCTCTGATACGCAAATGGAATCCAAATAATTTGAAATTTGATAGGTAGATTATGTTTTCAATTATCTTTTCAAAGAATATTTTTTTTGTAATTTTTACTATTTTAACTGAATAAATAAGAATTTTTAAATGTTAGGGGGTCAGATCTGGAATTATGACCCTTGGTAGGTTTTCTACATTGAAATAGTAGCAAATAAACTCTGAAAATTCATTAAAAATATGGAAATGAAAGCTTATTAAATCAAATTTCAAATGCCACCATTTTTTGTTAGGTCAGACTTACAGGTTGCTCGAAATTATTGTTTGAAATTTGAAAATTTTCAAACCTGGGTCAGTTTGACCCCCTTGTAATTTGTTAATTTTTAAAAGTTACACAATTTGAATTTTCTCAAATAAATAGTTTAGCTTGAAAGATGGTTTGAAAATGAAGCTCTTGCCATAATTTTAGAATTTTTTGCACAATATATTTTCAGCAAATGAATTTTAAAATCGTTCCTTGAAATCAGGCCGAAAATCAGGGATGTGGTGGAAAGGCTTTTGAAAGGTTTGAAATTCAAATTTCAAACCTTCTCACCAAAATGATTTTTTTCAATTTTTTTTATTTTTTTTCCAAACCCATTCAAAATTTTTTTGGAGGAAAAAATGTTTTCAAATTTTTCTCTCTATTTTTTTATTTTTTTTCAAGCAACTACTAACCTAGGATTCAAAAGGAAATCCAAATCTAACTACCTTTTTTTCTCAGAAAGCAAAATCTAACTAAAATTCAAATCTAACCTAAGATTCATAAAAAAACCTAAAACTAATGTAGAGAAGATGTGCACCTGATTTTTTAAACTACGCGCTCGATGTGTGCACAAATCCTTGGTTCATCCTGAATAAAAAAAAAACCAAATCAGCAATGAAATCAAAAGTTGTTGTGCCTCCCCGGAAACAATGCCAATTTGTTCAAGGCATAAATCACGTTTTAAAGTAAATAAGTCGTAGTATAGCATGAAGTATGTCGAAACAAATAAAATTTAAGAGATGTGAGTCGAACTCAAGGAGGCAGAAAGTGTTTCGGATTTCATAACTGATCTAGATCTAATTATTAACTAGATAACACTAATCACAATATATGTATATATAGCGAATCATAGCGAGTAGTTGATCATGAATTGCAATAAACCATAGTTGCAAAGTAGAATTATAACTAGAACATGTACTTGCTATCTAACTATAACAAGAATTAAAATCACTATCTAGCAGAATAAGGGCACCACAGGTGGTCCGTGGTGGCCTTCTGGAGAGGCTGGGGAGAGCAATGGTGGTCCACCAAGGTGGCTTGGTGGGTGCTTCAGAGGAAGAGAGCCAGAGAAAGAGAGAGCCGGAGAAGAAGGTCAAAAGAATTGGAGAGGGTCTGGATGAGTTCTGGTTGAAGATTTAGGAAGAGTTGGCTTTAACTAAGGGAACCTCAGCCTTCCTCTATAGCTTTTATGAGGGGCAAGATGGGCATTTGTGCCCTCAAAATCGTGCAACAACCCTCTGGTGATCAGATCCGTCGATCGGGAGATCAATGGACCAAATCACGCCTTAAAACACCTTCATTTACGCCTTCATTGCGTGGATTGCTTCTCTGGCTGACACGTGGCGCACCCACGACCCTTAGATAGCAATCTGACGGCCCTGCTCGCTCCTCGTGTGCACCCAACACCCACTCCGTGCTTTTCTCTCTCCTCATCGTGCCTTCACATTCAAATCCTGCACCTTAACTTCAGCCTTCCGATCTTGCAATCAAAGAGCTTAAACGCTCGTCTATACCGCCTTTGCTGATGGGCATGTGAGATCGAGCGTCACGCGCACGTTGGATCGCATGTGCAGCCATGGAGAGCTCTGATCGTGCCATGCATTTGCTTATCCTCCCTTCGATTGCCATCCGATGGTCAATAGTGCCCGCTTGCGATGCATGTCCTAGTTTCTCGTGCTGTGTCACTCAAACGCGTGCTCTTCGTTCTCGGTTGAGTGTGCTCACCACTACACTGTGTCACCTTTTATGTTGCGGGTAGGAATTAGGCATCTCCGCTCTCGACCGTTGGATGGAGATCCAACAGTTGAGATGCATTCTTCTTTGATGAGGGTGCAGGGAGATCAGGCAACGTGGCTTCTTCTTGGCCATTGGATTTTGATCCAACGACCCTCGTTTCTTCCTTCAAAGGTTGGGGGTGCGGCAAGGGTGGCTGCGATGGTGCCACGTGGTGCCATCGTGGTCGTCCATCTGCTCTTCTTTGTAAATGGTGTTGTAGGCCTCCGATTGGGTTGATTTTTGCAATGTTAGACCACGATTGTTGATCCGGATCCATCCATGCGGTTAGATCTTTCATCTGAGGCTTTGCTCTTTGTCATTTGGCTCCTTGACCTCCATTCTTTTATGGGCTGCACATGATGCCATGGTTGTCTGATCAAGACGATTCCAGAAGTGTTGGACTCCTGCCGTCATCCTGATTAGATCTGTGCGGTCTGATTTGTCATCCGCAACCTTGAATTATCTACGATTGTTAATGCCTCTCAATTAGCACATAAAATGACATTCTTTTTCACAAATCTAATAAATAAACTATGATGCAAAGTACGATGTAAATACATGTAGAATGCGTAAGTTAGGCCAGGTTGTAACTTAATTCAGGTGAATTAGGGCCTATGATTGCTGCACAATCAACCACCATCACCTGCCAACCAAGCTGAGATTATTGAGGGGTAGCTAAATCAACTACAACAAATGCAAGCCTAGTTCATGAACCAATTTGACAAAATTAACCAGCCAGGACTCAAGCCTCTAAAGGATTTCTATGATCCTTTAGATTACAAGGAGAGACCAGGAGTCATGATCCCCAATGGAGACATTGAAATCAAGCGCCACGTCCTTAGCTTGATTAAACACTTCCATGGGCTTGCTAGTGAAGACCCATTCTAGCAATTGGACCTTACCACTTTAGTTCAAACAACCAAGGGTCGAAATATTGAAAAAGTAATGTTGATGAGGTTATTTCCCTACTCCCTCAGAGATAAGGTTACTTATTGGTACTGAACCATTGGAAGGCTTATTGACAATTGGACTAATTTGAAAAGCACCTTCATAAAGAAAAATTTTCCAATTTGACGTACCAATGCTTTGAGATGGGTAAATACCACATTTTCCTAAAGGCCTAGGGAACCTCTACATGGGGCTTGGGAAAGGTTCCATGACTTATTGAGAAAGTGTCCGTACTACGAAGTGCCTAAGTAGCAACTCATGCAGATCTTTTATCATGGGTTGAATGAACAGCTACGAGATCATGTGAATGTTTCTTGTGGAGGAAATTTCATCAATAATGATGCTAATAGTGCATATGATTTGTTAGAGGAAATGAGCGAAAATTCTATAATCATGCCTCCATGGAAACCTTCGGCAGGTCCATGCAACCTAAGTTGATTGTGAATGAAATCCAAGATGATTCAATTAGGTTTGACATAGAATTGGTTTGTAAAAAGCTTGATAAGGTGGACTTAGTAGCAAAAAGGTTGGATGAATGGATGACTCAGCAATCCAAGAACACACATAGGTCTACATCTCAACAAGGGATAGGATATTCTTCTTTCCAAACTCCTACTGGAAGGGAGTTTGTGAACAATTTGGAGTCAGCTCAACCAATGAGCTAGACCTATCAGGAACCCCTTAGATTCTAAACTAGGATCTTTGATCCCGTTTACTCTGACTCTTCCTATCCTTCATCCTCATCTTATGAGGATGTTCAAGCAGTCAAAGAGAATTTTAGGACCAACCCATACTTGAACACGTATGATGCTGGTTGGAGGAACCACCTTAATTTCTCTTGGAAGAACTTGGAGTAGATGACCTAGAAAAGACCCAACTTTGGTAACCAAGAATAGCAAAGGACAATCGGTCAGGGTCAAGTCTACACCACGTTGCCCCTAAGTTAGCTCAACCAGCGCACTTGGAATGCTCCACAACCCTTAGGACAAGTCGAGTTGAACATGAAGATGGTAGAGAGGTAGGGGCCCATAGTCCAACTGATGCAACAAATGAAAAATTCTATTGATAACCTGTAGATCAAGCTCAATGAAATTCTTGACAACTAAGATCTCTATAGCCAGTACCAAACCCGAGAAATGTGCAAAATTGGGGCACTAGGCCTCAAGGGTTTGAAAATGCGACAGAGCCACACTCGAATGCACAAGTGGTTAATTAGGCCCCCTTAAACTATCTTGGATATAACAAACAACCCTTCTTAGTTAATTAGTCTCAACCTGTCTTCTTTGACCCCCTTTAAGGTTCAAACCTAGATCCTAATGCTACAGCCAATGCTTTAACCTTAAGAAGTGGAAAACAAATTCAATATCCCACTTTTTCCAATTCTGATAATCACCAAGATCTTGATAAGCCTGAACAAGCAGACCAACCTGAAGAAGGTGAGCTCACAAGCATGAGATTCCAGACCCAACCCACATCTCATTCCCTGAAGCCCTTATGAAATCCAAGAAACAGAAAATTACTGATAGCAATGAAGAGCTTCTAAATATTTTCAAGTTGAAATCAATATCTCGGTCTAAGATATTATCAAGCATATCCTAGCTTATGTGAAATTTCTCAAAGATTTGTGCACCCAAAAGTGTAGGTTCAAAATCCAAATGCCGAGGAAGGTAGGGTTATCCGAACAAGCAAGTTTCGAAATCCTTAGAAACCTTCCTCCCAAGAAAAGAGATGCAGGAGCCCCACTGATATCATGCGTTATTAGGGGTTATACATTTGATCGAGCACTCTTGGATCATGGTGCTTACATCAACCTAATCTTGACCTCCTTCTATGAAAATTTTGGGTTAGGTGAGCTTAGATCGACCTCGGTAACTCTCCAATTGGTTGATCGATAGATCACTTCATCGGAAGGAGTTAAAGGATGTAATCGTTAAGGTTAAGGACTTCTATTTTTCCATAGACATTTTGGTCCTTGATATGGAGATAGTAGAGGAGTTGAGAAACACTCCCATCATCTTGGGGTGTCCCTTCCTTGCTATGGCTAAGGCAAACATTGGTTGTGAGAATGGCAATATCGAAATTGACTTTGGTGATAGAACGATGAAATTAAACATTTTCAAGGTAACAAGTAAATTTGAGGATTATGGATTCATTGATGAAGAAGATGAACTTAATAATGTAGTTGAAGAAAGCATGTCAATTCATTTGATTGAGGATACACTTTCTACATGCTTACCATACCCACAACCCTCCATGGCAGATTAGCCACAAACCAAAGTTATAATGCCCCAAAATCCGATTCCCAAGTCATTTCGAGGTGGTTCGAGTCATTTCAAACTTATAGGCATGCATTGGGTTTGGTACGAGTACGAACACCTCGTAAAATGTGAAGAACATATGTTTTCGGTCAACCCTCAGTCAAACCTCAGTAAAGGGTACCATGTATGGTACCCTTGGATTCCTCTTGTCGTAAGCTTTCCAACAATGCTTGTTTCATGCGAATCTAAGATGTGTTGCTCAAGTTATGTCCAAAACAAGTCGATAAGGACCTAAATGTAAGGTGAACCAAACTTAAGGGTAATTTTGGTATTTCACCTATAAATCCTAGCTCTAAACCTAATGCTGGGTTTATAAAAAGGGATCTTGGAAGTTGGAGCCACCATTCGACTCAAAGGCCTTTTGGAATTAGAGAGAAAGAGAGAAGAAAGACGAAGGATTTAAATTAGGAAATTAGGATTAGAATTCCTAAGGGCTGATCTGTAATTTTGAGAAGTTCGAGCTTCCAACCACAAATATTGCGATAGAGATGGCGACGCAATTGACAGCACAACGTGTGGCAGCGGCAATGAGTACAAAAGTGATGCGTGGTAGTGGAGTCACATGTATGCATGTTCTCATGGAGAAGGGTGAGCACAGGTGCACAGATCGATGATGCGTAGTCCAATCAACAGTACAATGTGTGGGGAGCTCGATCCGGACCATGTGGTGCGAAACAATCACGTGGCGATGAGTGTCAGGCAAGTGGACCAACTCATGGTTCATTGAATCGACCGGTCTGGTTTAGTTTAGGGACCCTCTTGCCTTTTTTAAGCAATTTGACGCCTTTCCGACCTTGGAATTCGACAAATAAGGTACCATTGGAATTGTATCGATGCGTACTATGCATTGGTACCCTTTATTCTTGTTTCTTATTCTATTTCTGTTGTGAAAAATTAGAAACTTTTCTAAGGTGTTTCTATCCCTATTCTTAACATGTTTGGTCCAGGAAAACTTCCCGGTGTGTTTGTGGAATATAAAGAAGCTTGACACACGTCCCAGGACCTTTGCGTAGAGTTCGAAGTCACCATAACCCTCGAGTGATGTTAGGTAGAGTGTCCTACCCTCCTTTTGTTGGCAATTCATTTTTGGGTATCATGGACCCATTCCGTATTATCCTTCGCATATATCATGATTGTCAGCATACATTTTCTTCCTTGCAAAGTTTGGAACCTTTGTGAGAGTACTATTTCTTTTTTCAAGTACTTTAATATGCAATAGATTGATGATGCATGAATGATTAATATTAAGATTATTAAATGTGATCCTATCATCACATGCATGAAACAAACTCCATTTTCCATGAAACAAGTATCATTGTGATCGTTAAATGATAAGTTACTTGGGGCAATTATCATAAATTGGAGACTAATTAATTAGCAGGTAAATACAGAAATGAAGCAAATTCTTGTATAAAGTTAATGAGCGTAATTGATGGAATTTGGTTGGATTAACATTACATCTCAGTTATCTGGAAATAGTTGATTAACCAATACAATGGATTTGTCAGGAACTAACTGTTAGATAATTGGTTTTAGCTAGGCTACTTGCTGGGTTTTGGCTATAGCTTTAGTCTTTTAGACTGGTATTGGGCTGGTTTAGGGAGTTGCTAGCCTCCCTATGACTCTTTGGTTAGGCTTAGCAGCCAACTGGTATAACGAGATGCGTGGCTTGAGGGTTGGAGTTATTCTTTTTTAGTCAGTGGGTGGGTCATTGATTGTCTATGGTTCAGCTTGTATAGCGCTTGAGCGTGTTCACGCCACACGACGTAGCTGCTATCCATTTTCATGATGACCTTAGGGTGACGGATCGAGGTGACTTGATGGGTATAAGTTGCCTTCTCGGCCAAGAAGATGACTTGTACCTGTCTTGCATCTCAAGAAGTTACACAAGATTGCCTTGTGTCCCGAGACATAGATTAATAGAATATGGACTATAATAACTTGGGCTTCAGTGCATAAAATAGATCAGATAACATAATGACTAAAAATGTATTAATTAATGATACAATATCCTTTTTCTTTTGCTCCTTATTACTGTTGTTGCTTAGTTGTTGTTCTACTCGACTCAGCTTTTACTGACGCATTTTCTTGGGTTACGTACTCAAGTGTTGTTGAGTAGCCTGGTGTAGCAGTTGCTGTTGGTCCTTCTGTGGGACCAAAGTCAAATGTCGAAGATAGTTCGTACTAAGCATTGCGGCTCATCTAATTTTGTTTTCATTGTTAGACTCCTTATTTTCAGTCTTTTCACGGTTGTAGTAATACTTGGGCACTAGTTACTTTCCTATTTTTTGTAGTGAATTTTATTTTAATTATCCACACTTTATTTTCATTTAATGTATTATGAATAAATGTTTGGCTATTGATGTCCTACGATTATGTGCTAGGTGACTGCGATCCTATTTATTGTTGTTGCTTGATATTAGCAGTCGACGACTAATGGCAAAACTACGTGATAAGTACTTAACATTCATTGTAGCATGTAGAATTGCTATCAATTGTAATAAAGAAATCGGCTTGGGAGTCTATGTCGAACATGAGGAGACAAGAATTGGAAATCACGTATGCAAACAAAAGCAAATATGCACTAATGCTAACTAAGATAATAGAGAGAGAAAGTAAGGGATAGAGATCGTAAACAAAATACTTTTATTGATAGTAGAAAATGATTATTGGTCGGGAGATTTTCGCTTAAATAAGGTATATCGAGCAAATATGTCGTTGTAATTCACGTGGTGGAAAAATCTCGAACAAAAACATTTATCAATGAAAACTAACCATCAAGTGTTAGCTCATATCCATAGGAAGGAACAAATGCAATGAACTCATGAATAATTTCCTATTAGATTTACCGAATCATGTGCGGAATTTGTATCCAAATCCAGTGCAAAATAAGGTGAATAAAAGAGCCAAGCAACAACGTGAAAGTATAAGTGTGATGGTGCAATTTTCACCTCAATATAATACCCAAAAGACATCTGAAAATAGGAATCTTTAATGGTACTGTAATTAACCCAAAAATAGAGTATTTGTTTATTCAAGTTGTGCATATGCGTGAGGCCATGGCGATCAACGAGGATCTTGGTGGAGGTCGACCGGAGCGAGGGCTCCATGTTGGTGGTCGCAATGTTGTCAATGGCGGTCGGAGGTGGTTAGCTCGAGACGTGGGGTGGCCACCAGTTATGGGTTTGCTGTAGGTGTTGGGGACATTGCATGGGAGAGGATGCTAGTGCAATGGTCGTGCGGGAAGAAGGTGAGGTCATGGTGGAGGCTCTAGCCGAGAGGAGGCACGGTCATGGCTGCACTGTCATGAGAGGGGGAATCGGAGGAGAGGGCAGTGGCCATGTGCGTTTATGTGAGTTCGAGCAGAGAGGGAAGGAGCAAAGGAGGTTACGGTAGTGGTGGAGAAGGAGGCGCATGGTGGCGAGTGGACACAGTGGCTGTAGTCGAGGGATGGCGAGTGGTGAGGCACGGTCACGGTTGAGGAAGAAGGTGGAGCATAGTGATGGACATCGCGGTGAAGGAGGATGCAGTGTCTTACAATCACGATAGTTGTCGAGGGCGAAGCGTAGTGGTGGTTGTGGCTAAGCGGTGAGAGGGAAGGAGTGGAGACGAAGATGACAATGGTGGCTCTATCGGGTGGAGGGGGGCCTCTGTTGGGTCTAGGGGAAGGAGATGAAGAAGATGGCCAAAGGTTCCCTGTTAGGTGGAGTTGGAGGAAGAAGATAGAAGAAGAACAAGACGAATGATGGGTTGTTGGTGGACATCCGGATAAGAGGCCAAATGGCTTATGGGTTGTGGAAGCGGTTTGTGGTGATGGTGCGGTCATGAGGATGTTGGAGCACGGTTGTGGGAGTTGTCGCAGTAGAGACGAGACGCAGTGATGAGTCGAAGACGCAGTTGCAGATGCTGGTGCTGTCACCACTAATCGCAGTGATAGGAATGTCGAGGACGTGGATGACTCACGGTGGTGGGAAGGTCATAGTCGTGGTTAAAGACGGAGGCTTGAGGTGGTGGTTCTCCTCCTATTCATGGAGAGAGGACGTGGAGGGAGGGGCGTGGAGGAGAGCAAGCTCTCCCTTCATAGGAGGAAGATGATGCCTCAATGATCCTTCATGTCTTGTTAGAGAGAGAAATAAACAATAAGAGAGATAGAAATTAACAGGGGGAGAGAGAGTGATGATTGATGGGATTTTTTTTGGTAAGAGAGAGATTGAGGAAGCGACGGTGGGAATAACGAGGGTGGCCTTCCATATCACTTGCCTATTTAATTGAGCTTGTCAAAAATCAAGAATTAAAATAAGGCAAACCCAATATTGATTCTTTTGCTATTTTTGTTGGAGAAAAATCATGCAAAGCTGGCATTCCAAATTTTGGTCTTCAATGAATTCATGCCATAGAAATGAGTAAACATTAATTAACGAAATGGATGCATGTAGTATCAACTAAAGAAAAAATGCTAGATTGTTAGCACACAACCTTAAATAATTTCTCAATGTAATGCATGCTCGAAATCTATTATCATCTCCATATTGAATGTTCTTAGGTATAATTGCATTCCAATAAAATGGACCAATCAAATACCTCCATGTCTAAGTGTTGCTAGTCCCGAGCAAAATCATATGGATCAGACCAGGTCTCTAGGCTGGATTTTATCCTCAAGATGCCTTATCGTGTCGTACCTCCAAAGACTAGATCAAAATACCAACTCTAGGCCTAAAGGTACTCAAGTACCAACCAAAATACGTACCTGACCAGCCTCAGCCTTGGGTTTGCAACAAAGATTTCTAAGGCCCCAGAATTTGCCCAGAGGTTCGTTGACCCTAACGGTTAAAACACCCGTGCATTCGTGCAGCATGGTTCAGGTGCAACTTGCCAGTGTATTTTTTAAGAAGAGGGAGAGAGATTTTCTTGATATTTTTCTCTTCTTTGTAATTTTTTGCGATTCCCTTAAATCCAACATTGGATTGGCCCTCAACACGATCTGTATTAGATTCCTCGTCCCCATCATCCATCCTCGAAGGGTTCCTGGCAATCAGTGCTTTGGTATAGAACTGCCTATGGCAACCCCCAGAACCCTGGTAATCGACACTTCATGATAGTGCCGCCCATGGCATTCTGTAGCTAAATCCAGACCCTGGCAATCGACATTTCGTGATAATGTCGTTCATGGCACCTAAACCAACACAAGGTGCTTACATGCCCCTAGTAGGATATTTAAATATCCTTGGAGATAAGTATCAAGGAGACGATATGTTATAACACATCTTCAAGGGGAGTATTTACTCCTCTCTGCGGTAGGAACTCATCCAATCAACTTGTGTTTTCAAGTTGCTCCTAAGTCAAATCTTCGAGAAACCATTTTCTTTTTCAAAGCAAAACACTTTTTTTTGTCATTATTCTTCATTAAGCTCACTAAACCAAACTGATGTGTGAGTTGTGGGTGCCCAGGTTACTAAGTCCCACAAACCAAAGGGCAGACAATGAGGCCGAATAGTCCTTTCGCCTTAGACTTAATACATTAGCTTCACAACTCCCTCAACCTCTTGAGGAATAATCCAGATCTTAACAAATACTTGAATGTTTAAGTCCAAATAGGTCTAAGAGGCCTAAAGTCGGTATCCCTTATCTCCTTTTCTTTAGCACTTCAAGGCTTAATTAATCATTCATTTCAGCCCAGAACTTAGGTAAACTCTTCCATAATCAAATGCTGGGACTAACACAATATTTTTTTTCTCCCTTTCCTCTTTGTCTCCTTTCCTCTTCTCTCTCTCTCTCTCTTTTGATGTCTTTTTTATGCAATATATAACTATGAACGCTCTACTAAATGCATGCAACGTATGTATAAATGTTATATACATCCTCTGGTTATACCCCCCCATGCCTAAATCTGACAATGTCATCATTGGAAAGTAAAAAGAAAGGAAAGATATTACCTGAAGTAGAGTTGGGATGTCTCCCAACGGATGATTCGTGTAAATCGGGATCTCGAAGGGAAGCAAAAGGAGACCCAAAAAGGGTATGTAACAAAACTGGCCTAGCAAATAAGTAATCCAAAATGTGGACAAGCTAGTGATGGAGAGTGATGCCAAATGATCTCTAGATACAGGTGAAAATAGTGTACTCCTAAGCCACTTGCAAAGGTCTAATATGATACTCATGAGTAGTGACTTTTAGGAGTGTGGAGAGAGGAGTTAATGGCTCCTCAAGCAGATGCTTGTGGGAAAGAGAGGGTACTAAGAAGAATACCCTAAGGACGATGGACTGACATGGACAAGCATCGATCCATACTCGCCACTCTACAGTAGGATGTATTAGTCAGATTATCTCCCCTGAAGAAACAAAAATGAGCAGTGACTTGAAGAGGTTGGTTTCTAGGGAGTGTAAGTTGTAAGGTTGTAAAATGGTTACCAACGCCATCGATGGTTTGGTAGACAACAAATCCAATCCGAACAACCTATCATGATAAGCCTTTTCAACCTATCTATCATTGGGGTGATCTTCCTGGAAGATGGGAGTCACATTTATGTCTTTGGGTCTAAGTGAATCAATGGTGGACTCCGAATCACAAAAACTTGATAGCAGGGTTGAAGCAACTGAATCAATATCATTAGTGTCATCCCTGGGGTCTTTTTGTTTACTTAATTTTTCTTTGAGGTGTATATGTGATTCTTCAATAAGGACAGGAGTTGCTTCCTTATCCTCTATTCAAGCAGGACTATTCTCAATGTTATGGAGAAAGCCTGTCTCTTAATTCTTTGATCTCCTCGGGGCATAAATCCTCACATGATACGTATTGGACCCGAGAATCATTCCATATTTTCAAAATAGGGTCCTCAATCCTATGCTCATCCTCCTCCAACTTAGACTCCATATCTTCCCAATTTTACAGAGGATGATTAAAATTATCAATAGGAAGGAATTCGAATTTCACCAAATCATTCATATCCTCAGGGGTAAGTCCTCAAATAACACATAATCCTCTCGAGATTCACTCCAAACTCTAAGTCTGGGATCCTCCATTGTTTCATCATCCTCTTTGAAAGCCAATTCTTCATGTCCCTTAGACCAAAAATTATCCAAGTCTTCTAATTCGGTATCAATTCCCTTAGGGTCACCTGTGTTGGGTACATGTAAATCCTCAGAATGTTGTATGGTAGGTGTTGGTTCCCTAAGTTGAGGATTGGGACTAGGCTCACTAAGGGTAGAATGGGGTTCCACCATATGATCAATCGGGGAAGTGGTGTGCACAACATGACCTTGACCCGGGTCATCAAGGGTGAGAAGTATGCTAGCATCAGGGTCAAGGTCCTCTAGTGGTACCATCTTCCCTTTCGTCTTACTCTAATAAAGATCAGGTGGATAATCACTGGGATTGTCTTCCTCTAGTGGGCATATCTCATGGGGGAAGTCTAAGCGATAGCTACTCCTCAAAATAGGATCCCTATTGTCATTGTTTTTGTCGAAATTGTCTTGGTGATTAGGGGTATAGAGGTAGGGATCAGAATCAACTGGAGGAGAGTCGCTAAGTTGACTAATTTCTTCAATTAATCTTTGACAATTCCTCAAAATCTCTCCCATAGACTCCATTTTTTCTGTTGTTTTTGCATTTCTATCATAAAAGAGGAAAGGTTACTATCAGATTGTGGAGGATAGTCAATCTCAGGCTTAGGTTGCCTAGGGGTATTGGTCCAACCACGGTAAGAAAAATCATGAAGGGTGGGAGGGTTGGGCATAGTCATGGTGTATCCCTCTCCTAGGTTCTGCTTATAATCACAGGATTGAGAATTAATCAGACCAATACTCCTATAGTAGGAGTAAAAAGGATCCTATTGTTCATCAGGATATCCATCAGAGGATGGATAAGTACAAGTCATGGGATTGGGATTAGGTGTTCCAGGGTGAAAGTAAGAAGTGAAGTAGTTACTGTAATCCATTTGAAACACAACTTGGAAAACACACCCCAATCAAACACAAGGAAATGAGACTTTCCTTTTTCTTAGAGTAGATTTCAGTCAACCTCCAACCTACTCCTTACAGTTGTCAATTGGGGTCAAATTTGTGCTCGTCCATTCCCACTATAGTGGTATAGGAGGGCAAATGTGACCTGAGATCCTTGACAGACTCTTTGGAGAAGACGAGGGGACAATTATGGTATCTCTTGGCGACCAAACAAGTTTCTCAATCCAGTTATGCAACCTAAGCCAACCTTCGAGTGCCCTAAGACCTACACCTTGCTTGAATGATATGCTCAAGTGATCTAGTGAGAAGTTGCTCCAAGGACAAAAACTTAGGGATGCAAGTAGGGCGACCCTTCCTTTGAGGCGATGAGTATGTGGTGCCTCTTAACTACCCTTTGTTCCTTTAAAGAGTGTCCCCCTCCTTAAAGTATCAAAATACTTGGTCACAGAATAATGCCACCACCACAAAGTGAAATAGGAGGGTATGCACCAATAAAGAGATCGGTGCCTATAGGCTTAAGGGATCGAGACCTAGTGCGGTGCCTATAGTGCGTGCTCAATGCAATAAGTGTGCATTACACCGAAAATCAGTTTTATTTGAGAAGAATCGCACACAAGTCCCTTTTGATCAGATCAAATGTGCTTTTGTTTTTAAGGTTGAATCTAATTAGAAGTCCCAATTTCAATTAGGCGACCACTGAATTAGGTAAATTCAATCAATTTGGTGTGATGCGTGAATAGGAGTTGGAAGAAAAGATAGAAAGGTATACTTGACTCCAGCAATCTCCGTGCAAATATGTACGCAATACAAAGAAAGAGATCTAATGTGTTACTTAATCACCCCAAAATTTGCGTACTTAAGGGCATGCAACTTCTAAGCAGGCAGCTTGATACTTTTGCTCTTTTTCTTTTAGAAGAAAGCAAGAAAAAATTGAACCATTCACACCATAGAGAAATAGCCCTAGTGCTAAAGAAAGTAGGGATAGACCCTCGAAAACCAGCCTCTATGCTACATGGGTGAGAAGACTGAAATGTAATTAAATTAGTGACAAAGGAGAATCCCCTATGAAAGTGAGATCCAGGTCTCCTTCTCTTCGTGTCCCCTTTGCGTGTATGGGAGTCGTTCAAGATCGACAGTGCTCAAGGTCGATGGCATGGCTCCACTACGCTTGTTGTCTCCACTCGTCAAATTCCCTCGCATACAAAAATAGAGAATAGTCACATAAATATGTACCTCAGAATGAATCAGGAGAATAATAGCATAAATCTATTGTGTCCATTGCCTCCCCGGAAGCGGCACTATTTGGTTGGGAGATTTTCACTTAAATCAGGTATATCGAGAAATTATGTCGTCGTAATTCATGTGGTGGAAAAATCCTGAACAAAAATATTTATCAGTGAAAACTAACCACGAAGAGTTAGGTCGTATCCACAGGGAGGAACAAATGCAATGAACTCATGAATAATTTCCTATTAGATTTACCCAATCATGTGCAGAATCCGTATCTAAATCCAGTGCGAAAAAAGGTGAATAAAAGAATCGAGCAATAATGTGAAAGTATGAGTGTGATGCTGCAATTTTCACCTTAATATAATACCCAAAATAAATCCAAAAATAGGAATCCTCAATGGCAATGAAATGTAATTTTTAATTAACCCAAAAACTAAGGATTTGTTTCATTGAGCTGTGCATGTGCATAAGTCCTTGGCAATCGGCAAGGATCTCAGTGGAGGTCGGCCAGAGCAAGGTCTACACGTTGGTGGTCGCGGCATGGTTGATGGCAACTAGAGGTGGTTGTGGCATGGTCGTGGGAAGAGGTTGGGAGTGCGATGGTCGTGCGAGAAGAAGGCAAGGTCACAGTGGAGGCTTTGACCGAGAGGAGGCACGATCGTGGCTACACTCGTGAGAGGGGGAATCAGAGGAGAAGGCAGTGGTTCTATGCTTGCATGTAAGTTTGAGCAGAGAAAGAAGGTGCAAAGCAGAGGAGGTCGCAGTGGTGGTGGAGAAGGAGGTGCACGGTGGCGAGTAGACATAGTGGCTGTAGTCGAGGAGGGCTAGCGAGTGACGAGGCACGGTCATGGTCGAGGAAGAAGGTGGAGCATGGTGATAGACGTCGAGGCAGAGGAGGATGCGGTAGCTCGCGGTCACAATAGTTGTCGAGGGCGGAGTGTAGTGGTGGTTGTGGTTGTGCAGTGAGGGAAGGAGCAGAGAGGAAGATGATGGTGGTGGCTCTATCAGGTGGAGGGGGGCCTCTATTAGGTCCAGGGGAAGGAGATGAAGAAGATGGTCGAAGGTTCCCTGTTAGGTGAAGTTGGAGGAAGAAGATCGAAGAAGAAGAAGACGAACGATGGGTTTTTGGTGGACGTTCGGAGAAGAGGTCGGATGACTTATGGGTTCTGGGCATAGTTGGTGGTGATGGCGCGGTCGTGAGGATGTCGAAGCACGGTCGTGGGAGTTCTTACAATAGAGATGAGACATGATGGTGAGTCAAAGATGTAGTACTAGAAGAGGTTACGGATGCCAATGCTGTCACCACCGACCGCAGTGATGGGAATGTCGAGGGTGTGGGCAGCTCACGGTGGCGGGAAGGTTGCAATCGTTGTCAAAGATGGAGGCTCGCGGTGGTGGTTCTCCTCCTGTGTGTGGAGAGAGGAGGTGGAGGGGGGCATGGAGGAGAGCAAGCTCTCCATCAGTGGGAGGAAGATGATGCCTCGATGGTCCTTCGTGTCCTGTTACAATGAGAAATAAACAATAAGAGAGAGAGATGATTGAGAGGATTTTTTTGGTAAGAGAGAGATTGACAGAGAGATTGAGGGAGTGGTGATGGGAATAAGAGGGTGGCCTTCCATATCACTTGCCTATTTAACCAAGCTTGTCAAAAATCGAGAATTAAAATAAGGCAAGCCCAATATTGATTCTTTTGCCTTTTTTGTTGGACAAACATCATGCGAAGCTGGCATTCCAAATTTTGGTCTCCAATGAATTCATGCCATAGAAATGAGTATACATTAATTAACGAAATGGATGCATGCACTATCAATTAAAGAAAAAATGCTGAATTATTAACACATGAGCTTAAATAATTTCTCAATGTAATGAATGCTAGAAATCTATTGTCGTCTTGAAATTGAATATTCTTAGGAATAATTACATTCCATTAAAATGACCCATAATTGCATTCCACTAAATCAGAAGGTCTGGCTTCTCGACTCTAAGCTGAAGCTATACCTAAGCAAACTAAGGATTTGGGAGAATTAAGGATATTCCCAGCTTTGGAAATTCGTGGCTTTCAAAACCATGGGTGTTTGCAAGTTGAGTCCACTACACCAGGCACAGATGCTTTAATTCCACCTCTTAACAATCCTTACCATCGCAACTAAAGACTAAGGTCAAAAGGAAATCAAAAGGTTTAGTTAAAAACCAGGTTCTAGGTGTCTTTCTTTAGTGTTGTTGGGCCCTTATGGAATAACAACCCGAATAACTTCCTTAACATTGATTGGTTGATAAGTATTAAGTCTTTTCATGTATCCTAGTGTTCTAAACATGAAGATGATTGCAAAAATTTGCTTTCGTCATAGTATAATCGCCTTAGAAACTCTTAAATTTATATTCAGATTAAACTCATAAATACCAAAATTGTAGTTCAAAAACGGAGTCTGAGTTGTTTGCAAGGAGGCAATCGGAATAATTCGCTTTCCTAATACTAAGAAACATATACATAAGCATATTCGAATATAAGATTACTAGAATTAATAACATGCAACTATTATAATTGCTAATCGAAAGCATACAACTTCAAGGCAATTTGAAAAGGAACTACTAGAACTTTTATTAAAATAATGAGTGTTGCACAAGTAGAAATAATACTTCAACTAGAAGAATGATTCTAACTACAACTAGAACTAGGATGACAATAATGGAAAGTAGGGGCTTCGAAGGCAAAGTCTAGAGAGAAGGAGTAGTAGCAAATGAGAAGTTGCACCCACAACCTCCAAGGAGAAGTAGAGGACTAGTTCTAGTTGGTGGATCTATTTGGAAGTGGAAAGGAATGATCTTAAGGGGGGTGGCTAGAGTGTTTATACAGAGGTCAAGGAGGCTTGTGATTGGTTGATCCAAGTTGCCTTAGATCACCAAAATTAAGGGCTAGGATTAGGAGTCTAGGAACCAAGGGGTAGTGTTGCAATGCTTGAGTCTATTTCTAGGAAGATGTGTGTTGTAGTACGATCAACAAAAATGCTACAACATTTAAATTTATAAAGTGCTCGAAAATAGAAGTGAGTCCGAGGTTGTTCACAGGGATCAAATATGAAATTCTTGCACTAATCTCAATTAGAAATAATAAGCACAATAACAAGGATATGAGATGAAATCAGTACTCAAAATATATTCAATAATCAACCAAATTGTATCTCATAAAACACTGGGATAAAAAGAATATCAAAAACCCTAAAAATGGTGGTTTGAATCACCACTTAGATCCTTCATTTAAGCACATCCTAATGAAATCAATTTTGCTATAGTGGTTTCTCAACCACTTACTCTCAATTTCCACGTCAACCAAATGTCGGATTCAAGCCTCAAATATATCAATAGTACCCAAATCAGACGTCAGAGGCGAACCTTAGATGCCTTAAATTTCAAAGCAACACAAGGCACCAGAGTGCTAACACAAAGAAGAAGCCTACCTTAGATGCTAAGTGTTAGGCGTATGGCACACATCCAAGGCATGTGCATAGTGCAAAACCTACCCCTACCCTCCTCAGATTTTCTCTCTATTTCCTCTATTCAGAACTGGGTAAATGGGTTAGCAAGTTATCAAATCATGAGCATAGGGGACCAGGCTCACCTGGCGTGGTGGTGAGCAAGGTGTGAGATGGCATGAGAAAGTGCGTGAGAGAGGGGACCTCACCCCCGTGTTTGAGGCAGAGAACTACTGGTAGCGATTCAATTTATCCATTGTCACTAGCTCTTTCCCACACGATGTGGGACTAAAGAGCTGCACCTTCCTTCACACACAGCTGCAAGTGAATACTTTGAAGAATTCGGCTACTACGTCATTACTTGCTATCGATTGAAAACCTGGAGCTCTTCATGGAGGTGTTCCGCAAGTGCTCAAGGTGGAGGTGAAGTCTGAGTCGATCGGACCATGGCGAACAGAGTTGATGAAGATGGAGGCAGTGGCTAACATCCAGTGAAGACCTAAAAAGCAAGAATACGGCCTTAGGGCCCAATCAAAATAGCTTAAAGGCCTCGTCATGAGACGAGGAAGATGATGGTGGTATTATCTTGGTGGTTGGAGGTCTGTGGTGGCCGGTGGGTAAAGGGACTACCGTTGGAGGTGTGGGTTGTCCGATGGAGTCGTGGAGTGGTTGCTTCACATAATAGGTTTAGGGCTTTGGATGGTGGAGTCACGGCGAAGCTTTTGGGAGTGGCAGCGTGGTTTTTGGTGGATTGTAGTGGCTTGGTAGTTTCACCAAATGGGGAGAAGACGGAGGGGAAGAGCTTGATTTGGTGGTCAATTTAGGAAGATAGGAGGTTAGGGAGACGCTAGGAGGAGAGAGAGAGTGAATAAACCTAGCTAATGGTCAAAAGGGAGGGAGTTGGCACCAACTATGATTGGCCAGCACCGAGGAAGGTGAAATCTCCAATGATGAGGACGACGATGAAGAAGGGGTCAGGCAGCCCTGGCTTTAGCCCACCAGGAGTTGATGGAGGTGAGGAAGATGTTCCCTCTGCCTATTGTATGTGGCAAAGGGTGATGAAGGGAGATCGAGGAGCTCACCGATGCTGCGGTTGGAGGCAGCCGAGGAAGAAGGGGAAGAGTGTTTTCGACCTGGAACCGAGCTAAAAGGAATGTTGGGACCATCGTAAGCTTTTATATAGCTCATAACCGAGCTCTAAATGAAGAAGGAGGCTTGATCGTGCCTCAATATTGAATCAAAGAATCTCACGAATTTCGTAGGTTCGCATGCTTTTCTTGCACAAGATCCGTATTTCAAATTAGGTCCAGATGATTCCTTAGTGTGTGGACATCAATCCTACCAAATTTGGTGGGATTTGGTGTAGGTCTGATGGGATTTCAAATTGGTCAAAGGTAGTGTTTAGGTTAATTGACCTAACAATGGCAACAGGGGGCATATTGAAAAGAAGATGACAAATTTGGGGACCCATTTGCAATAAAATTGAAATTTAAGGGTTTAACTGAGAGAAAGAGAGATCTTAAGGACTAAAGTGTAACTTAGGTCAAGATGAACTCTGATTGGGACTAAATTTTGGCCTTAAACTAATTTAGATTCAAGGAATCTAATGGTGAAGTTGGATCTGAGTTTAGATCACGTTTTACTGGGAAATTTACACAAAATCCCAAATTAGGGTAAAATCTCGTCCGAAACTCTATTCCAGGTCAAAATGGGTTCAGATGGTCAAAACAAGGGTACCAAACATCTTAGAATATTTTTTCTTTGAGTTTTAGGAGGTTTAGATGAATTTTATCCTAACCAAGACCTATTCAATTTAAGCGGGTCTAAAATTAGGATTTTGGTGTGCTATTTTGGTTCTCAGAGTGCGTAAAACCTCATTTTTGTCTGTGTTGACCCACTTCTTGGAATTTAATGCTCATTCGACCTTTAATTAACCCCTGGGTGATCCCATGGTTACTTTGCATTTATTATGTGATGTTAAAACTGAAGAATTAACCCTTTTTATTATTTTCTCCTCAAAACAGATCTAAGTGGAATTACAGTCCTCAGGTGATCCTTTAGGAGCATTTGTCTCTTGATTCTGATTAATTAAAGCTAGTTATGGCTAATTATGGTGTTTCCATCAACTAGGATGAAAGAATAGGTGGATAGAATAGGTTAGGTGCTGTTGGAATTGATGGAGGGCTAGGATGGCTTTGAGAGGATGACGGAGGGCTGTGGTTCTCTTAAATTTTTTTTCTCTCTATGTTTCTAATTTCAAGTTTCGCATAATAGAAAAGTTGTATTCCTCAAAATTATCTTTCCAATGCAACTTGAATCATTCAATTTGGATTTGAAATGAAAAAGTTATGGCCAAAATACTAAAGATGTGTCAAGTTGTTACGAATTTCAAAATTAAGTTTAGGATTAGGAATAGGATTTAGGGTTTTAAGATAGGGATTTAGGTAGGTAATTTAGGACCTTAGGATTTAGATCTAGTGGTGGATAAATTATGGTATATTTTGACCATCCAAAATAGTTTTTATTTGAGGATAAAAGGGATGGCCAAAAAAGGTTTATTGGGTTAGGATTTAGGTTTTCTAAGGATAAGGGATAAGTTCTTCTAGGAAAGGATAGGATCTAGTTTGGTCAAGCAAATAGGTTAGGATTTGAGGTCTTTGGTTGGCCCTAGTGTGTAGGAAATTGGATCCATAAGTTAGGTCATAGGTTTTGGAAATTTGGATTCCTAATTAGGCTAGTGTTAGGTTTAATTAGGTTTCTAAATAGGTCTACCAACTTGATGTAGCCGTCTTCTAAGTGAGCTTAGATCAAGAAGTCCCTTAAGCAATGCTCCAGTCATCCTACAATTTGGTATTTACACATATAAAAATAAACGCATCAAGGTACCAGATATAGTGATAGAAAGCTTCTTGCTTAATTAAGATAGTCGTAATAAAATGATTTGTCGTTGTATTTTATGTGGTAAAAAATCTCTCAATCAAAAATTAAAATAGATATCAAATTGAACCACAATAAAAATGTCGCATCCACGGGGAGGTACAAACCAAATAAACTCACAAATATTTCCACATTAATCTTAATTCCATATAAAAATGTTTTGCAAGGTTATTTCTTAAATGTGTCTCTTGTTCCAATCAATTCTTTCATTGGTTGAAATAATAACTGATGAGAAAGTTAAATGATGTTGCATGCAATTAACACCTCAAACATCCTAATAAGTATTTCCTAACTTCACGATTATCTTAGTCATGAGAGATAGAGAGAGAACTTGCAGGCAGCAAAAATAGATTTCGAAGAATAGAGGGAACAAGGGGGGCCAAAGAGCAAAACCACCAAATAACCTAAACTAATCAAATAATTCAATTGGCAATGGCACAAAATATAAAAACAAATTCAACCCGAAATAGAGCATTACTGTGGAAGGTTGTGCTCGCAAGGAGGGGGATCGCCGGCCGTTTACTTTAGTGGAGGGGGTCCACTAGAGGAGAGGAGTGCATTGGTGGTGGCGGCTTGACCTGGGACGATCGGATGCGGCCAGGTGGTGTATCAAATGCCGGTGGTGGCGGGTGGTTGCAGGCGAATCATGGAGGCATTGGGGGGTGCTTGTGATCAGCGGGGAGTCTTGTCAATGCTTGAGATCGCCGGAGTTAGCATGGGGCCAAGTTTGGTAGTTGGATGAAGCTCAGAGGTGGTGCTACAGGTTTGGGTGTGTTGGGTTCTCTTCGTGGTGGAAGCAGGGGAGGGGAAGAAGAGAAGAAGAGGAAGATGATAGGGGAGGTTTTGGCAATGAGGGATGGTGGGGGTGTTGGATTTTAAGAGGAAGAGGGTGCGGTTGGTGTTTTGGAGAGGGATGGCAATGGTCGCGATAGACGGTGGGTTACAGGTGGTGCGGATGTGGGGTAGAGGCGGCAGCCAGAGGTTGAAGAAGTAGAAGGAAGGGGATGGCAGTGGGCAAGGACGTGGTGTTTTTGGTGGTGAATTGGTGATGTTGGTGGTGTTTTTGTCAGAGAAGAGCAGGAAAGGGTATGGTGCATGCTGTCACTACGCACCACTTCGTCGGAGACGAGCGGCGATGTTGGAGCAAGCTAGGGCCACAGTGCACCCTTGGGGTTCACAGTGCAGGTGAGAGGACCATCATGGAGAGCGAGGAAAAAGCTCCTTCAATGGTAGCTGCGCCTCTTCTTTTAAATGCCTCTCCCATTTGTTTCTCCCGCCGCAAATCTCGACCAGCAACTCGACGAGTAATTCTAATCCGTTGGGGAGGCGTTGCGTTGAAGTCGTGCTGTTGCGAGAAGTCTAGCGGCGAGGGTGCGGTGCATTGAAGCCATGGACTCTGCAAGGAAGAAAATATAAAGAAATTGGGTTATTTACAAAGATAATCCAAAATAATGCATGTAATGCATGCATGTCACCATAATGCATATTATCTTCTATTACATGTGAATGCAATGTATAAAATATGTATGCAAGCATTTTTATAAACTAATCTATTTATAAATCTAAGTATGCTATGTACATGTAGACATCATTCTAATACCTAGGTATTTATGCATTCGATTAGCTCACAAATGTGGTTTCATCATATAGTTGCAGGAAAAATTGTATAAAAGCCTAAAAGTATGCATTATTTACAGAATGCCTTAAAATGACTAATCTAGCCTAACTAAATTAAATCTAACCCAAATTTCCCTTTGACTAACATTAGTTATCCATTAATTGACATAAATAAATATGGAAATATCACCTAATTTTGCTAGGGACTAGTAAAAGATAAGCATGAGGGTGTGATAATTCCATATTTACTAAGGATAATGTTCCTATTCTGTGTTATTACCTAGAATTGCATAGCATAATTAAGTTTTAAATAATGCACCATAAGAATCCTAGGCATATTAGGTTCATAATTGCATTTATAAAAATCTTAATTTATGTAGGAATAAAATGCAGGAGTTAGAGTTTGAGAATGAAAGGTTGTAGAGAAGATTCAAGGGAATGTACATTTTATGAGGGGCATAATGCAAAACTACCAAACTACGAGTGCATCATCATAATTTGGCCCTCCAACAAAAAAGTTCCCTCCTAAATCATCTAAGTTGGCTTGCATTTCAAAGAAATTCCAAATGCCCTTAGAGTTCTATGCAAAATTGTCATGGGGACCACAAAATTCCAACTTTACACGCAACCTGCACACGAGTTGCATGCCAAACACCCGCTCCATCTGCACCCCATGCATGCTCTGTGCATGGCTAGAGCTGCACCCCATTTGTCCAGCATAGCATGCGCCCAGCAAACAAAAATCATGCCTATCAGCACTCTAGCATGCCTTCACCCCATGCAAGCTCCAGCACCCACGTCCAAATTGCACATGCGCCCTCCTCGCTGGCACACATTGAGTGCTGCGTGCGATTGGTGCACTCAATCTGCATGCCAGCTTTGGTCTAGCTGCAACACCCAATTAACGAGTGTGCCAGCACCCCTCTTTACGTGATTTGCATGTCAGCCATGCATGAAGACGACCTTTAGACTTCTCCTTTCAACTATAAAAGGGCCATACCCCTTCCATCTCCAAACCATCTTTACCTACTCCCAACTCACCTTCATCAAAGCTAGGAAACCTACCTCAGATCTTTCCTAACCTCACCCTAAGTCCCTTAGCCTCCATAGTAGTGTAGAACCCCCTCTCTTTCACCTCCCTTCAACCTTCTCTTCATCACCTTCCTATGGCTGCCATGACTTGCCTCTCACCCCCATTCATAGGTGCCCAAAGCTCCTCTAGCACCCTAGTAGCTTAGAAACCCTCTCTCTCACCACCATTCAACCTTCTTCCCACCCTTGTCCTAAGGTGCTAGAAGCTATCTTCTCACCTACATTCACCTTAGATCTAGGTTCCTACCTCTCACCCCCATCGACTAGAAGTTGCCTGGACTACACTTACCCTCACCACCTTCTTCATACACCTCGTCTCGATCCCCAACATCTCACCATTGTCTTCAAGTCACGCTAGCAAGTAGCCAACGGACAATCGCTTCAACTTTATCTTCTCACCTCCGCTCTTTTATTTCGCTTTATATTATTGTTTTCTTTATTCAAATTGTAGTGTAAACATTTCATTATTGGTATTTGATCTCTCTTTTATCTTTGCCATCTCTTTGTTATCTTCTCGATCTTCTCATCCCCACTCTCTTTATTCAAAAATTTTAAAAAATTGCAAAAGTGACAAAATACCAAAAAGAAATAATCATGAGATTCTAAATGTGTTTTGCCTCCCTGTGTTCTACCTAGACTCACATCTAGTTATTTTTTTTTATCATAGATTTTTGCAAACTACAACAATACGATTTCAACACTTATTCCTTTGCAATTTTCGTGTATCAGTTATAACCTAAATAGTTAACTAGAAAACAAAAGAACTTCTAGTCAGCTAACTTTCTAAGATTCAATCAATAAAGGGTAGGGGAAGTGATCTTTCTTAGTGGTTGAATTTAGCTTCCAATAGCCAATCCAAACTCTACAAGCAGAAGCTGATCTAGTTGGTATAGACTCACCATGTTCATTAGTAATCACTATCAACTTGGTTTTCTTGGAGACAAGGCTAACCCATGGATAGTAAGATATAGGATAGATTATTCTTGCATCGAACCACGTAATGATTTCCTTCTTAACAACTTCTTGCATATTTGGATTTAAATTTTTTGCAACTTGTGAGAAGGTATAGCTCCCTCTTCAAGATAAACACGATGGGTGTAATAGGAGGGGCTAATTTCCCTAAGATCAGCTATGGTCCAACCAATTGACAATTTATTTTCTCCTAAGAACTTGATCAATTGATATTCTTGCTCTTAAGTTAATTTGGCACTTGTGATCATAGGAACGTTTCAGTCAAGACCTAAGAACACATATTTGAATCTATCATGCAACAATTTAAGTTTTAGCTTGGGTGGAACTTGAATTAAAGGTGGAAGGGGTTCAAAGGGTGGCTCGAGAAGTCTCTCCACCTAATAAGTCCATAGAGGTTTTATGTTAGACATGACAATAAGTAGACAATTAACCTCTTGATGTTGTCAACTTTCCTCTAAGACATTTTGTGATTGAGTCAAACAAGTCACTAAGGGGTCTTTGTTTATTGCGAAAATTATCTTTTAGAAATACGTGTCGTAGTATAGGACGAAAATCGCAACACTTAAATTTATAAAACTCGAAATCAAGAAATGAGTCCGAGGTCGTTCACAAGGAGCAAATTGGTAATTTAATCCACTAATCACATTATCAAGAGAGATATGCAAGAATAATCAAAATAATGCTCAATATAAATAATGCCCAATATAAATCAGAATAATATCTCAAGAGGAAAGTGCAAAAATATGGGGTTAAAATGGTGGTTTGAACCACCAATTTAACCCTAATGTTAAGCTCTACAATCAACTCAAATAAATGAACAATAGATGCAATCAAATATCAATGCCAGAACCAAGCTATCAAAACCAAATCAGACATCAAGTTCAAGGCCAATATGCCTTATCCTCAAGCCTCAGCAGAAGGCTACAGCACAACAGCAGTAGAGAGACACAAGGGTCTCACAAGAGCAAGGCATAAGGTCCTCGCAATGCTTAAGTGTTTAACGAGGGGGCACAAATCCCAAGGCAACCGTAGTACCAAAAACCCCCTCCTTTCTCTCAAATTCTCTTTCTTCAGAACCAAGTTAAACCCAAGTAATTGGATCCAACCTAGGCCCGCGGGCGTGTTCGTGGGCAAGGGTGTGTAAGGGAGCGACGAGGTAGAGAGGGTCGGATGCACACTTTCTTTGACTGGAAAGTTGCACGACGAGGAGAGGGAGATGTTGAGCCAGTCAATTTGATTGTTGGTCGGCTTGATGAAGGGGGCGGAGAGACTCAGTGGAGCTCGAAGAAATGTTGGCTGGAGGAGAAAAGAGGGAGTTTTTGGCCCTTTGTAAGCTAAGGAGAATGGTCATGGCATGAGGGTCCTTTATAGAGCTTCAAATTGAGCTCTTAATCAGAAAGAGATCGTGATTGAGTCAAGATTTTAGGGAAACAAAATCCGCTGAAATCTCGAGCTCGCTTGAGATCTATGGATCGCTTAGGATCTTCGAGTTAGTTCAATAGATTGGGAAGGTTCTTGCGAACAATCCCTCCAATTTTAGAGGGATTCAGCTCTAATTTAAAGGAGAAATCCTCCCTTGAATCTCGAGTGAGGAGCTGCATTCATACGAATGGTGGCAGGGACTGAAATGAAGAAGGCAATGAAAAGTAAGGGACCTATTTGTAATAAACCCGAAACCTGAGGGGTTAAATGTAAGAAATAGAGTTTTAAAGGGCTAACTTGCAAACTAGGTCAAGATAGACTCTAATTGGGCCCAAATTTTTGCTTTAACCTAATTTGGACCTAAAAAATCTAATAATGAACTTGGATTTTAGTTTTGACCACGTTTGACTGAGCAATTTGCACAAAAGCCTAAATTAGGGTAAAATTTCATCTGAAACTCTATTTTATTTCAAAATAGGTTCAGATGGTCAAGTCAAGGGTACTAAACCTCTTAGAATATTTTTCTTTGAATATTAAGAGGTTTAGATGAATTTTATCCTGACCAGAGCCTCTTCAATTTAAGTAGGTCTGAAATTAGGCTTTTGGGTATTAATTTGATTCTTGAAATGCATGAAACCATGTTTTTGTCAGTGTTGACCTACTTTTTGGACTTTGGAGATTACTTAACCTTTATTTAACCCCTAAGTGACCCTGTGGTTCATCTATGTTTGTGATGTGCTGTTAAAATTACATAATTAACCATGATTTCCCATTCTTCTCTCAAATCAGAATAATACGGAATTACGACCCTCAAATGATTAGGTAGGAGCTTGTGTTAGTCAAACCTAAGTAAATGTGGCTAGTTAGGACCTATGATGGTGTTCCCATCAGTCTTCTATTAAATGTATGGCCATGTTCTCAACCAATTCTTCAAATTTTCCAAGCTCCTCAATCATGCTACATTCCTTGTCATTGAATTTCTTATATGCCTTGAAAATGCCAAGCTCCATCTTCTAATCTCCGAAGGTAGTGTTCATATTCCTAACTTCAGAGTCAATATGAGCCTTAATAATGGCCAACAAAGGACAACCTAGAATTATAAGAGTATTGCTTAGTCATTCTGGTACTTCCATATCTAAGAATAAGAAAACTACCTAGAAAAGGAAGTCTCTAACTTTAATTATAACATCTTCTAGCACTCTCTAATGGGTTTTTATTAATCAATCGACTAATTTAAGGGTCGCAGAGGTGGGTTTAAGATCATCAAGTCTGAATCTCTCAAAAAGCTTAGATGGAATCAGGTTTATGAATGCACCTAAGTCAAGCAAAGCCCTATCAAAGGTAATTTCACCTATGACACATGAAGTAAAAAGGGCTCTTAGATCTTTCTTTTTAGGAGGTTGGTTCTTTATAATTACAGAACTGGCATATTTAGACAGAACTACCTTCTTAAGTGACGTAGTTCTAGCCTTACACTTTTGAGTGTAAAGATCTTTGAGAAACTTGGCGTAGGCTAGGATGCATTTAATATCATTGAGGAGTGGAATGTTGATTTGAACTTGTTTAAACAAATCCAATACCTTTTCATTACTGGTCGAGTTCTTCTTGACTGGTTTTTCTAATGCTTCAGGGAATGGAATGTGGGTGGGAACTTGTGATTTGAGTTCCCATTCATCAAATTCTTTCTCTTCTTTAGCTTCTTATTTAGGCTCATCAGACACTACTACAGAAGGTGCATTTTGCGACACTTTATTTGTGACGGTTATTAATATAACTATCGTCGAATGTGGAATTGACCCACCCCATCGCTAACACGAGACAAGCGAAATTTCCTTCAAAAGCGTCTCAAATTTTGGGGTAGGCACACGAGGACTAATTTTTTATACAAGTTTTTTTTGAAATCATTGCTAACAATGGCTTAGAATTTGGGGATGGCGCGAGAGAACTCAATTTTTAATTGACTCGGCGATGGTATTTTTCAACATTGTTGCTAAAAGTGGGTCAAATTTTGGGAATAGAGTGTAACATGTAATTTTATAATACATTTGACCATAGTTTTTTAGAAACTGTCATCAATGGTGGCATATTAGGGTGCGCTTCGCTCGATAGTCGCCATTCCTCACCTCTTCCTCAAGTCATCTCATCGCCGCGCAACCTCCTCATCGTCGTGTCGTGCTCCTCCTTGCCACGTCGTGCTCCTCCTCACAGCATGCTCTCGCGACTTCTCAAGGTATTAATCTCCTCCTCCTCCTCTAGCCCCCCTCTCCTCGTCTAGCCTCCTCCTCCACTTGTCCGCCTTCTCCTCCTCCACTCTCTACTTCTCCCCCACCTCCCCTTCCTCCACCCATCGACCTCCCCATCCTCCACTACCCAAACCTCCCCTCCTCCAGTGCCCTCTGCTAAACAATAGTTTATCATCACTCTTATGTCTAAAAATGCATCTAGCTCTTAGCCTTTGCACAATGCAATATGGTTTGTGACTACATTAAGGCATTTCATAGTCTAGGCATGCATTGCATTGTTTTCCCTTTATTTTTTGGCTTTTACACACTTCATGTCATTGTCATGGATGATCACATAGTGAAAACAACCTAAACTCTGGCAATGTGAAAGGTAGACTATCAAGAAGAAGAAGATGGAACCCATTCCAGCTAGATCTCAGCTCAATCCAACTCACCTCAACTGGATTCTAGCTCATTCCAGCTCATTCCAACTCTAACCAGCTCATGGCAGCTCCAGTCAACTTAGCTTAGCTACTAGTTCTCAACTAGCTAAGGTAAATCAGTTGAAGAGTCCATAATCAACTCGGGGAAGCTCAACATCAGCTCATGAAGACTCACCCTAGCTCAACCTAGTTGAGCTTGTCTACTGGACTTAAGCTAGCTAGCTAGAGAGTCTTCAAGAAGATCAAACTCAGCTCAACCCAGCTCCAAAATAGTTGAGACCAGCTCAACTCAAGCTTAACCTAACTAGCTAGCTAAACTAGTAGCTAGCAAAGAACTAGCTAGCTAAACTAGTAGTTGAGCTCAGAAAGGACCCTCTTTAGCAAACTATCAACTCCATGAACTTGCATGAAACTCAAGCTCCCTCCTCTCCAGCTAAAGCCTAGCTCTTCCTCCACTACTCTACTAGCTAAGCTACATCTAACCTCTACAGCATGGCCGACCACCACCTACATAAACCTCCACCTTCCCTTCTCTTTTGGCGCCAACTTCCCATAACCACCAAACCCTCACACCCTTTGGTGGTTGGCACCAAATCGCACACCCTTCCACCCAGATAACTACCCCTTAACCACCCCTCTTTAGTGCCAAAACAGAGAGACACCTTCCCATTTTTGGTGCCAACAATTAAGCCTAATTTCCACCCTATCCTAGCCATCCAAAGTTGGCACCAAAATAGCTACCCTTCTAGAACCCTAGGTTGGTGCCAACTTAACCCAGAAACACCCCTTCCACAACCCTTCACTTGGTGCCACTTATCCTTTACCATCCAAAGACCATATCCTAGCCATCAACCTACACTTCACACCATCTAACCCTAGTGTTTAACATGCAAAATCATCGATGTTAAGAGATAATATGCGTCATAGTATAGTCAACGAAAATGCAACAAGCACTTAAATTTATAAAGCTTGAAAACAATGTGAGTCCGAGGTCGCTCGTAGGGAGCAAATATGAAAATTCACGCACTAATTGTATTTAGAAATAATGAGCATAGGATAAAGATTTGTAATGAATAATCTTACTCAAAAATATATTCAATAATATCTCAAGAAACCATTATGATAAAAATAAAGAGAGAATAAAAACAATGATAATTTAAATCACCACTTAATTCTCTAATTAAGCATGCATCTAATGTATTTAATTTAACCAAATAATCAAATAGTAGCTTAAATGAAGTATTCAAATAAAGCTACAGTACTCCTCAATTAGTCGTTAGACTCTAAGGTTAGACGACTCAACTAGCACCAATCCTTAGCAACACAAGGCACCAGAGTGACAAGCCTCAGAAGTAGCCTTAGCACAAGGCTTCAGGTCACATATAAGAGCACTTCAGAACACTTAAATCTTGATCACACTACACATGCCCCAAGGAGACGAACCCTGGAGCAAAACCCTCCCTGATCCTCCTCATAATTTCTTCTCTCTCAAAAACAAGCCAGATCAAGGTAACCGGGTAATCGGACTTCAGCGTAGACCTGCGGGGGAGGGTGTATGAGCGAGCACGTGTGAGCACGTGTGTGTTTGGGTATGAGTGGGGACCTCACCCTTGTGCATTCAGAAGTGAACAGCTGAGAGCACAAAATCCTCTTGTACATTGTTGGAGCTCTTTCCATACACGATGTGGCACTAAGATTGCCTCCTTCCTTCGTTGCCCTTGTACATAGCTACTAGGGGTGAAGCGTTAAATTAGAGCTGCTCCTGGGATCCCTTCATCCGATTGGAGTCGCATGATAAACGCCAGTTTATCATCATTCTTACACATTAAAACAAACCTAGCTCTTAGGATTTTAACTTCACAAATGGGTTTTTGGGCTGCATTTAGGAATCATATAGGTTAAGCATGCATTGCATTGTTTTGTTGTTTTTAACATGTTTATTTGAGCGTTAGGGTTAAAATAGATAAACAGAATCCTAAAACCCTAACACTCATGAAGGCAAATGGTGAAGAAGAATCTCAAACCAGCTAAGACTCAACCTAATCCAGCTTATCATAGCTGGATACCAGCTCACTTGAACTAGGGTTAGCTCATCCTAGCTCTATTCAACTCATGATCTCAGCTGAATGGTAGCTCAAGATAGCTCATCTTAGCTCACCCTAGCTCAAGTCAGCTCAGATCCAGCTCAACTTAGTTGAGTCTAGCTCATCTTAGCTCCCATCATTTCACTAGGAGCTCTAGCTAGCTCAGCTAAGTTGACTAAAGTCCACCTCAGCTCAGGTTTAGCTACCTCCAGCTCTACCCAACTCAAGCCAGCTGAAGATTACTTCACCTTAGCTCAGGCTAGCTCAAGTCCAGCTCCCGGGGACTCCACTTAGTTGAGCTAAGCTACCTTAGCTACTTTAGCTAGCTAGGTCCTCCCGAGGAAGATCAAACCCAGCTTACCTCAACATCTTTCAGCAAAAGCCAACTTACTTTAGCTTGGCTTAATTGCTAGTAAAGAACTAACAAGCTAAGCCAGCTAAAGTATCTCCTTACCATTTTCTCAACAGCTATTAGCTCCTGTACAGTTCCAGACAACTCTCCTTCAGCTTTTCTTCAAACCCTGATTCCTCCTACTTCTCCTCTACTCACCTACTAGCTAAGCTAGCTTAGCTAAGTTCTCCACTCCTTAGTCATCCACCTTAGCTAACCCTAACTCCACCTACATAAGCCTCCTCTTCAAGTCCACCTAAGCTCCACATGAGCTACCCTACTTGGCACCAACTCAACCACAACCCTTCACACCACCACCACCTCCAAGAGACACCCTCATGTTGGCACCAAAACCCCCCTTAACTACCCTTAAAATTGGTGCCAACCTCCCCCTTCATCTCCACCATACAACTAACCTCCCAGGCCATCTCCACCATCCACCTATTCCCTTCTAGAAGCCCCCATAGTTGGCGCCAAAACCATGGCACCTCTCCATGGTTGGTGCCAAACTATGGTGCCTCTCCACCACCATAACCACCACCATCACACCGCTTAAGGTGGTGCCACCCATCCTACACCTTAGGATCCCCATAACCACCACTAACCACCTACCAAACCTAATCCTATCCCTCCACATGTCCACGCCAACTACCCCCCTCTCTACCTCTATACATACCCACCATATACCACCAAAAAAAGGCATTCTCCCTTAGTTTTAATTCTACCCTAAGCCCACCTAAAACCCACAGCCAATAAGAAGGAGGAAGGAAGAAGATTAAGGAGGCTATCCCTTGCCTCCTTGGTGCCTTCTTCCTATCCATTCTTTTCCTTGTGCCACGCCAAGAGGAGGAGCAAGCTCTTATCAAGGAGGATGGCCAAGCATTGGAGGAGAAACTAGGGTGGAGCATGCCTACCCTTGGAGGAGAAATTAAGGTGGAAACTATCCACCTTTGGAGGAGCTAAGGCATGCCCCCCTTAGGCTTGCCAAGAGGAGGCCATACCTTGGATTAAAGAAGAAGGAGAAGGAGGAGCTCTTTTCAACTATGGGAGCAGCTACAATTGGAGCAAGGGCTTCATCCTCTTCACCATTATCATCCAGGATTTTTGTTTTAGTTTTTTTGTAGTATTATTTTGTATTAGAAGTTTCCTCTACAACATAAATGTAAAGCAGAAATCCTTTTTATATAAAGTTGCCATTTCTAATTTTCCATGCATCTTTGTTCTTGTCTTTATTTAGCACCTTCAGTCCCTCTTTCCAATTATCCTAGGCCTTCACGTGCCTAGGGTGAGCTTGGGAAAAGGTCATTTTTGCCACCTAGTTGTTAAGTTAGGTTTATCTTTTTCCGCTCTCAAAATTGTTGTTGTCTTGTTATTTCAAAAACCCTAAAAACTTTATATTTAAAAATTCAAAAAGAAAGGCGATTTCCCATTTTCAAGCAAGAGATTCATATTTGCAAAAGTTGCCTCCTTGGACGACCCTAGATACTCCACTATCTAGGTATTACAAATTTAAAATCCAATCAATTTTGCACATTGCAATGACTTCTAAAACCCTAATTTTACAAACCACGTAAAATTACGATCATCACAGGTTCCTTTGCAAGGTGAATCCGCAGCTATAGGAGGTGAAGTCGTGGTTGGAGACGATCACAAGATTGCAGATAGAGCTGGAGAAGGTAGTTGCAGCGGTGGAGGTCCGGCTAGTACCTGCGGATCAAAATATGGCCTTGCGGCCTTATCAAATATGTTCAAAAGTTTCGCCGATGTTTGTCGAGTATGGTGGTGGTGTTTGTTTGTTGGATGGAGGTCAGTCGTGGCTGGATGACATCAAAGGAGATGGTGGGAGGATGGGTCATCCAGCAGGGTGAATGAGTGGATGAAGCTTCTAATCAAGAGAAGGCTTTTGGTCTGTGGTGGATGGGGAAGCTTCTGGTGGTCGTAGTAATGTGAATGGTGGTCAGAGGTGGTATGGCAGCTTCACCGAAGGTGCTGCCATCGCAAAAGAAGGTGAAGTGGGAGAGTGGCATACAGGAGTTTAATCAAAGAATAAAGGAGTCGAGGAGGATCTAGAGAGGGAGAGGGAAATATTTAACCTAAGCTAGAGACGAAGGGGAGAGGAATTGGCACCGGCTGTGATGGGCCGACGTTGGAGAAGGCAGAGTGGATAGCAAGGAGACGGTGAAGTGATAGAGGTAGAGAGCTCCCAGTCTTTGGCTGGATCTGGTAACGATGATGAGGGAAGGAGTTAGGGACCTCCAATTTGTCTGTTGGAGGTCCGAAAGAGAGGAGGATAGGAGGCCGCCAAAGTTGTGGTCAATGTTGGTCGGAGAGGAGGGAGACGAGGATTTCAAGCCTCAAAACTAAGCTAAGAAGATCGATGAGGAATCCAAGGCTTAAATAGAGCTTCAGAACAAGCTCTAAGCGTAGAAAGAACCTTGATTGAAACTCTTTTAGGAATCAAGAAAACCCATAGATTTCGTGCTTTCACACAATCTTCATGCTACAAATTAGGGTCCAAGATCTTGATGGAATTGATCTTCATCGTCTGAGCACCAATCCCACCAAATTTGGTGGGATTTCGTGGTGATTTAATCGAGTTTTAACTCGGTCAAAGGTTGGTGCTGAGGTCGGTTGACCTCTAATGGCAGGAGGGACCAATCTGTGAAGAAGATAGGAAACCTAGGAGCCTATTTGCAAGAGATTTCGAAAGCTAGGGGCTTGAGTGAGAGTAGAGATTTAAAGAACAAAGATGCAAACTAGGTCAAGATGGACTCTGATTGAGCTCAAATTTTGGTACAAACCTAATTTGGACTCGAATAATCTAATAGTGAAGTTAGATTTGAGTTTTGACTATGTTTGATTGGAAAATTTGTATAAAAACCCAAACTATGGCAAAATTCTATCTGCGACTCTATTCAGATTCAAAATGGGTTCAGATGGTCAAATCAAGGATATCAATCCTCTTAGAATATTTTTATATGAATTTTTGGAGGTTTAGATGAATTTTATCCTGATCAGAACCTCTTCAATTTAAGAGGGTCTGAAATTAGGGTTTTATGTTCTGATTCAGTTCTCAAAACGCGTGAAACCCTATTTCTGCCTGTGTAGACCCACTCATTGGACTTTACTGCTCATTTGACCTTCAATTAAACCCTGACAAACCCTGTGTTTACTTTGCATTCATGATATGCTATTAAAATTATAGAATTAACCCCGATTTGTTATTTTCATCTCAAAATGGATCTGAATGGAATTATGGCTCTTAGGCGATCATGTAAGAGCATTTGTCACTTGATTTCCATTAATTTAATCTAGTTATGGCTAATGATGGTGTTACCATCACCTAGTTACCCTAAGTTGGCGCCAACACTAACCCTCTTACTCTATAAATACACCCTATAAGCACCACATAAAACCATGTTTGGCTTACATAAAACTTCTACCCATATCTACCATATTTAGCCAAGGAAGAAGGAGGAAGAAGTTGATAAAGGAGACTCCCTTATCTCCTTGGTGCTCATCTTCTTCTTCCCTTCTTTCTTGTGCCAAAGCCAAGGAGCAACCATCAAGTGGAGGACGGTCAGGCATAGGGGAGGAAGTTAAGGGTGGACATCCACCCTTGGAGGAGACTATGAGGAGCATCAAGAGAATAAGAAAATGAGGTTTTTCTTCAAATACGGGAGCAACCGTGTTTGGAGAGAAGGCCCTTCCCAGCTTCAATTAGAGAATTTTCCTATCTTCTTCACCCTTGTTTTATCTCTTTTGTATTAGCTTTCATTTTGTAATTGCAAGCTTTCATCTCCTTGTGACATTACATATTTTACCAATACAAAAGCAAGTTCTCCTTTCAATTCTGTGTGCTTTTTTAATTTCAAGTATTTCCTTTAATCTCTTAGTGCACTACACTCTTCTCTTCTAGTTATCTTAAGTGCACTTGCCTAAGGTGAGTTTAGAAGAGAGGATACTTTTCTGTCAATTAAGCGTAATTTTTTTTCTTCATTACCATCCCGATTATCTTTTGAAAACCCTAAAAAAATTAAAAAGACAAAATACAAAAAGATTGAAGATTTGAGAGAGCGAGAGAATCTATTTATTGACTAAACTTGCCTCCTCTAGATATCCCACTATCTAGGTTTTATAAATTTCAAAAGAGATCACAAAATTGTGTGTTACAATGACTAAAATCCTCTTTTACAAATCGCATATTTTTCTCACCACCCCCCTCCCTGCCTTCTCCTCCTCCAACCTCCTCCCCCTTGTAGGATCTTCAGGCACACTATGCGCACAAACAAACTCAATGCGAAATATTAGCAATAACAAGAAAGATTTGTAAAAAATCAAACCACAGAAATTGACAAAAGATATATAGTGGTTCCCCACTCACTTGGGTACTCCACTACCTAAGCCTCCTAGCTTAAGATTTTTAACCTAATTTTCGCAACCCTAAGGGAATCAATTTACTAAATGAGGTAGTTAACGGGTTACCTCAACCCAAGTACAATAACAGGTTTGTTACAACCCAACGAGCAACAAGCTCAGATACAAAATAAGCATTGGTGTAAGAAAGAAAAAATCTTACAATAAGAATTCCTATGTCTCCCAACAATAATTAAATTGAATACCAATTTGAGAGCCTAGGAATGAACGTGAATCACTTCGTAGATCGTGAGAAAAAACATATCGTTGAGCTTGAAAGGATGTAGAGAGAGTGAGTGGAAAGCTTCTTTTTCTTACTTGAGAAATAAGGTGGAAATATGAAATTATAGCTCTATAATTTTCTCTTGTATTTTCTATATGCAAACTAAGGGTCCAAGGGCTTATTTATAGAGTTAAGACCACAGGGATTCGTCTACTAGATGTTGTTGGGTTTAAATCCCAACGTTCATATTGCCAAAATAAATTTTCTACCCGTTCATATTTTAGCCAACGAATAACTGGTACTGGTACTGAAGTACAGGTACTGGTACTAGCTGCTTACAATTTTTCTGCAGCCAGTACACAAGAGTCCTAGTACCGATAATCATCATGGGTACCGGTAGTTGTGACCCCCAGGTTTGAGACTCACTAAGCACTGAGACATACCTGCACCGATACTCATCATAGGTATCGGTACTTGTAAGGTCCAGACCAGAACTGAGTCTTCCAACTGTGACCATCAGGTACCGGTACTCTTGATTAGTACCAGTACTTGTTGTTCACAATTTGAGACATTGGCTTAAACCTGTGCCTTACATATACCAGTACTTGCTTACAAGTACCTATTTTAAGTGTATTACTAATTAATTATGTTCTTTGAAAATGATCGTAGTATAAATCCTAGTTTATCTCTAATTAATTTTATGATACAAGTTGATTCTTTGTTAATAGGCATACATTCTATCAAATAAAAACCTAATCTAAAAAAATCTAAAGGTCGAAGATGATCTTCTCCTCCTCATCATCATGCCTCCTTGCCATAGTTCAATGTTTGCCTTAATCTTCACCTAAATCTGAAAAACACTCAATTGCAAACATAAATTTACGCTAATTTTGTTAACACCAAAATAAGATGTGGAACAAGGTTCCAACAATCTTTCCCTTTTTGGTGTTGAGAAAATTATCTTGCAAAAAATATTTTTAGCCATGTTATATAAAGGAAAATTAAATTATTTAATCCTCCCCCTCAATATATGCTCCTCCTAAAAATATTACTATTTCTTTTTCATTTTTCTCCCTCATTTTGTCAATCATCAAAAAAATGAATGGGTAAAATATATATATATAATTACCAATAGTAGAATGGTGCTTATGAATACCAAGCTCCCCCTGTCCACCTTTCTTGATCTTCATGAAGTATGTAGAATGGTTGGAGTGTTCCATTTTCCGCCTTGAACACCCATTGATCATGTTGATCCCACTAATTTAACCCTGCAAAATAATGTAAAATATCATTTCTAGGTACCCATTTTCTTGTGGGTCCTTTTGGGTTAGTACCTTTCAATTCCTGAAATTTATACACCTTTTTTGTGTTAGATCTATAACTCTTAGGACTTTTAGCCTTTTGGTACATCCATGCATGCTTAGGTGCATGTGATTTATTTTGTGTATTCTTTCTACCCTAAAATTTTGATTTTAGAGCTTCACAAAATTCAATATTTAACCTAGTTGTTTTGAGATTATTTAAAGTCCCTTCAAAGTGCTCATAAATATCTTCTAGTTCTACTATTTTTGCATGCAATTGATTATTAGTCTCTTTTGACATTTCTAATTCCATTTCTAAACATGATTTTTCTATTTCTAATATTTGATAATTATTCTTTAAACCCTTATTTTCCTTTTCAAATAACCTAGCTTTATGATATAATTCTTCATAAGCTTCAAGTAGTTCTTTAAGAGAAAAATCAAGATTTACCTCATCTTTTGTGTCTTCTGAAGTTGAAACCAAACAAAGGTGTGCGACCTCGTCGTCATTCGATTCACTGGAGTCGGTGTCCATGTCGGAGTCACTATCATCTCATGTTGCTTTTAAAGCTTTCTTCTTCTTCTTGACCTCCTTTGTATCTTTCCTATTATCTTCCTTCTTGTTCACGGGACAATCCTTTCGCAAGTGTCCCTTTTTCTTGCACTCATAATAAATAATATTAGATGAAACTCTATTGATTTTCTTACCTTGCTTTCGGAGAAATTTCTGGAACTTTCTTGTGAACATCTCCATCTCTTCATCTTCGGATTCCGAGGTGCTTGAATCCGTATCCTCCTTAATTGCTCTAAAGGCAATACTCTTCTTCTTGCTTGACGTCTTCTCCTCGTTCTTCTTCATGTTCTCCAATGGAACCTCATAGGCCATGAGGCTTCCAATCAGGTCATCAAGAGAAAGGACTGAAAGGTCCTTTACCTCTTGGATCGCTGTTGACTTCAGAGACCAGTCGCTTGTAAGAGATCTCAAGATCTTTATTACAAGTTGTTCTTCAATAAACTTTACTCCTAAATTCTTCATGGGGTTGACTATATCCCCAAACCTTGTGTACATCACCTTGATGGTTTCACCTTTCTCCATCCTAAAACACTCATAGCTTTTTGTTAGAATAGATATGCATGTTTCTTTTACCTTGTTAATACCTTCGTAGGTGACTCGCAACGTGTTCCATATCTCATATGCAGACTCGCAAGCCGAGATACAATTGAACTCCTTTGATAACGCACAATACAATGCCTCTATCGCCTTTGTGTTGCTTACGATCTTTTTCTGCTGATCCGCCGTCCATGCTACTCCTTCTTATGGCTCTGGATCTGTATTCTTTTCTTGAATGAGGGTCCATGACTCCTCATCCATTGCCTTGAAGAAGACTTGCATCCTCCTCTTCCAATACCCATAGTCTGTTCCATCAAAATAGGGAGGACAAGTAGATGATTGTCTTTTGGTGCACTTTGATGATGCCATCGCGAAGAGGTTTGTCACGTCTTCTTCGTAACCTGCTCTGATACCACTCGTAGGATCTTCAGACACACTATGTGCACAAACAAACTCAATGCGAAATACTAGTAATTACAAGAAAGATTTGTACAAAAATCAAACCACAGAAATTGGCACAAGATATATAGTGGTTCCCCACCCACTTAGGTATCCACTACCTAAGCCTCCCAGCTTAAGATTTTTAACCCGATTCCCTCAACCCCAAGGGAATCAATTTACTAAATGAGGTAATTAACGTGTTACCTCAACCCAAGTACAATAATGGGTTTGTTACAACCCAACAAGAAACAAGCTCAAATACAAAATAAAAACTAGTGTAAGAAAGAAAAAATCTTACAACAAGAATTCATTTGCCTCCCAACAATAATTAAATTCAATACCAATTTGAGAGCTTAGGATGGATGTGAATCGCTTCATAAATGCATGAGAAAAAACACGTCATTGAGCTTGCAAGGATGTAGAGAGAGTGAGTAGCAAGCTTCTTTTTCTTACTTGAGAAATAAGATGGAAATATGAAATTATAGCTCTATAATTATCTCTTGTATTTTCTATATGCAAACTAAGGGTCCTAGGGTTTATTTATAGAGTTAGGAACTCAGGGATTCATCTACTAGACGTTGGGGTTTAAATCCCAATGTTCATATTGCTAAAATAAATTTTCTAGTCATTCAGATTTGAGCCAACGGCTAACTGGTACCGGTACTAGCTGCTTACAATTTTTCTGCAGCCAGTACACAAGAGTCCTGGTATCGGTAATCATCAGGGGTACCGATAGTTGTGACTCCCAAGTTTGAGACTCACTAAGCACTGAGACATACCTGCACCAGTACTCATCATGGGTATCGGTACTTGTAAGGTCTAGGTCAGAATTGAGTCTTCCAACTATGACCATCAGGTACCAGTACTCTTGATTAGTACCGGTACTTATTGTTTACAGTTTGAGACATAGGCTCAAACCTGTGCCTTACATATACCAGTACTTGCTTACAAGTACCTATTTTAAGTGTATTACTAATTAATTATGTTCTTTGAAAATGATCGTAGTATAAATCCCAGTTTATCTCTAATTAATTTTACGATATAAGTTGATTCTTTGTTAAGAGGCATACATTCTACAAAATAAAAACCTAATTTAAAAAAATCTAAAGGTCGAAGATGATCTTCTCCACCTCATCATCTTTCCTCCATGTCAAAATCTTCTCCTCCTCATCATCATGGCTCCTTGCCATAGTTCAATGTTTGCCTTGATCTTCACCTAAATCTGAAAAACACTCAATTGCAAGCATAAATTTACAATAATTTTGTTAACACCAAAGTAAGATGTCGAACAAGGTTCCAACACCCCTCCACCTCCCCCTCTTGCAGTCGTCCACCTCCCCCTCCTCTCCACCACCCGAACCCCCCTCTCCTTCCTCCAGGCATCCACCTTCCCCTTCTCTCCACCACCCAAACCCCCTTCCCCTTCTTCCAACCCCCCCGCTCCTCCTCTACCTCCCCCTCCTCTCCACTACCCAAAGCCCCCCTCCTCTCCTCCCCCTCTCCCCCCTACACATATGCTTATATTTGGAAACAAATATTTCTTTGTCTCATTATAATTCTTGATTAAATCCTTAAAGAAAAGATTAGTTCCATAATATTGAATTACATGTCTCAAATGATATTTGTTATTGATTTAAGTTTTTGATCCTTTTGAAAGCACATATACTTGGAATATGCATTAGGTAGATCCCAACCAATTTTTACGGATGGTTTTGGAATATGCATTAGGTAGTAAAATAGCTTAGATTGGTCCAAAATCCTCCTAACCTAAAATATTGAGTTGGACCATAGGTAGATCCCAATCCAACCCAAATCAACCCACTTGTAGCTCTTACTACCCTATTATCAATGACCATCTAACTTAAAATAGTATCACCAACTAATAGAATTATTCACAATACCTTGGTATGTGAAATTCAAAACAATAATATTCTGCCAAAGATGGCAAAATTCTCATTAGTTTTGTCTCCTTGTGATATCATGCAGTTGTGCTCTCAATATCAATGAAAATTAGCTAAGCTACATGACTTAGCATTCAATGCTAGGTACAACTAATTAATTAATATTAATTTAGTTGATTTATACTTCATCAAGTGTATATTGGTAATACATGATTAAAGTCAATTAGATTTCATAGATTGATGCTTGAGAGAGGGACTCTAATTCAGCTAACTATCATTTCAGTTTAATTAATCGTTGTAGTTAGAATTCCTTAGTTTTATGCCTATATATCAAAGGTGATAAGAGAACAAAGTGAAATCAACTACGTATTAGAATTCCTCAGTTTGAATTCACTTTGTATCCACTAACCATTCACATAACTGTTACAATTTTATTATAATTAAATCACTTTTAAAAATTTGGAGGACATTAAGATTTTGGCTTGTGTTAATTATGTGGTTAGGATTAGGGTTTAGGTTTCAATTTTATGGTTTAGAGTTTAGGATACAAGGTTAGGGTTAGGTTTAACATTTATGATTTAATTAGGGTTTAATAGTTAGGGTTTACTCAAATTATTAACAAACCCAATGAAACATGTAAAAAACTTAACTCAATTCGCATATCAGATCCATTTTGAGATATAACATCCGTTCATCCAATGTTTGGACCATCTCCATTACTCTTGTGTCAATCTCATTGATCATGTGTAGTACATAATCTAAATCTCCTCTTCCTTTCCTTCTCATTGTATTAAATTAATTACTTAAGTTATTAATAACATAAGAGTTAGTTATTTAATTTATTTTGTGTTTTTGAAATTACAAGTTGTTCACCATAGTCACTCTCGGAGGCTTTGGAGGTGTAATTTAAAATTTTCTAATTTACTTGTGATATTTTAGGACCATGTTAGATGTGGGGTGTGCCCACATTATATTTTGTTGAATTGATGGTGGAGTGTGCCCACTTTTATGTCTTTTGAATGTAATTTTAGGATTTTATTAAATGCGAGGTGTGCCCACATATTGTATTTTAATTGAATGGATGGTAGGGTATACCAACATATATGGTTTTCTTATGAATTTATGTATTTTGTTTGTTACATTTTTATTGTGGGGTGTCCCAATTTTATAATTACATGCGGTGTACTATTTTGAAATGTAGGTTTATGGAAAAAATTAAATATTTAAGCAGAAACTATGTCAATTTCTTTTTAAAATTCATTAATGTTCAATGTATTGGTTGGTTGGGGGTTTCTTGGGTTATTGTTAAGTTATGTTGGGATTTGGGTAGGATGATACCTAGGATTGGGATAAAGTTGGGTTGTTACACCCCAAAAACTTAGGCCCCCAACAAGGGTCAGAGTTTCGGGGAATGGCAACGAAAGAGATGCTGGTCTATTTAATTCTGGTTGTACTTAGCTAAGTCGAGCTACCAAAAAGTTCCATTTAACAAGAAAATAAAAGAAAAATATTGGAAGAATGGCATACAAGTGATAATGTAAAGAAATAACTAAACATGCGCTAAATAGGAATTTACTTTAAAATCAAAACATAAAAATTACCTACCAAACATCCTGCCAAACCTGCATAGTGGCAAACCCAGCCCATCAATGACTCGTGACAATAACAACCTAAAATTAGGTCACAAAGTAGGGATGAACCAATCGTCTCAATAGGGAACAAGAAACTATTGTATTGCAATAATAAACATGGGGTAGTGAATAGTCTCATTGACTAGCTAGATCTTTAGCCCAATGCAACACCCCAGATTTCGACTCCCAAACCTAGTTTAAGCTGACCAACCTCTGTGGTCCAAAACCCATTAAACAAGTTACCCCTTTTTCCCATTATTTAGCAATATATAATTTATTCTCTCACTCGCCTTAGTGATCAGATTCTAGGAATCATCCCTCTCTATCAGATGAGATTGAGATGCATCCTTTCCTTTGGATTCCAGCTTGATGGGCTTGCCTTGGGTGGGGGAGAGGCTAGCAAGTCTATTGATCCTCGAGAGAGGATCTCCCATTCTCGACGTGTCGAGAACGTTGCTGACCTCGGTCAGAAGAGTCGGCCCTCTTAGGAGCTACCCAGGCCTACACCCATGTCTAAGGGTACAGCCTTACAAGCCCACCTATTCAACCTAATCATTTCTCAGTCTTTTTTCCTCTTGATCCGAACAAGATCAGACAACCCTAATTAACTATTGGATCACCTAGGTGTTGGTGCTAGAGCACCACGATCATTTGTTTTGATGATAACAAAACACGTGTTATTTAACATTTGCAATTTGAGTCCTAGATTTCAGGTCAATTGCAAATGTGGACGTGTTTAGACGGAATTCGAGCTCGCATCCAGGACGGATTGGAGGAGCTTGACGGAAAACAGAGGAGGTTCGCGTGGAGCGACAGATTGAAGATAGAAGACAAGAAGAATAGGATAGATTCTTTTTAATCCTTTCTTGTATCTCTTGTCTTTATTTTCTTGCTCTTTTTATTTTCCTTAGAATATTGTTAAAGAGCCTCAAAGAACCCGAACAGTAGTCCTATGAACACCGGCACAACCCTAGGATACTTAGGTTTTCTGTAGAATACTTAGAAAACCAATATAGGGTTCAAACAGCACTTCCAGACGTCTAATTCCCAAATCAGACGTCCGATAAAGTATTTTAAGACGTCTGACTGTTGTTTCAGACGTCTGATAACTGTTAGGCTGGACATAGCTAGTTCTGTCTGATGAAATCAGACGTCCAGACCTTAGACCAGACGTCTAATGACTTTGCCAGACGTCCAATTAGTGGACCGTTGGCTGTCTTAGCATACACTCAAGAATATGACCGTTAGAGCCTTATCAGACGTCCTTAGGCCTTTCCAGACGTCTGATAATTGACCGTTTTGCCTCGGCTGACCCAAAATCTCTTCTCAGAGATTTTCTAGCCATTGCAACGTTTGGAAATCAATTCCCACAGTAAAAGTAGGTTTCCAGACGTCCAGACATAGTGCCAGATGTCCTGTATGTCGTCTGATGGACTTGCGCAAAAACCCTGTTTAGATCTGGTCCAAGTCAGGGAGAGACCCGCCCAAAATCAGACGTCTGACCTTGGAATCAGACGTCTTAAAGTGGCGTTCCAGACGTCTGATAAGCCTGTCAGAACAATGATTGTTCCTGATTTCGGGCTGATTTTCTTGGGCTTTGTTCCCAACGGCTATAGAACCTTTCCTAAGCCTTCCAAAGCCTTCCTAAGGCCTCTATAAATAGAGGGGAGCCTTTGACACACCAACACACACTTGGATACACCTAAGCAACATACTTTCTACCCTTTGATGTCCAAGAAAAGATCTTGCTCTCCAAGCTTAAGTTCCATCACCAAGAGAGCTAAATTACCTTTGCGCACTCGCTCTCCCGCCATTGTTCACGAGAGCGACATTGCGCCATCGCATGGCACACGCACCCCGTCATCAACTCGACGCACTCCTTGCAAAGGGGAGTTTCCTATTTCCTACAGAAGCTAGGTTTAAATTCCTTTGTTGGCTCTATAGGATTACTTGTTTTATTTTATCTTTGTCTTTTAGTTGGGTATTCGCTTTGCGAATTCCCGTCTCCTTCGTGGGACAAAATCCTTCTCGTGGAGAGAAGGGGTTGAGGAATGCTACCCTCGTACTTGTAGCGTGGTTGTACTAAGGTTGAATCACCCTCGTTTTAAAGTGATTCGGTTAGTGGATTTGATCAACTAGGTTGATCGGAAAATCCTAACTCGAGAGGGTTAGGTGGTGGTTTTCACCCGATTTGGGTTTCCACCTAAAAATCTTTGTGTACATTGTGTGATTGTCTTTTTGAGATTGCTTTATATTTTATTTTCGCAATTATTATGTCACCCACTCTTCGAAGGGAAAACCTACATTTGGTATCAGAGCAGGTTCTTGCAAGATCGGAGTAACACCCGGCAAGAAGATCATGGAGGGAAGCATAGCTGCAATCGAAATCTCCGAAGGGCAGTCCACCGTCCGACCACCCTATTTCGACGGGAGGGACTTCGGATATTGGAAGTTGAGGATGAAGACGTGGCTCCAAGCCACTGAATTTGAGATATGGGGATGTTGTGAAACCCCATACGAGATCCCGAAGCGACCCCAAGGAGGCTACTCGCAGCTGCAGATTCGAGAGCTTTCACTCAACGCAAAGGCAATGAATGCCCTGTATTGCGCACTGAGTCCGAAAGAGTTCGAGAAAATCCAAGAGTGCACCACCGCCCATGAGATATGGAGGAGGTTGGAAGGCACTCATGAGGAGACGAGCTCGGAAGAAGATCTCGTGGAGAAGGAAACCGCGTGCCTTGGTTTCATGGCAATCGGAGAAAGTGACGACGACAGCGACAATGAGGTAAATCTCGATGTAGAAGAAGCTTTTAATGAACTTTTTGAAGTTAGTAAATCACTAAAAAGAGAAAATAATAGCATTAAAAAGAACCTTAGTTTTCTTAAAAATGAAAATGATAGGTTAGAAAAATAACTTAAGGACATATAAGCTAGTCCTAGAATTGATAACCTATTATTAGAAAATCAAGACCTCATCAATGAAAATAATAAATTGATTGAGGAAAATGATAGTCTAAAGTTAGAAATCTCTAATTTAAAGAATAAGATAAGTATTATAGAAAAAGAAATTGCATGTCTTAGGGAAAACTCCAACAAATTAATCAATAAAGTAGATAATTTTTATAGCCCTAAGATTGAGAAAGGATCTCCATGAAGGAGACCCGCTAACAGATCCGGATCCAAGCCCACTTGGATACCGAAGAAAGAATTAGGATCTTGTTTTGTAGGGTTCAGGAATAATTACAACACAAAGGACTGGACCTACAAACTCAAAGTTGGTCAACTCAAGTTGGGAGAACCAAGGAGTAGACCAAGGAGGAGAATAAGAAGACCGATAAGACGGCGAACAAACGACGGACCCACCGCACGTCGACCACCAGACTGGAGACCGGTGCCGATGCCCGGGCCTCCAAGCTACGAATGGGAGCCCCATCCGATGGGGCATCCACCACCACCATTCGGGCCATTTTATTGGCCATGGTAGGTGAGGTAAAATTCTTAACCCTATCTTTTTGTAAGCATTTAGATAGGAGGAGTTAAAAAATGATGAGCTAATTGTCAATTTTTAAGGGGGAGATATAAGTTAGCTAAATTTCCTTTAGTAAGGGGGAGAAAAATAATAGCTATCTTCTTGTTACAAAAAGGGGGAGAATATCACCTTTGTTAAAATAAATTCATAGAAGAGCATGTTTTAAGGGGGAGTTATAGGAAATGTAAAATCAATTAAACCTTTTTGATAATGTCAAAAAGGGAAAGGATTTTTATGCATTATTATTTACGATTTTGTCATCATCAAAAAGGGGGAGATTGTTGGTGCTAGAGCACCACGATCATTTGTTTCGATGATAACAAAACACGTGTTATTTAACATTTGCAATTTGAGTCCTAGAGTTCAGGTCAATTGCAAATGTGGACGTGTTTAGACGGAATTCGAGCTCGCATCCAGGACGGATTGGAGGAGCTTGACGGAAAACAGAGGAGGTTCGCGTGGAGCGACGGATTGAAGATAGAAGACAAGAAGAATAGGATAGATTCTTTTTAATCCTTTCTTGTATCTCTTGTCTTTATTTTCTTGCTCTTTTTATTTTCCTTAGAATATTGTTAAAGAGCCTCAAAGAACCCTAACAATAGTCCTAGGAACACCGGCACAACCCTAGGATACTTAGGTTTTCTGTAGAATACTTAGAAAACCAATATAGGGTTCAAACAGCACTTCCAGACGTCTAATTCCCAAATCAGACGTCTGATAAAGTATTTTGAGACATCTGACTGTTGTTTCAGACGTCTGATAACTGTTAGGCTGGACATAGCTAGTTCTGTCTGATGAAATCAAACGCCCAGACCTTAGACTAGACGTCTTAGGAGACGTCTGATGACTTTGCCAGACATCCAATTAGTGGACCATTGGCTGGCTTAGCATACACTCAAGAATATGACCGTTAGAGCCTTATCAGACGTCCTTAGGCCTTTCCAGACGTCTGATAATTGACCGTTTTGCCTCGGCTGACCCAAAATCTCTTCTCAGAGATTTTCTAGCCGTTGCAACGTTTGGAAATCAATTCCCACAGTAAAAGTAGGTTTCCAGACGTCCAGACATAGTGCCAGACGTCCTGTATGTCGTCTGATGGACTTGCGCAAAAACCCTGTTTAGATCTGGTCCAAGTCAGGGAGAGACCCGCCCAAAATCAGACGTCTGACCTTGGAATCAGACGTCTTAAAGTGGCGTTCCAGACGTCTGATGCCAGAATTAGACGTCTGATAAGCCTGTCAGAACAATGATTGTTCCTGATTTCGGGCTGATTCTCTTGGGCTTTGTTCCCAACGGCTATAGAACCTTTCCTAAGCCTTCCAAAGCCTTCCTAAGGCCTCTATAAATAGAGGGGAGACTTTGACACACCAACACACACTTGGATACACCTAAGCAACATACTTTCTACCCTTTGATGTCCAAGAAAAGATCTTGCTCTCCAAGCTTAAGTTCCATCACCTAGAGAGCTAAATTACCTTTGCGCACTCGCTCTCCCGCCGTTGTTCACAAGAGCGACATTGCGCCATCGCGTGGCACACGCACCGCGTCATCAACTCGACGCACTCCTTGCAAAGGGGAGTTTCCTATTTCCTACAGAAGCTAGGTTTAAATTCCTTTGTTGGCTCTATAGGATTACTTGTTTTATTTTATCTTTGTCTTTTAGTTGGGTATTCGCTTTGCGAATTCCCGTCTCCTTCGTGGGACAAAATCCTTCTCGTGGAGAGAAGGGGTTGAGGAACGCTACCCTCGTACTTGTAGCGTGGTTGTACTGAGGTTGAATCACCCTCGTTTTAAAGTGATTCGATTAGTGGATTTGATCAACTAGGTTGATCGGAAAATCCTAACTCGAGAGGGTTAGGTGGTGGTTTTCACTCGGTTTGGGTTTCCACCTAAAAATCTTTGTGTACATTGTGTGATTGTCTTTTTGAGATTGCTTTATATTTTATTTCCGCAATTATTACGTCACCCCCTCTTCGAAGGGAAAACCTACACTAGGGTCTTTACCTAAGACCTTAGGATCCAAGCATTTTCTTTTATTAGACTTTAGCCGAGTCATTGATGTCATCATAAGAGGTTCAAGTCATTACTTAGTCAATTCAAATCTCTTTTAATCCCTTTAGAGAGCTTCAAGCTCAATTAAAGACACCCTAGACCCATCTAGGGTTTAACTACAATTTAACAATTTCCCCACCTATTAGGGAACCTACCAAACCCCTAATTAGGTTATAAACTAAGACTAACCATTCCTTAGGACTCTCAGCATCAAAAACCCTAATTTCAGGCCAATTAGCAACCCTAACAGATTGCCTAACAATAGGGACTTGTTACCTAATCTTAGGAGACCATCTAGCAGATACTTAACATTAGGTAACACTTACCTAACGTTAGGTCAGGCTGTTACAGCCAAACAGACCTACAAAATAGATCTTCTAAGCCTAAAAACACACCCATTCCACCTCCAAAATTCATGAAACATTGATTACAAGCTAACACACATGCAAGGAACATTTTGAAACAATTAAATCACCCATCCAACCTTTGGGTAACCCCTAACTAGAAAAACCTCATTACCACAAATATCACCCACCAAAGCAAGTTAACATAGCATTTAACCCCAAATCCCCACATGCAAACATGGATTTGAAAAACAAAACATCCTCTTTACTATCTCTAGTCAGAGAGTGGGATCAAGAGGGGAAACCCTACCTTTGATAAATATTTGCTCCTTCTCTTCTCTTTACTTCTCCCGCACACAACATCAACAATGCCAGCTCCAACAGTAGCAGCAACACAATGGCCACTCCGACGATGGTGGCAACAACCAGCAAGGAAGGTGGCCAATGGTGGACTCCAAGGTGGAAGTGGTGGTAGAGCTCTCCATTGATAGGAAAGGGAGGAAGCTTGAGGAGGAAGATAAAAATGAAGTTCTCTCTTTTATGTTAAGTTGCCTTGCCTTATATAAAGGGTATGAAATTCATGAGGAGGTCCTTCCACCCAAAGCACAAATTTTTAAAGAGTTTATAAACCCAAAGTTTCATTACCAATTGCCCCTCATCTTTTATATTTCTTAAAAATTAGCTTAATGGTTAAAAAGATTACTTATCTTTTAAAAATGCCATGACCAAGTCTAGGTTCCCAAGCCCTTAATCCATTATTAAGAAAGCAATTAGAACTTTGATTAGCCCATTAACTACATTAAAAATCCAGGCCCTTACGTGGATGATGGCTAGGAGGTTGGGGTTTAGGTTAGATGATGTTTGTTTTGTGTTGGGTTGGGTTTAATTTATGTTGTTTAGGTTTGGTATTAGGTTTTGTATGGGGTGATTGGGCTGGGGTTTAGGGATTGAGTTGGCTAAGGGTTAGGGTGGTTGGGTTGCGCTAGGGTTTAGGGATTGAGTTGAGGGAGGGTTTGGACGGTTGGTTTGGGTTAGGATTTAGGGATTGGGTTGGGCCAGGGTTTGGATAGTTGGTTTGGGTTAGGGTTTAGGGATTGGGTTGTGGTAGGTCTAAGTCAGTTGGGTTATGTTAGGGTTTAGGAATAGGGTTGGGTTGGTTATGGTTTCAGTGATTTAATTTATTTTGTAATTAAAATGTAATTTATTATAATTGTTATATACACACACTTGCTCAATTTTAGATGCATGTGAGGCCAGACACTAGGTATTCAAGCCCCTAGAGTAAAAGTTGTCAAAGTCAAATTGACAATGCAGTAGTGTATGTATACCTCACTTACATGCACGATGCATTGTCTTTATAGCATGCAATAAGTCTCGATCATCTTTAGTTCAATGAAGTATCTAGTTAAAGAGGGTTCTTGAAGGTATGATCACAACTTAGGGTTACTTGTTACATGTAACCGGTATCTTGAGGAATTTCGAAAGCATCTTCTCACTCTTCTCTAGTATACAATGAAAATTGAAATAAACTTTTGTGCCATGTATATGGATGATCCAGATAATAGATTAAATCGTGAAAGAAATTTTGATGGGGGATACAATGAAAATGATGAGGATTCTCTCTCCATTTTTTATACTAAGGGAAGGCCAATCCTACAGACAGAGTACAAACCGATCTCAGAAATGGATCGAAAGTTGGTGCACTTATACATTTTAAAGTAGATTCCTGAAGTTGATCCATTCTATAATGAATTCAAGCTATATTCACATCCATATGTCCAGGACTTGGAATTTCTTGATTGGTTTAAGTAGCGTGTAAAATAGATGAATGGATATGACCCTAGGTGGGTAGAAGATTTTGATGTTCTTGCTAAAATCTTGTTGCGTTATGGACATTACCATTCTAGATATAAATAAATGACTTTAGATTCAAAACAAGATCAATTGATAATGCAAAGGCAACACAACATGTGGAGTTAATGTCAGTTGCAATCTGACGATTAGTTGTGATGGCTACTGTGGCCAAATCATTTAGATTGTGGAGATGTGCTTCAAATATGATCTCAGGGTGGTTTTGTTTAAGTATGATTGGTTTGATGTTTTTAAGAATGGCCTTGGTTCCAAAAAAGATATTAAACATAGTTTCTTAATTTTAAATAAGAACCATCATATTCTTTAGACAGTAGAACCATTCACCTTAGCCTGTCAAGTGTTACAAGTGTTTTACGTGCTTGATAATAGCAAGATTGGATGGCTAATACCTATTAGAACCATGCTGTCTGAATACATCAATGCAGAAAAGGATATTGATCTTGATTTTGACTCTAAAGATTATCAAGAAATTCTAGAAGAAGAAGTGGCACTTAGTGTGTTAGACAATGACATATAAGGTATAATGTCAAATTTAACTCCCTTTTATTTCAGTCATTATTTCATATAAAGATTTGTCAAGAAAAGGATTAAAAAGTGTTCTCATTGTTTGACTGCCCTTTTATCCACTTGTAATATGGTTGTTCACTGAAAGACATATTTCAACATTTTGTCTCGCATTGTTGTTCACTTAGTAACTACTAGATGTGGCATCTTATATCTAAACTAATATCTCCTTTTCGATATCAAACCAATGTACATTAATGGAATCTATGACCGATGATTGGCCAAATTATACAATTGCCAGGGATTTGCCATAGCACCACAACCTCCACATTCATGACCACAGGACATATAAGACACCTACTTTTGTGTCATATAAGACACATAACTACAACCTTCTACTTGAGTCATATTAACTCACCTACTAAGTCAAATCTGCTATTAATCCAACCATCAAAACCAAGAACTTCAATAATTTGTCTATCACTTCTTAAAACCTATCCAGTCATAAAGCCTAGCCCGATGTAATCACCTTTTCTTTTGCTTCAGGTGTAGGGTGGATGAGGGTGCATTAGTAAGCTCCGACCTTCCCTTAATGCATGTAACTTTTGTGTTGCTCTCTCACCTTCAACAGAAATTTACTCTTTGATTCTTCATAAGACAAAAGGACACTAGATTAAAACTTTGGTAATGCATACATTTTTAGATTTAAAAATACTTCAACTATGATAAACCAAAAGAGCAAGAGTAAAGATGAAATTGAAACAAAGTTGGGGAACCTTGAACATAGAGATAAATGCGCTTGTAGATAACAAAGAGAGAAAAAGATTTTTATCTAAGAAGCAAAATATCTCTATCAAGATCCAAATAACTACAATATTTCTATCTTATGATTTGTAAGATTTGTGTTCTTCATGTGTGGTACGTGTCATCCAAATCCAGTCATTATTCTTTTTATTTTTTTGAATGGGAAAAGGTGGTTATCTGGTTGATAGCCACCAAGAATTATATTAATAAAAAGCCAACCGACCAAGAATTACACATTTGATGTCCAGAAATCCATCAAGCAAGAAATACAAGAAATAAAATTCTCCGCATATGATAAACTATATGATAATGGTTTGATCGACTCTAGTTGCATATGCCCATTTCAATTAACAAAAACAATTCTTGTGCTCATTCCAAGAACAAAAAAAACAAACATTGAGTTCACAATCCTTATACAATTAGATTCGAGTTTATATTTAATACAAAAATAGGACATCTAATATAGCAATCTGTGACTTACTGCTGAAATACCAACATCCATGTAATACATGGACTACAAGAATTTCTTGTTTCTAGATTTGGAATAAAAGGTACAAGGTTGCCTCATCTTAATGATCAAGATGTGATAGTGGACCCCTTAACACAATCAACATCTCCCAGAAAATACTTTGGATCATAAAGAAGGGAGGTTACAAGAGTCAATCGATACAAAAATAACCTGAAATGGAGAGCAGACATCTTCGATTCATGTTGCAGAAGCCCGGATGCTATAATTGGCAATTTCTTTGACAATGTAGTAAGCTTGGACACAACATCAACTGGAACTTGCTTGATATATATAAAGGTTAACATAAGAACCAACTGACACACTTCATCCATGTTTCCAAGATCAGTTTCCAAGACCTATTGAACATGCTTCTGTGTCCTTGTAAAGTTGTAATTAAAAAAAAGAATGTTATAACCTCAACTAATCTATGTTAAAATATGATAAGAATTTTATAACCTCATTTGTGTACTTTTCCTTCCATTAATTTGAACTTAGGTAAAATATTTGTTGAGATCTCTTCATTTATTTGTATGAATGTGGGGTGTGCCCACAAATTCTGGTTTATATTTCTGTTATTATATATCTTCTCTTGAATATAGGATTTGGGAAAAATTAAATAATATAGAGGAAACTCTGCTAAAATTTTTTAATATTTTTTTTATATTTATCACTAATTAATTATAATTTGATGTGCATATGAAGTTTAAAATGAAGGCTTCTAGGGAGAATCAGGAGGCACCAATTAAGGAAGAGGCCCACACTCAGCCTCCAATTTCCCAGCCTCCACTATGGAGCCAAGCCACCCCATTACCCTCCTAGTATATCCCTACCCCACCCTAAGGTATCCCTAACACCTACTATGTCCCCAACCCTTGGTATAGGCTGTATAGGCAGCCTCCTCCTCGATCATAGTATATACCCACACATACTCTTTCCTAGGGGCGTCACCTTCAGTGGAAGGGTAAGGCCCCAGTTCTTCCCACTTAGCCTCCCCCTACCACTTATTTTCTTGAGCAACGAGATGATGACAAGGATGATAAGGATAAGGCTGGTGGGGAGGAGGGTGAGGACGTACAGCAGAATCAGCCTACTATGACTTAGGCAGGCACCAGTGATGGTAAAATTTACATTCTTTGTTCCATTTATGTTTATGTTTCTTAACATTAACTTCAATTCAATTTAATTATAATATGATATAATCTATTTCAGGTAAGAAAACAAGGGGTCTAACACAGAATCAGGACCTAGATAGATTGCCAGTAGGCACTAGGATTCCAAGAGAGATTAATCCTTCGAGGGAAGCAAAGAAATACTCAAAGTTCACTAGTAGGCTAGCAACACTTATGGAGTCGATCGTTCCCCTTTCATGCTTTTACTGGAGGAAAGTGTCAAAGGAGTTGAAGGCAACACTTATTTGTGAGCTGCAAGTAAATATATTTCCATTATCCATTTTATAAACCTTAATTAGAATTTATGTATATAAGATTTATAATAATTTCTTAATTATAGGGGATATTTGATTGGAGACCTGATCCGAATGTGCCCAAGTAAATTCTAAAGCACTCAGGTAAGATCCACCATGGTTGGAGGAGTTGAAGAGTATAATGAGAAACTTTATGATTTAAAAATTTAATAGTTAATATTTTTGTTAAAAAGAGTTGGTAACGATTTATATAAATATTTTAGCACTTTGGAAATAGGCCATTTGAGGAGGCATTAAGGAATGTGCCTCCAATGGTTACACCTAACATTTGGAGAGAGGCGCGCTAGTATTGGAGAAATCCAATGGTAGAGGTAAAAAATTAGTTGTTTATGTATAATTTTAAATGATTATATAGTTATTTACTAGTAAAAAAATCTTGTAGGAGCAAGCTAAAAAAAAATAGGGCTAATAGGGCCTAAGCTCAACCACAAACCCATTTCTTGGGTCGAATGAATATTGACTCATTAAGAGTCCGATATGTAAGTAAAAATAATTCTTTACATTCAATACATACATTATAGATTAAGCAAAAGTTATCCTTTATTAAATTTTCAGCCTGGTAAGCATGAGGGTGCTAACTTGGATTAAGTGGGAGTTTATGAGCACACTCACAGTAAACAGACACTCGATGGCCCACGTGCATGGATTCATAAGACATGTCAGGGGAGACATGTAAGTTTCATGGATTTTTACACTTCAAATTTATTATAGTAATTTACAATTTAAAATAATCACAAATGTATTTACAGACTTGTATGATGAACTTGGTCCATCCTCTTGAGGTCACGAACGTGAACTCTATGATCGTTCCATAGCCTTTCATGACACTAGAGGAGGCATTCAAGACTATGATGCCTCTGTTGGTGCTAGAGCACCACGATCATTTGTTTTGATGATAACAAAACACGTGTTATTTAACATTTGCAATTTGAGTCCTAGATTTCAGGTCAATTGCAAATGTGGACGTGTTTAGATGGAGTTCGAGCTCGCATCCAGGACGGATTGGAGGAGCTTGACGGAAAACAGAGGAGGTTCGCGTGGAGCGAAAGATTGAAGATGGAAGGAAATGAAGAATAGGATAGATTTCCTTCTTTTGTACTTGTTGTATTTTTCGTTTCTTTTGTTGCTCTTTATTTCCTTAGATATTTCATGTTAAAGAGCCTCAAAGAACCCTAACAGTAGTCCTAGGAACACCGGCACAACCCTAGGATACTTAGGTTTTCTGTAGAATACTTAGAAAACCAATATAGGGTTCAAACAGACTTTCCAGACGTCTAATTCCCAAATTAGACGTCTGATAATGTATTTTAAGACGTCTGACTGTTGTTGCAGACGTCTGATAACTGTTAGGCTGGATATAGTTAGTTCTGTCTGATGAAATCAGACGTCCAGACCTTATACCAGACGTCTTAGGAGACGTCTGATGACTTTGCCAGACGTCCAATTAGTGGACCGTTGGCTGGCTTAGCAAACACTCCAGATATGACCGTTAGAGCCTTATCAGACGTCCATAGGACTGTCCAGACGTCTGATAAATGACCGTTTTGCCTCGGCTGACCCAAAATCTCTTCTCAGAGATTTTCTAGCCGTTGCAACATTTGGAAATCAATTCCCACAGTAAAAGTAGGTTTCCAGACGTCCAGACATAGTGCCAGACGTCCTGTATGTCGTCTGATGGACTTGCGTAAAAACCCTGTTTAGATCTGATCCAAGTCAGGGAGAGACCTGCCCAAAATCAGACGTCTGACCTTTGAATCAGACGTCTTATAGTGAACTTCCAGACGTCTGATGCTAGAATTAGACCTCTGATAAGCCTGTCAGAGCAATGATTGTTCCTGATTTCGGGCTGATTCACTTGGGCTTTGTACCCAACGGCTATGGAAGCTTTTCCAAGCCTTCCAAAGCCTTCCTAAGGCCTCTATAAATAGAGGGGAGCCTTTACACACCAAACACACCAAGAGAAACACAATATACACCTAGAGAGACCAAGATACACTAAGATCAAGTATTTCCACTCTCTTGTGTCAAAGAAGCTCTTGCTCTCTAAGCTCAAGCTCCATCATCTTGAGAGCATCATTCCCTTCGCGCACCCGCTCTCCCGTCGTTGTCTACGAGAGCGACATTGCGCCGTTGCGTGGCTCACGCACCTGCGTCATCGTCGACGCACTCCTTGCAAAGGGGAGTTTCCTAAATCCTATAGAAGCTTAGGTTTATTACTTTGTTGGCTCTATAGGTTTGTTGTTTATTTTATCTTTGTTATTTGGTTGGGTATTCGCTTTGCGAATTCCCGTCTCCTTCGTGGGACAAAATCCTTCTCGTAGAGAGAAGGGGTTGAGGAACGCTACCCTCGTACTTGTAGCGTGGTTGTACTGAGGTTGAATCACCCTCGTTTTAAAGTGATTCGTTTAGTGGATTTGATCAACTAGGTTGATCGGAAAATCCTAACTCGAGAGGGTTAGGTGGTGGTTTTCACCCGGTTTGGGTTTCCACCTAAAAATACTTTGTGTACTCTATGTGATTGACTATTTGTGAGATTGCTTTATATTTCAATTACGCATTTTTTTTACGTCACACTGATCTCACCCCCTCCAAGTAGGAAACTTCACCCTCTATAACATGGAGGCTTTGTTCATAGCGAAGGAAGGAGAGTAACCATCTCTTGCTGGTATGGTCGGAAAGGGTCATCTTTGTCGGCTTCCTAAGTTGAGAATCTGAATAAGAAAATAGAGACAGTGGAACGTTGAGAGATGGAAAAAGAGAAGAGGTTGGAGGATATGACCTCGCAACTTTAGGCAACTACTTGCAGGATGGAGCGACAGGATGAGTTATTAGAGTGGCAGCACCAGTAGATGATAGAGTTGATGGCATTCTTGCGAGGATCTAGACCAGACCATTGATGTTCCACATACCTCCACAACGGGACGACGACGATATGGGTAGACCAGGAGTTGGTGTCATAGTGATATTTCTATATATATCTACATTAATTATGCCTAACTAATGTTAATCTGAGGGTTGATTAGGGTAGAATACATTTAATTAGGTCAGTTTGGTTATATAGGTGCATTTTATAAATATTGCATAATTTTGGATTTTTCTGCAATTTTTCCCAAACTTATATCTGGAACTTTGATGTCTTTGTTATATTATGTTCAAGTACCAAGTTTGGAGCAATTTTGAGCCTCGAAAACTAGACTTTCATGTTTAAGCTCACTTATGTAGAGAGGATAAGCCTATTTTATTTGACCTAGTGAAGAGGTGTGTCTCATCATAACTAAAATGCTCAAATTAAGCTAGAAACTAGGTTAAATACTATCAAATTAACACAAGAAATCGTTTAAGTGTGGGAATTAAGGAAAATGACTTAAAACATCAAATTTGTGCTTAAAACTCATAATTAGGTCCATTTTGAGAGATTCTATATGTAAATATGTAAACAGATGATCTTAATGTCAATTTTTTTTGAAATAGAAAGGAAAGCTATCGAAGCACCGATAGCAATCCAGGAGAGCTTTTATTGACTATATAAAAAAGAGGATTACAGGATCAAACCCCACATATGTATGAGAGTCCAGCAATTATTTACAATATTATCCACACTCACTGGTCTCCCCTGAAATAATTTCTCATTTCTAGCTATCCAAACCGACCATAGCGCTGCCACCATGGGCAAATAGGGCATATTTGTAACCAGAAAGGAACTCCATAAGTTCTCCCACGTGGGAATCAAACCCTTGTAAACCTTTCTCCAGACACAATCTGTTACCATGCAAGAGGAGAAGATATGACAACTGCAGTCGTTGTGTAACCCACATAGTTGGCAGAATTGAGCAGGGGTGCCCATCCCCCTATGCCGCATGTCACCCGTAATCAGACCATCTCTTCTACATAACCACAAAAAAATTTGCACCTTTAATGGGACTTTCAACTTCCATAAATTCTTCCCAATCTCATCCACCTCTACCGACCTGGAAGATATGATAAGTCTTTCATAGGCAGCCGCTGGAGAGAAAATCCCCTCCCATTTGTATGTATCGCACTCCTCTAGTTTGGGTCTGAAGGCATTTAGTTCCTACAGGGGGTGTTCATTCTCCATCCATGTTCTGGTTCCATACCCATACCCCTCGTCATTATTTATCTTCCACTTTTCTGATTCCATTCCCAATAATCATACACCACCGCATTTTTTTCAGGAGCAGCCAAATATGCAAGAGGATATCTATCCTTTAACACCCCATCTGGTGCCCATTTTTCAATCCAAAATCTGAAGCTTCTTCCATCTCCCAAGACTGATTTGAATAAATTCCAATTATCAATCATAGCACGCACCACAAAGACCCAAAAAGGAGAAGGCTTGATGGGATTTAGATGACTCTTCTCATCATTTGCCCCCCCATAACTATCAAGCACAATCTCTATCCAAGGCCTCTGTTCCCCTTACAGTAGCCTAACCGCCCACTTCAAAAGCAAGGCATCATGAAATTCTTTGAGAGATCTTATTCCCATACCGCCATACTTCTTAGGAGAGCACATTGTATCCCATTGAACAGGTTGGAAGAAAGTACCCTGGTGAGAAGCCCCTTTCCAGAAGAATCTCTTGCGCATGACATCAAGTTTCTTCCATATAGATTTTAGAGCTCTGAAGATGGAGAAGAAGAAAGCTGGAATAGATGTAATCACTGAATTTAGCAAAATAAGCCTCCCCCCTTTCGATAAGTATCAACTACTCTAGCCTTCTCACTTCATAGCCACCTTCTCAAAGAGAAAATTCCAATCAGTCTTCTTCATTTTTGTACATTTCAGCAGCAGGCCCAGATACTTGATTGGCAATGAGACCACAGATGTGCCTAAGATGGAGGAGATGTCACTCTGATCATTACCATTCATACCAAAGCAAACCAGAGATGATTTGCTTCCATTTAGCCTTAGACCAGAAATTTCTCCAAAGATGTTAACCATATAAGAGAGAGCTTATGCTTCCTTTTTCCCTCCTATGAAAATGACTGTGTTATCTGCATATTGGAGAATAGGGGCCAAAGCCCTTCTATTTGTCATCGAATAGCCCCTTATCAACCCATCTCCTGCCAACTTGCATGCGTATCTAGCTAAGCTATCCACAACAAAATTAAAAATCAGTGGGGCCAAGGGGCAACCTTGCCGCACCCCACATTGAGGCCATATCCAAGCTTTACAAGGTTTCCCATTTATCAAGGGGGAGTAGGAAGCAGTCGTGATGCACCATTTCATCCACTGGATCCAAGGGGGGGAAACTTTCTTCTTTTAAGAATTTCCCATAAGTACGACCACGAGATTAAATCATATGCTCTAGAGAAATCTACCTTCCATAGGAAGGCCTTAGCTTTTCTCCTATGCCAACCCGTCACCATCTCTTGAGCCATAATAAATGATTCTTGCAAAGACCTCCCAGGTAAAAAGGTAGACTGAACAGGCATAATCAGGTCTTGCAGAACTCCATGAATTCTGTTGGCAAGGATTTTGCTAATGATTAGATATATGGAGTTCGATAGCGCAATAAGCCTATAATCAGAGAAACATTCCACTCCTGACTTCTTTGGTAACAAGAAAGGTAAGATTTGTTTAGCCTTTCAAACCCAGAGTTTCCCTTTTCAAACTCATGTATAACCCCCATCACTTCCTCTTTAAGAACGCTCCACATTTCTTTATAAAATAAGACTTGAACCCCATCCAGCCTTAGAGCTCCCTCATTATTTAGGTCTTTGATAGCATCCACAGCCTCCTATTCAGTAGTAGGGGCAACCAACGTTGTAGCTTGTTCATCACTGACACATGGAAATGCAGCCACAGCCATCGTCCACATACCTCTTGGCACAGCCTTTGATATTTCTTTAAAGTAGCGTACAGCTTCCTTATTTCACTAGTGGAGGAAATGTTTCTCTCTCCAATTTTGATAGTAGAAATGAGGTTAAATCTCCTTCTAGCACTGGCCGCAAGATGGAAAAAAGTCGTATTTGCATCCCCTTCCTTGAGCCACAGTTGTCTAGATCTCTCACACCAATCCATCTCTTTCTTTAAATCCTCCTCAGCAATGACCTACTGCCACAATTTCCTGGTTTCTTGATCTTGAGCATTCAAACCCACCATGCATTCCTTCTTATCAAGCTGCTAGACCTTAGCCAATGCCTCAATTCTCTTCTGCTCCCTAATAGCTGTCACTGTCTGCCTATATTCCCTTAGCATTGTGCGCATGTCTACCAACTTTGATGCCAATCTTTGGGTAGCAAAACCTGTAACATTCTTACTTTTCCACCAACTAGACAACATATCTTTAAACCCATCTTCTCTGAACCATGACTTTTTGAATTTGAAGTATGAGCCAACATCTGCATTCACCCCACTATCCCACACAATTGGCGTATGGTCTAAAAATGGCCTCTCAAGGCTCATGGCTGAAGACAGTTGAAACTGCTCCAAGAGACTGGAATTGCCAAAGAATCTCTCAAATTTAGACATGAGCCCATTGTCGTTTCTCCAAGTAAACTCAACACCACTAACCCAGTATTCAGTGATGCCCAGATTCTACACAGCTAGTTGAAATCCTACCACTGCACCATCTGTATTACCCCCAGATCAATCCCCACTTGTCAAGGTACAATTGAAGTCTCCACCCACGAGCCAAGGGAACTCTTGGACCATCTGATGTACTGCTAATAAGTCCTCCCAAAACTTCACCCTGCTGGCCGCTGCACAGGGACCATACACACACAAGACAAACCAATCCAAACCCCCTAATGACTCTGGCATCTACATGTAAGCATATGCCTGGCCCGATGGATTTCAGTCACTTTAAAGCTGGATTTTCTCCACCAAATAGCCATCCCACCAGATCTTCCATTTGCAGCCATCATCGCACAATCTGCTCTCCCAGACTGCCTTAAGGTGTCCCAGACTGAACTATTGTCATCCTCAAGGTGCATCTCTTGAATAAAGAGAACAATCAATCTCCCACTCCATAAAATATCTTATTAGAGAAGCTCTTCTCACCTTATTGCGTAGCCCATGCACATTCCATGTTAAAATTCTCATCCCTTACAGAGATGATCCCTTACGCCAGATTGTCCACATATTCAACCATGATGGACTTTGCAATGGTCTCTTCCTCAAAGGGGCTGATGTTCTCCTTTCTCCGCCTCCTAAGCATGTAAGAGGATCACCCAACCTACCTCTTTTGGCCAAATCCTTTCCCAAATTTCAGATCTTCAGGAACAGGAAGTGGCATTTGATTCACATCCTTGAGGATAATTCTCCCACTGCTGCCTTCTATTCTCTCCCCTATACAGTTAGTGGTTTTACCAGAGTCCTCGAGCATTTGTTTATCACTCCTCATGTCAGAGTCCCTTACCACAATCATCATACCCCCCTCTGAGTCCGACTCATGGCATTCTTTCCTCTTCTTTGGCCCTGGCGCATCAACTGAAGGCTTACGACCCTCCAGTTCCACCTGTTGCACCTCCCCAAACTTTTCTTCAGATGTCTTAACCTATCCCGATTCTGGAAATATGACTTCCTGCCCAACCACTAACACGCAAATTAGCCAAGAACTTCCTCCACATCTGAGAATTATTCTATCAGGTAGTGACCCACTTCTGAAGATCTCAGGCCCAATTTTTAGTACACGAGCATCTCCTTCCTCAATTTCAACCTATGTATCATCATGGATAGATGCAAACCTAGCGATCATCTTAGATACCACCCCTTTAGATCTTAGGTGTAAAGGCAATCCCTTGATTGCTAATGTCACACGCCTGGTACCCATCCTCTGGGGTGGACGGTCAGGGAGTGCCCCATCAAAAGGAGATACCAGCCTCCATAACACATTGATGTTTTCAAAATTACTCGAGAGAAACCTTAGCCTTTCCACATCTATCATTCCCAGACCAAAAACAAGAAAACAAGTCGGGGATAACACAGCAATCTTCCAGCCCAACGAGACAAGTGACAGGGAACTCACCAGCTGATGGAGCTTTTCAGCAGACGGACTTCTAGTTATAACCTCGCCGATCAATGCTCCTCGCAACATCATCTCCGAAGATATAATATCCTCAGAGAAGGGGATTTCCGTGTCAATCGTGTGGCCACACTGCGCCGGTGGTGGAGGTAGCCATGGTTCCTCTGGTACCTCTTACTTCGGGTGCTAAGGGTTCTTCATATACTGCAACCGCACCCTTGTGCACGAGTCACGCTTGTGTCCGTCTCCTCCACACGCCAGGCATACAAGAGGGTTCCTGCAAACCACCGCCATATGCCCTCTTCTTCTGCATCTATAGCATAAGACCTCTTCGTTCATCCTCTTCCAGCCTACTCTCAAACCAAATCTGACTGCCCCACCCTCACGAGGCGGCCATCTCCTCTCCCTTCTCCAATTTTTTGATCTCCATGTCTTCCAGTCACCCTCATCCCCAACCCTAGTCGCACCCTCACCATCGCCACCTGTCACCCTTCGCCACTCTCTCTCCATCTTTCTTCAACTTATAAGTTCGATTTGAATGTCAATTGAACACCAATTTGAGCTTAAAAGTACAAATCAGTGGTTGGATTAATTTTTAAATTGTTCAATTAAGTTGCCATAAAATTTTCATAAGGTTTTGACACCATCAGGGCCTTAAAATCAAGATTTTGCACTTAGGACCTTCATGTATATACATATCCTTCACATTTTATAAAGCCAAAACTTCTCAGAGGCCTATTTGAGAACTACTAGGGACCTTTCTTCATTGAAAACTCACCACTATTGGGTTCTTTTATAAATTTTATATCAGTTCATCAGTCTGGGCTTCTTCGTAATTTTTCCACAAGACTTGCTGGGAGTGCTTTGGGTGCACTGTTCATCGTTGATGAACTCGTGCAGCAGTAGCTGTCGATGCCTTACACCGTTGATCCAACGGTGGATCCTCATCAAATCAACCAGTGTCGATGCACACTTGATCACGACTGCCTCTAGATCACATCCAGCAGCAAGAGTTCATTCTAATCCCTTGTGCGCTTCCCAGTTCCAACCTTGGCCATAGATCCTTAACAGCCTAAAACCCTCAGTCCCCAGCCACTCGAGCTGTCTACGCCTATAAATTGAGCTCCTTAGCGAGCCTTTGATCCTTTTTCAAATCCCTCCTCCCTGAGTTGGTTGTCATCCACCCCAGCTCTAGTCTCCTCTTCCTCTGTGTTTGGTGACAACGGCCACACTTTCTACCTCACTATGTCGCCACAATAACCCGCTGTGGATCCAAGGATCCCATTGACTCTACTGGAGATCTTTCTCCCCTTTCGTCGCTACAGTGACCAGCTGCAAGCCAGGTCCCCTTTTGTCCTTGTAGTTTAGGATCTTTAATTTCTTTCTTAGTGTAGATTACAACTTTCTAGATTACTTTAATTACTTTCTAGTGTAGTTTAGGTAGTATAGATCATGATTCACTGATTGATTGTGTTAGATTAGGTGTAGAATGGGTTAATTGGTAGTCTTCCTCGATTGGACCTCTCTGATCAATTTAGATCAGAGAGGCGAATTCACACACATTCATTGATCCACTAAGCTCCCCCTTCACCTCATGAACACTTCTAATTATTTTCCTCGATCGATTTATTCATTGTTCACCACACTCATCTGAGTAGAATTAGATTTGAAGTTTTATAGCTTCCAGATCTAATTTGAGCTTAATTCCACTAGAGGGCCCTCTCACTCATTCCACCTGATCACAAGGGCCCTCCCACTATTTTGAAATTGATCAGATTTGCTCGATTGAACTAATATTGGTTTTCATGATTGATCAAGAGATTATAGATTTAATTTGGTTTTAATTGTTTTAATCAAGCAAATTGAGCTACTAGATGCTTAATTGGATTTAATGCGAAGGGTTTGAGCATCTTGGATTGGATCTTTATAGTTTAATTAGCTCATGCCCAATTTTTATCCATCAGGTAGCAATGGTTGAGGAAAATCAATTGTACTAATTTGAAGCTATTACAATGACCTAAGGCTGTCTAGATGATCGCAAGGGTATCTTTAGCACCAATGAATGGTGTGTAGGATGCCTGGGTGATCATATCATCTCAGCAATCTCACATCAATCACCTAGGAAGGTGACATCTTGAGTTTATCTAATTTGTTCTATTCACAAATCAAATTCTAAAATGAGGTTTAGAATGATAGCATGAAGCTTTTTAAATGGTTTCCCATGATTTCATTGCCTTATCTGATCTCTCACCTTCATTCTATCTATGGCATAAGGCAGAGATTATATTAGGGTTCTAAGTTTTGGGAATTTGATCAAGGTTGTTATGAGTTTCCAGATACTATTTTGAATGATTATAATACCTAAATCTTGGACTTAAAAGTTTTAAATAAAACCTGGGATTTTTTAATTTGACATCTTAGGACCCAATTGATTTAGTGGACCTGAGATTCCATATTAATTGTTGATTGTGATTTAATGAATTGAAGATGACTTTTAGAACTTACAGTGTTTTGAGACATAATTTTGAGTTTTGATAAGTGAGTCTGATTCCAAGTAGAGCTACTATTTGATTTTTGACATAGTCTAAATGAGTTTTCAATCACGGATCTTAATTATCTTTTTGAATGATTCAAAGCTTACTATAAAAAAATAACCTTTTACGACATTTAATATTTACCACTATAGATCTTTTATTTGCTACTATATGTAATTAACGACACTTAAAATAATTGCTGCTTAATTACCACCTTCGTTGACGTCACGAAAAGGTTTGTGGTAATTGTATAATTGTCGCTAAATCATTAGTATTAACGACACTTTAATTACAACAATTGCCATCGCTAATGATCTTCTTTAGTGACAAATTATTCGCCACTATTGAATTATAATAGTGTCAATTTAATTGATGCTATTAATATTACTATATACTTCATTTAGTATCATTTAAATTACCACAATTTAATTGATACTATTACGTCGCTATATATTTCATTTAATGGGTTTTGTTTATGCCACTAAAATATCACTATTGATTTACTTTAGTGACACTTTATTTTATGATTTAATTACCATTAATGATATTATTTAGCAGTAATTTTTTGTCACTAAATCACCAATATTAATTTATTTTAATGATTCTTTCTTATACCACTAAATCATTACTAATGATTTACTCTAATGATACTTTCTTTTGTCACATAATTACTACTGTTGATTCACTTAAATAATGTCCTGTTATATCACTTAATTATATTCTTTACTAAGAAATAAATTTTTTTAACAAACCCAAAACATAAGGCCCAAGTAACCCCAATTTTATTGATCCTTAAATAATAAAGCACAAAGAGTCCTTTTTATTGACTTCCCAAATCATCAAAGTACATATTCTTCTCTTAAGGATAATACAAGAGAAAAAAAAATATAAGAAAAAAATAAATAAAATGAAGATCAATTCCAGCAAATCTGACTGAAATCTGAAGTACTTCATCAACATTCATCTCAATTGAAATCATCTATAGCTTCAACCTTCTTCAAAATATCAGCAGTAGTAGTACCAACATGCACTGTCCAATCCAGCAACAGCAGCTCAACTCCTGACAGAAATGAATATCTACTAAAATTTTTAGCAACTCCAATCCACCACAGTTATTGTAACATCTAGCTACAAATGAGAAAATGACCCATGGTTAGTTCAGAATAAGTCATTGGAGTGTATGCTTCACTAATCAAATTAAATATAGTGCACAACCCACTAGGAAATTTTTTTTTTTTTTTGCAAAAGGATAAGAGAACAAATGATATACCTTATCCTTTATCAAGTCGGTAGATTTAAATAATCTACCATTCTCCAAAGCTACTACAGCTCTTTGCTACATGTACTAATTAATAGTAAAACCTAACCACAATCACAATGTATTTTCTCATGAAACTTATCAAAAATAAAATGAATACCATGTTGACCCACCATGATTGGTGCTCCAAGTTCATGGCAAGCTATTGTTGGAAAGCATCCCCATATAGAGAAAACCCAATAAAAAAAAGCAAATTAAAAAAAAAGGGTGAATTTGAATTAGTTCTTGAATCCCTTATCCTTCCAATTGTATTAATGTAATCCCTTTGTCAGATTGGAGAACGACTGTTTATTTGAGAGGGGGCCTTTTTGCTTCATTTTTTAGGAGGCTAGCAAATGTGCTCAGGATATCAACTAAACTAAACAATCAAGGAAAATCATAAGAGAAAGCTTACCTGCCATCTAAATGGATAAATCAAATATGAGATGGCCTCAGGCACAAAACTGGGAAGGTGTTAAAATATGTTGTAGCTGCCGGTATTGGTGGAAGTTTCTTGGGTCCACTATTTGTTCATACTACTCTCCAAAGAGGTATCGCCACTTGTACACCTACATGTGTAATCTGTTGAAAGTAATAGTGCCTAGTTCTGAATGGACAACTTGAATGTCTAATGTGATAAGTTCCAACTTTTGGTAGTACACAGATCCAAAGGCTACGGAATGTGACAAAGGATGGCAGCTATGTTTGTAAGTATCTACGTTTATGGTGCTTTTTTTTGTCTTCGATAGGCTTGTCAATTTTTATTCATAGGAACTAGTGACCTCTTTTATTAAAAAAATGTAGGAACTAGGACCATGTTTCAAGATTTAGTAGCTACATTAAGAATGAACAATTTTTTAGCAAGGTTTTTTTGTTTTCCTATTCTTTTTTTAAGGGATAAAACAAATGAGTAAGGAACCGTGAACTCAGACCTACTCAAAGTTAATAGTATGTTGTACATGGATACCCAAGGTGAAGTGGAAAGAAGGGCAAAACTAGCATGAATGGGCCTCTAATTTCAGAAAGGGTAAAATTGTGCATTCCTTGTAAAATTCAAACAAGTACATGCTATAGAAGAACGATTTCACAAATGAAATTCAAAACCAATCACATGATCTTATCTTGACTTTAATAGAGAATTCAATTTAATTGCAAGCAAATGGTTTCCTTACCTTTTTATACATCTGGGCACATCTCTAAAGTTAGGTACTTTCTCCATTTATGGTACTTTTAACTGAAGTTCTTTAGTCTCTTCCCTGGTAACGAAATAAAAGCTACTTCTTAGCTTCAAATGTTATAGAGAGGACCTCTCAGCTATCAGGCAAAAGCAAGATAATTCATACACAAAGCTTGCAAGACTACCTATTGCCACATAACTTAAGATTTTACAAACAAAAAATACTCAAGTAGAAGCCCTCTATTGTAGTAGAGCATTATGACAGCTAGAATCCAGACTTCTCAAGCCAAGACCATGTGAAAAGAAATATAGGTGCTATGCGAAAATAATAGAGAATCACTAATGGTCTTCATCACAAACTATAGAGCAGAACATATGTAGGCATCATGGTCTTGAAAAGCCAAATAATATAAGAAGGATTAACCAACCAATACTCATAACTACACTCCAACAGTTACCTCAAGATCTCTTCGAAAAACAAGAATAAATTGATAATACAACTAACTATTCTAATTTTTGTTCATATGTATTATCAACTTGACCATTCTAATTTTTTTATTTTCATCATTTATTGAACTAGTGCCATGGAATAATTGAACTTGATCAAGCCCAAAGATTTATACCTTGCCTAGTGCATATGTTTAAAAGCATGATACTTGGGAGTTTAAGAAATGTTGAACAAAATTTCAATGGACAAACAAGTGAAAAAGGACCTCTTTGGATTTCAATTGCATAGATACAAAGTAAAATATCAGTCAGTCAACTCATAACAATCATTGTTCCCAATGATTCTTTACTCTCTCCATGTGCTTATTCTCCAACTCTAAACCCACACCAGCCACGATATGCACATAATAAATACATAGCCTTACACAATACAAGAAATGACCATCATGTTCCAGAGATAAAATATGGAAAATATTAGAAAATTACAGTATTTCAACGTAAAAATATCATTTTTCTCAAAATAGAATACATGGACTAAAATTTCTCTCTAAAAACAAAGGTGAGTTTCCACTTTCATTTATAAAAAATTAAATCAACTGATTGTGATTCTTAAAGCCAAGGATATTGTATCCTCCAAAAAAAGCAAAAGTTACTAAAAGAGAGAAAAAAGCAAGGGTGGGCATACACAGTCCCAACACTAAGTCAAAACTCAATGAAAAGTCTAAGGCCAGGCTGCATGGTATATTAGTCTCGGTTACCAAAATGTTCTTATTGCAATTGATGCATTGCATATGATTCAAGAAAAAATCCTTCAATTGTTAACCAAGCCATTCCATCGTACACTATTCCAATGTTTGATTGGATCACTTGGTCTAGCCTGCCATGTTCAACATGCTCACACATCCCTTGAATCTCCACCACTTGCCTACACACCAAGCCTCACATTCCCTTGATGTAGGAGTGTCTAAATTGAACCTAAGAGAATCTACATCTGCTTGATTCAATTCAATAAGCATTTTTCAGGATTCAGGTTTGATTCAAGCTCATTAATATAAATTAAATTGTGATTGGATTTACTTAGCTAGGAACCCAAATGGTTAACTCTTTTTCTTGGCTAGCCTACTAGCTTTCCAACTTACCAGTGCACTAAGTTGGGCTGTCATGCATGCAATATAATGTGTCATTTTGTGCATGGATCACCCAATTGTTCAGAGGTGTGATATGTGCTTTTGTGGAGCAAAAGTCATTTACAGTCATCCATAAAGCTTTCATTAAAAGATTGTCAAATGAGCAAACCAACTTCACTGTGAAATCACAAAAGGTCAGAACAAGGCATAAACATACCCGTTCCTGAGAATAGAGTTTCCAAGGTGATAGCAAACTCTGCAAATCTGTTAAGCCTAGCTATATATTCCTTTCTCTGAACACTTTGTCCCCCTTTCTGCACAAAATAGCAGTATTAGCCAGACAAAGGCATTGCTGTAGGAACTTATCATCCATCACCTTTCGTAATTTCAATTACAAGAAAGCAACCTTCTTGCCTGAAAGTTCTGCAAGTCCTCTAGAAAGAGGACAAGATGTTGAATATCTAATCCTAGTACATAATAAACAAGTTAAGAAAAGTCTTTTCATGATCTACAAGTGAGTGGCAACTTACATCTCAAATCTCAACAATGATATCTTTTTTTTTTCCTTCCTGAAAGCTTAGAATTTTTTTTTTTCGGAAAAGAGAAAGAATGGTTATCTAGTTGACAACCACCCAGATGAAAGCTTAGATTTTGATAATACAAGATTGAAAAATTACAAATCCAAAAGATAAAAAGAACCTATTGCCAATTATTATGATAACCACCGAATTATTTATTTACAAAAAGAATCCTAACTGTACAGGTAAACATAAAAGGGTGCCATACGTTAAAAAGTGCATATATTAATATTTAACATGTCAGTGGGTTGTAAGAAAAAAAGTCATTTTTTGAGAAGTAAGAACAAACCTTAGTTGAATATGTTGTTATACCTTGCTGCTAGCCAAGATTGTTTGTGGGACACTTGAGAGTCTAATGTGTCAAAATCTTTTGTTGATCCCACTCATCAGTCCTGTTTGATTTCTTAGGATCCTACCTGTTTCAACAAAAGATCCCAGGTGGTTCCATGGATTGAGTGAAGAGTCGAGGATCGATAGGGGATCAAGGTTATGAACCATGGATCAGTAATAGCATCATTACAATCCACTAACAAAAATTTTTCCTATATTGCTTTTTTGATATTATAAGAAAACAAGATATATGTAGTAGCAATATATTTGGCATCTTCCAAAAATATTAACCAATATTTGATTACTTTGATTACTTTGTACTTGTCAGGCCTTTTTTGTGTTTTTTTGTCAAAGAAATATAATTAATGCAAAAGCTGAGTAGAACTATTTTCATATTAATATTATTTAATCCCCTTATATATGTCTTTATGCTCCTTCCATAAGCACTAGCATCCAGGCAATTATAAGAAAAATCTTTAACACAACCAACTCAATTGAATCTAACAGTATTCAATTACTCTTCATACCTAAACTCCAGTTAATCTTGGAGTAGTGCCCCCCTCTAACCCAAAACATCTATCTTACACATTAACCATATATACATAAGCACAGACTTGGATGTTTATCTTGCAATACCATGCTCGTCCACAAGAATAAAATGGGAATCATACTCAGATCATGGAATGGCTCCATATCAGTAGCTTCTGGAGAGTAATGATGAAGAGCTGTAGCTCACATTGGCAAGTTGCATGATGCAAATTATCCAAAGTAGATAACTGGTGTCTTAAGCAAGCAAAACTCAACAAAATACCCATTGTCAAAGCAGATAAGTGTAGAGAGAGCTGGAAACTTTTAAAAGGTATTCCAATTTAGCCCATAGCAACCAGCTTTTGCATCTAGTTAGTGGAGGGTTCTAGCGAATGGTGACCATATACATATAATCAATTTGACCTTGCCAATTCATCCAGTAGCCAACTTTGAACTGGAATTCCATTCTTGGAGATTATTTCAAACAAGCCATTCCTTCTCTAACTCTACCATGTCAAACCCAAAACAGTTCGAAGAGTGTAGATCCATTGGGCTTTCACCATAAGAATTAATAACATTTGGTGCACCTTCTCCAGCTATACCAATAATTTCATCAGTCACAACAACCTTTGTGTGAAAATTCAAACTTGCCTCATTCTTATTCCCTTTCATGTCAACTAAAAAATGTTAACCAGCATGAATAGGAGATTGTGGAACTACAATGGATAGAGACCATGATGAGATCCGAGAATGCAAAGTAGGAAGAGTCAAATGTTTAACACATGGAACACCAGCAACCAAATTCTCTAGCTCTACCAGCACTTTGTTGAAGTAAAATCTATGAGCTATCAACATGCGGAAATAAGAAAGGAGTCCAGATGCATTTGCAACTGATTGGCCTGCCATTGGCTGTCTGAGGGTATGATGTTTTTCCTTTGTGTAATAAACATATTCTCAAGAAAAAGATGTAAATAAATTAGAAAACAATCCGAGACATTCAAACTAATAGCACTATTCCATTCTTCCACCTTCGCAAGTTGTGAAGAGCTAGACATGGAAGAAGCATGCTGCCCATTATGTGTATGGCAATTATTAATTCTAATCTTGTCACTTTAGGAGGTCAGAAGGAAACTACAGATCGCATAGGTGCCATAGTTCATAACAATGTTTAGAGTTAAAGATGAAAAATGATGGTTTTTATCTCCTAGGAAGGTTCTTGAGTCTTGTAGTTTGTAGTATCAAGTAGAGGCTTGGCACTTAGTTTCTTCACAAATAATGCAAGTTCTTGAATGATGTAGTAAATATATCTAAGTTGAGTCCCTTTCTAGGTGTCATGCATGCCTTTGTGTCAATTGAGCTCTGTATTTTAATTGACCTTCCTTCCATTTGCCATCAACATTCGCTTCTCAAATAAAAGCAAAAATACCAATAAACTCCATTAATTCAGCTCTGCAGTCCAATCCCTCCATAAGCATCAACTGAAATTCTAAACTTATGAAGTTGGATGATAATGCACATAATTTTGATGATTATTATATCAAAATCTGACAAGGATTGTCTTAGTTGGTCATTTTGGTGGGACAGGGTGCCTAGATTATTGGGAGAAAATTCCAGGCAAATATGAATCATATAAGATATTTTAATAAAAGAGTACTTATTTTTGTAAAACTAACCCGGAAAAAAAGTGCCAAATGCAACTTGATAAGCTTGTAACAAATGTTTACATTGAATTAACTTCTATTCTTAAATTAAATGGGACCTTATAGGGAAGATCTCAGGCCAATAGGGACAACAAACCTCTATGTACTGAATCTCTCTATGTTATGTTTGACCATCGACTAATTCACTGACAGAGTTAATACTACACATATATGAAAAATAAATTTATATTTAAAAAAATGTAAATTATATGAAAATTAAATTGGAATGTAATCCATGATCTATTTCATGTCCTAACTTTATATTTACATGTATTTTTTTAACTTCTAGTGTAACCTCCTATTAAAGCCTTCTCTCTATGATTTAGCAAGTTAGGGGACCTCCCATGATCGGTTGCAGAGGGTCTTCTAGTATCTTTTGGATAAATGGAAGTGGGGTTGAGGGAGTGGGCCAAGGCAGGGGTGATCCCTTGCTAAGACTAATATGGTGACCAAAACCTAAAGGCTAATACAACTAACTAAAAGGTAGCACTAACCCAAAAGTGGAAAATCCACATTATCAATTCATGTTTCCTTCGCCTGAGCCTTGCCCTTGATTCCTCTCCCCCTATCCCATGCATTAAATTTAAAAAAAAACTTCCATGGCCCATAAGCTATTTTTCCAAGACATGCTAATGAGAGTTGCATCGTTACCATCACATAACTCAGTACATCATCCTCTATATGTTAAAATCAATCAGCAATAACCTTGAGATATTCCACCCAAAAAAATACCTCTTTTTCAATAAGAGCTGAGCACCTCATAAACATCCATGAAATCGAACATTACCAACTCCACCTATATCTATTTTGGATATATTTCCAATGCCTATGCGATCATCTATGATTAAACCAACTCATTTGATCTACAACAAACAAAAAGAACTCTTGTTCTGCTCATTTTAAGATCGCATGAGTGGGAAATCTATGCAATATTTTAAACAAAAAGGTCCTCTTATCATCACCTATAAATCCTCTGCGATGAGGCCACCTCCTTAATTCTCCAACTAACCAAAAAGACTCCCAATTCCATACTAGCCTTCCCATTTGCAGTTATGGAACCCTTGTTCCATCCATCAGCACTGATTGCCCCCACTAAGATATCCAAGAATGCATCTTTGCAGCGTTTCCTGCTAGAGCAATGCTTGATAAAATAGATATATTCAAGCCCTGAAGGTAGTAAAGATTCTCTATATACGATATTTAGAGCTGAACATACAAGTGTATATAAGACAAATATGATCAACAAAAGAACATATAAGATCAGCAAAAGCAATGTCCACACAAAAACATGTACTAGCAATATTTTGTTCTCTATTCTTGTTGTTGCAAGAATGGAAACCGCAACAAATATCTACGCTATCTCTGGGAACATCTTCTACATGAGACTTGTAATCATGACTACCATTTGCAACAATACACCAAATAGCGCATGACTATCTTCAAACATTTCAAGTGGCTTCTTTGATGGGATATTCCGATTTTGGATAGTCTCAAAGAAGGAATCTCTCCAAACGAGATGTGTAAAAGAAATTGCCGTTGTCATTGAAGTAGTGGTATGCTGTCTCAATAAGGTGGAAAGGCTATGTTAATGACCGAATTCACCTATACAGGACTGTGAAACTGTCAATTCCCTTGACATTCAACGCCAAATACAAAGTCCAAAAATAAACCTAGTACGTGGCGGATGACCCGAACGACTATGATGATCAACAGTCGAAGATGCACTTTTCCTTTTGCCACCACCTTGGTGTATCTTTCTTGAATCGAAGACCATTCGATAGCAGAAATTAGAGCCATCGATGGGGATCAAGTGCACCAACAGCGGCAACGGCTTCCCGGAGTAGATGGAGGTCGCGAGGACGACCCAAACAACAACGACCGCTTGTCGCAGCTCGACCTCAACCATGCCCTCTCCCTCTAGGCCCCCATCCTCTTTAACATCACCGGTGCCTCCACCTGCCGCTACCCCTCCTCCGACAACCACCCTGATCCAGATCCAGAAATCCTCTCTGCCCTCCTCCTCAGCGACCACCGTTGCCACGGCAGCGGCAGTAGCAACCCTTTCTCCAGGCTGGAGCTACTCCAGACCCTCCGCCTTGTCGCAGACGAGGGCGATTGCGAGCGGGTGACACTCGTCAACCCCTAAGGAAGTGGCAGAGAAGGGGGCGTCTTCCTGGGGGGAGCAGTGGTCGACGACGGTAGGAGGAGATGGTGGTGGACGGAGGTCGACGGAGGCAGTAGAGGCAGCCGCTAGAGGAGAGTCGAGGGAGGGAGAGAATTGGCAAGCGATCTTGTGCCCTAGGATATGAGGGCTCTTCATAGCTACTTCATTATCATTAAAAAAAAAAAACCTTCGGTCGTGCCATATGTAGGCGCGCACCAAATTTATTCAGAGGATACGAGGGAAGGGAAGTGATTAGAAAAAATGATGATCAAAGTTTGAAAATTGCTTATCTATCTTAAGGAAAACTAATTATTTTTTAGGGATAATTTTTTTATTATCCATCTCTTTTTAATTCTTATAAATAAATATGTTTTAATAATATGTTGTAAATAATATTTTTTTTATATATTATGTCAAGGGATAAGTTTAAATTTAAGTTTTTCCTCTTCATGTTACTAAAAAAATATTTAAGATGAACCAGTGATCTCCTTTCACTTCTACCAAAATATTTTAACCAATGCTTAACAAAAGCTCTTTAGTAGCATGAAAAAAATTTTTCACTAAATTATCCTTTAGAAATTACTAATATCAATTTATCATATACATATTCGACAACTACATTCGCAATTAATATTAATTGTCCATTGACAAAAATATTATAGTAGTATAAGTAACAATTGCTACTAAATCAGAGGATATAATAGCAATTATATTTATCATTAATGTTAATTGTCATTTGACAAAACTATTATAGTGACATAAGTAACAATTGTCACTAAATCAAAGGCTATAATGGCAATTATATTTGCCACTAATGTTAATTGTCATTTGACAAAAATATTATAATGAGATAACACTGCTAAAAAAATGGGCTTTCGCGACACTTTTGTAGCGACGATTTTTGTTAAAACTACTGTCTATAGCAAAATATATAGACAACAATTTTAAAACCATCTTATTCATGATATAGACAACGATTTTAATTAAAATTGTCGTTTATATTAACTGTCAATACCCCATCTTTTGTGTGGAGGTCCTCGCATTGACATACATGACAGTTTTACATAAAATCATTGTGTATCATTCGCCAAAATTCCCTTCGACACGAAATCTCGCGCCCTAACCCAACTTTAGATGATGGTTTTATATAAAATCATCGTTAAATGTGCAATATTAGCCCATAGCGCCCGATCCCCCAGAACCCTCCCCTTTCTTTCCATCCTCTCTTCTTCCCTAAACTCAACGTTCGACCTCCGACCGCATCGCCGCCTCTTCCTCGGTGAGCATCACACCTCCTCCTCCCATGGTCGTTGTCCTCCTCCCATTGTACTCCTGTAACGACCCGATTCCCGAGTCCCTACGAGACACGAGAACCGGACCGACTCGACTAATCCCAAGACCCAGTCGTCCAACGAGGAAGTAACCAAAAGACAGTAAAATAAACCACATTCAGCATGAATATAACTAACAGTAAGAAAGTACAGCAGTAAGGAAAGAAACTACTACAGTAGGTACCACCACAACAGTAAAGCAACATTTATCATATAACAAAAACTGCAGGTAAAGAAGGTACAGTGGAAACAAAACTACTCACTAGAACAGAAACAAAAGAAGGTACAAAGCTGTGGTAACTCTACTGGACCCTACTCGGCCCAGCGTCCTCTGCAGCCGCCGACCCTGGCTGCTCAACACCTGGTCCTGAAAAGGTAACGAGTGTAACACGTCAGCAAAACGCTGAGTAGAGTGGCAAACTAACTAAAGGCAACAGTAGAGTGTACAGTAGCTGTTATGTTCTATTACTTCCTTTATTTACATCTTTCAATTTTTCTCACTATTTCATTTACTTCTCAGATCCTTTACTTGATCTCGAATGTCCTCGTGGGACGATCTTGATTGCAGCCTTTTCCAAAAGTAGAAGTAGCACGTGGTGCTCTCCTGGCCGGGAGAGTCCCCCGTGGTGATCCTACCCTCAGTCAACCACCCCAGGGTCACTGACAGACGTAACGGTGACTACGGCACGCGCGATAAACGCACAGGTAGCTAGCCCGCACTGGCACGCGGTCAGTCGTTTCCGTTAACGGGTGCGCCCAAAGCACAGCACGGAACCAGGGCAGAGCCCTCTCAGTAACAGGGGTCCAACCCCTCCACAGTAACCAAACCGGGGCCTTGCCCCTCCACAGTCTGCGCACCCTCGCCTGACTACCCTGGTTTGCCCTAGTGGGCCTAACAAGTCGGTGAAGGAGGCTAGCAGAACCCCGGGGCCCGTGGGGTAGCTAGTACTCTCCTAACACTACTAGCTCTCCTCGGTACTACGTACACGAGGGCCAACAAGTCGGTACAGAGCGGCCAAGCCTAACCCCGGGTCCCTGGGGCGGCTGGCCCCACTCTGCACTAAAACAGGTACAGGTACTTCCCTTGGTACTGCGTACCCAAGAGACAGTACAAACTACATCTCAGTTCCATTCCTTTTCTTTCCAGGAGTTCCACTCCTAATTCCCCGTAGGGTTCCGGCTCTTTATCTCAGAACATCATATGTTTCACTTTCCAGATTCACGTTCTCACATTCCATGATCTCAACATGATTCTTTATGCATAACAGGCAGCTGTTAATTAAATTTACAGGCAGCTTTATATATATTCCTTTCCATTTTTCCAAGACTGCGGTAATATACATTCCACTAGTTTTTCCATCCTAGGATTCATGCCATATCCTAGGATCTATCATACAATCTAGTTTTCCGGCCCTAGGATTCATGCAACACCTAGGAGCTATCATTCCATATATTTCTCGTTCCTAGGATTCATACAATGCCCTAGGTTCTAGTTATGGTTCCATACTTTAACAGATTTTATTAATACTTAAAACCACTCTACCAGGTACAACGGGAGTAATGGGGGCGTGGTCGGGAATCCCGCGCGCCTCCGCGACTCTCAAGACTGCAACCGAACGAGGTCCTATCACAAGGATCAAACACAAGGAGTGTCTCAAAACAGTGTATAGCTACTGTAGGCGGGTAGAGGAATAAATTCTGAAACGAACGCAACTCGAATCGCGGAAAACGGAGCCCAAACGGGCCCTAAACGGGTCGAGAAAGACAATACTGTGCAAAATCAGACGTCTGGAACTCCTTCCAGACGTCTTAAACGGTGGATCAGAGAATTACCTGTTCGGCTTGGTTCCCCGGACGTCCAGAAGTCTGTGGGGACGTCTGTCTAGATCCCAGACGTCCGATGGTCACTCCGGACGTCTGGAGGTCACTCCCGCCGTCTGGTACAACTTCCAGACGTCTGATTCGCAAAGGATGACGAATCACAACACCTGCGCACAGCCAACCCCCCTCCCTCAGTACGGTCAGTAGACAAAAGAAGAAGAAAGCGGAAACTCACCTTTCAGACGTCTGTATGATCTCACAGACGTCGACCTTGCCGTCTGGATATCAGTCCAGACGTCTGATTCTGGAAATTTTTCCAGAATCAGAACCTTGCTCGGCCTCCACTCGCGACGCCGCCCGCGTCGCACCTCGCGCGTCCGCTGCTCCGCCCGCAGCAGGTCCCTCTCCGCGACGCTCTGCGCCCCCTGCGCCCTCCGCCGGCCGGCCAAGCCGCTCCCGGCGAGCTCGCCCTCACGGCAGAGCCCCGCCCTCGCACGCCGCAGCTCCTCCGCGCCTACTGCGGCTGCCGCTGCCGCTGCGCCCTCGCGTCCGCTCGCTCTCGCGCACAGGCAGGAGAGAAGGAGGAAGATGGTGGAGACGGGAGGGGAGGCGCGCCCCCCCCCCTTTTAACGCCGCGCGGAGAGGAGAGAGAGACGGTCGCAGTCGCCTGCAGCCGCAGAGAAAGATGCAGGATCGCAGGTCTACGCGCACAGGCGCGCAGACGAATATCCCGTGCGAGCATAACTGTTCGCCAGACGTCTGTAAACTATCCCGGACGTCTGGTCAGACGTCTGGATGTGATCCCAGACGTCTTTACAGACGTCTGGGCCACCTCCCAGACGTCTTAAAAGACGTCTGGGGCACGCGCTCGTTACAATATAACAAACTCAAAGGAAGTTTCATCCCCGAAACTTGCGCCAACTAGGGTGCGGGAAAAAGATGTCCAAATAACCATAACAAACTCAAAGAGGACCGAAGCCGGTCCGAAAAGACGTACCCGCGAAAAGCTCTGGGTACCGCTCCCGCATTGCCGCCTCAGGCTCCCAGGTAGCCTCCTCGTACCGCTGGCTCCTCCACAAAACCTTTACCAGGGGTACTTGCTTTCGTCTCAACCTGCGGACGGCTCGGTCTAGGATCTGCACTGGCCGCTCGGGGTAGGTCAGGTCGTCGCTCACCTCGACACTCTCGTGACTCAGTACGTGGCTGGGATCGGCTACGTACTTCCTGAGGTTGGACACGTGGAACACGTCGTGCACACCAGAAAGCTGCGAGGGAAGGGCAAGTCTGTAAGCAACGGGTCCAACCCGCTCCAGGACCTCGAAGGGCCCCACGAACCTCGGCGCGAGCTTCCCTCTCACCCCAAACCGCTGTAAGCCCTTCATGGGCGAAACACGAAGAAAGACGTGGTCCCCGACCTCGAACTGCACCTCTCTGCGTCTGCGATCTGCGTAGCTCTTCTGTCTGCTCCTGACAGTGCGGAGTCGTCTGTGGATCTGCTCAACTACCTCCTGACTCTGCCGGATCAACCTGGGGCCAACCTCCCACTTGGTCCCCACCTCAACCCAACTCAAGGGTGCCGTGCATTTCCGTCCGTACAGAGCCTCGTAGGGAGCCATGCCGATGCTCGAGTGATAATTGTTGTTGTATGCAAACTCTGCCAGGGGCAGGTGCTCCTCCCAAGAGCCCCTCCAGTCTAGTACACAGGCACGCAAAAGATCCTCAAGTGTCTGTATCGTGCGTTCCGACTGTCCGTCCGTCTGGGGGTGGTAAGCCGTGCTAAACCTCAACCTCGTCCCCAAAGCCTGCTGAAACTCAGCCCAAAACTGGGACGTAAAGCGGGTATCCCGGTCGGATACGATCTCCCGCGGAACTCCGTGTAGTCGCACCACATCACGGATATACCTCTCTGCCAACTGTGCTGGTCCCAAAGTGACTCGGATCGGCAAGAATCGTGCCGTCTTCGTCAATCTATCCACTATTACCCAGACCGCGTCGTGTCCTCGCTGGGTAACAGGAAAGCCCACCACCAAGTCCATGGTGATGCTCTCCCACTTCCACTCTGGCACTGGAAGTGGCTGAAGCGGCCCTGCAGGCCTCTGATGCTCGGCTTTCACCTGCTGGCACACTAAGCACTGCTGCACGAACTCACCCACATCCCGCTTCATCCCTCTCCACCAGAACTCGCGTCTCAAGTCATGGTACATTTTCGTGTTTCCGGGATGTATGGTGAATCTGGAACCGTGTGCCTCAGTCAGGAGCTCTCTCAACAGCTCCTCGTCTCTGGGGACGCACAGCCGTCCCCTCAAGCGTAACACCTGGTCTGTGAAAGAGAAGTCCCCTGGGTCCCCTGACAGTACTCTGTCGCGCAAAGACTGCAAGTACGGATCGGCCATCTGTCCCGTGATGATGCGGTCTATCAACTCTGGTCTGGTCTGCCGTGTCACCGTCACTGCCCCACAGTACCCTCGTAACTCTAGAGGTCGCCAACTGCCCACCTCCTCCAAAAGGCTCCAACTCTGTAACTGTAGACTGGCCAAGCGTGCGGGCGCCTTACGGCTCAAGGCGTCAGCCACCACATTGGCCTTTCCCGGGTGGTAGGAGATGCTGCAGTCGTAGTCCTTCAGGAGCTCCAACCAACGTCTCTGTCTCATGTTGAGCTCCTTCTGGTCAAAAAGATATCTGAGGCTCTTGTGATCTGTAAAAATCTCGAAGGTCTCACCGTACAAGTAATGCCTCCATGTCTTCAGCGCGAAGACAACAGCTGCCAACTCTAGGTCGTGGGTAGGGTAGGTATGCTCATGGGGCTTCAGTTGCCGCGAAGCGTAAGCGACCACGTGACCCCTCTGCATGAGCACACCTCCTAACCCCTGCAAGGAAGCGTCCGTGTACACGACGAACCCGCCACTACTGTCAGGAATGGTGAGCACGGGAGCCGAGGTCAACCTCTCCTTCAGCTCCAGAAAACACGCCTCACAGGCGTCTATCCAAGTGAAAGGCACATCCTTCCGAGTCAACTGTGTCATAGGACGTGCAATCTGCGAAAACCCTCTGATGAACCGTCTGTAGTAACCTGCCAGTCCCAGGAAACTGCGAATCTCAGTGACTGAACGCGGTCTCTCCCACCTGAGCACTGCCTCGACCTTGGCGGGATCCATCGCCAGGCCGTCTCCAGAGATCACATGACCCAAAAAGGTTACCTCCCTCAACCAGAACTCGCACTTGCTGTATTTGGCGTACAGCCTGCGTCGTCTCAGAGTGTCCAGAACCATCCGCAAGTGCTGTCCGTGCTGCGTCCGATCTCTAGAATAGATGAGTACATCATCTATGAAAACCACCACAAACTGGTCCAAGTACGGTCTGAACACCCGGTTCATCAGGTCCATGAAAGCAGCGGGGGCATTGGTCAGCCCAAACGGCATGACCAAAAACTCGTAGTGTCCGTACCGGGTGCGGAAAGCTGTCTTGGAGACGTCGGTCTCCCTGATCCTCAACTGGTGGTATCCAGACCTCAAGTCGATCTTGGAAAACACCGTGGCACCCCGCAACTGGTCAAACAAATCGTCAATCCTCGGCAGCGGATATCTGTTCTTGATGGTGACCCTATTCAGCTGTCGGTAGTCCACACAAAGGCGTAGGGTCCCATCCTTCTTCTTCACAAACAGTACCGGGGCTCCCCAGGGAGACGCACTGGGCCTCACGAAACCCTTCTCCAAAAGGTCCTGCAACTGAGACTTGAGCTCTCGCAGCTCAAGCGGTGCCATCCTGTATGGCGCGGTGGAGATGGGGCTGGTCCCTGGTACTAGTGAGATCTCAAACTCGATCTCACGCTCGGGCGGTAGTCCTGGTAACTCGTCTGGAAACACGTCGGGGTACTCTCTGACCACCGGGATGCTCTGGAAGTCTGCCACGGGGCTATGCTCTGCCACCACACAAGCTAAGAAGCCCTCACACCCCTGGCTCAAAAGTCTCGCCGCCCGAAGTGCCGAAATGCACCTGAAACCTCCATCCACTGGCTGCCCGTGAAACTCGAAGGAAGGAAACTCCGGAATGGAGAAGACAATCTTCCTCTCAAAACAGTCTACCAAGGCGTGGTAAGCGGACAGCCAATCCATCCCCAGAATCACTCCAAAGTCCTCCATCTGTATCATAATCAGGTCAGCTGGCAGGCTGTGTCCCCCGATGCTGACCCCGCAACCCGTGTACACCTCCTCAGCTACAAACAGCTGACCACTCGGACCTCTGATTACGAACGGGTTCTCTAACAATGTATAATCCTGGTCCAAACTAACTGCGAAACTGTCTGCGACAAACGAGTGCGTAGCGCCGGAATCGAAAAGCGTGTAAACGAGTCTGCCAGAAACTGAAACCATACCTGCTACCACGGATCCCGAAGCTCTGGCGTCCCTGTGTGCTAGGGCGTTGATACGCCCCTCAGCTCTAGGTGCGGACGAAGCAGCCACACTCTGCGTCGGACGGGTAGGTGCTGGCCGGTACCCTCCTCGCGACTGCGGTCCTCCTCCTCGCACCTGGAAACCGCGGCCTCCTGCGCGCCCTCCAGTGCTCTGCGCGGGAAGTATCTGCTGACCTCCTGCCCTAGATGGGCAGTCCCTCCTGACATGGCCCGGCTGGCCACACTGGTAGCAGAGGGGAACCCGACTCCCGCCCTCAGTGAGTCCCTGCTGTCGGCTAGGCGGGGGTCCGGTGCTGGCGACTGGCCCCTGTCGAGGGCCCCCAAAGGCCACTGATGGCCCTGCACAACGTGACGGCTCTCCTGCGGACGCCACGTGTCTCCGCTCTCACCGGCCCTGTGAGAAGTCTGGCTGAAAGGGCCTCTTCCGCCCACCGTCGGTCTCTCGCGCGGACGGGTTGGTCTCCTCGTAAGTCATGGCTGCCTCTACCACCCTCGAAAACGTCGGCAGCTTCAGGGGTTTGACATACCCCCGGATCGCAGGCCGGAGCCCCTCGGTGAACCTCCAAAGGCGCTCCTCCTCAGTGGCTACCGCTGTCGCTGCAAAGCGGGACAGCTCCAAGAAACGCGTGCGGTACGCGCTCACGGTCATCGTCCCTTGGCGGAGAGTGTGGAACTCCCGCCTCCTCTGGTCCTGCCACGTCTGGGGAAAGTACTGCTCGCAGAAGAGGGTGACGAACTGGTCCCACGTCGGCTCGTCCCTCTCCTGTCCCCGGACCGCCCTCCACCACCGGTGTGCCGCACTCTCCAGCTGGTACGTGGCAAAGGCCACGCGGCACTCCACCGGGGGGCGAAGGGTGTCGAAGATCTTCTCCAGCTGCTCAAGCCAGTCCTCTGCCTCGGTCGGGTCCTCATCCCCCTTGAAGGAGGGGGGCTTCAGCTTCCGGAACTGTCCGAAAAGCTCGAAGTGGTGCTGTAGGGGAGGTGCTGGTGCACCTCCAGGCGAAGGTGCCTCGTGTACAGAAGTGTCGGAGGAAGGTGGGGGCGGCAGGGGCCCATCCCCTCCCTCGTGTCCGGCGCCGCGTCCGTCGCGTGGTCCCACAGAGGACTCCCCCTCTGCAACCCCAGGAGGAGGTGCTCGGGGCGGTGGGTGGAGCTCCTCTCGTACAATATCCCGTATCAGTCTGGCGAGGTCCTGGGCCTGGATGACAGGGAGTGGTGGCTGGTCCACCGAGACGTCAACGACAGCACGTCCACCTCGCCGACCTCTCCCTCGGCCGCGCCCGCGGCCAGTCTCGCCAGTCCCACGACGAGGCATCTCCTGCAAGGAGACGCGAAACAAAACGGAAACGTCAAAACAGACGGTACCTAACAACACTTCTAAGAGCTCATGTCAAGAGATATGTTGTGGTGGCTACTCTAGCTATAAACATGTGAATTGGTTATTTTCCAGTCAGTTGATTCACTTCTCGGGACGACCTTGCTCTGATACCATCTTGTAACGACCCGATTCCCGAGTCCCTACGAGACACGAGAACCGGACCGACTCGACTAATCCCAAGACCCAGTCGTCCAACGAGGAAGTAACCAAAAGACAGTAAAATAAACCACATTCAGCATGAATATAACTAACAGTAAGAAAGTACAGCAGTAAGGAAAGAAACTACTACAGTAGGTACCACCACAACAGTAAAGCAACATTTATCATATAACAAAAACTGCAGGTAAAGAAGGTACAGTGGAAACAAAACTACTCACTAGAACAGAAACAAAAGAAGGTACAAAGCTGTGGTAACTCTACTGGACCCTACTCGGCCCAGCGTCCTCTGCAGCCGCCGACCCTGGCTGCTCAACACCTGGTCCTGAAAAGGTAACGAGTGTAACACGTCAGCAAAACGCTGAGTAGAGTGGCAAACTAACTAAAGGCAACAGTAGAGTGTACAGTAGCTGTTATGTTCTATTACTTCCTTTATTTACATCTTTCAATTTTTCTCACTATTTCATTTACTTCTCAGATCCTTTACTTGATCTCGAATGTCCTCGTGGGACGATCTTGATTGCAGCCTTTTCCAAAAGTAGAAGTAGCACGTGGTGCTCTCCTGGCCGGGAGAGTCCCCCGTGGTGATCCTACCCTCAGTCAACCACCCCAGGGTCACTGACAGACGTAACGGTGACTACGGCACGCGCGATAAACGCACAGGTAGCTAGCCCGCACTGGCACGCGGTCAGTCGTTTCCGTTAACGGGTGCGCCCAAAGCACAGCACGGAACCAGGGCAGAGCCCTCTCAGTAACAGGGGTCCAACCCCTCCACAGTAACCAAACCGGGGCCTTGCCCCTCCACAGTCTGCGCACCCTCGCCTGACTACCCTGGTTTGCCCTAGTGGGCCTAACAAGTCGGTGAAGGAGGCTAGCAGAACCCCGGGGCCCGTGGGGTAGCTAGTACTCTCCTAACACTACTAGCTCTCCTCGGTACTACGTACACGAGGGCCAACAAGTCGGTACAGAGCGGCCAAGCCTAACCCCGGTTCCCTGGGGCGGCTGGCCCCACTCTGCACTAAAACAGGTACAGGTACTTCCCTTGGTACTGCGTACCCAAGAGACAGTACAAACTACATCTCAGTTCCATTCCTTTTCTTTCCAGGAGTTCCACTCCTAATTCCCCGTAGGGTTCCGGCTCTTTATCTCAGAACATCATATGTTTCACTTTCCAAATTCACGTTCTCACATTCCATGATCTCAACATGATTCTTTATGCATAACAGGCAGCTGTTAATTAAATTTACAGGCAGCTTTATATATATTCCTTTCCATTTTTCCAAGACTGCAGTAATATACATTCCACTAGTTTTTCCATCCTAGGATTCATGCCATATCCTAGGATCTATCATACAATCTAGTTTTCCGGCCCTAGGATTCATGCAACACCTAGGAGCTATCATTCCATATATTTCTCGTTCCTAGGATTCATACAATGCCCTAGGTTCTAGTTATGGTTCCATACTTTAACAGATTTTATTAATACTTAAAACCACTCTACCAGGTACAACGGGAGTAATGGGGGCGTGGTCGGGAATCCCGCGCGCCTCCGCGACTCTCAAGACTGCAACCGAACGAGGTCCTATCACAAGGATCAAACACAAGGAGTGTCTCAAAACAGTGTATAGCTACTGTAGGCGGGTAGAGGAATAAATTCTGAAACGAACGCAACTCGAATCGCGGAAAACGGAGCCCAAACGGGCCCTAAACGGGTCGAGAAAGACAATACTGTGCAAAATCAGACGTCTGGAACTCCTTCCAGACGTCTTAAACGGTGGATCAGAGAATTACCTGTTCGGCTTGGTTCCCCGGACGTCCAGAAGTCTGTGGGGACGTCTGTCTAGATCCCAGACGTCCGATGGTCACTCCGGACGTCTGGAGGTCACTCCCGCCGTCTGGTACAACTTCCAGACGTCTGATTCGCAAAGGATGATGAATCGCAACAGCTGCGCACAGCCAACCCCCCTCCCTCAGTACGGTCAGTCGACAAAAGAAGAAGAAAGCGGAAACTCACCTTTCAGACGTCTGTATAATCTCACAGACGTCGACCTTGCCGTCTGGATATCAGTCCAGACGTCTGATTCTGGAAATTTTTCCAGAATCAGAACCTTGCTCGGCCTCCGCTCGCGACGCCGCCCGCGTCGCACCTCGCGCGTCCGCTGCTCCGCCCGCAGCAGGTCCCCCTCCGCGACGCTCTGCGCCCCCTGCGCCCTCTGCCAGCCGGCCAAGCCGCTCCCAGCGAGCTCGCCCTCACGGCAGAGCCCCGCCCTCGCACGCCGCAGCTCCTCCGCGCCTACTGCGGCTGCCGCTGCCGCTGCGCCCTCGCGTCCGCTCGCTCTCGCGCACAGGCAGGAGAGAAGGAGGAAGATGGTGGAGACGGGAGGGGAGGCGCCCCCCCCCCTTTTAACGCCGCGCGGAGAGGAGAGAGAGACGGTCGCAGTCGCCTGCAGCCGCAGAGAAAGATGCAGGATCGCAGTGCGCGCAGACGAATATCCCGTGCGAGCATAACTGTTCGCCAGACGTCTGTAAACTATCCCGGACGTCTGGTCAGACGTCTGGATGTGATCCCAGACGTCTTTACAGACGTCTGGGCCACCTCCCAGACGTCTTAAAAGACGTCTGGGGCACGCGCTCGTTACAACTCCTCCTCCTCCCATGGGTGTCCTCCTGCTCGCTCTCCTCCTCCTTCCATGCCACCGCCCACTTTCTCCTTCCACGGCGTTGCCCACCTACTCCTCCACACAAAACTGTCGCTCTCACCTCATCATCGATCCCCATAGTGCTGCCCACCTCTTCCTCCACATGCAACCACCGCCCCCTCCTCCTCCTTGGCCACCATCCGCCCACCTGCCCCTCCTCCTCCTATTGCCCCCTCCCCACATCCACCCACCTCCTCCCCCATTGCCCCTCCTCCTCCCACTACCTCCTCCCCCTAAATCACCCCCATCGCCCCTCCTCCCCCCATCCGTCCATCCTCCTCCCCTTACCTCCCCCCATCCCTCCTCCCTTCTACTCTCAAACCCACTCTCATCCCTATCATTTAATTTTTTAAATTAATTTTTATTACAAATTAATAATTATTGTATTTGATTTGTGATATTTGATTTAGGTTATAGTCGTCAATGGACACATGCACATCGACTCATGTGTTTTGCAAGGTATGAATGTGCGCATTTTTGTATTAAATATAATGTTATATTTGTATGCATGAATGTGGGGTGTACCCACTTTAATTTCAATGTTTAGAAGGTGGGGTGTACCCACTTAGGTTTAGAATGTGAGGTGTACCCACTTAGGTTTAGAGTGTGAATTGTTTTTATGATTGTGGGGTGTACCTAATTGATTTAGTAGATTAAATTTGTTTGATTGATCGTGGGGTGTACCCACTTTCTTGTAAATGTTTATTTGATTATATTATGTATGTTTGATTGATTTAGCAAATTAACCAATTAAAGCCACATTTCACTTGTCACAATCACTTTAAGAACAATCTAAAACTCACTAAAAACCAAATCAGAGGTTGGCAAACCCTAAAATCCTAATTTGATTTTCACATCATGCTATAGATAGCATGAACATGAGAGCTCAAATCAAGCCTTGAATTCTTTATAAAACCATCTCCAAATCTTCGTTTAAACCTTCCAAACATCAATCACCCTTCGGTCTTTAGATTAAACTCGTTTTGGATTGAGACACAATACCGCTCAGGTTGGTCTTTTAATTTGAATTCGCCTAGGTGATTTGATCACCTAGATCTCCTAAACACTAATAATCAGTGTTCAAGAACTTAAGGCGATTCTAAGAAAACCAGATGGGTCATGACAAAGCCTCATCTCAATGCATTCTGAGATTCCTTGGCCCACAATAAGGAACAAATTGGGCGTATGCTCATCTGAGACTAGAAATCCAATTAGAACCCCTCAGATTCATCATAACACATCAATTAAGCAAATAGAAACTCAATTCACTCAATTAAATCTATTTCAAACCAAATTGAATCCCAAACTCTCGATTGGGCATAATCTCTTAATTCACTCTTGATTGTGTGGTGTACCCACTTTCTTATAACTGTTTATTTGATTTTATTATGTATGTTTGATTGATTTAGCAAATTAAATTTGATTCTACTATGTACCCACTTTATATTTGTTTAATGTTATTATTTTAATGAATTTATAGATACACACAGTTGCACAAATCTAGATGCACTTGAGGCCAAAAAATAGGTATTCTAACTCTTAGGTTACATGTTTTGGGAGGGGATAATAATGTCAAAATACCTACCCGTTGACACTTATGATCATGTTATACAAACAATGCAAAGTGTTTGTATATGTCACTTACATTCATGAAGCTTTGTCTTTATAGCATGCCATAAAAGTTGTCCTTTGTTCAGAGAAGTTCTGAACAAAGGGGGGTCCTTGAAGATTTGGTCACAACTTAGAGTTACTTATTACGGGGCAGTGGTCAGGATCACATTTCCTATCACTACCCGCCTCGCAAAGACGACGACGACCTCGGAAGTGGTGGAGCAGGACAGGGGGTAGGAGCTGAGGCATATGTTTATATTATTTATCTTTTCATTAGTTAGGTTTTGTATTTTGCTTATGTATATTTTGACATTATGATATACTCTTTTTATTATATATATATATATATGTTGTGTGTTGAATGTTTTATGTTGCATGTTGTATGTTGATGAACTTTTTATTTTGTGTATGTTTTATGTTTTGTATGTTGCATATGTTTAGAAACATTATATAGCGAAAAAAAAATACATATATATATACACAACGGTTATATTAGAACCGTTGTTTATATATACACGATGGTTATGTTCCAAACCATTATATATGGTTCACGTGTATCATACATGACAATTATCAAAATTGTCGTTGAATGGTACTTAACGACGGTTTGTAATATAACTGTCGTTTGTAAAAGAGAGACGACAGTTTCTAGAACCGTTGTGTAAAATACGACGCTTTAAAATCAAAATCGTCGTGTATACACTAATGTGACACGCACTTTCGCGATGATAGAATACAACAGTTTCGACTAAATAGGAGACGTTTTTCAACTGTCGCGAAAACAATCGTCCTAGTAGTGTAAGTAACAATTACCACTAACTCAAAGGCAATAGTGGCAACTATATTTGTCACTAATCCTAATTGTCATTTGACAAAATGTTATAGTGGCATGTATAAAAATTTTACCACTAAATCAATGGAATTAATGGCAAATGCAATATATTCCACTATCTAATTTGTCGCTAAAGGCTTTTTTTTGTACTGGCTTGTAATGGGTTTTCTTGTTAGATAAGCGTGTATTTATATTTCAAATATTGAAGAATCCTCTAGAACACATGGATTACATTTAATTGGATTGAGTTAGTGATTGCTAATGCCATAAGCAATTGTATGAACTGGATGAAGTTTTAAGTCAAGATTTTGAGTAGATTTTGATGTAAATGAAGTTTCCATGAGTTGTCAAAAGATGTAAAGTCAAAACAAGCATTTAACTAGACATGCATATGTTGTTTGGATCTCTAAAATAGTTTAGAAATCGTGTTTATAGTCAGTATGAAATTCTTTGTCAGTAATTTGTGTATGCTGAAATCTATCTAAAAGTGTTGATTTGTTGTAATTCAGTGATTAATCCATGATTTGATGTTTGAATTTGATTCTAAATGATATCTAGAAGTGTTATAAGTGCTTATCTTCCATTCCAGACCCTTTTGAATGAATTGGATCGCTTTGGTTACATGTCTAACTCATTAAAAAGCCTTGTCTTTGCCTAAATTGTAAATACATAAAAAAATAAAAAATAAATAAAATCGATAAAATAAATGTGTCTTGAGTAAGAATAGGATTAGTTTTAGGTGTGTGTAAGTTTAGATTTAGGTTTTGAGCTTTCTAGTTAGGAGAACAAACAGTAGAAGTTTAGGTCTTCTCTGGTTTAGAAATAAAGAAAAACAATACAAAAAATATCAAAAGAGTGTTTTGTCTCCTCTTCTCAACTTTCCCTCCTCTTCCCTTATTTCTATTAAATACAAAAAGAAAATAAAAATCTGAAAAATTCCAAAAAAATTCCATAAAAATACCTTTGTACATAATATTTATACATGTAAATAATACTGTAATGACCCGTCACACTTTTAGCCTTTTAAGATGTCTGGAGTCTCAGTCAGACGTCTGTCCAGACGTTTGGACCCGTTCTCGGACGTCTGAAAATAAAATTTTTATACTGCACACTGTGCTCTACACGCAAGCGGCACGCAGAACCCTCCTCTTCTCTCTCCCTTCCTCTTTCTTCCCCAAATCCTAAACCCCACTCCTTCTATATAAACCCCCCCACCTATCTCCTCTCCACTCCACACACCAGCCACCACCACCTTCAGTGCTATGCGGGAGTGGCGAGATGGGGGAGAGCGAGGGAGAGTGAGAGGGTGGAAGGAGGAGAGCGCGGGAGGAGGAGGAGGCCGAGGTTGGAGGAGCTTCGATGGAAGCTCGACGGACCTCACACTGCCACCGCGGGCATGTGCAGGAGGAGGAGAGGGCTCGGGGAGGCGGCCTCCTGGCCCTCTACAGCGGCTGGAGCTGCTACGGTGCAAGGCGGAGTGAGCGGAGAGAGCTGTGAGGAGTTCTTGGTACTGGAAGTTTTCCAGTATCAGACGTCTGGAGTGGAGTCCAGACGACTGACGAGGTACCTAGACGTCTGGAGTTAAAGCCAGATGTCTGAAAGCTCATTTATCGAGGGTACGTACCTCTCTGGGCCATGCATATCGCAACGTAGGGGTATATGTCGGCTGACAGCGCCTGTGATATCGTACGCAGGTGCAGCTTTGGGAAGGAGCACAGAACGCTTTCCCATGCGCTTTTGGACGTCTGATCACATCACCAGATGACCAGAGGTGCGTCCAAATGACTAGAGGCATTGTCCGACGTCTGGAACTGCCTTCAGACGATCGCAGAGAAGGTCTAGACATGTGAGGATACCGCAAGGACTTAAGGTAAAGATCTGGCACCTTTTAAGACATCTGGGATTATTCCTAGACGTCTAATTTTGAACAGTATGCACGTTTTTTACCCATTTGGGGTCCGATCGGGGTCCGTTTTACGCAAATAAAATACCTATACTTTCCTCACGAGTTCCTCTACGTACTAGAGTCCTTTGTACACTATTTTGAACTTCCTTTTGTGATGTATTCCCTGGTATAGGGTTTCAGCCTGCTGTGTGTTTGGGGCTCGCAGAGATGCCTGGGTTTGTGATTCAAGCCCTTATTACTCCCATGTTGCCTGGTAGAGTGGTTTAATTCTGTTAATAATATTTAAATAAGAATGTGCTTGTGGAAATAGCCAAATGAAACCCTAGGATGTGGCATGAACCCTAGGATAGAAAAATGAATGAACCATTTGTATTGTATGATATACTTGCATGCATGATTGAGATAAATTGCTAGCAATTACCTATATTATAATTGTGAGTTGCCTATTAGAATATGAGCTGCCTGTGAAATCACCAGTTACATGTATCGAATTATGGAAATAGGAGCTGCTTGTATATGGATGAGAAATGAATTGTGAAAGGCGAAATTTGGATCGGAATAAATGAGGTGAACATGAGCATGAACCCTACGGGGAATTAGGAGTAGAACTCCTGTGGATAGACGAAAACCTAGAATGTAGACGGGAAGTGTGCTGGCCCTTGAGTACGTGGTACCAAGGAGAGCAACTGTCCCCTTTTTGTGTAGAGCAGAGCTAACCTCCCTTGGGTTGAGACCCAGGGTTAGGATTGGCCACTTTACACTGATTCCTGTTGACCCTCGTGTACGTGATACCGAGGCGAGCTACTTGTGGAAGGAGGGAGCTAGTCACCCCACGGGGCCCGGGGTTCAGCTAGCCACCCTACACTGACTTGTTAAGCCCTCTTGGCAAACCGAGGTAGCCAGATGAGAGTGCTCAGACTATGGAGGGGCGAGAGCCCTGTTTGATTCTGAGGGGCAAGACCCATGTTCTGAGAGGGCAAGGCTGTTACGAACGCGTGCCCCAGACATCTTTTAAGACGTCTGGGAGGTGGCCCAGACGTCTGGGATCACATCCAGACGTCTGACCAGACGTCTGGGATCGTTTCCAGACGTCTAGAAATCAGTTATTTTCGACACGCGCGGGTCGTTTACGCGCCTGAGCGCGCAGACCCGCATATTCGTTATTCCCTCTGCGGCTACAGACACCCTACCACGATTCTCTCTCCTCCTCGTGCGGCCTTAAAAGGCCACGCGCTCCCTCCCGTCGCCTCTACCCCTTTCCTCTTCTCCTTCCAGTGCGCGAGAGCGAGCGCGAGAGCAGGCGCGGGGTTGCTGCGGCGGCGACGGCCGTAGTGAGCGTGGAGGGGGTGCTGCATGCGAGAGCGACGCTCAGCCGTGAGGGTGAGCTCGCCGGGGCTGCCAGGGCCGGCCGGTGGGAAGCGCAGCGGGCGCGGAACGACGCGGGAGGCCTGCTACGGCTCGAGCAGCAGGCGCACGAGGTGTGACGCGGGCAGCGTCGCGAGCGGAGGGCGAGTCACGCCCTGGTTCTAGAAAAATTTTCAGAATCAGACGTTTATGCTGATAGCCAGACGGCGAGGTGGACGTCTGAAAGGTGAGTTTTCTGTCTTCCTCTTCCTTCCTGTCGACTGACCGTACTGAGTGAGAGAGATGGGTGTGCGCAGGCTCGGTGATTCGCCATCCAACGCGAATCAAACGTCTGGCTGTAGTACCAGACGGCGGGAGCGACCTCCAGACGTCCGGGGTGACCATCGGACGTCTGGGAGCTAGGCCAGACATCCCCGCAGACTTCTGGACGTCTGGGAAACCACGCTGAACAAGGTAATTCTCTGATCCACTTTTTAAGACGTCTGGAAGAAGTGCCAGACGTCTGATTTTACACAGTTTCGTCGTTTTTGACCCGTTTAGGGCCCGTTCGGGTTCCGTTTTCCGTGTTTCGAGTTGCGTTCTTTTCAGAATTAATTCCTATACCCGTATACAGTAGCTATACACTGTTTTGAGACACTCTTTGTGTTTGATCCTTGTGATAGGACCCCGTTCTGTTGCAGTCTCGGGGGTCGCGGAGGCACGCGGGATTCCCGATCACGCCCCCATTACTCCCGTTGTACCTGGTAGAGTGGCTTAAAGTTATTAATAAAATCTGTTAAATTATGGAACCATAAATAGAACCTAGGACATTGCATGAATCCTAGGAATGAGAAATAGATGGAATGATAGCTCCTAGGTGTTGCATGAATCCTAGGGCTGGAAAACTAGATTGTATGATAGATCCTAGGATATGGCATGAATCCTAGGATGGGAAAACTAGTGGAATGTATAATACTGCAGTCTTGGAAAATGGAAAGAGATATAAAGCTGCCTGTAATTTGAATTAACAGCTGCCTGTTGTGAATAAATAACGTGGTTGAGAACATGGATTGTAAGAATGTGAAACTGGAAAGTGAAACCTGGATGTTTGAGTAAAAAGGATGGAACCCTACGGGGGAATTAGGAGTGGAACTCCTGGAAAGAGAAAGGAATGGAACTGAGATGTAGTTGTGTACTGTCTCTTGGGTACGTAGTACCAAGGGAAGTACCTGTACCTGTTTAGTGCAGAGTGGGGCCAGCCACCCCAAGGACCCGAGGTTAGCACCGGCCGCTCTGTACCGACTTGCTGGCCCTCATGTACGTAGTACCGAGGAGAGCTACTAGTGTTAGGAGGACACTAGCTACCCCACGGGCCCCGGGGTTCTGCTAGCCTCCTACACCGACTTGTTTAGGCCCACTGGGGCAAACCAGGGTAGTCAGGCGAGGGTGCGCGGACTGTGGAGGGGCAAGGCCCCGGTTTGGTTACTGTGGAGGGGTTTGACCCCTATTACTGAGAGGGCTCTGCCCTGGACTGGTTCCGTGCTGTGCTTTGGGCGCACCCGTTAACGGAAACGACTGACCGCGTGCCAGCACGGGTTAGCTACCTGTGCGTTTATCGCGCGTGCCGTAGTCACCGTTACGTCTGTCAGTGACCTTGGGGTGGTTGACTGAGGGTAGGATCACCACGGGGGACTCTCCCGGCCAGGAGAGCACCACGTGCTACTTCTACTTTTTGGAAAAGACTGCAATCAAGATCGTTCCCACGAGGAACATTCGAGATCAAGAAAAAGATCTGAGGAATAAATGAAATAGTGAGACAATTGAAAGATGTGAATAAAGAAAGTAATGGAACATAACAGCTACTGTACACTCTACTGTTGTCTTTAGTTTTAGTTGCCACTCTACTCAGCGTTTTGCTGACGTGTTACACTCGTTACCTTTTTCAGGACCAGGTGTTGAGCAGCCAGGGTCAGCGGCTACAGAGGACACTGGGCCGAGTAGGGTCCAGTAGAGTTACCACTGTCTCTTGTACCTCTTTTGTTATGTTATAGTGAGTAGTTCTTGTTTCCGCTGTACTTTTCTTTACCTGCAGTTCAAATTATATGATGAATGTTGTTCTACTGTTGTGGTGGTGTATACTGTGGTAGTTTCTTTCCTTACTGCTGTACTTTCTTACTGTTAGTTATATTCATGCTGAATGTGGTTTATTTTACTGCTCTTTTGGTTACTTCCTCGTTGGACGACTAGGTCTTGGGATTAGTTGAGTCGGTCTGGTTCTCGTGTCTTGTAGGGACTCGGGAACCGGGTCGTTACAAAGGCCCTATACTGTTCCGTGCTATACTTTGGGAGTACCCGCAAGCGGAAATAACTGACCGTGTGTCAGTGCGGGGTAGCTACCCGTGCTCTTATCACGCATGCCGTAGCCACCGTTACGTCTTGACAGTGACCTCGGAGTGGTTGACTGGGTGTAGGACTACCACGGGGGACTCTCCTGGCCAGGAGAGCACCATGTGTACCTTCTACCCTACGGAAAAGACTGCAATCAAGATCGTTCCTATGAGGAACATGCAAGATCGAGAATATCTGGATGCTTGAGCAAAATAGGTGAAACGGAAATATATATATAACTGTTGAACGCTATGAGTTTCTATACTAACATGTTTGGTTTTGAAAACCTTGTCGTTGTAGTTTGAAAGCGAAGAACTCGTGTTCAACAAATAAAATTTATACCGGAATAAAAATCCCGGGTCGAACTCAGGGAGGCTACGTTGATCTATATTCACAATTATATTGTTTTAGAATTTTTCTTGAAAAGTGAGGCGATGTAATTACAATGAAGCCATAATAACAATCAGACTAAACTAGAGAGAGAGAAAACATGCATTCAATAATTCAAAATGTTTATACAATAAAACCAAAGAAGAATTACACTAGAAAGCGGGAAATCAGCTACACTAGAAAGTAGGAAAATTCTACACTAGAAAGCAGTAAATCTATTCTAGAAAGCAGTAAAAAGAATGGGGAGAGAGATATCCTCCTCGACGGTCGCTTGGAGGACGAGCCGGACGGGACGACTCCTGGACGAAGAAGGACGAACCAGGACGAAGGAGGGCGAAGCAGGAAGAATAGGAATGGGGCAGCATGTCGTCGTCATTGCGGGATCCACTTCCGAAAGGGGGATGAAAAATTGACTTTATCTCGCGAGAAGCATCCCGGGTGTAAGACAAGCTTCTCTTGAGCTTTAGAGAGGGAGAGAAGAGAAGGAAGGGATCCGAATTTCGTGTGGAGGGGGTCTTCTTTTATAGTTGCAAGGAGTGAGGGCAATCTGGTTATTACAACTCTAAAAACATTAATTCAAGACCTTTAGTGATGGATAAAACCGTCGCTAAAGATCCGAACGTGGCCTTCGTGGGCGGCGTGCACACGCCTGCTCACCTCCTCGCGCGTAATGCACGTGCACGTCCAGCTGATCTCAGCCGTCCGATCGCGAGATCGGACGGCTTAGATTGCGCCTCCGCCTGCCTCCTCTGCGGGCCCGCCCGCGTGTGATTCCGCGTGAGGCGCGGCATGCGTGAGAGTGTCATCTTGATTGAGCATGCGTGGTCGTTGGATCGTGATCGTGCGGTCGATCGGGCATGCGCTTCCACTCCAATTGCAGCACGACATGGATCGAACGTGCACCTGCGCTTCGTGTTAAAGCGCTCGACCAACGCGCTATGGGTGCGTTTGTGTCGAGCGCCTAACTTAAACGCGACCTTCAGTGGGTGCGTGCGAATGATTGGGCGGCCGAGATGGCGTCACGTGGCGCCATCTTGGCCGTTCATCTTCTGGATGATGTAGATGGTGCCACGGGTGTCCGATTGACTCGATTTTTGCATCGTTAGGCTGCGACCGTCGATCCGAATCCATCCGTGAGATCAGATTTGTCGTTTGAAGTGTGGATTCACACCATCTTGGCCCTTGATCTTTTAGGGTTCCCCGATCTCTATCTGATCTACAAATGTCTGATTAGGGCGATCTTGGAGTCGTTGAACTCCAATTGTCGCCCTAATCACATCTGTACGGTTGGATCTTCGATCCGAGGCCCCGATAAAAAGTTTACCCTGTCCATGAACATAAAAGGAGACAATTAACCTCTATTTTATTCAAACTACTCTAATTGCAAGATGATGCATGTTATGCAATATTTATATCATGCAATGCAATCCTATGCTTAAGAACATGCATAAATAGACATCTTAAGTAGTGTAAACATGTTTACATCATACCCCCATGCCTATCTTTTGCTAGTCCCTAGCAAAAACTATATGCTATTTATAAAAGAATCAGGTTGGATTACTTGGACATGAGTTATTTTCAATCACTAAGAAAGTGTCTACTTAGGATCTAAGCTTTCAAAGAAACAACAATGCCAGAGTGTTTTCCAAAATGCAGACCACCTCAAGCCCTCGCCTTATTCAAAGAAAATTTTCTTTTTCTCTTTTTCCTCTTTTCTAATTTTTTTGATTTTCAAGTTTTAGGGTTTAAGAGTGGCTTTCTACGGCCATTCAACTCACCCAAGATTTGATGAGAACCCTAAGTTCTAAGCTTCTTATTATGAATGTGATAGACTCGTTGATCGGCAGTTAAAACGGACTTTGGATTTCTACGCCCCTAGGTGACCTAAAAAAGAGAATTCTGCCTAAAGGTGTATCTTTACAACCGGTAGTTTTCTCCCTACTTTTATTTTTTACGGGGTCAACACAAGGGTGAATCCAGTGTATATCTCCCCGATTTATTCTACTTCTTCGCTTCTTCCAAAGTGTTTTGGGAATTTTCAGTGCATTTATTAAGCTGGGTTCTGGACAACCAGTCGATGAGCTGTTACCACCGACAACTTGCCAGCCATACTCGTGCAGCGAAGTGTGGCTTATTTCTTTTTTTATTTTCTCCTTTTCTTTTTGATTTTTTTTTATTTTTTTTTAAAGTAGGTAGCTTCTCTGGTTTAAGATTTACCTAAAGGCAACAAAAAGAGAAAGGTCCAGTGACTGGGCTCTGAACAACCTACCTATGGGCTGTTACCCACGATAAATTGCTAGCCATATCACCCTAGAAGGTTCATTAGCTACCCAATTTCCGTTAGAATCGCCGAACAATGAGTCAATGACTAAATAGTGTGTAGATGCTTAAAACTCAAAATTTCCTCAAATCAGAGGGTGGGTTGATAAGTCGTGTACTTATCATCCAAACTTATTTACTCCAATTAAAATAGAATTTAGCTTGGTGAGGACTCGAAAAATAAATCCACATTTTAGTAGATACACGGGCTGATTAAGTCCAAAGACCTGAAGGGTCTTTGTGTTCAAATCCTAATGTAAAATTTCCTAAGATTGAAAAGTCCTAATGTCCAACTATTCCTTCCTAATTCTTTTTCTTTTATGTATAAATGAGAAGAGAAAAATAATTTACATGAATTTCACAAAGCTGACCAAATGATTCAAAAATGAATCCACCACCAAAATGTTGAACGTACGAGTTGCTACGCTAACGTGTTTGGTTTTGAAAACCTTGTCGTTGTAGTTTGAAAGCAAAGAACTCGTGTTCAACAAATAAAATTTATACCGGAATAGAAATCCCGGGTCGAACTCAGGGAGGCTACGTCGATCTATATTCGCAATTATATTTTTTTAGAATTTTTCTTGAAAAGTGAGGCGATGTAATTACAATGAAGCCATAATAACAATCAGACTAAACTAGAGAGAGAGAGCAAACATGCATTTAATAATTCAAAATGTTTATACAATAAAACCAAAGGAGAATTACACTAGAAAGAGGGAAATCAGCTACACTAGAAAGCAGGAAAATTCTACACTAGAAAGCAGTAAATCTATTCTAGAAAGCAGTAAAAAGAATGGGGAGAGAGATATCCTCCTCGACGGTCGCTTGGAGGACGAGCCGGACGGGACGACGCCTGGATGAAGAAGGACGAAGCAGGATGAAGGAGGGCAAAGCAGGAAGAACGAGAACGGGGCAGCACGTCATCATCGTCGCGGGATCCGCTTCCAAAAGGGGGACGAAAAATTGACTTTATCTCGCGAGAAGCATCCCGGGTGTGGGACAAGCTTCTCTTGAGCTTTGGAGAGGGAGAGAAGAGAAGGAAGGGATGAGAATTTCGTGTGGAGGGGGTCTCCTTTTATAGTTGCAAGGAGTGGGGGCAATTTGGTCATTACAACTCTAAAAACATTAATTCAGGACCTTTGGTGATGGATAAAATCGTTGCTAAAGGTCCGAACGTGGCCATCATGGGCGGCGCGCGCGCACCCGCTCACCTCCTCGCGCACCCGCTCACCTCCTCGCGCATAACGCACGCTCACGTCCATCTGATCTCAGCCGTCCACTCGCGAGATCGAACGGCTTAGATCGCGCCTCCGCCCGCCTCCTCTACTCGCCCGCCCGTTTGTGATTCTGTGTAAGGCATGGCATGCGTGGGTGCGTCATCTTGATTGAGCGCACGAGGCTGTTGGATCGCGATCGTGCAGTCGATTGGGCACGTGCTTCCACTCCAATTGCAGTGCGACGCGGATCGAACGCGCGCCTGTGCTTCGTGTTAGAGCCTAACTTAAGCGTGCTATGGGCGCATTTGTGTCGAGAGCCTAACTTAAGCGCGAGTGCATCGTAGCCGTTGGATCTTGATCCAACAGCGGGGAAGGGCTGATGCGGAGGCCTTCAGTGGGTGCGTGCGGACGATTGGGCGGCCAAGATGGCACCACGTGGCACCATCTTGGCCGTTCATCTTCTGGATGATGTAGATGGTGCCACGGGTGTCGGATTGACTCGATTTTTGTGTCGTTAGGCTGCGATCGTCGATCTGAGTCCATCCGTGTGGTCGAATTTGTCGTTTGAAGTGTGAATTCACACCATCTTGTCCCTTGATCTTCTAGGGTTCCCCGATCTCTATCTGATGCTACAGATGTCTGATTAGGGCAATTTTGGAGTCGTTGAACTCCAATCGTTGCCCTGATCACATCTATATGGTTGGATCTTCGATCCGAGGCTCCAATAAAAAGTTTGCCCTATCCATGAACATAAAAGGAGATAATTAACCTCTATTTTATTCAAACTACTCTAAATGTAAGATGATGCATGTTATGCAATATTTATAGCATGCAATGCAATCCTATGCTTAAGAACATGCATAAATAGACATCTTAAGTAGTGTAAACATGTTTACATCAATAACAGATAAATAGAAATGAGAATTAAACCTATTGCTTTTACTATTTTTAGATAATATAGATACCACTCTACTCAGCATTCACTAACTCTGTCTTTTCATAATACTGTTTAGTACCAGGAGTTGAGTAGCCCGAGCTTCTGGCTGCGGAAGGTGCTGGGCCCAGTCGAGCCCAGCCTTAGTTTCTTCAGTACTTCCTTTTATTTTCTCTACTGTTGTAGTAAGAAATGGACTTTTAGTTACTATTTTGTTCCTACTGTTTACTTCCGCTTTCCATTGTTATTGTTGTTGTGGTGGCATGTACTGAAACAGTAGATTTATTTTCCTTTACTGCTTGAACATTTCTTCTGCTTAGTTATATTGCATATGTGAATGTGGTTTACTTTTCTGCTTTTGGTAATTTCTTGTTGGACAACTGGGTCTTGGGATTAGTCGAGGCGAGCCAGTCTCGAGTCCTGTAGGGATCTGGGAATCGGGTCGTAACAAGATGGTATCAGAACAAGGTCGTTCCAAGAAATGAATCAATTGGCTTTTGAATAACCATTCACATGCATATAACTAGGATAGCCACTACAACGTATCGCCTTGATATTCGTTCGAGTCTTTTCTCGAAGAAATTTGGTATCGTTGACCCTCTTGTTCTGTCTTTTGCGTCTCCTTGCAGGAGATGCTGATGAGAAGCTCATCATGATCTTTAATTACCCCTAATTAACTAGTCTTCCTAGTTAATTAGCTAAGAATACATGAAAATATGGGTTAATTATTAAATAAGGGATATATAGTAAAGGACCTTAAAATAAGTTTAAAATGCTATTTTAACATCCAATTAATATTATTAATAATCTAATTAATAATTGGACTCCAGATATTAATAATCATTCATCTAATTAATAAGTTAACTAACTTAAGCATAATGTATACATAAGTATGTAATAACTTAACATTAGTTAATTAAATAAATTAATCTAGAAAGGTCAAAAATGTAAATTCAAGGTATAAATATAATAATTACCTTATTTACAATCATATATAAAAAGTTGAAAAAGATCTAAATTAAAATAAGCTTTAAAAATTGAGTTTACATTTTGGTCCTTACAATTCATTTCAATCGGGTCCTTATTTTTCATACAGGTCCCTAAGTTTTATCACAGCTAGGTCCCCGACTTCTTGTTCTTCTTCTCTTCAACCGGTTGAATGGCTGACGATCGAGGGTGCTTCCACCGCTCGATCACCGCCTATGCGACGTCACCTCACCTTCTCCAAGCTCCTGGAGCTTGCACTCACCATCCCATCTTCATCCATCAGTCTGGATGATACTTTTATCCTAATTTAGGGTAGGAGATAACTTCACCGTCATCGGAGAAGATGCCGGTGGTTAACCTCCTCCTAGCCTCATATGCGTCCAGATTCCTCCTCCTTCGTTGCCGTCGACTATAAATACCCCCTGACCCCCTTGATTTTCTTCAAGTTGGCTCCCTTCCCTCTTCTTCATTGCTGCCAGCCCCAATAGGTTATTCCCTCTACAACTCCGGCGAACTTCCCATCTCATTTTCCGACTTCCTCTGTCCACCTTAATTGGCTCAGGAACTTCGCCGAGGTCAGCTGCGTCTCTGGACACAGGCGCTGACCAAGGAGTACCTCTACTTCATCTCACAACCGCCACTGGAGATCTTCCAAATACCCTCTGATTTCACTCCTCCGTCATGAGCCTTTGATAGAGTTCCTCTGTCCCCTTCGTCCAGGTAATAGTAGGATAGGAGTAGGAGTAGGAGTAGAGTAGTTTAGCTAGGTAGTTAGTTAGGTAGTTTTCATATTTCAATGTTCATCTTCTTCGACTTTGCGAGCTCCTTGAGCTTGCCAGAGCCCTAATTTTGTCTTTTGAATTCACTGTCCCCTTCTTTTATCATCCACGATCATTTCTAACACACTTAATCTTTAATTTGATCACTAACTTGCCTAATCCAAATCCACCTCCATCAACTACTTCTGCTGTCCATGGCAGCAGTAGTTGACTTAAATCCACCTCCATCGGATCCTCCATCACTCACTCACCATTAAAGGATCCTAATTATCATCTTAATCTGATTAAATACTTTATATAACTTAAATGCCTAATTTTATCTAAGCTCCTGAGCTCGCTGTCAGTGGCGGCTCAGGAGTAGTTAAAACTTAAAATTATTTATATATTTATGATCATAATCCTTCTTTGACTTGTCTTGACCACTCATCTGAGTGGGAGATCAAGTTCTGTGCCTTAATCCATTTGGATTACATTCAAATTAAATTTACCGTCAAATCTTACATCTAATGAGTTAATGAGGAATTTAATGCAATCCTGAGGTTCCTTGTGACCTCAGTAACCTTTTTAAATCAAAAATGGCATGAAATTTCTTTCTGTACACAAGTTTCAACTTTTTCTGGATTCACCGGAGCTCTGGCAAGCTTCAGCGAGTCAAATTTGATCTTCAGCTATTACGACTCGGTTCCCGAATCTCTACAGGACCTGAGAATGGTTTGACTCGACTAATCCCAAGACCCAATCGTCCAACAAGAAATAACCGAAAAGCAGGAAAATAAACCACATTCACTATGCAAAGTAACTAACAGTAAAAGAGTACAAGCACTAAAGGAAGTAAAAACTTCTAATAGTACATAACACCACCATAACAGTAAAGTAGAACAAACTACAGAAACAGAAACGGAAAAAACAATCTAACTCACTAGCAAAAAGGAAGTACAACAACAACAGGAACTACTGCTGGGCTCGACTGGGCCCAGCACCCTCTACAGCCGGTGGCTCGAGCTGCTCAACTCCTGGACCTGTAAAGGGTTATGAGTAAACGGAGTCAATGAACGTTGAGTATAGTGGTAACCAAACTAACTAAAGCAGTAAAAGCTAACAGGTAAATTTACTTTTCCAATTAGTTGTTTTACAAGTCATTCCTTTTCACCCATTGGTTTACTTTTTAGATCTCTTTCTTGATCTCCTATGTTCCTCGTGGGAACGATTTTGATTGCAGTCTTTTCCGAAGAGTAGAAGGCACACGTGGTGCTCTCCTGGCCGGGAGAGTCCCCTGTGGTGATCCTACACCCAGTCAACCACCCTGAGGTCACGGACAGACATAGCGGTGACTACGGCAAACGCGATAAGCGCACAGGTAGCTACCCCGCACTGGCACACGGTTAGTCATTTCCACTAGTGGGTACGCCCAAAGTATAGCACGGAACAGTATAGGGCCTAGCCCTCCCAGTAATAGGGGTCTAGCCCCTCAGAACCAAATAGGGGTCTCGCCCCTCCATAGTCCGCACACCCTCGTCTGACTACCTCGGTTTGCTCAATGGGCCTAACAAGTCAGTGTAGGGTGGCTAGCTAAACCCCGGGTCCCATGGGGTGGCTAGCTCTCTCCCTACACTAGTAGCTCTCCCCGGTACAGTGTACACGAGGGCCAACAAAAGTCGGTGTAGAGTGGTCAATCCTAACCCCGGGTCCCAACCCAAGGCGGCTAGCTCCGCTCTACACTAAATAGGGGACAGTCGCTCTCCTTGGTACCACGTACTCAAGGGCTAGCACACTTCCCACTCACATTTCCAGATCCATTCCATTTATCCACATGAGCTCTACTCCTAATTCCCTATAGGGTTCATGCTCATATTCACCATGTTGTTCCAGACCAGGTTTCATCATTCACATTTCCATTCTCATATTATACGCATGTAGCTCGTATTTCCACAATTTAACATATACAACAAGTAATGTCATAGGTAACTATTTAACTAGCACAAGCATTTCATATTTCACAGACAGCTCGTATTTATTAACAGGCAGTTATTTATATTTCTATTCATTCATTTATGACTGCAATCTCAAACATGCATACAAACAGTGCAAGTACTTCTCGTCCTAGGATTCATGCCACATCCTAGGTTTCTAGTTATTCCAATTTCACATATGCATTCATGTTTTATAATTAAAACAAGGAAAACCACTCTACCAGACAATCCGGGAGTACTGGGGGCTCGAACGGCAGGCTCACGTGCCTCTACAAGCCCTGAACACGTAATAGGTCGAAGTCTTATACCAAGGAACATAACACAATGGAATGTTCAGAATAGTATATAAGGCTTTCTAACATGTAGAGGAACTCACAAGGAAACCACGGAATCTTGTTTGTGTAAAACGGACCCTAAACAAGTCAAAAACAGGACTGCAGACCTAAATTAGACGTCTGGCACAAGGTCCAGACGTCTTAAAAGTCATCAGGGTCTCACCTCAGGTTCCTACGTCGACTTCAGATGTCCAGAACCCCTACTTGACCGTCTAGACCCAGCTCCAGACGTCCGACCTCTCCTCCAGTGGTCTAAGAGTGCTTCCGATCATCTGGTATGTTGTCTAGACGTCCGAAATGCGTGGGAGGGCATGCCCCGCACCTTCCCGAAGCTATCTCTGCGTGCGACAGACAATATCTTCCACTTTTAGCCATGCAGATCGACTTTGCAGTGCGGCTTGCATGGCCGTAATTGCAAAAGGAATGTACCTTCGCGAAACTCTTCTTTCAGACGTTCGGTGTTGTCACCAGACGTCCAACCCGTCGTCTGGATGACACACCAGATGTCTGATTCTGGGAAAAACCCAGAACCAGGCCGACCTCCCGCTCCCCTCACTGCGTGCAACCGCGACCTCTCCTCCTCGTCTACAGCTCTAACTGCAGCAGAGTGTCGAGGACATCTCCCCCGACACGCTCCTCCTCCCGTACGTGCCACTCCGGTGGTGCGTCCTCCGGCGAGCCCCCACGAGCTCGCGAGCACAAGCTCCTCCTCTCTTCACACCGCCTCTCCTCCTCGCTCCTCGCTCTTGCGCCCTCTCTCGCTCTTGTCAATCACGCTGCAGTGGAGAGGAAGAAGGAAGGTGGTGGTGGTGGAGTGGAGAAGAGAGGAAGGGGGAGAGGGGTTATATAGAGGGAGCGGCTAGGGTTTTGGTGGAGGAGAAAAGAGAGAGAGGAAAGAGGGAGACTGTTTACGCGCAGCCAGCACGCAAACACAAGGCTGCGTACAAAATTTTCAATTTCCAGATGTCTGGGAAGGAGTCCAGACGTCTGACCAGACATCTGACTGTTATTCCAGATGTCTTAAAAGGCTCAGAACAAAACGGATCTTTACATCAGCCTATAAAAGTTGATGAGAAGCTCCAGATTGATGTAATATTGGTCACTGATTAATTTGAAGTTGTTTATTTGAAGATTTAACATCTGGAGTTGAATATAAGGTTTCATCCTCTCCAACTCCGCCGGAGTTGGAGAAGCCTGACAGAGGACTAAAAGTCCTATTTGAGGGATTGAAAAGCTTCAGTGCAATGCACTGAAGATGATTTTAGGCTCAAATTAGTGTAACAAACCCTTAACTCCTCTGACGAACAAATCACTTTTAAAGTTCAGGTGACGAGCCTGGAACCCTAGATTCTTAGGTTCAATCATTTGTCTAAGGGGTTGAGCAAGTTCCTGAGGTTGAAAGGATCTTATCTTAGGCTTTAATTTCTTGTGAAGAGGCTTAGAACAGAAAGTCAAAATTTTGAGCCTTACAATCAAACCTGTGTTGGAGATCTTGATTCTGAGCTCAATTTGATGATTTAAGGAGCTTGAATTGTTTCTGAGATTCGTATGAACGACTTTAGAGTGAATTAAATGAGCTTTGTAGGTTAATTTTGTTGGAATTCAAACACTGCCAGTTTCGGTTATTTTTGAACCCAAACTGCTGGCAGTGGTTTTTGAATGAGATTTGATCATGATTCCTGCCCAGATGAGCTTGTAACAACCCTTAGAAGCTGTTCCAATTGATTGAATATGATCTTAACTATCTGTTAGACCTTTTTCATGTTTGATTATAGTTTCTGAAGCATTCAGAGAAGCTTCAACCTCCTGTGTGTTACCTGAAGCTTTGAAGAGCTCAAAACCCATTCCAGCAATTGCAGAATACCCTGTAGAAACCATTTAGAGCCTTAACTAAGAGTTTAAGTCCAGTATATTGACTCTGTAAGCATAACTTCCATTTCCATGCAGAATAAACCATAGGAAACCCATAACTCCGTCCTTCAAATCAAAGAGGAAATCTTCCCCTTAGCATTAAATTGACCTTGTAAACCTATAGAGATAATCAAGAGCTTTCCAACATGCTTTGATTCGCTTGATTTGGAGCTCTGAGCTAGGAGATATTCCCACTTGAAGTTGGCTCTGGAAGGGGAGATCTTAGTCCCACATTGGAGATCCTTGAGTGCCTGCCTTAGTATAAAAGCAATTTGTTAAGTGCGCTATGCAATCGTCAGCGCTCGGCGCACGGATACAAATGATTACGAATGAGCATGCGTGTGTGTGTGCAGGTGTGTGTGCTTGCGAGTGTGCGCCTGTGTGGGCGTGCGATGTGTGTGGCCCTGGAAGGGCGAGGCCTAGGAGGCGGTTGGGCCGGTTTGGCTTGAGAGAAATAAACCAAAAATAAACCAAAATAAATTGAACCAGGCAAGGACCTAGTAGGGTCTGGTCCCACCCTGTACAGGGTGCTGCGTATCCTCGAAAAGTCTGAGCCGCAAATCAAAAACCAATTTTTGGTTGAAGAGAAAAAAATCCGGTTCAACTGATGGTTTAAAGGAAAAGCTAAGGAGCAGAAAGAGCTGATGGCTAAGTACAGACACTAAGGGAAGAAGGAAGACTAAAGAACAAAGGCTAAGGGTAAAGAAAGCTAAGGGTAAGGAAAGGAAGAAGAAGGAGAACTCGCAAAGGCATAGAGAGGAAGGTTAACAGGCACAAAGAGACTAAAGAAAAGCTTAAGAGAAGACTAAGGAAATCACAAAGGCAGAACAGAAGAGAAGAAAAGAAAGAAAGGAAGCTCGAGAATAAGAGAGAAATAAAAGAGAAAGAGAAAGATAAAAGATAAATAAAAGAAAAGGAAAATAGAGAAAGAAAGAAAGAAAGAAGAAGAAGAAAAGTGAGAGAGAGGCTGAAGAATAGAAAGAGTAGAATTCATTTTTCTTGCTATTTGTTGAATTTCTTTTTGTTTTCAACTGTTGTAATAAGGCATACTTTGACTAGATGAACTCTTATTTGCCTTAATTCTTTTGAAATAAATGTTGTAAATGTGATTTCATATGGGATTTTGCATATTTCCTCAATTTAAATCATTTTGCAAAATTCATGTTATTAAAATTAACTTAATTATTCCTCCTATACCTATAAGATGTTTAGAATTAATTAGTGAATTTAAAATTATGTATACTTCCTAGCGAACGACCTGAACTCAACCAGTTAAAAATCTAAAATTTTATATTAATTCGACCCTATACTACTAAATCGACACAATTTTGAGTTAACCTAAGTTACTTTCTTCTACTCTTAATTAAGCAAAATTAACTTAATTAACTGAGTTGAGTAGCATGACTATTTTAATGGCGCCGTTGCCGGGGAGGCAACCTTTTGATTCACTAAAATCTTACTTGGTTTAATTGTGTAAAATAGGAGGTATTTGTAATTATAATTTTATTATTTTTTATTTTTATTTTATTTTCTGTCTTCTTTTTAGGTTTACCTTTGCGGGTAATCTCAGGAAGAAGGTGGGTTTTTGTTTCACTGATTTAGCTATAAATACCATTGTAAGTATTATTATTAGTCTCTAGTGTAGATTGAATTGTTGCATTAGGTAAAAAAATAAAAAAATACAGAAATACATCCTTTCTTAGTAGAAGCAATATATCATAAGCATACACTCTTAGGAGTGCATATACCCGCTAGTATTCTCTTGCGAATCTGACTCAGGAATTTCTACTATTTTTCTCGCATCTGTGGGAAAACGCAAAAAAAATCGCGTAGATCCCTGTCTTGATATTAATAAACAAGACCACATATTTTGTTTGAAAAGATTTTAAAAAGCGGCCACTGTAATTCTTTTGATATATTTTTGAAAAAGATTAACTAAAAAGAGGAAAATTAAAAATTATGACTTAATTTGATTGCAGTATGCATGCAGGTTTTTCTATCGTTATCGTCTGTTGCATGCTATCGCGCACACAGCGCAATCACTAGAGTCACATGAGTCTTTATTTCTATCTCTCCTCTTTGCACCTCTTAGTGCTTTGGTCGAAGATCAACAAGTCTGTCTCATTACTAGAGCCCTGGGGAGCCAGTAGTGAGCGGTCTCGATCCTAGACCTTAGACCTTCGAGCCTTAAGGATGCGCACTTGCGTAGACACAGATTAGGACACGTATTCTGATACTATTACTCTATTTGTTTGCGTCAAATTACTTTGCGTATCTTAGAAATCTCTTCTTTCCTTTGAGAAGAGCAAAACCCACGTTTTCGCGCTGTTTTGTAGGTTTTCGTGCCGCTGTTTTTGTGGTGTAAGTGTGCCTTTGCACATTTTTTCCATTTTATGGATGGGAGGTGATCCTTGCATCCACCTCTTGTAACTTCTTTGACAGGTGATCCCAGGTTGGTTGCAGATAAGCAACCATTAATTTTCCCGTCTGATCCATTTACATCTATGGAATAAATGTAGAATCAAAATCCCGAGATCCCTTCTTCTTCTGGTGTTAAGACCCACAACATCGAACATCTTTTAAGACATCTGGGAGTTGATCCAGACGTCTGGACGCCTTCCCAGATGTCTGGAATTAAATTTTTGCGGTGTACGATTGCGAGTCTACGTGCGTGCACATGTAGACTGCGCCCGCCGACCTACAGGCATCTTCTTTTCTTCTCTCTCCCCCCCCCCCCGGCGCCTTCAAATAGCCTCTTCCCCCCTTCCCTCTCCCTCACCCCCACTCCACCGTCTCCTCCTTCTTCTTCCAGTGTTGCGTAAGAGTGAGAGAGCGAGGGCAGCAGCTGCTGCCAGGTGCGCGTGGGGAGGAGGAGGTGTAGCGAGAGGGAGAAGAGGTGGAGCGCGTGAGGAAGAGAGAGCGAACTTGCTGGAGCTGCCCAGGGCCGGCCGACAGGTGCGCGCAATGGGAGCGTAGCGCTGGGGAGGTGCTGCTACAGCTTAGGCAGCAGGCGAGTGCGGCACGGTGCAACCGTGAGCAACAAGCGGAAGGCGAGGATGTCCTGATTATGGGAAAATTTCCCAGAATCAAACGTCTGGACCTATGTCCAGACGGCACAGGGGACATCTGGAGTGAGATCCAGACGTCTAAAAGGTACGATATTCTCGTTCTTCTTCCTTTCTGCGGATGCGGTCATGCAGGCCGTTCCACCGAAAGCCCTGAGACGTGCCGTGTTGTGATCGTTTACGTATGCGTGCAGGTTTCGTTTGGGAAGGCGCTGACTTGTCGATCTTTCGCTTTTAAAGTCGTTTGTAGTTTAATGTGGTGGAAAAATAGACTAATCAATTTTTAACAAGAAATAACCACTCGCAGAGGAGCGGGTCGTATCCACAAGGAGGCAATAACGTATTAAAATTCGCGCCACTTAAAAATGTTTGTTCGTAGTCAATTTGGACAAGAACCAAGCCAAGATTGCCTTTAGATTAAGATTTAAGCAAGAAACAATGCTGAAATGGCAATTATGAGAAACTATAGGATATTTTCCGCAATGCAGAGTTAATAAAATAAGATTAAAATTTGGCAATGGTAGAAAATGTAAATTTTAATTGAAGGTTTCCTGTAGCAAAACAAGGGAATTTTTCCCCGTTGTCTTGCGCGAAGAGGAGCCGATGGCCGGGCGCGGGAAGCTCGGAGGAGGTCCCTTGGACCAAGAGCTTCGAATCGGTGGTGGCGGCGAGTCGCGCGGCGGCCGAAGGTGGCCGGACGAGCTCCGGCGGAGGTGTTGCAGCCGGTGAGCTCGCGCGGCTGTTGGCGTAAGATCTGCTCGCGCGCTGCTGCTGACGGCTCTGCAGGCGCAGGAGGACGGGTCTGCAGGCGGTTGAGCGGGTGCGGCTGCAGCTGGTGGGGTTGCGCAGGCTGCAGCAAGCGCGGGCGGAGGGCGCTGCTGGCGGTTCTGCAGGCACAGTGGTGAACGGCGTGGACTGCAGGCGTTGTTGGAGGGTGCAGGCGCGTGGGCGAAGGGCTCTGCAGGCGCGAGTGAATGGCGCTTGCAAGCGGCAGGCGCGGGAGGAGGCGTGCTCGGTTGTGCGGGTCTGCAGGCGCGGTTGGAGGAGGGCGCTGCAGCCGGTGAGTGTGTGGAGATGGCGTGAGCTGCAGGCGCGTGGAGATGGCGAAGGCTGATGGTGGGCGCAGTTGCGCTGGAGGCTGGTGGGTGGCGCTGCAGGCGTGGGTGCGCACGGATGAAGGCGCAGGCGCGGGGGTGGTGGTGCGGGCGTGAACGGTGAGATGGGCGAGTGATCGCAGGTGAGCGGGTACCTTCAGACGTTCGGGAAATTTTTCGGACATCTTAAGTGAATGAGAAGGTGATTGCAGTGACGGTGGTTGTGGCGGTGGTGGTTGGTGACAACGGCGAGGGAGTTGCACGCTAAGGTGCTCACGGTAATGCAGGCGAGCTTCGGATGGCGGTGTGGCCTGTCACACCACACGCCCACGGTGGTGGAGACTCGCCGCCACGGTAGAGGCCGGCAGTGTGGAGTGGAAGAGAGAGGTTCTCTCTGCACAGTGGTGGGTCGGTGGCGGAGGCCTCCTGAGCTCGGCTGCCTCCCTCCTCCTTTTGTAGTGGCCTGCACAAGTTTGAAATCAGCAGCCCGACCAGATCCACCACATCCGCTCCCCCTTGAATGGCTTCTTCACTGCATCAGCCGGGCGTTGGAGCGGCAGACAACCGTTCTGAAAGAAGAATAAAGAAAATATTGTTAAAATATTAGGGTCATTTATGTACAGACCCTCAACTTCTATGTTAATAAAAACAATGTACCTAATTGATTATCTAATTAGATGAATGCTATTCTAAGCTAATTCTAAATGCACTTAAGATATGAATGCAATGTATGGATTATGTAATTAGATTAAAACTATGAATTAATCTATTTACATCCTAATTTATACTAAATAAATGTTAGAATTAATCTAATGTATAGGCACTTAAATACTTAAATAGCCCACAACTATGGGCTAATCAGGTGCAAGGGCACACCCTCCCACACAGATCAGACGTCTGGGCACAGCACCAGACGATGGAGAGAGTCTCTAGACATCCGGAGTGATAGTCAGACGTCTGGAACTAGGTCCAGATGGTTCAGCAAGATCCTGGACGTCTGAAGAACAGCGCAGAAGTGAGGTATGATCTGAACCATCGTTTAAGACATCTGAAAGGTGTTCCAGACGTCTGATTTGGGACAGAGTTGTCATTTTTGACCCGTTTAGGGTACGTTCGAAGTCCAATTTTCACGTTTAAAATTTCGATCTTCTCATAATTAGTTCCTTTACTTGTTTAAAGTACTTGTATCCTGTTCTGAGTAGTTCCTTGTGTTTGATCCTTATGTTTAAAGTACTTGTAGCTTTGGGGGTTGCGGAGGCACGCGGACCTGCTGATCACGCCCCCAGTACTCCTGGTTTCATGGGTAGAGTGTCTCCCCTTGATTAGTTATCAACATTAATGCACTTGTAAGATAAATAATAGATCCTAGGTTATGGCATGAATCCTAAGGCTAGAAAATTAGATTGAATGATAGATCCTAGAGTATGGCATGAATCCTAGGACTGGAAAACTAGATTGAATGATAGATCCTAGGGTATAGCATGAATCCTAGGACTGGAAAACTAGATTGAATGATAGATCCTAGGGTATAGCATGAATCCTAGGACTGGAAAACTAGATTGAATGATAGATCCTAGGGTATGGCATGAATCCTAGGAACAGAAACACTGAAACGAATGTCGTGAATACATGAATTTGCAGTCTTGAAAAAGTAGAAAGAATAATGATAATTGCCTATAATTGGATAACAGCTGCTTGTATATGAATGCATATTAAAAGTTGGAAACACAGGCTATATGAGAATAAAACTGAATTGATGAAACTTAAAATTGCTTGGCCTGAGGAAACATGAGCACTAACCCTACGGGGAATTAGGAGTAGAACTCTTGAAAATAAATGGAATGGAACTGGAAAAGTAGAACGGGAAAGTGCGTTGTCTCTTGGGTACGTGGTACCAAAGAGAGCACATATTACCTCTTAGTGTAGAGGGGAGCTTGCCGCCCTCAGGTCGAGATCGGGGTGAGTTTGGCCACTTTGCACCGACTTTCTGGCTCTCGCGTACACCGTACCGGGGAGAGCTGCTAGTGTAGGGAGAGAGCTAGCCACCCCACGGGGCCCGGGGTTCAGCTAGCCGTCCTACACCGACTTGTTAGGCCCACTGGGCAAACCAGGGTAGTCAGGCGAGGGTGCACGGACTGTGGAGGGGCTAGACCCCTGTTACTAAGAGGGCTCTGCCCTATACTGGTTTCGTGCTTACTTTGGACACACCCGTTAACGGAAATGATTGACCGCATGCTAGTGCGGGGTAGCTACCCGTGCGTTTATCGTACGTGCAGTAGTCACCGTTACGTCTGTCAGTGACCTTGGGGTGGTTGACTAAGGGTAGGACCACCACGGGGGACTCTCCCGGCCAGGAGAGCACCACGTGCTACTTCTACTTTTCGGAAAAGACTGCAATCAAGATCGTTCCCACGAGGAACATTCGAGATCAAGAGAAAGATCTGAGGAATAATTCAAGAATGAGTAAATAGAAAATAAAGAAAGAAATTAAAAATAACAGCTACTTGTCCACCTTATTATTTTTCTTAGCTAGTTGGTTGCCACTCTACTCAGCGTTTCGCTGATGTGTCACCTTTGTCACATTTTCAGGACCAGGTGTTGAGAAGCCAAAGCCTGCGGCTGCAGAGGGTGCTGGGCCTAGTAGAGCCTAGTAGTTTTACTTGTGTTGTACCTACTGTACTGTTTCTTCTGTTGTAGTGAGTATTTTCTGTTATAATTGTACTCTTTTATCGTAAGCATCATGTTTATGTACCTGTTTAATTCTCTACTGTTGTGGTGGTGTGTACTGTAGTAGTTCTTTTCTTTACTGTTGTACTTTTGTTACTGTTAGTTACATGCATGATGAATGTGGTTTATTTTACTGTTCTTTTGATTACTTTCTCGTTGGACGACTGGGTCTTGGGATCAGTCGAGTCGGTTCAATTCTCGTGTCTCGTAGGGATTCGGGAATCAGGTCGTAACATCTGGTTAGGGGGAGATGCCACCTTTTGATGTTCATGAGGTGCTCCTGAACCAGAACCTTAGGATGCTTGAGCAAACTAGACAAATCAATCTATTAACAATAGCCCTAAATAATCTTCAAACTCTTCAAACCCGTCCTCCACCTCAATCTGAGGCAGGTTTTGACCTTTCTGATTTACCAATCAATCGTCCAAGGCCTCTACTTAGAGATTACTACAATCCATCTAATGCACAAGTAGAGCCTAATGTTAGGATACCTATTGGGGAGAATGATCCTGAATTGAAGCCAAATATTATAGGTCTAATCCCTCACTTTCATGGATTTGCATCCAAGGATCCATTCCAACACATTAAAGACCTAAAGAATCTATCTCAAACTCTTGGACCTTGAAATCAAAATAGGGAAATGCTACTAATGAAGATGTTCTCTTTTAGCCTTAAAGACAAAGCAGCTTATTGGTACAGAACAATTGCAAGACCAATCTCAACTTGGGCTGAACTCGAATCCACATTTCTAAAGAAATTCTTTCCTATTAGTCGAACTAATGGTTTAAGGCAAGCTATTACTACTTTCAATCAAAACCAAGGAGAACCAATTCATGAAGGGTGGGAACTGAAAGGGATGGTGGTCGGACCCGGTTAGGTGTGTTAATATGGTGATTTTATTGTTGAAATGTGTATGGTGGTTAACCTAAATCGAGTCTAACCATCTCTTTACAAAATAATTTTTTTCCTGGCCTATTTGATTTTATCTTGGTCACTTTGAGGCCCAAGGTCGAACTCAGGGAAGTGGGGTTAGAAGTCAAGTTTCTACACCTTTCCTACAACGAATCTCTTCCGTTCGTTTATTCTGTTTTTGGTGTTTTTCTGTTTAGATTTTTTTCTGATAATTCTTGTCCTTGAGGCACACCCTCAAAATTAGGTTCTTGGCTTTGAGCCAAATTAGGGTTCCAAAATTGGTCTTGCTATTCGCAAGATTGAGTACCTGCAAGTCAAGGATTATCTTTTTTCTTTTATATATTTTTTTGTTTATCTTTTTAATGGCAAGAAAGAGAAATAGAAATAAAGTAATTATAGTATATATATATGTATAAAGGGGTGGGGGGGTTGAGGCGAAGATGGCGTGTAGCACGGTGTCGAGTCGGTCGTTGTCTAGGAAGACGCAACCAACAGGACGAAGTGCCGCATGGAGTGTAAGGTGGATGGGTGGAAGATGAGTGTGAACACGCTTTTTGTACACGTGTATCGGGGAATATCAGCAACTGGTTCAGGTATTCCCACAATACAACGTATGGTAAGTAATGTGAAAGAAAAATATATATATATATATATGTATGTATATATGTAAATATATCTATATGTATATATGGTTATAAATATATAGGTATATATGTAGTTATATGTGTATATATATGTATATATTTATATATATATGTATATATATATAGGTATGTAACTATATGTATAGATAGATATATGTATAGATATATATATATATATACATATACATATATATGTGTGTGTGTGTGTGTATGTATATATAACTATATAGATATATATATATATATATATATGTATAAACATATGTGTATATATGTATATGTATATATATATGTATCTATACTTAGACTTAGTTATATAGGTAATAGTAGATATATATATATATATATATATATATATATATATAGATATATATATATATGTATGTATACTAATACTTAGTTATATAAGTACTACTATATATATAGATATAAGTATATATATATATATGTATATAAATATATGTATATATATCAATATATATATGTATACGTATATATATATAAGTATATAATAATGTATAAGTGAGAGTGTGTGTGCGAGAGTGTGAGTGTGTGTATGTGTATCTGCAGAGAGAGAGAGAGTGTTGTGTGTGTGAGAGAGAGAGAGAGAGAGAGAGAGCGAGAGAGATTGCTGAAGAAGAACGGCGTTTAAGTCGTCTACAGCCTCAGGGCCGACGTTTGGTAGCGCACGCGTGTGCGCAGGCGCGTAGACGCACGAAGAGACGCACGCTGGAGTGAGTGGCGCGGAGGAAGGAACCGCAACGCACAGCGCTACGCGGAGAGGCGGGTGCGGGTTGGCAGACGCGGACGCTGGGAGTGGGCGAGCATACGCGGGTGAAGGAAGCGAGCGCTCACAGATGCTGAAGCGGGTAGGTGCGGGCGAAGGCAGACACTCGGGCGGGCGCTGGAGTGGGTGCGGGGCTGGACGCGGGCGTAGGTGTTGGCCAGTTGCGGCGCGCCGGGTGACCGGATAAGTGAGAAACTTACCGGTCACCGCACTGTAGCCACAGTGTTCCGCTGAAACACGTGAATAGTGGCTATAGTGCTGGGGCGAGCCGCGCGACCGCCTGCGTCCGGTGCTGTGAGTGCGAGAACAAAGAAGCGGCTCGGCGCGCGCAAAAGAAGGTCTGCACCGGCTGGGTTGCAGGGAGAAGCGGGCGTACGCGAAGAAGCGAAAGGCGAGGGCAGCCTGCAGGCGCGCACGGTGGCCTGCGCACTTGCTGCCGCCTTGCTGCTGCTGCTGTAGAGGAGCTTCAGACCTTGAAGCCTGCGGCAATGGCAGAAGTGCTGGAAACAAAGAAGTCAGTGAAGAGAAGACCACCATGCTGCTGGCGTGCACGGTGGAGCTTGGCCGGCTGCTGCAGGGGCGTGCGGTGGCCGGTTGAGCTTCCAAGCTTGAAGCTTTGTGGCAATGGCCGGGTTGGCTTGAACGTTGAAGCAAGGAGAGAACCACCACACCCACCGGCTCTCTGATGAGCTGGGTGGTGGTGGACTCACAGTGGTGGTTGTGCACCACTGTGAGGTGCTCCTGCCTGCGGCGTGGCTCCTCAAGGAGGAGAAGCTGCGTATGGAGGGGAGAAGGAAGGAGGCAGCCTGGAGAAGAAGAGCTGTTGTGTTTTTGGCGTTGGACCAGGTTCCCTTTGTAAAGGAGCCGTGCTCTTTTTATAGAGGAAGAAGGCATGCACAGCCATGCCCTGGCTGTGCATGGCTGTGCATGCGGTTGTGCAGGGAGTGGCTTGCTGCAGAGCATGGCTGAGCAAGACAAGGTGCGAAGAAGAAGCCATTCCTTGCAGCCGCGGGAAGATTTCAAAGTCAAATAAAATTAAAAATAAAAAGATGGTGGATTTTGCAAAGTAGCACTTGAGGAATACGTGAATTGCGAGGCCATTTTATTCACTCTCCTCCCCTCTCAATTAAATGCATGCATGCATGTATTTTTACAATGCGACTATGTCTACCTAATATGCACTGGTAATGTTAGGAAATAGCACAAGACGGCACAGTTGCAGGTATATTTTTGCGGTGCAATCAGGAACATTTTCATGAATTGCAAAGGAAATGCCCACATCATGACATCCCTCGTTGGCAACTAATGCACATCTTCTACTATAGTTTACAAGAGGGCATTTGCAATCTAGTCGATGCCTCTTCTGCAGGGAACTTTCTGAATCGCGACGCAGAATCTGCCTCAGAATTATTTGAAGGGATGGCGGAAAACACGATCAACAACGCATCTATGTCGCAATTCACTTGGGGCGCAAACACGACTCATCAAAATCCGCACAAGGGCATTCACGAGATCGGTAACATGTCCAGTTCAAAGGACTTGGAAATAATTGCAGAAAAACTAAACAAAGTCGATATCGTAGCAAAGCATCTCGACGAGGTCAGAAATACGATGAAGACTCTTACGCCTCTACTTGCTACAAATCCCATGTATTTACTTGTTTCGCAAATTCCCGCGAGGAGGGAATTTGTGAATAATCTGGATTCTAGAGATCCATCTTCCTTGGGTTTTCTATCTACTCCACCAACCCAAGGAGGGACCTTTGTCCCACAATCTTACCCACCCTTTTCCCCACCCTTACCTTTTGCATTAAACATGCCTTATCCTCTAGATTTAAACACCATTCAGGGATACATGCCAAGATCAAACCCATATTCAAATTCCTATAATCCTAGATGGCGTAATCACCCTAATTTCTCTTGGTCTGACCATTCACAAAGACCATCATATTCGACTCAGACCAGGCAGAACCCACCAACATTGTCGTTTCAGCAACACAATGCGAGATCATTTTACGTGGGTTTGCAAAACCTCGTAGGGCCGAATAGAGATTCACAACTAGACGAAATTTTGAGAGTTGTGACTGAGAGCTAGCGACAAAATGCTGAGGCTCGTGCTAAAGTTCAATGTCAATGTTTGGCAGAATTGGCTGATCTTAGGGGCCAAATCACACAGTTAGCTGAATCTCGTCAGCTAGGGGCCCTTCCATCCCAGTCAATTCCAAACCCTAGGAATATCCAGCAAAGAAAAAACCCGGGAGTTCAAAATCCGAATTAGGGACATGTCCATCTCCTTAATCAATTACCCCTGAATCAAAATCTGAATCCACCCACTTCTAATCATGATTTTGAGTATCCTAATCAACAGCAATCAATTTTAAATCAACCTTTAATCAATAATTCATCTTTCCAAAATCAACAAGCATCTTCTTCTTCTTCATCAGCTCCTTCTCATGCGGGTATTAACTCTGTTACAACCCGCCGTGGAACTTCCACTAGGGATCTAGTTTATCCAAGGAACCTATCCCAAGACCCTAGTACATCTAGAACGACCCCTGTTTCTACACCTAGAAGAGGTGTAGAACCCGATCCCGCAAATCCCGCTAATTCACGAGGTCAGGGAAATACCTCAGTAGAACAGGAAATCCACACCCCATTCCCCGAAGCTTTGAAGAAGACTAGGAAACAAAAATAACCTGTTACATTAGATGAAGATTTGATTAAGATTTTTGAATAGGTACACATTAATATCCCACTCCTAGATGCTATCAAACACATTCCGACTTACGTGAGATTTCTTAAGGAATTGTGTACTCCTAAGCGTAAGTCGAAGAAAGGAAGCACTATGGTACTTTCAGAGCATGTGAGCTATATAATTTCAAGTACGCTTCCTCTGAAAAAGAAAGACCCAGGATCTCCATTTATTTCCTATATAATTGGGGGTCAGTGTTTTGATAGAGTTCTAGATTTAGGAGCTTCTATTAACCTCATTCCTTTCTCTTTGGTAAAACATTTCAAAATAGAAAACCTTAAGCCTACCAATGTGACTTTACAATTAGCTGATAGATCTATTAAGTCACTTAAAGGAATGTTGGAGGATGTTATTGTAAGAGTTCGGGATTTTTACTTCCCTGTAGATTTTATTGTCCTTGATATGAAAGTACCCGAATACATTAGCCACACCCTAATTATCTTAGGGAGGTCCTTTTTGGTTACTGCAAAAGTCAATATTGATTGTGAATATGGAAATATTGAATTGAAATTTGGGGAGAAGACAATTAAGTTAGATATATTTAGAGCTTCTAGTGGATTAGATTGTGAATGGATTGAGGAAATAAAATCTATAGAAGCTTTTGAGGATGACATTAGTTCCTTAGAACTAGAGAGCACACTTTTTGATATCCCATACCCTCAAAGCAACCAAATCCTTTTGTTGGAATCTTTACTCAATCCTGAATCTGAATCTGAATCTGAATCATCTAACTTACTTCTTGCAATAGAAAATCCCACCCAAAATCCTGCTGTTGATTCTACTCCTGTACTTGAATTGAAGCCATTTCCTGACAATCTTAAATATGAATATCTCGAATCTAATCAAACATATCCTGTAATAATCAATTCTCATCTATCTGAATCACAAGAATCCAAATTGATCAAGGTTCTTCGAGATCACAAGTAGGAAATTGGGTGGACTCTACATGATCTCACCGGGATTAGCCCCAATTTTTGTACTCATCGCATCTATATTGAAGATGGGGCACGACCTTCAAGAGAAGCTCAAAGACGTTGAAATCCGAATTTAAAGGAGGTCGTTAAGAAAGAAATAATCAAGTGGCTTGATGCTAACATTATCTATCTCATATCTGATAGCCCTTGGGTGAGTCCAATTCAAGTGGTACCTAAAAAGGCAGGACTCACTGTAATCAAAACTGAATATGGAGAAACCATTCCCACATGAATTGCGAATTCATGGTGATGAATCCATTTTAATGGACTTGTATTACGCCTAAGTAACTTTAATCTTACCTTTTAGGTTTATTAATAACTACATTAAGTTATAGAATATTTGTATGCATCATGATTTAAGTTTACATCTATTTTATAACATTCTATAACTTAATATGTAATGATTTTGTTGTTTTTATGTGCAGGAATGATATTTAGAAAGAACAAGGAGTTGGGGAGTAAATTTCCCCAACAAACAACCGGCGGCATATGTTTAATTTTTTCCCCATCCTCTGGCCACCCTCAACAGCCGCCGGCCAAAAATAGCAAGGGGATTTTGAAAATCCCTTGTAGCGCAGCAGGGGGAGGAGATAAAGAGATGGGAAAAGTTGGAGAGAGAAGTTCTTCATCTTCCCCCCTACGGGGAACTGCTCCATCTTCTCCACCGTGGAGAGGGCGAACACTGTGCACTAAGCACCCATCTCCAGCGCCCCTGCCAGGCCGTGCCCGTAGGCACATCCTCCCTTCCAGTGCCCGCAGGCGCATCCTCCCTTCTAGCGCTATCACCACATCCTCCCATCCAGCGCCATCACCAGATCTTCCACTGCTCATCTTCAGCCGCCCCTGCAGGTGCACCGCCCCGTGCCCCTGCCAGACCCGCAAGCGCCGCACCCTCTCCACCGCACAGCGCCCCCCCTCCGCAGGCACTGCACGCCATGCACTGCAAGCACTCGCCTTCACCCGCAGGCCTGTTCATGTGCAGCACCATCACCGCACCCGCACCAAGTGCCTGTACCTGCCTTCAAGCACCCGCAGGCGCTGCGTCTCCCTCACCCTCCAGCGCAGGTGCGCCCTCTGCAGGCGCTGCAGATAGCCCTCGTGCACCCGCACAGCGCCTCCCTGCAGTGCTCCCCCCTCAGCAGACCGCCCTCGCCTCAGCGCCTCCACCTTGCATGCCCTGCTAGGCCCGCACCCGCACAGCGCTTCCCTGTAGGCACGCACAAGCGCGCATCCAGCGAGCAGCCAGCCACACAGCTGCAGCAGTCTCCTTCTCCTCCAATAGGCTGGCGGCCCTCCTCCGCCCACCGGTTGCTGCCGGCCACCTCCGGCTGCCGCATCACCGCCGTTGCGTAGCTCTCTTCAAGTCGCACCTCCCCACCGACTCTCGCGGCCAACTGTGCGCGGCCGCACACACGAGGAGGAGAGAGGAGAAATCCTCTATTTTTACCTCTATTAATAATTACATTCAATGCCATTGTCAAGTTTATATTAATATTTTATTCTGACCACATTGCATTGATGCACTCAAATTTTCCTGAAATTATTTTATTTATGTTATGTGCATGTTTCTGTCTTGAATTTCGAATTAGAATTGCATGAAAGTTGAATTCACATGATAAGCCAGTACACATGCATCTTACACATATTTTTGGGGCTTAATTCCTGACGTGAAAACTGCATAAACACCCCTTAACTTTTAAGGAAATTGCAAACTTCATTTAAAATAGCATGTTCTTCGCATTAAAGTTGCAGAAGAGTTTGCGAACTGTGTATTCCTTGACTCATGAATTTATTGGTCTAGTCCTCCCTGTGGATACGACATCCATTCTTATGGTTTAAATTCATATCTGTTTAATCTTTGATTGAGAGATTTTCTACCACCTTTTGTGCTGCAACGATTTATTATCTTAATATTAATTATTAAAGTGAAAATCGCTCTGTCACATGGCAGGTTTGTATTGATTATCTTAAGTTGAATACTGTTACAAAGAAGGACCATTTTCCTTTACCATTTGATGAGAAACTCATCATGAGCCATAACTAGCTCATTTTGACCTAATACAAAGGATAAAAGCTCCTACATAACTCAAGGAAAGGCTTAACTCAGAGAATTCTGAGTTTAAGGAGAAAATAAGTCATAAGGGGTAAAAATGCAATTTTACCAGTATAATCTGCATACAGGGTAATTTAGGGTCCAAACATAGGTCAAACAAACCGAATAAGAAGAAAAGTGGGATGATCTGACAAGGGCTACAGCAATTCCAAGGAACTAAATGATAATCTGTAACCTTAAAACAAACCCACTTCAATTCACGAGGTTTGAGGCAAAGTAAAAATAGAATAAACCCTCTAAAATTCATAGAAAAATAATCTCTAGGGTTTAGAACCTTCAATTTGGCCTTCAGAACCCATTTTGACCTACATTGAGAACCATGCCCAATTAATAACTTAATTTGGGTTTTTACATAAATTGACCTGTCAAACAAGGTTTAATCTAGAAATAAAATTCACCATCAGATTCCTTAGGTCCTAATTAGTCATGTATAAAAACTTGAGCCTAAGAAGAAACCTTCTTGACTAACTTTACACTTTGGTCCTCATATATTTACTTTTTGGCCCTCAACTTTTGAACCCTCGCATTTTGGCCCCTAACTTTCCTTTGTTCTTTGCATTCAGGTCCTCCCTGCAAAACCTGCCAGCACCATGCTCCGGCGACCTTGCGCGGAGCATGGCGCCGCGCAGGGTGAGGGGGAGGGGCTGGCAAGTCAACCGGGGGTGCCCTGCGTCGTCAGCCGTCGCAGGAACACCCCCCTGGTCGCTGCAACCACCCATAACGGCTGTGCGAACGCACGGACGGTATGGGTATCCTTCCTCCGGCATCCTCCGGCGAGGGAGACACGTCGTCTCCCTCCGCCTTCCTCTCTGATTCGGCCCCTATAAATACCCCCGTCGCTCCACCGTTCTTCCGAGCTCGGATCTGACGGAGAAAACCCCCAACTTTCCTCTCTTCTCACTCCGGCAGACGCCCACCAGCTCCGGCGGTTCTTCCTCCTCCTCCTCTTCACTCTGCCGCAATACCAGCAGCAGAGACTTCTTCCCCTGCTCTTCCCGCGTCGCGCAATACCGGCGCGCGCTGCCTCTGCCCCGTCGTCACCGCCGTCCTCCCCCACTGGGCACCTTCTTCTCCGGCGACAGCAGGTACAGCCGTCCGCTTCCTCGCCCCCTTCGTCACTTTAGTTAGGTTAGAACTACTTCCCTCTATTCTCTCTCTCTTTTCCCCCTGCTATTTTTATCTAATTACCCCTCGACCGCGCCTAATCACCCTCACCTTCTCCGCCTCCGGCCATCCTCCGGCGAGTCGCTCCCATCACTCCAGCATCCCACACGGCTCGCCGACCTGCACATAATCTCCGCCTCCTCACCCTGATCCATTTCCGCCCTTCCAATTCCCGCCACCCGACCTCTGCAAATCCACCGAACACACCCACTTTCCGACCCACAGTCCGACCTAGGGCAGCCCTTGCACGCCGCCGCACGCCTCGCCACCACCCGCACGAGCTTCGCCGCACTCTGGCGAAGCTCCCGGCACCTTCTGATTAGGCCGAGAGGCCGTTTTGCTGTGAACAGGTCACCCGTCCTCTGCCGCCATTGCCGTGCAGAAGGAGCTGCTTTGACCTGCTGTTCCAGGTGCGCCGCGCCCAGGTCACGCTCCCAGGCTGTGCGGGGGCATTTCGGCAAAGCGTTAGGCTGCAGTTGAGGCGAAGCCCTCGCGCGAAGGCCTCGCGTAAAGCCGCGATTACCAGCTGCTTCCTTCGCGCAGGCGCCAAATTGGGGTGGGACATTTAGTCCCACCTCGGAAGACTCCGAAGCGGCGCAGCGGTATAAAGTGAAAAAGTGCTGGAGGCTTATCGCCTCAGCACACGGGGTGAGGTCCCCTTCACCCGCCCGGTTACCCGGTCTCGTCCGCGCTCACGCCCGCGGACCTGGCCCGACCCGACTTAGACTGACCTGCACTCCTTGCCCACCAAGCACGCCGATGGGCCTGGACCCGGGCGCGACCCGTACCCGGCAGCTCTGGGAGAGCTTTCCTAAGAGCGGCTTCTGTGAGAGAGAGACGCGGGGGAGGGTAGAGTTAGGTTTTGCCCCTCTGATCAAGCTGTGTAAGTGTGCAGGCACAGGTGAAGAAGAACCGTGGAAGAAGACGAAGGCTGAAGGAAGGAGGAGCACCGAGCGACACTGTAGCAGCGGCGGTTCAAGTCGTTTGATTGGAAAATCAGACGACGTCCTTAAGGCAAAGAAGGAGAAGGAAGGCGAGGCAGAGGAGGAACACAGAGAGGCCAAGTGAAGACTCTGCAGAAGAAGAAGAGCACGAGAAGAAGATCTGAAGAAAGGAAAAGAAGAAAGAAAGAAGAAGAACAGGACCGCTCTGCAGAAGAAAAAGGAAGAGACGAGCAGAAACAGCTGAAAGAAGAAGAAGAACATCACCACTGCAGATAAAGAAGAAGAACAAAGGAAGAGAGCAGAAGATCTGAGAAGGAAGAAGAGGAGAAGCAAAGAGAAAAGAAGAAAAGCCAACAAATTCTCTCTCTCTCTTTCTTTATTTTTGTAAAAGAAACTTGTACCCCTAGAATACAACTTGCTCCCTGAGTTCGACCTCGGGAACTCTTTTATTTTCCGAGTAAAAAATTTGTATATTTGAAATGATGGCAATAACTGGCTATACTACAACGCTATAACAAAACCCAGTTATACACGCCCAGCCAACGTTTCACCATTCATTAATCAAATCCTTGAGAGATTAGCTGGTAATAGGTTCTACTTTTTAGATGGTTACTCTAGATATAATCAAGTTGCAATTTTTCCCGAAGATCAAGAGAAAATGACTTTCACCTACCCCTTCGGAACTTTTGCTTTCCGAAGAATGCCATTTGGGCTTTGCAATCCATCCGTAACTTTTCAGCGTTGCATGTTAGCCATTTTTACCGAAATGGTGGGTGAATATATGGAGGTTTTTATGGATGATTTTTCAGTCTTTGGGGAGACATTTGATATTTGCTTGGATAATTTGTCGAAGGTTCTTAAGAGATGTATTGAAGTAAACCTTGTCCTTAGTTGGGAGAAGAGCCATTTTTTGATTTAGAGGGCATCGTACTTGGCCACCTTATGTCTAAGCGAGGTATCCAAGTAGATCGAGCCAAGATCAATCAAATTGCAAATCTTCCAATTCCTGACTCGATCAAAGGCATTAGATCATTTCTCGGGCATGTGGGATTTTATAGGAGATTTATACTTGATTTTTCAAAAATTGCCTGACCACTCACAAACCTCCTCACAAAGGATGCTACTTTTGAGATGAGTGAGGAGTGTATTTTAGCATTTGAGACTTTGAGAGACAGAGTTACACAGGCTCCAATTTTGCAACCACCTAATTGGGATTTACCATTCGAAATCATGTGCGATGCATCAGATTATGCAATAGGAGCTATTTTGGGACAGAAAATTGAGAAGAATTCGGTAGTAATTTACTATGATAGTAAAACATTGAATGAGACATAAAGCAATTACACAGTTACAGAAAAAGAGTTACCAGCAATAGTATTTGGATTAGAAAAGTTTAGATCTTATATACTCGAATCTCAAACTCTGATCACTCAACTATCTGACACCTTCTATCTAAGAAGGACACGAAACCTAGGTTGATCAAATGGATCTTGCTTTTGCAAGAATTTGACTTAGAAATTTGTGATAAGGCGGGTCGACAGAATGTTGTTGCCAACCATCTTTCCTGCCTTCCTTCTGATACAATTGAATCATCTCTTCCAATTACTGAACACTTCCCTGATGAACATCTTTTGACTATACCCTCAGATCTTCCTTGGAATGCAAACATTGTTAATTATTTGGTTACACATCAATTCCCGCCAGACTGGGACAGGAATCGCAAATCACAACTCGAAGCAGAAGACCAATACTATTTCTGGGAAGATCCGTATCTTTTTCGACTCTGTAATGATCAAATCATTAGGCGTTGTGTCATTTCTTCTAAGATTGATTCTATCCTATCCTTTTGTCATGACCAAGTCTGTGGTGGTCACTTTTCTGGTAGAAAGACCGCTGCAAAAGTTCTGCAATGAGGGTTTTATTGGCTGACGTTATTTGCTGATTCACAAACTTATTGTAAGGCATGTAGTCGCTGCCAAACATTTGGTGGCATGTCACGAAAAGACATGATGCCTCTAAACCCGATTATAGTTTGTGAAATCTTTGATATTTGGGGCATAGACTTTATGGGTCCGTTTCCATCCTCTTTTGGCTTCCATTATATTTTACTTGCTGTTGATTATGTTTCTCGTTAGATTGAAGCCATACCTACACGCACAAACGATCATCGAGTTGTCATTCCTTTTATACAGAGTCATATTATCGCTCGTTTTAGGGTACCTCGTGCCATCATTTCTGACGGCAGTTCCCATTTTATCAACGCTCAGATTAGAACTTAGAAAATATGGGGTTACACATCGTATTTCTGCACCTTATCATCCCCAAACTAATGGGCAAACCGAGGTCTTTAATCGGGAGATCAAAAAGATCCTTCAAATGACAATCTGACCCGATAGGAAGGATTGGTCTTCTTGTTTAGATGAGGCTTTGTGGGCTTATAGGACTGCTCACAAAACACCAATAGGCATGTCACCATACAGACTTATTTACGGGAAACCCTGTCATCTTCCCGTAGAAATTGAATACAAGGCCTATTGGGCAATTAAAGCCTATAATTTAGACCTCGCGAAGGCTGGTGAAAATTGTAGGTTGCAGCTTAGCGAACTTGAGGAATTACGTCATGATTCCTATGAGAGTTCAAAGCTATATAAGGAGAAACTTAAAGCCTTCCACGACAAATTTATTTCTCGTAAATCCTTTACACCTGGTCAGAAGGTGTTGTTGTTTGATGCCTGTTTGAAGCTCTTCCCTAGTAAACTTAGGTCTAAATGGCAAGGGTCATTTATTGTTGTTAGAGTTTTCGAAAACGGAGCTATTGAAATTATTGAACCCAATAAGGATCAACCCTTCAAAGTCAATGGTCAACGTTTAAAACCTTTCTTGGAATCACATCATTTGGGTCTTGTTAGAGAATGTTACATGCTCCACTAGGGTTTGTCACCATCCATCCACCAATCTTGTACATACCTGTTTCCTATTTTATACTTTTTGATTTTTCCACACTTTCTCTGATCTTTCAATTCATATTATATTGATTACCTTTATTTAGTCTGATTGACCACTCTGACCTTTGGTCATATTTGAAATTGTCCGCACAGAGATCTTTGATCTCCTCTATTCGACTCCTTCCATCACCCTATACTAAATGAAGTGTAACATCTTTTCACCATTCTTACAATGAGGACATTGTAAAATCTTAGCTTTCGGGTGTGTTGAAGTGAAATTTTCACTTTAAGTGTGTGTAAATAGAAAATAAAAAAAACACATAAAAATTAAATATCCATGAAATTTTAAAAAATAGAAATTCCAAAAACTATAAAAATTTCAAAATAAAAAATTTCATAAAAATTTGAAAAATTTTGAAAAAAATCATAAAAATTGGAAAATCTTATAAACATAAAAATAAAAATATACAAATACAAAAATTTGAAAAATGAAAATTCATAAAAATAATAAGAGGGGTATATTCATCTAGAATAAAGAAGAAAAGAAGAAAAAAATATATTATTAATAAGAATTTAATTTTTCTTTTAGGTCAGAAAATAAAATATATATATATATATAAAATACATATAGAGTATTTAAGAGCATTCAACTCTTATTTAGATTCTTACTTAAACATTTTGTAGAAACACACTTATGTTTTTAAAAATTTTTAAGGAAGATTTTATTTGAATTTAGAATCTTTAAATCTTTTAAGCTTTGTTTTTCTATTCTACTATTTACTTCCACTTTTCGTTGTTATTGTTGTTGTGGTGGCATGTACTGAAACAACAGATTTATTTTCCTTTACTGCTTGTACATTTCTTCTGCTTAGTTATATTACATATGTGAATGTGGTTTACTTACCTTCTTTTGGTTATTTCTTGTTAGACGACTGGGTCTTAGGATTAGTCGAGGCAAGCTAGCCTTGGGTCCTATAGAGATCCGGGAATCGGGTCGTAACAAGATGGTATTAGAGTAAGGTCGTCCCGAGAAATGAACCAATTGGCTTTTGAATAACCATTCACATGCATATAACTAGGATAGCCACCACAACGTATCGCCTTGATATTTGTTCGAGTCTTTTCTCGAAGAAATTTGGTATCGTTGACCCTCTTGTTCTGGCTTTCGCGTCTCCTTGTAGGAAATGCTAATGAGAAGCTCATCATGATCTCTAATTAACCCTAATTAACTAGTCTTCCTAGTTAATTAGCTAAGAATATGTGAAAATATGTGTTAATTATTAAATAAGGGATATATAGTAAAGGACCTTAAAATAAGTTAAAAATGCTATTTTAACATCCAATTAATATTATTAATAATTTAATTAATAATTGGACTCCAGATATTAACAATCATTCATCTAATTAATAAGTTAACTAACTTAAGCATAATGTATACATAAGTATGTAATAACTTAAGTAACATTAGTTAATTAAATAAATTAATATAAAAAGGTCAAAAATGTAAATTGAAGGTCTAAATATAATAATTACCTTATTTACAATCATATATAAAAAGTTGAAAAAGATCTAAATTAAAATAAGCTTTAAAAACTTGAGTTTACATTTTGGTCCTTACAATTCATTTCAATCGGGTCCTTATCTTTCATATAGGTCCTTAAGTTTTATCACAGCCAGGTCCCTAACTTATTCTTCTTCTCTTCAACCGGTTGAACGATTGACGATCGAGGGTGCTTCCACATCTCGATCACCGCCTATTCGACGTCACCTCACCTTCTCCAAGCTCCTGGAGCTTGCGCTCACCATCCCATCTTCATCCATCAGTTTGGATGATACTTTTATACTAATTTAGGGTAGGAGATAACTTCACCGTAATCAAAGAAGACGCCGGTGGTTAACCTCCTAGCCTCATATGCGTCCAGATTCCTCCTCCTTCGTTGCCGTCGACTATAAATACCCCCTGACCCCCTTGATTTTCTTCAAGTTGGCTCCCTTCCCTCTTCTTCACTGCAGCCAACCCCAATAGGCTATTCCCTCTACAACTTCGGTGAACTTCCCATCTCATTTTCTGACTTCCTCCGTCCACCTTAATTGGCTCAGGAACTTCGCTGAGGTCAGCCGCGTCTCTAGACACAGGCGCTGACCAAGGAGTACCTCTACTTCATCTCACAATCACCACTGGAGATCTTCCAAATACCCCCTGATTTCACTCCTCCGTCATGAGCCTTTGATAGAGTTCCTCTGTCCCCTTCGTCCAGGTAATAGTAGGATAGGAGGAGTAGGAGTAGAGTAGTTTAGCTAAGTAGTTAGTTAGGTAGTTTTCATATTTCAATGTTCATCTTCTTCAACTCTGGCGAGCTCCTTAAGCTTGCCAGAGCCCTAATTTTGTCTTTTGAATTCACTGTCCACCTTCTTTTATCATCCACGATCATTTCTAACACACTTAATCTTTAATTTGATCACTGATTCGCCTAATCCAAATCCACTTCCATCAACTACTTCTGCTGTCCATGGCAGCAGTAGTTGACTTAATTCCACCTCCATCGGATCCTCCATCACTCACTCATCATTAAAGGATCCTAATTATCATCTTAATTTGATTAAATACTTTATATAACTTAAATGCCTAATTTTATCTAAGCTCCTGAGCTCGCTGTCAGTGGCGGCTTAGGAGTAGTTAAAACTTAAAATTATTTATATATTTATGATCGCAATCCTTCTTTGACTTGTCTTGACCACTCATCTGAGTGGGAGATCAAGTATTGTGCCTTAATCCATTCGGATTACATTCAAATTAAATTTACCATCAAATCTTACATCTAATGAGTTAATGAGGAATTTAATGCAATCCTGAGGTTCCTTGTGACCTCAGGAACCTTTTTAAATAAAAAATGGCATGAAATTTTTTTCTGTACACAACTTTCATCTTTTTCTGGACTCACCGGAGCTCCGGTAAGCTCCGGCGAGTCAAATTTGATCTTCAGCCTATAAAAGTTGATGAGAAGCTCCAGATTGATGTAATATTGATCACTGATTAATTTGAAGTTGTTTATTTGAAGATTTAACAACTGGAGTTGAATATAAGGTTTCATCTTCTCCAACTCCGTCGGAGTTGGAGAAGCCTGGCAGAGGACTAAAAGTCATATTTGAGGGATTGACAAGCTTTAGTGCAATGCACTGAAGATGATTTTAGGCTCAAATTAGTGTAACAAACCCTTAACTCCTCTGACGAACAAATCACTTTTAAAGTTCAGGCGACGAGCCTGGAACCCTAGATTCTTAGGTTCAATCATCTGTCTAAGGGGTTGAGCAAGTTCCTGAGGTTGAAAGGATCTTATCTTAGGCTTTAATTTCTTGTGAAGAGGCTTAGAACAGAAAGTCAAAATTTTGAGCCTTACAATCAAACCTGAGTTGGAGATCTTGATTCTGGGCTCAATTTGATGATTTGAGGAGCTTGAATTGTTTCTGAGATTCGTATGAATGATTTTAGAGTGAATTAAATGAGCTTTGTGGGTTAATTTTGTTGGAATTCAAACACTGCCAGTTTCAGTTATTTTTGACCCCAAACTACTAGCAGTGGTTTTTTGGATTAGATTTGATCATGATCCCTGCCCAGATGAGCTTGTAACAACCCTTAGAAGCTGTTCCAATTGATTGAATATGATCTTAACTATCTGTTAGACCTTTTTCATGTTTGATTACAGTTTCTGAAGCTTTCAGAGAAGCTTCAACCTCCTGTGCGTTACCTGAAGCTTTGAAGAGCTCAAAACCCATTCCAATAATTGCGGAATACCCTGTAGAAACCATTTAGAGCCTTAGCTAGGAGTTTAAGTCCAGTATATGGACTCTATAAGCATAACTTCCATTTCCATGCAGAATAAACCATAGGAAACCCATAACTCCACCCTTCAAATCAAAGAGGAAATCTTCCCTTTAGCATTAAATTAACCCTGTAAACCTATAGAGCTACTCAAGAGCTTTCCAACAAGCTTTGATTCGCTTGATTTGGAGCTCTGAGCTAGGAGATATTCCCACTTGAAGTTGGCTCTAGAAGGGGAGATCTTAGTCCCACATCGGAGATCCTTGAGCGCCCACCTTAGTATAAAAGCAATTTGTTAAGTGCGCCATGCAGTTGTCAACGCTCGACGCAGGGATACGAACGGTTACAAATGAGCATGCGTGCGTGTGTGCGGGCATGTGTGCCTGTGAGTGTGCGCCTGTGTGGGCGTGCGATGTGTGTGGCCCTGGGAGGGCGAGGCTTGGGAGGTGGTTGGGCTGGTTTGGCTTGAGAGAAATAAATCGAAAATAAACCAAAATAAATCAAACCAGGTAAGGACCTAGTAGGGTTTGGTCCCACCCTGTACAGGGTGCTGCGTATCCCCGAAAGGTCTGAGCCGCAAATCAAAAACCAATTTTTGGTTGAAGAGAAGAAAATCTGGTTCAGCTAATGGTTTAAAGGAAAAGCTAAGGAACAGAAAGAGCTGATGGCTAAGTACAGACACCAAGGGAAGAAGGAAGACTAAAGAACAAAGGCTAAGGGTAAAGAAAGCTAAGGGTAAAGAAAGGAAGGAGAAGGAGAACTCGCAAAGGCATAGAGAGGAAGGTTAACAGGCACAAAGAGACTGAGGAAAAGCTCAAGAGAAGACTAAGGACATCACAAAGGCAGAACTAAAGAGAAGAAAAGAAAGAAAGGAAGCTCGAGAATAAGAGAGAAATAAAAGGGAAAGAGAAAGATAAAAGATAAATAAAAGAAAAGGAAAATAGAGAAAGAAAGAAAGAAGAAGAAGAAAAGTGAGAGAGAGGCTGAAGAATAAAAAGAATAGAATTCATTTTTCTTGCTATTTGTTGAATTTCTTTTTGTTTTCAATTGTTGTAATAAGGCATAGTTTGACTAGATGAACTCTTATTTGCCTTAATTCTTTTGAAATAAATGTTGTAAATGTGATTTCATATGAGATTTTGCATATTTCCGTAATTTAAATCATTTTGCAAAATTCATGTCATTAAAATTAACTTAATTATTCCTCCTATACCTATAAGATGTTTAGAATTAATTGGTGAATTTAAAATTATGTATACCTCCCAGCGAACGACCTAGACTCAACCAGTTAAAAATCTAAAATGTTAGGTTAATTCGACCTTATACTACTAAATCGACACAATTTCGAGTTAACCTAAGTTACTTTCTTCTACTCTTAATTAAGCAAAATTAACTTAATTAACTGAGTTCAGTAGTAGCATGACTAGATGCCTCGTCGGGGAGTTCTCGAGGCGAGTCGTGGTCGCTGCCGTGGACGAGGTCGAAGGGTCGGACTACCAGGCCTGAGGTACCAGTTGACCCACCTCTTCTCCCGGGAGTTCAGGCCCAGGATCTCACCCAGATGATCAGAGACATTGTGCGAGAGGAGCTCCACTAGCCTCTACGAGCACCTCTCCCTGAGGACGTGGAGGGAGAGTCCTCGATGGGACAGAGAGACCGCCGCAGTGCCGGATAAGTAGGAGAGGGAGGGGGTGGTCCTCCACCTCCCCCACCGCGCTCTGACACTTCCAAGCTCAAGCCCTCCTTGCCTGGAGGCATGCCCATTCCCCCATTGCAGTTGCACCATGAGCTTTACGGACAGTTCTGGAAGCTGAAGCCCCCCTCTTTCAAGAGGGATGAGGACCCGTCTCAGGTAGAGGACTGGCTGGAGTAGATAGAGACGGTGTTCGACACCCTTCGCCCTCTTGTGGAGTGTCGCGTGGCCTTTGCTACGTACCAGCTAGAGAGCGCGACACACAGGTGGTGGAGGGCAGTCAGAGGCCAGGAGAGGAGAGAGCCGATGTGGGACCAGTTCATGACTCTCTTCTGCGAGCAGTACTTTCCACAGACCTGGCAGGAATAGAGGAGGCGGGAGTTTCACACTCTCCACCAGGAGACGATGACTGTTAACACGTACCACACGCGTTTCCTGGAGCTGTCACGTTTTACCTCGACAGTCGTGTCTACGGAGGAGTGCCTGTGGAGGTTTACTGAGGGGCTCAGACCTACTATTCAGGGGTATGTCAAACCCCTGAAGCTACCCACCTTCTCATGAGTGGTTGAGGTAGCCATGACCTATGAGGAGACCAACCCGATTACACGAGACACCGACAACGGATAGAAGAGGCCCTATCAGCTAGAGTACTCTCAAGGCCATTGGGAGAGGAGGCACACGGCACCCACAGGAGAGCCATCTCATTTTGTGAGGCCATCAGTGGCCTTTGGGGGCCCCAGACAGGGGCCAGCTGCCAACACCAGACCCCTGCCCAGCTGCCAACACCGGACCCCCGCCCAGCTGCCAGCAGGGACCTACTGAGGGAGGAGGTCATGTCCCCCTCTGCTACCAGTGTGGTTAGCCACATCAGGAGGGACTGCCCATCTAGGGTCGGAGGATGGCAAATGCTCTCCTCGCACTGAGCACTGGAGGCCGAGCTTATGGTCGTGGTCCCCAGGCGCGTGGGGGAGGGCAGCAGTCATGAGGAGGGTATCGGCTAGCGGCTGCTCGCCCGACCCAGAGTGTAGCTACTTCGTCTACATCGAGGATTAAGGGGTGTATCAATGCCTTGACACACTGAGACGCCAGGGCTTCCGGTTTAGTGGTGGCAGGTATGGTTACCATTTCTGGCAGATTAGTGTACGTACTTTTTGATTCTAGCGCCACACACTCTTTTGTTGCTGCGAGTTTTATCATCAGTTTGGGGCAGGGCAGTGTACGGTTAGAGGATCCGTTTGTGATCAGAGGCCTAGGTGGCCAGTTGTTTGTAGCTAAGGAGGTCTACACGGACTGCGAAGTCAGTATAGGGGGACACAGCCTCCCCGCTGACTCGATTGTGATACCGATGGAGGATTTTGGCGTGATCCTAGAGATGGACTGACTGTCTGCCTATCACGCTTTGGTGGACTATTTTGGGAGGAAGATAATCTTCTCCATACCAAAGTTGCCTCCCTTTGAGTTTCATGGACAACCGGTGGACGGAGGTTTCAGATGCATCTCCGTGCTTCAGGCAGCGAGGCTTTTGAGCCAGGGGTGTGAGTGCTTTTTGGCCTGTGTAGTGGCAGAGTCTAACCCCGTGGCTGACTTTAAAAGTATTCTGGTGGTTTACGAGTATCCCGACGTTTTTCCAGAGGAGCTGCTAGGACTACCGCCCGAGCGTGAGATCGAGTTTGAGATCACACTGGTACCGGAGACCAGCCCCATTTCTACCGCACCGTATTGGATGGCATCACTTGAGCTACGAGAGCTCAAGTCACAGCTATAGGACCTGTTGGAGAAGGGCTTTGTGAGGTCCAGTGCATCCCCATGGGGAGCCCCTATGCTGTTTGTGAAGAGGAAGAACGGTACCCTGCGACTCTGTGTCGACTACCGACAACTGAATAGGGTCACCATCAAGAACAAATATCCGCTGCTGAGGATTGACGACCTCTTCAACTAGTTGCGAGGCACCATAGTGTTCTCCAAGATAGATCTGAGGTCAGGCTACCACCAATTGAGGATCAGGGAGACTGACGTCTCCAAGACAGCTTTCCGTACCTGGTACGAGCACTACGAGTTCTTGGTCATGCCATTTGGGTTGACCAATGCCCCCGCTGCTTTTATGGATTTGATGAACTGGGTTTTCAGACCATACTTGGACCAGTTTGTAGTGGTGTTCATCGATGATGTACTCATTTACTCGCAGGATCAGGCACAGCATGGGCAGCAAGTACGGATGATCCTGGACACTTTGAGGCAACGCAGGCTGTATGCCAAGTACAACAAGTGTGAGTTTTGGTTGAGGTAGGTGACTTTCATGGGCCACTTGATCTCAGGGGATGGTTTGGCTGTGGATCCAGCCAAGGTTGAGGCTGTACTCAGGTGGGAGAGGCCACGTACAGTGACAGAGATACGCAGGTTTTTGAGACTGGCAGGTTACTATCGACGGTTTATCAAAGGATTCTCTCAGATTGAGTGTCCTGTGACCCAGCTGACTCAGAAGGACGTGCCCTTTGCCTGGACAGATGAGTGCGAGGCATGTTTTCAGGAGTTGAAGGAGAGATTGACTTCAGCTCCTATGCTTACCATCCTGGACGGCAGTGGTGGTTTTGTGGTTTACACAGACGCTTCATTGCAGGGGTTAGGGGGTGTACTCATGCAGCGGGGTCACATTGTTGCATACGCTTCGCGGCAATTGAAGCCCCATGAGCATAGCTACCCTACCCATGACTTAGAGCTGGCAACTGTTGTCTTCGCGCTGAAGACATGGAGGCACTACCTTTACAGTGAGACTTTCGAGATTTTCATAGATCATAAGAACCCCAGGTACTTGTTTGACCAGAAGGAGCTCAACATGAGATAGAGACGTTGGTTAGAGCTCCTGAAGGACTACGACTGCAGCATCTCCTACCATCCAGAGAAGGCCAATGTGGTGGCTGACGCCTTGAGCCGGAAGGCGCCCGCCCACTTGGCTAGTCTACAGGCACAGAGTTGGAGACTTATGGAGGAGTTGGGTAGTTGGCGACCCCGGAAGTCACAGGGGTATTGTGGGATAGTGACAGTGACGCGGTAGACGTGACCAGAGCTGATAGATCGCATCATCGCAGGACAGATGACAGATCCGTACCTACAGACACTGCGAGACAGGGTGTTGACAGGAGACCCAGGAGACTTTTCCTTTACAGATGAGATACTACGCATGAGGGGACGCTTATGCGTTCCTAGGGACGAGGAGTTATTTAGAGAGCTCCTGGCTGAGGTGTACGGGTCCAGGCTCACCATACATCTCGGGAACACAAAGATGTATCATGATCTGAGACGCGACTTTTGGTGGAGAGGGATGAAGTGGGATGTTGGTGAGTTTGTGCAGCAGTGTTTGGTGTGCCAGCAGGTGAAGGCCGAGCACCAAAGGCTTGCAGGTCTGTTGCAGCCACTTGTTGTGCCAGAGTGGATGTGGGAGAGCATCACCATGGACTTGGTGGTGGGTCTACCGGTTACTTAGCGAGGACACGACGCAGTCTGGGTGATAGTAGATAGGTTGACGAAGACGGCGCATTTTCTGCCGATCCGAGTCACCTTGGGACAACACAGTTGGCAGAGAGGTACATTCGTGATGTGGTACGCCTGCACGAAGTTTCGCGTGAGTTTGTATCCAATATGGATACCCATTTTACTTCCCAGTTCTGGGCTGAGTTTCAGCAGCCTTTAGGACACGTTTGAGGTTCAGTACCGCTTACCACCTCCAGATAGACGGACAGTTAGAGCGCACCATACAAACACTTGAGGACCTTTTACGCACTTGTGTACTAAACTGGAGAGGCTCCTGAGAGGAGCATTTACCCCTGGCAGAGTTTGCATATAATAACAATTACCACTCGAGCATCGGCATGGCACCTTACTAGGCTCTGTACGGACGGAGGTGTATTGCACCCTTGAGTTGGGTCAAGGTGGGGACCAAGTGGGAGGTTGGCCCCAGGCTGATCCGGTCGAGTCAGGAGGTGATAGAGCAGATTCACAGACAACTCCGCACTGTCAGGAGCAGGCAGAAGAGTTACACTGACCGAAAACGCAGGGAGGTGTAGTTCGAGGTTGGGGATCATGTCTTTCTCCGTGTTTCGCCCATGAAGGGCCTACAACATTTTGGCGTGAAAGGGAAGCTTGCGCCAAGGTTTGTAGGGCCCTTTCAGGTCCTGGAGTGGGTGGAACCCGTTGCTTATTGGCTTGCCCTTCCTCCCCAGTTTTCTGGAGTGCACGATGTGTTCCACGTGTCCAACCTTAGGAAGCACGTCGCTAATCCTAGTCACGTTTTGAGCCACGAGAGAGTTGAGGTGGGTGACGACCTGACCTACCCCGAGAGACTAGTGCAGATACTAGACAGAGCCGTCTGGAGTCTGAGACGGAAGCAGGTACCACTGGTGAAGGTTCTCTGGAGAAGCCAGCAGTACAAGGAGGCAACCTGGGAGCCTGAGGCAGCGATGCGAGAGTGGTACTTGGAGCTTTTTGAGGGTACATCTTTTCGGACCTATTTCGGTCCTCTTTAAGTTATGCATTTTATGTTCCTTTTTCTGTACCCTAGCTAGCTCAAGTTTCGGGGATGAAACTTCCTTTAAGTTTGTTATGATGTCATGACCCATCACACTTTTAGCCTTTTAAGACGTCTGGAGTCTCAGTCAGACATCTGTCCATACGGCTAGACCCATTCCCGGATATCTGAAAAAGAAATTTTTGTACTGCACACTATGCTCTATGCGTGGGCAGCACGTAGAACCCTCCTCTTCTCTCTCCCTTCCTCTTTCTTCCCCAAACCCTAAACCCCACTCCTTCTATATAAACCCCCCCTCCTATCTCCTCTCCACTCCACACACCAGCCACCACCACCTTCAGTGCTGTGTGGGAGTGGTGAGAGGGGGGCAAGAGAGGGAGAGTGAGAGGGAGGAAGGAGGAGAGCACAGGAGGAGGAGGAGGCTGAGGTCGGAGGAGCTTTGGTGGAAGCTCAGCAGAGCTTGCACGGCCACCGTGGGCACGTGCGGGAGGAGGAAAGGGCTTGGGGTGGCAGCCTCCCGGCCCTCTGCAGCGACTGGAGCTACTGCGGCGTGAGGAGGAGCGAGCAAAGAGAGCTGCGAGGAGTTCCTGGTACTGGAAGTTTTCCAGTATCAGACGTCTGGAGTGGAGTCCAGACAACTGACGGGGTACCTGGACGTCTGGAGTTAAGGCCAGATGTCTGAAAGCTCATTTATCACAAGGTACGTACCTCCCTGCACCATGCATATCGCAACACAGGGGTATATGTCGGCTGACCGTGCCTGTGATGTCATATGCAGGTGCAGCTTTGGGAAGGAGCGCGGAACGCTTTCCCACACGCTTTTGGACGTCTGATCACATCACCAGACGACCAGAGGTGCATCCAGACGACCGGAGGCAATGTCCAACGTCTGGATGTTTGAGGATACCGTAGGGACTTAAGGTAAAGATCTGGCACCTTTTAAGAGATCTGGGATTATTCCTAGACGTCTGATTTTGAACAGTAGGCACGTTTTTGACCTGTTTGGGGTTCGATTGGGGTCCATTTTACGCAAACAAAATACCTGTACTTTCCTTGCGAGTTCCTCTACGTACTAGAGTCCTTTGTATACTGTTCTGAACTCTTCTTTTGTGATGTATTCCCTGGTATAGGGTTTCAGCCTGCTGCGTGTTTGGCGCTCGCAGAGACGCCTGGGTCTGCGGTTCGAGCCCCCGTTACTCCCGTGTTGCCTAGTAGAGTGGTTTAATTTTGTTAATAATATTTAAATAAGAATGTGCTTATGGAAATAGCCTTTGGAACCCTAGGATGTGGCATGAACCCTAGGATAGAAAAATGAATGAACCATTTGTGCTGTATGATGTACTTACATGTATGATTGAGATAAATTGCTAGCAATTGCCTGTATTATAATTGTGAGTTGCCTATTAGAATATGAGCTGCCTGTAATTAATGAACAATTACCTGTGAAATCACCACTTACATGTATCGAATCATGGAAATAGGAGCTGCCTGTATATGGATGAGAAATGAATTATGAAAGGTGAAATCTGGATCGGAATAAATGAGGTGAACATGAGCATGAACCCTACGGGAAATTAGGAGTAGAACTCCTGTGGATAGATGGAAACCTGGAATGTAGATGAAAAGTGTGCTGACCCTTGAGTACGTGGTACCAAGGAGAGCAACTGTCCCCTTTTTGTGTGGAGCAGAGCTAGCCTCCCTTGGGTTGAGACCCAGGGTTAGGATTGGCTACTTTACACCGATTCCTATTGGCCCTTGTGTACGTGATACCAAGGCGAGCTACTAGTGTAGGGAGGGAGCTAGTCACCCTACGGGGCCTGGGGTTCAGCTAGCCACCCTACACCGACTTGTTAAGCCCTTTGGGTAAACCGAGGTAGTCAAACAAGGGTGCGCGGACTGTGGAGGGGCGAGAGCCCTGTTTGGTTCTGAGGGGCGAGACCCCTGTACTGAGAGGGCAAGGCCTTATACTATTTCGTGCTGTACTTTGGGCGTACCCGCTAGCAGAAATGACTGATCGCGTGTCAGTGTGGGGTAGCTACCTGTGTGCTTATCAAGCGTGCCATAGTCACCGCTACGTCTTGACAATGACCTCGGGGTGGTTGACTGGGTGTAGGACTACCACGGGGGACTCTCTCGACCAGGAGAGCACCACGTGTACCTTTTACTCTATGGAAAAGACTGCAATCAAGATCGTTCCCACGAGGAACATGCACAATCAAGAATATCTGGATGCTTGAGCGAAATGGGTGAAACAGAAATATATATATAAAACAAATAAATAAAAATGAGAATTAAACCTGTTGCTTTTACTATTTTTAGATAATATAGATACCACTCTACTCAGAGTTTGCTGACTCTGTCTTTTCATAATACTGTTCAAGATCAGGAGTTGAGCAACCTGAGCTTCTGGCTGCGGAGGGTGTTAGGCCCAGTCGAGCCCAGCCGTAGTTTCTTCAGCACTTCCTTTTCTTTTCTCTACTGTTGTAGTAAGTAATAAACTTTTAGTTACTGTTCTATTTATATTGTTTACTTCCGCTTTCCGTTGTTATTGTTGTTATGGTGGCATGTACTGAAACAACTGATTTATTTTCCTTTACTACTTGTACGTTTCTTCTACTTAGTCATATTGCATATGTAAATGTGGTTTACTTTCCTGCTTTTGGTTAGTTTGTTGTTGGACGACTGGGTCTTGGGATTAGTCGAGGCGAGCCAGTCTTGGGTCCTGTAGAAATCCGGGAATTGGATCGTAACAAGTACTAAGTTAAGTGTATATAATAAATTATATGTAAATAAAGTATAAAATAACTTATATATCTATTTTATTTACTTAGGTAGATATTTATATTAAGTTATACAGTATGTATTATAATAAGATAATTATGTATTTATTTATTTATATTATATGTACATAATCCCTATATATTTATAAATAGCTATGTATATACTTAGAAACATATTTGTAACTATATATATAACTTAATGTAATTACTATGTACATTATTTGACCCATATATTTATTTATTTAACTATATATTGTACATATTTACTTTTATAAGTTAAATAGGTATATTATTAAGTTAATATAATTTAAATTAGTAAATTAATAAATTATTGAAATAAATTATGTTGTATATGTGTATACTATAGTTTAAAGTATTTTCAATATATTTATAACTTATTTATACTGTAGTATTGTATTCATACTGTATATATATGTATATATAAATCATGTATTTAAATGTAATAAATTGAAATAAAATAATTAAAATATATTAAAATATGTAATAAAAAATTAATAATGTAAATTAACTAATTTATAACTCAATTGTACCATCAATTTACTAATTTATACTTTAATTAACAAATGAAACCTGAAATCAACATGTATTTTTCACTAACTTTAATGAATTTTTAAATTTCTCTATTGTTGACGTGTTCTTGATCGTGTTTTAACAGTTAATTACGTCTTAGTATAGGTGATCAAGCATCGTCAACAAATAAAAGTTTTATTACTTGAAAACCTAAGTATCTGAGGTCGAACACAGGGGGCAATTGGAATTTACTACTAATCTCAAGAATGTAATTTAACATTTAATTACTCAAAATGTAATTCAAATATAAATGCATGAGTTTGAAATGTAATTGTGGAAAAAAGAAGAAATTGGACGTCTGATCATGGGATCAGACGTCTTAAAAATATGTTTCCCTTCTCTTATTCTTCTTCTTCTGATTTTCTTCCTTCTTCCTTGTGCTTCTTTTGCCTCTGTAGTGCCTTGCTTCTTTCTTCCTATTTTCTTCTACAGTTTCTTTCTCTCTACGGGTCTTCTTCTTCTTCCTTGGCGCTGCTTTCTCTTCTTCCTTTGCCTTCAGTTCCTCTTCTTCTGCTTGTCTTTACCTTTCTCTATTTCTTCTTTCTTCTTTAGTTCTTCTCTTTTTCCTTCGCCTCTTCCTTTTCTTCTCTTTTTCCTTTGTGAAGGCTTCCTTCTGCTTCTTCTCCTTAGCGGCTAAGTGTTGGCTTCTTCCTTCTTCCTTCCTTCCCTGCACAAACCACAGCAAAGCAAAACCTAACCCTCTACCCACACCCACACGCCTCTCTCTCTCTGTGTGAACCACTCTCAGCACACTCTCCCAGAGCCAGGTAAATAGGTCGGATCGTGCACCCGGGTCCAGGTGCACCGGCGTGAGGGTGGTGCACGAGGAGTGCTCAGGGCAGTGTCGGGTTGGGTAGTCAGATCCGTGTGCTGAAATCACGAACGAGGCGGTGAAGATAGGTGAGGGACCTCACCCCAAGTGTGTTCAAAGGCAACGAGCCCATATCACAAAAATGTTATAAGTTACTCCAGCGCTTTGTAAGTTACCGATGTGGGACTAATGTTCCACCTCTACTTTGCGCGCGCCTGCAGGAGTCCATCCTTCAATTGCCATAGCTATGCACTTTGCAATGCCTCTTGCTGGATCAGATGTCTTCGCGATGCTTCCCCAAGTTAGCTGCACCTGGAGCCCTGCAGTCTTGCGACCTGGAGGGACCTGATTGTAAGATTGGTGGGGAAGGTAGGGGGGTTTATGTGATGATTTTCAAAAGATAGGGACCAAAATGCGATTGGGTGTACTAAATTGCAAAGTAGGTCAAGATGACCTCCCCTTAGGTCCAAATTTTGGTACAAACTTAATTTGGACCTAAGAAATCCAATGGTGAAGTTGGATTTTACGTTTGACCACGTTTGATTAGACATTTTACGTAAAAACCCAAATTAGGTCAATTGATGAGCTAGAACCCTAATCTAGGTCAAACTAGGTTCCAAAGGCCAAATTGAATGTTCTAAACCCTAGGGGATATTTTTACATGATTTTTAGAGGGTTTAATTGATTTTTATATTGACCGAAACCTTGTTGAATTAAGCAGGTCTGTTTTAGGGTTACAAGATGTCATTTAATTCCTAGATTGCACATGAACCCATTTCTGATTGAATCAACCCACTTTTTATCTCATTTAGACCATTTGACTTATGTTTTGTCTCTGAAAAATCCCGTTTATGTACTACAATGGTAAAATTACAGTTTTAAACTTTATTTCATGTTTTCTTCTCAGAACACTTATTCCTTTAATTATGCCCTCTTCTAAGTTATGTAGGAACTTTTATTCTCTTTATTAGGTCAAAATGAGCTAGTTATGGCTCATGATGGGGCTCTCATCATACCCCCATGCACAGCTTTTGCTAGTCCCTTAGCAAAATTTCAAGGTTTTAACTTCTGTTCTAGACCCTGAGTGTCTGTCATCAATTATGATAAGTGCTTCTCTTTTTCTTTTGTGATTAGGTCAGAATGCCGACAATAGGCCTAGAGGTATTCAAGTACCAACCAAAATCCAAACCTGACCCACTTTAGCCTCAGTCCTCCGCAAAGGTTTTTAAGGCCCACAGAAACTAACCTAGGGTTTGTTGGACTCCGCAGTTAAAGCACCTGTGCTTGAGACATTTTTAGCCTAGGTTTAGTTTGCAGTGCGTTTTTGTAAGAGAGAGATAGAAGATTTATTTGTTTGGAGAGCTTTCTCTCTCTGTTCTTTTTATTTCTAGCTTCGGATTAGCTTCTCAACATGGTACGTATCGAATTCCTCGTCCCCATCATCAATCCTCAAGGGTCCTTGGCTATCAAGATTTTGAGATAATCCCGCCCATGGCAACCCCCAGAACCCTGGCTTTCGAGATTTAGAGATAATCTCGCCCATGGCGTTCCGTGGCCAAATTCAGACCCTGGCGATCGACATTTCGTGATAATGCCGCCCATGGTATCTGAACCAGCAGAGTGCTTACATGCCCCCAGTAGGATATTTAAATATCCTAAGAGACAAGCATCGAGGAGATGATATGTTGTTACGCTTCTTCGAGGGGAATTTCCTGCCTCTCCGCATCGGGAACTTGTCCAAATCAACTTGTGTTGATCGGCCGCTCCTAATCTTGGTGACTTTTTCAAAACATTAAACACTTTTGATTGATTTGGATATTTATGCTTACTGAACCAGACTGTGTGTGAATTTGGGGTGCTTAGGTTACCGAATCCTGCAAATCGAAGGTCAGTCAATGAGGTCGAATACTTCCTAAGCCTTAAACCTAATACTTAAGTTTCGCATTTTCCCCAACCTCTTGAGGATTATCCAGATTTTAGCGGATACGTGAATTATTAAGCTAAAGAATCTAGCCTAAGAGGCCTAAGACCAACGTTCCTGCTAATCTCTTGTTATGTCTCCTTAGCACTTTTTTTCTCTTTTTCTCTTTTCTTGATCTGGTCTAGAACTTCAGTTAATCCTTTAATCTCTTACTAATGACTACCTCTTTTTTCTTTTTCATTTTGTGCTCCTTTTTGTCATTTTTGCTCTTTTTCTCCTTGTAATTATGTGGCTCACAAAATTTCCTCCCTCCATTTTTTTGTTCTTTTTCATAATTTTTCAATTTTTTTTGTGTTTTTGACATATGTGAATTTTTTTGTGTGAGAATCCTACTGATTTTTTCTTGGTTATGTATGTATGCACTTTATCACCCCCCCATGCCTAAGTTTTGCAATGTCCTCATTGTAAACGGAGGGTGTGAAATAGTGTTGTGGTCAGGGACTTAGAACAGGATACATCGGGTGGGTGAATGAGTCGAAAATGACTGATGCAGATGATTTCAAGCTCTGGTACGTGTACCAGAGGTGGGATCAACTGTCTAAGGCTGAACTCAAGGTGCAATGGATGTGGAGTGCAGACAGATAATCAGACGGGTCTCTATTTTTTTTGCAATGATGGGTTACCTCCCGTTAAGCGCTAAATTCAATGCCTTCAGCCAAGCGGAAAATGGGGTGGAGAGGGAGTGGTCAAATCAAAGAAATTTTGTAAAACAAGCACCTTGATTAAGAGCCTGGTTGGTCCAACCAGGTGCTTGTTAAGATCAGTGGGCTGATGATGCAGCTCAAACCCAATATGTTTGGTGGGTTGATAGATGTAGATCAATAGATGCGGAACCCACCATATGTAATGAAGTTCTAATGGATATGGAAGTGAAAACTCGAGTTTAGGCTGAGTCGAATCAGCCTGGTCAGAGTAGGGTTCCAAAAAATAATCAGTGTGTGGTGTGGAAACCCTACAGAGGTGATCAAAGAATGATGGCTCTTGCTTTTCGGTCTGATCAATACCTGATACCTGGTATAGATATGGAGTTGAATCATCTACAAATGGCTCAGTGAGAGGTGAATCAGAATAGAAATTGAGTCCGATTGCAGGTCGAGGTAGAGAATGGGTTTTGCTTGGTTTTGTATATGTGGAGCAGATGGCTTCAAAGAGAATTGGCTTGTTATAATCAGGAAGCAGATTTTCTCTGATGTTATGGTCAGATTCGAAATAGTCGGAGCATTTGCGAAAATCAAAATCTGAATGAGATTTAGGATCATGAGTTCCACCATAGAATAAATTATATGTTGTAGATTCAGTAGCCTGCCTGGGGTCTAGCCTAAATGTTAATTCTGAGCTTAAAAAGGTGTCCCTATCCGGTAGAGGCTCAAGTTCTAAGGTAGTAGGGCAGACCCAATTGAAACCCCACTAGTCCAACTCCTCAGTTTTTGTATCGTAGATCGGCATGACTTCCGAAAAATTGATTAGTTCCTCTGAGGATGTTGGCGAGGGATATTCATCAAATAGAGGCCCAAAATCATATTCTTCATTAAAAGATTGATCTTCTTCATATGGGGCCTTGAAATCTTCAAAATAGGTTTCAGATCTAGATTCTGGGCTTAGGATGTGGGTTGAATTACTAGAATCTAGGTCTGAATAACCTTCGAGGGCCACCTTATCAGAATAAGGGACGGAATTTATACCCTCGAGAGGTTCAGTTCTACTCTCATTATTGTAGGAGTTTTGTGATTCTAAGCCTGGTGATTCATTGTCTAGAGTGGGCTCAACGGTGTGTTTTCCTGCATTTGGAGCTTCCCAACCTTCTTCAATATCAGGCACATTGTACTCCATCTGGGTTGGGAATCCACAACCATTTTGTGCCTCCAACCCGAGATCAAATTGATCCTCGATGTTGTCCCAAGATAGTTCATCCTCTGTTTGTGGTATATATGGGTACTTCTGGTTGATAATTTGTTTTACTAATCTCATTATCTCTTCCCATTTTTTAAGACTATCTTGGTGTTGCTTCCAAAGTCGAGGATTTTTCATACATTGAAGGTATTCAAGATTGTGCAGTTTTTCTATCTCAATGTATCCAGTAATGAGCAAGTCACGGGTTGATCCTTTTGTGGCTTCTGCTAATAGTACTTGGGCGCAAGTTATGATAAAGGTTGTGGTTGTTGGGACATCAACCTGAATGTTTCCTACTGGTGTTGAGGTTTCTTCTTTTTCATAGAATTTCATGGCATCCTCAGTCATTTTATCTCTCATGGATCTCCGATATTCAGGTTTCTTGAATGGTAGTCCTAAGTGGTTTGGCTGCATATTTGGATCAGGTGGTGGAATCAAGATGTGGAATTAGAGTTTGAATCAAGATGTAGAATCAAGATGTGGAATCAAAGTTTGAATCAAGATGTAGAATCAAGTTACGAAGCGATTAGATCTGAATAACGAGTCCCACTGAAAATGTATGTGTGCTCTAAAGAGAAAAGATGAGGCACTGGAGGCGTTTTTGACCCAATCAAGACACCCAAAGATGTTTGGATGACTATGGAGGTTCGGGGCGGATGGTACCCCTGGATCAGAAGATCGTCCACCTGAGAATTACCTGGGTAGCCAGAGAGGGAGAGTCCCGCAAAGATCCCTACACAGTAGAGCATCCCCACGGGTTACAGGGTTTCCCCCACCCGACCTCTCTTGTCATTGAGATTCCAGGTAGACCAGAATGGGGACCTTGACCTCTTAAGTCTACCACTTTTATTTCAAAGGTGCTTTAGGGTTCTCACTTGAACTTTTAGATGTTTTGATGTTGTGACCTAATTTAGAGTTTGGTTGACCCAAGAGGTCAACTTCACCTGACCTGTCCTATAGATGGCAGAATGATTCTAGGCTTGGAGCCTAGTGATCACCCTGATTTGACTCCCATGTTATTAGGTCCAAAAATTTTAAGATTCAAGTGATTTTAGAGCTCAATTTTTCTTAGGGTTTGTCTTGTTTAGATCTCTTCAATCAAGGGCTTGGGTAGCACACTGATGCGGGAGGGTTTATTTCCTTTTATACAGGCATGTGTGACTAGCACTTCAAGGCCCTACTGTAGAAACCCTAATTTGGTTCTATTTCCAATCCTCTTTTTCTTTTTGAAAAGGTTCTCTTTGGACTTAAAAATAAGAAGTGTGTTGTCCACCGAGATTAAGCGTGATTTCTATTAGGCACATGAATTTGTGGGATAAAATCTAAAAAAATCGCTCCAACTTCAAGAAGATTTGAAAAAAATTTCGCAAAATCAGGAAACGTTTGCCTTAAAGATGGTGATTACTATAGAAAGAAGGCAATTGATTCCTAAATTAATTTCTTCCTTTTGTCTTTCAAAGCTTAGGGGATGGTTTAAGGAAGAAAAGAAATTACCTGCCCTGGAGTGGTTGACTTGCGGGAGGGATTGTCTTGTGAAATACCTGCAAGATCACAACAAAGCAAAGTAGGGCAAGTTAGTGTTCAATATGATAAAAAGAATGTAGAGACTAGTGATAAATTGCGTGTTGCTCCCCAGCAACGGTGCCAAAATGTTGATGTGTTCTTGATCGTGTTTTAACAGTTAATTACGTTGTAGTATAGGTGATCAAGCATCATCAACAAATAAAAGTTTTATTACTCGAAAACCTAAGTATCCAAGGTCGAACACAGGGAGCAATTGGAATTTACTACTAATCTCAAGAATGTAATTGAACACTTAATTACTCAAAACGTAATTCAAATATAAATGCATGAGTTTGAAAAGTAATTGTGGCAAAAAGAAGAAATTGGACGTCTGATCATGGGATCAGGCGTCTTAAAAATATGTTTCCCTTCTCTTATTCTTCTTCTTCTAATTTTCTTCCTTCTTCTTCTTTGTGCTTCTTTCTTCTCTGTAGTGCCTTGCTTCTTTCTTCCTATTTTCTTCTGCAGTTTCTTTCTCTCTACGGGTCTTCTTCTTCTTCCTTGGCTTTGCTTTCTCTTCTTCCTTTGCCTTCAGTTCCTCTTCTTCTGCTTGTCTTTACCTTTCTCTATTTCTTCTTTCTTCTTCAGTTCTTCTCTTTTTCCTTTGCCTCTTCCTTTTCTTCTCTTTTTCCTTTGCAAAGGCTTCCTTCCTTCTGCATCTTCTCCTTAGTGGCTAAGTGTTGGATTCTTCCTTCTTCCTTCCTTCCCTGCACAAACCACAGCAAAGCAAAACCTAACCCTCTACCCACACCCGCGCGCCTCTCTCTCTTTGTGTGAACCACTCTCAGCACGCTCTCCCAGAGCCGGGTAAACGGGTCGGATCGCACACCCGGGTCCAGGTGCACTGGCGTGAGGGTGGTGCACGAGGAGTGCTCAGGGCAGTGTAGGGTCGGGTCGCCAGATCCGTGTGGTGAAATCACGAACGAGGTGGTGAAGATAGGTGAGGGACCTCACCCCAAGTGTGTTCGGAGGCAACGAGCCCATATCACAAAAATGTTATAAGTTACTCCAGCACTTTGTAAATTACCGATGTGGAACTAATGCTCCACCTCTACTTCGCGCGCGCCTGTAGGAGTCCATCCTTCAATTGCCACAGCTGCAGACTTTGCAGCGCCTCTTGCTGGATCAAATGTCTTCGCGATGCTTCCCCGAGTTAGCTGCACCTGGAGCCCTGCAACCTGGAGCAAGTGTGGAGCTTCTTCAAGTTACCACTAATGGCGGCAGGGGCGTGAAATCTATCAGACATGAAAAGAGCCTCACGGCTTAATCATATCACCGGGGGACCTTCGCCGTGTCATGGCGAAGGTGAAACGCTAGGTGGCAGGCCGCGGGGCGACCTAGGCGTGCGTGCCTAGGTCGCCCTGTGGCCGGATGGATGGGTGTGTTCGGGGGACTGTGGGGTAGGTGTAGAGGGTCTATGGATGGGCAGAAGTTATTCAGTGAGGTGAGGCGGAGGTTATGCGATGGTCGGCGAGGCATGTGGGGCTACGGAGCGATGGGAGCGTCTTGTCGGAGGGTGGCCGGAGATGAGGAAGGTGGTGGTGAACAGCGACGGTCGAGGGATGTTTGATGAAATAAAATGAGGGAGATGAAAGAAGGGATAGAGGAGAATAGTTTTAACCTAACTAAAGGGACGAAGGGGATGAGGAGGTGGCTGGCAGTACCTGCTGTTGCCGGAGAAGAAAGTGCCCAGTGGAGGAGATGGCGATGACGATGGGGCTAGGGCAGCTCACGCGGGTGTTGCGTGACGCAGAGGAGGATGAGGAAGATGGCTCTGCCACTGGTTTTGTGGCAGAGCAAAGAGGAAGAGGAGGGGGGCTTGCCGGAGAAGAAGAAGATGAATTTGGGGTGGAATCCAGGCCAAGTTGAGCTGAGGAGGTGCGATCGGAGTTAGGGTTTAATTTATAGGTGCTGGTTGTGCTTCTGGTATGTGGAGGGCACGTCTTCTGCCACCAACGTCTCACCGGAGATGGAAGGTGGTTAGATACCCAAATCTCTCATGCGTTCACACGAGAGATTGGGTGCAAATCAAGGGTTGTGATCGGGCTCAGATGGAAGGGGATTCCTCAGAGAATCTCCCTTCCATTTCTGGGAGATCTCTGAGGGATCTGAGAGTATCCCCCCTGTCTTCCTCGCCAGAGAAGGATTCTCTCCCCAATAATGGTGGAGGGACCTGATTGTAAGATTGGTGGGGAAGCTAGGGGGGTTTATGTGATGATTTTCAAAAGATAGGGACTAAAATGTGATTGGGTGTACTAAATTGCAAAGTAGGTCAAGATGACCTCCCCTTAGGTCCAAATTTTGGTAAAAACTTAATTTGGACCTAATAAATCCAATGGTGAAGTTGGATTTTAGGTTTGACCATGTTTGACTGGAAATTTTACGTAAAAACCCAAATTAGGTCAATTGATGAGCTAGGACCCTGATCTAGGTCAAACTAGGTTCCAAAGGCTAAATTGAATGTTATAAACCCTAGGTGATATTTTTACATGATTTTTAGAGGGTTTAATTGATTTTTATATTGACCTAAACCTTGTTGAATTAAGCAGGTCTGTTTTAGGGTTACAAGATGTCATTTAATTCCTGGATTGCACATGAACCCATTTCTGATTGAATCAACCCACTTTTTATCTCATTTAGACCATTTGACCTATGTTTTGTCTCTGAGAAATCCCGTTTATATACTGCAATGGTAAAATTACAGTTTTAACCTTTATTTCATATTTTCTTCTCAGAACACTTATTCCTTTAATTAAGCCCTCTTCTAAGTTATGTAGGAACTTTTATTCTCTTTATTAGGTCAAAATGAGCTAGTTATGGCTCATGATAAGGCTCTCATCATCTATATATTTAATTATTGTAAATAAACTATACCAATAAGTAGCCCTATATATAGGATATGTGTACTTATAATTTAATTATAAAATAAATAATAATTTAGTACCTAAATTAACCTTTGAACTTAGCTAGAATTCATGGAATTGCACTGGAATCAGCACACCAACAAAGCACCATGGTGTCGGACTCGGTTAAGTTGTTAATATGATGATTTTATCGTTGAAGTGTGTATAGTGGTTAACCTAAATCGGACCTAACCATCTCTTTACAAAATTTTTAACCTAGCCTACTTGATTTTATCTTGGTCACTTTTAGGCCTAGGGTCGAACTCAGGGAAGTGGGGTTACAAGTCAAGCTTCTACGCCTTTCCTACAACGAATCTCTTCCGTTCGTTTATTGTGTTTTTGGTGTTTTTTTATTTAGATTTTTTTCTGGTAATTCTTGTCCTTGAGGCACACCCTCAAAATTGGATTCTTGGCTTTGAGCCAAATCAGGGTTCCAAAATAGTTCTTGCTATTAGCAAGACGGAGTACCTGCAAGTCAAGGATTATCTTTTCTCTTTTGTATATTTTTTTCTATCTTTTTATGGGCATGCAAGAGAAATAGAAGTAAAGTAACTATAGTATCTATATATATATATATGTCTATACTATATATGTATAAAGGGGTGGGGGTGGAGGCGACGATGGAGCGTAGCACGGTGTCGAGTCGGTCGTCATCTAGAAAGACGCAACCAACAGGACGAGGTGTCGCGTAGAGTGTAGGATGGATGGTGGAAGATGAGTGTGACCACGCTGCGGGTATCGGGGAATATCAGCAACTGGTGCAAATATTCCCGTGATACCACATATGGTAAGTAATGTGAAAATATATATATATATATATATATGTATATATGTAAATATATCTATATGTATATATATATATATGGTTATAAATATATAGGTATATATATGTAGTTATATATGTATATATGTATTTAGCTATATGTATAGATAGATATATGTGTATATATATATATATATATATATATATATATATATATATATGTATGTATGTATGTATGTATGTATGTATGTATATAATACCATATAGATGTATATATATATATGTATATATATATAGTAATATATGTATATATAGATATATGTAGCTAGATATGTATATATATGTATATATGTATATACAGTTGTATAGATATATATGTATATTTATATATAGATATATATGTATAAGTAGGTGTGTATATATGTATATATATATATATATGTATATAAATATATGTATATAGGTAAGTATATATGTGTGTATATATATATATATATGCGTATAGACTAATACATAGTTATATAAGTACTAATATATGTATAGATATATGTATATATATATATATATGTATACTAATACTTAGTTATATACATACTACTATAGATATAGATATAAGTATATATATATATATGTATATAAATATATGTATATATATCAATATATATATGTATATAATAGTGTATAGGTGTGTGTGTGTGTGTATGAAAGTGTGAGTGTAGGCGTGTAAGTGTCGGTGAAGAGAGTGAGAGAGTGTTGTGAGAGAGAGAGAGAGAGAGTGAGAGCGAGAGAGAGAGGGCAGCTGCGCGCTTCCTGCTAGAGTGAAGGAAGCTGCAGTTAAGTCGTCTGAGGCAGCCCGACGTCGTCTGAAGGTTCTACGCGCCGACTGAAGCTTCACACGCGGGTGTAAGTGCGTATGCGCGTGGAGAGGGTTGCACTGGAAGGGAGAGAGCGCGGGGAGAGGAGAGGCTAGAGCAGGTGCTCGCAGGCACACACAAGCGAAGGGAGCGGGCGGGTGCAGGCAATGTGGACGCACGCAGACGCGCGGGCGGGAGCTGGAGCGGGTGAGGGGCTGAATGCGTGCGCAGGCAGTGGCCGGTAGCGGCACGCCGGGTGACCGGTTAAGTGAGAAACTCATCGGTCACCCCACTGTAGCCATAGTGTTCTGCAGAAACGCGTGAATAGTGGCCGGGCGAGCCGCGCAACCGCCGGCTGCTGGTGCTGTGAGTCGGGCGGCTTGCAGTTGGCGCGCGTAGGCTGGCGCGCACGTGGAAGGGTTGCGCCAGCCGGTGGCTTGCAGGTGGAAGGTTGCGACAGAGCGCGTGGTAAGGGCTGGGTTGCGGGAGAAGGGGTGCGACAGGGTGCGCGGTGGCCTGCGGGTGTTGTCTGGCATGCACTGGGGTGCTTGGCTGGCCGCTGCAGAGGCGCGAAGTGGCCGGTTGTGGGCGGAAGAGAGAGCGTGACAGGCCGTGCGGAGAGGGTGGCAAGGGCACCTGCAGGCGCGCGGTGGCCTGCGTGCGCTACTGCCGCCTTGCTGCTGCTGCTGTGGGGCTCGACCGGCTGCTGCAGGGCGTGCGGTGGCCGGTTGGGCTTCACAGCTGAAGCTTAGTGGTAATGGCTGAAGTGCTGGAAATGAAGAAGTCAGGGAAGAGCCACCACGCCCACCGGCTCTATGGTGAGCTGGGCGGTGGTGGACTCATGGTGGTGGTTGTGCACCACCGTGAGGTGCTCCTGTCCGCCGGGTGTCTCCTTAGAGGAGGAGGGCTAGCGTATGGAGGGAGAGGGAAGAGATGGTGGCCTGGAAGGAGAAGCTGCATTGGCATTTTTGTGTGGAAGGACCAGGCTGCCTGCAAAGAAGAAACTGTGGTCTTTTTAAAGAAGAGGAAGCCATGCACAGCCATGCCCTAGCTGTGCATGGCTCATGCATGGCCTGGCAGGGAGTGGCTGCCGGAGGGAAGGGCCTGAGCAGGGAATGGTGCGAGGAGGAGAAGAAGTTACCATGCAGCCGTGGGAATTTTGCAAGGATGCACTTGAGGAAAAATGTTAATTGTAAGGCCACTTATTTCACTCTCCTCCCCTCTCAATTAAATGCATGCATGCATGTATTTTTACAATGTGACAATGTCTACCTAATATGCACTAGTAATGCTAGGAAATAGCACAAGACGGCACACTTGCAGTGTATTTTTCGGTGCAATCATACCCTCATGCCTATCTTTTGTTAGTCCCTAGCAAAATATTTTTTTTTGTTGTATTTTAGAGATGATCTTTAAGCTAAAGATTTTATTCTGAGGCGATATAGGTGTGTTTATTGTTGGATATTGTGAGAACCAATTGTAGAGAAACTACCAGTACTTTAAGTCTCATATGACATAGATCATCTCTCGACTAACCAGGACTCTTGATATTTAAACCTTAAGTACTATTTCCAGGATCCAGGAGGTTTTTGCCGTACTCGAGAGCTCAAGAGATTATGGCTTGTGCTTAGTAAAGGATCAAGACTGACCAGATGAACATTAAGACTCAAGCCCAGGGTTTCATGAATTTTTAAGTACAGGTTGGTCCCAGTTTCAGCTCATGTCTTCGGATTGACCCTTAAAAAGATGATGGAAACTCAACTCCCATTTTCTGACATTTGTGGCTCAAAGAAAATAAGGTATTGGTAACCAGCCCTGAAGAACTTCTTGTAGGGCGAAGACTTTACAGACGTTTGCGAGATATACTGACTTATTTGCATTTTTTTTTTGAAACACGTGTCAGTATATCTCTTACAACATTATTTAGAGGAGCACACCTTTTTCTTTTTGGTGGGAGAGTTCCTTTTTGGTGGAAAGAGTCGTTCCTAAACACAAGACTAAAGCTTGGGATAAAAAGTCTTCCTGCGCGTGCAGGTAAGGACTCCACCTTCCCTAATGAACACTAGGGTTGGATCTTATGTTCACCTGTTCTTTCTTGATATGTGTAGTGTGAGCCAAGATTACTTAAGCTCTAAAGCAGAAGCAAACCAACGGATCCTGTACTGGTGTCTCAGATACAAGAATACGTCCTTAGTTGGGAGAGATTCCAATCTATTTTGTCAATGCTCAAGTGAATTAAGTCGAGCCTGAGCGAATCAAGCTTCTGTGGCCTGGAAAGTCTTCAAAACAATGGTTGAATATCCATAAACACTTATTGTATTTTTGTTTCGGCCTTCAGATCATTACTAAACACCCTTTTTCATTTTTCTTCTTTTCTCTCTATTTTTTTTTTATATAGATAGAAACTGTATGATACCATAAAATACCCAGATCCTAAGGATGCCTATCCACCCCCCATGCCAAACGATGCTATGTCCTCATATGCATGTAGGGAAGGGTAGAGAAAGAACGAAAGATCGGGTAACGAGAGCTGAAGTGCAGGGTATACAGCAGGGTGGTAGGGTGGGTGGATGGTGGGTGGTGAAGTGATCGTGATAGTGAAGTGAAAAGTGATGGTGGATGGTGAGTGTTGTTGGGGTGCCTCCCAACGAGTGCTAAATTTAACGTCCTCAGCTGGACTCAGGAGGAGGCAAAGAATTAGTTACCCTCCAGCAGGGCAACGGTTTCTCCAACGGGGGCAGGTTCATGAGTCAGATAGGGTTTCAAACGCTGCCTGTTGACAGTAAATTTATGCCCATATTTGGGACTTCGATCTCGACGGCCCCATTGGGGAATGGTCTTGAGACCAGGAAAGGACCAGTCCATTTGGACTTCAATTTCCCAGGGAAGAATTTGAGTCGGGCATTAAAGAGCCAAACTTGCTGAGATGGCTCAAATTCCTTTCGTTGAATACGGCTGTCGTGAAAAGCCTTAGTGTGTTGCTTGAAAGTTAAAGCAGAATCATAGGCTTCATGACGGAGCTCTTCCAGCTCCTGGAGTTGGAGTTTCCTTTCTCGACCACATAGGTCTGGGTCGAGGTTACATTGGTGAACCGCCCAATAAACGCGGTGCTCCAACTGCACGGGCAAATGACAAGGCTTCCCATAAACAATTCTATAAGGAGACATACCAAGGGGAGCCTTGAAGGCGGTCCGATATGCCCAAAGTGCGTCAATCAGCTTGTCGAACCAATCCTTACGGTCAGGCCGAACTGTTTTCTGGAGAATTTGCTTGATTTGTCGGTTCGACACCTCTGCTTGGCCGTTCGTCTGAGGATGATACGGGGATGTGATACGATGGTGGACTCTGTATTTCCTCAGAAGTGCCCAAAAAGAAGCATGGGTAAAGTGGCTTCCTCCATCTGAGATAATGGCTCGAGGGATCCCAAAGCGCGCAAAGATGTGGTCTTTGACAAATCGGGTGGATATAATATGGTCAGCACGGCGCGCGGGAATAGCCTCGATCCATTTCGAAACATAGTCAACGGCCACGAGGATGATTTCGAAGCCGTTGGAAGGAGGAAAGGGACCCATGAAATCAATTCCCCAAATGTCGAAGATTTCTGCAGCTAGGATGGGTTGCAAGGGCATCATGTCACGATGTGACATTGACCCTAACGACTGGCACCTAGTGCAATGCTTGGCATAAGTGTGCGCATCCTGGTGAAGGGAGGGCCAAAAGAAACCACACTGCAACACCTTGGCTGCAGTTTTCCTCCCAAAGAAATGGCCTCCGTAGGCCTGATCGCGGCAGAAGGATAGCACACTAGGGAACTCGCTGTCAGGAATACAGCGACGGATGATTTGATCAGCACCTATCCGAAAAAGAAGTGGATTATCCCAGAAATAATACTTTGCTTCTACCATGAGATGCTCTCATTGGTTTTTAGGCCAGCCACGTGGAAGGGATCCAGAAGCAAGGTAATTGGCAATGTCGGCATACCACGGTCCACTTGCCACATTAATTTCCAATAGGTGCTCATCAGGAAAATTTTCATTGATCGGCAGAGTAAGTCCAATATTGTCAAGGTCCAGTCTGGAAAGGTGATCAGCCACAACATTCTGGGCTTCGGCCTTATCTCAAATCTCAATGTCAAATTCCTGGAGCAGAAGGATCCAACGAATCAGTCCAGGCTTGGCATCCTTCTTGTGCATGAGATGGCAAATGGCCACGTGATCAGTGAAAACAATAACGTGAGAGCCCAGAAGGTAAGAGCGGAATTTCTCCAGCCCAAAGATGACCGCCAGTAGTTCTTTTTCAGTAGTGGTATAATTACATTGGGTCTCGTCCAACGTCTTACTGGCGTAGTACACCACGAAGGGGTGTCTATCGCGTCTTTGTCCTAGGATGGCTCCAACTACAAGGTCGGAAGCGTCACACATGAGTTCAAAGTCGAGGGACCAATCAGGCAGCTGGAGAACAGGGGCCTTGGTGGCAGCATTACACAGCTGCGTGAATGCTCGTATGCAGTCCGAGCCCATATCGAAGGGTACGTCGGTTGATAGGAGATGAGTTAAGGGTCGAGAATTTTTGAGAAGTATTTGATGAATCTCCTATAGAAACTGACGTGTCCCAGGAAGGAGTGGATTTGTTTGACAGAGCCAGGCATAGGTAAATCAGCAATGACATCGAGCTTAGCTCTGTCAACCTCGATACCCCTATCGGAGATGATATGTCCGAGAACAATTCCCTCGTGCACCATAAAATGACTTTTTTCCCAGGAAAGCACGAGGTTTACATCAATACATCTCCTAAGGATACGAGTCAGGTTGGCAAGACATTCGTCGAAAGATGGTCCAAAGACTGAAAAGTCATCCATGAAGACCTCGAGAAAGTTACCCACCATGTCATGGAATATCGCCAGCATACATCTCTGGAAAGTTGCTGGCGCGTTGTAAAGTCCGAACAGCATCCTTCTAAATGCGAAGGTGCCGAAAGGGCAGGTAAAAGTGGTTTTCTCTTGGTCTTGAGGGTCAATTGCCACCTGGTTATATCCTGAGAATCCATCTAGGAAACATAAAAATTTATTTCCCGCTAACCGCTCCAGGATTTGGTCAATGAATGGTAGCAGAAAGTGATCTTTCTTGGTTGCAACATTGAGTTTCCTATAATCCACACACACTCTCCAAGATGTAGGAGTGCATGTAGGGATGGATTCGCCCCTGTCATTGACACGGATGGTGAGTCCTACCTTTTTGGACACAACGTGAATCAGACTCACCCAGGGGCTATCGCTGATCGGGTAGATTATACCCGCATCCAGCCACTTAATGATTTCTTTCTTAATGGCCTCTCGCATGTTAGGGTTGAGACGTCGCTGCATCTCTCGGGAAGGTCGAGCCTCCTCCTTCGTAGATATACGGTGAGTGCAGTAGGAGGGTCTAATGCCAGATAAGTCTGATAAAGACCATCCAATGGCTGACCTCAGTTAGTTTGCACTCTTGCCCCCTAGTCAATTTTGAACTGATGATTACAGGGAGAGTTTCATTTGGTCCCAGGAAAACATACTTAAGTGTATTAGGTAGCTCTTTCAGCTCGGGAGTGGATGGTGAAAGGTCTGGCATTTCTTGGGATGAGAGTGTCCCAAGCAGATTAGAAAACAAGTTAGGGAGAAGAAGTTGGCCCTCAGATTGGCCAAGAAGAGGGGCTTCTTGGATAGATGGATCCAAAAAGGAATAACCCCAGTGAGAAGTATATGGGCTCAAGGTCCCAGTGTGGATTTGCAAATCCGCCTGATTTTGCGGGAAAGAAAGGGCAATCCGGTCTTCAAGAGTGTAGACCGGCAGTGAGTAGCCCGGATATGACTCAGTCCACGAGGTATGGGAAGTGGAGAAAACCTCGTCAGAAGTCTGGCTAGGAGAGGGTACGGGACAAGGGAGGGATGGGGGAACGTCACAATATGTGTTAGTTAGGCTGTCATTAGTGTTTATAGGTAATCCGCAGCAGTTCGAATAGGTCCCAAATAGTTCGATACACACGCTGACGGCCATGTCCTCGTCAGACGTGTCATCCTTGATGCAATCGCAATCAAAGTTCTTGGCTACCTTGAAGATGTTAAGCTTGAGCTTTTCAGATCCAACAGCAATCTCAATACAGCCCAACTCACAGTCGATATGGGTGCAGGCTGTGGCCAAGAAAGGTAGACCAAGGATGATCGGACAATCAGAAAGTGAGCTAGGAACTTCCATATCTAAAATAAGAAAGTCAACAGGAAAACAGAGACTGTGGACCCTAACCACCACGTCTTCCACCACACCTTTTGGGATCATGACAGAACGATCTGCCAATTGTAACGTGACAGGGGTGGGTTTTAGATTTCCCAAGGAAAATTTTTCGAGCATGATTGTCGGTATAAGATTGATGGAAGATCCTAGATCAAGCAGGGCACGGTTAAAATTGCAGACTTGGATGCTACAGGAAATCAATGGTGTGCCCGGATCTTTCTGCTTCGGTGGTAGGTTTGACAGTATAGCACAACTCGCATGAGGCGAGAGAACCACCGGATTCTTAGTTTTCTTTGACTGTCGCCTGGGTGTTGTGTAGTCTTTGAAAAATCGGGTGACAGTAGGTATGTGGTCGATAGCCTCGAGTAGGGGTACCTTGATTTCTACATCCCTGAACAAATTACGCAGGTTATCAAAGGCCTGTGTATCTTTCTTTATGCCTTTTGGCTCCCTCATAGAGTCTCAGGGAATGGAACGGATTCTGGCACCAATTTGGGTGTATCGTCCTCTCGCGAATGCGGTGCGCATCCCGAATGAGAGGGCAATGAAGAAGATGGGCCAGGATCAGGTCGAGGCGGATCGACGGTCTGCTTACCGCTCCTTGTAGTGATAGCATTGGATGATGCGGGTCCAGTGGGATCATATGGCGGAGGAGGGTTCGCAATAGGGACATAAGAGTGCGGTGCTGCAGTGGGATTAGCCTGAAATCCCAGTGGAATGCTCGGAGCTTGCAGAATCTGATTAACCTGCCTTTGAGAATGTCGTACCTGTGGTTAAGGACCACGGGGTACGAAATTTTGCGGGTTTGGAATAGGTTGGGCGGGAAGAGTGCCCTGAGATCGAGTCATCATGCGTAGTTGATTGATCTCAGCATTCTGCTGCGCCAATTGGTGCTGAAGAGAGGTCATGTTCTCTTCATGGCGCTTTGACACTTCCGTCATCATTCGCATCAATTTGTCAAGAGGACTTGATGCGTGTTCGGTTTGTGGTACACAAGGGCTTGATGGCGGATTAGCCATAGGATTAGGCTAGGCCCTTGGGATGACGGGTGCGGACGGTCGCATTGGTCCACCAGCGAGGTTTTGGCGCTGCGGGTTGTTGGACCATGCGAGGTTCGGATGATTTCTCCACCCTGGGTTATAAGTGGCAGAGAACGAGTTGTTCCCCAGGGCGCAAGTGTCTTCTATGCCAGAAGACGCATCCGCATGTAAATATGCGTCTGAGCACACGGAGGCTTGGTCCTCTGTGTCGAAATACTGGCTCGCAGAAGCCAATTCCACATGACTTACCGAGTCGCTTGGCGTGACACTCGGTAAGGAAGGTCTTACGGGGTTTCTTGGAATAAGCCTGGTGTTGGAAGAATTTGGATTGTGACGAAGTGGTGAAGAGGTGGTGTTTGCCAGAGATCGGGCAGGGTTGGCCAGAAGCTCGTCCAGCTTCTTGTGCACGACGGAGACTTCATCCAATTTTTGTGCTACAAGGATGAGATCAGTGGATGAATGGGAGGGTCCCGTGTCAACTTCGTGGACATTTCTGGGCTAGCTGGTACGATTAAAGGCGACAATGGAGGCATTGTTCATTGAGTTTTCACTCATATTTTCAAACAATTCAAATGCTCCATTCTCGTCTTTATTCATAAAATTTTTTCCACAGGAAGCATCTGCAATCTGCTTCAAAGTCTCATTTAGCCTGTAGTAGAAAATCTGGGCTATATGCCACTTAGGCAGACCGTGGTGCGGACACTTCATGAGGAGGTCATTATATCTCTCCCATGCCTCATGAAGTTGTTCGCCGTTTTGTTGCGTAAAAGAGGTGATAGCACGGCGAAGCGCATTGGTTCGCTCGATTGGGAAGAACTTCTTGAGAAACGCTGTTCGCATCTCTTCCCAAGAGTGGATGGTTCTCCCAAGGGTGCGTAACCATTGCGATGCTTTATCCCGCAATGAAAATGGGAACATTTTCATGAGGAGTATAGGTAACCCGACATTTCTTGGTTTAACCATTTCAGCCGGTCGGGTTAGGTCTTCCAAGTGAAGAAAAGGATCTTCACTTGCAATACCATGGAAGTGAAAATTTATTAGGCCAATTATGTTTGGTTTCAATTCAAAGTTGTCCCCGCCCATGGGGACCCGAATTTGTCCTATGGTCTCTATAGCAACGGGATTCTGATAGGAGCTAAGAGACCTAGGCTCCTCCCGTTTGGGAGGGTTCTGCATTTCCTCCAATGTTTCCCGAATGGCTTCCATTTAGGCTTGGAGGCGGGTTATGGGATCTAAGGCTCCACCACCTGGTGGGTTCTGAGGGTGGTTTCCTCCCTCAGGATTTGGGGGTGGGCGTGCAGCCATGTTTGTGAAGGAGGAGGACGATTTGGCTTCTTTTCTAAATTTATCAGGAAATTTAAACAGTTCAGGATTTTGTGACCTCCTCCCAAACATGCACTACCTCAGGAAGAATTGTGGAGATAAGAAGAGAAAATAGATGAGAGAAATGACTCCCCAAAGGTACACTTGATGACAAATCAATTCAATCAAATTCCTAACCTCTACAGTGTGCCCTTAGACCTAAAGATCTAAGTTACCTACTATCACGAACTACGGAACCGAATGCGAGCACCACAGAACCACCTGGCCAGATTGAAAGGCAGTTTGCCCCAGTCTTAGACACCCGATAGCACGCAGGAACCCTCACTAGCACGTAGGCGCTACACGCAGGTAGTTAGACCTCCAATCCTTATTAGGGGTCAAGTTACTACTAGTTTTAGTTAGAGGCTTAGGATCAAGTGCTTATAGAATGTGAAGGGCGTTGTTTACGGGTAATGCCCAAGTGATTGATTTTTCAAGTGTGTAAAATAAGCATGCAACGGGGAAATCTCCCCGAATTGAAGTTTTAATTGGTGAATGGCCTTTAGAGTTCATCCTTAAGTAGTATTGATTTTAGGATTTCGCTGAGATACCAATTCAACCAATCTCCAGGTTTTGCAAGAATACAAGTTTTCTTCTAAACCCAACAAACCCTTCTTCAATGTCAATTGGTTAATGCATGCTACAAGGCAATGGGCTTCCCTAAATGGAGATTTCTATGTGTGGATGTACGAATTAGTTTTAGATTAGTGTGAAAGGGAGCCAAAGCACTTCAATTCAAGTGCTCCCAATCACCAACAAAATGTCCACACATAAGGCTCAACAAAAAGATAAGGAAAATCAAATTGTTGGGGTTGAAGTGTTCGGGATCGAATCTTAGGCAAGTTGAAAAGTTGTGGCAGGGTTGGAATCAACTCAATTCCAAGTCTCTCCACCAAAAAGGTGATCTCGAATTGTAGATAAGTGAGGCAAAAGAGGGGTGCAATAAATCTTTTTATGTTTGCCTCAAAGAATACTTCACACGGCGAAAAATTCAAGAATCAAGATTCTTAAACTTTCGCTATGCGAAGTAAGGCGGGAAATCCCGGGGCGGTGAGAGTAAAGGCAATCAATCAAATAAGTGAATTTTAATCCACTTGCCCTAAGAGATCCCAAGAAGTTTTTCTAGTTTTTTTTTAGTTTTTAGTTTTTTTTTTTAATTTTATTAAGGTGACAAGTTAACCTAAGTTGCTAAGAAAAGAAGACCTACTTGTTCGGTAACGTGTGCGAAGCTCCAATGCGGTGTCGGCGTCTTCACGCTCTCATTCCTACCTTGGATTTGCTCACGTCTTCGACTTCATCTACCTGCCTTCTCCTTGCAACAGGTTCACCTGCACGGCAATAAACAAAAACACCCGTGAAGAGAGAAGAGAAAAAAAATGAAAGGAATGGAATAGAAACTTACTTGCAGGCACACTTCCCCGGCAACGGCTCTAGAAAAGGTGTGGTGTCGGACCCGGTTAGGTTGTTAATATGATGATTTTATCGTTGAAGTGTGTATAATGGTTAACCTAAATCAGACCTAACCATCTCTTTACAAAATTTTTAACCTGGCCTACTTGATTTTATCTTGGTCACTTTTAGGCCCAGGGTCGAACTCAGGGAAGTGGGGTTACAAGTCAAGTTTCTACGCCTTTCCTACAATGAATCTCTTCTGTTCGTTTATTGTGTTTTTGGTGTTTTTCTATTTAGATTTTTTTTTGGTAATTCTTGTCCTTGAGGCACACCCTCAAAATTGGATTCTTGGCTTTGAGCCAAATCAGGGTTCCAAAATGGTTCTTGCTATTCGCAAGACGGAGTACCTGCAAGTCAAGGATTATCTTTTCTCTTTTGTATATTTTTTTCTATCTTTTTATGGGCATGCAAGAGAAATAGAAGTAAAGTAACTATAGTATCTATATATATATATGTCTATACTATATATGTATAAAAGGGTGGGGGTGGAGGCGACGATGGAGTGTAGCACGGTGTCGAGTCGATCGTCGTCTAGAAAGACGCAACCAACAAGACGAGGTGCCGCATGGAGTGTAGGATGGATGGTGGAAGATGAGTGTGACCACGCTGCGGGTATCGGGGAATATCAGCAACTGGTGTAGATATTCCCGCGATACCACGTATGGTAAGTAATGTGAAAATATATATATATGTATATATGTAAATATATCTATATGTATATATATATATATATATATGTAGTTATATATGTATATATGTATGTAGCTATATGTATAGATATATATATATATATGTATGATGTATATAATACTATATAGATGTATATATATATATTGTAATATATGTATATATAGATATATGTAGCTAGATATGTATATATATGTATATATGTATATACAGTTGTATAGATATATATGTATATATGTATGTATATTTATATATATATATATATATATATAAGTATATAGATATATGAATATAGACTAATACATAGTTATATAAGTACTAATATATGTATAGATATATGTATATATATATATATAAGTATATAGATATATGTATATGTATATATATATAGATATATATATAAGTATATAGATATATGTATATATATATATATATGTATGTATACTAATACTTAGTTATATACATACTACTATAGATATAGATATAAGTATATATATATGTATACGTATATATATATATATATATGTGTGTGTGTGTGTGTGTGTGTGTGTGTATAATAGTGTATAGGTGTGTGTGTGTATGAAAGTGTGAGTGTAGGTGTGTAAGTGTCGATGAAGAGAGTGAGAGAGTGTTGTGAGAGAGAGAGAGAGAGAGAGAGAGAGAGAGGGCAGCCGCACGCTTCCTGCTGGAGTGAAGGAAGCTGCAGTTAAGTCGTCTGAGGCAGCCCGGCATCGTCTGAAGGTTCTACGCGCCGACCGAAGCTTCACACGAGGGTGCAAGCGCGTATGTGCACAGAGAGGGTTGCGCTGGAAGGGAGAGAACGCGGGGAGAGGAGAGGCTGGAGCGGGTGCTCGCAGGCACACACGGGCGAAGGGAGCAGGCGAAGGAGCGGGCAGGTGCGGGCGATGCGGATGCACGCAGATGCACGAGAGAGCCCTGGAGCAGGCGCGGGGCTGAACGCGTGCGCAGGTAGTGGCCGGTAGCGGCACGTCGGGTGACCGGTTAAGTGAGAAACTCACCAGTCACCCCACTGTAGCCACAGTGTTCCGCAGAAACGTGTGAACAGTGGCTACAGTGGCCGGGCGAGCCGCGCAACCGCCTGCTGCAGGTGCTGTGAGTGCGGGCAGCTTGCGACTGGCGCACGTAGGCTGGCGCGTGCGTGGAAGGGTTGCGCCAACCGGTGGCTTGCGGGTGGAAGGTTGCGACAGAGCGCATGGTGAGGGCTGGGTTGCGAGCAAAGGGGCGTGACAGGGTGCGCGGCGGCCTGCAGGTGTTGTCTGGCGTGCGCTGGGGTGCTTGGTCGGCCATTGCAGAGGCGCGAAGTGGCCAGTTGTGGGCGGAAGAGAGAGCGTGACGGGCCACGCGGAGAGGGAGGCAAGGGTGCCTGCAGGCTTGCGGTGGCCTGCGTGCGCTGCTGCCGCCGTGCTGCTGCTGCTGTGGGGCTCGGCTGGCTGCTGCAGGGCGTGCGGTGGCCGGTTGAGCTTCACAGCTGAAGCTTAGTGGTAATGGCTGAAGTGCTGGAAACGAAGAAGTCAGGGAAGAGCCACCACGCCCACCGGCTCTTTGGTGAGCTGGGCGGTGGTGGACTCACGGTGGTGGTTGTGCACCACCGTGAGGTGCTCCTGTCCGCCGGGTGTCTCCTCAGAGGAGGAGGGCCGGCGTACGAAGGGAGAGGGAGGAGATGGTGTCCTGGAAGGAGAAGCTGCGTTGGCATTTTTGTGTGGAAGGACCAGGCTGCTTGCAAAGAAGAAACCGTGGTCATTTTAAAGAAGAGGAAGCCATGCACAGCCATGCCCTGGCTATGCATGGCTCATGCATGGCTTGGCAGGGAGTGGCTGCCGCAGGGAAGGGCTTGAGCAGGGAATGGCGCAAGGAGAAGTTGCCATGTAGCCGCAAGAAGAGTTTGAAAGTCAAGTAGAAATAAAAATAAAAAGAAGGTGAATTTTGCAAGGATGCACTTGAGGAAAAATGTTAATTGCAAGGCCACTTATTTCACTCTCCTCCCCTCTCAATTAAATGCATGCATGCGTGTATTTTTACAATGCGACAATGTCTACCTAATATGCACTAGTAATGCTAGGAAATAGCACAAGACAGCACACTTGTAGGTGTATTTTTGTAGTGTAATCACACCACATTGTTAACTGCCAAGCCGCCATAGCCATATAAAAGGAACTGAGCTGGAAGGCAGAGAGAGAGAAGAAAAAGAGCTGGGAGCCTGGTGGCTCAGCTAGGCCGAGCGATCTACGCGAGCCAGTATTAACCCCAAACTATGCTAAAACACCAACTAATAACCATGGGCCCAAGTTTAATAGTGGTTGATCCGGCCCCTGTAGGTTGTTGATCTTGCGAAGGGTTGGGCCCACTAATCAATAATTTTTGGTTAAGTAGAGACTAACTTAGGTTAAGTTAGGTTAAATTAAGACTAAGTGTTGTTTATATGTGTTAGCTGTGTGCGTGTGTTATATTAGCTAAGTGTTAGTGTTATGTTGTGTAGTGTTAAGTGTAAATAAGTGTGTGTAGAGTATAAATGCATGTTAATATGTATGTTAATATAGTATAGTATATACGTATATATAAAGTATATATGTACATAGAGTATATGTATTATATACTAAATACATTCTTTCTGCCTTTTTACATATAAATGTTTTAAGGTTTTTTAGTGACGTTTATATGTGTTAGTGTACATAGTTTATATATGCTAGTATAGTAACATAGTTATATATATATATATTCTTTTTATGACCATATTAAGGCATTACTTAGTATTTTACATAATTAACCAAGATTAATTTAGGTTAGTTTTGATGCCTTTCTACCTGTATATATTCTTGAGGCATTGTTATTAACATAATTCATTCATTGTTGTACATAATTGAGTTAGATTAGTTCATTCTTTGATTCTTTCATTCATGATTCATTTAGTTGTAAATAAACTTAACACTTTTTTTGGAATAAAAGATGATTTTTGGATGATAAAGAGATATATATCAATAACTGTCTCCTAGTGATTGACCTAGACTAAACCTAGTAAACATTGTATACAAATAGATGACATCCGTCTAGATCGTGTCACTATATTATGACATAATTAATTAACCCTAATCAGCAAGCAATCCAGATGTTACATCACCTAGCCTATTTAGTAATTAGGTTAGCCCATTTGTAGACCCAAGTTTCCCTAACCTAAGATCCAGTTACCTAGCCTAATTTCCCACCTTAGGTGGTTATCCATGAGCCTAATTAATCAACCAATTTGGTTGGCTAGCCTAATTGATTTTATAAACCCATTAGTTAAACCCAACTTATTCCTATATTCTAACCCAACAAACCTTATTCGGCCATCCCTTTTATCCTCAAATAAATACTATTTTGGATGGTCAAATTACACCATAATTTATTCACTACTAGATCTATATCCTAGGGTCCAAAATTACCTACCTAAAGCCCAATCCTAAAATCCTAAATGAAATCCTATTCATAATCTTGAAATTCATAACATCCCGACACATGCCTAGTACTTTAGCCATCACTTTTGTATTTTAAATCTAAATTGAGTGATTCAAGTTGCATTGGAAAGCTGATTTCAAGGGCTACAACTTTACTTTTATGTATAATTTGAAATTTGAAACATAACAAGACCAAAAACTCAAGACAAGTGTGGGAAATCCTATAAGGCTGTTCCAACAACCTTCATCCTAAACCTCCTTTAATCTCCACCCTCCATCATCCTACCATTAAATCCTAGCCCTCCATCAAACACCTAGGAAACTCTATAAATAGGAGCCTACTCCCACCCCCCCTTCCTTCATTAAGTCTTCCTTAGTTTAGAATAAATCCCACATCTCACCACCTTCTTCTTAGCCCTCCTATTTAGTCTACCCTCTCACCTCCACTACAAAGCATCTTCACGTATGCCTAGACTCTGCTACTTCTTGGTGGCCGTCCTCCTTTACTTCTTCCTCATCTTTGCTTCATTCTTATCTCCAAGGCAGCTGCTGTAATAGACCACACTCCAACTCATCGTCTTCTTCTAGTCTTTTATTTCTAGTTCTAGTAGATTTCTAGTTCTAGGATTTCTAGTTATAATATTAACATCTTTTCTAGTAGCAATAAAAGTTTAGTTTTCATCTTTATCATTTGTAAATCCTGCTTCTCACCCCCTTCTTCATATAATTTCCTGATTGTGATTTATTTCTTCTCGTCTCCTTTTTTACCTTGGCTTGTTCATATTTGCTTTATGTTTTGTATTTAGCTAGATAGATCCTACCCCTCCTCGTATTTGACCTGGGACTCACCAAGGTCTCGGTTACTTTTATTTCTGTTCTCGAAAAATTGCACTACAATGAATGTTTTATTCACTACTAGAAAAATGAGAATTGGTCATAGGTATTTGGTCATGATTTTGAAAATTGTGACCAAAAGTAACTTATTGTCATGGTTCCACTCAAAACCGTGACAGAAAATGGAAAGTGAGATTTGTTTTCTATTTTAACCTTTTGTCACGGGTTTGAGAACCATGACAAAAGGCTTTGGTGATGGTTCCAAGTGGAACCGTAACCATAGCCTTCCCTCCAAAAATTTCCCCTTCCCTCCTGCCATCTCCCGAATTTCCTCTCGGACGCCGCCAACTTTCCCCTTCCCTCTTCCTAATCCTCGACGACATCACCTTCCCCTTCCCTCTCCTGACTCCCCCAATCCCTGCGGTGCCTCGATGGCAGTGGCGACAACAGCGGCGCCTCCCCTTCTCCCTCGACGACGGCGGCGGCAACAGCAGCGCCTCCCCTCCCCCTCGACTCCACTGCCTCCCTCCCATCAACCTCTTCCCTCTGGCGAGTTCCTCCCCTTTGGCAACCACCGCAAAACTTTCCCCAAAACTTTCCCCAAAACCTACTCCCTCCTCGATCACCTTCCCCCTCCCTCGACTCCCCGCCCCCCTCCCCAAAGGCATCAGCTCCCCCAACCATCGCCTGCCCCCATCCCTCTCCCGACAATAGTGCCTCCCCTAACTCCCCCTAATGATCTCCAGTAGCACCTCTCCTACCCCTCAAGACCACCATCGAAAGCCAACTCATGTTGCCATTACCTTCCCCCTCCCTCGACTCTCCGACTGCCTCCCCAACGATGTCACCTCCCCTAACCATCCCCAACCCCCTTCCCTCTCCTAACAAAGGAACCTCCCTTGACCATCCCCTTCCCAACAGCATGCCCCCTCCCCCTCAAGATCGCTACCTCTCTCCCTCCCTCATCTTCCCCAGTAGCACCTCCAGTACCATTGTCGTTACTACAACTAGGGTTAATCCACCACTCTTCCTTCATTTTATTTATTCATCCATTTCATTCCTCCTCCTCCAACTCCACTTATCTTGATCTCCTATATTATTGTTGTTGCGGTACTTGGTGGATCTATTGGCTGCGGAGTGGCTCAAGGAGATCTATTGACCTCAGACTGGCTCAAGGGTTAACACACACGCCAGGTGTTTGATGGTATGCCAACAAATTTTGAAACTAGGAAGCTTTTTTTGGTCATAGACAACATGCATCTAAGAAGCTTCTTAGATAATCTTATCTACATCATGATAGCTTTGCCACAAACTAGACCATTATTAGATGGTTAAACCAAAGACCATTATTACAACAATAGAAGAATCATAATACAGAATCTAATAAGTATGTGGCATAGGTTTCATTTTATATAGGTTTGTTTTTCCTTCTGAAGTTAGAGAATCCTTTCATCAATCCATTTCCTCCTATGAAGTGGGTGGAATAGAATGTAGGGAAATGAGTTAAAACAAAGTGTTAATTCAAACTGTATAGTAGGAAGACAAATAAAATTAGTAGACTACCACCTTTTATGCATGTACTAGTTATGCCATGTGATGCAATAGAGCACTGCCATGTGATGCAGCAGCAGCAGCATGAGCCAAGATCTTTTTGCTCTTGGCTACCTTCAGTTTGTGTTTGTTAGTATCCGTGAATGTTTGTGTGCTAGTCTTTGTTTTTTGAATCATATCTCAGGCCAGAACATTAGGAAATTGGTCAAGGATAGTTTTATCATCAGGAAACCCTAGAAGATCCATTCTCGCTCCCATGCAAGGAGGGCTTTGGAAGCAAAGAGGAAGGGGTGCCATACTGGATATGGTGCGAGTCTTGTTTTGCTTTTTTCCTTTTTAATTCTTCTTATATGAAAATTTTTGTTTCACAGGTAAAAGAAGGGGTACTAGAGAGGTGAGGCTTCCAACCAATGTTCTATGGGTGCGTGTACTAAGGCACTTGCTGAGGAAGTATAGGGAGAAAAGAAGATTGATAAGCACATGTATCATGATATGTACATGAATTTTTTTGCAATGTTCTATGAATTTTTTTTAGCTGCTGCTTCTATGTCCAAGTTTGCATTTGTAATGTTTCTCTTCCAAACATCCTAAACTGCAACTCTTTTTGCCTTTATTTCTTCCTTGACCTATGCAACATATGTCCCATCCAACACAAATTAGCTCGCTTTGTCCCATTCAACATGAACAAGCTCTCTCTTTCGTATTCTGTTAAAAATATGTAATTATATGCTAGATACCAATGAAGGAGATTTTCAGTAACTAAGTGTGCTCTCTTAAGTTTATTGAAATGTATTTAATTTTTATCTACCAAGGGGACTTAAAAAATGGAGTAAGTTTAACTCCATTTTTAAGTTGGGACGTCATTGCTAGCATCCCGCATTTAAAACATCCAAACATTCTGGGGCTTCAAGGCTACTGCATGGAATAGGGCAGCATATTCTTGTTCATGACTACTGCAATAATGGATCTGTAGATAAGATATTGCACTCTAAAAATGAATGTCAAGGGACTTTAACGTGGAAGGCTCATATAATGATCATGGTTTGCATAGCTGGTGCCCTTGAGTAAGTTGACGTGGAAACAGGTCCAACTGTTGTTACTAACAAACATTCTTGTGATTTAAATATAGTGTCGATACAACTTTTGATAACTTTTATTCCATTTTCTAGTTGGTAACAAGATTAACTTACAAAATTTTCCTTCCTAACAGTAAATGGCTTTTCCCCCTTTTTATTGAGTGCTTCAAGTCAAGTGTTGACTTGGAATACCATCATGCTAGATGACATTGGTGGGGTTTGCTCTAAGTGACCTCTACCTGAGAAATTTCCTATAAAGATGAGGTGTAGAATTTGGAAGTGGGTTTATATCAAATAGTCTTCACTAGCTGTGTGGATCCATGAACGTCAATAACAAGAAAAGGAAAGATCGATCTAGTTGGACAACTTATTGCCAACAATCTTGTATTCCATAAGGATGATGTTAAAGTTGATTGCCACTATACATAGGATATGATGTAGGCTTTATATGCACTTTGCATGTGATATTACATGTGACTTCTGTGGAACAAGCGGATATTTTTACAAGGGTGCTTCACATGCCTCCATTGCTATTCCGAGCAAAGCATGATACCATCAATGCTCCAACTTGTGGTTTGTTGAGATTTTCTTTTCCTCCTTGGCACTACATTGTCCTATTTCTTATTTTGTTGAGGACATACTTTTAGTTTTCCCACTAATCTTCCCCTATATAAAGGGGCTCAATGGACAAGTTTCCTATTTCTTCCAAGAATTAGGGTAGACAACTGCCTTGAACCTTTCCAAAATGGAAAAGATGATGTAAAAATGACAAACGTGTAATTTGAAACCAAAGTTGGTAAAAAGTTCACTAGCCTCAACCTGTGATAATGTTAAACTCAACTATATAAATAATCTTGCTCTTCGCTGCAACCAAACTTTCTTTCTTAGATCAATGTCTTTTGAGAAATTTGGTTTTTTTAGTTCTTTACAAGTTCTATTTCATCCCTTTTTTCCTTTTGCAAGAGACCATTTGATTTATCACTATCATAGAAATCTCAACTTTTTATTATGAAAAAAGCCTAGAATTTGTACTTTATATACTCTTTCTTTCAGCAACTGTACCAGAAGGCGCTGACCATCAAATCTGCCGTACCACATCCTTGTATAATGGGAATAATTCATGAATGTGGTGGGAAAATGCATATGGCTGAGAGGCAATGGGGAGAGACCACAACAGATTATTTTGAAGCCTTCAAAAACTATGATGAAGCTGGGAATTGAATGCCTGAAGTAAATTTTCTTTCTTCCTATATATAGTCTAGGTCATATCTACCTCATCATCCACGTGGTCGTGTGGGTTTCCGGCAAGCTTACCTTTTTATTTTGCACATAATCAGATATTTGGTTTTAGCAAACATGATGATGGAATCGGTAGTCAATCCATTTGATGGGCAGGAGGCTAAGCCGTAAGTAGAATTTGTAGGATTCAGAGTTTTCTGATGTCTTGAGATGATTCTTATAAATTGAAACCTCAAATGCATCCTGTTAGATACAAAAATGATCTTGAAATTTTGGTAATGACAAATGTGGTGGCAGCATTACAACGCAATGACATTATGGAGTTTGAGAAAATTTTGAAGGTTTAATTTACTATTGATTATGTAAATTTATTACTGTTGTCAGCTTTATCAATTGCTTGGTTCATCCCTTGCTGATGTCCTGTGTCTTTTTCCTTCCTGGTTTTGTTTTCAGAGTAATAGAAGAACAATTATGGATGATCCATTTATCTGTAATTACATTGAGGATCTCTTGAAGAACATTAGAACTCAGGTTTTGTTGAAGCTTATTAAACCATTTACAAGGAGTTGGATACCCTTCATATCCAAGGTGCCTATCTATATTTGATGTTGACATATCTTACATTCGCTACTGCGTGGGGTTCTATCTTCTACTGAAAACCTCTGTAAAGGGTAGGAGTATCCAAATTGTCATGTGAATGACTTATCCTTCATCATGCCATTCCATTTCAAATGGTCTCTCTAATGAAGTCAGAAGGAAAAATGGATGTTTATTTGCTTTTTAATTGGCCTACATACTGGTAGGGATTAATCTACTGCTGGTCGTTATTTATATTTGTGTGCTCAGGTTGAAAATTGGCAATCTTTTTATGTGCTTGGATAACATAAGTTGAATATTCCACTAAGAACTTAATGTGCCAGAGAAGGATGTGGAGCAGCTTGTAGGATCTAAAAGGCACAAGCACACTAGAAGGGGGGATAAATAGTGTAGTAAACAGAAAATTATGCAAATAAAACAAACCACAAAATATAACACCAGATGTATAATGGTTTCCCTCACTTGGATACTCTACTACCTAAGTTTCCTGACTTAGGATTTTTAACCCGATTCCCTCAACCCGGAGGGAATCAATTTACTATAAATGGAGGTAATTAACGGGTTGCCTCAACTCAATTACAATATTAAATAAGAATAAAAAGATACAAGTGTAAGCAAGAAACAATATAGCTTACAACTAAGTTCCTAAGTCTCCAACAAGAATTAGCTTAATAGAAAGTTTATATACCAATCTAGCGAAAAATACTAAAGCGAAAAAGAGTGATTTTACGATGAAGAACAAATTCGCCTGAAAAGACTTGTTGCAAAGAGTGAATCACCTTGAAGAGAATGCAACAAATCAACAACCCTTGCTGGCAGAACTAAGAAATCTAGAAATTGAGAGCAAGGAGATTTTTTAAGCTTGTGTTATGTGCAAATGACACACATAAGGTGTTTATATAAGCCACTAAACACCTTCCCTACGATTGCTAGCCGTTAGAGGCAAAATGGGAAGATTAGGGATAGGATTAATTGCAAAATAGTCATTCAAATTAGGCACAATGGTTAGTTGATACCGGTGCTAAAGTTGTGGTACTGGTACTGATTGCTCACAGTTAACCAGCACCAACCCAACAAAGCCTGGGTACCGGTACTCAGTGCTTACAGTTGAGTACCAACTAAGTCACTAGGTACTATTACTCATGATAAGTACCGGTACTTGTGACTCACAGATTCGGGTCATGATATAAACTGTGACTTACATGTACCGGTACTGGTGATTAGTACCAGTACTTGAAAGGTCCAGGCACATCCCAAGTCTTCAAACTGTGAGCACCTGGTACTGGTACTCATGATGAGTACCGCTATTTGTTGTTCATAGTTTGGGGCTAGGACCCAAACCTGTGCTTAGTAGATACCGGTACTAGTGAACAGTACCGGTACTTGCAACAAGTACCTTGAATAAGTTTTGTTCATCAATTTAAGTGATATTTGAACATAAATATACGATTAATATGACAACGAAATGATGTTAGTTTTTCAAACGAATAAAAGAGCAGCAGTATGATTTATAATTATCACTACTTGATTTTAATTCCTAAATCATTTTTCTTATTAGGAGACATACAAAATCTAGATTACAAGATATAAAAACAATATGAAATCAATCTTCATTCTTCATGTCATCACCACTTCTTTCATACTTCCTAAATCCTGTGATTACCTAAAAATGACACTTCATAAACTCATTACTTTTAAAATAGTTTTGTTAACATCAAAACATAAAAGAAAAGTGGAACTAGGTTCCAACACAGCTCTTGGTATCTTTAATTCCGGATAACCGAATTCAAGGGCACATCAATCAAGTCAACAGGCTTCTAGAACGTAGTGACAGGCTTGTACACCTTTGACAGCTTTCCCTTGCCATAAAGTTTGTACGCTTTTTATATGATGATTATTCTCTTTTATGCAACATTGGCTATAGGTCTAAGGGAATGAAGAAATACAATGCCATTGACAAGTGGAACACTCAACTTGGTTCCCTCTACCAAACCATCACAAATGACATTGGCTATAGGTCTAAGGGAATGAAGAAATATAATGCCATTGACAAGTGCTTTCATCTAGTTTTCTCACATTTTGATTTTCTACCAGAAACATGTATCTCATGAATAGTTCAACACTCTGGAGATCATGATTTGTTCTCCCCTCCGATTTTCCAACACTTATCTAACTTGTAATGGGTAAGATTTCCTTTTCTTCCTCTTCCTCGTCCTCCTCTAACTAATGGGATCAATCATGTGTAGAGTAAAAACACTATGCATAAAGCAAGGGACACTGGATGCACCGGTGATATTGGTGGATGCTATAAACCTAATGGGATTAATATTTTTGTTTTCAGACACCTTTGGTCACGATTTATAAACCGTGACCAAAGAGAGCTTTTGGTGACGGTTAAGGAACCGTGACGAAAGGAACACTTTTTCTTCCCCCACCAAACTTTGGTCATGGTTATTAACCGGGATCAAATCTCTCCCTTTGGTAACGGTTCTACAACTGTGACTAAAAGTCTTTGGTCATAGTTTATAACCATGACCAAAACTGTTGAACCTAGCTAACGGTGGGGGCTTTGGTGACGGTTTTGGGTGAAACCATCACCAAAGACCCTTCTGCAACGCAACTTTTGGTGACGCTAATTGGTGATGGTTATAAACCCTTTGGTCACGATTTTTAACTTTGACCAAAACCTTTTTTTATTGTAGTGATAACTTAGCAGTTTCTTTGGATCAAATTTTGGTATCGTTGCTAGGGAGGCAACGGATATCGTTTCATACTTGCTTTCATTGTTTGCATTCAATTCTCTAACCTACTTGTTTTTGTTTCTCTGATTATGTATAGGACCTCATGGCAACTCGGGATTCCAAAGACATTCAAACAAAAGTGTGGGTAGAGATGTTAAGGTAAGTATTCACATCTTCATCTTAGGATAATTTTTGCATTAGGAGTCATTTATCTTCATAGTAAAAAAAAAAAAAATTTCATCTAGATTAGGTGTTCATTTGGTCCTTAAGATTAGTCATTTGCTTGAGTTGCTTGCATAAAAAAAAATCTCTTTTGGTGGATGTTATCTCTTTGAAATCAATAAACCAACTCCTTGAAATTTGAACTGCAAACAAAAAAAGTTTTTCAAAAATCATTTCCCATATTTTTATTGGCCTAAAAATTATAAAATATCTCATGGATGTAGGTATTGAAGTCAGGAAGATTGTGGCCAAATTTCATGCTCATTTGATTTATATTTAATTTTTAAAAATTCACGAACTACACTGATATCTGTTTTAATTTTGCTTCCTGATTTGCATCAGTCCAAAAATCATGAGAATTTTTATACTGCTACTTGATCTAAAATTTATGACGTTGGATTCCTGTGATAATTGAATATTTGGAAAAAATTAGAAAAAAGATTCCACGCACATTTGATTACATGTATTTCACATATACTGACTGGGGGTCAAAACATACTATAGGCCCCTAGTGCACATTTAATTCTAAAAAAATTATAAATCGTGCACTACAAATTCTGAAAAAAAAATTTCTGAGTGCCTTAGCTAGTGGTGCATTAGGGCCATTGATTTCTCTGGTTGGGTTGCACCACATTTGGTGTTTTGGACTTAAATTCATTATCTAGAAGCCATCTATCCATTAGGGTTTCATGCTAAGGTAGAGCCCACACATTAAGGAAATTGATCGAACAAATTGGGATGTGTGAACCTTTGCTTGCTCCCCCAGAACATTGATTGAAAATATCTAATTACATCAACCCTAAAAATCATGCAACGCAAGCATTTGAACCTTACAAGATACTAAATCTATTATGCTTAATTGTGAACCCCTTGTTTGTGCACTACACATTCTCTAATCTATTTTTATGGGCATCAACCCAATAAACAATGCCCTAGCACATTCCATAAGCACGCACATCCTAAGCCTAATAAACGTGATTAGACATTGGCCCCTAAGGAATCACTTGAGTCTAAGCTTTGGAACCTAAGTGGGGAAAATAGGTGAATAATCTAAGTTTCTCTTGTAAAACATGGGTCTAGGTTGCAGGGTAGTGCCAAACGACCGTGTCTAAGGGGTACAGAGGAGCCTAGTACTAAGCTAGGCCGAACCTTCCCCTTAGTCCCCTTGTACTCAACCTGGCCAAGTTAACTTAAGAAAGGTGGATTTTATTCACTTTGTCTTCTTAACTTAGTCCCTCTAAAGTTTCTAGGTTATCTAGGGTCACACCTTAAGGCTTAGAATCTATTTGTTTGCTTGGAGATTCTCTCATCTATTGACTTTCCTCTGGTGCATTATGATAGAAGATCTTTGAAACCTATTTTGGTGCCACCTTTAGAAAGAAACCCTAGGAGAAGACCTAATCCTTCTGAATCTGAACATATTCCCATGGCTAGTCACCATAAGGAAGAATTGAGTGGGGGGGAGGAGCCCATCCTTGATCCCATTGCCAACCTCTAGAGACAAATTTAGAGTCAAGGCCAGCATCATGATCGTCAGATTGACACCATAGTTCAGGCCCTGAACCGAATGGAAACTAGTAGACAAAATTGACCTCTCAGAGATTACTGCAACCCTCCCAGTGCCTAAATTGAACCATATGTTAGGACACGCTAGGAGGGGGCTGATTTAAAGCTTAAACCTTAGATCATCAACCTGATTTCTCACTTATATGGCCATAACTCTGATGATCCTTTCCATCACCTTGAGGAACTTCTAAATATAGAAAGGGACTTTGGCCCTAGAAATATGGATGAAGATACTTTGATGATGAAAATGTTCCCCGTTCTCATTGAAAGATAAAGTGACACAATGGTTGAGGACAATTAGTAGGCCTATTCTAACTTGGGATGATTTGAGATATGAATTTTTGAAGAAATTTTTCTTAATAGGTAAGACCAATGCCCTTAGATGTACCATTACCACCTTAAGCAAAACTCTGGGGAACAACTTCATGAGGCTTGGGAGAGGTTCAATGATCTGACCAGGAAGTGCCCTCATCATGGTATTCCTAAGTGGCATTTGGCCCATATATTCTATTATGAGTTAAATGACAATATGAAGAATTTCGTTGATGCGACATGTGAGGGAAACTTTCTTAGTAAAATGAGGGAACCTTTGAATTATTTGAGAATATGAGTGAAAACTCCCTTAACAATGCCTCTATGTCCACCTTTAGTAGATCTAATCAACTGAAGGGTGGAGTTTATGAGATTTGGGATAATTCAAGCTTGGCTAATCTGGAAATTATTGTAAAGTGATTGGATAGGGTGGAACTGGTTGAAAAGAATGTGGAAAATCTAGATAAGAAACTGGATAGGTTGGATAATCTGTTAAAGAGCGGGAATCCCTTAAGTACAACTACCTATGTAAATCCTATGATTAACCGAGGGACTTCTATTTTGACTTGCACCCAACTCCCACCCTCTCTATGTCAATAATTAGTGCACAATATAAATGACCTGCCTATGGCTCAACCTATAAGCCAGCTGTACTTGGACCCATCTCTTTCTGGGTACCAAGGAGGGACCTTAATGCCCTCACATCCTGAATTAGGTAGCCGATGCCTAATTATTTTGAGGATGTTAACGCAATTCAAGGTTATAGTAGGAATGACTTGTGCTCGAATACCTGCAACCCTAGGTGGCGTAACCATCCTAATTTTACTTGGTCAAGTCAGAAACCCGCCCAGGGTCCTAACCCGGCTAGGCAGAATAACTATGGGCAACCTAGTAGATACACACAACCACGCACTTACCAAGCTCAACCTACTCAGGAAACCCAACCTACTGATTTGGATCTGGTCCTTAAGGAAGTGTAGGAAATGAGTTTGAGACATAAAGAGTATATGAATCAATTGAGGACTGAATTGATAGGATGAATGGACCAAATAGCTGATTTTAGGCATCATGGAATGCAACCTTCTCAACCTGTGCCTAACCCTAGGAACTATCCTAGGAACCTAAACCAGATTAGGGAGCCACAACATCAAGCTCATATGTTTAGCCTTTCTCCCCCTACTCCTCCTAAATTCACTCAAATCCCCACTCTAGTTAACTAAGCCCCACCTATTTTCCAGAGCCCACCTCAAGCATCAACCCCTGATTATACTGTCACTGCCAATGCCATTATCTTAAGGAGTGGTAAGAAAGCTCAAAATTCTAAACCTTCCCACCTGAATCTTGAGGAGCTTGATTTTGACCCAGGGGATCAAGATGACCAAGTAACAATAGAAATAAGGCTCAAGAACTGACTATCCCTGATTTAACTAAAGAGCCTTTTCCTGAACCTTGAGCAGACCTAGGAATAAGAAGATCTTAGGCACCAGGCCAAGGATAGCTAGAGGCTCGTGATTTCTAAACAAGCTAGTGCCATCATTTTAAATAAGCTCCCTCTTAAAAAGAAAGATCTGGGTACCCCCTTAATTTCATGTGAGATAGATGGTTTTATCTTAGACCGAGCTTTACTAGATCTTGGTGCCTCCATCAATTTGATCCCCACTGAATTATTTGAAGAGTTAGATTTAGGTCCCTTGTAATAACTGATGTTATCTTTTAGTTTGCTGATAGGACAACTAAGATTCTAAATGGACTCTTACATAATGTGATTATAAAAATGCAATCTTTTGAGTACCATGTGGACTTTTTAGTCTTAGATATGAAGGCATCAAGCAACTTGAACCACACCCCGATAATCTTAGGAAGACCTTTCTTGGCCACAGCCAAGGCTTTGATCAACTGTGATACGGGGAATATGCAAATCACTTTTGGAAGGAAAACATGCCAACTTAATATCTTTAAGGTTTCCCAAAAGAATAAATTGAATTGTGGTTCTATTAAGGCTGTGGGAACAATTGAGGAAGTATTGGCAATTCACACTTTGGATAATCTAATTTCTGCTAAGCCTCAAGATCAATACGATAGGCAAGGATGTGATGAGAATAAATTACTTGAGAATGATTCTGATTTGCCGCCTCTTATAGATAATCAAATTGAAAGACCCTCTTATGAAAGAGACATTCATGAGATTGAGGAACAATTAGGAGTATCTTATGTTGAATTATCTGATGATACAAAGAATCCTCAGTATACCCACCCTAAAATTCAAGAATTGTTGGATTTTAATGAGGTTCCAGAAATTAGATAGCCAAATGACATAAACCATGATTCAATGTATGACGAAAAGGAAGATACAACCTCAGAAAATGGAACTCAAAACATGATAGATTGGGGAAGAAATTACAATCTAGCTAGTTCAAATGGATGGCTTAATTCTAAGGAAGAGATAATTTCTAAGGAGAAAGAGGTAATTTCTGATGAGGATTTTGAGGAATTCAACATAGTCTTACCTATATCCTTGTTTGACTTGCAATTTGGAGAAATTATGATCTTTGATTACATGGACCCATATGATTCAAATTCTAAGTTAGACCTGAACTTCAATCCAAATCCTGCACCACCTCTTCCTGAACTTTGGAACTGAATCAACGAGCAAGCTCGGTATCATGAACCTTGTCTTCACTATCCCTATTTATCTCTCTCTAGTTTGTACCCCAGACCAGAAGAACTCTTTGGAGTGGGGCTACATCATCAGGTGCTTCGCATTTGTGGACCATTGACTTGGACCACATGACAATATCAATATATTAATGTTGACCCTCTCTGCAACAATCTTTGACCCTTCCATTAAATTGTTGATATCTTCTCTATAGGGTCCATAACTAGCTGAAGGCATTAAACTTAGCACTTGTATATATATAGTTAGATTTCTTATATATATTTTCATCTTAGTTTAGTTTGCAAATTTGGAGCTAGTCAGGTTATATCATGTCTACTCAGATATTTCAAGGTGATTTCTATCCTTTTATTTATGTTTATAGCATACAATGAGGACATTGCATGAAATAGGCATGGGGGGGTGGATTTACATATTTTTACTGAGTCACTTTTATACTAGTCTTCAAAATTCCCATATTCTATCGTAGCTACTGTTTGCATGCATATTTGTTATTCCACATGTTTTTATTTGCTGTATATTAATTTTCAAATAGAAAAGAGAAAGAAGAAAAAAGGGAAAAAAAATCAATGTTTTTAGAGTTTGAGTTGTGAAAAATTAGAAAATATCAATTTTGAGGACTTACCAATCTTAGGAAAATTATGAACAAAGTCTTCTCACTTAGACTCTTCAGGTCGTATGTCGACTTAATTATCTTGAGTATTTACCTAAATCTGGATTTATTTTCTTGAGTCTTTGAATGGATCTAAAAAGGCTAAAAGTATTAAGTCAAGAGGGTGACAAGTGAATGACTTATCTTTTCACCCTATGGTTTGGATAGTCTTTGAGTTCCAAGCTCTTCACTTGCACATTGCACTAACTCATCTTTTGGGCAATTTTGTTGAGTCCTTAGTGGTCAATAAGATTTAGTCTTAGGGCAAAAGATCCAAAGGACTTGGCCATATTTCTAGTTCTTAGGATTGTTCCTGTTTGTAGAGGATGCATTTAGAGTTGATGAAGGAGAGCCAACCTAGAAAAATGAGTAATTCAAGGAAGTTAAAAAAAAAAAGAAAAAAGAAAGGAAAAAAGAAGAAAGAAAGAGAGAAGCAAAGCAAAAATATATCCCTCTCATCTCTTACCTACATAAGTGCATCCTAAACATAGTACGACAACCAACAAGAGGCCTAGGAGTCCAGCCAAGGAGATATACACCTAGTGTGTTTACCTTAGGATAGAAAAGTGGTGAAGAGAAAGCTATCAAATCCTAGTATGGCCTAATCGTAGACAGGTTGTCCTAGAGAGAGCATGGAAATATTCTAAGTTTTATTGAATACCTGGAATCAACTTAGTTGCCCGTCTGACAAGTCGCATTATTTCACATACAATATGCTTCTTTCTCACATTCGATTTGAACCTTGGGTGGGTCGACTTAGTCAGAGAAAGTTACTCTAGCGACCCAAGCCTGATAGCTAATAGGATTCCTAATTTGATTTGGACAGTCTGGATTTGAGCCGATACTTTAGAACTATTGAGTCTTTGCCATTAAGGTTTTGTGTACATTTCCTTTATTTTGGTGAAAAATCAGGATTGGTGATTTCTATTTAGCTTAGCTCAAAATTCGTAAGATAGTTTTCGTGTAAATATTATTTTCTTGAATTATTTTCGCTTAGTGTTTATTCTGAGGACTAGAAAAAGATAGGCACGGGGGTGTGATATTTATATATATATTTACATTAATTATTCCTAACTAATGCTAATTTGAGGGTTGATTAGTGTAGAATGCATTTAGTTAGGTCAGTTTGGTCAAATAAGTGCATTTTGTAAATATTACATAATTTTGTGTTTTCTGTAATTTTTCCCCAACTTATATCTAGTACCTTAATGTCTTCGTTATATTATATGCAGGTACCAAATTTGAAGCAATTTTGAGCACTGGACTTTCATGTTTGAGCTCAATTATGCAGAAAGGATGAGCTTATTTTATATGACCTAGCCTATTTAGCAATTAGGCTAGCCCATTTAAAAACCCAATTTTCCCTAACCTAAGATCCAACTACCTAATCTAATTTCCCACCTTAGGTGGTTAGACATGAGCCTAATTAATCAACCAATTTTGTTGGCTAACTTAATTAATTTTACAAACCCATTAGTTAAACCTAACCTATTCCTATAGCCTAACCAAACAAACCTTATTTGGCCATCCCTTTAATCCTCAAATAAGTACTATTTTGGATGGCCAAATTACATCATAATTTATCCATCACTATATCCACATCCTAGGGTCCTAAATTACCTACCTAAAGCCCTATCCTAAAACCCTAAACCAAATCTTATTCCTGATCTCAAAATTCGTAACAGCCTGACACATGTCTAGTATGTTAGCCATAACTTTTGAATTTTAAAACCAAATTGAGTGATTCAAGTTGTGTTGGAAAGTTGATTTCAAGGGATACAACTTTGCTTTTAATATACAATTTGAAATTTGGAATAAAATAAGACCAAAAACTTGGGACAAGTGAGAGCAATCCAATAAGGCTGTTGCAACAACCTTCATCCTAAACCTCCTTTAATCTCCACCCTCCATCATCCTACCATTAAATCCTAGCCCTCCATCAAACACTTAGGAAACTCTATAAATAGGAGCCTACCCCTCCCCCCTTCCTTCATTAAGTCTTCCTTAGTTTAGAATAAATCCCACATCTCACCACCTTCTCCTTAGCCCTCCTATTTAGTCTACCCTCTCACCTCCATTAAAAAGCTTCTTCACACCCAGACTCTGCTACTTCCTGGTGGTCGTCCTCCTCTACTTCTTCCTCATCTCTGCTTCATCCTCATCTCCAAGGCAGCTGCTACAACAGACCACAGTCCAACTCATCATCTTCTTCTAGCCTTTTATTTCTAGTTCTAGTAGGCAATCTGTTACTTGTTCTGGTTGTAGTATTGGCATCTTTTCTAGTAGCAATAAAAGTTTAGTTTTCATCTTTATCATTTACAAATCTTGCTTCTCACCCCCCTTCTCTAGATAATTGCCTAATTGTGATTTCCTTCTTCTCATCTCCTTCTTTACATTAGTTTGTTAATATTTGGTTTACATTTTGCATTTAGCTAGATAGATCCTACACCTCCCCATGTTTGAGTCGAGACTCACCAAGGTCTTGGTTACTTTTATTTCTATTCTCGAAAAATCACACTACAATGAATGCTTTATTACTTAGCTATTTCTTTGGATCATATAGGTGCCCCAACGTAGTGTATATTTAGTATTTATAATATTTCATATCTTATGTAATATTTGAGCTCCTTTTATATATAAATGTTCTGTATTTTTATTGTATTGTGATTTACCTTTATATGTTGTCTTGCTAAGCATAGACTTAAAACCTAAACCTTAATTAAAATTTTATTTCATAAAAAAATAGATATTAAGCGATGGTTTTAATTTTAACTGTCGCCAATTGTACTATAGTGACCTTCTGAAAATCACTGCCAAATATCAAATTTTGGCACCGTTACTTCTCCTACCAACCCATCTAGTATGGTGATGGTATGAAGAAAGGTGGCGACGGTTCTAAATAGTCGTAAAAAGTCAATATTTTGGCGCGTAACATACTTCCCTGCCAACTCATACTATACATTGACGATACATTGTGACATGGTGATGGTTTTTAACTATCGCGAAATGAATTATTTTCCTACTCTAATTATTTTCCCGCCAACATTTAGCGACAGCTATTTGAATAACCATCACTAAATATATATGACATGCCATGCCCCAAAAACCTAGGCCCCAACGAGAGCCAAAGTTCCGGGACATGGTAACAGAAGAGGTGTTGGTTTATTTAATTCAAGTTATCCTAAACTAAGTCAGATTATCAAAGAGTTCTATTTAATAAGAAATGGAAGAAAATATTGGGAGAATAGCACATAAATGGAAATGTATAGTACAAACTAAACATGTACTAAGCTGGCATATAAAATTGAAATCTATTATAAAACCAAAGCATAAAAGTTACCTGCCAAAGATCTCAGCAAAAACCCGTGTAGTGACCAATCCCATGCGTCGATGTTGCACGACAGCATCGACCTGAAATTAGGTCAAAAAGTAGGGATGAGCCAATTGGCTCAGTAGGGAACAAACAACCACTATATCACAATCAAAAACACAGTGTAGTGTACAGTTACACTAACTGGCTAGATCCCTAGCCTAACTCAACACCCCAGGGTTATGACTCGTAAACCCAGTCAAAGTTTACCAACCACCGTGATCTAAACCCATTAATCGTGTTATCCCTTTTCCCATTATTTAATATTATGAAATTTATTCCCTCACTCGCCTTAGTGATCAGATTCTAGGAATCACCCCTCTTTACCAGAGGGGATTAAGATGCATCCTTTTCTTGAATTTCCAGCCTGATGGTATCACCTTGACCAGGGGAGAGGCTAGCATGTTTATTAATCCTCAAAAAGGTGTGCCCATTCTCAACATATCGAGAGCGTTGATGATCTCAGTTAGAAGAGTTGGGCCTCTAGGAGCTACATAAGCCTACACCTTGCGATCACGAATAGCAAGCTCAGTTCATGTCCAATAAGGACTAGTCATAGATTAAACCAGAACATCATCGTAGGATTGGTCGGAATTGTCGAGCCACGCCAATGCTCCCACTAGGAGTGATCCTTGTAGGAGCGCAGTCCTCAGGTGTGCCCTCTCAATCTGCCATCAAACGAGATCTCAACCAATCCATTACAATACACAAGCAAAATCCGTATACATGAGCACCCAGTGGGCCTCTAGCTATGAGTACCACGTACCCTGGGTTCCCCCGCTGCGATGCGGGCATCGACAGAGAGTAGAGCCATGAGTACCTCTACATCGAGTTGGATTCGAGTACATCCAAGTACCAAACACTGATGACATCCCAATGCCTATCACCGAACCCGAGAATCCTTTAAGTTCCGAAGCAGATTCCTTGGTAGCATCTAGCTACCACAAGAACTTGGGTCATCTATTCGAGCAGTGAACCCATGGTTCACCAAGTTAAAGGATGCAGCCTTACAAGCTCACCTAGGAGATCTACTAACGTTTAATTTCATTGGATTCTATGTCTAGAACAAAGCCTCACATTCCTAGTGGATCACTTCGGGCCTTACTTAAGACCTTAGGATCTAAGCATACCATTTATTAGACTCTGGTCAAGGCACAAATATCATCATGTGATGTCAAGTCATTACTTAGCCAATTCAGATTTCATAGAATCCATTTAGAAAGCTTCAAGCTCAAATTAAACACACACACACACATTTTCTATCTAGGGTTTAACTACAGTTTCACCATTAGCCCCTGCCTATTGGGGCTTCTACTAGACCCCCAATTAGGTTCCATCATTCCTTAGGGTTCCTAATATCAAAAACCTACATTTTAGGCCAATTAGTAACTCCAACAAACTACCTAATGTCAGGGATCTATTACCAAATGTTAGGAAACCCTTCCAGTAGCTACCTATCGTTAGGTAAACCTAACCTAACATTAGGTCAATGGTAAGCGTGTTTTCGCGAGGAAAGTTAGGGTTTCGGGAGAACCCGTAGTCATATTCGCAAAAATCGCTACCAAATAAAATTTATACTGAAACTCCAAGGGAGTCCCGGGTCGAACACAGGGAGGTGAATGTTTGGTTTGTGAAATACGTGTTTCGATTTTATTTATTTTTGTTGTATTTTTTTTGGTATTTTATAAGATAGAATTCCAATCAAAATATTTGTTATCCATTCTAAGCTACTCTAACAGAATAAGAGAGAGAGAGAGACCAATATATTGCTAATCAAAGTTTGCTACAAATAAACTACACTAGAAAGCGGTAAAGATAGAGAGAGGTGAGAAGAGTCCCCCATGACCGTCGCCTAGAGGATGGCTCGCTCTGATGGCGCCCGGACGAAGGTGGTGAGAGGCTGGATGAATGAGAATGGCATTGGAGGACGGAGGGTGGGATGGGATGGCGTCGTGGCGGGGATCTACTTCCTGAAGTGGTGAGAGGACAACCACGAGATGCTCCACGAATGGGGGTGAGAGGCGGGAAAATATTTTGAATTTCTACTCTAGAGGAGCATCTTAGGCTTGGGACAAGCTCTCTCTAGAGCCTTGGAGGTGGTGAGGGAGAGAAAGGAAGAGATGAAGAAGGATGGGAGGGGTAGGGGTTCTTTTATAGTGGAGGAGAAATGACTTTGTCATTCAAGGGTCAATAGCAACATCAGAGATGTTGCTAAAACTCCGCCTCAAACGTCGTTCAAGGTCTGCAACCAATGCACCTGCTTGCGTGCTCACAACTACAGAGTCATGGTCGACGGACAGCCGTTGGATCGAGGATGAACAACTAGGATTGAGCGAGGATTGTGCGCTCAGCTGGCACGTTAGATAAGGCATCGAACCGCGCATGCAGGCACGGGCGTATCTACGCTCATCCATTGTGCTACATGGCACATCTTGTGCCGCTCAATCATGATCGAGTGGTCGAATTTGGGTGCGCCTCTCTACTGCGGTTGATTGAAGGCATTGGAGGAGTCGAACCCGCACTGTGGGTTTGAGAGGTGCGCGGGTGACTGTTGTGCCAAGGGAGTAGGAGTGTTGAGAATATGATGGGGTGCGCATGTGATCTGGACCATTGGATCTCGATCCAACGGTCGTGATTTGGCGTGGCACTCTCCTTCAGCTCATGAGGGGTGGCCGAGGATGGATCTTAGCTGTTGGATTGGGATCCAACGGCTGAGATCCATCCTCGGCCACACCTCATGAGTTGAAGGAGAGCACCATGCCAAATCGCGACTGTTGAACGCCATCTGAGTCGTCTATCTTCTTTTCTTTGTAGGTGGCACCACAAACGTCAGATTGGGTTGACTTTTGCATCGTTCAACTATGATCGTCGATCCAAATCCATCTGTGTGGTCAAATTTGGCATCTGAGGTTCTGATTGGTGCCACCTTGCCCCTTGGTGTTTAATTTTCCTTAGACTACATAATGTGCTACGAAACTTCGATCAAGACGATTTTGGAGGCGTTAGACTCCGATCATCATCTTGATTAGATCCATATAGTCGGATCGTCAATCCGAGGCTCCAAAATAAATCTTCTTCTCTCTTGACCAGAAAAGGACACAAATTAACCTATAATTTATACAAAATACTCTAAATGCAGAATGATGTATGCTATACAATATTTATAATATAGAATGCATATCTAAGCCTAGGAAAATGCATAAATAAGTATTTTATCTTAAATAAATGTGTCTACGTCATACCCCTATGCCTATCTTTTGCTAGTCCCTAGCAAATCAAACTAAATGCTATGTATAAAACCAGAATTAGGACTCGATTACTTAGGCCTAAGTTGTTTATTAACAATAGAAAATTTCAACTAAAGTCCTGAACTACAAAGACTCAACAGTGCCCGACTGCTTGCCAAATGTAGACCGCCCAAGTCCTTGCCTTATTTGAAAAGGGAAGATACTTTTTTTTTTCTATTTTTCTTCCTTTCTAATTTTTTTTTTTGGAGTTTTGAGTTTAAGGTTTCGGTGTAGCTTTCTATGGCTACCCAACCCACCCAAGACTCGAAAAGAAGTTTAAACTTTAAGCATCTTGTGAAAGGTGATAAACTCACTAGGCGGCCATTAAAATGGATTTCAGGTTTCTATGACCCTAGGTGACCCAAAACTTATGCCTCAAGGTTTATCTTTTTGATCGGTAGCTTTCTCCTTACTTGATTTTTTTATGGGGTCAACATAAGGGCGAACTCAGTGTATATCTCCCCAATTTATTCTACTTCCCCACTTCTTTCCTAAGTGTTTTGGAAATTTTCTGCATTTCATAAGATGGGTTCTGGACAACCGGCCAATGAGCTGTTACCATCGACAACTTGCCAGCCATACTCGTGCGGTGAAGTGTGACTTATTTATTTATTTATATTTTTTTCTTCTCTTCTATTTCTTTTTCTTTTCTTTTTTCTTTTTTGGGTATTTCTCTATTTTTTCTTTTTTCTAAGTAGGTGGATTTCCCGATCTAAGATTTACCTAAAGGCAACAGGAAGCGAATGGTCGTGTGACTGGGCTCTGGGCAACCGACCAATGAGCTATTACCACCGACAACTTACCAGCCATACCACCATAGAAGGTTCATTAGCTACCTAATTTCTGTAAAAATTGTCGAAAAGGGAGTCAATGCAAATAGTGTGTAGATGCTTTAGACTTAGAGTCCCCTCAAATCAGAGGGCAGGTTGATAAGTAGTATACTTATCACCCTAATTTATTGACTAAGTTAGAATAAAATTACTTGGTGAGGACTCGAGACCAAATCCACATTTTAGTGGATACCCAGGCTGATTAAGCCCGAAGACCTGAAGAGTCTAAGTATTCAGGTCCTTAAGTATCATCTCCTAAAGTTAACAACTCTTAATGCCCAAGTTCTCTTCTCCTAATTATAATTTTTTTTGTCTCTTTGAATTTGATTTTTTTTGTAAAGAAAATAAAAGAAATTCCACAGAGCTAACAAAATAATTTAAAGATTAATTATGCACCCCCCATGTTTAAATGATGCAATGCCCTCATTTTAAAAATAAATACATGAAAAGGGCAAAGTAAACAGAATATCACTTGAATTTTGTGAAAATCTGGTCAGCTCCACAAAGAGAAAGGAGTATACACACGTGCTAAGTTTATTGTCGTTAGCTAAGCAAATATACAAACAAAGAAATTAGGTATTCAAAAGTGCAGGTTAGGATCAGAAAAAAGATTGATCCTTAAACCTGTCAGCAGAAGATGTCCACAGATGTGGACCAAGTTGTGGTGCAAACCCATGCCCTAAGGTTGAGTGGTTCTAAGGTTCTGGATGAAAATCACCCAGAACCAGAGATCATTGTGCTTGCGGGGTTGGGCCTGCGGCTTTGTGGTATGCAACCCATGTCTAAAATTCTGGACAAAATAAAGTTCTAAACTAATCGTAGCATTTCTCCATTTGGAATTTGGCTCAAAAAGATAATCCACTATTCTATACTTGGGTTGAAAATCCTCAGAATCAAAAATATCGTAAGGGCCCTGATAGATAATAAGCGATTTCAGGTCAGCAGGAACCCTTATACCCAAACTTGTATGTCCCTCAGAAGTAGCCTCCCAGATTTTCATTTCCAAATTTCTACTCTCCATCGTTATAATTTCATATTCCGGGACCTCCTACATATTATTCACCCCATCTAAATTATCCAAGTCCAATAATTGTGGCTGAATTAGGATTGACTTGAGTACAATGATCTCAAAAGTATCATCATTCAACTCTTTAGGGTGTGGCTGAAGATTGGGGCTACCAATTGAATCATCCAATAACTCGGGATCGAAATCCTCCAAGTCAGCCCCAATAGGATCAAATTCGTCAATTATAGGGCTATCAAAGAGTTCATCATGCTCCTTAGGCCCGTTAGTCTCACTAAAATCATTCTCCTTAGGCTCAAGTGAGACTTCACTTAAAGATTCTTCACCCTCAAAGTCAAAGAATTCTTGATCCTCATTTTATATATGTCTTAAAATCATATGGTGTTTCATGGTCCATGGAGACATATTTTTCCTTGTTTCCTAACTCAGGGATCTCAGGTGAGAAAATTTGTTCTTCCACAATGGGTTGCTCTAAACCAACTTGGTCATCCCCAGTTTCAAAAAAAATATCCCCTCCGACAGGTGCCTGAGTGGGTTCTAACATTTGCTCTCTTGAAGGGGGTTCATCTTGAGAATCATCCCAAGATTGGACTAAGGCAGCCACAAATTTCATCCTCAATCTCGATAATTTCCCAAGTAGAAACTCACCTGGTCCCTTATCCTTAACATCTTGGATCCAATCCAATAAAGAACTATTAAGCTCATCAATCATTTTGATCATAGGCTCTAATTCTTCAATGCATGGTGTTGGCTAAGCTTCTAAAGATTGTATAGTGTTCCTCAAGTTAGCCAACACCCTATCGTGGACCTGGTTCACCTGAACTGAATGGTTCAATTCGGGGTTGGGTGGGTTTGGGTTTAATTTAGGAGAGTCAAGAAATTGAGGTCCTCCGTGTTAATAGGTCGTTTCGGGTTGTTGAAAGAGAGGTGGTGACCTATGTTCAGTATAATCTAGGGGAGGGTAGGTGTTATATCCTTCCTGATTGTAGATCGGGTTGGTTTGTTCATAAGAGGGCGGTGATCTATAATCAATGTAGCTCTGGGAAGGATAATAAGCATGATCATAATGTCCAGGGTTAGGTCCTGGACATTGAGGTCTAGAATCATATCCCAATCAAAGATATCCCAGCTACTGGATGGGTAATCATAAGTCAAGTCGGGATAATCATCTTGAAGATAAGTAGTGGTAGGAGGGTAAGATTGGAAATGTGTGTAGGATGTGGAAGATACATGGTGAAACAGAAGGGAAAACAAAGGAGAGAAAGGTGCCTTGCAGTACAATCACCCAAACCTGTCCTTAGGTAGGTAGCCTGATGAGAACCTCATCATGAGCCATAACTAGCTCATTTTGACCTAATACAAAGGATAAAAGCTCCTACATAACTCAAGGAAAGGCTTAACTCAGAGAATTCTGAGTTTAAGAAGAAAACAAGTCATAAGGGGTAAAAATGCAATTTTACCAGTATAATCTGCATACAGGTCCAAACATAGGTCAAACAAACCGAATAAGAAGGAAAGTGGGATGATCTGATAAGGGCTACAGCAATTCCAAGGAACTAAATGATAATCTGTAACCTTAAAACAAACCCACTTCAATTCACGAGGTTCGAGGCAAAGTAAAAATAGAATAAACCCTCTAAAATTCATAGAAAAATAATATCTAGGGTTTAGAACCTTCAATTTGGCCTTCGGAACCCTTTTTGACCTACATTGAGAACCATGCCCAATTAATAACTTAATTTAGGTTTTTACGTAAATTGACCGATCAAACAAGGTTTAATCTAGAAATAAAATTCACCATCAGATTCCTTAGGTCCTAATTAGTCATGTATAAAAACTTGAGCCTAAGAAGAAACCTTCTTGACCAACTTTACACTTTGGTCCTCATATATTTACTTTTTGGCCCTCAACTTTTGAACCCTCGCATTTTGGCCCCTAACTCTTCTTCGTTCTTTGCGTTCAGGTCCCTCCTGCAAAACCTGACCAGCACCATGCTCCGGCGACCTTTCGCGGAGCATGGCGCCGCGCAGGGTAAGGGGGAGGGTCTGGCAAGTCAACCGGGGGTGCCCTGCGTCGTCAGCCGTCGCAGGAACACCCCCCTGGTCGCTGCAACCCACCATACCGGCCGTGCGAACGCACGGACGGTATGGGTCTCCATCTCCGGGGTCCTCCGATGAGGGAGACACGTCGTCTCCCTCCGCCCTCCTCTCTGATTCCGCCTCTATAAATACCCCCGTCGCTCCACCGTTCTCAGGAGCTCGGTCCTGACGGAGAAACACCCTCTTTTCACTCTCTTCCCACTCCGACAGGAAGCCCTCCAGCTCCGGCGGTTTTTTCCTCCTCCTCCTCGTCGTTCTGCCGCACTACCAGCAGCAGGGCTGCCTTCCCCTGCTCTTCCCGCGCCGCGCCGCACCCAGCGCGCGCTTCTCCGGCCCTCTCCTCGCCGTCGCTCCTTCCCCTGGGCAGCTTCTTCTCCGGCAACAGTCGATACGACTGTCGCCTGCTCCGGCTCCTCCTCGTCCTGTTAAGTAGGTATAACTTCTCACCTTTCTCCCCTCTTCCTTTTCCTCACTTTGAACCCTTACTGTCGCCCTCGATTCCGAACAATCGCCCTCACCTTCTCCACCTCCGGCCACACTCCGGCGACTCGCTTCCGTCACTCCAGCACCCCACACGGCTCGCCGACCCTCACAGAACCTCCGCTTCCTCACCCTGATCAACCTCCGCCCTTCCATTCCCCGCCATTCGCCCCCTGCAGACCCACCGACCAAACCCATTTCTCGTGCTGCATTTCGACCTAGGGCAGCCCTTAGGCTCCGCCTCGTCGCCTGCCTGACCCCCCACCACCTTCGCCGTGCCACGGCGAAGGTTCTTCGCGTATTTGATTAGGCCGAGAGGCCGTTTCTCTGTGGGCAGGTACTTCGCTCGCCGCCGCCATTGCTGAGCAGCGAAGCTTCTTCAACCTGCTGCTCCAGGCGAGCCACGCCCAGGTCTGACTCCCAGGCTGCGCGAAGCGTCTTCGCGAAGTGTCCCAGGTGCGCGGCTGGAGCGAGTGCCTCGCGCGAAGCCTCGACCGCTGCTGTTTCCTCCGCACAGGCACCAAATTGGGGTGGGACATTTAGTCCCACCTCGGAAGACTCCGAAGCAGCGCACTGATACAAATTGAAAAAGTGCTGGAGGCTTATCGCCTCAGCACACGGGGTGAGGTCCCCTTCACCCGCCCGATTACCCGGCCTCGTCCGCGCTCACACCCCGCGGACCTGGCTCCGACCCGATTAGCCCGACCTACACTCCTCGCCCACCACCGCACGCCAGTGGGCCTGGACCCGGGCGCGACCCGCGTACCCGATTACCCGGTTGCTCTGGGAGAGCTTTCCTAAGAGCGAATTCTGAGAGAGAGTGGCGCGGGGGGGGGGGGGTAGAGTAGGTTTTGCCCACTGACGTAAACTTTGAAGTGTGCAGGCACAGGTGAACAAAGAAGAAGAACCGTGGAAGAAGAGAAGAAGAAGAAGGCCGACGAAGACTGAAGGAAGGAGGAGCACCGAGCTGCACTGTAGCAGCGGCGACTTAAGTCGTCTGAGTGAAAAATCAGACGGCACTCTGAAGGAAGAGAAGAAAGAAAGAAGAAGAAGAAGAAGAACATCACCACTGCTGCAAATAAAAAAAAGAAGAAGGAAGGAGAGACGACGTCCTGAAAGCAGAAGAAGAAGACCACAAGGAGATAAACAAAGAAGAAGCAGTTGAGACAGAGCTGAAGAAGGAAGACGAGAAGCGCAAGGAAAGAAGAAACAGGACCCGCAGCGAAGATCTGAAGAAAAAGACAGAAGAAGAAGAGCACGAGAGGAAGATCCGAAGAACAGAAGAAGAGAGAAGACAAGAAGAATAGGAAGAGAAGAAGAAGAAGCCAAATTTCCTCCTCTCTCTATTTCTCTCTCTCTTTACCTTTATTTTTTGTAATAGAAACTGTATACTTCTAGAATACGACTTGCTCCTTGAGTTCGACCTCGGGAGAACTGTATTTTCCGAGTAACAAATATTAGCAAATGATGGCAATAACTATCTGTACTACAACGACTTAAGAAAAGCTAGTTGCTGCCACCGTTTCGCCATAGCCTAAATCCTACAGACTCCCAGGACCCATCTTAAGATGAAAAAAATGATTTGATCTACTTCTATCTGGTCAATCCAACCAGTTAGAGGGAGGGGTTGGGGAGAAGGTTCTTCCCTTAGCTTTCATCTTAGGTTCCTTTGATACTCCCCAACTACAGTTGTTTGATGGTACTGCCCTATCTCGACATCAGATGGACCAGTAGAAGCAGATTAATCAAAAAGAAATCTCAGTTGGAGTCCCAAAGAGAGAGTTAATCCTTAAGGCTAACGTCTACTCAGTTTTAATTAGGCTTGGGATGATTGTGCTCTTGGAATGTGATAGGCCCTTTAGATGGGTTGTGCCCTTAATGATCAATTAAAATTTGTGTGTGTGCACAACCAGGGTTTTCAAACAAGGTTATTTGATGATGTGTCTTTTAGGGTTTAACCTTGTTTAGTAACTTTTAGGGTTTAATCTTAGGTGTATTCAATCAAGTTCAGGAGAACACTCTAAGTTTTGCAAGCACTGGTGATGATATATTCCTTTAAAAATTAGAAATAATGTGGAGTGCCTGGTGCAACCCAAACAATTCAAGCAATGGCCTGTTGCACCACTTGATTAAGGCGCACAAAAATGTCTTAACCTAATCAGATTTCTACTCACTTATGTATGTGTTAAGTGTACCGAGTCCACAGGTTAGATCCCAGGTTTAGTGGTAGAATCAAAGTGATTGTGTGCCTTAAGATGAGAATTTGTAGGTGTTAAGTGTGTTTCTTTTAGCTTAATCCCACAAGAAGAGAAGAGTAACTTATTTTTTGTATTTTTAATTTATGCGAATGGGTGAGGTGAAGTGAAGTGACAATCATACAATCGGATCTAACCTAGGGTTCATGCAAGCACCTAAGTTGATTTGAGTTTGAGTTATTTGGTGGCGAAATGGAATCTAAGGTGGGGGTGGTGGGAGGATACACTTACAGAACCTTCTAACTGCACTTTACTTTGTTCTATCCGCTTTGGCTTGCCTTGGAAGGGTACCTGTAATCATAGAAATAAAGGAGCAAAGTGAGCTAAAAAGTTAAGGTGGAAAATACGGTAAAAACCAAAGAGCGTTGCCTCCCCAGCAACGGTTCCAAAATGGTGAGCGTGTTTTTGCGAGGAAAGTTAGGGTTTTGAGAGAACCCATTGTCGTAGTCGCAAAAATCGCTACCAGATAAAATTTATACGGAAACTCCAAGGGAGTCCCAGGTCGAACACAGGGAGGCGAACGTTTGGTTTGTGAAATCCACGTTTTGATTTTATTTGTTTTTGTTATTTTTATCTTTTGTATTTTTTTTTGTATTTTATAAGATAGAATATCAAGCAAAATATTTATTATTTATTCTAAGCTACTCCAGTAGAATAAGAGAGAGAAAGAGCGACATCAATATATTGCTAATCAGAGTTTGCTACAAATAAACAACTACACTTGAAAGCAATAAAGATAGAGAGAGGTGAGAAAAGCCCCTCTCGATGGTCGCTTGGAGGATGGCTTGCTCTGATGGAGCCCGGATGAAGATGGTGAGAGGCCAGATGAAGAACGACATCGATGGACAAAGGGCGGGATGGGACAGCATCCCAGCAAGAATCTACTTACCGAAATGGTGAGAGGACAGCTACGAGATGCTCCACGAATGGGAGTGAGAGGAGGTAAAACATTTTGAATTTCTACTCTAAAGGAGCATCCTGGGTTTGGGACAAGCTCTCTCTAGAGCCTTAGAAGTGGTGAGGGAGAGAAAGGAAGAGATGAAGAAGAATGGGAGGGGTAGGGGTGCTTTTATAGTGGAGGAGAAAGGGTTTGGTCGTTCAAGGGTCAACAGTGACATCAAAGACGTCGCTAAAACTCCACCTCAAATGTTGCTGAAGGTCAGCAGCCAACGCATACGCCTACGCGCTCACAGCTGCAGAGTCGTGGTCGACGGACAGTCGTTGGATCGACGATGGACAGTTGGGATTACACGAGGATCACGTGCTCAGCTGGAGCGTCGATAGGGCATCGGACCGCACGTGGGCGTATCCGCACTCATCCATTGCACCGCGTGGCACATCTTGTGCCACACGATCACGATCGAGCGGTCGAATTTGGGTGTGCCTCTCTGCTGCGGTCGATTGAAGGCATTGGAGGAGTCAAACCCACGTCATGAGTTTGAGAGGTGAGTGGGTGACTATTGCGCTAAGGGAGCGGGAGTGTTGAGAAGATGATGGGGCATGCGTGTGATTTGGACCGTTGGATCTCAATCCAACGGTCGCGATTTGGCGTGGCGCTCTCCTTTAGCTCATGAGGTGTGACCAAGGATGGATCTCAGTCGTTGGATTGGGATCCAACAGCTGGGATTTCTTTGAGGTGAGGCAGAGGCTGCGGCTGGTCTTAGGCGGCTATGATGGCACCACGTGGTGCCATCTGAGCCGTTTATCTTCTTTTCTTTGTAGGTGGCACCACGAGCGTCAGATTGGATCGATTTTTGATCTGGATCTGGATCCGGATCCATCCTTGTGGTCGGATTTGGCATTTGAGGTTTTGATTTGCATGACCTTTCCCTTGGCCTTTAATCTTCCTTAGGCTGCATAATGTGCTACGAAACTCTGATCAAGATAATTTCAGAGGTGTTAGACTCTGATCATCATCCTAATCAAATCCATACGGTCGGATCATCAATCCGAGGCTCCTGACCACAAAAGGACACAAATTAACCTATAATTTATACAAATTACTCTAAATGCATAATGATGCATGTTATGTAATATTTATAATATGGAATGCATATCTAGGCCTAGGAACATGCATAAATAGGCATTTTATCCTAAATAAATGTGTCTACATCAGTCAGGCTGCAGGTCAAGTTCAGAATTGTAAAACCTACCTTTCGTACCCGAAACTTTGGTTTTGCACCTCCAAACAACCTGCAAACTTGACCACCAATACATACTCATACCAGGTATATTTTGAACCCAAGAGACCCTTGATCGCAATATTTTGGATTCAATCCTTAACCAGATTTAATTAACTTTTAATCCTCTTTTTAGAGTTCAAGTAGGGTGGAACAGGTACACCAATACTGGTTCTAATCCTAGGTACTGGTGTTGGGTACCTACTGTCCCAACCAAGCCATAGTACTAATACTGAGTATCGATACTGAGTCCAAGTACTAATACTGGGCACCCACAACACAATGCCACAATACCAACTAGTATTGGTACTGAGCACCAGTACCGGTACTAGGCACCATTCATATCTTTCCAAGTAATCTAGCCAGTACCGGTATTGTGCACCCACTGCCATGACTCCTAAACTCATTTAGTATCGGTATGGGTCACCAATACCAATACAACGTGCCTTTAGTACCAGACTTAAGTCCCTTTTTAGCTTGTTCTGAGCCATCTAGTACCGATATTAGTCACCGGTATCGGTACTAGGTGTCTCAGCACCCAGTTCCTACCATTAAACCTTCCATTTAATTACAAATGTTTATCACTTAACACGATGCATTTATGACACCATTCTAAGCATTTACAAGCATGAAAAGAATTCAAGTAATTAGAGAAATCATGGGGAACCCTTCCTCTTGTTTACTTATGGTCATCACCAAATTATACAAATAATAAAGAAGTGGGTACACCCCACAAATTCACAATATAACCGCAAAGTGTAAAGGTAATGACCAAAATAAAACCCATATCAGCAACCCACTGCTTGACCTAGCCCACTTCCCCAATTAGTACAAACTCAAGGTACACATGTGCATCTCGTGGCATCAGGCTTAGAACCCTCACACCATACCTTTACCATCACTAGAGTTCTTGATAGGACTTTCACCCTACCATTCCATGGGTGTGCCTTGCTTAGCAATTTTGGATCCCTATACTCTTACTGTGTGTATGTTTATTGCTTCCATAGTTACAATTGGTTCCTCAATGTGCAATTCTATAGACAACTCAAGGAGTTATTAAATCCCACTCAACAAAAGGTCTATTATGCTTAACAAAATTATGATGATTGTCCCAGATATGTATCTACATTTTACTATCTATAACCATGTAGAATTAAGGTATCATTTGTTGTGGAAGTTTGTAGTGCAAAAATGAAAATTTATTCAAGATCATGCCTGAGATCTAAGCTGCTTCTGAACATTGTTCACTGTTCTCCGAGCTTCACAAGAAATTAATTAGGAACAACATAAAGCTTACATAAGGATATTTTAACATCAATTAGCATGAGAATGAGTGGAGATAGCAAGACCATGTGCTAGAGTTATGGAGCCAGGTTTGGTCATTTGATATGGAGAAAGTACTCTTTAATAGGAACTAGCAAAGAAAATATTTGCAACTCAATATTTTCTTATTGGTTGCCACTAAGTAAGAAAATACAATCTAGATGGTCTTTCTCATGATGTATGGGTTCAAAATACTAGGTACCATTCCTACTCAAAACACTCGATAGCCAGATCCCTCAGGAATATCTCTCAGCAAATATCCTTAACTTCAATGACCTCGTAGTGGATTTACACCTACATAGGAGACGACCAAGCAAGAGAATAGTAATAGGGTTGAGATCATACACCAACGCATATAAAATATTACCCAAAGAAGACCATATTAAACCCACCAAGGCATAAAAAAAACATAGCATGCTATCATCAAATCTCCACAGGAAAATAAATGATTTTAATCCTCAAACACACAATCATAGGAAAGCAAGAGGAGGTACCAAGAAGGTAAAATCTCTACCTCAGATTTGAGATCCTTCTTTCTTTTCATTTCTTCTTACACAGTAGTAACCACAACAGCTACAACGGCAGCAATAGTAACATCAGCCGCGACAGCTCCTCTGGCAACAGAGGCAGTGCCAGTCGAGGCTGACGATGGTGGTAGCTAGTCGGAGGTAGAGAGTGGAGGGGGAGGTGCTCTTCTCCTTCTCTTATCACATTGGGACATAACAGGGGGAGGCGTGGCTTGGAGAGGAAGATGTAGGAGTGGCTTGAAGGGGAAGAAAGAAGAGTGGCTTGGAGGGGAATAAAGAGGAGGTGGAGTCCTTTGCAAACTAAAACAAGAATGAGACTTCTTTTGTAAGCCAAAAAAAGAATGAAGCTTCCTTCACAAGTTAAAATAAGAATGAGGCTTCCTTCGTAAGCCATCCACATTTAAAATATGAAATGGAAACATTACACTCAAGGCTCCTCAACTTTTATTACATGAACATTTACTTAATGATTTATAGGTTTACTTATCTTTTAGGATTACCAATGCCAAACTAAGGCCCCAAATGCCCTTAATCCATCATTAAGTAACCAACTAAAACTTTAATTAACCTATCAAGTACACTAAAAAATCTGAAGCCTTACATGATGACGGTCCACAACTATCACGGATGTTTCTGATCCTTGGAGCTGGTGCCAGGAGAAATGGCATCGATAGCTCAATATAATCATCGCCAACTTCTTATAGCAATGCAACATTCCGCGACGGTATTCGGCAATAGTTTTACCATCATTGTCGATGATTTTTTATCATTGCCAAAAGCGTTCTTTACTATAGTGAGATTTTTCAAGAGTCACTTTGTTTAGCCAAACAGGATCCTAGGTGGTCGTGCCACTTCTCAAGATGATGACATTAGCATTCGCATTCAAGTTTTGGTTCATACCTGGAGTTGATGGCAGGTTTGGTAAAATAGGTGGAGCCTGTTGTGGATTTAGGTTCTAATTGAAGCTTGGTGGTGCATGATTTGCCCTAGGATGGAAGTTTCTAAAGTTAGGGACAACTTGAGCAAGTAGGTTATGAGATCCCAAACCTTGATTTTCATCGACAGGCCACTGTGAAACCACAGATCTGAATTTTTGCACTCAAACCAATTTTCACTCTTCGTAAGGAATCCAACGCTTTTATTTCATGCAAAATGAAGCATCGTAGCCGTGCTGTAAGAATTTTATGAGAAAATCCCCATGTTTTGAAATTGACACTATTCCCTAATTAAAGATTATTTTTAAACTCCTTGCAAAAATCCAAAACCAATAATACTAATTTCACGTACATGGAAGGTCAATAACCCCCTTTTGAAGTCGTGTGTTTCGCATTGCATGACATTTTAGCATTTTTTTAATTTACATTTTAGTCCAAAAATTTTGATGCAGAGATCGAGGCTCGGATCTAATATATAAGAGCACCTTAATGTTTCTCTCGGTGAGATGAGTTCAATGGACCTCGTTGCTTGCAGATCAGAGTTTCGAAGACAAAAATGAGAACAGACATGCTTCGTTTGATTGCTTAAAAAAATAGATAAAAAAAAAAAGGAGAGGTGAACCCAAAACCAGAAGAAACCTAAGGACCCCCATTTAAACCCTCCCCTCCAACCTCCAGAGGTGCGCCGCACCCTCCCCTCCCCAGTCCCCACATCCCACAACCACGTGCCTGAGGCTATTATCCCTCTTCTTCGTTGTCTCCTCCTCCCTCTGCTCACCTTCCCATCTCCGATCACCATTGGCGACCCCAACGCTTCTCCGAAGGATCGATGGCAGATCCCCACGAAGAGGAACTTCTCGTAGCAGATCCGCACTCAACCCCACATCCACCTCCTTGTCACCCTCCCCTGTACGATCCCACGAGTACTGGTACTACTCTCGTATGATCCACACCGTTCCGCTTTTTCCTAGTGGATCACTAGATGCGTGTTTTTATCATTTGATGTTACTCTAGTTGTTGATTTGTTATTACTGACTTGATTTGTTGGGTAAAGTGTCGTAGAAGCGGAGATTTGGGGTTTGGCGGGGTAGCGGGGTTTGTTGAGGCGATATAGTATTTTATGGAAACGTTGATTTATTTATTCATGGTGTATATGCACATTCCAATATGCAATCATAGTCATGTACAACTCTTATTGGAATTGTAAGGTGGAAGCGGCAAAGACTCGGGGGATAAGGCAATGTAGTGATTAATGGAAATGAGTTGATTAATTGGGATGTGAACATGCATTGCATATCTAATGGTGATACGGATATTGGAGATCACAAGGAAGTGGAAGTGGCGGAGGTCTAGAGGGTAAGGTGATTATTTAGGGTTCAAATGTGCATTCGTGTATATCATTATACTACTCATATTTTGAGGTGGATGCAAATCTTGGAATGTGGAAGAGAGCGGTAAAGATTGCGAGGGTAAGGTAATGTACTGATTTGATAGAATGACAATTACTTGGGTTGTGGATAGGCATTCATATATTTAATTGTGATGGTTGATAACGGTCTAATCTATTACCTTAATTGATTTAATCTAGGACTAATTCCTTAGTAAAAGGATACATTAGGTTTATAAATATTGCATTTAAAATATGCATATATATTTATGCTTTGTAAATAATTACCTTTTTATTCTAGTCTTTTGTGAATAATGTAGTTGATAGGTCTTAGAGAAATTGGAAGAATTGAAGAATAAAACTGGATAGGAGCAGAAGCTATAGCTAATCTAGGAGCTGATTAAGGAATAAAGTTGAAATAAAGCAAGATTGAAGATACAAGAACAAAGGAGGAAAGAGAGGAATTAGGATAACCTTACCCTATCTTAGAAACCTTGGGATGACCTTATCCCAGAACCTATCCTGAACTAACTCAACTTTAGATATTTGAGCTTAAAAGTCAAAAACATGGATAACATTATCCATGAACCTATCCATCCTATCCATAGTCCTATCCTGCTATCCATAACCCTAGTCCACTTATCCAATACTCTTTCCCTAGCTTAGAAACCTATTTAGGTCCACACCACACCTAATTAACTTAGTCTAAGTCAATTGAGCCAGCTATGTGTCAAGTGGGTATATATTGGACCTAATTTGACTAACTCTGAGTTGAGGAGACTCATTTGAGTTTAGTCAACTCCAACTTAAACCTATCAGACCAAGCCCTTTCCCAATTGGGTACACCTGAATTCAATTAGGTTCACTAAGAACCTAATCGAGCAATTACCAACCCACACAAGTTTAATTAGGTTTATTAGAACCTAATTACGCTCACCAATTACCTAATTAGAGTAAGCCTTAACTTATTTAGATTTTCCTTACCCAATTATGCACTCACATCACAATTAGACTAGAACCTACCTATTTGGACTCAACCCATTAGACTTAGGGCTAACCTAGCCTAATTAGGAACCCTTTTTTAGAACTTACACCTAACCTATGGCCGACCACCATAAAAAACCCTAACCTTATCCCTTGGTGGCCAGCCACATAAGAAGCTTTTATCTACTTTGGTGGCTGGCCACTAAGATCTTATTTCTTAAAAGCTAGCCACCTATGTTTAGAAACTCATCATTCTAACCTAGCCTTACAACTTAGATCCTAAGGTCCTTATTTAACTAATCTTAGACATCACTTTTGATTTAATCTAAGCTATCAAAATTAGTGATCCTAGATACCTTAAATAGACCAATAAGAAGCCACCTAAATGCCTATAGAAAGACCTAGTTTCCAACCCTTAGGAACCAATTAACCTCTTAGTAATCTTTAGTATAATTTAGTAGTACCTAGCCCTATAGGACATGCCCACCATTCCTCAACCTCCATAGATTCTCCAATCCTCTCTTCTTCCTCTCGACATCTGATTCTGAGACTCCGTCAAAATCTTTCTCAAACATTTCTCAAGCGACTCCGATCTCTTCTTTCTTTCTCTCGATTCTTTTATAGTTTTATTTGTAATCTCTTATTAAGATTATATTTGTGAGATATTTTTTATAATTAAAATAAATTACAGTATTCATTTGATATCTGTACCTCTATTACTACTATTATTTGATATCAATATATTAATTATTATTACTACTATTATTGTGCATTTATTTGATATCAATATATTAATTATTAATACTACTATTATTTGTGCATTTAGTTGATATCAATATATTAATTATTATATTCTACCATATAATAAGTGTGAAAGATTTTAAGTAATGACTGCCTCCGTTTACTCAACCTGAATTTCTTGTACTTCAAAATTATAAATATTATTAATCATTTTATTTACGTGTTATAACGATTGAATAATTTTAATCGTGTGGATTAACTGTGCATGACGACCAAGAGAATATGGATATTGAAATTTATGAGGAAGTGATAAAGACTTCAGCAATGAGAGGACGGTGAGAAATATAACAGAGGGGAAAAAGGCTGCGTGTGTGTTTTGTTTGTATTCATACACAGTGGTGTTAAGTGTGCATGCTTATAAGTATCATAGGTGTGTACATGAATATACGGATTGGATTATATGGGTGGATGTGTAAGTATATATGTGCGTCTGATGTAAGTTTATATATTTTGAAATGTACTGAGGTATATGTGTGTGTGTGTGTGTGTGCGCGTGTGGATATGTGCAGGCGGGTGTACCGGGGTGCGTGTGTGAACGATGGCAATAATGGTGGTAGCAGTGACGCAGGGGGTATACGGGATTAATTTGTCATAAGTAAATTTGTGTATGCTTTCGTGGATTTGTGCCTGTGAAAATGGATGCGAGTGCAAAGGGTTATGTGCGAGGTTTAGGTGTTGGTGTGTGAATGCATTGTGCAGGTGGTGTGTGGGTTGCCTATGCTTACGCTACCTACATACGTGGACACACAAACACATCTTAGCCTTGATGAGTTTACATATTTATGCACTCGAAATTACGAAACTAGTGCCATTGCGGAACATGCGTACGATGGGTACTTGGAGATTGATAAATATCAACATTTTCTACATATATGTATAATATTGTGGTTGTAATGCAACATGTACGTATTTTGTGTTATCTATGTACATTAAGTATATATAGGTGTAAGTGCACTTTTACATACACAACAACGAAAGGAGTCAAAGGTGATGAATATTTGATGAAGATGACGAATAAATCATCGCTATATAACCTATTAACGAATAATCTATTCATCACCATATTCGTTGTTATACGAATCGTTAAATCTACAATAAAATATATATTCGTTGAGAAATTCAAATGACGAATAAAATCATCACTAAAATCGTTGCATACTTTAAATTTAGAAATGAATGTTTTCATTATCTTTATTTTCTTTTAACAACAATTATTTTCGTCGCCCTGTAAGAATATGTCAACGATTAATTCGTCATAATATACAAAAGGTATAAAAATTTATTAATCATCATTTAAAATACTCATAATATATCATATTTATAATTTATTTTGTTTACCTACAAAATAAAAATTTATTTTACAATATCCACAAAAAAATTTACTTTATTTCCATGATAAAGAAACTAAAAATAATTTAACCTAAAATTTATTAAAAGTTCACTTTATTTCCATGGTAAGAAGCTTTGTTTTAACCATATCTAAAACAAGAAACTAAAAATTAGATCAAATCTTCCCCATAAAAGATGAACTACCTAATCATTTTTGTAGCAGTAAATCAAAATTCTAAGGTATATACATTCAGCAAGAATTTTCATATCACCATCCAAGGAAAAGAATTCTAGTTCAGCAAACAGCACAAACTCTTTAAAATTTGCATGAGTTGTTAACCAAATAAGATGTCCATGATTCTGCAAATAAAATAATAGGCAAATATTAAGGCATGCAAGTGTTTCTAATAAGCATTATATTGATTTAACTAGAAATGTATTTGTATTTCTTTTTTCTATTTATTTTAATTTATTTATAGAATGGGAATTATTTTTGTCTAATGCACATTCTTTTGAAGATTATAATGTAATAATTGCATACAAATATTAAGAGCAAACATTTAACATGCCAAGTTGGTTTGACAATAGTGATTCTTCATGGTCATAGTAACTTTTGAGTCACATGCTTGACTCTTGCAATCGATTTCTTTTGAATACTTTTTAAAATATTAGACTAGTAGTCATCTTAATCTTATTTAAAATATTAGATCTGCAAGAATTATGAAATAGCAACAGGTGATCCCAAACCTATAAATATCTATGTGCATCACAAAAAGAAACTGGCATGTTTTCTTACAATTTTTTTTCCTTTTTTTGGTTTCCATACAGTTGACACTGCACATAACCTGCATCTAGAGTAGAGATTGCCCCTATAATATCAAAGAAGTCATAAGCTCTTTCTTACCCTGACTACGTGAACTCCTACATGATAGCTGCAATTTCCTTGACTAGTTGTGTAACTGGTATTAGCTCCTGCAACCAAAAAGTAATATTTATTGGTGCATGTTAACCAAAAAGAATAAAAAAAATTGAGTGCATATTAAGAAGAATAAATGAAAGATCGGCACACGTGAAAACACTGCAACCAAAAAGTAATATTTATTGGTGCATGTTAACCAAAAAGAATTAAAAAAATTGAGTGCATATTAAGAAGAATAAATGAAAGATCAGCACACGTGAAAACACAAAGTACTCGATCTCAAAAAATCGTAATGGACCAAGCCCATTACTTTAAAGAGGGGAATCGGAAAAAAAATCTTTAAATTTACATTTACAACTACAAAAGCTAGAAGTATAGTAGATATCCACATAAATGTATAGAAATAATGTCAACAACCCATTTTATGAATCCAATAGAAGCGGCACAAGTAATGGATTTTAAATCGAAAATTTGGTCAATAAAAATAGAAATATAGGCATGATTAAATTTTACATATTTTGAGTACAACCTCAATGAAGCCAAATTGAAACCAACATAGAACATAGGACATGCAACATTACAAGTGAGATTTTAGTTAGGAACTATACTAGGTTATAGATTTTGCCATAGATCTATGGTGAGAAATCTCTCATAACATATTTAACCAAGCAAATTCATGACATGCCTGCAAAGAAAACAGCTAGCATTCTTTGCATACTTGGCACCTATTCCCTAGGTCTGTGGGTAAATTATCACCAAGAATATAAACTACTAGAAAGAGACCTATGTAGCATGGATGTGTATATATTTTTTTATAAAGAGACAATTTCGTGCACGATAAGAAATCAGTGCCAAAAACTAAAAACAATTTACATCCCCTCTTAGTCAGTTACCAATAATTCCATATTTGCAATTGACCCAACTCTTGTGGAATTCTACTAGAGAGGATGTTGTATGATAGATCACTGTTGATAATTATAGAAATGTTAGCAGTAAATGAGACAGGAGAATCACAATGCACTTGCAGTAGGTGAAACATACATGACTTGAATGCTTCGAAGGTTTTCAAACACCATGGGAATTCGCCCACTTAGGCTATTCCTACTCAAGTTCCTATACAAAAGAGAAAGGCAAGGCCAACACTAATTTCCTATACCTGTGCGTGTACCTACTGCTATTCACGTGGTGTGCTGCTACACATCTCCTGCCACTGTGCAGCTGCATGCACTTCCTGATACCCCAATGGCTGTGCTTATCCACTTGCTGCTGCAAGCCAGGCTGCACTCCTGATATGTTGCATAGCCTGTTTGCAACTTGCCATGTACGAGTCACACAGTGTCTACATTGCAAATTCCAGGCATATGTCTAAATGTGGTTACTTGTAAATTGCATGCTAGCCTGGTCATTAGTGGATGCTGAGCACGCCATTATGCAATCCAGCTCTACCTGAGTACCTAGTGATGTGAGTCTTCTGCAAGCCTTGTTTACTTATTGTCATATAGGTGTCATATTTGTTGGTATTGTTAATGCCTCTTTTAGTATTTTGTCTGTTTATTGTATGATGATTGCTCTTGTTAGCATTTGATTGGGTTAGTTGTATGTGTTTGGCTGTATAAGATAAAAAAGAAACATCTTGGTTTGCTATCTTTCTGTTTAAATGAAATCTATGATTTAATTTTTCAGTAATCCTTCCCCACCCATGCGTGCTGTCCTACGTAATAGGGGCCTGATGGATGTATAATCTAGGCATTTGTCTAGTTCTGGTTGTTGCTCATCCCTGCAGCTCAGTTTGTAGGGGTTTTGTTGGGGCTTGTTGGTTGTGTAATTTGGCCATTTTTGTTGTTCCGGTTGCTGCTCATTCCTGTAGCCCTATTTGAGGGGGTTTGGGCAGTTTTTAGATAGGAAGAGCCCCCCTCCCATTTTGTAAGCTTTTTTGATCAATAGACTATACTTATTTACCTCTAAAAAAAATCTATAATTTAATTAAATACCATACAAATCCCTCTTTTTTGTTACTTTCTTCTTACTACCATGAACACTAGGTGTGGAAAGTGTGCTGTTGGTGCTTTGCTTTCTTCTTATTTCTTAATCGAACATTAAGCTTTTGGTGTTTTGAGGATGTGTTTACCCCTCAACACCTTCCCCCCAACCAAGAAGCAGAAGAAAGCTATGGTATTTTGGCACTAGCGTGGCTGCAATTGTGTTTACTGGTGCTGTGATGCGGTGAATCTCAATAAAAATGGGTGGTGGTGCAGCTCAATTAGAATGTATGCTGACATGTACAAGGTCATAATTACCTACCTATAATCAAACATATAAGAAAGGCAGAACCAAGTTTACAGCCAAGCTTAGACCCACCAAAGTTTAGAGGTAAGTCTAGATCCTTCCAAGTCTATGCCTAAATTCAGACCATATGAAGTTACAAATCAGACCGAAGTTTGGAGTCAAGTTTAGATCCACCCAAGTTTAGAATCAATTTAGATCGACCAAAGTTCAGATGGAGCTCAAACCATATAAAAGTAAATATCAGACATGAGCATGAAGCCAAGTTTAATTAGATTGACCCAAGTTTAGAGGCAAGTTTAAATCCACTCCAGATCAAACCCATGTTTGGACCTTATAGAAGTGAAAATTAGACCCAAGTTTATAGATCAAAGAAAAGTTTAGAGCAACACAAGTTCAAACCATATAAAAGTAAAAATCAGACCAATTTTAAAACCACCAAAATAGGTCGAACCCTGGTCTAAAAATCAAAGAATGTTTAAAACTTGGTACCGAGTTTAAAAACCTAACCCATTTGTTAAGATCACATCGATGCTTAAAAATTAGGTCCAAGTTTTGTAGATCAAAGAAAAGTTTAGAGCCACACAAGTTCATACCTAAGTTTAAACCATAAGTGGGAACTAGACGCAAATGCAGTGCAAGAAGATCAAGAGAACAACCTAGAGAACCACATCTACTTGCACTTGCACTAGCACCCTATCTCTTGTGAACAACATTGAGTTCACAATATTGCTTCAGCAAGCAATTATCTTGTTTCAATAAGTATTCAGGTTATTTAGTTTATATAACTACTTTTACTGTGGTAATGTTATCTCCTATGCAGTTAGTTCTTAGTGAGAGATTTTATAGAGCTTAGGCATTTGGTGATAAAAATTGTTATACTTGAGATAAAAATAATGTATATATTTGAAAAATAGAAATAAAAAAATACCTAGGACGAACCGGAACTTTCATGGTAAAAATGTTCAAAACATTTCATTATGAATTCTCCAATCAACAAGATTTAATTTCATGGTAAAGGCTCCAGTGTTGGTCTGTCCAACAACCTGTCCAGTTCCTGTAGAGGATCACATGACCAAATGTGATTGCATGATTGGATAAGATGCAACATCAAACTCAACAAAATGTTGAACAGTAACTTGGAAAGGTTGATAGTTATGACTAAATCAAGAAGCTAAATAGATTTAGTTCGTTTTCTCTATTTTAATTTCAATTGGAGTCTAAGATTGATATCTTTATACTTGTTCTCTCAGTTGGACTCTAAGATTGATTTTTTTATACCTGCTGTTTCAATTTGTTTCCCATTGTTGTCTTTGTTTTATTTTTATTTGGAATTTGACATTGGTTTTGTGAGGTTGATTTTATACCTCTTAGGAGTTGGATGACTAGCAAAGGGGTAGCACAATACAACCAGCTGATACCTGTTAGGAATTTGATACCCTTTAGGCTGGGATTAATTACTGTTTTTATCCATAGTTGGATTTATGATCCATGCAACAGAAAGAGCATGATGTAATATGCAGTGTAGAAAGTATATTGTAGGATAAACCAATAAAAAATATACAGATATATTTTCTTGTTTAAGTTTTGAAATGAAACTTTAGAAAGGTTCAACTAAAGAAGCATGCTTTAACAGACTAAGAGACCCCCTGTCTGATAAGGGAAAAAAATTTTCATGGTGCATCATCATGTTCACTCTTATTGTTCCCTTTTTCATTTGTTTTTTTCCTCCTTCCCCCCTTCTGAGGTGGGTTCTAGTGCTCATATCGTGATACCATTATAGTAGCTTGTGTTTGCAATTTCATAAGTGACAAGAGCATTAAACCTGGAAAGAATCTCAATTGAAACTGAAAATGAGATAATCAACCTTAACCAGGCCATATCAAACTTTTATAGAAACTAGAACAAGCACCGAAGATCATAAGTGGCTTCATGGGCTAAGGAAATTATTCATCTAACTTAAACTGATTCATAAATAAACAAATAGAATTTTTACCTTTGAATGCTAGCCTGGCCTCTATTAAAATCAATAGTTGCTTCCTGTTCATATTTTTTACCATGTAAACATATAGCTAGACCTTAAACTAAACAACTTTGTCACAAACTTAAAGTTATTGAAAAAAAAACAAGCCACCTAAATGATAACTTAAGCTATTACTAGACGAGCCATGGAAGCACCAAGCAAATACTTCCTAAAATAAAACTTTTCAATGCAATTTACATCCAACCAACGAGATTTGTTTTGAAGATATTGAAATTTTGTTGAAATTTTAAAGAGATTTGGTTTTTCTTGATTACATTTTCTCAAGCCAACAAGGTCCGAGTGGGATTCGACAATTTCAAGGGACTAAGGAATGTTTTGATGTTGGAGCTCCCAATAATATATGATTTGAGGTATACTAACCAGAAAAAAAAAAGCATATCATACCTCTTAAATCCTCTCAATGCCAATAGCTGCAATAAAATATGGAAGCCGAGAAGGTTGTTTCTCAATACCACACTTTCCCTGCACATGGTCCCAAGATATGTAAACATCTGAGATGATTTAAATGGGGGTGGGGGGGGTGGTGGAGGGATGCAAACATAGAACAAAAGGTACATTGCCAAGGGAGCACCAAGTAAATACTCATTGAATGATTAGCTAAACAATGACCCCAATTTGAGTCCTGAAAAAAGATACATTCAAATTAACTATGTAACCATGTCAATACGAGGCAAGATAAGTACATATGTTAAGGATATAACCATGTAAATATCTCAAAATATAGGTCCTTTTGACTAGTAGTGCCTAAACGTCTATATGTGATAGCATGCATAAATAACTTCCTTCAGAAGAATGAAACCAAATCACCTTTCTGGTCCAAACATGTTCTGAAAAAATTCCTCACAAAGTATTTAGTTACTTCAGAAATGCAACAAAAGGTTACTAGTGTAAGAAAGAATATAGCACATGACAATAGCAATCTCACATTTTGTGAGCTGCTAAAAGTGCGAAGTATGAATTAATCAACTAAAACTACATTAAAAAATGATGTAGCAAAACCTGACAGAAGAATTTCAATGATTAGGGTCCACTATTACATGAATCTTCAAAGAACATGAATAGCATGTCATTATAACTGACTTGGACTCCACTCTTGGTTCTCAACTAGTCAATGTTTTCAGCCCCACATTCTCATCCAAAGAAAACTCGATTTCCTGGAAGGAAGATTTGCTGACGCGGGTTTCTCTCCAGAAGTCTAGCGTGAGGAATCTGTAGGTCTTCATGAGATGTAGCCTGCAAGAAGCACAATTGATACCTACTTACCTTCCAGTAAAACAATAATATGGAGCTACAAAACATTGCCGGATTTAATGGCAAGATTAGATTATAGAAGGTTCGGACAAGGTGGTAGATTTGCATAGAGAAGATACTGTCATACTATAAACTGGTATGGCCAGATGGGCGGAAACCATCTGTGAACTGCCAAGTATCCTCTTAACAGGAAACTCAACACATGGCCGCATGTTGACTAAATTGTATCTCGATAATGTAAGTTTGAATTGAAAAATGATAGGACGTAAACAAAACAAAATCAACTAATCCTGATGTAGGATTGATAGTGACAAAATTCAAGATCATTGAAACCTCAGGAGTGAAAAAACAACTGGAACCAATGAAAAGTGGTAAAATGAAAAGACCAATTAAGAAATAACACAGGAGATGAGAAGTTGCAATGAAAAGAAAGGATCATACATGAATCAATTTGTAATGTTTATATTAATAAACTGAATCTATAAATGTTGGTTAGCTTTTCTTGATATTATGCAAAAACTCATACAATCATTCATCATCGTTCAAGAAAAAGTACCTGTAAAAAGATAAAGAATCCAACAAGCCTCTCCTAACTGTGGCAAGGCTCTTATCCATTTTATTAAAATGCAATAACCATAAATAATAGAACACAAAATGATCCATTCAGATGCCACATCCATAGTTATCAAAACAAGAACTATAATTTTCAGCCATTTAGGGGAAAAATAAAACAAGTGCACACTCAAAATCAAAACCTAATGTGCGAAGTAGTATCTTTTCAAAGTAATTTTTATTAAGCTTTTCTTAGAAAAAAGGGGGGAAATCTGGAGAACAACGTTAACATTATATTCTTCAATTTATATATTGCAAAAAGAAAGATCATGCAAAAGATGAATATCGAATGTTAACAAAGCAATCAAAATAGAGTATTCTAAAAAAGGAATCAAAAGGATGCATGAATAACCTAAAAATCGTAGGCACCAAACAATACCTCTGAACTAATCAAGTAACACAAACAAATAAATTTAAGTCTCATATACTTTTTAACATTTCGACCTTGCAACTCTTACTCCACTGTTTCACAATCTCTGACATCTGCTACTTGATGGAATAGTAGCAACCCTATTTTGATTATGATAACTACAAAGCGAAACAAGTTGTAACAAAGAATAATAAAAAACATCCAGATCCTGGTCTTGCTACTTTGCTATCATTATTAATGGCTTGTGATCAGCTGATTCAAATCTGACTTGAATTCAAAGCAAGATATTAACCCCCAAGTGCTTTTCACTACTTACAATAATCCTCAATTGCAATTAAACAATACTTAAAAGCAAGTCTCACAAGTCCTGCCGTCATCTCCATTATCATCAATCAGAGTTTACAGTCAAATGAAAAGATTTAATCTGAATTTAAACCATTCTATTAACCAGTATGCGCTTTTGACCACTCCCTACCTGCAATACTTAACTACATGTGCCCTATATTTCATATAGGTTATCTAGCAATCCAACCAATCAATAAATCTAGATCCAAATAATTTCAATAAGTACCTTGAAATTCCAAATGAATGGAAAAACACAAGCACACAATGCACAGCTAATTATCTAATTCATTGGGGAATTTCAACAAACAATTGGTGTGCATAATCTGATTCCTAATCCTAACGAAACAAAACTCATTGAGGCATTTCAGCAAGCATTTGATATGCATAAGACTACAACACCACTGCATATCACACCCCAATCCCTAACCCGTAGCCCCTAAAAACTCAAAGACCTAAGCCCTGAGATCGATATCTCACAAAATCAAGAAACCAAGCGGATTGACGACAATCGAAAGGAGTGGATTCAAAAATCCAGATCTAGAGAGTGGCGAGAATGATGAGAAGAGATCGAGATCTCGATCTAGAGACTTGGGAAATCTGGTGGAGATGATCTCTCTCTTCCTCGTTCCCTTCTCCTTGGAGCTCTCTTCTTCTCCCTCTCAGATTGTCGCTAGAGGAGGGATTGAGAGGGAGAGGACTGTATATATACTTATTGGGAAGTTTGTGGGTGGCTAGGTTAGTTGCCGATGACATACCTTAGCCAATGTCCCTTCGTCGAGCACTACCTCCCTCCCACCAGCGTCCACGTAGTTCTGCCATGGGGGATGGGCTCCTCCTCTGCCATTGCCATCGCCATCAAGAGAGGGACGAGGCAGGGGAGAGGGAGAGCGGAAAGGGAAGAGGAGAGCTCATACGTAGCAGGGCTCAGGTTGGGGCAACAATTTAATTGGAAAAACAGTAAATATTCTTTTCACGTATAAGAGATTGGGGCAACGATTATACGTCGCTATTCAAAACCACTGACAATGATTTTTTTCCGTTTTTACACGATAAATTCAAATAATCGTTATTATTTTTAAAAGTGATAGTAACGGATATTTAAAATTATTATTATATTTAAATATAATAACAAATACCTTAAATTGTTATTATTTATTCGTTGTATTGGATGATTTTTGTTGTAGTTTAGAGATACATACCATTGCTTACTTTGTGTATAAATTAATTTAACGTAGGTATGTAACTGAATGTTCTGTATGACCTATATATTATATATATATTCATATCTGGTGGTGGTACATGTGAAAATTTAGATGTCATGTACACCTATACATATACGTAGAATATCAGATATTCATATGCCCTGGACAACTATATGCGAAATCACAGTTACACGTAACTTGTATATTACAGCATGATTTTCATATATGTATATATACACGTGAGTATATGGGTGGCTATGTATATACATATTACATATGACATATATATATGATGGGCGTACGTCACACGTAAATGATTACCTGTATGTATATATAGGTGTATCACAAATATATGTGTGTGTGTGTGTGATCAGTGTTGTTATATTTATGAATGCACGTGTAACAAATAAATATATAGAGATGTTCGGATTATGTGTGAACATGTATTTTAATACGTGCGTATTATGTTTTTGTATGTGCATGTGTATGGGTTACGGGGTTTGTGCGTAAAGCTCGTGCGTGTACAAGGATGCGTTGTTGACATTCTTTTTTATAGGTCTAGGAATTTACACCATGTGTCACTTGCGGTTATAGAGGTCATGAGCACTTGGAACCAATGCGAAGCATCGATCAAATCTATCTTGGAGCACGCGATATTAGGTAAAGTGCCTTCCATCGCACCTTTTTGATTTTTAGATCATTTGTTGGTTTAGAAGTCATACATATACTAATAATTTTCCTATCATCGTTGAGACCCCTTAAATGTAGTCTTAAATAATAAAATAAAAACTACCTGCACGTTTAAATGATTGTTAGATTAATTATGGTAATTACTGAAAATAAATACTTCTATGGCCTTGAATTGACGGACACAAATTTGAAACCTTATTTAGTGCAAAGGGAATTATCTATTTGTGAAATGCCAAGTTCCATGAAAAAGAGCTATCTCCTGTTAACTAATAAGTTGTGAAAGAGAAAATTTGTGTGGGGATATGTGAAAATTAAATTCCAATGGTGAACTGTACAATACTACTTTCTTGTATCAGAAGAGATAATGTATAAACAAAATAATTGTGTCGGATTTAAAAAGAAAATAAGATAAAAGAAATTAAGTTGGGGAGTTTCATGCATCCTTGGCACCTCGATCAAGACATTTTGTATCAGGGTAGTGTGTGGTTGGAAAGATTTGAGATGATGGTGGATTAGTGATTAGGGAGGATTCGACTCCTTGGATGCGAAGATTATTCCTGAATATGGACTCTCTTCTGTAGGCAACTACATATTGTGTCATGACTAAGACAGGAAAGAGCGGGTATGTTGGGTTGGCCTCGCAGTGTACCTCGTTGAATCTTACCCCAAGTCTTGATGATGGGAAATTTTCAAAAAATAAATATAATTCAAGAAAACAAGATAAATGAAAGGAAAGTGAAATTGAACAATTAGAGAGATAAAAATAGGGTTGTTCCTCTTTCTACACCTTGTCTACTTGGTACTCCCTTCTAGTTAGCTTGTTGACACTTTACTGAGCTCTTTAGCTCACGTTTTTTCCTTGTTGACTTTCGACCAGGAGTTGGCAGATTATGGGGCTGCATTGGGTCACAATACTATTGTCATTTTTGTTTTGAGGTAGGTTTCATAGTAGTTGTTTCTTACTTTTGCAGTACCTTAAATTAGTTTATTATCTCTTTTTGTGCTCTTAAATGTGAAATAAACTGTTATGGCTTTATTTCTGCTTTACTATTGCTTGGTTAAGTTGGGTGTATACTTATTGTTGGATAATGAATCCCTGATCCGATTCAGGCTTGGATTTTCTGACTCGGCTCTACAGTGTAGGGTCGTTACATAGGGTTCCATATTGTCTATTATCATGTTGCCCTATGTAATTTCTCAAGTCAAGAAATGAGTGTTGGAATTGATTGGCCATTTCTTGTACCATTTGAACCATTGAAGTCTGCATGCCAATCATCAATTTGTTTTGTTTTTGCTTGAGTAACTCAAGTTGATTGTTCTGATTTGCGGGCAAAGAGGCATAGGTTTGGCCTTGATTAAGTGCACCATTTTGATTCATATAGTAAGGTCTTGGTTGAGTCATTTGAGGGTTTTCCTACCCTTGGCCTTTCCAAGAAAAGTTGGGATGACTTCTCTAATCTGAATTATACATGTTGGAGTACAGGTTATTTCGAGTGTTCCCTTGGATGGTATCACGACCCGGTCTCAAATCCCGACAGGATCTGAGATTGGCTCGTTTTGGTTTATCCCAAGATCTAATCGTCCAACAAGAAATAACCAAGTAACATTTAACAAACCACAATCATATAAGTACAGTAACTAAGCAAAAAGAAAGTTTCAACAGGTGGAAAGAGAACAGTGATATTACAGTAATCACATCAAAGAGTACATGTAACAGAATATAAACTATAAAACTCACTAGCAGGCAATATAACTAAAGCTAGGCTCGACTAGGCCCAGCGTCCTCAGCAGTCGGCGGCTCGGGCTGCTTAAATCCTTGACCTGTACAGAATATATTTGATTGGAGTCAGCTAAAGCTGAGTAGAGTGGTGGCTAAGAATTAACATGCATTAACATAAAGTTTTCCATCTTCTATTTATATTATACATGTGGTTGCATAGATATCTCTAATTAGGATTTGTTAATTAATCATCTGGTTCTCTATAGGAACGATTTTGCTTGCAGCTTCCCGTGATATAGGATGCCCATGTGGCACTCTCCTGGCCGGGGAAGTCCCACCGTGATAGTCCTATACTCGGTCTACTATCCTGAGGTCACGGTCGTGACGTAACGGTGACTACGGCACACGTGATAAGCGCGCGGGTAGTTACCCTGCACTGGCATGCGGTTAGTCATTTCCGTTAGAAGTACACCTCAACGTACAGCGCGGAACACTGTAGGGCCTTGCCCTCTCAGAACAAAACAGGGGTCTTGCCCCTCCTCAGTCCGCGTACCCTCGTCCAACTACCCCGGTTTGCTCAACAGGCTGACGGGAGTCGGTGTAGGGTGGCCATGCCTAGCCCCTGGGTCCCCTGGGGCGGATAGCTCCCCCTACACTAAGTAGCTCACCTCGGTACCACGTATACGAGGGTCAGTAGGAGTCGTCGTAGAGTGGCCAAACCCACCCCGGGTCCCAACCCAAGGGCGGCAAGCTCCCCTCTACACTACAAGGGATAGTTGCTCTCTTCGGTACTACGTACATGAAGGTCAGCTTACCTCCCTTAACAGCTATTCATAGGCAACAAATTCCCAGAACCATCTGGTTCTTCGAGGTACGGTGTTCATGTTTACATTCCCCGTGGGGTTCATACAGGAATTTCTTTATCACAACCGGGTTAGAATGTTCGGGACAACAGCTCAATTTCCATTTTATTATAGTAAGGGTCCATTTTAGCAGAAAAACAGGCGATTTTTGATTACTCAATTATTCACATGTAGTAGGGGTCCATTTTAGCAGGCAGTTTTTGGTTACACAATCATTCACATGCAATTTCTTCTGACCCTAGTATTCATGCCAAGTCTTAGGGTTCAAGAATATATTCTCGAATATATGTTTATTCCTTCCTAGGGTTCATCTCAAGTCCTAGGATTTCTTACTCGCATGTATTAAATTTGAGATTTAAGGTTGTAACCACTCTACCTGAGTAACCGGGTGGAATGGGGGCTCGTACAGTGGCTCCCGACGTCTCCACAGGTCCCGTATTCCCAACGGACTGGAGACCTAAACACGAATTGATGGGCCAAAAGATTAAGAAGGATGTAAATAAGGTATCATTATATAGAGAAACTTGTATGGAAAACAGAGACGGTTCGTTTGCATAAAAGTGATAATAATTGGGCCTTACACGGCCCCAAAACATGCTATCAGACGGAAATCAGACGTCTGGGAACGGTCCCAGACGTCTTAAAACAGTTCTCAGGGATACCTCTCTTGGTGTTCCGCTATCAGACGTCTGAAACTCAAATCCGACGTCCAAGGACTTTGTCAGACGTCTGGGAATGCTTCCAGACGTCTGAAATTACCTCGGCTACGCTCCCGCCCTCTGACACATACGTATGCTGTCATGACTTGTCAGAGAGGAAAAGTACGGAAAGTAGATCTCTACCAGACGTCTTGCCATACCTTCGGACGTCTGGTGAGACGTCTGAGTGTCTCTCTGGCCGTCTGATTCCGCAGAAAAATGACTTCCGCGGAACCGCTCTGGCTCCCCTTGCCTGCAGGTGCTGCAGCAGAACGCCGTTGCAGCCTTCGCCCTCACGCTTCCTCTTGCTCAGCCCTCCGCTCTTCACTCCGCTCTCACTCGCTCTCGGCTGCGGAATGGCAACGAAGGGGAGGGGGAAGAGGTATATAAAGGAAGAGGAGGTGAGGGGAGCGGAGAGGCGAGCATGGGCGAGGAGTGGCGTCGCGGTGAGGTGCGATGAGGTGAGGTGAGGGAGGGAGCATGGCGCTCGTACACTGCGCGCTAAAAGTATTTCCAGACGTCTGGTGGACAACCCAGATGTCCTGACAGACGTCTGATGAACATCCTAGACATCCGGACAGCTTAAATGGCCAAGGGTGCTGGGTTGTTTCAGATGGCCTACACATCTTTAATGTGTGAGTCTGATATGGAAGAGTAAGTGGAGTCAAAGTGCTCAAGGGAAGCACGTGGTGCAGTCTTGAAGTATATGGGCTTACTAATTGAGCCAAGTCAAGATTATGTGTAAAATCCCTCCCCAAGGGAGTTGTAGAAAAGGGAGGGTGAGGTGCATTAAAGTTTGATCGAAAGGCATTCTAGGTTGAGGTCATAAGCTCATCCAATTTCTTAGAAACCGAATCAACCTTGTCCAATTTTTGACAAATTAAGTCCATATCAACCTTACTTGTGTTAGCTTGAATCTCACATATGCTGACTTTAGATTGATTGGATCTTCCAAATCTATTTATGGAGGCATGATTTAAAGAATTCTCCACATAATGCATCAACGAAATTTCTCAATTGATCATTCAACCCATTATTAAATGTTTACACTAAGTGCCATTAAGGTACCTCATGGTGCGAACATTTTCTTGTTAAGTCCATAAATTGTTCCTAAGCTTTATGTGATTGCTCTCTAAAGTTGTGTGAAAGTCATTATTGATCTCCTCAAGGCATTTGTTCTTCCTATAGGGAAAAATTTCTTCAAGAATGCACTTCTAAGGTCTTCCCAAGTGGTAATGGATTTTCCTATGGTTCTATACCAATGACTAGCCTTTTATTTTAAGGAGAAAGGGAACAATTTCATTCTTGAAATATCATCACCCATGTTTTGGATCCTCATGTATAAAATCTTTAAGATGTTGAAAGGGGTCTTCAAAATTGTGTCCATAAAAATTGGGTAATAGAGCAATGGTAGTTGGTTTGATCTCAAAATTCACATCAACTTGAGGGACCCGCACAAAGGGTTTAGCAATATAATTTGCGGGATTATAAAAGTCTCTTAAAAACTTGGGTTGCTCTTGATTTTGATTTTGGTTCTGTAATGCAAGCATTTCTTTGATTTGTTGTTGTTGGAATTTAAGCATTTGTTGTTGAAATTGCTCAAATTGATTAAATTGGACTTGTTCAATTTTAATAGGTTCAATTGGACTAAGCTTCTTAGGGGTCTTATCCAAAGGGATTTTTAGAGGGTTTTGTTGTGACCTCCTATCTTGCATATATTAAGGAAAAAATTGATCAGATGAGAAGAGAGACAAATGAGATAAAGAGTGTCCTATCTACACAAGCAATCAATTCAATCTATCCTTAAAGGTTTAACTTTATGGGACCTACAACCCTTAAAAAGCATGACAAGACTTGCACACAATTACACCTCTTTTCTAAAAGTCAATCTAACTAGGTTGAATACGAGTGGGGTAGAGGGAGCGGTTCCAAAGCATTCACTAAGGTGCTAATCGTGGAACCTCTTGCTCACTTAAGTCGTTTGACTTTGGTAGTTACAGGCTAGACAATGGATTTAACCTTAAGAAGAAAGGCAAACTATTGGTGCAAGAGCACCACGGTCGTTGATTTTGATGATAACAAAACACTTAGGTTTTAACATTTGTATTTGAGTTTAAGCTTTCGGGATAAAAGCAAATGGAATCAAGTGTGAAGGAGCTTAAGCTCGCATCCATGGTGAATTGGAGGAGCTTGATAAAGGAGAAGAGAAGATGGAGCCTTGCATGGAGCAGGAGCTTAGAGATGAAGAATAGGATAGAAGTATAACTTGTTTTTGTATTTTGTAATTGTTTTATTATTCTTTGCTCTATATTTTTAGATTCCTTGTAAAGAGCCTAAAGTGCCTCACCTTAGTCCTAAGAACACTATTCTTACACTAGGACACTTAGGCAAACCCTAGAATAGAATCATAAAATCATTATAGAATTCAGATAACCAAGTCAGATGTCTAACTTGATCATCAGACGTCTAATAATGGACTTTAAGGAGTTTGATAGTTTGTACAGATGTCCAAACACTTAGGTTGGATTTAGTGTTCTCTGATCTTTACTTTCAGACGATCAGCTCATTATCCAGACATCTTACAAGACGTCTGAGGACCTTGCCAAGCATTCAATTAGAGGACTGTTGGCCTCTCAAACAATATCTTCGAGAATTATCTAATTATTGCATTGATATTTCTTTTTAGATGTCCGTAGATCCTTCCAGATGTCTGAAAAATAGACATTAGGCTTGATCTGACCTAAATCTACTTTTGTCAGACCCTTATAGCCGTTTGAGCCTTAGGAAATCAATTCCAGTAGAGTATCTTCTTTCTAGACGGCCAAACATTATGTCAAACATTCGATCTATTATCTGACCAACAAACACTAGAACCCTATTTCGATCTGGTCAAAATAGGAAGAAACCCATCTTAGGATTAGACGTCTGATATCATTCCTAGACATCTTAAAATGATCTGTTAGACGCCCGTCTAGATCCAACCCAGACCAGGATCATTAACGCTTCTAGAGTAGATGTCCGGCCTTCATATCAGATGATGACTCAGACGTCTGACCATAAATACAGATGTCTGAAAATCCTGTCAGACTCTTTAATGACCTTGATTTCAGTAGGATTTTGGACCACTCTCTTGAGCCATGTTCCCAATGTCTACAAAAGGCTTCCAAATCCTTCCAAAGCCTTCTAAGCACCTCTATAAATTGAGGAGCACCCTTCCTTGGCAAAATACACCTTGAGAAACTATTTCCGCATCTATTTGTCTAAGAGAAGAAAGAAATTACTTAGGGAAGATCTTGCTCTCCAAGTTCTACATTGCAAATTTGAGAGCACTGAATCTCTGTTGAATTCACATCGAATCTCTTTTGCATTAGAGAAGTCCTTGCCTATAGTAGCATAGTCTTATATTTACTTTGTGGTTCTATAGGTATTTATTTTTCTCTTTCTTTTGTGGTTTGGAATTTGCTTTGCGAATTCCTATCTCCTTCGTGAGATAAAATACTCCTCGTGGAGAGGAGAGTTTGAGGTACACTACCTTCGTGTAAGTAGTGTGGTTGTAAGATGTTGAACTACTCTTGTTTAAGTAGTTCGGTTAGTGGATTTGATCGACTAAGTCGATTAGGAAATCCTAAACCAAGAGGTTTAGGTGGTGGTTTTTACCTAGGTTTGGATTTTCACCTAAAAATCCATTATACTTGTGTGATTGCATTTTGTGAGATTATTCATTTATATTTCCACATTATTTCGTATCACGCAAATCTCACCTACTCCGTCGGAACCTACACAGACTACTTAGACAAAGCCAAAATCGTACTTTTGAGACTATAAATTATCCAACCTTAGGACCAACGTTTATTCAATTTTAGGGCTCAGGCAAATGTAGATGCTTAGAATGTGATGGGCGTTTTTAGGCAATTGTGCCCTTAAAGATTAATTCAATATGCAAATGCAACAACTAAGCAAACAAGGCCTTTAATTTTAGAATTCTTATCTTTTAAAGTTTTACCTTGGTTGAATGTATTTTAGGGTTCTTTTGCCTCCTTTAGGATGCATTTATTTTGTAGCAATGGAATGGAGATGGAATGGAATCAAGTATAAAATGGAATGAGGCAATGAATGGAAAGGAATTTATGATTCCATCTCTTTGAATCGAATCGTTAAAGATGGATCTAATTCATTTCATTTGTTTGATAGGCTCAGTTATCGAGATGAATGGAATCGAAACTTTTTACATATTTGACCCAATACATTTTTAAAACTATGGTAATTGTCAGTTTTAACATAAAATTTAAGTTATTTACATCTTAATCCATTAATAAGGAATACATATTATTAATTTACATAAAAGCCCTTAAATTTAAAGAAATATTTCAATTTAATCCATTACTTTATATATATTAAAATAATTGAAATTTAACACGCCTATCCAAATAAAAAAGCAAACCAATAGATAAGAAAAACATTGAAGGCTAATTTATGAAATATAAATGTCTTAATAATGAGAATTCAAATACATTATTCATTGCGAGAATAAAAAAAAAACTCAACAATTTTATCTAAAAAATTTCTAGCAAAGCCTTCTTTCTCATCATTTGGGAGAGTAAAGAAAAAATCTAATGCATCAGCATCACAAGCAATCTTCAAGCCAATTTGATGGCGTTGACTTTGATTAAATGAAGTTATTTTTAATAACTCTCCATTCAACTCCAGTTTATTTTCAAGAGCATAAATCCCAATAGTTCTACTAAATTGGTTGGTTGCTTCTTTAATTTCTAAAAGTAGTTGCAGTGTAGATGATAGATTTTTCCTAAGTTATCTGTAAGGTGCCTCTTTCTTCTACACCTACTGAAATGACCCATTGCCTTTTTAGTCGGATAAGACGTCTGGACTATCAGTCAGACGTCTGTCCAGACGTCTAGACATATGTTCGGACGTCCGAAAGTAGGAGAATATCGTATATTCTTTTCACTCTACGCGCGAGCAGCGCGTAGAGTCTCGCTCTCTCCTCCACTCCCTCACCCGAACCCTAAACTCACTTTATATAAACCCCCCCTTTCTCTTCTTCTCACCTCCTCACACCACGCAAGCCACCGCTACCTCCACCTTCTCCTTGCGACGGCCACGCCCCCTCCCGTCTCTGTTGCAGCCGCGGTGAGGAAGGAGAGGAGCCGGCGAGGGAAAACGGGGAGGAGCGAGAGCGAGAGAGTGCGAGTGAGTGAGAGCGGGGGAGGAGGACGACAGCCACGGGAGCTTGGTAGAGCTTGAGGAGTCGTGGGAGAGAGGACGTTGGTGGGGAGCTTCTCAAGCTCCTGCAACTGCTGGAGTTGCCGCTGCATCGTTTGAAGGCGGAGGCGCGAGCGGAGTGAGTGACGCAGAAGAGTTTTGATACTGGAAGTTTCTAGTATTAGATGTCTGGAGTGACGTCCAGACGACTGGCGAGGCACCAGGATGTCCGGAGTTGAAGCCGAATGTTTGGAAACATAATCGCGCGAGGTACGTATCTTCCTGTGTTACTTTTTCGCCATGTAGATCGTAGCTAGGGGATGTGGGGCTAATTTTTCTGCCTGCATTGTTCATACGCAGGTGAAGGCTTTGAGAAGGTGTGCGGTGTGCTTTCCCAAGTATTTTTGGACATCTGATCACGTCGTCAGACATCCGAAGGTATTTCCTGACGACCGGAGGCCTTGTCTGATGTCTGAAGCTGCCCTCAGACGGTCGTAGAGAGAGTCTGGATGCCTGAATTAGTCGCAAGAAGTGCAAGGTGAGATCTAATGTCTTTTAAGACGTCTAGGACTAGTCCCAGACGTCTGATTTTGGTCAGTAACCACGTTTTTGGCCCGTTTAAGGCCCAAACGGAATCGGATTTCCGCAAACGAAGTACCGCTATTTTTCACTCGAGTTCCTCTACGTGTTCGTGTTGAATATTTATTATTTTGAGCTCGTCTAATGTACATTGGTCGCTGGTACAGGTTACCAGCCGGTGGCATGTTCAGGGCCTGTGGAGATGATGAGATTTACGGTGCCGGCCCCCATTCCTCTCGTGATACCCGGTAAAGTGGTTTAATTCAGTTGTTAATAGTTAAATAAGAATGTACTTCTCTGGAATAATCAGATTGAACTCTAGGATGTGAAATGAACCCTAGGGTATAAATGAATGAGCCTGTTTGAGTTGTACTGTTTACTTGAATGCATGGTTAAAATAAATTGCTAGCAAATGACTTTAATGTAATTACGAGATGCATGTTAAAATATGAGTTGCCTGTATGTGAATGAGGAAGTGAACTGTTAAACCACAAGTTGCATGTATATGATTGAGAATTAAATTATGAAAACACGAGCTGCCTGTATATGGATGAGGAATGAGTTATGAAATATGAGATTTGAATATGGATAAATGGGATGAATATGAGTATGAACCCTATGGGGAATTAGGAGGAGAACTGTGTATGAAAGGAATCTGGAATGTAAACGAGAAGTGTGCTGGCCCTTGTGTATGCGGTACCAAGGAGAGCAACTCTCCCTTTTTAGTATAGAGCGGAGCTAACCGCCCTTGGGTTGAGACCAGGGTTAGGATTGGCCACTCTACATCGACTCCTGTTTGCCCTTGCGTATGTGGTACCGAAGCGTGCTACTAGTGAAGGGAGGGAGCTAGCCACCCTACAGGGCCCAGGGTTAAGTTAGCCACCGTACACCTACTTTGTTAGGCCCTTTGGGCAAATCGAGGTAGTTAGACGAGGGTACGTGAACTATGGAGGGGCGAGACCCCTGTTCTGAGAGGGCAAGGCCCTATACTGTTTCATGTTGTACTTTGGACGTACCCGCTAGTGAAAACGACTGATCGCGTGTCAATGCGGGTAGCTACCCATGTGCTTATCGCATGTGCCGTAGTCACCGCTATGTCTCAACAGTGACCTCGGGGTGGTTGACTGGTTGTAGGATTACCGCGGGGGACTCTCCCTGCTAGGAGAGCACCACGTGTACTTTCTACTCCATGGAAAAGACTGTAATCAAGATTGTTCCCATGAGGAACATGCAAGATCGAGAAATACCTGGATACTTTGAGAAATAGATGAACCAGAAACACATAAATGAGATAAATAGAAATGAGAAACAAACTTGCTTGTTGTTTTTACTTTACTTACACATAAATAATGTAAACATCACTCTACTCAGCGTTCGCTGACTCCGTCTTTTCGTAACCCTGTTCAGGATCAGAAGTTGAGCAGCCCGAGTTTCCAGCTGCAGAGAGAACTGGGCCTATCCAAGACCAGCCGTAGTAGTTTTCTTTCCATCCTTTGCTAATGTTGTAGTTGTGAGTAGTGGACTTTAAATTTTTGTACTCGTTACTTTCCATTTTTTGTTGTTGTGGTGGCATGTACTATATTTTGAAACAGTTCTATTTTCCTTTATTGCTTCGTTCTTTCTTTCTGCTTAGTTATATTGTATGTGTGAATGTGGTTTAGTTTCCTGCTTTTGATTATTTTTCGTTGGATGCTTAGGTCTTGGGATTAGTCGAGGCGAGCCGATCTCGGGTCATGTAGGGATTCAGGAACCGGGTTGTAACATCTACGAATAGAATTCTCTTCAGATACTTGATTTTTTGAAAGAAGAGGGGATACAAGATCAATATCATCTAAACCAACTGTATTAATATCATTCTCATTTACAGTTTCGGCTTCTACTTCATCAATAACATTAGCAGTAGCTTGGGCATTAATTCTTGTGGCATGATCTTTCCCAAAAATAGTACAAAAGTCATTATAATATGGGAATTGCTTATTTTTGAATTGAACTGCATCCTTGTCACTCTGTAATCAAATAATAAATAAATGTTATAAGAAAATTTAATTTATAATAAATTTTAAAATTATATTAGTTCAAAATAAAATTACTTGCAAATACTTTTCCCATGTCTCATTCTCAGCAACCACACACTTTAAATTTGGATCGTATCCAAAGCCACTTATACTTCCATTTAACATAACCCACACAATGTGATAGTGATTCTTAAATGTCTTAATTCATGATTCAATATGTGGCCTTTCTTTTATTCCATGACATAGTAATTTTTGTTCAAGTACCTTTTCTAATACTCCAAGATATCCTGATTTGAATTCGTTATCAGCCATGTAGGTCCTATCATGGACAAATTTAAGTAGTGCTTCGATAAACTTTTGATCTTCCTCATCTGACCATTTTTTCTTATTTTCTCCAGGGTCAAAATTCATTTTTGTTGCTTGATTCATCTTTTAAGAATAATTTACAAAATGAGATCAGATAACTACATTTGAAGAAAATTTTATTTATTCAATTATAAGAAAACTTAAATTTCTAAAATAAGGTTGTTAATGAAACAAATATGAAGAAAAAATATGAGCTCGATTATATTCATGAATTAAACATTGCATTAGCTAAATTATCTCTCCATAACATCCATGCATCCGATTGTTCTATAATTTTTATCAAATTCGATTCATCTTCATCAGATTCATCATTTGAGTATTGTCCATTTATTAGCATATTTGAAAATTCTGGTACTTCATCTTCTGCTAGATCATTGACCATCTCACGTCTTACATAATTATGAAGAAGACAACAAGCTAAAATAATTCTATTTTGAGCTTTTATTGTATAAAATGAAGGACTTCTCAATATTGCTCGGCGTTTCTTCAATAATCCAAAATAACACTCAATCACATTCCTTGCTCTCACATGCTTTAAATTAAAAACTTCCTTAGGGATACTTGGTTGATAATTTGTTCTCCACAAAGTCAAATGATATTGTTGTCCTCTATATGGAGCAAGGAAACCTTCACCATTCATGTATCCACAGTCCACTAAATAATATTGCCCTAAAGTAAAAATTAAGAGCTTAGGTTTGTAATATATATACATGTAGTCAACTTAAACGAACTTATAAAATATATTTACTGCGAGGAACAATTAGTCAATTGCTTCTAGAAGGTGCATCTCACAAAACATGATTATCGATTGTAGATCCTTCCTAGCCTAATAATATGTAGATAAATTGCATATCTGGTGAACATGCACCAAAACTTTAATTGCAATTATTTTCTTAACCTATACTTTGGTTTGTCTATTTCTGGTGTAATCACTTCGATATATGTTCCATCAAGGGCATTAACGCAGTCTTAAGACATAAATCAATAGTTACTTAAATTAAAAAAAGATGACTATGTAAACCCAAAAGGCATCACATAGAATTCGTAGTGCCCATATCTCGTGCGAAATGCAGTTTTTGGAATATCCTCATCCTTGATCCGCAATTGGTGATAACCAAAATGTAGATCAATCTTGGAAAACACTTTGGCTGCTTGAAGTTGATCAAATAGGTCATCTATTTGTGGCAAAGGATATTTATTCCTGATTGTCACTTGATTTAATAGTTTGTAGTTAATACATAGACGAAGTGATCCATCTTTCCTTTTCACAAAAAGGACTAGTGCACCCCATGGTGACACACTTGGACGAATGTTACGACCTGGTCCCGAATCCTTACAGGATACGAGACCGGACCGACTCAACTGATCCTAAGACCCAGTCGTCCAGCGAGAAAGTAACCAGAAAGCAGGAAAGTAAATCACATCCACTATGTTAAGCAACTAACAGTAAAAAGGTACAGTAGTAAAGAGATAAAAACTGTTACAGTACACATCACCACAACATTAGAAAATAACAAGGTACAGGAATATAAAGTACAAAACGTAAAAGTACAGAACATAAAGGTACAAGAGTCTACTCACTACTACAAAAGGGAGTACAACAAAAGAAGCTATAGCTACTAGGCTCTAATAGGCCCAGCACCCTCCGCAGCCGTAGGCTCTGGCTGCTCAACACCTGGTCCTAAAAAGGGTTATGGGTATACAAAGTCAGCGAACGCTGAGTAGAGTGGCAACCAACTAACTAAAGCAGTAAAAGTGGACAGGTAGCTATTATTTTTCAATTACTTTCTTTAACTAATTATTCTTTGTCACCGGTTGGTTTATTTATCAGGTCTCTTTCTTGATCTCGAATGTTCATCGTGGGAACGATCTTGATTGTAGTCTTTTTCGAATAGTAGAAGGCACACGTGGTGCTCTCTTGGCCGGGAGAGCCCCCCCGTGGTGATCCTACACTCAGTCAACCACCCCAAGGTATAGGACAGATATAATGGTGACTACGGCACGCGCGATAAGTACACGGGTAGCTACCCCGCACTGGCACGCGGTCAGTCTTTTCTGTTAGCGGGTGTGCCCAAAGTACAGCACGGAACCAATATAGGGCTTAGCCCTCTCAGTAACAGGGGTCTAGCCCCTAAGAATCAAACAGGGGTCTTGTCCCTCCACAGTTCGCGCACCCTCGCCTGACTACCATAGTTTGCCCAGTGGGTCTAACAAGTCAGTGTAGGGCGATTAGCTGAACCCCGGGCCCCGTGGGGTGGCTAGCTCTCTCCTTGCATTAGTAGCTCTCCCTGGTACTGTGTATGCGAGGGCCAAGAAGTCAGTACAGAGTAGCCAATCCTAACCCTGGGTCCCAACCCAAGGGCGGCTAGCTCCGCTCTGCACTAAATATGTGGACAGTCACTCTCCTTGGTATTCCATACTCAAGGGCCAGCTCACTTCCCCACTTACATTTCTAGATCCATTCCATTTATTTCTAGGAGCTCTACTCCTAATTTCTCGTAGGGTTCATGCTCTTATTCCTCATCCCAAGCCATACCAAGTTTCATCATTACTATTTCCATTCTCAGGTTATACATATGCAGCTCGTATTGCTATCGTTCACATTTCCATACACAGGTTATACACAGATAGCTCGTATTTCTATCATTCACATTACCATTCTCAATTTATGTACATGCAGCTCGTATTATGTCATTTAATGTATACAACAGGAGAATTACATGCAACGGTTAGCTAGCACAAGTACTTTATATTCCATAGGCAGCCGTTATTCATTTACAGACAATTGTTATCATTCTATCTACTCATTCAAGATTGAATTTCAACCATCCAGTACAGACATTTCAAGTGTTTCTCGTCTTAGGATTCATGCCACATCCTAGGTTCTAATCATTCATTCCATACATGCATTTAAGTTATAATTAAATTAAGAGGAAGCCACTCTACCAGTAAACCCAGGACTATTGGGGTTTTGAACGGCAGGCTCACGTGCCTCAGCAAGTCCCGAACCCGCCACGGAACGAAGTCCTATGACAACAATCACAAGGAAACTATCAGAACAGTATGAAAAACCTTCTAACAAGTAGAGGAACTCACAAGGAACACAACGGTATCTTAATTGCGTAAAATAGAACTCAAACGGATCCTAAACGGGTCAAAAATAGGGTTTCTGTCTCAAATCAGACGTCTGGAACAACTTCCAGATGTCTTAAAAGTGTCCAGTATCATACCTAAGTCTCTGCGTCAATCTTCAGACGTCAGGAACTCTTCTGGACCGTTTGGACTCAGCTCCAGATGTCCGACCACCTCTCCGGACATCTGGAAATGCTTCCCGTCGTCTGGTACGTCGCCCAGACGTCTGGAATGCGTGGGAGGGCGTGTCCCGTGCCTTCTCGAAGCGAATCCTGCACGTAGACACCGAATCCTCTCAAAAAGGGCATGCAAAGTGGTAGCAGCGGAATGGCCTGCATGGCTGTATCCGCAAAGGGACGTACCTTCGCGAGACTCTCACCTCAGACGTTTGGAACCACCTCCAGACGTCCGCACCGTCGTTTGGAGGTTACCCTAGACGTCTGATTCTGGGAAAAACTCAGAACCAGAACCTGCTTCCGCTGCTCTCGCACCGCACGTGGCAGCGCTGCACCCCCTCACCTGCAGGAGTGTCGGGGAGGACCTCCCCGACACACTCCTCCGCCTCGCGCACACGCCGCTCCGGCCATGCACTCACCGATGAGCTCCCACGCGAGCTCGCGAGCTCACCTCCTCCTCTCCTCACACCGCTCCTCTCCTCACGTCGCTCCTCTAGGTCGCTCTCGCACTCTCGCTCGCTCTGGGAAAGAAGAGAGGAAGGTGGCTGGTGGCTGAGAGGTGAGGAGAACGAGAGAGGAGGAGGGGTTCTATAAGGTTGGGTTTAGGGTTTGCTTGGAGGCAAGGGAAGAGAGAGAAGAAGGAAGAGAAACGAGAGGGTACTGTCTGCGTGCAGCACGCGTGCAGACGCAAGCTTATACCCAAAGATTTTCGATTTCCAGACGTTTGGGAAGGTGTCCAGACATCTGGGAAGGTGTCCTGACGTCTGACCCACAGTCCAGACGTCTTAAAAGGCTCAAACAGCACATGTCTTAACAACGAATGACCCTAAATCAAGAAGTTCTTGAAGTTGCTTCTTTAATTTAGCCAATTCTGTAGGAGCCATGCGATAGGGAGCTTTAAAGATAGGGGTTGTTCCAGGAATAAGATCTATTGCAAATTCAATCTTCCTTTTGGGTGGTGGTCCAGGCAAATCATCAGGAAATACATCTACAAATTCCTTGACCACATTCAATTCATTGAGAGGCTTGGATGACGACTCAACTTGAATCACACTAGCCAAATATCCTCTATTTCCCTTTTGAAGCAAATGGGAGGCTTTCATAGTGGAAATAATACACCTATTATTTCCTCCACTAGGACCTTTAATGATTAATTGAGGAAAAGGACCGGTGACAAATACATGCTTCTTGTTGCAATCAATGAGGCAAAGGTGTAGCGATAACCAATCCATCCCAAGTATAATATCAAAATCAGTTATATTCATGACTACCAAATCACTAGGTAGTTCAAACCCATCTACAACAATAGGAACATTGAGTAAAAGTTTATGTAGTTCTATCCTCTCTCTAACAGGAATTGACACCTCCAGGGTGAAACCAAGTTGTTGTTCCCTAATATTTAGTTTCTTGGAAAATTCTTCAGATACAAAGCTATGAGTTGCTCCTGAATCAAAAAGAATTTTAGCATAAAATCCTGAGATAAGAATAATACCTTCCACCACTTTCTCACTATTTGCCTTTGCATCTTCTGAGCTAAGTCAAACACCCTTCTTGTAATCTTTTTCCTTTGTCCACTAGTGTTACCTTCATGCTTCTTTGGCTTTTGACAGCTTTGTGCAATATGCCCTTTCTTTAGGCATCTTCCTATCTTCAAAAAGCATTCCTTAGGATGACGTCTCTTGTAATATGAACACACATCAAAACTCTTTGAAATATTCATAGATGGAGCAATCTTCTTTTTCTTTTGATATTGAGACTGGTTTGACTTCTTATATCTATCCTTCCATTCCATTTGGTTCTTTTCTTCTTTTCTTCTATTATAGTCTCTTTCCATGATTGTTGCACTAGCAACTGCTTCATCCAATGTAGTTGGTGAGCATGCATAAACCTTTGTTCTTAATCCAGAAGTGAGTCGTTTGACAAATCTCACACACTTCTTGAACTCATCTGGGCACATGTGTGGAGCATATCTCATCAATTGATGGAATTTGTTGTATTCTGCAACCGTCATTTGACCTTGCTTTAGATTGCTAACTTCTTGCTCCTTCAAGACTTGAAGGTGCATGGGGTAATACTTCTCATTGAATACCTCCACAAAGTCTTCCCACATGATCATCTCACCCCTTTCAAACTTTTGAGGTAATGTCGTCATCCACCAGTCCTTCGCTGGGCCCTTTAATTGGTGTGTGGCTGTTAGTTCAACTACTCATATATAATATTTTGATGATTTTACAAAATGAAGAAAAAGAAATAAAATATAAGAGTAGCATATTGTTTCTTTCTGTAATAACACAATTGCAAGTTTTATAATGTTTTCCAAGACGGGAGATTAAAAGCGTGAAGGCTAAGTAGCATAAGTATTAGGTCATAGGCTTTTCATGTAAACTTTCAAAGGTTGTAATTTTCATTTTATTTGAGTCTAGAGATATTGTAAAGAGCCCTCAAACATAACCTATAAATAGCTAACTTAAGCTCTCTACACTTAGGATAAATTAGAAACAAAAACCTAATACTAAGACTCTTATCAGACATCTATAACAATTGTCAGACGTTTAATTTTCAACTTTAAGACGTCTGACAAGTGTCTCAGACGTCTAACTACCTATAGTTCTACCTTTAGTTTCTGTCTTCATAAACATCAGTCGAAGCACTCTTCTATCAGACGTCCATAGCCTTATCCAGACGTCTAATACTTTATCTGGACGTCGTCAAAATAGCCGTTAGACTAAACACCTATCTTCGTTCTACAGATAACAGGCAAAATGTATTTTCAGACGTCTGGACATGCTTCCAGATGTCTACCTTTGGATCGTTGCCCATGTGTTTCTATGCGTATCTCATTACGAACCTAAGATCTTTTGTCAGATATCGCAGCCAAGTCTTTTGAGGTTTCCAGACGTCTAGAGAATCCCAAAGACATCCATACCGACATCTGATTCTTCAAATCTAGAACCCTGTTTGGATCTGATCAAAACAGGAATGAATCCACACATTATTAGACGTCTAATAACTTTGTCAGGCATCTTATGTGAAAATATTAGACATCCTTATTTCGATCCAATGAAGTCAGTACAGGCTAGCCTATAGTATTAGACAACCAAATTATAATCAGACATCTTATAAAATGTCTGACAATAAAATTAGAATCTGATATTGCTATCAGACTCATCATTACCTTGATTTGTGGTGGATTTCGTCCCAATCTCTTGGGATTTGTCTCCAACGGCTAGGAGATCTCTCCTAAGTGTTCTTGAAGGTTCCAAACTTGCTTATAAATAGACTACAATCCCTCTTAGGCAAGATACACCTCTTGAGATTCAATTCCCTTAGAAAAAATCACTTGCTCACTACTCTAAGCTTTATCTTGCCCTTGTACTATGCCAATACTCTGATCAAAAGGTAAATCCATACTCCCAGCTCACTCCATTCTGCAAATCCTCAGGGAGTTCTCTTTATGCTTAATAGATAAGAAAGTAATCAAAGTATTGGGGTGCTCTATAGGTGCTGTTTTAATTCCTACTTTTGTATTTTGGATATCCGGCCTGTCGGGTCCCCATCTCTTCATTGTGAAGGGAGAAACTTCCGTTTAGGGATCGGAGGTGGGATTTGTAATTGAGGTATACTACCCTCGTTTAAGTAGTGTGGTTAGTGGATTGATCACCTTGTGATCGAAATCCTAAGTCAAGGAATTGGCTTAGGTGGTGGTTTTCACCCATCCTGGGTTTCCACCTAAAAATCTGGTGCCACCTTTTGTGATTGAATTTTTTGCATTACAATATTATATAATTTCACTATTCACCCTCCCTCTAGTGCAATTTCAAACTTTTGAGGTAATGTCGTCACCCACCAGTCCTTCACTGAGCCCTTTAATTGGTGTGTGGTGGTGAGACTCGAATAGGCTTTGTTAATATAGTGATATTATCGTTGAAGTTATTGTAGTGAGTTTACCTAAATCGAGTTTAACCAGCTTCACAAAATTGTTAACTTGGCCTACTTGATTTTATCTTGGTCGCTTTTAGGCCTAGGGTCGATCTCAGGGAGGCGGGAATTTGAAGGTCAAGGAGTTTCTACGCCTTTCCTAAAACGTATCTCTTCCATGTGTTTATTATGTTTTTGGTTTTTTTTTCTATTTAAGATTTTTGTTATTGATAATGTTGTCCTTGAGGTACACCCTCAAAATCAAGTCCTTGGCCTTGAGCCAAATGGTTCTTGGCTTGTAGCCAACTTGGGGTTTCCAAAAATTGATCATGTTATTTGCAAGACCGAGTACCTGCAAGATAAGAATTATCTTTTCTCTTTTACTCTTTTTTTTTATCTTTTTAATAGCAAGAAATAAAAGATAAATGACAACAAGGTAGGTTGTTAGAAAAGAAAGAAATACTTAGCTTAGTATATGTATAGATATATAGTAGATACAGTATATATATATATTGTATATAGCTATATATTATATATGTTGGTGGAGGTGGAAGTAGAAATGGAGTGTAGTACAATGTCAAGTTGGTCCATGTCTAGTAAGACGCGACCAACAAGTCTGAGTGCTGCGTGAAGTGTGAGCGGATGTGTGCGAGTGTGTGTGGAAGCACTTCCTTTGCACGGATATGGGGAATATTAGCAATTGGTGCAGATATTTCTGGGATATGATACGCGGTGGAGGGACTAGTGTACGGGAGTATGGGTGGTGAAGTGTATATATGGATATGGGTAGGTGGATGTATACGTAAACATATATATATGCATATATTTATAACTATATATATATATATATGTGTGTGTGTGTGTATGTGTGAGTGTATAAGGGTGTGTGTGAGTGTGTACCAGTGTGTGTGTGAGTGTACGAGTGTGTGTGTACAAGTGGGTGTGTGTGTACTGGCGGAGGAGGGGAGCGCAACAGATAAGTCGTCTGCTGTGCTACCCCATTGTCTGATGCGCGAGGATGCGCAGGCGCAGGAGGGAGAGCACGCGTGGTGCGCTGGGGAGTGCTTGCGTTCTCTTCCTGCGTGGACAGGTGCGGGTGAGTGCAGCGCGCAGTGCTGCGGGTGGGCACAGTGAGGCGCGGACGGGTGCGGGCGACTAGCTGGCGCGGGTAGCGGGTGAGGAGAGAGCGCGATGCCACCGGCTAAGTGAGAAGCGAGCTGGTGGCTACAGTGTCGCACTGAGAGGCGTGAACAGTAGCTATAGTGCCGCGCAGAGCGGGCGACCAGTAGCAGTCGGTTCTGCGTGCGCGAGCGCGCTGTGGAGCGCCTACGCGCGCGGGAAGAAGCTACGCGCGGCCTGATGGTGATTGCGCGACGACCGGCAGTGGCTTCTTGAGCTTCTGAGCTTTGAGAGCTTGAAGCTCTGGCAATGGTGGAGAAGACGACGGTAGTAGTAAAAACAAAAGGTGAATTCACCACGCCTACCTGCTCACGAAAGAGCTGGGCGGTGGTGGAACTCACAGTGGTGGTGTGAGACCACTGTGGGTTTTCTCCTGCCCACGGTGTGTCTCTTCTCAGTGAGAAGAGATACTATGTATGGAGAGGGAGAGGGGAGGAGGTTGGCCTAGGGTGACGGTGGAGCTGAAGGTGTCTGAAGGTGTATGAAAGGACATGCTCGCACGAGGGAGAGAGCCAGGGGTTTTAAAGATGAGAAGGCATGCCACAGCCATGCTGCTGGCAGCGCACATCCTGCGATGCTGTTGGTAGGAGGAGAGGCGCGAATCGGCGCGCATGCTCCATGCCCTACAGCCGCGTGAGAGAAAAATTCAAAGTAAATATAAAAATGAAAATGGTGAAATTGCAATGCCGCACTTGAGGAAGATGTTAATTAATAGATGACCAATTATTCACACTCTCCTCCCCTCTTTATAAATGCATGCAGGCGTCCATTTACAAATGCAACTACAGCTACAAAGGATGCAATGGCGGTGCTAGGAAATAACACAAGATGGCATATTTACTGGTGCATTTTTGCTGTGCAAACATACCCCCATGCCTATCTTTTGCTAGTCCCTAGCAAAACATTTCGTATTATATTTGGAAATGATCTTAAGCTGAAGATTTTTTCTGAAGCGACATGGGTGTGTTTATCTGTTGGATATTGTAAGAACCAATTGCAGAGAAGACTACCAGTACTTTAAGTCTTACATGACATAGACCATCTCTTGACTAACTTGGGCTCTTTATATTTAAACCTTAAGTACGATTTCCAGGACTCAGAAGGTTTTGCCGTACTCGAGAGCTCAAGAGATTATGGTTTGTGCATAGTGAAGAATCAAGATTGACCAGATGAACAGTAGGGCTCAAGCCTAGGGTTTCACAAATTTTTAAGTGTAGGTTGGTCCTAGTTTCAGCTTATGTCTTCGGATTAACCCTTAAAAAGATGATGGAAAACTCAACCCCCATTTTATTGCTTTTATGGCTCAATGAATATATGGTAGAAACAGGGTATTTGTAACGTGCCCTGAAAAACTTTTTGGGGAGAAGAATTTACAGACATTTGAAAGATATACTGACTTATTTGTAAGATTTTCTCTTTTTTTTTTTTGAAACAAGTGTCATTATATCTCTTACAACTTTATTTAAGGGAGCACACATTTTTTGTGGGAGAGTACCTTTTTGGTGGAAAGAGTCTCTCCTAGACACAAGACTAAAGTCTACGATAAAAAGTCTACTTGCGCGCACAGGTAAGGACTCCACCTTCCCTAATGAACACTAGGGTTGGATCTTATGTTCACCTGGTCTTTCTTGATATGTGTAGTGTGAACCAAGATTACTTAGACTCTCAAGTAGAGGCAAACCAACGAATCCTGTACTGGTGACTCAGGTACAAGAATACGTCCTTAGTTAGGAGAGATTTCAATCTATGTTATCAATGCTTAAGTGAATTAAGCCAAGCCTGAGCGAATCAAGCTTCTTTGGCATGGAAAGTCTTCAAAACAGCGGTTGAATATCTATAAACACTTATTGTATTTTTGTTTCAGCCTTGAGATCATTACTAAATACCTTTTTTTTTTAAACAGGCTATGTATATATTTATAGATGGATATGTATAATGGAAGCTGCATGATATCATATAATACCCAGATCCTATGGATGCCTATCCACCCTCCCATGCCAAATGATACTATGTCCTCATATGCATGCAGGGTAAAGCAAAGTCCAAGGATTAGGAAACGAGAGCTGACGTGCAAGGTATATAGCAGGGTGGTAGGGTGGGTGGTGAAGTGAAAAGTGAAGAAGTGCGAAGTGAAGTGACATGGAATTGTGTAAGTGATAGTGGAGGAGTGTTGCTGGGGTACCTCTCAACAAGCGTTGAATTTAACGTCCCCAGCTGGACTCAGAGTGAGGCACGAAGTTAGTTACCCTCTAGTAGGGCAACAGTTTCACCAACAGGGATAGGTTCATGAGTAAGATAGGGTTTTAACCGCTGCCCATTGACCATAAATTTATGCCCAAATTTGGGATCTTCAATTTCAACGGCCCTGTTGGGAAATGGTCTTGAGACCAAGTAGGGACCAGTCCATTTGGACTTCAATTTCCTTGAAAAGAATTTGAGCCAGGCATTGTAAAGCCAAACTTGCTGAGATGGCTCAAATTCCTTCTGCCAAATTCGGCTGTCGTGAAAGGCTTAGTACATTGCTTGAAAGTTAAGGCAGAATCATAGGCTTCATGACGGAGCTCTTCCAGCTCCTGGAGTTGGAGTTTCCTTTCTCGACCACACAGGTTTGGGTCGAGGTTATATTGGCGAACTGCTCAATAAGCGTGATGCTCCAGCTCCACGGGCAAATGACAAGGCTTCCCGTAAACGATTCTATAAGGAGACATACCAAGGGGAGCCTTGAAGGCGGTCTGATATGCCCAAAGTGCGTCAATTAGCTTGTCGGACCAATCCTTACGGTCAGGTCGAACCATTTTCTGGAGAATTTGCTTGATTTGTCGGTTCGACACCTCAGCCTGGCCGTTCGTCTGAGGATGATACGGAGATGCGATACGATGGTGAACTCCATATTTCCTCAGAAGTGCCCGAAAAGTAGCATGGGTAAAATGACTTCCTTCATTAGAGATAATGGCTCGAGGGATCCCAAAGTGTGCAAAAATGTGGTCGTTGACAAATCAAGTAGATATGACATGGTCAGCATGGTGCATGGGAATAGCCTCGATCTATTTCGAAACATAATCAACAACAACGAGGATGTACTCAAAGCCGTTGGAAGGAGGAAAGGGACCCATGAAATCGATTCCCTAAATGTCAAAGATTTCGGCAGCTAGGATGGGTTGTAAGGGCATCATGTCACGACGTGACATTGACCCTAACGATTGGCATCTAGTGCAATGTTTAGCATAATTGTGTGCATCCTGGTGAAGGGAGGGCCAAAAGAAACCGCACTGCAACACCTTGGCTGTAGTTTTCCTCCCAGAGAAATGGCCTCCGCAGGCCTGATCGTGACAGAAGGATAGCACACTAGGGAATTCGCTGTCGGGAATACAGCGACGGATGATCTGGTCGGCACCTATTCGAAAAAGTAGTGGATTATCCCAGAAATAGTACTTTACTTTTGCGATGAGATGCTCGCGCTAGTTTTTAGGCCAGCCACGTAGAAGGGAACCAGAAGCAAGTTAATTGTCAATGTCGGCATACCAAGGTCCACTTGCCACATTAATTGCCAATAGGTGCTCATCGGGAAAAATCTCATTAATCAGCAGGGTAAGTCCAATGTGGTCAAGGTCCAGTCTGGAGAGATGATCAGCAACAACATTCTGGGCTCTGACCTTATTATGGATCTCAAGGTCAAATTCTTGGAGCAGAAGGATCCAACGAATCAGTCTATGCTTGGCATCCTTCTTGTGCATGAGATGGCGAATGGCTGCATGGTCAGTGAATATAATAACATGCAAGCCCAGAAGGTAAGAGCAGAATTTCTCCAGCCCAAAGACGACCGCCAGTAGTTCTTTCTCAGTGGTTATATAATTACGCTGGGCCTCGTTCAACATCTTACTGGTGTAGTACACCACGAAGGGGTGTCTATCACGTCTTTGTCCCAAGATGGCTTCGACTGCAAGGTCGGAATTGTCACACATGAGTTCAAAGTCAAGGGACCAATTAGGTGGCTGGAGAATAGGGGCCTTAGTGACAGCATCACGCAGCTGCGTGAATGCTCGTATGTAGTCGGGGCCCGTATCAAAGGGTACGTCGGTCGATAGGAGATGAGTTAAAGGTCTAGAAATCTTGGAGAAGTCTTTGATGAATCTCCTATAGAAACTGACGTGTCCTAAGAAGGAGCGGATTTGCTTGACAGAGCCAGGCACAGGTAAATCAGCAATCACATCAAGCTTAGCTCTGTCAACCTCAATACCCCTATCGGAGATGATATGCCTGAGAACAATTCGCTCGTGTACCATAAAATGACTTTTTTCTCAAGAAAGCATGAGGTTCACATCAATACATCTCCGAAGGATACCGGTCAGGTTGGCAAGACAATCATCAAATGAAGGTCCGAAGACCGAAAAGTCATCTGTGAAGACCTCAAGAAAGTCACCTACCATGTCATGGAATATCGCCAGCATACATCTTTGGAAAGTTGCTGGCGCATTACAAAGTCCGAAAGGCATCCTTCTAAATGCGAAGGTGTCGAAGGGGCAGGTAAAGGTAGTTTTCTCTTGGTCCCGGGGGTCAATTGCCACCTGGTTATATCCAGAGAATCCATCTAGGAAACAGAAAAATTTATTTTCCACTAACTGCTCCAGGATTTGGTCAATAAAAGGTAGCGGAAAGTGATCTTTCTTTGTTGCAGCATTCAGTTTCTTATAGTCTGCACACACTCTCCAAGATGTAGGAGTGTGTGTAGGGATGGATTTGCCCCTGTCATTGACACGGATGGTGAGTCCCGCCTTTTTGGGCACAACATGAATTGGGCTCACCGAGGGGCTATCGCTGATCGGGTAGATTATACCCGCATCAAGCCACTTAATGATTTCCTTTTTAATGACCTCCTGCATGTTAGGGTTGAGACGTCGTTGCATCTCGCTGGAAGGTCGAGCCTCCTCCTCCGTATATATATGGTGAGTGCAGTAGGAGGGGCTAATGCCAGTTAAGTCAGATAAGGACCATCCAATGGCTGCCATGTGTTCCATAAGGACCTTTGTTAGTTTGCACTCTTGCTCCCTGGTCAATTTTGAACTAATGATTACAGGGAGCATTTCATTTGGTCCCAAGAAAACATACTTAAGCGTGTCAGGCAGCTCTTCAGCTCGGGAGTGGATGGTGAAAGATCTGGCATTTCTTGGAACGAGAGTTTCCCAAGCGGATCAGAAGAAATAAAGGCAGGAGGAAGAAGTTGGCCCTCAGATTGGCCAAAAAGAGGGACATCTTGGATTGATGGATCCAAAAAGGGATAGCCCCAGTGATCAGTATGTGGGCTCAAGGTCCCAGTGTGGAGTCGCATTTCCGCCTGATTTGGCAAGAAAGAAAGGGTAATCCGATCTTCAAGAGGGTGGACTGGCGGTGAGTGAGTAGCTCGAATATGACTTAGACCACGAGGTATGGGAAGCGGAGAAAACCTCGTCAGAAGTCTGGTTAGGAGAAGGTACAGGTAAGGGGAGGGATGGGGGAACATCACAATATGTGTTAGTTAGGCGATGGTCTGTGTTCAAGGGCAATCCACAGCAGTCAGAATAGGTCTCTAGTAGTCCGATACACGTGCTGACGGCCATGTCTTCATCAGACATGTCATCCTCGATGCAATCGCAATCAAAATTCTTTGCTGCCTTGAAGATGTTTAGCTTGAGCTTCTCAGAGCCAACGACAATCTCAATGCAGCCCGACTTACAGTTAATATGGGCGCGGGCTATGGCTAAGAAAGGTCGACCAAGGATGATCGGACAATCAGAAAGTGAGCTAGGAACTTCCATATCCAAAACAAGAAAGTCAACATGAAAATAGAGACTGTTACCCTAATTACCACGTCTTCCACCACACCCTTCGGTATTTTGGCAGAACGATCTGCCAACTACAATGTGATAGGGGTGGGTTTCAGATTTGCTGAGGCAAATTTCTTGAGCATGATGGTTGGTATAAGATTGATGGAAGATCCTAGATCAAGCAGAGCACGGTTAAAATTGCAGCCTTGGATGCTACAAGAAATAAGCAGTATGCCTAGATCTTTCTGCTTCGGTGGTAGATTTGATAGTATAGCACAACTCGCATGAGGCGAGAGGACCACCGGATTCTTTGTTTTCTTTGACTGTCGCCTGGGTGTAGTGTAGTCTTTGAAAAGTCGGGCGACAGTTTGTATATGGTCGATAGCCTCCAATAGGGGTACCTTGATTTCAACATCCCTGAATAAATTACACAAGTTATCAAAGGCCTGCGTATTCTTTTTCTTGCCTTTTGGCTCCCTTAGTAGGGCCTCAGGGAATGGGACTGATTCTGGCACTAGTTTGGGTGTATTGTCCTCACGAGTATGCGGTGTGCATCCTGAATAAGAGGGCGATGAAAAAGATGGGCCAGGATCAGGTCGAGGCAGATTGACGGTTTGCTTACTGCTCCTCGTAGTAATCACATTGGACATTGCGGGTCCAGTGGGATCATAAGGCGGAGGAGGGTTTGCAATAGGGACATAAGGGTGATGTGTTGCTGCGGAATTAGCTTGAAATCCTGGTGGAATGCTCGGAGCTTGCAGAATCTGATGAACCTGCCCCTGAGAAGGGCGTACCTGTGGTTGAAGACCACAGGGTACAAAATTTTGCAGGTTGGGAATAGGTTGGGCTGGAAGAGTGCCTTGAGATCGAGTCGTCATGCGTAGCTGACTGATCTCAGCATTCTGCTGTGCCAATTGGTGCTGAAGAGAAGTCATGTTTTTTTCATGGCGCTTAGACATTTCCGTCACCATTCGCATCTGTTTATCAAGAGGACTTGATGCGTGTTCTGTTTGAGGAATGCAAAGACCCGATGGCAGATTTGCCACCAGATTAGACTGGGCCCTTGGGATGACGGGTGCGGACGGTCGCATTGGCCCACCTGCAGGATTTTGACGCTGCGGGTTACTAGACCATGCGAAACTAGGATGATTTTTCCACCCTAGGTTATAAGTAGCAGAGAACGGGTTGTTTCTTAGGGCGCAAGCGTCTTCTAAGCCAGAAGACAAGGCCGCATGTATATATGCATTCGAGCACATGGAGGCTTGGTCCTTCATGTCGAAATACTGGCTTGCAGAAGCCGGGTCCACATGACTTACTAAATCTCTCAGTGCGACACTCGGTAAGGATGGTCTTATAGAATTTTTGGGAATAAGCTTGGCATTGGAAGGATTAGGGTTGTGACGGAGTGATGAGGTGGAGGTGTTTGCCAAAGAACGGGCGAGATTGGCCAGAAGCTCATCCAGCTTCTTGTGCACGACGGAGACTTCATCCAATTTTTGTGCAATAAGGTTAAGATCTGTGGATGAATGGGAGAGTCCCATGTCAACTTCGTGAACATTGCGGGGCAGGTTGGTACGATTAAAGGCGACAATGGAGGTATTGTTCATTGAATTTTCACTCATGTTCTCAAATAATTCAAATGCTCCATTCTCATCTTTATTCATGAAATTCCCTCCGCAGGAAGCGTCTATAATCTGCTTCAAAGTTTCATTTAGCCCATAATAGAAGATCTGGGCTATATGCCACTTAGGCAGATCGTGGTGCGGATATTTCCGGAGGAGGTCATTATATCTTTCCCAAGCCTCATGAAACTGCTCGCCGTTTTGTTGTGTGAAAGAAGTTATAGCCCGACGAAGCGCATTGGTTCGCCCGATTGGGAAGAATTTCTTGAGAAATGCTGTTCGCATTTCTTCCCAAGAATGAATGGTTCTCTCAAGGGTGCGTAACCATTGCGATGCTTTATCCTGCAACGAAAATGGAAACATTTTCATGAGGACAATTGATAATCCGATGTTTCTTGGTTTAACAGTTTCAGCTAATCGAGTTAAGTCTTCCAAATGAAGAAAGGGATCTTCACTTGCAAGACCATGGAAGTAAAAGTTAATCAGGCCAATGACATTAGGTTTTAGTTCAAAATCTTCCCCGCCCATGGGGACCTGAATCTGCCCTATGGTCTCTGTAGCAGCGGGATTTTGATAAGAGCTAAGAGACCTAGGTTCGTCCTGTTCGGGAGGGTTTTGCATTTCCTCCAAGGTTTCCCTAATGTCTTCAATCTGCTCATTATACATTTCCATTTGGGCTTGGAGGCGAGTTATGGGGTCTATGGTTCCACCACCACTTGGTGGGATTTGAGGAGGGTGGTTTCCTCCCTCGGGATTTGGGGGTAGGCGTAAAACCATGTTTGTGGAGGAGGATGACGAATCAGTTTTTATCCTTCTAGAATTATCAAACAATTCAAATAATTCAGGGTTTTGTGACCTCCTCCCAAACATGCACTACCGCAGGAAGAATTGGGGAGATAGAAAGGGAAAAGGGGATGAGAGAAATGACGCCGTATGGGTACACTTGATGACAAATCAAAGCAATCAGTTTCCTAACCACTACAACATGCCCTTAGACCTAAAGATCTAAGTTACCGACTATCACAACCTACGAAACCAAATGAGAGCATCGCGGAACCACTGGATCAGATTGAAAGTCTGTTTGCCCCAGTCTTAGACACCCGATAGCACGCGGGAACTCACACCAGCACGTAGATGCTACACGTAGGTAGTTAGACCTCCAATCCTTAATAAGGGTCAAGTTGCTACCAGTTTTAATTTAGAGGCTTAGGATTAAGTGCTCCTGGAATGTGAAGGACGTTGTATACGGGTAATGCCCAAGTGCATTGATTTTAAGAGTGTGTAAATCAAGCATGCAATGGGAAAATTTTCCCAAATTGGAGTTTTAGATGGTGAATGGCTTTTAGAATTTCAGCCTTAAGTAGTATGGATTTTATGATTCCACTGAGTTACCAATTCAACCAATCTCCAGGTTTTGAGAAGACAAGTTCTTTTATGCCCAACAAATCCTTCTTCAATGTGAATTAGTTAATGCATGCTAAAAATGCAATGAGCTTCCCTAGATGGAAATTTCTATGTGTGGATGCACGAGTTTATTTTAAGTCAATGTGAAAGGGAGCCAAAGCACTTCAATTCAAGTGCTCCCAATCACCAAAATGATGTTCCACGCAGGGCTCAACCAGACGATGATGTAAAGAAAATTAAAATGTTCGGGTTGAAATATTCGGGATCAAATCTAAGGCAATTGAAAAGTCGTGGTGGGGTTGGAATCAACTCAATTCCAAGTCTCCCCACCAAAAATGTGATCTTGAAATGTGAACAAATGAGGCAAGGAGGGATGGCAATCAATCAATTTTAACTTGCCTCAAAGAAAACTTCACACACTGAAGGATCCAAGAATCAAGATTTTTGGATTTTCGCTATGCGAAGTTTTGCAGGAAATCAAGAAGCGGTGGGGGTGATAGCAAATAATCAACAAGTGATTTTTAATCCACTTGCCTCAAGGAATTCCCAAGAAGTGTTTTTAGGTTTTTTTTTTTTTTAGGTGACAAGTTAACCTAAGTTACTAAGGGAGAGACACCTACCTCTTCAGCAATGTAGGCGAAGCTCCAATGCGACGTCGGCGACTTCACGCTCTCGCTCCCACCTTGGATTTGCCCACGTCTCCGACTTCCTCTACTTGTCTCCTCCTTGCAACTAGTTTACTTGCACACAAGCAAACAAAACACCCATGAAGAGAAGGGTGTGAGAAGAGAAAATCAGAGGAATGAGAGTAGAAACTTACCTCAATTTGTGCCTCCCCGGCAATGGCGCCAGAAAAGCATGGTCAGACTCGAATATGGTTTGTTAATATGGTGATATTATCGTTGAAGTTATTGTAGTGAGTTTACCTAAATCGAATCTGACCAGCTTCACAAAATTTTTAACCTGGCCTACTTGATTTTATCTTGGTCGCTTTTAGGCCCAGGGTCGATCTCAGGGAGGCAGGAATTTGAAGGTCAAGGAGTTTCTACGCCTTAAAAAGTATCTCTTGTGTTTATTATGTTTTTGATTTTTTTTCTATTTAAGATTTTTGTTGTTGATAATGTTGTCCTTGAGGTACACCCTCAAAATCAAGTCCTTGGCCTTGAGCCAAATGATTCTTGGCTTGTAGCCAACTTGAGGTTTCCAAAAATTGATCCTGTTATTCGCAAGACCGAGTACCTGCAAGACAAGAATTATCTTTTCTCTTTTACTCTTTTTTTTTTATCTTTTTAATAGCAAGAAATAAAAGATAAATGAAAATAAGGTAGGTTGCTAGAAAAGAAAGAAATACTTAACTTAGTATATGTATAGATATATAGTAGATACAATATATATATATGTATATAGTTATATATTATATATAGGGGTGGAGGTGGAAGTGGAAATGGAGTGTAGCACAGTGTCAAGTTGGTCCACGTCTAGTAAGATGCGACCAACAAAATTGAGTGCCGCGTGAAGTGTGAGCGGATGTGTGGGAGTGTGTGTGGAAGCCCTTGCTTTGCGTGGATATTGGGGAATATCAGCAACTGATACAGATATTTCCGCGATATGATTCACGGTGGAGGGACTAGTGTACGGGAGTATTATATATATATATATAGTTGTATATGTATATAGATATGTATATGTATGTATATATATATATATTTATGTATATATGTGAGTCGATATATATGTATGTGTGTGTGTGTATGTGTGAGTGTATAAGGGTGTGTGTGAGTTCGTACCAGTGTGTGTGTGAGTGTACGAGTGTGTGTGTACAAGTGGGTGTGTGTGTGTACTGGCGGAGGAGGGGAGCGCAACAGATAAGCCGTCTGCTGCGCTGCCTCATTGTCTGATGCGCGAGGATGCGTAGGCGTAGGAGGGAGAGCACGCATGGTGCGCTGGAGAGCGCTTGCGCTCTCTTCGTGCGTGGACTGGTGTGGGCAAGCGTAGCATAGCGCACAGCGCTGCGGGCGGGCGTGGTGAGGCACGGACGGGTGCGGGCAATTGGCTGGCACGGGTAGCGGGAGAGGAGAGAGCGCTATGCCACCGGCTAAGTGAGAAGCGAGCCGGTTGCTACAGTGTCGCACTGAGGCGTGAACAGTAGCTACAATGCCGTGCGGAGCGGGCGACCGGTAGCAGCCGGTTCTGCGTGCGTGGGTGCATTGTGGAGCACCTGCGCGCGCGGGAAGAAGCTGCGCACGGCCTGCTGGTGATTGCGCGACGACCGGCAGTGGCTTGCAGGCAGGCGCGTGGCTTCTTGAGCTTCTGAGCTTTGAGAGCTTGAAGCTCTGGTAATGGCAGAGAAGTCGACAGCAGTAAAAACAAAAGGTGAATCCACCACACCCACCTGCTCACGAAAGAGCTGGGCGGTGGTGGAACTTGCAGTGGTGGTGTGAGACCACGGTGGGTTTTCTCCTGCCCACGGTGTGTCTCTTCTCAGTGAGAAGAGATACTGTGTATGGAGAGGGAGAGGGGAGGAGGTTGGCCCAGGGTGACGGTGGAGCTGAAGGTGTATGAAAGGGCATGCTCGCACGAGGGAGAGAGCCAGGGGTTTTAAAGATGAGAAGGCATGCCACAGCCATGCTACTGGCAGTGCACATCCTGCCATGCTGTTGGCAGGAGGAGAGGCGCGAAGAGGCGCGCATGCCCCATGCCCTGCAGCCGTGCGAGAGAGAAAAATTCAAAGTAAATAAAAAAATGAAAATGGTGAAATTGCAATGCCACACTTGAGGAAGATGTTAATTAATAGATGATCAATTATTCACTCTCTTCCCTTCTTTATAAATGCATGCAGGCGTCTATTTACAAATGCAACTACAGCTACATAAGATGTAATGGCAGTGCTAGGAAATAACACAAGATGGCATATGTACTGTTGTATTTTTGCTGTGCAAACACGTGGCAAATACCACCTTGTCATTTTCTGGACACTTTAACACTTCAAACAATTTTTCTATCTCTTCTACACAATGATGGGCTGCTTCTACATCAACCGCACCATCAAAGGTCGGCGGTTGTACCTTTAAGAACCTCTCAAGAGTGACTTTATCTCTTTTAATTTTTCTTTGTTTTTTGTCTATTTCTTGGTTCTGACTAGCTTGCCCTCTATTTTGTGCTTGTTCACGGACTAATTGTGTAAGCTCTTGTATAGTGTTCATCATGGAAGCCCTCTCTCGTTCGCACTCCTCTACTTGTTGGGAATGTTGAGAGCACTTCTTTGACATGGCATTTCCAAGGCGCAACATCTACAATGGAGTGAGAATCAATGATTAGGTTACACTCTAACATTAAGTAATCCTAGAATTTACTAGTTTTTTTTTCCCTATTACACACACACACACACACACATATATAAGTTCAAAAAAATGTAACATTTTTTTTTTAAAACTTAAAGGATGTGACAAGGAACTCAATTGCTCATAATCATGTTTCAGAATGGTAATCAATGAGCATCAAAATAAAAAGAAACCAATAAAAGTAGGTCATTGATCTAACATGGTGACATTACAAGAGTCATTTATTACATTCACAACTAGAGGAGAGATGAATCTGTAGTCGTTCCAAATCCTTATCCAAAAATAATGGAGCACCTCAAAATTAGGACTCCGCGTTTGCAAAACCTGTGGTGCCCGTTTCCACAAAAGTTAATCTTGCAACTAAGTATATAACTCAAGTGAATTCATAAATACAAAATTGCAACATATGTTCATTGCTAAAATTCAATAGATCTTTCAAATTCCTATTATCTTGACCTTACACCAATCAATCATCATTAACTTCCTTGGCCATTCAATTACTATGTACACTTTCACTTTCTTCCTTGTAAGAAAAAAACTTCATACCATTCTTTTTAATTTCATTTTTTGAATTTAAATTATTATATATATATATAATATATATTCATTTCTTTTCATTACCCACTGCCGACACTAGGCAATCCTGTCTAGACTCAGATAGGTCCCACCTCACTTCCCCACTTATTATTTATTATGTGAGGCTTCCTATCATTGCCTTCTTGATTCATTAGAATTCAAATCAGAGTCAAACTAAGTCAATCTACTTCATTCACATTCAATGGTTTTTGGAGTAGTGCAGATTTAACCGTTTGCAATGGGTTCATTGGTGGAATTAATTGTTCACACAATTCTGGCCAGACAGGTCACCACTTGTACCAAATCATCATTCATTTATCATGAGTCAGTGTCTACTCCATCACCGATTCTTATACGGTGTCGATTCATGTTATCACTTGTAGTTGACATTTTTATGAAATCTTGGTTCTCAAATCAAATAATTACCTTGTATCTTGATGATCCTAAATTATTACTTAACACTTCATAAGTGAAGAATCCATCTTCATTATCATAGTTCAAAATAAAAGAAATATATATATTCATCTTAGTAATCTTTTCATGTTCCTTTTATTGATTTCTATAAGTGGATAATCATTATCACCTAATCATGTGTGCTTAAAGATGTTTTTTTTTTTTTTTCTTATCATCCAGTAGAATCTTGAATCTTTCAAAAGCAAAGCATGTAGATATACATGTGTCAACAAACCAATAATAATATAATATATATCATGATATACTTGTGTTGCTAATTTGGAAAAGGATTCTAAGTATCACAAATTATGCAACAAAATATAGAATTTACATTTATTAGCATTCTTATGTCATTACCAATGAAATAGAATTCTCAATTAATGCTACATTCCTTGTTTACGTCGTGTTGCAATTCCAAGCGTGGAGCACACAAAATACCAATTGGTGGTGTTATCCTAATTTTCATGTGGTAAATTATATTAGAGAAAAAAAAAATGTCCTTTAGGTTCAACCCAACACCCACGTTTAAATTTATTTTCATGTATTCCCAATGAAGTCGATTATTTTTTTTCAACTGAATTAACATTTTTCAATTCATTGATACTTATGGTAAAAGTAAAAAGGTACCTCTTGTTTAAAAATTATTAAGGATATTAACAAATGCCTAAGTGTAAATCTTGTCTATGATTTTCAAAATACACAACCTATAATTGGTACTCTTAAGGGAACATTATACATGTTTGCGAGAACAAAATTTTTATAACTAACTCAAAATGTCTTTTTTTTTTAACAAGGAACTTTGAAATACTTGCGAAATAAAACTTATAAGCAAACCCAATTAGAACATTTCCATAATATTCATAACCCTTTGTTAGAGATGCTGCAAACCTTCATAGCATGGTTTTAATCTTCTTAATAAGATTTAAAAATTCCTAGTTAATCACAAGAATAAATCCGGAGACATGGAAGCCAATAATCGAAACATATAATGGATTTAGATGGAAATTTTGTGAGAAAGATTAGTGCATGATAGTACATTAACAGGAGAGAAAATTAATGTGAGCAAATTTTATTCCAACATAATAATTCTAGATTTAAATAATCAGATGAAAGTTTTGAAATCGCATGATCATGGGAATAAAGATAACGAAAAAGAATTAGTGGAAGAACCATGCATTCAAATGAATCCAAGAAATTTCATTATTTGAAGCTCTAAGAGAATTTTTTTTTTTTTTGAACTTTCATTGGTACTTATCATCCTAAGAGTACACGCTATTGTTTCCCTTCCCTAAGTCTTTAGAAATTATTCCCAACATATGTATATCATGAGATCATGAGCTAATTTATTCATACACGCAACAAATAATGTTTAACAACATATATAACAATCTATGACTATAACTTGTCATTTATCAATATCTAGCATCACGATCCAATACCCAACCTAATAAGTTACGGAAAAGCAAATGAAGTGATGTGTATTACCTCTACGTGACGGTACCCAATAGTGCCCTCAATCCTCTCGTTGATTCAATTGGAAGGCTCCAATGATTTCTTACCCTTTTTATTTTTGCTAAAAATAACGTATGAAATCTATGTATTTTAACAATAATTCCATTCTTGTGTCAACTTACATGATTCCCTCAATTATCTTCCATCTTTGTTTCAAGCACATCATTCCCTTAGCATTAATCACTTTTCCTTTTTTATTTTTAATTGTATGCAATGACTCCACAATTTAATAGCATCCCTAATTAAGAGCACAATAATTATGTAATAATGGTCCACTAAAAAGAAACGTTCCTATATATTATTATTACTATTCACTATCATCAAATTTCAAATGTAATGAATATGACAACTATACCCCCTAAAATTAATAGCAAATCCACGATCACTTCTATCTAATTTTAATTGCATCAATTTGCTCGATTCATTTAGATTTAAGTTTTATGCCCAATTGCAAGATTTGGAGTCATTTGATTTGAAATGGATTTAATTGAACAAATTATGTTGGTATTTGCTTAATTGGATGTAATGCAAGGATTTTGAGGTGTTTCAATTTGATTTTATACTCGAATGAGCATATGCCCAATTTGAACTCTACTTTGGGTAGTTTTAGCTAAGGAGAATCAGACCCACTGATTCGAGGTCAAAGCAATGACCCATCTAGTTTTTATAGGATCGCCTGAGGTCCTAAACACTGATTGATAGTGTTTAGGAGCTTGAGGTGATTAGATCACCTGGGCAAACCCAAATTAACAGCCTATTCTGGGCGACATTGCCTTTTGGATGCAAATTGCTTTCAATCAATGCTTTGAGGCTTGAATGAGTTTTTGAAGATCCTAATAGAGGTTATGATTCATATTGTAAGTGGAATTGATGTCTTGATTAATCCATGTCTCTTTTGTTGTCTATGACAAAGAGAACAGGCTGAACTAGGGTTTTGAGGGCCATTTGAATCATGATTTAGTTCTAATGATTTTCAAACTTTATGAGGAGTTTTTCAGTGATTTAAAGTGAGAATTTCAGTGGTTAATGAGGATCTGAGCAGCAGCAGCAACAACTGCTCTATTCTCTAATTTGAAGCATTGATTTAAGGATGAAAGGCTTTTGATGGGATTCATTGCACTTAGATATGGTTTTTTAGATTTGAGATTGGTTTCTTGAGCACCAAATTGGACCTATTTGGTCTGGATCTTCAAGCTGCAACAGCACCAGAAGCAGATCTGCTGATAGCAACAATGCAGCAGCAGTATTTGGTCTAGGTTTGATTCCCATGGATTTTAGTTGGGTTTCTGAGTTTAATTGAGCTAACAATGTAGTGTAATAATATATCATCATGCGTACCAAGCATTCATGTACTGTTGTAGCTTAAAATCTCATTTGAATGGCTTGAATACATGTTTTAAATTTATTGTCAGCATCATATATACTGTCAATCTGTCTAAACTGTAAAATTTAATGAATTCAAAGTTGAAATCATGTTCAATGATTCAAATTTGTTGCATGTAGTGTGCTGAATGTTTATGAACATCTACATATCAGTTTCAGACCGCCAATTCAAGGCTTAGGTTCTTAGGTTCATACCCCTTTTAGGCCTTATTTGTGTGAGTTTATAGGTGTGTCAAGTTTGAGTAGATTTTGAACCTTCTAGTTGGTAGAACATATTAGTAAACGGTTAAGTCTACTCTAGTTTGAAATAAAGAAATCAACATTCAAAAACACAAAAAGAGTCCTTCCTCTCATGTCACCTTCTCTCTCTCATCCCCTATCTCTATAAAACACAAAAAGACCATAAAAACATGAAAAATTCAAAAATTCTAAAAAAATACCATGTATGTAGTATTTATACTTGTATATATAATTTAAAGACTAAATTAAATGTAAATAATAAAATATATAACTATAATGTATAGAACTAACTTATATACTTATTATATTTATTTAAATAAGAATTTATGTTGAGTTAAACTATATATATCAAAATTATATAATTATCTATTTATTTAATTAGATTATATGTACATATTCCTATGTAAATATAAATAACAGTGTATATATGTACAATTGTATTTATAACTGTATGTATATATTAAGATAATTATAATGTACAGTAGTATACCCTTATATTTATTTATTTATTTATGTATTTATTGTATATAATTAAGTTATTAAGTTAATTAGCTAAGTTATTAAGTTAAAAAAACTAAAGTAGTAAATTAATATATTACTGAAGCAAATTATGTTGTATAGTTTTATATAAAAATTTTAATTATTTTCAACCTATTTATAATGTATTTGTACCGTATAATAGTATTTATAATCTAATTTTGTATTTATTTATTCAAAATGTGTATTTAAATGTATATAAATTAAAATTAAGAACTAAAAATAAATAAAAAACCTGTAATAAATACTTTATAGTGTATATTAACTAAATTATAGGTCAATTGAGTCATTAACTTATTAATTTGAATTTAATTAACAAAGTAAGTACTAATTTAACATATACATTTTTCCAAATTTAACTAATTTCTAAATGTAACTAAATAATTAATTATTGTAAATTAAACACACCAATAAGTAGTCTTACGTATAGGCTTTAAGATTATATAATTTAATTTGAAAACAAACCTTAATTGGGCACTTAAATCGAGGCTCGAAATTAGCCTTTCTGTACAATTTTGTACAATGATTTAAACGCCTGATTTTAGCTCTAGATACTTCCACATCGGTGGGATAGAATTTGTTGAGCCACATAAATTGTTCGGCGTTGCTTATAGGGTACATTGAAATGAGAATAAAAGTATACAGGTACATGAGAAATTGTGCGTGTGCACACCTACGGGCATGTGCGTGTGTGCGTAGGTGTGCATGTGGGTGCACATGTGTGGACGCGTGTAGGCGTGCATGGGCATAACTTGGACAAAATATACCTAATTAACAAACTAGGACCCACCTAATAATGGTATCGATCTGACCTTGAGAAGAGACGTTGATCCTGTGAAAAGTGGGTCTGCCAACCAATAATTTTTTACTAAGTGTAGTTAAATGAGGGTTAAGTTAACATAAAGTCCTTAAGTGTTATGTGTGCATGTGTATATTTAGTTAAGTGTGAGTGTGTACTAATCTATAAGTGTTGTATATATATATGCTAGTATGTAGTGTAGAGTTGAATGTTGGTGAATATATTAAGTACATATATGTATAGTATAAGCATGTATATACGTATATATGTATACATTATGTTGCCTTATTTTGTATATAGATTTTGTAAGGCTTTAGTGACACTCATATCCGTCACTGTAGGTATTATTATATGTTAGTATAACATATGCTAGTTTTCTTTTTGTGCCTTAACTTAGGCATTACTTAGTATGGTGTTCATAATTAACATAGAATAGTTAGTTTAGATTGATTTTTAATGCCTTTTCACTTGTAAATGTAATTGAGGCATTGTAATTAACACTAACTGATTCAATTTGTATGTAAGTAACCTGTTTAATACATTCATTCATTCTTTGATTCATTTGTAAATGTACTTAATATTTTTGGAATAAAATAGCATCTTTGGAACATAGAGAGTGATGTATATCAATAATTGCCTCCCAGTGAACGACTTAGGATAAATCAGCAAAAATTATGTAAGTAAATAAATGACATGACATTCGTTTTTATTGCATCTATACTACAATATAACAACTATTAATTTACATGCGATCTGGAACGAACATCATTTTTTGGCATTGTTGCCGGAAAGGCAATTCTCTATACGCCAAAAATTTTCTAAGTCTTTATTTTGTATATTTTTTATTTCTTTGTGTATAGTCATTCTTTTATTCAAATTCTTTGTTATATATATATTCTTTGATTCATTATATTCTTTAATTTATTTGTATATAATTGTCTTACTAATTATTATTTGTTTTTGCAGCACTTGAGGAGTAGGAGAGGAGTGTTGTCTTTTCGAAGGAGTTCTTCCTGGTAGCCTCGCTGCATTTCTAACTTCCAGGCAGAGTTTTTCCCGATGGCTGTAGAGATTTTTTTCACTTATATAGTGTAGTATTGTTAGTAGTTAGGCTTAGGTTATATACTTAGGAGATATTGTTAGTCATAAGTTGTAAGAGCCTATTCTTACACATCTGTGTAATAATTTGGACTGTGGACTCTTCTTGATCTCTCTCTACTTATCTCTCATCGATTTGGTTTTCCGATTCGCTTCTTTTCGATTTGATTTTGTTTGTTTTATTATAAAAATCCAAAAAAAAAATGAAAATTGAAAATACCAAAAAGATCTCATCCTTTATCTAGCAGCCCTCTCATCGATTTGGTTTTCCGATTCGCTTCTTTTCGATTTGATTTTGTTTGTTTTATTATAAAAATCCAAAAAAAAAATGAAAATTGAAAATACCAAAAAGATCTCATCCTTTATCTAGCAGCAGCATATTCTTAGGTATTCCATTTTAGGTTTGCATCTATCATGCTAGATTTCATTTATTGTCAAATTGCATCAACTGTAGAGTGCTAGAGATAGGTGCACATTTTTATCTTAGCTCTTGCCATTTATTTCATTTGACCTAATTAATCAAGACCATTCCTTGTTTGAAAAAAGATTAAAAAGCGAGATCTTCCAGCAATTCATATCTTAAGAAGAAGAATCTAAATCAAAAGGAGACTTAATAATCTGTTTGATACCTTGTGTGTTGTTTTCATTGCATAGATGCTGATTGTATATTGTGTACACACTACATGATCACATTAAGGTACATAGTTTTTATCTCATCTCCTTGTGCAACTGAAGGGATTTAGATTCGCACACCAGTCTTATCCAGATTTTGAGTGAATTATAGAGGTTTGCAGCCCGCTAGGTCTTCTTTAGGATGTGTACAATTGTATTGAGACAGTTATTTGCGTACTAACTATTTTTGCATGGTGGACCTTAGGAAAAGAATCCGTATTTGATCTCACTTGTCTGATTGATTGGTCTTGACATTGTGATTAAGATATTTCTTGGGATGTCTGGTTTTCTAATTGAGATTGAGCTTGAGATTGCCTCCTTTGAGTTGTGACTGTTTCAAAACGTGTTTTCAAAAATTGACTCATGGATGATAGGAGATTCCAAAACCCTTCTCTAGTACATCCCTTGGGTGTTGATGCCCAAGCTTCTACTTCTACTTCCATGCCTTCCATAGCCAACCTAATACCTCTTGAGTCTCAAACTCCTATCTATCACTCCATTCATCCAGAGGTTGACCATGATTTCGCATAATTCAAGGATTTAGAAGAGAATCCTCATCTCCTTGCACATCATCCTCCAGCACCTCAACCACCACCACAAATGTTTCCACCTCCTTATCCTACCTTCTCTAATCAACCTCAACCTGAGAGAGGTGCACTACCAAACCTTCAACACTTGTACAATACACAATTGCAAATGAATACTCTTACATAATAGGTGCAACAACTTACACAAGCTGTTAATCTTTTAGAAAACCCCTGTCCCCAGGCTTGTAGACCTCAACTACGGGATTATTATAATCTTGTAGTTGCACATCCTATGATTGCGGTTTGATTTCTTGCTGGGGGTTCATGCTGATGAATTGAAGCCAAGTATTATTGCACTTATTCCTCACTTCTATAGTCTTACTTCTGAGGGCCTTTTTCAGCATTTAGAGGAGCTGAAAAACTTAGCTTAATCCTTGGGTTCATAGGGCCATGATCAACACATGCTTTTAATGAAAATGTTCTTTTAAGTGAAAGACAAAGTTGCCTTTTGGTTTAGAACACTCTCAAGAATTGTACCTGTAGAGACCTGACATTCTTTGAAACATGAGTTCCTAAAGAAGTATTTCTCTGTAAGTTGCACAAATTCCTTGAGGCGTGCTATCACCTCATTTACTTAGAATTTTGGAGAACAAATGCACGAGGCTTGGGAGAGATTCTATGACCTTCTAAGGAAATGTCCTCATCATGGTGTCCCACGCTAGCAACAATTCCAGATCTTGTATCATGGACTACATGATGACACAAGAAACTTTGTAGCTATTGCTTGTGGAGGCAATTTCTTGTGTTGGGATGAGGATTCTACCTTCAAGCCCTTTGAAGACATGGCTGAAAATTCTATTAACACTTCGATGAGCATTTTTAATAGAAAATCCTCACATTCCCACACACAATCTGGGGTACATGAAGTCCAATCTAGTACACGCGATATGAAAATAGTGGCCAATCAGCTGGACAAAGTAGGCTTAATCGAGAAGAAAGCAGATGAAGTATGGAAGTTCCTCTAGAAACCATCTTCTTCTCAATCACTTGCACAACACACTTAGTTTTCTACAGGGTGGGAAACTGTGAACAACCTATCTGTGACGTTGTCGTTTGACTATTCATATGCATATCCTTCATCATCGGTCGGAGGAACTTTTGTTCTTCCATTTCCTGAATTCCTTGCACTTCTTGGAGCTTCGGAGGTGCTCCACACCATTTACAACAACCCATATTCCCAAACCTATAACCTTGGATGGTGTAATCATCCAAATTTCTCGTGATTGGGAAATATGCAAAGACCGAACTACCAACAACCTTCTGCATCACCACTGCAAAACCTGACCCGATCACCACCTCCACCACCTCAACAACACAGTTATCCATCGTGTGCGTACTAGCAACCCCAAGTAAGGCCCACCCAGTATCTCAATCTGGGCCTACACGAGATGAGTAGTTGGGGACAATCATGAAAGCCCTTGCTAACATATAACAACAGAACATTGCTATGTAGCAGAGACAGAATGCAACATTAGTTGAGATGAGTGCCCAGCTAGAGCACTTAGCTACACCCTGTCAAGCACATTCACTCCCATCTCAGATTGAACCCAATCTTAGGAATGTACTTGCCTAGAGGTATGTTCATCCTAATCCTCCCCAAGGGCAAGCACATGTTATATCACAAGCCTTGCACAATTTTGACCCTTCTACACTATATTCAGATCAACAACCACCTCTTCTTCCCAATCCTGATTCATCTTCCACATCTTGATCTACACGTATTGATTGGAAGAGGTAGATGTTGTAGATTCTTGATTTATCCTTTGTACTTTGACCTTGAGCCAAGTCTTCTGATTTAATTCACATGCTTTACTTGGACCTTGTACTAAGTGTTTTGAGTTTGATTCTGATTGATTATGGAGACTATCTTCACTTTTGAGATTGACAAACTTTCATGTTTTTACTATGATTTGAATCTTTCATTGCGCTCCCTTGACTTATCAATTCTCTATCATATTTCTCCTATATTTTGATTACATCTTTACAGGCTTATGCCTAGCTGAAGGCGTAAAACATCGCAAACTCTTGTATATAGCTATTTTCTCTTTCTTTATTTTTCATTTTTTCTCAAGTGTCTATCCTTGCATTTTTGTCATGCATGCATAGTCACATTTGTCTTGCATTTCACTACTTAGCCTGACTTTCCACTCTGACTTATATCAGACTTGAAATCGTTCGTACAGAGATTTTATCTTCTCATTCTGACTTCCTTTCGTCACCTAGTCTAAGCTAGTGAAAAACAGAGCATACATTTGCATCCATCTTATCCATCCAATGGAGACATTGCATCATTTAAGCACGGGGGATGTAAATAGTAAAATCTTTTATTGAAATACAATTATAGACATACCTTTAGTGTATATAGTATTATTAAAAAAATAAAAAAAGAGAAAAATTTTTGAAAATTTTGAAAAAAGTACGAAAACAAAAATACAAAAAAAAGTGAAATGAATCCCAAAAATACAATAAGGGATTGACAAAATGCGAGTAGGGTTATTTAATTTGGTAGAATTAGCGTTGAAATGTATATAGTGGAGTGATCACCTACAAGGGAATATATACCAGTTTATCAAAATTTATTAACCTGGATTAAATCAGATTTTAAGATAGTCACTTTTAGGCCCTTGGTTAAACTCAGGGAGGTGGGTTTTGGAATTAATCAGTTTCTACACACTTCCTAAAATCGCATCAATTCCTTTGGCTTATTATATTTTTGATTTTTCTTAATTTAAGATTTTCTTGGATAATCTTATCCTTCAGGTACACCATCAAAATTTATCCTTGGCTACACGCTAAAATAGTCAGAAACAACCTCACCATATGTGAGACCGTGTACCTACAGGTCAAAAGTTATCTTTTCTGTTTTAGATTTGTTTTTGGTCTTTTTTTTATCAACAAAATAAAAGAGAATATAAAATAAAGAAAAGAAATGTGGAATTGAAATTTGGAAAGGAAAAGAATTGAAATACTTAGCTTATTTATATGAATATATATATCTAAGATATAGATATATAGTATATATATAACTATATAGTACATAATAAGGGGGAAATATTAATCAAAGATTTAATAGAAATGTAGCACTACACTAGGTTAACCGTCCTCTAGAGAGATGCGATTAACCTAGTGTCGCGAGCGGGTGTGGAGCAGACGTGTGTGTGTGGAATGCTTTGGTGTGCACGAATATTAGGGATATATGCGCAATTGGTGTGAATATACTCACGATATAATGCGTGGAAAGGGAAATGTGCAGTATCGTAAATGGGATGATGTGTGTGTGCATGTATAGGAGGAATAAATATGTATATAAAGGTGGATGTGGAAGTATATATGTATATGTGTATATAAGTGTGGAATAGAGAATATAAATATGTATATCTATATATATGCATATATATGTATATGTATAAATATATATATATATATATCTATAAGTATGTATGTATATATATGGGAATGTGTGTGTGAGTATATATATATGCGTGTGTGTGATTGTGGATGTGGTAGAGAGGTGGTGTGAGTCTGTGAGTGGATGAAGGGTGTATGTGTGTGCATGAAGGTGTGTGGGTGCGAGTGGATGGGCGGGAGTGGGTTATGGAGAGGGTGAGGCAGGCACCAGCTGTGGGTGGTACGTGGAGGAGAGAGGGGAACGATAACTGGCTAAGTGAGACCCACCCTGTTGTCGCTTTACGCATGAGTGTGGCGTGAACAATGCTGCAAGGTGAAGATGTGACCAGATGCCATGATTTCTCACCAGCTAAGTTTCTCACTTAGCTAGTGAGAAAGGGGGAGAGAAGGTGCGCTGTGAGGCTTGTGTGATTGGTTGAAGGTGCGAATTGAGGTAATAACATCAAATAACTGAGAAGCGCCAGGTGACTTTCGGCAAAAAATGTGTCGTGATGAATCGTGAACATTGGATATAGTAAGAAAAACAAGGGAATTTCAGGAGCTCGAACTACCCACTAATGGCGAATGAAATAGATAAAATAAAAGCAAAACTTAACGAGAACCCACCATGCCCACCTACTCGCAAGGGGGTTGGGTGGTGGTGGAACACACTGTGGTGTTTGCAACCACGGTGAGTCTCCTGTTTAACACATCCGTGCCCCTTCTCAACTGGTGAGAGGGGGTTGCATATGGAGAGGAAGAGGGAGAGAGGAGAGGAGGAAGATGATGTGAAGTCGGTTGCTGGAGGAGTGGTTGTGTGTGCGTGGGTGAGGCACTGCAGGTGTGCGGAGGTTTGGATGTGGTGTGAGGTGGGTGCCGACCGACCGCACAAGGAAGGGGGCTGGGGGTAATATAAAGGTGAGGGGATGGGGGTGGTGGGTGAGGACTGTTAGTTCAACTACTCATATATAATATTTTGATGATTTTACAAAATGAAGAAAGTGAAATAAAAAATAAGCGTAGCATATTGTTTCTCTCTGTAATAACATAATTGCAGGTTTCATAAAGTTTTCCAAGATGGGAGATTAAAAGCGTGAAGACAAGTAGCATAAGTATTAGGTCATAGGCTTTTTCATGTAAACTTTCAAAGGTTGTAATTTTCATTTTATTTGAGTCTAGAAATGTTGTAAAGAGCCCCTAAACATAACCTATAAATAGTTAACTTAGGCTCTCTACACTTAGGATAAATTAGAAACAAAAACCTAACACAAAGACTCTTATCAAACATCTAGAACAATTGTCAGATGTCTGATTTTCCACTTTAAGATGTCTGACAAGTGTCTCAGATGTCTAACTTCCTATAGTTCTGCCTTTAGTTTCTGCCTTCATAAACATCAATCGAAGCACTCCTCTATCAGACGTCGATAACCTCATCTAGACGTTTGATGCTTTACTTGGACGTCTTCAGACTAACCGTTAGACTAAGCACCTATCTTCATTCTACAGATAATGGGCAAAAATGTATTTTTAGACGTCTGGAATGCTTCCAGATGTCTACCTTTGGACTGTTGCCCATGTATTTCTGTGCGTATCGCATTACGAACATAAGATCTTTTGTTAGAAATCGTAGTGAAGTCTTTTTTAGTTTCCAGACGTCTGGTGATTCCTTCAGACGTCCATAACGGCGTCTGATTCTTTAAATCTAGAACCCTATTTGGATCTGATCAAAATAGGAACGAATTCATCCTTTATTAGATGTCCAATAAACTAATTAGACGTCTTATGTGAAAATATCATACATCCTTCTTTCGATCCAATGAAGTCAGTTCAGGATGGTCTACAGTATTAGACAACCAAAATTATAATAAGACATCCTATAAGATGTCTGATTCTAAAATTAGACGTCTGATATTGCTGTCAGACTCATCATTACCCTGATTTGTGGTGGATTTCATCCTGATCTCTTGGGATTTGTCTCCAACGGCTAGGAGAACTCTCCCAAGTGTTCTTGAAGGTTCCAAACTTGCCTATAAATAGACTACAACTCCTCTTAGGCAAAACACACCTCTTGAGATTCAATTCCCTTAGAAAAATCAATTGCTCACTACTCTAAGCTTCATCTTGCCCTTGTGCTGTGCCAACACTCTGATCAAAGGGAAAATCCATACTCCCGGCTCACTCCGTTCTGCAAATCCTCAGGGAGTTCTTTTCATGCTTAGTAGATAAGAAAGTAATTAAAGTATTGGGGTGCTCTATAGGTATTGTTTTACTTCCTATTTTTGTGCTTTGGGTATCCGGCCTGTCGGGTCCCTGTCTCTTCATTTTGAAGGGAGAAACCTCTGTTTAGGGATTGGAGGTGGGATTTATAATTGAGGTACACTACCCTCATTTAAGTAGTGTGGTTAGTGGATTGATCACCTTGTGATCGAAAATCCTAAGTCAAGGGATTAGCTTGGGTGGTGGTTTTCACCCATCTTGGGTTTCCACCTAAAAATCTAGTGCCATCTTTTGTGATTGAATTTTTTGAATTACAGTATAATATAATTTTACTACTCACCCTCCTTCTAGTGCAATTTCATTTGATATCAGAGTAGGTTTTCCGCCTACAGGTGTAATTTCACTATTCACCCCCCTTCTAGTGCAATTTCATTTGGTATCAGAGTAGGTTTTCCGCCTACAGGAGTAACATTCGCGGAAAGATCACATGGAGGGGAAAGTCATTTCCACGGGCAGATTGGAGGGGCAATCCACTACTCAACCACCACTCTTCAAAGGGACAAACTACACTTACTGGAAGCTGAGAATGAAGATGTGGCTTCAAGCCAATGATTTCTCCATTTGGGAGAAATGCAAATCTACATACATCATTCCTGAGAAACCAGAAACTGGATACACAGTGGAGCAAATTCATCACCTTGGACTGAATGCTAAGGCAATGAATTCACTCTACTGCACACTCAACTCGGAGGAATTCAACCGCATCAGCCAATGCAAAATCACCCACAAGATCTAGAGAACCTTAGAGGTAACTCACGAAGGTACGTCTAGAGTTAAATCCTCAAAGATAAATTTATTATCATAGGAATTCGAAGCCTTTTCTATGAAGGAGAATGAAAGACTTGGGGACATGTACACTCGATTCACGTTAACCGTGAATAGCCTCAAGTCTTTAGGAAAAACATTTATAAAGGGGGAGCTTCAAGGGAAGCTCCTTCGCTCCTTTGGACCCGAGTGGGAGTAAAAGGTAACGACAATAGAAGAAGCCAACCAAATAGAGGATCTAGACATGGAAAATCTACTTGGGAATCTCATGGCTTATGAATAAAAAATGGAGCAAAAGAAGAAATCAATCTCATCGGAGCCAAAGAAGAAGACTTTAGCCTTCAAAGCTACTTCTGATGATGAGGTAAGTACCGATGACAAAGAATTCATTTTATTAGTTAAAAAGTTTAAAAAGTTTCTCAGAAATAAAAAAGGGATCAAGGAAAGGAAAAGAGAGGAAGAAACTCTAATTTACTATAATTAAAAAAAGAGAGGTCACATAAGGAAAGATTGTCCCTTACTCAAAAGGGACGATGAGAAGAAACCCAAGAAGTCTTCCGACTACAAGAAGATCTCCAAGACAAAGGGATTCAAGAAGAAGGCGTTTCAAGCAACGTGGGATGACTCCACCTCCGAAGAAGAAGAGGAGGAGGAAGCAAATGAAGAAACGGCATGCTTGGGATTAATGGCAACAAATGATGCTTCTGAGTCTGAATCTGAGGAACCTAAGGTAAACTCCTATTCTTTAGATGAATTACAAAATGCCTTTGATTCACTATATGTAGATCTTAAGAAAACAAAAACCCAAAGCAAGGTTTTAAAAGAAGAAAACCTAGAAAATAAGAAGTTAATCAATGATCTTGAAGACAAGAATCTAATTCTTACAAAAGAAACCACTACCTTAAATATGCAAATAATAAATCTAATGATTGAGAAAGAGTCATTGACAAATGATTTGTATACGACAATGAGTGAACAAAAATTTCTAGATAAAGAAGAATTACTGGACAAAATCCATGTGCTTGAAAAATCAAACTCATTTAAAAAGGATGAAAATAGCTTACTTAGAGTAGAGATTATGGCACTAGAAGATAAACTAGATATAATGAAAATAGAGATAAATCACCTCAAAGAAAAATTAAATCAACTTCTTAAGGGCCTAGCCAAATTTACAAAGGGGAAAGATAACTTGGACAAGCTCATTGCCCATCAAAAACCTTCCTCGAGTAAATTTGGATTAGGCTTTTATGAACCTAGTCAAAGTGAGTCGAAAAAGGACCCTCCTTTAAAGGAGACCACTAACAAATACGGCTCCACATTACAATGGATATCGAAAAGACAACTCTCACTTTGTTTTATAGGGATGAAAGGACATCATAATGTCAAAAATTGGACATACAAAATGAAGGATGGATGACTCAAATTAGAAAGACCTATAGAAATACCAAGTCACCAACGAAGATCTTTTGTAGGAGGAAGGAGGTCTACAATCAAGAAGACAAGGAGACCACCGCCACCAAGAGGCTGATGGGTGATGGACTTCGGATGCTCCAAACATATGACGGGAGATAAGCACCTATTTTTGAACCTCTAACCTACTGATGAACGGTTACATTTGGCAACAACCACAAGGGCCATATTATTGGCCTTGGTAAAATAGGTAACCCTCTCTCTCCTATCTCAAATGTTTCTCTAGTTAAAGGACTAAAACATAATCTTTTAAGTGTTAGTCAAATATGTGATAAGGGCTTTAAAGTAGTGTTTGCTTCAAAAGTGTTTGAAATTATGCATGCATTAACTAATGAAACCCTTCTTAAGGGAACTAGATTTAAAGACATATATGTCATAGAATTTGATAAAAATGGCACTTATGAATATCTTATAACAAATGATGAGTTAAGTATATGGCATAGAAGACTAGGACATGTTCATATGAAGCTGTTCAAAAACTAGTTAAACATGAACTAGTCCGAGGTCTTCCTAAAGGAAAATTTTTAAATGAGCCTATCTGTGATTCATGTAAATTAGGTAAAATTATGAAATCTAGTTTTAAAAGCAAAGAAGTTATATCCACATCAAGACCTTTAGAACTGCTTCACCTAGATCTGTTTGGACCTACAAAATATGAGAGCCTTAGTGGATGCAAATATTGCCTTGTAATTATAGATGATTTTTCGAGGTTTTCATGGGTCTCCTTCTTGAGATCCAAAGGAGTGTTTTCCGTCTTTTCTATATTTTGTAGGAAAGTTCAAACTGAAAAAGGCTACCAAATCACTCGTATCCGTGGTGATCATGGGGGTGAGTTTGAAAATTCCTTGTTTGATGATTTTTGTCAAGAGCATGGTATTGCTCATGAGTTTTTTTTTCCTCGAACACTCAACGAAATGGGGTGATTGAGAGAAAGAACCGTACTCTTCAAGAGTGTGCTTGAACATTGCTCATAGACTCGGGGTTACTGAAGTACTTTTGGGCTGAGGTGGTTAACACGGCTTGTTACGTGTTAAATCGCACCTTAATTTGATCCGAGTTGCGAAGAACTTGTTTTGAACTATACTATGAGAAAATACCCAAAATTTGTTATTTTAAAGTTTTTGGATGTCGATGTTTTATTTTGAATACCCGCTCTAATTTAGATAAATTTGATACCAAAGGTGAAGAAGCCATCTTTATTGGTTATTCCTCACGTAGTAAGGCATATCGGGTCTTTATTAACAAGACCACATTAATAGTGGAGGAAACCCTCCATGTTTCCTTTGATGAATCTCCACACTCTTCCTCCATTGACCAAGTCAATATGGAAGATGAAGATGATTCTACTTTTGATGTGTCTAACATTCCAAACTCCAATATCCATAATCTTCCAAAAGATTGGATATATCAAAGGGATCATCCCGAAAGCCAAGTCATTGGAAGTGTTTCCGATGGCGTTAAAACCCGATCTCGTTTTAGTTGCTCTTTTGGTCTCTCTGCCTTTGTATCTCAAGTTGAACCCAAGAGTGTCGAGGAAGCATGCTTCGAAGAACCTCAGATGATGGCCATGCAGGAGGAACTCAACCAATTCCAAAGGAATGAAGTCTGGGATCTAGTACCTAAGCCTAAAGGGCAAACGGTAATAGGTACTAAATGGGTATTCCGGAACAAGTTGAATGAATTCGGTATATTCATTTGGAACAAAGCTCGACTGGTAGCACAAGGGTACAACCAAGAAGAAGGAATTGATTTTGATGAGACCTACACTTCCGTAGCTCGACTCAAATCGATTCACATACTTCTTGCTTATGCCGCCTTTCTTGTCTTTAAACTCTTTCAAATGGATGTTAAGAGCGCGTTTCTTAACGAATTCATTAAGGAGGAAGTTTTTGTAAAAAAAACCTCCTGATTTTGAGTCTCATGATAAGCCTCATTTTGTCTATAAATTAAACAAGGCACTATATGGTCTAAAGTAAGCTAGAGCTTGGTATGAAAGACTCAAAGACTACTTGTTAAATGCAAAATTCTCTATAGGGGAAGCTGATTTCACATTATTCATTAAAAGAAAAGGAAAAGATATTTTATTAGTTCAAATATATGTAGATGATATTATATTTGGTGCTACTAATGAATCTATGTGTAGAAAGTTTTCAGAAATTATGCAGGAAGAATTCGAAATGAGTTTGATGGGTGAACTCGAGTTTTTCTTGGGTTTGCAAATCACTCAATTCGAAATTGGAACCTTTGTATGTCAATCAAAATACACAAAGGAGATGCTGAAAAAATTTGAAATGACCAAAAGTAAAGGGAAGAACACTCCTATGAGTGTCACAACTTCCCTAGACTTGGACGAATCAGGTACGCCCATAGATCAAAAGCTTTATCATAGCATGCTTGGATCTTTACTGTATTTAACTTCCAGTAGATCTGATATTTTATTTAGTACCTGCTTATGTGCTAGGTTTCAATCAAACCTTAAACAATCACACCTAAATGCTGTAAAATGATTATTTAGATATCTAGTTGACACATCTGATTATGGCTTATTCTACCCTAGGAGTTCATAATTCAACCTAGTTACATATAGCACTGCGGAATATGTAGGTAGTCGCACCGATGGGAAGAGTTCTAGTGGGACGTGCCAATTCTTGGGTGAATCACTAGTCTCTTGGTTCTCAAAGAAATAATTTAGTGTAGCCCTATCAACTACGGAAGCTGAATACATAGTCGCTGCAATAGCATGTTCCCAAGTGCTTTGGATGAAAAATACTTTGAAGGATTTTAAGTTGATATTTAATAAGATAAAAATATTATGTGAAAATACTAGTGCTATCAACATCTTGAAAAATCATGTACATCACTCTCGCACAAAACATATTGATGTTCGACATCACTTTTTGAGAGATAATGTACTTAAGGGAGAAATTGAGGTTGAATTTATTTGTACTGAATTGCAATTGGCTGATATTTTCACTAAACCTTTGAATTATGACCGTTTTAATTATATACATAGGAAACTAGGCATATGTAAGTTAAGTGATATTTGAATAATTTAGTGACTTAATGGAACTTCTTTTGTCATGAGCATAGATAGAACCTTGACTTTACTAAGTTAAAAGCCTTCATTCTCAGTTCAAATATCAAAACACACATTCTATGCAATATCAAACGTTTGATTAAACTATCAGATGTCTTATACATAAAAATTCATCGTCTGAAGATTTGGGATAGACGACAATTTTATATCTCAAAAGAGTTGATAAAAGAGCTATTTCAGATGTCCGTCATCATTCACAGACGTTTGGGCCGTCGTCCAGATGTGTTGACAGATGTCTATCTGTGAGTCAGAACGTGTATTATGAGTCGGACGTCTGATGCTGTGGTTAGACGTCGTATAGGTCGTCTGACAATGAAATCATACAACCCTGTAACTTTAGAGTAAAATCTAGGAAGGTCTGTCTGCAGAAATCAGATGTCTAATTTTAGATTTAGACATCTTGTATGTCGTCTGATACAGAAATCAGGTGACAACCTGGAGAATAAATCATTTTCCAGGAAGGGATGCCTGTAGAAATCAGACGTCTAATTTTTAAATAAGTCATCTTGTATATTGTCTGATGATTGAAACAGACGACGCCATCAAAAGGGTTAAAATCCCAAAAGTCAAATCCCGACATCTGACAACGTCTCTAGACGTCTGATCTGGGAAAAATCTACAGTTCGTGTCTGTTCTCTGGATGGTTTGGAATGCAAATCTCCCCAACTTCAGGGGGAGACTTGCTCGAAGACCTTAGGATAAAACATCCCCTTTCTCAAGGTCCCACTCCTCTCTCTCAAATCCCTACATCTCTCCCTCCCACCCAACGGCCCACACCTGCAGTTGGCGACCTTCCTCTCGCTGCCAGACAACCGTCGCACCTCCTCGACGACTGGCGGAGCTGCTGCTCCCCTTGCTGCATCCTCCCGGCTTCTCGACTGCGCATCTAGAGATCTCCCCCCCCCGTGGGTATACTCTCTCAACTTTTAGGGAATCTCCACATTTTTTTGCCCACGATTACCTTTGCCCAAGCTGCATCTTATTCTCCTTCTTGATCCACTCGACCTACTTGCATATTTCATGGCATTGTTAGCCCTAGAACCTAAACCCTCGGTCAAACCCTCTTGGAGCATAAAAGTTCTATGTTTTTGGCATGGGTATTACCTCACGAGATTCAAGCCAACATTTTAGTGTCTTGAATCCAAAGGTATATTGCCACAACTTCATGGCAGGTTGTATTGCCTCAAGGCATACTGCCACACGTTTTATCAATGATGATTGCATATCTATTGATTGAATCTGTGTTGTTGAAGTCTATTGGTTGAATGTTGTTTGGTTGAATGTTTTGTATGGATGTTTTTACAGGTATTCTGTCCTCAAAACACCACCCTTTTCTTCCAAAACCTAACCACCCATTCCACCAAATATGCCTCCCCGTAGGAAGCAAGCTGAGGGCTCTTCCACCTCCTCTTCCACCTATTTGGCAGATCAGTTGCGGGGTGACATCGCTAGGCAGCGATTTCGTCGCTTCACAAATGCCAAAGTTAAATGCCCTTATTTTATTGTTTGGAATGATTTTGCTCATTTAAACCTTCGGGAACACTTCGAAACTCTCCATCTCTTCCAATATTTTGACCGTCAGTTCCACTCTGGCATTGGAACTATTGGCGTGTTCCCTGATCTTTGCCGTCTCTTTTATGCCAACATCGTTGAGGACTACAGCAACAGTGAACTTGAACTCCATACCTGCTTATTTGGTCGCGAAATCCACATCACATCCGAAACTATTTCCGACCTTCTAGCCATCCCCAATGAGGGAAATGACTTCAATGACATTCTGAGGCAGTACAGCTCAGAAGTCATCAATCAAGAGTTAGTCCTCCTTGAAAAATATGTTGAAAATCTTGGCACCCTACCTTGCAAAAACCTCAAACCCCTTCCATGTCTACTCTCTCGCATTTTTGGGTGGGACCTCCTAAACAAATCGGGAGGTTTTGATTACATCTCGTGCCAACACAAGGTGCTCCTTTTTGCGGCCGTCCGTCATATTCCCTTCAATTATTGCTACCTCATTATTCACGTTATGAATGAGGACCATGGGGCGTCACTTCCGTTTGGGTCTATTCTATCCAAAATTTTTTCAACCCATCGGATTTCCATAACTGACTAGGCCATTGACAAGAAGATTGAGCCTTACAATTGGGCCATAGCCGCCAAGATGCATATACTTAGGGAGAATCTTGAGCCAGCTGACGAGCCCATTGAAGAAGAGCCCCTTCCACCCTTTCTAGACTTCCATGAAGCACGGCCCCTTCAAATAGAAGCTCCCCGCTCGAGCTTTGAAGAAGCATGGGATCCGGCTACAGATTCCCTCTCCTCCAGCATCTCCCTCCTGCTGTGTCGAACCTGTGAGATGTACACCTACATGGGAAGCATGCGTCGCGACATCATCGAACTTAGATCAGACGTTCAAAATTTGCAAATGGGACACGGACCTGCTCGTCGCCGCCGCCGTCGCCAAGGTCAAGAAGAATAGTTTAGTTCTATTTTTCTTTCTTTTTTTTTTCTTTCTTCCAAGTTTGTATTGAGGGGCCTTGACCCCATACTTAATATTTTTGGGAACAATAGCTAGTCTGTGCTTAAATGTTTCTATTCTTAGTTAAATTTCCTTAATGCTTTGTCATCTTTTAAGCATGCAATTTTATTAATGCACTCCATTTTGTAGATGTCACTCTTGTAGTTTGGGTTTCAACTCCCTTTCTGTACCCTTCATGATGATATTCAAAAAGGGGGAGAAGAACGTAGGTAAGAACCTAAGGAATAACACTAAAATAAAAAAAACTTTTCAAATAGATATTGACTACTAAGTACAACTTTAAGGGGGAGAAAATAAGAACCTACAGCTATATTTTGAAAATCATCGAAAAGGGGAAGATTGCTAGTTCAACTACTCATATATAATATTTTAATGATTTTACAAAATGAAGAAAATGAAATAAAAAATAAGCATAGCATATTGTTTCTCTCTGTAATAACATAATTGCAGGTTTCATAAAGTTTTCTAAGATGGGAGATTAAAAGTGTGAAGACAAGTAGCATAAGTATTAAGTCATAGGCTTTTTCATGTAAACTTTCAAAAGTTATAATTTTCATTTTATTTGAGTCTAGAAATGTTGTAAAGAGCCCCCAAACATAACCTATAAATAACTAACTTAGGCTCTCTACACTTAGGATAAATTAGAAACAAAAACCTAACACAAAGTCTCTTATCAAACGTCTAGAATAATTGTCAGACGTCTGATTTTCCACTTTAAGATGTTTGGCAAGTGTCTCAGATGTCTAACTTCCTATAGTTCTGCCTTTAGTTTCTGCCTTCATAAACATCAATTGAAGCACTCCTCTATCAGACGTTTATAACCTCATCTAGACGTCTGATGCTTTACCTGGACGTCTTTAGACTAACCATTAGACTAAGCACCTATCTTCGTTCTACAGATAACGGGCAAAAATGTATTTTTAGACGTCTGGACATGCTTCCAAATGTCTACCTTTGGACTGTTACCCATGTATTTCTATGCATATCGCATTATGAACACATGATCTTTTGTTAGAAATCGTAGCGAAGTCTTTTTTAGTTTCCAGACGTCTGGTGATTCCTTCAGACGCCCATAACGACGTCTAATTTTTTAAATCTAGAACCCTGTTTGGATTTGATCAAAATAGGAATGAATTCATCCTTTATTGGACGTCCAATAAACTAATCAGATGTCTTATGTGAAAATATCATACGTCCTTCTTTCGATCCAATGAAGTCAGTTCAAGATGGCCTACAGTATTAGACGACCAAACTTATAATCAGACGTCCTATAAGATGTATGATCCTAAAATTAGACGTCTGATATTACTGTCAGACTCATCATTACCCTGATTTGTGGTGGATTTCATCCTAATCTCTTGGGATTTGTCTCCAACGGCTAGGAGAACTCTCCCAAGTGTTCTTGAAGGTTCCAAACTTACCTATAAATAGACTACAACTCTTCTTAGGTAAAACACATCTCTTGAGATTCAATTCCCTTAGAAAAATCACTTGCTCACTACTCTAAGCTTCATCTTGCCCTTGTGCTGTGCCAACACTCTGATTAAAGGGAAAATCCATACTCCCGGCTCACTCCGTTCTGTAAATCCTCAGGGAGTTATTTTCATGCTTAGTAGATAAGAAAGTAATTAAAGTATTGGGGTGCTCTATAGGTGTTGTTTTACTTCTTATTTTTGTACTTTAGGTAACCGGCCTGTCGGGTCCCCGTCTCTTCATTTTGAAGGGAGAAACCTCCGTTTAGGGATCAGAGGTGGGATTTGCAATTGAGGTATACTACCCTTGTTTAAGTAGTGTGGTTAGTGGATTGATCACCTTGTGATCGAAAATCCTATGTCAAGGAATTAGCTTAGGTGGTGGTTTTCACCCATCTTAGGTTTCCACCTAAAAATCTAGTGCCATCTTTTGTAACTGAATTTTTTGAATTACAATATAATATAATTTCACTATTCAGCCCCCCTCTATTGTAATTTCAAGGACAAGTGCCGTTAGGAGATTATTTTAGTGGGGATATTTTGGAATTTTTATAGGTAGGCACTTAGGGTGTTTGGTAATTAATGTAAGTGGTGAATAAGTGGTGTTGTATTAGGTCATATTAGGTGGTGAAAATGAAATGGGAATGAGGTGGACATTGGGGCTCAATCTCTCTTCTATCTTCCTCTCCATAAAATGCACAGATGCCAATATTTACAAAATGCATGCAAAGTTATCTAATTAAATGTGTAATGTTAGGAAATAGCATAAGAGGGCATATTTACAGGCGTAAATTGCTGTGCAATTACACTCCAATGCCTATCTTGTGCTAGTCCCAAGCAAAACACTTATTTAATAGTAAGGTAGTAGTGTTTAGAAACGATCTTAAGCTGAAGAATTTTCTGAAGCAATATTAATGTGTTTATCAGTTGGACATTATGAGAATTAATTACAAAGAAGACTACCAGAACTCAAGTCTTACATAATATGGACCATCTCTCGACTAATAAGGACTCATTTAAACCTTAAGTGCAATTTCTAGGACTAAGAGGGTTTTGGAAAACGTGAAACCTAAGAGGTTATGGTTGTGCTTAGTGAGTGATCAAGACTAACCAGTTGAACATTAAGACTCAAGCCCAGGGTTTCATGTCTTTTTAAGTCCAGGTTGGTCCTAGCTTCAGTTTATGTTTTCAGGTTGACTATAAAAAATGAGTGAAGAATCAACCTAACTTTTAGTGCATTGTGGCTCAAAGAATATTTGGTAGAAACAGGGTATTTGTAATGCACCCTGAAAAACTTTTTTTGTGGAAGAATGTACAAGAATTTGTAGAACATACTGACTTATTCAAAAGAATGTCTTTTTTCTATTCTTTCTTTTTTTACAAAAGCAACGTCAATATGTCTCCTACAACATTATTTGGTAGGTGAGAACTTTGATGGAAAGAGTTTCTCCTAATCACAAGACTAAAGACTGGGATAAAAAGTCTAACTACACGCATAGATAAGGACTCCGCCTTCCTTAATGAACACAAGGGTTGGATCTTACATTCATCTAGTCTTTCCTGACTTTGTGTAGTGTAAATCAATGCTACTTAGACTCCCAAGTAGAAGCAAACTAATGAATCCTATACTGGTGATTCAGGTGCAAGAATACGTCCTAAGGAGAGATCTTGGTCTATCTTAACAAGGCTTGAGTGTATTAAGCCAAAGCCTGAGTGAATCAAGCTTCTATGGTCCAGAAAGTCTTCAAAGCAAAGATTGAATGCCCATCAATTCTTATTTTATTTTTACTTCAGCTTTCAGATCATAGCTAAACACTTGAAAATATTTTTAATTTTTGTATTTTCAATTTTTATGGACTTTTTATGTTTTGTAATTTTTTGAAAATTTTCAAGATTTTTAATTTTTATGTATTTTTCAATAAGGCTATTTATATATACTATAGATGGATATGCATAATGGACAATAATCTACATAATATCCATATAATACCCAAATCCTATGGATGCCTATCTAATCCCCCATACCAAATCATGCTATGTCCTAATATGCATGCAAAAAGGGTTAGATAGGGTTAAAGGGTCTTGGGGCAAAGGTGAGTATAGGGTATAAGTCAGGTGGATGAGTTGGTGGATGGTGGGTGGTGAAGTGTGAGGTGAAGTGAAGTGGAATGAAATGAAATGTGGAGTGAAAGTGAAATGGTGTTAGGGTGCCTTCCAACGAGCGCTGAATTTAATGTCCCCATTTGGACTCAAAAAGAGGCACAGGCTAGTTACCCTCCAGTAGGGTAATTGTTTCACCAACAAGAGTAGGCTCATGAGTGAGATATGATTTCCACTGCTGCCTGTTAATTGTAAGTTTATGCCCAGATTTGGGATCTTCAATTTCAACAGCACCGTTGGGAAAGGGTCTAGAGACCAGGAAAGGACCAGTCCATTTGGACTTCAGTTTTCTAGGAAAGAATCTGAGCCGACATTATAAAGCCAAACTTGCTGTGATGACCCAAGTCCTTCCGCCTAATGCGATTGTCTTGAAAGGCCTTGGTTCGTTGTTTAAAGGCTAAGATAGAGTCATAGGCTTCATGACGCAGCTCTTCTAATTCCTGGAGTTGGAGTTTCCTTTCTTGACCATACAGGTCTGGGTCGAGGTTACACTGGCGAACTGCCCAATAAGCGTGGTCCTGCAACTTCATGGGCAAGTGACAAGGCTTCTCAAAAATAATCTTGTATGAAGACATACTAAGGGGAGCCTTGAAGGCGGTCCGATACACCCATAAGGCATTAACCAGCTTGTCGGACCAATCCTTACAGTAAGGTCGAACCATTTTTTGGAGGATTTTCTTGGTCTGCCGATTTGACACCTCTGCCTGGCTGTTTGTTTGAGGATGATACGGAGAAGCGATATGGTGGTGGACTTCGTATTTCCTCAAAAGTGCCTGAAATGATTATTGAGTGAAATGACTTCATCCGAAATGATGGCTCGAGGGATCCCAAAGCGCATAAAGATGAAGTCCTTGATGAATTTGGTGGTAACGACATGGTCAACACGGCTCACGGAAATAGCCTCAATCCATTTCGAGACATAATCAATGGTAACAAGGATGTACTTGAAACCGTTGGATGGAGGAAAGGGATTCATAAAGTCAATTCCCCAGATGTCAAAAATTTCTGTAGCTAGGATGGGTTGTAAGGGCATCATGTCGTGACGTGACATTGACCTTAGTGACTGGCACTTAATGCAATGCTTAGCGTAATTGTGTGCATCTTGATGCAAGGAGGGCCAAAAGAATCTGCACTGCAACACCTTGACTGCAGTTTTCCTATCAGAAAAATGGCCTTCATAGGCCTGATCAGGGAAAAAGGATAGCACACTGGGGAACTCGCTATTAGGAACACAGCAATAAATTATCTGATCAGCACCTACTCTAAAAGTAGTGGACTATCCCAAAAATAATACTTTGCTTCTGTAATGAGACGCTCATGTTGGTTTTTAAGCCAGCCTTGGCGAAGAGAGCCAGAAGCAAGGTAATTAGCGATATCGGCATACCACGGTCTACTTGTCACATTTATCGCTAGAAGGTGTTAATCAAGAAATGATTCATTTAACGGCAAGGTAAGTCCAATATGGTCCGGGTCGAGTCTCGAGAGGTGGTCTGTGATTACATTCTGGGCTCCAACCTTATCTCGTATCTTAAGATCAAACTCTTAAAGGAGAAGGATCCATCTTATGCATGAGATGATGAATGGCCGTGTGGTCAGTGAAGATGGTAACATGAGAGCCCAGAAGATATGAACGAAATTTCTCCAACCCAAAGACAATTGCCAGCAGCTCCTTTTTAGTGCTCATGTAATTACATTGTGCCTCATCCAGCATATTATTGGCGTAATACACCATGAAGGGGTGTTTATCGCGTCTTTGTCCTAAGATGGCTCCAACAGTTAGGTTAGAAGCATCACACATCGGCTTAATGTTGAGGGACCAATCAGGTGGCTGGAGAACAAGGGCCTTAGTGACAGCATTACGCAGTTGTGCAAATGCACGAATACAGTCGGGGCCCATCTCGAAGGGCACATCGGTTGATAGGTGATGTGTCAAAGGTCTAGAAATCTTGGAGAAATCCTTGATAAATCTCTTATAGAACTGATGTAACCTAGAAAGGAGTAGATTTGTCAGATGGAGCTAGGTATTGATAAATTAGCTATCACATCAAGTTTAACTCTGTCCACCTCGATACCCCTTTCAGAGATGATATGTCCCAGAATAATACCTTCATGCACCATAAAATGACTTTTTTCCAAGAAAGCACGAGATTAACATCAATACTTCTCTGATGGATGCGAGACAGGTTGGCTAGGCAGACATCAAAGGTAGGTCCGAAGATCGAAAAGTCATCCATACAGACGTTAAGAAAATCACCCACCATATCATGGAATATTGCCAACATGCATCTTTGGAAAGTAGCTGGCGTGTTACAAAGTCCAAATGGCATCTTTCGGAAAGCGAAGGTCCCAAAGGGGTAGGTGAAGGTGGTTTTCTCTTGGTCACGAGGGTCAATAGCCACCTGGTTATAACCTGAGAATCCATCTTGGAAACAAAAGAACTAATTTCTGGCCCATTAATCACTCTAGGATTTGGTGAATAAAAGGTAGCGGAAAATGGTCTTTCTTGGTAGCAGCATTGAGTTTCCTATAGTCTACACACATTCTCCAAGACGTTGGAGTGCATGTAGGGATGGATTCACCCCTGCCATTGACACAGATGGTGAGACCCACCTTTTTGGGAACAACATGAATCAAGCTCACCAAGGGGCTGTCACTCATCGGGTAAATGTTGCCCTCATCAAGCCACTTAATAATCTTAGTCTTGATGACCTCCCACGTATTAGGATTGAGACATCGTTGCATCTCACGGGAAGGTCGAACGTCCTCCGTATATATACGGTGAATGCAGTAGGAGGGGATAATGCCAGTTAGATCAGAAAGAGACCATCCAATGGCTACCTTATGTTCAATTAGGACCTTCATTAGGTTGCACTCTTGCTTCCTGGACAATTTTGAACTAATGATTACAGGAAGCATTTCATTTGGTCCTAAGAAAGCATATTTCAGCATGTTAGGCAGTACTTTAAGCTCAAGAGTGGATGGGGAAAGATCTGGCAATTCTTGGGACGAGAATGTCCTATAAGGAAGAATATGGGGAGAAGGAAATTGGCCCTCAGGTTGGCCAAGAAGAGGGGCATTTTGGATTGATGGATCCAAGAAAGGAGAGCCCCAGTAATTAATGCTTGGGAACAAGGTCCCAGTGTGGAATGTCGCTTCTATCTGATTTGGTGGGAAAGAAAGGGAACTCCGATCTTCAAGGGGGTAGACCCGAGGTGAGAAACTCGGAAATGACTCAGACCATGAGGCGTAAGAAGCGGAGTGGACCTCGTCAGGGGTCTGGTCAAGAAGAGATAAGGGTAAGGGGAGGGGTGGGGAAATGTCATAGTAAAGGTCAGTCAGGTGATTGTGATTCTCCAGGGGTATACCGCAGCAATTTGAATAGGTCCCTACCAACCCTATACATGCATTGACGGCCATGTCATCATTAGACATGTCATCCTCGATAAGATCATAATCAAAATTCTTGGCGGCATTAAAAATGTTAAGTTTAAGCTTTTGAGAGCCCATGGCAATCTCAATGTAGCTCGATTCACAATCACTATGGGCGCGAGTTGTGGCCAAGAATGGTTTTCCAAGAATGATCGGTAATCAGAAAGTGAATCGGGAACTTCCATGTCTAATACAAGAAAGTCAACAGGAAAACAAAGACTGTTGACCCTAACCACCACGTCTTCCACCATACCTCGTGGGATTTTGACAGAGCAATCTGCCAACTGTAATGTAATAGGGGTGGGTTTCAGATTACCCAATGCAAATTTCTGAAACATGATGGTTGGTATGAGGTTAATGAAAGATCCTGAATCCAGCAAGGCACGATCAAAATTATAGCCTTTGATGCTGCATGAAATGAGAGGTGTGCCTGGGTCTTTTCCCTTCGGTGGTAATTTTGATAGTATAACACAACTTGCATGGGGCGAGAGAACCACCGGGTTCTTGGTTTTCTTTTGTCATTGCCTTGGTGCAGTGTAGTCCTTAAAAAAATGGCCGACAGTCAGCATGTGGTCGATCGCCTCTAGCAAGGAAACCTTGATCTCAACGTCCTTGAATAAATCACGCAGATTATCAAAGGTTTGTGTGTTCTTTTTCTTGGCTCCCTTAGTAAAGCCTTAGGGAATGGGACCGATTCTGGCACCAGTTTGGGTGTGTTGTCCTCACGAGAATGCGACATGCAACCTGAATGAGAGGATGATGAAGAAGATGGGCCAAGATCAGGTCGAGGCAGATTGACGGTCTGTTTACCACTCTTCGTAGTAATCGCATTGGACGTCGTAGGTCCAGTGGGATCATAAGGCAGAGGAGGGTTCACCATAGGGAGATGGGTTGATGTGCTACTGAGGGATTAGCTTGAAATCCCGGTGGAGTACTCTGAGCAAGCAGAATCTGATGAACCTGCCCTTGAGAAGTTCGTACCTTTGGTTGCGGACCACAGGGTACGAAATTTCACGTGTTTGGGACAGGTTGGGCAGGAAGAGTTCCTTGAGATCGAGTTGTCATGCATAGTTGACTGATCTTAGCATTATGTTGTGCCAATTGGTGTTGAAGAGAAGTCATTTTCTTCATGCCACTTCGACATTTCTATCATCATTTGCATTAATTTATCAAGAGGGCTTGATGTGTGATCTGTTTGAGGTGCGCAAGGGTCGGGCAGCAGCTTTGTTGGAGGATGACATTGAGCCTTTGGAATGACGGGTGTGGATGGCTGCATTGGTCCACTAGAAGGGTTTTGGAGCTGAGGGTTGTTAGACCTTGCGAAGTTCGGATGGTTGCACCACCCTGGGTTATAAGTAGTAGAATATGGGTTGTTCCCTAGGGCACACACGTCTTCAAATTTAGAAGATGAGTCCGCATATGATAATGCATCTAAGTACATGGAGGCTTGTTCCTCCATGTAGTAATACTGGCTAGTAGAAGCCAGGTCCACATTACTTACCAAGTCGCTCGGCACAATACTCAGCAAGGATGGTGTAGGTTGTGTGGGATTTTTAGAAATCTGCCTGACTTGGGAACGATTTGGTTTGTGACGTGGAGTCGAAGTTGAGCCACAGAACGGGCAGGGCTGGCCAAGATTTCGTCTAGCATTTTGTGAATGAGGGAGACTTTATCCAATTTTTGTACAATTAAGTTTAAGTCAGTGGATGAATGGTAGGGTCCTGTGTCAACCTTGTATGCTTCGCTACAAGGTATGCTGGTCCAATTAAAGGCGACAATGGAAGCGTTGTTCATAGAATTCTCACTCATGTTTTCAAATAGTTCAAGTGCTCCATCCTCATCTTTAATCATGAAATTAGCTCTGTAGGAAGTGTTCGCAATCTGCCTTAAAGTTTCATTTAGCCCATAATAGAAAATCTAGGCTACATGACACTTAGGAAGACTATGATGTGGATATTTCCTAAGATGGTCATTATACCTTTCCCAGGCCTCATGAAACTACTCGCCATTTTATTGCGTGAAAGAAGTTATAGCACGACGAAGCACATTGGTGCACCCAATTGGGAAAATTTTCTTGAGAAATGCTGTACACATCTCTTCCCAAGAGCGGATGGGTTTCCCAATCATGCACAACCATTGCATGGCTTTGTCCTGCAATGAAAATGGGATCATTTTCATGAGGATGATATGTAACTCGATGTTTCTTGGTTTAATCGTTTCAGTTAAATGGGTTAAGTCCTCCAAGTGAGGAAAAAGGTCTTCATTGGCAAGTCCATGATAATGGAAGTTGATTAAGCTAATTACGTTTGATTTTAGTTCAAAATCCTCTCCGCCCATGGAGACGCGAATTTGCCCAAGGGTCTTTATAGCAGCAGGATTTTGATATGAACTAAGAGACCTGAGCTCCTCTCATTCGGGAGGGTTTTGCATTTCCTCCAAGGTTTCCCTAATGGCTTCAACCTGCTCATTATACAATGCCATTTGGGCTTGGAGGTGGGTTAATGGGTGGACAGCTCCACTACCACCTGGTGGATTAGGAGGGGGACGATTTCCCCTCTCAAGATTTGGGGGTGGGCGGGCAGCCATGTTTATGGTGGAGGATGATGATTCACCAGATTCTTCCCTTCTAGAGTTATCAAACAATTCAACAAGTTTAGGGTTGTGACCTCCTGCCAAACATGCATTGTCAGAAGAAGAATTGGGGTGATGAGAAGAGAGGAGGTGAGAGAGATAATGTCGAATAGGAGCACTTGATGACAAATCAATTCAATCAAGGTCCTAACCTCTAAATGTGACCTAAGACCTAAAGATCTAAGTTACCTACTATCACAACCTACAGAACTGAATGCGAGCACCGTGGAACCACTGGGCTAGATTGAAAGGCCGTTTGCCCTTGTCTTAGACACCCGATAGCATGTGGGAACCCATACTAGCACGTAGGCGCTACATGTAGGTAGTTAGCCCTCCAAACCTTAATGGGGTCAAGTTACTACCAATTTTAAACTAAGAGGCTTAGGATACAAGGGCTTTGGAATGTGAAGGGTGTTGTATACGGGTAATGCCCAAGTGAGTTGATTTGTAAGTGTGTAAAACAAGCATGCAATGGGGAGCTCTCCCCAAATTGAAGTTTTAGATGGTGAATGGCTTTTAGAATTTCGCTGTCAGGTAGTATAGATTTTAAGATTCCAATGAATTACCAATTCAACCAATCTTTGAGTTTTCAAGAAATACAAGTTCTTTGTGCCCAAACAATCCTCCTTACACTTGATTTGGTTAATGCATGCTATAATGCAATGGGCCTCCTAAATGGAAATTTCTAAGTGTGGATGCACGAATCACTTTTAATTCAATGTGAAAGGGAGCCAAACATTTCAATTCAAATGCTTCCAATCACCACAATGGAAATCTACACAAGCCTCAACCACCAAGATATGAAAAAAGAAAATGAATATGTTAGGGTTGAAATTTAGGATCAAATCAAGGGTAAAATATAAGATTGTGGTGGGGTTGGACTCAAATCGACTCCAAGACTCCCCAACCAAAATGTGGATCCCGAATGCGAATAAATGAGGCGAGTGAATGTAACAACCAATTAAATTTTAATTTTCCTCAAGTAGAAACCCATGTTGCAAAAAATCAAAGAATCAAGATTCTTAGATTCTACACACGTGAATGAGTGGGAAATCGAGGGTGGTGAAGGTGACAAAAAAATCAAATAGTAGATTTTAATCCTATTGCCCTAGAAATCGTAAGAAGATTTCTTTTTTTAGGGTTTTTTATTTTTTTGATTTTTTTAATCTTTAATGTGACAAGAGAACCTAAATTGCTAAGAGGAAGGATACCTACCTCCTCAGCAACGCGTGCAAAGGTCCAACCAATGTTGGCGACTTCAAGCTCTCACTCTTGCCCTGGACTCACCTACGTCTTTGACCTCCTTTGTGTCTCCTCCTCGTAACAGATCTTCCTACACAAAAACAAACAAAAACACTCGTGAAGAATGGGTGGCAGAAGAGATAAGCCTAAAGGAAAAGAGTAGAAACTGACTCCAGATGGCGCCTCGCCTGAAAACTTATGACGAAATATGAGTAGGGTTATTTAATTAGGTGAAATTAACATTGAAATGTATATAGTGGAGTGATTACTTACAAGCGAATCTACACCAGTTTATCAAAATTTATTAACTTGGACTAAATCAGATTTTAAAATAGTTACTTTTAGGCCCAGGGTTGAACTCAAGGAGGCAATTATTGGAATTATTCAGTTTCTACGCACTTTCTAAAATCGCATCAATTCCTTTCTCTTATTATATTTTTGTTTTTCTTAATTTAAGATTTTTTTGGATAATCTTATCCTTTAGGTATAATATGAATTGAACTGTGATAATCGTCAAGCAATCACAATAAAGGGTTGTTGTCGAGCTTTTTGTCCCAGGAAACAATGTCAAAAATATGATCATCGATGACCGATTTGCACTAAAAAGGTTGTATAATGTGTTGTTGTAGTATATGTGTCACAAACGTAAATCGATGTCATGCCAATTTTATTTATTTACAATTTTTATTAGTTTATTTGTAGCCCATTCACTGGGAGGCAGTTATTGATATACATCACTCTCTAAGTCCAAAAATATTTTTTTATTCAAAAAATGTTACTTTTATTTACAAAATGAATGAATTAATAAATGAAAGAATTGGTTAATTATTTATAAATGAATCAATTAATATGTGTTACAATGCCTAAAGACATATACACACAAATAGGCATAAAAAACTGTCTATTACACTAGTATGTTGATTATCTACAACTAATATAAGTAATACCTAAGTATAGGTACAAAAATAATTATTAATATCTACTATACTAAATCATATTAACATACTAATATCTGTAGTAACATATATTACACATACAGTAACATAAGTAAGTGTTAGTAAAACCTTTGTAAACTATATACATAATCTAAAGCAAAAACTACTATCTATACTGATATATAAATATTTTTACAGTGACATATATATTTGTCACTAAAGCACTAATATATTTATATATATAAGAGCTCAAATAATACTTATACTATTCAACATATATAGATATGTAACCTATCTATGTATACGTATATGCTATTTATATATATATCTTATTTATATTATTTATATACGTATGTCTACAATATATATATATACACACAAATGCGCACACACGCAGGCAACACTTAGCTACATCTGTAGCTCACTTCTATCGTCATCTCTCTTGTAACACTTAGCCAATTTTAGGTGCCCTCTCTTTCACTTAAACATAAGCACTATTCATCAAACCAAAATTATGTTTATTTAATGGGCAAGCTGACCCATTTTGAGCGATACACAATGCCCTATTGGGAGGGACCAAACCTTTACTTTGGGCCAGCTCTAGTTCAATTAGGTGTATTTTTTGTCTATTTTTCAACCCAATATCAGGCCTACACGCTCTCACACACTCATGCTCACGTGCACATGCATGCACCCACACCAATAGGTGCACGCGGTACGTTCCCCAAGGATTCAAGTGACCTTTATGCTTAGTTAATTTGCACCTTGCACTAATGACCGAGGGGTCGACAATGCAAATGGTTGAAATACCACTATGAGCGGCTTGTGCTGCACAATGTGGCACCAAGTTTTAGGGCGATTTAGTGTGCCCAAGCGTTTGCTGAAAGCTGACATTAGGCCCCAAGTTGAGTGCCTAAATCACATCCAAATTCCAATTAAATTATATATTTGGAAAGCCCTTATATAGGGTTACATAATTATGTAATTAATTTATAAAAATAACTTAATTAATTATATATACAAATTAGTTAAAGTTAATGAATTATATATGTTAATTTAGAGGTTAATTACTTAATTAAAGTTTAAATTAGTTAATTAATTATACACTTAACCTTATACAGAGTTGATTTACATAATAAATTATTTATTAGATATTTTAATTGTATTTTAGCAACTTTATTTTAATTTATTTACATTTAATTACACCTTTTAGTTATACATAAATAATTTATAAATATTATAATACAATATAAATACTGTATAAATAGGTTGAAAATATTTAATATAACATTATACAAGTATACATTATAACTTACTTTAGTATTAGTTTAAATTACTAATTTATTTTATTTTAAGTTAATAAATTACTTAATTAACCTGATAACTTAATTACCTACTGTAAATATGTAATTACATCATATTACAGGTATTATACAATACATAATACATAGTTAAATATATATGTATGGTATTAGACATAATTATGTAATATAAATAGATGTATATATTACTTAGATTTATATACATTTGGTTTATATAAATTAATATCTAATAATGCAATAAAGTTATATATATATAAAATATTTCTAAATATTTAATTTAATAAATAGAATACGTATATAAGTTATATGTACACTTTGTACATATTGTACAATATCTACATATAGTTTAAATTTAAGCTATATATATAAGTATATACATAGTATATAGGGTATTTTTGGGTTTTTTTGGGGTTTTCTGACTTTTATTGTTTTTATAGGTTTAATGGAGGTAGAGGATGAGAGAGAAATGATGAAATGAGAGAGAGACTTCTTTTTGGTGTTCTTCATATTTGATTCTTTATTAAATTCCAAAGTAGACAAAATCGTCGGCTGGTATGTTGTACCAAGCCGGGAGTTCAGATTACCTTGAAACTTGGTACGTACATAAAGAAATACCAGATCTTACTCAAGATAGGTTTATTTTATTTTTTTATGATATTTTTATGATTTTTATTTATTTACAAGTTAACTCCATTTTAGGCCTTGAATGAATGTTGGAAGTGAAACCAATGACCCTAAACTGAGTTCTAAGTGCTGGGAAGGATATCCACACATTCAAAAATGTCCAATACAACATATGGAAGATATTTGAAACATCAAACAAATTTTTCAACATGAATTTCATTAATAGACCAACTTGGACAGTTAAATCAATTACAACTAGTTGACAATGGAATTAAGAGCAGTTACAAGCCATTCACAATTTGATTTTAAACTTCACAAATATGAGAATGCTTGTTACATGAGATTCTAACCCTATACAACATATCAACTACTTGAGATCCTCAAAATCAACTAGAAAACCCAGCTCAAATCCTTATCCAGCCAATTCAGTAGCTGAAATTGAAATCTCCGTTCAGCTACTGACAAAATCCCAATAGTTTAGGTGCTACCTTCAAGGATCAAACCTTGTAGCTACCAATCAGATGACTTAAAACCACAATTGCAGCTACTGCTGCTATCTCAGCAACAGCTCAGAACAGGAAAGCAGTAGCTAGAAACTGCTATTGCAATTGCTATGATAACTGCAGCTCTGATTAGATCACATAGATCTGATCTGAGCTCTTTAAAACCCTTTCATAACTGGGAAATATAAATCTAAGAGCCAAAAAATTCTATCAAACATCCTTCATGCCCAAATCCAATGAAATCCAATTCTGAATCAGTAAACAACATCTTTTGAAGGTCTGAAAACATCAACCTCAACTGACTCTAAAAATTTCCAAAGTCCCTAATAAGATCTCCTAACATTATAGACAATATAGAGGAGAAGATCATATTAGATGTCTGGAATCTTCTCAAATCAACTTTAGATCTTCATTTAAAAACTTTAAAAACCCCATTTGAACCTTTGAATTCAAATCAAAGGATTTTTTCATTTAAAATACATGTTGCCCTGGGCTTTCAATTTAATTGTGATTACTGATCAGATCAACTGAACCTGTTGAAAACCATTGATTGGTGATCAAGGTGATCTAGTGATCATCTCAGAATCTGTTAGGTCGTTGTTTAGTCTCAAATCGGTACCACTGATTATCTTCGAGAAAACTCCCTAAAACAAGGCTTAAATTGAGTGCATGCTCATCACAAATTAAAAACCAAATCCAACACCTTAGATTCATTGCATTACACCTAATTTAGCAATTAAAATCTTGAATCACTCGATTAAACTCGAATAAACCTGAACTGGCTCTAAATTGTGAGATTGGGCATGAAACACAAATCTGAAAGAAATTGAACAATTCAAGACAATCAAACCAAATCAGGGGGTCTTTCTAGATTTATGGAATGAATGGGAGGCCTCCCAAGTGAATTTTAGGGGTGAATTCAGATCTAAAAGCCAAAACTTCTAATCTGAGTTCGACCTTGATGAAGGGGTGAATGGTGATTAAAATGTGAGGGAAAAATAAAAAATTGGATGATGAGGCGTAGAGGAAGACCAGTGAATCGAGATGATTGCGTGAAAAACTCCTCTTTGATTTACACTGATCAAAGAAGGCGGATGGGATCTAACTAATCTACTCCCAAGCTAAACCATAAAATCCATGAATCTAGCTATTTGATCTACTCGTAAGCTAATCTAAACTACACTAACAGATACTACACTAATCTAGAAAGTAATTAAAATCCTAATCTAACATAAGAATGAGACCTTTGGATCCAAAGCTGATGGTTGAGGAGGAAGAAGGGAGGGAGGTCTCCAGCGAATGAAGAGCCCCCTAGTAGAGCTCAATCGTCGTCTCCTGGTGTTACGAGATCTAGCTTGATGAGGAGGAATTGATGAAGAGGAGCTACGCCCCTATCACAAGCGTGGTAAGTGACGGGATTAAAAGTTGCTGGAGAGGGAAGAAGGGATTGACTCAAGGAAGTAGTAGGGGAGTCGATTAGCCATGCACACGAGCTAAGAAGCAGTTGAAGTAGGTGTTTGAGTGAATACAATCATCACGAGGGTATGATCAAGTGCTTAGGGCTTGGGTGGTAGATGTGAGTTATGAGATGGGCGAGAGCGTTCAATCCAAAGATTAGTTGTTAGATCAGATCTGGGGAGGATGGTGATCCTTTGCACAAATGCTCGCGCAAAATGGATAAGGATCAATCATTGGATGATTGGCAAAGTGGATCAATGATAGTTGTAGCGCAAGTTCATCGCGAGCTACAGTGCCTATAGAGAAGAGAAGAGCCACAGGGATTTTGGGCAATTTGAACAGAAGGGCTTGAATTGAAACAGTGAAACATTTATGCGGAGGCCCATAAGTGTCATGATTTAATGCAATGCGGTACCAGAGATTTACAAAGTGGTCCCTACTGGCTTTCTAATGGTCCTTGAAAGGTTTAATCTTAAAGAAATGTGAATGATGAATGACCTAAATGTAATGTCAATAATGGAAGGTTCTAATGATGTCCAAATGCAACCAAGTTTTTATTGAAGCCCAATTGAACATTTAGGAGGTTGATTTCACTCATGATTTGAACTTTTGAACTCAGAAATGTGTTCATTTTGCAAATGAATCATCAATTTACATTTTTAAATAGAATATCTCAATTTATGACCTAATTTTTCATTTTTAACATTGATTTACTATTTTAGGTCATTTCGCTAATTCTCACATTTAACCCTTTTCTTATGTTAATGGTGGTGTTTAACCTAGTTTCTAGCTTAACTTGGGCCTTTTAGCTATGATGAGACACATCTCATCATACCCCCTTGCTTCGGTTTTGCTAGTCTCTTAGAAAACAACTCATTAAAGTGCAAAGCATTTAAGTATCAATTACGTAAGTGTGATGAGATATCTATTTTTCTTTTCTCAAATTGTTAAGTGTTTTGAGATGATCTTTAAGATGAAAGATTTTCTGATAAGCCAACTATGTTTATATCTGGACATTGTGAGAACCTGCCTTTTAGGAAGACTAACTAGAATTTAAGACTGATACGACATAGACCATCTCTTGATCAACAAGAACTCTTAATATTTAAACCTTAACTGCACTTACCAGGACTCAGAAGGTTTTACAAGGCTCAGAAGCTAAGCGGTTATGGTTGTTCTTAATGATAGGTCAGGACTAACCAGGTGAACTTCAAAACTCAATCTTGGGGTTTCACTTCTTTTTAAGTCTAGGTTGGTACTAGCTTCAGCTCATATCTTCGGATCGACTCTTAAAAAGTTAGGAAGATTCAAACCCAACTCTTATTGCATTATGGCTCAAAGAATATTTGGTGGAAACAGGGTATTTGTAATGCACCTTGAAAATATTTTTGGTGGAAAGACTATTTATAGGATTTGGAGAACATATTTGACTTATTATAAAGAATGTCATTTTCTAAAAATTCTTTTTTTTTTACTTTTTTCACAAATAAATGTCAGTATGTCTCCAACAACTTTATTTAGTAGCGCACACTTTATTTGGTGGGTGAGTTCTTTGGTTGAAAGAGGTTCTCCAAAACACAAGACTAAAAACTTATTCTAACTAACAAAGGTTGAATGTCCATAAGTACTTATTCTATTTTATTTTCAACTAGAAGATCATAATTAAACACTTATATTCTTTTCAATGCTTTTCTCTCTCCTCCAAAATTTAGTATTGGATTTTTCCCTCAATAATAAAGATCAATCAGGTGTCTCTTATTATATTTTTAGAATTTTTGTTTTTGTCATTTTTTTTTATTTTTGACTTTGTAAGTTTTTTTCAAATTTTTTTCAAAATTTTTCAATTTTTTTGGTAATTTTGATAATACTATACTATATATACTACATGTGTGTCTATAATTGCATTTCAAAAAATGATTTCATCCTTTACACCCCCCATGCTTAAATGATACAATGTCTTCATTGTATGAATAGGGTGGATGCAAATGCATGCTTTGCTTTTCGCTATCTTAGACTGGGTGACTGAATGAAGTTGAAATGAGGAGATAAAAATATCTATGCAGACGATTTCAAGTCTGATGTAAGGTCAGAGTGGAAGTCGAGCTAAGAAGTGAAATGCATGACATATGTGACAATGAATATATGCTAAAAATGTAAGGATAAAACCTAATGCAAGAAAATGGAAAACAAGAAAAGTGAAAATGACTATATACAAAGGATATGTTTGCCAAGTTTAATGTCTTCAGGTAGGCGTAAACCCAGTAGAAGTTTCATCAGAAATAGGTTCAAGATGTTGGAGTGAAATGATAGATTTGACGAGTCTGAGATCATGCGACTCAATGAAGGGTTTCAGTCTTTGTCCATTGATAGTTAAAGGTTCAGATTTGTCAATCTTAATGATCTCAACAGTTCCATTGTTAAAGATTCTCAAGATCTTGAAAGATATAGTCCACTTGGATTTGAGTTTCCCTGCGAAAAGTTTAAGTCTTGAGTCAAATAGGACTTTCTGACCAGGGTGAAAGATTTTCCTACAAATGTGACGATCATGGAAGGCCTTTAATATATCCTTATAAATCCTTGTATAAATCCTAGAGCTTTCATAAGATTCATTCCTTAATTTATCTAGCTAGGAAATTTGAAGTCTTTTATGATCATCGGCCTTCTCTAAGTCCAAGTTACACTTTTTGATGTCCCAATAGCTTTGTGCTCAATTTCTACGGGAAGATGACAGGGTTTTCGGTATACAAGTCTAAAAGGAGACATGCCTAATGGGGTTTTGTGAGCTATCCTATACACCCACAACGCATTAGAAAGGTGGGAAGACCAATCCTTTCTATTAGATTGGATGGTAGTCTATAAAATCTTCTTGATCTCCCAATTGGATAATTCAGCAAGTCCATTAATTTAAGGGTGGTAAGGTGTAGCAGTCCTATGAGTTACCCCATACTTTGGTAGCAAGGACTAAAAGTGGTTGTTCTTAAAGTGAAACTCTCTATCACTAATGATGGCTTTTGGTACCCCAAATCTAGAGAAGATGTAGTCTTGAACAAATTCTTTCACAACTCTATGGTCATTTTTCCTCGAGGGGATGGCTTCAATCCATTTAGAAACATAATCAACTACTAACAAGATGTATTCAAAGACATGAGAATTCGAAAAAGGTCCCATGAAGTCAATGCCCAAAATATCAAAGACTTTGAATACTCAGCTCTGATTCAAGGGCATCATGTCTCAACGGCCAATATTGCCGAGAGACTGACAGTGCGGACATGCCCTCCTATATTCTCATGTGTCTTTGAAAAGTGTGGACCAGTAGAAACCGCTCTGCAAAATCTTAGCAGCAATCTTTCTGCCACAGAAGTGGCTGCCACATGCCTGGTCATGGCAGAACAATAGGATGTTTTCTATCTGCTTATCAGGTACACACTTCCTAATGATCTGGTTAGAGCAAGATTTGAATAGCCAAGGTTCTTCCCAGTAAAAGTGTTTGGCTTTGGATTTAAGTCTATCTTTTTAATGTCGATTCTAATCAAAGGGGAATGCTCCAGAAGTCAGGTAGTTGACAATGTTAGCATACCAGGGAAGATCAGAATGAATTCCAGCAATTGCTCGTCAAGGAAGTTGTTAGTGATTGGAAGTGAATGAGATATCGCTTCAGAAGGAAGGCAAGATAAGTGGTCAATTACCACATTCTGCTTCCCGGCCTTGTCACGAATCTCTAAATCAAACTCCTGCAATAGTAGAATCCATCTAATCAGATGAGATTTTGCATCCTTCTTGGCGAGAAGTTGTCGTATTACGGTGTGGTTAGTGTAGACTATAATGTGGGAACCTAAAAGATAAGGCTTGAATTTTTCCAGTGCAAATACTACAGCTAGTAATTTCTTTTTAGTGATGGTGTAATTCCTCTGAGATTCATCTAAGGTCTTGCTAGCATAATAGATGACTGTAGGTTTCTCATCTAGTTTTTGACCAAGGATATCTCCTACTACATAATTAGAGGCATCACACATGATCTTAAAAGGGTGAGACTAATCCGGGGGTTGTAGTATTGGTGACTTGGTAACTAGATCACAAAGTGTCATATAGGCATGAATACAATCGTCAGAGATCTAAAAGTCTACATCTTTAGAGAGGAAATTGGTGAGAGGTCGGGCTATTTTCGAGAAGTCCTCTATAAAGTGGCGATAGAAACCAACATGCCTGAGAAAAGATCTGATTTGCTTAACTGATGAAGGTAAGGGCAGGTCAGAAATCACTCTTACCTTTGCACGGTCAAACTCTATTCCTCTTTCAAAAATAAGGTGACCTAAAATTAGTCCTTCTGGTACCATGAAATGTGATTTCTCCTTGGAAAGTACCAGATTCACATTAATGCATCTTTGCAGGACCTTAGTCAGGTGGTCTAAGCATGCATCAAATGTACTCTTGAAGACTGAGAAGTCATCTATGAAGACTTCTAAGCAATCACCTACTAAGTCAGATAAGATTGCAAACATACACCGTTGAAATGTAGTAGGTGCACTGCATAATTCAAATGGCATCCTACGGAATGCAAAAGTTCTGTAGGGGCAGGTGAAAGTCATTTTTTCCTGGTTATCAAGGTCAATCACCACTTCTATTATAATCTGAGTAGCCATCCAAAAAGCAAAAAAATCTATTCCCTTCCAACCTTTCTAGTATTTGATCAATGAAGGGTAGTGGAAAATGATCTTTTTTCGTGGCTTGGTTGAGTTTGCAGTGGTCAATACATACTTGCCACAAAGTAGCAATTCGTGTAGGGATGACTTCTTTAGATTCAGTAGTTATAACGGTAAGTCTAGCCTTCTTAGGCACAACCTGAACAGGACTTAACCATTGACTATCAGATATGGGGAAGATAATTCCATTGTTTAACCACTTGATCATCTCATTTTTAACCACCTCTTGAAGTGTTGGGTTCAGTATACGTTGTAGCTATTTGGTAGGTCTAGATCCTTCTACAGTGAAAATTCTATGTGTGCAGTAGGAAGGACTAATGCCAGTCAAGTCAAAGGGGCTCCATCCTATAGCTTGTCTATGTGCTCTCAGGACAGATAAGAGTCGTGATTCTTGATCAGACGATAAGTGGGAGTTGACAATCATAGGATACGTCTGATCTGGTCCTAAGAAGACATATTTTAAAGAGTCAGGAAGAGGTTTAAGCTCAACAGGAATAGGATCAGGTGAAGGAGCAGGTGTGGAGATCTCAGAAGATCCTAGAGACACTAAAGGAATAGGACGTAAATCCTCAGTTTCTAAGGCTGGCATCTCAGGAAGAGTTAGGTCAGAGGCCAAAGGGTTTTGAGGTTCTAAGTTAAGTGAATCAATTAATGTGTCCTTAACCAACTTGTCCAAAGAATCCAAGGAACATATATCCTCAATTAAAGTATAGGGTGGTCCCCTTTTGGCCTGAATTATATCAATCTTCATCCTCTGATCTCCAAATTTCAACTCTATAAGGCCCTCCTCACAACTAATGCTCACCTTGGCCGTAGCCAAGAATGGTCATCCTAGAATGATAGGAGTGTTCTGGATATCCTCAGGTACTTCCATGTCAAGGACTATAAAGTCTATAGGAAAATAGAAGTCCTTGACTCGCACTACATCTTCCAACACTCCCTGAGGTGTCTTAACTGATCGATCAACTAATTTAGGGACACCTCAGTTGTCTTCAGATTGCCAACCTCGAAATGTGTTAATAGGGAGGTTGGGATAAGATTGATGGAAGCACCTAGATCAAGTAGGTCTCTATTAAATGTGGTGTTTCCAATCATACAGGAGAGAAGAGGGGTGTCTGAGTCTTTCTTCTTAATAGGAAGGTTTGAAGTAAGGGAACTAACTTGTTCCGAGAGAATGATAGGACCACTCCCTTTCTGAATTCTAGTCTTATGCTTAGGTGTACATAGGTCTTTAAAAACTTAGCATAAGGAGGAATGTGGCGAATCACATCCAACAAGGGGATGTTTATGTGGACTTGGTTAAAGAGCTTGAGCAGATCCTCCTCAGGTGCCACACTAGACTTCTTTTCATTACTTTTTGTTTCTAAGGTCTGCGGGAAAGGTACTAAAGTAGTAGGAGGATCAATCAAAGGCTCGGAAGAGTCAGGTACAGTAAATCAGCTGTAGGAGTGGGGGTGGAAGGTCCAGGTAAAGATGTAGAAATCGGTAATGGTGGATTAGTTGTATTTCTACCACTCCTAGTAGTGACGGCATTCAAATCAGCTTGCAGCATAGATGAAGAATCAAGATCAGGTAGAATAGGTGGTTGTGGATCAGAATAGGAAGAATTAGGATCGGTGTAAAGCTTAGGTTTGTGCAAGGTTTGTGATATGGAGTGTGCTTGACCTTGCACTGGAGGTCTAGTTGAACATACCTCTAGATAGATATGTTCCTGGGATTGGGTTGTGCTTGAGATGGGAGTGAATGTGGTTGATGAGATTTCGTCAAGTGAGATAGTTGGGCTTTCATCTCAGCTAATGCCACATCCAGTCTCTACTGCTTAGCAATATTCTATTCTTGCATGTCAGCAAGACTTTTCATGATTGTCCCCAACTGATTATCTCATGTAGGCCTAGGTTGAGAGTATTGGGTGGGCCTGGGTTGGGGTTGTTGGTAGGAATGTGGGTTGGGGTTGTTGAAAAGTGGATCTTTGTGTATTTTCTGACCACGAGAAATTTGGATGATTATGTCATCCAGGGTTGTAGGTTTGTGAATATGGATCATTGTGAATGGCATGGAGCTCCTCCGAAGCTCCAGGAGGTGCAGGGAAGTCAGTGTAGGGAGCAATAAAGGCTCCTCCAACCGGTAAATGATAGGAGAATGTATAATCCGGTAGTGTAGGTTGTGTCACAGAAAGATTATTCATAGTTTCTCTCCCTGTTGGAAAGTAAGAAGTGTGAGGTGTGGGTGACTAAGAAGAAGATGATGAAGATTTAGATAGGAATTTCCATCATCTACTTTCTTCTCTATTAAGCCCACCTTATCCAGCTGACTAGCCACAATTTCTAAGCCTCGTGTGTTGGATTGGGCTTCATGTATCTCCGTATGTGAGTGTGAATGAGAGGACTTTCGATTAAAAACACTCATCCAAGCATTGTTAAAAGAATTTTTGGTCATGCCTTTGAAGAGCTCAAAAGCTAAGTTCTCATCCAGACACAGAAAATTGCCTCCACAAGCGACATCAACAAAATTCCTTGTGTCATCATTGTGCCCATGATAGAAGATTTGGACCTGTTGCCAGTGTGAGACACCATGGTGGGGACATTTGCGAAGGAGCTCGTGGAATCTCTCCCAAGCCTTGTGCATTTGTTCTCTTGAGTTCTGGGTGAATGTGATGATGGCACGCCTCAAGGTGTTTGTGAGTCTTACAGGAAAGTACTTCTTTAGGAACTCATGTTCCAAAGAAGCCCAAGTTTCTATAGGTGTAGTCCGTGCTAGAGTTCTAAACCAGAATGCTGCCTTATCCTTAATTGAAAAGGAGAACATTTTCATTAGTAGTGTGTGCTGATCATGACCTTACGGACCCAAGGTTTAAGCAAGGTTTTTCAGCTCCTTGAGATGCTGAAATGGGTCCTCAGAAGCAAGACCATGGAAGTGAGGAATAAGTGTAATAATGTTCAGCTGCAATTCAGTAGCATGACCCCCAGCGGGATAGCGTACCACAAGCATAGGAGGTGCAACTGTGAGGTTATAGTAATCCCATAGTTGAGGTCTACGAGGTGGTGGTGCCTGGGGAGCTCTAGGTTGAGGTTAGGGGTTTGCTAAAAGATTAACAGCTTGAGTAAGTTGTTGCACTTGTTAGGTAAGGGTATTCATTTGAAGTTGTGTCTCAAACAGGTGTTGTAGATTAGGTATGGGACCTCTCTCCGGTGGTGGTTGGTTAGGAAAGTTAGGGTATGGAGGAGGTTGAAACCTATGGTTTGGTGGTGGTGGTGAAGGATGTGTAAAAAGATGTGGAGGAAATTCTTCAAAATCCTCAAATTATGCTGAATCATTATCATCCTTTGGATGAACAAAATGATGGATGGGAGTTTGAGGCCTAGGAGGTACAGGATTGGATGTGGAAGGCATAGATGTGGAAGTAGAAGCTTGGGCATCAGCACCCAAGGAAGGTACTAACTCAGGATTTTGGGATCTCCTACCTTCCATTGATTTGATTTTTTGAAAAGTGAATTTTCGAAGTAGTCACAACTCAATAGAAAAGTAAACTCTCTCAATCTATCTCAATCAAACCAAAAATTCCAATCAATTGCACAACAACAAAGACCAATCGATCAGCCAAGAGAGAAAATTTGAATTTTTCCTAAGGTCTGCTACGCGAAAAATAGTTGTACGCAAACAAATGTTTCAATACAATTATACGCGTCCTACTGAAAACCTAGTGAAGTGCAGACCTCTAAAGTCCACTAGAATCTGGATAAGACTAGCATGCGAATCCAAATCCTGTGGTTGCTCAAGGAGATGAGATAGAAACCTATGTATTTGTGAATCCTAATGTGATCATGTAGTGTGTACATGATAAGCAATCAACAGAACATCGATGAAAACTCAATCGGGGTTTCAAACAATTTTTATGTTTCCTTTTGAATTTGATTCGATATTTAGATATATTTTCTATGCAGCTCATCTCTCTTTTTAATCTCTTTAAGTACAAGATGGTCTTTTTAAGTCAAGTCAAATGCAGAGATGGCAAGAACTAAGGGTAGAAAATGTGTACCTGTCTCCAGCAATTCTACAGTATGTAATTGACTTGAAATAAAATCTAGCAGGAAATGTACAACCTAAGTATGGATGCCTAGTAAATGCTGTTGCTAGATATGGGATGAGATATTTTTGGCATTTTTTTGATTTTATAATTTTTTTGGATTTTCTAAATGCAAAGAGCAAAGCAAATAAAAAAGAAATCGATATAGAAAATCATGTACAGAAAAACTGCATTGATGAGAGATGAGTAGAGAGATAAAGAGAGACCAAGAGAGTCTAAGTTATACAAGAGTGTGTGAGAACAAGCTCTCACAACTTATACCTAACAAATATAATCTTAAGAATATTCCTAAGTCTCAACTATCACTATACTAATCTAGGAAAGTAGGAAATGCAGCTCAATTTGGAAAAACTCCTCCAGGAAGTCAGGTTTGAGGTGCAGCGATCCACCAGGAAGTAGAAGTCCACCTGGAAGAAGACATTACTTTTCCTACTCCTCCTCAAGTGCTGTAAAAACATCAAGTGATTAGTAAGACAATTATATACAAAACAAATTAAAGAATGTAATGAATAAAAGAATCTATATACAACAAAGAATATGAATGAAAGAATAGTTATATACAAAAATATTTATAGATAAAGAATAAAATAAAAATTTCGGCGTATAGGGAGTTGCCTCCTAGTAACGGCGAAAAATAATATGAATTGAACTGCGACATCAAACAATAACAATAAAGCACTGTTGTCGGTGTGTCAAAAATATGATCGTCGACAATCAATTTGCACTAAAAAGGTTATTTAAGGTGTCGTTGTTGTAGTATATGTATCACAAATGCAAACCGATGTCGTGTCAATTTTATTTATTTATAATTTTTACTGGTTTGTTTCCAAGTCGTTCACTGGAAGTTAGTTATTGATGTACATCTCTCTAAGTTCAAAAATGTTCTTTCATTCAAAAAATGTTAATTTTATTTACAAAATGAATGAATTGATCAATAAATGAAAGAATCGGTTAATTATTTACAAATGAATCAATTATTATGTGTTACAATGCCTAAGAACATATGTACATAACCGGCATCAAAAACTGTCTAGTACCCTACTATGTTCATTATTTATAACTAATATAAGTAATACCTAAGTACAGGTACAAAAATAGCTATTAATATCTACTATGCTAAATCATATTGACATACTAATATCTATAGTAACATATATTATATATACAGTAACATAAGCAAGCGTTAGTGAAACCTTAGTAAACTATATACATAACCTAAGGCAAAAGCTACTATCTATACTGATATATAGATATTTCTACAGTGACATATATATCTGCCACTAAAGCTCTAATTTATTTATATATATAAGAGATCAAATAATACTTATATTATTCTACATATACAAATATATACACTATCTATGTATATGTATATGTTATTTATATATATATCTTATTTATATCATTTATATATGTATGTCTAATATATATATATATATACACACACAAATGCACACACACAGGCAACAGTTAGTCGCATTTGCAGCTCACTTCTCTCCTCATCTCTCTTGTAACACTTAGCCAATTTTAGGTGCCCTCTCTTTCACTTAAACACGAGCACTGCTCATCAAACCAAAATTATGTTTATTTAATGGGTGGGTCGACCCATTTCGAGGGACACACAGCACTCTATTGGGTGGGATCGAACCTCAACTTTGGGCTAGCCCTAGTTCAATTAGGTGTATTTTTGTTTATTTTTCGACCCAATATCAGTCCCACATGCCTGCACACACTCGCGCTCATGTGCACACGCACTCACCCATGCCCGTAGGCACATGCAGCACGCTCCCCAGGGAATCAAGTGACCTCTATGCTTAGTTAATTTTCACCCTACGCTATTGTCCCCTGAAATACCACTACGAGCGGCTTGTGCTACACGATGTGGCACCAAGTTTTGGGGTGTTTTAGCGTGCCCAAGTGTTTACTGAAAGCTGACATTAGGCCTCAAATTGAGTGCCTAAATGAATTCCAATTAAATTATATATTTGGAAAGCCCTTATATAGGGCTACATAATTATGTAATTAATTTATAAAAATAATTTAATTAATTATATATAAAAATTAGTTAAAGTTAATGAATTATACACGTTAATTTAGAGGTTAATTACTTAATTAAAGTTTAAATTAGTTAATTAATTATGAAATTGACCTTATACAGAGTTGGTTTACATAATAAATTATTTATTACATATTTTTATTGTATTTTAGCAACTTTATTTTAATTTATTTACATTTAATTACACCTTTTAGTTATTTATACACATAAATAATTTATAAATACTATAATACATTATAAATATGATATAAATAGGTTGAAAATATTTAATATAACATTATATAAGTATACATTATAACTTACTTCAGTAATAGTTTAAATTACTAATTTATTTTATTTTAAGTTAAAAAATTAGTTAATTAACCTAATAACTTAATTACCTATTGTAAATATATAATTAAATGAAATTACAAGTATTATACAGTACATAATGCATAGTTAAGTATATATGTACGGTATTAGACATAATTATATACATATAAATAGATTTATATAATTACTTAGATTTATAAACATTTAGTTTATATAAATTAATATTTAATAATACAATAAATTTATATATATAAAAAATCTTTCTAAATATTTAATTTAATAAATAGAATACATATATAAGTTATATATACACTTTGTACATATTATACAATATCTACATATAGTTTAGGTTTAAGTTATATATACAAGTATATACATAGTATATAAGGTGTTTTTGGATAATTTTGGGGTTTTTCTAATTTTTATAGTTTTTATTGGTTTAAAGGAGATAGGGGATGAGAGAGAAATGATGAGATGGGAGAGATAGATTTCTTTTTGTTGTTTTTGATATTTGGTTCTTTATTAAATTCTAAAGTAGACTAAACCTCCAGTTAGTATGTTCTACCAAGCTAGGGGTTTAGATTATCTTGAAACTTGGTACACACCTAAAGAAATACCTGATCTTACTCAAGACAGGGTTATTTTATTTTTTTATGATATTTTAATGATTTTTATTTATTTACAAGTTAACTCCATTTTAGGGCTTGAATGAATGTTGAAAGTGAAACCAATGGCCCTAAATTGAGTTCTAAGTGCTGGGGAGGGTATCCACACATTCAAAAATGTCCAATACAACATATGGAAGATATTTGAAACATTAAACAAAATTTTCAACATGAATTTCATTAATAGACCAACTTGGATAGTTAAATCAATTATAACTAACTGACAATGGAATTAAGAGCCATTACAAGCCATTCACAATTTGATTTTAAACTTCACAAATACAAGAATAGTTGTTACATGAGATTCTAACCCTATACAACATATCAACTACTTGAGATCCTCAAAATCAACTCAAAAACCCAGCTCAAATCCTTATCCAGCTAATTCTATAGCTGAAATTGAAATCTCAGTTCAGCTACTAACAAAATCCCAATAGTTTAGGTGCTACCTTCAAGGATCATACCTTGTAGCTACCAATTAAATGACTTAAAACCAAAATTGCAGCAGCTGCTGCTATCTCAGCAACAGCTCAGAACAGGAAACCAGCATATGGAAACTACTATTGCAATTGCTGTGATAACTGCAGCTCTGATCAAATCACATAGATTTGGTCTGAGCTCTTTAAAACCCTTCAGAACTGGGAAATGTAAATCTAAGAGCCAAAAAATTCTATCAAATCATCCTTCATGCCCAAATCTAATGAAATCCAATTCTAAATTAGTAAACAACATCTTTTGAAGGACTGAAATCATCAACCTCAACTCACACTCTCTAAAAATTTCCAAAGTCCGTAATAAGATCTTCTCCCAACATTATAGACAATATATAGGAGAAGATCATATTAGATGTCTGGAATCTTCTCAAATCAACTTTAGATCTTCATTTAAAAACTTTAAAAACCCCATTTGAACGTTTGAATTCAAATCAAAGGATTTTTTCATTCAGAATACATGTTGCCCTATTTTGGGCTTTCAATTTAATTTTGATTACTAATCAGACCAGTTGAACTTGTTGAACACCATTGATTGGTGATCAAGGTGATCTAGTGATCATCTCAAAACCTGTTAGGTCCTTGTTTAGTCTCAAATTGGTACCACTGATTATCCTCGAGAAAACTCCCAAAAATAAGGCTTAAATTGAGTGCATGCTGTTTACAGTGCTTGATCATGTTTTAAAAGTTGGCGTTGTAGTATAGTCGAAAAAGCATTATAAACAAATAAGAATTTTTATTACTCGAATATTGAGTCCGAGGTCGAACATAGGAGTAAATGGAATTAATTTACTAATCTCAATAAATGTAATTTGAACACTTAAATCTACTCAAAATCTAATTCAAAATATAATGCAGGAGTTTATGAATACTAAAATGTAGCAATAAAAGAGAAATTGAGAGGAATAGAATAAAAAGGTTGATTCTTATTCTCTTGGCTCTCTTCTTTTCTTTCTTGGTTTTTCTCTGACTTTAGCTCTCTGATGCTTCCTTCTTCTTCCTTCTCTTCTTTCCTTAGCTTTCCTCTTTCTTCTTGTTTAGCCTTGCCTTCCCTAGCTTCTCTTTCTTTTCCTCTCTGACTTTGGCCTTCTTCTTTTTTGACTTCTCTTCTTTCTTGATTTCTCCTTCCTTCTTATTCCTTCTTCTCTGCCTTTGCTTCTACCTTTACCTTTTCTTCAGCCGCACCTTCTCTGCTACAGGGCTTCTTCCTTCTTCCTTAGCTTCTGCCTTCATCCCTTTGCTTTCCTTCTTCTTTCTTGCCTTAGCTTCCTCAACTTCTTCCTTAGCTTCTCTGCGATTACAACTTCTGCTCCCTTCTTCCTTGCCCTGCACACACGAGTGCAAAACCTACCACTACCCTCCCCTGCGTACTCTCTCTCTCTTTTCTCTCTTAGGTTCGCTTTCCCAGAGCCAGCCAATCGGGTATTTGGGTCGGGTTACGCGCACCCGGGTCCAGGTGCACCGGCATGGGTGGTGCGCGAGGAGTGCTGGGTAAACGGGTCAGGCAGCCAGGTTTGAGTAATGTGGGTCGCGGACGAGGCGGGTGAGCGGGCGAGGGGACCTCACCCCATGTTCGGAGGCAACCAGCCGATAACACAAATTCACTTTATACCACTTACCGCGCGCTAAACTTTCTGAGGTGGGGCTAAAAGTCCCACCCACTTTGCTCACGCCTGCAGGAGCCTGTTATGCCTAATTGCTATAGCTGAGTGCTCTCTCAAAGCTGCTCTCTGGCTGGATGTGTGCACGAACTCCTTCCACGTCACCTAGACCTGTTCACTTGGAGCGGAGTAGCTTGGAGTGAAGGATGCAAGCTCCTTCAAGCTGACGTTAATGGCGGCGGAGGTCGAACCTGCGTTTCAAGCAATGCGGCCTTTCAGCCTCATTGGAACACACAGGTAGCTTCACTGTGGCACAGGGAAGGTGTCTAGGTGGGTGGCTGGTCACGGGGTGGCCTAGGCATGCGTGCCTAGGTCGCTTTGTGGTCAGTGTGATGGGTGTGGTCGGGGGGAGCTTGTGGAGGGTATGGTGGTCGATGGAGATCGGGAAGGTGGTTAATGGATGATGGTGAAGGTTTTGAGGGGTCTAGCGAGGTGGATGGAGGTATGGAGGTGACGGAGACACCTCGCCGGTGGTTTGCCAGAGGTGAAGACGGTGGTGGTCTGCTGTGTCGAGGGGTTGAATGTAGAAATAAAGAATGGGGAAATGAAGAGAGGGGAAAGGGGAAGACTTCTAACCTAATTTAATGGACAAAGGGAGATAGAAGGGCGGCTGGTGCGTACCTTCTACCACCGGAGAGGAAAGTTCCAGTGGAGGGAGAACGGTGATGATGAAGAGGCTTTTGACGCGTATGCTGGTGAGGCGTGACGCGGAGGAAGGAGTTGAAGACAGCTCTGCCATTGGTATTGTGGCAGAGCAATGAGAAGAAGGAGGAGGAGTCGCCGGAGCTCGCTGGATGCTTTGGCCAGAGGAGAAGGGAAGAAATTGGAGAGTTTTCTCCAACCAAGCCAAGCTAATTCGGAGCGGCAGGGACAGGGGGTCCTTTTATAGGTACTGGTAGAGGCTCTTGTGCTTGGAATGCAAGCTTCCAAGCACAAGAATCCTCATCGGAGTAGGACTGTGCGAGAGACCCACATCTCTCGAGCATTCGCACGGGAGATTTGGTGATAATCAGGGCTTGGGATTGCGTTCAGATGGTAGGGAATTCCTCAGAGAATCTCCCTTTCAAATCTGAGAGGGGATCTCTGAGGAATCAGGGAGAAATCCTCCTTGAATCCTCGCTGGAGTAGGACTCCTCCGCTGTAATGGCGGAGGGACCTAATTGTAGAGAATGGCGAGGAAGACAGGGGGGTCTACGTAATGATTTTCAAAAGTTAGGGGCCAAAATGTAATTAGGTGGACTATTTTGCAAAGTAGGTCAAGGTGACCTCACCTTAGGTCTAAATTTTGATACAAACCTAATTTGGAGCTAAGGAATCCAATGGTGAAGTTGGATTTTAGGTTTGACCACGTTTGACTAGATATTTTACATAAAAATGTAAATTAGGGCAAATAATTAGCTAGGACCCCTATTTAGGTCAAAATATGTTCCAAAGGCCAATTTGAAGGTTATAAATCATAGGGGATATTTTTTCATGAATTTTAGAGGGTTTAGTTAATTTTTATCCTGACAAGAACCTTGCTGAATTAAGTGGGTTTGTTTTAAGGTTACAGGATATCATTTAATTCTTAGATTGCACATGAACCCATTTCTGATTGAACCAACTCACTTTTTATCTTGTTAAGATCAATTAACCTATGTTTAGCTCCTGAGAAATCCCATTGATGTACTGTAATGGTAAAATTACAGTTTTATCCTATGTTTCCTACTTTCTTCTTAGAACGGTTATTCCTTGAATTAGGCCCTACTCTAGGTTATGTAGGAGCTTTTGTTCTCTTTTCTAGGTCAAGATGAGCTAGTTAGGGCTCATGATGGTGTTCCCATCATACCCTCATGGCTAGCTTTTGCTAGTCCCTTAGCAGAATTTCAAGGTTTTAACTTCTATTCTAAACCATGAGTTTCTTTCACAATTTATGACAAGTGTTTTTTTTTTCTTTCTTTTGATTTGGGTAAAATGCTGATAGTAGGCCTAGAGGTACTCAAATACCAACCAAGATCTGGACCTGACCAGCTTTAGCCTCGGTTCTCTGCGAAGGTTTTTAAGGCCTGTAGAAACTATCCTAAGGTTCGTTGGACTCCGTGGTTAAAGCACCCATGCTTGAGACATATTTTAACCTTGGTTCAGTTTGCAGTGCATTTTTATAAGAGAGAGACAGAGGATTTATTTTTTTGGAGAGTTTTCTCTCTCTTTTATTTTATTTCTAACTTCGGATTGGCTTCTCAACACGGTCTGTATCGGATTCCTCGTCCCCATCATCAATCCTCAAAGGTCCCTAGCAATCGATGCTTCGTGATAGCACCACCCATGGCAACCCCCAGAACCCTAGCTTTCAAGATTTCGAGATAATCCCGCCCATTGGTGTTCTGTAGCCAAATCCAGACCCTGGCAATCGACATTTCATGATAATGCTGCCCATGGCATCTGAACCAGTAGGGTGCTTACGTGCCCCCAGTAGGATATGTAAATATCCTTTGAGACAAGCACCGAGGAGACGATATGTTGCACATCTTCGAGGGGAATTTTCCACCTCTCCATGTCGGGAACTTGTCTAAATCAACTTGTGTTGATCGGCCGCTCTTAATCTAGGCAACTTTTTTCAGAACATTTAAATGCTTTTGCGTGATTTTGATAGTTATGCGCACTGAACCAGACTGTGTGTGGATTGGGGTGCTTAGATTACTGAGTCCTGCAAACCAAAAGTCAGTTAACGAGGATGAATCTCCCTAAGCCTTAGACCTAATCCTTAAGCTTTGCATTTTCCTCAACCTCTTAAGGATTATCTAGATCTTAGCGGATACTTGAATTTTTAAGCCTAAGAGTCTAGCCCAAAAGGCCTAAGATCAGCATTCCTACTAATCTCTTTTTGTGTCTCATTAGCACTTTTTTCTATTTTTCTCTTTTCTTTGGTGTGGTCTAGAACTTCGGTTAATCCCTTAATCTCTTACTAATGATTATCTCTTTTTCTTTTTTCATTTTGTGCTCCTTTTTATCTTTTTGCTCTTTTCCTCCTCATGTTTTTGTGACTTCAAAATTTTCTCTCCCCTCCATTTTTTTTGTTCTTTTTCATAATTTTCTATTTTTTTGGTATTTTTGACATATGTGAATTTTTTGCGAGAATCCTTTTGACTTTTCTTAATTTTTGTATGTATGCACTTTACCACCCTTACATGCCTAAGTTTTACAATGTCCTCATTGTAAACGAAGGGTGTAAAATAGTGTTGGGTTCAGGGACTTAGAACAAGATATATCGGGTGGGTGTATGGGTCAGGAATGACTGTTGCGGACGATTTCGATCTCTGTACGTATACCAGAGGTGGGATCGACTGTCTAAGGCTAAACTCAAGGTGCAGTAGACGTGAAGTACAGACGGATAATCAGATGGATCTTGGGTTTTTGGAATGACGGGCTGCCTCCTGTTAAGCGCTAAATTCAATGCCTCCAGCTGAGCGGGAAATGGAATGGAGAGGGAGTGGTCAAGCCAGCAGAATTTTGTAGAATAAGCACCTTGATTAAGAGCTTGATTGGTCCAACCAGGTGTTTTTTGAGATCAACAGGCTGATGATGCAGCCCAAACCCTATTAGTCTGGTGGGTTGATAAATGTAGATCAAAAGATGTGGAACCTACCATATGCTCTGGAGCTTTGATGTATGTGGAAGTGTAAATTCGGGTTTTGGCTGAGTTGAATCAGCATGGTCAAAGTAGGGATCCGTGAAATAATCAGTGAATGATGCGGAAACCCTATAGGGGTGATCAGAGAATGATGGAGCATGGTTTTCAGTCTGATCAATGTTTGATACCCGATGTATGTGTGGAGTTGAATCATCTGTAAACGGCTTAGTGAGAGGGGAATCAGAATAGAAATTGAGTCCAGTTGCGAGTCAAGGTTGAAAACGAGTTTTGATAGGTTTTGTGTACTTGGAATAGGTGGCTTCAATGAGAATTGTGTATGAGGGCTCTTCTAGAAAGGAGTGGCAGGTGGTTTCATGTAGAGAGTCCTCATAGTAACTTTCAAACTCAAAAAGTGAACGCCTAAAGAGTGTCTATAGGATGATGGAAATCTGAGTCGAGAAAAGATTCAAATTCTATGTTGCAGTCACTCTCAACATTTTTTGGTTTTGATTCCTGAGGATCGAAAAGAAATGATTTCGTGTCATTGGAACCTGAACTTAAATCAGTGATCTCAGGAACTGGGACCTCAGAGTCGGAGTCGGAGAATGAATCATGTGAGCTGAGGTTGTAGATTGGCTTGTTGTATTCAGGAAGCAAAGTATTTCCAAAATCATGGTCGGATTCGAAATCATCAGAGATATTGTGAAAATCAAGTTTTGACTGAGATTCGAGATCAGAAGTTCCACCATAGAATAAATCACAAGATGTACATTCAGCAACCTGACTGGGGTCTAGCCTATATGTAAATTCTGAGCTCAAAAAGATGTTTGTATTTGGTCTAGGCTCAAGTTCTAGGCTTGTGGGAATGACCCAATCAACACCCCACTCGTCCAACTCGTTGATTTCTGTGTCGTAAATTGGCGTGACTTCCAAAAAATTGATCTGATTCTATAAGGGTGTTGGAGAGGGATATTCATCAAAAAGAGGCCCAAAATCGTATTCTTCATTGAAAATTCGATCTTCATCATACAAGGCCTCGTAATTTTCCCAATCGATTTCAGATCCATATTCTAGGCTTAGGATGTAGGTATTATCACTAGAATCTAGGTCTGAATTACCTTCGAGGGTCACCTTATCAGAATAAGGGGTGGGATTTATACCCTCGAGAGGTTCAATTCTAATCTCATTATTGCAGGAGTCTTGGAATGTTATGCTTGGTGATTCAGGTTCTAGGGTTGGCTCAACATTGTATTTTCCTGCAATTGGAACTTCCCAACCTTCTTCAATATCAGGCATGTTGTATTCTATCTGGGTTGGAAATCCACAACCACTCTATGCCTCAAACCCGAGATCTGGGAAATCGGATTGATCCTCAATACTACTCTAAGATGGTTCATCATCTGTTTGGGGCATATACGGGTATTTCTGATCAATAATTTGTTTCAATAATCTCATCATCTCTTCCTATTTTTTAAGATCATCTTGGTGTTGTTCCCATAGTATAGGATTTGTCATCCATTGAAGGTATTCAAAATTGTGTAACTTTTCTATCTCAATGTATCCTGTAATGGGAATGTCTCGAGTTGATCCTTTTGTGGCTTCTGTCAGTAATACTTGGGCACAGTTTATGATGATGGTTGTGGTTGTTGGTAAATTAACCTGAATGTCTTCTACTGGTGTTGAGGTTTTGTATTCAATTTCATAGAAATCAAAGGCATCCTCAATCATCCTATCTCTCATGGATCTCTGTGATTTAGGTTTCTTGAAAGGTAGTCTTAAGTAATTTGGCTGCATATTTGGATTAGATGGTGGAATCAAGATGTGGAATCAGAATTTGGATCAAGATGTTGAATCAAGTTGTGAAGTGATTAGATTTGAATAGAGAGTCCCACTGAAATTTTATGTGTGTGTTCTAAAAAGAAGGGATGAGGGACTGGATGTGTTTTTGACCCAATCAAGGCACCCAAAGACGTTTGGATGACTATGGAGGTTCGGGGCGGATGATACCCCTGGATTGGAAGGTTGTCCACCTGAGAATTACCTGGGCAGCCAGAGAAAGAGAGTCCCGCAAAGACCCCTACACGGTAGAGCATCCCCACGGGTTACAGGGTTTCCCCCACCCGACCTCTCTTGTCACTGAGATTCCAGGTAGACCAGAATGGGGACCTTGACCTCTTAAGTCTATCACTTTTAGATTGAAGGTGCTTTAGGGTTTTACTTGAACTTTGATGTTTTGGTGTTGTGACCTAATTTCGAGGTTGGTTGACCCAACAAGGGGTCAACTTCACCTGACCAGTCCTAAAGATGGCAGAATGATTCTAGGTCAAGACCTAGAAATCACCCTGATTTGACTCCCAGGTTATTAGGTCCAATGTTTTTAAGATTCAAGTGATTTTAGAGCTCAATTTTAGGGTTTGTCTTGCTTAGATCTTTTCAATCAAGGGCTTGGGTAGCACACTGATGTAGGTGGGTTTGTTCCTTTTATGCAAGCATGTGTGAATTAGTACTCCAAAACCCTACTGTAGAAACCCTAATTTGGTTATATTTCCAATCCTCTTTGCTTTTCACAAAAAGTTCTCTTTGGACTTAAAAACAAGAAGTGTAGTCTGCGGAGATTCGGAAATTAAGCGTAATCTCTACTAGGCACAGGAATTTATGGGGTAGGTCTAAAAATCACTTCAACTTCAATAAGTTTTGAAAAAATTTCACAAAATTAGGAAACTTTTGCCTTAAAGATGGTAACTACTATAGAAAGAAGGCAATTGATTCCTAATTTGATTGCTTCCTTTTGTCTTCCTAGGATTAGGAGATGGATTTAGCAAGAAAAGAGAATTTACCTGCCCAGGAGTGGTTGATTTGCGTAGGAGATTTCCTTGTGAAATACCTTGCAAGATCACAGCAAAACAAATAGGGTAAGTTAGTGTTCAAATATAATAAAAAATAATAGAGACTAGTGATAAATTTCGCGTTGCTCCATGGCAACGGCGCCAAAATGTTTACAGCGCTTGATCGGGTTTTAAAAGGTGGCATTGCAGTATAGTCAAAAAGCATTATAAACAAACAAGAATTTTTATTACTCGAATGTTGAGTCCGAGGTCGAACATAGGGAGCAAATGGAAGTTATTCACTAATCTTAATAAATATAATTTGAACACTTAAATATACTCAAAATCTAATTCAAAATATAATGCAGGAGGTTATGACTACTAAAATGTAGCAATAAAAGAGAAATTGAGAGGAATAGAATAAAAATGTTGATTCTTGTTCTCTTGGCTCTCTTCTTTTCTTTCTTGGTTCTTCTTTGACTTTAGCTCTCTGATGCTTCCTTCTTCTTCCTTCTCTTCTTTCCTTAGCTTTCCTCTTTCTTCTTTTTCAGCCTTGCCTTCCTTAGCTTCTCTTTCTTTTCCTCTCCGACTTTGGCCTTCTTCTTTTCTAACTTCTCTTCCTTCTTGATTTCTCCTTCCTTCTTATTCCTTCTTCTTTGCCTTTTCTTCTACCTTTGCCTTTTCTTCAGCCGCACCTTCTCTGCTACAGGGCTTCTTCTTCCTCAGCTTCTGCCTTTAGCCCTTTGCTTTCCTTCTTCTTTCTTGCCTTAGCTTCCTCAGCTTCTTCCTTAGCTTCTCTACAGCTACAGCTTCCTCTCCCTTCTTCCTTTCCCTACACACACGAGTGCAAAACCTGCCCCTACCATCCCCCACGTACACTCTCTCTCTTTTCTCTCTTAGGTTTGCTCTCCCAGAGCCAGCCAATAGGGTATTTGGGTCGAGTTACACGCACCCAGGTCTAGGCGGAACAGCGTAGGTGGTGTGCGAGGAGTGCTGGGTAAACAGGTCAGGCAGCCAGGTCCGTCATAGCGTGGGCCGTGGACGAGGCAGGTGAGCGGGTGAGGGGACCTCACCCCGTGTTCGGAGGCAACCAGCCGATAACACAAATTCACTTTATACCACTTACCGCGTGCTAAACTTTCCGAGGTGGGACTAAAAGCCCCACCTGCTTCGCTCGTGCCCGCAGGAGCCTGTTCTGCCTAGTTGCTGCAGCTGAGTGCTCGCTCAAAGCTACTCTCTGGCTGGATATGTGTGCGAACTCCTTCTGCATCACCTGGACCTGTTCACCTGGAGCGCAATAGCCTAGAGCGAAGGATGCAAGCTCCTTCAAGCCGGTGTTAATGGCGACAGAGGTTGAACCTGAGTTTCAAGCAATATGGCCTTTCGACCTCATTAGAACACACAGGAAGCTTCGCCATGGAACGGCAAAGGTGTCTATGTGGGTGACTGGTTGCGGGGTGGCTTAGGCGTGCATGCCTAGGTCGCTTTGTGGCTGGTGTGATGGGTGTGGTCGGGGGGAGCTTGTGGAGGGTATGCCGGTCGATGGAGATGGGGAAAGTGATCAGTGGATGATGGCGGAGGTTTTGAGGGGTCTAGCGAGGTGGATGGAGGTGTGGAGGTGACAGAGACACCTCGCCGGTGGTCTGCTGGAGGTGGAGAAGACGGTGGTGGTCTGCGGTGTCGAGGGGTTGAAAGTAGAAATAAAGAAGGGGGAAATGAAGAGAGGAGAAAGGGGAAGAGTTCTAACCTAATTTAATGGATGAAGGGAGATAGAAGGATGGCTGGCACGTACTTGCCGCCACCGGAGAAGAAAGTTCCAGTGGAGGGAGAACGGTGACGACGAAGAGGCTTTTGGCACGTGCGCTGGTGCGATGCGGTGCGGAGGAAGGAGGTGAAGACAGTTCTGCCACTGGTATTGTGGCAGAGTGACGAGAAGGAGGAGGAGTCGCCGGAGCTCGCTGGACGCTTTGGCCAGAGGAGAAGGGAAGAAATTGGAGAGTTTTCTCTGGCCAAGCCAAGCTAATTCTGAGCGGCAGGGATAGGGGGTCCTTTTATAGGTACTGGCAGAGGCTCTTGTGCTTGGAAGGCAAGCTTCCAAGCGCAAGAATCCTCACCGGAGTAGGACTGTGCGAGAGACTCACATCTCTTGAGCGTTCGCATGAGAGATTGGGTGATAATTAGGGCTTGGGATTACGTTCAGATGGTAGGGAATTCCTCAGAGAATCTCCCTTTCAAATCTGAGAGGGGATTTCTAAGGAATTAGGGAGAAATCCTCCTTGGATCCTCGCCAGAGTAGGACTCCTCCGCTGTAATGGTGGAGGGACCTAATTGCAGAGAGTGGCGAGGAAGACAGGGGGTCTGCGCAATGATTTTCAAAAGTTAGGGGTCAAAATGTAATTGGGTGGACTATTTTGCAAAGTAGGTCAAGGTGACCTCCCCTTAGATCCAAACTTTGATAAAAACCTAATTTGGACCTAAGGAATCCAATGGTGAAGTTGGATTTTAGGTTTGACCATGTTTGACTAGACATTTTACATAAAAACCCAAATTAGGGCAAATAATTAGCTAGGACCCCTATTTAGGTTAAAATAGGTTCCAAAGGCCAATTTGAAGGTTCTAAATCCTAGGGGATATTTTTTCATTAATTTTAGAGGGTTTAGTTGATTTTTATCCTGACCAGAACCTTGTTGAATTAAGTGGATTTATTTTAGGGTTACAGGATGTCATTTAATTGTTAGATTGCACATAAACTCATTTCTGACTGAACCAACTAACTTTTTATCTTGTTAAGATCAATTGACCTATGTTTAGCCCTTGAGAAATCTCATTAATGTACTGCAATGGTAAAATTACAGTTTTACCCTATATCTCTTATTTTCTTCTCAGAACAATTATTCCTTGAATTAGGCCCTTCTCTAGGTTATGTAGGAGGTTTTGTTCTCTTTTCTAGGTCAAGATGAGCTAGTTAGGACTCATGATGGTGTTCCCACCACATGATCATCCACAAATTAAAAAACCAAATCCAACACCTTAGATTCATTACATTACACCCAATTTAGCGTTTAAAATCAAATCGCTCGATTAAACACGAATAAACTCGAATTGACTCTAAATCGCGAGATTGGCGTGAAACACAAATTTGAAAAAATTTAAGCAATTCGAGACAATCAAACTAAATCAGGGGGTCTTTGTGGATTTAGGGAATGAACGGGAGGCCCCCCAGGTGGATTTTAGGCATAAATTCTGATCTAGAAGCCAAAACTTCTAATCTGACTTCGGCATTGATGAAGGGGTGAATGGTGATTAAAATGCAAGGGAAAAATTAGAAAGTGGATGATGAGGTGTAGAGGAAGATCAGTGAATCGAGATGTTTACGTGAAAAATGTGGATTGAATCTAATTAATCTACTCTTAAGCTAAACCACAAAATCCATGAATCCAACTATCTGATCTACTCCTAAGCTAATCTAAACTACACTATTCTAGAAAGAAATTAAAATCCTAATCTAACTGAAGAACAAGACCTTTGGATCTAAAGTCGGCAGTTGAGGAGGAAGAAGGGAGGGAGGTCTCCAGCGAATGAAGAGCCCTCTAGTGGAGCTCCATAGTCTTCTCCTAGTGTTACGAGATCCAGCTTGACGAGGAGGAATTGATGAAGAGGAGCCACTCCCCTATCACAGACGTGGTGAGTAAAGGGATTGGAAGTTGCTGGACAGGGAAGAAAGGATCGGCTTAAGGAAGTAGGTGGGGAGTTGATTAGCTGTGCACGCTAGCTAAGAAGTAGCTTAAGTAGGTGTTTGAGTGAGTACAATCACCGCGAGGGTATGATCAAGTGCTTAGGGCTGGGTGGTAGATGCTAGCTATGAGATGGGTGGGAACATTCAATCCAAAGATTAGCTGTTGGATTAGATCTGGGGAGGATGGTGATCCTACACGTGAATGCATGCGCAAAATGGATAAGTATCAATTGTTGGATGATTGGCTCAATGGATCAACGGTAGCTATAGTGCGAGTTCATCGCAAGCTACAGTGCCTAAGGAGAAGAGAAGAGCCGTAGGGGTTTTGGGCAATTTTCATAGAAGGGCTTGAATTGAAACGGTGAAAGATTTATGTGGAGGCCCATAAGTGTCAAGATTTAATGTAGCACGGTACCAGAGAATTACAAAGAGGTCCCTGCCGGCTTTCTAACAGTCCTTGAAAGGTTAAATCTTAAAGAAATGTGAATGATGAAGGACCTAAATGTAATGTCAATAATGCAAGGTCCTAATGATGCCAAAATGCAACCAAGTTTATATTGAAGCCCAATTGAACTTTTAGGAGGTTGATTTCACTCATGATTTGAACTTTTGAACTCAGAAATGTGTTTAATTTGCAAATGGATCATCAATTTACATTTTTAAATAGAATATGTCAATTTATGACCTAACTTTTCATTTTTAACATTGATTTTCTATTTTAGGTCATTTTCGCTAATTCTCACACTTAACTCTTTTCTTGTGTTAATTGTGTAATGTTTAACCTAGTTTCCACCTTAACTTGGGCATTTTAGCTATGATGAGCCACACCTCATCAAGGTACACCCTCAAAATTTGTCCTTGGCTACACTCCAAAATAGTCAGAAACAGTCTCGACACACGCGAGACCGTATACCTGCAGGTCAAAAGTTATCTTTTCTATTTTAGATTTTTTTTTGGACTTTTCTTTATCAACAAAATAAATGAGAATATAAAATAAAGGAAAGAAATGAGGAAAGGAAAAGAATTGAAATACTTAGCTTATTTATATGGATATATAAATATATATATAACTATATAGTATATAATAAGGGGGAGGGAAATATTGAATCAAAGATTCAGTAGAAATGTAGTACTACGCTAGGTTAATCATCGTCTAGAGAGACGTGATTAACCTATCTATGTGCTGTGAGTGGGTGTGGAGTGGACGTGTTGTGTGTGTGGAATGCTTTGGTGTGCGCAAATATCGAAGATATATGTGCAACTGGTATGAATATACCTACGATATAATACGTGGAAGGGAAATGTGCGGTATCATAAATGGGACGATGTGTGTGTGTTTGTATGGGAGGAATAAATATGTATATATAGGTGGATGTGGAAGTATATACATATATGTGTTTATGAGTGTGGATAGAGAATATATATGTATATCTATATATCGATTTATGTATATATACGTATTGTTAGTGCTAGAGCATCGCGATCGTTTATTTTGATGATAACAAAACACGTGTCATTTAACATTTGCACTTGAAGTCTTAGATTTCAGGTTAATTGCAAATGGAGACGTGGTTAGACAGAGTTTGAGCTTCCATCCATGGTGGATTGGAGGAGCTTGACGGAGAACAGAGGAGCTTCACGAGGAGCGATAGCTTGAAGAAGGAGAAGAAGAATAGGATAGAATTCTATTTATCTCTTTCTATGTACTTTTGTCTTTATTTCCTTGCTGTTTTTGTTTCTTAGAATATCATGTTAAAGAGCCTCAAAGAACCCTAACAGTAGTCCTAGGAACACTTGCACAACCCTAGGATACTTAGGTTTTATGTAAAGAACTTAGAAAACCAAACTAGGGTTCAAACAGCCTTTTTAGACGTCTAATCTGAAAATCAGATGTCTGATAAATACTTTTAAGACGTCTGACTGTTGACTCAGACGTCCGATATGTTTAGGCTAGACTTAGTTAGTTCTATCTGATGAAATCAGACGTCTAGACCTTAGACCAGATGTCTTAGAAGACGTTTGATGCCTTGGCCAGATGTCCAATTAGTGGACCGTTGGCTGGCTTAGCAAACAATGAAGGAAATGATCGTTAGCCTCGTATAAGACATCCGTAGAGGACCCCAGACGTCTGATACATGACCGTTTTGCCTCAGCTGACCCAAAATCTCTTCTCAGAGATTTTCTAGCTGTTGCACTCCCTTGGGAATCCATTTCTGCAGAAAAGTAGGTTTCCAAACGTCCAGACTTAGTGCCGACGTCCTGTGTGTCGTCTGATAGACTTCCACTAGAACCCTGTTTCAATCTGATTCAAGGAAGGAAACCCGCCTAAAATCAGACGTCTAACTTTGTTTCCATACGTCTTAAACTAGTTTTCCAGACGTCTGATGCCAAGGCCAGACGTCTGATAACCCTGTCAGTGTAATGATTAATCTTGATTTTGGCCTGATTTTCTTGGAGCTTGCACCCAACGTCTATGAAAGCCTTCCAAGGCCTTCCAAAGCCTTCCTAGGGCCTCTATAAATAGAGGAGAACCTTTGACACACCAAGACACACCCAAGCTACATACTTTCCACTCTTTGGTGTCTAAAAGAAGAAGAAGATCATATAGAAGAAAGCTTTTGCTCTCCAAGCTTAGTTCTACACCTAGAGAGCTTGATTCCTGTTGCGCACCCGCTCTCCCTCTGCGATTACGAGAATGACGAAGCGCTACCGCATGGTTCACGCATCCACGTCGTCGATGCACTTCTTGCAAAGGGAAGCATCCTAACTCCTATAGAAGCTTAGTTTAAGAATATCTTTATTGGCTCTATAGGACTATTCTTGTATTTTACTTTGCTTGTGTTGGGTATTATCTTTGCGAATTCCCGTCTCCTTCGTGAGACAAAATCCTTCTCGTGAAGAGAAGGGGTTTGAGGTACGCTACCCTCGTATAAAGTAGCGTGGTTGTAATTGAGGTTGAATCACCCTCGTTTAAGTGATTCGTTTAGTGGATTTGATCAACTTGGTTGATCGGAAAATCCTAACTTGAGAGGGTTAGGTGATGGTTTTCACCCGGGTTGGGTTTCCACCTAAAAATCATTGTGTACATTGTGTGATTGTTATTTTGTGAGATTGTTCCATTTATAATTCCACATTATTTTTATGTCACGCTGATCTCACCCCCTCCAAGTAGGGAATTGCACATATATGTATAAATATATATATCTATAAATATGTATATATATATGGGAATGTGTGTGTGAGTATATATGTATACGTGAGTATATATATGTGATTGTGGATATGGCAGAGAAGTGGTGTGAGTCTGTGAGTGGATGAAGGGTGTATGTATGTGTGAGTATGAAGGTGTGGGTGTGGGTGCGAGTGGGTGGGAGGGAGTGGGCTGCGGAGAGGGTGAGGCAGGCACCAGCTGGGGGGGTACATGGAGGAGAGAGTGGGGCACGGCAACCGACTAAGTGAGAAGCTCCCGATTGCTGCTTCGCGCATGTGGCATGAATAGTGCTGCGAGGTGAAGATGTGGCTGGATGCCGTGATTTCTCACCAGCTAAGTTTCTCACTTAGCTGGTGAGAAAGGAAGAGAGAAGTCGCGCGATGAGCTTGTGTGACCGGCTGAAGGTGCAGATTGAGGTGATGCCACCGAATAACTGAGAAGCGTTCGGTGACTTTTGGCAAAAAATGAGTTGCAATGAACCGTGAACAGTGGATATAGTAAGAAAAATGAGGGAACTTCAGGAGCTCGAACTACCCATTAATGGAAAATGAAACAGATAAAATCAAAGCAAAAACTAATGAGAACCCACCATGCCTACCTACTCGCGAGGGAGCTGGGTGGTGGTGGAACTCACTGTGGTGTTTGCAACCATGGTGAGCTTGCTCCTACACATAGCGTGCCCCTTCTCAACTGGTGAGAGGGTGGCTACATATGGAGAGGAAGAGAGGGAGATAAGAGAGGAGGAAGATGATGTGTGGCTGGCTGCTGGAGGAGTGGTTGTGTGTGCATAGGTGAGGCATTGTAGGTGTGAGGAGGTTTGAATGTGGTGGGAGGTGGGTGTCGATCGACCGTGCATGGAAGGGTGGTGAGGGTAATATATAGGTGAGGGGATGAGGGTGGCGGGTGAGGACAAGTGCCGTTAGGAGATTTTTTAGTGGGGATATTTTGGGATTTTTATAGGTTGCCACTTAGGGTGTTAGGTAATTAATGTAAGTGGTGAATAGTGGTGTTGTGCTAGGTGGTATTAGGTGGTGAAAATGAAATGGGAATGAGGTGGAAATGGGGGCTCAATCTCTCTCTCTCTCTATCTTCCTTTCTATAAAATGGACAAATGCCAATATTTACAAAATGCATGCAAAGATATCTAATCTAAATGCGTAACGTTAGGAAATAGCATAAGCGGGTATATTTACAAATGTGAATTGCTGTGCATTCAGAGACCTACTTACATTTATTGTTGAGGGAGAACTTTGGAAAATTTTCTAAGGAGAAAGAAGAATCAAAAAGCTTTATAAGTGTTTAATTATGATCTTATAGTTGAATTAAAAATAGAATAAGTGTTTATGGACATTCAACCTTTGCTGGTTAGACTTCCCGAGCCACAGAAGCTTGATTCCCTCAAGCTTAGGCCTAATACACTCAAACATTGACAAGATAGACTAGGATCTCTCCTAGCTTAGGATGTATTCTTGTACCTGAATCACCAGTACATGATTCGTTAGTTTGCTTTTGTTTGGGAGTCTAAGTAACTTTGGTTTACACTACACAAAGTCAGGAAAAATTAGATAAACTTAAGATTCAACCCTAATGTTCATTAGGGAAGGTGGAGTCCTTACTTGTGCATGTAGGTTTTACCCCAGTCTTTAGTCTTGTGTTTAGGAGAAGCTCTTCCACCAAAGTACTCACCCACCAAATAAGTGTGCTCTACCAAATAAAATTATAGGAGACATACTGACATATGCTTTCAAAACAATAAGAAGAATTAAGAAAAAATAAGAAAAATGAGAAAAAGTAGAAAAAGTAAAAAAGAATACAAAAAAGATATTTTTTTGAATAAGTCAGTATGTTTTCCAAATTCCTGTATATTTCCATCAAAAAGATTTTTCAGGGTGAATTACAAATACTTTGTTTCTACCAAATAGTCTTTGAGCCACAACGCAATAAGAGTTGGGTTTGAGTCTTCACTCATTTTTGAGAGTTGATTCGAAGACATGAGCTGAAGCTGAGACCAACCTAGACTTAAAGAGACACGAAACCCCGGGATTGAGTTTTAGTGTTCATTTGGTTAGTCTTGACCATTCACTGAGCACAACAATAACCTCTTAATTTTTAAGCTGTGTAAAACTCTCTGAGTCCTGACAATTGCACTTAAGGTTTAAAAATCAAGAGTTTTTGTTGGTCGAGAGATGGTCTATGATATGTAAGTCTTGAGTTCTAGTATTTCTTCCTTAGCAACTGATTCTCACAATGTCTAGTATATAAACATAGTTGGTTTGCTATATAGAAAAAGTTTAAGCTTAAAGATCATCTCTAAACACTTAACAATTGAAAAGGGTAAAGTGAAATCTCATTACACTTACCTAGCTAATATCTAGATGCTTTGCACTGCATGAGTTGTTTGCTAAGGGACTAACAAAACCTAAGCATAGGGGTATGATGAGGTGTGGCTCATCATAGCTAAAATGCCTAAGTTAAGCTAAAAACTAGATTAAATACTATCTAATTAACGTGATAAATGGGTTAAGTGTGAGAATTAGCGGAAATGACCTAAGGCACTCAATTTGTGTTAAAAACACATAATTAGGTCACATTTGGGAATTTCTATTCATAATATACAATTTGATGATCCAAGTGACAATTGAACACATAATTGAGCTCCAAAGTACAAATTAAGGATTGAATTATGTTCGAATATAATCTCATTTCATTTGGACATCAATGGGCCTTGAAATCATCATATTACAATTAGGTCCTTATATCATTACATTTCTTCACCTTAAAAATCACAGGGGCTTACTTGATATCCTTCAAGGACCGCTTTGCTTTGATTTTCATCACTTATGGGTCTTTGTACAAATTTTCTATTGCTTCAGTTTAATGGGCTTACTGTACAATTACACCAACACACTTGGTGCAGCCACTCGTTCACTGTTCATCATGAAGAACTTGAGAAGTAGCCACTATTGATTGCTTGATCCACTTGATCTACGGTGGATCTTCCATCATAGACCTTGCGCCTTTGTGTGCACCGTCATAACACCTCCCAGATCTGATCCTACAATGGAATTTTATCCTAGAGCTTCCCTCGCTCGTTTCCCTCTTACATCCACCATTCACACTCAAATTGCTTAACCTTCGATTACGGTGACCACACTTGACCAATCACCTATATAAGAAACTCGAGAGCATGAAGAGAGCAGCTATGCACTTGAGCGTCGTGCACAGTGCCTGTGTTGCATGGCATTTGGTGTGTTGCATGTCAAATGATTTCCCTACAGCCTCTATAATGGCCTACACCCTTCCCCTTTCCTCCTTGTCCCTTCCTTCACCTCTCTCCCCCTCTCTAAAGCTCTAGAGCTCCTCTTGAGTAAGTCCCAAGCGAGAGATGCTCCACTAGAGTTTTAAAATAATAATTTTTCCCTCCCTTTCTTCCTCAGGGCATTCGTGGTCGTCCTCTCACCTCCATTCTAGAAGTGGATCCTCATTGCAACGCTGTCCTACTTTATCCTCATTTCTTTCAGCTTCATCGTCCTTCCACTAGACTCTTACCACTTTCGTCTTGGTGCCGTCGAAGAGAGTTGTCCCCTAAGCAGCCGTCGAGGGGGATTCTTCTACCTCTTCTCTTTTGCCTCTTTCGTAGAGTAGATTTAACTTCCCTCAATTAGTTTTTGTAATGAACATTTGATTTGCTTATAAATATTTACCCTATCTCTCATTCTTTATCCTTAATTTTGCAAGTAGATTAGCTAGATAGAAATATTTTGACTTGATCTCTTGCTAAAAAAATACCAAAAAAAAAAAAGTCATAAAACACCAGAAAGAAACAAATGCAAACATGGACTTCTAAATCAAATGTCTCCTCCCCATGTTCGACTTGGGACTTATCGAGTTTCAGCTATTTTTAGTTGATAGCTGGATTTTCGTGACTACAATGATGGGTTTTCCGAACTCTAATTTTTCTCACGAATTTTTCGACCCATCAGTGGACCACCTAGAAACATGATGCTAAATGCCCCTACTACCTAGGTTTGCTCCCAGATAGAACCCCTCCCTTCCCTAGGGCTCCACCCGATCATCTCTGAGCTCTTTATGCTGTGTGGATCAACCAATATCCTGGCACCAGTGGCTCTTTGTGTATACTATGGTGGGCTAAAGAGGCAGCCAATCAAAAGTCTGCTTCCGCTGGCTACCTGTAGGGCCACCCGTGCAAATGCACTGGGAACCCCGGATGGTGCAGACGGTGTTTTCAAAGTCTCTCTCCTAATGACTCTATAGTTATTAACATTAATTATATTAGTTAGAGTCAATTTTGAGGGCTCATGCACATAAATATGATAATATTGTGGGTTTGAGGGCATGCATGCATGTAGTATAATATTTATATTAAGATTGCTTGAAATTAATGTTTAATGGCTAAGTTGTACAAGTGTATATTGAAACAGGTCTCAGGTGAGCAATCGAGTCACACGGATGGATTTGGGATAGAAATCGAAGCTGAAGGGCTCTGAAATCACCTGAATCCTTGCCTGGACTTCCTCCTTGGCTTGGTGATTGAATGCTACTTTGGCGTAAAGGTGGAAGGGTGTATGGTGATGGTGTCTTTTTGTTTTGGCACTAAAAGGGGTAGTTAATAGGTGGTTTTGGAGGGAAAAATAGGTGGCTTTTGGTGGTGGTGATGGGATGAAGGGGTGGCTACTAGGTGGCGCCAAAGTGGACTAGGAGTAGGTTAGCTAGGTGGACTAAAGGTTAGGTGTTTTTGGTGGAGTTAGCTAGGTAGGATTTTGGGGTGATAGTGGATGGCCATGGAGTGGAGAGGAGCTAGGGTTAGCTAGCTATGGTAGCTTAGCTAGTTGGAGAGTAGAGGAGATTAGGGTTTAACTTGGAGAGAGTAGCCAGAAGCTATCTGTAGTAGACCTGGAGTTGAAATAACTTTCCAGGAGCTGATGATGGTTGAAGAGGTCTTCTTAGGAGCTTAACTACTTAGCTTAGCTAGTTAGTTCTTCTACTAAAAGCTAGGCTTGAGTAGTGGAGCTGAGTTGAGCTGGTATCAACCTATCTGAAGCTAGGTTGAGCTGGACCTGCCTTTGATGAGAACTCCGAAGCTAGCTTAGCTACTAAGTAGACAATTAGTAGCTAAGCTGGAGGGAATTTAGCTGCCATGAGCTGAGTGGAGCTGGGGAGAGCTGGACTTGAGCTGAGGTGAACTTTTGTCAACAATGTTAAGCTAGCTAGAGCTCGCAGTGAACTGATTGGAGCTAGGATGAGTTAGACTCAACTAAGTTGAGCTAGATCTGAGCTGAGTTGAGGTGGTTTGAGCTAAGTTGAGCTACCTTGGACTACTATCCAGCTAAGATGAGCTAAATGTAGCTGGAGGTTGCTAAACCTAACCCAGGTGAGCTAATCCAACTGGGATGAACTGGATCTAGCTTGGGTTCAGTTGATTTGATCTTCTTCTTCACTTTCTGCCTTCTTGAGTGCTAGGGTTTTAGAGTTTTGATCATCTGCTTATCCTTAACACTCAAGTAAATATGTTAAAACACAAAAAGATATGCAATACATACCTAAGCTAGGTAATGCCTAAATGTAACCTGAAAACCCATTTACGAAGCTCAAAACCTAAGAGTTAGATTCATTTTAGGGCAGAAGAATGATGATAAACTGGTGTTTATCACACCCCCATGCTTATCTTTTGCTAGTCCCTTAGCAAATTTCACAAAAAAGATTTTTGGGAAAGACTTTTTTTTTTGACTTTTGAGAAAAAGGAGATTGTGGAACCTTGGTTGATTAAAACATGAAAGGCATGGGATTTTTTAAAGATAAACATCTGGATTTGTCTTTGGATCCAAAAATTAGATGAATCAGGATCAATGTATCCTTTATAAATTCAAAAGTTAATTGCTTGACAATTCAAATGACCCGAAATTATTTTGCAGTTATAATTTATTTGGCTCTTAAATTTGATTTGCAACTTGCATAATCTTTTAAAACCCTCTGCCTGTGCTTGTGAATGCCAACATTTATAAGGTCGTATTTTTGTTTGGATTTTTTTTCTCTCCCCCATGTTTATTTCTAGCTTAACCCTACAACTGATGTGTCGAGATCATCATTCCCATTACCAATCCTTGAGGGGGCTTTTGTGCTTGCACTTCGAGATAGTACTATCCAAGGCACCACCTAGGAGCTCACAACCCCAAAACACAATGCGGTGTAAAGGAGTATTCTAAGCGAACTCAAGCTCTTGCTCTGACGCTTTGGGTAGTGCTGATCGCATTAAGTCAGGTTTTAAAAAGTATTGCATTGTAGTATAGTCGAAATAGCATTCAAAACAAATACAATTTTATTACTCGAATATATTCTGATGTCGAACATAGGGAGCAAATTGGTATTTAGAAATCAAGATCACAATTCAGAATTAAAATAGTATGCAATAATATCAGTATCAAAGTGCAAAAATATGGGAGTAAAATGGTGATATAGATCACCAAATACTCCTACAATATCACCAAGTAATTCAATATATGAATATGCAATGTAAGCCAATGATCTATTGTCTGATGAAGGAATCGGACAACTTAAAGTGTCTGGTCCTTCTTTGTCTTCTTTCTCTTCTTCTCTGTCTCAACTATTCTCTTCTTCTTCCTTTGCCTTGTCCTTCTTTTCTTCTTTCTCTGACTTCCTTTTCTTCTTCTTCTTTCTGTGATTCTTCACTTTCTCTTTAGCTTTCTCTGTCTTCTGTCTTTCTCTTCCTTTGCTTTTCTTCTTCCTTGGCCCTTTGTTGCTCTGGACTTCTCTTCTTCTTCTGTGACTAAGTGTCGGCCGTAGAACCCTGTAGCAAAACCCTACCCCTACCTGCACTACTCTCCTCACTTTCTCTCATAGGATTCTCTCTTCCAGAGCCACACAGGAATTCGAGTAATCAGGTTAGGTGTGTACCTGGGATCAAGCCCACCGGCGTGCGGTAGTGGGTGAGGAGTGCAGGTCGGGTCGAGTCAGGCTAGGTCCATGGAGGCAAGATCACGGACGAGGCCAGTAAAGGGTGAGTGGGACCTCACCCCGTGGTAACTGAGGCGATAAGCCTACACCACTTTTTCAATTTATTTGGGTCTAGGCGCTCTTTCATATTCGATGGGACTATCCGCCCACCCTTTCCTCGTGCTCCTGCAGCTGAGATGGTCTTCGTAATAGCAGCAGGTGTGGAGGCTTTCGACTGGAATTGAGAGCTTGGATGTGTGTGTGAGGGAATTCCGCACAACCTAGGACAACAACACCTAGAGTAGCAAGGCCTGGAGCGGTTGCGAGCAAGCTTCAAGCTTGCGCCAATGGCGGATGGGTCCTGCTACCTGGAAACACTAGAACGGCCTCATGGCCACGTCAAATCATTGAGGAAGGTTCGTCAGAGCACGACAGATGTGCTTGGGGTGTTGGCGTGGCTCGTGGGTGCTTGTGAGTGCGTGCCTAGGGCACACTGTGTGCGAGTGAGTGGGTGTGTTCGGGGAGGTGTTTGGGTGAGTGGTGTGGTGAGTGGAGTGAGGGGAAGGGATCAGTGAAGCAAAGTAGAGCTCGTGGGCTTGTCGGCGAGGGTTATGGTGGACTGTGGAGGTGGGATGGCCTCGTCGGAGTTGGTGGTCTGAGATGGAAGGGATGGAGGTGCGACGGGCGTTAGTGGTGGATTTTGAGAAATAAAGAGAGGGGAAGTAAAGAGAGGAGAATAGGGAACTTAGCTAGGGCATTAAAGGACGAGGGGGGTGAGCGAGGGCATCAGGTCTGGTGTAGCCGACGCTGAAGATGGAGATAGCTCCGGTGAGGTGGGATCGGTGAGGGAGAAGAGAGAGTGGCACCTTCTGGTACGACGAGATGCAGATGAAGTTAGGGAGGAGGAATCTGCCGCAGGTATGGAGGTTGGACGATGAGAAGAGGTAGGGAAGCTCGCCGGATGTTGTGGAGCCTACGACAGTGAGGAGAAGAGAGGAATTAGGGGTATTCGCAGCCAAAATCGAGCGAGAAGGAGTCAGGGCGATCTGGGCTTCTTTAAATAGAGCTCTGGAGGTCGGTTAGGGCTTGGGAAGCAAGCTTTAGAAGCTTGGAAGGTCGTCGGAGATGGGAGGTTGTTAGGTTACCCACATCTCTCATGCATTCGTAAGGGAGATTGGGAAGGAATCGAAGCTCATCAATGGGTTCAGATGAGAGAGAATTTCTCAAATAATCTCCCTTCCAATTTTGGTTGAGATTCTCTGAGAAATCAAAGAGATCTCCTCTATCAAAGGTTGCCGGAGTAGGTTTCCTAGGCGATAATGGTGGAGGGACCTACTTGTTAAGATGACGAGAAAGCTAGGGGGTTGTTTGCAAGGGTTTTTTGAGAGTTGGGGATAGAAATGTAATTAGGTTGGACCTTTTTGCAAACTAGGTCAAGGCAAACTCATCTTGGGTCCAAATTTTGGTACAAACCTAATTTGGACCTAAGGAATCCAATGGTGAAGTTGGATTTTGGATTTGACCATGTTTGACTAGAAAATTTATGAAAAAACCTAATTTAGGGTAAATATCTGTCTAAGACCCCATTCTAGGTCAAGATGGGTTCTAATGGCCAAATTGAAGGTACTAAACCCTAGAGAATATTTTTCTATGATTTTTAGAGGATTTCAGTGAATTTTATCCAGACCAGAACCTTAGTTAATTAAGTGGGTTTATTTTTAGGGTTTCAAGAAGTCATTTAATTCATAGAACACACATAAACCCTTTTCTGTCAAATCCAACCTACTTGTTATCTTATTAAGACCATTTGACCTTTGTTTGGATCTTGAGAAAACCCATGGTTGTACTGCATTGGTAAAATTGATGTTTTACCCCTAGTTTCTTGTGTTTCTCTCAGAAAGGTTATGCAGTGAATTATGACTTTTAGTTGGTCATGTAGGAGCATTTATTCTCTTCATTAGATCAAAATGAGTTAGTTAGGGCTCATGATGGTGTTCCCATCATACCCCCATGCCTAATTTTTGCTAGTCCCTTAGCAAAATTTTAAGGTTTTAACTTTGATTCTAGACCATGAAATCTTTTGATGCTCAAAAAAACTGTGATGTGTGCTGTTTTCTGTGGATTAGGTCAGAATGCTGATAGTAGGCCTAGAGGTACTCAAGTACCAACCAAGATCTGGTCCTGACCAGCTCTAGGCTTAGTCTGCCGCGAAGGTTTTTAAGGTCCACAGGAACTATCCTAAGGCTCGTTGAGCTCCGCAGTTAAGGCACCCATGCTTGTAACATGTTTTAGCCTTGGTTCAATTTGTAGTGCATTTTTGTAAGAGAGAGACAGAGGAATTTTCTTTATTTTTGGAGAGTTTTATCTCTCTTTTCTTGTTATTTCTAGCTTCAAATTGGCTTCATAACACGGTATGTATCGGATTCCTAGTCCCCATCATCAATCCTCAAAGGGTCCCTGGCAATCGATGCTTCGAGATAGCACCGCCCATGGCAACTCCTAGAACCCTGGCTTTTGAGATTTCGAGATAATCCCTCCCATGGCATTTTGTAGCTAAATCTAGACCCTGGAAATCGACATTTCGGGATAATGCCGCCCATGGCATCTGAACCAACACAGGGTGCTTACATGCCCCCGGTAGGATATGTAGATATCCTAGGAGACAAGCACCGAGGAGACAATATGCTATTGTGCATCTTCAAGGGGAATTTCCCACCTCTCCGCATCGGGAACTTGTCCAAATCAACTTGAGTTAATCATCCGCTCCTAATCTAGGTGACTTTTTCAGAATAATTTAAATGCATTTGCGTGATTTTGATACTTAAGCACACTGAACCAGACTGTGTGTGGATTGGGGTGCTTAGGTTACCAAGTCATGCAAATCAGAGGTCAGTTAACGAGGCCGAATACTCCCTAAGCCTTAGACCTAAAACTTAAGCTTCGCATTTTCCCCAACCTCTTGAGGACTATTCAGATCTTAGTGGGTACTTGAATTTTCAAGCTTAGGATTATAGCCCAAGAGACCTAAAATCAGCGTTCCTACTAATCTCTTCTGTGTTTCATTAGCACTTTTTGCCTTTTCATTTTCTTTCTTTTTGATATGGTCTAGAACTAAGTCAATTCCTTAATTTCTTACTAATGCTATTTCTTTTCTTTTCTTCTCAATTTGTGCTCCTTTTTGACATTTTAAACTTCTCCCCTTTTTCTCCTCAAAATTGATATGCCCTCAAAATTTTTTTCTCCTCTCATTTTTTTGTTCTTTTTCAAGAATTTTTTATTTTTTTGGTATTTTTGGGACATGTGATTTTTTTGATGAAACCTTTTCTTGTGAGATGATTTTCACGGTGTTTTGCACTTTCATACCCCCCCATGCCTACGATTTGCAATGTCCTCATTGTAAATTAGGTGGGTTCGAGTTCAGCTTAGATCATTCATTAGAATAGGTTTTGGGTGGGTGATTGGGTCGGGATGAATGTTGCGTACGATTTCAAGCTCGGGTACGGGTACCTGAGGTGGAGTCAGCTATTCTAATGGATGAACCCTAGAGTGCACTATGAATTCAGCATAGGAATGTTAAGAAAGGTTTCGGATTTTTCAAAAATGATGGGTTGCCTCCTATTAAGCGCTGAGTTTAACACCATCGGCTAGGCGCAATGAGCTCAGGAAGAATGGAGGGTAAAAGATGTCTCAGCCAAATTTGTATCGGTAAGTTCAATGAACGGTTTGAGTCTTTGGCCATTCATGACAAAAGGTTCTAAATTGTGGCTGAGTTGACTGATTTTGATGGCTCCATTTCCAAAGATTTGTTGGCCAAGGTAAGGTCCGATCCATTTTGATCTTAGTTTTCCTAGGAACAGCTTGAGCTTGGCATCAAAGAATAGGACTTTTTGACCAGGGTAAAAGATCTTTCTGGATATGTGCTTGTCATGAAAGGCTTTAACCTGCTCTTTGTAAATTCGCGAGTTCTCATACGCGTCGTGGCGTAATTCATTGATCTCGCTCATTTGAAGCTTTCTGTGGGTTCCTGCCTTAGAAAGATCAAGATTGTAGTTCCGTACTGCCCAATAGGCTTTGTGCTCCACTTTGACGGGGAGGTGACATGCCTTCCTGTATACTAATATGAAGATAGACATACCTAATTGGGTCTTGTGGGCTGTCCTATAAGCCCACAAAGCTTCTGGAAGTCGGGATGACCAGTCTTTCCTGTCAGGTCGAACAGTAACCTGGAGGATTTTCTTGATCTCCCAATTTGGTAGCTCAGCTAGACCATTAGTTTGAGGGTGATAAGAAGTAGAGATTCGGTGTGACACCCAGTATTTGGTCATTAGTGGCCTGAACTGAGCATTAGTGAAATGGGTCCCTCCATCAGAGATTATAGCATGTGGAATCCCGAACTGAGAAAAGATGTTCTGATGAACGAATTTGATAACCACCTTATGATCATTAGTTCGGATCGGAATGGCTTTGATCCATTTGGAGACGTAATCAACAGTGAGTAGAATGTACTCGAAGCCGTCCGAAATAGGAAAGGGTCCCATAAAATCAATCCTCCAGACATCGAAGATTTCGCATACGAGAATCGGCTATAAAGGCATCATATCACGGTGGCTCATGTTGCCTAAGGTCTGACAATGAGTGCATGCCTTATAGTGATTGTATGCATCTTTGAAAATCATGGGCCAATAGAAGCCGCATTGGAGGACTTTAGCTATGGTTTTATGACCAGAGAAGTGTCCACCGCATTTCTGGTCATGGCAGAAGGACAAGATGCCCTGAATTTTCGCTTCCGAGACACATCGTATAATGATTTGATCAGCACTGATGCGGAAAAGATACGGGTCTTCCCAGAAGTAGTACTTGGCATCGGAATGCAATTTGTCCTTTTTGGCTTTCAGCCAATTGGACAGGATTTGATGTGATGCCAGGTAGTTTACTAGAGCAGCAAACCATGGAAGCCCTGTACTGATAGTCAGGAAGTGCTCATCCGGAAATTATTCCGTAATGAGTCTGAAAGGGTCGATAATATCAGAATGAAGGCAAGATAAGTGAGCAACTACCACATTCTGTTTTCCTGCCTTGTCACGAATCTCGAGGTCAAATTCTTGCAACAGTAAGTGATAGCGATTTCACGCGGTTTGTTAAATACGTCGTTGTAACGCGCAAAATCGATCAACTCTTAAATTTATATTCCTAGATAGGGGAGTATCTAGGGTCGTCCAAGGAGGCAATATGGTTGCAAAATTGATTCTCTTGCTTAGAATACAATCTCAACTTTCTTTTTGGTATTTTTCAATATATCATTTTTTTTTTGTTTTAAACTAAGGCAACATGCGAACTGATGGCGGGAAAAGGGTTTACACTTCGAATTAAATAAACTACTTCTAAAGTGGCAAGTAGAGCCTCTCCCTAAGCTCACTCTAGGAAAGTGGAGGCCTAGAATAATTAGGGAGAGGGAGTGAAGAATGCTGAAAATAAGCAACTAGAAATGAAAACAAGAAATGCAAAGAAGGCAACTAGATAATTGAAAAAGTGTTTAAAAAAAATGCCTAGTAGAGGAATGCTTCTACTACTATAAAATTGAAATAAAGAAAGAAAACACAAATCCTCTAATTAGATGGTGAAGAAGAGGGCTTCTTGCTCCAAGGTTGGTGGCTCCCAAGCTTGAAAAGAATCCTTCAACTCCTTCCTTGCAGTACTCCGCCAAGGTGATGACCTCCAAGGCAAGCCCTAAGGGGGCGTGCCCTAAGTTTCTCTCCAAGGGTGGACGTCCACCCTAAGCTTTTCTCCTTTGCCTGGCCGTCCTCCTTGAAGTGGGAGAGTCCTCCTCCTTGGCGTGGCCCAAGTTGAAGAGAGTGGGGAGAAGAAGGCACCAAAAGGGCTGGTGGTGTGCCCCTTTAATCTCCTTCTCTACTCCTTCTCCTTGGGCGTAGGTATAGGTGGATGTAGGTAGAAAATACACTAAGGGAGGATGCCCAAAAATGGTGGTAGGTGGTGGCTTTTTATAGAATAGGAGGGGGGCTATGGTGACCTTTGAAATGGATGGCCAAGATGAGTTGATGGAGGTGGTTGGAGATCCCATGGCCAAGGAGAATTGGCGCCACCTTAAAGGGCACCAAGGGGTAGTTATGGGTGTTGACACCCTTTGGTGTTGGCGCCAAAATGGACATTCTAGAAGGTCATTAAGTGGCGCCACCTTAAGGTTCTAGAAGGGGGGGTATGTGGATGGCTAGGATGGCTTATGTGGGTAGGTGTAGGGTGGATTAAGGGGCTGAAAGTGGTGCCAATATAGAGGTGGTTAGGGGTGGTTTTTGGCGCCAACTTGAAGTGTCTTTTGGTGGAGATAATGGGGTGAAGGGATGGCTAGGAGGTGGCGCCAACTTAAGTAGGGTAGCTAGCTTAGGTAGGCTTGAGTTGGTGGAGCTAGCTAGGGTTGATTTTTAAGGTAATGGATGGCCAAGAAGCTGGTTGTTAGCTAAGATAAGCTAAGCTAAGCTAAGATAAGCTAAGCTAGCTTAGCTAAAGGTGGAGTAGAGGAGAAGGTGTTGGAGCTAGGGTTTGGAGGAAGGAGCTGAGGAGAAGAAGTCTGGAGTTGGAGCTGGAGCTGGCTGCTGCTGAAGAGGCTGGCATGGGGCTACTCTAGCTGGCTTAGCTTGCTAGTTCTTTGCTAGTTGCTAAGCCAAGCTAAAGTGAGCTAGCTTCTACCAAAATGAGCTGAGGTGAGCTAGGTCTGGTGCTCCCGGGGAGAATCAAGCTGGGTGAGGCAGCTAAGGTAGCTTAGCTCAACTGAGTTGAGCTAAGCTGAGTCCCCGGGAGCTGGACTTGAGCTTCCTGAGCTGAGATGAATTCTTCTTCAGCTGGCTGGAGTTGAGTGGAGCTGAATGTAGCTGGATCTGAGCTGGGGTGAACTCCTGTCAACTCAGCTGAGCTAGCTAGAGCTCCCTGTGAACTAGTGGGAGCTGAGATGAGCTAGACTCAGCTAAGTTGAGCTGGATCTGAGCTGACTTGAGCTAGGGTGAGCTGAGATGAACTCTCTCGAGCTGCCATCCAGCTAAGATTAGCTGAATGGAGCTGGGATGAGCTAACCCTAGTTCAAGTAAGCTAGGTTCCAGCTGCGGTAAGCTGGATCAAGCTGAGGTGAGTTGGATTAGGCTGAGTTCCAGCTAGTCTGGGCTTCTCCTTCACCATTTGCCTTCTTGAGTGCTAGGGTTTTAGGGATCTGTGCATCTGTACATCCCTAACACTCACAAAAACACATTAAAACGACAATAAAAAATGCAATGCATGCCTATCCTAATTTATGCCTAAATGCAGCCCAAAAACCCGTTTGCGGAGTAAAATCCTAAGAGCTAGGTTTATTTTAATGCATAAGAATGATGATAAACTGGCGTTTATCAGTAAGATCCAGCGGATTAGTCGAGGTTTTGTGTCCTTCTTCGCAAGGAGATGCCTCACAGTTGTGTGATCAGAGTAAATGATAACACGAGATCCCATAAGATACGATCTGAACTTTTCCAGGGCAAATACTACGGCTAACAGCTCTTTCTCAGTAACTGTGTAGTTACGCTGAGCTTCGTCAAGTGTCATACTAGCGTAGTAGATGACCACAGGTTTCCCGTCAATTTTCTGCCTAAGTATCACTCCTACAGCGAAATCAAATGCATCGCACATGATCTTAAAGGGTTGAGACCAATCAGGGGACTGTAGGATCGAAGCTTGGGTAACTTGATCACGTAGGATCTCAAATGCTTGAGTGCATTCCTTGGAGATTTCAAAAGGAACATCCTAAGATGGTAGAGCAGTTAGGGGGCATGCGATCTTTGAGAAATCAGGAATGAATCGACGGTAAAAATCGATGTGCCCTAGGAAAGATCGAATGTCCTTGATTGAGCTAGGCATAGGGAGTTTGGAAATTAGATTCACCTTGGCTTAATCAACCTGGATGCCTTTTCCTTAGATGAGATGTCCCAGGACAATTCCTTCAGGCACCATGAAGTGGCTCTTTTCCCAGGAAAGAACCAAATTCACGTCAATGCACCGCCTGAGGATCTGGACAAGTGCAGGAGGCAATCTTCAAATGATTTGCCAAACACTGAGAAGTCATCCATGAAGACTTCCAGATAATCACCTACCATATCTGAGAATATGGCAAGCATGCACCGCAGAAAAGTAGTGGGTGCATTGCAGAGACCAAAAGGCATTCGTTGGAACAAGTACATCCCAAAGGGGTAGGTGAAAGTGGTCTTCTCTTGGTCCTCAGGATGGATTGCCACCTGGTTATAACCGGAGTACCCGTCCAAAAAGTAGAAGAATCTATTTCCCTCTAGTTTTTCGAGGATCTGATCAATAAACGGTAGTGGGAAATGATCCTTTTTCATGGAGGTATTGAGTCTTTTGTAATAAATGCAGACTCTCCACGAATTTGCCACATGGGTCGGTATGATTTCTTCAGTCTCAGTCGTGATTACGGTGAGTCTTGCATTCTTAGGCACAACTTGGATTGGACTCACCCACTGATTATCGAAGATCGGGTAGATGATCCCAGCATCTAACCACTTGATGATCTCCCTTTTCATTACTTCCTGTCGATTAGGATTCAAACGTCTCTGTATTTCATGGGAAGGTCGTGTGCCCTCTTTAGTATAGATGAGGTGTGTGCAGTAAGAGGGGTTGATGTTAGTCAAATCATCGAGAGTCCATCCAATGGCTCTTCGATGTTGCTGGAGAATAGTAGTCAGACGGGATTCTTGATCAGGTGTGAGTCGGGAGTTGATAATCATAGGAAACGTCTGATTGGAACCCAAAAAGACGTACTTTAGATGTTCTGGAAGAGGCTTTAGTTCCAAAACAGGGTTATTAGCAGCAGCGGGTGGTTTAGGGTGGGTGTCGGGAGCAAGGGAAAGAGCTATGGGTGTGTCTAGGTTAAGTTCGGACTCCTCTGATTGCAGGTTTTGATCCTCTTGTGGTTGATTAGAAGTAGTCAGGTTTTCCTCAATATACGGATCGTCAACCACAGCCTTGATATCACATATCTATTCTATAACTCTGCAATTAGTCCCTTGTTGGGCCTTAAAGATGTCAATATTTAATGTTTGGTTCCCAAATTTCAGTTCAATTTGGCCCTCCTCACAGTTAATGTTGGCCTTAGCAGTGGCAAAAAAGGGTCTCCCTAGTATGATTGGTGTGTTCCTCAGATTTTCTAGAGCATCCATATCCAAGACTACGAAGTCCACTGGGAAATAAAAATCCTGAACCCTGACAATGACATCTTCAAGAACTCTTTTAGGTGACTTAATATATCGATTGCCAATTGTAATGTCACCTCTGTTGGTTTGAGCTCAGATTCCTCAAGATGGTCAAGTAGGGATGTAGGTATTAGGTTTATGGAGGCTCCTAGATCCAATAATGCTCTATCAAATTGGATATCACCAATTGTACAAGAAATTAGGGGAGTACCTGGGTCTTTTGCCTTAGGTGGGAGTTCGGTCAAAATTACAAAGCTGGCTTGCTCTGACAATACGATTGGGCTCCCACTTTTGGTTCGTGGCTTATGCTTAGGTGTACACATGTCTTTCAGAAATCGTGCATAAGCCGGTACGTGGCAAATCATATCCATTAAGGGGATGTTTATATGGACCTATTCAAAGAGCTTGACCAGGTCCTCCTCAGGTGCCACGGGTTTGGTTGTCCTCTTTCCCTTGGTCAAGGCCTCGGGAAATGGAACCTTGGATGGTTCCTCTAGAATAGGTACAGGTTCTTGATCTGGGATAGGGGTATCCTGGATGACTATCATAGGGTTTAGGTTACTACCAGGCTAAAAGTGGCTTAGGTAAGGTGGGTCTTGTGCTCCTTTGCCACTACGGGATGTTACTGAATTTAGTCCTGCCTGGTTCTGGTTTAGTATGGGTAAAATAGGTAGCTGTTGCTGAAATCCTGAGTACGATGTCAAAGCTTCCATCTCGTTGGGTGATGGAGCAGAAGGGGCCTGATAAATCATGTGTGCTTGGCCCGAATTTGGGTTCATAACGTGCCTCTGGTTTGACACGTTATTCGGATTCAGCAGAGGTTGGGAATGGAGTGTGCCAGGTTGGCGGGAATTCGCCATCTGGGTGAGTTGATTGTGAACTTCTGTGATCTCGTCTTTGTGCTATTTCTGCATAGCCGCATTTATTTTTTGAATGTCAGCCAGAGTTTGAAGGATGAGAGTCATTTGATCTGTCTGAGTTGGCCCAGATTGATAGGTGGGGTTGGGCCGAGGCTGAGGTGGCTGATATGGATGAGGAGCTTGTGGACAAGGTTGATATGGTGGTCATTGATTCTGATTGTTTCCCGCCCACAGGAAATTGGGATGATTCCACCATCCAGGGTTATAGGTATTAGAGAATGAGTCATTCTGGATGGCGTTGAGGTTGTCACAGATTTGAGGAACTTCAGAAAAGTCAGAGTACGAGGGTTCAGATTTCCCCCAACTACAGAAGGCAAGGTCGGAGTTTCCTCCGGCCTTAGAGTCAGATGAGGGTGGATATGGGTCCATCCCCTGAGAAGATCAGTGATAGATGTTATGCACAGCTTCCCTCTTAGAGGGCGGCTGTGCGAACGGGTTTTGCGCAGAGGTGGCTCACTGCAGATGTCAAGTTAGCTCATCCACCTTCTTCTCAATGATAAAGACCTTGTCCAAAATACTGGCCATCAATTCCAAGTCGATAGATGAGGACAGGCCCTGCATCTCATGTGCTCCCCTTGGATTCGTCGATGCGCAGGCATTCGTCTGGTCGAATAAGCCCATGGAGTCATTATTGATGGAGTTCTCACACATATTCTCGAGAATCTCCCACACAGTATCTTCGTGTTGACCCATGATATTTCCTCTGCAAGTTGCACTGACGGATAAACGAATATCTTCGCAAAGTCCTTGGTAAAAAGACTGGACTATTCCCATTTAGGAACTCCGTGATGGGGGCACTTCCAGGAAACGATCCTACGTCTTGTGAAGTGGTTCTCCAGGCTGCTGTGTGAAGTGTGTGATCTGGTGTTGTAAAGCATTCGTCCGACCAACTGGGAAGAACTTTTTCAGAAACTCGGATTGTAGTTCAACCCATGTGTTGATTGGACACGTTTGAGTCTGATACAAGTGAGCTGCTTTGTCCATGAGAGAGAAGGAGAACATTTTCATGAGAAGAATATCCTGATTTTGGACATCTAACCCGAAGGTTTGGGCCAGATGCTTGAGTTGTTTGATGTACTGAAAAGGATCCTCGAAATTGAGCCCATGAAACTTTGGAATAGCATGAATCATGTTGGGCTTGAGTTCAGAATCAGGACCTCCAGTCGGGATTTGGACTCGAGGTTCGATTGCCACCGCAGCGGGATTGTAATGATCTCGCATCATGGGATGCTGCGGTGGATTCACAAAGGTTTGGAATAAATCATTAAGGATCTGAAGTTGGTTCTCAAGTTTATTCTCTTCTTCTGCGGGTTGTGCCATGATGATGGATGAAGGAGAATTAGGCTCAGATGAATCAGAGGAGATGTCTATGTGATGGTATTGCTGCACAAACACGGAAGTCAAGGCCTGGCCTCGGCGAGAGTGAATGACTAAAGGAGGCCTTAAGGATGGTCTTAAGGACCTCCTACTAAACATGCACCGATGGTTTGGATGAGAGTAGAATGTGGTGGACCTAATCAAGACACCCCAAAAATTTGAATTTCTATAGAGGTTCGGGGCGGATGATATCCCTTAGTTAGAAAGCCGTCTACCTGAGAAATACTTGGGCAGCCAGAGAGGGAGAGTCCTGCAAAGACCCCTACACGGTAGAGCACCCCTACGGGTTACAGGGTTTCCCCCACCCAACCTCTCTTGTCACTGATGTTCCAGGTAGACCAGAATGGGGACTTGACCTCTTAAGTCTACCAATTTTATTTAAGAGCAAGGGTGTTTAGAATTTCACTTGAACTTTAGATGTATTGAGTGCAAAAAGTGACCTAATTTCAAGATTGGTTGACCCAACAAGGTGGGTCAACTTCACCTGTTTGTCCTTTGAGAAGTTTTAGGTCCCTCTTTTATTATTCAAGTGAGATTAAGAGCCTAATTTTTAGGGTTTTCTTGAATAGATCAATTCAACCAAGGCATAGGTACACATCATTTGGAAAATTTGATTCTTGTTTATGCAAGTGTGCCTCTAAAAACCCTAACTTGGAATCCTTAATTGGCTCTAATTTTAGTCCAATTTAGTTTGCCAAATGTGGTATCTAGGGCTCAAACAAGAATGTGGTAGCCCTAGTTAGCTAAAATGGGTGCACAAATTAAGTTTTTGTTATTGAAATCAAATCAGGCAACTTGATGGATTAGCTAAGAATGTAAAGCAAGTAGCCCTAATTGATTTTATCCCTTTTTTCCTTTCTAGAATGAGGGGCTTAAGAGAGAGAGTAATCAGAATTTACCTACCCTTGGTGTGTTTGTTGTGCAACTGACTTTCTTCAATGTTTCTTCTCCCTGAAACAACCACAACAAAAGAGATATAGTAAATTAGTACCAAATCAGGAATTGTAATCAAGAATTCTAAATTGCCCGTTGCTCTTCGGCAATGGAGCCAAAATGTTGATCACGCTAAGTCGGGTTTTAAAAAGTGTTACGTTGTAGTATAGCCAAAATAGCGTTCAAAACAAATACAATTTTATTACTCGAATATATTCCGAGGTCGAACATAGGGAGCAAATTAGTATTTAGAAATCAAGATCACAATTCAGAATTAAAAGAGTATGCAATAATATTAGTATCAAAGTGTAAAAATATGGAAGTAAAATGATGATATAGATCACCAAATACTCCTACAATATCACCAAGTCATTCAATATATGAATATGCAATGTAAGCCAATGATTTGTGGTCCGATGAAGGAATCAGACAACTTAAAGTGTCTGGTCCTTCTTCTTTGTCTTCTTTCTCTTCTCTATCTCAGCTATTCTCTTCTTCCTTTTCCTTGTCCTTATTTTCTTCTTTCTCTGACTTCCTTTTCTTCTTCCTCTTTCTACAATTCTTATGTTTCTCTTTAGCTTTCTCTGTCTTCTATCTTTCCTCTTCCTTTTCCTTTCTTCTTCCTTGGCCCTTAGCTACTTTGGCCTTCTCTTCTTCTTCTTCTGTGACTAAGTGTTGGCTGGAGAACCCTGTAGTAAAACCCTACCCCTACTTGCGTGACTCTCCTCACTTTCTCTCTTAGGATTCGCTCTCCTAAAGCCACACAGGAATTCGGGTAATCGGGTTGGGTGCTTACCTGGGACCAGACCCACCGACGTGCGGTAGTAGGCGAGGAGTGCAGGTCGGGTCAGGTCAAGCCAGGTCCGCGGAGGCAAGGTCATGGATGAGGCCAGTGAAGGGTGAGTGGGACCTCACCCCGTGGTAACTGAGGCGATAAGCCTACACCACTTTTTCAATTTATTTGGGTGCAAGTGCTCTTTTGTATCCGAGGTGGGACTATCCGCTCACCCTTTCCTCGCGCGCCTGTGGCTGAGGTGGTCTTTGCAATAGTAGCAGCTGTGGAGGCTTTCGACTGGAATTGAGAGCCTGGATGCGTGCGCGAGGGAATTCCACCCAACCTAGGACAACAACACCTGGAGCAGCAAGGTCTGGAGTGGTTGCGAGCAAGCTTCAAGCTTGCGCCAATGGCGGATGGGGTCTGCTACCTGAAAACACCAGAATGGCCTCACAGCCACGTCAAATCATTCAGGAAGGTTCGCCGGAGCATAGTAGATGTGCTGGGGGTGTTGGCATGGCTCGTGGGTGCCTTTGAGTCCGTGCCTAGGGCACACTGTGTGCGAGTGAGTGGGTGTGTTCAGGGAGGTGTTTGGGTGAGTGGCGCGGTGAGTGGAGTATGGGGAAGGGATCAGTGAAGCGAAGCAGAGCTCGTGGGCTTGTCGGTGAGGGTTGTGGTGGCCTATGGAGGTGGAATGGCCTCATCAGAGTTGGTGGTTAGAGATGGAAGGGATGGAGGTGCGATGGGTGTCAGTGGTGGATTTTGAGAAATAAAGAGAGGGGAAGTAAAGAGAGGAGAATAGGGAACTTAGCTAAGGCGTTAAGGGACGAAGGGGGTAAGGAAGGGCGTCGAGTCTGGTGTGGCCAACGCCGGAGACGAAGACAGCTCCAGTGAGGTGGGATCGGCAAGGATGAAGAGAGAGTGGCTCTTGCTGGTACGGTGAGACGCGGACGAAGTCAAGGAGGAGGAATCCACCGCAGGTATGGCAGTCGGACGACGAGAAGAGGCAGGGAAGCTCGCCGGACATTGTGGAGCCTATGGTCGTGAGAAGAAGAGAGGAATTAGGGGTATTCGCGATCGAAATTGAGCATGAAGGAGTCGAGACGATCTGGGCTTCTTTAAATAGAGCTCTGAAGGTCAGTTAGGACTTGGGAAGCAAGCTTCCCAAGCTTGGAAGGTCGCTAGAGATGGGAGGTTTTTAGGATACCCACATCTCTCATGCGTTCGCATGAGAGATTGGGAAGGAATCGAAGCTCATCAATAGGTTTAGACGAGAGAGAATTTCTCATAGGATCTCCCTTCCAATTTTGGAGGAGATTCTCTGAGAAATCAAAGAGATTTCCTCTGTCAAAGGTCGCCGAAGTAGGTTTCCTCCACGATAATGGTGGAGGGACTTACTTGAGAAGACGATGAGAAAGTTAGGGGACTATTTGCAAGGTTTTTTTGAAAGTTAGGGGTAGAAATGTAATCAGGCTGGACCTTTTTGTAAACTAGGTCAAGGCAAACTCATCTTGGGTCCAAGTTTTGGTACAAACCTAATTTGGACCTAAGGAATCCAATGGTGAAGTTGGATTTTGGGTTTGACCACGTTTGTCTAGGAAATTTATGAGAAAACCTAATTTAGGGTAAATATCTATCTAAGACCCCATTCTAGGTCAAGATGAGTTCTAATGGCCAAATTGAAGGTACTAAACCATAGAGAATATTTTTCTATGATTTTTAGAGGATTTAAGTGAATTTTATTCTAACCAAAACCTTAGTTAAGCAAGTGAGTTTGTTTTTAGGGTTTCAAGAAGTCATTTAATTCACAGAACACACACAAACCCTTTTCTGTCAAATCCAACCCATTTGTTATCTTATTAGGACCATTTGACCTTTTTTTAGACTTGATAAAAGCTGTGGTTGTACTGCATTAGTAATTGCAATTTTCCCCTAGTTTCTTGTGTTTCTCTCAGAAAGGTTATGCAGTGAATTATGACCTTCAGTTGGTTATGTAGGAGTATTTATTCTCTTCATTGGATCAAAATGAGCTAGTTAGGGTTCATGATGGTGTTCCCATCAGGTAGAACACTGTCCAAGACACTTGAGCCACAAAATGTGCCTTAATGCTTTGTCTAAAGATATGAAATATAGATATTGAGTAGCACCGAGGAAGTAACATGTTGACATCGCATCCTCAAAGAGACATTTTCCTCCTTCTCAGTGGTGGAAACTCAATCCAATCATCTGCTTAGAGTTTCACTAAGACTAAACATGGGGCTTTTCTAATTTTTCTAATTTAATTTTAGGTGTTGGCTATGTGTGAAATTTGACACAAAAATTTTTGCAAGAGATGCAAGTCTTTGGGTCAGAAACTAAGTCAAGTAATTTCCAAGTCACAAAAAGAGATGAAATCACCTGAATCATCATGAGTTTAGGTAGAATTTAGAGAAAGATACTTATCTAGTCTAAGGATAGACTTAGAAATACTAAAAATTAGGTCTACATTCTAGTCTCTAGTTTATTAAAGATTAAATCCCATTGTACCTTAAAATGATTTCTCAACCTTAGTCCCAATTTCAAAAATTTCTTAAAAAGCTTTTACATTTTTATTTTTATTTATTATTATGATTATTTTTTTTTAGGTATGCATGCAAAAAATGAAACAAAAATTTGATTATTTTTTTTAGGTTTTGAAAATCTTTAATTGAGCGTCAAAATTTTAAAAACACCCCCCCATGATTAAGATATGGCATGTCCTCATGCGGTAGGAAGGGAAAAGAGATTACCTTGGTGAAAACAGTCAGAATTAGGATAGTCAAAACCTCTGAAGAAAATAAAAATGAAAAGAAAGAAAACAGATGGGTTACCTCCCATCCAGTGCTATCTTCTACTCCATTCAGCCAGGTGTGAAGTCAATAATTATCAGGCATGTCATGGAGGTCTTGAGAGTTAGATTTTGCATTAAGGGTGTTATCAAGATAGGGTTTAAGTCGTTGGTTGTTGACTTTGAAAGTGTTGTTGGTTTTTGGATCTAAAATGTCAACGACACCAAGGGGATAGGTTTGAATTACAATGTAAGGACTGGTCCATTTAGAATTTCGTTTACTAGGAAATATTCATAACCTCGCATCAAAAGGCCACACACATTTAGGTTCAAAACATTTCCGAATGATGAATTTATCATGAAATTCCTTAAGACACGCGTTGTTTTAGTCTTCGTAAATGCGTGCGTTTTCATAAGCCATGTTGCAAAGTTCTTCAAGTTCAGTTAATTGTAATTTCCTGTGTTTTTTGACCGCATGCAAATTGTAATTAAATTCTTTTATTGCCCAATAAGTCCTATGTTCTAGTTCAACCAGGAAGTGACATGCCTTACCAAAAATAAGGTGAAAAGGTGACAGGCCAATTGGAGTTTTGAAAGCCGTACGGTAAGCCCATAATGCATCATCAAGTTTGAGGGACCAGTCTTTCTAGTCAAGCTTTACCATCTTTTGCAAAATGTTTTTGATCTCCCGATTAGAGACTTCAACTTGGCCATTTGTTTGAAGGTGATATGGTGTAGAGATTTTATGATTCACCCCATATTTAGCAAGTAGTTGATGGAATTGGGAGTGTATAAAATGTGATCCTCCATCACTAATAATGGCCTTAGGAACACCAAAATAAGAGAAAATGTTCTTCTTGATAAAATTCACGACAATCCGATGGTCATTAGTGCGCGTGGCTACCGTTTTGATCCACTTTGAAACATAGTCGACAGCGACTAAAATGAACTAGTACCCACAATAATTGACAAATGGTCCCATAAAATCGATGCCCCACACATCAAAGATCTCAACTTTTAAAATTGGATTGAGGGGCATCATATCCTTGGAGTTCATGTTGCCGATGCTCTGGCAATGCACACAGGATCGTGAAAACTCACGAGCATCCTTGTGTATACTAGGCCAATAAAATCTAGCATATAAAACCTTGGCCGTCGTTTTCTTCCCCAAAAAATGTCCGCCGCAAGCTATTGAATGACAGTGGTTTAGAATATCATGTGTTTTTGAATTAGGAACACATCGTCTAATGACTTGGTCAGCACAGATGTGGAACAGATCGGGGTCCTCCTAGACATAATATTTGATCTTAGCAAAGAACTTATCCCTTTTTTGTTTAGTCTAGTCAGAAGGGAATTGTCTAGTGGTGAGATAATTCACATAATTAGCATACCAAGGGAGGGATTTCAGTGTTCGGAGCATTTCTTATGGAAAAATGGTAGTTTGGGTCAAAACATCACCAGTCTTAAGTCTTGAAAGGTGATCACCCACTTTATCTTTGATCTCCAAATCAAATTCTTGTAATAATACAATCTATCGAATTAAGTAGGGTTTTGCATCCTTCTTGTTAAGCAAATATTTCAAGGTTGAGTGATCAGTGTAGATGGTGATGTGGGACCGTAGCAGATATGAACAGAATTTTTCAAGGGAAAAAATGATCGCAAGAAATTCCTTTTTGGTAATAGTGTAATTCTGTTGTGTTTCATTAAGTGTTTTATTGGCGTAATAAATCACAACAGGTTTCTTGTCGATGCGTTGCCTTAGGATGGCTCCTACTATGTAATCTGAGGCATCTGTCATAAGCTCAAAATGATGAGCGCAATCAGGTGCTTGCAGAATGGGTACCTCAGTAATCGCTTGTTTTAAAATATTAAAACTCTCTAAGAAATTTTTATCAAAGTAAAATGGTTGGTCTTTAGTCAAAAGGTGGCTTAAAGTTTGAGAGATTCTGGAGAAATTGTTAATGAATCTTCAGTAGAATCCTACATGCCCCAGAAAAGATCATATTTGTTTCACCAAATTAGGTAGGGGAAGTTTTGAGATTGTATCGACTGTAGCTTTATCTATCGAGATTCCTTTTCCAGAAATAACATGGCCTAGGACAATGCCTTCCTGAACCATGAAACAAATCTTTTCCCAACTAAGAACTAGGTTAACCTCAATACATTTTTGGAGAGTTCTTTCTAAATTCCAAAGACAGTGATCAAAAGAATCCCCAAAAATTGGAAAAATCATCCATAAAGACCTCTACGCAATTACCTACCAAATCAGAGAAGATTGCTAACATACATCGTTTAAAAGTTGTAGGTGCATTACACAATCCAAAGGGCATTCTTCGGAAAGCAAAGGTTTCGAAAGGGCAGGTGAAAGTGGTCTTTTCCAGTCCTCAGGGTGGACTGCCACTTGATTGTAGTCGAAGTATCCATTAAGAAAATAATAATACTCTTGTCCGGCTAGCTGCTCCAAAATTTGATCAATAATGGGGAGAGGAAAATGATTCTTCTTTGTGGTGGTATTTAATTTTCGGTAATCAATACAGGCATGCCAAGAAGTAGTCCGAGTGGGGATTTCTTCACCCTTATCGTTTGTAACAACAGTGAAGCTAGCTTTCTTGGGTACAACTTGTGTAGGGCTGACCCATTGGCTATCGGAGATAGGGTAAATAATTCCTGCATTGAGCTATTTAATAATTTCTCATTTTACGACCTCCTGCATATTAGGGTTTAGGTGACCTTGTGGTTGGTGGGAGGGTTTAGAGTCGTCCTCAAGAAAAATGTGGTGAGCGTAATAGGACGTATCAATGCCTTTCAAATTGTTTAAAGTCCAATCGATTGCTTTTTGATATTTGTTCAAAACTTAGAGTAGATTTTCCTCTTGTAACACCAAAAGATGTGCATTAATTATAAGGGGTTTTGTATGATGTGGGTCGAAAAATGCATATTTTAAAGATTCTGGCAAACGTTTCAGATCCAAATGTAAGCTGGGTTCTGGAATGGGGTTAGTGGTTAGTGTGAAATTAGGTGTGGTGGGTGAGGGTGGGTTAGAAAATTATTATAACTTAGGAGAAGAATTTATTGCAAAACACGTATCCATAGAAAGCATTGCTTCAACAAGATTTGATGCTTTAGAATATGAGTCGTCGATGGAATCCAACTCATGGAATCTTTTGGAAGCTCTAAAAATGTCTAATGTGAGTGTCTCGCCATCGCAAGGGATGTCCATTTTACTGGAATCACAATTTATATTAGCTTTAGCGCTGGTGAGGAAGGGTCTTCCAAGAAAGAGCTTTAGGTACATCAATGTTGAGGACCAAAAAGTCCACAGCAAAGAGGCAATTCTATACTCGAACAATGACATCCTCTACTATCCCTTTTGGGTGAATAATAGATTGGTTAGCAAGTTGAAGGTTGACCTTCACCTGTTTAAGTTCACCGAACTGGAATTCATAAAAAAGGATGGTAGGGATAAGGTTTATTGATGCACCTAGGTCTAAGAGGGTGCAATCAAAAGTAGTGTCATTTATGACAATTGATATTAGTGGAGCACCTGGATCCTTTCTTTTGTGAGGCAGCTTACTTTGGACAACAGAGCTAACTGTCTCAGAAAGGATAAACTTTCCCAGATTTTTAGGCTGCCTTTTTGGTGTACAAATTTCTTTTAAAAATTTTGTGTAGGTAGGAACGTATTTAATCGCATCTAGGAGAGGGATGTTGATTTCCGCTTGGCCAAATAACTCATGTAATTGTTCTTTAGTTGGCTCAATTTTTCTGGGTTTCTTTTTCTTGGAGTTTAATGCCTGTAGGAAGGGTGTTGTGTTTGTGTTATCTTCTTTGCCCTGAGAGTGAACGGAGGTGGGAAAAATTTACTCCGAAGTTGATTTATTTTCCCGTGAGGGTTCTACATTGTGTGTAGTTTTTGCACTTCTTAATGTTACTACATTGGCAGTGTGATTGTTTCGGTGTGGAAAACATGAATTTTGTTGTGGGTTCTGAAAATCGGGTGGGAATTGACGTGTAGGATTTATTGGTTGTTGACCTTGATTAGATCTGCTTGGAATTTGGTTTTGCTGATTCTAGGGTTTGGTATAGGTTGGGAAGGTAAATTTTCCGTTGGCCTTTAATCGGGAGTTACCATGATTTGATTTTGTAAATTAGAGACAACACGGGTAACGTTGTTCATTTGTTGCTACATTCCTTGCACGGTTTCCATTAATTGATTGTTAATATCAAACTGCAAAGGTTGGTTTTGGCAAAAATTTCCCATTTGATTTTGAAATTGTGGCATTTGATTGGTATTTCTCCAAGAAAAATTAGAGTTATTCCTCCAAGTGGGATTATAGAAGTTGGAGGAATTATTTTTAAAATTATCATGGAGAGAGGAAATGTTTTCGTTGACTGGAACAAACATGGAAGAATTATCAAAAGTCCCAGCAAATTCAAGTGCAAGGTCAAGGTTTTGAAATCCGCTTGTGTCAATTTGTTGCAAATTTTCCCGGTGGAGGAGGGTTGGGTTAGGATCGGAGTTAGAAAAGAAAGAGTTAGGGTTGGTCGAAATAGAGTTTGTGGTCACACATTGAATTTTATTTCCATTTTCTTTTGATTGATTTGCACTTAGTCGAGCCTTTGTGCAAATAGTTGCAAATCATCTTGTGTGACCGGGAGAGATTGGTGTTGTGTGCCTACTTCATGGACACCTACACAGGGATTGACATTTTTGACAAAGGTGTCCATGGACGAATGGTTGAAAGAGTTTTCGCTCATTTCCTCGAAAAGTTCATAGGCATTTTCGACATCTTTATTTAAAAAATTGCCCCCACATGAGGCGTCAAGAAATCGCCTCAATTGGTCTCAAGACCATGATAGAATATTTGCATGAGTTGGCAAAGTGGCACCTTGTGGTGGGGGCATCTCCTTAATAAGTCCTGAAATCTTTCCCATGCTTCATGCATAGGCTTGCCGGATTTTTGTTGGGGCGTGGTTATTGTGCGGTGTAAAGTGTTAGTTTAATAGAAAAATATTTTTTTTAGAAATGCATTCTTTAATTCTGTCCAGGTAGTAATGGGTTTTCCCACTGTCTTAACCCAATAAGCGGCCTTGTCTTTAAGGGATAGCAGGAAGAGCTGCATTAGCCATAAATCTTCTGAAACATTCTGGGACTTGGTGGTTTGGGCAAGGACCGTGAGCTCCTCTAAATGGATAAATAGGTCTTCTCGAGGAAGGCCATGAAAATGCTTAATAAGATTTAGGATTGCGGGTTTGATTTCAAACTCTCCATCAGGTATGACCATCTTTGGTCTTTCTTCATAATTTAAGGGATCATAGAAATCCCTCAACGGGACAGTGGGTTCAGCATTGGGTGGTCTATTATTGGATAGGTTTGTGACGGTCCTAGTCAATTGTTGTTGATTTGCTTGGAGTTGAGTTACCATGAATAACAGGTTGGAATTTTTGAGATTCAAATTTCCCATCTGATTTTGCTGAGGCAGCATTTTAAATTACGGTTCGGGAACTTCAACTTCAAGTTGTTGAGAATGACTGTTCCCGTTTTGATGGTTAGAAGATGATGGATTGTTAGTAGTTTTTGTATGATTTTAGGCTTTTTCCATTTTTTCTTGATTTTTAGAGGAAAAATCAAACAAATGAGTACAGGCAGTGCGGCGGGTCAAAAAATCAGTTGGTCCCTCCAAGTGCGGGTTTTGGGACTGTCGCCCATGCATACATTAAATGGAAGATGGGAGGGAAGGAGAAGAGATAGATTAGAGAAAGTGTGGAAAACAAGCAACTAGGTTTAATCTGTCTTAAGGTTGACTCCTTAAAGAAACCTAAGACTTGAGAACCCGATAAATAAGAAATCAACAAGTGAACCCACTTCTTAAGGATCACCTGGTTAGACTAAGGAGGTGGATTAGGCCCAAGCATGTTCTGGGAAAATCACCAGGGGCTTGTGTAAGCCCTTACTCGTCATTTGACTTCCCTCCAAGTTTGTTGCCGCATTTTCAAAAGGAATTAGGAATGCTTAATATTTTTAGATATCAGATATCAAGCCTAGTTTTGGTGAAGTCCTTAAGTGATCAAATGACTACTTGTTTTAATTTAAGCTTGGGTATATAATTGTGCACGGGAATGTGGAGGGCATTGATTGGGGTAATGTCCTGTTATTTCAATTTTTTAGTGTGTGCAATTAGACGGATTGGGTCTAATGCCAAATTAAGATGTTTGTCACACAAAATTTGTTGTTTTTTTGCTTTTACGGTTTGACTTTGTTTAATGTCTTTTAGGGTTTTCTTCTTATGATTTTAAACAAGTTTGAGTTCCACAAACAAAGAGAAATCAAGTTGTATTGGTAAATGTCAATTTTAGTTGTATTGGTAAATGTCAATTTTCTTTTAAATGTGGGACAATAAAAATGAAAAGAAACCCTAATTGATTTTAATCCTTAAGCAGAAATGTTACTATCAGTGGATATTTTCAAGCTTTTCTTATTAAGTAGTGGTCCAAACTGAGCAAACAACACTACTACTAGAAGGCAAATCAAACAAGGATTCTAAAAAATATCTTTTTATGATTTTAGGAATTCATTGAATATTTTTTGAGAATTTTCTTTGTATTGGTGTCAAAGTCCAGAAATGATACTTGTGGGTATTTTGAACTTTTTAGTAACACCACTAGCCACCGAAAAATTTTGTGATTTTATATATTGTGTAGAATTTCACAAGGATTACAAAAAGCTAAATTTCACAGAAATTGGATAAGTAGAAAATTTTCTAAAATTTGCAAATAGTAACAAAATAATGAAATTAGAGGAGATGACCCTCCTGTGGTCCGTGAATTTTTAAAAATTATATACAACTCCAATGCTCTAAAATTTGGAACAAATGTTCATGACTTGATTTGGAATCTTTGGGTGAAATTTCAAGATTTTAGGAGGCCTATGGTGTTGGGAATTGATTTTTGAAATCCAGACAAAAGTTTGGACTCGAAAATTAGAACACCAACACCTTGAGTAGAGTGGTGTTAATTAATAAAACAAGCAAATAATGGCTTTTAAGGGTCACCACCCTACCTAATTTTAATGTTCTCGATCCTGAAAGCCTGATTTAATGTTTTTTTTTATAGTTTTTCGAAGAAATTATGTGACAAGAAGGGTGACACTAACCTTGAATCCATGGGAAGAAAAGGAACTTTCAAGCTTCTTTCCAAAATTCCTACTTTCTTCCTGTAGTACTTGCACACACAAGATGAAAGAAAGAGAAGGGGATGAGATCTGCGTATCAAGCAAGAGAATTAAGATAATGCAAAGCCATGCCTCCCTGGCAACGATGCCAAAATGTGATCGCGAAAAAGCGTGAGTTATAAAAATCGAGAATTAAGTCGTTGTAACACACAATTTTAATTGCTTTTGAATTTGTAAAGATCGAGTACTCCATGAGTATTTGGGTTGTCCCAAGGGACGTAGGAATGCAATCTGAAATCTCCCACTTGAAATTTGGAAATCAACTTTCTTTTTGAGTTTTGAAATATATAATTTTTTCTAAGGTTTTTGAATAAGGGCAAAATGATTGCGGAGAAAACAAGAATTAAAGCTACTAAAAGTAAAGCAACAAGTGCCTTGTTTCTCCAACTCACTCCAAGCATGAGCGGCTTGGAGCAATGGAGGAACAACACACAACAAAAGAGCAACACAAGATAATTAAAAGAATGGTAGAGGAATGCTTCTTTAAACAAAAGTTGTTTACAAACGGGGTTGGAGAACTCATAAGTGAGAGGGATTCTCACTTGTAATCTCCAACACAAATACGAACACCACACTATCATGCAAAAATACAAAAAAGAGATAAAGGAAAGCTTATGAAGAAGATGATGCTGCTGCAAAACTCCCACTCCAATTTTGGTTGCCCCAGAATCAAAGGAAGCTTGCTCCTGGTTTTCCTTCCCTTAGCAAGCCCTAGGTGGGGTGTGCCTGGCTCCTCCTAGAGTGGAAGGTTTCCACTCTTGATCTCCTGCTTAGGGTGGATGTGCCCCACCCTTCTTGCTCCTACTCTGGATGTCCTCCTTGCCTAGCTTTCCTCCTTGTCTTGGTGAAGACACAAGGTAGAAGAAGGGAAGAAGTTGAAGGCACCAAGGAGACAGAGTATCCCCTGTCACCAAGGAGATAGAGTGCCCCCTTAATCTTCTTCTTCTTCTCCTCTACTCCTTGGTAGCTGGGATGGTGGAATGAAGGTGGAAGAATATGAATATGTGTAGCCAAGGATGGTTGGTTAAGGTAGTTATGGGTGGTATATATAGAGTTGTAGGAAGGGTGGTAGGTGTGGTGATGGATGGATGGTTAGGATGGGTTTTTAGGAGGTGGTTATGGATCCTAAGGCGAGGGTTCTTTGGCGCCAAAGGAAGGGGCATGTGGATGGTGGGTGGAGAGGCACCATAAAGTGGAGCCAACTATGGGAGGTTAGTAGGGTTGGTGGTTGGCGTGGAGTATGGAGGGCTAGGACAGGCTTATGCAGTGGTGGTTATAGGATGGAGGGTGGAGATCAAGTGGCGCAGTGTGGAAGGGTGTAGGAAGTAGAGTTAAGGTGTGGTTAGGTTCCTTTTGGCACCAACTATGGGTTCTAGAAGTTGGGGCCAAAAGGAAAGGCTAGGATTGGGTTCTAGGGTTAGGTGAAGGGTGGTGATTGAATGCTATTTTGGCACCAAGATGGAAGGGTGTATGGTGGTGGTGTCTTTTCGTTTTGGCACCAAAAAGGTGTAGTTAATAGTTGGTTTTTGAGGGAAAAATAGGTGGCTTTTAGTGGTGGTGATTGATGAGTCTCTTTTAATAGACTATTGTTACGCCTAAGTTAACTTTATTCTTACATTTTATGTTTGTTAATAACTACATTAGGTCATAAAATGATTGCATGCATCATGACTTAAGTTTACATCTATTCTATTGCATTCTATAACTTATTATGTAATTATTTTATATTTCATGTAGGTCTCACACACAATGCACCCTATGCCTTGATCCACTCCATCAGGCTAATTTAAGAGTTAATAAATAATCGGGAAAGTGAGAGAGGAGGAGGAATAATTTTGCAAGAGACCAGGGTTGTGAAAAGAATTTTTCCTTCCCCCAACAGCTGGTCGGCCTCAACAAATCCATCAACAGTCGCCGACCAATTTTAGTAAGGGATTTAAAAATCCCTTGACTTGCGTTGGGGAAGAAGAACGGATGGGGGAGGAGATAAAAGTGGCGGAGGATCTTGGGGGGAAGTATGACTGGGAAGACCCTGCGTGCACCGTGAAGAGAACCTGCACTGTGGCCCCTTTCAACTCTCTCCAACCAGTGCGCACCTCCACCACAACCTCCATGCAACAGCAGTGCCTCCATCTTCTCCCTTGTGCGTGCAGCAGCTGCCCTTGTGCATGTAGCCGCAGCCCTTGTGCGCGCAACCCCACCCTCGTGTGCACCGCCACAACCTCCACCTCACAGCCAGCAAATACTGCAAGCGTGCCTCCATCTTCTCCCACCACACGGCCGCAGACATCGCAAGCACGTGCCTCCATCTTCTCCCTTGTGCACGCAATGCACCATAAGGGTGGGGTCTGTCCCCACACCACACGCAGCAGCGGCGCCTCCACCACAACCTCCGACGTAGTAGTGCGCGCTTGTGCCTCTCCATCTTCTTCTTCCTATGCTTCTCTGTAGTAGTGGTGCACGCACACTGCCACAACCTCCACGCACCAGCACGTGCCTCCAGCCTGCCCAACTTCTCTACGCGCGGCGCACCTCCCTCGTAACCTCGCCGGCCATGCTTGCTGCAGCCGCACCCTTGTGCGAGAGCAGCAGACCGCGCGTAGCAGCTTGCCGCTCCTCTCCACCGGCGTCAAGCTCTCCGGCTGACCGCTACCGGCCATTTCCAGCCGTGCCTCCACCGCCGTCGCGACCGTCTCTTTCCCACGCACTGCCACCGGGCTTCATTCGGTCGGCCGCCATGCCTCCACGAGTGCAAAGAAGAAAGAGGAAGTTTCCTTTGTTTTTGACTACATTAAAAATTACATTGCATGCCATTGTTACTTAATATTGATTATTTTATTTAGGTAGAATTGCATGGGTGCACTTATAATTTTGTGAATTTACTTAACTTGTGTTATGTGCATCATTTAACATTGAAATTCAATTCAGACTTGCATGCAATTCAAACTTGCAAGATATGCCACTACACATGCATCATATACATACTTTTGGGAACTTAATTCCTGACGTGAAAATTGCATAAATAGCCTTCAACTTTTAATGAAATTGCAAGTTCCATTTAGAGTAGCATATTCATCGAATTGAAGTCACGAAGGTGTCTTCAAACATTATAACCCTCTACTCGTGAATTTATTGGACCTATTCCTCCCTATGGATACGACATCCTTTTCGTGGTTTAAATTGATATTTATTTTAATCTTTGATTGAGAGATTTCCACCACATAAATTACAACGACATATCATTCTATTGCTATTTTAATTAAGCAAAACTCTATCAAATGGTGCCGTTGCTAGGGATACAACAGATGCAACAGATTCACTTTATTATTTTTGAGTATTCTGAGTTGCACAATTATCTGATCATTCTTTATCTTATTGTGCAAGGAATCTGACGGGGCGACAGGTGCAACAGAGCGGCGACATCAACCTGGAGCTAAGCCCACACGAGGAAAAGACGTAGGAGACCTGGATCCCGCTTTCACAGGGGATTCTCCTTCGTCACAAATTTTATTTCTGTCTTCTCACCCTTGTAGTAATTAGGGTTGAATTTTTGGGGGTTTATCCCCACATTCTTTAGCTCCTAGGGTTTACATTTTTCTACGTGCGTGATTCCATTTTCTTGCTTGCCATTAAAACCAACAAAAGAAAATATCGAGTTTCCTGTTTGGGAGTTGCATGCCCTTAGGTGCACGCATTTAGGGGTGATTGAGCAGCACATTAGATCTCATTGTTGGATTGCAAGCATATTGGCACGAAGATTGCTGGAGATAGGTACACCTTTCTAACTTTTGCATCTAGATCCTGTTCATGCATTTGCATTCAAATTAAAATTCAAGACCACCAAGTTGATTGAATTTACTAATTCAGTGGTCGCTTAACTAAAAGTGGAACTGATAATCAGATTTGACCTTAAAATCAATTCACATTTGATCTGATTCTAAGGGACTTGTTTGCGTTTTCAAAAAAATAAAAAAAAAGATTTGCGGTGTGATGCACACTTCTGACACTGAGCACGCACATTAGGCACCGCACTAAGGCTCGATTCCTTAAGGCTATAGGCACCGATCTCTTTATCGGTGCAAACCCTCCTATCGTGCTTTGTGGTGGTGGTGGTACTATCTTTTGACAAGTGTTTTGATACTTCACGGAGGGGGACACCCCTTAAAGGAACAAAAGGGTAGTTAAGGGGCACCGCATACGCATCACCTCAAAGGAAGGGTTCGCCCTACTTGCATACCTTTTTTCGTCCTTGGAGTAACTTCTCACTTGATCACCTGGGGGTATCATCTAAGCAAAGTATAGGTCCTAGGGCACTTGAAGGTTGGATTTAGTCACGTAATTGCAGTGAATAACTTGTTTGGCCATCTATATCAACCAATTCTACCTCCACAACAAAGAAGGTTAAGATTTCAAGTCATCACCCCTCTTATACCACTTACGTGGGAACGGAGGGATAAGCCTTGACCTTTTGACTTATCTTTGGAGTGGAGGTTTCACTTACTCAATCAATAAGAACTTGAATTGTGATTGATATTGTATGCTTGGTAGATGCTCTCTTGAGGGTAGTCTAGTGTTTGATCCTGATCCCGAGAGAATTCTTAGGAGTGCTCACCTAGGAGAGAAAAGAGAAGGCATGGCTAATCAAGGAGCAAATCAACAAAGGACCCTGAGGGACTGTATTATTCCAACTAACCAACCCGCACAATCACTGAGACGATTGGTAGGGGATAATCCATATGAGATCAAGAGCAGTACCATATCTTTGTTGCCCTCCTTTTATGGTACTACCAGGGAGGACCCCTACCAGCATTTGGAGGAATTCACCGAGGTCTGTTCCATGGTGAAGCTCCAAGGCTTTATTGATGAAGCCCTGATGAGAACTCTATTTCCATTCTCCCTAAAGGATAAGGCCAAGCACTAGTATCATACCCTTGATGCAAGGGTAAATGATTGGGCCACCCTTAAGGGAGAATTTTTGAAAAAGTATTTTCCTATGAGTAAGACCAACCATTACAGAAGAGAGATTATGGGTTTTACTCAATAGGAAGGGGAGTAATTTCATGAGACTTGGGAGCGCTTTAATGACCTTCTTAGGTTATGCCCCCACCATCAGGTGCCAAGATGGCAGTTGGTCGAAAGGTTCTATAATGGATTATCTAAAAGGCATAGGCAAACCATCGATGCAGCCTGTGCAGGAACCTTCATGACTAGAAATGAGGATGAAGCTTGGGCATTATTTGAAACATTAAGCAACAACTCCATACATTTGTCCTCTACTTATCAAGAAAGAAAACCATCAATCTTGTAGAGGAAGATAGAGGCCCATGAAGCCGAGGCTTCTCAGGATTTTGCTTATCAGATTCAATTATTGAATAAAAACTTTGATAGGCTGTTAGCAAACCCTGGCATGAACCAATAAGCAGCCTCTATCTTTCAGGCTTCAAGAGAATGCTCCGTTTGCCAAAGCACAACACACGCCACTGCAGAGTGCTATCAGGAAAATCAATTCCTTGAGTTGATTCAGGCTGACTTGAATGTGGCCCAAGGTTTCTGCCCTCCTCCTTGCAATAACCCTTATTCCAATACCTATAATCTGGGGTGGCGGAACCATCCAAACTTCTCTTGGAAGCAAGGTGATGCTTCTAACTTAGGGAATACATGACCTTTACCTCCCCAACCCATATACCAACCATCTTATGAAAACCCTCCTCAGAATAAGCCCTCTAAGATGGATGAACTTAAAGCCATGATGAAAGTGATGCAAGAGCATCAGAATATGGTCATCCAATCTCAGAATAAGATGATTACTGATATGCAATCCCAAATTGGTCATCTTACTGAGGCAGTTAGGCAATGTGATCCGGGGAAGCTGCCTAGCTCTTCTGAGGAGAACCCTAAGGGCAAGGGGGTCGTATTCAGGGAGCATGCTCAAGAGGTGACCGTGCTGAAGAGTGGAAAGAAGATTGACAAGCCTGATAACAATCCTACGGTTACGTCTCAGAATTCCCCTTTTACACTTGACCTGACTTCCATCTCCACCGAGGAAGAGCCACATTGCTCTCCCTCGCTTAAAATCACCCACAATGAAGATGTCGTCCTTCCACCACCCCTCTCCCCCCATGACGTACCCCTCTGCCTAGAAGCCGAGGGTGCCCTATCCAGAGTGCCTATCTGCTCCTGGGGAATCTTCTGTTGGCTCACCTGGAGCCAAGGATAGGATGGAGGAGATTATGGACACTTTTAGTCAAGTCCAAATTAACTTGCCTCTGTTGGAAGCTATCAAACAGATCCCGTCCTATGCCAAGTTTCTAAAGGACTTGTGCACCCAAAAGCGTCGATTTAGGAAATAGGTCCAAACCAAGGTCATCTTGCCTGACCATGTTAGCTCGGTTCTCCAACATGGAACACCCCCAAAAATGAATTACCCCGGGGCCCCGTATATTTCAGTGGTTATAGGTAACCAACACATTGATGAGGCTCTGCTCGATCTGGGTGCGGGGGTGAACATTTTATCGAGCTTTGTCTACAACCTTTTGGGAGGAGGAAAGTTAAAGCCTAGTCCAGTCATCCTCCAGGTCGCAGACAGATCACTTAAGATAACACGGGGATTGCTAGAAGATGTCCTTGTGAGAGTGGAGGACTTTTTCTTCCCTATTGACTTTTTGGTGCTAGATACTGACCCATCTAATAAACCCACAAAGCTGTCCATTATTCTGGGATGCCTCTTTTTGGCCACAGCCAATGCCTCTATCAATTGTAGATCTGGGGCACTTAAAATGGGCTTTGGGAACAAGAAGATCCGGTTGAATGTTTTTGATACTTACAAGCAATCCAGATTTGAAGATTGTTCTCAGATTGAGGTCATCAATGAAATAATTGAAGAGACTACTCCAACACTCCTATGTAGAGATCTCCTTCAAAAGGTCATATCTAAGGATCATCCACCGATTATTAAAGAAATTGAAAGGGAAATGCCCGAATTAGAAGAGTTGCTGGGGATATTGATTACATAGCAAAAATACACCAACAATTGTGCCATCTTGTGCTATTTCCTAGCATTGCCAGTGCATATTAGGTAACCATAGTCGCATTTGTAAAAATAAACTCATGCATGCATTTATTTGAGAGGGGAGGAGAGTGAATAAAATGGCCGTAAAATTAACGTATTCCTTAAGTGCTACCTTGCAAATTCACCATCTTTATTTTTATTTTTTATTTGACTTTGAATTTCATCACCACAGCTGCAAGGCATTGCTGGATCTTCTTCACGCCATGCTCTACAAAGCTTGCCCTGCCAGTCGCATGCACAGCCATGCATGCAGCCCAGGGCATGGCTGTGCATGCCTCTTTCCTCTTTAAAAAGAGCATAGCCATCTTCCTTGCGGCTGAGCCTGGTCCACACACAGACAACACCTTCCTTCCTCCAGGCCGACCCCTCCCCTCTCCCCTCCATACGCTGCCTCTCTTCTTCTTGAAGAGCTACGCTACGGGTAGGAGCAGCTCATAGTGGTGCACAACCACCACTGTGAGTCCCACCACTGCACAGCTCATCAAAGAGTCTGTGGGTGTGGTGGTTCTCCTCTCTGTTTCATCATTCCAACCCATCGCCGCCATTGACAGGGGCTTCAAGCTAGGAAGCTCAAGCAGAAGCAGCGGCAGCCAGCAGCAGCGCAGGCCACCATGTGCCTCAGGCGCCTGTTTCGCGTGCTCTGCATGCGCCAGTAGGTCACCCTTGCCCCTCCCCACAAAACTTGTCGCAAAGCTCCGCTCGCGGCCCAGTCGGTTTCGCGCGCACCAGCCCGATCTCACGCCAACCTTTTGCCCTTGCACTGTAGCCGTAATCTCACGCTGCTACAGTGTGGTGATTGAAAAGTTTCTCACTTATCCGGTCACCAGGCACTCTCTCCTCGCTGCAATCGTCGCCAGCCCGCGCTCGCTCCAGTGCCTGCTCTCGCGTCTGCACCTACCTGCTTCTTTGCTCACACCTGCCTCAGTGTGTAGCACGGTGAGCTATGGTCCCTCCCTCGCGCTCACTCCCTCCTACGTGCACGGGCGCCTTCGTGCGCCTACGCACCTGCGCCTGCGTGCTGGCATCAGACGTCAGCCGCTGCATCCAGACGGCTTAACTCCCCGCACCTCTTCACTCCAGCAGACGCTCTCTCTCTCTCTTACTCCCTCCTGCTGGTGTCGAACACGAATAGGTTGTTAATATGGTGATTTTATCATTGAAGTGTGTATAGTGGTTAACCTAAATCGGACCTAACCATCTCTTTACAAAATTTTTAACCTGGCCTACTTGATTTTATCTTGGTCACTTTTAGGCCCAGGGTTGAACTCAGGGAAGTGGGGTTACAAGTTGAGTTTCTATGCCTTTCCTACAATGAGTCTCTTCCGTTCGTTTATTGTGTTTTTGGTGTTTTTCTATTTGTATTTTTTTTCTGGTAATCTTTATCCTTGAGGCACATCCTCAAAATTAAGTTCTTGGCTTTGAGCCAAAATAGGGTTCCAAAACTGGTTTTGCTATTCGCAAGACGGGGTACCTGCAAGTCAAAGATTATATTTTCTCTTTTATATATTTTTTTTATCTTTTTACTAACAGGAAAGCGAAACAGGAATAAAGTAAATATAGTGTATATATATATGTATATATTATATATGTATAAAGGGGTGGGGATGGAGGCGGAGATGGAGTATAGCACGATGTCGAGTCAGTCATCGTCTAGAAAGACGCAACCAACAGGACGAGGTGCCGCGTGGAGTGTGGGATGGATGGTGGAAGATGTATGTGACCACGCTTTTTGTACGAATGTATCAGGGAATATCAGCAACTGATGCAGATATTCCCGCAATACAACATATGGTAAGTAATGTGAATATATATATATTTATGTATATATGTAAATATATCTATATATATATATATGGTTATAAATATATAGGTATATATATATGAATATTTCTATAGGTGTATATATATGTATATATATATATACAAGTATATGTATATATTTATGTATATATATATATATGTATATATGTATGTAGCTATATAGGTATATATGTATATGTATATATATATATGTATGTAAATATATATATATATATAAGTATATGTATAGATATATATATATATATATATATATGTATTTATATGTATATGTATGTATATGATACTATATAGAAGTATATGTATATATATATGTATATATGTATATATAGTTATATAGATATAAATGTATATATGTATGTATATATATATATATATATGTGTATGTATGTATAAGTATATGTATATATATGTATGTATAAGTATATGTGTATATATATGTATATATATATATTAGTATATAGATGTATATATATATGTGTGTGTGTGTGTGTGTGTGTGTATGTATATAGACTAATACATATTTATATAAGTACTAATATATGTATAGATATATGTATAAATATATGTATATATATGTATATAAGTATATGTATATATGTAAAAATATATATGTATATATATATATATATAGATATATATGTATATAGATATATGTATATATATATGTATGTATACTAATATATACGTATATAAGTACTATTATGTGTATAAATATAAATATTTATATATATATATGTATATATATATATTTGTATATAAATATATGTATATATATCAATATATATATGTATACGTATATATATATATATGTATGATAGAGTATAGGTGTGTGTGTGTATGGAAGTGTGAGTGTATGTGTGTGCAAGCAGTAAAGAGAGTGCTGTGAGTGTTGTGAGAGAGAGTGAGAGAGAGAGAGAGAGAGCGGGAGAGATGGCGCTGTTAAGGCGTCTGGAGCTTCAACGCGCTGTCTAGAGTCCTAAGCGCACGCGTAGGCGTGTATGCGCATAGAGGTCGTGCGCTGGAGGGAGTGGCGTGGAGAGGAGGGGCCGCAGCGCACAGCACTGCGCGGAGAGGTGTACGCGAGCGAGTGAAGCGAGTGTACGTGGGCTGGCAGACTTGCGGGCGGGCGTGCGCGCGGGCGAAGGCCGGTTGCGACGCGTCGGGTGACCAGTTAAGTGAGAAGCTCACCGGTCACCCCACTGTAGCCATAGTGTCGCGCAAACTGGCGTGAACAGTGGCTACAGTGTAAGGCCGCGCCGCGCAATCGAGAGAGGGTGGTGCTGTGAGTGTAGACGGCTCTGTGCGCGTGGTGGAGTGGCTTCAGCTGGTGGCTTGCGGGCGGGATGTCGTGACAGAGCGTGCAGAGAGAGCTGCTGGCGTGCGTGGAGGCTTGCGGGTGCTGGCAGGGGTGCGGTGAAGCGTGGCCGGTCGCTGCAGTGGCACGCGGTAACCGGTTACGGAAGAGAGAGCACGACAGGGCGTGCGGAGAAGCTGGAGGCAGAGACGCCTGCAGGCTTGCGCGGAAATAGGTGGTGAGGCTGCTACGTGCGACTGCTGCTGCCGCCTTGCTGGAGCTTTAAGCTTCAAGCTTGAAGCCTGCGGCAATGGTTGAAGTGGCGTGGAAGGTGAAAACAGTGAAGAAGGCCATCACGCCCACTGGCTCTTTGAAGAGCTGGGTGGTGGTGGTTTCACGGTGGTCGGTGCTCACCATAGTGAAGACTCCTGTCCACCGGGTGTCTCCGAGGAGGGCCAGTGTGTGGAGGGAGAGGGAGGAGACGGTGGCCTGGAAGGAGAAGTGCTGTGGGTTCTTTTGGCGTGGAGGACTAGGCTGGCTTTTGCAAAGGAGGAGTCATGGCTTTTTTATAGAGGAAGAAGCCATGCACGGCCATGCCCTGGCTGTGCATGGCTCATGCATGGCCTTAGTAGGGAGAGGCAGCCGCAGGGAAGGGCTGGAGCAGGGAATGGCGCGAGAAGTTGCTCCATGCAGCCGCGGGAAGAGTTTTAAAAAATCAAGAAGAAATAAAAAATGAAGATGGAAATTTTGCGAAGCAGCACTTGAGGAAAACGTGAATTGCGAGGCCACTTATTTCACTCTCCTCCCCTCTCAATTAAATGCATGCATGCGTCTATATTTACAAATGCAACTATGGAACCTTAATATGCCTTGGTAATGCTAGGAAATAGCACAAGACGACACAATTGCAGGTGTATTTTTGTGGTGCAATCATCCCCCATGCCTACCTTTTGCTAGTCCTTAGCAAAATAGTATTTAGAAATGTTATTAAGCTGAAGATTTTCTTCTGAGGCAACATAGGTGTTCTTATTGTTGGATATTGTGAGAACCAATTGTAGAGAAGACTATCAGTACTTTAAGTCTCACATGACAAAGATCATCTCTCGACTAACCAGGACTCTTGATATTTAAACCTTAAGTATGATTTCCAAGACCCAGGAGGTTTTTGCCATACTCAAGAGCTCCAGAGATTATGGTTTGTGCTTAATGAAGGATCAAGACTGACCAGATGAACATTAAGACTCAAGCCCAGGGTTTCATGAATTTTTAAGTAAAGTTTGGTCCCAATTTTAGCTCGTGTTTTCAGATTGACCCTTAAGATGATGGAAACTCAACTCCCATTTTCTGATATTTGTGGCTCAAAGAGAACAGGATAGAACCTTTTTTAGGGTAGCGACTTTGTGAGATATACTGACTTATTTGCATCTTTTTTCTTTTTTTTTTTTTTGAAACACGTGTCAGTATATCTCTTACAATTTTATTTGGAGGAGCACACTTTTCTTTTTGGTGGGAGAGTTTCTTTTTGGTAGAAAGAGTTTCTCCTAAACACAAGACCAAAACATGGGATGAAAAGTCTACCTGCACACACAGGTAAGGACTCCACCTTCCCTAATGAACACTAGGGTTGGATCTTATGTTCACCTGGTCTTTCCTGATATGTGTAGTGTGAACCAAGTTTACTTAAGCTCTCAAGTAGAAGCAAACCAACGAATCTTGTACTGGTGTCTCAGGTACAAGAATACGTCCTTAGTTAGGAGAGATTCCGATCTATCTTGTCAATGCTCAAGTGAATTAAGCTGAGCCTGAGCAAATCAAGCTTCTGTGGCCTGGAAAGTCTTCAAAATAGAGGTTGAATATCCATAAACACTTATTGTATTTTTGTTTCAGCTTTCAGATCATTACTAAACACCATTTTATTATTATTATTATTATATATATATTATATATATATTTTTTTTTTCTTTTTCTTTTTCTTTTTCTTGCATATTTATAAATAGGTGGGAACTGCATGATACCATAAAATACCCAGATCCTATGGATGCCTATCCACCCCCCCATGCCAAACAATGCTATGTCCTCATATGCATGCAGGGAAAGGTAGAGAAAGGACAAAAGATCAGGTAACGAGAGCTGAGGTGCAGGGTATACAGCAGGGTGGTAGGGTGGGTGGTGAAAGATCAGGCATTTTCTGGGACAAGAGTGTCCCAGGCGGGACAGAAAATAAGTCAGGAGGAAGCAGTTGGCCCTCAGATTGGCTGAGAAGGGGGGCTTCTTGGATAGATGGATCTAAAAGGGAATAGCCCCAGTGAGTAAGATGTGGGGTCAAGGTCCCAGTGTGGAGTTGCAAATCATCCTGATTTGGCGGGAAAGAAAGGGCAATCCAGTCTTCTAGAGTGTGGACCGGCGGTGAGTAGCCCGGAGATGACTCAGACCATGAGGTATGGGAAGCGGAGAAAACCTCATCAGAAGTTTGGTCAGGAGAAGGTACGGGAATAGGGAGGGATGGGGGAATGTCACAATATGTGTTGATCAGGTAGTCATCAGTGTTTATAGGTAATCCGCAGCAGTCCGAATAGGTCCCAAATAGTCCAATACCCGCACTAACGGCCATGTCCTCGTCAGACGTGTCATCCTTGATACAATCGCAATCAAAGTTCTTGGCTGCCTTGAAGATGTTAAGCTTGAGCTTTTTAGATCCAACGGCAATCTCAATACGGCCCGACTCACAGTCGACAAGGGCACGGGTTGTGGCCAAGAAAGGTTGACCAAGGATGATTGGACAATCAGAAAGTGAGCTAGGAACTTTCATATCTAGAACAAAAAAGTCAACAGGAAAACAGAGACTGTTGACCCTAACCACCACGTCTTCCACCACACCCTTTGGGATTTTGACAGAACGATCTGCCAACTGTAACGTGACAGGGGTGGGTTTCAGATTTCCCAAGGAGAATTTTTCAAGCATGATGGTTGGTATAAGATTTATGGAGGATCCTAGATCAAGCAGGGCACGGTTAAAGTTGCAGCCTTGGATGCTACAGGAAATAAGCGGTGTGCCCAGATCTTTCTGCTTCGGTGGTAGATTTGATAGTATAACACAACTCGCATGAGGTGAGAGAACCACTGGATTCTTGGTTTTCTTTGACTGTCGCCTAGGTGTTGTGTAGTCTTTGAAAAATCGGGCGACAGTAGGTATGTGGTCGATAGCCTCTAGCAGGGGTACCTTGATTTCTACATCACTGAACAAATTACGCAGGTTATCAAAGGCCTGCGTATCTTTCTTTTTGCCTTTTGGCTCCCTCAGTAGAGCCTTAAGGAATGGGACTGATTCTAGCAACAATTTGGGTGTATCGTCCTCTCGCGAATGCGGTGCGCATCCCAAATGAGAGGGCGATGAAGAAGATGGGCTAGGACCAGGTCGAGGTAGATCGACGATCTGCTTGCCGCTCCTTGTAGTGATAGCATTGGAAGATGCGGATCCAGTGGGATCATACGGCGGAGGAGGGTTCGCAGTAGGGACATAAGAGTGCGGTGCTGTAGTGGGATTAGCCTGAAATCCCAGCGGAATGCTCGGAGCTTGTAGAATTTGATGAACCTGCCCCTGAGAAGGTCGTACCTGTCGTTGAGGACCACAGGCTACAAAATTTCGTGGGTTTGGAACAGGTTGGGTGGGAAGAGTGCCCTGAGATTGAGTCGCCATGCGTAGTTGACTGATCTCAGCATTCTGCTGCGCCAATTGGTGCTGAAGAGAGGTCATGTTCTCTTCATGGCGCTTTGACATTTCCGTCATCATTCGCATCAATTTGTCGAGAGGATTTGATGCGTGTTCTGCTTACAGTAAGCAAGGTCCTGATGGCAAATTTGCCATAGGATTAGACTGGGCCCTTGGGATGACGGGTGTGGGACGGTCGCATTGGTCCACCCGCGGGGTTTTGGCACTGCAGGTTGTTGGACCATGCGAAGTTCGGATGATTGCGCCACCCTGGGTTATAAGTGGCAGAGAACGGGTTGTTCCCCATGTCGTAAGCATCTTTTATGCCAGAAGACGTGTCGACATGTAAGTATGCGTCCGAGCACACGGAGGCTTGGTCCTCCGTGTCGAAATACTGGCTCGCAGAAGCTAGTTCCACATGACTTACCGAGTCGCTCGACGCTACACTCGGTAAGGAAGGTCTTACGGGGTTTCTCGGGGTAAGACTGGTGTTGGAAGAATTTGGATTGTGACGAAGTGGTGAAGTGGGGGTGTTTGCCATAGAATGGGTGGGGTTGGCCAGAAGCTTGTCCAGCTTCTTGTGCATGACGGAGACTTCATCCAGTTTCTGTGCAATAAGGCTTAGATCAATGGATGAATAGGAGGGTCCCGTGTCAACTTCGTGGACATTTCGGGGCTAGCTGGTACGATTAAAGGCAACAATGGAAGCATTGTTCAATGAGTTTTCACTCATATTTTCAAACAATTCAAATGCTCCATTCTCATCTTTATTCATGAAATTTCCTCCGCAGGAAGCATCTGCAATCTGCTTCAAAGTCTCATTTAGCCCATAGTAGAAAATCTGGGCTATATGCCACTTAGGTAGACCGTGGTGCGGACACTTCCTGAGGAGGTCGTTATATCTCTCCCATGCCTTATGAAATTGTTAGCCATTTTGTTGCGTAAAAGAGGTAATAGCACGGCGAAGCGCATTGGTTCGCCCTATTGGGAAGAACTTCTTGAGAAACGCTGTTCGCATCTCTTCCCAAGAGTGGATGGTTCTCCCAAGGGTGCGTAACCACTGCGAAGCTTTGTCCCGCAATGAAAATGGGAACATTTTCATGAGGACTATAGGTAACCCGACATTTCTTGGTTTAACCGTTTCAGCCAGTCGGGTTAGGTCATCCAAGTGGAGAAAAGGATCTTCACTTGCAAGACCATGGAAGTGAAAATTTATTAGGCCAATTATGTTTGGTTTTAGTTCAAAGTCGTCCCCGCCCATGGGGACCCGAATTTGTCCTATGGTCTCTGTAGCAGCGAGATTCTGATAGGAGCTGAGAGACCTAAGCTCCTCTCGTTCGGGAGGGTTCTGCATTTCCTCCAATGTTTCCCGATTGGCCTCAATTCATTCATTATACATTTCCATTTGGGCTTGGAGGCAGGTTATGGGATCTAAGGCTCCACCACCTAGTGGGTTCTGAGGGCGGTTTCCTCCCTCAGGATTTGGGGGTGGGCGTGCAGCCATGTTTGTAGAGGAGGAGGACGATTCGGCTTGTTTTCTAAATTTATCAAGCAATTCAAACAGTTCAGGGTTTTGTGACCTCTTCCCAAACATGCACTACCGCAGGAAGAATTGGGGGGATAAGAAGGGAAAAGAGATGAGAGAAATGACGTCGCAAAGGTGCACTTGATGACAAATCAATACAGTCAAATTCCTAACCTCTACAGTGTGCCCTTAGACCTAAAGATCTAATTTACCTACTATCACGAACTACAGAACCGAATGTGAGCACCGCGGAACCACCAGGCCAGATTGAAAGGCCATTTTCCCCAGTCTTAGACACCCGATAGCACGCAGGAACTCTCACTAGCACATAGCCGCTACACGCAAGCAGTTAGACCTCCAATCCTTAGTAAGGGTCAAGTTACTACCAATTTTAGTTAGAGGCTTAGGGTCAAGTGCTTTTGGAATGTGAAGGGCATTGTTTGCGGGTAATGCCCAAGTGATTGATATTTAGAGTGTGTAAAACAAGCAAGCAACGGGGAAATCTCCCCGAATTGAAGTTTTTAATTGGTGAATAGCTTTTAGAGTTTCACTTTAAGTAGTATGAATTTTAGGATTTCTCTGAATTACCAATTCAACCAATCTCTGGGTTTTTGAGAGAATACAGGTTTTCTTCAAAGCCCAACAAACCCTTCTTCAATATCAATTGGTTAATGCATGCTACAATGCAATGGGCTTCCCTAAATGGAGATTTCTATGTGTGGATGCACGAATCAGTTTTAGATTTATGTGAAAGGGAGCCAAAGCACTTCAATTCAAGTGCTCCCAATCACCAAAAAGATTTCCACACAAGGCTCAATCAACAGATAAAGAAACTAAAACTGTTGGTATTGAAATATTCGAGATCGAATCTTAGGCAAGTTGAAAAGTCATGGTGGGGTTGGAATTAACTCAATTCCAAGTCTCCCTACCAAAAAGGTGATCCCAAATTGCTGGTAAGTGAGGCAAAGAGGTGTGGCAATCAATCTTTTTATTGCCTCAAAGAATACTTCACCGGCGAAAAATTCAAGAATCAAAATTCTTGGATTTTCGCTATGCGAAGTAGGGCGGGAAATCCTGGGGCGGTGGGAGTGAGGGCAATCAATCAAACAAGTGAATTTTAATCCACTTGCCCCAAGAGATCCCAAGAAGTTTTTCTAGTTTTTTTTTTAGTTTTTAGTTTTTTTTTTATTAAGGTTACAAGTTAACCTAGGTTGCTAAGAAAAGAAAACCTACTTGTTCGGCAACGTGTGCGAAGATCCAATGCGATGTCGACGTCTTCACGCTTTCGTTCCCGCCTTGGATCTGCTCACGTCTCCGACTTCATCTACCTTCTTCTTGCAACAGGTTCACTTGCACACCAAAAATAGAGACACCTGTGAAGAGAGAAGAGAAAAAATTACAGGAATGGAGTAAAAACTTACTTGAAGGTGCACTTCCCCGGCAACGGCACCAGAAAAGGTGTGGTGTCGGATCCGAATAGGTTGTTAATATGGTGATTTTATCGTTTAAGTGTGTATAATGGTTAACCTAAATCGGACCTAACCATCTCTTTACAAAATTTTTAACCTGGCCTACTTGATTTTATCTTGGTTACTTTTAGGCCCAGGGTCGAACTTAGGGAAGTGGGGTTACAAGTCGAGTTTCTACGCCTTTCCTACAACGAGTCTCTTTCATTCGTTTATTGTGTTTTTTGGTGTTTTTCTATTTAGATTTTTTTTTGGTAATCTTTGTCCTTGAGGCACACCCTCAAAATTAAGTTCTTGGCTTTGAGCCAAAACAGGGTTCCAAAACTAGTCTTGCTATTTGCAAGAAAGGGTACCTGTAAGTTAAGGATTATCTTTTCTCTTTTATATATATTTTTTATCTTTTTACTAACAGGAAAGTGAAATAGAAATAAAGTAAATATAGTGTATATATATATGTATATATTATATATGTATAAAGGGGTGGGGGTGGAGGCGGAGATGGAGTGTAGCACGGTGTCGAGTCGGTCGTCGTCTAGAAAGACGCAACCAACAGGACGAGGTGCCGCATGGAGTGTGGGATGGATGGTGGAAGATGTATGTGACCACGCTTTTTGTACGCGTGTATCGGGGAATATCAGCAATTGGTGTAGATATTCCCGCGATACCACATATGGTAAATAATGTGAAAAAAAATATATATATATGTATGTAAATATATCTATATATATATGGTTATAAATATATAGGTATATATATATGTATATTTCTATAGGTGTATATATATGTATATATATATATACAAGTATATGTATATATGTATGTAGCTATATAAGTATATATGTATATGTATATATATAAATATATGTATGTAAATATATATATATATATAAGTATATATATATATATATATATGTATGTATTTATATGTATATGTATGTATATGTATATATATATGTATATATAGTTATATAGATATAAATGTATATACGTATGTATGTATGTATGTATATATATATATATATATATGTATGTATGTATAAGTATATGTATATATATGTATGTATAAGTATATGTGTATATATATATGTATATATATATATAAGTATATAGATGTATATATATATATATGTGTGTGTATGTATATAGACTAATACATATTTGTATAAGTACTAATATATGTATAGATATATGTATATAAGTATATGTATATATGTAAAAATATATATGTATATATATATATATAGATATATATGTATATAGATATATGTATATATATATGTATGTATACTAATACATAAGTATATAAGAACTACTATATGTATAAATATAAATATAAATATATGTATATATATCAATATATATATGTATACGTATATATATATATGTATATGATAGAGTATAGGTGTGTGTGTGTATGGAAGTGTGAGTGTATGTGTGTGTAAGTGTCGGTAAAGAGAGTGCTGTGAGTGTTGTGAGAGAGAGAGAGAGAGCAGGAGAGATGGCGCTGTTAAGGCATCTGGAGCTTCATCGCGCCGTCTGGAGTCCTATGTGTGCGCGTAGGTGCATATGCGCGCAGAGGTCATGCGCTGGAGGGAGTGGCGCGGAGAGGAGGGGCCGCAGCGCACAACACTGCGCGGAGAGGTGTACGCGGGCGAGTGAAGCGAGTGATGTGGGCGTACGCGGGCTGGCAGATGTGCGGGTGGGCACGCGTGACGACGAAGGCTGGTTGAGGCGTGCCGGGTGACCGGTTAAGTGAGAAGCTCACTAGTCACCCCACTGTAGCCACAGTGTCGTGCAGACTGGCGTGAACAATGGCTACAGTGTAAGGCCACCCCACGCAACCGGGAGCGGGAGGTGCTGTGAATGCGGACGGCTCGGCGTGCGTGGTGGAGTGGCTTTGGCTAGTGGCTTGCGGGCGGGATGTCGTGGCAGAGCATGCGGAGAGAGCTGCTGGCAGCGCGGTGGAGGGCGAGGGCGACTTGCTACTTTCGCAGAGGCTTACGGGTGCTGGCAGGGGTGCGGTGAAGCGTTGCTGGCCGTTGCAATGGCGCATGGTGGTCGGTTGCGGAAGAGAGAGCGCGACAGGGTGCGTGGAGAAGCTGGAGGCAGAGGCGCCTGCAGGCGTGCGCGGAAGGCGAGGGTAGCCTATAGGCTTGCGCGGAAAGAGGTGGTGAGGTTGCTGCGTGCGGCTACTGCTACCGCCTTGCTGGAGCTTTGAGCTTCAAGCTTGAAGCCTGCAGTAATGGTTGAAGTGGCGTGGAAGGTGAAAACAGTGAAGAAGGCCACCACGCCCATTGGCTCTTTGAAGAGCTGGGCGGTGGTGGTTTCACGGTGGTGGGTGCTCACCACAGTGAAGACTCCTATCCACCAGGTGTCTCCGAGGAGGACCGGCGTGTGAAGGGAGAGGGAGGAGACGGTGGCCTGGAAGGAGAAGTGCTGTGGGTTCTTTTGGAGTGGAGGACCAGGCTGGCTTTTGCAAAGGAGGAGCCGTGGCTTTTTTATAGAGGAAGAAGCCATGCACGGCCATGCCCTGGCTGTGCATGGCTCATGCATGGCCTTGGTAGGGAGAGGCAGCCGCAGGGAAGGGCTGGAGCAGGGAATGGCACGAGGAGAAGTTGCTCCATGCAGTCGCGGGAAGAGTTTTAAAAAATCAAGAAGAAATAAAAAATGAAGATGGAAATTTTGCGAAGCAGCACTTGAGGAAAACGTGAATTGCGAGGCCAGTTATTTCACTCTCCTCCCCTCTCAATTAAATGCATGCATGCATCTATATTTACAAATGCGACTATAGAACCCTAATATGCATTGGTAATGCTAGGAAATAGCACAAGACGACACAATTGCAGGTGTATTTTTGCGGTGCAATCACCTGCAGAAACATACACACACACACACACTCTCGTACACACACCCACTCACTTATACACTACTATATACTTATATATATACATATATATATTTATATATATATATATTTATATACATATATATATATATATACATACATATATTTATACATATATATATATATATATCTACATATATCTATATAATTATACTAATATATCTATATACATATATACATATCTATAACTATATACATACATTACTATATATATTTATATCTATACCTATATATAGTTATATATACATACATATATATCTAATTATAAATATATATATATATATATATATACATGCATCTATCTGTACATATATTTACATATCTAAATATATATATACATATATATATATATATATATATACACACATATATAACTACATATACACCTATATAATTATAACCATATCTATATATATACATATAGATATATATTTACATATATACATATATATATATTTTTTCATATCACCTACCACACGTTGTATCGTAGGAATATCTGCACTAGTTGCTGATATTCCCCGATACACGCATACAGGAAGCGTCTTCACACACATCTTCCACCTATCCATCCTACACTCCACGCGGCACTTCGTCCTGTTGGTTGCGTCTTCCTAGACGACGATCAACTCGACACCGTGCTACACACCATTTCCACCTCCACCCTCACCCCTATACACACATATAATATATACACATATATATACTATATTTACTTTATTTCTGTTTCTCTTTCCTACCATTAAAAAGATAAAAAAAATATACAAAAGAGAAAAGATAATCCTTGACTTGCAGGTACTCAGTCTTGCGAATAGCAAGACCAGTTTTGGAACCCTAATTTGGCTCAAAGCCAAGAGCTTGATTTGGAATGTGTACCTTAAGGACAAAAGTTATCAGAAAAAAAATCTTAAATAGAAAAACATCAAAAACATAATAAACAAACGGAAGAGATTCGTTGTAGGAAGGGCGTAGAAACTTATTCACCTCTAATCCCACTTCCCTGAGTTCGACCTTGGGCCTAAAAGTGACCAAGATAAAGTCAAGTAGGCCGAGATAAAAATTTTGTAAAAAGATGGTTAGGCTCGATTTAGGTTAACCATTATACTCATTTCAACGATTAAATCATCATATTAACACAACCTATCAGGGCCCGACCACACTTTTTCTGGCGTCGTTGCCGGGGAAGTGCGCATTCAAGTAAGTTTCTACTCCATTCCTTTAATTTTTCTCTTCTCACACCCTTCACTTCATGGGTGTTTCTGTTTGTTGGTGTGCAGGTGAACCAGTTGCAAGGAGAAGGCAGGTAGACGAAGTCGGAAACGTGGGCAGATCCAAGGCGGGAACGAGAGCGTGAAGATGCCGGCACTACACTGGAGCTTCGCACACGTTGCTGAACAAGTAGGTCTTTCTTTCTTAGCAACTTAGGTCAACTTGTCACCTTAATAATAAAAAAAAAAAATTAAAAACATTTCTTTGGATCTCTTGGGGCAAGTGGATTAAAAATCACTTGTTTGATTATTTGTCATCACTCTCACCACCCCGAGATTTCCCGCCAAATTTCGCATAGCGAAAATCCAAGAATCTTGATTCTTGAATCTTTCGCGGTGTGAAGTATTCTTGGAGGCAAAGATAAATAGATTGATTGCCATCCCTCTTTGCCTCATTTATCTGCAATTCGAGATCACCTTTTTGGTGGGGAGACTTGGAATTGAGTTGATTCCAACCCCACCATGACCTTTCACGTGTCTAAGATTCGATCCCGAATACTTCAACCCTAACAATTTGATTTTCTTTATCTTATGAGCCTTGTGTGTGGAAATTATTTTGGTGATTGGGAGCACTTGAATTGAAGTGCTTTGGCTCCCTTTTACACTAATTTAAAATTGATTCGTGCATTCACACATAGAAATCTCCATCTAGGGAAGCCCATTGCATTTTAGCATGCATTAACCAACTGACATTGAATAAGGATTTGTTGGGCTTAGAAGAAAACTTGTATTCTCTTAAAACCCGGAGATTAGTTGAATTGGTAATTCAGCGAAATCCTAAAATCCATACTACTTAAGACTAAATTCTAAAAACCATTCACCAATTAAAACTTCAATTTGGGGAGATTTCCCCATTGCATGCTTGGTTTACACACTCTATAAAATCAACCACTTGGGCATTACCCGTAAATAACGCCCTTCACATTCCAGAAGCACTTGATCCTAAGCCTCTAACTAAAACTAGTAGCAACTTGACCCTAAGGATTGGAGGTCTAACTACCTGCGTGTAGCGCCTACGTGCTGGTGAGGGTTCCCGCGTGCTATCGGGTGTCTAAGACTGGGGCAAACAGCCTTTCAATCTGGCCCGGTGGTTCCGCGGTGCTCACATTCGGTTCCGTAGGTCGTGATAGTAGGTAACTTAGATCTTTAGGTCTAAGGGCACACTGTAGAGGTTAGGAATTTGATTGTATTGATTTATCATCAAGTGTACCTTTGTGGCGTCATTTCTCTCATCTCTTTTCCCTTCGTATCCCCCCAATTCTTCCTGCGGTAGTGCATGTTTGGGAGGAGGTAACAAAACCCTGAACTGTGTGAATTGCCTGATAATTTTAGAAAAGAAGCTGAATCGTCCTCCTCCTCCTCAAACATGGATGCACGCCTACCCCCAAATCCCGAGGGAGGAAACCGCCCTCAAAACCCACCAGGTGGTGGAGCCTTGGATCCCATAACCCGCCTCCAAGCCCAAATGGAAATGTATAATGAACAAATTGAGGCCATTAGGGAAACATTGGAGGAAATGCAGAACCCTCCCGAATGGGAGGAGCCTAGGTCTCTTAGCTCTTATCAGAATCCGGCTGCTACAGAGACCATAGGACAAATTCGGGTCCCCATGGGGGGGGCAACTTTGAACTGAAACCTAACATAATTGGCCTGATAAATTTTCACTTCCATGGTCTTGCAAGTGAAGATCCTTTTCTCCACTTGGAAGACCTAACCCGATTGGCTGAAACTGTTAAACCAAGAAATATTCTGTTACCTATAGTCCTCATGAAAATGTTCCCATTTTCATTGCGCGATAAAGCGTCGCAGTGGTTACGCACCCTTGGGAGAACCATCCACTCTTGGGAAGAGATGCGAACAGCGTTTCTCAAGAAGTTCTTTCCAATCAGGCAAACCAATGCGCTTCGCCGTGCTATCACTTCATTTACGCAACAAAACGGGAAACAGTTTCATGAGGCATGGGAGAGATATAATGACCTCCTCAGGAAGTGTCCACACCACGGTCTGCCTAAGTGACATATAGCCCAGATTTTCTACTATGGGCTAAATGAGACTTTGAAGCAGATTGCAGATGCTTCCTGCGGAGGGAATTTTATGAATAAAGACGAGAATGGAGCATTCGAATTATTTGAAAACATGAGCAAAAACTCAATGAACAATGCCTCCATTGTCTCCTTTAATCATACAGCCAGCCCCGTAATGTCCATGAAGTTGACACGGGACCCTCCCATTCATCCACAGATCTCAGCCTTATCTCACAGAAATTGGATGAAGTCTCTGTCGTGCACAAGAAGCTGGACGAGCTTCTGGCCAACCCCGCCCGTTCTATGGCAAACACCCCCACCTCACCACTTCGTCACAATCCCAATTCTTCCAACACCAGGCTTATCCCAAGAAACCTTGTAAGACCTTCCTTATCGAGTGTCACGCCAAGAGATTCGGTAAGTCATGTGGATTTGGCTTCTGCAAGCCAGTATTTTGATATGGAGGACCAAGCCTTCGTGTGCTCGGATGCGTATTTACATGCGGACGCGTCTTCTGGCATAGAAGATGCTTACGCCATGGGGAACAACCCGTTCTTTGCCACTTATAACCCAGGGTGGCGAAATCATCAAAACTTCGCATGGTCCAACAACCCGCAGTGACAAAACCCCGTAGGTGGACCAATGCGACCGTCCACACCTGTCATCCCTAGGGCCCAGTCTAACCCTATGGTAAATCTGCCATCGGGTCCTTGCGTACCGTAAATAGAACACACATCAAGTCCTCTTGATAAATTGATGCGAATGATGACGGAAATGTCAAAGTGCCATGAAGAGAACATGACCTCTCTTCAGCACCAATTGGCGCAGTAGAATGTTGAGATTAGTCAACTACGCATGGCGACTCGATCTCAGGGCACTCTCTCAACCCAACCTGTTCCCAACCCGCGAAATTTCGTACCCCGTGGTCCTCAACCACAGGCACGACCTTCTCAAGGGCAGGTTCATCAGATTCTACAAGCTCTGAGCATTCCATCGGGATTTCAGGCTAATCCTGCTGCAACACCTCACTCTTATGTCCCTATTGCAAACCCTCCTCCTCCTTATGATCCCACTGGACCCGCATCGTCCAATGTGATCACTACGAGGAGCAGTAAGCAGACCGTCGATCCGCCTTGACCTGATCCTGGCTCGTCTTCTTCATCGCCCTCTCATTCGGGATGCACACCGCATTTGCGAGAGGACGATACTCCCAAATTAGTGCCAGAATTAGTCCCATTCCCTGAGGCTCTATTGAGGGAGCCAAAAGGCAAAAGGAAAGATACTTAGACCTTTGATAACCTGCATAATTTGTTCAGGGATGTTGAAATCAAGGTACCCCTGCTCGAGGTTATCGACCACATACCTACTGTCGCCCGACTTTTCAAAGACCACACAACACCCAGGCGACAGTCAAAGAAAACTAAGAATCCGGTGGCTCTCTCACCTCATGCGAGTTGTGCTATATTGTCAAATCTACCACCGAAGCAGAAAGATCCGAGCACACCACTTATTTCCTTAGCATCCAAGGCTGCAATTTTGACCGTGCCCTGCTTGATCTAGGATCTTCCATCAATCTTATACCAACTATCATGCTCGAAAAATTTTCCTTGGGAAATCTGAAACCCACCCCTGTCACGTTACAGGTGGCAGATCGTTCTGTCAATATTCCAGAGGGTGTGGTGGAAGACATGGTGGTTAGGGTCAACAGTCTCTGTTTTCTTGTTGACTTTCTTGTTTTAGATATGGAAGTTCCTAGCTCACTTTCTGATTGTCCAATCATCCTTGGTTGACCTTTCTTGGCCACAGCCCATGCCCATATCAATTACGAGTCGGGCTGTATCGAGATTGCCATTGGATTTGAAAAGCTCAAGCTTAACATCTTCAAGGCAGCCAAGAACTTTGATTGCGATTGCATCGAGGATGACACGTCTGACGAGGACGTGGCTGTCAGCGCGTGTATCGGACTACTTGGGACCTATTCTGACTGCTGCGGACTGCCTTTAAACACTAGCGATTGCCTGACCGACACATATTGTGACGTTCACCCATTCCTCCCTATTCCCGTACCTTCTCCTGGCCAGACTTCTGACAAGATTTTCTTCACTTCCCATACCTCGTGGTCTGAGTCATATCCAGGCTACTCACCGCTGGTCCACACCCTTGAAGACCGGATTTCCCTTTCTTTCCCGCCAAATCAGGCGGAGTTGCAACTCCACACTGGGACCTTGAGCCCGCATACTACTCACTGGGGCTATTCCTTTTTGGATCCATCCATCCAAGAAGCCCCTCTTCTTGGCCAATCTGAGGGCCAACTTCTTCCTCCTGACTTGTTTTCTGATTCGCCTGGGACACTCTCATCCCAAGAAATGCCAGACCTTTCACCATCCACTCCCGAGCTGAAAGAGTTGCCTAGTACACTTAAGTATGTTTTCCTGGGACCAAATGAAACACTCCCCGTAATCATTAGTTCAAAATTGACCAGGGAGCAAGAGTGCAAATTAACTGAGGTCCTTATGGAACACAAGGCAGCCATTGGATGGTCTTTATCAGACTTATCTGGCATTAGCCCCTCCTACTACACTCACCGTATATATACGGAGGAGGAGGCTCGACCTTCCCACGAGATGCAGCTACATCTCAACCCTAACATGCAGGCGGTCGTTAAGGAAATTATTAAGTGGCTGGATGTGGGTATAATCTACCCGATCAGAGATATCCCCTGGGTGAGCCCGATTCACGTCGTGCCCAAAAAGGCGAGACTCACCATCCGTGTCAATGACAGGGGCGAATCCATCCCTACACGCACTCCTACATCTTGGAGAGTGTGTGTAGATTATAGGGAACTCAATGCTGCAACTAAGAAAGATCACTTTCCGCTACCTTTCATTGACCAAATCCTGGAGCGGTTAACAGGAAATAAATTTTTCTGTTCCTGGATGGATTCTTAGGATATAACCAGGTGGCAATTGACCCTCGAGACCAAGAGAAAACCACTTTTACCTGCCCCTTTGGCACCTTTGCATTTAGAAGGATGTCGTTCAGACTTTGTAACGTGCCAGCAACTTTCTAGAGATGTATGTTGGTGATATTTCATGACATGGTAGGTGACTTTCTCGAGGTCTTCATGGATGACTTTCGATCTTTGGACCATCTTTCGATGACTGCCTTGCCAACCTGACCCGTATCCTTAGGAGATGTATTGATGTAAACCTCGTGCTTTCTTGGGAAAAAGGTCATTTTATGGTACACGAAGGAATTGTTCTCGAGCATATCATCTCCGATAGGGGTATCGAGGTTGACAGAGCTAAGCTTGATGTAATTGCTGATTTACCTGTAACTGGCTCTGTCAAACAAATCCGCTCCTTCCTGGGACACGTCGGTTTCTATAGAAGATTCATCAAAGATTTCTCCAAGATTTCTTGACCTTTAACTCATCTCCTATCGACCAACGTACCCTTTGATATGGGCCCCGAATGCATACGAGCATTCACGCAGCTGCATAATGCTGTCACCAAGGCCCCTATTCTCTAGCCACCTGATTGGTCCCTCGACTTTGAACTCATGTGTGACGCTTTCGACCTTGTAGTCGGAGCCATCCTGGGAAAAAGACGCAATAGACACCCCTTCGTGGTGTACTATGCCAGTAAGACGTTGGACAAGGCCCAGCGTAATTATACTACCACTGAGAAAGAACTACTGGCGGTCGTCTTTGGGCTGGAGAAATTCTTCTCTTACCTTCTGGGCTCACATGTTATTGTTTTCACTGATCACGCGGCCATTCGCCATCTCATGCACAAGAAGGATGCCAAGCCCAGACTGATTCGTTGGATCCTTCTGCTCCAAGAATTTGACATTGAGATCCGCGATAAGGTCGAAGCCCAGAATGTTGTGGCTGATCATCTTTCTAGACTGGACCCTGACCATATTGGACTTACTCTGCCGATTAATGAGATTTTTCCTGATGAGCACCTATTGGCAATTAATGTGGCAAGTGGACCATGGTATGCCGACATTGCCAATTACCTTGCTTCTGGATCCCTTCCACGTGGCTAGCCTAAAAACCAGTGCGAGCGTCTCATGGCAGAAGCAAAGTATTATTTCTGGGATAATCCACTTCTTTTTCGAATAGGTGCTGATCAAATCATCCGTCGCTGTACTCCTGACAGCGAATTCCCCAGTGTGCTATCCTTCTGCCACGATCAGGCCTGTGGAGGCCATTTCTCTGGGAGGAAAACTGTAGCCAAGGTGTTGCAGTGCGGTTTCTTTTGGCCCTCCCTTCACCAAGATGCACACAAGTATGCCAAGCATTGCACTAGGTGTCAGTCATTAGGGTCAATGTCACATTATGACATGATGCCCTTACAACCCATCCTAGCTGCGGAAATCTTCGACATTTGGGGAATTGATTTCATGGGTCCCTTTCCTCCTTCCAACGGCTTCGAATTTATCCTCTTGGCTGTTGATTATGTTTCGAAATGGATCGAGGCTATTCCCACGCGCTGTGCTGACCATGTTATATCCACTCGATTTGTCAAAGACCACATCTTTGCATGCTTTGGGATCCCTCAATCTATTATCTCGGATGGAGGAAGCCACTTTACCCATGCTTCTTTTCGGGCACTTTTGAGGAAATACGGAGTCCACCATCGTATCGCATACCCGTATCATCCTCAGACGAACGACTAGGCAGAGGTGTCGACCCGACAAATCAAGCAAATTATCCAGAAAATGGTTCGGCCTAATCGTAAGGATTGGTCCAACAAGCTGATTGATGCACTTTGGGCATATTGGACCGCTTTCAAGGATCCCCTTGGTATGTCTCCTTATAGAATCATTTACGGGAAGCCTTGTCATTTGCCCATGGAGTTGGAACACCGCGCTTATTGGGCGATTCACCAATGTAACCTCAACCCAGACCTGTGTGGTCGAGAAAGGAAACTCCAACTCCAGGAGTTGGAAGAGCTTCGTTGTGAAGCCTATGATTCTACCTTAACTTTCAAGCAACGCACTAAGGTTTTTCACGACAGCCATATTCGGCGGAAGGAATTTGAGCCATCTCAGCAAGTTTGGCTCTACAATGCCCGGCTTAAATTCTTTCCTGGGAAATTGAAGTCCAAGTGGACTGGTCCTTTTCTGGTCTCGAGACCATTTCCCAACGGGGCCATTGAGATTGAAGATCCCAAATCTGGGCATAAATTTACGGTCAATGGGTAGCGTTTGAAACCCTATCTTACTCATGAACCTGCCCCCGTTGGAGAAACTGTTGCCCTGCTGGAGGGTAACTAATTTTGTGCCTCATTTGGAGTCCAGTTGGGGACGTTAAATTCAGTGCTCGTTTGGAGGCACCCCAACAACACTCTGCCGCTGTCACGCTCACTTCACTTTTCACCTCACCACCCACCATCCACCCACCCTACCACCTTGCTATATACCCTGCACCTCAACTCTCGTTACCTGATCTTTCGCCCTTCCTCTACCCTAACCTGCATGCATATGAGGACATAGCATCGTTTGGCATGGGGGGTTGGATAGGCATTGATGAGAACCTCATCATGAGCCATAACTAGCTCATTTTGACCTAATACAAAGGATAAAAGCTCCTACATAACTTAGCAAAGGGCTTAATTGAGGAATAAGTGTTCTGAGAAGAAAACATGAAATAAAGGTTAAAAACTGCAATTTCACCATTGCAGTACATAAACGGAATTTCTCAGAGACCGAACATAGGTCAAATGATCTAAATAAGATAAAAAGTGGGTTGAATCAATCAGAAATGGGTTCATGAGCAATTTAAGAATTAAATGACATTCTGTAACCCTAAAACAAACCCACTTCAATTCACGAGGTTCGAGGCAAAGTAAAAATGGAATAAACCTCATAGAAAAATAATCTCTAGGGTTTAGGACCTTCAATTTGGCCTGGGAACCCATTTTGACCTACATTGAGAACCATGCCCAATTAACAACTTAATTTGAGTTTTTGCATAATTTGACCAGTCAAACAAGGTTTAATCTAGAAATAAAATTCACCATCCGAATCCTTAAGTCCTAATTAGTCATGTATAAAAACTTGAGTCTAAGAAGAAACCTTCTTGACCAACTTTACACTTTGGTCCTCATATATTTACTTTTTGGCCCTCAACTTTTGAACCCTCACATTTTAGCCCCTAACTCTCCATCGTTCTTTGCATTTAGGTCCCTCCTGCAAAACCTGAGTATCACCATGCTCCAGCGACCTTGCACGGAGCATGGCACCGCGCAAGGTGTGGGGGGGACCTGCCAAGTCAAATGGGGGTGCCCTGCGTCGTCAGCCGTTGTAGGAGCACCCCCCTGAGTGCTGCAACCACCCATACAGGCCGTACGAACGCACGGACGGTATGGGTCTCCTTCCTCCGGCGTCCTCCGGCGAGGGAGGCATGTCGCCTCCCTCCGCCCTCCTCTCCGTCTCTACCTCTATAAAAACCCCACAAGCTCTGTCGTTCTCCTCAGCTCGGATCTGATGGAGATACCCCCTCACTTCCTCTCTTCCCACTCCGACAGACGTCCCCTTGCTCCGGCGGTTTCTCCTCCTCCTCCTCGTCGCTCTGCTGCAATACCAGCAGCAGGGCCACCTCCCTAATCTTCCTCCGCATCGCGCAATACTAGCGTACGCTGCCTCTGCCCCGTCGTCGCCGCCGTCCTCCCCTACTGGGCACCTTCTTCTCCGGCGATAGCAGGTACAGCCGTCCGCCTCCTCGCCCCCTTCATCCCTTTAGTTAGGTTAGAACTACTTCCCTGCCTCCTCTCTCTCTTTTCCCCCTGCTATTTTTATCTAATTACCCCTCGACCGCGCCTAATCACCCTCACCTTCTCCATCTCCGGCCAAACTCCGGCGACTCGCTCCCGTCATTCCACCACCCCACACGACTCGCCGACCCTCACAGAACCTCCGCCTCCTCACCCTGATCAACCTCCGCCCTTCCACTTCCCACCAATTGCCCTCTGCAGACCCACCGACCAAACCCATCTCTCAACCTGCAGTTTGACCTAGGGCGGCCCTTAGGCTCCGCCCCGCCACCTGCAGACCCCCCGACCACCTTCGCCGTGCTACGGCGAAGGTCCTCCGCATATCTGATTAGGCCGAGAGGCCGTTTCTCTGTGAGCAGGTACTTCGCTCACCGCCGCCATTGCTGAGTGAAGCAGCTTCTTCGACCTGCTCCTCCAGGCGCGCCACGCCCAGGTCAAACTCCCAGGCTGCGCGGGGCATCTCCGCAAAGAAGTCCCAGGCTGCAGTTGGGGCAAAGCCTTCGCGTGGAGCCTCGGTTGTGCGGTGCCTCCTCCGCGCGGGCGTCCAATTGGGGTGGGACATTTAGTCCCACCTCGGAAACTCACTGAGGCGAGCGGGCGCTTAAAGGTAAAAAGTGCCTTAAGCTGTTCGCCTCAGATCATGGGGTGAGGTCCCCTTCACCCGCCCGATTACCCGGCCTCGTCCGCGCTCACGCCCCGCGGACCTGGCCCGACCCGATTAGCCCGACCTGTACTCGGCCACCACCGCACGCCGGTGGGCCTAGACCCGGCCTCGACCCGCATACCCGATTAACCGGTTGCTGTGAGAGAGCTTTCCTAAGAGCGAATTCTGAGAGAGAGAGACGCGGGGGGATGGTGGAATAGGTTTTGCCCTCTGACGAAAACCTTAAGTGTGTAGGCACAGGTGAAGAAGAAGAAGGAAGCTAGGAGACACTGTAGCAGCAGCAGTTTAAGTCGTCTGATTGGAAAATCAGACGACGTCCTGAAGGCAAAGAAGAAGAAGAAGAAAAGAAGAAACAGGACCGCAGCAAAGAAGAGAGAAGACAAGAAGAACACGAGAAGAAAATCTGAAGAAAGAAAGAGAAGCAAGAAAAGAAGAAGAAGAACACAGGAAGAACAAAAGAAAGAAGATTCAAGAGCCAAAGAGAAGAGAAGACAAAGAGGAAGAAAGAAGAGAAGAAGAAGAAGCCAAATTTCCATATCTCTCTCTCTCTGTCTTTATTTTTGTAATAAGAAATACTGTACTTCTAGAATACAACTTGCTCCCTGAGTTCGACCTCGGGAACTCTTTTATTTTCGAGTAATAAATTGTAATAATGGCAATGACTATCTGTACTACAACGTAATTTCTGTAACAAAACAACAAAACATAGTCACAGAATGGCCGTTATCAGGCATCCATAGGACTGGGCATTTTATGGTATCATGTAGTTTCCATCTATCTATAAAAAAAAAAAGGTGTTTAGTAATGATCTGAAGGCTGAAACAAAAATACAATAAGTGTTTATGGATATTCAACCACTATTTTGAAGACTTTCCAGGCCACAGAAGTTTGATTCGCTCAGGCTCGGCTTAATTCACTTGAGCATTGAAAAGATAGATCGGAATCCCTCCTAACTAAGGATGTATTCTTGTACCTGAGACACTAGTACAAGATTCGTTGGTTTACTTCTACTGTGAATCCCACCATTGCCCAGCTCATCAAAGAGCAGGTGGGCATGGTGGTTCTCCTCTCTGTTTCGTCGTTCCAACCCATCGCCGCCATTGACAGGAGCTTCAAGCTCGGAAGCTCAAGCAGAAGCAGCGGCAGCCAGCAGCAGCGCAGGCCACCACGCACCTCAGGTGCCTGTTCCGCGTGCTTTGTGCGCGCCAGTAGGTCTCCCTCGCCCCTCCCCACGCACCCTATCGCAAGGCTCCGCCCACGGCCCAGCCAGTTTTGCGTGCGCCAGTCGGTCAACTTTTTGCCCTTGTACTGTAGCTGCGATGTCACGTTGCTACAGTGCGGTGACAGGAAAGTTTCTCACTTATCCGGTCACTGGGCACTCTCTCTCCTCACTGCAACTGTCGCCAGCCCTCGCCCGCGCCTCTCCCTGCGCCTACTCCAGCGCCTGCTCTCGCGTCTACACCCGCCTGCTTCAGTGCCCGCTTCTTCGCCCGCACCTGCCTCACCGCTCAGCGTGGTGCACTGCGGTCCCTCCCTTTTGCGTGAGCGCGCCCCATCGTGCGCCTACATGCCTGTGCTTGCGCGTTGGTATCAGACGTCGACCGCTGCATCCAGATGGCTTAACTCCCTGCACCTCTTCACTCTAGCAGACGCTCTCTCTCTCTCTCTCTTTCTCACAGCACTCTCTCACTCCCTCCTGCAGACACATACACACACACACACACTCTCGTACACACACCCACTCACTTATACACTACTATATACTTATATATATACATATATATACATATATATATTTATGTACATATATATATTTATATACATATATATATATTTATATATGTATATATTTATATATATATACAGATATCTATACATATATTAGTACCTATATAACTAAGTATTAGTATACATACATATATGTATATATACAAATATACATACATATATACATATACCTATAACTATAAATACATAAATATATATATCTATCTACATATATCTATATAATTATACTAATATATCTTTATACATATATACATATCTATAACTATATACATATATATATATATATACCTATATATAGTTATATATACATACATATATATCTAATTATAAATATATATATATATATACATACATCTATCTATAAATATATTTACATATCTATATATATATACATATATATATATATATACATATATAACTACATATACACCTATATAATTATAACCATATCTATATATATACATATAAATATATATTTACATATATACATATATATATTTTCATATCACCTACCACACGTTGTATCGTGGGAATATCTGCACCAGTTGCTAATATTCCCCGATACACGTGTACAGGAAGCATCTTCGCACACATCTTCCACCCATCCATCCTACACTCCACGCGGCACTTCGTCCTGTTGGTTGCGTCTTCCTAGACGACGATCAACTCGACACAGTGCTACACACCATTTCCACCTCCACCCCCACCCCTATATACATATATAATATATACACATATATATACTATATTTACTTTATTTCTGTTTCTCTTTCCTGCCATTAAAAAGATAAAAAAAATATACAAAAGAGAAAAGATAATCCTTGACTTGCAGGTACTCAGTCTTGTGAATAGCAAGACCAGTTTTGGAACCTTAATTTGGCTCAAAGCCAAGAACCTGATTTTGAGGGTGTACCTCAAGGGAAAAAATAATCAGAAAAAAAATCTTAAATAGAAAAATGCCAAAAACATAATAAACTAACGGAAGAGATTCATTGTAGGAAGGGCGTAGAAACTTATTCACCTCTAATCCCACTTCCCTGAGTTCGACCCTAGGCCTAAAAGTGACCAAGATAAAATCAAGTAGGCTAGGTTAAAAATTTTGTAAAAAGATGGTTAGGCTTGATTTAGGTTAACCACTATACTCATTTCAATAATTAAATCATCATATTAACACAACCTATCTGGGCCCGACCAGATACACACAGAGTCTCTATCCCCACCCTGTACCGTGAAGGTAGATCCTTTACCTGAGGCGGGACATCTCAACTTAAACCCTCAATCCAAAAGGCTCCTGAGTTGGAGTTGAAACCCCTCTCGAGCACATTGAAATATGCTTTCTTTGGCCCTAATGACACGCTCCCCGTTATTATCTCGTCTGCATTATCTGAATTGCAAGAGGGAGCCCTGCTTGAGTGTTTACAAAGGCATAAGGAAGCAATTGCCTGGTTAATTACTGATATTAAGGGTGTTGATCCCTCTCTTTACATGCATCATATATACGCAGACGAGTCCGTGAAACCTTTCTGAGACTTGCAGAGAAGGCTCAACCCAAATATGCGGGAGGTTGCTAAAAAGGAGGTTCTGAAATGGTTGGATGCAGGGATTATCTATCCCATTTCAGATAGTAAATGGGTCAATCCTATTCATGTAGTACCCAAAAAGGTAGGAATCACTGTGGAGGAGAATGACCAGAGAGATCTGGTGACCATTAGACCCTCAACTGGTTGGAGGGTCTGCATTGATTACCACCGTTTAAACACGGCTACCCAAAAAGACCATTTCCCCTTACTGTTTATCGATCAAATTTTGGAACGACTGGCGGGGAACAAGTACTTTTATTTTCTTGATGGTTCTCTGGGTATAATTAGATAGCCGTTTTTCTTGATGAACAGGAGCGTACCACCTTCACGTGTCCGTATGGCACATTTGTGTTCCGCCGAATGCCATTCGGGTTATGTAATGCTCCTGCCACTTTCCAACATTGTATGATGGCTATCTTTTTTGATATGATTGACGAGTTCATTGAAATTTTCATGGATGACTTCTCAATTTATGGCTTGTCATTTGACCTATGCCTTTCGCACCTTGATAAAGTCTTAACCTATTGCGAAGAGGCAAAGTTGGTGCTTAGCTGGGAGAAAAGCCACTTTATGGTCCAACAGGGCATTGTGTTAGGGCATATAGTTTCCAAGAGAGGATTAGAGGTGGATACCGCAAAAATTGATTCCATCTCTAAGCTTCCATTTCTCGCCAATGTTCGTCAAGTTAGATCTTTCCTTGCCCATGCTAGATTTTATAGGTGCTTCATTAGAGATTTCAGTAAAATCTCTAAGCCACTCTGTGACCTGTTAGCGAAGGATGTCTCCTTCGATTTTGATGATAGATGTGGCGAGGCTTTCCAAATCTTGAAGAAAGCCCTTATTACCACACCGATTCTCCAAGCACCAGATTGGACCCTCCCATTTGAGCTAATGTGAGATGCTTCTGATTTTGCAGTGGGAGCGATCTTAGGTCAAAGGGTTGATGGCAAACCTCATGTGCTGCATTATGCTAGCAAGACCCTTATGGATCCTCAGCAAAACTACACGGTCACTGAAAAGGAACTTCTTGCTATAGTATTTGCTTTGGAAAAGTTTTGATCTTATCTTTTGGGATCCAAGGTTGTGGTGTTCACTGATCATTCTGCCTTAAAGCATCTTCTTGCCAAAAAGGACACCAAACCTCGCCTAATTCATTGGATTTTGCTACTCCAGGAGTTTGACCTGGAAATTAAAGATAAAAAAGGAGTTGAGAATGTGGTAGCAGATCATCTGTCTAGGATCCCTATTGAGGCATCAAACCCTGCTGGCGGTATTCAAGAGACTTTCCCTTATGAGTCTCTGATGGTCGTGGAGGCTAAAACTCCTTGGTTTGCTGACATAGTGAACTATCTGGTCACGGGCATTACCCCCAGTACTTGGGACAAGCAGAAGCGAGACAGGTTTCTTGCTAACACTAAATTTTATCACTGGGAGGAACCCGAGCTTTTTAGAGTAGGCCCTGACCAGCTTTTTTGTCGTTGCATCCCTGATGAAGAACAAAGAAGTGTTCTGAGTTTCTGCCATGACCTCCATTGTGGGGGACATTTTACTGGGAAGAAGACTGCCAATAAGGTTCTTCAGTCTGGCTTTTGGTGGCTCACATTATTCCGAGATGCACATATGTATGTGGGCGCTTGTCTACGTTGCTAGCAGATAGGAACCATTGGGAAAAGGGATGAGATGCCCCAACAACCTATCCTCCCTGTTGAGATCTTTGTTATTTGGGGCATCGACTTCATGGGTCCCTTTTCTTGTGTCCTTCAGATATGAGTACATCCTTATGGTCGTAGACTATGTATCGAAATGGATAAAAGCCATACACATGCGAACCAATGACCATTCCATGGTCTTGGGCTTTGTTAAGGCTAATATCATTTCTCGGTATGAGTGCCTAAGGATGATCATAAGTGATGAAGGACCTCACTTCAAGAACATTCACTTCACAAGGCTACTCCAAAATTTGGGAGTCAACTGCATAGCCACACCTTACCATCCCCAAACGAGTGGACAAGTTGAAGTGTCTAATAGGGAGATTAAGCAAATTTTAGAAAAAACTATTAGGTCCGATCGTAAGGATTGGTCTAAAAAACTAAATAATGCTCTTTGGGCCTACAGAACCGCGTATAAGACTCCCTTAGGCATGTCTCCTTTTTGTCTTATCTACGGAAAAGCGTGCCATCTTCCTGTTGAAATCCAACATAAATCCTATTGGGCTATTAAAAACGTTAACTTGAATTTGGATAAAGCGGAAAAGTCACGTATGTTAGAGTTAAGTGAGCTTGAGGAGCTTCATAATGAAGCCTATGAAACTTCTCAAGCTTACAAGCAACATACAAAGGTCTTCCATGATAAGCACATCATTAGAAAGACTTTTAAGTCTAACCAGTGGGTCTGGCTTTTCAATGCCAGACTTAAATTATTTCCAGGAAAGCTCAAGTCCAGCTGGGATGGGCCATACGTTGTTATCAATACTTTCCCTCATGGAGCTATAGAAATTCGGAACCCTACTTCAGGTGCGAGCTTTAAGGTAAATGGCCAGTGACTTAAATCTTATATTACTCTTTCAGATGGCCAGGTTTTGGACGCACTTCGGCCTGAGGAGCCTTAGCTCCTCCCACTCTCAACCTCAGGTGATATTCTTCTATGTTTGCATTTTTCAATGAGGACATTGTCAGTCTTAGGTATGGGGGGGTATAACCTGAGAATGTTTATAGCATTTATAAATATTTGCATACATTTAGGATAAAAAAAAACTCTTATTTTCTTGAGCTGAATTGGTTAGTCCTTAGCAAAACATCTTTGTCATGGAGGTGTCATTAAAGAATTTTCTTCTTAAATTATTTCTTAAGTTTAGAATCCAGTACATTTACTTCACTTGCATGTAGACTGGGTAATGGATCTTTGAAGAAAACCAATAAGCATTTTTAGTCTAATGAACCCTTGGACAGTTAATAGGGAGTCAGGCATATTATCTTCTAGTAGATCCACCTCAAATTTGTGAGAAGAAAGTAGAGAGATTACTAGTACGCAAAGTCTAGTGCAAAGACTCTTAAGTTTTGGACAATTAGATGATGATACCTCAGAGTTAGGCATAGTTTTCGTTATTTGTTCCTGTGTGCATACATTGTGTGAATTCCTGAGAGTCACCAAATAAGGCAGATACACAGAGATTGCGTCTTAATAAAGCTATGACTATGGTGGATGGTTACGACCATCCCTCATAGAGTCCTCAGCTGAAAGAGGGTAATAGTGGCAAAGATCAGAAATACGCCTATCCTATCCATTCCTTCCTGGTGCCGCGAATAGGCACTTCCACCAAATAAGCCACACAATATCCTATTGACCATCATCATCCCTAATAATGCCTCATAAATAAAAGTTTGTGTCGTGTTATGTTGATTTATAAAGAAAGAAAAAAGAAAAAAAAAGAAGAAAAGAGAGAAAGAAAAGAAAAAGAAAAGTGTCCAAGTTTATAATTTTATCTTCGTAACATTGTTTCTGAGTCAACAAAAACACTTATCACGATCCACCAAATATGACCCATACCTACCTTTCAGTATTTATGATCGCCCGAATACTAGCTGAGGACTTTAACTTAGTTGTAGAGTTATTAGGACTTTAATTGAAGTGTGAATGCCATGTGAGGCCACCAAACAGTGAGTACACTTACTAAATCTAGTGAGATTTGTGATCTTAGAAAGAAAAGAATGAGCGCCAAGGAACATCAAGAGAGTACAGTTGTTTAGCCTCTCTCCTAGTTGACTTGTTTAATAGTCTAGAGATCTAGAGTCTGCAGTACTAGATTATATGTAGCACCAGATGAGTGTATGCCACCAAATACGTATCCATTAAACTCAGTTTCTCCTACCTAAGCCAAAAAGCCGGGGTCAATTTACAGATTATTTTCTGCTTTATCCTCGAGGGAAGTAGTTGCCTATCCTAATATAAATATTTACTAAGGGATAAGTACGAATTGCAAATGTAAGTTGGTTACTTTCACTTGGATCCATTACCTAGGCTATTATTACTTCACATTTGTCTGGATCTCTAAATTTTTGAGATAAGAAAAGAAGAAATCTTCTGATTACTTCTATTATTTTTCATTTTTGCTAGGGACTAGCAAATCTTAAGCATGGGGGTATTTGATGAGTCCATTTTAATGGACTATTATTATGCCTAAGTTAACTTTATTCTTACATTTTATGTTTGTTAATAATTACATTAGGTCATAAAATGATTGCATGAATCATTACTTGAGTTTACATTTATTCTATTACATTCTATAACTTATTATGTAATTATTTTATATTTCATGCAGGTCTCACACACAGCGCTCCCTATGCATCTCCTCCACTTAATCCACTCCATCAGGGTAATTTAAGAGTTAACAAATAATTGGGAAAGTAAGAGAGGAGGAGGAATAATTTTGCAAGAGACCAGGGTTGTGAAAAGAATTTTTCCTTCCCCCAACAGCCGGACGACCTCAACAAATCCATCAACAGCCGCCGGCCAATTTTAGTAAGGGATTTAAAAATCCCTTGACTTGTGCCAGGGAAGAACGGATGGGGGAGGAGATAAAAGTGGCGGAGGATCTTGGGGGGAAGTATGACTGGGAAGACCTTGCGTGCACCGTGAAGAGAACCTACACTATGGCCCCTTTCAACCCTCTCCAACCAATGCGCGCCTCCACCACAACCTCCACGCAGCAGCGGTGCCTCGATCTTCTCCCTTGTGCATGCAACCCCGCCCTCGTGCGCACCGCCACAGCCTCCACCGCACGGCCAGCAGATACTGTAAGTGCGCCTCCATCTTCTCCCACCACACGGCCGCAGACACTCCAAGCGCGCACCTCCATCTTCTCCCCTGTGCATGCCTCCATCTTCTCCCTTGTACACGCATTGCACCACAGGGGTGGGGTCTGTCCCTGCACCGCATGCAGCAGTAGCGCCTCCACCACAACCTCCCATGCAGTAGCGCGCACCTGTGCCTCTCTGTCTTCTTCTTCCTCTGCTTCTCTATAGCAGTGGCTCACGCACACCGCCACAACCTCCATGCACTAGCACGCACCTCCAACCTGCCCAACTTCTCTATGAATGGCGCACCCCCCGCGCAACCTCTCCGGCCAAGTTTACTGCAACCGCGCCCTTGTGCGTGGGCAGCAGACCGCACGCAGTAGCCTGCCTCTCCTCTCCGCCAGCGTCAAGCTCTCCGACTGACCGCCACCAGCCACCTCCGGCCATGCCTCCACCGCCGTTGCGACCATTTCTTTCCCACGCACCGCCACCGGGCTTCATTTGGCCGGCCGCCACACCTCCACGCGTGCAAAGAAGAGAGAGGAAGTTCCCTCTATTTTTGACTACATTAAAAATTACATTGCATGCCATTGTCACTTTAATATTGATTGTTTTATTCAGGCAGAATTGCATGGGTGTACTTATAATTTCGTGAATTTACTTGTGTTATGTGCATCATTTAACATTGAAATTCAATTCAGATTTGCATGCAATTCAAACTTACATGATATGCCACTACACATGCATCATATACATACTTTTGGGAGCTTGATTCCTGACATGAAAATTACATAAATAGCCTTGAACTTTTAATGAAATTGCAAGTTCCATTTAGAGTAGCATATTCATCGAATTGAAGTCGTGAAGGTGTCTGCAAACATTATAACCCTCTACTCGTGAATTTATTGGTCCTATTCCTCCCTGTGGATACGACATCCTTTTTGTGGTTTAAATTGATATTTATTTTAATCATTGATTGAGAGATTTCCACCACATAAATTACAATGACATATCATTCGATTGCTATTTTAATTAAGTGAAACTCTATCAGTGATAGGGTCAAGGGGTGGCTACTAGGTGGCACTAATGTGGATTAGGAGTAGATTAGCTAGGTGGACTAAAGGTTAGGTGTTTTCAGTGGAGTTAGCTAGGTAGGCTTTTAGGGTGATAGTGGTTGGCCATGGAGTGGAGAGGTTCTAGGGTTAGCTAGCTAAGGTAGCTTAGCTAGTTGGAGAGTAGAGGAGATTAGGGTTTAACTTGGAGATAGTAGCCAAAGGCTATCTGCAGTAGACCTAGAGCTGAAATAACTTTCCCGGAGCTGATGATGGTTGAAGAGGTCTTCTTAGGAGCTCGACTGCTTAGCTTAGCTAGCTAGTTTTTCTGCTAGAAGGTAGGCTTGAGTAGTAGAGCTAAGTTGAGCTGGTCTTAGCCTATCTGAAGCTAGGTTGAGTAGGACCTACCTTTGATGAGAACTCCTGAGCTAGCTTGGCTACTAAGTAGACAAGTAGTAGCTAAGCTCAAGGGAATTCAATTGCCATGAGCTAAGTGGAGCTGGGGAGAGATGGATCTAAGCTGAGGTGAACTCATGTCAACCAAGTTGAGCTAGCTAGAGCTCCCAACGAACTAATTGGATCTAGAATGAGCTAGACTCAACTACATTGAGCTAAGTTGAGGTGGGTTAAGCTAAGTTGAGCTACCTTGAGCTACTATCCAACTAACATGAGCTAAATGGAGCTGGAGGGAGCTAAACCTAACCCAGGTAAGCTGTTGTCCAGCTGAGATGAGTTGGATCCAGTTAGGGTTCAGCTGATTTGATCTTCTTCTTCACTTTCGACCTTCTTGAGTGCTAGAGTTTTAGAGTTCTGATCATCTGCTTATCCTTAACACTTTAAGTAAATATGTTAAAAACATAAAAAGATATGCAATGCATTCCTAACCTAGGTAATGCCTAAATGCAACCCGAAAACCCATTTGTAGAGTTAAAAACCTAAGAGCTAGATTTGTTTTAGGGCATTCACGCACATTTCAATGTGCTAGATTGGTTCAATGTGGTTTGAGGCGCATTTTGGGGGTTGTAGGGACCGGTTCAAGGCCCTCCTTTGCTTATAAAAGTGTCCTATGACCCCCATTGCAAATCATCTCTACTACAAGTCTTCTAGCTCCTTCTAGAGCTTCAAAGCAAGTCCCCGAAGCTGCCTAGCTGTCGATGGAGCCCTCTCTACTGCCGTAGCTGCCTAGCTGTTGATGGAGCCCTCTCTACTGCCGTAGCTGCCTTGACAAGCTTCCATCTAGCCTAAGATCTTCTTTCCAAGTTTATAGTGTTGCTCTTTTTAAGCTTTCCTCTAACTTTTGTGCCCGTTTTGGTAAACCACTTGCTGCATGATTCATAGTAGTACTTGTTGTTATTATGCATTCTGATCTAGGCTTCCATTTTGATCATAGTATGCTTATTGTTAATATTTCATGCTTGGTTTTGTTAATGTGTAGCTAGTAACCTCGTTTTACTTCAAATTCCTAACCCTTCCTGGTGTGTTGCCTTCTCAACACAGTTAATAAAGTTAATTGTGCTTAATTATGTGTAGAAGAAAGTAACTCAAGTCAACTTGAATTTGTGTCGATTGGGTAGTATAGGGTTAAGTTAACCTAACATTTTAGATTTTATTTCTTTTAACTGGTTGAGTCCAGGTCATTCACTGGGAGGCATAGCTTATTTAGAATTCACCATTAAGTCTAAGCTACTTTTAGAGAATATAATTAAGCTTACTTTAAGAACATGAACTTTGCTTAATGATTTCTATTTAAAAGAATATGCAAAATTCCATAAGAAAACACATTTACACAAATGATCTTCTTTAATAACAAGTAAACATGTTTATTTCCTTTTTTATTTCAAGAGATTAAGGCAATAGAAAGTATTACTAATGGAAATATGCCTTATTACAATATTAAGCTCAAAAGAAATGAATAATATGCAAGAAATTAAACCATTTCTTTCTCTTTAGCCTCTTTCCTTCTCTTCTTCTCTTACCTTTTTCTCTTTTCTTTTTACTTATTTCTTAATCTTCATCTTAATCTTTTTCTTAATCCTTCTTGAGCTCTTTCTTTCTTTCTTCTCTTCCTTCTCTTCCTTTGCTCTTTAGTGCCTATTTACCTTTCTTCTCCTTACGAGCTCTCTCTTTCTTCTTCTCTTCCTTTCCTTTGCTTCTTCTCCTTCTCTTCTTAGCCTTAGTAGACCTTTTGAACCCTTAGAATCCTTCCCTTAAGAATTCTTGCAGACCTTTTGAATCGAACCAGTTTATCTATTTAAACAAAAAATTAGGTTTTTCATTGGTGGCTTGGACAGGTCGGGGATACATAGCACCCCTCTCAGGGTGGGACCAGACCTACTAGGTCCATGCCTGGTTTATTTAGTTTTGGTTTATTTTCGGTTCACATAGTCTCGAGCCCATCCGGCTCATGGCCTCCCAGGCCCATGCATACGCTCTCACGAGCCCACACTCGCATGCCCACAGGCGCACACACACCCTGGCACGCGTACTGCATGCGCCCACACACACACCCATAATGCTCATTCGTTTCCTTGCACTGTGTGCTGTCAACTAAAGAGCCCATATCACAAAAACATTTTATACCCATGCGACAACTCAGGTTCTTCCGAGGTGGGACTAATTTTCCCCCTCCCAGTCTGAACTTTAAACGATGATTCCTACCAGCTCAGAGCTCTGTTCCAAGCAAATAAAAGCTTGTTGGAAAGCTCTTGAGATGTTCTACACAATTGAAGTGTCAATTTAATACAAAGGGGAAGTTAAGCTCTTCAATCTGAAGGGCTAATGTCCTAGGTTTAATACATCTATTTTGGCCTGTAGAATGAATTTCCAGCTCTAAGTCCACAGACTGGACTTAAACTTCCAGATGAAGTGTTAAAGGGATTCAGAGGTTAATTCCACAGCTGTTGGTGGAGGTGTTAGGCTCTCAGGAGCTTCAGAGGTTAATTCCACGACTATTGGTGGAGGTGTTAAGCTCTCAGGAGCTTCAGAAAAGGTACAGAAGCTAAAAGCTTCTCAGGGAGCTTCAAAACTGAGATTCAAACTCTGAAAAGTCCTAATAGACATCTAAAGTCTTGATTAATCAATTAAAACAACCTCTAGAGGTTGCTACGGATCCATTTGGGTAGATTTTGCATTCAAATCTCATCACAAAGCTACTGTCCTCAGTTTAGGTTCAAAAGTAACCCAAACTGAACAAAATCAAATTCTACTAAAAAGTTGATCAGAGCTCACTCAAATCTCATCTAAATCATTCATAAGCATCCCAGAAACATCTTGAACTCCTCAATTTGACTGATTGAATTCACAATCCAAGGATCAGACTCAAGGTTCTCTATAAAGCCTTGTATTTTGACTTCCTGAGTTTGGCTATTTCAAAGGGAATTAAAGACTAAATCATCTTCTCTTCAATCACAGGAATCAATTCAAACCTTTAGATTGATGTTTCAACTAAAGTTCCTAGGGTTCCAGGCTTGTCGCCTAAGCTTCTAAAGGTGTTTGTTCGTCAAGACAAACCAAGGGTTGTTACAATGGTTGAATCATGGAAATGAACTCAGGGCACAGCACTGAAGCTTTCAGACCTTTTAAACAAGACTAAAACCTATCTGTCAAACATCTCCAACTCTGCCAGAGTTGGGGAAGATGAAGACCTATCAGCAACTCCAGACACTAAAATCTCAATTTAAATGTCTCAGCATGATCAGTAAACCTCAAATCATTGATCTGGAGCTTCACAGTAAGTTCTACAGGCTGAAGAGCTTGTTTTGACTCGTCGGAGCTCCGGTGAGTCCAGAAAAAGGTAAAATGTGTACAGATGATGTGAAATTATACCATTAGTGATTCAAAAAGCTTCCTGAGGTCACAAGGAATCTCAGGAACAAATTAATTCCTTCAATTGTTCATTAGAGTAAAGATTTAACAGTGAATTCATTTTACACAAAATCTGAGTTGGATTAGGCTCAAGACTTGTTTCTCCACTCAATTGAGTGGAGGAAACAAGTCAACAGATAATTGTGATGATATATATGTATTTAATTAATGATTTGAACTACTCCTGAGTTGCCATTGACAGCGAGCTCAGGATCTTAATTAAAATTAGGCGTTTAAGTTATAGGTGGTAATTATTCAAATTAAAGTGTGGAATAGGGTCCTTAGGTGATGAATAGATGATGGAGGACCCAGTGAAGGTGGAATTAGCTCAACTACTGCTGCCATGGACAGTAGGAGTAGTTGGTGGAGGTGGATTAGGCAATTAAATGATCTATTCAGTAATTAAGGATTATAGAAATGTTCATGGAAGATTCAAGAAGGTGAACAGCGACTTAAAAAGATAAAATAATTGCTCTTGACAAGCTCAAGGTGCTCGCCGGAGTTGAGGAAGACGAGTATGAAATCTAACATTACACTATCTAATCTACCTAACTAACTAACCTAAACTAATCTACCTACCTAATCTACTGTTACCTGGACGAAGGGGATAGAGGATCTCTGTTGATGGCTCATAACGGAGGAGGAAATCAGAGGGTTGTCGAAAGATCTCCAGCGGGCGATTGTGAGGTGAAGTAGAGGAGAGCTCCTAGTTAGCACTTATGAGAAGACTCGGCTGACTTCGGCGGAGGTCCAGAGCTATTGAAGATGGATGGAGGAGAAGGATGAGGCGGAGGAAATTCACTAGAGTTTGGAGAGAATAGCCTATCGAAGTCAGCTCAGTGAAGAAGAGGGAAGGGAGCCAACTTAGTGAAAATCAAGGGTGTGGAGGGGTATTTATAGGTGGCGGCAGTTGAGATAGAGGTGGAATCTAGACGGAGAAGCGGCTAGGAGTGGAGTAACCACCGGCATCTTCTCCGACGTCGATGAGGTTATCTGCAACCCTAAAATAGGATTTTAGCATCATCCAGACTGGTGCATGAAAAGGAGATGGTGAGCAGAAGCTTCAGGAGCTTAGAGAAGGGATGATGTCGGATGGGTGGTGATCAAACGGTGGACACACCTCTTGTCGTCAGCCGTCCAAACGGTTGAAGAAGGAAAGAAGAAGAAGTTCAGGGACTTGTTCGTAGTGAAAATTGAGGACCTAAATGAAGAATAAAGACCCGATTGAACTAAAATATAAGGACTAAAATGTAAACTCAGGTTTTCAAGGTTTATTTTAATTTAAATCTTTTTCAACTTTTTATATATGATTATAAATAAGACAATTATTATGTTTAGACCTTGAATTTACATTTTTGACCTTTTTAGATTAAATTATTTAATGTTACTTAAGTTATTACATACTTAGGTATACATTATACTTAAGTTAGTTAACACATTAATTAAATGAATTATTGATAATATTTCGAGACCAATTATTAATTAAATTATTCATAATCCTAATTGGATGATAATATATAATTTTAAACTTATTTTAAGGTCATTTACTATTTATCCCTTATTTAATAATTACCCCATATATTTACATATTTCTAGCTAATTAACTAGGAAGACTAGTTAATTAGGGGTAATTAGAGACCATGATGAGCTTCTCATCACTACCCCCCTCTCTCTCTTCTTTTCACTCATGCAAATGAAATACATTATCATGTGGTAATAAACTAAGAGGCCGAAAGATTCGACTTTATCGCCTCCTTGTGTTCAGCACTTGGACTCCTATCCAATTCTTTTAAAATTGATGTCATAATCGCCTACTACAATGAACGAATTATCTTAATGCATTTTTCAATGTTAGTTTTTTCCACCATTGTCGGGGAGGGAACAGGTCTTATTTGTCACTTTTGTTCTTGCATTGGTGGTATACATGAGAGCTAAGTCTCTTCCTCTCTCAACTAATTTGGTTATGAGAACTTGACGCATAAGCAACAGGAGGAGTGCACTCCAAGTCGGTAGATTAGGAGAAAGTGCTATGAAGGCTTTGGTGAGTATCTTTCTTTTACCTAAAAATAAAAAAAATTGCATTTAGGTTCGTGCATGAATTTTATGTTAGTCCGTTTGCTTGCTTTCAAAAAAAATTCTAAAAAAAAAGTAAAAATCTCAAAAATACTAGTGTAGTGAATTATTTCATGATCTACATCTTGAACCCACCACCCAAACAAAAAATGCACTCTAAAACTTTTAGAAAATCTTTCTGAGTGCTCTTTAAGTAGGGTTTGCGAAGTCAACCATGTCTTATATTGGGTCGCACCACTCAACAAAAATTAAAATCAATTCACCTAGTAAACTTGCATGAACTCTAAGGATGAATACATTAGGGTTGTTTATTTCTAGGGCCACAACATTTTAAAAGGAAATTGACTATCATCTGTTGTGTGAAAAACTTTGTGTGCCTACTACAAACATTGCTTGAATACATTAAGAAATGTCAACCCTAAAAATCACTAAAGCAAAGACAAATCATTAAAAGACACCGCATCCCGAATAACCTTGCTTGAAAACCATGTTTTGCCTTCATTAATAAATTTTTGGATTGCTACTGTCAACGGTAGCAGTCCTTTTCCCTCTCAGAAAAAAAGAAAACCATGTTTTGTTGAGTACACACACAAGCTCAAATCGGATTAATTAAGAGGCATGAACTCCCAACAATGCGTCATCATATACCTTGAGCATAAGGATTGTCCTAGCCCTAATTTAAAAAGCATTAGACATTGGCCTGAAGGTTCAATTGAGTAGTCTAAAGAACCAAACCTCCATCATAGGACCAATCAGAGAAGTATTTTTTCTAGAAGTAATTAAGTTGGGAGGTGTTCGATGTGAAATCGCAAAAAGAGATTTTTACATATCATTGTAGTTGCAAAACACGTTGAATCAAATATATTTATAGATTAGAATTTAGTAAGTCCTGAGTTGTTTGCAAGGAGACAAATAGGGAATTCTTAAAAGCTTTCTATTATTCTACTCTAATAAAAACACATAAAGAGAGTCAATATTTCCATTGAATAATGCTCTTTATTGTTAGTCATGAAAAGTTTAACACATGAACTCTAGAGGAAAGCTTAGAAATAGCATAAAAACATAGTAATGAAAGAAAGAAAGAGGAAGAGAGAAAGAAAGAGAGATTGGGAAACTGCTTGCGGGATGCTTGTATGAAACTCGAAAGAGTGTCAGATCCAAGGCACCAGGAAGAAGACCGGAGAGAGAGCTCAGAGAGAGAGGGCATGGACTATGGTGGCTATTTTTCCTATCTCTATGTATCTCAGTTATGTTGTAAAGGGTAGAGTCTAGGTCCTTTTATAGAAAATAGGTGGCTTCCTATTGGTCAATCTAAGGTGCCTAGGATAACTAATTTGGATGGCTTTGATTCCATCAAAAGTGATGCCTAGGATTGGCTAAATAAGGAAATTAGGATCTAGGTTGTAAGGCTAGGATAGGATGGTGGCTTTCTAAAAATAGGCAACCTAGGTTGAGAGGATAGGATCTAAAGCCTAAGAGATATGTTCTTAGGTGCAGCTTTTAGGAAAGGATAGGTTCTAGAATTAGGGATAGAGTTCGGGTGGTGTTTTGGGCTGTTTCAAGGGGACAAGGCCATGCTCGATGGTTTTTGCTTGTTCGAGAAGGGTTTTGGATTCTAGAAAGGTGTTTAGATGTGTTATATTGCAAAATCAGATGTCCAGAGGGTGTTCTGGATGTCTAGAGTAGAGCTATGGGTTACAGGTGCATCTGGAAAAGATTTTGATGTTGGGTCTGCCAAATTAAATGTCGAGAGAGGTGTCTGGATGTCAAATTTGAGTGTTGGTCGAAGTCTGAGTGTGTAATTGGGTTGGGAAAGCTTCTAAATAGGTTAAAGGAATCCTAATTAGGTTCTAGGTTAGGAATTGGATCCATAATAGGTTGGTTAGGTTTGGGATAAGGATATCCTAGGGTAGTAAGGGTAGGGTTAGGTTATCCTAGTCTTTTTCTCTCTTCTTCTTTAAGTCTTCATTTCTTCTTCAATCAGGTATTGCCCTTCAATAAGCTCTTAGCTCTGTAGCTTTATTTTCCATCCCGCTCATGATTCTATGTTATTCTCTACACCTTGTACCTACATTATTCATAAAAGTTTAGAATTAGATAATTAGGCATAAAATAAACACAAAGCCTAAATATGCATGCATGCTCTAAATATAGTATTTATAACCCTAATGCATGATTTTACTATAGAATTAGCTCTAGGTTGAGCCAATTAGGGCAATAAATTAGGCTGTTATCACACTCCTATGCCTATCTTTTGCTAATCCCTTAGCAAAATCAACATGCGAAAAACCTGTGGAAATCATGCATGCGAGAATCACAATGCGTGGGTTTTCTTTATTTTCAAAAGTAAAGCATGATTTTTTTTTTTTTTTTTTTTTATTGGTGTTGTCAAAGAATCAAGGCAGTTAAAGCAAGAATCTCAATAAGATTTTTCACTAATGAAAGAAAATTGTGGGCAAATCCTTAACGACAAAGACTCAACAATTCTAAAGTATAGACTTAAATCCGGACCTCCCAAATCAAATCAGAAATCTTATTAGCCATTAGACTTGGGTTGCCAAAGTGACTTTCCCTAACTAAGTCGACCTACCCAAGATTCGAATCGAATGTGTGAAACAAGCATCTTGTGTGTGATTTTTATGTAACTCGTCAGATGGACAACCAAGTTGATTTCTAGTATTCAATAAGATTTAGAATATTTCTAACTCTCTCTGAGACAACCTGCCTTTAGTTAGGCCATACTAGGACTTGGCAGCTTTCTCCTCACCACTTTTCTACCTCTAGGTAAACACACTAGGTGTATATCTCCCCGGCTGGACCTCTAGGTCTCTTATTCCTTATTCTTTTCTCCATATTTTTTTTCTTTTTTCTATAGGATAAACACCCATATGTAGCGAGGTGTTTTTATTTGGAAATGGAAAGGAATAGCATCCATATGTAGTGAGATGCTTTTATTTGGTGGAATATAATAATAATAATATTTTTTTCAAGGCTAAATATATATTTTTTTCTTCCCCATCTCATTTTTCTAGGCTAAATATATATTTTTTCTTCTCCAACTCATTTTTCTAGGTGAGTGGCTCTCCATCCACTCTAAATGCTTTCCCCTAAAAATAGGAACAATCTTAAGAGTTAGAAACACGACACGGTCATCTAAATCTGCAAGCCCTAAGACTAAATCTTACTGACCACTAGAGACTCAACAAGATCATCCAAAAGACGAGCCGTGCATAATGCAAGTGAAGATGCTTGGAACTCAAAGACTATCCAAACCAAAGGGTGGAACTATAAGTCATTCACTCATCGCCTCTTTGACTTAATACTTCTAGCTTTTTCATATTCCTTTTAAAGTCTCGGGAAAATCAATCCAAATTTAGGTAAATACTTTAGATAATTAAGTTGACATACAACCTAAAGAGTCTAGGTGGAAAGACTTTGTTTTACATTTCCTAAAGTAAGTAAGAGAATTCTTGACTCTACCTAGCTTGAATCTTAAGAACTACACTAAAACACCTTTTCCTCTCTCTCTATCTCTCTAAAAAAAATCATAGGATAACATATACAAGGATGCAAATGCAATTTTTTTTTTCAAATAAAAACTAATATACAGTGGCTGAAAACATGCGAGAAAACAGATAAGCATGTAAACAGAAACTACGATGGAATACAAAGCTTTTGGAGACTAGCATAAAAGTGACTCAGTCAAAATATGTAAATCCACCCCCCCATGCCTATTTCATGAAATGTCCTCCTTGTATGTTATAAGCATAAAGAAAAGGGTAGAAATCACCTAGAAATATCTGAGTATACTTGATGTAACTTGGCAAACTCCAAATTTGTAAACTAAACTAGGATGCAAATATATGTTAAAAATTTAATTATATATACAAGCACTAAGTTTAACGCCTTTTGCTAGGAGCAATCCCTATAAAGAAGATATCAGTCATTCAATGGAAGGGTTAAAGATTGTTGCAGAAAGGGTCAAGATTACTACGAAGATTTGGTCATAAGGTTTAAGAATTAGTGATTCACAAATGCGGACCAACAAATGATGTAGTCCCACTCCAAAGGATTTTTCTGATCTAAGATACAAACTAGAGAGAGAAAGATGGAGATGGCAAAAACACGGTTCATGATGTTGGCCTTGCTCGTTTATCCAATTCCAAAGTTCAAGAAGAGGTAGTGGAGGATCTGGATTGAAGTTTTGGTTTGACATGAAATCTAAATTATCTGGGTCCATGTAATCAAAGATCATAATTTCTCCATATTATGGGTTGTACGAGGATATAGGTAAGGTTGTGTTGAATTCCTCAAAATCCTCATCAGAAATTACTTCCTTCTCATAAAAAATTGGCTCTTCCTTATAATCAAAGCATCCATTTGAACTAGTTGGATTATAATTTTGACCCCAATTGGCTCTATCATGAATTGCATCTTCTGAGGTAGTGTCTCCCTGTTTCTCATCAATCAAATTAAGTTCCTTGAAATTCCATGATTCAAATGAGTTCTTCTCTTCCTCAGGTAAATCATCATAAGTCAACTCCAATAGTTCTGTAATCTCTTGAACATCTCTTTCATAGGGGGATTGTCTATCTTATTCAATCCTAAGATGTTGGGGATCAGAGTTAAGAGGGGGAAATGTAGAATCAGGGTTTTCCTCAGAACTCTGGTCGATGGGAAGAGAAGGATGCGAATTACCTGATACAGAAATGAAAGTAGATTTGGCTTCCATATGGAATATCTCAAAATGATCAGTATCGCCGAATCCAGATATCATAATTGAATCATCCAAGAACATATGATATCATAATCCTCATCCAAATGTGCCTGGTTGGGAGTGTCACTGTCCTCAATCCCTCTATCCTCTTGAGGGGGCTCTTTTGTTTGTTTATAATCTTCATCTTGTTCTGATTCTCCCAAAATTTTCAAGATATCCAAATCCAAATCATCTGCAAGGTCCAATTGTGCATCTTCTAACATAAAGGACTCATACTCAAGCCCACCGGAGATTTGTTCCTCAAAATAAAAAGATTATAATTTAGGGCTTGAATCAAGATTTAAATCCTTAAGTGAGTCTTCCTCCTCAATCTCAACATGGTTACTAGATAATGTAAATTGGATTACATGAGCATACATTATCTCCTAAGATTCAAGATTTTTAGATTGAGAATCAATCTTGGGGTTGCCAACATTTTCCTCATCATTTTCCAGGATGGGGTTTCCAAATGATTCAACTCCAGATGTGTCATAATCAGTTCTCAAGACCCCATTAGATGTCCCTTCCATAGATTTGTCATTCATTTCAGAGTTAGTCTTTAGGACATCAGAATTGTCTATTAGTTCAGATGTAGGCCTGAGTAAGATTTGTTCTAGATAATCACAAGGCTGGTGGGTGGGCTCGATGTAAGTAGAGGTTGGGATTGAATAATATGTCATACTTAAGGTTGGATCCTCAACCCTGAGTGGCTCACCACCAACTTGTGGCACACTTGGACCAGGTTTATCATGTTATGCTTCTTGGATTCTATTAAGCTCCTTTATCAGGTTATCAGTATTTCTTTTATTACCTTCTCTCATCTCCTAGAGCACTTGGAGCAATTAGGTAACCTCAGGATCACCGCCATGGTCAAGGGTTTGAGTGGGCTGAGGATAATAATTTATAGGATTTCTAACCTCACTCAAATCAGGATATCCATTATCAAGATCTGAATACCTATGGTAAGGATCATGTCCTTGGTTGGGTGGTGTAGGGTTATCCCAATAAGAAGGTGGAGTGGGTTGGATGAATTTGAGAAAATCTGCAAACTGATTTTGGGGATAGGATTGATATCCTAGGTATTGGGACTTTGAGGCATATCCTCGACTAGGGAGGAGATGAGTCTGGTTAAACCGGTCAAGATAGTTGGTCATGCCGATCAGGTTCTAGTCCTATATGGAAAGTGTCTCTTGAGATTGTAGAGATCCTTGATATCCAGAAATTTGTGTGGAATTCAGTAAGGATGAAGTAGGCCTAGCTATTCCCAGGGAATATGAGGTGTAGGTAAGGGAATCAAGCCTCGGGTGTTGAGGAGAGCTCTCCCATCCTGAAGAAGTTGGAGTAAGGGATGGTTGGGATAGGGAGAAATGGAAGAATAGTTGGAAGCTAATGAGTATGGATCCAAGTTCGCTTCCTCAATTAGTTCTTCCTCATGGTGATTACCCATGGGAAAGGATTTAGAATCAAATTTAGGAAAAACAAGTCTTCTAGGATTTCTCTCTAAAGTTGGCATCAAATCAGGGTTTAGAGATCCTCTACCTTGCATGCACCAGAAGAATTTAAGTAGATGAGACAGAGAAGATAGATGAGGGAATAGCCACCCTCACAATACAAGCAATCAAGCTGGTCCTTACAGTGTAAACCCTAATTAGACCTAATCTTGGCTCCCCAAAATATGACTGGGTTAAACAAATCCTTAAATTACTTGGCCGGCTAGAAGGGTGGGACCCCCTAGGACACCCCGCATGAAGAGACACCACAAGAGATTAATGCGATTACTGCACCGACCTTTCTTATCACCAGTTAGCCCAAATAGACAAGGCCTTGATTTTAGCCCAACCTAATTTCAAGGTACCAAGTAGATTAGTCCTACTTAGGGCACGTCTACTCAATTTTACTCTTAGGCTTGAAGTGCTTTTGGAATATGTTGGGCGTTAGGGGGATGTTAACCTTAAGATAGATTTGAAAATGTGAAGTGTACAAGCAAGGGGTTCACAAGCAATTTTTTTATGGCGAAGTGACTTTTAAGGTTCAATTGCTTGTTTAAGTGTATTTTAGGGTTTCTTTATCAAATAATTCAAGAAATGTTTGATGGAACAATTTGTGATATCAATTTCCTTTAGGGATATGAGATGCAAATGTGCTCTATCCTATTATTTAAACCCTAAAATCAGATAGTGCTATATGGTACACTCAAGTCCAAAAACAAGTAAGATAGTGCGACCTAGTCAATGCAACTAATTGGTTTTACTGCACCACCAACTAAGCACTCAGAAAATAATTTTTCAAGAATTTTAGTGCATGCTTTCTATTTTTTTAGATTTAAAGTGTACTAGGGGTTCAGTAATCTATTTTGACCCCCAGTTGATGATTGAATGTTTCGTGTAATCAAACATGCCTGAAATATTTATTTTAGTTATTTTTGAGATTCTATATTATCAAAGGAATCCAATGCCATAAATTTTAGATAAATTAGAGTTATAGAAAAATTCTAGTGATTTTTGAAAGTCTAAAAAAATTAGGAACGAAAACAAATCTGATAGCACTATAATCCAAAATTTTTTTAAAATTATGTACTAATCAAATTTATGTGAATTTTGGATATATTGTTATTGACTTCATTGTATACATCTGAAAGAAATTTCATAATTTTTAGACTTATAAAAATTTAGAAAATGATTTTTGAATAGCACAAGTAGTTGCAGTCCGAATTTCAGGAAGGAGGTTTTGTTTATTCTCAAGAGATAATGCCCACCAACATGATTTTTTTTTAATGAGGAAAGCAAGCAAACAAAAGCAAATATTTCTAATCCTAATGATCAAGCAAAGCACCTAATTTTTTTGGATTTTTTTTATCGAAAAGAAATCTAACCTAACTAGGATACGAGTACTTACCTAAGATGAAAAACCCACAATCTTTTTGTCATTGTGTTTCTTCTCGAATTTCCTCACTTCTTACATGCACGTAATCAAATGGAAATAGAGTTAGAAATCTCAAATAAGCACGAAGAATAACTTCGTTGCCTCCTCGGCAACGGCACCAATTTGTTCGACATGAAATCGAGAAAAGAGACTTTTACGTATCGTTGTAGTTGCAAAACACATCAAATCAAATAAATTTACAGATTAGAATTTGGTAAGTCCTGAGTCATTCACAGGGAGACAAATCAAGAATTCTTAAAACCTTTCAATTATTCTACTCCAATAAAAACACATAAAGAGAGACAAGATTTTCATTGATTAATGTTCTTTATTGCTAATCATGAAAAGTTTAACACATGAACTCTAGAGGAAAGCTTAGAAATAGCATAAAAACATAGTAATGAAAGAAAGAAAGAGGAAGAGAGAAAGAAAGAGAGATAGGGAAGCTGCTTGCAAGATGCTTGTATGAAACTCGGCAGAGCTTTAAATCTAGGGCATCGGGAAGAAGACCGAAGAGAGAGCTTGGATAGAAGGTGTGGACTATGGTGGCTATTTTTCTATCTCTAGGTATCTCAGTTATGTTGCAAAGGGTGGAGCCTAGGTCCTTTTATAGAAAAGTTGGTGGCTTCCTATTGGTCAATCTAAGGTGCCTAGGATCACTAATTTGGATGGCTTAGATTCCATCAAAAGTGATGCCTAGGATTGGTTAAATAAGGACCTTAGGATCTAGGTTGTAAGGCTAGGATAACATGGTGGTTTTCTAAAAATAGGCAACCTAGGTTGAGAGGATAGGATTTAAAGCCTAAGAGATATGTTCTTAGGTGTAGGTTTTAGGAAAGGATAGATTCTAGGCTTAGGGATAGAGTTCGGGTGGTGTTTTGGGTTGTTTCAAGAGGATAAGGCCATGTTTCTAGAGGGTGTTTTGGATGTCTAGAGCAGAGTTATGGGTTACATGTGCATCTGGGAAGGATTTTGATGTTGGGTCTGCCAAATTAGATATATTAAGTGTTGGTCCAAGTCTAAGTGTTTAATTGGGTTGGGGAAGCTTCTAAATAGGTTAAGGGAATCCTAATTAGGTTCTAGGTTAGGAGTTGGATCTAGAATAGGTTGACTAGGTTCTGGGATAATGATATCCTAGTGTTCTAAGGATAGGGTTAGGTTATCCCAACCCTTATCTCTCTTCTTCTTTAAGTCTTTATTTCTTCTTCAATCATATCTTGCCCTTTAACCAACTTCTAGCTTTGTAGCTTTATTTTCCATCCTGCTTATGATTCTATGTTATTCTCTATATCTTGTACCTACATTATTCACAAAGGGCTAAAATTAGATAATTAGGTATAAAATAAACACAAAGTCTAAATATGTATGCATGCTCTAAATGCAGTATTTATAACCTTAATGCATGATTTTACTAAGGAATTAGCTCTAGGTTAAGCTAATTAGTGTAATAAATTAGGTTGTTATTAGGAGGCCTGATTGTCAAATGAGTTAAACTGAGTAGGGGTTTGGCATAATTTGCAATCCTCGGGACATGCTCCCCCTACTCCGCCTGGCCCAACTTATTCAAGTTTTGTATTAAACATAACACCAATTTCTGTTGTGGTGAGAGTTGTACCTTAGAGGCTTAGGTCATCTATGTCAACACTATAGGGCTTAGTTTTCTTTGCTTGGCTATGCACATGCAATTCTCTCTTCTATCTCCTTCGCATCTCTCCCAATTCTTCTCTAGGTATTCATGGAAGGTGCTCACTTAACCCTGAATTGGTTGCACTAGAGTGAAATCCAAGAAGGAGACTTAGTTACTCTAGGGTTAGAATTGAGGAAATGGAGGACCAGCCTCAACCTGATGCTATGGCTATTATCCAAGTTCAGATTACAGCTTACCACCAACTCCAACAACAATAGATCCAAACCATAATGCAAGCCATACACCAATTGCAGAACCCTCAAGGGCAACCTCCTCCAAACCCACCAAGACCCCTTGAGGGCCAACCAAGGCCTCTTCGTGATTTCTATGATTCTTCTGCTATCCCTGTCGAACCTTACCTTAGGGTCCCTGAAGGGGGAGATGATTTTGAGTTGAAACCTAATGTCCTTAGCTTGATCCAAAGTCACTTTTGTGGGACCCCTTCCAACACCTGGAGGATCTAGACTAGATTGCCCAGACCGTGAAACCTAGGAACATCTGCCTTGATATTGTTTTGATGAAGATGTTCCCGTTTTCCCTAAAAGACAAAGATTCCCATTGGCTGGAACATTAGGGAGACCCATCTCCATTTGGGAGGAACTGAGGCATGCCTTCCTGAGGGAGTTTTCCCCCATAGGAAAAACCAATGCCCTTAGAAGAGCCATTACTACATTCACCTAGTAGAGTGGAGAATAATTTCATGAGGCATAGAAACAATTAAATGAATTACTGAGGAAATGCCAACACAACATTATTCCAAGGTGGCAATTGGCCTAGATCTTCTACCATGGTCTGGACGGCACCCTTAGGAATTTTGTAGATGCCTCATGCAGAGGCAATTTTTTGAACAAAGATGATGAGAGCGCATTTGAGCTCTTTGAGTCGATGATTGAGAACTCGCTGAATAATGCCTCCATGACTAGATTCAACAGGTCCAGTCAACCCTGTAGTGAAATTTACGAGGTTTAGACTAATTTGAGAACGATTGACATGGACATCATAGCCAAGAAGCTGGATCGGGTTGAGTTGGTGGATAAAAAGATAGATGAACTTCTGAACCAATCTCGAGCCATTATGCAAACCTTCTCCCTACCAAAGGGAGCCCACAATGTTCACCTGGTTTAGTCTATTAACTAAATTCACCTAGAACAACCCCTGACTATGTTCTAGGGGGGACCTTTTCTCCCTCATACCCTAATTATTCCTTCCCCTCCTCTCCAGCACCTTCTACTTTTGAAGATGCTAATGACATTCAGGGCTACTCTAAGCAAGACCCTTTCTCAAACATAGACAACCCTAGATGTCACAACCAGAACCAACCACCAAAACTTTGTCTGGTCCAATCAAAAATCGAACCAAGACTAGAACCAACCTAGGCCTAATCCTTCCTCCTTCCAGTAGGGGCAACCTAATAGACAACCCTATAACCAGAATAGGGCGAGTCCTACACAACAAAGACAAGTGGACACCCTAATTAAGATGATGGAAGAAATGAACCAGAAACATCAGGACGAAATTGCTTTAGTGAAGGGACAGTTGAGTCAGCTGTTGGAAACAAAACAATAGGGATCCCTTCCATCTTAGCCACAACCGAACCTGAGGAATGTAATGAACTGAGGCCATAATCCTCAAGGGTTCCAACAAAACCAAGGGACAGCCCATGTGATTTTACAAGCCCCTCAGATACCACTTGGATTTTCCTCGTCTTCTCGAGGAGGACCTAACCCTAGTTCCAGTGTCTTAGTTAATGCGGTTACCTTGAGAAGAGGTACTCAAACTCAAGGCCCATAATGGCCAACCCCTCCCATAACTGCAAATCCCAAGAGAATTAATGATTCTGAGGATGAGCAAGAGGAACCCAAGGTTTAGGAACTTGACCCAATCCAGACCCAAATCCCTTACCTTGAAGCCTTGGATAAAGTTAAGAAGAAGAAACATGTGACGATTACAAGGAGTTATTGGAGATATTCAAGAAAGTGCAAATCAATGTACCTCTCCTCAAAGCAATTAAGCATATCTTTGCTTATGTGAAGTTTCTGAAAGATGTTTGTACACCAAAGAGTAAGCTGAGAACCCAAGCACCTTGGAAGGTAGTGCTATCAAAATAGGCTAGTTCGGTGATTTTATGCAGCCTACCTCCTAAAAGGAAAGACTCTGGAGCACCTCTGATCTCTTGTAATATTGGTGAATTAACTTTTGATAGAGCACTCCTTGATTTAGGTGCTTCAATAAACCTGATCCCAACTATCCTCTATCAACAGTTTGGATTTGGAGAGTTGTTGAGACGCTTTCATTGAGTTTAATGAAATGTGCGTTGTAGTACAATCAACAAAAACACAACATTTAAATTTATAAAGTGCTCGAAAACAAAGAAATGAGTTCGAGGTCATTCGCATGGAGTAAATATGGAATTCACGCACTAATCGCAATTTATAATTAATGAGCACAATAATAAAGATATGCAATGAATAATAACTCAAAATGATATTCAATGATAAACCAATGTATCTCGAGAAATCATTTAGATAAAAATAATATCAAACCCTAAAAATGGTGATTTAGATCACCAATTAATCCCACAATTTAGCACATGTTCAATGTAATCAAATTTCTCAAATAAGCCAATAGTGTTTAGAACCAAATCTCGGCCAATAGCCACAGAGCAAATGCCTCAAATAATCCCATAATATCAGATCAGACGTCGGGTACCCATGTCAAACACCTTAAACCACTAAGGCACAGAGCACGGCCAAGGCACAAGACCTCAGCAAGGCAGATGCATAAGGGCGCCAAGCACAGAGGACAACACCTCAGAGATGCTAAGTGTTGAGAATATCAGCACGCATCTCGAGGCACATGACACATTTCTCGAAGCAAAACCCTCCCCCACCCTCCTTAAATTCTCTTCCTTTCCTCTATTGAGAACTGTGTAAACAGGTAATCGGGTAACCGGGTCATGGGTCTAGGCTCACTGGGTGTGGGGGTGAGCGAGGAGTGGTATGGGAAGAGTGAGATGTGGGACCTCACCCCTCTATGTACGAGGTAACTAAGCCACATCACTTTTTCCTTTTATATGCTATTGCGCAGTTGGAGCTAACCGATGTGGGACTAATGTCCCTTCGTTCCTTTGTGCAATGTAGCATTGATTTCTTCTTGCTATTCAACTGTAGTTGTTGATCCTTCACTCAATTGGATGCTCAGAAGACCTTATGGTGGTAACATGCTATTGTTGGATATGGAATCGAGGCCGTTGGTGGTCGGATGGAAGCAGTCAACACTGGGGAAGACGACGACACAGGCGGAGTCCAACGAACCTTGAAAGAGATGAATACGGGCTAGGAGCCCCGATTAGAATGTTGAGAAGACTCACCGTGGTGCGAGGAGTGTGGCGACAGTGATGATTTGGTGTTTCGAGGTCAGATGAGGTTAGGTCGTCAGGGTGAAATAGTGGATGAAGCTTCTAATTGGAGAGGGAGGAAGCCTATGGAAGTGACGGTGGGGCATTTTGTGGTTTGTGGCAGAAGTCAGAGGTAATATGCCAAACATGTAAAACTAACCTAGAGACTAAGAGGGAGAGAGAGGATGACTTTACTAGATGAAAGGGGGAGGAAATCCACAATGGCTTGCTTTGCCAGTGCCGTGGACGTTGAAGACTCTGATGGGGGAGGACGGCGGCGATAGAGGAGATAGGCGCCCCTCCGATGGTAAGCGAGGAGCAGATGAATGTGGTGAAGGCATTGGGACACCCAATTTGGTTGTTGGGAAGTTGGAAGAAAGAGGTCGAGGAGGTCCTCCGAAGCTACAAATGGAGATGGTCGGAGGGAGAAGAAGATGTTTCTGGGCCTAAACCGGGCTAAAGAACACGTTGAAAGATGCGTGAGCTTATATAGAGCTCGACCATGCCTCAATCAGGAGGAATTATCGTGATTCCATCGTGATTTGGCTTGGGTTTCATCATGGATTTCTGGAGCTTCACCTAAGCTCCATGCTTCAAATCTCAGCTCAATATTGTGTTCAAACGTCCTCTCCTGGTCAGAACACCAATCCTACTGATTTTGGTGGGATTTGATGAGGATCTGATGGAGATCTCATCGAATCATCATTAGTGGAGTTGGGTTTTGGAATCTAGGTTGATATTAGGTGGAATGGTTCTTTTCTTGAAAAAGATCGCAAAAGATAGGGGGAATTCTGTAATTTATTCGAAAGTTAGGGGCTTAGATGTGAAAAATAGATGTTTTAGGATTGAAGTGCAAACTAAGTCAAAATAGACTTTGATTGAGCCCAAATTTTGGCCTTAACCTAATTTTGAACTAAGGAATATAATGGTGAAGTCAGATTTAATTTTTGACCATGTTTAATTGGATAATTTGCATAGAAGCCCAAATTAGGGTAAAATCCCATCTAAAACTCTATCCAAGGTTAAAATGGGTTCATATGGTCAAATCAAGGGTATCAAACCTCTCAGAATATTTTTTTATAAATTTTAGGAGCTTTAAATGAATTTATCCTAAGTAGAACCTCTCCAATTTAAGCAGGTTTGAAATTAGGGTTTTGGTGTGTTATTTTGGTTCTCAGAATGCGTGAAACCCTATTTCTGTTTGTGTAGACTCACCTATTGGACTTTAATGCTCATTTGACCTTCAATTAACCCCTGGGTAACCCCATGGTTATTCTGCATTTGTGGTATAATGTTAAAACTGCAGATTTAATTATGTTTTAATGTTCTCTCCTCAAAACAGATTTGCGTGGAATTATGGCTCTCAAGTGATCGTTCAGAAGCATTTGTCACTTGATTTCCACTAATTCAAGTTAATTATGGCTAATGATGGTGTTACTATCAAGAGCTTAAGCCGACACCTGTGACTATCAAACTGGCTAACAGATCTGTAAAATCCCGAAAAGGGGTGGTCAAGGATGTAATTGCTCAGGTTATGGACTTCTACTTCTCAGTTGACTTTCTAATACTTGACATGGAAGTCCCCAAACAGTTACAAAATACCCCCATCATCCTAGGTAGACCCTTTTTGGCTATGACCAAAGCAAACATTAACTATGACACAAGATGTATGGAAATTGCCTTTAGAGATAAGAAAATGTAGCTGAATATCTTCAAGGCAACTAAGTCTTTTGATTATGGCTGGGTCGAGGAATGCAATCCCGTGGATACTGTTTGCACAGAAAAAATACACCAGTAAATATGCCATCTTGTGTTATTTCCTAGCACTGTCATTGCATCTTATGTAGCCCTACTTGCATGTGTAAATATACACCTGCATGCATTTATAAAGAAGGGAAGAGAGTGAGAATAATTGGCCATCCAATCCACTTCTATTATTAACATTTTCTTTAAGTGTGACATTGCAATGTCACCATTTTTCATTTTTCAATTTTTTATTTTCCTTTTTCTTTCGTGCGACTGCAGGGCATGGTACGCGTGCCTTTCCTCACCTCTCCTCCTGCCAGCAGCATTTCAGGGTGCGCGTGCATCTCCTCACCTCTCCTCCTGCCAGCAGCATGGCATGAGGCATGCCTTCTCTCCTTAAAACACCTTGCACTCCCCCTTTCTACGGGTAGCATCTACCTTCAGACTACCCATACCCTCAATCAACAGTTGGCCAACCTCCTTCCTTCTCCCTCTCCATACACAGTTCCTCTTCTCACAAGTTGAGAAGAGGCATATCATGCGCAGGAGAAAACTCATAGTGGCCTCAAACCACCACTATGAATTCCACCATCGCCCAGCTCTTTCATGAGTAGGTGGGCATGGTGGCTTCTCATTTGGTTTCTTTTTATTTTGTCTCCGCCATTAGTACAGAGCTTCAAGCTCTCAAGCTCTGAAGCTCTAGCTCGCCTACGCACTGCCTACAGCTCCAGCCGGTCACCGCGTGCCCCAGCAGACCGCGCACGACCTCTTCCTACGCATGCAGGCGCTCTACAGTGCACTGCGCATGCAAAACCCGCTCTAGTCGGTCGCCAGACCGCGGGTGGTCTGCGCGACACTGTAGCCACCGGCAAGTTTCTCACTTAGCCGGTGGCACAGCGCTCTCTCTCCTCGCCTGCACCTGCTCCAACTGGTCACCGCATCCCCACCCGCTGATGTGTTGTTGTGCGTGTGTGTTAAGGAGTGTCATTATAGTCGCACTTGCAACGTCGATTTTAAAATAATTAAACGGAGGTGAGTCCGAGTGTCGATCTCAGGGAGGCGTGAAAATTGGATTTTTACTTTACCACTTGTTGTCACGGAAAGTGCGGAGTTTTGCTTGCGAAAGGTGCGATTTTGAAAAGCGAGAGAGAGATAGAGAGAGAGAGAAGGTTTAGGGTTAGAAAGCTCTTTGTTTTGATCATGCAACTTTAATAGAAATTAAAATGGCAACTGAACGGAAAATAACTTCATTAAACATGCACTTGTAGTTCATGACTTACAACATTAAATACATGATTCAACAAAAATAATAAAAAGCTTAAAAGAGAGAGAGAGAGAGAAAGAGAGTGTGTGTGGAGAGCGACGAGGCAGCCATGGCGGTGGAGGAGGCTCCGTCGGCGGCTTGTCGTCTCCGGCGATTACAAGAGTGCCTAAGGCTAGCTAAGAGAGGGGTAGAGTAGTTGCAAGGGGGAGTGAATGCCTTGAATGGTGGTTGGAGGGGGTTTAAATAGAGTTAAGGGCTTCCTAAAAGAAGGGGCTTTAGAGACATCCAGAGAGTCGCTAAAACCGCTTCCAAAAGAGTCGGTGAAGCCCTCCTGCCACCAGTCAGCTGCTCACCTCGTTCTTTCTCCTCGCGCGATTCGCGGCCGCTGAACGAGAGCTGTCCGATCGAAGATCGCACGACTGAGAGCCTTCCTCGCCTGCGCTGGGATCGCACCTCGGGCGCACGTGTCTCCTCCCGACGTGCGCGCGCGCGTGGACGCTCGTGAGCTGTGGTCACGCCGCGTGGCAAGATTCTAGCTGCCCGCTGCTGATCGGGCAGCCCAATTTCTCCGCGCTCGCCGCCCGTCTTCAATTTCCACCTCGTGCGGCTCGAACGCACGTCGCGTGGGTGCGGGCGTGCGCGCTAACCGTTGCGCCACACCCACGCTTTGTCTCGAGGACCGCGGGCGGGCGCATGGATCTCGGCCGTCTGAAGGCGCAGCGCGCGGTGGGGGGGGGCTGATGTGGCATAATCTAATCCGTTGATCTCCAGATGAATGATCAGAACTTCTTGGGCCCATTGTAGGAGCTCCAGATGTCGGATTTGGCCGATCTTAAGTCCGTTGGACTTCGTTCGTCGTTCTAAATCCATCCGTGCGGTCCAATTGCTCATCTGAGGCCTGCTTTAACAAATGCTTACACAAATGGCCATTAATACAGTTTATAAGCAATCTTGGTACATGATGCATGCAATGCTCCTATTCTACTTATGTTGTGCCTTTTATTCTAAAGATGGGCCATATTCAACATAATTATCACTCCCTTGTGTAGTGTTATCATACCCCCATGCTTACTCCTTGCTAGTCCCTAGCAAGGTTTATTCTAGTCTTTATTTCCTTGCAGAATTCAAGAAATAATTGCTTAGGCACTTCGTTACTTGTCAATAAGAGGAAATATACGTAGATCTTAATCTACAAAGACTAAGCAGCGCCCGGGTGTTTGCCAAAATACGAATCACCCGAATCCTTGCTTTAATGTATATATAACTATACATATGTATACGTATATATATATATATATTTTAGAATTTTTTTCGGAATTCAGTGTGGGTTGGTAACTTTTTACGGCTACCCAACCCACCCAGAACTCGGTCAAAACCCTAAGTTCTAAGCATCTTGGTGTGAATGTTGTGATAGACTCACTTAACGGTAATTGAGACAGACTTCGAGTTTCTACGCCTCTAGGTGATCGGAAAAGGAAACAAATTTGCCTGAAGATGTATTTGTTCGATTGGTAGCTTTCTCCTTACATTTGTTTTAATTGGGGTCAACACAAGGATTTTTCCAGTGTATATCTCCCCGGCTTGTACTACTTCCCCGCTTCTTCCTTAGGTGTTTTGGTCTTTTTTTGTGCAATTATTGAGCTGGGCTCTGGACAACCGACCAATGGGCTGTTACCCACGATCACTTGCCAACCATACTTGTGCGGTGAAGTGTGGTTTATTTTCTTTTCTTCTTCCTTTTTTTTTTCTTTTGTAGGTGGCTTCCCTAATCTCAAATGTACCTAGAGGCAACGAAAAAGAAATGGCCTATGGCTAGGTTCTGGACAACCTGTCAATGGGTTGTTACCCACGACAACTTGCCAGCCATACCACCCTAGAGAGTTCATTAGCTACCCAATTTCTGTCAAAATCTACGAGAAGTGAGTCTGTGCAAAAATGTGTGCAGATGCTTAGACTCAAAGTTTTCCTGAGTTAGAGGGTGAGTTGATAAGTCGTATACTTATTACCTTATTTAGTAGGTGGATTCGAATAGCTTAAGGTTGCAAGGATTCGCCACTAAATCCATATTTTAATGGACACCAGGGCTGATTAAGCCTGAAGGCTTGAAAAGTCTAAGTGTTTAAGTTCTTTCTGTATTATTTTTCACTATTGACAAGTTTCTAATGCCTAAGTTTTCTTCCTAAATTCAATTTTTTTTAAAAAATTAAATTAATTAATTTATTCATTCAGACTGATTAATTGAGCTCAGGATTATGTAATTTATCACCCCCCCATGCTTAAGTTGGACAATGTCCTCATTGGCAGATTCATGGATGCAAAAGGGTTCAAAAAGATAGTACCTGAGTGACGTAAACTACCAGATCAGTTTGAATCCTTTGGGTTGCCTCCCAGGAAGCGTTGAGTTTAACACCTCTAACTGGGTGGTGCTCGGTGTCAGCCCTCAATGAGGGTGACACTTTCCTTGGGGGGTAGCTGGGCTAGGAAATGCTTCAATCTTTACCATTAACTGTAAAAGTGTGCCCAGTGTTAAGATCAGCAATTTCAACTGCCCCATTAGAATAGGGCTTAACCACTCGAAATGGTCCTATCCATTTGGACCTGAGTTTCCCTGGGAAGAGTTTCAGGCATGCATCAAATAGCCAAACTTGCTAGTTAGGCTCAAAGGTTTTTCTATGAATGAGTCGGTCGTGGACGGCTTTCATTTTCTCCTTATACAGTCAACTATTGTCAAAGGCGTCCCGACGGATTTCTTCGAGCTCAGATAATTACAGCGTCCTCTACGTACCGGCTAACTAGGGATCCATGTTACACTGCTTGACAGCCCAGTAAGCCTGGTGTTCCAATTCGACAGGAAGATGGCAGGCCTTGCCGAAGACCAAGCAATAAGGTGACATGCCTATCGGGGTCTTGAAAGCGATCCTGTATGCCCTCAGGGCATCATCAAGTCGTGTGGACCAATCTTTCCTGTCAGGTCTCACAGTCTTCTGTAAAATGTTCTTGATTTGTCTATTGGAGACCTCAGTCTACCCATTTGTTTGTGGATGATACGGGGTGGCAATGCGGTGGTTTACCCCATATTTTCTAAGTAGGGCACGGAATTGGAAATGGATAACATGGCTTCCACCATCACTGATCATGGCCTTGGGTATTCCAAACCGGGAAAAGATGTTCTTCTTCACAAAGTCCATGATAGTCTTGTGATTGCATCGTCGGGTGGCGACGGCTTCAATCCATTTGGAAACATAGTCTACTGAGACCAGGATGTACTCGAAGCCGTTGGATGGTGGAAAGGGGCCCATAAAATCGATACCCCAAACGTCGAAGATTTTGACAATCAAAATGGGATGAAGGGGCATCATATCTTTCTTGGTCATGGTCCCCAGTGTTTGGTAGCATGAGCAAGTCTTGGCAAAGATGTGTGCATCCTTAAATAGGGACGGCCAGTAAAATCCAGACTGCAAAACTTTTGCAGCTGTTTTCTTTCCAGAGAAGTGGCCGCCACATGCTTGGTCATGACAAAAGGAAAGCACACTCTGAACTTCATCTTCAGGGATACACCTTCTGATGATCTGATCAGCACAGAGGTGAAACAGCATGGGATCATCCCAGAAATAGTTCTTGGCCTCAGCCAAGAACCTGTCCCGTTGCTGTCTAGACCAGCTGTGCGGGGTTTGTCCTATAACCAGGTAATTGACGTAGTCAGCATACAATGGCATTTTCTTGTCTTGCACGGCTAGGATGTGTTCATCAGGGAAGGTATCAGATAGAGGTAGGGAGGGTCCAATGTGGTCTGGATGAAGTCTCGACAGGTGGTCAGCCATCACATTTTTCGATCCGGCCTTGTCCGGATTTCCAGGTCAAATTCCTGCAAAAGCAGGATACATCTGATGAGCCTGGGCTTTGCATCCTTTTTGGCCAACAGGTGCTGGATGGCTGAATGGTCAGTGTAAATGGTCACGTGGGATCCCAGAAAGTATGAGCGGAATTTTTCAAGTCCAAAGACTACAGCGAGTAACTCTTTCTCTGTGATGGTATAATTATGTTGGGCCTCGTCCAACGTTTTGCTCGCGTAGTAGATCACCATGGGCTTCTTGTCTTGCCTTTGTCACAGGACAGCGCCTATGGCAAAATCTGATGCATCACACATAATCTCAGAGTCCTGGGACCAGTCTGGGGGTTGAAGTACAGGTGCGGTGGAGACTAAGTCCCGGAGGGTGTGATAAGCCTGGATGCAATCAGGAGACATGTGGAATATGGCGTCATTGGCTAGAAGGTCGGTCAAGGGTTTGGAAAGCTTGGAAAAGTCTTTGATGAACCTTCGGTAGAAGACAACATGTCCTAGGAAGGAGTGAATCTACCGGACCGAACTAGGTGGAGGAAGTTTCGAAATTAAATCAACCTTAGCTCGATCTACCTCGATGCCCCTATGCGAAATGATGTGACCGAGGACAATTACTTCTTGAATCATAAAATGGCTCTTTTCCCAACTTAACACCAAGTTAACCTCGATACATCATTTCAGGATTTTCTCCAAGTTGCTCAAACAATGGTCGAATGAATTCCCGAACACAGAGAAATCATCCATAAAGACCTCTAAGTATTCACCCACCATTTCTAAAAAAATGGCTAGCAAGCAACGCTGGAAGGTCGCAGGTGCGTTGCATAACCCGAACGGCATTCGACGGAATGCAAACGTGCCATACGGGCAAGTGAATGTGGTCTTTTCCCGATCTTCCGGAGCAATTGCGACTTGGTTATATCCTGAATATCCATCCAGGAAGAAAAAATACTTCTGCCCTGCCAATCTTTCAAGGATTTGGTCAATGAATGGCAAGGGGAAGTGGTCCTTCTTAGTGGCTTCATTAAGATTCCTATAATCAATACACACCCGCCATGCGGTGGTGGTGTGGGTGGGGATGGATTCGCCATGATCATTGGTGACAACGGTGAGCCCAGCCTTCTTTGGAACCACTTGAGTGGGGCACACCCAGGGGCTATCGGAGATAGGGTAGCTGATGTCGGCATCAAGCCACTTGATAATTTCTTTTTTAACGACCTCCCGCATGTTTGGGTTTAAACGTCTCTGCATCTGGCGGGAAGGTCGGGCCCCGTCTTCCAAGTAAATCTTGTGGGTGCAATAGGTGGGGCTAATTCCTCTTAAATCCAAAATGGTCCAACCAATGGCAGCCCAATGTTCTGAAAGGGTCGCAGTCAACCTGAGTTCCTGATCCTTGGTTAGATGAGAATTAATAATCACTGGGAAGGTCTGGTAAGGTCCCAAGAAGACGTACTTGAGATTCTTGGGCAATGGTTTAAGTTCAGGTGCGGGTGGGACCACAGTCGATGGGAAGGGAAAGGGGGGGAGTTGATCAACATCGATCTCTTCAAATGGTATTATGTGATGATACTCAGCCTTACAGAGGTCCACGAGTAATGATGGTGACGGGTCAGAACAGTCACTATGGGTTTGGTGGTCTGAGACAGAACTGAGGGTGAGGCATTCCTTGATTAAAGTTTCCACGGGATCATATTCCTGAATGTAATCACAATCAAAAGACTTTGTTGCCCGGAAGATATCCAATTGCATTTTCCTGTCCCCAAAGGCGATTTCCATACATCCCGTGTCGTAATCAATGTTTTCTTTAGCCGTAGCTAAGAAAGGTCTGCCTAAGATTATGGGTGCGTTCTGTAATTTTTCAGGGACTTCCATGTCGAGCACCAAAAATTCGACCGGGAAATAGAAGTCCTTGACCCGTACAATTATGTCCTCGACAACCCCCTTCGGGGTTTTCACAGATCTATCAGCCAGTTGGACGGTGATAGGGGTTGGTGTCAGCTCCCCAAAACCAAATTGGTGGTACAGGGTTGTTGGAATTAGATTGATAGAAGCACCTAGGTCTAGGAGCGCTCTGTCAAACGTCATGTCCCTGATATTGCAGGAAATCAGGGGCGCTCCTAGGCAGTTCGCTTGAGTGGAAGGTTGCTTGATATCATAGAACTTGCTTGCTCAGAAAGTACAACCTTCCTAGGTGCTTGCGATCTCGGCTTACGCTTGGGTGTACAGGCATCCTTTAAAAACTTGGCGTAAGCAGGGATGTGTTTGATGGCTTCTAGGAGCGGAATATTAATCTGTACTTGCTTAAAAATTTCCAACAGCTCCTCAGTTTCCACAGTATTCTTCTTTTTCTTGATTGTTTCCAAGGCCTCAGGGTAGGGTGTCTGAATGTGGATTGGTTCCATGTCTGGGTCCTTGGTTGGTGCCTCTTCTGAGTCGGGTATTTCAACAGGTAAAGTCTTAGGGAGAGTCGGCCATTTGGAATCCTAGGTTTTGGTGCCGCTTCTCAAGGTCACCGCATTCGCAAAGGCATTGGGGCCATGGGGTGATCCTTGAGAAGACGAGGACGAAGAAGCGCCATACCCAGGAGGTGTTTACGGGGCTGGCTAGACCATGTGAGCCTGCCCGGGGTTGCTTTGGAACCCTTGCGAATTGGGGCCTCTGTTAATTATGTTTTGCGGGTTCGGTTGTGGTTGGGAAGGTAGGGATCCTTGTTGTTCACAGTCCAAGAGTTGGCTTAACTGTCCCTTTACCAAGGCCATTTCCTCTTGATGTTTCTGGTTCATGTCAGCCATCATCTTTATTAGGGTATCCATTTGGTTTTGTGGGGGAGGGGCCGCCCTATTCTGGTTATATTGGGGTCTAACTGGTGGTCCTTGCTGATAGGGGAGCAAGTGTGGCTGCTGGTTTGGCCTGGGCTGGTTTTGGAATTGTGGTGGTTTCTGGTTTGTCCAACCAAAGTTGGGGTGGTTACGCTAGCCGGTGTTGTAAGTGTTGGAGAAAGGGTCAGGTTTCGGATATCCTTGGACGGCTTGCACATCTTATAGGATAGTCGATGTTGATGAAGAGGGAAGGGAATAATCAAGGGTCGAGGGAGCAAAGGTCCCTCCCTAGAACGTGGTCAGGGGTTGTTCCAGGTTCAATTGGGTGAAGGGCTGGACCAGGTCAACATTATGTGCTCCCTTTGCTAGGGAGAAAGTCTGCAAGGGATTCCTGGTCTGATTCAGTAGCTCATCAATCTTTTTGTCCGCCAATTCCACTTGATCCAACTTTTTGGCAATGATGTCCATGTCAACCATTCCAGAATTTGCTTGCACCTCATAAATCCCGCCACGGGGTTGACTGGACCTGTTAAACTGGTTCATGGAGGCATTGTTGAGCAAATTCTTGCTCATAGACTTAAAGAGCTCAAACGCGCTCTCCTCATCTTTGTTTAGGAAGTTTCCCCCGCATGAGGCATCGACGAAGTTCCGTAGGCTGCTGTCCAGACCGTGGTAGAAGATTTGGGCCAATTGCCACCTTGGAACTTCGTGGTGTGGGAATTTCCTCAAAAGTTCATTAAATCTTTCCCACGCCTCATGAAATTGTTCCCCACCCTGAAGTGTGAAGGTAGTGATAGCTCTTCTGAGGGCATTGGTCTTTCCTATGGGGAAGAATTTCTTTAAAAATGCGTGCCTCAGTTCTTCCCAGGTGGTGATGGATTTACCTAGGGTTCTAATAAAATGAGAAGCCTTGTCTTTTAATGAGAAAGGGAACATCTTGATTAGAACAATGTCAAGGCTAATGTTCCTAGGTTTCACCGTTCGTGTTATGCGATCGAGATCCTCTAGGTGCTGAAAGGAGTCCTCATTTGAGCTTCCATGAAAGTGGCTTTGGATCAGGCTTAGGACATTCGATTTTAGCTCAAAATCATCTCCCCCCTGGGGGATCCTAAGGTGTGGCTCGATTCTAATAGCAGAAGGGTTATAGAAATCACGGAGGGTCTTGGCTGGTCCTGAAATGGCAGTAAATCAAGTGGTGGTTGCCTTGGTATGTCGTGGAAAGGTGGTGGTGGTTGTTCTTGTGGGTTCTGTAACCGTTGTATGGCTTGCATGATGGTATGGATTTGTTGCTGCTGAAGCTGATGGTTAGCATTGATTTGAGCTTGGATGATGGCCATAGCATCTGGTGGGGGTTGATCTTCAGCCTCATCTACCTTAGGTTTAGCCATGTTTTCAACAGAATTACGTCGCCTAGTTTCCTACCCCAAAACACAAAACTCGGGAAGCAGTGAGCGCCTCCTGTTCATACACTAGAGAAGAACAGGAGGGGATGCGGAGGGCGACAGATGCGATAAATGTGTTTCAATCAAGCACCCAAGCCTAGTCCTTAGGGTGCATTCCTTAGGAGACCTAGAAATCTCACAAAGGGTGATTAAGTTGGTAAGCACTGGACTCCCCTTCCCAAGGCTAATCTGGCCAGGTTGATTACGAGGGGATTGCAGGGAAGGTTCTTCCTTTGGCTTGGGCCTCCAGTTCCATAGACCCCACAACCGCGGTCGTTTAACACTGCCCCGCAGCCTAGTCACCAGATTCTACTAAGGGAATGAAAGCCAAGTGCCTAGCGAACAAAACCACGCCTTTTGAGACTTAACTCAGTCCTGCCTAGGGCACGTCTACTCAGTTTTAAAGGGCTAGGATAGTGCTTGTGCTTAGGGTGATGTGATGAGGCGTTGATTGGGGTGGTGCCTCTTAATTTTCCACTTTCAAGGTGTGTGCTTCTAGCAAAACATGGTTTTCAAGTAAGGATTTGTTAAGATGTGGTGTCTTTTAGTGTTTCATCCTTACTTTAGTACTTTTTAGGGTTGACGTGTCTTAATGTTTTCAAACAAGTTTCAGTGGGCACATTAAGTTCTGCACACAATTTGATGAAAGTAGATTTCCTTTTATTTTGTAGAGGCTCTAAAACCCTAATGTACTCATCCTAATGATCATGCAGCTTCTATTAGATGAGTCAGTTTTAGGGTTGAGTGGTGCGGCCCAGGTCAACTCATGGTGGCTTCGCAAACACCACTCAGGAAAAAGAAAAAAACACTCCAAGAATTTATTCAGAATGTTAGAGTGTACATTTTTTTGTGGGGTGATGTGTTAAGGATGTGGGTCAAGCAATCATACACCACGCCAATTTTTTTCAGTTTTTACAATTTTTTTAGCTTTTTCACGCAAGCAAACAATGAGAGAGAGGTTACTCACTATCGGTCCTCGAGACGCCTACTCCCTTGCTACCGTCGTGGGATGCGTCGCTTCGCCGTCCATGCACCGAATTCCTACACCCGTCAAGTAAGAAAAAGGAAAATAGGGCATTAGACGATGTGAGAATGAATGTGGAATGGAGGTGATAAAATAAATCTGTTGCCTCCCCAGCAACGGCGCCAAAAACTGACGTGCTGTTGTGCGTGTGTGTTAAGGAGTGTCGTTATAGTAGCACTTGCAACGTCGGTTTTGAAATAATTAAACGTTGGTGAGTCCGAGTGTCGGTCTCAGGGAGGCGTGAAAATTGGATTTTTACTTTACCACTTGTTGTCACGGAAAGTGCAGAGTTTTGCTTGCGAAAGGTGCGGTTTTGAAAAGCGAGAGAGAGAGATAGAGAGAGAAGGTTTAGGGTTAGAAAGCTCTTTGTTTTGATCATGCAACTTGAATAGAAATTAAAATGGCAACTGAAAGGAAAATAACTTCATTAAACATGCACTTGTAGTTCATGACTTACAACATTAAATACATGCTTCAACAAAAATAATAAAAAGCTTAAAAGAGAGAGAGAGAGTGTGTGTGTGTGTGGAGAGTGACGAGGCAGCCATGGCGGTGGAGGAGGCTCCGTTGGCGACTCATTGTCTCCGGTGATTACAAGAGTGCCTAAGGCTAGCTAAGAGAGGGGTAGAGTAGTTGCAAGTGGGAGTGAATGCCTTGAATGGTGGTTGGAGGGGGTTTAAATAGAGTTAAGGGCTTCCTAAAAGAAGAAGGGGCTTTAGAGACATCCAGAGCGTCGCTAAAATCGCTTACAAAAGCGTCGGTGAAGCCCTCCTGCCGCCGGTCAACTGCCCGCCTCATTCTTTCTCCTCGCGCGATTCGCAGCCGCTGAACTAGAGCTGTCCGATCAAAGATCGGACGGCTGAGAGCCTTCCTCGCCTATGCTGGGATCGCGCCTCGGGAACGTGTGTGCGTGCGTGTCTCCGCCCAGCGTGCGCGCGTGCGTGGACGCTCATGAGCTGCGGTCACGCCGCGTGGCAAGATCCTGGTCGCCCGCTGCTGATCGGGCGGCCCAATTTCTCCGCGCCCGTCGCCCGTCTTCAATTTCCACCCCGCGCGGCTCAAATGCGCGTCGAGTGGGTGCGGGCGTGCGCGCTAACAGTTGCGCCACGCCCGCGCTTTGTCGCGGCGACCGGGGGTGGGCGCGAGGATCTCGGCTGACTGAAGGTGCGGCACGCGGTGGGGGCGGGGTTGACGTGGCGCAATCTGAGCCGTTGATCTCCAGATCAACGATCAGAACTTCTTGGGCCCATTGTAGGAGCTCTAGATGTCGGATTTGGCCGATCTTGAGTCCGTTGGACTCCGTTCGTCGTTCCAAATCCATCAGTGCAGTCTGATTGCTCATCTGAGGCCTTCTTTGACAAATGCTTACACAAATGGCCATTAATACAGTTTATAAGCAATCTTGGTACATGATGCATGCAATGCTCCTATTCTACTTATGTTATGCCTTTTATTCTAAAGATGGGCCATATTCAACATAATTATCACCCCCTTGTGTAGTGTTATCACCCGCAACGCTGTGCGCTACACTCCGCAATGCACTGCGCCTCACACACCCGCGCAACATTGCGCTGCACTTCACTCGGCCACGTGTGCGCGCACGCCTCAACTCCAGTGCTCGCGCACATCTGCGTCTTCAGACGTCAGCCCTGCGCGGCAAACGACTTAACTGTTGCCCCCCTCCCTCCAGCATGCACACACACACTGATACACACACAGACACTCATACACTCACGCATACACACACACACAGATATATATATATATATATATCCACTCACATACTCTCACCCTTATGTATATTTACATACACATAAATATATATACATATATATATATAAAAATAGATATATATATATATATACATATACATCTATATATACATATATAGTTATATATATATACATATATATACTTATATATACATTCACTTACCCACATCCATCTATACACCTCACAAACACCACCCATATTCCCGTGCACTCGCCTCTCCATCGTACATCATATCGTGGGAATATTCGCACCAGTTGCTGATATTTCCCGATACTCGCGCAAAGCAAGCGCCTCCACCCTCACTCACACACATCCACTCCACACTTCACGTGGCACTTAGTCTTGTTGGTTGCGTCTTACTAGACGTGGACCAACTTGACACCGTGCTACATTCCATTAACATTTCCATCTTCACCCCTATCTATATAACATCTATATAAATATACATATTCTATATCTAGTATATATACATATATAGAGATATACTAAGCTAAGTATTTCTTTTCATTACATTATATCTCAATTTGTCTTTTCTTCCTGCTACTTAAAAAGACTAAAAAAAATATAATATAGAAAAGATAAATCTTGATTTGCAATCACACGGTCTCATGTGTGGAGAGACAGGACTCGTTGTATTTTGGCATATAGCCAAGGACCTATTTGAGGGTGTGCCTCAAGAACAAGATTATCAGAAAAAAAATCTAAAAATCAAGAAAACCAAAAACATAATAAGCGCAAGGAAGAGATTTGTTTTAGGAAAGGCGTAGAAACTTCGCAATTCTCCTAATCCCCGCCTCCCCGAGATCGACCCTAAGCCTAAAAGTGATCAAGCTACAATCAAGTAGGCCAGGTTAAAAATTTTTTGTGAAACTGGTGTAGACTCAATTTAGGTTAACTCACTATACTCACTTCAACATTAATATCACCATTTTAATAAAGCCAATTCGAGTACGCATCAGATACCCTGGTTGAAGATTGCTTCACAATTAGTTCCTTAGAGGGCCATCAGACTCAACCAGCTATAGATTAACCTAACCCATCACAATCCCTCAAGGTTGTGGATCTGTGCAGAGTTGACTATAATTAGCAACCTCCCTCTTTAGAAATTGATGTCACACAACTCCCTCCCTTCCTTTACCCTTCCAACATTATACTACCCACACCTGAACTTAAACCCATACCTGATAACCTTAAATATGTCTTCCTAAGACCTGACAACACCTTCCCTATGATTATAAATGCACACCTGACCAGGGAATAAGAGCTTTGGTTGACTACGACCCTAGTTGAACCCTAGTTACTACGCACACATGATCTACTCGGAAGATGGGGCCTGATCTTCTCGTTAGAAGCAAAGGAGACTGAACCTAAACATCTGAGAGGTCGTTAAAAAGAGATCATAAAACAGCTTGACATGGGAATCATCTACCCAATTTTTGACAGCCTTTGGGCGAACCCTTGATTGAGCAGCAATCATAGGTCTTAATTGGCCTAGATTAAGCTAGGACTTAGCATAAGTTAGGGTTATTCACACATACATATGCATTATCTGCATCTTTACTGCTTTCCTTTAGCTATGCATGAAATAATGTTATAATGTGCTGATTAAGTGCATTATGTCAATTGCAGACAATAAGCTCATCAGGAGCTGGATCTGAAGCTGGATCAGGAATAACAGGAGTTGTAGCAGAGCTGGAGCAGAAGGCCTAGTTTAGATGTAGGAATAATAATGTAAGGGGGTTAAAAGTTTGCTATTCTACTAAGTAGAAATAAAGCAGTAAAATGTGAAGAGCTTAGGTCCATCCTAGCCCTAGGATAGCCTAGAGACTTCCCCAAGCCTTGGCCACCCTTAGATTAGGTCACAACACCCTAGGAAGCCCTAAAACCCTAGTTCCAACCCTCATCTGGACGTCCAGATAAGTTATAGGACATCCAGGACCCTTAGCCAACTCCCGCACACTTCAAACCCACTTCTGCAGTGTTATTGGACGTCCAGACACTTTGTTAGACGTCCAATTTCTGCAGAATACCCAAAACAAAACCCAAAATCCTTCCTGACTCTGATTGGACGTCTAGACAAAAAGTCTGGACTTCTGATTTTTGTGTATAAGACGTCTAATTCCATTATTAGATGTCTGATACTTCTCTCCAATTCCTGTTTTGAGATTTAAGCCTTGATCTTGGATCTCTAGGTCCCTAAACCCAATTCCAACCCCATAGGAACCTAAATTAAGGTGCCCTAACCCTAGTACACCACCTCTTGACCTACCTAAGGACCTAATTAGGTCCTCACTAAACCTAATTGACTTGGATATTAGTCAATTCCATCAGCCTATTCAATTGAACTCATTGAGTGCAATCGACACCTGATCTCAGCACACACTATCCAATTGGACTCAGTGAGAGTCCAATTGACCTAGACCTGACATAATTGAGTTGTTTTACTCTCAATTAAGTTTTCACACACCCAATTAAACTTGTATTAAGTTTAATTTCACTTTACCTTAGTGAATTAGGGTTTATAACCCTAATTTGAGACATACCTTGACCTATACCCACTAGAACCTAACCTAATCAACCTAGCCGCCTAAGTTTCGACCCACACACACCATCCACACGAAAATACCTAGCCTAGAGTTCTCTAGAACTCTCTACCATGTGTGGTTGCCTTGGTTGCCAAAAATATCAAGCAAGAGCCATTCAATTTTTAGATCCACATTTGGTGGATCTAAAAATCACCATCCACCCTCTCTCTCTCACTCTCCCACGATCTCCCACCATAGGCCTCTCTAGAGAATTCCATAATTATCTAGAGAGCTTCCCTTAGGTCTATAAAATGACCCCTTTGGTGGCCATTTGCACCCATTCACTTCCTTGGCATCCATTCCAGTTAGAATAGCCACTTCCATCTCCACTCCACCTCCACGAGTAGAGCACCACCATTAAGGCCACCATCTCCATGCCAGGAAGCTGGATCAGCTCCCAATCTCTCTCCAAGGGCCAGCCTAAGTTCCATTGACCACCCCTCCTTCTCTCAACCATTCAAAGGCCATCGGGGACTACCCCTGAATGCCCTTCCATTCTGTTAGATTTAGATTATGCTCTTTGTATATTTACTACATTTATTTACTGCTTAGTAGTGTCGTCTTACTTCTCCCCCAATGATGCATGCGAAATCCCCCCATCGATTCTTGTATGCGATCATTTTCTGGTAGCTAGATTTAATTTTCAAGTATTTATGTACAAGCTTTCCTCTAGATTCCTTGTGCAACAACTCCCAAATGAATGAATGAAAACACATTTATATATCTATATATCTCTATCTGTTTGAATTCACCATGAGCTTAATGATTGCTATTATCTTTTGCGTGATTAATGTTTCCTATTTCTAACTCTTAATATTCTTGCAACTAAGCATGTCGTACGTAAATACGTAATAATCACGAATCAGCATGCGATTCTAAACAAAGTGGAGCGGCAAAAAGATCGATTTCAAAAGTAAAAGCAACGCCTCCCAGAGACGAACGACTGGGACTCAAGTTTCGTTATCTTTAGAAATCAATTTTTGACGAACGTTTTTGCGTGACTATACTACGATTTCCGACGACTTCCAAATGCGCGAAATAGTCTTTTTGTCAAATGGCACCGTCGCCGGGGAGGCAACGTCATTTTTCTTGATTTTTATCTTTTAATCTATCACTGAAAAATCTGCCTCTACTTTGTTTTTGATGTGTAGGACAACACGGAATGAAAATGGGATTCGCGCACACATCGAGTGCGGTAAAGAAAAATCAGGTGCACATCATCTATCGTAGATTAGGTTTATTTTCTGAACCTTAGGATTAGATCTACTTTCTGCAGTCTCTTTTGAAAAAAAAAAAGATTTTTCTCATTTTTGTGAAAAAGAAAAAAAAATCAAAAAGAAAAATTGTGAAAAAAAAATATAGATTAGATTTCCTTTCGAGCTTAGGTTAGTTTGAAAAAAAAAACTAAAAGAAAAAAAAGTTATTTTCTATGAATCTTTTGAAAAAAATTTTTTTAAAAAAAAATGTGCAAAATTTTTGAAAAAAAAAATCTTTTTGGTGGAAAGCTTAGATTTTAAGTTTAAACCTCATTAAAAGCTTTTCTATCATCTTCTTATTTTCGGCTAGATTTCAAGTCTAATTTAAAAATTCGATTGCCAAAAAGTTAGTAACAAAAAAAATTCATAAATTTGGGTCAAACCTTCATTTTCAAACTACCTTTCAAATTCCACTATTATTTTGAAAAAATTCAAATTATAAAATTTTTAAAAATTTGCGAAGTGAATGGGGGTCAGATTGACCCAGATTCAAAAATTTTCAAATTTCAAATAGCAATTTTGAGCAATTCAAAAATCTGTTTTGACTAAAAATAGTGGGGTTTTAAAGCTGATCTCACTGGCTTTATTTTCCATTTTTTTTTTGAATTTTTGAAGATCATTTGATACTGTTTCAAAGTGAAAAATCGATCAGGGGTCAAAATTCCAGGTCTGACCCCCTGATATTCAAAATTCCCTAAAAATTTGTTCAAACAGTAAAAATTCCAAACAAATATTCTCTGAAAAACTGATTGAAAAAGGAATCTACTAGCAAAATTTTAAATTAATTTGATTCCAATTATTAGTAGAAAATCAACATTAATTTTGTGGTCTGTTGAAACAGAGAAAAACCCTAGAAGTGCATGCAACCTAGGTCAAACCCTTAGGGTTAGAACTAGAGACCACACATTGGGCTAACTTAGACTTAATCAAATCTAGTTAGCCGGTGAGCTTGGTCACCTTGTGGGCCACTCACCACAAACCCCACTAAGGAAAATGGGTTAAAAACTAATTTTAAAACACGAAATCAACCCGAGTTTGTTGTCGTACTACTGGGTGTTTTTAACCTCTCTTGCCAAACCTAGTGACTAAGTCTGTGGGGTAGTGTCAAACGACCACGGCTCAGGGGTCAACGGAACCGGAGGCGTAAGCCAAAGGAAGAACCTTCCCCTCAGTCCCCTCATAACCAGACTGGCTGGGTTAGCTTGAGAGGCGGGATTCACTTTCAGTCAGTTGTACGACGAACTTATCTTTAGGAATTCAAATCCCTAACGAAAAATCTGGTCACCTGATCTATAAGGACCATTTGATTGACAGAGCCTTAGCCTTGTCCTACGTGGCTACACCAACCCTGGGGTTGGGCGGTGTATGCACGGAAGGAGGTCACTTCGACCTCACTTGATTAAACCTTGGGAGTCGCTCCCAAGGAGGAGAGTCACTTCTTTCTGCTTAGCCGCGATGACTAACATTGGATCTGGACCTAATTAGTATCCAGAAGAGCTGGACCCACAAGCTTATCTGAGAGCTCGGGTCACTGAATCAGCTAAACCTTGGGATCAGAACCCAAGGTGGCGAAGATGACTTTTCGCTTCTCCTGATCCTTCTCCTCAGGTTACTGAAATGGTTAACCCATATCCTAACCCTGGATATTATGACCCATACCATTCGGTCCCTTAAAGGATTGCATCTTATAACCCAGGATATGGATTTCATACTCCTGCTTCTCACCCATGGAACATGGGTAGACCTGATTCACCCCCTGGAACCCCTGAAGAGCTACCGGTGCATATGCAGCCACATTATAGAATACAGAGAGCCATAGCGAGCGCTAAGGAAAAGGTCGCATCCTATCTACGTGAAATCCAGGCTATCATTGAGCCGAACCAAAGACAAAGCTGGATTCCGCATCAACAAGCTGTGATGGAGCTCCTTATGGAAGCAGCAGAGATAACAAGGCGAATGGGACAAAATCGGGAAACTCAAGAACTATTGCTTTTGAGATATCAAGTGGAAAATAGCATTGAAGACCTCGAAGAATCTGAAACAACTACATCGGAAGAACACACAGAAGATTCTCGGGAGTAGATGCCCGAAGATCACTCAGGGGAAAAAGAATCTAGCGTGGATACGAGACAGGAGCAGGAAGTATGCCGAATGGGTTCATCTGAAATTGAGGAGGAAAGGACTGATATCTCCAGGACTGAGCCACAATCAGATTATCCTGAATCCTGGGAGATACCTTTTGGGTTGGATAACCCAATCGAGATAAGGGAAGCGGATCTAATTGAGGATATGGATCCTAAGGCAGACATTACATGTGACACTACTGATCAATCTAGACCACTTCCCATTGTAGGTGAACCTGTGCTAGAGCCAACATCTTCTGATCTGCACTCTTCTTCTTTCACCTACATCCCTAATTCGGATATTAGAGATTCTAAGATGACACTTTCTATCCTTGATCCTAACATCCGAAAACCAGAAGTAGCTATGGATGACTTAACTGAAGAAATAAATATGCTACCTGAGGTAGGAATTACTGAGGAACCCAATGCATATGAGGGTGAAGCTTTAAGAAAAAGGAGCTGGGGATGCACCTATCATCCTAGTAGATGGCTCGACTTTGAGCCTGAGGAGACAGCCTCTGATGAATCAGAGATGGGTACTGATGAGGACGAAGTAATTTCTGATGAGGATTTCAGTGACCTCCCCACAGATTTTCTACTTTCACAAATACCCCCGTATGACCCAGAGCCTGGAGAGGGAATGATCTTTGATGTCAATTATCATTATGAGGATCCCTATGACTCAGATTCTAGTTCTGAGGTACATTTTGATCTACTCCCTCAGCAACTTCCTGCTGAATTGTGGGACATGATAAATCAGTTAAATCAACATCATGATCCCCCCTCTGATTATCCTCTATTTTCCACCACCACTCCACACTTTCTTATAGCTAGACTTTTTGGAGTAGGGGTGCACAATCAGCTGGTTCGTATCTCCGGACCACTGATTCTGGGAGCATACGAGCATATCTTTCTCTTAATCTTAGCCAGCTCCTATGCTAGAAATGACACATCTCATTGAGCTTTCGCCCAGCTGGAGGCGTTAAACTCAGCACATATAGATACCATTCGCCCCACATTCCACCATCATTTATATATAACCATTTTTATACATAGCATATTTTTGTTTTAGCATATTTCCCTTTTATATTGCATATTAACAGGTTGGCTGGTGCTGAATATAATTTCAGGAGCAATTACAGGTGATTTCTACCCATTCTCTCCCTACAGCATTTATTTTCTTTTACATTCATGCATGAGGATATGCAAGAACTTAGGCATGGGGGAGGGTAGATATAGAAAAACTGAAAAAAATTTTATGCCAACACTTAGGAAAACCTCGGAGCTGTAAGCAAAACATACTTTAGGACCTTAAATAAAAGAACAACCGACTCCACCTCAAATGCTCTCATTGGAGCTAGAAATCGTTCGCAACAGCCACTTCTGACTCACCCGCCCACCTTTTGTTCTAAATTTAGGGTCAAGCTGATTGTAACCCGATACGGAAAATTCACGAAGTACAAATTATATGAGGTTACATGTTTATAGCATATATAGATATTGCACTCATGAATAAGATTATTTTATTAAGAGAATGCATTGGGGATTTTATCCTTTAGTTGATTCCTGTAATCTGGAATCCAGTACAACTTTTCACACACATGTAGAATTTGCAATGGATTCACGGTGAGGGCTGACAAACGTCTTCAGTTTGTCGAGAAGAAGTAGTGCTTCTTTTCCTGAACCCCTGACAGTGTTTTGGGGGTCAGGCTAATTTTCTTCCAAAAATCCACCAAATAGTGTGAGAGAGTAGAGTGTATTGGTGCTCTAAGATTAGTGTAAGGAATCTAGAATCCTAGATAATTAGGTAATGATACTCTGAGATTAGACATAGTTTTCGCTCTCGGTTCCTGTGTATACATTTTTGTGCGAAATTGTGAGAGCCATGAATAAGGCAAATACGCGGAGAGAGAGTTTTCATAAAACTAGGGCTAAGGTGGATGGTTACGACCATTCTTTACGGAATCCTCAGCTGAAGGAGGGTATTGATGTCAAGGTCAGAAATACACAGTAGTATCCGTCTCTCCCGGTGCCGAGAGTAGGCACTTCCACCAAATAAGCCACCCAATGTCTCTTGAGTACCACCAATCCCTAATAATGCCTCCTCAATAAAGTTCATGGATGTATGCCAGTTGTGTTATGCTGAAAAAAAAAATTATTAAAAAAAAAATTGAGAAAAAGAAAAAGAATGATGAAAAGAAAGAAAAACTGAAAAAAAAATTAGAAAAAGAAGAAAAAGCAAGGAAAAGAATGAATGTTTAGTGTTTATTTCATCGAGGCAATACTACTAAATAAAATTGAGCTCCACCAAATATGGCCTTAACCTATTTTTCTTGTGTTTCTGACTGCCCGAATACTGGCTGAGGAATCCCGACTTAGTGTTAGGGTTATGAGAACTCAATTAAAGTGTTAATGCCTAGTGAGACCACCAAATACAGATCCTATGTGTGAATCTGGTGAGGTTGTGAGCTCTAAGAAAAAGAAAGAAAAAGAGTAAGAGAGAATGAATATAAAGGAATTAAAAGGGAGCATAGTTTTTTTCATCTTTCTCTGAGTTGAGTTACTTAGTAATCTGGGAATCTAGATTTTGTAGTACTAGTCCCTATGTAGCACCAAGTGAGAATGAGCCACCAAATATATAATCCTTTCCCTCAGAGATTCTCTACCTAAGCCTAAAGCCAGGGTGGAATTCATACAATATCTTGAATACCTCGAGCGAAGAAGTCCGCCTATCCCGCTAGAATTTTTACTAGGGGTCAAGTACAGGCTTTAGAGGTGTATTAGTTTTCACTCAAATCCGTTGCAAAAGCTACATAGCTGCACCTTCACGATTGTCTGGATTTCTAGAGCATAGGATGAAAACAAAATGGAGAAAAATCTCTATACAAACACTTGATAAAATAACCAGTCCCTTAGGGACCCTTGCTGTAAATAATTTACTCTTACATTTGCTAGGGACTAGCAAGATTTAGGCATGGAGGTATGATTGCGCAGCAATCATAGGTCTTAATTGGCCTAGATTAAGCTAGGACTTAGCATAAGTTAGGGTTATTCACATATACATATGCATTGTCTGCATCTTTACTGCTTTCCTTTAGCTATACATGAAATAATGTTATAATGTGCTGATTAAGTGCATTATGTCAATTGCAGACAATAAGCACATCAGGAGCTGGATCTGAAGCTGGATCAGGAATAACAGGAGTTGTAGTAGAGCTGGAGCAGAAGGCCTAGTTTAGATGTAGGAATAATAATGTAAGGGGGTTAAAAGTTTGCTATTCTACTAAGTAGAAATAAAGCAGTAAGATGTGAAGAACTTAGGTCCATCCTAGCCCTAGGATAGCCTAGAGACTTCCCCAAGCCTTGGCCACCCTTAGATTAGGTCACAACACCCTAGGAAGCCCTAAAACCCTAGTTCCAACCCTCATCTGGACGTCTAGATAAGTTATAGGACGTCCAGGACCCTTAGCCAACTCCCGCACACTTCAAACCCACTTCTGCAGTGTTATTGGACGTCCAGACACTTTGTCGGACGTCCAATTTCTGCAGAATACCCAAAATAGAACCCGAAATCCTTCCTGACTCTGATTGGACATCCAGACAACAAGTCTGGACTTCTAATTTTTGAGTATAAGACGTCTGATTCTATTATTAGATGTCTGATACTTCTCTCCAATTCCTGTTTTGAGATTTAAGCCTTGATCTTGGATCTCTAGGTCCCTAAACCCAATTCCAACCCCATAGGAAACTAAATTAAGGTGCCCTAACCATAGTACACCACCTCTTGACCTCCCTAAGGACCTAATTAGGTCCTCACTAAACCTAATTGACTTGGATCTTAGTCAATTCCATCAGCCTATTCAATTGAACTCATTGAGTCCAATTGAGCCCTGATCTTAGCACACACTATCCAATTGGACTCAGTGAGAGTCCAATTGACTTAGACCTGACTTAATTAAGTTGTTTTACTCTCAATTAAGTTTTCACACACCCAATTAAACTTGTATTAAGTTTAATTGCACTTTACCTTAGTGAATTAGGGTTTATAACCCTAATTTGAGACATACCTTGACCTATACCCACTAGAACCTAACCTAATCAACCTAGCCACCTAAGTTTCGACCCACACACACCATCCACACGAAAATACCTAGCCTAGAGTTCTCTAGAACTCTCTACCATGTGTGGTTGCCTTGGTTGCCAAAAATAGCAACCAAGAGCCATTCAATTTTTAGATCCACATTTGGTGGATCTAAAAACCACCATCCACCCTCTCTCTCTCACTCTCCCACGAGCTCCCACCATAGGCCTCTCTAGAGAATTCCATAATTCTCTAGAGAGCTCCCCTTAGGTCTATAAAATGACCCCTTGGGTGGCCATTTGCACCCATTCACTTCCTTGGCATCCATTCCACTTAGAATAGCCACTTCCATCTCCACTCCACCTCCACGAGTAGAGCACCACCATGGAGGCCACCATCTCTACGCCAGGAAGCTGGATCAGCTCCCCAATCTCTCTCTAAGGGCTGACCTAAGTTCCATTGGCTGCCCCTCCTTCTTCTCTCAACCATTCAAAGGCCATCGAGGACCACCCCTGAATGCTCTTCCATTCTACTAGATTTAGATTATGCTCTTTGTATATTTACTACATTTATTTACTGCTTAGTAGTGTAGTCTTACTTCTCCCCCAATGATGCATGCGAAATCCCCTCATCGATTCTTGTATGCGATCATTTTCTGGTAGCTAGATTTAATTTTCAAGCATTTATGTACAAGCTTTCCTCTAGATTCCTTGTGCAACAACTCCCAAATGAATGAATGAAAACACATTTATATATATATATATCTGTTTGAAATCACCATGAGCTTAATGATTGCTATTATCTTTTGCGTGATTAATGTTGCCTGTTTCTAACTCTTAATATTCTTGCAACTAAGCATGTCGTACGTAAATACGTAATAATCACGAACCGGCATGCGATTCTAAACAAAGTAGAGCGGCAAAAAGATTGATTTCAAAAGTAAAAGCAACGCCTCCTAGAGACGAACGACCGGGACTCAAGTCTCGTTATCTTTAGAAATCAATTTTTGACGAACGTTTTTGCGCGACTATACTACGATTTCCGACGACTTCCAAATGCGCGAAATTGGCTTTTTGTGAACCTTACACAAGCAGTGCAAAAGAAAGTTGGCCTCACCGTGGTCACAAATGACAAATGTGAATCCATCCCCACCATCACTACCACTGCATGGGGGGTGTGTATAGATTATAGGAAGCTGATCGAGGCCACCAAGAAAGATCATTTCCCCTACCTTTCATTGACTAGATTCTCGAACATCTAGCAGGGCGAAAATATTTCAACTTCCTAGATAGATATTCAAGATTTCTATTGCACCTAAGGACCAGTAGAAGAACATGTTCACCTGCCCATATGGCACGTTTGCATTCCGCCATATGCCATTCGTGTTATGCAACACACCTACTACCTTTCAGCATTGCATGCTAGCCATCTTCTCTGAGATGGTGGGTGAATATCTGGAGGTCTTTATGGATGATTCTCCATCTTCGGAGACTCATTTGACCATTGACTTAGCAACCTAGAGAAAATTCTGAAGCGATGTATCGAGGCCAACAATGTTTTGAGCTGGGTGTTTGCGCAGCAATCATAGGACTTAAATGACCTGAATTAAGTTAGAACTTAGCATAATTGTAGTATAAGTCATGCATTAGTGGCATACATTGCATCTTTTCTACTTTACTTAGATATTCATGAAATAATGCTATAATGTAATGACTAGTGTACTATTTAGATTGTAGGCAATAAGAAGCTTAGGAGATGGCCTGAAGTTGGACCTGAAAAAGGGTAGAAGGTAGAGCTGCAGTAGAGCTAGAGCAGAAGCCTTGGAATAAAGATGAAGACATAATGTAGGGAAGAAGTACACTACATTACTGTAGGATTTTAATGTTTAAGTTAAATTATGAAGAACATAGGACCTATTCCTAGCCTTAGGATAGCCTTAGATACCTTCCCAAACCCTAGCCACCCTTAGATTAGGTCACCTTAACAAAGAATACCTTAAAACCCATATTCTAGCCCATCTATGGACATCTAGGTAGGTTGTTGGACGTCCAGAACCCTTAGACACCACCCGCAGAAACCAGAACCCAATCTAATGGAATATTGGACGTTCATACAAGTTGTTAGACGTCTAATTTCTGCAGAAATCCAAGATAGAACCTAAACTTCACCCTGATTCAACATTAGACGTCTAGACTAGAGACTTAGACTTTTGATTTTGAAGTATAAGTCACCTAATCACTAAATTAGACGTCGGGAACCCCTCTCCAAATGTTGTTTTTGAAATCAAGCCTAGATCTTGATTTCTTAAGCCCCTAAATGTAATTCCCTACTTGGAGGGGGTGAGATATGCGTGACGTAATATAAAATGCGAAATTAAAATAGACAATCTCACAAAGATAAGCAATCACATAATGTACACAAGTATTTTTAGGTGGAAACCCAAACTGGGTGAAAAACCACCACCAAACCCTCTCGAGTTAGGATTTCCCGATCGATCTAGTCAAATCCATTAAACCCAGTCATTTGAACGAGGGTGACTGAACCTCAATTACAACAACACTACTTAGACTGAGGGTAGTGTACCTTAAAACCCCTTCTCTTCACAAGAAGGATTTTGTCTTGCGAAGGAGACGGGAATTTTCAAAGTGGATACCCAACCAAAGACAATAAAATGTACAACAATCCTATAAAGCCACAAAGTAATTCTTGAACTAGCTTCTATAGGAATTAGGAAACTTCACTTTGGTGGAAGTGCGTCATCTTGATGATGTGGGTGCGTGAACCACGCGGTAGTGCTTTGTTGCTCTCGTAACATGGAGGGAGAGCGGGTGCGCAACAGGACTGAAGCTCTCTAGATATGGAACAGATGCTTGGAGAGCTAGAGCTTCTACTACTTCTCTTGGACACAAAAGATGTGAAAAGTGTGTTGCTAAGTGTCTTGGTGTGTCTTGCAAGCCAAGGGGTCCTCCTCTATTTATAGAGGGCCTAGGAAGGCTTTGGAAGGCCTTGGAAGGCTTCCATAGCCGTTGGGAGCAAATCCAAGGCAAATCAAGTCGGAATCAGAATCAATCATGACTCTGATAGGGTTATCAGACGTCTGGTATGGGCATCAAACGTCTGGAAAACCTGTTTAAGATGTCTGGGAGCTAAGTCAGACATCTGATTCTAAGCGGGTTTCCTTCCTGACTTGAGTCAGATCTAAATAGGGTTCTAGTGTATGGCCATCAGACGACATACAGGATGTCTGGCATTGAGTCTGGACATCTGGAAACCTATTTGTTCTGCGGAAATGGATTCCCAAGGAAGGTAACGGCTAGAAAATCTCTCAAAGGAGATTTCGGGTTAGTCGAGGCAAAACAGTCACATATCAAACGTTTGAGGTCCTCTATGGACGTTTGATATATGGATAACGGTCATTTCCCCTAATGTTTATGCAGGCAGCCAACGTTCCACTAATTCGACGTCTGGCAACGGCATCAGATGTCTCCTAAGACGTCTGAACTAAGGTCTGGATGACTGATTCTAATAGATAGATCCTATTAAGTCCAGCCTAGATGTTTTGGATGCCTGATCAAACAGTCAGACGTCTTAAAAGTCACTATCAGACGTCAGATTTCCAGATTGGACGTCTGATAAGGCTGTCTAAACCCTAGTTTGGTTTTCTAAGTTCTTTACAGAAAACCTAAGTATCCTAGGGTTTGTGCAAGTGTTCCTAGAACTACTATAAGGGTTGTTTGAGGCTCTTTAACAGATATTCTAAGAAATAAAAGAGCAAGAACAAAAGGACAAAAGTACATAGAACAAGATAAAAAGAATTCTATCCTATTCTTCTTGTCTTTCCATCTTCAAGATTTCACTCCTCGTGAAGCTCCTCCACCTCTGTCAAGCTCCTCCAATCCGCCATGGATGCGAGCTTGAACTCCGTTTAAACACCTATCTCCATTTGCAATTTGACCTGAAAACTAGGACTGAAGAGCAAATGTTAAAAGACACGTGTTTTGTTATCATCAAATTAAACAATCGTGGTGCTCTAGCACCAACACTAAACCCAATCCTACACCCTAAGGAATCTAAATTAAGGTATCCTAAGCCTAGTACACTACCCTAAGACACTCCTTAGAACCTAATTAGGTTCTCACTAAACCCAATTGACTTGGATCCAAGTCAATTATATTTCACCTAGTCAATTGGACTCAGTGAGAGCCCAATTGACTCAAGCCTGGCCTAATTGGGAACTTTCTCTCCCAATTACACACACACCCACTCAATTAAACTTGTAGTGAGTTTAATTGCACTTATCACATTAGTATTAGAGTTTATAAACCTATATCTAGAAACCTACCTAAACCCAATTGCGTAGACCTATAGGACTTGACCTAAACCACGTAGCCACCACCCATACTCACGCACACACACATACACACACCACCACTTGGTCGTCCACTCTAGAATTCTCTAGAATGGACTCCAAGTGGCGCCACCTTGAAAGACTAAAAATAGTCTTTCAAAGACTCCACAACTCCTTCCCATGAAAAGTGGATCTAGAAGACCTACTCCCCAAAGGTTGGATAGCCACCTTAGGAGCTCTCATAAAGAATTCCACACTTCTCTAGATGAGCCATCCCTTATCCTATTTAAAGACCCTCTTGGATGGCCAAAGACCCCATCTAGAATCTTGGACTCCATTCATCACTCCATCCACGAGCTCCATCACTTCCATCACCACCATCTCCATGTCCAAGAGGTAGAGCACCTCCATAACCTTCTTAAGAGGCCGGCCACATAGCTTGGCCGTCCCTCTCTCCCCTCCCACCACCTCAAGCAACACAACCATTGGAAACCACTTCCAATGTTCTGATTTCTGTTAGCTAGCTTAATGTTCCTCACATTTCGATTCTACATTATTCTCTTGCTAGTAATAGTAGTAATCCTTTATCTCTAAGAATGCATGCATAATCTACCTTAGATCCATGCATGCATAACTTTTCTGTTAGCTAGAACTAGTGCTTTTAAGTTTCATGTACAAGCTTTCCTCTAGAATAGTTGTAATGACACTATTTGTGAAGGAATAGAAATCATCATTTGGTTGTTCATCTATATATAGTGCAATAAATATTCCAGTTCTAGAGGATGTGAATGATTTAGCGATAGATTTATTTTCTGCTAGTCGCCATCATATAGTAGACGTCATGCAAACACAAACACACATGTTCACCTTTGTGATCTACCTGATGGACGCACATGCTTTCCATGTTAACAATGTGATCGGCTCATCTTTCACTCACACTATTGAAATTGGAGTCCAATTTTAAGCAAGTAAAGAACTAAAAAAAAATCAAAATCAATTTCATTTTCATATGCCTCCCGGAGATCGACCAGGACTCACTGTCTCGATAATTAAATTTTTTGTTGAAATCGTGATTTGCACTATACTACGATGCTTTTCTAATCAAATATGAATTTTATGACTTTCAAACACTGGGAAAAGAGACATTTTATGGTTCAAGAAGGGATTGTCCTCGGTCACATTGTTTCGCAAAGGGGAATAGAAGTTGACCGAGCTAAAGTCAACTTGATTTCTAAACTTTCACCACCTACCTCGGTTAAACAAATAAGATCTTTCTTAAGACACGTTGTCTTTTACAAAAGGTTTATAAAGGATTTCTCTAAAATATCTAAGTTTGTTGTTCACGCTAAAGTCGGGTTTAAAATATGCGTTGTAGTATAGCGAAGAAAGTAAACACTTAGATTTGTAAAGCTAGAAATGATGTGAGTTTCGAGGTCATTCACAGGGAGCAAAAGATCACGCTGTAAACAACTGAACACGTAATCAAAATAATGCTCAAGAGATGGATATGAATATATGAAATGAAGACCAAAAATATATATCAAAATTACTATGTCAAGTGTAAAAAAAAATTTAGGTTACAACTATCAACACGTAAACAAATTCTCAAATAAAATCCTTATCACTTAGCCAAATCAAACGTAGCCAATAGCCCTCGGATGGCTTAAACTTCAAAGCCCAAAGCCTTCTTCACGTCAAAGCCAAAATCTCCCCCAAATCCCAGCACGCTTCCTAAGGTCTGAAACCCACCCTGCACACATGTGCATGTGGGCACATATGGGTGTGTGCATGTGTGTGTGAGGTATATGGGGATCTAACCCCTTGTAACTAAGGTGAATAGCCTGTGGGCATGAAAAAATATGAATGGATTTCAGAAATAAGTGTCCTTGAGGTGGGACTATTTTGAGCTTTGTTTCTGAACATGTTGTTGCTGAGAGAAGCTCCCTCTAATTGGTCCTTCTACTATCCTTGGTTTGCTTAATTGAGGGTCCAGAAGAGATCCTGACGCTGGTTTGCAACTATTGAAGGTTGTAGCACGGTGGTTAACGGGTGGAGCTGGTCGGTCGAAGCCGAAGATGACATGATCGCCGGCGAATACCTGGCACAAGAAATATAGGCTTTAAGCCCAAATTAAAATGTTTATGAGCTTCTATGTGTGGAGTGGAGTGCGGTGGTGGTGATGATTTGGTGATTGGAAGTCTAAGGCAACCGAACGGAGGTGGTGACGACGGTCATGAGTGGGTTAGTCCAACCAATGGTTTTGGAGGTCAAAGCTCTCAATAAGTTGAGGGTTTTGACCTCCAAGTTGTTAGGGTGCTTTTGGTGGAGGTATATGGTTGAATGGATGTGTGTGTCGCTGACGTGAGCTCATTGAAGCTTTCGCTAGACTTGGGGAAGAAAGAGAGGGATGGCGAGATACAGTGGTTGAATCTAAGTCCTAAGGAGCCTAAAATAGTCTAGGAAGCACGAGGGGTGAGAATGCCTAACTACTTGGACAAAAAAGGGAGGAAACCACATCATCTTTCTTCGTTGGATGCAGGGAAGGTGAATTCTCTGATGGTGAGAAGCAACGAGATCGAAGGGGGAAGAAGATGTAGCTGTGGCCGGTTAGCATTAGAAGAGCTTGAGGAAGACTTAGGCACATCCAATTTGTTGGTTGGACATGTGGAAGAGGGAAAATAGAGGAGTCACCAGAGTCATTGGAGATCGCGGCTAGAGAGGAGGAAGAAGTGGGGAATTCGGCCTAAAATCAACTGGGGAACTAATGGGAACATGCTAGGACTTATATAGAAGAATTGGCCCTTAATTTGCATGAATTCACAAGTTTACTTTGCGATTTTGGAAAGTTCAAATTCAAAAATCACAAGGTTCATTGGAGCTCTCCTCTCTAAGTTAGGATTCATGGTTTGGTGCATCAGAAAGAGGATCTTTCCCATATCAATCCCTCTAAGTTTAGAGGGATTTGATTAAGATTTAGAGCGTCAAGTTCGTGATTGAAGGTTTGCAACTTTAGGTTGATTTGGTCTACTGTAATAGTGATTAGAAAACTCTAAGAACAAAGGTAGCAGGGACCTTTTGGTGATAGTGATGAGAAGTTAGGGGCCTGATTGTAAGAAGAACATAAAAGCTAGGGGTCTAGGTGTAGAAAATAGAGAGTTGGGGGTTAAGCTGTAAACTAGGATAAGATAGACTCTGATTGGGCTCAAATTTTAGGGTTAACCTAATTTGGATCCAAGGAATCTAATGGTGAACTTAGATTTAGATTTTGACCATGTTTGACTAGATAAATTACACAAAATCCCAAATCAAAGCAAATTCTTGCCTGAATCTTTATTTTTGGTCAAAATGGGTTCAGATGGTCACAATGAAGGTACCAAAGCTCTTAGAATATTATTCAATTATTTTTAGGAGGCTTAGATTGAATTTATTTATACCATAACCCTTTCAATTTGAGTAAGGTTGTAATTCGAGTTTCTCTATAATAATTCAATCCTCAAATTGCAGAAAATCCTGATTCAGTCAGCTCAGGCCCACTTCTTGGGAAATTAAGTTCATTTGACCTTGGATTAAGCTCTAATTAACCCCTTTGTTAATCTGCATTAGTGATTAGATGTTAAAACAGTAGAATTAACCCATTTTCTTATGTTCTCATATTAACTTCAGAATAGAGTTATGATCTTCTGATGAATATTTAGGAGCATTTATTATCGTAGTTGGGATAATTTAAGCTTATTAACACCAATGATGGTGTTACCATCAAAGCCCTTGACTAATCTTCTAGCCAACGATGCTCAATTTGATATGGCACCATATTACATCCAAGCCTACACTACTTTAAGGGATACAGTCTCGACTACACCTATCTTACAACCCCCAAATTGGTCCCAGGACTTTGACATAATGTGTGATGCATCAGACTTTGCAATTAAAGCTGTCTTAGGGAAAAGGAAGGAGGAGAAACCCGTGGTAATCTACTATGCGAGCAAAACCTTAGACGAGGTTCAACAGAATTATACTATCATAGTAAAGGAGTTGCTTGCTGGAGTTTTTAGATTAGAAAAGTTTCGATCATACCTTCTAGGTTCCCATTTGATAATCTGCACTGGCCACTCGACTATCCAACACTTGTTAGCCAAAATGGATGCAAAACCCAGGTTGATCAAATGGATCCTGCTACTGTAGGAATTTGACTTGGAAATACACAACAAGGTTGGATCCAAGAATGTCATAGCCAACCAATTGTCAAGACTTAACCCAGAGCATATTGGACATTCACTACCTATTACTAATGATTTCCTGATGAGCATATTTTAGCTATGTTGTAATGGAAAAATGTACACAAATGGGATTGGATTTTGAAAAACCCGTCGTCGTAGTATGATTTGTGAAGAAATCTGTCAACAGATAAATTTACCAAAATTCATAAAGGGATTCCGGGTTAAACATAAGGAGGCTACGTTGATCTAAAATCAATGATTATATTTTTTTTGTATTTTTGTTTTAGAAGCGGGATAATCACAATGGATTTGATATTAACACTAAGAGAGAGAGAGAGAGAGAACAATAACTTTGCAACTGAATATTATTTTTACAACTAGAAAGCAGGAAATGATTATAGCTAGAAAGCAGGAAATTCTATTCTAGAAAGCAGTAAAGAAGGGAGAGAGATGTTATCCTCCTCGACAGTTGCTTGGAGGACAAGCTAGATGGGGCACCTGGAAGACGGAGGATGAAGACAGAAGACGAAGAACGAAGCAGGAAGAACTAGGGGTGAGGCAGGGCATCGTCGTTGTCGTGGGATCCACTTCTAGAACGGGGGAAGAAAACTTTGATTTTGATTCTAAAGGAGCATCCCAGGTTTGGGACAAGCTTCTTTAGAGCTTTGGAGAGGGAGAGAGGTGAAGGAAGGGATGAATGAAATGTGGGAGGCGTAAGCCTTTTTATAAGTGTAAAGGTTGGGGGCAAAAAGGTCATTTTAAGTTCAAAACAATAAATTAGGGGTTTTTAGTGACATATTTATTCGTCACTAAAGCCCGATCGTGGCTAAAGTGCGCACGCCCCCTCGCCTCCTTGCGCCCAACGCTCAACCATGTTCTTTGATTCTTAGTCATCCAATCTCAAGATCGGATGGCTTAAAAGGCTCCTCGCCCGCTTCAGCTTCGCACGTTAAGCACGTGTGATCACATGTGCATTACTGCATCTGATTGCGCGTCTATCTGATTGGAAGATCTTGGCTGTTCGTAGCTGATCGCATGGTTGAGATAAAATGCGCGGGCGCCTCTGATTACGAGTCGAACGTGCATCCGTCGACGTGTGATGCGTGTTCAACCACTGTGCTATCTTCATGGATTGACACGGGGATGTTTTGATCGCTACGCCCTCTCAGCCGTTGGATCAAGATCCAATTGCTGAGAGTTTGTCTCGCCTGCAAGTTAAGAAGCTGGGAACACCGGTTGGAGAGAGAAAAGGGTGATGTGGTGTGTTCTCAGCCATTGGATGGACATCCAATGGCTGAGATTCATCAAGAGGGCAAAGAAGAAAGGCTGCGGTCGATGCTGGACAGTTGTGATGGTGCCATGTGGCGCCATCATGGCCATCCATCTTCATTGAGTTGTAGATGGTGCTACAGATGTTGGATTGAACCGATTTTTGCGTCATTAGGTTGCGATCATCGATTCGAGCCCATCTATGCAGTAAGATTTGTCATCTGAAGTACAGATTGACACCGTCTTGGCCCTTGATCTCTAACCTTCCTTGGATTATATCTGATGCTATGGAAGTCTAATCGGGGCGATTTTGGAGTATCCAATGGCCCTTGAACTCCAATCGTCACTATGATCAGATATGTATGGTTGGATCTTCGATCCAAGGTCCCTGATTAAAAGTCAGCTATCCCTGGCCACCAAAAAGAAGAAATTACTATACAATTTGTATAATTTGACCTAAATGCATGATGATGCATGTTATGCAATATTTACAATGCATGATACTAATATGATATTAAAAATATGCATTAATAGACATTTTTGGCTATTCAGATGTATGCACATCACACTTGCATGCCTATCTTTTGCTAATCCCTAGTAAAAATTATATGCTATTTATAAAATAATTAGGTTGGATTTCTTAGGCAAAAGTTATTCTTCAACACTAGAAAATTTTTACTAAGAACCTGAACTACAAAGACACAACAGTGTTTGGGTGTCTGCCAAAATGCGAACCGCCTCAAGCCCTTACCTCAGTCAAAGGATGATCTTTTCCTTATTTTCTTCTTTTCTGTTTTTCTTTTGGATTTTTGAGTTTAGGGTTTCAGAGCAGCTTTCTACGGCCACTCAACCCACCCAAGACTCGAAGAGAACCCTAAGTTCTAAGCATCTTTATGTGAAATGTGATAAACTCACTGATTGGTGATTAGAATGGACTTCTGGTTTCTACTCCCCTAGGTGACCTTGAAAAGAAATTCTACCTAAAGGTGTATCTATTCGACCTGTAGCTTTCTTCCTACTTTTATTTTTATGGGGTCAACACAAGGGCGAACCCAGTGTATATCTCCATGGCTTATTCTACTTCTTCACTTCTTCCTAAGTGTTTTGGAATTTTATGTGCATTTCTTGAGCTGGGTTCTGGACAACCTACCTATGGGCTGTTACACCTGATAACTTGTCAGGCATACTCGTGCGGTGAAGTGTGGCTTATTTCTTTTTTTTTCTTTTCTCCTTTTCTTTTTTTTTTCTTTTTTTTTTTAAGTAGGTGGCTTCCTTGATCTAAGATTTACCTAAAGGTAGTAGGAAAAGAATGGTCATGTGACTGGGCTCTGGACAACCTACCTATGGGCTATTACCCACGATAACTTGCCAGCCATATCACCCTAGAAGGTTCATTAGCTACCCAATTTTTGTAAATATCATCGAAAAGCAAGTCAGTGCAAATAGTGTGTAGATGCTTAGACTTAAAATCCCCTCAAATCGGAGGGCGGGTTCATAAGTCGTGTACTTATCACCCAAACCTATTTAACCAATTTGAAGTAAATTCAGAATGGCGCAGTCTAAATAAGCAAATCCACATTTTAGTAGACACCCGAGCTGATTAAGCCTGAAGACCTAAAGGGTCTAAGTGTTTAGATCCTACTGTATTATTTCCTAAGGTTGAAAATTCCTAATGCCCAATTATTTTTTCCTAATTCACATTTTTTTTCTTTTTTTTTTAAAGAGAACAAAAATAAGTAGATTTACAAGAATTCCATAGAACTAACAAAATGATTCAGAAATGAATCACCCCCCAATGCCTAGCTGATGCAATGTCCTCATTGAAAATAAAAGGCATGAAAGGAAAGGTAGAATGTAGAAGATATCACCTGAATATGATGCTTGGGTCAGCTCTGAGTCAAACTGTACATGTGCTGAGTTTAATGCCATCAGTTAGGTGAAGTCCAGCCAAAGAGATCACGAAATGAGTAGAGCAACCGTGTTTGAGATGGGTTCTGAAATAATACGATCAACAAAAGGCTTCAGACGTTGATCACTGACTTTAAAAGAATTACCTGTCTTTGGGTCAAAGATCTGAATAGCATTGTTTGAAAATATTTAATCAACGATGAATGGGTCATTCCATTTTGACCTAAGTTTGCTAAGAAAGAGCTTAAGTCAAGAATCAAAGAGCCAGACCTTATGGTTTAGCTCAAAGCTCTTGTGGGATATCAATTGGTCATGGAGAGCTTTGGTCCAAGCCTTATAGATCTTAGCATTCTTGTATGTATCGTTTCTAAGCTCCTCCAACTCAGATAGTTGGAGTTTCCTAGTCTTTTCGACTAAAGTCAAATCCAAATTACATTGCTTGATTGCCTAGAATGCCCTATGTTCAATCTCAATGAGTAAATGGAATGCCTTTCCATACATGAGACAAAACGGTGACATGCCGATAGGCATTTTGTACACTGTACGGTAAGCCCAAAGAGCATCATCAAGCTTGTGAGTCCAATCTTTATGATCAGGTCTAACCATTTTCTGCAGAATATTCTTAATCTCCCAATTGGAGATCTTGACCTGTCCATTCGTCTGGGGGTGGTAAGGTGTGGAGAATCTATGATTTATCCCGTATTTTGCCAGTATACTACAGAACTAGGCATTAGTGAAATGAGTACCACCATCGCTGATGATGGCCCTTAGAATCCCGAACCGACTGAAGATGTTCTTCTTAACGAAATCGATGACCACCTTGTGGTCATTGGTTCAGGTGGGAATGGCCTTAATCCACTTGGACACATAATCAACAGTGACGAGAATGTACTAGTGTCCAAATGAAGGGAGGAAGGGTCCCATTAAGCCGATGCCCCAAACGTCGAAGATTTTGATGGGAAGAATCAGGTTTAGAGGTATCATATCTCTCTTAGTTATGCTCCCAAGTGCTTGGCATTGTGAACACGACCTCGAGAATTCCTGGGCATCCTTGAATAAAGATGACCAAAAAATCCAGATTGCAAAATTTTTGCAGTCGTCTTTTTCCCGGAGAAATGTCCACCACACGCAGATGCAAGGCAGAACTCGAGTATACTTTGGAATTCATTCTCTGGAACACATCAGTGAATAATCTGATTAGAGCCAATGCGGTACAGTTCAGGGTCCTCCCAAAAGTAATATTTGGCCTCAGATTTGAGTCTACCTTGTTGTTTCCTGGTCCAATCTTGGGGGATTTGACGAACGGCCAAATAATTTACAATGTCTGCAAACCATGGGGTTTCGACACTTGATACTATAAGAATAGTTTCGTCCGAAAAAGTATCAACAATCGTAATATCTAGAGGAGAAGAATCACTTAGAAGTCTCGAAAGATGATCCGCCACCACATTCTGTGCCTTAGATTTATCTTTGATTTCAAGATCGAATTCTTGAAGCAGAAGAATCCATCGGATAAGCCAGGGTTTGGCATACTTTTTGGCCAAGAGGCGTCTCAAGGTCGAGTGGTCGCTGTAAATTATGACATGAGACCCTAAGAGATAAGCCTTGAATTTCTCCAAAGCAAATACTACAGCTAGCAATTCCTTCTCAGTAATAGTGTAATTCCTCTGGGCCTTGTCTAGAGTTTTGCTAGCGTAGTAAATGATAGAGGGCTTCCTGTCAGTCTTTTGACCCAAAACAACCCCGATTCCGTAATCAAAAGCGTCGGTCAGGATCTCAAATGGGGCTGTCCAAACTGGTGGTTGCAACACCAGAGCACAAGTGACTGCTGTTTTAAGAAAATCAAATGCCTTATGGCATGATTTATTGAAATCAAAGGGCATATCTTTGGCGAGAAGGTTGCTCAGACAGCGAGCAACCTTAGAGAAGTCCTTGATGAACCTCCTATAGAATCCCACATGACCAAGAAATGATCGAATGTGTTTGACAGATGTGGGAGAAGGAAGTTTGGAGATAGCATCAATCTTAGCTTTATCAACTTCAATTCCCCGTTCAGAGATTACATGACCCAAGACGATGCCTTCTTGTGTCATGAAATGGCTCTTTTCTCAACTAAGGGCCAATCTTATTTTGATGCATCTTTTAAGGATCATTTCAAGATTAACCAGGCGAGAATCAAACGATTCTCCAAAAATAGAGAAATCGTCCATGAAGAATTCCATAAACTCTCCCACCATGTCAGAGAATATGACTAGCGTACACCTTTGAAAAGTTGCAGGTGCATTGCATAAGCCAAATGGCATTCTACGGAAAGCAAAGGTTCCGTAGGGACAGGTGAAAGTCATTTTTTCCTAATCCTCGGGATGGATAGGGACTTGATTGTATCTCAAGTAATCTTCTAGGAAATAGAAGTACTTTTGCCTGGCTAGTCTTTCAAGGATTTGACCATTAAAGGGCAAAGGAAAATGATCTTTTTTCTTGGTTGTGTTCAGCTTCCTATAATCGATACAGACCCTCCAAGAGGAAGTTGAACGAGCTATGACAGATTCTCCTTTCTCATTAGTCACAATGATAATCCTGGCTTTCTTGGGAACAATTTGCCCGGGACTTACCCAAGGACTATCTGAGATTAGATAAATGATTCCTACATCGAGCCACTTAATTATTTCCTTCTTGACCACTTCTCGCATATTGGGGTTTAATCACCTTTGCATTTCGCGAGAAGGGCAGGATCCATCATCCAAGAATATTCTATGATTGCAGTAAGATGGCTCGATCCTCCTCAGGTTATGAATGGTCCAACCAATTGCCTCCTTGTGTTCCTTTAGGACCTTGATCAATTTAATCTCTTGCTCCTTGTTAATCTAGCACTGATAATCACATGGAACATCTTTTGAGGTCCCAAAAATTGATATTTCAATCTCTCAGGCAATGGTTTCAATTCGAGCTGGGGCGAGTTTAGGATGGAAGGTAAGGATGATGCTAATGAAGATTCATCAAGAGGAAGATGTTGAAAGTGAACAAAATCAAAATCTTCTTCAGAATGTGGCAGGTTTGCCATAGAGGGTTGCGGGTCAGATCCATCACAACATGAGGAACTTTCAATTACAAAAACCACCATACAAGTTTAAATATTCAAGTTATCTTCCTCAAGTTCCTCTATAAATTCACAATCCTCAAATTTGTTAATCATCTTAAAAATATCCAATTTCAATTTTTGATCCCCAAAGGTGATTTCCATACTACCACTCTCACAATTGATATTGGCCTTAGCGGTAGGTAGGAATGGATGCCTCAGAATGATGGGCGTGTTCCTTAAATTTTTAGGTACATCCATGTCAAGGACAAGGAAATATACATAAAAATAGAAGTCCTTAACCTTGACAATAACATACTCAATAACGTCTCTCGAATTTGTGATTGAATAATCCGCTAACTGCAGCATTACTGCAACGTTAATGGATGCACTTAGATCCAGAAGTGCCCTATCAAAGGTGTAATCTCCGATAACATAAGAAATCAAAGGGGCACCTGGATCTCTTTGTTTCAGAGGAAGGTGATGTAGGATAACAAAACTAGCCTGCTCAAAGAGTATCACCTTCCTCGGAATAGATTCCCTCAACTTACGCTTCTGTGTGCATAAATCCTTTAAAAATTTAGTGTAAGCTGGTATGTGTTTGATAGCATCGAGGAATGGGATATTGATTTCGACATTCTTGAATATATTCAAGAGCTCCTCGTTACTATCAATGTGCTTCTTCTTCCTAGGTTTAATCAAAACCTCAGGAAATGAAATGAAACATGAGTCAGCTCTTTGAAATCAGGTTCCTGAGCCTTGATTTCTTCCTCAGAGTTCTCCTTTCTCTCCTCAGGCTCTCTAGGATTTGGTAGATCATAACAAGGTAGTTGTGGGTCCTGGGTTTTCTTTCCACTCGTCAAGGTAACAGAGTTAGCAGATGCATACAGGTTTGGGTCTTGGGGAGGGTTAGGAAAGATTGGAGGGGCTTCACTAGCCAGAAACCTCAGAGTTGATGAAGCAGAAGAGGAAGGACCCTGCTCAACCACCTGAGCATGTGCATGTGGGTCCCTCTGATTCTCGTACCCTTGGACTTCATTGCCCAGATTCTGTATTTTACGCGTGTTAGGTACGGGTTGAGATGGCAGAGATCTGGGTTGATGGGAATTAGCAATGAACCCGGTTTGCAAGTTGTCCAACAAGGTTTTCATTTGTTGCATGAGTTGGAACATAGATCCTTGCATCTTTACCATTTAGCAGTTCAAATCAGCCTGCCCTACAGGTTGAGGGGCATTTCAGGTTGGCTGATTGACCTGATTTGGGGGCAGCTGACTGTAAACATGACCCTGACCCATTGGTCTTTATGGAGCATAGTTGCAGTGTCAAAATTGGGTCTGCTACCTTGGGTTCTTCTAGGAGAAGTTAGGGTGGTTCCTCCAACCAGAATTATAAGCATTGGAGTAGGGTTGTTCCTAACGTTCTCCTGTACAGCATAAACATCCTCATAGGGTGAGGATGGAGAGAAAGAAAGGGAGGGATCAGAGAAACTGGGATCAAAGGCCCCTGTTTGGAACCCATGGGATTCCGAACAATGCTAGCTCACAAGTTGAGCCGCATCCAGTTGATTCACGAACTCCCGTCTAGAAGGAGCTTGTGTAGAATAGAATCCCAATTTCTGGGATTGAGTGGATCGAGAATTGTTTGCAGAGTTTTCCGCCATCCACTCCATCCCTTTAGTAACCAAGTGGTGTGAAAAATCGCGTGATTTGTAATTAGGGTTTTTAAAGTCGTTGTAACATGCAAAATCACATATGCTTTTAAAATTTATATTCCTAGATAGTAGGGTATCTAGGGTCGTCCAAGGAGGCAATTTGTTTGTAAAAATAGGTCTTTTGCTCGGAAGTGGAAATCAACTTTCTTTTTGGTCTTTTTCAATATATCATTTTTATGTTTTTGAAATCAAGGCAATATGCGAAGCTATTGGGGGGAAAAATTACTACACCTAGTATGCTAATCTAAGTGACAAAAATTATCCTTTTTCTAAGCTCAACCTAGGTGCGTGGAGGCCTAGGTTAATTAGAAAGGAGTGAAACTACACTAAGAGAAAGCAAGGTAATGCAATAAAAAGAGTGCAACAAGAAATCAAGGCAACTTCTTTTTTATATTAAAGGAAATTGTCTACAAGTAGATGAATGCTTCTACAAAAATTTGCAAGAACAAAATAAAGACAAATCCTTTAGATGATGATGGTGATGAAGAGGATGAAGCTCTTCTTGCTCCAAGACTGGTAGCTCCCAGGCTTGAAAAGAAACTCCTTTCTATAGCTCCGCCAGAATGGTGTCCTCCAAAGCAAGCCCTAGGAGGACGTGCTTAATTCCTCCAAGGTGGATGGATTTCCACCCTCAAATGCTCCTCCTAAGGTGGCGTGGGCCACCTTTGATTCCTCCTCCAAGGGTGGTGGTGTACCACCCTCAAGTCCTCCACTTCCTAGGGTAGGCGTGTACCCAAGGTTGTCCTCCAATGCCTGGCTTCCTTCCTTCACTGGTGTGGGCATAAGAGAGAAGAGAAGAGAGGGGCAGAATATCCCCTTAATCTTCTTCTTCTTCCTCTCTTGACCTTCTATGTAGGTGGAAATATTGGTAGAAAAATTGTAGCCAAGGGTGGATTTTTTTGGTCGAATATGATGGGTATTTATAGAGGTGGAGAGGGGAGTAGTAGGCGTGGGTTAGTTGGATGGCTAGGATGTATTTAGGTGGTGGTTATGGGTAGTTAGGTTGATCCTAGGGCTAAGGTTAGTTAGCGCCAACCCAAGGGTTACCTAGGTGGTGGTTATGGGTGGTGGCACCCCTTGAAGTTGGTGCCAAAATGGGTTCTAGAAGGGGGGCTTAGGTGGCACCAAGTAGGGCTCTAGAAGGAGGGGTAGGTGGGTGGCAAGGATGGGTTATATGGGTAGGTATAGGGTTAGGATGGGGGGATTTTTGGAGGGAATTTTTGGCATCAAAACACGGGTAGTTATAGGTGGTTTTGGCACCATTTAGTGGTGTCTTTTGGTGGTAGTGGGTAGGCTAGGTGGTGGTGCCAAAAGGAGTTGTGTGGAGCTAGCTTAGGTGAGCTTAGGTAGGGCTTAGTTGGTAGAGCTAGCTAAGGAGGGTTTTTAGGTGGTGGATTGTCAAGGGAGCTAGAGCCTAGCTAATCTAAGCTAAGCTAAGCTAGCTTAGCTAGTAGTGGAGTAGAGGAGGAGGTATTGGAGCTAGAGTTTGAAGAGAGGAGCTGAGGAGAAGTCTGGAGCTTGAAATGGAGCTCGCAGCTACTGAAGAGGTTAGCATGGAGCTACTCTAGTTGGCTTAGCTTGCCAGTTCTTTGCTAGCTGCTAGGCCAAGCTAAAGTGAGCTGGCTTCTGCTAAATTGAGCTGAGGTGAGATAGGTCTGGTGCTCCCGGGGAGGATCAAGCTGGGTAAGGCAGCTAAGGTAGCTTAGCTCAACTGAGTTGAGCTATGCTGAGTCCCCGGGAGCTGGACTTGAGCTTGCTAAGTTGGCATGAAGTCATCTTCAATATTATAGAGTTGAGTGGAGCTGGACTTGAGCTGAGGTGAACTCCAGTGAACTCAATTGAGCTAGCTAGAGCTCCTTGTGGACTCATGGGAGCTGAGATGAGCTAGACTTAGCTAAGTTGAGTTGGATCTGAGCTGACTTGAGCTAGGGTGACCTAAGATGAGCTCTCTTGAGTTGCCATTTAGCTGAGATGAGTTGAATGGAGCTAGGATGTGCTAATCCTAGTTCAGGTGAGTTCAATTCCAGTTATGGTGAGCTGGATCAAGCTGAGTTCCAGCTGGTGAGAGCTTCTCCTTCACCAGTTGCCTTCTTGAGTGCTAGGGTTCTAGGGATCTGGCAATCTGTATATCCCTAACACTCACAAAAATACATTAAAAAAATAATAAAAAGTGCAATGCATGCCTAACCTAATTAATGCCTAAATGCAGCCTAAAAACCCATTTGCGAAGCAAAATCCTAAGAGCTAGGTTTGTTTTAATGCATAAGAATGATGATAAACTAGTGTTTATCATCATGTTCACCTTATCTAGTTTATTACAAATTAGTTCCATATCGAATGAATGAGAGTCGTGGACCTCATTAATATTCGATCTGGGTTGTTGGGATCGGTTAAAAGTATCTATGAAGGCATGATTAATTGAATTTTCACTCATTTCCCCAAACAAATCGTGCGTGCTATATGCATCTTTGTTGAGGAAATTACCTCCACAAGAAGCATCCACATGATTTCTGAGTTGCTTAGTCAACTCATGGTAAAAGATCTACACGAGTTGCCATTTTGATACCTTGTGGTGTGGACACTTCTGCAATAAGTCCTAGAATCACTCCCAAACAACATAAAACTACTCTCCCGGCCACTGGGTGAAGGTAGTAATCACCCATCTCAGAGCATTGGTACGTTCGACATGGAACAATTTCTTCAAGAAAGTCGATTTTAGATCATTCCATGTTACGATCGACCTTCTTATGGTCTTGTACCAATGAGTGGCTTTATCCCTAAGAGAGTGGGGAAAGAGCCTCATGATCATCTGCTCTTCATTCACATTTTGCACTTTGGTGGTCTGGACCAAAGTGGTCAAGTCCTCCAAATGTTGAAATGGGTCTTTAGAGCCAAGCCCATGGAAATGTTTGATCAAGCTTAACACTTGGGGCTTGATTGCTATGTCTCTGGAAGGAATTTGGACGTCGGGATGTTCCCTGTAATTTGAAGGATCATAAAAATCCATCAAGGGCTGAGTGCCCTACATTTTTTGGAACCATTTTTACATTCTCTGCATTTGTTCCAGCTGCCTTTGAAACATCTCCTGTGGATTCTGAGGTAGAGGAGGTTGTTCATCAGCCTTGGGATCAATTTGGCCAAAATTCAATCTACACCTCCTAGAATGATCTAATGGTCCTTCCAATCAGGGATTCAATGACCTCCTTCCAAGCACAAACTAGAAACAAGTCGAAATGACTGGGGTAAGGACCCTGCAGCATAACAAAACAAGCATGTCCTTAAGTTGGGTAGCCTAAGAATCTACAGATTCTCAAAATCCGTCTTAAGATTATAGACAATTTACTCTACTTATATCCAGTCAATCCAACCAGTTAGAAGGAGGAACTGGGGAGAAGGCTCTTCCTTCGGCTTGCTCCTCTGGTTCCTAGTGTACCCCCCAGCCACGATCATTTGATTCTACTCCCCTAGCTAGACATCGGATTGACTAGCATAAGCAGGTTAATCGTAAACAATCTCAGTCTGGGCCCCAAAGAGCAAATCAATCCTTATGGCCAATGTCTACTTGATTTTACTTAGGGTCAGGATTGTAGTGCTTATGGAATGTAGTGGGCCCTTAAGATGGGTTGTGCCCTTAATGATTAATTGAATATGTGTGAGTGCGTGCACAACTAGGGTTTTCAAGTAAGATTACTGACAACGATTTTACGCGGTTTGTTAAAATACGTCGTTGTAACGCGTAAATCCGCTTTCGCTCTTAAATTTATAATCCTAGATAGGGAAGTATCTAGGGTCGTCCAAGGAGGCAATATGGTTGCAAAATTGATTCTCTTGCTTGGAATATATCTCAACTTTCTTTTGGTAATTTTCAATATACCATTTTTTTTTTGTTTTTGAACTAAGGCAACATGCGAAATTATGGCGGGAAAAGTGTTTACACTTCCAATTAAGTAAACTACTCTAAAGTGGCAAGTAGAGCCTCTCCCTAAGCTCACTCTAAGCAAGTGGAGGCCTAGAATAATTAGGGAGAGGAAGTGAAGAATGCTGAAAATAAGCAAATAGAAATGCAAACAAGATATGCGAAGAAGGCAACTAGATAATTGATAAAGTGTTTAACAAAAATGCCTAGTAGAGGAATGCTTCTACTACTAGATAATTGAAATAAAGAAAGAAAACACAAATCCTCTAAATAGATGGTGAAGAAGAGGGCTTCTTGCTCCAAGGTTGGTGGCTCCCAAGCTTGAAAAGAATCCTTCAACTCCTTCCTTGCAGTACTCCGCCAAAGTGATGACCTCCAAGGCAAGCCCTAAGGGGGCGTGCCCTAAGTTTCTCTCCAAGGGTGGACGTCCACCCTAAGCTTTTCTCCTTTGCCTGGCCCGTCCTCCTTGAAGTGGGAGAGTCCTCCTCCTTGGCGTGGCCCAAGTTGAAGAGAGTGGGGAGAAGAAGGCACCAAAAGGGCTGGTGATGTGCACCTTTAATCTCCTTCTCTACTCCTTCTTCTTGGCCGTAGGTATAGGTTGTTTAGGTAGAAAATATACTAAGGGAGGATGCCCAAAAATGGTGGTAGGTGGTGGCCTTTTATAGAATAGGAGGGGGGCTATGGTGACCTTTGAAATGGATGGCCAAGATGAGTTGATGGAGGTGGTTGGAGATCCCATGGCCAAGGAGAGTTGGCGCCACCTTAAAGGGCACCAAGGGGTAGTTATGGGTGTTGACACCCTTTGGTGTTGGCGCCAAAATGGGCATTCTAGAAGGTCATTAGGTGGCGCCACCTTAAGGTTCTAGAAGGGGGGTTATGTGGATGGCTAGGATGGCTTATGTGGGTAGGTGTAGGGTGGATTTAAGGGGCTGAAAGTGGCGCCAATATAGAGGTGGTTAGGGGTGGTTTTTGGCGCCAACTTGAAGTGTCTTTTGGTGGAGATAATGGGGTGAAGGGATGGCTAGGAGGTGGCGCCAACTTGAGTAGAGTAGCTAGCTTAGGTAAGCTTGAGTTGGTGGAGCTAGCTAGGGTTAATTTTGGAGGTAATGACTGGCCAAGGAGCTGGTTGTTAGCTATGCTAAGCTAAGCTAAGATAAGCTAAGCTAGCTTAGCTAAAGGTGGAGTGGAGGAGAAGCTGTTGGAGCTAGGGTTTGGAGGAAGGAGCTGAGGAGGAGAGTCTGGAGCTGGAGCTGGAGCTGGCTGCTACTGAAGAGGCTGGCATGGGGCTACTCTAGCTGGCTTAGCTTGCTAGTTCTTTGCTAGCTACTAAGCCAAGCTAAAGTGAGCTAGCTTCTACCAAAATGAGCTGAGGTGAGCTAGGTCTGGTGCTCCCGGGGAGAATCAAGCTGGTTGAGGCAGCTAAGGTAGCTTAGCTCAACTGAGTTGAGCTAAGCTGAGTCCCCGGGAGCTGGACTTGAGCTTCCTGAGCTGAGATGAATTCTTCTTCAGCTGGCTGGAGTTGAGTGGAGCTGAATGTAGCTGGATCTGAGCTGGGGTGAACTCCTGTCAACTCAGCTGAGCTAGCTAGAGCTCCCTGTGAACTAGTGGGAGCTGAGATGAGCTAGACTCAGCTAAGTTGAGCTGGATCTGAGCTGACTTGAGCTAGGGTGAGCTAAGATGAACTCTCTTGAGCTGCCATCCAGCTGAGATTAGCTGAATGGAGCTGGGATGAGCTAACCCTAGTTCAAGTAAGCTAGATTCCAGTTGCGGTGAGCTTGATCAAGCTGAGGTGAGTTGGATCAAGCTGAGGTGAGCTGGATTAGGCTGAGTTCCAGCTAGTCTGGGCTTCTCCTTCACCATTTGCCTTCTTGAGTGCTAGGGTTTTAGGGATCTATGCATCTGTACATCCCTAACACTCACAAAAACACATTAAAACGACAGTAAAAAATGCAATGCATGCCTATCCTAATTTATGCCTAAATGCAGCCCAAAAACCCATTTGCGGAGTAAAATCCTAAGAGCTAGGTTAGTTTTAAAGCATAAAAATGATGATAAACTGGCGTTTATCACACCCCCATGCTTCTCTTTTGCTAGTCTCTTAGCAAAACATTAATTTTTTTGGAAAACGGAATTTTTGGGAAATCTAATTTTTTTTGACTTTTGAGGAGAAAAAGAGATTAAGGGACCTTGGTAGATTAAAACACAGGAGATACGGGATTTGTTGAAGATAAACATCAGGATTTGTTTTTGGATCCAACCATTAGATAGAACGGGATCAATATATCCTCAGAAAATTCACAAATTAACCCCTTGTTAATTCAGATGACTTGAAATGTTTGTTTTTAGGATTTTTCTGGCTCGTGAATGTGATTCGCAACTTGCAAATTCCTTTAAAACCTTGTGTCTGTGCTTGTGAAAAGCCAACCTTTATAAGGACGTGTTATTATTATTATTATTTTTTTTTTTTTTTTCTCTCCCCCATGCTTATTTTTAGCTTAGCCTTACAACAGATGTGTCGGTATCATCATTCCCGTTACCATTCCTCGAGGGGGCTCTGGCGCCAGTACTTCGGGATAGCACTGTCCATGACACCACCCAGGAGCTCACAACCCCAAAACACGATGCGGTGAAAAGGGGCGCTCCAAGCAAACTCAAGCTCTTGCTCCGACACTATAGGTAGAGCACCGTCCAAGACACTTGAGCTGCTGAAATGCGCTTTAATGCTCCGTCTAAAGATATGAAATATAGATATAGAGCAGCACCGAGGCGGTAACATGTTGACATCGTGTCCTCAAAGAAGGTTTTTTTTTTCTTCTCGACGGTGGGAACTCAAACCAATGATCTGCTTCAGACTTTTACTAAATCCAAACAAGGGAGTTTTTTCAAATTTTTTAGTTATTTTTAAGTGTTGGCTTGTGTGTGAAAATTGACACAAGAAGTTTCTCAAGAACCGCAGGTTTTTGAATCAAAAACTAAGTCAAATACTTTCCATATTACAAAATAGGATCAAGTCACCTGAACTATCATGAGTTCAGGTGAAATTTTAGAGAAGGATATCTGATCTAGTCTAAAATAGACCCTGGAATTCTAATGATCAGATCCATATCCTCATCCTTAGTTTGTTAAAGATTAAATCCCATTGTACCAGAAGTGAATTTTTCGACCTTAGTCTTGATTTCAAAATTTTTCCTCAAAAAGTTTTCAATATATATATATATTTTTTTTTTTTTTGGATATGCAAGCAGGAAATAAATTAAAGAAAAATGCATGTTTTTAGGTTTTAAACATCCTAAATCGATCGTAAAAATTTAAAAAACACCCCCCATGCTTAAGATATGCCATGTCCTCATGCATTAGGAGGGAAAAGGAATCACCTTAGTGAAGAACGGTCAGGTTTAGGATGAATAAAACCTGGAAAAAGAAGAAAAAAATGGAAAGCAAGAAAATGATGGGTTACCTCCCATCCAGTGCTATCTTTTACGCCATTCAGCCGGGCGTGAAGGTATGCACAGAAGACGGAAAATCATGTAAATAATTGGACACTTGGATGCCCGCAAAAAAGGTGTCTTCGTCTAGATCCCTAGAAAATTGATTAGAAATAATATTGGGATCAAAGTGAGATGGAAATTGATAAGTGTGGCCCAAGTCTGGCCATGGTTTTAATTCAGGTTGGGTGCCAAACTCGGGCGGGGTTGGTGGCAGGTCCGTAAGAAAGGGGTCGGGGAAGGAATGGTGAGTTAGTGTGGAAAAATTAGGTGCGTGAATAGTGGGTGGGTTAGGGGGGGTATCAGGAACAAATTTGGAGTCAAGACAAGTTTCCGGATCACAGATCTCGCCGACCACTGAGTCTGAATCAGAGTCCTCAAAAAAACTGTGGTCGGTAAGGGTATCTATTAACATTGTCTCCTCCACCATATTAGAAATTTCAGTATCTGAGTCCTCAAAGAAGTTATCATCGTGGAATCTCCTGGAGGATTTAAAAATATCTAAGGTGATAGTTTGGCCTGCACAGTTGATATCCATTTTGCCTGTGTGGCAATTGATATTTGCCTTTGCAGTAGCCAAAAAGGGGCATCCAAGGATTATCGGGGAGTCCAGTAATGATTCGGGTGCCTCAATGTCAAGAACCAGAAAGTCTGCAGGGAAGACACAATTCTGGACCTTGACTAATACATCCTCGACAATCCCACGAGGTTTGATTGTAGATCGGTCGGCTAATTGCAGGGTAACCTCGACGGGTTTTAATTCACCGATCTGAAATTCTTCGAATAAACTTGTGGGAATAATATTTACAGAGGCACAAGATCAAGGAGGGCGCGATTAAATGTAGTGTCATCAATAATTACAGAAATTAAAGGCGCCCCCGGATCTTTCATCTTAGGAGGCAGCTTACTCTGTATGACAGAGCTTACTGTCTCCGAAAGATGCACCTGTCCTAGATTTTTGGCCTGCCTTTTAGGAGTACAAATCTCCTTTAAAAATTTAGCATAGGCAGGTATATATTTAATGGCATCTAGGAGAGGGATATTGATATGAACTTGCCCAAATAGCTCCATGAGTTCTTCTGTAGTGGGCTCAGATTTCTTTCTTTTGTTGGTGGTAGGGTAGAGAGCTTGTGGGAAAGGGATAGGAATCTTGTCTTGAGATTTTTGTTGTTCTTTTTCTTCCTGATGGGGAGGTGGGGAGTCAACTTGCACATGTATCTTACCAGGTTCGTGCGAAGGCTCAGGGTCAGTGGTGGTTTTCCCACTCCTCAAGGTAACTGCATGTGCAGTCGGATTATTATTTGGAGGAGGTGGGGGGGGCCTGTGATTGCAGGAACCTGGGTGGCTGCTGAGGTGGATTAGGAGGAGGCTGATTTGGATAATGTGGATTTCTGCCCATATAATGGTTCCCTTGGTGATTGGGATTGGGTATGGGTTGGGACGGAAGATGTCCTACAGGTCTTTGCGTGGGAGTAACCCCAATCTGATTGTTCAGATTTGTGATGTTGCGGGTTACTTCCGTCATTTTTGTTTGCATATCCTGCAGGGTTCGCAGCATCTGGGCATTGATATCTTGTTGGGATGGCCCAGGATGGAAGTTTGGATTCAACCCATACCCATTAAAATGATATGGTTGGGAGGAAACTTGATTATTCCAGGAGTAGTTCGGGTAATTTTTCCAATCGGAAGAATTTTTAAAGGGCTCCTGGATGGCAGAAATATTTTGAGTGGGGTTAAGATCTGGATAGTTGTAGTTCCCTAGTGAATCATGGGCAACCTCAGAATAATCAGCAGGGGTAGTGTTGAGATTGTACAAATTTTCTCTTTGTGGAAAGTTAGGTTGGGTTAGATGTGGGTGTGGAGCTTGAGTTGAAGTGGCTAGTCTTTCCTCAATTTTCTTTTGATTAATATGCATCTGGTCGAGTTTTTGAGCAATCAATTGAAGATCGTCTTGGGTGACAGGGATAGATTGAGTGCCTATTTCATGAACACCGAACTGCGGGTTTTGGGTTCTGCAAAATGTGTTCATGGAAGCTTGATTAAATGAGTTTTCACTCATTTCTTCGAACAGGTCATAGGCACTTTCTGCATCTTTATTTAAAAAGTTGCCGCCACACGAGGCGTCGACAAACTGTCGGATTTGATCTTCTAATCCATGATAGAAGATTTGCACGAGCTGCCATAAAGGAATCTCGTGGTGCGGGCAACTTCTTAAAAGGTCTTGAAATCTTTCCCAAGAATCATGGAAAGTTTCACTAGATTTTTGGAGAAAGGTCGTAATAGATCTTCGTAAAGAATTGGTACGACCTATGGGAAAGAATTTCTTGAGGAAGGCACTCTTGAGTTGAGGCCATGTTGTAATGGGTCGGCCAATGGTCCTGAACCAATAAGCGGCCTTATCTTTAAGAGATAATGGAAAAAGCCGCATCAGCCATATGTCTTCTTGCACATTTCGGGAACGGGTTGTCTGTGCAAGAAGAGTTAGTTCTTCAAGGTGCCTGAAAGGGTCTTCCCTAGGAAGGCCATGAAAGTGTTTAATCAGGTTCAGGACGGCTGGCTTGATCTCAAAGTCCCCCTCCGGTATGACCACCCCTGGTCGTTCCTCATAATAAGACGGATCATAGAAATCTTTTAGAGGAACAACAGGCTGCTGACGGGGTGGTGGGTTTGGCCTTGGATTGGCTAGGTTTTGGATGTTCCTAGTCAATGTTTGTTGATTGGAATTTAATTTATTAATCTGATCGGCCATCAATTTTAAAAGATCAGGTAGGGGGTCTTGATGTTGTGTGTGGGGCAACTCAAGATTGGGGAGCTCCAAGTGTGGAAAGTTACTGGTGGTTGGGTTTTGAGTGGAAGGGTTAGAATTAGGGTTAGAGGTGGGGTTAGAGCTAGACGTGGAAGGGTCAGTGGACCTATTTTGTTGTGTTTCCATTTTTTTAGGAGAAGACAGAAAAAGTGGTCTTTTTACGTGGGGGGCGAAATCAAATGGTCCTTCCAAGTGCGGATTTTGAGACCGTCGCCCGTGCATAAAATGGAAGAACGGGGAGGGGAGGAGAAGAGAAAGAGATGAGAGAAAGTGTGCAATTCAAACAAAAAAAACTAGACCTAACTTAATTGTGACTCCCTAATAATAACCTAAGACTTGGTCTATATAGGAAATAAGTAGTCAATAGTGAATACCCGTTCTATCAACAAATCTAGCCAAGTTGCTTAAGGGGAGGTTTGGGCCCAAACGTTTCCCAGGGAAAACCCCAGGTGCTTGTACAAACCCGCGCCTGGTCGTTTGACACGGCCCCTCAGCTTGAACACCAGATATAGATGACAGAATTGGTACTAACTAAAGAAAACTTAAGACCTAAATAGCAAGCCTAAGTTGATAAAGCCTTAGGGGTCAAGTTGCTACAAATTTTAATTAGGTCTAGGACTCTATAGTGCACACGGAATGTGGAGGGCGTTTATTGGGTTGTTGCCCTGTTATTTGATTTTTTTGTGTGTGTGCAGGAATTGGAGAGTGGCTCCAATAAAAATCAAGTTGTCACACAATTTTTTATTATATTTTTGTCTTTTAGGATGTGATTTAATTAAATGAATTTTAGGGTTTTTCTCTTTAAGTTTTCAAACAAGTTTGAAAGTTCACAATCAAAGGAAAGACAAGTTGTATGTGTGATTGTATATTTCCTTTTAATTGAGTCTCTAAAGAGAAAGAAGAAACCCTAAACCAATTATCCCTGAGACAGAAATTTAACTACCAATGAATTATTTTTAGCTTTCAGAATTAAGTAGTGGTCCAAACAAGTCAAACAACACCACTACTTTGAATAAAATCAAACAAGGATTCCAGAAAAGATTTTTTTAAGATTTTAGGAATTTTTTTGATAATAGTTTTGAATTTTTAATTGTACTGGTGTCAAAGTCCAGAAATAATACCCGTGGGTATTATAGACTTTTCAGTATTACCACCGACCTCAGGAAATTTTTATGATTTTATATGATATGTAAAATTTCACAGGGATTCCAACAAGATAAATTTCACAAAAATTGGATGAGTATAAAAATTTTGAAAATTCGCGGACAGTAGCAAAATAGGAAGATTAGAGGGTGTGACCCCTCTGTAATCCACGAATTTTTAAAAATTAAATACAAATCCAATTGATCTGAAATTTGGAATAGATGTTCCAAACTTAATTGGGAATCACTCTATGAAATTTTATGATTTTAGGAGGCCTGTGGTGTTAGGAATCGATTTTTCAAGTCTGGACAGAAATCTAGACCCGAAAAACAGAACACCAATACTTGCAATGGAATGGTGGTAAAGAAGCATACAAGCAAACAATGATTTTAAAATGCACCACTCCACTTAATTTAAGTGTTTAGGGTCCTGAAAGCCAAGTTTAATATATTTTTGGTAGTTTTAGTTAATTATGTGACTAGAAAGAGGAACCAACCTGAATTTTCGCGGGAAGAAAATGATCTTTAAGCTCTCGCTTCCAGATTCCCGCTTTCCCGCTGTAGTTCCTGCACACACAAAAGAAAGAAAGAGAAGGGGATGAGATCCACTTCAAGCAAGAGAAAATGAGTTAATGCAAAGCCGTGCCTCCCCGGCAGCAGCGCCAAAAAGTGACAGCGATTTTACGCGGTTTGTTAAAATACTTCGTTGTAACGCGTAAATCCGCTTTCGCTCTTAAATTTATAATCCTAGATAGGGAAGTATCTAGGGTCGTCCAAGGAGGCAATATGGTTGCAAAATTGATTCTCTTGCTTGGAATATATCTCAACTTTCTTTTGGTAATTTTCAATATACCATTTTTTTTTTGTTTTTGAACTAAGGCAACATGCGAAATTATGGCAGGAAAAGTGTTTACACTTCCAATTAAGTAAACTACTCTAAAGTGGCAAGTAGAGCCTCTCCCTAAGCTCACTCTAAGCAAGTGGAGGCCTAGAATAATTAGGGAGAGGAAGTGAAGAATGCTGAAAATAAGCAAATAGAAATGCAAACAAGATATGCGAAGAAGGCAACTAGATAATTGATAAAGTGTTTAACAAAAATGCCTAGTAGAGGAATGCTTCTACTACTAGATAATTGAAATAAAGAAAGAAAACACAAATCCTCTAAATAGATGGTGAAGAAGAGGGCTTCTTGCTCCAAGGTTGGTGGCTCCCAAGCTTGAAAAGAATCCTTCAACTCCTTCCTTGCAGTACTCCGCCAAAGTGATGACCTCCAAGGCAAGCCCTAAGGGGGCGTGCCCTAAGTTTCTCTCCAAGGGTGGACGTCCACCCTAAGCTTTTCTCCTTTGCCTGGCCGTCCTCCTTGAAGTGGGAGAGTCCTCCTCCTTGGCGTGGCCCAAGTTGAAGAGAGTGGGGAGAAGAAGGCACCAAAAGGGCTGGTGATGTGCACCTTTAATCTCCTTCTCTACTCCTTCTTCTTGGCCGTAGGTATAGGTTGTTTAGGTAGAAAATATACTAAGGGAGGATGCCCAAAAATGGTGGTAGGTGGTGGCCTTTTATAGAATAGGAGGGGGGCTATGGTGACCTTTGAAATGGATGGCCAAGATGAGTTGATGGAGGTGGTTGGAGATCCCATGGCCAAGGAGAGTTGGCGCCACCTTAAAGGGCACCAAGGGGTAGTTATGGGTGTTGACACCCTTTGGTGTTGGCGCCAAAATGGGCATTCTAGAAGGTCATTAGGTGGCGCCACCTTAAGGTTCTAGAAGGGGGGTTATGTGGATGGCTAGGATGGCTTATGTGGGTAGGTGTAGGGTGGATTTAAGGGGCTGAAAGTGGCGCCAATATAGAGGTGGTTAGGGGTGGTTTTTGGCGCCAACTTGAAGTGTCTTTTGGTGGAGATAATGGGGTGAAGGGATGGCTAGGAGGTGGCGCCAACTTGAGTAGAGTAGCTAGCTTAGGTAAGCTTGAGTTGGTGGAGCTAGCTAGGGTTAATTTTGGAGGTAATGACTGGCCAAGGAGCTGGTTGTTAGCTATGCTAAGCTAAGCTAAGATAAGCTAAGCTAGCTTAGCTAAAGGTGGAGTGGAGGAGAAGCTGTTGGAGCTAGGGTTTGGAGGAAGGAGCTGAGGAGGAGAGTCTGGAGCTGGAGCTGGAGCTGGCTGCTACTGAAGAGGCTGGCATGGGGCTACTCTAGCTGGCTTAGCTTGCTAGTTCTTTGCTAGCTACTAAGCCAAGCTAAAGTGAGCTAGCTTCTACCAAAATGAGCTGAGGTGAGCTAGGTCTGGTGCTCCCGGGGAGAATCAAGCTGGTTGAGGCAGCTAAGGTAGCTTAGCTCAACTGAGTTGAGCTAAGCTGAGTCCCCGGGAGCTGGACTTGAGCTTCCTGAGCTGAGATGAATTCTTCTTCAGCTGGCTGGAGTTGAGTGGAGCTGAATGTAGCTGGATCTGAGCTGGGGTGAACTCCTGTCAACTCAGCTGAGCTAGCTAGAGCTCCCTGTGAACTAGTGGGAGCTGAGATGAGCTAGACTCAGCTAAGTTGAGCTGGATCTGAGCTGACTTGAGCTAGGGTGAGCTAAGATGAACTCTCTTGAGCTGCCATCCAGCTGAGATTAGCTGAATGGAGCTGGGATGAGCTAACCCTAGTTCAAGTAAGCTAGATTCCAGTTGCGGTGAGCTTGATCAAGCTGAGGTGAGTTGGATCAAGCTGAGGTGAGCTGGATTAGGCTGAGTTCCAGCTAGTCTGGGCTTCTCCTTCACCATTTGCCTTCTTGAGTGCTAGGGTTTTAGGGATCTATGCATCTGTACATCCCTAACACTCACAAAAACACATTAAAACGACAGTAAAAAATGCAATGCATGCCTATCCTAATTTATGCCTAAATGCAGCCCAAAAACCCGTTTGCGGAGTAAAATCCTAAGAGCTAGGTTAGTTTTAAAGCATAAAAATGATGATAAACTGGTGTTTATCAATTACTTGCATGAATGGATTTTAAGGTTCAAATCTTGCTTAAGTAGCTTTTAGGGTTTAGAATTAGGTGAGTTCAATCAAGTTTTAGAGGCAAACTAGATGTTCAAACACAGGTGAAGATCTTTTCCTTTTAAAATCAAAAAGTAAAGTGGAGTGCCTGGTATTGACCTAAATTGTAAACCCTAAGGGGAAGCTACTTGATGAGTTGATTTTAAAATAAAGTGGTGTGGCTCAAACAACTCAAACAATTGGCTGAAATACGCCACTAAGTTAGGCACACAAGATGATTAACCTAGACTGATTTCTACTCTCTTATGTGTTGATTTACGTGTGCCAGTTCCACAGGTCGAAATCCCGGTTGAGTAGATAAAAATCAAGTTAAGTTATGTGCCTTGAATGTGGGTGCATGTAGTATGTATTGTTATTCAACACTTGATCGGGTTTTTAAGTAAGTCGCGTTGCAGTATAGTCGAAAAAGTGTTGAAAACAAATAAGAAGTTTTTATTACTCGAAAACCTAAGTATCCAAGGTCAAACATAGGGAGCAAATGGAATTTATTCACTAATCTCAATCAATGTAATTTGAACACTTAAATCTACTCAAAGTCTAATTCAGAGTATAATGCATGAATTTATGGATATTAAAATGTAGCAATAAAATAGAGAGATTGAATCAGAGGTAAAAATATTTGATTCTTCTTTTGATCTTCTCTTCTCTTTCTCTGCCTTAACTTTTCCTCTTTCTTCTTTCTTCTTCTGTTTTCTCTTTGGTTCTTCTCTTTCTCTGCATGCTTGCCTTGGTTTCTCTTTCTCTTCTTCTCTGTCTTTGGCCTTCTTCTTCCTTGATTTCTCCTTCCTTCTTCTTTCCTTTACTTCTGATTTCCTTCTTTCTCTTTCTTCTTCAGCCGCATCTCCTTTCTTCTTCTTCCTCTGTGGTCTTCTTCCTTCCTTAGCCTTGTCTTCTCTACCTTCCTTCTTTAGCTGCACCCTTCTCTGCTACAGTGTCTTTCCTTCCTTCCTTGTCTTTCCTTCAGCTTTGTCTTGACTTTTGCTTTTCCTACCCCTTAAGCTTTGGCTTCTCTGCCTTCACTGCGGCTACTTCCTCCTTCTTCTCCCTTTAGCTACCTCAGCTTTAGCCTTTACTCTTCTACCTTAGCACCTTCAGTTTCTTCCTCTTCCTACACACACGAGAGTGCAAAACCTATCCCCTACCCTCCCTGCATACACTCTCTCTCTATTTCTCTCTTGGGTTCACTCTCCCAGAGCTAGCCGGGTAATCGGGTCGATTTACGTGCACCTGGGTCCAGGTGCACTGCGTGGGTGGTGCACGAGGAGTGCGGGGTTAAACGGGTTGGTTAGCCAGGTTCGCAAAGGCATGGGTCGCAGATGAGGTGGGTGAGCGTGGGCGAGGGGACCTCACCTTGTGCACTGAGGCGACCAGTTGAAAACACAAAATCAATAAAAGGCACTCACCTCACTCCTGAGTTTCCAAGGTGGGACTAAAAGTCCCACCCACTTCACTCACGCGCACGCAGGAAGGATGTCCGTGCAATTGCTGCAGTTGCGGTCAATGAAGCTTCGATTGGTAGCTGCAAAAGGGTCGTGGAAGGTTTTCGCGCACCCGGGACTCTTTTGCCTGGAGCGATGCGGTCCGGAGCGAGCTTGCAAGCAAGCTTTCTCGTGCTTCAATGGCGAAAAGAGGGTAAGACTTGAAACTCAACAATACGGTCTCGCAACCCTGTCAAACCACGTGGGTAGCTTCGCCGTGTCATGGAGAAGTGAAGCGGTGGGTGGCGAGGCGTAGAACAGCCTAGGCATGCATGCCTAGGTCGAACTGTGATCGTGAAAGTGCGTGTGTTCGGTGGAAGTGTAGGGTGTGCTTGGCTGTCAGTGAAGGGGCGAAAGATGACCAGTGGGTCATGGTAGAGATTATGAGGGGTTTGGTGAGGCGTGTGGAAGTGTGGAGCGATGGAAGCTCCTTCGCTGGTGGTCGGCCGGAGATGGGAACAATGGTGGTGGTCTACGACGTAGAGGGGATAAAAATAGAAATAAAGATGGCAGAAATAAAGAGAGGAGAGAGGGGAAGAGTTTTAACCTACTTTAAAGAAGAAAGGAGGGAGGATGACGGACGGCTCGTACCTACTGCCGCTAGAGAAGAAAGTTCCAGTGGAGGGAGAACGGCGACAACAAAGGGGCTTTTGGCGCATGCGCAGGTATGGCACGACGCGGAGGAAGGAGGCAGAGATGTCTCTGCCACCGGTATTGTGGCAGAGAGATGAGAAGAGGGAGGAGATGTCGCCAGAGCCTGCTGGACACTTGGCCGGAGGAGAAGAGACGAAGTTGGAGGTGGTTCTTCAGCCAAGCCAAGCTAATTCTGTGCAGCCGGATTAGGGGGTCCTTTTATAGCATCTGGCAGAGGCTCTTCTGTTTGGAAGGCAAGCTTCCAAGTGTAAGAATACTCACCGGAGAAGGAATGTATGAAGGATACCCATTTCTCTCGAGCATTCGCATGAGAGATTGGGTGTGAATAAAATCTTGGGATTGTGTTCAGACAATAGGAAATTCCTCAGAGAATCTCCCTTCCAAATCTAGGAGGAGATCTCTAAGGAATCGGGGAGAAATCCTTCTCAAATCCTCGTCGGAGTAGGACTCCTCCGCTGTAATGGTGGAGGGAACTAATTGCAAGAGTAGCAAGGAAGATAGGGGGTTTTGCGCAATAGTTTTCAAAAGCTATGTGTCAAAATGTAATTGGGTGGACTATTTTGCAAAGTAGGTCAATGTGACCTCTCCTTAGGTCCAAATTTTGGTACAAACCTAATTTGGACCTAAGGAATTCAATGGTGAAGTTGGATTTTAGGTTTGACCACGTTTGACTAGACATTTTACACAAAAACATAAATTAGGTCAAATAATTAGCGAGGACCCCTACCTAGGTCAAAATAGGTTCCAAAGGCCAATTTGAAGGTTATAAACCCTAGGGGATATTTTTCCACGAATTTTAGATAATTTAGTTGATTTTTATCCTGACCAGAACCTTGTTGAATTAAGTGAGTCTATTTTAGGGCTACAAGATGTCATTTAATTCTTAGATTGCATATGAACCCATTTCTGACTGAACCAACTCACTTTTTATCTTCTTCAGACCATTTAACCTATGTTTAGCCCCTGAGAAATCCCATTGATGTACTGCAATGGTAAAATTGCAGTTTTAACCTTTGTTTCATGTTTTCTTCTCAGAACATTTATTCCTTGAATTAGGCCCTTCTCCAGGTTATGTAGGAGCTTTTATTCTCTTAGGTCAAAATGAGCTAGTTAGGGTTCATGATGATGTTCTCATCATGTATATTGATTTATCCCATCAGAAGTATCTTTTTGTTTTTTTAATTTTAATTTTTATTTTTATGAAGGTGAGATGAGTGTGGGTGGAAATCAAAGCATCCAAACTAATCCTAGGGTTTATGCAAACACCTAGGTTAATTGGGGTTTGAATTAAGGTTGTGGGATGAAATCTATGAAGGGGGAAGAATGGGGAGCACTTACAGTTGTCTTCAACTGTGCTTTATTCCTTTCTACCGCTTGAAGATTCTCTATTGAGGTACCTACAAAACAATAGAAGAGAAATAAAAGCAAGTTAGAAAATAATAAAGTGTGCGAAATGTGAAAAGAAAATTGAGAATCGTTGCCTCCCCAGCAATGGTGCCAAAATGTTGTAGCAGAAAAACGTATGCAAATGGGATTGGATTTTGAAAAACCTGTCGTTGTAGTATGATTTGCGAAGAAATCCGTCAACAGATAAATTTACTGAAATTCATAAAGAGATTCCAGGTCAAACACAGGGAGGCTACGTCAATCTAAAATCCACGATTATATTTTTTTTGTATTTTTGTTTTAGAAGCAGGATAATCACAATGGATTTGATATTAACACTAAGAGAGAGAGAGAGAACAATAACTTTGCAGCTGAATATTATTTTTACAACTAGAAAGCAGGAAATGATTACAGCTAGAAAGTGGGAAATTCTATTCTAGAAAGCAGTAAAGAAGGGAGAGAGATGTTATCCTCCTCGACAGTTGCTTGGAGGACGAGCTGGACGGGGTGACGCCTGGAAGACGAAGGATGAAGACAGAAGATGAAGAATGGATCAGGAAGAACCGGGGGTGAGGTAGGGCATCGTCGTTGTCACGGGATCCACTTTTCGAATGGGGGAAGAAAACTTTGATTTTGACTTTAGAGGAGCATCCCGGGTTTGGGACAAGCTTCTTTAGAGCTTTGGAGAGGGAGAGAGGTGAAGAAAGGGATGAATGAAATATGGGGGGTGTAGGCTTTTTTATAGGTGTAGAGGTTTGGGGCAAAAAGGTTATTTTAAGCTCAAAATAATAAATTAGGGGTCTTTAGTGACGGATTTATTCGTCACTAAAGCCCGATCGTGGCTAAAGTGCGCACGCCCCCTCGCCTCCTTGCACCCAATGCTCAACCACATTCTTTGATTCTCAAAATGCTCCTCGCCCACGTCAGCTTCACACGTTAAGCACGTGCGATCGCACGTGCATAACCATGTCCGATTGCGCGTCTGTCTGATTGGAAGATCTTGGTCATTCGTAGCTGATTGCACGGTCGAGATAAAGTGCACGCGTGCCTCTGATTATGAGTTAAACGCACGTCCGTCGACGTGTGATGCGCATTCAACCATTTCACTATCTACATGGATTGACGTGGGCATGTTTTGATCGCTGTGCCCTCTCAGCTGTTGGATTAAGATCCAACGGCTAAGAGCTTGTCTCGCCTGCGCCTTAAGAAGTTGGGAATGTCGGTTGGAGAGAGAAAAGGGCAACATGGTGCGTTCTCAGCTGTTGGATGGGCATCCAACGGCTGAGATTCATCAAGAGGGCAAAGAAGAAAGGTTGCGGTCGGTGTTGGGCGATTGTGATGGCGCCACGTGGCACCATCATGGTCGTCCATCTTCATTGAGTTTTAGATGGTGCCACGGATGTCGGATTGGATCGATTTTTACGTTGCTAGGCTACAATCATTGATCCGAACCCATCTGTGCTGCTAGATTTGTCATCTGAAGTGCGAATTGACACCATCTTGGCCCTTGATCTCTAACCTTCCTTAGATTATATCTGATGCTACAGAAGTCCGATCAGAGCGATTTTGGAGTCATTGAACTCTAATCACTGCCTTGATCAGATCCGTATGGTTAGATCTTCGATTCGAGGTCCCTGATTAATAGTCGCCTGTCCCTGGACACCAAAAGGAAGAAATTACTGTACAATTTGTATGCAGACTTGATTAAGTTGTGGGGTAGATTTCGCATTGCTGGCCTAGACAACAGTGGGACAAGTTTTTGGCCGATGACAAACACTATTTCTGGGATGATCTCATGTTGTTTAGACTTTGCGCCAATCAAATAATTTAGAGATGCATCCCTGAGGAAGAAGTTCTGAGTGTGTTGTCCTTTTGCCATGATCAAACTTGTGGTGGCCACTTCTAGAGCAAACAAATGGCTACAAAAGTTTTGCAGTCAAGTTTTTATTGGCCATCACTATTTAAGGACACGCACAATTTTGCACAACTTGTACAAGATGCCAGACTCTAGGGACCATGACTAAGAATGGTATGATGCCTCTCCAGCTTATTCTTCTTGTCGAAATATTCGATGTCTAGGGAATTGATTTCATGGGTCCCTTTCCACCATCAAATATCTTCGAGTATATACTAGTCTCTGTAGACTACGTCTTGAAATGGATCGAAGTTTTTCCTACCCGAAAATGTGATCATAAGGTCATCATGGATTAAGAAGAACATTTTCTCCTGATTTGAGATACTTAAGACCATGATCAGCGATGGTGGGAGCCACTTTATTAATGCCCAATTCCGTGCTTAGGAAATACAAGGTTACTCACGGCATTGCCACCCCATATCACCTATAAACAAATGGCCAGACTAAGGTCTCAAATAGGTAGATCAAAAATATTTTACAAAAGACCGTGAGACCTGACCGGAAGGATTGGTCCACCTGACTTTACATAAAACACCATCATTTTTACCACTTAACCTATTTTATTTACAACACCTATACCCCACATTTAGTCCCCACATCTCTTCTCCACCACCGATCAAACAAGCTCGACCCTACACCTCTCCTCCTCCGGCCACCGTGGTCGATCAACAACCTCCAACGCCATCGACCACTGATTGCTACTCGCTGCAAGAGCAAGCTACTCCACCCTCGTCAATGCCGCGTCACCCTCGTCGATGCCACGCTTGACCTTGCTGTTGATGCTGCCAACCCTTGATGCTGATCGTCGACCTCGCTGGTCGTGCATCCTCCTTGCTGTGTGTCCTCGTCACATGCTATGCATCCTCCCTCGCCAGCCGTGCTCATCGTCGTCGATGACCACGATGACTCTCTTTGATTGACTTTTTGATCGATCATGGTAACGATCAAAACTAAATCCATTTTTTGTGGATTTTTAAAGTTTAGATGTTACATGTGATGATCTTGTGATTACTTGCACTATTTTGTAGTATATGTGAGTGAATCAATCTGTGGATCTCTCTTTTTTTTTCATGTCTGAACTATTTTGGTTGACCAATTAACCTGTTTAATCGACCAAAAGTCATTTTTCCAAAGTCGAGTCAAACCCTCTTTTGATTGTCCAAAAATCCTTGTTTGATGGACCAACATGATTTTTCTGAACTAAAATGGCTCCAAAATGTGCACGTGCCTCCTCCTCGAGTTCTTGTGATGACACTTTTGATCGCTTCTTCATTACCAAGGTTGCTCATGAGCATTTCTCCATTCTTGTTAAGCTTTCCCCCGACGTCGATCATCATGTCGATTTCTCGTATTTTAAGACTATCTTTCCCATAATCCACAAGAAGTTTTCCTATTACTAGATTCTTCGTCTTTTTGAGCAGAATTTTTATGCAGGTTCCAAGAGCAACTGATTACCGGTGTTGATCCCATGGCTTTTCACTTATTTTATGACAATCTTAAGAATATAGGTGAGGGGTTCAACATTGAGCTTACCTTGAATGTCTACGACATTGAGGTTTTGGTTAATGCAGATGTCATCTTTGAGATTCTTGGCTATCCATCTATTGGACCTGCTTTTCTTGAACTTTACCAGCAAACACAAACGAAGTCTATTCGGGAGACCCTGCTCACTCCCAATCATTATGACTTGGGCCCTCTTGCCAAGTCACCATATTTTCATCGTCCTCCACACTTTCTTAATAGAGTTTTTCTGTGGAGTTTCATGTCTATATCTACCTCTTTTGAGAACTAACCTAGTATCATGATCATCACCCTCTATGCATTTCTTAAAAACAAGCGGTTCAACTGGAACCACTTGATTCCTTATTTAATGAGTAAGCAACCCACCAGCTCCTTCCAGTTTGGGATACTCCTCTTGATTGTAGCACCATCATTAGCTATAACTAACTTAAATTAGTGGAAATCAAGTGGCAAATGCTCCTACATGATTGCCTGAGAGTCATAATTCCATTCAGATTTATTTTGAGGAGAGAGTAACAAATCAGGGTTAATTCTGTAATTTTAATAGCACATCATAAACACAGATTAACCACAAAATTTTTCAGGGGTTAATTGTAGGTTAAATGAGCATTAAAATCCAAAGAATGGGTCCACATAGACAGAAATAGGGTTTCATGCATTCCAAGAACCAAAACAACACCTAAAATCCTAATTTCATACCTTCTTGAATTAAAGAGGTTCTTGTTAGGATAAAATTCATCCAAACCTCTTAAAAATCATAGAAAAACATTCTAAGAGGTTTGGTACCCTTGATTTGACCATCCGAACCCATTTTGACTTTGGATAGAGCTTTAGACGAGATTTTACCCTAATTTGGGTTTCTGTACAAATTTCCTAGTCAAACATAGTCAAAACTCAAATCCAACTTCACCATCAGATTCCTTGGGTCCAAATTAGGTTTGTACCAAAATTGGGCCCAATCAGAGTTCATCTTGACCTGTTTGTAATCTAGTCCCTTAAAACTCTATTCTTCACACCTAAGCCCCCAACTTTCAAAATCTATTGCAAATAGGCCCCTAGGTTTGTCATCTTCTTCACACTTTGGTCCCTACCACCATGGTAGGTGTGAACCCAAGTCATCGCCCTTCAAATGAGGAGATCTCCTTGATTCCTCATCCAAATCCTCCTGAAGGAACAATCCTCAAGAGATCCTCTGCCAATTAAACCCAATTCCAGAGCTCAATCACAAGCTAAAAGCTCTAGTGAACTCTCAAAACTTGGTGGGTTCTCCTCACGAATTTCATGAGGAATCCACCCTATTTTTTGGCAAATCAAGCCCTGTCCGAGCTCTATAAAAACTCCTGGAGCTTCGGCTATCCTCTTTAGCCCGATTACAGCCACAAATTCTTCTTCCTCCTCAACCTCCGACCACCTCCACCGTAGCTCTATGATAAATGCCAGTTTATCATCATTCTTATGCATTAAAACAAACCTAGGTCTTAGGATTTTACTCCGCAAACAGGTTTTTGGGCTGCATTTAGGCATTAACTAGGTTAAGCATGCATTGCATTTTCTTTTCTTGTTTTAATGTGTTTTTGTGAGTGTTAGGGATGAATAGATATACAGATCCCTAAAACTTTAGCACTCAAGAAGGAAAATGGTGAAGGAGGAGCTCAGATTAGTTGGAACTCAGCTTGATCCAGCTCACACAGCTAGAAACTAGCTCATTTGAACTAGGGTTAGCTCATCCCAGCTCCATTCAGCTAATCTCAGCTGAATGGTAGCTCAAGAGAGTTCATCTTAGCTCACCCTAGCTCAAGTCAGCTCAGATCCAACTCAACCTAGTTGAGTCTAGCTCATTTTAGCTCCCACTAGTCCACAGGGAGCTCTAGCTAGCTCAGCTGAGTTGACTGGAGTTCACCCCAGCTCAGATCCATCTACATCCAGCTCCACTCAACTCTAGATAGCTGAAGAAGAACTCATCCTAGCTTAGGAAGCTCAAGTCCAACTCCCGAGGACCCAGCTTAGCTCAAGCTAATTGAGTTAAGCTACCTTAGCTATCTCAACCAGCTCAATCGTCCCCAGGAGCACTAGACCCAGCTCACCTCAGCTCCATTCAATAGAAGCCAGCTCACTTTAGCTTGGCTTAGTAGCTAGCAGAGAACTAGCAAGCTAAGCCAGCTGGAGTAGCCCCATGTTGACCTCTTCAGTAGCTGCCAACTCCACTTTAGCTCAAGACTCTTCAGAACCAGCTCCTCCCTCCAAACCCTAGCTCCAACACCTCCCCCTCTACTCCACCATTAGCTAAGCTAGCTTAGCTTAGCTATACTCCAGCTTCCTTGGCTTGTACCACCCAAAAACCCTACCTAACAACTCCACCAACTAGCTCCACCTAAGCTCCACATATGCTAACCCTACTTGGTGCCAACCTAGCCTACCCACCACCTCCAAAAGACACCTAAAAGTGGCACCAAAACCACTCTAACTACCCCCTTTTTGGCGCCACTTTTCCCTCCAAAAACCCCCCTCATCTCCACCACACATCTCCCCTTAAACCCATCTCCACCATCCACATAACCCCACCTTCTAGAAGCCTCAAAGTTGGTGCCAACCCATGGCACCTCTCCATGGTTGGCACCACTTTTAGGTGCCCCTTGACCAACCCTAACTACCCCCCTTACACCCCTTAGGTGGCATCAACCATCCTTAACCCTAGGATCAACTAACCACCTCCATCTTCCCATCTTAGCCCTCCATTTCAAGAGTCACCTTAACCCCCCCATCCTACCCTATAAAAGGACCACTACCCACCACAATTCAAATCATCCTTGGCTAGCAAATTCACTCTCATACTCTACCTAGAGCCCACGCCCAAGAGAGAAGAAGAAGATTAAGGGGATACTTTGTCCCTTTGGTGCCTTCCCCTCTTCCCTTCTCTCTTGAGCCCATGCTAGCCAAAGGAGGAGCCAGGCAAGGAAGATCTTTAGAGGAGATCTTGAAGGTGGTCCACACCACCTTGGAGGAGAATTTGAGGGTGGTGCACACCCACCCCTTGGAGGAGAGCATTGAAGGTGGTAGCATCCACCTTGGAGGAGCTCTCAAGGAAGGAGAAGAAGGAGGCCCTCTTTTCGAGCCAAGGAGCAGCTAGGCTTGGAGCAAGAAGACTCCCTTCTTCACCAAATTTTGTAAGCGGATTTGTGTTTCTTTAATTGCTTTTAGATTTTTTTCATTTCTAGTAGAAGCATTCCTCTACTTGTCTTTGAAAAGAACACAAATTCTAGTTAATCAAATTGCCTTCTTTTTAATTTCCTATTGCAATTGTTATTGTTGTTCTAGCACTTATTCTACTTCCACTCCCTAATTACTCTAGGCCTCCACTTGCCTAGAGTGAGCTTAGGTAGTGGACATTTTAATCTCTTAAGTTTTAGCTTAGCATTTTAGGTGTTAGCACTTTTTCATCACAATTCGCATTTTGCCCGTATTAATTCAAAACACAAAAATATATACATATATTTAAAATACCAAAAAGAAAGTTGAGATTTATTTTTAGCAAGAGAATTGAATTGCAATTTTTCCCTCCTTGGACGACCTTAGATACTCCCCTATCTAGGATACAAATTTAAAAGCGTATGCGAATTCACGTGTTACAATGACATTAAAAATTGACTTTTACAAATCACGCGACTTTTCACATCACTCTGGCGACTCTCCTCAGCCTCTTCTCTCTAGCCACTCGATGGTCAAATCGAGGAGCTTACAATCTTCCCCACCATCTTCCACCTCTCGTCGGCCAAAGCGAAGGTTTCCTCCCCTTCTCCTCATTGCCGCTCCTTCCACTTGAGGATTCTCCTTCCCCATGTCTGGCAAGCCATGCCGGCATAGTTCCTACCCCCTTCAACCACATAATTACATCCTATCTCTCCTTCTACTCCCTAGCTTAGAATTAGGTCTCTAGAACATAGGTTCGATCACTATATCTCCCTCTCCCACTCTGTCTTCCCCACATCCAGTAAGAGCTCCGACGAGTTCGTGTTAGCACTCCATGCAACCAACAAACTCACCACAACCACCCGCACCTTCGTATCACCTCCACAAACAAAAGCCCCAACAAAATTGGGTGCTTTGACCGCTCCACAACTCTACCGGATGACCCATCACTTCGCCGTCTTCTCCGACATTTTCCAGCCACATCCGATTGCCATTCTCCAAATTAACCTCATCGTCGCACTCCTCACCTCACGATGACTTCTATGAACTATTTAATTAGGGCTATTAGCCCGTATTTCTGTTAACAATTCTTCATCGCTGCTGTCGTCATATCGGATGCCATCCACCATGCTTCGGCTGTCATCACCACCAATATCACCCTCAACTAGAGTGGATCACTTCCAGGAGGCTTTGTAGGCCTCCAATTTGGCACAGCATCAGCAGCTATTGCCTTAATCCATCGAACCATTCACCTGTGGCTCACGAAGGAGAAAGCAAAGGAGGAACAGTGGGTTTAGTCCCACATCGCTCGCTACAAAGTATTTGCTGTAGTATAAAAGGAAATTGTGAAAGGGGCTTATCGCCTCTTCATAGGGGGTGAGGTCCCTTCTCACTCTTTCTCTACTCCTTGCTCACCCCCACACCCGGTGAGCCTGGACTCGATTACCCACCTGAATACCCAAATACCAGCTTCTAAAAGAAGAGAGAAGGAAATCTAAGGAGGAGGGGGGAGGGTTTTGCTTCAGGATTTGTGTCCTGTTGCCTTGAGATGCATGGCTGTGTATTCTATACTTACCATCTCTTTGAGGTCTCTACTGAGGCTTCATGCCTCTATGGTTGGTGCCTTGCAGTGGCTCTGTGCTTGTTCTAAGGCCTTGATACTTAAGGCATTTGAGCCTCATGAGCGACATCTAATTTAGGCCTTGGGTGCTGACTACTATGGGTTTACTTGAGTTCTTAACTGATATATGATTTGGGATACTATTGAAATATTTGGTAAATTGAATACTTAGGGTGCATGCTTAATTAGAGGATTAAGTGGTGATCTAAATCACCATTGTTTTTGAGGTTTTATTCTTCTTGTCCCATGATTTCTTAAGATACAAATTGAGTTATTATTGCATATATTTCTACCTGTTGATTCTCATATATTATTGTGCTCATTGATTTAAATTGCGATTAGTGCATGCTCGGACTTACGTCGATTTCAAGCTTTATAAATTTAAGTGTTTGTCCGATTTTCGCCCTATGCTACGATGTATTTCTCTAAAAGACGACAATTACACTCAAACATTTTGGCATCGCTTTTTTTAGCAGAAGTTTTATGTAGGTTCCAAGAGTAGTCGCATTCCCAGTGTTGATCCCATAGCTTTTCACCTATTTTATGCCAATCTCAAAAATATAGGTAAGGGGTTCAACATTGAGCTTACCTCAAATGTCTATGGCATTGAGGTTTTGTTTAATGCAGATGTCATCTTTGAGATTCTTGGTTGTCCATTTGTTGACCTACTTTTCTTGAACTTTACCAGTAGACATAGACGAAGTTAATTCGGGAAACCCTACTCACTCCCAATGATTATGACTTGGGCCCTCCTACCAAGTCACCATATTTTCATCATCTTCCACGTTTTATTAATAGAGTTTTTCTATGGAATTTCATGTCTAAGTCTACCTCCTTTGAGAACTGCCCTAATATCATTCTCATCACCCTCTACGCATTTCTTAAAAGCAAGCAGTTTAACTGGAACCACTTGATTCCTTATTTGATGAGCAAGCAACCCACCAGCTCCTTCTAGTTTGGGACACTCCTCTCTCACATCTTCCTACATTTTAATGTCCCAATGGATATTAACCATAAAAAGTTCATTACGAGAGTCTCCATTTTTGATAAGTTCACTTATACCAAGATGGAGCAAGCTCAGGGAGACCGTGGTGATGATGCAGACCAGTAGAAGCTGCAGCCTCACGAGCCAGATAGACCCTCTTCTGTTGTACCGCCTCCTTTCCTACCATATGAGCATTTCACAGCGACCTGTCCTCCTCCAGTGCGACCTGCTCCATCCTTCTATGACTAGGAGTGGGGCCTTCTCAATAGGCTGCTTACAGGCAGGGACTGCATCAGTATTTAGGATGTTACTGGTGGTATTTATTTGATGATGCATCGACAATGTGAGATAGATTTGGTGATGATGAGACATGGGCATCAAGTAATTGAATACCTGAATGCTCAAGGCCAGTTTTTGGATAGACTTGGAGAATCTATTCATGGGATTCAACAGCAGCTTCACAGGCCTCCTCATCCTCGTAAATCTACCATAGTGCCTCCATCATTAGTAGCACCTCCTCCTCCTCCTACTATAGGAGCAATAGATTAGCAGGTGACACCTCCTCACCGAACATCTATGCATTTGACACCCAGATCATCAGCTTAGAGATGCCTTTGTCTTGGCCACCTTGCTTCATCAGAGAGATCTGACTCGATGGGTCTTGAGTTAGATACTGACCTCCAGAGCATGATGGATGCCTTTATGGCTTCTTTGGAGTAATTTCACTTAGTTTCTTTCTGTTTTGGATAATATTTTATAGTTTTCTGATCTGTAGTATTCTTTATATCATGTGGATTGTTTTATCTTGCTACGTTTATCTATTCTCATTTATATTGCTTTCTAGTTAATTATATGCATGGTTATATATCTCTCAGCTAAATACTTTTCTCTTTAAATTGCATGTTATAATTATTACTGCTTCAATTACATGATTTAGAGGGAGAAAATTCAGAGTAATAGTTGCATGTTTACTTTCTGTTGAAACAAAAAGGAGATATTATGCATAACTCTTTATATTTCTATCTCTCAACATAATTATAATTTTGTTGCCATCAAAAAGGGAGAGAATGTAAGTACCTCTGTTTTGATGTACCAAAATTATGCTATCCGCAAAACTAATCTTTTAGGACTCTCTCATGGATTAAAGTTAGAAGATTGCTGACTTCGTCTCAATGTCTTTTTATGTTTATTGAGTCTAGATTATTTTGTAAGGAACCTCAAAATAAGTTTGAAATGGATTTTCGCACTTCTCATAAAAGATAAGTTTTTAGGGTTATTGATCGACTAAATAATTAAATTGATCGATCAAATGTATTAATTGACCAACATAATTAATCAATTAAATCAGCCTATTTTAGAAAGCTGATAAATACACCTTTGATTGACCATTAGGTTAATTAATTGACCAATCATTGATCGATCAAATAACTAGTTTGACTTACCAAAACTCATTTTGATCGATTAAATTACTTTAATTGATCAACCAATTTAATTTCCTTTTCTGGTTGATTTTCTAGTATAAATAGAGGTCGTACGTAGCCTTTTCAAAATACACTCTCAAGAAGAAATGCATCTAAAAGAAAGAGCTTTTTGTGCTTCCCTCTAAATGCTTCTGTGCTTCTACTTTCACGACTTTCAAAGCATGACGATTCAAACCTTTGCTGAAATCTGGTTTGACTTTCCTTGAGGTTCAATAGGTTTACATTGTTCTTATATTATTTGTTGCTTTTGATTACAGATCCCAAGCTGTTGGGAGAAATTCGTTGTTGTTGTTGTGCTCCTTTTCAGGTTGTTAAGAGAAGGGATCATTGTAAGAGGTTGTGCAACCCTCGTTTCAAGTGGTGCGTTAGTGGATTGACTAGGCTCGACTAGTCAGGAAAATCCTAAGACGAGAAGATTAGGTAGTGGTTTTCACCTAGGAAGGGTTTCCACTATAAATCCAGGTGTCTTCTGTGCATGAATTGTTGTGGTTTGATTTGTCTTTGCAACTACGATATTTAAGTTTATAGAAGACGATATTATTCACTCCTCCCCTCTAGTGTCCATTAAGATCCGTAGGAACCCTCAGTAATATGGATCCCCATTTGGCCAGTACTCAAAGGAAGCTCTAGCTTTTCGAGCTTGAAGAAATTGGTCGGGACGCTTATGAGAATAGTTGACTATACAAGGAAAAGATGAAAGTTGTCCACAAATGGCATATTCATAGGAAAACCTTCGAGCCAAATCAATAAGTCTGGCTTTTTGATGCACAACTTAAGCTTTTCTTCGGGAAGTTATGATCCAAGTTGATAGGACCCTATCGGGTGGTCAGACCATTTTCAAACAGGGCGGTCGAAATTGCATAACCTAAGGCTAGGCAGACATTCATGGTTAACAGACAAAAACTTAAACATTTTCTTTCCTAGGTACCCTCGAAAGAAGTTGTAACCCTCATTGAGGGTTAACTTGGAGCTATGCCCGGTTGGAGGCAATAAACTTAGCGCTTCCTTGGAGGCAACCTAGAGGATTCAAGTTGGCCTATTACAATTTGATACTCAGGTGATTTCTATCCTTACTTCCTCGCATGAATTTATTTTTCTAATGATGATATTGTGTTAGATATTCATGGGGGGTGGTAATTCTTATTTTTTGAGCATGGATTGTTAGCTTGAATTAATTTTTTTCTTAATTAATTTACCTACATTAGGACATAATACATTAGGATCTTTTCAGTGGCCTAATTAGTCCTGATGTCCACTGAGTTATAGACCGATTCCCCTAGTCCTGGCAACTTAATTTAATCAAAATAAAGTAAATAAAGTGGAGTTATAAGTAGGCGACTTATCAACACCCTCCGATTTAGAATGTTCTAGAAGTCTAAGCATCTACACACATTACGCATTGACTCGCTATACGAGCGACCATAGCGGAAATTAGGGAGCCAATAAGCAGGCTAGTGGTGGTATGGTTGTGATAAACACCAGTTTATCATCATCCTTAATATCCATTCACATCTAGTTCCTAAGGTTTTCTCAATTGCATTGCATTATCTCACTTCATTTAGGGTTTAGAGGATGCATTGTATTTATTTTACATTATCTTATGTACTTACCATTTGATTGCCAGGGATGAATGCTTTGGAAATCATAAAAGCCTTGGTAGTATGGAAGGCACAAGGAACAAGTGTGATGATAGCTCAGGAAAGCTCCTTCTAGCTCTTCCTCTATTTCGCTATGCTACTAGCTAGCTTAGATAGCTCCTCCACTACTCCAACTCCTACCCTACTCCCTCTCCACCTTAATGGCTGTCCACCAACATTAAAACCACCAACCATTGACACCTAGAATGCACTCCTTGGCATCCTTTCACGTGATACCAAGGAAGCTTCCTAACCACCATCCTTGGCACCCTATCACATGGTGCCAAGGAAGCTTCCTAACAACCATCCAAGCCACCCTCCTTGGAACCCTTTCACATAGCGCCAAGGAAGCTTCCTAACCACCATCCATACTAGCCTATAAAAAGGCCCCTCATCCTACCATTCAACCATCCTTAGCTAGCAAAAATACTTCCTATATTCTACCCATATCCCACACCCAAGGAGGAAGAAAAGAGAGGTGATCAAAGGGAACACTCACCTTGTCCCTTTGGTGTTCACCCCATCTTCTTCCTTGGATCCATGCCAAAGAGCACATCCATCTAGAGAGGACGTCCCCCTTGGGAAGGAGAAGCATTCAAGGAGCAAGGAGGATCCTCTTCTAGCCTACGAGTTGCTGAGTCTGGAGCGAGGATATCTTCAAGCATTTTGGGAGAATCTTCTTGTTTCTTTTTGTCATCTTTGTTGTAGTAGTTTAAAGCATTCCTCTACTTGGGGATTAATTGTGTGGTGACATTCACACAATTAAGCTCCCCAAGTACTTTGTAGATTCCACTACATTTCTTAATTTCAAAGTGTAGTTCCATATCTTGTTGTCTTTATTTTATGTGCTTTAAATTTTATTTTTTCTAGTAGCTTTAGTGCACCACTTCTCCTTTCTAATTACCCTAGGCGCACTTGCCTAGGGTGAGCTTAGAAAGGTAGATTCTTTCATTCACTTAGGTGTAGTCAAATCAAATTTTCGTGTCTCGATTATTGAAAAAAACCTAAAAATTCACAAAATCCAAAAGACAAAAGGAAAAGTGTTGATTTGAAAGAGCGAAAGAGAGAACCATCTATTTGACTAACAAATTGGACTCCTTGGATGACCCTAGATACTCCACTATCTAGGTTTACAAATTTAAAAGTTGTTTGGCATTTACACCATACAACAACATAAAAATCCACAATTACAAAATCATGTATTTTCACTACCATGTTGGCACATTGCAGTGGGTAACCTCCCATTGCTAGGTGTCCAAAGCCTAATCATTGGACTCATCTCTCTTTGGCCGCCACCTTTATGTACGTCTCAAATTAAAGAAGTCACCTGCTTGAAAAAAAAGAAAAAGAAAAAAGTACTACAGAAAAGGAAAAAAAAAGGAGAAAAAGAAAGAAAAGGAGAAAGAAAAAAAATACAATAAACCACACTTCACTGCATAGGTATGGCTGACAAGTTGCCTTGGGTAACCCACCATTGGTTGTTGTCCAGCCTACAAAAAGCACGAACAAATCCCTAATTAAGGAGAAGTGGGGAAGTACAAATAAAAGACCCGGGGAGATATACACTGGGTTCACCTGGTGTTGACCCCACAAAAAGTAGCAGGGAGAAGGCTACCAGTCAGAGAGACAAACTTTTATGTGGCAATAACTTCATTTTGGGGTCACCTAGAGCTTATATAGCTGAGGTCCACTTTAGTTGCTCGTATAGCAAATCAATCACATACACAATAAAATGCTTAGCACTTTTCGATCGTTTCGAGTCATCGGTGGGTTGGGTAGCCGTAGAATGCTGCTCCAAACCATAACATGAAAAAACAAAGTAATATATATATATATATATATGCATGTATATACATACATATGTATATATATATATGTATATACATACATACATACATACATATACATATATATATATATAGATATGAATAAGGCAAGGACTAGGGTGATCCGTATCTTGGTTGGCATCATGATACTGCTAAGTCTTAGTAGTTATGACCTTAGGTATCAAATTTCCGCTAGACAGTAAATAATTCTACCCTAGTAGTCATTCCTTGGCTTTGTACTTTTCGATTAACCTTGCTAGGGACTAGCACTGCGTGGGCATGGGGGTATATGACTCTACAGTTATTAACATTAATTATATCAATTAGAGTCAATTTCGAGAGCTCATGTGTGAAGACAAGACAAGGTACAGAAGTGTTGTGGGCTAGCTTCTATATGTTACTGTGACTAGACCAGACATTATTTCGTCGATAGCCGAACAAGTCAATTCATGGGAGCATCCTCGTTACTACAATTGGCATTCGGTTTGTCTTATCCTAAGGTACCTTAAAGGGAATCCTGGGAAAGGTCCCCTTTTGAAGAACAATAGGCATCTTTATATTAAGATTGCTTGAAATTAATGTTTAATGGCCAAGTTGTACAAGTGCATATTGAAACAGGTCTCAGATGAACAATTAAGCTGCATAGATGGATACGAGACAGAAATCGAAGCACAACGGCTCTGAAATCACCCCAATCCAACTTCCATACCTCCCACAAAGAGCCCAGGAAGTTCTGGCCGTTGATCTGATGATAAAGGACCGACAACGAGCCATGTGGTGTCCGCTCCGCTCCCCATCGCGAGCCAGTAGCAACCGCTCAGTTTCTTTATCGCGTGGATGCACACTCTCTCCATTGTTCGATCATCATCAGGGCCGGACGATCAATGATTGACAGTCGAGATGCCTCAGTGCCTCGTGTAGCACAGCGATTGTGCGCCTCTTCCTCAAGCACGCAGATTACGAGATCGAGCTATGATCCGTGACTTCCCAGCTCGCTAGAGCAGAAAATGTGAGCCATCTGATCAGCCATCGATGCTCTTGATATGCCCCCGCTACACGATCATGCGATCTATGCGATCTGAGCATCTGATCGGGCACTCATCCATGTCGACCGCCCATGATCTATGTAGCCAATGAAGCCACGTGGGTCAAATCTGACTGCGTGACGTGAGGGGCGAGATTGTGCGCGGGCTCAAAGATGCGATGGGGGGCGCTCTGCAATCGTTGGATGAGAAAATCGACGGCCAAGAATCAGCCACGACAGTAAGTGTGCCAGTGGGTGTCACATAGTGCATGCCAACATTTATGCGCGTGTGTAGCCACCGGTTCAGCACACCAAAATGGTTCAACATGGTCTGAGGTGCGGTTTGGAGGCTGTAGGGGTCGGTTCAAGGCCCTTCTTTGCCTATAAAAGGGTCCTATGATCCCCATTGCAAATCATCTCTACTATAAGTCTTCTACTGCCTTTTGGAGCTTTAAAGCAAGTCCCTAGAGCAGTCGAGCCAGCAACTGAGCCCTCTCTACCATCATGGCTGCCTCAACAAGCTTCCACTTAGCTTGAGCTCTTCTTTTCATAATTTATTGTGTTGGTCTTTTTATGTTTTCCTTTAGCTTTTGTGCCCATTTTTGTAAACCACTTGCTACATGATTCATAGTAGTACTTGTTATTATGCATTCTGATATAGGCTTTCATTTTGATCGTAGTATGCTTATTATTATATTTCATGCTTGGTTTTATTAATGTGTAGCTAGCAACCTCATTCTACTTCAAATTCCTAACCCTACCCTCTCTCTCACTCTTCTTTTCACGCAAGCAAATGAAATACATTATCATGTGGTAAAAACTAAGCAATTGAAATATTCAATTTTATCGCCTCCCTGTGTTCGATACTTGGACTCACTATCCAATTCTTTTAAAATTGATGTTGTAATTGCTCGTTACAATGAACAAATTATCTTAATGCATTTTCTGACATCACCTCTAGCCTGACTCATTGGAAGTGTAACTGGGGCCCACCTTCTCGGCCTTGTGGTGGCCATAAGTGTAGGAGGGGGTGCTTTCCTCTTCAACTTTGACAAAAGAACCTAAGGAGACCTACACAGTAGCTTTTGCAGATTGGCTCCTCTTCCACCTAAGAGGGGTCCTGTTAGGGCTACCAGAGGCCTCTGCAGCCTAGAACATCTCCTTGGACAATCTGGCCAAATAATTGACCCAAAAGCTACAGGCAAAATAAAAGGCATAATTATTTCATTATTCATGCCAAATAGAATATCTAAAGCCATTATCCCCTAACTTACTTGGAGTGTGGTAGGATCCGCAACCCATGTCAACATCGCCTAGACGTCCAACTGCCTTAATTCTAAATGGGCTATAGGTCTGAAGTTCATTATTCTTTCAGCATCCACCTGATTGCAAAGCAATCATATGACCTAAATTGACTAAATTAAGCTAAAAACCTATCTTGCATGATGTAAATAGAGCATCTATCACATGCACTGCATGCAGAATTGCATTTGTACATTCTTAGCTTTAATTCTGTTATCTTATGGTCTATTGGGTAATATTGAGATTTTATGCATGTAGGACCAGAAGCTAGGAGCAACATTTGAGAATGAAATGATGTGGAGAAGCTATTTTTGAATTCTGAAGATAGGGAGAAGAAGCATAAAAGAAAGGATGAGACAAGTACATGCAAAATTTGGACAACCCCATGCAAACCTACCTACACCTACCCATGCACACACCCATACACTATACACATGTACACTTACGCACATACATAAAATTGAAATTTCATGTGCCTACACCACTATCTACATAATTATACACTATATATTTGTGCACATTTATAGTATCTATACATATTTTCCCTTATTTTATCTATTCTATATGGGCCTAGTAATAACTAGTACATGATATTCTTTTTCTATGTTATTTTCTAGGCCTTTACACACACACACAAGCCCATCCACCATAAAGCCCACTACACCACCTAATTACCTTAAACGTAACCCAACCCCACTTAACTCTATGCCAATCCTAAACCACCACCTAAACCCACCTAAATCCCACTCCCTAAGCATCCATATCCCACACCAACTCTACCCTCTTTATCCACTCTCTTGACCACCTTCGACCTACACCCTCACCTTAGTGTGCACCTTACACTAGAACCTTCTACCCTTAAGTTGTACCCTAAAGTAGACCCCTTAGCCTATACCTTAGGACTACCACACCTAAGTGGCCCCTTTATAAAAGAGAGGCCGATCATAGGCATGCCCCCCACCCCCCCCACCACCCTCCATCTTCTCCACCTTCGCCTCCTCCATGAGCTTCTCCCTTAAGAGCTCCCCAACCATGGCCAATAGCTACCTATGTGCTTCCTTGGTCATGGTGTCTAGGTGAAGAGGAGATAGGATTCTCCTCACCTCCCAATAAGCATACTTGCCCACATTGGAGAGGCCACCTATTCTCTCTACCTCCATTCTCTTTTCTATTTTGTTAGTATATTAGTTTCATTACTTGTTTAGTCTTTATTTTATTTACTTGCTTAGCAGAATAGCAGTTTCAATTCATGCATTTCTTTACTTACTTTTTAGTATTTTTATTTGCTTAGTAGTTGGTAATAGACACTCACACACACACTCACTCACTCTCTACTCAATACACATACATGCCCACATCACCACCTCACCATTTCACTAGCACCACCATCATCACACTCACATCCACACACCACCACCTTCCTCAACACGCTACTATCACACACACACACTCATTCACTTCACTACACACACTCCACTCACCATATTCACATATTGCCCCTTAAAGCACACACACACCCATTAGGAAAGCCATCCCCTTAGAACCCTCTCTTAGCTACTATCACTACCATCACCACCATTAGAGCCCTAAGCCTATGGCCATCCCTTCACCTTATCACCGAGTCCACCAAGTATGCTCCATAGAGAACACCTATTTAGAGCAAACCTTAGTCAATCCTAAGTATAGGATATTCATCTCTATTTCCCTCACCTCTACCATAGTAATCACCACTAATATTAGGACCAAGGAGCACATATAACATACATCATCGAGCCACTTAACCAAAACCACAAAGGGACCTACAACATTTCATCCTATCTTTGATGGCCTTCTACCTAATCCTAATCACTCCTATCATCACCACAACCACAACCTTTGTCCCAACTCCTACTTGGATCCCATTCCTCCAAGAAGCTCCCTGCCAAACACAACATCAAGTCACTCTTGTCATCTCTACTTCTCTTATGAGTGAATGAGTCTGTGTGTCTTGTAAATACTCTTTTATCGCTTTGTATAAGTGGCTCAAGCCACCATTAGTGTAATGAAGTTTGCTTAGTTTCAAGTTGCAATGTTTCTCCCTTTTGTTGTAATAAAATGTTTAGCTTAGTTCCTTCTACTCTTGTGTTCATCTTATTCAAAAAGCAAAAGAAATTCGCAAAATGAAAATCATAAGCACACTTTCACCTTATTTAGTTGGTTCTTATAGATACATATTTCCCACTTTTTCACAAACTCAAAAGCCAAAAATATATAAAAGAAAAAGAAAATAAAAAGTTGGTTAGCCTCTGGTGTTGTCACTAAAGAAAATCACAAAAAAAGAGAGTGCTTAGTTAGTCTTAGGTTTAGATTAATCTTTTGTAAAAAGATGAAAAAAAATGGGAAAAGCTAAAAACCCAAAAATAGAATAAGGAACTCAATTAGGCCCAACTCTACTTAGCCTCCCCAATGGATCGACCGGGACTTACTTAACCTTAATCTAAATCGAGTTCCATAATAAATTAAATGACCTAGTGCTTAAGTGCAAAAATTGTGCTACAACGACACGTAACATTGATTTCTCTCATCGTTATGCACTTACCTACATCATTTTTGGTGCCATTGCTGGGGAGGCAATGGGGCTTTGTTTAGTTTTAGTTATCAGTGTAAATATTTTTGCCTAATCCTCATTGCCTTGGATTTGTTATTGTGTGTAGGTGATAGTAAAGAAATCTCACACATGCAATCGACTCGAGGTGAAGACGTAAGGTAAGTTCCTTTCATCTCTATCCAAAAAAATAAAAAAAATAAATGTTCAAAAATATATATTTTTTTTAACTATCCTACATTGGGCTACTTTGCTTCATTTTGATTGCTATCAACATCTTTAGCCCATTCTTGCTTATTCTAAGTTCGGATAGACTTAAACTTTCTATTTTAAAAATCGTCCGAAGTCTGAACAAGCTCCAAAAAATTCTTACATCACAACAGAAGATAGATATATCAATCAGCTTTCATTTGCCACCATTCTTGCTTAAAAACCCATACCATAGAATTTTAGAAAATTCCTACAATAAGGGTCTATCAGAACAGAAATAGAGACAAACTTTGTCTACCTTTGTGAATTTGTTACAGTTAGCACACTTATCCAAATTCTTTGAAATCAATGGCATTGGAAAGCTCTTAAAATATACTATCTCCAGTAAGTTTTGAAAATTTTTGAGAGTGTGTAGCTAGACTTTTTGTCTGAGATTGTCTATAGGGGTCTATTTGCTTACTATATACCCATTAGAATTGAAAAATCATTATAAAATCTTAAAATCCCTTTAAAATTTAGAAACAAATTATTTTTGAGATCTTGATTGTGAGAGGATTCAGTACCCATTGTTGGGACTTCATCTCAAACAAATCACAAAAGCCATCTATTATGTCTAGTAGTAGCATCACAATAGGGTGTTTCAACTTAAGGATTTTAATTTCTAGACACCCTATCTACATATCTTGATTGAGTGAGTCCTTTGATTGAACTTATTGTAATAGGCACAGGTTTGAGAAGCCACCCTTGTGTTGCTTGGGTTGCCCTGCCTATCTAAGTTAAAAGTGATTCACAATTGCACCTATTAGCAACAACCCATAGGGCCATTGGACCATTAGGAGTGTGGTAATTAAAAGGCAAAACACAATGCACTCATGTTTGTATCCCTCAAGCTCCTCTCAAAAGATTAACAAGTGCAACCCACAGAAAATGATTAACTTTGGTCAAATCTCTAAAATGTTGAGATTACTCTTTTAACTACCATTCTTTAGATTTGATCTCTTGGCTTAAAATTCCTAAACCAAATCAGGTGTCTAAGAATGAGGAATAGTGCCAAATGGCAATGGCAAGGGATTACAAAGGAGCTCTACTGGTGTAGGGAAGAACCTTCTCTTTTACCTCTCCTTAATCAATCTGGCCCGATTAATTTAGGAAAGATAAGTTAAGACCTTAAGTCGTGTAAGTGATCAGTTGGAACCCTAATCCTACATCATTAAAACCAAGGTTAACTAGTGTTGCACTCAACGCTATCTAATTACCTTGCCCCTTGTATGCAAGGTAGGATGTCATTAAGACCTCAGTTATCTAGTTCCCTACAACATCATCGTAGGAGGCCCACTTTTGCTCCCCCAACCATTTCTGTTTCTTCTTCTTCATTCTCTTCCTTGACAATCATGTAGGAAGAAAATCTACAGATTGAGAATGATCCCATCACTTTAATTAGAGCACAACTCGCTGCATTTGAGTGGCATCACAAGGAACATATGGTCAAAATCCTCAAAACCCTAGAGGATATGCAAAACCTGCCTCAGGGTGAACAACCAAGATAGTTGAGAGACTTCTACAACCCAGTTGCACTCCAGCTGAGACCATCAATAAGGATGCCTGCTGAAGGTGATGTCTTTGAGGTTAAACCTAATATTATAAGTCTGATACAAACTTATTTCCATGGTAAGTCCCATGAAGACCCATTCCAACACCTACAAGACTTGAGACGTATTGTTGAGACGGTCCATCCCCAAAATGTGGATCTTAGTGTGGTAATGATGAAGCTCTTTCCCTTTTCTTTAAGGGACAAGGCTACTCATTGGTTCAAATCCATAGGACGACCAATCAACATATGGGAGGAGCTTTGATATGAGTTCTTGCAAAAATTATTCCCAATAGGATGAACCAATTTCATGAGGCATGCCATCATGATCTTTACGCAGACACCTGGAGTGGGACTGCATGATGCTTGGGAGAGATTTCAAGATCTGTTAAGAAAATGCCCACATCATGATGTACCCAGATGGCACTGGGCTCAAATCTTCTACCATGGGTTACATGACACCCATAGGTGTGTCTTGCAGATGCCTCAAGTGGCAGGAATTTCCTAGCCAAAGACAAGGAGAGTGCATTCAAACTCTTCAAGACTCTGGCAAAGAACTCCTTAAATGTTGCATCTATGAGTCAATTTAACAAGTCCAGCCACCAGAAATGCACAGCTCATGGGGTTCACCTAGAATTTATCAAAGCTGATATGAACCTCATCACTTCAAAATTGGACAAGGTGGATCTGCTTGACAAGAAGTTGGATGAATTGATTCAAACCTGATCTACCCCATCTAAAGGACTCACACCTTCACCCACATCTTTCTCTCGAGCCCCACCACCTAGACCTATGGTCTTGACTTGAGATTCCTCTAGGCCATCTTCATCTACCTCTTTAAGGGCTACATCTTTTCAGGAGCCAATAAACAACTTGGAATTAGTTCCAATTGAGCATGGTTATGCACACAACTTTGATTATGATGTCTATTCAATTGATGAGACTACATCAATTTCATCTTCAGCCTATGAAGATGTAAATGCTATGCAGGGGTATGGATGCAACAACCCATATTTCGAAACACATAACCTTGGATGGGTCTAGCACCCCAACTTCTCTTTGTGTGGAAACAACACCAAAATAGCTTATGTCACTCAACCCCACCAACAGCCCAAGTTTTATGGATCACAGGTTCCTGTTTATCCAAGATAGTCATTCCAACAACCCTTTTAGCATTAGACTAAACCACAGCAAGTTCAGAACTATAGGGAGAACCCACAAGACCCATCACAAAAACTTGACCTTGTGGAAAACCTGCAAAAGACCTTGCTTCAAATGGATAACAAATATAAGGCTATTACAGAAACCTTAGTAGCACAACTCAATCTATTGTGTCATGAAAATCGAGCTCAAGGAACACTACCATCTCAACTTGTACCAAACCCAAGAAATATTCCTTGTGCCCAACCTAGAGCCAATGTTCCTCAAGGACAGGATAACACCGTGTTAGAAGCATGTCCCTATCCACCTCGATTCCTAGCTCCATAAGGACCACCTTTACCTAACCCTCCTACTCCTCCCCCACCCTATGAGCCATAGGCTAATGCTAATGCAGTTAGTTTGAGGAGTGGAAAGACCACCAAGGAGCCCATTCCAAGGAAAGACCCTGGTCCATTAGACCCACCACAAAAGGAATCTGAACACTTGGAGGATGAGAAAATTCAAAGAAGAAAAGATAAAGAATTAATGGCCAATTCGGAAGTTCAAATTCCCATGCCCTTTCCTGAGGCTTTAACTAGAGTGATTAAGAAAAGAAGGGCACTAAAAACATTGATGAATTAAAGGCCATGTTCAAGGATGTGCATATACAAGTGCCTTTGTCGGATGCAATAGATTATATTCCTACCATTGTGAGATTTTTCAAGGAATATTGTAGCCCTAGACATCAATCTAAGAAGATTGGCAAGGTGGTCTTGTCTCAACAAGCAAGTGCAGTTATATTGAGTGATTTACTACCTAAATAAGAGGACCCCGAAGCCCCATTGATCTCTTGTAAATTACATGATGCTCCAATTGATATGGCCCTTTTAAACCTAGGATCATCAATTAACCTGACCCCCACAATAGTTTATGATTTCGATTTGGGGAGTTGAAAGCAACTTCTATTACAATCCAATTAGCTGATCGAATAGTCAAAGTACCTCAAGGAATAGTGGAGAACGTAATTGTGAAAGTCAATGGATTTTGTTTTCTCGCAGACTTTTTTGTACTAGATATGGAAGTCTTGGTTGATTGAGGGAAGCTCCTATAATTTTAGGTCACCCATTCTTGGTGACCACTAGGGCAAACATTGATTGCAAATCAGGATGTATGATAATTGCCCTAGAAGACCAAAAATTGAGGATGGATATTCTCCGTGCAATAAAGAACTTTGATTGTGATAGGATAGAGGATGAATTCGAGGTTAATGATCAGGAATTTTGTTTTACATTGGAATGATATACATTGATCCAATTGGCCATTCATCCGAGATGCCTAATTTTATGACACTTAAAGGAATTTCAAAAAATTTCTTAGGCATCCCCCACACAAATCAATGTGATTCAAATCACCTTACACATCTCAGCACTGATAGTTTAGTGGACCTGGACTTAACTTCTCACATGTAATTACCCTTGTTGACCTTGGAAGATAACACAACAACACCTTACTTTGTCACAGAGGTAGACGACATGGAATCAATCTCAAAACAATCTTGTCTCGCTAGTGCAACCTTTGTTGGACCTTCAACAACCATCAACTCAATGATCCCACTTGATTTTGACAAATACAAAGACAATCCCCCACAACCCTTTTTTCAAGAACAATTCCCTCAGAGCATCACTGAACCCTCTTCACCAATGCTAGAACTCAAGCCTCTACCAGAATCTTTAAAGTATGCATTCTTAGGTGAACAAGAAACCTTTCCTATGATCGTGTACTCACAACTCACCCAAGAATAGGAGCAACAACTTATAGTGGTTTTCAAGGAACATAAGGCCGCTATTAGGTGGAGTTTTTCAAACTTAAAGGTAGTTTGTCCATCTTATTGCACACACCACATTCATGCTGAAGAAGGGGCAAAACCATCTAGACAGCCCCAAAGAAGACTAAACCCTAGCATGATAGTGGTTGTCAAGAAGGAGATTATTAAGTGTTAGATGCCGACATCATTTATCCAATCTCAGACAGTCAATGGGTATGCCCTATCCAAATAGTGCCAAAGAAGGTAGGACTGATAGTTATCCAAATAGAAGATGGTGAATTCATCCCCACTCGCACCACCTCTTCTTGGTGGGTGTGTATTGACTACAGAAAACTTAACTTAGCAATAAAGAAATTACCCTTTATTGACCAAATTTCGGAAAGACTTGTTGGGCAGAAATATTCCTACTTTTTCGATGGATACTTAGGATACAACAAAGTAGCTATTAGTCCTGACGACCAATATAAGACCACATTCACATGCCCCTTTTGTACTTTTGCATTTAAAAGGATGCCATTTGGTTTATGCAATGTCTTAGGATCATTCCAACGTTGCATGATGCTATATTTTTTGATATGACAGGGGATTACATTGAGGTTTTTATGAATGATTTCTCAGTACTTGGAGATGATTTTTCAACCTTTCTGACAAATCTAGCCTAGAGCTTAAGGAGACATTTTATGGTACAAGATGGGATAGTACTATGGCATATGATTCAAGAAAAAGGATTGGAGGTCGACCGAGAAAAATCTGATGTGATTTCCAAATTACCCCCACCAACCTCGATCTGTCAAATTAGATCTTTCATGGGGCATGTCAGGTTTTATAGATGTTTCATAAAAGATTTTTCTAAAATAACCCTACCTCTAACCAGACTCCTTTCAAATGATGTCCCATTTGATTTTAGCAAGGATTGTCTTGAATCTTTTACTATCCTCAGAAAAGCTATCATAGATTCTCCTATCCTCCAACTCCCTTATTTGTCCCTTTATTTTGAAATCATGTGTGACGCCTCTGACTATATAGTTAGAGTAGTTTTGGGACAAAGACAAGACAAACAACCCAATGTTATTTATTACACCGGCAAGACGCTAAATGAAGCTCAGCGTAATTACATGATTACAAAGGAGCTGTTGGCTGTTGTTTTCGAGTTGGAGAAGTTCATATTGTATCTCCTAGGATCAGAAGTGATTATATACACCAACCATTCTGTCGTTCAGCATTTATTTTCAAAGAAGGATGCCAAACCACACCTTATCAGATGGATCCTTCTTCAAGAGTTTGATATTGAAATCAAGGATGAAGCTGAAGCTCAAAATATGGTTGCTGACCACCTATCCAGACTAAACCCAACCCATATTCCTTCTCTACCAATTAATGGAAAATTCATTAATGAAAGTATTTTGGCTATAGATTCATGTGAGCTTCCATGGTTCGTAGATATTGCAAACTATTTGGTTTATGGAAAGATTCCCCCAGGAATCATGAAATTCAGAAGCTCAAATTCCTCTTAGAATTCAAATATTACTTTTGGGACAACCCATTGTTATTCCGACTGGGTTCCAACCAAATCATCAAACGGTGCATCCCTGAGTCTGAAACAACAAGTATTCTATCATTTTACCACAACGAAGCCTGTGGAGGCCATTTTTCAATCAAAAAAATCGCTACAAAGGTTTTGCAATCGGGATTCTTTTGGCCATCATGGTTTAAAGACACACATAATTTTTCCCAAGGTTGCCAGTGATGCTAGACATTGGGATCCATGACTAAGGGGGACATGATGCCCCTCTAGCCAATTTTAGTCATGGAAGTCTTCGATGTCTGGGGAATCGACTTTATGGGACCCTTTCTGATCTCTCATGGCTTTGAGTATATTCTGTTAGCCATAGACTATGTTTCTAAATGGGTCGAAGCCATCCCAGCAAGACATGCCGATCAGAAAATTGTTATTCATTTTGTCTGGGAGAACATCTTTTCTAGATTTGGAATTTCCCATGCTTTGATTAGCAATAGGGGTAGTCATTTTGTGCATGCCCATTTTAAATCTCTTTTGAAAAAGTATGGGGTAAACCACCACATTTCTATCCCATACCACTCGCAAACAAATGGGTAGGCAGAGGTCTTAAATAGACAGATCAAAGAAATTTTACAGAAAACAGTGAGACCCGATAGAAAGGATTGGTCCAAGAGACTAATTGACGCACTTTGGGCATATCGAACTGTTTACAAGGCTCGATTGGGAATGTCACCCTATAGATTGGTTTATGGGAAGCTTGTCATTTGCTAGTGGAATTGGAGCATTGATTGTTTTGGGCAGTTAAGAAGTGTAATTTGGATATGGAAGAAGGAGGTCAGTACAGAAAATTACAGATTTCTAACTTGGAAGAAATTTGGAGGGAGGCTTATGAAAATGGAAGTATTTACAAGGACAAATTAAAAGCCTTCCATAACAAGAATATTCGAAGAAACCAATTTGAGCTAGCCAAATTAGCCAGTTTGGTTATTTGATGCTAGGCTCAAACTATTCCCAGGGAAATTGAAATTGAAATGGATTAGACCCTATCATGTTGTAGCCCCATAAGGTAATGGGGCTATTCAGATTCAAGATCCTAAAACTGGGAACATTATTACTATTAATGGACAACAATTGAAGCCCATCATTGCCCAGGAATCCTCACTTCCTGAAGAAACAATCCATCTTATAGAGGGTTAATTTTGAATTTTTGCCCAACTGGGGTCGTTAAATTCTACCCTATTGGGAGGTAACCAACACCTCTTTTGTAAATATGCCTCTCATTTTCTTCTCTAGGAACTGGAAACACTTCACACTAAAACACAAGCTTTATCTGGTGATATCTACTCCTCTTCTCTATTTAAATTTTGTATGAGGGCATGCACTCATTTAGGGATGGGGGGATGGGTAGAACAAAAGTAAATATTTTGCCAGTCTCTAGAGTTTGTCACTTTCTTTAAAAAAGCCTGAAAAATTAAAAAAAAATAGAAAATGCTGAAAATGAAGAAAAATTCTCTTTCAACATTGTACAAAGTTTATCTTTGAAAAAGACAAAAAAATGCATATATACAAAAATAACAAAAAGAAATAAATTGAGTCAAGATAAGACTGATGATGATTAGTGGGAATTCATTGTGAAGAAATCAAGTTTAGGGTTTCAGAAAAGAGGAACCTACGTTGTCGTACTTTCGTAGAGAAATTTGACTTACCAAATAAATTTTTACCGAGACTTGATAGGTCCCGGGTCGAACACAAGAAAGCAAACGTTCGATTCTTCAAAAATCCACATTGATTCTAAGCTAATCTACTTTTACTAAGCAGAAATAGAAATGAAGAAATAATCTACTCAACAAATAATTAAGAGAGACAGAGAGAAGAGAAGAGTATTTCTATATATAAAAGCTTCAACAATGTTTTTATAGCAATAATTGCGGGAAATCTAGACTAGAAAGTAGTAAAGAGAGAAAGGGAGAGAAGTTATCCTCCTTGACGGCTACTTGGAGGACGAGTTGCATAGATGGCGCCTAGAAGGTGGAGGATGGAGTCGAAGGAGAAGCAGGGTGTCGTCGTGGTGTGATCTGCTTCCTATAATGGGGGATGAGGAGATGACTAGCAAGAGCTCCACAAATAGGGGATGAGAAGGTTGAAAAATTATTTTTGTTGCTAGTGGAGTAGGCCAAGGGCTTAGGAATACTAGAACAGAGCTTAGAATTGCTTCTTAAGCTCTAGAGAGGTGAGGAGTGGAGTAGGAAGGGATGAAGATGAAGGGGGAATCTATGGCCCTTTTATTGTGAAGAAATGGGGGCAAAATGGGCATTTAAGACCCCCAACAGTGCATCTCAGTGAGGAGGAATGAGGGTTGTGATCTCTGATTGCATGACTGAGATTTGGCCTTCATCACGATTTCTACATGCCTTCACAGTGATTGCAACACGTGGCGAGTTGAGAGGCATCCATCTCCGATCTCACGGCTGAGATCAGGTCTCCATTGCACACTCTATGAGCTGAGGAATCGCACCTAATCATGTAAGAAACGCGGAGGGCCATCCGATCAAGATCATACGGTTGTGAGTACATAATCACTTTGTTGGAAAATCACATGGAGCGCGTAGAGTCTTTGTCCATTGCCGTCAAATCAGCATTGGAGGGCCACGATCGTGGGCTATGCGCATCATCACGTGTGTCACATGCCCAAATCTAGTCATGCAATGTAGACACTATCATCTCCATCCGATTCACGATCAACACCCCATATTGCATGCTCCATGCGCATAGAGGCAAAGCGTGGTTTGACCCACCATGGTTCGAACCCATATCGTGTGGTGCGTAGAGGAAGAATGCAATTGTGGTTCGAACTTGCGGTAGTTGCCTTGGAGTTCCTTCACCTACCATTGTGCTAAGGTGTAGAATTATCGAGCAGATGAATTGGGGTGCGAGATCTCGACCGTTGGTTGGACAGCTAGCTATCGAGATTTAAAGTTGGTGCTTCCATTTTGAAGTGTGAAGGCAGGGTTGAAGGAGGCGACGTGTTCAATTCTTAGTGATTGGATGGGCATCCAACGACCTAGATTGCACGTTGTCACGCATTGGTGATGGATCGGTGACATTGGGCAACTGTGATGGAGACACGTGGCACCATCATGGTAGTCCATCTTCTTTCCTTTGTATCAAGTGCTACAGAGCTCTGATCATGAAGATTCTTGCTTCGTTGGACTGCGATTGTCACTCTGAGGACATCTGTATGGTTGGATTTCTCATTTGAAGCCCAAATTTGTGTCACCTGATAGAATGTGAATAGGGTTATTTAATTAGGTGAAATTAGCATCGAAAAGTATATAGTGGGAGTGATTTACTACAGGAAATTCTACACCAATTTATTGAAATTTATTAACTTGGACTAAATCAAATTTTAAGATTATCAATTAGGGCCCAGGGTCGAACTCAAGGAGGCAATTTTGGAATTAATCGATTTCTATGCGATTCGTAGAAACACATCAATTCCTTTCTTTTATTATATATTTTTGGTTTTTCTTAACTTTATATTTTTTTTGGATAGTCTTGTCCTTGAGATACACCCTCAAAAAGATCCTTGGCTACACACCAAAAATCTAGTCAGAAACTCTCACCATACTCGAGACTGTGTACCTGCAGGTCAAGAGTTACCTTTTTTGTTTTATATGTTTTTGGTCTTTTCTTGATTAACAAAATAAAAGATAATATAAAATGAAGGAAAGAAATGTGGAAAGAAAATGCAAATAGGAAATAAATGAAAGTACTTAGCTTATTTATATCTATGTGCATATATATATATATATGTATGTATGTATGTATGTATAAGATATTTAGATATATAGTAGGGAGGAGGGGGATTGAATCAAAGATTGAATAGGAATGTGGCACCGCGCTAGGTTAATCATCCTCTAGAGAGATGCGATCAATGTAGCTTTGTGTTGTGTGCGAGTGTGCAGCAGACGTGTGAGTGTGCAAATGCTTGATGTGCGTGGAGATCGCAAATGCATACACAACTGGCACGTACTGTTTAATTGGGAGACACGTAAAAGATTAAGTTTATCGTTGTAGTGCGAATCATGATGAAACAAATAAGATTTATAAAGTTTGGTGAATACCGAGTTGTTCGTAGGGAGGCAAACACGATTTCTATGCTAAAGCTTTTCAGAAAGTCATTCTAAACAACTATGTATATATTTATATATGTATATATGTAGGCATCAGATATCCAGATAATCAAAATTTTATTTGGAAATAGTTTTTCACTATACTAGCAATACCTATGCTAAAGAGATATAGGAAGAGAGAGAGAGATAGAAAGAGATAGAAAACAGATGACGATGCTATTGCTTGTGGGATTCTTGTGGAAAGTGCGGCAGCACTTCAGATCCAGAGTGCCGGGATGAAGTTCGGAGAAGTGTTGCAGAGAGAGGCTAGAGTTGTATCTGCTGGGAGTTCTGTTCAACTACGAGGCTATGGGGCTCTTTTTATAGCTTTATTGAGGAGCAAAGTGGGCATTTTAGTCCTCTAACTCATGTAACAACCTTGATTTGATCAAATCCGTCAATCGGGAGATCAACGGCTCTGATTTGACCTCAAAATAACTTCATTTGCACCTTCCACGCTCGGATTCATTCTGGTGGCACCATGTGGCACGCCCATAGCCGCCAGATCACCGCGTGGTCCTCTCACATGCATTACACTCGCCTTTGCTTCCTGATTTGAATTCGTACATCTTCAATATCAGCCATCTGATCACACAATTGGATGACTTAACTGATGCATCGCACCGCCTTCATGAATGCTCGTGCAACAATGCATTCTGTTGGAGTGTGCATCCACATGTAGGCATCAGATGGCCCTCGTCACACCACATGCCTGCATCTATGCCCTCTACTTATCATCCAACGGTACAATTAAGATCGAGCTCACCACCTTCCTGATTTGGTCCGGGGCGAGGCTCAAGCGCGCATCTCGTGCTTGTGTGCGAGTGCGCTAAGTCATGTTTTGTGTTGCATTTAGGTTTTAGGCAACTCTGCTCTCAGCTGTTGGATGGAGATCCAACGACTAAGAACTCCTCTCAGTTGATGATGCGTAGGGGCGGTGACATGGCTTCTTTGAGACCATTGGATGACGATCCAATGGCCACTGCTTTTCCTTTAGAGATTGGGGCACAGCGAGGGGCTGCTTGGATGGTGCCATGTGGAACTATCCTGGTCATTCATCTTCCTACCTTTGTAGTTGGTGTTACAGAGCTCCAATCTGGTTTATCTTTGCTTCGTTGGACTGTGATCGTTGATCCAGATCTATCCGTGTGGTTGGATTTGTTATCTGAGGTCTAGATTTCTGTCCTCTTGCTCCTTGGCTTCTGATCTTCTATGAGCTGCATGTGATGCAATGGATGTCTGATCAAGACGATTCCAGAAGCGTTGGACTCTCATTGTCGTTCTGATCTGATCCGTACGGTCTGATCTATTATTTGCTACCTCGGATCATTTGCAATCCATTTCTTCTCTCTTTTAGATCATAAAATGGAAATATTGTCTATAAGGCTATCAAACTAACTACTATGCAAATTATGATGCTTATGTATGCATTATTCCTAAGTTATGCTAGATTCTAACTTAATTCAGGTAGATTAGGTCGTATGATTGCTGTGCAATCACGTACCCACTCTCGACGAAATGCGTGGTAATGGAAATGTGCGCGGTATTATGAATGGGCTATGTATATGTGTAAGGGTGTAGGGAATGTTTGTGTGAATATATATATATATGTATGTGTGTATGTATATGTATAAATGTATATCTATAAGTATGTATCTATATATATATATATATATATATATATATGTAAATATATGTGTGTGTGCGTAGGTGTGTTGTCTGTGTATATGTATATGTACATGTGTGTGTATAGGTTTGTGTGTCTATCTGAGGGCGAGTATGAGTGGTGTGTGTGAGTGCGCTACGGAGTGGTGAGGGTGTGGGGAGGTGAGAGCACTGGCTAAAGCAGGTGAGAAGTGGAGAGAGAGACAAGGTGACTAGCTAAGTGAGGAGTGCCTAGTTACCCATGTGTGCACGAAGTGAGAGATGAGAGAGCGCGAGGATCACCGACTTTTGTTATTTTTGATTGGCTAACCTTCTTAGTTAGCTGATCAAAATGAGGAGAGAGGAAGCACGTGATGAGGTAGAAACTGGCTAGTGGAGCATGGATGCGAGCGTGGCAACCGGATGGCACGATTGGCGTGTGCGTGAATCGGTGATGCCACCAACAAAGTGAGAAGTGGCTGGTGGCTATCACGAAAAATGAATTGCGATGGATCATCTACAGTGTCTATAGTATAAAATAGAGAAGTGAAAACAGAGCAAGCTTCAGAGCTTGTACTAATAGCGAAACAAAATGAAGTAAACAAAATAAAGATAAAAATAAAAGAGAATCCACCATGCCCACTTTCTCGTAAGGGAGTTAGGCGGTGGTGGAGCTCACTATGGTGTTTGTGACCATGGGGAGCTTTTCCTGCACACAGTGTGCCTCTTCTCAACTCATGAGAAGAAGGGCTGCGTATGGAGAGGAAGAGAGGGAGAGAGGAGAGGAGGAGGTGGATGGTCAGCTAAGTGTGTGACTTGAGTGTCTATCAGTGAGTGCTTGTGAGAGTGGTGATGGTGGTGAGGGGGGAAGTTGCTGGTGGATGGAGTGGTGGCCGACCCTCGCGCATGGAGGGGGTGGGGAGTGTTATATAGGTGAGGGGGTGTGGAGTGATGACAAGGCAAGTGGTTAGGGATATGGGATATTTTGGATAATTTATGGGTAGGTGCTTAGGGTGTTAGATAATTAATGTAGGCGGCATAGGGTGTTGTTGTGTTAGGTGGTATTAGGTGGTAGAAATGAAGGAAATAAGGGGTCTATCTCTCTCTCTACCTTTCTCTCCTAAAAATGCACAAATGCAAATATTTACAAAATGCATGAATATCATCTAATCTCAATGCATAAATTTAGGAAGTAGCATAAGATGACATATTTAATGGTGTGAATTGCTGCGCAATCATCACTCTATCCCCTAGCCATAAAAATGTGTAAATTAGTATACAATTTATGTCAATCCTTCTAGATGCATGATTGCACTATTAATGAAATATTTACAGATCTAAATGCACCTAAGTTGCTATGAAACCCACATAATATGCATTTTTGCATGAAATAATGTAGACTTATCACACCCCTATACCTATCTTTTGCTAGTCCCTAGCAAAACTAAAATGTGAAAAACCTACAGAAAATGCGAAAAGCGAGAGTGTGGGTTTTTGTTTTATTTTCCTTAAAGTAAAACATTTTATGCAATACCTTATTCTTATGAAAATGTTAGAGAATTAAGCTAACTTTGGATCAGACCTCAATTAGATTTATCACCAACGAGGGGAAATTGTAGAAAAATCCTTAACGACAAAGACTCAACCATTCTCTAGTACCAACTCAAATTCAAACCACCCAAATTGAATCATGAACCCTATTAGCCATCAAAGTTGATCCAAAAAGGTAACTTTCTTTGACTCGGTCAACCTACGCAAGATTTGAAGCGAATGTGAGACCTAGGGTCTTGTGTGTGAAATCATTTGACTTGCCATAAGGGAGAACTAAATTGACTCCTAGTGTTTAATAAAACTTAGAATATTTATAGGTTCTCTTTGGGACAATCCTATCTTTGGTTAAGCCATACTAGGATTTGGTAGCATTCTCCTCACCACTTTTCTACCCCGAGGTCAACACTCTAGGTGTATATCTCCTTGGTAGGTTTCCTAATATCTCCATATATTTTCAAATCGATAGGTGAACACCCATTTGTAGCGAGGAGTTTTTATTGTCATATGTGATGGAAAAAGGGTAGCATCCAAATGTAGCAAGATGCTTTAATTATCTGGTGGAAGAATTTTCACCCATTTGTAACAAGGTGCATTTTATTTGGTGGGGTTCATGGGATAAGGCTAATATTTTTTTCCTTCTTCTCATTTTCCATTTTCTCATTTTTTATTTTCTCCAAATCTTTTTTCTAGGGGAGTGGCTCTCCTTCATCTGTTCTAAATGTGTCCCCCATAAACAAGAATAGTCCTAAGAACTAGAAACACGACAAAAGTCCTTTTGCCCTAAGACTAAATTTTATTGGCCACTTAAGGACTCAAAAAGGTCGTAGTATAATTTAAAATGCTTGAGACTTAAAGACTATTCAAATCACAGAATGGGAAGATAAGTCATTCACTTATTACCCTTTTAACTCAATACTTTCAGCTTTTTCGCATCCCTTCAATGACTCAGGAAACAAATTCAAATTTAGGTAAATACTCGAGATAATTAAGTCTATTAAAACCTAAAGAGTCTAGGTGAAAAGACTTTGTTTTACATTTCCCAAAGTTAGTGAATCCTCAAAATTGAGAATAATTGATCATTTCTAGCTTAAATTCTCAAAACAACACTTCTTTTTCTTTTTCTTTTTCTTTTTACTTATTTTTTACCAGAGCTGACGAAAAATAATTTAGATATGAAATGAATCCACCCCCTTCCCCTATGCCTAGCTTATGCAATATTCTCATTATAAGTAATGGCATGAAAAGGGAAAAATAGAGAAGATAGTACCTGAATTCAGTCAAAATTCGATCAGCTCGAGGTATATATACCAATTGTACATGATACTGAGTTTAGTGTCATTAGCTAGGCGTGGTTCGACCATGGTAAGAGCAACTTTACCTGAGGCAGGTTTACCTATAATACGATCAACATAAGGTTTGAGATGCTGTCAATTGACCTTAAAAGAGTTACTCATCTTCAGGTCAAAAATCTTGACAACTCCATTAGAAAAAAATCTGGTTATTTACAAACAGGTCATTCCATTTGGACCTAAGCTTGCCAAGAAAGAGCTTAAGTCAGGAATCGAAAAGCCAAACCGTCTTGTTCAGCATAGAGCTCTTACAGGAAATCATTTAGTCATGAAGAGATTTGGTCCTTGTCTTATAGATTTTAGCATTTTCGTACGCATCATTTCTAAGCTTCTCTAAGTTAGATAGTTGGAGTTGCTTGGTCTTTCTGGTAAAGTCTAGGTTGAAATTAAAATTTTTAATTGCCCAGAATGTCTTATGTTCAATTTCGACAAGCAAATGATATGCCTTACCAAACACCAGACGAAATAGAGACATGCCTATAGGTGTTTTATACGCAATACGATAGGCCCAAAGAGCATCACCAAGCTTTTGAGTTCAGTCTTTTCTATCAGGCCTAAGCATTTTCTAAAGGATATTCTTGATATCCCAATTAAAGACCTCGGCCTATCCATTCGTCTGGGGTTGGTAAGGTGTGGAAATCTAATGATTAACCCCGTACTTAGCCAAAAAGTTCCTAAACTAGGCATTGGTGAAGTAGGTGCCATCATCACTAATGATTGCCTAGGGAATCCCAAACCGACTAAAGATATTCTTCTTTACAAAGTCAATGACAACCTTGTGGTCATTGGTTCAAGTGGTAATAGCCTCAATCCACTTGGACACATAGTCAACAGCAACCAGAATAAACTGGTGTCCAAATGAAGGGAGGAAGGGTCCTACAAGTTCGATGCCCTAAATGTCGAAGCTTTCAATGGGAAGGATTGGGTTTAAGAGCATCATATCCCTCTTAGCTATGCTCCCAACTGCTTGGCGTCGAGAACATGACCTCAAGAATTTCTAAGCATCTTTGAGCAAAGACGATCAATAAAACTCGAATTGCAGAATTTTCACGATCGTCTTCTTTTTAGAAAAATGTCCACCACACGCAGATGCATGGTAGAACTCAAGTATGCTCTACAATTCATTTTCCGGAACACATCACCCAATAATCTAGTTAGCGTCGAAGGGTACAGCTCAATGATGTGTCAAAAATACGTAGAGAAAAATAGTGATCAAGGTCTTGGAGAAACCTACGTCATAGTATGTGCAAAAATCCAACCATCAAATAATATTTATAACTAGGACTGCGAGTCATGGGTCAAACATAAGGAGGCGATGTTTGATTATAAAAAATCCATGCTTTGTTTTATTTATTTTTGAAGAGTTTTGGCTTTTCTATTTTTTTTTGGCATTTTATATAATAGGAAATCAGGTCAGAAAAATATCTAACTACTCTATTCTATTTGCAAAATATAAGAGAGATAGAGAGAGAGAATATCTAATATATTAAAAAAATAAAGTTTTATTAAAACTAATAGAATGTAGAATAAAAGAAAGAGTGGGATGAGAGAAATCTCCCAAAGCAGCTATATGGCAAGACGATGGTGCTTGGTGACGACTAGACGAAGGAGGTGAGATGTGGGATGACGGGGATGAGGCATAGGAGGAACTCAGGTAGGGGAAAGCTTCACTACGCTAATGGGAGTACCTAAGCTATGGGAAAGTGGGTGAGGTGATAAAGGTGATCTACTACCTGAATGAAGGTGAGGGGATAGCTCAAAGGTTTCTTATGAAGGTGGTGTAGAGGGGGACAAGTATTTTGGTGGAGGGAAGGATTGCTACACTAATAGGAGCACCTTGGAGCTTGGGAGTAAAGCTATGGGGGCTTTGGAATGCTTCCTAAGGTCTAGAAATAGGTGGGATAGGTGTAGATAGAGATGATTGTTCAAGGGGACAGATGGTGGTTGTAAAGGCCCGAACCAGGATTTCCAAGTCATTCAAACTTAAGCAAGTTAAGACAAACCCACTAACGCTTTTTGCATGTCAATTCGAGGTCTCACAAATTAAAAATGCATAATTATATTGAAAACCTGTCGATTTTTCATTTTTGCAATCTAAATCTCAGATCGATGATCCGAAAGTACTATTAGCTTTCTAGTGTCACGAGGATTTCTAAGATATGTTCTGTGTGGCAATTGAACCTCGGATGTGTGAAACGTGTGTAAACTGTGGGTAAACTCGAGCACGATCTGTCTTAGGGATTGCATTTTTCAAACGACCTTCGTTTGGAAATCCATAAATATTATCGAATTCCTTGTCTCATGATGATTCCAACAATACGTGTTTCGTTAAAATTGGAGAGTATTCGACCCTGTTATGAGAGTGCTCCATTGATATATATATATATATATATATATATAAAGGGAGTTGACAAATAAATTGATTGCTAATTATTTATTTGAGGGATAAATGGGGTTGTTGTTTTCGATTACGTGGGAATATATATAAATAGGATAAGAACTCTTATAAATAGGATTAGAAAGAGAGAAAGCGAGAGAGACGAGGAGAAATAAAGAGAGGAGGAGAAGAAAGGATGAAGAATGAAGAGTGGAAGAAGGAGGAGGTCGACGTTGACATAGGGGTGACCGGCAAGGTGCTGCTGTGGTCGAGGGCAACCCACCGTGGTTGGGGTGGATGACTGGTGAGAGGAGCACGGCAGTGCATGACACGTGAATCGTGCCATGGACGGGGGGAGGAGGATGTGATGGGTTGTTGCACCCATGGCAGGATGCACGTGGAGGAGATTCCAGATGTGGTTGATCGATGATGGTGGCTGCAGGGGGAGCGGTGGGGCACGCAAGGACAAGGGGGTGGTTGCCATGGCTGGCAAGAGGTAGAGTGCTGGCAAGGAGGTGGTCGTGCATGGCTGTGCATGTGTAAGGAGAGAGTGGGGAAGAGGGAGATAAGATCGGAGACGACGATGTTGAGGAAGGGGTCATCGTGGTCAATGAACGACCGGCATAGGGAAGGCCGTTGGAGCTCTGGCGAGGGATGTCAGAGGTAAGGTCGACAGGGAGGGTGTGATGGGTTGTTGCAGGCGCAGAGAAGGAGAAGAGCGAAGAAGAAAGAACGAAGGGGAGGAAGAAGGACTGAGGGGTTGAAAATTTATGTTTTTAAAATAATAACTTTTTCATATTTCATTTTGGTTCCTGTGAATGGATCATATGTTAACATCTGATGGTCAGATTTGTTTTGCTTAGATTAAGGGTCTCCGAGATCGGAGTTAGGTGATCCACGTATCGAGCTTGGGGTTCTCGAGTGTGCCGGACACATCCGTATGGTTGGATTAGGCGAATTCCACTTCGATTTTCGAGGCACAGATTTAGGAGACACGTGCGGTGTCAGTGTCTCAAACTTGTTTTCATGGAGTCGTCATGACCCCTCAACGATGTTAGGTAGGGTAGTCTCTCTTTTTCCATACAGTTTGTTTACATGGTGATTTCTTTTGCATATTGCACTGTTTAGTGTGCATTCTTACCTCTTGCTGGGATCAGACCTATTTGCGTATTTCTTGCTATCCTGGGTACTAAAATATTAAATATGGATGATATAAATAAGGTTGTTAACTTGGAATGTGAATAATCAAATTGATATAGTTAATGATTGGATTAACAGGAGTTAACAACAAATTATTAGACCATATTCATGAATTAAATAAATTATGAAACACTTCGACTATAGCATGTAGTCTAGTATCGCATGTACAAAATGAATTCTATTTTGAGTAAAACTAGCATCATCAAGATGGTTAAATGGTAATTTGATTGGAACCACGATCAGGAGTTGGAAACTAAGTCGTTTATCAATTAATTTTGAAATGATGTGATCTGAGCTCTTTTCATAACTTTAGACCAATGGTTTCAAATGATGAGAGTTACGGTTAAGTTGATGGATATTGATACAGTTATCTGGAAATGATCAAATAATCAGTAGACAGATTTATCGGGAATTAAAGGAATTAGATAACTGGTTTCAACTCGCTACTGTAGCTTAGGTCTACTAGGCCAATTCTGGGCTGGTTTAGAGAGTTACTGGCCTCCCTACAACTCTTTGGTTAGGCTTAGCGGCCAACTAGGATAGCAGAATGCATGGCTTGAGGGTTGGAGTTGGTTTTCTTTACTCGGTCGGTGAGTGGGTCATTGGTTGTCTATGGTTCAACGTGGGTAGCTAGCACATGTTCACGTTGATAAGCTCATATTTGTGAGCTAATTAAATGTCTAAATGTTTAAACATTAAGGTAACGCATCCATTTATTTAGCATGCATTAGGATGTAAATAGATTAATTTATATTTCTGATTTAATTACATAATTCATGCATTGCATTCATAATTAAAGGCATTTGGAATTGACTTAGAATGGCATGTAATTAGGTGCATTACATGCATTGTTTTAATTAACATAGAACTTAAGGATTTGTGTATAAATAATCCTAGTATTTTATTTTATTAATTTTCTCCTTCCCACAGGCAATCGCTCCACTTCCTCCGCTTGCGCATTCACTCTTCACCAGCTGCCTACACTCAAGACCCCATTCATGGAGGAGCGGGAGAGATGGATTTGGTCAAGGCAGTTACGACTACAAGGGAGAGGAGGCAGCTGTGCTCGGGGAGACACCGCCCCACTCCATCACCGTGTACTCCACTCCACCACCGTGGTCTCCAAGGCCGAGCTCCACCACACCGTGGGTCGATGAGGTGACAACTCACCGCGCCAATCCAGTGAGCTCGGCCATCACCATGCACGTGCGTCTTCAATGGCCACGCAACCATCACCGTGCAACCACCAGATCACCCTCCTTGTCCACGCACCACCAACACCATCTTCTTCTTCTTCTCTTCTTCCTCTGTTTCTCTTCACCATAAAAACAAACCCAACACAAAGCCTGCACGACCGCCCTCTGACTCCACTGCGCGCAGGCACGCGACGCCTCGCTGCACTCCCTTGCCATTCCTATGCACACACAGCTTGCAGACGCAGCAGTGTGCGTGTGCCCTTTCACTCCCCCTCACCTCCAGCGTGCATATGCCCCTCGCAGCGCCTCCACCTGCCTGAGCAACGTCCTACGCACACGCACAGCCAGTGCGACTAGCTGTGTGCCTCCGCGCACAACCACCCAGCACGCATAGTGTGCCACGTGCAGTCACTACCGGTCCGCATAGCAGTTGTAGCTGCAGCACCATGCACATGGCCTCATGTCCTCCAATAGCTCCGCCTGCACACCTCCAACGCGTAGGGACGTCCGCTCGCTGTGCCTCTAGTGAGCAGCACCTCCAGCGACCTCCCACATCGTGCTCAACAACCATCCCATGCGCACACACATCCCCCTACGCCTCCTTGCCTCCAGTCTGTGCGTTGAGCTGCTTCACAGCAGTAGCAACCAGCCCATCGCCGTTTCCCTTCTCTGTTTTGTCTAGCCACCTCAGGCCACCCCGCACTTCGCCACGACCACCATCACGAAGCCCTCACCTCACTCATCTCCTACGCCAGGTCTCACCTCTAGCCATGGCTTGTCTTTTGTGCTTGCCAAGCTCGAAGGGAATGCTCTGTTTTCTCCTCAATTAGTTATTACATGCAATGTCATTGCCACCATTTTAATTTTTGGTTAATTAATATTTAATTGTGGATGTTCTATGGTACAACCCTCATGTTTTACATAAAATGCTCATTCAACATATCTAACAATTGTTAGCATATTCCAGAGGGGATTTTGACTCAGTGTTTGGGGGAAATTTTTGGTGAATAATTGTTTGTGACTTTTGCGAGTTTAGACAGGCTAGTGTCTCCCTGTGGTTACGATCCACTCTTTCGAGTGGTTAATTTTTAATTATTTTGATTAGTCGATTTTTCCACCACTTAGAAATACAATGACAAATCTTAATCATCATTAACGAAAGTGAAAATCGACTCGTCACATGAGATATGATGTAGCCGCCACCCCCTTCCACAATGACCCCAAGGTGATGGAGAGTGGTGACTTGATGGGTATAAGTCATCTTCGCGGTCAGGAGGGCTGCTTATACCAGTCTTGCACTAGAGGAAGTTATACAAAATCTTCTCGTGCCCTGAGAAGTTGATTGACAGATTGTGAACTATAATAATTTGAGCTTCCAATATACAACATGGAACCGGAGAACGAGATGTCTAATAAATGGATTAATTAAAGCTATAGTACCCATTCTCTCTTGTTCTCAGTTACTATTGAACTCTGTTGTTGTTGTTTCTACTCTACTCAATTTTTACTGATGTATTTTTGGGTTTCGTACTCAGGTATACTTGGTAGTTCTAAGGTGATTTCGGTTGTGCATCTCCTTGGACTATATACTTATGTTCTACGGTAAATCCTCAGGTCAGTATTAAATTTTTGTTCATTTAGTTGATGCAATATAATTAGTTTGTTTGGCTATGTTTATATTTTATGATTAGGTGTTGAGTGACTACGATCTTGTGGGTGAGTTGTGCTGGGTGTTATTTCACAGCGACTTGGGTTTCATCACTTAGCGGGACTCGAGTCGTCGCAGTGGCCTTTTATAGTTGAAGAAATGGGTTTGGTTCAATCAAAATCGCACCCATGAAGCCCCAATTTGCACCCATGAAGCACACATGCGCGCATCGCACACACACAGCTCGTACACGCAGGAAAAACACACCTAACAAGCATGAAGAGAGTCAAACTGTTGGATCATCATCTCGCAACTAAGGCCACGTGATGATCACATGCCCAAGATGATCCTTGAGCATGCGCTGCAAGTGGGAAGCAACCATCCACCATCAGATCAAGATCATTGGTCTCAGAATGAGTGCAACCACACTTCTCAAATTGAGCCTATTGCACGTACATCTGTGCATATCGTGCAATTGCATCCGCTGGTGCCATTTAATGCCTCTATTCCCACTGGATCTCGATCACTCAGCAACAATTGTGCCTGCATCATGTGCCTTCTCCCGCGAGTGTGATGTGGCCGCATCTCGATCGCTCACACTCGATCGAGTGGCCCAATTTTCTCCTTTCTTGCATTGAAGGGGTACGCTAGACGAGATTTGAATGCTCGTCCGATGCTTGCGATTCATGCACGCAACCGTTGCGCTATAGGCACTTTTGAGTCCTAAAAACCACCCATCCAATGGAAGTGACTGTTCGATCTTGGTTGGTGGATCGTGATCCAACGACCCAGATCTCACAACTGCATATGTAAGGCTTGGTTAAGGGAATTATCCCAGCATTGGATGGCGATCCAATGTCTAAGATCACTCGATGGATGTCCTTTAGAATCGAGCAACGGACCTTAGGCAGTTGTGGATGGCTCTGATGGTGCCACGTGGCACCATCAAGACCGTCCACCTTCCTTTCTTTGAAAGTTATGCTATGGATATCCCATTGGGGCGATTTTCATGCTGTTGGGCTACGATCATAAACCTGAACCCATCCGTTCAGTCAGATTTGTCGTTTGGGGTCCAAATTCGCATCACCTTGCTCCTTGGCCTTTGATCTTCTTTGGACTGCATATGATGCTACGGAGGTCTGATGAGGGCAATTTCAGATGTGTTGGACTCCGATAGTCACCCTAATCAGATCCATATGGTTGGATCTTCAATCCAAGGCTTATAAATGTGTCCCCCTTTCTCTTGGCCATAAAAGGGAGTAAATTACTATACAATCTATACAATCAATTGTAAATGCATGATGATGCATTGTATGCAATATTTATAATACTAAATGCATCTATCAACCTAAGAACATACATAAATAGGCAATTCAAGCTAAATAGATGTGTCTATATCGCTCGAAATCATCCTAAAAATAATATTTGGCCTCATATATAAGTCTATCTCGTTGTTGCTTGGTCCAGTCCTAGGGAACTTAACCAATGACTAAATAGTTGACGATGTCCGCAAATAAGGGGGTTTGGATACCCCAGATGCAAGGATAGTCTCGTCCAAAAAATTATTAGAAATTGGAATATCCAGATGAGGAGAGTGAATTAGGATTCCCAAGAGATGATCCACCACTACATTCTGTGCTTCAGCTTTGTCTTTAATCTCAAAATTAAATTCTTGAAGTAAAAGAATCCATCTAATGAGTCGAGGCTTGGCATCCTTTTTGGCCAAGAGGTGTTTCATGGCTGAGTGGTCAGTATAGATTATTACATGAGAACCTAACAAATAAGCCCTAAATTTCTCAAAAGCAAAGAATACGGTCAGCAATTCTTCTTAAGTGATAGTATAATTCCTCTAGGCCTTATCCAGAGTTTTGCTAGCATAGTAGATAATAGAGGGCTTTTTCTCTATTTTCTGACCCAAGACAACCCTGACCACATAATCAGAAGTGTCGGTCATAATTTCAAATGGGGCAGCCTAGACCAGTGGGTGCAACACTGGGGCATAGGTGACTTCCATTTTTATAAATCAAATGCATTGCAACATGATTCATCGAACTTAAATGGCTTATCTTTGGCCAGAAGATTGCTCAAGGGTCGAGCAACCTTCCAGAAGTCCTTGATGAACCTACGATAGAAACCCACATGACTAAGAAATGAACGAATTTGTTTAATAGATGTGAATGGGGAAAGTGTAGAGATAGCAACAACCTTAGCTTTATTGTCGTCAATGCCCCGGCTAGAGACCACATGACCTAAGACGTTGCCTTCTTGTGTAATAAAGTGGTTCTTTTCCCAGCTAAGGACCAACTGAGTTTTAATTCATCTCTTAAGGATCATTGCTAACTTAGTCAGGCAGGATTGGAAAGAATCTCCAAAAACAAAGAAATCATCCATGAATACTTCAAGACAATCTCCCACCATGTCAGAGAAGATGGCTAGCATGCACCTTTGAAAAGTCACAGGTGCATTGCAAAGCCCAAAAGGTATCCTATGGAATATAAAGGTTCAGTAGGGACAAGTGAAGGTCATCTTTTCCTGGTCTTCAGGATGGATAGCGACTTAGTTATATCCTGAATAACTGTCAAGGAAACAAAACTACTTTTGCCCTGCTAACTTTTCAAGAATTTGGTCAATAAAGGGTAAAGGGAAATGATCCTTTTTAGTGGTTGTGTTCAGCTTTCTATAATCAATACAAACTCTCTAGGAGGAAGTGGTATAGGTAGTAATGGATTCCCCTTTCTCGTTAGTCACCATAGCTATTCCCACCTTATTGGGAACAATTTGTACATGGCTAACTCAGGGACTATCAGAGATCGGGTAAATAATTCCTACATCAAGCCACTTAATAATTTCCTTTTTAACCACTTCTCACATATTTGGTTTAATCTCCTCTACATCTCGTGAGTAGGGCGGGATCCATCTTCCATATAAATGCGATGATAACAATAAGATGGGTCAATCCCTCTACGGTCGTGGATGGTCCAACCAATTACCTCTTTATTTGTTGTAAGGACCTTAATCAATTTCAATTCTTGCTCCTTAGTCAATTTAGCACTAATAATCACAAGAAGCGTCTTTTTGGGTCCCAAAAACTCATACTTCAAAGTCTCAGGCAGTGATTTCAGTTCAAGCTGGGGCGAGTTTAGTATAGAAGGTAGGGAAGATGCTGATGAAGGATCATCAGGACGGTCTAGAGGAAGAGGTTAGCAATGAATAAAATCAACAACCTCTTCAGGGTGTGGCGGGTCTGCCATGGAGGGTTGTGGGTTGGCTCGTCTATGTTAGTAGAATCCTCAAGAACATTAATTGAGGAGTGGGATTTTGATTTCTACACTTTTAAAAATATTTAGAAGCTCCTTGTTGATGTCTATAGTTTCCTTCTTCCTAAATTTTAGTAAGGTATCAGGAAATGGGATATGAGTAGTGTCATCTATGTCAAGTTCTTGAGCCTTATTCTTTTCTTCTATTTTCTCCATTCTTCGTCAGGCTCACCAGAATTTTGTTTACTAGAAGAGGGCAGTTCAAGGTCTCGAGTTTGCTTTCCACTCCTCAAGGTGACAGAATTTGCCTATGCATACTAGTTTGGGTCTCAGGGAGGGTTGGGAAAGCTAGATAACTAGGAGTAGAAGAAGAAGGACCCTGCTCAACCACCTGAGCATGTGAGTGTGGGTCCTAATGTGCAAATTCTCAACATAGTTAATTAAGGTTATTAATCTTAATTATTAGTGCCAAAAATGATGCTTTAGCTACCTTGCTTAATTAATTTGTCGTTGTTAATTATAGTATACACTGTAAGATAACCTAACATTTAGAAAATTACTTTTAACCGGTTGAGTCTAGGTTGTTCGCAGGAAGGCTTAGTTAGCTTAATCTCTCACCATTTAGTTTAAATTAATCTTTATTCTTAACTACTTAAGTTAATTACTACTCTACATAACTTACTTACTATACTACCATTACCTAACTAATATAACTTCTATTACTCTACTATGTAGATTACTATGCTAATATTTACTTAATTAGACCAACTTCTTAATTAGAGACTTAATTGACTAATAATTACTCTAATACATTATCGACATGGATAATTTCATCAAAATCTACAAAGAATAACAGGCAATAATCACATCAGCCAAAAAGAAATGATTTTACATTGAATTAAAAAGAGATTACATGAAAAAGAGTTGTTTTAGAACAACTACAATAAAGTTCAACAATTATTTACAACTTAGGCACATTTGATTTAACACTTAACTCACGCCTCTTTACTTAACCTCCAGCCTTCACTCTTCACAAGCCAACACTTAGCCAAATTTCACAAAGCCTCCTCAATGATAAGGCTATTACAAAGCCTACTCTAAAAAGTTTGGAATTGGTGAGCCAGACTTTTTGCGGAATCAACAGCCCAATGGGCGGGATCGACCACTACTAGGCTGGGCCCATAGTTTTTATTTTGGTTACTTTTTTTGCATAGTTTTGGGCCCATTTAAGCCCACAATTCTCACATAACCCAGCCACCCACATGCCCACGTCGGGGCACACACTATGCTCAATTGTGTGCCTTACGCTAATGATTGGTCAACATTTGAGCATGCTTCATTTTATATTGTTGCGAGCATCCTCCTACTTCCGAGGAGGGAGTAAGTATGTCCTTTCTCTTTTGAGCTCAGCTCCATCTCCAACACTGTCTTCAGCTGCCGATTGCTAATAGCTCTGAGGACCAAATCAAGCTAACAAAGGCTCAATCGAAAGCTCTATGTGCCTATTTTCGATTGCAGATCTCATTTGATCATATGATCTCATTTGATCATTTGATTCAGAGCTTAAACTTGGCTTGACACCAAGGAAACTCTGTTGTGTTCTAGTAGTAAGAGAGACTAGGTCAATTGACCTACTGAAGTGATTTAACTCTCAATTGAGAGTCTAGATATACTCTAAAGGTCATTCCGCATTGAATGATGGAGTCAAACATGTGCTAGGAGTGAAAAAGAAGCTTGATAGCTTCTAAGCTCTTGTGTTCAATACACAGAACACTGAATTGAATGTAAAAAGGATCAATAAATACATAAAAGCACTATTCATCTACCTAGATCGATTCAAGGGGTCAAAGTGGATTGTTCTAGGCAGAAATCAAAATCAAAACTCATCAATTTGGTTATAAATGCATATAAGTTCCAGTTTGAACCCAAACTGGACTTGAAGTGGAAAATACTCTAAATCAAATCAAAACTCACTTAAATTGATTCAAAAAGTATCATAATCATCACAGGAATCTAAACATATCATCAAATCTCATATTCGAGCCTTAGAAGTTCAAGAACAGCCTAAGGTTGACCAGATCAAGTCAGAAGTTGACTTTGCGAATTAAAGCATTTCATATCAATCTAATAGTCCCAATAGAGTAAAAACAACCTAAGTAGTTTGTTACGATCATCAAATCCTAATTTTGACCACTTTAGCTATGATCTCAGGCACTTCCGCCTGAGATCCAAGGGGTACCTGGTTGTCAAATCAGCACATAGGTTCTAAGACCTAAATGAAAACTAAAATAGATACACCATCATTTGCACATGCTTATCAACCTGATTCCAAGCTCTGAAGATCCAAGGCCACATCTCCTCAGCTCTGCTAGAGCTAAGGAAGATGATGATCATTATCATGTTACAATCAATAAAACATAGATTCAATGATCAAATTCTAATCCTAAGATCACTAATAGTTGATATGGAGCTCTATAGGTGAATTGAAGGACTGTAGCACTGATTTGAGCTCGCTGGAGCTCACCGAAGCTCTAGTGAAGGCTGATACAAGAGGTTGGAGATCAAATCTCCACTAAACTTCTCAAGAAGTAGATGAAAAGATCCCTGAGGTCACTAGGAACCTCAAGAACACAACAATTGTCTTAATTGATCATCAAACTTAAGATATGATCAAGATCTGCTTGGAGAATTAGCTTGAGTTTGTCAGAACTCAAGGATAAAAATCTCACTCAATTGAATGAGGGGAAATGTTTAGAAAAGAGTTACGAACATGTATGTGGAAGGAATTATCGAGATAACTCCTTTTGAACCACTATTGACAGTATGCTCAGAAGGTTGAGGTGAATTAGGCATTTAATATATACTAAGCAATTTGTCTAATTAATAGGTGGAGCGAGGCCCTTGTGATGTGTAGAGGTGATGTAGGGCCCCAAATGAGTGTTAACTAGCTCTAAGCCTCTACCATAGACAGTGGAGGAGCTCAGGTGAAAGTGTAGTGGTTTAGGCATTTTAAGTGCTAAATCAAAGAGGAAAGAAGTGATAGGTGATCGTGAGAAGGTGAGGAATGTGATCATGTATGTGATTAGATGAATTGTAATCCAATGAGGTCAGAATTGACCTCACTGGAGACAAAGAAGAAAGATATAAAACAAGGATTTAACTAGCTAAAACTAACTAATTACATACCTAGATCTACTCTAAAGTAGAAGTAAAAGCTAATGTACTCATTACCTGGACAAATGGGGATGGTAGGCACCAGCTATGGCTCACTGGATTGAGGATATCAGAATGTTGAAGAAGAAGACGATCTAGCAAGAAAAGAAGGCATCGAGACGAAGGAGACGATGCTCCTAAGCCTTGTCACAGAGTGCTGAAGAGGAAGAGGAGGTGAGTGAGGTGAGCTTTGCTGCTGGAGAAGCTCCGATAGGGGGTGAGAGGTCATTAGAGGATGGAGGGATTAGCCTATTATCGATTCAGTTAGGGAAGGTAGTCAGGGAACCGACCTAATCATCAGAGGGGTAGGGGGTATTTATAGGGAGAGAAGGAGGTCTAGAGCTAGGAATCTAGATGCAATTGCATTTAGATATGTTGGGGTAGAGATCTTCGTCTCCGGTGACGATGGACTCACCGCGTCAGAGTTTGTTAAGTTTAGGGGGATCGAATCCGTTGGATGTGAAGGAAATGGCCAGCGAAGCTCTAGTGGCGACGTGTGTGGTCGTACATCGTCAAATAAGCGATGATCCAAGTGGTGTTGTCACCGGAGGTCATGGACCATCCTTGTAGAGGAAGGAATTGGAGAAGAAATTGTGCATAGGGACCTTTGTGTTAAAAGTGAAGGACGTCATCGAGATAAAGGACTCAAATGACATAAAAGTTAAGGGCATAAATGAAAACATTATGTTTAATGGCTTGTTTTAATTTATTTATTTTTCAACTTTTTATATATTATTATAAATAATGTAGATAACATGCTTATGCCATGAAGTTACATTTTTGCCCATTTAAGCTATATTTATTAAAATGATTACATTATTAAGTTAATTATTAACTATAAATATAAGGCTTTATTTATAGCTTTATGGTTTTGATTTGAGTCCTATTAACTAATTAAACTTAAGTTAACACTAATTAAACATTAATTTAGCTCAACCTTACTTAGATTTTCTTGCTTTCTCCTCACCTATTTTTATCCTGAGGTCAACACTCTAGGTATATGTTTCCTCAGTGGAATACTAGGTTTCTTATTCCTAATTTTTATCTCCATATTTTTCTAATCCATTTTCTATAGGTTAAAACACCCATTTGTATTGAGGTGTTTTTATTGATGGAGGAGGGTAGCATCCATTTGTAGCAAAATGCTTTATTTGGTGGAGAAAAATGCGTAAGCACCCATTTGTACCGAGGTGCATTGTTGCAAGGTGTATATATTTTTCTCATATATATATATATATATTTTTTCACCTTCTCATTTTTCTTACAACTAAGTAAACTCTCCAAGTCATTTTTCTAGGTGAGTAGCACATCCTTCACCCTTTCAAGAGCTGCCCCACGAAAATCCTTGGACCAAAAAGGATACGGAACCAATCTCTTGATCTCTGTGTTTTCACGATCTCATATGCCTGTAAGATAATTCTACTGTGTGTGAAGGTTGGACACTTAGGTTACTTAGCTCACAAACCAGAGAGTGGACAACAAAGCCTTTCACTTTCAAGTCCCTTAAACCATTAGTATCAACTCACAAAATCTGTCAAGACGAAACTTGGCAAATTTAGTTGAATGTTCTCAACTGATTAAGCTATCTATAGCCCATTAGACCTTATGGTTAAGGATTCAACTAACTTCTTTACTTGGTTAACTCTAAGTATCTAGCCTCTTTACTCAATTTGGTGATAAAAATAGACATTCAAAAGTCAAAAGGACATAACCTAGCCTTATTGACCAAGAAAGTTATAATTTAATTCCAAAAATTAAGTCTTGTAGAAGAATTAATGACATCTTAGTTACTCTGCCTTAGAGTGAAGAGCAGGAATACAGATCGTATACTAGGGTTTCAGACTTTCAACTCAAAAAATCTCATGTCAAAGTCATAAACAAATACGTGTTTTGAAAAGATATTCAAGACAAAGTCCAAAGTAGGGATTTAATGCTCTCATTTATGTACACTATTTACAATATAAATATATATATTTTTTATTTTTGACCTTAAAAATTCTTGACACTTTAAATTATTAAGTTATAAATAAATATTAAATAAGGTCCTTAACAATTTTCTTCCAAAATTCTTCTCATGATAGAATTCCTCTTAAAATAAAAGTAATTCCCCATAAAATGAAAATATTTTTTATTTTTGTTTTTATATTTTTATGGTTTATCAATTTTTCACATTTTTATGTGTTTTCAAAATTTTAAAATTTTTAGGTTTTTCAACATTTTTCTTCTTTTATCTACTACTACACTTAAAGTATTAAGATTCACTTAACACCCCCCATGCCAAAATCTTACAATGTCTTCATTGTAAAGAAGCATGAAAGAGGCTCTACACTTCACTTAATATAGAGTGACGAAAGGAATCGTATAGAGGAGATCAATAGATCTCAAGGCAGATGATTTCTACTTTGACAAAAGTCAGAGGGGTCAGTTAGACTAAGTGAAGAGTAAATAAGAAAGAAGTGATCTGATAAAGCACATACCCAATTGTAGTAGACAAAGATAGGAAAAATAGAAAACAACTATATACAGATGCTAAGTTTTTTTTCCTTTAGCTAGGCGTAAACCCTAGTGAAAAGTAACTCCCATAACAGAATGGATATGATATAAAATGAGGGAGTCAAGGAAGAATTAGCACAAGTTAGAATAACAGTATAACCACCTGTAATCAAAAGAGTCAGAAATAACCTCACCTTGATTTGCCTTGATAGATCTTGTAGGACCAAAATTAGATTCACGTGAAAATCTCAAGAAGATAAGAGTTGATTTTGTGAAAGATAGATCTAATTTGGTTCGAAGTAAAGAAACTAAAGAATGAGGCAAAAGATAGGAGTGACTTAAAATAGAAGATAGTCTCAACAACAAATCAATTCTAATTTGAATGATAGGAGATTATTTTCGTACAACAAAGATTATTGCTAATGCGTGTTTGGTAACTCAGTCTTGGGAGGTGCAGAGGATGGGTTTTGATTCGAATCAATGACCTGATTAACTACTTGTGCTTTCCCTGGTTGCTAGGAAGTGGTAGATTCCTAGGGTTTGGAACTGGCTGTGATGGAAGAGTACCTAGCAGACGAGACTCAGCCAACCGCGTGATCTGATTTTGTAAATCAGCCAATTCAGTTGTACATTGCCTTTGGGTCTCAATTAGAGCTTCAATATTACGTTGCTGGTTCTTAGTCATAGCTCTCAAAATCTGTTTGAGCTATGAATCCCTATTTGGCCCTAAATAATTATGCTCATTCATGTGGGCAGGCCTCACTTATTGTTGTTGAGAAGTCAATGTAGGCGGGTTCTGACTGGTTTGATTCTGATAGTTATGTCTTTGATTGTGATCAACCCAAGAAAAATTTGGGTGGTTTCTCCATCCAAGGTTATAGGTGTTTGAATATGGGTTAGATCTTGAATCATTCTCCTAGATGGCATAAAGATTGTAATGATTCATCATGTTTTCCGCAACAGAAAGTGGGGAAACAGCATAAAAAGGTGGAAAGATGGGGCAAAGGTCCCTCCTTGGGTTGGAACAGAAGTATGGTAATAACCGAAGGTAGAAGGATCTCAAAAATCCAGATTATTCACTAATTCTTTCCCCGTGGGAATTTGCAAAATAGGTAGATGTGCATGATTCATAGTAAGTAGAGGTGTAAGATTCTTCATTGAGTTGCGAACCTTGTCGAGTTGCTTAGCTACGATATTGACTTTATCTCATTTCTCAGCTATAATCTCTAAATCCCGTGAACTAGACTGGCTCTCAACCTCATGAATGCCCTTGTGATGTGGGTTCTGATGTAGGTTCTCTCGCGTGAACTACGACATAGATGCGTTGTTGAGAGAGTTTTCCACCAACCCTTCGAGAAATTTTGAGGCAGATTCTGTTGGTGCAAGGGCACCATGATCATTAATGTTGATGATAACAAAACACTTGTTATTTAACATTTTCTTTGAGTTTAAGTTTTCAGGATAACTGCAAATGGATACAAGAGTGTGAAGCTCGCGTCCATGGTGGATTGGAGGAGCTTGATGGAGGAGAAGGAGCTTCTTTGGAGTAAGAGCTTGAAGAAGCATGGAGATGAAGAATAGGATAGAAGTTCATTCTATTTTTGTATTTTATCTTTGTATTTGTCTTTTTGTTCTTTGCCTTTTATTTTCTTAGATCATTTGTTAAAGAGCCTAAAAGTAACAAAACAGTAGTCCTAGGGTCACATACTCAACCATAGGATACTTAGACATCTCTTAGAGAACTTCAAAAAGCAAAGTAGGAATCAAACAACCTGATCAGACGTCCAATCTGGACATCAGGCTTCTGATCTTGGACTTTAAGATGTCTGACTGTTTAATCAGATGTCCAAAACACTTAGGCTGGAAATGCACTCTCTGTTTGCCACTTTTAGATGTCCAGCCCTTAGTCCAGACATCTTAAAAGACGTCTGAGGACCTTGCCAGATGTCCAACTAGAGGACGGTTGGCTTGACAAATCTAATCGTTGAGGATTAACCATTAATATGACTCACATTCACTTTCAAACGTCCGTAGAGCATCCCAGACGTCTAATAAATAGATGTTAGGCTAAGATCTGACCTTAATTACTTCTTATCTGACCTTATAGCCGTTTGAGCCTCAAGAAATTCATTCCCATAATGATTTGTGTTTCCAGATGTCCAGACCTATTACCAGACGTCCGATCTATCATTTGTGAAAATTAACACTAAAACCCTATTTCAATCTTGACAAAATAGGAAGGAAACCTATTTAGTATTAGATGTCTAATTATTAGCCCAGACATCTTATAATTAAATTCTAAACATCCATCTTGATCCCACTCAATCTAGATCTTCTACCCTTCTAGATCAGATGACCAATCCCTAGATCAGACGATGGTCAGACGTCTAATAACCCTGTCAGAATCATTAATGACCCTGATTTCGGCCTGTTTTGCCTTAGATATCTTCCCAACGGCTATAGAAGCCTTCCAAAACCTTCTAAACCTTTCTTAGGGCCTCTATAAATAGAGGGGCACTCTTCCTTTGTCAAACACACCTAAGAATACTACTTCCACTCATATTGTGTCCAAGAAGAGATTCTCAAGTGCAAGAAGTGCCATTGCTCTCCCGTCTACACAATCTTCATCCGAGAGCACCGATCCGCTGTGCACTTCACTTCCATCTCAAGGAAGTACCCGTTGCCTATAGTCACTAGTTTTACCTACATACTTTGTGGCTCTATAGGATTTTGTTATATTATCCGTGTTTGGGTATTCGCTTTGCGAATTCCTGTCTCCCTCGCGAGACAAAATACTCCTTGTAAAGAGGAGGGGTTTGAGGTATGCTACCCTCATTTAAGTAGCGTGGTTTTAAGAGGTTGAGTCACCCTCATTTTAAGTGATTCGGTTAGTGGATTTGATCGACTAGGTTGATTGGGAAATCCTAAGTCGAGAGGCTTAGGTGGTGGTTTTTACCCAAGTTTGGGTTTCCACCTAAAAATCCTTGTGTTCTTGTGATTGCTATTTTTTGTGAGATTGGTTATTTATATTTCCTCATTTTATATCACACATATCTCCCCCCCTCCGTTAGAACCTACAGATTGTTTGTCGCGATTCAGGAAGTCACTCCACAAGAGGCGTCAACCAAATTGTGAACGCCCTCTTGTAATCCATAGTAAAAGATATGCATAAGTTGCCATCGAGGGATATCGTGATGTTGGCATTTCCCTTGCAATTCATGAAAGCACTCCCACGCTTCATGAATTGGTTCTCCTTGATTCTATACAAAAGTTGTGATAGCTCGCCTAAGGGCATTCATGTGATCTATAGGAAAGAATTTCTTTAGAAATGCATATTCAAGTTCCATCCAAGTAGTGATAGGTCGAGCAATAGTGCGTTACCAATAGGCAACCTTATCCTTAAGGCTGAAGGAGAACATCTTTATCAGAAGGGTTTCTCGGCTCTGATTCCACAGACCCAAAGTCTGAGATAAATTTTTTAGATCTTCTATGTGCTGAAATGGATCATCGAATGTGTGTTCGTGAAAGTGTGGGATTAGACTAATGTTATTCAATTTTAGCTCAGAATCATTTTCCCTTATGGGAATCCTAACAAACGGCTCCACCTGGGCATTAGAGGGATTGTAGTAATCTCTAAGCAAGTCCCTAGGTGGAGGACTTAAAAAGAAACCAGGATCCACTTCAAATCGACAAGCCTAGAGATTTTGGAGAGTAGCCATCAACAGATTGATCAAATGGTTCTGCTCAAGCATCTAAATGTTCTGGTTCAGGAGTGCCTCATGGATATCAAAAGGCAGCATCTCCTCTTGACTAGAAGAAGCAGGAGTCTCAAGATTCTACGGTTGATCCATGTAATCAAATGCATAAAAGTACATGGGATAGAGTGCTGCACAGGAGTAGCAGTTCTAGGAAATTTGTCAATGGAGGGATGAGGGTCTCAGTGATTGCCTCCCTTACATAAACCAGAAAAAATGTGCAAAGGCATAGTCATGCCACTGCAAGAAACATCGGTAAGCAAAACCCTAATACAAATAACAAAAATGGCTTTTCTTCTTTTCAAAGGAAAAGAATTCCTAGAATACATGGGAAAATATGTGAAGACGCAAATAGATAATATATTAGTATAAATATGCATCCTGTGTGTCTACGTGGTGGACATCCTGTAAGCTCGAAAGTCCAAGGTCTAGGATCAAGACCGCTCACTATAGGCTCCCCGGCGCTCTAATAGTGAAACAGACATGCTGAAATTCGACCAAGGTGAAAAGAGGAGGGGTAGTAGGGCAGACTCATGTAACTCTAGTGTGATTATGCTGTGTGCATAATAATATGCAACATATAGTGATTAAAAACCTACACACAAGTTTGCAAATAGAGTTTGACACGAGTTTTATAGTATTCCTCTTTTTAATAAATGTCTTCTAAATGAAAAGAAGATATAATGTGTTCGCTTTTTATATTTTCAAACAAAAATATGGTCATGCTTATAAGGTCAAAGACAAGGATCTACGTAGGTTTCTACGTACTCTGTCTCCGCAAAAGATAATCCCAAAATAGAAACTATCTGGTAGAATGCATTCTTAAGAGTGTATGCCTAATGGATACAATTGTTTGTCAGATAGAGTGTAGTTTTGTATTTTTTATACCTCTATCTATATGCAACAAAGCAAACTACAGTAAAGACTAAGAGAAGGATATCTAATAGCGTATATACAGAATATGCTGTGGGATATACAGAAAAGAAAATCTATCCTCTTCCTATGAAGATACCTATCAAATAGATACTTGGAAGAAGACACAGAAAACACAATAAGTTAGAAATGAACAATATAAAAAGAAGAATAATTTAAATGATAATGGTGAATATAAATTATGCGAGTTGTCTCCCTGACAATGGTGCCATTAAATGATGTGCAATTCTCAACACAGTTAATTAAGGTTATTAATCTTAATTATTAGTGCCAAAATGATGCTTAAGCTACCTCACTTAATTAATTTGTCATTGTTAATTATAGTATAGGGTGCAAGATAACCTAACATTTAGAAAATTACTTTTAACTGGTTGAATCCAGGTCATTCTTAGGGAGGCTTAATTAGCTTAATCAATTACCATTTATTGTAAATTAATCTTTATTCTTAACTACTTAAGTTAATTACTACTTTACATAACTTAGTTACTTATTATACTACTATTACTTAACTAATATAACTTCTATTACTCTACTATATAGATTACTATGATAATATTTACTTAGACTAACTTCTTAATTAGAGACTTAATTGACTAATAATAACTCTAATAGGTTATCAACATGGATAATTGCATCAAAATGTACAAACAATAACTAGCAATAATCCCATAAGCCAAAAAGAAATGATTTCACATTGAATTAAACAGAGATTACATGAAAAAGAGCTATTTTAGAACAACTACAATTGAGCTTAACAATTATTTACAACTTAGGCACATTTGATTTAACACTTAGCTCATGCCTCTTTATTTAACTTTCAGCCTTCAAGCTTCACAAGCCAACACTTCGCCAAATTTCACAAAACCTCCTCAACACTTAGTCTATTTGAAAGCCTACTCTAAAAAGTTTGGAATTGGCAAGCCCGACTTTTCGTGGAATCAATAGTGGGCCGAATCGACCACTACTAGGTTGGGCCCATAGTTTTTATTTAGGTTTATTTTTTTGAATAGTTTTGGGCCCATTCGGGCTGATAATTCTCACGGGGCTTAGCTGCACACACGCCCACCCTAGGCCAAACACTCACACACACACACATGCTATGCTCAATTATGCACCCTTCACTGATGTTTGGTTAGCATTTGAGCGTGTTTCTCTTTACACTGTTGCAAGCGTCCTCCCACTTCCGAGGTGGGAGTAACTATGTCCCTTCTCTTTTATGCTTAGCTTCATCTCCTACACTGCCTTCAGCTACCGATCGCCAGCAGCTCCAAGGACCAAATCAAGCCAACAAAGTCTCATTCAAAATCTCTATGTGTCTATTTTCAATTGTGGGTCTCAATTGGATCAGAGGATCTCATTTGATCCTTTGGTTCAGAGCTTAAACTTGGCTTGACGCCAAGGAAACTCTGCTTTGTTTTAAAAGGAAGAGGCTAGGTCAATTGACATTGTGAAGTGATTTAACTCTCAATTGAGAGTCCAGATATACTTTAAAGGCCATTTCACATTGAATGATGAAGTTAAACATGTGCTGGGAGTTAAAAAGAAGCTCGAGAGCTTCTGAGCTCTCGTGTTCAATACACAAAACATTGAATTGAATGTAAAAAGGATCAATAAACAGATAAAAGAATTATTTATCTACCCAGATCAATTTAAGGGTTCAAAATGGATTGCTCTGGGTAGAAATCAAGATCAAAACTCATCAATTTTCTTATAAATGCATGTGAGCTCCAGTTTAAACCCAAATTGGGCATGAAGTGGAAAGTACTCTAAATCAGATCAAAACTCACTAAAATTGATTCAAAAAGTATCACAATCATCGTAGGAATCTAAACATATCATCAAATCTCATATTCGAGCCTTAGAACATGAAGAACAGCCTAAGGTTGACCATATCAAGTTAGAAGTTGACTTTTCGAATTAAAGCATTTCAGATCAATCTAATAGTCCTAACAGACTAAAAATAACCTTAGGAGTTTGTTACAATCATCAAATCCTAATTTTGACCACTTTAGCTATGATCTCAGGCACTTCTGCCTGAGATCCAAGGGGTACCTGGTCGTCAAATCAGCACATAGGTTGTAAGACCTATATGAAAACTAAAACAGATTCAACATCATCTACACATGATTAATAACCTAATTCCAGGCTCTAAAGATCAAAGGTCACGTCTCCTCAACTCTGTCAGAGCTGAGGAAGATGATGATCAATATCACCTTATTGTTAATAAAACATAAATTCAATGATCAAATTCTAATCCTAAGATCACTAATAATTGATCTGGAGCTCTATAGGTGAATTGAAGGACTGTAGCTCTAATTTGAGTTGGCCAAATCTCACAGGAGCCCTAGTGAAGGATGATACAAGAGGTTGGAGATCAAATCTCCACTTTACTTCTCAAGAAGTAGATGAAAAGATCCCTGAGGTCACTAAGAACCTCAAGAACACAACAATTTTCTTAATTGATCATCAAACTTGAGATATGATCAAGATTTGCTTGGAGAATTAGCTTGAGTTCGTCAGAACTCAAGGATAAAAATCTCACTCAATTGAGTGAGGGGAAATGTTTAGAAAATGTTATAAACATGTATGTGGAAGGAATTGAGATAACTCCTTCTAAACCACCATTGACAGCGTGTTCGAAGGTTGAGGTGAATTAGGCATTTAATATATACTAAGTAATAGGTTTAATTAATAAGTGGAAAGGGGCCCTTAGGATGTGTAGAGGTGATGTAGGGCCCCAAATGAGTGTGAACTATCTCTAAGCCTCTACCATAGATAACAGAGGAGCTTAGGTGAAAGTATAGTGGTTTACGCATTTTAGGTGCTAAATCAGTGACGAAAGAAGTGACAGGTGATCGTGAGGTGAGGAATGTGATCATGTATGTGATTAGATGAATTGTAATCCAGTGAGATCGGAATTGACCTCACCGAAGACGGAGAAGAAAGATCTAAAACAAGGATTTAACTAGCTAAAACTAACTAATTACCTACCTAGATCTACTCTAAACTAGAAGTTAAAGCTAATGTACTCATTACTTGGACAAATGGGGATAGCAGGCACTAGCTATGACTCACTGGATTGAGGAAATCAAAAGGTTGAAAGCAAGAAAAGAAGGCATCAAGACGAAGGAGATGATGCTCCTGAGCGTTGTCACAGTTGCTGAGGAGGAAGAGGAGGTGAGAGAGGTGAGCTTTGCCACTGGAGAAGCTCCAATAGGGGGTGAGAGGACACCAGAGGCTAGAGGGAATAGCCTATTATTGATTCAATTGGGGAAGGTAGTTAGGGAACCGACCTTGATCATCGGAGGGGTAGGGGGTATTTATAAAGGGAGAGGGACGTTTAGAGCTAAGAATCTAGACGCAATCGTGTCCAGATACGCTAGGGTAGAGATCTTCATCTCCGGCGATGGTGGATTCATCGTGATAGAGTTTGTTAGGTTTAGGAGGATCAGATCCATTGGATGTCAAGGAGATGGTCAGCAGAGCTTTGGCGACGACGTGTGTGGTCATACATCATCGAATAGTCATTGGTCTAAGTAGTGGTCACTGAAGATCATGGACCATCCATGAGGAGGAAGGAGAAGTTGGAGAATAAACTGTGCATAGGGACCTACGTGTTAAAAGTGAAGGACCTGATTGAGATAAAAGGACTCAAATGACATAAAAGTTAAGGGCATAAATGTAAACATTAAGTTTAATGGCTTATTTTAATTTATTTATTTATCAACTTTTCATCGATTATTATAAATAATGTAGATAACATGTTTATGTCATGAAATTACATTGTTACCCATTTAAGCTATATTTATTAAAGTGATTACATTATTAAGTCAATTATTAACTATAAATATAAGTTATATATAAGGCTTTATTTATAGCTTTATGGTTTTGATTTGAGTCCTATTAACTAATTAAGCTTAGGTTAACACTAATTAAACCTTAATTTAGCTATTTTAACTTATTTTCATGGTAGTTGCTATTTTATCTTAATTGTATAATTAACCTTGTATTAATGCCATTCATTGTTAATTAACTAGAGAAACTAGATAATTAGGGTAAGTTAGGAGCCATGATGAGTCTCTTGAAAGAGCGATCTTCATTTTCGTTGAAAACTTTAACATAAAATGATGTGCCGTTCTATTTAATCACGTGGTAGAAAATCACTTTTCAAAACATTTAAATTTTCAAAACTAACCACGAAAAGCTAGGTCGTCTACATAGGGAGGAATTAGACTAAAAAGAATGAGTAATAATGCATAAAGGAATCGGGAATATTAATAGAGATGAATGCTAACTAGTACTCTCATTTCTAGCATAAATTCTCAATATAGATAATTAATCAAGATGAGGGTTCATCTGCAAAATTACCACAATATAATATTATAAATAATGACCTTGGTAATAGAAAACAATGTTAATATTAATCTCCTAACTAATGCCACTATAATCAATATCTCATATTGTATGTCATTTAGAAGGAGAAATCAATTATATGTAATTTCAAATTAAGCAAGGGGTGTCCATGCAAGTTGTGCAGAAATATATTAATTTAGAAAATAAATGAATAGTAACTTTGACAATGGAATTTTCTGTAAATTTTAATGGTGGAGGAAACAGAGCATTTGCTCTCTCTCCTCCTCGCGAGAGAGAGAGAGAGCACCGGTGGGGCTGTCGCGAGCAAGGGATGTTGGCGAGGATGATGGTTATCCAATGGAGGCGGCAGCATCGACGGAGATGGCCGGAGGTGGCCGGCCGGCGGAGGAGATGAGGACTGGAGAAGGCTGCTACTGTAGCTGCGCACCTGCTGTGAAGGTGCTGGAGTTTACGGCACGCACTTACGGGCACAGGTAGCGGTGCGGAGCTTGCCGATGTGCGTGCGCCTGCAGGCGCCTTCGGGCTGAGGCGCAGTGCTAGCGCCTGCTGTAGCGTGGGTAGATGCACCTGAGGTGGCTGCAGGCTTGGTGCAGCGTGGCTGCAAACACTTGCAGGGTGAAGGCTGGCGCGGGTGAGGCGGTCTGCAGATTTGAAGGTTGAGGCACGCGCGGGCGAGAGGGTGCGTGCCTGTAGGGAGATGGAAGGCACTGGCAGGCACGCGGAGGTGCGCTAGGGCGCAGCTGCAGGCTTGGTGCGACGTCAGCAGGCGCACTTGCAGGGGCACTTGCAAGTAGTGCGGTGCGGCTGCAGGCAATGGTGAAGGCACGCAGCGCCTTTAGGCACGGCTGGAAGGGTGTTGTGAAGCACTTGGTGATTGCGGGTGCGGGTAGAGGTGGCATTGGAGAGTTGGAGCGGCTAAAATAGGGAGAGGTGAGGGCGCGAGCGGTGCTTGCATCTGCAGGAGGGGTTTGGTGTGTTTGGTGCTGAAGATGGGCACCTGGTGGTGAAGGAGCGGGCATGGGCACAGTGCATGCGGTGGAGTTTTTCCCTGCAAGGGGGAAGATGGCCTTTTCCAGTGCACCACGCCTCATCGCTTTTAACTCCTCTCTCTCCCGGTGTGTGCCAATCAAGGGATTTTCAAATCCCTTATCTATTTTTGGTCGACGGGCGTTGGAAGAGAGTTACGACTGGCCGAAGGAAAGGGAAAAGTCCCACCGGTTGTTGGGGAAATTTGCTCCCCAACCCTTACTCTTTCTAAATATAATACCTGCACATAAAAATAACAAAATCATTACATATTAAGTTATAGAATGTTATAAACTTAAATCATGTTGCGTACAAATCTTCTACAACTTAATTGCAATTATTAACATACCTACAAGGTACGATTAAAGATACTTAGGCTTAATATTAGTCCATTAAAATGGACTCATCAAATGCCCCCATGCCTAAGATTTGTTAGTCCCTAGCAAAAATGAAAAATAATAGAAGTAATCAGAAGATTTCTTCTTTTCTTATTTCAAAACTTTAGAAATCCAGACAAATGTGAAGTGCTGATAGCCTAGGTAACAGATCCAAGTGAAAGAGCCAATTTGCATTGGGAGTTCGTACATCACCCTTGGCAAATATTTCTGTCGAGATAGGCAACTACTTCCCTCAGGGATAAAGCATACGATAATCTGTAATTTGACCCTGGCATTTCGCTTAGGTAGGAGATATCGAATGGATTTGTATTTGGTGGCACACACTCATCTGGTGCTACATATAGTCTAGTACTGTAGACTCTAGATCTATAGACTATTAAACAAGTCAACTCTGAGAGAGGCTACACAATTGTGCTCTCTTGATGTTCCTGGGCACTCTCTCTTTTCTTTCTTTCTGAGATCACGAATCTCGCCAGATTTAGAAATTGTACTCACTATTTGGTGGCCTCACATGGCATCCACACTTCACTTAAAGTCTTAATAACTCTACAACTAAGTTAGAGTTCTCAACCAGTATTTAGGCGATCAGAAATACTAAAAGGTAGGTATGGGTCATATTTGGTGGAACACGAAAGGTGTTTTGTTGCCTCAGAAATAATATTACATTAGAAACTTGGACTTTTTTTTTTGTAATATAACTACTTTTTCTTCTTTCTATTTCTTCTTTTCTCTCTTCCTTTTTTTAATTTATTTATTTCTTCTTATTTTTGTTTCTTTTTCAATCAACACAACATGGTACAGACTTTTATTTACGAGGCATTATTAGGGATGACGATGGTCAAGAGGAAGTTGTGTGGCTTATTTGGTGGAAGTGCCTATTCTCGGCACCAGGAAGGAATGGATAGGACAGGTGTATTTCTGACCTTTGACATTATTACCCTCCTTCAGCCGAGGACTCTATGAAGGACAGTCATAACCATCCACCATAGTCATAGCTTTATTAATACTCAATCTTTGTGTATCTACCTTATTTGGTGACTCTCAGGAATTCACTCAAAGTACGCACACAGGAATAGAGAGTAAAAACTACGCCTAACTCTGAAGTATCATCATCTAATTATCCAAAACTTAAGAGTCCTTGCACTAGACTTAGCGCACCAGTAATCTCTCTATTATCTTCTCATAAATATGAGGTGGATCTATTGGAAGATAGTATGCCTGACTCCCTATGAACTATCCAAGGGTTCAGTAGACTTACAAATGCTCATTGGTTTTCCTCAAGGATCCATTGCCAAGTCTACGTGCACGTGAAATAAATGTACTGGATTCTAAACTTAAGAAATAATTTTGGAAAAAAAACCTCTAATGACAAAGGTATTTTGCTAGGGACTAACCCATTCAGCTCAAGAAAAGAGTTTTTTTTATGCTAACCTAAATGCATGAATACTTCCTAAAATGCAAATGCACTCCCCCATGCCTAAATCCTGCAATGTTCCCATTGTAAAATTAAAACAGGAGGAGAAAGGAAAAACATCACCTGACACGGTCTGCTAGGTTGCCTCCCAACAAGCGCTGCATTTTCTGTCAGCAGCCAGACTAAGAAGGAACCTGTAAGTCTGGTTCCAAACAGAAAATGTTAGGCCCTAAGAATATGCGTAACAGCGCAGGCCTAGAAAACAGGTAACCACGGATGTTGGCGAGCTGATGATGCAATGTAATTCCAAATGCTCGCCAGAAGAAATGAAAACAGAAAATCTCGTTGGCTACCTGGGGAGGTCTAGGAATAAGAAAGGGAATATGAAAAGAGGCCTCCCGAAACGGAATAAGTGGAGGATAACAAGGATCCTCCAAAGCAGGACGGGTTTTAAAAGATATAATCATTATTAGTTCAAACCCTTGAATGGCGAGAGTAAAAGTACAAGCATCAATCCATACTCTCCATTCCATCCTAGGATGTACTGGCCTAATATATTCTACAGAAAGAATGTACATGAGCAGAGATCTGAGCCACGGATCGGTTAGGGAGTATAAGGGTTGTTTGTAGTGTTGGAAGGTAATGGTTAAGTCCAATGAGGGCTTAGTTGATGTTAGGTCCAATTCCAATAATGATTCAGATTGTGTACACTCCCTAACAGTTGTAGACAACTTCAAGTTATCCTGCCTAGCATTAATGATAGGAGTCATATTTGAATCAAGGGTAGACTCCAAATTACAACTTTTTGATGGCAGGGTCAAAATGTAAGAATCATTATCATTCAGCTCATCCCCAGATTCGTTTGGTTCACTCAAATATTTGTCGGGGTGTATATGTGATTCATTAGGAGTTGGATCAGTATCCTCAATTATTTCTAAAGGAGGATCAGTCTTAATATTTTGGAGGAAGCCTATATCATTGAATTCGTTATTGTTCTCAGGGTATAAATCCTTAATTGATGTGTTTTGTCCCCGAGAGTCTCCGATAGACTTCTCATTATTTTGTTTGTCCTCCTCTAATATCAACTCCTGTTTTGATGGAGGATGACTCTCAAAAGGAAGGAGGAATCTAGATTTAATCATATTATTTCTATCCTCTGGAGGTAAATCCTCAAATGATAAATAATTCTCCTATGATTCACTCCAGATTTTCAGTCCAGGTTCCACTGTTGGGGCATCCTCATCCTCTGAATTAGACTCTTCATATCCCTGAGACCAGAATTGATCATCCTCTATTCCCTTAGGGTCACCTTCATTAGGTGCATTTGAATCCTCAAAATATTGAATGGTAGGTGTTGATTCCCTAAGTGGAGGGTCAGGAGTAGGCTTACTAAGAGTAGAATGGGATTCCACCAAATAATCAAGAGGGGAAGTGATAGGAACAATATAACCTTGACCCGGGTTGGTAGGGGTAAGGAGAATACTGTCATTGGGGTTAAGGTCCTCAAGAGGTAGCATCTTCCCTTGCTTTTGACTGCAATATAATTCAGGTGGATAATTACTATGATCATTATCCTTTAGTGTCCATGTCTCATTGGAAGAGTCTAAGTGATAGCTACCTAAAATTGGATCCCTATTGTCACTAGGTTCCTCAGAATTATTTTCATGATCATGGTTTATTGGGTAGGGATCAGGATTATTGGGAAGCATGTAGCTAAGTTGTCTTATTTCTTCATTTAACTGTTGACTATTCCTCAACATCTCTCCCATTGATTCCATTATTTCCTTTTGCTATTTTTGCATTTCTATCATAAAAGAGGAGAGGCTACTATTATCAGGTTGGGGAGGATAGTCAATTTCAGGCTCTAGTTGCCTAGGGGTATCGGTCCAACCTCGATATGAAAAATCATGAATGGTGGGAGGGTTGGGTGTTTGAATGGAAGTATGGATTTTAGGATTGGAAAATCCCGCTCCTAGGCTCTGCTTAAAAGTGGGAGTTATCAAGCCAGTACTCCCAAGGTAAGAATGAGAATGATCCCATGAATTGTCAATGTACCCATCAAAGGATGGATACGCCCGGAGAATGGGATCCTGATTAAAATATGGGAAGTATTGACTCTGATAATCTGAATGATAGGAGTAAGAGTAATCCATTTCTTTAAGCAAAATAATTTTAACTCTCTTAGGATTTAGCAAAATTCAGAATACAAGCAAAAAACTTCCTAGAGAGTTCTATTGTCAAAGCAAACGCAAATTCAACGAGATCTGTTTTTAGTAGATTGTAGGCCTTAGAGTTATATGTTTAGTTGGTGGCCAAACAAGTTTTGTAAAAATTACGCTTCCTAGGCCAACCTTCGTTGGTGCCTATAACCTACTCGCAAGGGATGGAAGTCTCGAATCAAGCCCACACACGAGGAACCGAAGTAACTTGGTGGATAGGCTTGTTGATTTTCGACTAACTTCCCTTGTGGTGCAAAAGAGGAGAGGTAGAAATTTATCTAATGACCTTATGTGAGGTGCACAGTGTCTCAAGTGTGCAAGCATACGATCGTGTTTTGATTTTTTAAAATTTCGCAAACAGGATCCTTTTGCACACAATTTTCAGTCATAGACTTTAAAGTCCAACCTCTTAACAGTCCCAATTTTTTAAAGTGACCACTAAATTAATTTGATTCAAGCACTTTAGTGGTCTTAGATTTAGGTTCAATGCATATGCATGACAAGTAATTAATGCTCAAGAGAAGACGTACCTTACTCCAGCTTTCTTCGTGCAGTAATGAATGCAATGCAATAAAAATAAACTAGATGCTGCTCACTCAGTCCTAGATGGTCGTCCTATAGATATGCAGCTTCTAGCAGACAGTTCGAATTTTTTATATATATATATAATAAACAAACAAACTTAATCTAACTAACTAATTGAAATTCAGTTCAAACAGTTCAAATAATCCTATAATCTAAATAAATGGGAACACGCTCCAGAAAATACGCTCCCACATTCAAGAGCGATAAGAAATAAAGTGGCACTGGGGACACGTTCCCAAAAATACCCAACAAGGGTCCAAAAGGTAGAATTTAAATTCTAATGTCTATCTAACTAAATCTAACTAAAACCTACTGACTAAATCAGAAATAGGCTTCTTCGTAAGCCTATGTGCGTGGGATCAAGGCCCACATGTTCCTGTTGCCGTCCTCCAGGTGGCTTCAAGGTCCACCAAAAAGATCGTCTTCGCTGTATGCGCCCGTCGCATTCACCGCATGTTTTTGCACAGAAGAAAATCCACAGTTAGTAATTCAGAAAAGTTTTTAAAATATCATAAAAATAACATAAAATTCCCAAAAAATTAATAGGCATTTTTCCTCCCCGGCAACGGTACCATTTGCAAGAACGATCTTCATGTTCGTTGAAAACTTTAACATAAAATGATGTGCCGTTGTATTTAATCGCGTGGTAGAAATCGCTTTTCAAAATATTTAAATTTTCAAAACTAACCACGAAGAGTTAGGTCGTCTCCACAGGGAGGAATTAGCCTAAAGAAAAGGGTAATAATGCATAAAGGAATTAGGAATATTAATAGAGATGAATGCTAACTAGTGCTCTCATTTCTAGCATAAATTCTCAATATAGATAATTAATCAAGAAGATGAGGGTTCATCTGCAAAATTACCACAATATAATATTCTAAATAATGACCTTGTTAATATCAAACAATGTTAATATTAATCTCCTAACTAATGACACTATAATCAATATCTCATATTGTATGTCATTCAGAAGGAGAAATCAATTATATGTAATTTCGAATTAAGCAAGGGGTGTCCATGCAAATTGTGCAGCAATATATTAATATAGAAAATAAATGAACAGTAACTTTGACAATGGCATTTTTTGTAAATTTTAATGGTGGAGGAAACAGAGCATTTGCTCTCTCCTCGCGAGAGAGAGAGAGCACCGGCAGGGCTGTCGCGAGCAAGGGATGTTGGCAAGGACGATGGCTATCCGATGGATGCTGCAACATCGACGGAGATGGTTGGAGGCAGCTGGCTGGCGGAGGAGATGAGGACCGAAGAAGGCTGCTGCTGTAGCCGCACGCCTACTGTGAAGGTGCTGGAGGTTGCGGCGCGCGCTTGCGGGCGCGGGTGGCGGTGCGAAGCCTGCCAATGGGCGTGTGCCTACTAGCGCCTATGGGCTGAGGCGCGGTGCTAGCGCCTGCTGTAGCGCGGGCAGATGCGCCTAACGTGGCTGCAGGCTTGGTGCGGCGCGGCTGCAGACGCTTGCAGGATGAAGGCTGAAGCGGGTGAGGCGGTCTGCAGATTTGAAGGTTGAGGCACGCGTGGGCGAGAGGGTGCGTGCCTGCAGGGAGATGGAAGGCGCTGGCGGGCACATGGTGGTGCGCTAGGGTGCAACTGCAAGCTTGGTGCGGCGTCAGCAGGTGCACTTGCAGGGGCACTTGCAAGCAGTGCGGTGCAGCTGCAGGCGGTGGTGAAGGCGCGCAGCGCCTTTAGGCACGGCTGGAAGGGTGTTGTGAAGCACTTGGTGATGGCGGGTGAGGGTAGAGGTGGCGTTGGAGAGTTGGAGCGACTGAAATAGGGAGAAGTGAGGACGTGAGTGGTGCTTGCATCTGCAGGAGGGGTTTGGTGTGCTTGGTGCTGAAGATGGGCGCCTGGTGGTGAAGGAACAGGCATGGGCACAGTGCATGCGGTGGAGTTTTTCCCCGCAAGGGGGAAGATGGCCTTTTCCAATGCACCCCACCTCCTCTCTTTTAACTCCTCTCTCTCCCTGCGTGCGCTAATCAAGGGATTTTCAAATCCCTTTTCTATTTTTGGTCGGCGGGCGTTGGAGGAGAGTTACGACTGGCCGGAGGAAAGGGAAAAGTCCCGCTGGTTGTTGGGGAAATTTTCTCCCCAACCCTTGCTCTTTCTAAATATAATACCTGCACATAAAAATAACAAAATCATTACATATTAAGTTATATAATGTTATAAACTTAAATCATGATGCGTACAAATCTTCTACAACTTAATTGCAATTATTAACATACCTACAAGGTACGATTAAAGATAATTAGGCTTAATATTAGTCCATTAAAATGGACTCATCATCTCTCATCAAGTCCCTCTAATTCCCGTATCCTTAGGCCCAATTGCCCTAATTTTGTACATTTCGAGGGCTGGGTATGGGTTGAGATGGTAGAGATTCAGGCTATCAAGTATTAGCAATGAGCTCAGATTGCAAGTTGTCTAACGAGGTTTTCATTTGTTGCATAGGCTGGAGCATGGATCCTTGCATCTCTACCATTTGTCAGTTCAAATCAGCCTACCCTGCCGGTTGTTGGACATTCTAAGATGGCTAATTGACCTGTCTCGAGGGCACCTGAGTGTATACACGAACTTGACCCATAGGTCACTGAGGTGCATAGTTGCTGGGTTGCATCTAGGTCTTCTACCCCTAATTTTTCCAAGAGAAGTTAGGGTGGTTCCTCCAACCCGAGTTATATGTGTTTGAATATAGTTGGACCTAGAATTCTCCTATACAGCATGCACATCCTCATAGGGTAAGGATGGCTAGAAGGGAGGATCATAACAACAGGGATCAAAGGCCCTAGTTTGGAACCCATAAGGTTCTAAGAAATGTTGGCTCATAGGTTGAGTTAACTCAAACTAATTCACAAACTCCCGTCCCGTGGGAGTTTGTGAAGAATGGAATCTCGAGCTCTGGGATTGAGTGGATCTAGATCTACTAGAGTTTCTAGCCATCCATTCTTCAATTCTTTTTGCAACCAGATCCACCTTATCTAACTTGTTACAAATCAATTCCATGTCAAATGAATGAGAGTTCTAGACCTCATTAGCATTTGACTTGGGCTATTGGGATCGGCTGAAAGTCTTCATGGAGGAGTGGTTTATTGAGTTCTCGCTCATTTCCTCAAATAAGTCATATGTGCTATCTGCATCCTTATTAAGGAAATTGTCTTTGCAAGAAGTGTCCAGGTGATTACGGATTTGATCCGCCAACCCATGATGGAATATCTGCATGAGTTGCCATTTCAGCACCTCGTAGTGTGGACACTTCTGCAATAGGTCTTGGAATTGCTCCCAGGCACCATGAAGCGGTTCCCCCAGCTACTGGATGAAAGTGGTAATCACCCATCGCAGAGCATTGGTACATCCAACTGGGAAGAATTTCTTCAAAAAGGTCAATTTAAGATCAATCCAAGTAGCTATCGACCTTCTAATAGTTCGGTACTAATGTGCGGCCTTATCCTTGAGAGAGTGGGGGAAAAGCCTCATGATCATTTGCTCCTTGTTCACATTCCGAGCCTTGATGGTCTAAACCAAAGTAGTTAAGTCCTCCAAGTGCTGGAATTGGTCCTCAGAGACAAGCCCATGAAAGAGTTTGATTAGGCTTAGTACCTGTGGCTTGATTTCTACATCTCCTACAGGGATCTTAACACTAGGATGATCCCCGTAGTTTGAAGGATCATAGAAATCCTTCAAGAGCTGAGAACCCTGAAAATTCATATGCTGGAACTATTCTTGCATCTATTGCAATTGGTTTAGCTGCCTCTAAATTAGCTCCTACTGGTTTGAAGGTGGGCGAGGCAGTTATTGGTCAACCATGGGATCTACTTCGCTAAAACTCAACCTACGCCTCTGAGAATGGTCTAAAGGTCCTTCTAATCTCGGATTCAATGACCTCCTTTCAAGCATGCACTAGAAGGAAGTCGGAAGGACAAGAAAAGGAGCCTTGCAGCACAAAAGTACATGCCTATCATTAAGTTGGGTAGCCTAAGGACCTTTACTCCAAGATAAATCCTAACCACATGATGAATTATGTGTTTTCTTTAATCCAAAAGCTGGTTAAGTTGGGTTGACGAAGCAAGGGGAGAGTGTCCTGAAGGTTGCTAATTATGCCAAATCCTTGCTTACTTAAATTGTTTAACAATCAAGCCCCCCAACTTAGCACCTTCTGGAAAAAGCAAATATCACTAATTCAAGTTACGGTATGGAGAATACCCTGAAACAAACTCGATGAATCCTTAGGGCCAACGTATACTCGATTATACTTAAGGCCTGGAATAATAGTGCTCTTGGAATGTAATGGGCCCTTAAATGGGTTGTGGCCTTAATGATCAATTCAAGAGTGTGTGAGTGCACAACTAGGGAATTTCAAGCAAGATTATTAACGATGAAGTAAATTTTAGGATTCAAATCTTGCTTAGTAGCTTTTAGGGTTCAAATTCAGGTTGATTCAATCAAGTTTAATGAGGAAAACTAAGTTGTGAAAGCACGAGTGTAGATATATTCCTTTAGAGATCAAAAATAATATGGAGTGCTTGGTTCAGTCCTAGAATTTGAATCCTACTGAGAAAGCTATTGAATGAGTCTATTTTAATTAAAGTGGTGCGGCCCAAACAAATCAGAGGCCTGATGCACCACTAATTAAGGCACACTACTAGCTAACATAATCTAATTTCTACTCACTTATTTGTGTAGTTGGTGCTAGTGTACCAGGTCAACAAATCAAAATTCTGGCTAAGTGATTGAATTAGAAAAATGATGTGCCTTGAGTGTGTGGGTGTTTAAAGTGTGTATATTTTACCTTAATCCCACAATCAGAGAATTATATATATATATATATATAAGTGGGTGGGTGAGGCGGGTGAAGTGACGAACAACACAAAATTTGGACTAATGTTTATGCAAACACCTAGGTCTAGTCAGTGCTGAATTATTTAGTGGCGAAATGGATCTAATGGGTAGAGAAGTGGGGATGAACTTACAGATTTTGGAAACCCACACTTTACTCCGACCTACTGCCTTTGGCTTCCTTGATCAGGTTCTTGCAAGATAGTACATCACAGAAAAGTGAGGTTAGAAAATGCGTAAGGCGAGGAACACAAAAGACTCAAAATCTATTGCCTCCCCGACAACGATGCCAAAATGATTAGTGGGAATTCATTACAAACAAATCAGGTTTAGGGTTTCAGAAAAGAGAAACCCGCATCATCATACTTTCCTAGAGAAATCTAACTTACCAAATAAATTTTTACCGAGACGTGGTGGGTCCCAGGTCGAACATAGGGAGGCAAATGTTCGATTCTTCAGAAATCTACGTTGATTCTATGGTAATCTACTTTTACTAAGCAGGAATTGGAAAGAAGAAATAATCTACTCAACAAATAATTAAGAGAGAGATCGAGAAAGAGAAGACTATTTCTATATATAAAACCTTCAACAATGTGTTTACAGCAATAATTGCAGGAAATCTAAACTAGAAAGCAGTAAAGAGAGAAGGGGAGAGAAGTTATCCTTCTCAATGGCTACTTGGACGATAAGTTGCATAGACGATGCCTGGAAGATGGAGGATGGAGTTGGAGGAGAGACAGGGCATTGTTGTGGCGTGACCTGCTTCCTAGAAGTGGGGATGAGGAGATGGCTGGTAGGAGCTCCACAAATGGGGGATGAGAAGGTGGAAAAATTATTTTGTTTGCTAGTGGAGCAACCTAATGGCTTGGGAACACTAGAGCAGAGCTTAGAAGTGCTTCTTGAGCTCTAGAGAGGTGAGGAGTGGAGTAAGAAGGGATGAAGACAAAGGGGGGGTCTATGGCCCTTTTATAGTGGAGAAATAGGGGCAAAATGGGCATTTAAGGGCCCCCCAACCACGAATCTCAGTGAGGAGGAATGACGGCTGTCGATCTTTGATCGCCTAACTAAGATTTGGCCTTCATTGCGAGCTCTATGCTCCTTCATCATGCTTACAACACGTGGCGAGCTGAGAGGCATCCATCTCTGATCATGCGGTTAAGATTGGGTCTTCATTGCACATTCTGTGCATTGAGGAATTGGGCGTAACCACATGAGAAGAGACGAGGGTCATTTGATCAAGATTATACAGTCGCGGGCACGTGATCACTATGCTGGAGAATCACATGTAGTGCATAGAGGTTTCGTCTATAGACGTCAGATCCGCATTGGAGGGCCACGATCGGGTGCTATGCACGTAAGATGGTGGTGATCATGCGTGTGTCGCATGCCTAAATCTGGTTGTGCCATGTAGACACTGCCATCTCCGTTTGATTAGTGATTAGCGCCCCATATCACACACTCCCCGCGTGTAGAGGCAAAGCTTCTACACATGGCTTAATCGTGGCCGCACAATCGGGATCGTGCAATCAAAATCAAGGCATGGCACGCAGAGGAAGGATGCAAATCGTGGTTCAAACCCACGATAGTTGCCTTGGAGTGCCTTCACCCACCATTGCATTAACATGTGGAAGTTGGCGCTTCCCTTTTGAAGTGTGATGGCGGGGCTGAAGGAGGTGACCTATTCAATTCTTGGCCGTTAGATAGACATCCAATAGCCTAGATCGCACGCTGGGCACGAGTTGGAGATGGGCAGGCAACATTGGATGGCTGTGATGGCACCACTTGGAGCCATCATGGCCATCCATCTTCTTTCCTTTGTATCAGGTGCTACAGAGCTTTAATCAAGATGATTCTCATGCCATTGGATTGCGATCGTCGCTCTGAGTCCATCCATATGGTTGGATTTCTCGTTTGATGTCCAGATTTGTACTCCATGTCCCCTTGCCATAAAAATGAGTAAATTAGTATACAATTTATACAAATCCTTCTAGATGCATGATTACACTATTAATGCAATATTTACAAATCTAAATGCACCTAAGTTGCTATGGAACCCACATAATAGGCTTTTTTACATGAAATAATGTAGATTTATCAATACATATTAAGAAGACACTAACCCTAGGAAATAATACAATTAGGGTTTTGTCGCTTAGACTCTTCAGGTCTAGCGACTTAATCAACCTAGGTGTCCACTATAATGTCGATTTATCTCTTGAGTCCATGCCATCTTAAAATAAACCTAAATATATTAATAAATTTAGATGATAAGTACTCGTCTTATCAACCCACCCTTTGGTTTAAAAGGTCTTAGAAGTCTAAGCATCTACACACAAATTGCACTAACTCATCGTTTAGGAATTATAATGGGAACTAAAGAGCCAATAAACATATAAGAGTAATATGGATGATATGTAGCAGTGGGTAAACCCCCATTGATGGATGTCCAGATCCCTGTTGCTAAATCTAATCTCTTTGATTACTGCCTTTAGGGACATCTCAGACTAGGAAAGCCACCTACTAAGAGAAAAATTTGAAACACCAAAAAAATGATATATATATATATATATGAAAAAAATAGGAAGCAAAAAAAATGCTAGTTGCAAAAAAAGGAAAAAAAGGGAAAAAGAGGTAGAAAAAAAATTATTGTACATATGACTAAGGAGAAAAAAAGTAAACATAGCCACACCTACTCACAGACATGGCTGGCAAGTTGCCGTGGATAACCCCCCATTGGCTATTTGTGTAGAGCTCAACCCTCACATTCTCACACTAAATAAGGTGTAACAAGAAAGTAGAAATATGCACACCTATGAAAAAAGTGGTAGGGAGAAGCTACTTGGTTGAAAAGATAAACTTAAAGGCAACACTTTTCTTTCTAAGTCTCCTGGAGTTTAGGGCTACCTAGAATCCATTACAATCACCTTGCAATGAGTCACACTTACACTAATTGGATGCTTAGTGCTTTCAAGTCTTTTGAATTTTGACTGGATTGGGTAGCCAAAGAGAAGTTATCCCGAAACCCCAAACAAAAATAAAAAAGATTACATGAGAGAAAAGAAATAAAGAAAGAGAGAAATTACAAAAAAAATGTGACGACTTCGACAGTTTGTATTTTGGAAGACACCTAGGTGATGTTTAGTCTTCGAGGATGAAATCCTAAGTATTAATTCCTAGGGAGGGTGACGACTGATATCTGGAAGTTCGATCCTTGGCTCAAGATGTTTCTAATAAAGTCAAAGAAAAGAAAAGAAAAAAAATTAGAAAAGAAAAAGAAGAAAAAAGTTTTAAACAATCATATGTTGCATTGATAGGGACTAGCAAGATATAGGCATGGAGGCATGATTGCAAAGCAATCATAGGACCTACATTGATTGAATTAAGCTAAAAACCTAGCTTTCATTATGTAAATAGAGCATCTATCACATGCATTGTGCACATAATTGCATTTGTACATTCTTAGCTTCAATTCTGTTATCTTATGGTCTATTGGGAAATATTGAGATTTTACACATGTAGAATCATAAGTTAGGACCAATATTTGAGAATGAAATGATGTAGAGAAGTTGTTTCTGCATTTTGAAGAAAGGGAGAAGAAGCATAAAAGAAAGCAGGAGACAAGGACATGCAAAATCAGGACAACCCCATGCAAACCTACCTACACCTACCCATGCACACACCCATGCACTATACAAACATACACTTGTACACATACATAAAATTGCAATTACATGTGCCTACACCACTATCTACACAATTATACACATGTACATATTTGTGCACATTTATAGCATCTATACATTTTTTTCCTTATTTTATATATGCTATATGGGCCTAGTAATAACTACTTGATAAACACACATGAATTCATGATAAAATGCTTATTCATGCATGTTCCTAGGCTTAGATTTGTATTTCATGTTATAAATATTACATAGCATGCATCATCCTGCATTTAGGGTAGTTGTGTATGTTTTAGGTTAATTACATCCTTTTTATGGCTAGGTGGGAAGGATATTTATTTCGGGGTCTCGGATTGACGATCCGAATGTACGGATCTGATCAGGATGATGATCGGAGTCCAACACCTCCGAGATCATCCTAATTGGAATCCCGTATCACCTTATGCGATCTGAGGAAGATCAACGGCCAGGAGGGTAATGCGACATCCTTACGGGCTTTGGATAAAAATCCGACTGTACAGATGGATCCGGAGTGACGATCACAATTCGACAGCGTGAAAATCACCTCGATCCAAGCACCGTGGCACCCTATGCAATAGAAAGAAGATGGACGATCCAGATGGTGCCACGTGGCACCATCTAGACCACCCTACACGAACCATGGCCTCCCCAGCTTCACACATGGAGTGATCCCAGCCGTTGGATCTCAATCCAACGGCTGAGGGGTGCTCTACATCGCCCGGCCTCAAGCATCTCAAGGAAGGCTCCATCGCGACCGTTGGATCTTCATCCAACGATCAAGATGCGTGACAGCATCGCCCTCCACACGACAATCCATCTATTTGGCCAAACGGTGAAGTGCCCATTTCGCAAAGCAAAGGTGCAGGTTCGAGACCCGCGGACCCCCCCATATTAACAATTGGGGCACACCGGCCAGCACGTGCAGAGGTGTGAGCACTAGCCTGCACACCCGCATCGCATCGCTAGCACAATGTGAGTAGCGTGCAGTAGTGCAATGCCAGCACAAGCACGTGACACGGAGCGTGATGGGCGCGCAAGCATAGCAGTAGCGGGCGTGAGTTGGTGCAGACCTTCAGCAACAGCATGGGCGGGCCTTTAGTGACTCTTGTAGTCATCACTAATTGTCTGTAGGCACGAGGATAGTTGCCAGCGTGGGCGATGGGAGCGCGATCTTCAGTGATAGCTGCAGGGGTCTTTAGTGACGCTTGCAGCTGTCACGATAGCCTTCTACACGAATTTCTTTCTCTTCCCTCCACTATAAAAGGACCCCTACACCTCCATTCTTCACCATCTCTACCTATTCTACTCCCACCTTCTCCTAAGCTCTAGTAGCCTACCAAAGCTCCATTAGAGCTTACTCTCAAGCTCCAAAGGCCTCCTATTAGTGTAATATTCCTATTTCCCACCAAATATTCATCCTTTATCCCACTACCTTCATAGGTTGCCTTGGAGACGTCCTCCCACCTCCATTTCGGTAGAAGATTGCCTCTGTCTCCTTACCTCCATTCTAGAGCCTCGGTGAAGCATTCCTTTACCCGATGTCCTCCTGCATCTCACCTCCTTCATCCAAGCTTCCACCAGGTGCCATTGTCTCGCCAAATAGCCGATTCAGGAGATTTCTTCTCATCCCTATCTCTTTTATGCTTTCATTGATTATTGTAATAAACATTAGAGTAATATATCATATTTGTTCCATCTCATTTTATGAACTTATCTTGCTTGTCTTTTTATTTCAAAAACACAAAAATAACAAAACCTCAAAATACCAAAAAGAAACAAAACGAAGTGTGGTTTTCAAAGTAAATGTCACCTCCTTGTGCTCGACCCGAGACTCCCTTGGAGTTTCAGTTATAAATTGTATTTGATAGATGCATTTTGCGAGCTACGATGACGGGTTCTCCAAACCTCGATTTTAATTCGCCAAAACCTGTTCATCACTACCACATGGTGTTCTTTTTGTATTTTACTTGCTAGGCCTATACACACACACACAAGCCCATCCACCTTAAAGCCCACTACACTACCTAATTACGCTAAACCTAATCCAACCCCACTCTAACCCTAAACCACCACCTAAACCCACCAAATCACACTCCCTAATCACCCATATCCCACACCAACTCTCCCCTTCTTATCCACTCTCTTGACCACCTTTGATCTACACCCTCACCTTAGTGTGCACCTTAGGCTAGAACCTTCTACCCTTAAGTTATACCCTAAAGTAGACCCCTTACCCTAATGCCTTAGGACTACCACACCTAGGTGGACCCTCTATAAAAGAAAAGTCCACCATAGGCGCTCCTCCCCCTCCCCCCCCAGCACCACCCCTCCATTCCATCCATCTTCTCTACTTTAGCCTCCTCCATGAGCTTCTCCTTAAGAGCTCCCCAACCATGGCCAAGGACTACCTATGTGCCTCCTTGGTCATGGTGTCTAGGTGAAGAGGAGATAGGCTTCAAGCCAATGATTCTCCTCACCTCCCAATAGGCATAGTTGCCTACATTGGAGAGGTCACCTATTCTCTCTACCTCCATTCTCTTTTCTATTTTGTTAGTAGATTAGTTTCATTACTTGTCTAGTCTTTATTTTATTCACTTGCTTAGTAGAATAACACTTTTAATTCAAGCATTTCTCTACTTGCTTTTTAGTATTTTTATTTGTTTAGTAGTTGGTAATACACACACACACATGCCCACTCACTCTCTACTCAATACACATACATGCCCACATCACTACCTCACCATTTCACTAGCACCACCATCATCACACTGACTTCCACATGCCATCACCTTGCTCACACTCACTTCCACATGCCATCACCTTGCTCAACACCCTACTATCACACACACACCCTCATTCACTTCACTACACACACTCCACTCATCATATTCACATACTACCCCTTAGAGCACACACACACCCATTAGGAAAGCCATCCCCTTAGAACCCTCTCCAACTTCCTATCACTACCATCACCACCGTTAGAACCCTAAGCCTATGGCCGTCCCTTCACCTTATCACCGAGCCCACCAAGTAGACTACATAGAGAACACCACTCTAGAGCAAACCTTAGTCACTCTTAAGTAAATGATATTGATCTCTATATCCCTCACCTCCACCATAGTAATCACCACTAATATTAGGACTAATGAGCACATTATAACACACATCATCGAGTCACTTAACCTAAACTATATTAGAGACCTACAACTTTTCATCCTATCTTAGATGGCCTTCTACCTAATTCTAATCACTCCTATCATCACCACAACCACAACCTTTGTCCCAACTCATACTTGGAACCCATTCCTCCAAGAAGCTCCCCACCAAACACAACATCAAGTCACTCTTGTCATCTCTATTTATCTTATGAGTGCATGAGTGTGTGTATCTTGTAAATACTCTTTTATCACTTTGCATAAGTGGCCCAAGCCACCATTAGTGTAATGAAGTTTCCTTAGTTTCAAGTTGCAATGTTTCACCCTTTTGTTGTAATAAAAAGTTTATCTTAGTTCCTTCTACTCTTGTGTTCATCTTATTCAAAAAGCAAAAAAAAATCCACAAAATGAAAATCATAAAAACACTCCTCTCCTTACTTAGTTGGCGCTTGTAAATATGTATTTCCCACTTTTTCACAAACTCAAAAGCCAAAAAAAAATAAAAGAAAAAAGAAGTTAGTTAGCCTCTTGTTTTTTCACTAAAGAAAACCACAAAAAAAAAGTAATCGCTTAGTTAGTCTTAGGTTTAGCTTAATCTTTCGTAAAAAGAAGAAAAAGAAATGAAAAAAGCTAAAAACCTAAAAATAAAATAAGGAACTCAATTAGGTCCAACTCTACTTAGCCTCCTCGGTGGATCTACCGGGACTTACATAACCTTAATCTAAATCGAATTTCATAATAAATTAAATGACCTAGTGCTTAAGTGCGAAAACCTTGCTACAACAACACATAACCTTGATTTCCTGCATTGTTACGCACTTAGCTACATTACCACTTGTTCCTTTGGGTCAATTTTGTGAGCAACAGGCAATAAGTCTTTGTCAGGCAGGCCCTACCACGTGCTCGAAACCTCTAATTTCTCCAAATTGTGGAAAAAGAACAAGTGGCGGTCCTGCACTTTCAAGCTATCTGGCAAGTTTGTAATCCTATACTTAGTGCACCAACTATAAAGGGTGTATGTTCCAGACAGGGGCTTTCCCCTTTTCACTTTAAGGGGCATTGATTATGCAGCAATTCACATGGCTAATTAATCCATCTTATGTTGTTTCCTAACTTTACACATTTAGATTAGATAGATATTCATGCATTTTTTAAATATGTGCATGCATACATTTTAGGAGAGGAAGATAGAGATTGAGCCTCAATTTCCTTCATTTTTACCCCTTCATTTCACCAAATACCACCTAACACCTCCGTACATTAATTTCCTAAAACTTCAAGTGCCTACCCATAAATTACCCAAAATATCCCATTCCCTAACGACATTCTCCTGTCCTCACTCTACACCTCCCTCACCTATATAACCACTCCCACCCCTCTCCATGCATCTTGTTGGCACCCACCTTCACCAACATAACTACACCCTCACAGATGCACACACTCACAGCCACTCCTCCAACCAGCCACTCCCTCTACCTCTACTCTCTCCTTCTCTTCCTCTCCATATGTAGTACCCCCTCTCACCAGTTGAGAGAGGCACGCTGTGTGTAGGAGCAAGCTCTCTGTGGTCAGAAACACCACGTTGAGCTCCACCACCACCCATCTCCCTCACGAGCACGTGGGCGTGGTGATTCTCTTTTTTTCTTTTTATTTAGATAGTTTATTTTTATCATTACGCATCGCCATTAGCAAACACTGAGCAACTCCCCTATTTTCACTCTAGCTACTGTTCAAAGGCAATCACGATTCATTTGCTTCACGAGTCACCAGTCGTTCCTTTGCTATCCAATGGCTTCAGGCCACGCACACACTATCAATTGGTTTCACTCCTTCACTCGACTTCCACGCACGCTCGCTTCCACGTGCCCCAGCTAGTTCGTGCCATCACCACCAGTGCCTTTTTTCTCCTTCTGACTGGCTAGGTGAGAAACCCAAACGATCAGAAATTGCAACATCCGATGCTTTTTGCCCCTTGCTACTCACTTGCGCGTGCACATGGGCAATCGGCCATTCCTCACTTAGTTGGTGCCCGTACCCTCTCTCTCCTCACTGCGACCTCCACCAGCCACTCACCTCTCACTCCCTCACGCACTTAGCATGCACACTCACACACACAACCCACCTCAACTCACTCATAGGCACACCTGCAAACACATATACGTACACACACTCGCAAATTTACATACATACATTTATACATATTCGACACACACATATATATAGATATATAGACATATACTTATAGATATACATTTATACATATACATATAGATTTATATATACATATTCACACACATTCCCTCATTCGCACATCCACATATACATAGTCCATTCACAATCCCACACACCTCTTATTACCATGCATTTCATCGTGAGTGGGTACACACCAGTTGTGTACACATCTACAATTCACGTGCACATTAATAATCTCCACACACACTCCCACACGTCAGCTCCACACCGGCATGTGGAACAAAGCTAGTTTAATCACATCTCTTTAGACGACTGTTAACCTAGCACAGTGCTACATTTCATTGAATCTTTGATTGAATCCCCCCCCTTCCCACTATATATATTATATAGGTATACATATATATATTTATATATACATATATATAATATATATACATATCTAAAAATAAGCTAAGTACTTTGCTTCATTTCCTTTCCGCATTTCATTTCTGCATTTCTTTCCTTCATTTTATTATTGTCTTTATTTGTTGATTATGAAAATACTAAAAAAATATATATATATAACAAAAAACATAACTCTTGATCTTGCAGGTACCCGATCTCACGTGTAGCGAGATCATTTTTGGACTTGATTTTGGCATGTAGCCATGGACTCATTTTTGAGGGTGTACCTTAAGGACATGAGTATTACAAAAAAATCTAAGCTAAGAAAAACCCAATAATACATAAGTGAATGGAAATCACCCGTCATTAGGAATCGTGTAGAAATTAGTCAATGCCAAAATTGCCTCCCTGAGTTTGACCCTAGGCCTAAAACTGACAATCTAAAAATTTGATTTAGTCCAGGTAAATAAAATTTGACAAACTGGTGTAGAATCACCTGTAGGTAATTAATTTTACTCTAGCTCTTGTGGAGCATCCCAGGTATGGGACCAGTTGTTAGAGCTTTGGAGAGGGTGAGAAAAGAAAGGAATGGATGAAAATGGAGGGGATGTACGGCTTTTTATAGGCTTTTGGAGGAGGTTAAATCGGTAAAAATATCCAAAAAATTGTGGGCCTTCAATTCATGCCCATGATGCACACTTTCCCACATTTTGTTGGTGCCCATTTGATTTTGCATTGCATGGAATAACGCCCTTGCATGCTCGCTGCATGGATTTGCTAGCTCACGTGAAGAAATCGCATGGAGAAATCACATGGAGAAGGGGCACGCATGGAATTGCACCCCTGCATGGATCAAAATTGGATGGCCGAGAGAGGTTGCGGATGTCTTAACCATTCATGCAACTTCATCCCCCGCTACAAATAATGCATGCATGCATTTCATGCCCATGCATTTCACATCCATGCAACGCATCCCGTGCACTTCACTCCTACTCTTTTCACACATGGAATTCATGCCCATGCAATTCATGCATGGAATGGATCCCATGCAAGGTTCTTTGTACGTGGATGTCCATGTTACCATACAAATCCCATGCAAGGCAAAGTGGAATTGGAAGAGGAATTGGGGGTCCACAAGATTCGAACTCTTGACTAATGCTCTACGACTCCTGGATTGTCAAGTGGATGAATTAATGGTCCAACGCTCAAGGTCATTGGATCTTCATCCAACGATGGAAAGGGAAGGCCATCCATGGGTGAGGGGAGGTTGTAGTTGGTCCATGGGTGGCCCGGATGATGCCATGTGGTGTGATCTAGGCCGTCCATCTTCTTTTGCTCATAGGTGGTACCATAGATGTCAGACTGGACCGATTCTCGCACCTTTGGGCTATGATCGTCGATTTGAACCCATCCATGCAATTGGATTCTTCATCTGAGGTTCACATTTTAACCACCTTGCCCCTTGACCTCTGATCTTCGTCGAACTGCATCTAATGCTACGGAGGTCCGATTAGGGAGATCTTGAAGGCGTTGGACTCTGATCATTTCCCTGATAAGATCCATATGGTTGGATCTTCAATTTGAGGCCTCAAAATGATATCATCCTGTCCCTTGGCCATAATAATAGGCAAATTACTATACAATTTGTACAAATTAATCTAAATGCATGATGATGCATGGTATGAAACATTTATAATGCATGATGCTTCTATGACCTAGGAACATGCATAAATGGACATTTTAGGCCAATTAAATATGTGCACATCAGTAATCGCTTCCACTATATACATTTTGACGCTAATTTCACCTAATTAACCCTACTCACATTTCATCACAAGTTTTCTGGCACTGTTGCTGGGGAGGCTCCATTTGGATTTGATTTCTACTATTTTCCTCTAGGTTTATCACTTCTCTCACCCATCTCTTCATGGGTGTTCTTGTTTGTTTTTGTGCAGGTGAACTTGTTGCGAGGAGGAGACACACAGAGGAGGTCATAGACATAGGCGAGTGCAAGGCAAGAGCAAGGGTGTGAAGTCACTGGTATCACTTGAACCTTCATACACGTTATTGAGGTAGGTGTCCTTGTGATTGCACAGCAATCATAGGACCTAATCTACCTGAATTAAGTTAGATTTTAGCTTAACTTAGGGACAATGCATGCGGATCATAGATGATAGATCAGATCATACGGATCTGATCAAGACGACGACAAGAGTCCAATGCTTCCGAAGTCGTCTTGATCAGACTTCCGTAGCACCACATTCAACCTGTAGAAGATCAGAGGCCAATGAGCAAGATAGTAGAGATCCAAACCTCAGATGTCAAATCTGAGTGCACGGATGGATCCGGATCAACAATCATAATCTAATGACGCAAAAATCGGCTCAATTGGAGCCCTGTGGCATCAACTACAAAGGTGGGAAGATGAACGATCAGGACGGTGCCACGTGGCACCATCCCAGCAGCCCATCACCATGCCCCAACTACTGAAGGAAAAACGTAGGCCGTTGGATCATCATTCAATGGCCACGAAGGAGCCACATCACCCTCTCTATGCGCCCCTAATCAGACAAGAACTCATCTCAGCCATTGGATCTTCATCCAACGGCTGAGAGCGACTGAACTTGAATTCCAAACTATGACACAAACGCACCCGTAACACATTGGTCATTGCCCTCGCATGAGAGCCATCGGCGTGCATTCGACTCACGCTAAGCGCCAAATCAGAGAGGCGACAGCGCTGGAGCGAAATTGAGTCGTTAGATCAGATTGGACGGTGCAGAGATAGCTGCATGGTGTAATGTGGTGTGAGCGATGTGGCGATGCAGATGAACGAGCAATCCAATGCCCAACCTAACGCCCCGATACACACACAGACGAGGTGATAGCACAATGAGTTCAAGTCGTCAGATCGTGAGATCAGATGACTGAACTTGAAAACCTACATCCGCACATAAGGAAGGGTGGAGACGGCAGATCCAGTGGTTGCATGATTGCATAGCAATCATGCAACCTAAATCACCTGAATTAAGCTAAATTCTAGCATAACTTAGGAATAATGCATTCATAGGCATCGTAATTTGCACAGTAGTTAGTTTATTAGTCATATAGATAATAGCATCATTTTATGACCTAAAAGGGAGATGATTTTAATCGCAGATAATTCGAAGCCATGGATGTCAAATCAGATCGAATAGATCTGATCAGAATGACGACAGGAGTCCAAGAGTTATGAAATCGTCCCGATCAGACAACCAGAGCATCATGTGCAGTCCATAGAAGAATGGAGATCATGGAGCCAAAGGACAAAGATCTGAGCCTCAGATGAAGAATCCAACCACACGAATGAATAAAGATCGATGATCGCAGTCCAGCAGTGCAAAAATCAACTTGATCGGAGGTCTGCAGCACCAGATACAAAGAAAAGAAGATAGGCGATCATGATGGTGCCACAAGGTGCCATCACAGCCACTCCCTCACCACCGCCCCATCTAGGAAGTCCGCACTGCACACGGTGGGCCGTTGGATCTCCATCCAACGGTCACGAGCGTGCCACGTCGCCCACCCAGATTGGATAAGCATAAATATAAATAAACAAGTATATATAACAAAAGGTTTGCATAGCGCATTGGCTTACGCACATGCGAAAGTGGGTGATGCGCATTCGAGCCATGCACTGTGCGAAATTGAAGAGGCATTGGCTGTGCGAGAGCATGCAGGTGCAATTGCGTGATTATAAGGCCACATGGTGAGATGAGAGCAAGCCGGGAGCAGAAGCGCGATCTCACCCGCTTGTTTCAACGCTAAGGCAGCGACGCTCGTTATGATCAGACGGCTGACGTTTAGGTGGGCACCAGAGCGAATTCGAGCGTTTTAGGAGCAAATGAAGGTATTTTGAGGCCAAATCAGAGACATTTATCTCCTGATCAACGGATTTGATCAAATAAGAGTTGTTGGATGATTTTAAGGTCAAAATACCCTTTTTTTCTCCATCAAAACTATAAAAGAAGACCCAGGCCCCCTAGTTGAAGCATCTCTCTCTCCCATCAACTCCAGATCCCTTCTACTTACTTCTCTACAGTTCTCCATCCCTCTGCAACTTCGTCCCGGTGCTTTGGATCTGAGGTGCTACCGCACCTCGCACAAGCATCCTACAAGCGATGTCGTCTCTCTGCACTTTCTATCTCTCTCTATCTCCCTCCTATCTATCTACTCTCTCTTTTGCTTTAGCATAGTATTTTCTACTTTGAAAATTGTTTATGAATGCAATAAAATTATGATATTCTAAATGCTTGATATTTGCTCTTTATATTTATATACATATATAAATACCTATTAGAACTAGTTTTTTGAAAAGCTTCCGTTAAAAATTGAGATTGCCTCCCTGCGAACGACTCAATACTCATCGGAGTTTTATAAATTTATTTGTCAATGTGTTTTCATGCTATACTGCAGCAAAATAACTTTCAAAACGTAAATTACATGTCGAACAAGTTGGCCCCATTGTCGGGGAGACAACAGAAATTTTTAAAGCATTCTTTGATGCGTATTTGAGATTTCTAACTCGCTACATCTTTCAGTTATTTCATGTGTGCAGGAAACGAAGAAATCTGAACCAAACACGACAGCGGAGAAAGTGCGGGTTTGAACCTCAGGTAAGTACCCGTAGTTTAGATAAGTTAGATTTAGTTTTGCTTAAACCCTAGGATTAGTTAGAATTTGTTTGCAAAATACAAAAAAATATAAAAAAAATATTTCTCTTGGTTTTGAGCTGAAATAAAACTTTATCTTAAAAATTCAATTTACAAAGATCCGTACGTCCAAAAATTCTCAATTTTTTACTGCATTTAGATTTCAAAGTTAAAAATAACATATACAAAATTTTCTCAAATTGGAGTTACAAAAAAGTTTTAAAAATTCATGCACTAATCTATTATCAATTCGGTTATTATTCCTAATTTTTCAGAGTTCAAAATATCATAAGAATTTTTATACAACTTTGATTTAAGTGAAATTTATGGCACTGAATTTATGAGAAAGTCAAAAATTTTATAAAAATCTAAGAAAAATATTTATTTCTCATTTGATTGCATGAATTATCTAATCATGAACTGGGGGTCAAAACAGACTATAAAACCCCCAGTACAGTTTAAATCTGAATAAAAATAAAAAATGTGCATTAAAATTCTTGAAAAATATTTTGTGAGTGCCTAGTTAGTGGTGAAATAAGGACCAATTGATTTCATTGCTTGGGTCACACCACTCATCATTTTGGACCTAAAAGAATCATTTAGAACTATCTATGCTTAGGGTTTCATGCTAAGGATAGAGCACACTTGCATTTTCATACTTAAAGGAAACCTATCAAATAAATTAAGATTTGCAAAACTCTTTGTGTGCCTCATCAGAACCTTGATTGAAATTATTTAATCAAGTGAACCCTAAAATTCATTAACATCAGCATTTAAATCTTAAAAGATACTTCATCATAAGAAATTGCTTGTGAACCTTGTTTGCTTGAGCACTTCACACATTTCAAAATCAATTTTAAGGGCAAACACCCCTTAACGGCCATTATATTCCAAAAGCACATCAAACCCAAACCTAAAATTGAGTAGATGTGCCCTAAGTAGGACTAATAGACTTGGGGCCTTGAAATTAGATTGGGCTAAGGTCAGGGTCTTATCTACTTGGACCCACTGGTGACAAGAACGGTCGGTGCAGTAACTGCGTTAACCTTTAGTGGTGTCCCACAGTGCGAGGTGTCCTAAAGGGTCCCACCCTTCTGGCCAGCGAAGTAATTCAAGGGTTGATCTAACCCAGTCGTGTTTGTGGGAGCCAAGATCAGGTCTAATTAGGGTTGACACTCTAAGGAACAATTTGATTGCTTGCATTAAGCATGTGGGGTTTCTCTCATCTGTCTTCTATGTCTCATCTATAGACATTCTTCTGGTGAATGCAAGGTAGAAGATCTCAAAATCCTAATTTGCTACCACCATTAGAAAGAAATCCTAGGAGAAGACATATTTATCCAAGATCCGAATCTAAACCCTCTGCAATGGCTAGTCATCACGAGGAAGAAGAGATCGATGAACAAAATCTGGATCCTATGACTCTCTTACAAAGGTAGATCACTAAACAGGGCTAGCATCATGACCGACAGATGGAAGTCATAGTGTAGGCCATCACTCGACTCCAAAACGGAAGGGCAGACCGGCCCCTTCATGACTTTTATAACCCTCTTAATGCCCAACCTGAACCCTTTGTTAGGGTACCTCACGATGAGGAAGATTTTGAACTCAAACCTCATATCATTAACTTGATTCCCGACTTCCTTGGCCGTGAGTTAGATGACCCCTTCCACCACCTTGAAGAGCTACTACACATAGGAAGAACTTTTGGCCCTAGGAACATGAATGAAGGTACCCTAATGATGAAAATGTTCCCATTATCCTTGAAAGATAGAGCTACACATTGGTTGAGGGCAATTGGTAGACCAATCCTAACTTGGGAAGACCCGAGAAGCACATTCCTAAAGAAATTCTTCCCCATAGGAAAAACTAATGCCCTTAAATGTACCATAACAACCTTTAAGCAGAACCTCGAGGAACAACTACATGAGGCTTGGGAGAGGTTTAATGATTTAGCTAGGAAATGCCCTCATCATGGGATTCCAAAGTGGCACTTGGCCCATATTTTCTATTATGGGTTGAGTGATAATCTGAAGAATTTTGTTAATGCGACATGTAGGGGCAATTTTCAAAGTCAAGATGCTGAGGGAGCCTTTCAATTGTTTGAGAATATGAGTGAAAATTCCCTCAACTATGCCTCAATGTCCACCTTTAACAGAGCTAATCAACTAAGGAGTAGAGTTTATGAAGTTAACAATAATTCAAACTTGGTTGATTTAGAACTAATTGCACAACAATTAGATAAGGTGGAACTCGTGAGAAAGAATGTGGAGAATTTGGATAAGAAACTAGATAACCTTCTAAAGGGCGGGAATTCCTTAGGTACAAAGTCCAAATTAAATCCTATTCCTACCCAAGGAGTGCCTATATTAACCCACATCCAATTCCCCAACCCACTAGGTTAGGAATCAGTGCACAACATTAATGACCTAACAATGGCTCCACCTATGAGCCAACTGTGCTTGGACCCATCTCTTTCTAGGTACCAAGGAGGGACCTTGATGCCCTTGAATTCTAAACTAGGCAGCCCGATGCCTAGCTATCCTGAGGATGTGAATGCACTCCAGGGTTACACTAGAAATGAGCCTTATTCCAACACTTACAACCCGGGATGGCGCAACCATCGTAACTTTGCTTGGTTAAGTCAGAAACCCGCCCAAGGTCCTAACTTGACTAAACTAAACACTTATGGGCAACCTAGTAGGTACATACAACCACGCACGTACCAGCCACAACCTACTCAGGGAAACCAACCCACTGATTTGAGCCTGGTCCTCAAAGAAATGAAAGAGATGAATAAGAGACATAAGGAAGAAATGAATCAATTGAGGACAAAATTGATGGGATGACTGGACCAGCTAGTAGATGCTAGACAACACGGGATGCTACCATCCCAACCCATCCCAAACCCAAGAAATTTCAATAGGGTTAATTAGCACAACACACAGGAGCAACAAGCACACCTAATTCAGCCTGCTCCCCAGCACCCACCAGGTTTTGTTAACCCTAACCCAACCTAAGCTCAACCCATTTTACAAAACCCACCTTACCCTTCTAACCATAATTTACATGCTTGTGCTATCACTTTGAGAAGTAGGAAACAAATCCAAGATCCTTCTACATCAAAATCTTTCCAAGATCTTGAGGAGCTTGAATCTGACCTGGGAAACCAAACTAATTTAGAAAACAAGACTCAGGATTTGAATACTCATGATTTTTCTCAAGCACCTTTTCCTGAAGTGTTGATCAAACCCAGGGAAAAGAAAACTGATCAACCTAAGGAGTGGGTTGAGATTCTTAAGCAAGTCCAAGTAAATATACCACTCCTTGAGGCTATTGAGAACATCCCGTCCTGTGCGAAATTTCTGAAGGAAATATGCACACCAAAATGCCAAGCCAAATCATCAAAAAGGGTAGTGATTTCTGAACAAGCCAGTGCCATCATCCTAAACAAGCTCCCTCCTAAAAAGAAAGATCCAGGGACCCCCTTAATTTCATGTGAAATAGATGGATTCATCTTGGATTGAGCCCTACTGGACCTTGGTGCCTCCATCAACTTAATCCCCACAGAATTATATGAAGAATTGAATTTAGGCCCCTTGCAACACACTGATGTGACCCTTTAGCTTGCTGATAGATCAACCAAAATCTGAAGGGCCTTCTACAAAATGTGATTATAAAAGTGAGGGATTTTGAGTACTGTGTGGACTTCCTTGTTCTAGATATGGAGGCATCAGAAAACCTAAACCACACCCCAATAATCTTAGGGAGACCTTTCTTAGCCACGGCCAAGGCCCTAATCAACTGTGAGACGGGGATTATGCACATCACCTCTGGAAGGAAAATTGTCAACTCAATATCTTTAGAACTTCCCAAAAGAATAAGGTGAATTGAGGTTTTAGGAACAATTGAAAAAGTGTTGTCAATCCATACTAAAGATGATCCAAATCCTACCAAAGCTCAAGACTAGCACGAAGGGAATGAAGGGGATGTACTTGAGGATAATTCTGATCTACCATCTCCCATGGAAAATCAAATTGAACAGGACATTAGTGAGATTGAGAAACTCCTGGGAGTAACTTATGATGAATTAGATGATAATATAAAGAATCCTCAATACATCCACCCTGAAATTCAAGAACTTTTGAATTTTGAGGGAGTTCAAGAAAATGGACAATCTAAGGACATGAACCAGGAAGTAACCCTAGAAGAAGAAGTTCAACACATAATGGACTGGGGAAGAACTTATAAGCCAACTGGTTCAAGTAAATGGCTTGACTCAAAAGAAGTGACTTTGGATGAGGAAGAGGAAATTTCTGATGAAGATATTGATGAATTCCACACAACTCTACCCTTATCTTCATATGACCCAGAGCCTGGAGAACTCATGATTTTCGATACCAACTACCATTATGAAGATCCTTATGATTTTGATTCGAAACCAGATCTAAATCTCAATCATGATCTCGATCTAGACCCTCTACCACCTCTTCTTGATCTATGGAACTGGATTAACGAACATGCTCTGCATCTTCAACCTCATCCACCTGACCCAATTTCATATTCCAAATCAGAAAGACTCTTTGGAATAGGGCTGCATCATCAACTGGTCCGCATTTGTGGATCACTGATTCTGGGACCAAATGATCATATCACTCTACTAATCTTAAATTCTCCTGCAACTGTTATTACTTCTCTTAACCTACAGTATTGAACTGCATATTTTTGGGTTTAAGTCTGGCAAATGACGTTAAACTTAGTGCTGGCTGGGAGGCAACCCAGTATTCATTACAGGTAGCTCTGCATCTTCTGCATCCATGCTGACCTAGATTAACAAGCCTAGTCAAGTGATATCCCCTCCTCTTGCTTATTATATTTTGATTTTCATGCATACATTTCAATGAGGACATTATAATGAATAGGCATGGGGGGGTGGACATTGCATGTCTTATCTTTATGTCTGAAAAAAAAAATGCATTTAGGCATAAAGAATTTTTATTAAGGTTTTATTAGGGATTTATTCTTAAGTTGATTCATGAGTTTAGAATCCAGTATAATTTCACACTTACACGTAGAATTTGCAATGGATCCTCTGTGAAGACTGATAAACATCTTTAGTTTGTCGAGAAGAAGCAGTGCTTCTTCTTCTAAACCCTTGGACAGTAATTAGGGAGTCAGGCAAACTATCTTCTAACAGATCCACCAAATAAGTGTGAGGTAAGAGTAGAAAGTCTATGGTTCTCTAAGGCTAGTATGAGGAATCTTAAACTTCGGATAATGAGATAATGATACTTGGGTTAGGCATAGTTTTCGCTCTCAGTTTCTACGTACAAGTTCTTAGTGCGAATCTTTTGAGAGCCACCAAATAAGGCAAATACGCAGACAGCGGGTTCTGATAAAACTAGGACTGAGGTGGATGGTCACGACCATCCTTTACGGAATCCTCAGCTGAAGAAGGGTATTAATGTCAAGGTCAGAAATACACTATCCTATCCATTCCTTTCTCGGTGCCAAGAATAGGCACTTCCACCGAATAAGCCACCCGATATCCTCTTGAACATCCCCCAATCCCGAATAATGCCTTGTGAATAAGAGTCGTATGTGTTACTGTGCTGCATTAGTAGATGTCTAAAAAAAATGGAAAAAATAAGAGGTATATATGTCTATGCATATAGAAAAAATATATATATACAAGAAAAAAGAAGTAGAAAACAAAGAAAAAAGCAAAAAAAAAAATAGTTCATAAGTGTTCTTAGAGTTTATTTCAAGTGTAATGAGGCAAAAACACCTATCACCCTCACGATCCACTAAATACAGCCTTGACCTACTTTTCTGTATTTCTGGCCACCTGAATATGAGCTGAAGAATTCTGACTTAGTCATAGAGTTACCAGAACCTAATCAAACTGTTAGTGCCAGGAGAGACCACCAAATATACTGATAAATCTGGTGAGATTGCAAGCTCAAAAACAAAGAAAAGAAAAAGAAAAAGAAAAAAGAAGAGAAAGAAAGAGAGAACGAGTACAAAGGAACTAAAGAGAGCATAGTTTCTCTCCTCTCTCTGAGTTGAATTATTTAATAATCTGGAAATCTAGGTTCTAAAGCACTAGTCTATATGTAGCACCAGATGAGTGTGAGCCACCAAAAATAAATCCACTTGACTCAAAAATCTTCTAGTTAACCTAAAAGCCATGGCTGAACATACAGGTTACCTTATAACCCTGAGGGGAGAAGTCTACCAATCCCAATAGTTTTTTACTAAGGGTCAAGTACAAGCTTTAGATGTGGATTGACTTTTCACTTGGATCTATTGCATAGGCTACAACAAAACATAATCACGATCATCTGGATTACTAAAACTTCAGATAAAAACAAAAGACATAAATCTCTAGTCAAACTCTTGATAAAAATTACACATGTAGGACCACTTTGCATTTAGTCATGCATTTGCTAGGGACTAGCAAGATTTAGGTATGGGGGTGTGATTGCACAACAATCATGCAACCTAAATCATCATAATTAAGCTAAATTCTAGCATAACTTAGGAATAATGCATTCATAGGCATTGTAATTTGCACAATAGTTAGTTTATTAGTCATATAGATAATGTCGTCATTTTATGACCTAAAAGAGAGATGATTTTAATTTCAAATGATTCGAAGTCGCAGATGTCAGATCAAACTGGACAGATCTGATCAAAACGACGACGGGAGTCCAACGGTTCCGAAATCATCCCGATCAGACAACCAGAGCATCGTGTGTAGTCCATGGAAGAACGGACATCATGGAGCCAAAGGACAAAGATCCGAGCCTCCAATGAAGAATCCAACCACACGAATGGATTCATATCAATGATCACAATCCAACGGTGCAAAAATCAACTCGATCGGAGGTCTACAGCACCAGATACAAAGAAAAGAAGATGGACGGCCATGATGGTGCCACGTGGCTCCATCATAGCTGCTCCCTCACCACTGCCCCATCTAGGAAGGCTGCACTGTGGGCCGTCGAATCTCCATCCAACGGACACGAGCACGCCATGTCTCTCACCCAGACTGGATAAGCATAAATACAAATAAACAAGTTTATATAACAAAAGGTTTGTGTAGCGCATTGGCTCGCGTGCACATGCGGAAGCGAGTGACGCGCGTTAGAGCCATGCGATGCATGAAATTGAAGCAGCGTTGGCTGTGTGGGCATGCGTGGAAGCAATTGCGTGATTGTAAGGCCATGTGGCGCGATGAGAGCGAGTCGCTGGTGGACGCGCGGTCTCACACGCTTGCTTTGACTCTGAGGCAGCGACGCTCATTACGATCAAACGGCTGACGTTGAGGCAGGTTTTGAAAGCAAGAGGTGAGCAAAGAAGATAAGTGCGCACGTGAGGAGGAATCAGAGCCGCGCGATAGAAGATTGACGACGCAGCGGCTACCATGTGTCGCCACCAAAGCGAATCAGAGCGTTTTAGGTGCAAATGAAGGTATTTTGAGGCCAAATCAGAGCTGTTGATCTCCTGATCGATAGATCTAATCAAATAAGAGTTGTTGGATGGTTTTAAGACCAAAATACCCTTTGTTCCCTCCATCAAAACTATAAAAGAAGACCCAGGGCCCCTCAGTTGAAGCATCACTCTCTCCCATCAACTCCAGATCCCTTCTATAGTCTTCTCTGCAACTCTCCGTCCCTTTGCAACTTCGTCCTGGAGCTCTAGATCTGAGGTGTTGCTACACCTCGCACAAGCATCCTACAAGCGACGTCGTTTCTCTGCACTTTCTATCTCTCTCTCTATCTCCCTCCTTCTATCTATCTACTCTCTCTCTCTCTTTAGGATAATACTTTCTACTTTGAAAACTGTTTATGAATGCAATAAAATTCTGATATTCTGAATGCTTGATATCTACTCTTTATATATATACATATATAAATACCTGTTAGAACTAGTTTTCTGAAAAGCTTCCATTAAAAATTGAGATTGCCTCCCTGCGAATGGCCCGGTACTCATCGGAGTTTTATAAATTTATTTGTCGACGTGTTTTCGCGTTATACTCAACTAAATAACTTTCAAAATGTGAATTATGCGTCGAACACTGCACGTGTGCCACATGTCGCCATCTGGTGTGATGCGTGGGTTGTTGGCACGATGAAGGCTATTTTAAGGTGCGAATTGGCTCGTTGATCTCCCGATCGATAGATCTGATCACACCTAAGTTGTTGCATGAGTTGGGAGGCCTAAATACCTACTTTTCCCCCTCATTAAAGCTATAACAAGAGCCCCAGGGTCCCCAATTGAGAGACAACCTCCACCAGACACATCTCCAATCTCTCTCTCTGCAACTTCTCTCAAGTCTTCTTTCTGATGCTCTGGATCTGAAGTGCTGCCGCACTTCTCACAAGCATCCCACAAGCAGTGCCATCCTTCATCTATTCTTCCTCTTTCTCTACTCTTTAGCATATTTGTTTATTTCCTATTGTAAGGACTATTTGCAAGTAGCAATAAAACTCTGATTCTATGAATATCTTGTCTCTATTTTCATTCTTTCATTAGGATAGATTAGTTAGCATGAAAAGCTTTTAAAATCATGTTTTGCCTCCCTGCGAACGACTCAGGACTCACCAATTCTGATTTATAACTTTATTTGTTTTAACATGATTCACACTACAACGATAGAAATAATATTTTACGCGTTTCATAGTGAATAAGTTGGCGCCATTGCCAGGGAGGCAAGGGAAATTTTTAAAGCTCTTCTTCCTAGTGCTTATTTGAGATTTCTAATCTGCTTTTTTTTTGTTAATTTCGAGTGTGTAGGAAACGCAAAAATTCAAGAAGAAACACAACAACAGAAAAATTGTCGGTTTCTAATCTCAGGTAAGTACTCGTATCTTAGAATTGGTTAGAATTTTCTTTCGAAAAAAAAATTTAAAAAAAAAAGTGTTTTGCTTGAACCATAGGATTAGCATTTGCTTGCTTTCAAAAAAAAAAATCTCTTGTTGGTGGGAATCAACAAAACCACCTCCTTTATTTTCGGGTTGAAACAAACTCTCATCTTAAAAATTCAATTCCTAAAAATTCAAACCTTTAAAAATTCTAAAATTTCTTCTAGACATGGGTCTTGAAATCAGTAACAACATATCCAAATTTTGCATCATTATGAGTTACATAAAAATTTTAAAAATTTATGAACTGAATTGCTATCAAATCTATTATTATTCCTGATTTTTTAGAGTTTAAAATATCATAGGAATTTTTATACAACTTCGATTGACTTGAAATTTGTGGTACTAAATTCTTGTGAAAATCAAGAATTTAGGAAAAATATGAAAAAAATATTTTCTACACGTTTGATTGCACATACTATTCAACACTAATTAGGGGTCAAAACAGACTACAAAATCCATAGTACACTTTAAACCTAGAAAAAATAGAAAACATTTATTAAAATTCTTCAAAAAAATATTTTTTGAGTGCATACCTAGTGGTGCAACAAGACAAATTGATTGCATTTTTTAGGTCGTAGCACATTCCTGGATTTGTACTTAAACTCGATCATTTAGCATTATCTGCTCTTAGGGTTTCATAGTAAGGTAGAGTACACTTTCATTTCCATACTCAAAAGAAATCTATCAAACAATTAGTACTTACAAAACCTCTTGTATGCCTCATCAAAATCATTGCTTGAAGATATTTACTCAAGTAAACCCTAAAATTCACTAATACAATCAATTGAACCTTAAAATTCACTCCATCATAAAAAATTGCTTGTGAATCCCTTGCCTATGCACTTCACACTTCTGAAATCAATTTTAAGAGCAACATTCTCCTAATACCCATCATATTCCAAAAGAACCTCAAGCCTAAGCCTAAAATTGAGTAGACGTGCCCTAGGTAGGACTAATTTTCTTGGTGACTTGAAATTTGATTGGTCTAAAGTCAAGACCTTGTCTACTTAGACCCACTGGTGACAAAAAAGGTCAGTACAGTAACTGCATTAACCCTTAGTGGTGTTCCACCGTATGGGGTGTCCTAGGGGGTCCTACCCTTCTAACCAGCCAAGTAATTCAAGGGTTGATATAACCTAGTCATATTTTGGGAAGTCAGGATTAGGTCTAATTAGGGCTTACACTCTAAGGATTAGCTTGATTGTTTGTACTGTGAGGGTGGGAATTCTCTCATCTGTCTTCTGGAATATTAACTTTCTCATCTATTAACTTTCTTCTGGTACATGGATTCTAGAAAGTCTCTGAACCCTGATTTGGTACCACCTTTAGAGAGTAATCTAAGGAGAAGACTCGATTTTTCTGTGTCTGAATCCTTTCCCATGGGTAATTACCATGGGGAAGAACTAATTGAGGAGAACTTGGACCCTTACTCTTTTGCTCCCCACTATTCCTCTTTTTCTCCCTATCCCAACCCATCCCTTACTCCAACTTCTTCAGGAGGGAGAACCTTCCTCAACACTCGAGACTTGATTCCCTTGCCTACACCTCATATTCCTCAGGTATATCCATGCCTACCTCATCCTTACAGAATTCCACACAAATTTCTTGATATCAAGGATCTCTACAATCTTAAGAGACACTCCCCATATGGGACCAACACCTTATCGGCATGACTAACTATCAGAGTCCCAATACCTAGAATATCAATCCTATCCTTGAAATCACTTTGCAAATTATCCCAATTCCACTCTTCCCACTCCACCCTCTTATTAGGATAACCCTACACCACCCAGCCAAGGATATGATTCTTACCCTAGGTATTCAAATGATAGATGTTATGATTTGACTGAGGCTAGAAATCTTGGAAAGTAATATCCTCAACTCACTCAAACCCCTGACCATGGTGGTGATCTTGAGATTACCCAATTACTCCAAGTAATCTAATCTAGGAGATGAGAGAAGCTAATAAAAGAAATACAAATAACCTGACCAAAGAGCTCAATAAAATCCAAGAAACACAACGTCATAGACCTGGTCAGAGTGTGCCACAAGTTAGTGGCAAGCCACTTAAGGTTGAGGATCCAACCTTAAGTATGACATCTTATCAAATCCCAACCTCTACATACACCGATCCCACCCACCAGCCCTGTGATTATCCAGAACAGATCCTACCTAGACCTACATCCAAACTAATTGATAATTCTAATATCCCAAAGACTGACTTTGAGGAGAAAGACTTACTTGAGGATCTAAATCTTGATTCGGAGCCTGAATTACAATCCTTTATGTCAAAAGACACACAATTGGACCACGCGGATGATTTGGATACCTCAAAAAATTTGGGAGAATCAAAACAAGATTATGAAGAGCCCCATCAAGAAGATAGAAGGATTGGGGACAGTGACACTCCCAACCAGGCATGATTGGATGGTCTAATATGATTTTGTCTGAGGATTACCATAATCAGATGTGCTTAGATGATTCAATATCTGGATTCAACGATACTAATTATTCTGAGATATTCCATATAGAAGTTGAATTTTCCTTCACTTCTATATCAACTAATTCACACCCTTCTCTTCCCATCCACCAAAGTCTTGAGGAAAACCCTGACTCTTATCCCCAGCATCTCAAGATTGAACAAAATAGACAATCCCCTTATGAAAAAGATGTTTAAGAGATTGCAGAATTATTGAGGATGACTTGTGATGATTTATCCGAGGAAGCAAAGAATTTAGCTGAATCATGGAATTTTGAGGAACTTGAGTTGTTTGATGAGAAATAAGAAGACATTCCCTCAGAAGATGTAGTTCAAGAGAAAGACATCTGGGAACAAATTTATAATCCTAGTCAGAAATTCACAAAACAAAAAGGATTTGAGGCCTTGGTTAATCTAGATTCTGATCTTACTCCTCCCGAGGGATTGATTATAAGGAATAGTGAATTTTTGCTCATTACATTTGAGGATTTGCATCATGAATTAAGACAAGATTTGGGTGACTCATATGAGATTTTTTATCACCCTAAGAATGAGCATGAGGATTTTGACATCCAACATGACTTGGGTGAATCTAGAACTATTGAGATGGACCACTGGATTTTATTTGACTCACCTACTCTGCATCCATCTACACTTGACTTGACTTACGAAGTGGTTCCTTATACCATTTCAGACTACACCACTCGAGTCCCTCCTTTCATTTCCCATCACTTTCAAGACCCATATGATTTATTCTTGACTGACCACTCTTTATCCACCTCATCTTCATTACTTATGCACCACCTCTTAGGGTTGCCACTATCTACTTTCCACTCTAGCACCTGCACTTATTTTTCTCTCTTTTGTAGCACTTGGCTACAAATAATTCTAAGACTATTTATTTTATTTTTCTAACCTTTTGGGCTTGGTATTCATCATCAGTTGGTTCGCATTTGAGGATCACTGATTCTTGGGTCGCATGATCATATCTTCATATTATCTTAACTCAACTGTTCGCACTGCGAGATCGATGTTTAAAAGTGGCACATTGTAGTATAGTTGAAATCGCTTTGAAAATAAATACAATTTTTATTATTCAAAAAAGTTCCGAGGTCAAACACAAGGAGCAAATGGAATTCATACACTAATCTGAAGAATTAATGCAAATTGAACACAAAATATTACTCAAAAACTAACTAGGAATGTAGAGCATATGAGTATATGGAAAGTAAAAAGAATTTTAGACAAAATAATGGTGATTTGAATCACCAATTATAGAATAATTACTCAAATGTACTAAAGAAGGGAATATGAATTCAGACGTATGATTTTGCAATCAGACGTCTTAAATGACTTTAGCTACAGTCCTTCTTTCTTCTTGTGTCTGCGTGCTTCTTCCTTCTTTTCTTTCTCTGATTCTTCCTTTCTCTGCTTTCTCTTCCTCTCTTCTTCTTCTTCTTCTTCTTTAGGCTTTCTTCTTTCTTCTGCCTTAAGCCCTGTGGTCCTCCTCTTCTTCCTCGCTTCTTCCTTCTCTGGCTCTCTCCTCTCAGAATCCAACTAAGTGTTGTAGCGAATTTTCTTAGAGCAAAAACCCCCCTTCCCCCACGCAACTCTCCTCTCTCTTTCTCTCTTTCTATTTTAGTCTCGCTCTCCCAGAGCCACAGCCGGTCAGGTAATCGAACCTAATGCATACTCGGGTCCAGGCTCACCGGCGTGCGGTGGTGAGCGAGGAGTGTAGGTCAGGAGGGTAGTCGGGCTGGCCAGGTCCGTGGGTGAGGTGTCACGGACGAGTCTAGGTGAAGGGGGAGGAGGACCTCACCCTCAGTGTTTGGAGGCAAATAGCTGGTGGAACAAAATCAACTTATGCGACTGTGGGCGTCTCTTCGTATCCGAGGTGGGACTAAATGTCCCACCTTTCTTCTGTGCACTGTAGCAACAGGGTGCTTGGCCAATTAGGCGAGGCTATAGCTACTAAAGCCCTTGCTTGAAGACTTGGACTTCTGCAGGCTTCGATTGCGCATAGCTTGGAGGTATCCCTTGGAGCGTAGAAAGACCTGAAGCAGCTTGAAGCTTCGTTGAAGCTCAGCAGCAATGGCGGCTCTAACCTGCTACCTGAAATCAAGAAAAGAGGCCTTATGGTCATGTTAGAATACTCAGTAGGATCGTCGTGGCATGGTGAATGTAGTGCTGGTCGTGGCGTGGAGCGTGAGTGGCCATGGTGGCTGGACGGTGACGGGATCGGTCGGTGACAGTGGGTTAGTTCGGGGGGGTGTTTAGGTGGACAATGGAGCGACTGGAGTGAGGGGAAATGAGAGGGAAGGTGCAGTGGAGTTTGTAGGGTAGTCGATGTGGTGGATGGAGGTGCGTAGCGGTGGGAACACCTCACCATAGGAGTCGCCGGAGATGGAGGAGGTGACGGTGTTCAGTAGCGTTGGTGGTCGATTTTGGGAAATAGAGAGAGGGGAAGAAAGTAAGCGAGAGAGAGAACTTAAAAATCTACTTCTAAGGATGAAAAGGGACAGAGATCCCACGTCGATGTGGTTACCGGACGTGGGGAAGATGAACCTCCGTAGGAGAGGCGGCGGTGAAGATGGGGAAGGAACGACAACAGCTGGTATTGCTCGACGCGGAGGATGGTGGTGAAGGTGAATCCCCCGCAGGTATGGCAGCCGAACAACGAAGAAGCTAGGGAGAGACAGCCGGAGCTTGCGGAGTGTTGCAGCTGGAGGGGAGAGAGAAATAGGGGGGATTCCGATCGAATTCAAGCTGAGGAGAACGGTTGAACCTTGGGCTTCTTTAAATAAGGCTCTGAAGGGTAGCTAGGGTTTGGGAAGCAAGCTTCCCAAGCATGGAAGGTAGCCAGAGATGGGAACTGTTAGGATACCCAAATCTCTCATGTGTTCACATGAGAGATTGAGAAGGAATCAAAGCTCATCAATGGATTCAGGCGGGAGAGAATTTCTCAGAGGATCTTCTTTCCAATTTTGGAAGGGATTCTCCAAGCAATCAAGGAGATACTCCCTGTCAAAGGTCGCCGAAGTAGGTTTCCTCCGCGATAATGGTGGAGGGACCTACTTGTGAAGACGACAAAGAAGCTAGGTGGCTAAATGCAAGGGTTTTTGAAAGTTAGGGGCACAAATGTAATCGACAAGACCATTTTGTAAACTAGCTCAAGGCAAACTCATTTTGGGTCCAAGTTTTGGTACAAACCTAATTTGGACCTAAGGAATCCAATGGTGAAGTTGGAGTTTGATTTTAACCACGTTTGACTGAGTAATTTATGCAAAAACCCAAATTAGGGTAAATATCTGTTTGAGACTCCATTTTAGGTCAAGATGGGTTCTAATGGCCAAATTGAAGGTACTAAACCCTATAGAATATTTTTATATAATTTTTAGAGGGTTTAGGTGAATTTTATCTTGACCATAACCTTGGTTAATTAAGTGGGTCTATTTTCAGGGTTTCAAAGGTCATTTAATTCTCAGAAAACTCACAAATCCTTTTTCTGTCTAATCCAACCCACTTGTTATCCTATTATAACCATTTGGCCTTTATTCAGCCCTTGAGAAAACCTATGGTTGTATTGCATTGGTAAAATTATAGTTTTAACCCTAGTTTCTTATTTTTCCCTCAGAATACTTATATAGTGAGTTATGACCTTCTGGCTGTTATGTAGGAGCATTTATGGACTTAGTTAGGTTAAAATGAGCTAGTTAGGGATCATGATGGTGTTCCCCCCATGCCTAGCTTTTGCTAGTCCCTTAGTAAAATTTCAAGGTATCAACTTTGATTCTAGACCATAAGATCCTTTAATGCTCATAAACTGTGATGTGTGCTTTCTTCTGCAGATTAGGTTAGAATGTCGATAGTAGGCCTAAAGGTACTCAAGTAACAACCAAGATCCGGACCTGACCAGCTCTAGCCTTAGTCAACCGTAAAGGTTTCTAAGGCCCACAGGAACTATCCTAAGGTTCGTTGAACTCTACGGTTAAAGCACTTGTGCTTGTAACATGTTTTAGCCTTGGTTCAGTTTGTAGTGCATTTTTGTTAGAGAGAGATAGAGGAATTTTCTTTATTTTTGGAGAGTTTTCTCTCTCTTTTCTTTTTATTTCTAGCTTCGGATTGGCTTTACAACACGATCTTTATTGGATTCCTAGTCCCCATCATCAATCCTCGAAGGGTCCCTGGAAATCGATGCTTTGAGATAGCACAGCCCATGGAAACCCCCAGAACCCTTGCTTTTGAGATTTTGAGATAATCCCGCCCATGGTGTTCTGTAGCTAAATCCAAACCCTGGCAATTGACATTTTGGGATAATGCCGTCCATGACATCTGAACCAGCACAGGGTGCTTACATGCCCCCAGTAGGATATGTAGAGATCCTATGAGACAAGCACCGAGGAGACGATATGTTATTGTGCATCTTCAAGGGAAATTTCCTACCTCTCTGTGCCGGGAACTCGTCCAAATCAACTTGTGTTGATCAGCCGCTCCTAATCTAGGTGACTTTTTCAGAACAATTTAACCACTTTTACGTGATTTTGATACTTAGGAGCATTGAACCAGACTGTGTGTATTAAGGTGCTTAGGTTACCGAGTCCCGCAAACTAGAGGTCAGTTAACGAGGCCGAATAGTCCCTAAGCCTTAGACCTAATACTTAAGCTTCACATTTTCCCCAACCTCTTGAGGACTATCCAGATCTTTGCGGATACTTGAATTTTTGAGCCTAGGATTACAGCCCAAGAGGCCTAAACTCAGCGTTCCTACTAATCTCTTCTTTGTTTCATTAGCACTTTTTGCCTTTCTTTTTCTTTTGATATGGTCTAGAACTAAGTCAATTCCTTAATTTCTTACTAATGACTACCTATTTTTCTTTTCTTTTCAAATTGTGCTCCTTTTTGACATTTTTAACTTCTCCCCTTTTTCTCCTCAAAATCTGATATGCCATCAAAATTTCCTCTTTTATTTTTTGTGTTCTTTTTCATTTTTTTATTTTTTTGGCATTTTTGGAATATGTGATTTTTTTTTGTGAGAACCTTTCTGAATTTTTGATTTTTGAATGCTTGCACTTTACCACCCCCCATGCCTAAGTTTTGCAATGTACTCATTGTAAACGGAGGGTGTGAAATAGTTTTGGGTTCAGGAATTAGAACAGAAGTATCGGGTGGGCGAACGAGTAGGGAATGATTATTGCAGATGATTTCAAGCTCTGGCACGTGTACCAGAGGTGGGATCGACTGTTCTAAAATTGAACTCAGGGTGCAATAGACATGAAGTACAGAAGGATAATCAGAAGGATCTGGAGTTTTTTTGGAATGACGGGTTGCCTCCAGTTAAGCGCTAAATTCAACGCCTTTAGTCGAGCGGGAAATGGTATGGAGAAGGAGTGGTCAAATCAGATGAGTTTTGCATAATAAGCACCTTGATCAAAAGCCTGGTTGGTCCAACCAGGTGCTTGTTCAGGTCAATAGGCTGATGATGCAGCCCAAACCCAATCAATCTGGTGGGTTGATAAACATAGATCAAGAGATGTGGAACCCACCATATACTTTGGAACTCAAAAGGGCATGGAAGTGTATAGCTAGAGTTTGGCTTAGTCGAATCAGCCTAATTAGAGTAGGGCTCCGTAAAAGAATCAGTGGAGGATGTAGGAACCCTACAGGAGTGATCAGAGAAGGATGGGGTGTGATTTGTAGTCTGATCGATGTCTGAAACCTGATTTGAATGTGGAGGAGAATCATCTGCAGCCAGATCGAGAGGAGAATCAGAGTAGAAATTGAGTCTAGTTGCGTGTCAGGGTAGAGAATGGGTTTGAATAGGTTCTGTAGAGGAGGTGGCATCAATAAGAATTGTGTATGAGGGCTCATCTAAAAAAGAATTAAAGGTGGGTTCACTCAGAGAGTCCTCATAGTAGCCATCAAACTCAAAGGTAAATGCTTGAAGAGTGTTTATAGGATGAAAGAATCGGAGTCAAGAAAAGATTCGAACTCTGGATTGTAGACACTCTTGGCAATTTTCAGTTCTAATTCTTGAGGATCAAAAAGAAATGATTCCATCTCAATGGAACCAAAATTTAAATCAATGATCTCGGGATTAGGGACCTCAGAGTCAGAGTCGATGAATCATGTGTGCTGAGGTTGTAGATTGCCTCGTAGTCATCAGGAAACAATGGTTCTCTGTAATCATAGTAAGATTCAAAATCGTCGAAGAACCTGCGAGAATCAAGTTATGAATTTGATTCGAGATTAGAGGTTCCACCATAACATAAATCAAAAGATGTAGACTCAACAACTTGACTTGGGTCTAGCCTATTTGTAGATTTCGAGCTTAAAAAGGTGTCCCTATTGGGTCTGGGCTCAGGTTTTTGGCTTGTAGGGAAGACCCAATCAAAATCCCACTCTTCCAACTCCTCGGTTTCTATATCGTAGATTGGCGTGACTTCTGAAAAATCAATCTGTATTTCCGAGGATGTTGGAGAGGTACATTCATCAAAAAAAGGGCCCAGAATCATAATCCAAATTCAAACTTTGATTTCCATTATATAGGGCCTTGTAATTATCCCAAGAAGATTTAGATCTAGATTCTAGGCTAAGGATGTAGGTTGAATTACTAGAATCTAGGTCAGAATTGCCTTCGAGACTCTTATCAGAGTAAGGGGCAGGATTTACACCCTCGAGAGGTTCTAATTCAATCTCATTATTACATGAGTCTAGGAATTCTATGCTTTGTGAACTAGGGTTTTGGTTTTCTAGGGTTGGCTCAAAATCGTGTTCTCTTGCAATTGGGACCTCCCAACCTATTTCAAGATATGGCATATCATACTCCATCTGGGTTGGGAATCTACAACAACCTTGTGTCTCAAACCCAGGATTTGGGAAATCATGTTGATCCTTAATATTATTCAAAAAATGTTTTATTAACTGTTTGGGGCATGTATAGGTATTTTTGATCGATAACTTGTTTCAACAATTTCATCATTTCTTCCCATTTTTCAAGATCATCTTGGTGTTTTTCCCAAAGTGCAGAATTTGTCATGCATTGGAGATATTCAAAGTTGTGCAATTTTTCTATCTCGATGTATCCTGTTATGAGAATATCCCGGGTTGATCCATTTGTTGCTTCTGTTAATAATAATTGGGCACAGTTTATGATGAAGGTTGTTGTTGTTGATACATTAACCTAAATGTCTTCAATTGGTTTTGAGGTTGTGTAATCAATCTCATAAAATCTAAGGGCATCCTCAACCATTCTATCTCCCATGGATCTTGGAGATCCAGGTTTCTTTAATGATTTTCCTAAGTAGCCAGGCCGCATTTTTGAATCAGATGGTGGAATCAAGATGTAGAATCAAAATTCAATTTTAGATCAAAATTGATTAGATCTGAAAGAGATTTCCAAGAAAATCTATGTGTGTGCTCTAAATAGAAAGGATGAGGGACTGGATGTGATATTGACCTAATCAAGGCACCCAAAGATTTTTGGATGACTATAGAGGTTCAGGGTGGATGATACCCCTGGATCAGAAAGTCATCCACCAGAGAATTACCTGGGCAGCCAGGAAGGGAGAGTCCTACAAAGACCCCTACACGGTAGAACGCCCCCAAGGGTTACAGGGTTTCCCCCACCCGACCTTCCTTGTCATTGAGGGTCCAGGTAGACTAGAATGGATAACTTGACCTCCTAAGTCTACCAGTTTTATGTCCTAATTTGTGCCTTTGTTTTCACTTGAATTAGTAGTTGATTTGACTTGTGACCTAATTTGGAGGTTGGTTGGCCTACAATGTAGACCAACTTTACCTGACCTACCCTAAAGATGCTAGAATGACTCTAGGTCAAGACCTAGAAATCACCCTGATTTGACTCCCAAGTTATTAGGTCCAAAGATTTTAGGGTTCAAGTGAGTTTAGAGCCTGATTTTAGGATTTTTCTTGCTTAGATCTTTTCAATCAAGGGGTTGGGTTGTTGGTGCTAGAGCACCACGATCATTTGTTTTGATGATAACAAAACACGTGTTATTTAACATTTGCATTTGAAGTCTTAGATTTCAGGTCAATTGCAAATGTAGACGTGACTAGACGGAGTTCGAGCTCGCATCCAGGATGGATTGGAGGAGCTTGATGGAAAACAGAGGAGATTCGCGAGGAGCGATAGATTGAAGAAGGAAGGAGATGAAGAATATGATAGATTTCCTTCTCTTGTACTCCTTGTATTTTTCATTTCTTCTGTTGCTCTTTATTTTTGTTACTTAGATTCATGTTAAAGAGCCTCAAAGTACCATAACAGTAATCCTAGGAACACCGGCACAACCCTAGGATACTTAAGTTTTCTGCAGAAAACTTAGAAAACCAATATAGGGTTCAAACAGAGTTTCCTGACGTCTAATTCCAAAATCAGACGTCTGATAATGTGTTTTAAGACGTCTAACTGTTGATTCAGACGTCTGATAACATTTAGGCTGGACATAGTTAGTTCTGTCTGATGAAATCAGACGTCCAGATCTTAGACCAGACATCTTAGGAGATGTTTGATGACTTTGCCAGACGTCCAATTAGTGGACTGTTGGCTCTCTTACCATACACTCAAGGATATGACCATTAGAGCCTTATCAGACGTCCTTAAGCACTTCTAGACGTCTGATAATTGACCGTTTTGCCTCGACTGACCCGAAAATCTCTTCTCATAGATTTTCTAGCCGTTGCAAATCCATTCCCACGAAAAAGTAGGTTTCCAGACGTCCAGACATAGTGCCAGACGTCCTGTATGTCGTCTGATGGACTTGCACAAGAACCCTGTTTAGATCTGATTCAAGTCAGGAAGGAACCCACACGAAATCAGACGTCTGACCTTGAAATCAGACGTCTTAAAGTGGTCTTCCAGACGTATGATGCCAGAATTAGACATCTGATAACCCTGTCAGTGCAATGATTGTTCCTGATTTCGGGTTGATTCACTTGGGATTTGCACCCAACGGCTATGGAGCCTTTCCTAAGCCATCCAAAGCCTTCCTAAGGCCTCTATAAATAGAGGGGAACCTCTTGCACACCAACACACACCTAGAAACACAAGACACACCTTGCAATACACTTTCAAACCATTTTGTGTCTCTCTTGCTCTCCAAGCTCTAATTCTTCATCTTGAGAGCATCAAGCTTTGCACACCCGCTCTCCCGCCGTAGTTCACGAGAGCGACGTAGCGCCGTCGTGTTGTTCACGCATCCGCGTCACCGACGCACTCCTTGCAAAGGGGAGTTTCCTAATTCCTATAGAAGCTAGGTTTAAAATTACTTTGTTGGCTCTATAGGATTATTTGTTATTTTATCTTTGTTATTTGGTTGGGTATTCGCTTTGCGAATTCCCGTCTCCTTAGTGGGACAAAATCCTTCTCGTGAAGAGAAGGGGTTGAGGAACACTACCCTCGCACTTGTAGCGTGGTTGTAATTGAGGTTGAATCACCCTCATTTAAAGTGATTCGTTTAGTGGATTTTGATCAACTTGGTTGATCGGAAAATCCTAACTCGAGAGGGTTAGGTGGTGGTTTTCACCCGGTTTGGGTTTCCACCTATAAATCTTTGTGTACTTTGTGTGATTGCTTATTTTGTGAGATTATTTATATTTTAATTCCGCATTTTTTACGTCACGCTGATCTCACCCCCTCCGAGTAGGGATTCTACATGGGTAGCACACGGATGTGGGTGGGTCTGTTATCTTTTATGCAGGCAAATGTGAACTAGCACTCCAAAACCCTAATGTAGAAACCTTAATTGGCTTTATTTCCAAGTCCACTTTGATCTTCAAAAATGTTCTCCTTGGACTTCAAACAAGAAGTGCGTAGTCTAAGAAGATTAGAAATTAAGCGTAGTCCCTAATAGGCACAGGAAATTTGGGGTAATCGCTTCAACTTCAATGAGGTTTGAAAAAAATTTCGCAAATCAGGAAACTTGCATTTTAAATGATAATTACTATGAAAAATATGGCAGGTGATTCCTAATTGATTATTTTCTTTTTGTCTTCCCAAGATTAGGAGGTTGATTAGGGAAGAATAGAGAAGTTACCTACCCTGGAGTGGTTGATTTGCGTGGAAGATCTCCTCGTGAAGTATCTCGCAAAATCACAATAAAGCAAATAGGGCAAGTTAGTGCTCAAATATAATCAAATAATGCAGAGAATAGTGGTGAATTGTGCTTTGCTCCCCGATAATGGTGCTAAAATGTTTGCACTGCGAGATTGATGTTTAAAAGTGTCGTGTTGTAGTATAGTCGAAATCGCTTTGAAAACAAATACAATTTTTATTACTTAAAAAAATCCGAGGTCGAACATAGGGAGCAAATGGAATTCACACACTAATCTCAATAATTAATGCAAATTGAACATAAAATATTACTAAAAAACTAACTAGGAATGTACCGCATATGAGTATATGGAGAGTAATAGGAATTTTAGACAAAATAATGGTGATTTGAATCACCAATTATAGAATAATTACTCAAATGTACTAAAGAAGGGAATATGAATTTAGATGTCTGATTTTGCAATCAGACGTCTTAAATGACTTTTGTTACAGTCCTCCTTTCTTCTTGTGTCTGCATGCTTCTTCCTTCTTTTCTTTCTCTGATTCTTCCTTTCTCTACTTTCTCTTCCTCTCTTCTTCTTCTTCTTTAGGCTTTCTTCTTCTCCGGTCTTTCTTTGCTTCTTCTTTTTCTTTCTTCTACCTTAAGCCCTGTGGTCCTCCTCTTCTTCCTCTCTTCTTCCTTCTCTGGCTCTCTTCTCTCAGAATCCGACTAAGTGTTGGAGCCAATCCTTTTAGAGAAAAAACCCCCCTTCCCCCGAGCAACTCTCCTCTCTCTTTCTCTCTTTCTATTTCAGTCTCGCTCTCCTAGAGCCTCAGCTGGTCAGGTAATCGGACCTAACGCATACCTGGGTACAGGCTCATTGACGTGCAGTGGTGAGCGAGGAGTGTAGGTTAGGTGGGTAGTCGGGTCGGCCAGGTCCGTGTGTGAGGTGTTGCGGATGAGTATGGGTGAAGGGGGAGGGGGACCTCACCCTCAATGTTTGGAGGCGAACAGCTGGTGACATAAAATCAACTTATGTGGCTACGGGCGTCTCTTCGTATTCGAGGTGGGACTAAATGTCCCACCCTTCTTCCGCGCACCACAGCAACAGGGTGCTTGGCAAATTGGGTGAGGCTACAGTTGCTGAAGCCCTTTCTTGAATACTTGGACTCTTGCAAGCTTCGATTGGCCACTGCCTGGAGGTATCCCTTGGAGCGTAGCAAGATTTGGAGCAGCTTGAAGCTTCGTCGAAGCTCGGCAACAATGGCGGCTCTAACCTGCTACCTGAAATCAAGAAAAGAGGCCTTATGGCCATGTCAGAATGCTCAGCAAGATTTCCATGGCACGGCGAATGTAATGGTGGTCATGGCATGGAGCGCGAGTGGCCGTGGTGGCCAGACGGTGATAGGATCGGTCGGTGAGAGTGGGTCTGTTTGGGGGGGTGTTTGGGTGGACGATGGAGTGAGTGGAGTGAAAGGAAATGAGCAGGAAGGTGCAGTGGAGGTTGTAGGGTAGTCAGCGAGGTGGATGGAGGTGCGTAGCGGTGGGAACACCTCGCCGGAGGAGTCATCGGAGATGGAGGAGGTGATGGTGTTCAGTAGCGTTGGTGGTCGATTTTGGGAAATAGAGAGAGGGGAAGAAAGTAAGGGAGAGAGAGAACTTAAAAACCTACTTCTAAGGACGAAAAGGGACAGAGATCCCACGCTGGTGTGGTTGCCAGACGTGGGGAAGATGAACCTCCGTAGGAGAGGCTGCGGCGAAGATGGGGAAGGAACGGCGATGACCGGTATTTCTCGACGCGGAGGACGGTGGTGACGGTGAATCTGCCACAGGTATGGCAGCCTGACAACAAAGAAGCTAGGGAGAGACCACCGGAGCTTATGGAGTGTTGCGGCTAAAGGGGAGAGAGGAATGGGGGGATTCCGGCCGAATTCAAGCTAAGGAGAACGGTTGAACCTTGAGCTTCTTTAAATAAGGCTCTGAAGGGCGGTTAGGGCTTGGGAAGCAAGCTTCCCAAGCTTAGAAGGTCACCGGAGATGGGAACTACTAGGATACCCAAATGCCTCATGCGTTCACATGAGAGATTAGGAAGGCATCAAAGCTCATCAACGGGTTCAGACGGGAGAGAATTTCTTAGAGGATCTCCCTTCCAATTTTGGAAGGGATTCTCCAAGCAATCAAGGAGATACTCCCTGTCAGGTCAACGGAGTAGGTTTCCTCTGCGATAATGGTGGAGGGACCTACTTGTGAAGATGACGAAGAAGCTAGGGGTCTAAATGTAAGGGTTTTTGAAAGTTAGGGGCACAAATGTAATCAGATAGGACCTTTTTGCAAACTAGGTCAAGGCAAACTCATCTTGGGTCCAAGTTTTGGTACAAATCTAATTTGGTCCTAAGGAATATAATGGTGAAGTTGGATTTTGGTTTTGACCACGTTTGACTGAGTAATTTATGCAAAAACCCAAATTAGGCCAAATATCTGTTTGAGACTCCATTTTAGGTAAAGATGGGTTCTAATGGCAAAATTGAAGGTAGTAAACCCTATAGAATATTTTTATATGATTTTTAGAGGATTTAGGTGAATTTTATTCTGACCAGAACCTTGGTTAATTAAGTGGGTCTGTTTTCAGGGTTTCAAAAGTCATTTAATTCTCAAAACACTCACAAATCCTTTTTCTGCCTAATGCAACACACTTGTTATCTTATTTAGACCATTTGACCTTTATTCAACCCTTGAGAAAACCTGTGGTTGTACTGCATTGCTAAAATTGCAATTTTAACCCTAGTTTCTTATTTTTCCCTCAGAATGCTTATACAGTGAGTTATGACCTTCTGGCGATTATATAGGAGCTTTTATAGACTTAGTTGGGTCAAAATGAACTAGTTAGGGCTCATGATGGTGTTCCCATCATCAACCCATTAATTTAATCATTCCTTTTTGGGTTTAAGTCCAGCAAATGATGTTAAACTTAACGTTGGCTGGAAGGCAACCCAGTATTCTATACAGGCATTTTTCATTTTTGTCTGATCAGGATGACATGGATTAACATGATCAGTTAGATGATATCCCCTCCTTTTGCTTATTACATTTTGATTTCTCTGCATACATTTCAATAAGGACATTGTAATGAATAGGCATAGGGGGGTGGACATTGCGTGTCTTATTTTTATGTTACAAAAAAAAAATTTACATTCATGCATAAAGAATTTTTATCAAGAAGGTTTTATTAGGGATTTATTCTTAAGTTGATTCCTGAATTTAGAATCTAGTACAATTTCACACTTACACGTAAAATCTGCAATGGATCCTCTATGAAGACCAATAGACATCTTTAGTTTGTCGAGAAGTACTACTTTTTCTCTTGAATCCTTGGATATAATTAGAGAGTCAAGCAAACCATCTTCTAGTAGATCCACCAAACAAGTGTGAGGTGAGAGTAGTAAGTCTATTGGTGCTCTAAGTCTAGTACAAGGAATTTTAGTTCTTGGGTAACTAAATAATGATACTTGGAGTTAGGCATGGTTTTCGCTCTTGGTTCTTGTGTATAAATTCTTTGTGAGAATTTTTGGAGAGCCACCAAATAAGGCAAATATGCAAAGAGCAGCTTCTAATAAAACTAGGACTAAGGTGGATGGTTACGACCGTCCTTTATGGAATCCTTAACTAAAGGTGGGTATCAATATTAAGGTCAGAAATGCATTGTCCCATCCATTCCTTTCCCAGAGCCGAGAGTAGGCACTTCCACCAAATAAGCCACCAGATATCCTTTTGAACACCCCCAATCCCAAATAATTCCTCATGAGTAAAAATATGCATGGGTGTTGTAATATGTTGCGTTGAATATATATGGAAAAAATAGAAAGAGAAAAGAAGAAGAAAAATATATATATGAAAAAAAGGTGTTAATTGTGTTGTGTTTATTCCATGTTTAACAAAACTTATTCCCTTTACAATCCACCAAATACAACCTTGACCTACTTTTCTGTATTTCTGACCACCTGAATACAGGCTGAGGAATTCTGACTTAGTCATAGGGTTATCAAAACTTAATCAAAGTGTTAATGTCATGATACACCACCAAATATATTGACAAATCTGGTGAGATTATGAGCTCGAAAAGAAAAAGAAAAGAAAAGAGAAGAAAAAAAGAAAGAGAGAGAATGAGTACAAAGGAACCAAAGAGAGCATAGTTTTCCACCTCTCTTTGAGTGATTTATTTAATAAGTCTGAAAATCTAGATTCTGTAGTACTAGTCTATGTGTAGCACCAGAGGAGTGTGAGCCACCAAGTACAAACCCACTTAATTTAGACATCTACCTAAGCAAAAAGCCGGGGTCGAAATTACAGATTATTTTATAACCTCAAGGGAAGAAGTTTGCCTATTCCAATAGAATTTTACTAAGGGTCAAGTAGGAGCTTTATATGTGGATTGACTTTTCACTTGGATCCATTACATAGGCTACAACACTACACTTTCACGACTGTCTGGAATTATGAAATTTTGGATGAACCAAAAGAAATAAATCTCTAGTTAAACTCTTGATAGAAATTAGTCATTTAGGATAACTTTACGTTTAGTCTTGCATTTTCTTGGGACTAGCAAGATTCAGGCATGGGGGTGTAATTGCATAGCAATTATAGGACTTAATCTACCTAAATTAAGTTAGATTTTAGCTTAACTTAGGGACAATGCATGCATTAGCATCATAATTTGCATCATAGTTAATTTGTTAGCTTTATAGATAATAATGCTATTTTATGCTCTAAATGAGAGATGATATTAATTGCAGATGATTTGAGGCCACAGATAATAGATCAAATCGTACTGATCTGATAAAGATGATGATGGGAGTCCAATGCCTCTAGAATTGTCTTGATCAGACTTCCGTAGCACCGCATTCAGCCCGTAGAAGATCAGAGATTAAGGATAAAGATAGCAGAGATCAAAACCTCAAATGTCAAATCCGACCGAACAGATGGATCTAGATCAATGATCGTAGTCCAACGGTGCAAAAATCGGCTCAATTGGAGCCCTGTGGCATCAACTACAAAGGTGGGAAGATGAACGATCAAGACGGTGACAAGGGGCACCATCCTAGTATCCCATCGCCACTCTCCAACTAGTGAACAAAAAAATGGGTCGTTGGATCATCATCCAGCAGCTACGAAGGAGCCACGTCACCCTTCCGCGTGCCCCACATCAAAGAAGAATGCATCTCAGCCGTTGGATCTTCATCAAATGACTGAGAGTGACCGTACTTGAATTCCAAACTGAGACACAAACGCGACCACAGCACGTTGGTCACCACCCTCGCAATAGAGCCACCGGCGCACATTCGACTTACGCTCAGCGCTAAATCAAAGAGGCAGCAACGCTCGCATGAAATTGAGCCGTTAGATCAGATTGAATAGCGTGGAGGTGGTCGTGTGGTGTAATGTGGTGCGAGCGATGCGGTGCTGCGGATCAACACACGATCGAACGCCCAACCCGATGCCTCGATACATGTATAGACAGAGGCGGTAGCGTGATGAGTTTAAGCCATCCGATCGTGAGATCGCACGGTTGAAATTAAAAGCTTGCATGCGCACATGAGGAAGGGCGGAGGTGGCAGATCCAGTGGCTACGCGTGTGCCACGTGTTGCCATCTGGTGCGATGCTTGCATTGTTGGCATGATGAAGGCTATTTTGAGATGAGATGTGGTTCGTTGATCTCTCGATCGACAGATCTGATCGTACCTAAGTTGTTACACGAGTTTGGAGGCCTAAATACCTACTTTGCCCCTCATTGAAGCTATAAAAAGAGTCCAGGGTCCCCAGTTGAAAAGCAACCTCCACCGAACACATCTCCAGTCTCTCTCTCTGCAACTTTTCTCTAGTCTTCTTCCCGGTGCTTTAGATCTGAAGTGCTACTGCACTTTTCACAAGCATCCCACAAGCAGCATCGTCCTTCATCTATTCTTCTCTCTTTACTCTTTAGCATATTTGTTTTTTTCCTATTGTAAGAAATGTTTGCAAGTAGCAATGAAAATATGATTTTATGAATATCTTGTCTCTATTTTCATGCTTTCATTAGGATAGATTAGTTAATGCGAAAAGCTTCGAAAATCATATTTTGCCTCCCTAGGAACGACTTAGGATTTACTGATTCTGATTTATAAATATATTTGCTTTGACGTGATTCACACTACAGCGATAGAAATAATATTTTATGCATTTCGTGGCGAACAACCTCTTAATAACTTAGGTTCTCTTGTCACCTTAAATCTCTTTAAAATGATAAAAAAATTTAAAAAAAATAAAAATCCTAAAAAAGAGTTTCTTCTTGGGATTTCTCCGGGCGAGTGGATTAAAATCCATTGGCTGATTATTTTGTATCACATCTATTGCCCTCGATTTCCAACACATTCACGTACACAAACTCTAAGAATCTTGATTATTGGATTTCACAATGCATGGTTCTATTTGAAGCGAATTAAAATTGATCGATTGCTTTCCATATCTATTCACCTCATACATCATCTTTAGGATCCACCACTTTGGTTGGGGAGTCTTGGAATCAATTTGACTCCAACCCCACCACGACCTTACATTTGCCTTTGATTCGATCCTGAATTTCAACCTCAACATAGTCATTTTCATTTCTTCATTATCTTGGTGGTTGAGCCTTTGTGTGGATTTTCATTGTGGTGATTGGGAGCACTTGGATTGCATTGACTGGATCCCTTTCACATTGAATTAAAAGTAATCCATGCATCCACACCTAGAAACATCCATTTAGGGGCCCGTTGCATTGTAGCATGCATTAACCAAATATAGTTGAAGGAGGGTTGTTTGGGCATAAAGAAATTATTTTTCTGAAACCTGGAGATTGGTTGAATTGGTAATTCCTTTGAACTTTAAAAGTCATACTACTTCTAAAATCCATTCATCAATGTAAACTTCAATTTGGGGAGATTTCCCTATTGTATGCTTGTGTTACACACATATCAATCAACGCACTTGAGCATTACCCATAAACAACTCCCTTCACATTCCAAAGCACTTGTATCCTAAGCCTCTTAACTAAAATTGGTAGCAACTTGACCCCATTAAGGTTTGGAGGTCTAACTACCTACGTGTAGTGGCTACATGCTGGTATGGGTTCTCATGTGCAATTGGGTTTCTAAGACTGGGACAAACGACATTTCAATCTGGCTCGGTGGTTCCGCATGCTCATATTTGCTTCCATAGGTTGCGATAGTAGGTAACTTGGATCTTTAGGTCTTAGGCCACATTTAGAAGTTAGGACCTTGATTGGTTAATTTGTTACCAAGTGCACCTATTCGGTGTCTTCTCACTCATCCCCTTTTCTCTTCCCAACACCTTAATTCTTCTTTTGATAGTGCATGGTTGGGAGGTCACAAAACCCTGAACTTGTTGAATTGTATGAAAATTCTAGAAGGGTAGAATCTGATGAATCGTCCTCCTCCTCCGTGAACATGGGTACTCGCCCACCCCTAAATCCTAAGGGGGGGAATCCTCCCCATCCACCAGGTGGGGGAGCCGTCGACCCGTTAACCCACCTCCAAGCCCAAATGGCATTGTACAATGAACAAATTAAAGTCATTAGGGAAACCTTGGAGGAAATGCAAAACCCTTCTGAATGGGAGGAGCCCAGGTTTTTTAGCTCATATCAGAATCCCACTGCTACAAAGATCCTAGAGCAAATTCACGTCCCCATGGGTGGGGAAGATTTTGAACTAAAACTGAATGTAATTGGCCTAATCAACTTCCATTATCATGGACTTGCCAGTGAAGACCCTTTTCTTCACTTGGAGGACTTAACCCATTTAGCTGAAATGATTAAACCAAGAAACATTGGGTTACACATTGTCCTCATGAAAATGTTCCCATTTTTGTTGTGGGACAAAGCTACACAATGGTTGTGCACAATTGGGAAACCCAACATTCTTGGAAAGAGATGAGTACAATGTTTCTTAAGAAATTTTTTCCAATTGGGTGCACCAATGCACTTCGTCATGCTATATCTTCTTTCACGCAACAAAATGGCGAACAATTTCAAGAGGCCTAGGAGAGGTATAATGACCTTCTCAAGAAATACCCCATCACGATCTGCCTAAGTGGCATGTAGCCCAAATTTTCTACTATGGGCTAAATGAAACTATGAGGTAGATTGTGAACGCTTCCTGCAGAGGTAATTTCATGAATAAAGATGAAGATAAAGAGTTTGAACTGTTTGAAAACATGAGTGAGAATTCTATGAACAACGCTTCCATCGTCACCCTTAATCGAACCAACACACCTCGTAATGGAGCACACGAGGTTGGCACTGGACGCTCCCATTCATCCACTGACTTAAATTTAATTGCACAAAAACTAGATGAATTCTCCCTCGTTCACAAGAAGCTAGATGAACTCTTGGCCAACCCCACCCGTTCTGTGGCTCACATGCCAACTCCTCTATCACGTCATAAACCCAATCCCTCCCAAGTCAAGCAGATTTCTAAAAGTCCTGCACAACCTGCACCATCCTTGCTGAGTATCGCATTGAGTAACTTAATAAGTAACATGGACCTGGCTTCTGCTAACCAGTATTATGACATGGAGGAACAAGCCTCCATGTACTCAAATGCATTATCATATGCAGATTCATCTTCTGAATTTGAAGTTATGTGCACCCTAGGGAACAACCCATAATCTGCTACTTACAACCTAAGGTGGCGCAACCTGAGGGTGACTATGGATCATAGTAGTATACTAGAGGAGAGGGGTGAATAGTATCGCCTAAAGAAAAATTCAAGTCGAATAACAATCCATAAAAGTATCAAGCACAGATAGCACTTGGATTTGTAGTAGAAATCCAAATCGGGTGAAAACCACTACCTAAATCTCTCAGCTTAGTATTTTTCCAACTAGGCGAAGCTAGTCAATCCACTAACGTACCACTTGAATGAGGGTGGCACAACCTCTTTACAATGATCCCTTCTCTTACTAACCTGAAGAGAAGCAAATAACAATAACAGATTTCTCCCAACAACTTGGGATCAGTTAATCAAAAGCAACAATATAAAAGAACAATAAAGAACCTATGAAACCCTAATAAAGGTCAAACTAGTATTTCAATAAAGGTTTGAATCATCATGCTTTGAAAGGCGTGAAAATAGGAGCGTAGAAGCACTTGGAGAAGCACGAGAATCTCTTTGCTTTTGAGTAGTTTTTCTACTTGAGAGTGTGTTAAAAGGAGCTGTGTACGACCTCTATTTATATTAGGAAATCGACTTGAAAAGGAAATCAAATTGGTCAATCAATTAAGGTAGAATGGTCGATCAAAATAAGGTTTGGTCGATCAATCTAGTTATTTGATCGATCAATCATTTGTCGATTAATTAATCTAAATGATTGATCAAAAGTATATTTATCAACTTCTTAAAATGAGCTGGTTTGATTGATTAATTAAGTTGATTGATCAATCAATTAATCTATTTGGTAGATCAATAACCCTAAATACTTGTTTTTAATATGAAGCGTGAAAATCTGTTTGAGACTTATTTTTAAGTTCCTTATAAAATATTCTTGACTTAATAAAGATAAAAAGACACTGAGATATGGATTAGCATTCTTCTAACTTGATCCATGATCAAAGCTTTGATCTGTGAGAAAAAGTCTTGAAATATTAGTCTTGCAAATAGCATAATTTTGGTGCATCAAAATAGAGGTACTTATATTCTCCCCCTTTTTTTTTGACAACAAAATTATAATTATGTATAGAAATATGAATTCAAATAGTTATGCATAATATCTCCCCCTTTTTATTTCAGCAAAAAGTAAAACATGTTGCTGTTAATTTCAATTATCTCCCCCTTAAGCTTGTAAATGAAGTAGTAATAATTATAACATACAATTTAAAGAGAAATATTTAGCTAAGAGAGATAATGCATATAGAATAATATAAATGAGTCCAGATGAGCATAACAAGATAAAAATAGTCCACAAGAAATATGAAGTTTTACAAACCATAAAGCTAATCCTCTAAAGATGCCATGAATGCATCCACCGTGCTCTAGAGGTCAGTGTCTAACATGAGATCCATCGAGTTATATTACTCTAAAGAAGCAAGCTGGCCAAGACATGGGCATCTCTAAACTAATGATTTGGGGGTCGGCTGCCTAGATGTTCGGTGAGGACGTGTCACCTATTGGTCTACTGTTGAAGGAGGAGAAGGAGGTGTTGCTAATGATGGAGGCACGGTAGTAGATCGGTGAGGATGAGGAGGTCGGTTAAGCTGCTACTGAATCCCTTGAATAGACTCTCCAAGTCTATCCAAAAACTGACCTTGAGCATTCAGGTATTCGGATACCCGATGCCCATGTCTCATCATCACCATATCAATCTCTCTCTATCTGTGCATCATCAATGAAATACCATCAGTCACATCCTGAAAGCTGACATAATCCCTACCAGTAAGTGGGCTATCCAGAAGACCCCACTCCTGCTGGTAGAAGGACAGAGAGGGTCACACTAGAGGAGAACAGGTCGCCGTGAAGTGCTCATTTGGCGGGAAAGGAGGAGGTACCATTGAGGACTCCTGATGCTACTGCTACTGCTGTTGCTGCTCCTAGGTTGCATCCTCACTACGGGCTCCTTGAGCTTTACTCCATCTTTGTATAAGTGAGCTTATCAAATATGGAGACTCTCGTAATAAATTTCTTATGATTTATATCCATTGGAACACTAAAATGTAGGAAGATATGAGAAAGAAGTGTCTCAATCTGCAAGGAGCTGGTGAGCTGCTTGCTCATCAAAAAGAGAATCAAGTGGTTCCAGTTGAACTACTTATTCTTAAGAAAAGCATAAAGGGTAATGAGCATAATGCCAGGGCAGTTCTCAAATGAAGTGGATTTAGACATAAAATTCCAAAGAAAGGCACGATTAAGAAATCTTGGAAGACGACTGAAATAAGGAGACTTGGTATGATGGCCCAAGTCATAGTGACAGGGAGTGAGTAGGGTCTCCCTAATGGCATTCGTCTGTGTCTGCTGGTGAAGCTCTAGAAAAGTATGACCAACAGACAGACAACCAAGAATCTCAGAAATCACATCCACATTAACCAGAACCTCTATGCCATAGGTGTTCGAGGTCAACTCGATGTTGAAGCCCTCACCTATGTTCTTGAGATTGGCATAAAATAGGTGATAGGCCATGGGATCAACACTGGGTATGCGGCTATTCTTGGAACCCACATAAAAGTTCCACTCAAAAAGATGTAAAATCTGGTGGTATGCAAATTTTTTACAGATTCCAAGAAAGATAGACTCGAAGTAGGCAAAATCAACTAGTCTACCAACGTGCGGGGAAAGTTTGGCTAGAATGGAAAAACGTTTGCGAGCGACCTCAGTGATGAAAAAGTAGTCAAAAGTGTCATCACGAGAAGAAGAAGAGGAGGCACATGTGTGTTTTGGAGCCATAACAGATAAGGAAAAACACATTGGTCAATAATTAAGTAAGACTAGTCGATCAAAAGCAAGTCAAATGTGGTACTGAAAAGCCATCTTTTGGTTGATCAACCAACAATTTTGGTCGACCAAAAGCAAACAAATGTGAAAAAATGCATGTTTCCACGAGTGATAAGCTCACAAATACTTCAAGATTTAACAAGCAATCACAAGATTAAGCAAGAATATCAACTGATTTACTCATAGCACATCTATTACTAAAAAAAAATCCAAAAGAAATGGATTTAATCTAAGTTTAGAGTGTACCATGATCAATCAAATATTGGTCGATCAAGGGAGTCGATGTGGTCGTCGACGGCGTAAAGCACGACAGTTGAAGGAGGAGGGTGCACGAGGAGGGTGCTCGAGGAGGCTCGGCATCTAGTTGCGACGGTGGTCAGTGGTGTTGATCGACCATGGTGGAGGAGGAGAGGTAGGGTCGGTGGAGTGTTTGAATGTGGGACCAAAGTTGTAGGGTAGGATGTAGTTAAAAAAGTGGTTTTGAGGTAAAACATTGGTATTTTATACAAACTTGGGTTAGCAAAATAGGTAAAAACACTTAGTGTAGGTAATCAAGTAGATTAGGTTTGGTTGAGTAGATTAGGGGTGAGATTAGAGGTGATTTGGATCGCAATATCAATAAGTGAATCTGCTTAGTTTTGGTCAATCAAAATAGAAAATGATCGATTAATGAAGCTAATTGGTCGATCAGGGTTCAAACAATTGGAGGGAAAATTCCCACCCAACTGGATTGGTCGATCAAACAACTAAGTTTATCGAACAAAACTCTGCCTAACATCAATATATTTAATCCTAGAGTGTTGAACAAGATTTTTAGATAGATTTACGGCACTAGTGTTGTCACCAAGTATTTTGTTATTCTTGTAGGATAGGCCAAAATCTTCTAACGTCTATTTCATACATAAAAGTTGTGAACAGGCTGAAAATGCAGCTACATATTTAGCTTTTGTTGTTGAAAGTGAAACAGTGTGTTATTTTCTAGAGAACCAAGAGACTAGGGAATTTCCAAGAAATTGGCATGTTCCACTAGTACTCTTTTAGTCTGTAAAGCTACTCACATAATCAACATCACAAAAGGAATAAAGTTCCAATGTGTCTGATTTCAGATAGAAAAGTCCTTGGTCTGGTGTATGGTTTAAGTATTTAAGTATTCTTTTAACAGCATTTAAGTGTACTTCTTTAAGGTTAACTTGAAAGTGAGCACATAAGCAAGTGCTAAAGAGAATATCAGGTTTACTAGTAGTTAAGTATAATAAAGATCCTATCATGCTTCTATATAATTTCCAATTTACAAACTTACTTGTGTCATCATATTTTAGCTATGTAGAAGCTGCCATAAGTGTTTCATTTCCTTTTACCTTGTCCATGGAGACTTTCTTCAAGATCTCTATGGTGTATTTGGTCTGAGATATGAAAATTCCGGAGGATAGCTGGTCAATTTGAAGTTCGAGAACGAACCGAAGTTCTCCCATCATACTCATCTTAAACTGTTCCTACATTACCTTTGCGAGTTCTTGGCATAAAAGATCATTAGTAGTACCGAAAATGATATCGTTTACATAAATTTGTATTATTAAGAGATCATTTCTTTTCTTTTTGTGAATAAGGTTGGATATGTTTTGGCAATTTAAAATTAATTTTCAATTAGATAAGTTTTTAATCTGTCATACCAAGCTCGTGGAGCTTGTTTTAAACCATATAATGCTTTCTTTAGTTTATATATGTATTCTGGATAGTTGGCATCTTCAAGACTTCTTTGATAAATCTGTTTAGAAAGGCACTTTTGACGTCCATCTGAAATAGTTTAAAGTCCATGTGGGCGGCAAAGGCTAGCAACATTCTAATAGATTCTAGGTGAGCTACAGGCACATATGTTTCATCAAAATCTATTCCTTCTTGATTATGCCGTTGGGCCATAAGTTTAGCTTTGTTCCTAACTACTCCGGATTCATTTAGTTTATTCCTAAAGATCCATTTGGTTCTTATAATGGTCTGAGAGTCAGGTTTTGGAACAAGTTCCCATACTTGATTTCTTTTAAATTGATTCAACTCATCTTCCATTGCAATAATCCAACAATTGTCAGAAAAAGCATCCTTAACATTTTTAGGTTCTAACTAAGAAACAAAAGCTATGAAAGCTAAAGTGTTGATGGAAGATCTCGTCTGAACTCCTTTGGATAGTTCTCCTATCACCAATTCTTTTGGATGATCCTTTATATAGGATATATCTTTTGGTAACTCATCTGAAATGTTTTCCTCTGGTATGTTTGAAGGATCTTCTATTTGGTCATCATCATCATTCACAGAAGATTGAGGTTGACCTAGTGTTTCATCAAAAGATACATGCATAGTTTCCTCAATGATAGAATTCTTCTTGTTGAAAACTCCATAGGCTTTACTTCTAGTCGAATAATCTAAGAAGATTCCTTTTGAGCTCTTAGCATCAAATTAATTAAGATTATCTTTGGTGTTAAGTATAAAACATCTACAACCAAATATCTTAAAATAGGAAATTCTAGGTACTCTTCCAAGATAAAGTTAAAAAGGTTTTTTGTTTAGGATTGGTCTAATCAAGGATCTATTTTGGATATAGCAAGCAGTGTTTATAGGCTTTGCCCAAAAATATCAAGGTAGTTGGACTTACATAGCATTTTGCAGGCACACTCTTGTAGGGTCCTATTTTTCCTTTCAACTACACCATTTTGAGGTGTGGCTCTAGGGAAAGCAAATTCATGTTTTATCCATATTGATTATAGAAAGCAGAAAAACATCCATTCTCAAATTCTTCATCATGATCACTTCTAATCCTAATCACTTTAGATCCTTATTTTGTAGTCTTTGTACAAGATTACTAAAAGCATCAATAGTTATATTCTTACATTTTAAGAAGGATACCTAGGTAAATCTAGAAAAATCATTGATTATGACTAAACAATATCTACACCTGCTTAAGCTTTCGGATTTGGTTGGTTCGAACAAGTCTAAGTGAAGTAGCTTCAGGGGTCGAGAGGTGCTAACCATCATTTTTGGTTTGTTTACCAACTTGACAAGAATCGCAAACTTTGCTTTTCTTGAAGTTGATCTTTGGCAAGCCTTTGAAAAGCTCATGTTTCACAAGTCTGCTGATGTTTCTCATGTGAACATGACCTAGTCGTCTGTGCCAAAGTATTACCTCTTCGTCAGATGTGACAAGACATTCAAGATTGTCACATTTGTCGAAGTTGATAATATAAATATCTTTATGTCTGTTTCCTTTAAGAATAATTTGTTTTGTTTCTATATCTCATATTTTAAAATCATTTGATGTGAAAGTGATTTTACACCCTTTATCATAAATTTGACTTACACTAAGAAGATTGTGTTTTAATCCACTAATTAGATGCACATTATCAAAGGATGTGGAGGAGTTACCAATTTGGCCAATATCAATAATACAACCCTTGTGGTTGTTCCCAAATGTGACCGTACAACCTTCCTGGCGGTGGAGTTCCAGGAACAGGTCTTCCTCTCTGGTCATATTCTTGGAACATTCGTTGTCCATGATCCACCTTCCTTCTTCTCAATCCTGTCATTTGTTTGTCTTTGTGAGGTCTTGGATTGATGGATCTATAAAGTGGCTTCAGGTTTCCATTTGTTTCTTGATATGTCCACCTTTTATAGTCTACTTGACCTACAAAATAGGATTGCAAAAGTACTTTTGGTACCTATTTTTGTTTAGGCCCACGGTGGTTAGCTGGTGTTGCCAGTTTAGGCAAGCTACCTTTCTCTATCCTTTGGATAGAGCTAGATGCTTCATGATCATTTTTAGGTATATAACCTAACCCAAATTTTGTGCTGCTCTGGGTTTGTGTTCCTAAAAGTTTATGCAAATTTTTACTACATTTAGTGAATTTAGCTAGATCATTTAAGAATATAGCAGAATTTTCCTTTACCCTATCTATATCTACTTTTAGATTTTTTATTTGTGATTTTAGTGAAGTAATTTCAGCAGATAACTCTTTATTTTGTGAAGAAAATATATCTTTTTGTGCTTTCTCTTCTCCTAAGGCTTTTGCTAAGCTTTTATTTTCTACCTTTAGTGATTTAGCTATGTCATGATCTCAAAAAAAGCTTCTAATAATTCATCTTGAGAAAAGGAGGTTACCTCATCTTCCAGAGCCACATGTCTTAAGAGAGCTTCTTCTCCGAAGGTCTCTTCTTCCTCTAAACTTGAATCTGACTCATCCCATGTTGCTGAAAAAGCCTTTTTCTTCCCATCCTTTCTGGGGAATCTGTTCTTCTTCTCTGAGTCCTTGTTGAGAAGTAGACAATCCTTCTTGATGTGCCCCTTTCGTTTGAAGTTGTACCAGATAATGGTGTCTACTTTAGATTCTTCTTTCTTCTTTCTCTAGCTCCTCTTGTTTTTGAGGAACTTTCTAAACTTTCTAGAGAGGAGGCCTATGTCTTCCTCTTCATCTTCGCTTGAGGAATCTTCCGATTGATGATTAGCTTTGAGCGCCACAATTTTCTTCTTAACTCCTTCGTCTTCATTCTCCTTCATGTGTTGGAGCTAGACCTCGTAAGCCATTAGACTTCCAATAAGAACATCTAGTTTTAGAGTGGATAGATCTTTTGATTCCTGTATGGTTGTTGTCTTTGTCTCCCAATCGTCGGTGAGAGATCGGAGGATCTTCCACACCAAGGCTTCATTCTTGATTTCTTGGTCTAGATATCTTAGAGTTTATAATGTCCATGAATCTTGTGAACATCTCTTTGATCGACTCTCCCTTCTTCATCCTAAAAAGCTCATAATTTTGAGTTAGCAGATTAACTCTAGTTTCCTTTACCTTCGATATTCTCTCGTGAGTGACTTCGAGGATGCTCCAGATCTCATAGGCTATCTTGTAGGCTAAGACTCGATTGAATTCTACTCTAGAAAGCCTGTAGAAGATTACGTTCATGGCCTTTGCATTATGCATTACCATTTTCTTCTAATCCGGAGTTGCTACCACTCCCTCATTAATCTCGGGGCGTGTGCATTTTGAGGTAATGACATCCCACACCTCAAAATCCATTGATTCTAGGAAGATCTACATCCTAGTCTTCCAAATCCGTAGTTCGTTCCATCAAATATTGGAGGTTGAACTGCCGACTGTCCCTCTACATGCAAGTCAACAGACGACTTTGACATCTTTTGGACAATGAAGCTTTGATACCAAGTGAGGGTGTCTGTGAATCGTAATAGTATAGTAGAGGGGAGGGTTGAATAGTATCGCTTAAAAAAAATTCAAGTCGAATAACAATCAACAAATGTATCAAGCATAAATAACACCTGGATTTATAGTGGAAAGCCAAATCGGGTGAAAATCACTACTTAAACCTCTCAGCTTAGGATTTTCCTGACTAGGCAAAGCTAGTCAATCCACTAACGTACCACTTGAACCCTAGTGGCACAACCGCTTTACAATGATCCCTTCTCTTACTAACCTGAAGAGAAGCAAATAACAACAACAATGGATTTCCCCCAACAACTTGGGATCTATTAATCAAAAGCAACAATATAAAAGAATAATAAAGAACCTATGGAACCTCAATAAAAGTCAAGCCAGAATTTCAACAAAGGTTTGAATCGTCATGCTTTGAAAGGCATGAAAATAGGAGGTAGAAGCACTTGGAGAAGCACGAGAAGCTCTTTGTTTTTGAGTAGTTTTTCCACTTGAGAGTTTATTAAAAGGGTTGCATATGACCTCTATTTATACTAGCAAATTGACCTGAAAAGAAAATCAAATTTGTTGATCAATTAAGGTAGATTGGCTGATCAAAATGAGGTTTGGTCGATCAATCTAGTTATTTGATCGATCAATCATTGGTCGATTAATTAATCTAAATGGTCGATCAAATGTGTATTTATCAACTTCCTAAAATGGACTGGTTTTATCAATTAATTAAGTTGGTTGGTGGATCAATTACTTTGATCGATCAATAACCCTAAAAATTTATTTTTAATATGAAGCATGAAAATCCATTTGAGACTTATTTTGAGGTTCCTTACAAAATATTCTAGACTCAATAAAGATAAAAAGACACTAAGATACGAATCATCATTCTTCCAACTTGATCCATGATCAAAGCTTTGATCTGTGAGAAATGTCCTGAAGTATTAGTCTCGCAAATAGCACAATTTTGGTGCATCAAAATAGAGGTACTTACACAACCATCAAAACTTCGCATGGTCCAACAACCCCCAGTGCCAAAACCTCGCTAGTAGACCAATGCGACTGTTTGCTCCTATCATCCTAAGGGCCCAATATGGTCTATCGGCAAATCCGCCGTCGGGCCCTTATGCACCTCAAATGGATCATGCATCAAACACTCTTCAAAAGTTGATGCGATTGATGACAGAGATGTCTAGGCACCATGAAGAGAACATGATCTCTCTTCAACACCAATTGGCGTAACAGAATGTTGAGATCAGTCAACTATGCATGATGACTCAATCTCAGGGCACTCTTCCTGCCCAACCTATCCCAAACCCGTGAAATTTCATACCCCATGGTCCACAACCACAGGTGCAACCTTCTCAGAGGCAAGTTCATCTGATTCTGCATGCTCCAAGTACTTCACCGAGATTTTAGTCTAATCTCACAGCAGCACATCAACCCTACGTCCTTGTTGTGAACCCTCCTCCACCTTATGATCCTACTGGACCTATGACATCCAATGCAATTACTACAAGGAGCAATAAACAAACCGTTGATCCACCTCGACCTGATCCTAGCCCATCTTCTTCATCATCCTCTCATTTGGGTTGCACACCACATTCTTGTGAGGATCACACACCCAAATTGGTGACAAAATCAGTCCCATTCCTTGAGGCTCTACTAAGAGAGCTAGAAGGTAAGAAAAAAAACACGCAGACCTTTGATAATCTACGTGATTTATTCAAGGACATTAAGATCAAGGTTCCCTTGCTGGAAGAGATCGACCACATCCCGATTGTCGCCCGTTTCTTGAAGGACTACACTACACCCAGGCGACGGCAAAGGAAAACGAAGAACTCGGTGGTTCCTGTGCCTCATGCGAGTTGTGCTATACTATCAAAATTACCACCAAAGTAGAAAGACCTAGTCACCCCTCTCATTTCATGTAGTATCAAAGGCTGCAATTTTGATCATGCCTTGTTAGATTTAGGATCTTCCATTAACCTTGTACCAACCATCATGTTTCATAAATTTACATTTGGAAATCTGAAACCCACCCCCATTATATTGCAGCTGGCAAATCACACTATCGAAACCCCATGGGGTGTAGTGGAAGATGTGGTAGTTAGGGTCAACAGTCTCTATTTTCCTGTTGACTTTCTTGTATTAGATATGGAAGTTCCTAATTCACTTTCTGATTACCTAATCATCCTCGGTAGACCATTCTTGGCAACAGGCTGAGGCCATATTGATTGTGAATTGGGATGCATAGAGATTGTCGTGGCTTTGAAAAGCTCAAACTTAACATTTTTAAGGATGCCAAGAATTTTGATTGCGATCTTATCGAGGATGACTAGTCTGACGATGACTTGGCTGTTGGTGTGTATATTGGGTTGGTAGGGCCTATTCAAATTGCTGTGACATACCCATAGAGAGTCACCAAGACCTGACTGACCTTTACTGTGACATTTCCCCACCCCTCCCCTTACCCTTATCCCTTCCCGACCAGATTCCTGATGGGGTCCACTCCGTTCTTACGCCTCATGGTTTGAGTCATTTCCGGGCTTCTCACCTCTGGTCTACCCTCATGAAGACTGAAGTGTCCATTCTTTCTTGCCAAATCAGGCGGAAGTGACATTCCACACTGGGACCTTGTTCCCAAGCATTGATCCCTAGGGCTTTCCTTTCTTGAATCCATCAATCTAAGATGCCAATCTAAATCCATCAATCTAAGATGCCAATCTGAATCCATCAACCTGAGGAATCAAGAAGAGGGTCATCAATTGAATCCTCACGTTGATGGATCAGAGTCAAATTCATGTTGTGCCTAAAAAGGTGGTTCTCACCATCCATGTCAAGGACAAGGGCCAATCCATCCCTACACGCACCCGTACATCTTGGAGAGTATGTGTAGATTATAGGAAACCCAACACTACTACCAAGAAAGATGATTTTCCATTTCCTTTTATCAACCAAATCCTAGAGTAGTTAGTGGGAAATCAGTTCTTTTACTTCCTAGATGGATTCTCTAGCTACAATCAGGTGGCTATTGACCCCCATGATCATGAGAAGACCACCTTCACCTACCCCTTTGGCACCTTCACCTTCAGAAGGATGCCATTTAGACTTTGTAACGTGTTAGCTACCTTTCAAAGATGCATAACGACAATATTCCATGATACGATGGGTGATTTTCTTAGGGTCTTTATGGATGATTTTTTAGTCTTCGGACTTAACTTTGTTGACTGTCTAGCCAATCTGGCCCGCATCCTTTAGAGATGTATTGATGTAAACCTCATGCTTTCCTAGGAGAAAAGTCACTTTATGGTGCACGAAGGTATTGTTGTGGGACATATCATCTTCGAAAGGGGTATTGAGGTGGACCAAGCTAAACTTGATGTGATAGCTGATTTACTAATACCTAACTCTATCCTACAAATCCTCTCCTTTCTGCATCATGTTAGTTTCTATAGGAGATTTATCAAGGATTTCTCCAAGATTTTCTGACCTTTGACGCATCTCCTATCAACCGATGTGCCCTTCGATATGGGCCCTGATTGTATTCGAGCATTTATGTAGCTATGTGATGCTGTCACTAAGGCCCCTATTCTCCAATCACCTGATTGGTCCCTCGACTATGAGCTAATGTGTGATGCTTCTGACCTAGCTGTTGGAGCTATCTTGGGATAAAGATGCGATAAACACCCCTTCGTAGTGTATTACTCCAATAAGACACTAGATAAGGCCCAACGTAATTATGTGGCCACTGAAAAAGAGTTATTGGTAGTTGTCTTTGGGCGAGAGAAATTTTGATCATATCTTCTGGGATCTCATGTTACCATCTTTATAGACAATGCAGCCATTCATCATCTCATGCATAAGAAGAATGCAAAGCCTCAATTGATTCATTGGATCCTTCTACTTCAAGAGTTTGATCTTGAGATATGAGATAAGGTCGAAGCCTAGAATGTGGTTGTTGACCATCTCTCGAGACTCGACTCGGACCATATTGGACTTACCTTGCCATTGAATGAATCATTTCATGATGAGAACCTTCTAGCAATAGATGTGGCAAGTGGACCATGGTATGCTAATATCGCTAATTACCTTTCTTCTGGCTCTCTTCTCGAAGGCTGGCCTAAAAACCAGTGCAACTGTCTCATTACAGAAGCAAAGTATTATTTTTGGGATATTCCACTTATTTTTAGAGTAGGTACTGATCAGATTATCTGTCGTTGTGTTCTTGACAATGAGTTCCCTAGTGTGCTATTCTTTTGCCATGATCAAGCTGGTGGAGGACATTTTTCTGGGAGGAAAACTGCAACCAAGGTGTTGTACTACATATTCTTTTAGCTCCCCCTTTATTAGGATGCACACAATTATGCTAAGCATTACACTAGGTGACAGTCGCTAGAGTCAATGTCACATCATGACATGATGCCCTTGCAACCCATCCTAGATGCAAAAATTTTTGATATTTGGGGAATTGATTTTATGGGTCCCTTTCCTTCATTTAACGATTTCAAGTACATCCCCGTTGCCGTTGATTATGCCTCGAATGGATTGAGGCTATTCCTGTGTGCCATGCTAACCATGTCATCACCACCAAATTCATCAAGGACTATATCCTTACGCACTTTGGGATCCCTCAAGCCATCATTTTGGATAGAGGAAGCCATTTCACTCATTCATATTTTTGGGCACTTTTGATGAAATACGTAGTTCACCACCGTAGCACTTCTCCATATCATCCTCAAATGAATGGCCAGGCTAAGGTGTTGAACAGGTAGATCAAGCAAATCCTTCGGAAAATGGTTCAACCTGATCGTAAGGATTGGTCCGACAAGCTAATTGATGCCTTATGGGAGTATCGAACGGCCTTCAAGGATCCCCTTAGTATGTCTCCATATAAGAAGACTTTGGGGAAGCCTTGTAACTTGCCCATGGAATTGGAGCACTGTGCTTATTAGGCGGTTCGCCAATGTAACGTCGACCTAGACCTGTGTGCTTTACAAAGGAAACTCCAACTCCAAGAATTAGAAGAGCTGCGTCGCGAGGCCTATGACTCTACTTTGACCTTTAAACAATGAACCAAGGCCTTTCCCAATAGTTGCATTTAGCGGAAGGAGTTTGAGCCATCACAGCAAGTTTGGCTTTATAATGCCCGACTCAAATTCTTTCCTAGTAAACTGAAGCCCAAATGAATTGGTCCTTTCCTGGTCTTGAGACCTTTTCCCAACGGTGCCGTCAAAATTGAAGATCCCCAATCTAGGCATAAATTTACGGTAAAGGGGTAGCAGTTGAAACCGTATCTCACTCAATTGCCTGCCCCCATTGGGGAGACAGTTGCCCTGCTGGAGGGTAACTAACTTCTGCCTCATTCTGAATCCAGTTGGGGATGTTAAATTCAGCGCTCATTGGGAGGCACCCCAACACCCCTTCATTTTCACTCCACAACCCATTTCGTTTTGTTTCGTTTCATTCCACTTCACTTTATTTCACCACCCACCATCCACCTACCCACCCTATTGTATACCCCATACTCACCCTTGCACAAAGAACCTGTAACCCTGTCTAACTCTTTTGCATGCATATGAAGACATAGCATGATTTGGCATGGGGCGATGGATAGGCATTCATAGGATCTGGTATATTATTTGGGTTTCATGCAGGCTCATGTCCATTATACATATCCATCTGTAGTATATAAATCTTGAAAAGTTCCAAAAAATTATAAAAAATAAAAAATCCATAAAAATAAAAAGTTCAAAAACTCCAAAAAGTTTTTAAAAGTGTTTAGCTATGATCTGAAAGTTGAAGCAAACATAAAATAAGTGTTTATGGACATTCAACCTTTGCTTTGAAGACTTTCCTAGCCACATAAGCTTGATTTGCTTAGGCTTAGGCTTAATGTAGTTTAGATTTCACAAGATAAACCAAGATCTCTCCTAACTTAGGACGTATTCTGATACCTGAGCCACTAGTACATGATTTGTTGGTTTGCTTCTGCTTGGGAGTCTAAGTAACCTTGGTTTACACTACACAAAGTCAAGAAGAACTAGATGAACTTAAGATCCAACCCTTGTGTTCATTAGGGAAGGTGGAGTTCTTACATGTGCGTGCAGGTAGAATTTTTATCGTAGTCTTTAGCCTTGTGTTTAGGAGAAACTCTTTCCACCAAAGTACTTACCCACCAAATAAGTGTTCTCTACCAAATAAGTTGTAGGAGACATACTGACATTTGCTTTAAAAGAAAAAAAGAAGAAAAAAAAGGAGAGAAAAAATAGAAAAAAATAGAAAAAGTCAAAAAGAATAGGAAACAAGACATTCTTTTGAATAAGTTAGTATGTTCTCCAAATTCGTGTAAACTCTTCCACCAAAAAGATTTTTCAGGGTGCATTACAAATACCTTATTTCAACCAAATATTCTTTGAGCCATAAAGTAATAAGAGTTGGGTTTGAGTCTTCACTCATTTTTTAGGGTCGATCCGAAGATATAAGCTGAAGCTGGGACCAACCTGGACTTAAAAATACATAAACCCCTGGCTTGAGTCTTAATGTTCATCTGGTTAGTCTTGATTATTCACTAAGCACAACCATAACCTCTTAGCTTTTGAGCTTGAAAAGACCCTCTGAGTCATGGAAATCGCACTTAAGTTTAAATATCAAAAGTCCTTGTTGGTCAAGAGATGTTCTATGTTATGTAAGTCTTGAGTTCTGCTAGTCTTCTTTACAATTGGTTCTCACAATGTCCCACAGATAAACATATTAATATCGCTTCAGAAAAATCTTCAGCTTAAGATCATTTCTAAACACTACTATTTTAGGTTTTAAATAAGTGTTTTGCTAGGGACTAGCAAAAGATAGGCATGGGGGTGCGATTGCATAGTATTTCATATCGCTAGTTAATCCATCTTATACTATTTCTTAACTTTACACTTTTAGATTAGATAGATATTCATGCATTTTGAAAATATGTGCATGCATGCATTTTAGGAGAGGAAGATAGAGAGAGAGATTAAGTCCCCATTTCCTTCATTTTTAGCCATCATTTCCACCTAATACCACCTAACACCTCCCTACATTAATTTCCTAAAACTTCAAGTGACTACCCATAAATTACCCAAAATATCCCATTCCCTAATTACATTCTCTTGTCGTCACTCTACACCCCCTTCACCTATATAACCACTCCCACCCCTCTCAATGCATCCAATCAGTACCCACCTTCATTAGCATAACCACACCCTCACAGATGCACACACTCACTTAGCCAATCCTCCAGTCGACCACTCCCTCTACATCTACTCTCTCCCTCTCTTCCTTCCCATACGCAGTACCCCCTCTCACCAGTTGAGAGGGGCACGTTGTGTGCAGGAGCAAGCTCTCCGTGGTCATAAACACCACGTTGAGCTCCACCATTGCCCAGCTCCCTGGTGAATAGGTGGGCGTGGTGGTTCTCTTATTTTCCTTTTATTTTGATAGTTTGTTTTTATCATTGCACATCACCATTAGCGAACTCTAAGCAACTCTATTTTCACTGTAGCCACTATTTAAAGGCAATAGCAATTCATTTTCTTCACGAGTCATAAGCCGTTCCTCTATTATCCAGTGGCTTCAGCCCACGCACGCATAGCTAGCCAGTTTCACACCTTCACTTGACTTCATGCATGACTACTTCCACGCACTTCACCCGATTCACACCCCCACTACCAGCACCTTCTCACTCTTTCTAACAGACTAGGTGAGAAACCCACCTAGTCAAAAATCATAAAATCTAATACTTTTTGCCCCTGGCCACTCACTCATGTGCTCAAGCAGGCAACCAGCCATTCCTCACTTAGCCGATGCCCTTGCCCTCTCTCTCTCTCCTTGTCACGACCTCCACCAATCGATGCCTAATGAGTTGCGATTCATCATAGCTAAATTGCCTAAGTTAAGCTAGAAACTAAGTTAAACACTATCAAATTAACACATAAAAAGGGTTAAGTGTGGGAAATAAAGAAAAAGACCTAAAACATCAATTTTGTACTAAAAATGCATAATTATGTCAATTATTGAGATAATCTATTAATAAATGTAAAATGAAGATCCAATTGCAAATTAAACACACAAATGAGCTCAAAATTCTAAATCAACAGTAAAATTAACTTGTAATATGCTTAATTAAGCATCAATAAAAACTTGGGTGCATTTGGACATCATTAGGGCCTTGAAATTAGAGTTTCACATTTAGGTCCTTCACATATCACATTTCATTCATTGAGAAAACCTTTAAGGACCTTTTTGAAAATCATAAGGACCTATTTGCAAGCCTAGAAAGACTGCTCTGATAACTTTCCTTATCACTTATGGGTCTCCTAGCTATTTTTCTACCCCTTTGTGTAGGGGCTTCTAGCGTAATTTCACCAACAGAGTCTCAAAGCACCTGTAGGTCCTCGCGTGCACTGTAACCGCGAAGAACACGGGTCATCATGGCCATCCATCCCTTGACCGCTCGATATGTGGCTCTCTTTGATTGGAACGTTCGTGCAACTTGGCGCATGCGATCACCACCTCACCCAGATCCCATCTAACGGCTACACTTTGACTTGAGTTTGCACGCGCTTCTCTCTGCTCATCTAGACTGCCCACGCTCTATTCGCATATCCTCACCTCTGCGATGAGAGGATTCACTCTTGATTCTACTTAAGGAGCTCCTCTACCTCATGCGCAAAGAATCGCTCCCTCCACCCTGAGCGATCCCTTCGTCCACACCTGCAGCTCTTCTCATCCCAAGTTCGTCCACCTGTTGTGACAGGGTAGGCTTGCTTCCTCCTTTCAATCGCCACTAGCCGACCGGGTGGTGGACCTGAGACATCTTCCTCAGCTGTTGGTCTCCTCTCCCCATTTTTCATCATTAGCCGACCGGCGGGTGACCTTAGACTTCTTCCTCCATTTAGATAGATTTACTGCTTTCCTAGTATAGTTTACTTGCTTTCTAGGAGTAGGAGTAATTAGAGATCGGTGTGACAATGTTTAGTGTAGTTTAGGAGTAGATAGAGTAGATCTTGCACGTCCTCTGATCAAGTTAGATCAGAGGAGAAGAATCCACCCACATTCACTTGATCATGACTCTTCCCTTGCATTCCATTTTATCGCATTCTTTTTACCTCGATTTTAAATTCACTGATCACCCCTTCATTATGGTCTAAACTCATACCAAAGAACCTTGGTTCTCAGATCTAAAATTAGTGCCAAAAACCACTTGGGGGGTCTACCACTCATTTCGCAAATTCACAAAGATCCCCCCATCTTGTTCCTAAACTCAATCGGCTCAATTTTGCTTAAAAATGGTTTTAATTATTCAAATAAGTGATTTGGAATCGATTTTGAACTTCATTGGATTTAATCAAGTTGTGTGAGGATTTTATGAGCTTGATGAGGTGTTTTGCAAGGATTCCAATGATTTTTGAGCTTTGGATTTGAATTTTGATATGTAGATGAGCATACACCTGAATCAAGCTCTATGTTGTAGAGTTCTATCAAGGAGAATCAGTCTCCCTGATTTGAGATAGAACAAGGACCCAACGGGTCTTGATTAATCCACAAAATTACCTTGAACACACATCAATGGTGTTCAAGGAGATTAAGTGGAGAAGATCATCATAAGACTCAAAGTAAAAGCCCAATTGGGGTGACATTTTACCCTCCATATATCTACTTTCCTAATTTTATATTAGAGGTGTAATTAGGATTTAAACAGATTTTTGGAAGGAGGTTTGAAATGGTTTCAAAGGGTTTGCAAATTTATTCTTATGAACAATTGATTTCAGATCTTCTTCCTTGATTTTAAAGAGATCTTAAGATAAGAATTATACCCCAATTTAGACATTAAAACATCCTAGATTAGACTTCAGTAAGTCTGATCTTGGGTGTTTTCAAACTAAAATTGAAGAAAAGAAGAACTGCAGCAGCTCTTGGATTTTATCTTAAGACGTTTGGAGCTGTTGCAGTAGTTCAATTTAGTTGATGTTTAGTGTCTACAGCTACTGTCAGCAACTTGGGTTGCTGTTGTGCTTGATTGCTACTGCTAATCTACTGGTTTCCAACGGCAGCATAGCAGCTGTGTTGATTCTGCTGTTAGCTACAGCTGAGGGAGTAGTGGATGAGATTTAGGTTATTTTGAGATGCTGACTTGTTATATATGTGTATTTCACTTGTACAAGCCTTCATGTACTGTTAGTGTCTTTAAATTCAATTTGATTGGCTTGTAATCCCTTAAATAAATTCCTTTGTCAGCTAAAATATGTGCATAACTGTCACATGAGGGAAATTGGATGAAATTAAGTGGAGAATCATGTTTACCTATGGGAACACCTCTTATGTAACTTGTTAAACACTTCTGAGGCATTCGACTGCATATTCAACCATACATTAGCTTTCTAGAGCCTTAGGTTCTAATAGAAAAACTCCTTTAAGCCTAGAAATGAGCTCACTTTGTAAAAAAATAAAAATGATTTAAAAAATCTAAAAAAATAAAATAAACCTGTCTTAGTGAAGATTATGTATATTTTTAAGTACATGTCAAGTTTCAAGGTATTCTGAACCTTCGGCTTGGTAGAACATACCAGCCGACGATTCAGTCTACCTTAAAACTTAATAAAAGAATTTAACTCTTAAAAATCCCAAAAACATTCTCTCTCTCATCTCTTTCTTTCTTTCTCATCCTTTACCTCCATAAAACACATAAAACTCATAACAAGAAGAAAAACCCCAAAAATACATAAAAACATGTATACTATGTATATACATGTAAATATAAGCTCTATACTAAGTTATATATGTATATATTATAAAATAGGTATATATAATAGGTATAAGTAACTTACGTAGATATTATATAATGTATATTAAATATTTAAGATAACTTAAATTGTATAGAACTTATCTGTATAATTATTTACTAATTAAACTAACCTATCTTTACTATAATCTAACTAAATTAATAGAACCCTGTATATAATTGTAATTACTAATTATAATGTATATACATATCTATATATGTATTATGTACATAATGAACCCTGTAACATAATTTAATTATGTATATATAATATATAATTAATTTATTAAGTTACTAGTTAAGTTAATAGATTAAATTAAAATAAATTAGTAATTTAAGTTATAACTGAACTAACTTATATTGTACATTTATATTATTGGATTTTAAGTAAATTAAGCTAATTTAACTATATTTATAATATATTATGCTATTTATAACTTAAATTATATTTATACACCCTTAATTCACCTATTTAAATGTAAATAAATTAAAATAAAGCATGTAAAATAAAATAAAAATCTGCAATAAATACTTTAATATGTATATTACTATTTTAATAGGTCAATTAGACCATTAATTAACTAATTTAACCTGTAATTAAGGAATAAACCTAATAAATAGTATGAATAAATTGTAAACTTTGACTAATTTATTTATATAATAAATGTAATTAATTGTGAAAATAAATTATACCATTATGTAGCCGTATGTAAATACTTTAATACCCTATAATTTAATTTTAAATTATAATAATTTATGACCCTCAAATTGAGGGCCAAAATCATATAATCAAGACAGCTGCACTGGAGATGCAGCGCTTGTGAGGGCACTATTTAGCACCACATCGTGAACTTAAAAGCTCCTACAGCACCTTAAATTGTTCTTCCTCTCATTCTTCAGTCGTCAAGTGCTCAGCGTTAAACAACCATCACCCTTTCCCTTACGAGCATATGAATGAGGCACGTGTGAGGTGCGGGCTAGGAGCTTGGCATTGTGAGTGGGCCTATGTGGGCCCAGTATTGAGCATAAGACAAGATTAAAGGGCTAATTAACGAATTAGGGTGACCTTAGTAGAGGTCTAGTCCCACTTCTTGAGGGTACTATGTATCCCTCGAAAAGGTCACCGGCCAATTAAAAATCATAATTTTTTTTTAATAAATAGTAATCGTGCCTTAATCACCTAAGGGGAGGGAAGAAAGAAGCTAAGAATCGACTAAAGGGTTAAGCAGAGATGAACAGAAGAAGAATAGAAGAAAAAGAAGAGAGAAGAATGGCCGTGTATATGTATATGTATATATATTATGTATATATAAGTATAAATGTATAGTATACTGTAAATAAATAATGTAATAAGAAGTATATGTTAGAGTATAGTATATTGTTTGAGCTCATTTATGTATAAAAATGACTTGTGAGCTTTAGTGACAGATAAGTATGTCATTATATATAGAATAAACGTCAGTATAGATCCTATTTTTACCTTAGCTTATGTATATACTTTTTCCTAAGGTTTAGTGACGTTTATAGAAGTTATTGTACATACTATATATGTTACTATAGGTGTTAATATATTAAGTTAAGTTAGTATAGTCTATATTATACCATATTATTGTATAGATATGTAAGTATTAGTATTATAAGATGTAAATAGATACTATATAGTATTTAATTAAAGTGTTTGATGCTTGTTTGTGGATAAATGTTTGCAAGCATTTTAGTTCATTCTTTTGTATATAAATTGTTTCATTCTTTCTTTCATTTATTCATTCATTCATATTTGTACATAAAATTAATCTTTTTGGAAATAAAGAGTAATATTGGACTTAAAGAGTGATGTATATCAATAACTGTCTCCCAATAAACGACCTGGAATAAACAAGTAAAAATTAAGTAAATAAATAAAATTGACGCGACAACGATTTGTATTTGTAACATATACTGCAACAACGACATTTTTTTATACGAACCGTGGTCGATCGTTAATCAATGCCCCTCACTTCTCACTCCCTCATGCACTCAGTATGCACACTCACACATACTCATCCCTCCTCAACGTAATCACAGGCACAACCACATACACATATACATACACATGCACTCGCACATATACATACATGCATTCATATATATTCCACGCACACACACACACATATACAGATATAGATATATACTTACATATATATATATATATATAGACAAATATTTATGGATATACATTTATACATATACATATATATTTATATATACATATTCACAAACATTCCCTCATTCGCACATCCACATATACGCAGTCCATTCACAATCCCACACACATCTCCTATTACCGCACATTTCATCGCAAGTGAGTACACACCAGTTGCGTACGCATCTTCCATTCACGAGCACTTTAAGCATCTCCACACACACTCCCACATGTCCGCTCCACACCCGCATGCAGCACATTGCTAGGTTAATCGCGTCTCTTTAGACGGTGGCTAACCTAGTGCAGTGCTACATTTCATTGAATCTTTTATTCAATTCCCTCCCCCCCCCCCAACACTATATATATTATATAGGTATACATATATATATTTATAAATACATATATATATAATATATATATCTATAAATAAGCTAAGTACTTTCCTTCATTTCCTTTTCGCATTTCATTTCCGCATTTCTTTCCTTCATTTTATTATTGTCTTTATTTGTTGATTAAGAAAAAACCAAAATAAAATAAAATAAAACAAAAAGACAATTCTTGATCTTGCAGGTAGCGAGATCATTTTTGGACTTGATTTTGGCACGTAGCTAAGGACTCATTTTTTAGGGTGTACCTCAAGGACAAGAGTATCACAAAAAAATCTAAGCTAAGAAAAACCCAAAAATACAATAAGCGAATGGAAATCACCCATTGTTAAAAATCATGTAGAAATTGGTTAAACCCAAAATCACCTCCCTGAGTTCGACCCTGGGCTTAAAACTAACAATCTAAAAATCTATTTTAGTCCAGGTAAATAAATTTCGATAAACTAGTGTAGAATCGCCTGAAGGTAATCGCTTCAACTATATATATTTCGATGCTAATTTCATCTAATTAAATAACCTTACTCGTGTTTCATTAGGCATCAATCCAAAAATGAGGCAAAATAGTCCCACCCATGGAGAAATCCCCAAATGAAAACAAATGATCGTGAAAGCATTCAAAATAGCCCAGCAGTTGAAGCTCAGTTGCGAGGGTGTGAGTTGGTAGTAGTGAAGGAAATGAGGAAAGGATTCAATGGCACTCGTAGGCCATTTTCTATGGCATATTTACCAATAATAAGAAAATCGTCTACCCCTTTAGAACACAGATAGGTGTCAGACCCAGGGGCACGAAACTGGACTTGTCCAAGTCCGTGCACCATCAGAAACTCCTGAATGATGGCATTATTGAAAATCAAAGCAAAAAGTGTACAGTCTCAGCGTTTAATGAGAAAGCCCCATCGAGGAGGTCGACTTACCATTTCCTACGATTCCGGACATCTTCGCTAATAAGAGGGTTGAGGAACAAGATTATCTTCTTTTGCGACAACGACATTCTTCCGACGGCGATGGCTTGAGTGCTACTAGGGTTTCTATCGCATTAAAGAGGGCAAGGGCATTTACTGTCCCAACCACCCCTTATTTATAACCCTATCGAGCGCGAATTTCAAATTTCAAAAATCCTACTATATTGAGGGGCAATTAATGCCCCTACTAGCATAATCATTACATCGCGATTTGACAATGGCAAAAACCTCATAATCTATTCCGGTTATCGAGGCAGGGAATTTTCATCATTATAGCAATTAATGTCGGCTTTGTTCTTGAAAAAAAATAAATTTAACCCTATAGTGATTGACCATCACTCGCAGAAGATGATGCTTACATCGTACCATATAAATACCTGGGATCTTGGCTTCATAAAGCTGGTGGGAAAATCAGGCGGCAATACCTATTTATCCTAAGAAACATGCAGTGATATGCCTAATATTGTCCATAAGAGGTGCCTTGACCACACACATAATTACAAACCCTGTACGACCCATAACTGATCAACCCACTTAAAAATTAGCCTGCATACATTGAGGGGTACCATACGCATGAAGTTTATTTCTTAAACTTACTACTCTCTCTGCCACATAAGATTGCAATGAGAATGGGGGCAACTGATGAAGGAAAAAAAATCCTCTTCATAATTTCTTCCATCTTAGTGGATCCGACCCAACATCCTAGCTGATCCAATCACCTGGTACATTGGTAGATTCCGCTGAATGTATCCTGACGAATCTGGTTGACCCGACATCCTACTGGGTCCAGCTTGATTCAGCAACCCCACACACTTAAGGATCCGATAACCCGTCAATGGGTCTTGTTGACCAAAGTTGAAACGCACATCTGTTGCGCCGATATTTATGTTAGTAGACGTTTGACAGTTACTAAATTGAATGTCAATTAATGGCTAGATCGTGGGATCGTGGGAAATCCCATGAGACCCACTATCAAGGTTAGCTTTCCTTGTAAATACCTAGGTCGAGCTACTATAGTTTTTTCATGCAATCAAAGAGAAGAAAGAGTGAGAGTTTCTCTTGTACAATTCACCAAAAGCTAGTAAAATTCAGGAGTACCTATCTCCCCCAGACATACAACTTTCTATGTGGAACTAGTTCATCAACCTCTCAAGTTATTTTGCTGTGATTTCATTTGAGTCAAGATTCCTATTCCTAGGGTCCTGATCAGGTGGGTAAAATAGGTAGCTAAGGAGTCTTGGAGAAGTCACTAAGTGATAGGTTTTGACTAAAAATAGTAAGTGGTGTTGGCCATTGGATGTAGTGTGTGTCGCTTAGATTAAATGGGATTTGGGTTACTAAAAATATCAGGGTTCTAGGTAGCCTTAGGATGAAAGATCAAGGGTGGAAATAGGTTTCTAATTTAGGTTTAGGACAAGGTTATTTGGTTGATAGGTTGTCCTAAGGGTCAAGGGTAGAGAGGGTGTAGGAAGAGGCCATGTGTCCTTGTCTTCCTTTCTTCTTCCTTGTCTTTTTATTTCTTTGATCCCTTGTCCATGGATTCTTTTATTTTTATTATTTGAGCTTCTACAAAGGTGCTTCTTCTCCCAAAATCAACTCTCTAGCTTCACAACTTATTTACTCATCCTTGATACTTGCATTATTCACAAAAATAATAATTAGGCACTAAAATATGTATAAATCATAATAATGCATGTATGTCTATATTACAATATTTATAAGCTAAATGAAAGTTCTAACTTAGGAACTAACCCAAAATTAAGCATATTAGGGTTATAAAATAGACTGATATCTGAACTTTGTCTTGACCTTTTGGTAGCATAGGTTAATATTCTACCAGGCTTCTTGATGGGGAAAGTCTTGCCTGGCGTAGGTAGTTGGTCCTGCCAGTTTTAAGGGTTGGCTAGGACACATGGTCGTTATTGTTGCTATCCGCCTATGGTAGTTATGCTTGGGATGCAATCGCATCACTTGGGTCTCTAGAGGCCTAAGGTAGGTAGTAGTCCTCTTCTACCTTGGAAATTGAGATATGTGGAATGTTTAACATGACTCACATGCCGCTCCTCTTGAACGATTTTAAGGATCCTTGTGACCAAAAATGCCTTTTTTGTGGGTCATCTCATCGGTGTTGTCATGCCACATTGATCGAGGGCATGCCATTTGGAGACAATTTCTTGGGAAGGCATATGCACTCATTGGTTCCTCTTGACTATGAATAGGACTGGTAGGGGAAGGTTTTCTTCATCCTTGGTTCTCTAGCAAAGGGCTTTAAGTAGAAATGGTATAAGCGGGGTTGTGCTTGTTCGCACCTTATTGAGTAGAGGTACCATTTGCTAGCCTTGGTGAAGGGTTCTCTTTGAGGATAACTCCTTTCTAACAGGGCTTTCCAACATTATTCATGGTGAAAAGGTCCCCTCTTAGTGTTAGGGCCTGATAAACACCAACTAGCTGTGATTTTAGGCTTAAGAGTGATGATAAACACCAGTTTATCATCACTCTTAAGCCTAAAATCACAGCTAGCTCCTAGGTTATCCACATTGCATTAGGGTATTGAGATGTATTTAGGCATTTAAGATTTAGGCAAGCATCATAATGTTTTCATATTATTTTATGTATTAATACAATTCATTTCATTGTCAGGGATGATTACACAGTGAAATTCACCTAAACTCTGGCAATGTTAAAGGTAGAAAGGCAAGAAGAAGATAGAACCTCATTCCAGTTGGATTCCAGCTTAATCTAGCTCACCTCAGCTGGATCCTAGCTTAATCCAACTCATTTCAACTAGATCTAGCACATTCTCAGCTCCATCTAGCTCATGAAGACTCAACTCATCTCAACTTAGTTGAGCTTAGTTCTAAACCTAAGTTAGCTTGCTAGGAAGTCTTCAGGAAGGTCAGCTTCAGCTCACATCAGCTCCAAACAAGTTGAAGTCAACTCAACTAAAATCATCCTACTTAGCCTAGCTATTAACAAAGAATTAGTTAGCTAAGCTACTAGCTGAGTTCACAGGCAGCTCTGCTTCAGCTCCTTGCAACTTCAGAGCAACCTTAGCCACCTCAGAAAAGCTCTGGTGCAGCTCTTGCAATTATTAGCTAACTCAAGGTAGCTAAGCTAGCTTACATCCTCTACTTAGCTACTCCACTACCCTACCTCCTACCCTACTCCTCTTGGTCGACCACCCTCCTCATCACGTCCACCATTTAATCATGACCAAACACCATCCTAGCCCTCCATTTTCTCCTCCAAAATCAACACCTTCTAAAAGGTATTTTTGAAGGGAAAACCAAGGCACCTCTTCATTTCCCTTCCATTTTTCCCTCAAAAAATATCCACAGACCCCTTCATTTCCCTCCAAAAACAACATAACCACCCCCCTTCCCATCCTATAAATGTCCTACCCTACCACCACATAATTCCCATTCTTGGTTACACATTTATTCTACCTATATCCACCTTAAACATCTAAGGAAGGAGGAGGAGTGAAGGAGATTAAGGGAGCTATCTTGCTCCCTTGGTGACTACCTTCTTCTTCCCCCTTCCTTGGTCCAATGCCAAAGAGCAACTTCCACTTAGGGACAGCGGGTTGGAGAGGAGAAAGGGTGGTGGACGTCAACACTTGGGAGCATCATCAAGAGGAGAATCATCAATATCTAGGAGAGAAGAGCAAGGGAGGTTCTTCAAGTGCGAAAGCTACCTTGCTTGGCGTGAAGTCCTTCCCGAGCATCATTTGGAGGATCACTTCTTTTGTATTAGCTATCTTTTATTTTGTATTATCAAGTATTCTTCTACTTGTGACTCTATAAATTCTAGCAATACAAAAACCAAGTTGCCTTTCTATTTTGTGCTTCCATTTCAAGCTTTTTTTCTTTACTTAGTGCACTTCACTCCACCTTTCTAATTACCCTAGGTGAACTTGCCTAAGGTGAGCTTAGAAAGGAGGATTAATTCTTGTTCACTTAGGCATAATTCTAACTCCATTGTGCTAATTTCCAAAAACTTAAAGCAAACAAAACCCAAAACTACAAAAAGAGGATTTGGGTTGTTAAGAGAGAGAAAATCAATTTATTAGCAAATTTAAAAGTCGATCGATTTATATGCGCCTCAATGACTTAATTCGCATCTTTAACAAATCGTGTATTTTTGTATCAAGGCCTACTCTCCTGCCCTTATTAACAACAAGGGCTTCATAAGAACTTCTAGGGAACACAAACTATGTGTTCTCAATGGCATGATTATGGAATCTTTGATGGGGTTGTATCCTTCCAAATTAAGGAAAAATTTCCTATTAAGTCTCAGTGTGCATATCAAGATCATGGTTCCTGTTATGCTCCAAAATCCAAACCCATGTCTGAACCTAGATTAAGCATGAAGAGACGAACCCATCAATGCTTGTTGGGAGCGAATTAGGTTCACGTAGCCCGAAAATGAAGAATTTTGGGTTTTCATCAACTTTGGTCAACCGTTGAGGAAATTGCTCGGATGGGACCATAATTGGTACTGATGGGCTCCTCTCGTCGGAAGCTTTCCAACGAGATGAATTTTATGAAAGTTAGAGATTGTTTATATAATTGTGAGAAGAATGCATAACTCTAAGGATAAATTAGTTAGCTTCATTTATAAAATCCCCCACTTTTATTTTCCACTCTCTTTCCTCTTCCTATTTAATATACTTAAGCCTAGTCTAAAATCACTCATCGCCACCAGTCTCGTGAACCTGCAGAGAGGGAGAGGGAGAGTGATAGCGAGAGAGGAGAGGGAAGGAAGGAAGAGAGACTTCTTCTTCCTCTTCTTCCTTCTTCCTTGTCATCGCTATCCTCTTCCTTCGTGCACTGCACAAGACGATCTAATTGATTCATGAAAATTCACTAAGTAAATATATTATCATTGCAATGCAATTTTTCGTGATTAAGATAAATAACTGGATCTTTGGTGAGCTCGGATCGAATATAGGGAGGAGAGAATGTATCTAACTTAAGAAAATGGGAAGTAATTTTTTATTTTTTTTTTAAAACAAGAAGGTGGTGAGAAAATAGAAGCGAACCAATATCAATATGATGAAATCAAAGAGAGGTGAGAAGCATGGATAACAAGATGAAAATAACTGGAAATAATTTCTATTTCAAATAATATGAGTTTATTACAACTAATGAAAAAAAAACTACAATAAAAAGTAGAAAAAGGGAAGAAGTGGAGATGGAGATTCGAAGCATAGTCTAGAAAGGAAGTGACTACTAGTAGAAGATTTGGAGTTGAGGGAACACTTAGAGAGGGTGAGTGGGATGACCAAGGTGAGGGTGAATGTAATGGTTGTGTGAAAGTAAAGGTGAAGGTGGTGATTGATTGAATCACCACAAATGGAAAATAAATGCATAAATCGTTGAATGTGTGCCTCATAGCACTACAATACAAAAAAATATGATACAGAGTAAGCAAGGGTCATCCATAAAGAGGCATGGAAACACATCATATTTTATTTAATGGAAGCAACATGCTTCATCAATGTTCACAAATTATAAAAAGAAATAAAAATGAAAGGAAAGTAAACGTAATGAGGTGGGGTGCAATGAGAGGAAGGTCAGGTGTGGATGACCACACCCTGTGCGTTGTCACCCCAAGGCGACATGTTGTGGTCAGCTCGAAGGTTGGGACGTGGAGGTTGATGGAGATGTTGAAGCATGCAAGACCGCAAGGTGGTGTGATGAAGATGCATGGAGGAGAGCCTCATGCCAAAGGTGGTAAGGGAAGGTGCTTCTGCACCAAGGTAGGAAGGAGGGCTTCACACCCCTAGTGGTGAAGAATGGAGAGAGCTCATTGGCCCCCCATAAGGGAGGAGGATTGGTGGTGCTCGCCTCCTTCCCAAGGGGGTGGCCATGAGTCCAAGTAGAGGAGAAGAGGAGTTGCCCTCACATGTGGGAGATTTGGAGTCGAGGGTGAGGCCCTTGTGAAAACCAAAAGGGAAGTCTCCCTTGTGCGTTCAATGTGGATGGAAAAAATAGGAAGAATACTTGGATTAAGGAGAGTTACATGGGATTTGGAAGGCACTGCATAAAGGGGGGATCGAGTGGAATCGCATGGGATGGAGGGGAGGCTGGTTGTGTAAGGCATGGAAGGGGAGAGGAGAGAGAAAGAGAGTTATGGGGTGGTCTCTGCTTGGTGTTTTACAGTAGAGTCCAAAGCCTTTAGAAATTAAATTAGGATTTAGGCCACACTAATGTAAGTAAGGTGAAACTTAAGTGTGAGGGCCATATTGTGAAGAAGTCATCTTAGGTCCTTTGTTAGGATTCCCTTTTACAATCCACTCCTTGTGGAAAATGTGAATGTTGTGGCATAATGCTCCCCCCTCCATCCTCCACATTTATTCCTGCAAACATAAATAAATATACATGATTATTTATATAACATAACAAGTTGTGAAATGCAAGAAAATGCTTCCAACCCCAAATTTTAATGTATACAACTATTTTATGATTAAATGCACATTTTAATGTACCTTAAAGTATGGGAATTAACAAACTTAGGCCTAGAATTAGTCCACTAAAGTGGCATTATCAGTGAGGTGAAGCTCTATTCTAAGGGAGAATGGTGGTGATGGGATATAGAGGAATGCTTAGGAGGGTGAGACTGGTAGTGAGAGTAGAAGGTAGAATAATGGATAGCACTAAGTGGTAGGAGGCCTTATGTTTTTTTATAGAGTGTAAATAAATGTAGGCCATTGGATCTAACTAAGGGCTAAGATGTGTCCATCAAATCAAGTTTAAACTAGGCCACTAGATGAATATCTAAGAGTGCACATGTTGAGTGTGTTTGGCTGACCAAAGAAGGTTCTAGACTAACTTATAACAGCTAGCCATGATGGTTGAATTGTGGCCCTTGATCATGTCTTGGATGGTGAGGATTAGGTCTTAGTAGTTGGCTTTTGGTTGAGGGATTCTACGAAGTGATATGGCTGACCATATGAAGTATTGAGGAAGCTAATGTGGCCGACGATAAGGGTTGAATGGATAGATTTTTTAGGTTGCTGATTAAGGACCCTAGGATGGAGCATGGAAGGTGGATTGTAGGGCACTAATAGTCAGCCAAGAGAAGTCCTAAGGAAGCTATCATGGTCCTCCACTAGTGATAGGTTTTGGCTAAAAATAGTAAGTAGTGTTGGCCCTTGGATGAAGTGTGCGTGGCTAAGATTAAGTGGGTTTTGGGTTGTTAAAAATAGGAATGTCCTAGGTGGCCTTAGGGTGAAAGATCAAGGGTTGAGAGGGTTTTCTAATTTGGGTTTTAAGACAAGGTTATTTGGTGGATAAGATGTTGATGGGAACACCATCATGAGCCCTAACTAGCTCATTTTGACCTAGAAAAGAGAATAAAAGCTCCTCCATAACCAACTGGAGATCTTAATTCCATGAATAACCATTCTGAGATAAAAGCAAGAAACAAGGGGTAAAACTGTAATTTTACCATTGCAGTACAACAACGGGTTTTCTCATGGCTAAACACAAGTCAAATGGTCTTAACAAGATAAAAAGTAGGTTGGTTCAAACAGAAAAGGGTTCATGTGAATTCTGGGAATTAAATGACTTATTGTAACCCTAAAATAGACCCACTTAATTTAGCAAGGTTCTAGTCAGAATAAAATTCACCTAAACCCTCTAAAAATAATGGAAAAATACTCTTTATGGTTTAGAACCTTCAATTTGACCCTTGGAACCTATTTTGACCTAAATTGGGGTCTCAGTCAAATATTGGCCTTAAGTTAGGTTTTTACGTAAATTGCCCAGTCAAACGTGATTAAACCCAAAATCCAACTTCACCATTGGATTCCTTAGGTCTAAATTAGGTTTGTACCAAAACTTGGACCTAAGAGAAATTCATCTTGACCCACTTTGCAAATAGGTCCAGCCCAATTACATTTCTAACCCTATCTTTCGAAAACCTCTGCAGAAAACACCCTAACTTCCTCGTCGTTCTTTGCAATTAGGTCCCTTCGCCATTATAGCGGAGAGAATCCTACTCCGGTGAGGTTTCAAAGGCAAGAACTCTCTGATCTCTCAGAGAATCCCCTTCAAAATAGAAAGGGAGATTCTCTGAGAAATCTACAATGTGAACCCATTGATGAGCCCTAATTCCTACCCAATCTCTCATGTGAACTTATGAGAGATTTGGGTCTCTCTGAGTTTCCATCTCCGACGAGATTGTCGTGCTTGGAAGCTAGGCTTCCAAGCACAAACCCAACCTCCAGGACCTATTTAAGAAACCCTAATTCATTCCGCACCTCCTCAGCTTGGAATTGGGCCTGTCCACCCCACTTTCTTCTCTCCTTGCTGGCCACAACCTCTCTGCAAGCTCCGGCGGCTCCGTCCCCTCTCTCTCGTTGCCTAACCACAATACCAATGGTTGGGTTGCCTTCCTCTCATTCATCCGCGTCGGCCATACCAGCCTGACACCGCCTCTGCCCCTATTGTCGCCTTCACCTCACCTACGGAGAGCTTCATCTCCGGCGACGGTAATACGAGCCAACCGCCATCCCTGCCTCCTTCATCCTTAGGTTTGGTCAGATAACTTCTCTCTCCCTCCTCTTCCTGTTCCACCTCTTTATTTCTTGAAAATATCCCTCGACGCATGTAATCACCCTCACCTTCTTCATCTCCAGCCAGACCTCCAGTGAGCGTCCCCGCCGCTCCACACCTCCATCCGCCTCGCCAACCACCCCATAAGCACCGCAACACTCCATTGATCATAAACCCTCACTGCACTCACCGTGCCACACCCCTAAAACACCCCTTGAACACACCCACACTCATGCACACAGGGTGCCCTAGGCACGCACACTCCGGCCACACCACGCCACGCTGACCCCCACACTACGTTCGCCATGTCTCGGCAAAGCTTTCTGAGCTTTCTGATGAGGCCACAAGGCTGTTTTCATGTTGACAGGTTTGGAGGCATTGATGCTTGCAAGCTGCTAGCTTGCAAGCTCACTCTAGGTCTCCCCACTCCAGGTGCACAGCCCCAGGTTGCACGGATTCTCCTCGTGCACAAATCCAGGAAACCAATTGGCTATGAAGACCCACATAGCAGCTGCAATCAAGCAACATTGCCGACTGTGGATGTACGCGAAGGGAGGTGGGAAGATAGTCCCACCTTGGAAGTGGGTGAGCGGGCGCAGTAGAATAAATTGAAAAAGTGAATCAGGCTTATCACCTCCTAACCACGGGGTGAGGTCCCACTCACCCTCTCACCGCCTCGTCCGTGACCCGATCTCCACGGACCTGGTGCGACCCGTATACCTGACCTACACTCCTCGCCCACCACCGCACGTCGGTGGGCCTGGTTTCGGGCACGTACCCAACCCGATTACCCGAGAAAGCGCCTCTGGGAGAGCAAGCCTAAGAGAGAAAGAGGAAGAGAGAGCGTGGGTAGGTAGGGGTAGGTTTTGCTCTCGTAGGAAAGAAGAAGAAGAAGAAGAAGCCAAGGAAGAAGGCAGAGGCCAGAGAGAGCTAAGAAAGAAGAAGGCAAGGCTGACGAGGAAGAAAGCTTAAGTCAGAGCGGCTGAAGGGCTGAAGAAGAAAGAGAAGGAGAAGGAACTGACAGGGAAGAAGAAGAAAAAAGAGAAGAAGCCAAAGGCAAAGGAAAAGAAGCTAAGGCACAGGCACGAGAGCAAAGAAAAGAAAGAAAGAAGAAGGAAGGAAGCAGCCAGTGATAGAGATCAGAGAAGAGAAAAAGAGAAATAGAAGCACTATAGCACCCATAAGTTTAAGATGTCTAATTTTCAAATCAGACGTCCATTTTTTGTGTTTGTCTTCATACATTGACTTTTTTATTCTCCTGTGCTTACATTTTTGCATTACAACTCTAGTTTTCATTGCTTATTATATTCAATTTTTCAAAGTTGTGCTCTTGATTTTTAAACCCCAATTTGCTCCCTGTGTTCAACCTCAAACTTAAAACTTCAAGTAATAAAATCTATTTGTTTTCGAGTGATTTCAACTATACTACGATGCATCGATTTTAAAACCTGATTTTGCCTCGTGAACATGTCCTAAGATTCTTTGGTAGAGAGGGTTTATAAGAGGCCAAGTGTCCCCTTATCTTCTTTTTTTTCTTCCTTGTCTTTTTATTTTTTGAGCTCTTATGCTAATCTCTCTTTATTCTTTATTATTTAGCTTCTAAGTAGATGCTTCTCCTTTCCTAAGTGAATCTCCAGTTCCTTAGCTTATTCTCTCCTCTCGATACCTACATTATTCACAAAAATAACAATTAGATATTATTTAAGCATAAAATATGTACCAACCATAATAATGCATGCATGCTTATAATGTAATATTTACAACCTAAATGAATGATTTTACCAAGAAACTAACCCTAGATTAAGCATGATAAGAATATACACACTACAAAAAAAGTTACCTACACCAACGGCAAAATTATAATAACACTAATTAAATGTTGTTGTAGTTCCCTTTAAATATCACTAATCCTATTGTTATATACTGGCAATTACAATTTTGTTTTTTTTGGGCCAATGGCTATAATCCTAATGTAACTCGATGCCAAACACGGGAACACCACCCTCCTTCCCCCCCACACACACACCCCCAACACCAACACACACACAAACAAATTAATCGCCACCCTCTTGCCACCCCACCCTTCCCAATCTCTTTGTTATAGCTGCAACCACATGTCGGCGTGCCCTAGCCCCACCCCCACATGCCTCTTCACTTCCTCTCTGCTGTCAACGTCGAGATCGACGACATGTATTTCACCATCGATCCTGATGTCTCTCGATTCCGACGGCACAGACATCGACCCCTCTCCCTCCTCAAGGAGGTGTACCAATGGGTGTTTGGAGGGATGATGAGGTTGTTGTGGCTTTTGCAAGTAACGGGATTAGGGCTTAACCTATGCATAAACGTGAGCGGGATTGAGGTAGGGAGTTGTCGAGGCTAGGGCTCAAGATGCAGGGAGGCGTGGTGCTCTTAGTATCCCTGAGGAAGTACTTCGCCAGGTTGGATAGATGGGTGAGGTGCCTCACGGTCGCCCCAAGTATCCTTCCTGATCTCTCTACGAAGATCATTCACCGAACTCTCAAAGCACCGACGTCAATCAAGTCAGAGCTCTCATCGCCTCTCTCCTTCTCTCTTATCGCGTCTCCGTCGATTCTCTCACTTGATCATCTATCATTTCTTTGACTTAATCATCTCCATTGATCATCTCACTCGATCATTTTACCCATTCCTGCAATTAGATCTCTCTTTCTCCTTCTTGCAATCAGATTTAAGCTCAATCTCCATAGATTTGTTGCTCATTTTAGGGTTATCATTGGTGATAGATCAAATCTGAGCTCAGATCCATACTCTAGATCTCTTACTACTGTTCCGTTACTATGCTCGGATTTTTGCTTAATCTATACTCGATTAGGATTAGGTTGGGGATTAGTTTTGGTTAGGGTTGGGGATTGCTAGCAACAGTTTGGGTTAAGGATTGGTTTGTCAGAGTCTTTGTTTCTTTCCTTGTCTTGTAGTTATGATGATGATTTCATCGTCTCTTTGTTCTATTTTTTATTTTTTTGTTTTGTAAGGAGATCGAGGGATATTTCACTTGGTTGAGGAAGTACTCGGCAGCAATTGGTGAGTCCCTCGTGCCTTCCCTTGTAATCACCATTGATGTTTGTAGTGTTGTTCTGGGTGTGTCTAAAAAAACAATGCTCACCACTTGTTTGTCAAAATGTCCAAGTCAACACTAGAGTTTGGCAATGAATTTGTGATTAAATTCCATTTCATAATTGTGATTCCACTTGTCTTTTTCTTAATTGTAATGATTAAATTCCATTTCATAATGTCCAAGTCAGCACTTGTTTGACATCCCTTTTGTTTATGTAGCTACAAACACATTTTCCATAATTTATGTTATTTACTCTTTTTTTTGTTTGAACTCCTATAGCTGGCTATTTAGTAGTGTCAAATGATACCGTGGATTTGTCAAGGACATGCATATTGATAATGCTTTGCAAGAGGTTTCCCACATTAATAGTTGCTTTCCAATTAAGATGTCAGGTGCATATAAGAAGAAAGAGTGCATTACCTTTGCATGCTAGGTGCCATTCTGGTTAGAGCTAGTGACCCCAGCAAGTCCAATCAAGAACATGGTAAGTGGCACTAAATACTCTTGATGTTATTTTGATAATTTGGCACTCTCTTGTATTAAGAACCATGAAGAACCTTTTTGTGTACAATCATCTAAATTCTACTAATTATTAATTGTAGGATAACAATATATTTCATGCATTTACCCAGTTATGCAAGGACCTTGCAGTGCTATTGGTTGGGGGACATCCATTGGTCCAATTTTTTCCATCTTCTATGGCTTTTCTGGCTCTAATTCTTACAAGATAAAATAATTGACAAATAGAAATAACTTGTAAGTCGGTAAGGTTATTGTAACACATGTACATGGTATTTGTTCTTGTTTCTTTGACATATTCAAGAAATATGTAAAAAATCGATGAGTTATATGCAGAATCTTTGTGTAGACAATTCCTAGGTCTCAAGTGGATCTCTGGATCTCATTTCTTGCTTTAAAATCAAATCTTGCAAGTAGATCGAGTGTAGAATAGGGATGTTGCTTTGACATGGAAAACATTCAGGGTTTATTTTCATTCTTATTGTTTCCTAGTAGACTAAGTTTGTTTCCATCAAGGCCCCCATGAAGGAAATATGCTTGACTTTTCATTTCCCATGTTGTTTGTTGAAATACCTATATCTACTTTGTGTTTGTAAGTAATTGTTGTTGTCATGGATGTTAAGAGATTCTTTAAGATGGACAAGAATTGGGTGGGGGACCCTTTTGCTCCTAGTGAATTCAATTAGAAAGCTTGAATTGCAGCTATGACCTCATCACCTCGATCTCTTTCCTTTGATCTCACTCACAATGATCTCTCTCCCTCAATTTCTCTCAATTGTTCTAGTGGTTAGCTCCACATTCTCTCAGATTTGGCTTAATCTAAGTTAATGAGGGTTTAGGTTGAGGTTTCTTTTATTCTTACTAATCTGCGATAATGAGATTTAGAGTTAGGGTATGTTGTTAAGGCTTGACGTAGCGCCATGCATCAAGTCGCAAAGGAATGGCTGGGATATTGGTTTTCATAATGCCTAACAAGTGTTTGTCAAAATGCTTCACTATATTTTCTTATGAGAAATGCTCGCAGAAATGCATTGCACGTAAGATGTTTATGAAAATGCATGAAAGGGATTAACTTTTTTTTTTCATAATTTTAGAAGGGACTCAAGGCTATCCACAAGGTGCTAGGTAAGTGTTGAAGGGCGAATGGGGAGATTTATGAAATGGTTGTCGTAGTACACTCCCCAAATTGCACAACAAATACTTAAATTTATAAAACTCAAAATCTAATTGAAGTCCGAGGTCGTTCATAGGGAGCAAATGGAATCCACATACTAATCTCAATTTAAGAATGGTAAGCACAGTAAATTAAGCATCAGACAGAAGATATTCAATGAATAAACTAGTTAGAATAACATTCAAATATAGATCAACGTATCACATGAAATAGCAGGGGAAAAAAGAATGGAAGAAATCTAAAAGTGGTGATTTAGATTATCATTTATATCCTTCTAATTAAGCATATACCCAAGTATCCAATTACTTAAATATTTGAACAGTATTCCTAAGCCAGATACCCATGCCAGTTTAAGTTCAAAATAATGTCACAGAACCTTTAGGAACAAATCAGACGTTGCCCCTTACTCTCAGATGACTTAAAGTATTAGGTACAGCATCAGTAAGCATACAAGGGTGCTTTCTCTTCTTCAAGCCTTCACAAGCACAATACCAGAGCGAACTTCCTCAGAGGCTAAGTCTCGAAGCCTCTTCCTTCAACACGTGTCCTGAGGCAAGCAACTGCGTAGAAAATCCTCTCCCCTCTTACAAATCTCTCCTCTTATTCTCTCTTAGACCTAAGGTTATTCGGGTCAGAACGTGGGTAATCGGATCATGAATAGTACCAGGTTTGGACCAGGTTCGCGTGCTCTATGCATGAGCGATGAGTGCATGCGTAAGCAGGGGACCCGACCCCCTGGTGTCTTGGCAAACAGACGTCACTTTTGATTTTTATACTATGCTGCCAATTCCTTCTTTTACAAGGTGGGACTATCCCACCATCTTCTACTTGTGAAGCAGCAGCAGGTGGAAATGTAGTGATTATGTGCTGCTATTAAGGCTTGTTTCTCCAATTGAGATTGCAAACACACTCCTAAAGTGAATCCACTTCGATTAGGAGTAGCTGCTGGTCGTGTGCTAATCAGAGGATGGTAAATGGAATCGGAGATGATTACGGTGATGGCAAGCGAAAGGTGAGACCTACAAACATGAACATGGGCTCAAAAGCCCCAGTTAGATAGCTCCTGAGCTTCATTGTTGCTTGGCGAAGGTGATGGTGGCGTTCTTGTGGAGTTTCATGGTCGGGCGAGGTCAAGCAAGGTCAGCGAAGATGTATGATGAAGGGTGTGTTCGGTGGCGCACCCTTTAGGTTATGCCATCAATTACTTGCCGTCGGTTATTTAAACCGACCGCAAAGATCTTTTTGCCATTGCTTATTCAAACAAGCGACGGCAAAGGTTAGTACTCGACCTACCATCAACGATTGGCCAACGTGGTGGTCAGTAATATTTACCGTCAGTTTATTAAGTGATGACAAATATATTTTTCCCGTCGATTATTAGAAGAATCGACGGTGAAAAGCTGGTTAAAATTTGTTCGTTAAGAGGAGGGATTTGTAACTTTGGCCGTCAGTTATTAGAATAAACAATGCTAAAAGTGGGTAAAAATTACAGACAAAATTTTAGATGTGATGATGTGTATCCTTTGCTGTCGGTTGGCGGAATAAGCGACTATAAAAAAAAGTATAAAATTTGCATGTGAAATTTGGGTAGAATTAGTGACTTATACCATCGGTTATTGGATTAAACAATGGTAAAAGTCAGGTTAAATTTAGCGGCAAAATTTTGGGTACGCTGGAGAAGGAGCCGACAATATCATTTGCCTTCAATTTTTGAGGGAACCGATGACATAGGTTCCTAAATCTATTTAGGTGCTGCGACCTACTGTTCATCTTCCGCATCCAAACCCTCGCGGTGCCCCCCCTCGCATTGAGCACCTCCACGCCCTCTTCCTCCTCGCATTGCCCCCTCTTCCTCAAGTGAATCCCCATTCTTGTCATTGTCGTCCCCCCTCCTCCTTCTCCTCGTCCTCTTTCGCACGTCGCTCCCCTCCTCCTCCGCAGTTGCTAGCCCTCCTCCTCCGCCTACACCCCCTTCCTCCCTGGTTCCTCCCCCTCATCCTAGGCAACTCCTCACCTTCCTCCTCCTCCGCCTGCGGCCTCCTCCTCTTCCTCCTCAACCTGCCGGCACTGCCCTCCTCCTCTTGACCATCCCCTCCTCCTCCTCAGCTCCCCCTTCTTGCACCACTTCCTTAGCAGGCCCCTCCTCCTCCTCCTCCTCCTCCTTGGTTCCTCCCTTCCTCCTGCCAACCCCATCCTCCTACTCCTCCCCATCCTACTCCTTGTCCTATCGACCTCCTCCTCTTCCTTCTCATCCTACTGCCCCCTCCTTATCCTGCTCCTATCCCTGTCGCTGCCTAACGACCTCCTCTTCCTCTTCCCCCACTACCCCTTTCCTCCTCCTAGTGATGCCTATGTGGCTGGCCTTTCTGCCCCTCTTCCTCTTGTCCTCCTTGTCCCCCTCCTGTCGCCCTCCTCCTCCTCCTCCTCCTATTGCCACCACTGTCATTGCCTCAATTTTATAAGTTATAAATTTTTGAATAATATGATAATATGTTATTTAATTAATTGTGTTTATGACATTACAGATTATCGGTGATGATCATTCTCAAAACTGTAGTCGTTGGAAGTATAATTTTAATATTTTTTATTTATTATAATAATATTTTAGGCTTTTATTAAATGATGTGGCTTGAATGATTTATTGTGAATGTGGAGTGTACGCACTTGTTTGATTGAATGAAATTTAATGTGGGGTGTGCCCACTTTTATGATGAGTATTATTTTACTATGCAGGTTTATAGAAAACTAAAAATATAAAGGGAAATTCTGTCAAATTTTTTTCAAAATTGTCTCAATGTTTAGTTGGGATTAATATATGTTGTTTAGGTTTGGTATTAGGTTGTATATATGGTGCTTGGACTAGGGTTTTAGGATTTGAGTTGGGAGAGGGTTATGATGGTTGGGTTGGGCTAGGGTTTAGACATTTGGTTTGGGTCAGGTTTAGGGTTTTATGATTTGATAAGGATTTGGGTCAAGGTTAGGGTTTTCGCTTTCTCTTACCCTTGGTTTGTATGTTTAGTTTGGGCTAAGGTTTAAGATTATAATTATAATTTGTTATTTAATTAATTTTACTTTTGAAATTATAGGTTATCAGTGTCAGGTATACTCGAAGGCTTCATTAGTTTGAGGTATATATATATATTCAAATTTTTTAATTTAATTGAATGATATTTTAGTTTTTTGGTAAATTGTTTTAATGTTTAAATTAGTTATTGTTTAGATACACACTTGTTAAATAAGATATATGCACGTGAGGTCAAACATTAGGTATTCTAACCCTTAAGGTAAAAGTCATTCGAGTTAAATTGTGTCTAAATTACTCACCCGTCGAGACATATGATCATGTTATACAAATAATGTAGTAAGTGCATATATACCTCACTTATATGCATGATGTATTGTCTTTGTAGCATACCATAAGACTCGATCAACTTTAGTTTGGTGAAGTACCGAACTAAAGAAGGTCCTTAAAGATTTGATGATAACTTAGTTTTGCTCGTTATATGTAACCTTATGCAGTGAAATTTCGGTTACTTATTCATACTCTTCTCTAGTATACCAACTAATCTTATCTAGTTTTCTATGGTACCCTTAATTAGGTGTTAAAGGAAATATAGCTAAGGTTAGTATTGAGGGGTATACTAGAGAAGTGCGGGGAGATGTTGCTGAAATTTAACTGCACTAAGGTTACATGTAACGAGCAAAACTAAGTTGTCATCAAATCTTTGAGGATGGGCTATAAAGTGAAAATCTTAATCAACATACACATCATTCTGTCATTTCTCTTCCTAATAAGTGATTTGTTTACATTAAATTTTACGTTATAATTGATAAATATTGGATTGGATTATGGGGTTCAGATTACACCAGATATAAGGATGGAGTAATTTCATTCCAAGATTGGATCTTTCATGATGATAGGAAGATATTTAGGTGAGGAGGTCAACTTGATAATGTCTTCTTCCCATGCAGAAGATGTTTAAATAGTTCCTTGCATGATTGTAATACTGTACTCGAGCACTGCATTTGTAATGGATGGTGGCAGCATTACACTACTTGGGTAGCTCATGGAGAGGAGTTGACTGAGAAAGTCATAAACAATGAGAACACTGTTGACCAAGAGAACGATGAGGAAATTGCTGATAGCGGAGGTGAAGAAATAAAAGAAATGTTGAACGAGATGAGAGAAAGAGAGGATATAAATACAGATGAGGAGATCCATTCAGTTGTGATCCATTTTATGATGCTGTTAAGGCGACTGAGGATCCTATTGCTCCCGGTGTTACGAAAATGTCAAAGTTGTCATTTTTGTTAAAAATATTTCAATTGAAGGTTATGAATAGAGCTAGTGTTAAATTTATGTCAAAAATACTTCAGTTTATTGCTGAGTTGTTAATAACCCTAATGGTTTTCCGGCTTCATGGTATGAGGTAAGGAAACAGATTTGTAAGCTTGGTTTGGATTGTCAGAAAATCGATGCATGTCCAAATGACTGCATTCTTTTCATAAATGAATTCACAAATTTGAGTAATTCTCCCAAGTGTGGACATGAGAGATATAAGGAAGGTAAAATAAAAGTAAGAGGAAACAACCTCAGAAAGTTTTTCGTTACTTTCCACTGACAGCTAGGCTTCAACGCCTTTTTATATCAATTAAAACTGCACGATGGATGACATGACACCAAGATTGTAAATCTCAAGATGGAAGAATACGTCATCCTACTAATTCAGAGGAGTGAAAGAGATTTGACAAAAGAAATAATTTATTCACTTTAGAAGCAAGGAACGTGTGGTTGGATCTTACAAGCTATAGATTCAATCCATTTAAAAGTATGTACCAGTTGTACTCTATATGGCCAATGGTAATGGTCACTTATAACTTACCGCCCTGGTTGTGTATGAGATCGTCATTCATGATGCTAACCCTATTAATCCCCAGTCTAAAACAACTAGGAAATGCAATAGATGTTTATCTCCAGCCATTAATCGATGAGCTAAAATAGTTATGATACACCGGCATGAAGACGTATGATGCAGAAAAGAAAGAATTTTACAATATGCATGTAGCATTGTTGTGGACCATAAACGACTTCCCGACATATATAAATTTGTCAGGCTATAGCACTAAAGGAAAGCTTGCTTGCCCAATTTGTATGGAAGACACTCATCACCTACGATTACTGGAAAGTAAGGAATTCTGTTACTTAGAACATCGTAGATTTCTACCTATGAACATAGATGGAGAACATTCCAGTTCAGGAGTAAATTTGATGGCAGGACGTGTTGGTATTCAAAGAAAAATTCCAAGAATAAACTTAGTACAGATTCTAGCAGGTTGCTGGTCAATTATAATGGAGAGACTATAAGAAATAGGTGAGATATGATTCGGTCGACCATTCAAACAAGACCAAACAACCTTGAGGAATTATGGATTTCAAAAGAAAAACATTTTCTTTATAGAGCTGTCATACTGGAAAGATCTTATAATACATCATAATTTAGATGTTATGCACATCGAAAAGAATGTGATGGATAACATCTTAGACGTATTAAATCTAACGGATGATCCAAAGGATATGGTGAAAATAAGGAAAGACATGGAGAGTTTAGGGATACGTCCGGAGCTACATATTCATGAGCATGATGGCTACTTCCCACCTATTATTTACAGCTTAAATCAATACCACAAGAGTAGACTATTGTCCTTCTTAATGGAAATTCGGGTGCAAGATGGGTTTTCATCATAGCTTTCTCGTTCTGTGAGTGAAGCGCAGAAAAAGATATCTAGCTGGAAAAGTCATGACTATCACGTTTATATACAAGTATTATTTCCACTAGCGATACGGGGGATACTACCAGAGCCAGTTGTTGATTCATTCATAGAGATAAGCAGGTTTTTCAAAGCCGTTTGTTCGAAAATGCTACAAAATGATATGTTGGATCACTGGGATACAAAAATAGTCATTACTCTCTATATGATGGAACAAATTCTTCCCTAGCCTTCTTCGATGTAATGGCTCATCTCACCCTGCATCTTGCAAATGAAGCTAGAATCGGTGGACCTATACAATTAGAAGGATGTATCCTGTGCAGCAGTTTTTGAAAAAGCTTAACAATTATGTTTTGAACAAGGCAAAGCTGGAAGGATCCATTGTAGAAGGGTATCTCATGGAGGAATATATAAATTTTACTTCCATGTACATGAATGAAACAGACAACCACTTTAATAAACTTCAACGGAACTATGAGGGGGAATACAATGACAGAAATGAAGAATGTTTGTCAACTTTTGATATCAGAGGAAGGTCGATTCTTCATTCAGAGTACAAGGCAATTTCAGAAAATGATAGACGTTGCGGACATTTATATATTTTAAAATAAATTCCTGAAATTGATTCATTTTACGAGGAATTTGAATGATTACCTATTTCAAGGATAACTGAATTTGGCTTCTTAGATTGGTTTAAAGACCGAGTTAATCAATTGAAAGAGGATAATGACTCACGATGGGTACCAGATTTTGATGTAATTGTTGATTCACCATTACATTATGCGCATTGCCACTCTAGATATATAATAAATGGGTTCAGATTCAGAATAAATGAAATTAATGATAAAAAGGTTACACAACAAATCAAAGTTGTTGATTCAGATCTTTCCACCAGTCCACATGGATATTATGGTGAAATCAGAGAAATTATGGAGATCAGCTTCAGATTTGATCGTAGAGTTGTCCTATTTAAATGTCATTGGTTTGATGTTTTTAAAGAAGGCACCGATTTCAAAATTGACAAGAAACACAATTTCTTGAGTTTAAATCATAATCGTCAAATTCTTCAGTTTGATGAACTATTCACATTGGCAAGTTAAGTAGCACAAGTTTTCTATGTCCCCGATAATTGCCAAAGGTGATGGGTTATACTCATAAGAATAGTACTGCACAACAATTTTGACGCACAGTCTGAAGCATACCAAGAATTAACAGAAGAGGCCATTTATTTGCAACCGATGTTGACATCTAAGGTTAGTAACAATTTCTTTGATTGTTTCATTTCTGTTTAGATGAAATTCATATTAAAATTAAATTTTATAAGATCATATATGTCATTACAAAGGGGGTTTGGGGTAAAAATTCTTTAACAATATTTTTTTATGTTTAGCAAACTTTTTTCATTAATGATTTATATATTAATAATTTTTAATTATATTAGTTATTGCATTTTTTACTTGTTATAGATAAAGTTTAAGAAAAAATCCAAAAAGAAGGGTCCTCTTGAGATATAGCCCTCCATGCAACTTGATTCGTCTCTCAAGCTCAGCCACCCCTTCGATAGCAGGTTCAGGTACCCCCCCAATCACGTTTCGTACAACCTGGGGAGATGGCACGTTTACTACATATTGGGGAGAAGGGAAAGAGGAAGGAGATTGCTCAGACCTTGCCAGACTGAGTGGAGGATGATCCAAATTATGGAGGATTAGATGAGGAGGGAGAGGAGGCGGGAGAGGAGGACGAGGAGGCGAAGGATGAGATGGTGGGGTGTACGTCCCTAGTTCATGTCGACCCCTCAGCGGCGGGCTCAAGTTTTGGTAAGAAATCATATTAAGAAGCAAATTACTTATATGTTTAAGAAAATTTTATTATAACTTCAAAAATATGTAATAAGTATGATTAATGTTTGCGCAGGTGAACTAGCAAGAAGATGGGGGAGGACAAAAAATCTTGACCTCCAACATATCTCCGAGGGCATGAGACTAACAATTAGGTTTAGAACCACAAGGGAAGCGGAGAATTACCCAAGTTTTATCAGTCGAGTGGCCACAATTGTTAAGTCCATTATGCCCATTTGCTACTTCGACTAGAGGAAGGTGCCCGCAGAGCTGAAGAGGTAGTTCCTCCAGCAGTTGGAGATAATTTCATTTATAAAAATTATTTCTTTTATAACTTTATCTTAAAATTTTCCTTTCAAAAAGAAACATTTTCTTAAAATTATTATAAAGTAAGATTGACATATATTTTTTAAAATTAATGTAAGCAAATTATGATTGGGGTGACGACCCCAATGCCTCCTGATATATCCTTAAGCACGTCGTCAAAATCCACAGGGATTGGAGAACGAAGACAAGGCGAAATGTAAGAAGTTTTAAACATTTATATTTTTATTATATACATAATTTCTTATATTATTTCTAACAATTTATATTTGGTATTTAGTTTTTCTTAAACAAGAGTTCACCCTAGGAGCCAATGGGTGATGCGCCTCCTGATGTCATGCCTGACGATTGGAAGAAAGCATGCCAGCATTGGCTGAATCCAAAGATGGAGGTTAGTAAACAATTACAAATTATTCTATTAATTTCATATCTCTTAAATTCATAAAAAATATTATTATGTATATGTATAGGAGCAAGCAAGAAAAAGTAAGGCCAATAGGGTTAAAGCTCCACCACAGACCCATTGTTTGGGTCGAAGGAGTATCGAGACGGTCAGGAGCCGTTATGTAAGTGTTGAAACTAATTTTTAGTTGAATATTACTTAATTTTTATGTTATCTTAATATAAGTATATCATTTTTATATTTTCAATTCACTACTCATGATGGGATGGAGATGAGTAGGATGGATATATACGAGGTCACCTACAGTAAGGCTACAGCTGAGAGTGCTCGTAAGTAGATTCATGAGTCATACCGGGAGAATCACGTAAGTTTCGTAAACTAAAAAATATTTATAACTTTCCATTTATATATAATAATAATAATGTTTTCTAATACATATAGGAGCAAATGGTACAGTTAGTACATCCCCTCGCTAACGAGACGTCCGATAGCATCCATCAGCCTTTTCAACCAGAGGACACATTTAGGAGAGTGATGCCACCGAATCACGGTGGTTTTGTTAATAGTGCGGGGAGGGCACATACATTATCTACCTGGTATGGGAGGAAAGGTGTCGTCTCATCTAGTTTCGTCGATCAGTTGCGTCAAAAAATCAGCACACTACAGAGACAAGACGAAGAGAGGGAGAAGAGAGAGACATATATGAAGAGTCAGATGGATGCCATGCAATCATAGATGAGTAAGACGGATAGTAAGATTAAGAAGCTTCTAACCCTTCTTTTGAAGAAGGGTCAGTCAGAGCATCTGTCTTCATCAGATCCCAGCATCCATAGATGAGACGACGACGACGACATGGGTGGAGCTGGTGGCATAGAGGCATCTGCATAGTGATATTTATATATTTTCTTTTCTTATATTTTTCATGTAAATATTTAATTTTCATTTTAGGTAAAATTTTCAATTTCAAACTTTTTATATACTAGACTTTTTATATTTATGTAATATAAACTTCTCTTCATTAATAAGTCTTTTAACTATATTTTGTATGTAGTCCCATCATTTTGTAATTTCTTTTTTTGTTAAAAAAATCATACATTTGCCGTCGGTTATTTAAATAACCGACGGCTTATAAATGACGGGAAAAATATTTTTCCCGTCGCTTCCCAGACTAACCGACGGCGAAAATGTTCTTTGCGTCACATATTTTTCGTTGCTTATAAGGAAACTGACGACAAAAATATTTTTGCTATCACATGTATGCCGTTGATTATAACGGGAAGCGACGACAAAAATATTTTTGCAGTCACTAATATAATCGACGGTAAATGTATATAACTGACGGAGAAACTTCAGAAAAGGGCACGTAAAGGTGGGAAAAAGTGACGAATGAATACCGTCACTTGACAAATAAGCAATGGCAAATACACTTACCGTCAATTTTGAAACAACGACCAAACATCCAAATTGACCTTTGGTGAACACTTTTTTTGCCATCGGTTCTAAATAAATCGACAGCAATTGTACTTTTCGTCAGGTTTTAACCGACATCGAAATGGCCAATCCATCATGTGGGAAAACACAATTTTGACGTCGGATGAGTCCATAAACCGACGAGAAAACGAAATAGCGACAATCATAATGGCATGCTTAATGGCGTCAGTAAATAGAGTTTTGCCATCGGTTTCTAACCGAGGATAAAAGGGGAATATGTTGTAGTAGTGAAATGCTCACAGAAATGCATTGCACGTAAGATGTTTACGAAAATGCAAGAAAGGGATTAAGATTTTTTTTCATAATTGTAGGAGAGGGGACTCAAGGCTATCCACAAGGTGCTGGGTAAGTATTGAAGGGCGAATGAGGAGATTTATGAAATGATTGTCATAGTACATTCCTAAAATTGCACAACACTTAAATTTATAAAACTAAGAATTTAGTTGGAGTCCAAGGTCGTTCGCAGGGAGCAAATGGAATCCACACACTAATCTCAATTCAGGAATGATAAGCACAATAAATTAAGCATCAGACAGAAGATATTCAATGAATAAACTGGTCAGAATAACATTCAAATATAGAACAACATATCTCATGAAATAGCAGGGGCAAAAAGAATGGAAGAAATCTAAAAGTAGTGATTTAGATCACCATTTATATCCTTCTAATTAAGCATATACCCAAGTATCAAATTACTCAAATATTTGAACGGTATTCCTCAACCAGGTATCCACGTCAGCATAAGTTCAGAATAATGTCATAGTGCCTTTAGAATAAAATCAGACATTGCCCCTTACTCTCAAATGACTTAAAGTATTAAGCACAGCATCAGTAAGCATACAAGGGTGCTTTCTCTTCTTCAAGCCTTCACAAGCATAGTACCAAAGAGAACTTCCTCAGAGGCTAAGTCTCAATGCCTTTTCCTTTAGCACGTGCCCCGAGGCACTCAACCGCATAGAAAACCTCCCCCCTCCTCTCACAAATCTCTCCTCTTATTCTCTCTCAGACCCGAGGTTATTCGAGTCAGAACGCAGGTAATCGATTCATGAACAATATAGGGTTTGGACCAGGCCCACATGTTATGCACACAGGTGATGAGTGCATGAGTGAGCGGGGGACCCAACCCCCCGGTGTCTTGGGCAAACAGGCAACGTCACTTTTGTTTTTTATACTACACTACCAATTCCTTCATTTATGAGGTGGGACTATCCCACCATCTTCTACTCGCGAAGCAGTAGCTGGTGGAAATGTAGTGATTACGTGCTGCTACTGAGGTTTGTGTCTCCAATTGAGATTGCAAACACACTCCTAGAGCGAATCCACTTCGATTAGGAGTAGTTGCAGGTCATGTGCTAGTCGAAGGATGGCGGATGGAATCAAAGATGATGGCAGCGATGGCGAGCGAATGACGAGACCTACAAACATGAACATGGGCTCAAAAGCTCCAGTCAGATAGCTCCTGAGCTTTTCCATTGCTTGGCGAAGGTAATGGTGGCGTTCTTGTGGAGTTTTGTGGTCAGACGAGGTTGAGCAAGGTTGGCGAAGATGTACGGTGAAGGGTGAATTCGGTGGGGTGATTGAGTGGATGGAACGGCGAATAGGTAGAGGGGTTTTGGTCGTGGAGGTGTGGTGGGGGTTTTGGGAGCGTCGACGGAGCGTTTGGTGGTATGTGGAGGTCGGATGGCTTTGTCGAAGAGGAGGAAGATGGAGGGGAAGGCAGTGGATTGTCTATCGAAACAAGAGGGGAAGGAGCTAGAAAGGTTCAGGAGAGGGGGAGGAAGGAGGTTACCTAGCTAAAGGACAAAGGGGATGAGGACTTGGCACTGGTTGTGATTGGCCGACGCCGAAGGAGATGAAGGCTCTATTGAGGGAGACGGCAAGGAAGAAAGGGAGAGGCAGCTCCTAAGTTGGCCGTCGAGGAGCGGACGAAGTTGGAGAAGATTGTGGTGTTCCCAATTTGGCCATTGGGAGGCCGTAGGAGGATGGGGGAGAGGGCTTGCTAGAGCAAGTTAGAGTAGGCTGGAGGAAGGAAAGGAAGAATGATTTTGGCCCAAAACCTTGCTAGTTTTTGACAACATTGCAAAGGGGAAGTGATGTAAACATGTTTATATTACATAAAATGCCTATTTATACATATTATTAAGCATAGAATTGCATTACATACTATAGATATTGCATAGCATGCATCATCTTGCATTTAGATTAATTTGAATAAAATGGAGGTTAATTGTCTCCTTTTATGTTCAGGGACAAGGTGACTTTTTATTAGGGCCTCGGATCGAAGATCCAACCGTACGGATCTGATCAGGGCGACGATTGGAGTTCAACGACTCCAAGATCGCCCTAATCGGATATCCATAGCATCAGATAGAGACTGAGGAACCCTAGAAGATCAAGGGCCAAGATGGTGTTAATCTGCACTTCAGATGATAAATCCAGCTGCATGGATGGATTCGGATCGACGATCGCAGCCTAATGATGTAAAAATCGACTCAATCCGATACCCGTGGCACCAGCTACGTCATCCAGAAGATGGACGGCCAAGATGGCGCCACGTGACGCCATCTCGGCCGCCCAACCAGCCGCACACAACCGCTGAAGCCTCTAGCACCAATGCCTCTCCACCATTGGATCAAGATCCAACGACTGCGAGTGGATCTCAGACCGACGCCTTCATCTTCTGAAGCCAAAGGGAGATACAACCTTGATTGTTGGATCTTAATCCAATGGTCCAGATCGTGCGCCACTAAAACATACCGCCCGCCCATCCATGCACGCAGTGCAGTGGATAAGGCGCTCGATTGCCTTAAGTCATAGGTTCAAGCCACGAGAAGCGCTTCGATTGGGCGAGGATGAGCGGGTGCTATCGACCACACGATGGAGATCGACTGGCCATGCGCACCCAATCAGATCTACTCCCCATCTGACACGGCAAGGAAATGCCTCATCGCACGCGATGAGGCGTGCGGTTGAAGTGGCAAGGATGCATTCTCAACCATTCAATCTCATGATCGAACGGTCGAGATTGAGAGATCGTGGTTAGGCGTTGAGTGTGGGGAGGTGAGTAGGCGCACGTGCCACCCACCACGGCCACACTCGGGCCTTTAGTGATGGATTTATCCGTCACTAAAGGTCCTGAATTAATGATTTTCAATATAAAATGACCAAATTGCCCTCACTCCTTGCAACTATAAATGGAGACCTCCTCCATACGAAATGGGCATCCCTTCCTTCTCTTCCTCTACAAAGCTCAAGAGAAGCTTGTCCTACACCCGGGATGCTCCTCGAGAGATAAAGTCAAATTTTCACCCCCATTTCGGAAGCGGATCCCGTGACGACGACGATGTGCTGCCCTGTTCTCGTTCCTCCTACCTCGACCTCCTTCCCGCTCCGTCCTTCGTCTTCCATGCATCGTCTCATCCGGCTCATCCTCCAAGTGATCGTCGAGGAGGATAATTTCTCTCTCCCATTCCTCTTTCCAGCTTTCTAGAGTAGAATTTTCCTACTTTCTAATGTAATAGTTTTCCTGATTTCTAGTGTAATTTCTCACTAGTTTAATTGTATAAACATTTTGACATATTAAGTGAATGTTTTCTCTCTCTCTCTTATTCTGATTGTTTATATTGCTTCATTGTAATTACTCCGCTTTTCAACAAAAACTCTAAAAAAATATAATTGCAAATTTAGATCGATGTAGTCTCCCTAAGTTTGACTAGGGATTTGTATTCCGGTATAAATTTTATTTGTTGAACATGAGTTCTTTGCTTTCAAACTACAATGACAGGTTTTCAAAACCAAATACGATAGCGTAGTAACTCGTACCTTCAACATTTTGGCACCGTTGCTGGGGAGGCAACAATTTCCGATATTCTTTTTGCATTTCACGTACTTTATTGTCTTCTAACTTGCTTTCTCTTGTGTCTATTATTTGCAGAGACCTCAATCAGGGAATCATCAAGCGGTAGACTGAAGTAAAGTGCAGTTGAAGACAACTGTAAGTGCTCCCCATTCTTCCCCCCTCCATAGATTTCATTTGTCACATTAAATTCAAATTCCAATTAACCTAGGTGTTTGCATAAATCCTAGGGTTAGTTTGGTTGTTTGGATTTTCACTCACACTCATTCCACCCTCGCTTATAAAAAAAAATAAAAAGATAATTTTGTGGCATAATTTTCAACAGATACACAACATACACCCATTCAAGGCACTTAACCTACTTGATTTGCTTCTACTCAACCGGGTTCTGATATGTGGAACCAGTACATACAAAGCAACACATAAAAGAGTAGAAATCATTCTAGGTTAACCATCTCTATGTGCCTAACCTAGTGGTGCAGTTGTGGTCAGTTGTTTGAGTTGTTTGGGCCGCACCACTCAACCTAAAATCAATTCATCAAGTAGCTTCTCCTTAGGGTTTTCAATCTAGGTCTATTCCAGGCACTCCACTTTATTTCTGGTTTTAAAGGAAAGAAATCTTCACCCATGCTTGAAAACCTAGTTTGCCTCAAACTTGATTGAAATCAACCTAATTTTAAACCCTAAAAGCTACTTAAGCAAGATTTGAACATTAAAATCTACACATCACAAATAATCTTGCTTGAAAATCCTGGTTGTGCACGCACTTACACAATACTCAATCAATCATTAAGGGTACAACCCATTTTAAGGGCCCATCACATTCCATAAGCACTACAATCCCAGGCCTCAATAAAATCGAGTAGACATTGGCCTTAAGGACTGATTCACTCTTCGGGGCCTAGTCTGAGATTGTTTTTGATTAACCTACTTGTATTGATTAATCTGATGTCAAGCTAGGGGAGTAGCGTCAAACGACCGTAGCTGGGGGGTACACTAGGAACCAGAGGCGCAAACCAAAGGAAGAACCTTTTCCCCAGTCCCTCCTAACTGGTTGGATTAAGTAGGCACAAGTAGAGTAAATCATTTACAATCTTAAGGCAGGTTTTGTGAGTCTGTAGATCCTTAGGTTACCCTACTTAACAACAAGCTTGTTTTGTTGTGCTACAGGGTCCTTATCCCTAGTCCTTCCGACCTCCTAGTTTATGTTGGGAAGACGGTCATTGAATCCCCGATTGGAAGGACCACTAGAGTATTCTAGGAGGTGCAAATTGGATTTTGGTCAAATTGATCCCATGGCCGATCAACAGCCTCCTCTGCCTCGGGATCCACAGGAGGAATTCCGAAGGCAGCTGGAACAAATGCAAAGAATGCAGGAATGGTTCCAGAGAATGCAGGACGCTTAGCCCTTGAAGGATTTTTATGATCCTTCAAATTACGGGGAACGTCCTGGCATCTAGATTCCAGCCGGAGACGTAGAAATCAAGCCCCAGGTGTTAAGCCTGATCAAACATTACCATGGGCTTGGCTCCGAAGACCCGTTTTAGCACTTGGAGGACTTGACCACTTTGGTCCAAACCACCAAGGCATGAAATGTGAATGAGGAGCAAATGATCATAAGACTCTTCCTCCACTCTCTTAGGGATAAAGCCACTCATTGGTACAGGACTGTAGGAAGACCAATTGCAACTTGGAATGAGTTGAAATCAGCCTTTCTGAAGAAATTCTTCCCTGTCGAACGTACCAATGCCTTGAGACGGGTAATCACTACCTTTACCCAGTGGTCAGGGGAGCAGTTTCATGTGGACTGGGAGCGATTCTAGGACCTATTGCGGAGGTGTCCACACCACGAGATGTCGAAATGGCAACTCGTACAGATCTTCTACCATGGGTTGACTGAACAACTCAGAAATCACGTGGACACTTCTTGTTGAGGCAATTTCCTCAACATAGACGCAGATAGTGCACACGATTTGTTTGTGGAAATGAGCAAGAATTCAATCAATCATGCCTCCATGGATACTTTTAACCGGTCCCAGTAGCCCAGATCAAATGTTAATGAAGTCCATGACTCTCATTCATTTGATATGGAATTGATTTGTAACAAACTTGATAAGGTAAACTTGGTTGCTAAGAGAATGGAAGAGTGAATGGCTGGAAATTCTATGAACTCTCGGTCCACTCAATCCCAGAATTTAGGATTCCATTCTTCGCGAGCTCCTTCTGGACGGGAGTTCCTGAATCAACTTGATGCAGCTCAACCTGTGAGTCAGCATTATTCGGAACCCCATAGGTTCCAAACTGGGGCCTTTGATCCCAGTTTTTCTGATCCTTCCCTTTCTTTCTCTCCGCCCTCACCCTATGAGGATGTCTGTGCTGTACAGGAGAACGTTAGATCCAACCCCTACTCTAATGCTTATAATCTGGGTTGGAGAAACCACCCTAACTTCTGGAAAAACCTAGGGAAACAGACCCAATTCCGACCCAACAACAATGGGTCAAGGTCATGTATATACTCAGTTGCCCCTAAATCAGGTCAATCAGCCAGCTTGGAATGCCCGTCAACTCGTAAGGTAGGCTGATTTGAGCCGGCAAATGGTAGAGATGCAAGGATCCATGCTCCAGCTCATGCAGCAAATGAAAACCTCGCTAGACAACTTGCAGACCAGGCTTATTGCTAACTCTCGTCAACCCAGATCTCTACCATCCCAACCCATACCCAACTCGCAAAATACTCTGAATCTGAGCAACCAAGCCCATGGGACAGAAATCAGAGGGACCCACACGCACATGCTCAGGTGGTTGAGCAGGGTCCTTCCTCTTCTTCTTCTGCACAACAACAATTCTTGGCTAATCAAGTCCCTCCAATCTTTCCTAACCCCCACAAGACCCAAACTCTTATGCATCTGCAAATTCTGTTACCTTGAGGAGTGGTAAGTAGACTCAGGAGCCACAACCACACTGTTCCGATCTACCGAATCCTGAAGAACCCGAGGAGAGAGAGGAGAATTCTGGAGAAGAAATCAAGGCTCAGGAACCTGATTCCAAAGATCTGACTCATGTTCCTTTTCCTGAAGCTTTGATCAAATTAAAGAAGAAGTATGTTGATAGCAGTAAGGAGCTTCTGAGTATTTTTAAGAATGTTGAGATCAATATCCCGCTCCTCGATGCTATCAAGCATGTACTGGCTTACGTGAGATTTTTAAAGGATTTATGTACACAAAAGCGTAAGTCGAGAGAATCTGTTCCAAGGAAGGTGGTACTCTCCGAGCAGGCTAGTTCTGTTATCCTGCACCACCTCCCTCAGAAAAAGAGAGATCCAGGTGCTCCGTTGATTTCTTGTGTCATCGGAGATTACACGTTTGATAGAACACTTCTGGATCTGGGTGCATCCATCAACCTAATTCTGACTTCTTTTTACGAAAAGTTTGGATTAGGTGAACTTCGGCCGACTTCAGTAATGCTACAGTTAGCGGACCGCTCGGTCACAAATCCGCGAGGCGTTATTGAAGATGTTATAGTTAAGGTTAAGGATTTCTATTTTCTTGTAGATTTCCTTGTCCTTGACATGGATGTATCGTAAAATCTGAGGAACATGCCCATCATTCTGGGGCGTCCGTTTCTGGCTACCACTAAGGCCAACATTAACTGTGAAAGCGGTAGTATGGAAATCGCCTTTGGGGATCAACGAATGAAATTGGATATTTTTAAGGCAATTAATAAATTTGAGGATTATGGATTTATTGAGGAACTTAAGGAGGATAATGTGAACATTGAAACTTGTTTGATGGTTTCTTTAATTGAAAGTTCCTCCTTTGATGATGAATTGGACCCACAACCCTCTATGGTAGACCTGCCATCTTCTGAAGAGGTTATTGATTTTGTTCACTCTCAACCTCTTCCTCTTGATGAGTCTTTAGCATCTTCCTTACCTTCAATCATCAACCCGCCCCAGTTTGAACTGAAACCATTGCCTAAGAATTTGAAATATCAATTTTTAGCACCACAGAAGACGCTCCCTATGATTATTAGTGCTAAATTAACAAAGGAGCAAGAGATTAAATTGATCAAGGTCCTGAAGGAACACAAGGAGGGAATTGGTTAGACCATGCATGACCTTAGGGGGATCGAGCCATCTTACTGCAATCATAGAATATTCTTGGAAGATGGATCTTGCCCTTCTCACCAGATGTAGGGGAGATTAAATCCAAACATGCGAGAAGTGGTAAAAAAGGAAATCATTAAGTGGCTCGATGTAGGAATTATTTATCCAATCTCTAATAGTCCCTAGGTAAGTCCTGTGCAGATTATTCCCAAGAAAGCCAAGATTACCGTTGTAACTAATGAGAGAGGAGAATCTGTCACAACTCGTTCAGCTTCCTCTTGGAGGGTTTGTATCAATTACAGAAAGCTGATCACAGCCACGAAAAAGGATCATTTCCCCTGCCTTTCATTGATCAAATCTTGGAAAGACTAGCCAGGCAGAGGTACTTCTATTTTCTTGATGGCTACTCGGGATACAACCAAGTTCCTATCCATCCCGAGGATCAGGAAAAAACTACTTTCACTTGTCCCTACGGAACCTTTGCTTTTCATAAGATGCCTTTTGATCTATGCAATGCACCTGCGACTTTTCAAAGGTGTATGTTAGCCATATTCTCTGACATGGTGGGAGAGTTTATGGAAGTCTTCATAGACAATTTCTCTATTTTTGGAGAATCATTTGACTCTTGTTTGGCTAATCTAGAAATGATTCTTAAGCGATGCACCAAAACACGATTGGTCCTTAGCTGGGAAAAGAGTCATTTCATGTCACAAGAAGGCATCGTCTTGGGTCATGTAATCTCTGAACGGGGAATTGAAGTGGATAAAGCTAAGGTTGATGTTATCGCTAAACTTCCTCCTTCCACATCTATTAAATAACTTCGATCATTTCTTGGTCATGTGGGATTCTACAGAAGATTCATCAAGGATTTCTCGAAGGTTGCTCGTCCTCTGAGCAATCTTCTCGCCAAAGAAACTCCATTTGTTTTCGATGAATCATGTCGTAAGGCATTTGATTTCCTGAAAATGGTAATCACTTGTGCTCCAGTGTTGCAACCACCAATTTGGACTGCCCCTTTTGAGATCATGACCGACGCTTCTGATTACACGGTCGGGGCTATTTTGGGTCAGAAAATAGACAGGAAACCCTCTGTCATCTACTATGTTAGTAAAACTCTGGATGAAGCCCAGAGGAATTACACTGTTACTGAAAAGGAATTACTAGCCGTAGTATTTGCTTTGGAAAAATTCAGGGCTTATCTCTCAGGGTCTCATGTCATCATCTATACCGACCACTCGGTCTTGAGACATCTCTTGGCCACAAAGGATGCCAAACCCCGGCTTATTCGTTGGATTCTTCTGCTTCAAGAATTTGATCTTGAAATCAAGGATAAAATCGGGGTACAAAATGTGGTGGCAGATCATTTGTCAAGACTTCTAAGTGATTCTTCTCATCTGGACATCCCGATTGTTGACACTTTTCCAGACGAAGCTATCCTTGCAGTTTCAGGTGTCCAAACCCCGTGGTTTGCTGACATTATTAATTATTTGGCCGTTGGTCAAATTCCCCAAGATTGGACCAAGCAACAACGAGATAGACTTAAATCTGAGGCCAAATACTACTTCTGGGAGGACCCTAAACTGTATCGCATCAGCTCTGATCAGATTATTCGCCGATGTGTTCCGGAGAATAAATTCAACAATATACTCAAGTTCTACCATGCATCTGCATGTGGTGGACATTTCTCTGGGAAAAAGACGGTTGCAAAAATTTTGCAATCTGGCTTCTATTTGCCATCTTTATTTAAGGATGCCCAAGATTTCTTAAGGTCATGTTCTCGATGTCAGGCACTTGGGAGCATAACTAAGAGAGATATGATGCCCCTAAACCCAATTCTTCCTATCAAAATCTTCGATGTTTGGGGCATCGATTTCATGGGACCCTTTCTCCCTTCATTTGGACATTAGTACATTCTTGTTGCTATTGATTATGTGTCCAAATGGATTGAGGTGATTCCCACTCGAACCAATGACCATAAGGTGGTCATCAATTTTGTCAAGAAAAATATCTTCAGCAGGTTCGGGATTCCGAGGGCCATCATCAGTGATGATGGCACTCATTTTGCCAATGCCCAATTCCGAAATTTGTTGGCCAAATATGGGGTTAATCATCGAATCTCCACACCTTACCATCCCCAGACGAATGGACAGCCCGAGATCTCCAATTGGGAGATCAAGAATATTCTACAAAAAATAGTTAGGCCTAATCGCAAGAACTGGACTCAAAAGCTTGAGGACTCTCTTTGGGCCTACCGTACGACGTATAAACTGCCCATTAACATGTCTCTGTTTCATTTGGTGTATGGAAAGGCGTGTCATCTACCCGTAGAGATTAAACAAAAGGCATTCTGGGTGATCAAGCAATGCAATTTAGATCTGAATTTAGTTGGGAAGACCAGGAAACTCCAACTATCTGAGTTGGAAGAGCTTAGAAATGATGCATATGAGAATGCCAAGATCTATAAGGCTCGAATCAAAGCTCTACATGATCAATTGATTTCCATCAAGAGCTTTGAGCCGAATCAAAAGGTCTGGTGATTCAATTCTCGACTTAAGCTCTTTCCTGGCAAACATAGATCTAAATGGAATGGCTCATTCATTATCGACCATATTTTTCCAAATGGAGCCATTCAGATCTTTGACCCAAAGATGGGTAACACATTTAAAGTTAACGGTCATCGTCTGAAGCCTGTTATTGACCGTACTCTTCTAGAACCCGTCTCAGACACGGTTGCTCTAGCCATATTGTGAATTCTTTGGCTGGACTTTACCTAGCTGACGGCATTAAACTCAGCAGTTGTACATATGACACAAAGATGACCCGAGCTTCATATTCAGGTGATATCTTTCATATTCTACCCTTTCTTTCATGTCTCTTTTTCTCAATGTGGATATTGCATCAACTAGGCATGAGGGGGTGGATTTATTTTTGAATCAATTTGTCAGCTTTGTGAAATTCTTGTAGTTCTCTTCTTATATATACAAAAAAGAAATTGAATTAGGAAGGAATATTTGGACATTAGGACTTTTTAGTCTTAGGAAATATTACATTAGGATCTAAACACAAAGACCCTTTAGGTCTTTGGACTTAATCGGCCTGTGTATCCACTAAAATGTGGACTTATTTTTCAAGTCCTCGCCATCTTAATTCTATTGTAATTTGAGTAAATAAGTTTGGGTGATAAGTATACGACTTATCAACCTATCCTCTGATTTGAGAGAACTTTGAGTCTTAAGCATCTACACACTTTCTTTTCACTAACTTGTTGATCGGCAGTTTTAACGGAAATTGGGTAGCTAATGAACCTTGTAAGGTGATATGGCTGGCAAGTTATTGTGGGTAACAGCCCATAGGTAGGTTGTCCAGAGCCCAATCACTGGATCATTCTCTTGTTGCCTTTAGGTAAATCTTAGACCAGGGAAGGCACCTACTTAAAAAAAAAGTCAAAAAGAAAAAGAAAAAAAAAAGAAAAGGAGAAAAGGAAAAGAAAATAAAAGAAATAAGCCACACATCGCTGCACGAGTATGGCTGGCAACTTATCGGTGGTAACAGCTCATCGACCTATTGTCCATAACCCAGCTCAAGAAATGCACTAAAAATTCCCAAAACACTTAGGAAGAAGAGGAGAAGTAGAATAATCTGGGGAGATATACACTGGATTCACACTTGTGTTGACCCCATAAAAATAAAAATAGGGAGAAAGCTACCTGTTGAAAAGATACACCTTTAGGCAGAACTCTCTTTTCAAGGTCACTTAGAGGCGTAGAAACCCGAAGTCCGTTCTAATTGCTGATCAACGAGTCTATCACATTCACAGTAAGATGCTTAGAACTTAGGGTTCTCATCAAATCTTGGGTGAGTTGAATGACCATAGAAAGCTACTCTTTAACCCTAAACTCAGAAATCCAAAAAAAATTAGAAAAGAAGAAAAAGAAATGTTTCTTTGAATAAGGTAAGGGCATGAGGCGGTTTACATTTTGGCAGATACCTGGGCACTATTGTGTCTTTGAAAGTTCAGATCCTAAGTAAACATTTTCTTGATGTTGAAAATAACTTATGCCCAAATAATCCAACCTAATTCTTTTATAAACAGCATATAGCTTTTACTAGGGACTAGTAAAAGATAGGCAAATGGGTGTGATGTAAACATGTTTATATTACATAAAATGTCTATTTATGCATGTTCTTAAGCATAGAATTGCATTACATACTATAGATATTGCATAGCATGCATCATCTTGCATTTAGATTAGTCTGAATAAAATGGAGGTTAATTGTCTCCTTTTATGTTCAGAGACAGGGCGACTTGTTATCAGGGCCTTGGATTGAAGATCCAACCGTACAGATCTGATTAGGGTGACGATTGGAGTTCAATGACTCCAAGATCACCCTAATTGGATATCCATAGCATCAGATAGAGACTGAGGAACCCTAGAAGATAAAGGGCCAAGATAGTGTTAATCTGCACTTCAGACGACAAATCCAACTGCACAAATGGATTCGGATTGACAATCGCAGCCTAACGTTGCGAAAATCGACTCAATCCGATACCCGTGACACCATCTACATCATCTAGAAGATGGACGGCTAAGATGATGTCACGTGGAGCCATCTCGGCCGCCCAACCGGTCGCACACAATCGCTGAAGCCTCTAGCGCCAATGTCTCTCCGCCATTGGATCAAGATCCAACGGCTGAGAGTGGATCTCAGATCGGTGCCTTCATCTTCTAAAGCCAAAGGGAGATGCAACCTTGACCGTTTGATCTCAATCCAACGATCCAGATCGCACACCATTAAAACATACCGCCCGCCCATCCACGCACACAGCGTAATGGATAAGGCGCTCGGTCTCCTTAAGACGTGGGTTCGAGCTGCGAGAAGCGCTTCGATTGGGTGCGGATGAGCGGGTGCTATCGACCGCATGATGGAGATCGGGCAGCCGTGCGTGCCCAATCAGAACTACGCCCCATCTAACGTGGTAAGGAAATGCCTCATCACACGCGATGAGGCGGACGGTTGAAGCGGTGGGGATGCATTCTCAGTTGTTTGATCTAATGATCGAACGACCAAGATTGAGAGATCGTGGATAGGCATTGAGCGTGGGGAGGTGAGCGGGCACGCGTGCGCCACCCACTTTGGCCACGTTCAGGGCTTTAGTGACGGATTTATCCGTCACTAAAGGCCCTGAATTAATGATTTTCAACATAAAATGACTAAATTGCTCTCACTCCTTACAACTATAAATGGAGACCCCCTCCATACGAAATGGGCATCCCTTCCTTCTCTTCTCTCCCTCTCCAAAGCTCAAGAGAAGCTTGTCCCTCACCTGGGATGCTCCTCGAGAGATAAAGTCAAATTTTCGCCCCCATTTCGGAAGTGGATGCCGCGACGACGACGACGTGCTGCCTCGTTCTCGTTCCTCCTACCTCAACCTCCTTCCCGCTCCGTCCTTCGTCTTCCAGGCATCGTCCCATCCGACTCATCCTCCAAGTGATCGTCGAGGAGGATAACTTCTCTCTCCCATTCCTCTTTCCAGCTTTCTAAAGTAGTTTTCTTGCTTTCTAGTGTAATAGTTTTCCTGTTTTCTAGTGTAATTTCTCACTAGTTTAATTGTATAAACATTTTGACATATTAAGTGAATGTTTTCTCTCTCTCTCTTATTCTGATTGTTTATATTGCTTCATTGTAATTACTCCACTTTTCAACAAAAATCCTAAAAAAATATAATTGTGAATTTAGATTGACGTAGCCTCCCTGAGTTCGACCTAGGATTTCTATTTTGGTATAAATTTTATTTGTTGAACACGAGTTCTTCGCTTTCAAACTACAACGACAGGTTTTTAAAACCAAATATGATAGTGTAGTAACCTGTAGCTTCAACAGGAAGCTTTTATAGAGCTCAAGGCAAGCTCTAGACAAGGAAATTGCTGTGATTTGCTTGGGGATTTGGTCAAAGAAACCCATGGATTTCATGGATTCGCACGAGCTTTTCACACAAATTCTAATTCGTAAAACAAGTCCAAACGAATCCTCACCTTGTGAACACCAATCTCACCAATTTTGGTGAGATTTGGTAGCAATCTGATGCGTCTTTAGTGTGGCCAAAAGCTGCCTGCAGGTCAGTTGACCTCCAATGGAGGAAAGAACCCATTTGCAAGGATTTTCTAAAGTTAGGGGTTGTTTGAAAGAAATAGAATTTAAATGGATTGAAATGCAAACTAGGTCAAGATGGACTCTGATTGGATCCAAATTATTGTACAAGCCTAATATGGACCCGAGGAATCTAGTGGCAAAATCAGATTTGAGTTTTGACCAAGTTTGATTAGGTAATTTACACAGAAACTCAAATTAGGGCAGAATTCAGTTTGAGACTCTATTCAAGGTAAAAATAGGTTTAGATGGCCAAACCAGGGGTAAAAAACCTCTCAAAATATTTTTCTATGAATTTTAGGAGGTTTAGATGAATTTTATTCTAACCAAAACCCCTGTAATTTAAGCGGGTTTGAAATTAGGGTTTTAAGTGCTGATAAGATTCTCAAAACGCGTAAAAACCTCATTTCTGTTTGTATGGACCCTCCTATTAGACTTTAGTTTTCATTTGACCTTAGATTAACCTTTGGAAAATCTCGTGGTTACTCTGCATTCATGATGTGATGTTAAAACTACATAATTAACCCCGATTTAATGTTTTCTTCTCAAACTGGCTTTGTATGGAATTATGACTCTCAGGCGATTATGTAGGAGCATTTGTCACTTGATTATGACTAATTAAAGCTAGTTATGGCTTATGATGGCGTTACCATCATACCTCCATGCCTAACCTTTGCTAGTCCCTAGTAAATTCTTATGGAAAGAACTAGATCTCTAGACCATTCTTTTGATATTCAGATGATTGATTTGTGTCACTCTTTAGAAATTAGATCAGAATGCCAACAATAGGCCTATAGGTACTCAAGTATCAATCAAGATCCAGACCTGACCAACTTCAGCTTGAGTCTTCCACGAAGATTTCTAAGGCTCACAAAAACTACCTAGAGGTTCGTTGACCCCAGCAGTTAAAGCATCCGTGCGTAGATGTATCATGTCTAGGTTCAGTTTGCTAGTGCATTTTGTTAAGAGAGAGATAGAGAAAAATTTTCCATTTTGAGAGTTTTCTCTCTTTTCCTTTTATATTTCCCTAGATCCAGGTTTGAATTGGCCCTAAACATGGTCTGTATTGGATTCCTTGTCCCCACCATCAATCCTTGAAGGGTACCTGGCTTTCAATGCTTTAGGGTAGCACCACCCATGGCAACCTCCAGAACCTTGGTTTTTGACACTTCGGGATAGTGCCTCCCATGGTGTTCTGTAGCTAAATTCAAGCCCTGGCAATCGACATTTCAGGATAATCCTGCCCATAGCACCTAAACCAGCATAAGGTGCTTACATGCCCCTAGTAGGATATTTGGATATCCTAGGAGACAAGCATCGAGGAGACAATAATTTATTACACATCTTCGAGGGGAATTTCCCACCTCTCCGTACCAAGAACTCATCCAATCAACTTGTGTTGTCGAGCTGCTCCTAAGCTAGATCTTCGAGATGGCTTTTCAAAATAGAATACCTTTAGCATGATTTTCTTTATTAAGCGCACTGAACCAGATTGATGTGTGATTTTAGGGTGCTTAGGTTACCAAGTCCCACAAACCAAAGGGCAGGAAACAGGGCCAAATAATCCTTAAGCCTTAGACCTTCTATATCAGCTTCACACTTTCCTTAACCTCTTGAGGACTAATTTGGATCTTAATGAATACATGAGTGTTTAAGCCCTAAAGCAAGCCTAAGAGGCCTAAGATCAGCACTCATACCAATATTGTCTCTATCATTTCAGGACTTAATCTTTATTTTGATTATGTCTAGAACTTAAGTAGATTCCATAATCAATTACTATGACTATCATTTTTTTCTTGATTTTGCTCCTTTTTGACATTTAAATTTCCTCCTCTTTTCCTTAAGAAAAGATTGCAATCATTTCACAAAATTTCCTCCCCTTTCTCCTTTTTTTATTTTTTTATTATTTTATTTTTTTAATATGTATTTTTTTGTGAGAACCCCTCAGAGAATTGAATTTTCATATGTTTGCACTTTAACACCCCTCCATGCCTAAGTTTTACAATATCCTCATTGTAAACCAAGAGGGTTTGAAGTCAGTTTGGTTCAAAGTTTAGAATAGGGTCAAAGGGTGCGTGAACAGGTCGGAATGATTGTTGTAGACGATTTCAAGCTTTGATATTAGTACCAAAGGTGGAGTCGACTATTCTAAAGTTGAACTCAAAAGTGCAGAAGTGTAACTCAAAAGGATGATTAGAAGGGCCTCAAGTTTTCGGAATGACGGGTTACCTCCTGTTAAGCACTAAATTAAATTCCTTTAGCCGAGCAGAAGGTGGTCAAGGAGAAGGTTGGTCAAATAAGAGAAATTTTGTAAAACAAGTACCTTGATAAGTAGCCTGGTTGGTCCAACCAGGTGCTTGTTCAGGTCAACAGGCTAATGATGCAGACCAAAGCCAATCAGTTTGGTGGGTTGATGGATGTGAATCAATAAGAGTGGATCCCACCAGATACTTTGAGGCCCAAAAAGATGTGGAAACGAGAGTCACGAGTTTGGCTGAATCGGTTCAGCTTGATCAAAGTAGGGGTCCTCAAAAGAAAATGGATCTGTAGAGGATGTAGGAACCCTATGGGTGAGATTAGAGAATGATAAGAAGTGATTCTTGGATTGATTAATGTCCGATACCCGATCAAAAGATGGAGGTGAATCATATCCAACCAGATCAAAGAAAGGTGAATCAGAGTAGAAATTGATCCCGGTGGCGGGTCGGGGTTGGGATCAGATTTTGGAAAGCTCTATGTCTGTGATGGAAGATGTGGCTTTTTCAAAATCTTGGTACGAAGAGGGCTCTTCTAGAAATGATTCAAAGATAGGTTCATCTAAAGAGTCTTTTTGGTGCTCATTCAAATCAAATGTAAATGCCTGGAGAGTGCTTATAGGATCATGGAATTTTGAGTCAGTAAAAGATTCAAACTCTAGATTATGGACACTCTCGGCACTTATGTTTCTGATTCCTGCAGATCATAAAAGAATGATTCCAACTCAATGGAACATGAATTTGAATCAATGATCTTGTGATCAAGGACCTCAGAGTCAGAATCAAAGAACAGGTGATGGATGCTGAGGTCATAAACTAGCTCCTAATCATCGCGAAACAAAGGTTCTCCAAAATCAGAGTATGATTCGAAATCATCAGAGAATCTGTGAAAATCATTTTCTGAACCTAATTTTAGATTGGGATTTCCACCACAAGATAAATCATGATGCATAGAATCAATAACCTGACTTGAATCTAACCAAAGAGGTATACTTATTAGGCATAGGCTCAGGTTCTTGGCTCCTAGGATAGACCCAATCAAATTCCAACTCTTCCAACTCAGTTTCTATGTCGTAAATCAGCGTGACTTCTAAAAAATCAATTTGTATCTCAAAGGAGTCTGGAGAGGTGTAATCATAAAAAATAGGCCCAGAATCATAATTTAGATCTAAAATCTGATTCTCAACACATTAGGCCTCATGATCATCCCAAATAGGCTTAGATCTTGATTCTAGGTCAAAGGTAGGTATTGGATCACTAGAATCTGGATATGGTTCTATTGGGATGTCAGAATCACTCTCAAGGATTACCTTAACAGGATAAAGTTCAAGAATTACATCCTTGAGATGTTCTAATTCTAATTCATCATAGGTGTTTGGAAAATCAAGGCATGATGGACCAGCGTCATGGCTCTCTAAGGCTGGTTCAGAATCAAGAACACCTGCAATTGGATCTACCCAACCATCATCAAGATTAGGTATGTCAATCTGCACAAAGTTCGAATCTGATTCCATTTGGGTTAAGGGTCCACAACAACCTCTATTTCCTACCCTGGGCTCTAGGAAATCATGTTGATCCTCAATGTTGTTCCAAGATGTCTCATTAGTTTCTGAGGGGATATATGGGTATTTTTTATTGATGTTTTCATACACCATATTTAGCAATTTTCCACGTTTTTCCATGAGACCTTGGTGTTTTTCCAAAAGTGGGGGATTTGACCAACATTGTAGATACTCATTGCTATGTAATTTTCCCAATTCAATATATTCTAGTAAGTGATCATCCTAGGTTAAACCATGTATCATTTGTGTCAATATCATTACAACACGGTTCATGATGTGGGTTATTTTTGAAACATTAACCTAAATTTTGTTAAATGGATTCAAGGTTTTGTAATACTCATCATGATGTCTAAGAGCATCCTCGATCATTTTTTCTTTCATGCTCATTTAGGGTTCAGGTTTCCTAAATATTCTTCCTAAATTGTCAGGTTGCATTTTCAAATCAGGTGGTGGATCAAGATGTAGAATCAAATTCAGGTTAAGATTGAATCAATCAGATCAGATTAGAAATCCCCAAGAAGATCAACTCTAATGAGGCCTCTAGGTCAACAACCTAGGGACCTTTCCTGTGTATGTGCTCTAAAGAATAGATGAGGGACTGGATATGAATTGGACTCAATCAAGGCACCCAAAGATTTTTGGATGATTAAGGCTATTTTGAGGTAGATGATACCTCTGAATCAAAAATCCACACACCCGAGAAGTACTTGGGAAGCCAAGAAGGGAGAGCCCCGCAAAGACCCCTACACGGTAGAGCGTCCCCACAGGTTATAGGATTTCCCCTACCTAACCTTCCTTATCACTGTGGTTCCAAGTAGATCGGAATGTATGAATTGAGACCTTAAGTCTACCAATTTTAGTCCTAATTTGTGCCTTGAATTTCACTTGATTAGAAGCTGATTCAATTTGTGACCTAATTTGGAGGTTGGTTGGCCCACAAAGTAGACCAACTTCACCTGACCTACCCTAAATATGGAGGATGAAATTGGAGTTAAGACCCAAAAATCACCCTCAATTGACTCTCAAGTTATTAGGTCCAAAGTTTTAGGATTCAAGTGAATTTAGAACCTGATTTTAGGGTTTACTTGAATAGATCTTTTCAACCATGGGCTTGAATAGCACACTATTGTGGGAAGATTAGTTTCCTTTAGTGCATGCAAGTGTGTACTAACACTTCACAACCCTAAAGTGGAAACCCTAATTGGTTCCATTTCAAGTCCAATTTGATTTCAAATGTAACACCTTGGACTCAAACAAGAAAGTGAGTAGTCCAAGATGTTTAGAAAATTAAGCATAAATCCCTAGTAGGTACAGGAAATCAGGATTGTGAATTCTAATCAAATCATCTAACTTTAGTCAGATATAAATCAATTTCGCAAATCAGGAAATTTTTCCCTTAAATATAATTACTAGAAAAGTAAGGCAAGTGGATCCTAATTGCTTGTTTTCTTTTCCTCTTTCCCCAGTTTAGGAGGTTGATTAGGGAAGAAGAGAGATTTTACCTACCCCTGGACTTGTTGATTGCACGGAAGATCTCTTAGTGATGTACCTCGCAAAATCACAAGCAAAGCAAATAAGGCAAGTTAGTGCTCAAATCAATCAAGAAAGATAAGACTAATGATGAATTACACGTTGCACCCCGACAACGGAGCCAAAATGTTTACGCGAAATTGTCGTTATTTAGAAAATATATGCGTCGCAGTATAGTCGACAAAATCACACAAAATACTTAAATTTATAGAACTCAGAATCTAGTTGGAGTCTGAGGTCATTCATAAAGAGAAAATGGAATCTACAAACTAATCTCAATTCAGAAATGATAAGCATAGTCAATTAAGCATCAGATAGAAGATATTCAATGAATAAACTAGTCGGAATAGCATTCAAATATAAATCAACGTATCTCATGAAATAGCAGGGGCAAAATGAATGGAAGAAATCTAAAAGTGATGATTTAGATAACCATTTATATCCTTCTAATTAAGCATATACCCAAGTATCAAATTACTCAAATTTTTCATTAATATTCCTCAACCAGATATCCATGTCAGCTTAAGTTCAAAATAATGTCACAGTGCCTTTAGAATAAAATTAGATGTTGCCCCTTACTCTCAGATGACTTAAAGTCTTAGGCACAGCATTAGTAAGCACACAAGGGTGCTTTCTCTTCTTCAAGCCTTCACAAGCACAGTACCAGAGCGAACTTCCTCAAAGGCTAAGTCTCGAAGCCTCTTCCTTTAGCACGTGCCCCGAGGCACTCAACCGCATAGCAAAACCCTCCCCCTCCTCTCACAAATCTCTCCTCTTATTCTCTCTCACAACCGATTCCAAAGGAGACGAAGGCTCCATTGAGGGAGACGGCGAGGAAGAAAGGGAGAGGCATCTCCTAAGTTGGCCATCGAGGTGTAGACGAAGTTAGAGAAGATTGTGGCATTCCCAATTTGGTCGTTGGGAGGTCATTGTAGGATGGGGGAAAGGCCTAGTTGGAGTAGATCAGAGCAAGCTGGAGGAAGGAAAGGAAGAATGAATTTGGCCTAAAACCTTGCTAGTTTTCGATGACATTGCAAAGGAGAAGCTTTTATGGAGCTTAGGGCAAGCTCTAGACAAGGAAATAGCTGTGATTTGATTGGGGATTAGGTCAAAGAAACCCACAAATTTTCATGGCTTCGAGCGAGCTTTTCACATAAGTTCTGATTCCTAAAACAAGTACAAATGAATCCTCACTGTGTGAACACCAATCTCACCAATTTTTGTGAGATTTGGTGGTGATCTAGTGCCTCTTTAGTGTGGTCAAAAGTTTCCTGGAGGTCGGTTGGCCTCCAATGGCGACAAGGATCTATTTGCAAAGAATATAAGGAAGTTAGGGACCCATTTGCAAGGATTTTCAAAAGTTATGGGCTTGTTTGAAAGAAATAAAGTTTAAATGGGCTGAAATGCAAACTAGGTCAAGATGGACTCTGATTGGGCCCAAATTTTGGAACAAACCTAATTTGAACCCAAGGAATCTAGTGGTGAAGTTAGATTTGAGTTTTGACCAAGTTTGATTGGATAATTTACACAAAAACCCAAATTAGGGTAGAATTTCATTTGAGACTCTGTTCAAGATCAAAATAAGTTCAGATGGTCAAACCAAGGAACCAAACCTCTTAGAATATTTTTATATGAATTTTAGGAGGTTTAGATGAAATTTATCCTGATTGAAACCTCTATAATTTAAGTGGGTCAGAAATTAAGGTTTTAAGTGCTGATGTGATTCTCGAAACGCGTTAAACCCCATTTCTATCTGTATAGACCCTCCTATTGGACTTTAGTGCTCATTTGACCTTAGATTAACCCCTGACAAATTCTGTGGTTACTCTGCATTCACGATGTGATGTTAAAATTGCATAATTAACCCTAATTTAATGTTTTCTTTTCAAATTGGCTTTGTATGGAATTATGGCTCTCAAGCGATTATGTAGGAGCATTTGTCACTTGATTGTGACTAATTAAAGCTATTTATGGTTCATGATGGCGTTACCATCAATAATATTATTGCTCTCACAATGCTTTTAATGAATATATCCTTTACTTTTCCATATCATTAAAATATTTCAACAAATCTATAGGTTGTGCAAAAAAGGAAAAACACTAGTTGAATGAAATGCAAAAAAAGGACTAGAGGAAAAACTCGATTTCCTTATAAAAATTGATATTCTATTGTCAATTTTTATGTGAAGTCGCACGGTTAAAGATGGGAACTCTCTTAAGTCTATTGTCAATTAGGGTTTGGGATGAAACCTATGGTTAGATATGTGCTTGAGATGTCCCACTCAATCTCTATCAATATTTATTCTCATCTCACTATCTTTATTTAAGGTTTGGCTTAGGCATTGAAGTTAACTCTCTTTTTTTCCATCCCTAGTTTTAATATTTGGTATATTATTGTAGTTTGAATACTTTATTTTGATCATCTTAGGGAAGGAAGTTTTAAGCAGTTATTGCTATATGTGGTGGAAATATTCAATGTGGTAATATTCAAAGTTACCCTTGTTGCTTGAAAGAAGTACCCTTATTATTGCAAGGTCATGGACAACAAGCAAAGGTGTCCTTATGCTATTATGAATGCCTCCATCTTCCCAACTAATGCTATGGTAGAGATTCAAACCGATTTTGACCAGAAAAAGATTTTCATTGAAGCCTTCCCAAAGACTATTTGTTCCATTGAGCTCGATGCAGCAAAAGTGGGACAATTTATGGATGCAATAGAAGATTCTTATTGGCTTGAACTTTTCATTGGTATGTTATCAATAGCAAAAAATTTTTAGGAGTTTACCTTGAGATCTTTTTGCATACAAAACTCTGTGAATGGGAATCTCAAATGCTTAATCGGCTAATACTTCCTATTCATGTGTTTTTTGCTTTCTTATCTATTCTGACACTCCTTTTTTGTGTGTTTTATCACATTGCTTTTGTTCTCCAGATGATTTGCCTCTTTGGGGTATGCATTTGATCATAATCTCTACACCTTCTTAGATTTCTTAGTTCTGCATCCCTTGATTTGCTTTCTTATTGTCAGGCTTTATCAGTGAGCTACATCCTAATAGAAATAATGAAGCCAAATATTATCTTTTTACTCACAAAGACATTGTCAAGCATAATGGCAAACAGGTCAGATGTACTACACCCTTAAAAACTAAGAAGGATTATCATTATTTTCCATACATTTTTAATTCTTGCTTTCCTTCTATGAAGATTATTTATGTTAACCTCACTCAAGGGGCTCCTAAAATGTTGAAATCTGGAAAGACACTTGACTTGGCATACTCAATCAAATGGACTAAAACATCATGGTAGATATGATGTCAGGCATATCTATGTGCATGGTAGATATGGAAGATGTCGAGCACCCTTTCTTTACAGTTGGTGGAGGTTGTCCCACAAGAAGTTGATGAGAATGGAAATCATAGGAAGCGTATATTCCATGGTAAAGGGTTTAGATAAGGCCATGTGGGAGTTCGGGATTCCGTTGTGAATCTAACGTCCCTACCTCTTTTACGCTTGAGGCATGCCTTATTTCATGGATGAAATCCTTTAAGGAGGTTAGGGTGTAAGGGTTTGGATTTATATAGCCTCTTTAAACTTATCTAAACCCTTACCGACTCTGTAGATATGGAAATATGGATCCCTTAGATTTCGTTACTTGAAATAGTTTTAGTGATCATTTGATGATGAGTGGCAGGGTAATTTCCTATACTTCTCGACTATTGTGAGAACATGAAAGGAATTCCCTAACACATGACTTGAAATTTCAGAAATCTTAGTTGGTTCAAGGTTTGGAGGCACTCTTTCTTGGGTGAAACCCTTTCTACTTTTCATTTGGAAGGGATTTAGAATGAGGTGACGCCGCTGGATGGATCTGCGGAAGGATTACAATAATAGAATCCAACCCCATCAAGGCAAAGGTATCACGGTAGGTGATGCTTGGAGCCAGTATCCTGTAGTAACAATGACTCAACTCCAAGTGTAGAAGTAGGATTGGCTCACTGAGGCTAGTGAATGGAAGCCAATCACTCATTACATTTCTGGAGAACCCTTATGATGTCTCATAGACCACAGTTCAAGCTGATCATGGAAATCAAGGGATGCAATTTGTTGATTTGAGGCTGGCTCATATCCAAGATCAATTTATAACAGGACAGTCATCAGATTTTCCCTTTTGGCTTAGTAGGAACATTCTACTTTCAGAATGACTGATGTGTGAGTTTCCCAACTTTTGGTTATGGTGCACTTGGGCGATACCACATGTATAAAGGTGCTTGGAAAGGTTTCTAATGGAAAAGCATGAGTTGTGGTGTCGCATGATATGTTAGCCGAATTGGCTTGTTGAGATTTATGTCACATAGATTGTTTGGCTTCACGGAATTCCTAAGGCTATTGCTCCTGATAGGGATTCAAGGTACGTGTTGTGCCCTTGGATCTGTTGGCTAGAAGCCTTGGACACCAAGCCAAGACTTAGCTTGGTACATCACCCCTAAATTGTTGGATAGTCATAGGGGACTATCCTAACCTTGGGAGGGTCATTGTGATCCTATGTGCGTGAATGACAGGGATCATGGGTGGACCATCTATTATGACCTCCGGATTTGGACAGAAGAGTCTTAGTGACCATTGATGGTGAGATCTGTGGCTACAAGTTGGAGATAAGGAGCTCTCCACATCTTGCTAATTGTGGGACTTCATTACTTTGAAAATAGAAGTTGAGGCCTCATTATGAGGGTCCATTCGAGAGCATGGTAAGGATTGGATCAGTAGCCCATTATCTGTTGTAGTACATGGGATGTTTGTACATCTATGCTTGGGAGGTCTGTAGCAGACGATGATGGTTATTGTATGGCATGACAATGATGCAAGCACATATTTATGTAAATGTTTGTGGTGATGTGCAATGATATTTAGCTTTGTTTTCTTGCTTTTTCCTCTTCATGTTTTTACTGCTTTTGCATGCGGGATGTGATCGCTCGTGTTTTACCATCTTTACTAGTTCTGTGGTTTTGTTGTGGGGTGTACCAACCTATATGAATTGTGGTATGCATGCGCAGGTGCACGTTGCAGGTACAAATTTTGGGAAAATGTTGATTAAACAAGGGAAACTTTGCAAAATTTTTGACAGGTTAAACCCTACAATTAATTTTAAAATCGACTTCCTTAAGACATGCCTGATTAATAGGACTATGAATTATAACTCAAGTCACTCGGTAACTAGGACCTTGACGCGCACACTCGGTGATCCGCTTCCGATCTGAAGGGAGGATTATTGGGACATGACACCATAAACATATTATGACATCATAAATGTGAGAAGTAACCACAGGGCAATCATAAGTGGCGTGAAGTATCATATATATTGACATCCAAAAACTTGAAATGAGCCTTGGCAAGAAATAACCAATTGTTGCAGGTTCTCTAGTTGAACTTTTGACACATTGACAAGTAATTTAACTAAACTTTTAGTGATAATATGTTACAACTAAACATCCTTGTGTTTGAGTGATTCTCTTGGAATTTTCTTCTATATAATTCCATGAATAATGAGTGTTTTGGACCGAAGATAATCACATTTGAATTATAAACTAGAAAAGCAATGGCTTCAAAAGGCTTAAAATTTGCATTATTTAGAACTTTTGTTTTACAATGGTTTTTGAGATGAACTTGAGTTAAGTGTGGGCCATGTTTACTTTGCAATTGGAAGCATTTATGATCAAGTTTTTTTACTGAATATCCCTTCCCTTTGATTTTTTTTCAATGGAGTGAATATCCCTTCCCTTCGATTTTTTTTCAATGGAGTGAGGTTGAAAAGTAGAAAGTTAGCATGATGTTGTTTGGTTGTTTTGAGAAAAAATAAACAAATGCTTGTTATCCACCTCATCTTTCTACTGTAGCTTTTTCCATAATTAATTTGAGATTGTATCTGATTTGCTAAATAATTGATCTTATCAGTATTTTAGGTAGAATTAAAATCTTTGTAGTTTCAAGCATACAAGCATATCTCCTTATCCTTGATGACACATGGATAACACATGAAAAGTTATTCATCTCTCTTCATGTTATAAATTGTTTATTTGTTCCCATGTCTACTTTACTTAAAATGCACTATAATTTCTCTGATTTCTGCAGGGGCTTGCTAACTTGTGCAACTGTTCTTATATCAGCTTGAGTTCATGAAGTTTAACTTCTCTACATAGGTTGCTCGTTAAACCTTTTGATTATTTGATGAGATGTGCATTTTTATACCTAAATGAAGCTAATGAATGCCTCCAAAGCCAAGGAGATATGCATTTTGTCTTAGTTGGATTCATGTATGGTTATGCCTCAAAAATATTTCCAAGATTAACATAAATGCCAGTTCTAAGCTCAACAAGTATTCTTGTACAACTACCCACAGGATTTTGGAATATATGATGTATTCTTGCTGTCATCTTATTCATAAGCAACTACTACACATTGATGTTATTATAAATAATTCACATTTGTGTTTAAATGAATTATGAACCAAACAAATGGAATTTGCAGCAACCATTGATGTTATCCATGCCTGCAAAGGACAAGACTTGTTCATTTATCTATCTGCATTCCATATTCATCTGTGGGACAAAGGGATTCAACATCCCTTTTTTCTTGGAAATCAGCATCAAGTATACCTCGTCTCAAACTTATTAAGGTGCAATTTTATCCCTCTCAATGTAGCCTTCACACTTGTCATTGCCTCAGAAGAACTTAGGCTATATTTCCAAGCATGCACAATCAATATTTTGATTTAGGGATAGAAGCATGCTAACCTCAAGGAAGAGTTTATGGAAGGAAACAAGTTATTACATCTAAATGTTGCTACTATGCCCTACCATGTCAATATTAATGAATTAATATTAAAGGGCCTTTATATGTGAGTACAATAGTTTTAGTCATGAATCATGACAAAAAGAGCTCCATGTCAGTCATTGTGCCAAGCACATTATCAAGATCCAAAGTGTTCCATTAGAGGTTCATTAACAACAACATTATCAAAGCAGGGCAGTTGCCAAACAATGGCATTAGCGTGAAATTTTTTGAGAAGTATAGTTGAAATTTTTTCCCTTCTTAAGGTCATGCTAGACATTGTTATACTCTTGCTTGAAGCAATGCTGCATATTCAAGTTGTTCCATAATTTCTTATTTTTAGATCTTAAAAAGAACTGGTACCATCGGTAAATGGTATAAGACCGTCGTTAAGAACTGACAGTGAATCCCTCGTCAGTAAAGATCTTTGCCATCAGTTTCGACAAGAATCGCTGGTGTATATTGAAAACTGCCACGAAGATGAACCATCGGCAAATGTTCATCTTTGCCAACGATTTTGTTACCCGCCAGTTGATGTAACCTTTTACCAAGGGTTTGACAACTACCTATAAATGTAACCTTTTACCGTGGGTTATATAACCACCAGTATAACTTATGGCGATAGTTTGAAATCCATTGGTAAAATGTTTAGCGACAATGATAAAAACCATCGGTAAAGATGTTTAACATCAAGTTTCTTTTCATGATAGTTGCATAACTGTCAACGTAGATCTTATAACATAACCTATATATAATCATATAATATAACATTCACTTAATAACCTGTATACCAATCATGTACATGCAAATCTATAGCATTCACATAATAACATAAACTCACATAGCATTCACATAACAACGTATATGTATTTCATCGCATAGCATTCACATAATAATATACAAACAATATAATCCAACAAAATAAAATTTAGAACACATAAAAGTTGAACATATGAAAGTATAGCATACATAAAAGTTTTAGAACATAAGTTTCTCAACATAGTTTCCAACATAATTTCCAACATAGATAAATCAATCTAAGGATCTATGCTCAACAAATGTAGTAACAAGATCGAATAAGAAGTCAATCCTCTGATTTTGTTTTTCAATTAACTCTTTATTCTTCTTCCTATCTTCACTAAGTTCCTCCACCTGAGTCGCAAGATTTTCCACCTGAGTCGTGAGATTGTTAAGTTGCTCTTGTGATGCTCCTCCTTTTCTACCATACCAGCTACTAATGGTGGCACCTACTCCACCACATAGGACACGACTTGGATGCTGTAACGACCCGGTTCCCGAGTCACGGTTCCCGAGTCCCTACGAGACACGAGAACCGGACCGACTCGACTAATCCCAAGACCTAGTCGTCCAACGAGGAAGTAACCAAAAGAGCAGTAAAATAAATCACATTCAGCATGAATATAACTAACAGTAAGGAAGTACAGCAGTAAGGAAAGAAACTACTACAGTAGATACCACCACAACAGTAGAACAACATTTATCATATAACAAGAACTGCAGGTAAAGAAAGTACAGCGGAAACAAAAACTACTCACTAGAACAGAAACAAAAGAGGTACAAAAGACTGTGGTAAACTCTACTGGACCCTACTCGGCCCAACGTCCTTTGCAGCCGCCGACCCTGGCTGCTCAACACCTTGTCCTGAAAAAGGTAACGAGTGTAACACGTCAGCAAAATGCTGAGTAGAGTGGCAAACTAACTAAAGGCAACAGTAGAGTGTACAGTAGCTGTTATGTTATATTACTTCCTTTATTCACATCTTTCAATTTTCTCACTATTTCATTTATTTCTCAGATCCTTTACTTGATCTCGAATGTCCTCGTGGGAACGATCTTGATTGCAGTCTCTTCCAAACGTAGAAGTAGCACGTGGTGCTCTCCTGGCCGGGAGAGTCCCCTGTGGTGATCCTACCCTCAATCAACCACTCCAAGGTCACTGACAGACGTAACGGTGACTACGGCACGCGCGATAAATGCACAGGTAGCTAGCCCGCACTGGCACGCGGTCAGTCGTTTCCGTTAACGGGTGCGCCCAAAGCACAGCACGGAACCAGGGCAGAGCCCTCTCAGTAACAGGGGTCCAACCCCTCCACAGTAACCAAACCGAGGCCTTGCCCCTCCACAGTCCGCGCACCCTCGCCTGACTACCCTGGTTTGCCCTAGTGGGCCTAACAAGTCGGTGAAGGAGGCTAGCAGAACCCCGGGGCCCATGGGGTAGCTAGTACTCTCCTAACACTAGTAGCTCTCCTCGGTACTACGTACACGAGGGCTAACAAGTCGGTACAGAGCGGCCAATCCTAACCCCGGGTCCCTGGGGTGGCTGGCCCCACTCTGCACTAAACAGGTACAGGTACTTCCCTTGGTACTGCGTACCCAAGAGACAGTACAAACTACATCTCAGTTCCATTCCTTTTTCTTTCCAGGAGTTCCACTCCTAATTCCCCGTAGGGTTCCAGCTCTTTATCTCAGAACATCATATGTTTCACTTTCCAGTTTCACGTTCTCACAATCCATGATCTCAATCATGTTTCTTTATTCATAACAGGCAGCTGTTAATTCAATTTACAGGCAGCTTTATATTCCTTTCCATTTTTCCAAGACTGCAGTATTGTACATTCCACTAGTTTTTCCATCCTAGGGTTCATGCCACATCCTAGGATCTAGCATACAACTAGTTTTCCAGCCCTAGGATTCATGCATCACCTAGGAGCTATCATTCCATACATTTCTCATTCCTAGGATTCATGCAATGTCCTAGATTTTAGTTATGGTTCCATACTTTAACAGATTTTAATAATAAACTTAAGCCACTCTACCAGGTACAACGGGAGTAATGGGGGCGTGATCGGGAATCCCGCGTGCCTCCGCGACTCTCAAGACTGCAACTGAACGAGGTCCTACCATAAGGATCAAACACAAGGAGTGTCTCAAAATAGTGTATAGCTACTGTAGGCGGGTAGAGGAATTAATTCTGAAAAGAACGCAACTCGAATCGCGGAAAACGGAGCCCGAACGGGCCGTAAACGGGTTGAAAAAGACGATACTGTGCAAAATCAGACGTCTGGAACTTATTCCAGACGTCTTAAACAGTGGATCAGAGAATTACTTGTCCAACGTGGTTTCCCAGACATCCAGAAGTATGCGGGGATGTCTGTCCTATCTCCCAGACGTCCGATGGTCACCCCGGACATCTGGAGGTCACTCCCGCCGTCTGGTACAACTTCCAGACGTCTGATTCGCAAAGGATGGCGAATCAGCGAACCTGCGCACAGCCAACTGCCTCCCTCAGTACGGTCGGTCGACAGGAAGGAAGAAGAAAGTGGAATACACACCTTTCAGACGTCTGTATGAGCTACCAGACGTCGTCCTCGCCGTCTGCCTATCAACCTAGACGTCTGATTCTGAAAATTTTTCCAGAATCAGGGCGCTACTCGGCCTCCGCTCACGACGCCTCCCGCGTCGCACCTCGCGCGCCTGCTGCTCAGACTGCAACAGGTCCCTCTCCGCGTCGTTCCGCGCCCCCTGTACCCTACGCCGGCCGGCCAAGCCACTCCGGCGAGCTCGCCCTCACGGCAGAGCTCCGCTCTCGCACGCCGCACCTCCTCCGCGCTCACTGCTGCCGCCGCTGCCGCCCTCGCGCTTGCGCTCACGCTCTGGCTGAAGGAGAAGGGAAAGGAGACGGTGGTGACGGAGTGAGGGGAGGCGTGCCCTTTTAAGGCCACGCGAGGAGGAGGGAGAGACGCGGCAGAGCGTCTGTAGCCGCAGAGAATATCGAATATTCGCGGGCCTGCGCGCTGAGGCGCGCAGACGAAGACTCGTGCCGGAATAACTGATTTCCAGACGTCTGGAAACGATCCCAGACATCTGGTCAGACGTCTGGCCCACCTCCCAGGCGTCTTAAAAGACGCCTGGGGCACGCGCTCATTACAATATAACAAACTCAAAGGAAGTTTCGTCCCCGAAACTTGCGCCTACTAGGGTGTGGGAAAAGACGTCCGAATAACCATAACAAACTCAAAGAGGACCGAAGCCGGTCCGAAAAGACGTACCCGTGAAAAGCTCCGGGTACCGCTCCTGCATTGCCGCCTCAGGCTCCCAGGTAGCCTCCTCATACTGCTGGCTCCTCCACAAAACCTTTACCAGGGGTACTTGCTTTCGTCTCAACCGGCGGACGGCTCGGTCTAGGATCTGCACTGGCCGCTCGGGGTAGGTTAGGTCGTCGCTCACCTCGACGCTCTCATGACTCAATACGTGACTGGAATCGGCTACGTACTTCCTGAGGTTGGACACGTGGAACACGTCGTGCACACCAGAAAGCTGCGGGGGAAGGGCCAGTCTGTAAGCAACGGGTCCAACTCGCTCTAGGACCTCAAAGGGCCCCACGAACCTCGACGCGAGCTTCCCTCTCATCCCAAACCACTGTAAGCCCTTCATGGGCGAAACACGAAGGAAGACGTGGTCCCCAACCTCGAACTGCACCTCTCTGCGTCTGTGATCCGCGTAGCTCTTCTGTCTACTCCTGACAGTGCGGAGTCGTCTGTGGATCTACTCAACTACCTCCTGACTCTGCCGGATCAACCTGGGGCCAACCTCCCACTTGGTCCCCACCTCAACCCAACTCAAGGGTGCCGTACACTTCCGTCCGTACAGAGCCTCGTAGGGAGCCATGCCGATGCTCGAGTGATAACTGTTGTTGTATGCAAACTTCGCCAGGGGCAGGTGCTCCTCCCAAGAGCCCCTCCAGTCCAGTACACAGGCACGCAAAAGGTCCTCAAGTGTCTGTATCGTGCGCTCAGACTGTCCGTCCGTCTGGGGGTGGTAAGCCGTGCTAAACCTCAACCTCGTCCCCAAGGCCTGCTGAAACTCAGCCCAAAACTGGGACGTAAAGTGGGTATCCTGGTCGGATACGATCTCCCGTGGAACTCCGTGTAGTCGCACCACATCACGGATATACCTCTCTGCGAACTGTGCTGGTCCCAAAGTGACTCGGATCGGCAGGAATCGCGCCGTCTTCGTCAATCTATCCACTATTACCCAGACTGCGTCGTGTCCCCGCTGGGTAACAGGTAAGCCCACCACCAAGTCCATGGTGATGCTCTCCCACTTCCACTCTGGCACTGGAAGCGGCTGAAGCGGCCCTGCAGGCCTCTGATGCTCGGCTTTCACCTGCTGGCACACTAAGCACTGCTGCACGAACTCACCCACATCTCGCTTCATCCCTCTCCACCAAAACTCGCGTCTCAAGTCATGGTACATTTTCGTGTTTCCGGGATGTATGGTGAATCTGGAACCGTGTGCCTTAGTCAGGAGCTCTCTCAACAGCTCCTCGTCTCTGGGAACGCACAACCGTCCCCTCAAGCGTAACACCTGGTCTGTGAAAGAGAAGTCCCCTGGGTCCCCTGATAGTACTCTGTCGCGCAAAGACTGCAAGTACGGATCAGCCATTTGTCCTGTGATGATACGGTCTATCAGCTCTGGCCTGGTCTGCCGTGTCACCGTCACTGCCCCACAGTATCCTCGTAACTCTAGAGGTCGCCAACTGCCCACCTCCTCCAAAAGGCTCCAACTCTGTAACTGTAGACTGGCCAAGCGTGCGGGCGCCTTATGGCTCAAGGCGTCAGCCACCACATTGGCCTTTCCCGAGTGGTAGGAGATGCTGCAATCGTAGTCCTTCAGGAGCTCCAACCAACGTCTCTGTCTCATGTTGAGCTCCTTCTGGTCAAAAAGATATCTGAGGCTCTTGTGATCTGTAAAAATCTCGAAGGTCTCACCATACAAGTAGTGCCTCCAGGTCTTCAGCGTGAAGACAACAGCTGCCAACTCTAGGTCGTGGGTAGGGTAGGTATGCTCATGGGGCTTCAGTTGCCGCGAAGCGTAAGCGACAACATGACCCCTCTGCATGAGCACACCTCCTAGCCCCTGCAAGGAAGCATCCGTGTACACAACGAACCCGCCACTACTGTCAGGGATGGTGAGCACGGGAGCCGAGGTCAACCTCTCCTTCAGCTCCAGAAAACACGCCTCACAGGCGTCTGTCCAAGCGAAAGGCACGTCCTTCTGGGTCAACTGTGTCATAGGACGCGCAATCTGTGAAAATCCCCTGATGAACCGTCTGTAGTAACCTGCCAGTCCCAGGAAACTGCGAATCTCAGTGACTAAACGCGGTCTCTCCCACCTGAGCACTACCTCGACCTTGGTGGGGTCCACCGCCAGGCCGTCACCAGAGATCACATGACCCAAGAAGGTCACCTCCCTCAACCAGAACTCGCACTTGCTGTATTTGGCGTACAGCCTGCGTCGTCTCAGAGTGTCCAGAACCATCCGCAAGTGCTGTCCGTGCTGCGTCCGATCTCTAGAATAGATGAGCACATCATCTATGAAAACCACCACGAACTGATCCAAGTACGGTCTAAACACCCTGTTCATCAGGTCCATGAAAGCAGCGGGGGCATTGGTCAGCCCAAACGGCATGACCAAAAACTCGTAGTGTCCGTACCGGGTGCGGAAAGCTGTCTTGGAGACGTTGGTCTCCCTGATCCTCAACTGGTGGTATCCAGACCTCAAGTCTATCTTGGAAAACACCGTGGCACCCCTCAACTGGTCAAACAAATCGTCAATCCTCGGCAGCGGATATCTGTTCTTGATGGTGACCCTATTCAGCTGTCGGTAGTCCACACAAAGGCGTAGGTTCCCATCCTTCTTCTTCACAAACAGTACCGGGGCTCCCCAGGGAGACGCACTGGGCCTCACGAAACCTTTCTCCAAAAGGTCCTGCAACTGGGACTTGAGCTCTCGCAGCTCAAGCGGTGCCATCCTGCATGGCGTGGTGGAGATGGGGCTGGTCCCTGGTACTAGTGAGATCTCAAACTCAATCTCACGCTCGGGCGGTAGTCTTGGTAACTCGTCTGGAAACACGTCGGGGAACTCTCTGATCACCGGGATGCTCTGGAAGTCTACCACAGGGCTGGGCTCTACCACCACACAGGCTAGGAAGCCCTCACACCCCTGGCTCAAAAGTCTCGCCGCCCGAAGTGCCGAAATGCACCTGAAACCTCCGTCCACTGGCTGCCCGTGAAACTCGAAAGAAGGCAACTCCGGAATGGAGAAGACAATCTTCCTCTCAAAATAGTCTACCAAGGCATGGTAAGCGGACAGCCAATCCATCCCCAGAATCACTCCAAAGTCCTCCATCTGTATCATAATCAGGTCAGCTGGCAGGCTATGTCCCCCGATGCTGACCTCGCAACCCGTGTACACCTCCTCAGCTACAAACAGCTGACCACTCGGACCTCTAATTACGAACGGATTCTCTAACAGTGTATAATCCTGGTCCAAACTAACTGCGAAACTGGCTGCGACAAACGAGTGCGTAGCGTCGGAATCGAAAAGCGTGTAAACGAGTCTGCCAGAAACTGAAACCATACCTGCTACCACGGATCCCGATGCTCTGGCGTCCCTGTGTGTTAGGGCAATGATACGCCCCTCAGCTCTAGGTGCGGACGAAGCAGCCACACTCTACGTCGGACGGGTAGGTGCTGGCCGGTACCCTCCTTGCGACTGTTGTCCTCCTCCTCGTGCCTGGGAACCGCGGCCTCCTGCGCGCCCTCCAGTGCTCTGCACGGGAAGTATCTGCTGACCTCCTGCCCTAGATGGGCAGTCCCTCCTGACGTGGCCCGGCTGACCACACTGGTAGCAGAGGGGAACCCGACTCCCGCCCTCAGTGAGTCCCTGCTATCGGCTAGGCGGGGGTCCGGTGCTGGTGACTGGCCCCTGTCGAGGGCCCCCAAAGGCCACTGACGGCCCTGCACAACGTGACGGCTCTCCTGCGGACGCCACGTGTCTCCGTTCTCGCCGGCCCTGTGAGAAGTCTGGCTGAAAGGGCCTCTTCCGCCCGCCGTCGGTCTCTCGCGCGGACGGGTTGGTCTCCTCGTAAGTCATAGCTGCCTCTACCACCCTCGAAAATGTAGGCAGCTTCAGGGGTTTGACATACCCCTGGATCGCAGGCCGGAGCCCCTCGGTGAACCTCCAAAGGCGCTCCTCCTCAGTGGCTACCGCTGTCGCTACAAAGTGGGACAGCTCCAAGAAACGCGTGCGGTACGCGCTCACAGTCATCGTCCCTTGGCGGAGAGTGTGGAACTCCCGCCTCCTCTGGTCCTGCCACGTCTGGGGAAAGTACTGCTCGCAGAAGAGGGTGACGAACTGGTCCCACGTCGGCTCGTCCCTCTCCTGTCCCCGGACCGCCCTCCACCACCGGTGTGCCGCACTCTCCAGCTGGTACGTGGCAAAGGTCACGCGGCACTCCACCGGGGGGAGAAGGGTGTCGAAGATCTTCTCCAGCTGCTCAAGCCAGTCCTCTGCCTCGGTCGGGTCCTCATCCCCCTTGAAGGAGGGGGGCTTCAGCTTCCGGAACTGTCCGAAAAGCTCGAAGTGGCGCTGTAGGGGAGGTGCTGGTGCACCTCCAGGCGAAGGTGCCTCGTGTACAGAAGTGTCGGAGGAAGGTGGGGGCGGCAGGGGCCCATCCCCTCCCTCGTGTCCAGCGCCACGTCCGTCGCGTGGTCCCACAGAGGACTCCCCCTCTGCAGCCCCAGGGGGAGGTGCTCGGGGCAGTGGGTGGAGCTCCTCTCGTACAATATCCCGTATCAGTCTGGCAAGGTCCTGGGCCTGGATGCCAGGGAGTGGTGGCTGGTCCACTGAGACGTCAACGACAGCACGTCCACCTCGCCGACCTCGCCCTCGGCCGTGCCCGCGGCCAATCTCGCCAGTCCCGCGACGAGGCATCTCCTGCAAGGAGACGCGAAACAAAACGGAAACGTCAAAACAGACGGTACCTAACAAAACTTCTAAGAGTAAATGTCAAGAGATATGTTGTGGTGGCTACTCTAGCTATAAACATGTGAATTGGTTATTTTCCAGTCAGTTGATTCACTTCTCGGGACGACCTTGCTCTGATACCATCTTGTAACGACCTGGTTCCCGAGTCCCTACGAGACACGAGAACCGGACCGACTCGACTAATCCCAAGACCTAGTCGTCCAACGAGGAAGTAACCAAAAGAGCAGTAAAATAAACCACATTCAGCATGAATATAACTAACAGTAAGGAAGTACAGCAGTAAGGAAAGAAACTACTATAGTAGATACCACCACAACAGTAGAACAACATTTATCATATAACAAGAACTGTAGGTAAAGAAAGTACAGCGGAAACAAAAACTACTCACTAGAACAGAAACAAAAGAGGTACAAAAGACTGTGGTAAACTCTACTGGACCCTACTCGGCCCAGTGTCCTCTGCAGCCGCCGACCCTGGCTGCTCAACACCTGGTCCTGAAAAAGGTAACGAGTGTAACACGTCAGCAAAACGCTGAGTAGAGTGGCAAACTAACTAAAGGCAACAGTAGAGTGTACAGTAGCTGTTATGTTCTATTACTTCCTTTATTCACATCTTTCAATTTTCTCACTATTTCATTTATTTCTCAGATCCTTTACTTGATCTCGAATGTCCTCGTGGGAACGATCTTGATTGCAGTCTTTTCCAAAAGTAGAAGTAGCACGTGGTGCTCTCCTGGCTGGGAGAGTCCCCCGTGGTGATCCTACCCTCAGTCAACCACCCCAAGGTCACTGACAGACGTAACGGTGACTACGGCACACGCGATAAACGTACAGGTAGCCAGCCCGCACTGGCACGCGGTCAGTCATTTCCGTTAACGGGTGCGCCCAAAGCACAGCACGGAACCAGGGCAGAGCCCTCTCAGTAACAGGGGTCCAACCCCTCCACAGTAACCAAACCGGGGCCTTGCCCCTCCACAGTCCGCGCACCCTCGCCTGACTACCCTGGTTTGCCCTAGTGGGCCTAACAAGTCGGTGAAGGAGGCTAGCAGAACCTCGGGGCCCGTGGGGTAGCTAGTACTCTCCTAACACTAGTAGCTCTCCTCGGTACTACGTACACGAGGGCCAACAAGTCGATACAGAGCGGCCAATCCTAACCCCGGGTCCCTGGGGTGGCTGGCCCCACTCTGCACTAAACAGGTACAGGTACTTCCCTTGGTACTGCGTACCCAAGAGACAGTACAAACTACATCTCAGTTCCATTCCTTCTTCTTTCCAGGAGTTCCACTCCTAATTCCCCGTAGGGTTCCAGCTCTTTATCTCAGAACATCATATGTTTCACTTTCCAGTTTCACGTTCTCACAATCCATGATCTCAATCATGTTTCTTTATTCATAATAGGTAGCTGTTAATTCAATTTACAGGCAGCTTTATATTCCTTTCCATTTTTCCAAGACTGCAGTATTATACATTCCACTAGTTTTTCCATCCTAGGGTTCATGCCACATCCTAGGATCTAGCATACAACTAGTTTTCCAGCCCTAGGATTCATGCATCACCTAGGAGCTATCATTCCATACATTTCTCATTCCTAGGATTCATGCAATGTCCTAGATTCTAGTTATGGTTCCATACTTTAACAGATTTTAATAATAAACTTAAGCCACTCTACCAGGTACAACGGGAGTAATGGGGGCGTGATCGGGAATCCCGCGTGCCTCCGCGACTCTCAAGACTGCAACCGAATGAGGTCCTATCACAAGGATCAAACACAAGGAGTGTCTCAAAATAATGTATAGCTACTGTAGACGGGTAGAGGAATTAATTCTGAAAAGAACGCAACTCGAATCGAGGAAAACGGAGCCCGAACGGGCCCTAAAAGGGTTGAAAAAGACGATACTGTGCAAAATCAGACGTCTGGAACTTATTCCAGACGTCTTAAACAGTGGATCAGAGAATTACCTGTCCAGCGTGGTTTCCCAGACGTCCAGAAGTATGCGGGGACGTCTGTCCTATCTCCCAGACGTCCGATGGTCACCCCGGACGTCTGGAGGTCACTCCCGCCGTCTGGTACAACTTCCAGACGTCTGATTCGCAAAGGATGGCGAATCAGCGAACCTGCGCACAGCCAACTGCCTCCCTCAGTACGGTCGGTCGATAGGAAGGAAGAAGAAAGCAGAATACACACCTTTCAGACGTCTGTATGAGCTACCAGACGTCGTCCTCGCCGTCTGCCTATCAACCCAGACGTCTGATTCTGGAAATTTTTCCAGAATCAGGGCGCTACTCGGCCTCCGCTCGCGACGCCTCCCGCGTCGCACCTTGCGCGCCTGCTGCTCAGACTGCAGCAGGTCCCTCTCCGCGTCGTTCCGCGCCCCCTGCGCCCTGCGCCGGCCGGCCAAGCCGCTCCGGCGAGCTCGCCCTCACGGCAGAGCTCCGCTCTCGCACGCCGCAGCTCCTCCGCGCTCACTGCGGCCGCCGCTGCCACCCTCGCGCTCGCGCTCACGCTCTGGCTGAAGGAGAAGGGAAAGGAGACGGTGGTGACGGAGTGAGGGGAGGCGTGCCCTTTTAAGGCCACGCGAGGAGGAGGGAGAGACGCGGCAGAGCGTCTGCAACTGCAGAGAATATCGGATATTCGTGGGCCTGCGTGCTGAGGCGCGCAGACGAAGACTCGTGCCAGAATAACTGATTTCCAGATGTTTGGAAACGATCCCAGACGTCTGGTCAGACGTCTGGCCCACCTCCCAGACGTCTTAAAAGACGCCTGGGGCACGCGCTCATTACAGATGCTCTTTTTGATGTATTGTCCTAAATGCGCACTCTGCAGTCATCGGTGTTGATGAGCATTCACCACCACTCTCTACCAGAGTCATGAGTTGTGTCATTTGCTCCTAATTAAAAAAATGTTATTCAATATATTATTTAATATAACTTTGGAGCAAAATATATTATTAGAAACAAAACATTATAACTCTTGCAAGTGAACTTGGTTTTTGTAGCACAAACCACAAAATTTGGAGGCAAGAAATAAGGTAAACACTGCTACCTATATAAATTTAGAGGTAAGAAATTTAGAGGCAACAAAATTTTGGAAACTTCAAGTATTTTGGAAATAATATTTAGGCAAGAAATATTGTCCTAAATGAATTTTTTTGTCTGAGTTTTCAAGGGACAAAACTAACACAAATATTTCTTCTCACATTGTTAGAACACATTGTTCAAAGTTGACACTCTAATGATTTCCAACCATGCCAAATATTTCTTCCCAAAAAAAATATTCAAATATTGTAGCACTGAAGGACTCCAATATCTCAACATTATTAATTTGGACTTTATCTTTGCTATCAATCAAGTTTGGCAATACATGCATTAGTTCATCATCAATTACCTTGAAGTTGTCAAGCATATCAACAATTACTTGAAGGGGACTGTTACGAATGGTTACGCTAGAGTAGAATTCACAGTTTGTCACAAGGGCACATAATTTTTTATTTTTTGAAGAAAACAAGGAAGCAGAAACTTGATCGCCTTTCTAACACAAATCAGGATGGTGATCCAGATATTAGATCCATCATTAGTTATTGCATCTTTGATGACATCAACATAATATCTTGAGAAAGTCAACAATAAAGGAGTTTGACTAAATTCAACAATGTAGCAAAATATTGTGCTCTTGCGTCAGCAGTTAATGTAATTATTTATTTTCATCTTATCCTAAGTAGCATAGGAGTTTTCAAGAAGCATAGCAACTTTTTTAAAGCATACCACTATCTTCTATGATAAATCATAGTGCCCAATCTCTACTAGTCAACTGCAAATTTCTTGATCAAGTAAAGCATATGCAGATTGTCATTATGTTAGAGAAAAGATCCAAACCAGGGAAGTTACAACTCATCACATTCCTATAGAAATCCAAGTTGCAAACATATTGATGAAGTATGTTGCCATGCCATCAAGGTGAAATCCAAGCTAAAAGGACAAATTGAGTTCTTGTCAACACCATGCTTAGTTTGTAGAGAGGGCTGACAGGAGTCAACCTTAACAAGTTTTGTGTAAATGTTGTTGCTTACTCGACTTGATCTTATTTTAAAATCGTCGCGTCATAGTAGAGTTGATCAAAGAGAATCAAACATTTAAATTTATAACTCGAAGAAAATCCGAGGTCGTCTCTGGGAGTAAGTAATGTGCAATTATCACTATTCTAAGTCCAGGAGCTAAATTATATTAATTTGACTTTCTATGAGAGCCTACACATGCAATCTAGTTCAAGAGAATTAATTACGCAATTCAACATGTTATTGAGGGATCTCTATTTTTATTAGTGCTTAATTAAAATAGTCAAGAAACGATGCGACTGAGCATTAATGTATCAAAGCACTAATGATTAGGCAAAGAAATCTCATTAATAATCCCCAACCATCAATAATCAAGATGAATAAACAATATTTAAACACATATTCAATTCAGTCCCTAGGAGTTTAATTTTCTTACATTTAGGTTCCCTAGATCCTCATAATTAGGTCCCTGTAAATTTCTTTTCTCTGCGTTCAGGTCCCTGCCTTCTTCCTCCTCTTCTCCTTCAGCCGACAAGGTTCACCGGAGAAGCAATGGTACCTCGCTGGAAGTGAGCTCTGGTTAGCATCTAGCACCGGCGAAGGGCAAAGGAGAGTCGATGAGAGGTTGGCAACTTAACGGTGATGGTGCAATGGCGATTCGCAGTGGCTATGGTCGAGGATGACATCACTGGAGTCGAAGAGGACAGTGAGATCCGACGAAGCTCATTGAAGCTCGTTCGTATGCAAAATGGCATGTCGACAGAGGCAAGATGTTCCTTGTACCACCGTGGAGCTTCTCACAAAGCTTGGTGGTGCGAGAATGTCAAAGAGGGCCTGTCGATGTCAGGCAAGATGGTGGCAAGTGGGTTGTTTGGTGGAGCTCAAATCACATCAAAACCCTCCTCCAATGGGTCTAGGAGCTTCGCCGTCCTCCACTGAAGGTGGAGGTGGCGTTTGATTGGCTCGAGGAGGCTCAAACGATGAGGCTCAAACAAAAGGTGGAAAAGGCGACGATGACGATGAAAGGGGAGTGCGTCCGGTGAGCTCCTCGAGGCCGCAAAATGCCTAATAAAGATAGGGCTTTTGCTCGTCATGGCATGCTGGTGCTAGTGGGGTGGTCGACAAAGTGGGAGGTAGCTTGAGGCAGCGAAACGTGGTAACCGGATGTCCGCCGGCATGTGGCCGGAGAGTGGCTGGTCACGAGGAAGGAGATGGAGAGGGAGGAGTTGTTGAGGTTAAAACCTAGGTATAAAGGGCCTAACCCAACTTAGAAGAAGAGAGGGAGAAAAGAAGTTACCTAGGAGTAGAGGAGGTCGGAGAAGAGGCCGTCGTGGGTCGCCGAACTTGGAGAAGAAGGAGGAGACAGTGAGGTGAGTTGGAGCTGAGGAAGAGATTAGGAGAGCTGGTTCTTTGATGGGAAGCACGGTGACGACAAGGGAAGAAGAAACCCTCTACCAATTGCACAGTAGAACGACCGACGAAGGAAGTTGAGAAGCTCCAAGGTCGGTGTTAATGGTAGCACTCGAGGAGGAAGGAGGGGAGTTACGCTTGCCAAAATGCGATGACTTGCAACGACGTGAGGCGAGGAAGGTTTATAGCTTGTTGGTGCAAGGAGAGGGCCAGAGGTTGCATAAACAACCTTGGCGGAGTTGCATGGCTGGTGGGGTCAAAGATGGAAGGTGGAGAAGATGCTGGCGGGGGCATAAATGCAAAGAAATTGAAAGTTGAGGGGGCATTTGTAAAGAAATCAAGAATTAAGGACCAAAATGCAAATTTGACTAAGATCAAGTCCAAATGAACCAAAATTTTTATGGTAGCCTAACTTGGACATAAGGAAGTTGATGGTGATTTCAATTTTGGGTTTTGATATCTTTTGCATGATCAATTTACATTTTATATTCAAATTATACCAAATACCCATCTCTGATTCTGTTTTAGGTCAAAATGAGTTCCAATTATCAAATTGACTGTGTCAAACCTTATAAAATATTTTTAAATAATTTTTAGAAGATTTAGATTACATTTATTTCCATCGAAACTATTTTGATTGAAGTGGGATTGAAATTAGGGTTTTAATTAGAATTAAACATTCAATTTGAATGTAAATCCTGCATTACTCAATACCAACCCACTTTTAAGATATTTAATCCAATTGACCTTTAATTAGCCATAGGTTCGCCCTCCAGCTATTCTACATTCGTAATTGTTCGTGAAAACTACAGACTTAGCCCCTTTTTCTATTAATTCTTCTCTTTTCAGCCCTGATTGAGTTATACCCTTTTAATATGTCAATTAGGTGAATTTAACCTTAGAACTTAGCTAAATTAGGTTAGATATAATGAATGATGGTGATGCCATCATACCCCTACGCCTACCATTTGCTAGTCCCTTAGCAAATTCTAAAGTTAAGCATAGATTTTCAGCGTAAGGGTATTTTTGACATTTAGCTCAAAAAGATTTGCCTCTCTTCTTCTTCTTCCAACTTTATTACTCTTTTTTTTCTTTAGATTAAAATAAAAGCCAAACTTTGGTTGTATTTTCAGAATAATGTAGGTATGGGATTTTGTAAAAGATAAGTTGTCAGAATGAATATTTTAGATCCTTAGGTTAGCAAAATCAGGACCTGCGTATCAACTCAAGAACTCAACTAATCTATCCTTTTCTTGTTCTTACAAACCCCAAAACCCATTTTCGCAGTTAGAGTCTCCTTGCCTTAAGGACTCGTACCACGGCTTGCTTGACCCCGAAAATCCAAGTGTTAGTGCTTTTGTGATTAGCCAACTTTATTTATTTTGTGGTGTCTAATATGACAGAACGAATTCATTTTTTTTCTTTTTTTTTTCATACCTAGACTCAGATCAGGCCTAATACAATTGTGTCAGGAACATCATTCTCGTCACCAAATCCTCGATGGGGGCTCTGGTGCCAGCACTCATGAGAGCACCATCCATGACACACCCCAGAAGCTCATAACTCCAAACAAAAAGCATTGTAAGGGGCACTCCTAGCGGGCTCAAGTTCATGCCCCGATGCTTCGAGATAGCACTGTTCGAAACACATGAGCTGCGAAATGTGCTCTATATGCTTTGTATAAAGATATGTGATTAAGATTTAGAGCGAGCACCAAGGCGATGACATGTTTTCATCGTGTCATCAAAGGAAATTTTTCCTTCTTGACGGCGGGAACTCAAACCAATCAACTGCCTCAATCTTTCACTAAGACTAAAGTGTGGGAAATTATTTACTTATGTAATTTTATTTTTTGGCTCTTTGAGATTGTTGGCTTTTATGTGTGTAGCAGTTTTGACACTTGGTTTCCAAAAGTCATTCAAGTTTTTGAATGAGAACCGAGCCAAGTACTACTCTGGTCGCTAAATAGACTTCAGAACTTAGAACCATCAAGGGTCAAAAATGAGTTCTTTGAGAGATAAACTGATCTAATCTAAATTTTTAAACCTGAAAAGTCTAACAAAAGGATCCTCAGACTCAATCTTAAGTTTGTTAAAGATTAAATCCCTTGTGTACCATTTTGAAAATAATGTACAACCTTAGTCCCTTTCTTCTTAAAATCCATTTTTTTCTTTTTTTCTCTTCTTTTTTTTCTTTATTTTTTTGTGAGAATCCATGTGTATTTTTTGTGAGAACCTTTCAATCATGAATTTTAGATAATTGCACTTTAATCCCCCCCATGCCTAAGCTTTGCAATGCCCTTATTGTAAACAGGATGGGTTCACATTCAGCTTAGTTCATGATTTTAGAACAGGTTTAAGGGTGGGTGGGCGGTTTAGAAATGACTGTTCTTAAATTAGGAACTCTAAAGTGCAGTAAGAATGATTTGCTCAAAGAAGATAAGAAAGGTCTCGGGTTTTTCAAATGACGGGTTGCCTCTCGTTAAGCACTAAATTTAATGCCTTCAGCCAGGCGGAAGATGTCAAATGACAGAGTAATCCAATTGGAAGAATTTTGTAAAACAAGCACATTGATAATTAGCCTTGTTGGTCCAACCAGGTGCTTGTTTAGATCAACTGGCTGATTGTGCAGGCCAAAGCCAATGAGTTTGGTGGGTTGGAAAATGTAGATCAAAAGATGTGGAGCCCACCAGGTGTAGTTTGATTCAGAAAGATTTAGCAATAAAAAGTGATAATTTGGCTACACAGGCTTAGCTAGTTCAGTGTAGGGGTCCTCAAACGATAAAGAATTAATGAAAAATATAGGAACCCTACTGATGGGATCAGAAATGATTTGTAATTGGTTCTCAGTTTGATCGATGTCCCATTCATCATCAAACCGAGGAGGAAAATCATCTTTCACCGGATTAGAGTGAGGTGATTCAAGATATAAATGGATTCTGGTGGAGTTATGTAGCAAGGACTGGTTGCTAATAAGTTTAAGAGACCCTTCCTGAGATATCTCCTGATCAAGTGGTGCAACAACTTTGAAATCCAAATCAATGGCCTCAAAATCAGAATCAAAGAATAGGTCATAGAAATTGAGGTCATAAATTGGGCTATAATTTTCTAGAAACAAGGATTCTCCTGAATCAGAATAGGAGTCAAAATCAGCATCAACATAGGAGAATTCACAAGAATGTTGATGAGATTTTTCTGACCCTGAATCAGAATTGTGATCACCACCATAAGAAAAATCAAAATCCACATAGTTATCAACATGAAATTGGCCTATCCTAGATTCTGTTTCCAAGTTAAAAGAGATTTCTTCATCAGGTACAGTCTTCATTTCTGGAAATCTAGGGGAGATCCAATCAAATCCTAATTCTTCAGATTCCTCTAACTTGGTATCATTAATTGGTTCTAATTCGAATAAATCATTATGATCCTTCGAGGAATCTGCAGCAATTTTGTCATCAAAAATAGGCTCATCGAAATCCTGATATTTCAATTCTGAGCTTGCATTCTCTTCAAATTGAGCCTTATTGTTATCCCAAATAGGTTCGGATCTAAATTCTAGGTGAAAAATAGGAATTGGGTCACTAGAATCGACACTTAGCTCAATTGGGATATCAGAATTTCTCTCGAGGAAGACTTTACCAAGATAAGGTGTGGGAGTTATATCCTCGAGGAATTCAGAATCAAATTCATTATAGATATTTGGGCATTCTGTTTGGGTTGAAACAGCCTCAAAATCTCTGACTACTGGTTCAAAATCAATGATACCTGTAATGGAATCCTTCCAACCTAAAAGTTATTTTTCAATATCAGGTAATTCCTTATAATCATCCTTTAATTCCAATCGGATTGGGGATTCAGCATAGAACCTATCTTGGTACTTGAGATTTGAAAAATCCAGGTTATCCTCAAAATTATTCCAAGATTCATAATCAAGGCTCGCGTGGGGGTTTGCATATTTTTCGTCAATCAAGTTTTCAAGTTGATCCAACAAATCCCTATGTTGCTTAAAGAAATCTTGGTATTTTTCCCATAATTCTGGATTTTCAAGATATTGTATACCCTCAATTTTATGTAATTTCCTTATAGTTCTCAATCCAAGAGGGTCTCTTGATTCGAACCACATGAAATCTAGGTTGCAATCATCTGAATGTGGTTCATAATTGGGTTCACAATACTGGGCTTACTAACCTGATTCTGCCAATGGGTTTTGAGGTTCTGAAAAATTCTTCATTGCATCTAATAGCATCCTTAATCATTCAATCTTTCATACTTATATAGGGTTCAGGACTAGTGGCCATTTCCTTAACTTTTCAAGTTGATTTCCAGATGATTGAATCAGGTTAGGTGGTGGATTAGAAAATAATGACCCAAATTCAGGTTTAGATTGATCAAAAGAGAAGTTGATTGGATTAGACACATATACGACAATCGGGGCTTGACCTTAATTCAGATTAGACTCTAATGGAGGCCTTAAGGTAAGTCTTAAAGACCCCCTTCTATGCATGTACTATAGAAAAGATGAGAGGGACTGGAAATGAATAAGACCCAATCAAGGCATCCAAATTAATTGGATGACTATGGCTGATTTGAGGCAAACGGGTCTCTTGATCACAAATCCACCAGCTCGAGAATTACTTGGGTAGCCAGAAAGGGAGAGTCCCGCGAAGACCCCTACATGGTAGAGCGCCCCCACGGGTTACAAGGTTTCCCCCACCTGACCTCTCTTGTCACTGTGGTTCCAAGTAAATTGGATACGTGTGAATTAAGCCCTAAGTCTACCAATTTTAAGGCCTAATTGTGCATGCGCCTTTGATTATCACTTGATTTAGAGTTTGATTTCAAATTCTGACCTAATTTTAGGTTGATTGATTCACAATGCGAATCAATTTCACCTGACTTATCATATGATTAAAGGATGAAATCCAAGTTAACTCACCTGAACCACCGTTGATTTGGTTTGCAAACAGGTTATTAAGTTTCAATTTTAAGGTTCAAGTGATTATAGAGCCTTTATTTTAGGGTTTAAATTTTTAAATCAATTCAAACAAGGGCTTGGGATAGCATACAATGCGAGAAAATATTTTCCTTTATAACATTGCAAATGTTTACTACAAATCAAAACCCTAAAATTTTGAAACCCTAATTTGGCTCTACAATGGAGTCCAATTCAATTTAAATTAAATATCCCTTAGACTTAATCAAGAAGGTGTCAGTGCAATGGTTCCAATCAATCTCAATAAGTCCTTAGTAGGCACAGGAATTAGGGTTTGGGTGTATCAAATCCGCCATCAAATCTCTTTAATCACAATTAAATGTTTAGAAATGAGAAATTTATGCCACAAATGATATTTCTAAGAAAATACGACAAGGTTGAATCCTAGATTTTTTCTTTGTTACCCCTATTTTTTATCTACATTAGGAAGGAGCGGACTAAGAAGAAGGGAAGAAGATTACCTATCCGTGGAGTCATTGTCCGCTTTAAGCTCCAGGGGTAATTTTTTCTTGCAAAAATCACAATCAAAACCAAGCAGATGTGTTAGAGATCAAGAAATAGAAATATTTTCAAGAATAGTGATAGTTACGCGTTGTTCCTCGGCAACAGCGCCAAAATGCTTACTCGCCTTAATCGTATTTTAAAATTGTCATGTCGTAGTATAGTTGATAAAAGCGAATCAAACATTTAAATTTATAAGTCGAAGAAAATCCGAGGTCGTCTTTGGAAGCAAGTAACGTGCAATTATCACTATTCTAAGTCCAGGAACTAGATTATATTAATTTGACTTTCTATGAGATCCTACACATGCAATCTAGTTCAAAAGAATTAATTACATAATTCAACGTGTTATTGAGGGATCTCTGTTTTAATTAGTGCTTAATTAAAATAGTCAAGAAATGATGCAACTGAGCATTAATGTATCAAAGCACTAATGATTAGGCAAATAAATCTCATTAATAATCCCCAACCATCAATAATCAAGATGAATAAACAATTATTTAAACACATATTCAATTCAGTCCTTAGGAATTTAATTTTCTTACATTTAGGTCCCTAGATCCTTGCAATTAGGTCCCTGTAAATTTCTTTTCTCTGTATTGAGGTCCCTGCTATTTTCTTCCTATTCTCCTTCAGCCGGCAAGGTTCATCGGAGAAGCGACGGTGCCTTACTGAAAATGAGCTTTGGTTAGCATCTAGCACCGGCGAAAGGTGATGGAGAGTCGGCGAGAGGTCGGTGACTTAACGGCGGTGGTGCAGCGGTGGTTCGCGATGGCTATGGTCACGAATGACATCACCAAAGTCGAAGAGGACAATGAGATCTGCAGAGCTCGTTAAAGCTCGTTCATATGTGAAACGACCTGTCGACAGAGGCAAGACGTTACTCGTACTACCATGGAGCTTCTCACAAAGCTTAGTGGTGTGAGAACGTCGAAGAGGGCCTGTCGATGTTAGTCAAGATGGCAGCGAGTGGGTTGTTTGGTGGAGCTCGAATCACATCAAAACCCTCCTCCAATGGGTCTAAGAGCTTTGCCGTCCTCCACTGAAGGTGGAGGTGGCGTTTGATTACCTCGAGGAGGCTCGAAGGTGATCGGAAAAGGCGACGACGATGACGAAAGGGGAGTGCGTCCGGTGGGCTCCTTGAGGCTGAAAAATGCCTAATAAAGATAGGGCTTTTGCTCGTTGTGGTGTGGTGGTGCTAGTGGGCTAGTTGACAAAGTGGGAGGCAACTTGAGGCGGCAAGGAGTGGCCGTCGGATGTCTGTCGACGTGTGGCTGGAGCGTGGCTGGTCACAGGGAAGGAGATGGAGAGGGAGGAGTTGTCGAGGTTAAAACCTAGGTCAAAAGGGCCTAACCCAACTTAGAAGAAGAGAGGGAGAAAAGAAGTTACCTAGGAGGAGGAGAGAAGGTTGTAGAAGTGGCCGACGTGGGTCGCCAGACTTGGAGAAGAAGGAGGAGACGGCGAGGTGAGTTGGAGCCAAGGAAGAGAGTGGGAGAGCCAGTTCTTTAATGGGAAGCATGGCGATGACGAGGGAAGAAGAAACCCTCTACCGATTGCACAGTAGAGCGACCGACAAAGGAAGTTGAGAATCTCCAAGGTTGGCACTAATGGCTGCACTCGAGGAGGAAGGAGGGGAGTTACGCTCGCCAAAATGCGACAACTTGCAACGTTGTGAGGAGAGGAAGGTTTATAGCTTGTTGGCGCGCGAGGAGAGAGTCGAAGGTTGTGCAAACAACCTCATCAGAGTTGCGTGGCTGATGGGGTCAAAGGTGGAAGGTGGAGAGGATGCTAGTGGGGGCATAAATGCAGACAAATTGAAAGTTGAGGGGGCATTTGTAAGGAAATAAGGAATTAAGGACCAAAATGTAAAGTTGACTAAGATAAAGTTCAAATGAACCCAAATTTTTATGGTATCCTAATTTGAAAATTAGGAAGTTGATGGTGACTTCAATTTTAGGTTTTGATGTTGTTTGCATGGTCAATTTACATTTAGAACTAAATTATACCAAATACTCGTCTCTGATTTTGTTTTAGGCCAAAAGGAGTTTCAATTGTCAAATTGACTGTGCTAAACCTTATAAGATATTTTTAATTGATTTTTAGAAGGTTTAGATTACATTTATTTCCATCAGAACTATTTTGATTGAACTGGGGTTGAAATTAGGGTTTTAATTAGAATTAAACATTCAATTTGAATGTAAATCCTGCATTACTCAATACCAACCCACTTTGAAGATATTTAAGTCCAATTGACCTTTAATGAGCCATAGGTTCACCCTCCAGCTATTCTGCATTTGTAATTGTTCGTGAAAACTGTAGAATTAGTCCCTTTTTCTATTAATTCTTCTCTCTTCAACCCTGATTGAGTTATACCCTTTTAATATGTAAATTAGGTGAATTTAACCTTAGAACTTAGCCAAATTAGGTTATATATAGTGAATGATGGTGATGCCATCAGTTGTGTTATAAAGGGTGTATAGCTGTATTTGCACCCATTGCTCTAGACATAAAAATCAGTTGACTGCAATAAAACCCTAAAATTTTCTCTTTTCATCATTAAGAGAAGTAACACCTAAGGCAAATACAAAATACAGCACACCACCATGCCTAACTGCATCAACAATTTCTAAATTTTGTTTTTCTCCTTTTGTTTTTACAATCATTTCAGCCTTGTTCATTGCCATATAGTCAAGACAGGCATCAATCCAATTAAATGGAAAACTTGAGTTTGCATGGAACTTACATAAAAAGTAAAAGAATTTGGTTTTTTTGGAATCTAATAAGGACACCTATTGTTGATGAATTTTCTGTCATTCGGCCTTTCAAGGGAAAAAAAAAGTTATTCAGATATAATTATCCTGTTTAGCTGAAGCCCGTCTTGACTGGTACCTCCTCACAAGATCTATTAGCCCCTAAGGGCTTCTATTTTTCTACTCTTAGCTGGAACTAAAAAAGGTCGATCGTGTGAAAGACCTTTTTCGGGAAGCTTCTTTCCTTAGTCTCTACCTATTTGGAATCCTAAGATTCTTAGACATTGTCTTCTGAAGATTCTTAGACCTTTCCCAAGTGTTTGCTACTGAGAGGATGTTTGGGCATTATATCAGACATCTATTATTAAATGAAAAATCGATTAGGACCTGTAGATTGAATGTTAATACTTACGCGATTTTGTTGATATGTCGAATGACACCAATATCGAGAGCCTTCTGAAGCAACTTTAGTTCTTGAATATTCATATGTCTTGACCCGATCAAGTGCATCACCATTGTGACTTTTAGACTGAAAAAAAAGAAGATAACTTTGTTATTATAATCCGTAACCATATGAAAATGTTAGTTAATTAACTCACATAATCATGTTTCATTTGATCTATACTCTTTCTTCCCAGAACATGTGTAGGACCAGGTGCTTTGGCCCTATTTTCCTTATTATTTTCCGATTGATCCTGAACAATGCCACAATAAAATTTAATTATTTGTAAGGATAGAATATATGTATAAATGATTGTTAAAAAATTTACCATCACTTGCATCGTCGTCCAATGTTCACATGCTGTCCTCCATTAATCTTTATCGATGCCTTCAGGTACATCAGCCATTGCCTCCTCCCATGTTTCATGTGTGTCATAATGTCATTTTTCATATGTAAAACTACTTAGTAATTACTTTCAAAGTTATATGCTTGAAGATGTAAATGTATCTTTACCTTTTCTTTCATTTCTGCCCTCCAATTATTATGCATCTTCCCTACTCTTTTGAGTATGGCTACTTTCACAATTGGGCAATTTCCCCAATCAAAAATCCCCTACATAATAAACATTATGTTTGTAATATACAAATTTAAATGAGAAATTAATTAATTACCGCCAGCTCTCACAAAAGATTGTCCTTATAACGTTGCTCCACCTTCCTCCAATCAAACGTGGAAAATGGATTGTGTGCACGAACAAGGTACCCAAGCCTACTAATGAAGCCAAGTTTATTCATTGCCTGACCGCCATTACAAATATCAACTTTAATCCTTTCTCCCAGATTCACATTTTGAAAATCCTTGCATTGAGTGCACCCTCTAACACATCTTGCTGTAACATATTAAAATATGACGTGTTATTTTAAATGGAGAACAACTTTGTAAGAAATATACTATGAGATTATCAACTATGTCATTTTATTAACTAAGTCCACTAAATCGATTTTCTATTTTTTGGAACAAAAAAACCACTACAAAGATAAAAACCAAAGAACTACTCATAACTAATGGAAAAGCTTATCTATTCAATAAGGTGTAAGTTTCTAGATTAGTAAGCCCTTTTCAGTATATCCTACTGTGGGAATTATCCCATTCCCTGGTAAAATAATTTTGAAGGACAAAACAGACTTAAGCTTACTATTAGTAAAATAATTTTTTCTTGTTTATTCTTTCTCGTGCTTGCAGGGATGAATTTTCATCATGTAGTAAAGCAGGTGGGGTGCTCTATAGAATGCCCATAAAGAAAAATCAGGCTTGAAAACCTCATGTTGCATGTTTGCCAAATGATGAACAAATTGCATGTTTTCGAAATGATGAATGTATTAGGAATTTATATTGAGATGTGATTTCATTGGAATGTTTCTGCTGAAAGGTTCTAATCAGCATATAATAATGATCATTTTGATTGTGATGACCTCAATTTATAATAATGATCGTTCATTGGGATTTATAATAATGATTATTTTCTTCTGAAGGGTAGAAAGAATGATCATAATCAGCATATAATTTGATTGTGATGACCTCGATGATTGTTAAGTTCTAGCCTATCAAACTTTTACCCATGGAAAGCATGGTAGACTCTAAATCTAAGTAGATGCTAACTATAACAAGGTGGTTTTGACCTCAGTCCCAATCAATTAGGTGATGTAGATCAAGACATAAGATCAAAACTCTTCATATCCCCTACTTAAGACCTTCCCCTCTCTGAACATAGCTCAACCAAGTATGAGTAACCATTTGATACAGGAGGTCATGATTATGCCAAACAAAAAAAAAGACTTTACTTGTCGTCTTTTGGGGAAGATTCAACAGAAGATAGGGAACAATGCCTTGCCCCTAACCTAAAAGAGGCAAATGCTTCCACCTCCCAACGAATATGATGTCCCATTTCTCTATGTTTCCTATTGAGTTGTGTAAGGAACTTGGGGCACTATGGTGAGAAAAATGGATAAGCATCCTATTTCCATGGAAGCGAGAACACTGCAATTCTTGAGAAAAGGTGCTTGTTCACCCATTGCTGGTGCTTGTTAGGATGAATTATATGCAGTAAGGCATAGCTAACAAACACTAAAAAATTGGAGGATTGTAGAATAATGGGCTAAAGAGGATTTCCAATGAACAAATCTTGTTATACCAATGTTGCCCAATCAAGTAGATGATGAGTTTTTTAGTCTGGTCCCATGGAAACAATAGTGTAGGTCAACAGTTTATTTTCTACACAATGGTACATGCCAAACCACTTTCATGTCCCAACATTTATCCATGTACAGATCACTATTATAAAAATACAACTCAAAATTAAGGATAAAATTCCATTTATCAATCTATAAATAATATGAAATTTGAGTTTTCAAATTATGTAAGGGATACTTTTACCTCATTCTCAAATTAACCAGCTTCAATAAATTGGTATCTTTTCTTATTTTTGTGGGCAACATAGTATCTTTTAAAAGTATTAGAGTCATCAAACAATCATCACAGCCATATAGCGACAATCAAGCCTTTTCCCACATTAAACGGATTAGACTATATAGAATCCTTATCTCCATTCAAATCTACCTAAGGTCATGCCAAGACATAAATTCAGAAGGCCAAGATGATGCATGATAGTTTCTTTCCAAAAAACTATCATGAGCTAAATTTAAGTTTTTGGGGGGACATTAGAGTAAATATTTCTTGATCATTATTCTAGAATTTGATTAGACTAATTTTTTGTAACTTAAAACAACTATGCTGATAAATAGGAGCAACTGTGATATTTTTTAAATTACCTTAAACTAAGTGCGCAAGGCAAAGTTCATTTTTAGGCATTAATTCAAACGTTGTCTTTAAGATTGCCCTTCCTTGAATCTTAAAGATAGAAAGGCATTCATCAATGTACTCATTGTACTAACCTTGATCATTCCTTTCAATATGGTTAAAACGATTATCTGGCCCATCCATGTACATCGAATAGAAAGTAATGTATTCCTCAATGAGATATCCTTCGACGATTGACCCTTCAGGTTTCACCTTATTCAGCACATAATCCTTAGGTTTCTTTAAGTAACGTTCAACTGGATACATCCATCGAAATTGTTTAGGTCCAACTATCCTTGCTTTGTTAGCTAAATGAAGCGTGAGATGTACCATGATATCAAAAAATGCAAGCAGAAAAATTTGTTCCATTTTGCACAACATGATTACAATTTATCTGTCCTAGTAATCTAACAATTTGCAATCTAAGTTCCTTGAACACACAACTTTAAAGAAGTTACTCATCTCTGTTATTGTGTCGAGTACTGGTTGAGGTAGCACTCCTCAAACTACTAACGAAAACAATACTTGCATGTAGATATGACAGTCGTGACTTTTGAGACCGCTAATCTTCTTCTGTGCTTCATTTACACACATGGAAAGGTTTGAAGAATATCCATCTCGAACCCTAATTTCCTTTAAGAATGCAAATATTTTCAGTCTTTGCTCTTGATTTAGTGTATATAATGCACAGGGAAGTCAACTCTACCACCATCATTCTGCTTAACATGTAACTCAGGGTGAATGCCCATTTGCATTAAATCATTTCATGTCTTCAAAGTATCTTTTGGATTATCTGTTAGATTCAACATATCCAAAATATTATCCATCACGTTCTTTTCTATATGCATGACATCAAGATTGTAACAAATTTTCAGATCCTGCCAATAGGGTAACTCCATGAAGAAAATGCTCTTCTTTTTAAACCCATGCAAGTGATCACCGTCACACTTAAATGTACGTCCCAAACGAACATTACCGAGTTTATGAAACTTATCCCTTATCTTGTCCCCTAGCAACCTAATTGTATCTGTCATCAATAAGTTGTTCAGATTTGTTGAGTAATGACATGATTTACCATCAAATCGATCCTTAAAATCACTACTCCTCCATCTGTGTTCAACTGGAAGAAACCTACAATGCCCCAACTAAGAAAATTTGTTACTGTCCCACACTTGTAGATGGTGTGTATCTTCCATACAAATAGGACAAGCATATTTCCCTTTTGTGTTCCAACTAGACAAGTTAGCATACACAGGAAAGTCATTTATCATCCACAGCAATGCAACTTGCATCTGAAATAATTGTTTTTTGTGCTCATCATAAGTTTGACACCAACGTTCCACAAGATTTTCAACTCATCTACAAGTGGCTGCAAATAAACATCAATAGCATTTCCAGGGGCCTTTGGACCAAGTATGAGTAAGCTCAACATCATAAAAGTCGATTTCATACACATCCAAGGAGTCATGTTATATGTAACTATCACAACGGGCCATATAGATTACGGAGGATACATGTTTTTAAATGGATTAAATCTATCACTTGCAAGGCCTGAATGTATATTCCGTGCCTCTAATGCAAAATCTGGATACTTGTTATTAAATGCAATCCACTCATCAGCATCTGCAGGATGACGCATCATTCCATCGCATGACTTATTTTCATGGTGCCATGTCATCCACTTTGCAATCTTACTAGACATGAATAGGCATTGTAGTCTTGGAATCAGTGGAAACCTTCTAAGGTTGACTTTTCCCTTTTCTTCTCACCTTTATATCTCAACTTGCCACATTCTGGACAACTTTCCAAGCCGTTGTTATCATGTCTATACATGACGTAATCGTTAGGGCATGCATCTATCTTCTCACTTTTCATCCCTAAAGCACAAAACTATTTCTTAGCATCATACCATGACTGTGGAAAATCTTTTGGAGTATTTAACAATTCTCCAATAATTTTGAGAACATCTGACATTAACTTAGAAGTCGCTCTATTCATCACCTTAATTTGAAACATCTTAAGAAGGATCGACAATCTAGACATTGAATTAATCCCTAGAGCAATAGGTTCTTCCGCTGCTTTTAATGCATCCCAAAACTTACTATAATCACGGAACATACTTTCATCATCCATTAGATTTTCCTGACCATCTGCCATCTCTTCCAAAATTGTCATAACATTGTTACCACCTACATAACTAGAATATTCAAGAGTGGTGCGTCATTATGAACTCTCCGCAGGCCCCTCCCCATGAGTGGTCCATACCATGTAATGAAGCCACCATCCATCACATATAAGATGCTCAAATACAATATCTCGTTCGAATGACAATTCATTCATAAAATTCTTGCATGAGCATAAGATCATATTATACAATCTTCCTCTCCTAAGTAGTTTCCTATCATCATGAAATGCCCAATTCAAAAAATGTATCACTCCACTCTTATAACAAATGTAGTCGATGCTTCTCAAAGTTATCCAAGACTTGTTCATATCAACCTAAATATGAAAATGGCAACCACAATTTGAAGTAAGTTACACAAAGGAGTGCATAACTACTTTGATCATAACTTAGGTGTTATTTGTCACATGTAACACATATATGTCAAATAACTTAGGTGTTGTTTGAGGACAATCAAGACTTGTGTCATGGTATAAAGACAACGCATTATGCATATATGTGTAGTATATATACATTGACTCATTGTCCCTATAACATGATCACAAGTATTGAATAGGCAAGTATTTTGTCCTTAAGGTTCATGATTAACCTAAAACCTATAATAAGAAGATCAGGTGTTACCTTCGAATGCGAGTAGAGACTAATGTAAAACCTTAGATACATCCAAAGTCTTGAGGATGAACCTCAAATAGAAATAGAATATTAGAACCTGAAAGGGTATAAAAAATTTGTATAATCAAAAAATCAGGCAATCTTCATGTATGTTTGCTGTGACCGTAAAGAAGAGGTTGGTCCAATCTTCATGCTAAACTAGAATGCTTAATTAACTCCCAATCCTATGGACCATTCAATTGGGAAGAGCGGTAACTCAACTATTTCATGAACAACTTTGTTGGATTAGCACCAAAAACAAGGGGTGGTGGAGCTCAAGCTGAAACTATCAACCAACTCCCTTCAACTCTCTTTCTCTAATTATGTTATAAATACCCCCCTTCACCCTCATCTCCTCTTCTTATCACAACTTTCTTCCTTAGAAATCATATATCACGTCATTATTTACTAACCTTGCTAGAATTGATCATACATCTTAAGGCCATGGCGTCGATAACTCATTCAGCTCACGACCAAAAGCTAGCCATGGCCAAGAGATGCTCTCATGACGGGCATCTCACTTGGCTTGGATTATCCCAAGTTTCAAAGGCAGAGTGAGTACCCCTACAATAAACAACGGCTGAAGTAATACATAGCTAGAAGAAGAGAGGAGAATTGATTAAACAATTAAATAAAGCTTGTGTAGAAGTGGTGGAAAAAGAGAGAAATAAGGACATCAAAAAGAATCAGAGGAAGAAACTAACTAATAAGGAGCTTTCAGATCAATAAGATGGTGTTGACATTATTATCAGTAAAGAATGTTGGCATCCGACATCTGTATGGTAACATTTTGGACCTTATTTACTTATGTAGACAGCAATACCATCTACTGAGATGGTAATCAGAAGTGGCTACAGCATGTCCAGATTGACTGCAAGAAGTTTTTGGATTGGGGCTATAAATATTAGCTTGGCTTAAAAATCTTAGATTTGCATCAGCTAATCAATAAGTTTTTCAAAGTATTACTTAAATTGGACCATCCACAATGTGGTTGGATTTTTAGACAATATCACTAAAATTAATAGAAAATGATTTTCTTTTTACAAGGAGTTTCTGAGTGTCCCATTATGGTGGAATTTCTAATTGTAGTGAAAGTCAGAACGACTGTATACCCTTAGGTGATGCATATTTATAACTCTTTAAAAAATAAGTGTAGCCCCCAATTGGAACTTTTCTTTTTAGCCATCTGCCCAAAACCATCCTTCACAGTTACTGCATTGTTGGGGTATTAGCCTATATCATAATGGTGTCACTCCTTCCCCCATGCATCATCTTATTGCCTTTCAAGTTTTCTGATTTTATCAAGTAATTATTTTTTGGTTTTAAGCAGCACCTACACCTGCAGTTGCGGATGGATGGGATGCGGCCACCGCACCTCCAGTTCCACCAGTTCCAAGTGTAGTTCCCTTTGGTTGGGACTACCAATCATCACTGCCACTAGTTCCAAGTGTAGCTCACAAAAGAATTGCTTATGTGATTATGCATGGTAAAGTTTTTTACGCAAGAGTGGCTTCTTTTCCATTGAAAACCCAAGATGTTCTGGATGGTCCTTTTAGATAGCATGGAACTTAAAATATGCTTTATAATGGTCGAGGATAAATCTGATTGGGACCAAATATTCATGTTAAAGTAAGCTGAGCTTTTGGGTTTGCTTTGATCTTATTTCTGGTCAAAACCTTTTTGCTGAACTATCTTCAGAATCATGATAATTCCACATAAACGTGTAAGCTTCTCACTTGATTTTTTTTTGTTTTAAAGATGAAAAGTTAAGTTCATTGCAACCTCAAAGTGTATAAGGGAAATTGTGTCACAATCAAAAACCATAGGCTCCAGTATTAACACAGGACCGTCAAATTATGAGCATAAAGAACATTTGATTGAGGAACCTTGGAAATAGATAATGAGTGGGTTGATTTAAACAAGGACTGACATTTCAAAATAATATGCTTTGATTGCCATTGAGTTGCAAGAGATTTGATATTTGGCTAATGGTTCAACAGTGGTGCTAGTAATTATGGTCTAGTCAATAGCTAAACTCAAGGTGAGATGTAAGTCTTAAAGGATTGTAAGAACTTCATATTGTGAAATGGATGAGTGGAAAAAATGTGTTGCAGCACTCCTATTGCTGTGTCAAGTAAAAATGGTTGATGTTTGCATTGAGACATATTGGCCTTGGGGACCAAGTTTGGTGCACTAATTTGGTGCTTATCTATTTTTAGTAGTTGGTTTCTTAGGAATTAAGTTGTAGGATTTGGTTTTGTTCAGAGATAAAATCTTTCCAAATGAGATTGCATTTTATCTCTTCAAGAAATAAGATTTTATCTCTTGCTTTATTTGTTGGGATATGTACTATCTATAAATAGAGAGCCTTCCCACCTTATTTTATTTGAGTAAATAATAAAATTCTTCCAACCATTGAGCTCCTCTCCTCTCTCAACAATAGCAGCCGATCCTAGGAGAATCCCTACAGACCTGTACACATCCAACAAGATCGGCCAGCCACTAGATCGGCCATTCTCCAAGCCCTTGCAGGCGGTTCAGCAACCCAGTCGGCCTTTCTTCATCGTACCAAACCAGTCTGCACACTGCAAACCAGTTAGGCACTTGGTCGGGTACTCGATCTGCAGCACCAGCAGACCAGCTACCTTCTGTAGAGGTCACTCCTCAATCTATAGACCGACTTCTTGGTCTGCAGCCAGTAGACTAGGGCCACGTGCAGCCCCTACAAGACTCCTCCATGCTCTGGATTGCCATAAATCTCAATAATAGTCAAGCAAAAAATTTAAAAGTTATCATACTTTTACTCTTCCAGATAAGTTAGTAACCCTAAGAAGGTCCACATCCACATAATGCAGAGGTTGGAGAAAGCTCCTATAAGCAGACCTAACAAAAAAAAGGTCCATCTTCCCACTCTCAATCACCATGCTTAATAAGGCAAACATGAAAGAGATCCTCCCGCAACTTCAAAATGCCCTCTACACACTTCAATAAGAAAAAGGTCCTCCACACTCTAATCACAAAAAACAAAGGCTCCACCCACCCTGAACACGTACTAGGGAGAGCGCACAAGAGTCTCATCTCAGTTTGTTGCTAAGCAAACAATTTAGATATTTCTTTTAGGGAAAAAAGATGTCCAATCATCATGCTAAACATGAAAAACAGCTCCATCGCCCAGTCTTGCAAGAAATTTATCAGCAACTGAGGGTATGATAGCCAATAAATACAGTCAAAAAGTGGTAATGCTAACTACTCATGACTCCCAAGAAAGGTTCTTCCTATGACAAGAGTTTATAATACTAGACACTAAATTTGTCCTGCTATCCATAATTGGGTAAGGGTTGTGTGTGAAGAATCACAGTATCAAAAATATCGAGCAATCTCAACAGGGGATATTCATGCGAAGGGTTAGGGTTTAAGCTAACCTTTTGCTAAACATCAATAAAGGATATTCCTTCTTCACTCTAGCCCTCGCCACGCTCACTCACCACATCTTGTCGGTCCACATAACTGTGGACGACGGAAGATGAGATGAGGTGAGAAAGGGAAGGTCGTGAGAAAAGAAACTCATCCCCAATCAAGATGATTTTGAATGGATTTTGTGAGAAAGGGAACGCACGAGCGATGCCAAAAGACAAGGTCGTCAAAGGGGTGGTTTGGCAGAGAGGAGGAAGAGGGTTACCATCGTGAAGCAATGGTGGATGATCGATCGATGATGACGATGAAGGGAACAACGATGATGATGAAGTGAGCAACGATGTCGATGAACAATGGTGGACAATCGACAATGGTTGCGGACGTTCAACGTTGGTGAACGATGGTGGATGGTGGTCGGAGACAATGACGACGATGGAGGATGCCAAAGGTCGAATGATGGTGAGGATGAGGAGGAAGTGTCGAGGAGTTGAGATGGTGAGGAAGCATCTATGGTGAGGATGGTGAGGATGAGGGTCAGTTGCGATGTTGAGGGTTTTAGGTGAGTCGTGAGGAACCGTCAGATTGGATGGGGTGAGGGTTTAGGGTAAGTCGGTGGCACATTGTTAAGGTTAATTTAGAGTATGAGAATGACACTTCATCTACGTCGGAGGTTTAGAATCGACAACAATAGATAGTTTAGATATCCCAACGGTTCTAATATAATCGTCTCCAAATATTTGAATTCCCATCAATTATGTATAACCATCGGTAAATATCTGCCACTAAAATCCTAATGGAAACACCATCATGAGCCATAACTAGTTCAATTTGGTCTAATAAAGTCAATAAAAGCTCCTACATAACCTTCAGAGGATCCTAAGTACTTAATATTCTATTTTGAGAAGAAAAGATGAAAATAGGGTTATTTCTGCAATTTTATTATCCTATCATAAATATAGAATAACCACAGGGTACTTCAAGGGTTTATTAAAGGTCATATGGTCATTAATGTCTAATAAGTGGGTCCATGCAGATAAAAATGGATTTTCACGCATTTCAAGAATTAATGGACATCTAAAATCCTAAAATCAAACCTGCTTAATTAATTGAGGTTCTGGTCGGGATAAAATTCATCTAAACCTTCTAAAAATCATAGAAAAATATTCTCTAGGGTTTGACATCCTTCATTTGACCATTTGAACCTAATTTGACCTTAAATAGAGTCTGAGATAAACAATTATCCTAATTTAGGTTTTTATGTAATTTACCTAATCAAACTTTGTCAAAACCTAAATCCAACTTCACCATCAGATTCCTTGGGTCCAAATTAGGTTTTTACCAAAAATTTGGGCTCAATCAGAGATCACCTTGACCTAGTTTACATTTCAGTCCTGCTTGACTCTTTTCTCTCACATTTATGCCCCTAACTTTTGAAATAATTACAAATTGCCCCCAACTTTGTCTTCATTCTTTACAAATTGGTCCCTCTACCATTATCGTGGAGGAAATCCTACTCCGGCGACCTTCAATCAGAGATTTCTCTCTGATTTCTTGACGAATCTCTCCCAAATTAGAAAGAGAGATCCTTGATGAAATCCTCTTCCATTTGAGCCGTGCATTGGGCTCTAAATCCTACTCAAAACCTAATGCGAAGCTTTCAAAGAATCGGGTCTCCTTGTCACACAAGCACCACGTGCTTCCAAGCTTGGAATGCCTTTCTAAGCCCTATTTAAGGACCCAGGTCGCAAGGCCGATCTCCTTAGCAATTTTTGGTGAACCAAAACACCCTAATCTACCCTCTCTGGCCACTAAATATTTTTGCTTTAGCGACACCCTCCGTCCTGCTCCTCCTCACCTCCAACCATCAAATTGGACGTGCCACTATGTTCCTCTCTTCCTTGCCCACCTCTCCAGTCAAAGGGAGGGCGTTCCTTTGCCTTATTCACCGTCGTCGCCTCGCCATCCTCATATCCTTCTCCTACTCTAGTCAAGCCATGACCGGAGCTCTCTGGCCTCCTTCCTCTCCTCTAAGATCCCTTATTTCTTCCTCTCTCCCTCAACATTACTTCTCCCTCACCTGCACTTCAAATCAACCACATTTCCACCCGCTACACCATCATCTTCCTCCGATCTGGCAACACTCCAGCAAAGCCTTCCCACTGCTGCTTGAAACGCCACTGTTCCGCATCATTAGCACCGTTGTATCCCATAAGAAAAAGCCCTCTGGTTATTGAGGTTATTGGCCTCTTCTTAGTGCCATCGAACACAGGCATCCTCACGCCACACCACCACCACCACTACGTTCACCGTGCTCTGGTGAACCTTTTGAGCTGGTTTAATGAGGTCGAAAGACCGTATTCTTGCTTTCAGATGCTTCACCGAACCTCCACCTCTGCCTCAACTCCTCCGACTTCGTACGCAATTTTCCGACCATGCTCTTCCTTGCAAGCATCTCCTAAAGCTACGGGCCATCCCCAGAAGTCGTCCCAGGCCCTCAATTGAAGTTGCACGCATCATCTTCAACTCTAATATGAGGCTTCTTCATCTGCTGCTGTGTCAAGACGAAGGCGGGTGGGATAGTCCCACCTGGTGAGTTATTGAAGCAATGACCGCACATATTAGTAACTTGTGCCTCAGCTCGGTTGCCTTCGAGAGCACTGGGGTGAGGTCCCGCATGCACGTGCATACATATGGCCTCACCCACGCTCACACCATGTGGGTTTGGGCTTGGTCTGATTATCCGGATACCTGGGTCTGGTCTGGTTTGTCTGATTCTGAGAGAGAAATATGACAAAGAAAGAGAGAGTGGAGGGGTTTTTCCCTCTGCTACTATCTACACTTAGAGAAATTGAGAGGCCTTCGCCTCTGTGCTGCTGTGCTGTGTTGTGCTTGTACCTCTCCCTGAGGCCTGAAGGAAAAGAGAAGCCTTTGCCTCTGTTGCTGGTTCTAAGCTACTGTTGCATTATTGAGATACTTAGTTGACGTGGAATACTTGGTTGGATTCACTATTCATTAATTTGAGATACTTAAGCTTAATTAAAAGGGGTTAATTGGTGATTCAAATCACCATTTTAACCCATCATTTTTTGCACATTGATATTTGAATCTTGATATATCATTCTTGAATCAATTTTGATTGCAATTGTTTATATCTCTTACTTAGAATTGTGATCTTGAGATTGATTGGTTTATTGCTCCATGCATTCAATCTCAGATTTCCATTCGAGTTATAAATTTTATTTGCTTTCGCACTTTATCGGTTACGCTACAATGTATCATTTTTAAAACTCGATTCAGAGCAACGAACAAAGCTTGATTTCTTGTAGTGGGTATCTTATCAGAAAAAATGTTATTGCTCTATATGCTGAGAAGTTGCCTTCTAAGTTTATACACATGCGTGCATTAAGAAATTATACAAGTCCATATTTTTTGTCATTCTCTTTGGCCCCCTTAATTTATATAAGGAGGATAAATAATCTCATAGAAGTGGATTATTTGTTTGTTTATCTGATTAGGCGAATGATTTGAAGAGAAAGATTGAGTAAAAGACAAATGGAGAGGCTTATGTATAGTACTGTAGATTGATGCTATTCCATCTTTCCTTGATAGTTCTACCAAATCATAAAATCAAATCTTTTTATATTTCCTCTTTGATGATAAATGATCATGAAGCATTGTCATCAAGACAAGCAAAGTTCAAAATCTTGCACGAGTTGAATACTCTTTTCCCATATCATTTCTTTCAATATTGAATATTTAAATGATTATTATTTTTGAATTTATTAGGAAGGACTTCAAGATTATTCATTTTCTCACCACTCCTAGTTTATGTTAATTTAAGTTCATGAAACATGAATAGTACCAATGATCTAGTGGTAGAATGTACCCTTCCACAGTACAGATCCAGGTTTGATTTCTGACTGGTGCATCTTTTTTTTGGTTCCAAGTTAAAGAATCCATTTTTAATCTTTATGTTTTATGAATTTCTTTATTGCAAACACAGAAATGGGTGGTTGTTCAAGGATGCAGTCATGAAGTGCAACAAAATTATATATGAATAATTACATGACACTAATTTTTGTATTTTGAATTTCAGGGAAATGTTGTGTTTGTTGTAGGTTGTTTGGTTAACTATTTTTGGGGCAAAATGACATGGAGATGTATAAAGTGCATAAAAGATATATACAGAATAACATCCCTAGATCATGTTATTTATTCATGTTAAAACACAATTAAGGAGTAATGTCTTAAACTTGTACGGACATGATTTTCTTATTAATACAATAATTATATCATGAAGCAATTCAAGGGTGATAATGCATAGATTGCAACAAAGAATTTTATTATTTGTTGCTACCGTTCGAGCATGCTACAGAGAATCTTGCCTCCTTCATGGTGTTAACTAGATGCCTCCTAAGGTTTGACTGTAGTGCACACAGCATTCTTATTAACCAGTAAATGAGACTTCAATTGCCCATTAATTCCTATAGAATTGTTCTAAGGTGAAACCTCGATGATCAAACTTGGGATTTGATCCACTGAGTTTTTCACAATTGCCTTAACTTTTGTGTATCATGGAATACACTACAATAAACCTTTCTTATTATGAGATGGGGTCCACACTAGTGGGTGATATGTGGTTTTTTTTATTGTAATATATAATTGATGTTCGAAAGAAATAGGTCAATGTAAGTATATATTTTAATGGAGATGTTATTAATATTATATGAAAGAGCTATTGTGACGATTGTAGTGACGAATAAAATCAGCAGTTTTGCTCGCAATTTTTCTCTTTAGTGAACATATGGTGTTACACCAACATAAAAAAGCGTCAGTGATAGCATCTACACCGACAATCAAAACCATAGTTGTTGGTATAAACATAAAATTGTATAACCTTGTAATGTTGACTGTCGCTGTAGCACCGGGTGCAACACCGACGATTTTTACCGTTAGAGTACCCTACAGTGACGCCTCCTAACACAACACCAATACTGATCATCGGAATAGGTCCTTAGACAAATAGTGATGGTATTTTTGATCTATACCGACTATTTTTGACCGTTGGAGTAGGTACAAACTGTTGTGACATTTTGATGTTATTAGCGGCTGATGGCTACTCGTCGGAGGGCGCTCAATGTCGATGACCACGATAGCAATGGTAAAGGTGAGCCTTCTTAATCACTTTTTCATTCTTGCATGGGGAATGTAAGGAGGGGAGCTTTGAGGAGAGGAAGAGGAGAGATGAAGGGAAGGTGGATTGCAAAAAGAGATTAGGAGAACAACCACACTCGGTGGCGGTCGTTCGATGTTGGCGTGGTGTGTGACACCGGTGGAGGTGCTGGGTTCTTGCACCCATTGCCCTTGGTGAAAAGGAAAGAGAAAGAGAGGGGAGGGAGATTGGTCAGAGTCATCGACGACAGCCTGTGGAAGGCCGGCGGTGGCCACTAGCCATTGGCGAGGGGCCCTGCATGGTTGGTGTGCATGGGTTCTCCATGCATGTGAATAATGCCTCATGGAAAAGAATGAAGGTGTAGGGAAGAAGAAGAGAAGTTTAAGTTTTGAAAAAATTATGACATAAAAATTCAAAGTTCTAATTATTGCAAATTAGTCCCTAACAAAAGTCCCTTTTGATTGTTTAATTAAGGGAACATCTAAAGTTCAATTTCTAAGAGCCACTCGCTATTGGGGTCACATTGGGACATAATATGACGTGAAATGTTCTAATTTTCCATTAGAAGTGGTAAATTGCATCTATACCCTTAAGCTTCATTTATTTAAGTTTAACATATTTTTCTCTCCTTTAAATTTAGAGATGAGCACACGGAGCGTATGCGAAGTCCGAAAAGTCTTTGACTCATTTCTTGGAGTCACCATGACCTACCTCCCGTGACCCTAGGTAAAGTAGCCCTTGGTTTCACCATGACATTAATATGCTATACTATTTTCATATTGAATCGTTACCTAAGTTAAAATATCTTGTCTCCTTGTTGAATATTGAGTTTCGTCCTTGTATTGCATAAAATTATGGGTTCTTGAGCAACTAATTATTAATTAGAAGTTGATGCCTCTATGTTTGTTAATTAAAAGATTGACTTTGTTTGGTGAATCAATTAACTATACATGTTTGATTAAAGAATTAAAGCATATAAATTTTCTTATTTAAATCATTGAAAATCATGGTCTTGAATATGAATAAGGACTCGTGAATAATGTTATTTGTGGAACTAATGTGATAATCTGAGGAAAAGAAATTGATTAACTTGGGAGAGTATAATGCTGCATGTACTAAATAACTAAAAGAGATTAGGATGGTGTGTTAAACCTAAAATTTTGAGATATTTATTGAAAGTCAATACTTGTGCCCGGTATCAATAGTGAGGTCGGCTATAACTGTTAGGGGTGGGGACTAGCTCAAGGAGTGAGCTAGCCTCCCTACAACTTGTTTGATAGGTTGTTTGGTCAACCGGGTAGCGGGGTATTAGGTACGCTTGCTGTTATGAGAGGTTGGGCTATTTTGTTCTTGTACCCTATAGTGGAAAGGATTGACCATGCACTAGTGTGGGGTAGCTCTCTACCTATTTATCACATGGACCATAGTCACCACTTCACCTCTTAGCTAGGACTTCAAGATGATTAATTAGGTGATAGAGTGGATACGAGTCGTCCTCTCAGCTAAAGGAGTAAATCGAATGCAATCTACCATTTGGGATATCACAACAAGATCTCCTCACGCCTTTCGAGGAAACTGAGTTGTACAAATAGTGACCAGAATTTTGGTAGGGCATAGATAATGAAATTAATAAAAGATAAATTAAAACAAATGAAACGGTATCCGTTTTCTTGTTTGTTATATTTGTTTAGCTTTGTTCTCTTTCTGTTGTTTCTACTACTTTACTCAGCATTTGCCGATGTTCTCTATGGGCTCTGTACTCAAGTCCAGGAGAGTTACAATCGGGCTCTGCGGCTGTAGAAGTTGATGGTGTCGGTATGAGTACAACATTGTAGTTAGTGGTTATAGATATAGTTTTAGTGTTTTCATTTTATTTTAGTTCTATAGTGTTTGTTAATTTCTTTCATCACTTGTTCATTCTGTTCAGTTTTGTGTCTGTACTTGTGATGGCTATGAATATTCTAAATGTATCTTTTTCAATTCAAACTTATTTCTATTACTTGATGTTTATATGTTATGTGATGCATTGTGAATGCTTTTATTATTCTATGTATATTTGATGGATGACCAAGTCTTAGGTGTTTGATGAAATCGACTTAGGTCCCTACTAAGGTGGGGACTCGAGTCATAATAGTTCCTCTATCTCTCATTGGGCCTCTTGTGAATGCCCCCGAACCTTTATGTCCCTACAGTCAAATACGAGGGCAATCCTCGTAGGCTTGTTGACTGTCTCAATGGAGGAGGATCTAAGGGCTTCTCCTTACAAGAATCCCTTCTTAGGTCAGGCTTGCTCACTTTGTGTGGCCTTGATACGGCCTTATAAGGTTGAGGGTTGTATGCTGCACCTCCGGAGGTGGGGCCAATTCCCAAGGCTCATCATGTGGTAAGTCGACTCCATGACAACCAACTCAAGGGCTTGACTTCTATTGAGGTAGCAATGCTGCCACAGTGTTGCTCCATGTCTTCGGGCTTGTGATGGTGGCTTCGTTAAGCCGATTCGAGGGCCTGACTCTAGCTGAATAGGTCATATGTTGCCTTTCTTCTCTACAAATATAAGTTGGATGGTGGTGGCTTCATTAAGCTGATTAGAGGACCCAACTTCGACAAAGGAGGTTGTACTGTTGCCTTTCCACTCCACAACTTTAAGGCAGCTGGTAGCACTTCACCAAGCTAGTTTAAGGGCCCAACTTTGGCCAAGGCAGTTGTGCTCAGGTAATGGGTCAAGCTCAACAAAGCTGGAGCCTCTGTAGGTGGATTTTTTTGACTTGGCATGGCTAGGTGGAAAGGATGATCATTTTCCTAGGTCGAGCACCAGTTGGTTGTCATGTTCGGTGCATTAGATGTTTTTACCTTGTAATTTTTTGACTTTGTGTCGGTTTGATGTATGTTTTATGCCAATTATTGATGTAATAAAGACTTTCATTCTTTTGTTGCTTCTCTCAAGGTGGGATGGTTCAATCAAATTCCACTAGTAGTCCAGTTGCTTGAGCATCTAAAGGAGGCCTTGAGAGCCCTTCTTCGAATCTCCATCCTCTTGGGAAATTCCTTTAACTTAAATAGGTTCCAGTGGTTGGTTGTTGGTTGGCATTGATCTAGAACCTAGGAGGACTACTAGGGCATGTCAGGCCATCTTGACAAGGTAGTCAGGTATGTTGGGGGGGGAGTGGGGGGTTGGCTAAGGTAGTCTGTTCTTGGTACGTGAGCTTTCTTATGGCCTTGAGGGTCACTCCCCTCTAGGCCTAAGGCTTCCTGGATTAATTTTGCTTATGCACGTATTTTCTTCGCACTGGTGCGAAATCTACCTAACACCTCTTCTCGACTTCCCTAGTCTAACAGGGAGGTTTAGGAACCTCTTAACTTGGTACCTTGAATCCTGGGGTTGACTTTCATTCTTCCGCCTTTTAAGCCAACAAACCCCCTTTTTCCACAAAAGAGGGATTCTCCATTTGCTCGAAGAGCTCTACAAGGTCCTTGGGGCACTATGTTGGGATTATTCATAACAATCATGTGGCATCATGGGAGTGTGAAAACATGAGATCAAGTATTCTAAAATTCTTCAAAAACAAGATTGAAACAATGCCAAAAATCGTTGAAGTAATCAAAATCAAGGCACTTAAGACTGGAACCACATGGGAAGAACTAGTTTCCTCTTGTTTTGAGATCCCACAAGTAAAGGGATTATACCTTTGAGGTAGGGTAGTGTGTGACGACCAAGTCCCACCAAGTGATGAAACCTGGGTCGTAGTTTGCTATGCACTAGCACAAGCACCTATAAGATCGCAGCCATCCAACACATAGCCATAAAACGTCAACAACCAACATTCATTCATGATACATTAAATAAAAGAAAACTAAAGTGATGACAATATAATTAAAATTCACCATAAAATAGAAAGTAAGGAGAGTCTCCTACAATCACTAAAAGGTAGGAAAATAAAAACTAACAGTGAAAGAGCCTACTATTACAAGCTACTAGCTCAGTATGAACCGTCTCCTCAGGTAGGGCCCGATTCAACAGGAGCCTGATCGATGGCAACTGTTGCACGCAACTACTCAATAACACCTGAGTATGGAACCCGAAATTGTATGTCAGTGAAAACTGAGTAGAGTAGACAACGAAACAAGTGGTAGTAGTAATAGGAATATAGAAAAAGTCACTATATTAGCAGTTCATCTATTTATAATTTATTTTCTAGCTAATTATGTTCATGTACCTTGCCCATATTCTTGTAGTTCACAATCCGTAATCGGCATCTCGGGGCACGAGATGATCTCACGTAACTTTCTGCAGCGCAAGATCGCTATAAGCCATCCTCTTGGCCAGGAAAATCACTTATACCCATTGAGTCGCCACACTCCATCACCTTGGGGTCATTAAGAAAAGGGGTGGCAGCTACGTCGTGTAGCGTGAACATGTACAAATGCTATGTACGTTGAACCACAGACAACCAATGACACCCTCTAGCTAGGAGTGAACCAAACCTCGAGCCCTATATCCCACTATTCCAGTTGGTTGTTAAGCCTAACCAAAGAGTCATAGGGAGGCCAATAACTCCCTAAACTAGCCCTAAAACTGACTTGAAAGACCAAAGCTACAGCCAAACTCCGGCAAGTAGCGGGGCTAAAACTAGTTATCTTATCCTTTTAATTCCCAACATATCCATCGTGGATTATATAACCAATTCCAGATAACTGTATCTCTTATTTTTGTCAATTCAGAAAATCCTTGGTAATTTCATATTACTAATTTTAGGATTTACAGATATCCTCATTATCTTCCAACCTATCCATTTACAGGAAGTTTTTCAGTTCATGGTAGTGGTCCCATATTATTTAGAACTTTTGAAGTCAATGGAACTTGTTTCATGGAAAATTGAATTCCTTTCATGCATCCGATAACAAGGATATATATAATCATTAATTCTTAATCCTTCTCATAAAACAGGTTCTTTCTTATTTAAAGTGCCCATAAGTCAGGGAAACTACCAGAGGGGTTCCAAACTCAGCAATAAGGAGGGGCATATGCGGATCAAAGTAGTATACACAAATAATCACCTCAGACGGGTCCACAAGTACCCGAAAATCAGTTAGAGTCTGGAAAAGAAAACACTATACCTAATGTCACCGAAGCATTACAATGACTCCAAATCATGCACACAAGGCCTGGGGCAGTCTCCACGCCCACCTCAGGATTCGTGCATGCACTAGGGATAACACCTGGTTCACACGAACCAAAAATAGGTTTGAAAACATCTAATTACATTTCTGATTTTTCATTGAAGGAACCGAACTAAAAAGTGAAGATATATTATACTAATGCACAGTACACATCGATACAATTCCAAAGGTACCTTATTTGTCGAATTTTGAGGTTGGGAAGGCCTCCAACCAAATGAAACTACGTGAGGGGATCCTGAACCAAATGAAGCCCACCGGTCCACGCAACTCGCTCCCAACACGTGTCGCCCTTTGATTCGTCGCCCACGTGTTGCTGGGATTGCGCTTATCAGATGCGTGCCACACGTCGCGATCCCCTGCACCGCCCACGCTCGCGCTCGCACTGCTGCCACCACGTGTCACCTACCACCACATGTCACCTGCTTGAAGTTGTGACTTTTGCGGTGGGAAGCCCACATTTTATGAATTTGCAAACAAGTCCCCGAGAAAAGTTTTTGATTTAATGAAGGAAAAGCTTAAGGTTTTCCTTCTCTCCTCCTCTCTTAATTTAAGAGACGTAGAGAAAGATGTCGACCCAAGGACCTAAAGGGGTCCTTACATAGGCTGAAAGGTTGTTGCAAATAGGTTTAGGAGAGTAAAATACCCAAATTACCCCTAGGGTTGAGTCCACCTTACATTTAGGTCCTTATTGACTTCTTTTGGCCATAACTAGAGCTATACATGGATTTACATGAAACAAGCATCACTGAAAAGCTTACAACGAGAGGAATCCAACGGTATCATATATGGCACCCTTTTGATGACATTGGGCTAGGAGTTGACTCAAAATACACATTTTTTGGCAATTTAAGGAAGTGCTAACACCAGCACCAAACCACAACTGGGTTTCTAGGTTCGAATTGACCCGAATCACCTTGAAATGACTCGAAACCTGGATTTTGGGATGTTACAGATATAACAACCTTAATGGGAGTTTCATCCCCGAAACTCGAGCAAACGTGGAGGTAAAGGAAAGGTCGTGCGAGGTGTGTAACAACCTTAAAGAGAAACAACCCATAGGATTAAGAACTTACCTATGAAAAGCTCTGGGTACTTCTTCATTTATGCCTCTAGTTCCTAAGTCGCCCCCTCATACTTCTGACTCCTCCAAAGAGCTTTCACTAGAAGGATCTCCTTTCGCAGCCTCCCAATGATGCAAGCTAGTATCTACACCAGCTACTTCTGATAGGTTAGGTCCTCCTCTATCCCCATGGTCTCATAGCTAATAACATGGTCCAGATCTGACACATACCTCCACAGACTGAAGATATGGAAGACATCGTGGATACCAACTAGCTAAGGTGGCAAGGCAAGTCTATAAGCCACTAGTATGACCTGCTCCAATATCTGAAATAGGCCCATGAACCTTGGAACGAGCTTACCCTTCACCCCAAATCTCTAAATCCCCTTCATTGCTGATACTCTTAGGAACACTGAGTCACAAACCTCAAACTATACATTCCGCCGTAGACGATCTGCATGGCTCTTCTGCCGACTCTGTGCAGTAAGGAGTTTCTTCTGAATCTGCTCGATGGACTCCTTACTCTGCCTAATTAGTCTGGGACCTACCTCCCACTTCACACCCACCTCATCCCAAGCAAGCAAAGAGGTGCACTTCCAACCATACAATGCCTCATATGATGCCATGTCGATACTAGCATGATAGCTATTATTGTAGGTGAACTCCACCAGAGGTAGGTTCTCCTCCCAAGAGCCTCTCCACTCAAGTATACAAAACCTCAACAAGTCTTCCAATGTTTGAATGGTCCTCTTTGTCTATCCATCACTCAATGGGTGGTAAGATGTACTCAGGCTCAACTGTGTACCCAAGGCCTACTGAAAACTTTCCCAGAACTGGGAAGTGAAATGAGCGACTCTATCTGAAATGATCTTCATGGGCACACCATACGATCGTATAATCTCTTGTATATACAACTCCACTAGCTGCGAAGGATCATAAGTCACTTTGATTAGCAAAAATCGTGCTGACTTCGTCAAACAATCCACAACCACCCAGACAACATCATGTCCCCTCTGAGTCAATGGTAAACCAGTCATAAAGTCCATGGAGATGCTCTCCCACTTCCATTCGGGAATGGGAAGGGGTTGTAACTGACCGGCTCGTCTCTGATGCTCAACCTTCACCTATTGACATACCAAGGCATTGTCTCACAAATTTACCCACATCCTTCTTTAGACCATGCCACCAGAAGTCCTTCAGATCATGATACATCTAAGTGTTCCCTGTATGGATGGTGAGCTTGCTGCAATGATCCTCAGACAACAGTTCCTTCCGAAGTGCCTCATTTCTTGGAACACATAATCTACCATGGAGTGTGAGCACTCTGTCTACAAAGGTGAATTCGCCGAGGTCTCCTGCAAGTACCTGATCATGGAGAATCTATAACTCGACATCCTCCATCTTATGGTCAACTATATGAGAGATCAGATTAGAGTGGGTGTGCATCATCATCGTCAACTCCCCCAGGTGTCCTCTCACCTATAAAGGCTTCCATTGGGCTGTCTCAACCATACTGGTTCATCTCTGTGCCTGTAGAGCTACCAACCTAGTTGGTGACTTTCTACTAAGGCCATCTGCCATGACATTCACCTTCCTAGGGTGATAGACTATCAAATAGTCGTAATCCTTTAGGAGCTCTATCCAGTGCCTCTGTCTCAAGTTCAACTCCTTCTGATCAAAAAGGTACTTCAGGATCTTGTGATCTATGTGGATCTCGAAGATCTCAACATACAAGTAGTGGTGCCAAATCTTCAGGGCGAAGACTATGACCGCCAATTCTAGGTCATGTGTCAGATAATTCTTTAGATGAGGCTTCAATTGCTTCGAAGCATAGGCAACCACATGCCCATGCTGCATTAGAACACAGCCCAATCCCTGGATTGAAGCATCGGTGTATACAATAAATCCGCCACCGTTGCCTAGGATGGTAAGGATAGGGGCTAAAGTCAACTTCTCCTTGAGTGTCTGGAAATTGGTCTTACACTCACTGATCCAGACAAAAGGAGTATCCTTCCTCGTTAACTAGGTTAATAAGAGAGTGATCTGTGAAAAGCCCTAAATGAACTGCCTGTAGTAACCAACTAGACCCAGGAAGGTGCGAATATCTATCACTATTTTGGGTTGCTCCCTCTTCAATACTGCCTTGACCTTGGAAGGATCAACAGAAATCCCTGCACCTAACACCACATGTCCCATAAACTCCACCTAGTGCAACCAGAACTCATACTTGCTGAACATGGCACATAACCGATGCTCCCTCAGTGCCTCCAAGACCAACCGAAGATGCTACTGATGCTCTACCTCATCGCAGGAATAGATGAGGACATCATCAATGAATACCACAATGAAGCGATCAAGATAGGGCCTAAAGATCCAATTCATCAAGTCTATAAACATGAATGGGGCGTTCGTCAGTCCAAACGGCATCACTAAGAACTTGTAATGGCCATAACGTGTCCCAAAGGTAGTTTCCAATATGTCCCTTTCTCTTATTTTGAGATAGTGGTAGCTCGAACATAGATCGATCTCGAAGAATATCGTGGCCCCATAAAGCTAATCAAACAAGTCATCGATCTGCATAAGGGGATATCTGTTCTTGATAGTTACCATATTTAGCTACCTGTAGTCAATGCAAAGACATAAGGTACCATCCTTCTTCTTTACGAACAATACTGGAGCTCCCTAAGGTGAGGCACTAAGCCGAATAATCCCCTTCTCAAGGAGTTCCTGAAGATGCGTCTTCAACTCCTTCAACCCTACCAGTGCCATCCGGTATGGGATAATCGTATAGGATTGGTCCCTAGAATGAGAAAGATCTCAAACTCGATCTCCCACTCAGGTGGAAGTCCCAAGAGATCCTTTGGGAACACATCAGCATATTCTCGTATGACAAGAATACACCCAATTCTGATTTCTCTCCTAGGGTTGTAGATACATAGGCAAGGTATCTGCTACGTCCCCTCTTCAGTAGTCTGGCTGCCTGCAAATCTGAGATACACCTGATTGGTCTACTTTTAGATCTGCCGTAGTACTCAAACTGAGGCACTCCCGAAATCGAGAAGACAATCTTCTTCTTTAAATAATCCACTAACTCATGGTGCCTCGACAGCCAATCCATGCCCAAAATGGCATTGGAATCCTCCATCTCGATCTCCATCAAGACAGCTAGCAGTGTGTAGCACCTGATGTCCACCTCCCAACCCTTGAAAACTATCTCAGCTACCCATAGTTGCCTTGTTTGGCCCCTGATGACTAACAGCTCGTCTAGTAGTACTGGTTGTTTCTTTAGTTTCACAGAAAACTCAAGTGATATATACGAATGAGAAGCGGCAGAGTCAAATAAGGTAAAAAACAAACGCTGGTCAATCATCACCATACCTACTACCACCGATGGGGAAGCTTGTGCGTCCCTCAGAGATAGTGCATATACTTGTCTTGTCAGTGAGGGCTCAAAGGAGCCAACCATGCTATGAGTAGGCCTTTGGACAAGAGCAGTCCCACCTCCTCGGAATCACTGGGAGCCCCTGATTGCACAACAAAAATACACCAATAATTGTGCCATCTTGTGCTATTTCCTAGCATTGCCAGTGCATATTAGGTAACTATAGTCACATTTGTAAAAATGAACGCATGCATGCATTTATTTGAGAGGGGAGGAGAGTGAATAAAATGGCCTTGAAATTAATGTATTCCTCAAGTGCTGCCTCGCAAATTCACCATCTGTATTTTTATTTTTATTTTTATTTGACTTTCTTCTCCACGACTGCATGGCTGGAGCTTCTTCGCGCCATGCTCTGCACAGCAAGCACTCCCTGCCAGCCATGCAGAGCCATGCATAGCCAGGGCATGGCTGTGCATGCCTCTTTCCTCTTTAAAAAAGAGCCCAGCCTTCTTCCTTGCTGCTGAGCTTGGTCTACCCAACACACAGCAGCTTTCTTCTCCAGGCCGTCTCCTCCCCTCTCCCCTCCATACGCGGCCTCTCTTCTCCTTGAAGAGCCACTCTGCGGGCAGGAGCAACTCACAGTGGTACACAACCACCACTATGAGTCCCACCACTGCTCAGCTCATCAAAGAGTCGGTGGGCGCGGTGGTTCACCGCTCTGATTTCGTCCTTCCAAGCATCTCCGCCATTGCCGCAGAGTCAAGGTCTGAAGCTCTGCACAGCAGCAGCAGCCCGCGTGCACGCAGGCACCGACCACACCCTCCTTCCGCACACACAGGCGCCTTCTAGTGCACCCACGCATGCCGCACCAGCCACAATCGGCTATTCAGAGCGCGCGGCACTGTAGCACTATTCACGCCAGAGAGCACGACACTGTAGCTACAGTGCGGTGACCGGAAAGCTTCTCACTTATCCAGTCACCGCGCACTCTCTCTCCATCCCGCGACCATCTCCAGCTCGTTCCCACTCCACGCGCGCACCCGCTTCTCCCTGCACCCGTCTGCGCCCGCTTCTTCACCCGCTTTAGCTCCCGCCTCTTCGCGCAGCGTGGTGTGCTGCGGTTCCTCCCACGCCCGCTCCCTCCTGCGTGCGCGCGCCTCTTCGCGCACCTACGCGCCTGCGCGTGCGCGTGGCCATCAGACGACGCCTGGAGGCTCCGGACGACTTAACTCGCCCACGCCTCTTCCTTCAGCAGATGATCTCTCTCTCTCTCTCTCTCTCACAGCACTCTCTCACTCCCGCAGACACTTACACTAGCACACACACTCTCACTTGTACACCCCTGTATACACACTTATATATATATATACTTATATATAATTTATATATAGATACATATATATATATATATATATATATATATATATATATATATATTAGTACCTATACAAGTATATATAAGTATATATACATCCATACATACATACATATATATATATACGCATATATATTTACATATATACATATATTTATATACATATATATATATATACATATATCTATACATATATTAGTACTTATACAACTAAGTATAAGTATATATACATATATATGCGCACATATTTATACATACATACATATATATATATATATATATACAAATATACATACATATATACATATATCTATAACTATAAAGAGATATATATATATATCTACATATATCTATATACATAGATACTTATATCAATATGTATATACATATACACATATATATATCTATATACATATATTACTATATATATATATATATAGTTATATATACATACATATATATCTAATTATAAATATATATATATATATATATACATATACATACATCTATCTATACATATATTTACATACCTATATATATATATACATATATAAGTACACATATACCTATATAATTATAACCATATATATATATATACATATAGATACATATTTACATATATACATATATATATATATTTTCATATCACTTACCATACGTTGTATCACGGGAATATCCACACCAGTTGCTGATATTCCCCGATACACGCGTACAGAAAGCGTCTTCGCACACATTTTTCACCCATCCATCCTTCACTCCACGTGGCACTTCGTCCTGTTGGTTGTGTCTTCCTAGACGATGACCGACTCGACACCGTGCTATACGCCATCTCCACCTCCACCCCCACCCTTATATACATATATAATATATACATATATGTATATATTATATTTACTTTATTTCTGTTTCTCTTTCCTGCCAGTAAAAAGATAAAAAAAATATACAAAAGAAAAAAGATAATCCTTGACTTGCAGGTACTCAGTCTTGCGAATAGCAAGACCAGTTTTAGGAACCCTAATTTGGCTCAAAGCCAAGAACCTGATTTTGAGGGTGTACCTCAAGGACAAAAATTATCAGAAAAAAATATTAAATAGAAAAACACCAAAAATATAATAAATGAATGAAAGAGATTCATTGTAGGGTAGGCGTAGAAACTTCTTCACCTTTAATCCCACTTCCCTGAGTTCGACCCTGGGCCTAAAAGTGACAAAGATAAAATCAAGTAGGCCGGGTAAAAAAAATTTTGTAAAGAGATGGTTAGGCTCAATTTAGGTTAACCACTTTACTCCTTTCAACGATTAAATCACCATATTAACACAACCTATCCGGGTCTACACCACACTCTTTCTGGCGCCGTTGCCGGGGAAGTGCGCATTCAAGTAAGTTTCTACTCCATTCCTTTAATTTTTCTCTTGTCACACCCTTCTCTTCATGGGTGTTTCTGTTTGTTGGTGTGCAGGTGAACCAGTTGCACGGAGAAGGCAGGCAAACGAAGTCGGAGATGTGGGCAGATCTAAGGTGGGAACTAGAGCATGAAGACACCGGCACCACACTGGAGCTTCTCACATGTTGCTGAACAAGTATGTCTTTCTTTCTTAGCAACTTAAGTCAACTTGTCACCTTAATAATATAAAAAAAAAGAAAAAAATAACTAAAAAACAAAAAAAAGAAACACTTCTTGGGATCTCTTGGGGCAAGTGGATTAAAAATCACTTGCTTGATTGTTTGTCATCACTCCCACCACCCCGGGATTTCCCGCCAAACTTCGCATAGCGAAGATCCTAAAATCTTGATTCTTGAATCTTTCGTCGTGTGAAGTATTATTTGAGGCAAAAATAAATAGATTGATTGCCATCCCTCTTTGCCTCATTTATCTGCAATTCGGGATCACCTTTTTGGTGGGGAGACTTGGAATTGAGTTGATTCCAACCCCACCACGACCTTTCACATACCTAAGATTCGATCCCGAATACTTCAACCCCAACAATTTGATTTTCTTTATCTTATGGTTGAGCCTTGTGTGTGGAAATCATTTTGGTGATTGGGAGCACTTGAATTGAAGTGCTTTGGCTCCCTTTCACACTAATCTAAAATTGATTTGTGCATCCACACATAAAAATCTCCATCTAGGGAAGCCCATTGCATTTTAGCATGCATTAACCAACTGACATTGAAGAAGGGTTTGTTGGGCTTAGAAGAAAATTTGTATTCTCTCAAAACCCAGAGATTGGTTGAATTGGTAATTTAGAGAAATCCTAAAATCCATACTACTTAAGGCTGAATTCTAAAAACCATTCACCAATTAAAACTTCAATTCGGGGAGATTTCCCCGTTGCATGCTTGGTTTACGCACTTTGTAAAATCAATCACTTGGGGCATTACCCGTAAATAACACCCTTCACATTCCAGAAGTACTTGATCCTAAGCCTCTAACTAAAATTGGTAGCAACTTGACCCTTATTAAGGATTGGAGGTCTAACTACCTGCGTGTAGTGCCTACGTGCTAGTGAGGGTTCCCGCGTGCTATCGGGTGTCTAAGATTGGGGCAAACGGCCTTTCAATCTAGCCCAGTGGTTCCGCGGTGCTCACGTTCGGTTCAGTAGGTCATGATAGTAGGTAACTTAGATCTTTAGGTCTAAGGGCACACTGTAAAGGTTAGGAATTTGATTGTATTGATTTGTCATCAAGTGTACCTTTGCGGCGTCATTTCTCTCATCTCCTGTTCCCTACTTATCTCCCCAATTCTTCCTACGGTAGTGCATGTTTAGGAGGAGGTCACAAAACCTTGAACTATGTGAATTGTCTGATAAATTTAGAAAAGAAGCTGAATCGTCTTCCTCCACAAACATGGCTGCACACCCAACCCCAAATCCCGAGGGAGGAAACCACCCTCAAAACCCACCAGGTGGTGGAGCTTGGATCCCATAACCCGCCTCCAAGCCCAAATGGAAATGTATAATGAACAAATTGAGGCCATTAGGGAAACATTGGAGGAAATGCAGAACCCTCCCGAATGGGAGGAGCCTAGGTCTCTTAGCTCCTATCAGAATCCTGCTGCTACAAAGACCATAGGACAAATTCGGGTCCCCATGGGCGGGGACGACTTTGAATTGAAACCTAACATAATTGGCCTGATAAATTTTCACTTCCATGGTCTTGCAAGTGAAGATCCTTTTCTCCACTTGGAAGACCTAACCTGATTGGCTGAAACAGTTAAACCAAGAAATATCGGGTTACCTATAGTCCTCATGAAAATGTTCCCGTTTTCATTGCGAGATAAAGCGTTGCAGTGGTTACGCACCCTTGGGAGAACATCCACTCTTGGGAAGAGATGCGAACAGCGTTTCTCAAGAAGTTCTTCCCAATCGGGCGAACCAATGCTCTTCGCCGTGCTATCACTTCATTTACGCAACAAAATGGTGAACAATTTCATGAGGCATGGCAGAGATATAATGACCTCCTCAGGAAGTGTCCGCACCACGGTCTGCCTAAGTGGCATATAGCCTAGATTTTCTACTATGGGCTAAATGAGACTTTGAAGCAGATTGCAGACACTTCCTGCGGAGGGAATTTCATGAATAAAGACGAGAATGGAGCATTCGAATTATTTGAAAATATGAGCAAAAACTCAATGAACAATGCTTCCATTGTCGCCTTTAATCGTACCAGCCTGCCCCGTAATGTCCACGTAGTTGACACGGGACCCTCCCATTCATCCACAGATCTCAGCCTTATCGCACAGAAATTGGATGAAGTCTCCGTCGTGCACAAGAAGCTGGACGAGCTTCTGGCCAACCCCGCCCGTTCTATGGAAAACACCCACACCTCACCACTTCGTCACACTTCCAATTCTTCCAACACCAGGCTTATCCCTAGAAACCTCGTAAGACCTTCCTTACCGAGTGTTGCGCCAAGCAATTCGGTAAGTCATGTGGATCTGGCCTCTACGAGCCAGTATTTTGACATAGAGGACCAAGCCTCCGTGTGCTCGGATGTGTATTTACATGCGAACACATCTTCTTGCATGGAAGACGCTTGTGCCCTAGGGAACAACCCGTTCTCTGCCACTTATAACCCAGGGTGGCGAAATCATCCGAACTTCGCATGGTCCAACAACCCACAGCGCCAAAACCCCGCGGGTGGACCAATGCGACCATCGACACCTGTCATCCCAAGGGCCCAATCTAATCCTATGGCAAATCTGCCATCGGGTCCTTACGTACTGCAAATAGAACATGCATCAAGTCCTCTTGATAAATTAATGCAAATGATGACGGAAATGTCAAAGCACCATGAAGAGAACATGACCTCTCTTCAGCACCAATTGGCGCAGCAGAATGCTGAGATCAGTCAACTACGCATGGCGACTCGATCTCAGGGCACTCTTACAGCCCAACCTGTTCCCAACCCGCGAAATTTCGTACCCCGTGGTCCTTAACCACAGGTACGACCTTCTCAAGGGCAGGATCATCAGATTCTACAAGCTCCAAGCATTCCACTAGGATTTCAGGCTAATCCCGTTGCAGCACCTCACTCTTATGTCCTTATTGCGAGCCCTCCTCCACCGTATGATCCCACTGGACCCGCATCATCCAATGCTATCACTACGAGGAGCAGTAAGCAGACCGTCGATCCACCTCGACCTGATCCTAGCCCATCTTCTTCATCGCCCTCTCATTTGGGATGAGCTCCGCATTCGCGAGAGGATGATACACCCAAATTGGTGCCAGAATCAGTCCCATTCGTTGAGGCTCTACTGAGGGAGCCAAAAGGCAAGAAGAAGGATACGCAGGCCTTTGATAACCTGCGTAATTTATTCAGGGATGCTGAAATTAAGGTACCCCTGCTAAAAGCTATCGACTACATACCTATTGTCGCCTGATTTTTCAAAGACTATTGATTAGCCCATAGTTGTGGGCTATTTAAGTATTTAAGTGCCTACACATTAGGTTAATTCTAACATTTATTTAGTATAAATTAGGATGTAAATAGATTAATTCATAGTTTTAATTTAATTACATAATCCATGCATTGCATTCATATTTTAAGTGCATTTAGAATTAGCTTAGAATGGCATTCATCTAATTAGATAACCAATTAGGTATATTGTTTTCATTAACATAAAAGTTGAGGATCTGTATATAAATGGCCCTAATATTTTAACATTATTCACTTTGTTCTTCTTCTTGCATGAACAGCTGGCTGCCACTCCAACGCCCAGCTGCCGCAGTGAAGAACCCATTCAAGGGAGAGCGGATGTGGTGGATCTTGTCGGGCGGCTGATTTCAAATTTGTGCAGGCCACTACAAAAGGAGGGAGGCAGCCGAGCTCGGTAGGCCTCCACCACCGACCCACCACTGTGCAGAGAGACCTTCTCTCTTCCACTCCATACTGCCGGCCTCTACTGTGGCGACGAGTCTCCGTCACTGTGGGCGTGTAGTGTGACAGGCCACACCGCCATCCAGAGCTCGTCCGCATCACCGTGAGCACCTTAGCGTGCATCTCCCTCGCCGTCGTCGCCGACCACCACCACCGAGCTACTGATTCAGCCACCCTTTCAGTAACTTAAGACGTCCGGGAAATTTCCCATACGTCTGAAGCTACCCGCTCACCTCCACCCACTCGCCTACGTACCCATCTGCAGTCCACCCGCACCTGCTCTCCACGCAGCGCCCTCCTCAACCCACCTCCAATATCCACGCCTTCCTCAGCCTGCTGCACCCTCCAAACGCACACGCTCCCTCGCCCGCAACATCCTCCAACAACGCCTGCAGACCAGCCCACGCCACCTTCCCCGTGCCCATCAGCCTGTAGCACACCCGCGCCCACCATCAGCCTTCGCCAACCACGCACACCCTCCTCAGCCCGCCGCGCTCTCCTCCAGCGCTTGCAGAACCGCACGCAGCTGCAGAATGCCAATCGCTCTTCCCGCGCGGCCGCCACCAGCAGCAGCCACACCCATGCCTGTAGCTTGCGCACCCGCTCCCGTGCCTGCAGCACCCTTCGCCCGCGCTTGCAGAACCTCCTACAGCACCCTCTTCCCCACGCCTGCAGTCCAGCGCTCACCACGCCTGCGCTCCCGTGCCCACGTCAGTCGCAGCAGCGCCCACGCCAGCAGCAGCAGCCACCCCCGCAGCAACAGCACGCGGCAGACTTCACGCCAACAGGCCACTCACGCTCACCGGCTGCAGCACCTCCGCCGGAGCTCGTCCGGCCACCTCCGGCCGCCGCGCGACTCGCCGCCACCACCGATTCGAAGCCCTTGGTCCAAGGGACCTCCTCCGAGCTTCCCACGCCCGGCCATCCGCTCCTCGTCGTGCAAGACAAAGGGGAAAGATTCCCCTATTTTGCTACAGTAAACCATCAATTAGAAATTACATTTTCTGCCATTGCCACTTTTTAATCATACTTTATTGATTCTGCATTGCGGAAAATATCCTCTAGTTTCTCATAATTGCCATTTCAGCATTTTTTCTTGCTTAAACCTTAATCTAAAGGCAATCTTGGCTTGATTCTTGTCCAAACTGACTACGAACAAACGTTTTTAACTAGTGCAAATTTTAATACGTCATTGCCTCCCTATGGGTACGACCCGCTCCTCTGCGAGTGGTTATTTCTTGTTAAATATTGATTAGTCGATTTTTCCACCACATTAAACTACAAACGACTTTAAAGCGAAAGATCGACGAGTCAAATGGCGCCGTTGCCGGGGAGGCAACAGACGCAATAATTTTGCCTAATTTTATTTTGATTATTTGTCAATTTCATAGAGATTTGACCATTTATTATTTTCTTTTCTATGCGAGAAAAATTATGCGAGAATCAGCTAGTGTGAGAGGCGACCCTTGATGTCGCCAGACGAGAAGTGGACGAGCAATTTTGAAAGGAGGAGAAGGACGAGGACGCGACAGACACCATTGTATTTAGTCGCTAGTTTAATTAGAATAGAATTAAGACTGTAGACTTAATTTTTCATTGCAGATAGTTTGAAACCCTTGTTCTGGGGCATATTTTGAGGGGTCTGTTCCTTGATTTTGTTTTGGGCCCGTGTCTGGGTAATTTTTGGGAGTCTGTTCCCTTTTCTTTAGATTTAGGTTTTTTTTTTATTATTACTTTTATTTGCTTGAGCATAAGTAGTTCTAAAATTAAAAAAAAAAATGAGCTGCCTGCTAGAAGCTGCCTGCCCTAGGACGAACCATTTAGATCTGTATGAGCAGCCTCTAGATTTACTTCTCTGCATTGCGTGCATTATTGCATCGTAGATCACTGGAGGCAAGGTACGTATTCTCTTACTTTGCATCCTATTCTTGATCACGCATTGCATTTGGGATTTAATTCAAAGACCACAAAGTCTGTATTGAATAAATCTAACAAGTGGTCACATTTTTTTTAGAAAAAGGACTAATTAAAGGAGGGACATTTTAAAAACCAAGGATTTGATTTTCAAACTTGGCGTGCAATTCAAAGTTCAAAATCTTTTACGGTGTATGCACACTTATTTCACTTGCACCACGGCACGCTTCTAGACACTCCTTAGGTTTGGAAATACTAGGACAAGGGCCCTCCTATCGTTGGATTCTGAAGTGTTCGGAACTTGAGATCAAAGGTTTTGTAAATCCAAAGAGGGGGATACCCTGTCACGGATTTTTGGGGGTAGTTGAGAAGCACCGCGAAAGCACAGCTTCAAAGGAAGGCTTAGGCCTACTTGCATCCCTCGATCTTCCGTCTTTGGATTTACTTGACCATTTGAGATTTAGGGAAGAACACCTAAGCTCCAACTAGGTCTTCTTAGGCGAGTCGTAGGTCGAAAATAGGCGCGTAAATTGATTGAACAAATTGTATTGTCACCTGCAATCTAACTTAAATTCAAAAGCCTAAATTGGGAAAGACCTAAAAGGTCCTTTTTGAATTGTGTTTTGCTTGGGGAATTCTGATTGAAGTGTGAGTTAGAATGGACCACATTGCTTTTCATCCTTTCACATCTTGCCCACACCCTCACCCCCACTCTGCATCCTTCGATCCCAGACGCCGAGATGGTCCATTCCTTGATGGACATAATGACAATCATTGGGATCCATTTTACTCCTATTATAGGAGTATTGGTCTAGTTAAGCCCCAAATCAGTGAGCAGAGCCTAGGAGCGGGATTTGCTTTGCTCAATATCCCACATACCAAAGAAATACCCAACCCACCCTCCCTGAAAAAGTATTATGGTTGGACAAACACTCCTGGGTACTATAAGCCTGAGCCTGACTTCTCTCATGATAGAAATGACCTCTCCTCTTTGAAGATGGAAATACAGAAAATACAAAACGAAATGAGTGAATTGTTAAGAGAATCTTTTAGAGCAGGCCAACAAGAAAGAGATGAAATTAGCCACCCAATCTACCCCATTGAGGATGACGTACACCCCTCTACAATAGATGCATCTCCCGTGGGAGAGCTACACTTTAAGTTGGAAGGAAATTCTAGGGAGAATAGCTACTTTTCGAGGATCAATTTTGAAACCTCCCCATTAGATGACACTTCCTTGAGAGATCTACACTTTAGGTGGGAGGAAAATACACATGAAAGTAGCTATGCATTGGATGAAGAAAGGTGGCAACCCGAGGAAGATGATGATAAGGTTGAGTATCCACCTGAATTATATTGGAGTCAAAAGAAGGGAATGATGGTACCATTGGAAGACCTCGACCCAGATGATAGTATTTTCGTGACATTTGATAAACTGGGTCAAAGTTAAGTTGTTAATCCTGCCCTCCCTTCTGATCACGATATGGAACTAAAACCCACCCTTAGGGAACCTAACCCTAAAGAAAATGACCTATCTGATGTAACCAGTGTAAACCATTAGACCTTGGGTACATGATGAATTGTGTGATGAGGAGGAAGACGAATTATATGAGGAACCTACATTCAAGATTTGGAGTGACACTAAGGGTGATTGTCTTATTTGAAGAGTTAGCCCCTGAGGATGTCACAAATTTGACCAAATTAGGTTTCCTTAGCACACCCATTGATGATATTTCTCCTCATGAAAAAATGATGGAAAATTTGGAAGCAATTTCTAAGATTTATGTGGATTCACATATAGACTCCGAGGAAGATTTGAGTAAAGAACAAAAATCCAGGGATGACATTGATAGGATAATCCCTAGATCTGTTGCTTCCAACCTGCCTTCATTCACTTCGAAGTCACCCTCTGATTCGCTTATATCTGAAAGCGAAATTGTGACTCCTGATGAAGAGCAGGAAGATACATGTGATGGTGCAAGGAATGCTAGGGATGAAATTGAGGATTTAGAAAGAGTGTTTGGGATGGACACTGAGCTGATTAAACCCAACCTAGATCTTATGGCCATCCCACAACCTCGTAACTTGGACACCCTAGACGATCCTTGCCTTAGAGAATTGCTCACTTTTGTTTTGACTAAGGGGCTTAACAGACCAATATTTCCTGTAATGGAGTATCGGGTATGGATTGATGATTTCTTTAGTCAGTCCATTACCCTGGGGGTTTATCTCTATACCATTCCTTCCCCATACCTTTTGGAGGATCCATCTTATCCTCCCCCTACCCCTTTGGAGGTTGTTTTACCTGTTTATCTTTTAGAACCTCTCCTAGTGACCTGGGAAGATTTCATTCCCATTTTAGTTGGGTGAGCATTTGCTATCGGGATTCATCATCAGCTCGCCAACATCCTAGGTTACCTATTTTTTAGGCCAACATTGCTTTGCTCATTTTTAGGGCCTATTTCTGCAATTCTTGAACCTGATTTGCAGGTTCTTTGGCTATTCAGCCCAGCTCTAACCCAGGTAATATCCTTCTATGCAATGAGGACATTGCAAATTTTAGGCATGGGGGGGTGCACTTGGGGATATACATAGCATAATTGCATACATTTTTACATATAAAAAAAAAAGAAAAAGAGAAAAAAAAAGGTTTTGAGCTTAACTGGCTAGATCTTGCAGTCTTAAGCAAATCAGAACTCTAGGGTAGACTAAGTTAATTCTAGGGTCAAACTTTAGAAGCTAAATGAGCTACTAGCTTTAGACCTTTAGGGTCCTTTGTGGACTTAAAAACTTAAGTAGGAGTTAAGTTGCGGACCATTCCTCAAGAGGTTGAGGAAGGGAACTAGGGTTTGAGTTAAAGGGTGGGGTAGTACCTGGAGTCTTATTCTACCTTTTGGTTTACGGGTCCTTGTAACCCAAGCATCCAAATTTCACACACTTGGTCTGGTAATCAACTTAATTTCTGTCTTTCTGAAGAGAGATTTGGTTCTCTTAGTTTTGACTTAAGAGAGGCTTGAAAACACATTTTGATTGGAAGAGTTCCCACCGCAGGAGAGGTGGAGTATATACTCACCTTGAGGATGCGATGATAACATATTACCTCCTCGGCGCTTGTCTCTTAGGATATCCATCCTACTGGGGGCATGTAAGCGCATTGCGCGGTTCAGGTACCATGGGCGGCCCTATCTCGAAGTGCCGATTGCCATAGGCCTGAATTCGCTTAAGAAATCCATGGGCGATACTATCTCGAAGTGTCGATTGCCAGGAGTTCTTGGGGTCATTATGGGCGGTGTTATCTCGAAGCATCGAAAGCTAGGCACCCTTCGAGGTATGGTAATGGGGATAATGAATCCGACACAGACCGTGTTGATAGCTGATCTGAGGTTAGGCTTAGAAGAATAAAAAAAAAAATCCTTTAACTCAAATAACTCAGACCAATACACAAGCACGGATGCTTTAATCTCAGGGATCAATAAAATTTTGGGTAGAGTCAGAAATCAGGGAAGCTTGTGCCTGCAACTCGTCTTTAGCCTACCTAGTCTGTAACTTAGCAACTACCTAGGAACCTTGGGTCTAGAGCCTGAACTTAATATGCTTCTGAAGGAAGACTAAGTGAGTTGACTAGTCTACTTGGAGTACTAGATTTCGTTTAATTTTGCTAGGGACTAGCAAAAACTAGGCATGGGGGTATTTGATTAGCCCATAGTTGTGGGCTATTTAAGTATTTAAGTGCCTACACATTAGGTTAATTCTAACATTTATTTAGTATAAATTAGGATGTAAATAGATTAATTCATAGTTTTAATTTAATTACATAATCCATGCATTGCATTCATATTTTAAGTGCATTTAGAATTAGCTTAGAATGGCATTCGTCTAATTAGATAACCAATTAGGTATATTGTTTTCATTAACATAAAAGTTGAGGGTCTGTATATAAATGGCCCTAATTTTTTACATTATTCTCTTTGTTCTTCTTCTTGCAGGAACGGCTGGCTGCCGCTCCAACGCCCAGCTGCCGCAGTGAAGAACCCATTCAAGGGGGAGCGGATGTGGTGGATCTTGTCGGGCGGTTGATTTCAAATTTATGCAGGCCACTACAAAAGGAGGGAGGCAGCCGAGCTCGGTAGGCCTCCACCACCGACCCACCACTGTGCAGAGAGACCTTCTCTCTTCCACTCCATACTGCTGGCCTCTACTGTGGCGGCGAGTCTCCATCACCGTGGGCATGTGGTGTGACAGGCCACATCGCCATCCGGAGCTCGTCCGCATCACCGTGAGCACCTTAGCATGCATCTCCCTCACCGTCGTCGCCGACCACCACCACCGAGCTACTGATTCAGCCACCCTTTCAGTAACTTAAGACGTCCGGGAAATTTCACGGACGTCTGAAGCTACCCGCTCACCTCCACCCACTCGCCTGCGTACCCATCTGCAGTCCACCCGCACCTGCTCTCCACGCAGCGCCCTCCTCAGCCCACCTCCAACAGCCACGCCTTCCTCAGCCTGCTGCACCCTCCAAACGCACACGCTCCCTCGCCCGTAGCATCCTCCAACAATGCCTGCAGGCCAGCCCACACCACCTTCCCCGCGCCCATCAGCCTGCAGCACACCCGCGCCCACCATCAGCCTTCGCCAACCACGCACGCCCTACTCAGCCCGCTGCGCTCTCCTCCAGCGCTTGCAGAACCGCACGCAGCTGCAGAATGCCAACTGCTCTTCCCGTGCGGCCGCCACCAGCAGCAGCCACGCCCGCGCCTGCAGCTTGCGCCCCGCTCCCGCACCAGCAGCACCCTTCACCCGCGCTTGTAGAACCGCCTGCAACGCCCTCTTCCCCGCGTCTGCAGTCTAGTGCTCACCACGCCTGCGCTCCCGTGCCCACGCCAGCCGCAGCAACGCCCACGCCAGCAGCAGCAGCCACCCCCGCAGCAGCAGCGCGCGGCAGACTTCACGCCAACAGGCCGTGCATGCTCACCGGCTGCAGCACCTCTGTCGGAGCTCGTCCGGCCACCTCCGGCCGCCGCGCGACTCGCCGCCACCACCGATTCGAAGCCCTTGGTCCAAGGGACCTCCTCCGAGCGTCCCGCGCCTGGCCATCCGCTCCTCGTCGCACAAGACAAAGGGGAAAAATTCCCCTGTTTTGCTACAGTAAACCGTCAATTAGAAATTACATTTTCTGCCATTGCCACTTTTTAATCATATTTTATTGATTCTGCATTGCGGAAAATATCCTCTAGTTTCTCATAATTGCCATTTCAGCATTGTTTCTTGCTTAAACCTTAATTTAAAGGCAATCTTGGCTTGATTCTTGTCCAAACTAACTACGAACAAACGTTTTTAACTAGTGCGAATTTTAATACGTCATTGCCTCCCTGTGGTACGACCCGCTCCTCTGCGAGTGGTTATTTCTTGTTAAATATTGATTAGTCGATTTTTCCACCACATTAAACTACAAACGACTTTAAAGCGAAAGATCGACGAGTCAACTACACAACACCCAGGTGACAGTAAAAGAAAACTAAGAATCCGGTGGTTCTCTCGCCTCATGCGAGTTGTGCTATACTGTCAAATCTACCACCGAAGCAGAAAGATCCGGGCACACTGCATTTTTGCCTTAGCATCCAAGGCTGCAATTTTAACCGTGCCCTGCTTGATCTAGGATCTTCCATCAATCTTATACCAACCATCATGCTCGAAAAATTTTCCTTGGGAAATCTGAAACCCACCCTGTCACGTTACAGTTGGCAGATCGTTCTATCAAAATTCCAAAGGGTGCGGTGGAAGACGTGGTGGTTAGGGTCAATAGTCTCTATTTTCTTGTTGACTTTCTTATTTTAGATATGGAAATTCCTAGCTCACTTTCTGGTTGTCTGATCATCCCTGGTCGACCTTTCTTGGCCACAGCCCACGCCCATATCGACTGCGAGTCAGGTTGTGTTGAGATTGGCATTGGATCTGAAAAGCTCAAGCTTAACATCTTCAAGGTAGCCAAGAACCTTGATTGTGATTGCATCGAGGATGACACGTCTGACGAGGACATGGCCGTCAACGCGTGTATCGGATTAATTGGGACCTATTCTGACTGCTGCAGATTACCTGTAAACACTGACGATTGCCTGACCGACACATATTGTGATGTTCCCCCATCCCTCCCTTGTCCCGTACCTTCTCCTAGCCAGACTTCTGACGAGGTTTTCTCCACTTCCCATACCTCGTGGTCTGAGTCATATCCGGGCTACTCATCACTAGTCCACACTCTTGAAGACCAGATTGCCCTTTCTTTCCCGCTAAATCAGGCGGAGTTGCAAATCCACACTGGGACCTTCAGCCCATATACTGCTCATTGGGGCTATTCCTTTTTGGATCCATCTATCTAATAAGCCCCTCTTCTTGGCCAATCTGAGGGCCAACTTCTTCCTCCTGACTTGTTTTCTGATCTGCCTGGGACACTCTCGTCCCAAGAAATGCCAGACCTTTCACCATCCACTCCCGAGCTGAAAGAGCTGCCTAGTACACTTAAATATGTTTTCCTAGGACCAAATGAAATGCTCCCCGTAATCATTAGTTCAAAATTGACCAGGGAGCAAGAGTGCAAACTAACTGAGGTCCTTATGGAACATACGGCAGCCATTGAATGGTCTTTATCAGACTTATCTGGCATTAGCCCCTCCTACTGCACTCACCGTATATATACGGAGGAGGAGGCTCGACCTTCCTGTGAGATGCAGCGACGTCTCAACCCTAACATGCGGGAGGTCGTTAAGAAAGAAATTATTAAGTGGCTGGATGCAGGTATAATCTACCCGATCAGCGATAGCCCCTGGGTGAGTCCAATTCACGTCGTGCCCAAAAAGGTGGGACTCACCATCCGTGTCAATGACAGGGGCGAATCCATCCCTACACGCACTCCTACATCTTGGAGAGTATGTGTAGATTATAGGAAACTCAATGCTGCAACTAAGAAAGATCACTTTCCGCTACCTTTCATTGACCAAATCCTAGAGCGGTTAGCGGGAAATAAAATTTTCTGTTTCCTGGATGGATTCTCAGGATATAACCAGGTGGCAATTAACCCCCGAGACCAAGAGAAAACCACTTTTACCTGCCCCTTCGGCACCTTTGCATTTAGAAGGATGACGTTCAGACTTTGTAACGCGCCAGTAACTTTCCAGAGATGTATGCTGGCGATATTTCATGACATGGTAGGTGACTTTCTCGAGGTCTTCATGGATGACTTTTCGGTCTTTGGACCATCTTTCGATGAATGTCTTGCCAACCTGACTCGTCTCCTTAGGAGATGTATTGATGTAAACCTCGTGCTTTCCTGGGAAAAAAGTCATTTTATGGTACACGAGGAAATTGTTCTCGGGCATATCATCTCCGATAGGGGTATCGAGGTTGACAAAGCTAAGCTTGATGTAATTGCTGATTTACTTGTGCCTGGCTCTGTCAAACAAATCCGCTCCTTCCTGGGACACGTCGGTTTCTATAGGAAATTCATCAAAGATTTCTCCAAGATTTCTCGACCGTTAACTCATCTCCTATCAACCGACGTACCTTTCGATATGGGCCCCGACTGCATACGAGCATTCACGTAGCTACGTAATGCTGTCACCAAGGCCCCTGTTCTCCAGCCACCTGATTGGTCCCTCGACTTTGAACTCATGTGTGACGCTTCCGACCTTGCAATCGGAGCCATCTTGAAACAAAGACGCGATAGACACCCCTTCGTGGTGTACTACGCCTGTAAGACGTTGGACGAGGCCCAGCGTAATTATACTACCACTGAGAAAGAACTACTGGAAGTCATCTTTGGGCTGGATAAATTCCGCTCTTACCTTCTGGGCTCACATGTTATTGTTTTCACTGATCACGCAGCCATTCGCCATCTCATGCACAAGAAGGATGCCAAGCCCAGACTGATTCGTTGGATCCTTCTGCTCCAAGAATTTGACATTGAGATCCGCGATAAGGCTAGAGCCCAGAATGTTGTGGCTGATCATCTTTCCAAACTAGACCTTGACCATATTGGACTTACTCTGCCGATTAATGAAATTTTTCCTGATGAGCACCTATTGGCAATTAATGTGGCAAGTGGACCGTGATATGCCGACATTGCCAATTACCTTGCTTCTGGATCCCTTCCACATGGCTGGCCTAAAAACTAGCGCGAGCGTCTCATGGTGGAAGCAAAGTATTATTTCTGGGATAATCCACTACTTTTTCGCATAGGTGCTGATCAAATCATCCGTCGCTGTATTCCTAACAGCGAATTCCCCAGTGTGCTATCCTTCTGCAACGATCAGGCCTGCGGAGGCCATTTCTCTGGGAGGAAAACTACAACCAAGGTGTTGCAGTGCGGTTTCTTTTGGCCCTCCCTTCACCAAGATGCACACAATTATGCCAAACATTGCACTAGGTGCCAGTCGTTAGGGTCAATGTCACGACGTGACATGATGCCCTTGCAACCCATCCTAGCAGTGGAAATCTTTGACATTTGGGGAATTGATTTCATGGGTCCCTTTCCTCCTTCCAACGGCTTCGAATTTATCCTCGTGGCTGTTGATTATGTTTCGAAATGGATAGACGCTATTCCCACACGACGTGCTAACCATGTTATATCCACTCGTTTTGTCAAAGACCACATTTTTGCACACTTTGGGATCCCTCGAGCCATTATCTCGGATGGAGGAAGCCACTTTACCCATGCATCTTTTTGGGCACTTCTAAGGAAATACGGAGTCCACCATCGTATCACATCCCCGTATCATCCTTAGACAAATGGCCAGGCAGAGGTGTTGAACCGGTAAATCAAGCAAATTCTCCTAAAAATGGTTCGGCCTGACCGTAAGGATTGGTCCGACAAGCAGATTGACGCACTTTGGGCATATCGGACTACCTTCAAGGCTCCCCTTGGTATGTCTCCTTATAGAATCGTTTATGGAAAGCCTTGTCATTTGCCCGTGGAGTTGGAACACCGCGCTTATTGGGCAGTTCACCAATGTAACCTCGACCCAGACTTGTGTGGTCGAGAAAGGAAACTCCAACTCCAGGAGCTGGAAGAGCTCCATCGTGAAGCCTATGATTCTGCCTTAACTTTCAAACAACGCACTAAGGCTTTTCATGACATCCGTATTCGGCGGAAGGAATTTGAGCCATCTCAGCAAGTTTGGCTCTACAATGCCCAGCTTAAATTCTTTCCTGGGAAATTGAAGTCCAAATGGACTGGTCCTTTCCTGGTCTCGAGACCATTTCCCAACGGGGCCGTTTAGATTGAAGATCCCAAATCTGGGCATAAATTTACGGTGAATGGGCAGCGTTTGAAACCCTATCTTACTCATGAACCTGCCCCCGTTGGAGAAACTGTTGCCCTACTGGAGGGTAACTAATGTTGTGCCTCATTCTGAGTCCAGCTGGGGACGTTAAATTCAGCGCTCGTTGAGAGGCACCCCAACAACGCTCCACCACTGTCACGCTCACTTCACTTTTCACCTCACCACCCACCATCCACCCACCCTACCACCCTGCTGTATACCCTGCATCTCAGCTCTCGTTACCCGATCTTTCGTCCTTCCTCTACCCTACCCTGCATGCATATGAGGGCATAGCATCGTTTGGAATGGGGGGGTGGATAGGCATCCTTAGGATCTCGGTATTTTAGGGTATCATGCAGTTTCCATCTATCTATAAATATGTATAAAAAAATGTGTTTAGTAATGATCTGAAGGCTGAAACAAAAATACAATAAGTGTTTATGGATATTCAACCACTGTTTCAAAGACTTTCCAGGCCACAGAAGCTTGATTCGCTCAGGCTCGGCTTAATTCACTTGAGCATTGACAAGATAGATCGGAATCTCTCCTAACTAAGGATGTATTCTTGTACTTGAGACACCAGTACAGGATCCGTTGGTTTGCTTCTACTCGAGAGCCTAAGTAATCTTGGTTCACACTACACATATCAAGAAAGACCAGGTGAACATAAGATCCAACCCTAGTGTTCATTACGGAAGGTGGAGTCCTTACCTGTGCGTGCAGGTAGACTTTTTATCCCAGGCTTTAGTCTTGTGTTTGGGAGAGACTCTTTCCACCAAAAACGAACTCTCCCACCAAAAAGAAAAGTGTAGTCCTCCAAATAATGTTGTAAGAGATATACTGACATGTGTTTCAAAAAAAAAAAAAAGATGCAAATAAGTCAGTATATCTCACAAATATCTGTAAAGTCTTCCCCCTACAAAAATTCTTCAAGGCAAGTTACAAATATCCTATTTTCTTTGAGCCACAAATGTCAGAAAATGGGAGTTGAGTTTTCCGTCATCTTTTTAAGGGTCAATCCGAAGACATGAGCTGAAACTGGGACCAACCTGCACTTAAAAGTTCGTGAAACCCTGGGCTTGAGTCTTAATGTTCATCTGGTCAGTCTTGATCCTTCACTATGCACAAGCCATAACCTCTTGAGCTCTCGAGTACGGTAAAATCCTCCTGGGTCCTGGTAATCGTTCTTAAGGTTTAAATATCAAGAGTCCTGGTTAGTTGAGAGATGGTCTATGTCATGTAAGACTTAATGTACTGGTAGTCTTCTCTGCAATTGGTTCTCACAATATCCAACAATAAACACACCTATGTCGCCTCAGAAGAAAATCTTCAGCTTAAGATCATTTCTAAATACAATACGAAAATGTTTTGCTAGGGACTAGCAAAAGATAGGCATGGGAGTATGATTGCACAGCAAAAATACACCAATAATTGTACCATCTTGTGCTATTTCCTAGCATTGCTAGTGCATATTAGGTAACCATAGTCGTATTTGTAAAAATGAACGCATGCATGCATTTATTTGAGAGGGGAGGAGAGTGAATAAAATGGCCTTGAAATTAACGTATTCCTCAAGTGTTGCCTTGCAAATTCACCATATTTATTTTTATTTTTATTTGACTTTCTTCTCCGCGGTAGCATGGCTGGAGCTTCTTCGTGCCATGCTCTGCACAGCAAGCACTCCCTGCCAACCATGCAGAGCCATGCACAGCTAAGGCATGGCTATGCATGCCTCTTTCCTCTTTAAAAAAGAGCCCAGCCTTCTTCCTTGCGGCTGAGCCTGGTCCACCCAACACACAGTAGCTCTCTTCTCCAGGCCGTCTCCTCCCCTCTCCCCTCCGTACGTAGCCTCTCTTCTCCTTGAAGAGCCACGCTGCGGGCAGGAGCAACTCACAGTGGTACACAACCACCACTGTGAGTCCCACCACCATCCAGCTCATCAAAGAGCCAGTGGGCGTGGTGGTTCACCGCTCTGATTTCATCCTTCCAAGCATCTCCGCCATTGCCGCAGAGTCAAGGTCTGAAGCTCTGCGTAGCAGCAGCAAGGCGTCAGCAACAGCAGCAGTAGCCCACGTGCACGCAGGCACCGACCACACCCTCCTTCCACGTGCGCAGGCACCTTCCAGTGCACCCGCGCACGCTGCATCGACCGCAACCGGCTATTGAGAGCGCGCGGCACTGTAGCTACTGTTCACGCTAGAGAGTGCGACATTGTAGCTACAGTGCAGTGACCGAAAAGCTTCTCACTTATCTGGTCACCAAGCGCTCTCTCTCCAGCCCGCGACCGCCTCCAGCCCGTTCCTGCTCCACGCGCGCACCCGCTTCTCACCTCACCTGTCTGTGCCTGCTTCTTCGCCCACTTCAGCGCCTGCCTCTTCGCATAGCGTGGTGTGCTGCGGTTCCTCCCATGCCCGCTCTTTCCTGCGTGCACGCGCCTACGCGTGCGCGTGGCCATCAGACGACGCCTGGAGGCTCCGGATGACTTAACTCACCTGTGCCTCTTCCTTCAACAGACGATCTCTCTCTCTCTCTCTCACAGCACTCTCTTACTCCCGCAGACACTTACACTCACACACACACTCTCACTTGTACACCCCTATATACACACTTATATATATATACCTATATAATATATATATATATATATATATATATATATAGATACATACGTATATATATATACTTATATATATATATATACACACACATATATATTTACATATATACACATATTTATATACATATATATATATATACACATATATCTATACATATATTAGTACTTATATAACTAAGTATAAGTATATATACATATACATATATATATATATACATATATATGCACACATATTTATAGATACATATATACATATATCTATAACTATAAAGACATATATATATATATATATCTATCTGCATATATCTATATACATTGATACTTATATTAATATATATATATACATATACACATATATATATATATACACATATATATATATATATATATCTATATATAGTTATATATACATACATATATATCTTATTATAAATATATATATATACATATACATACATCTATCTATACATATATTTACATACCTATATATATATACATATATATATATATAAATATATAAGTACACATATACCTATATAATTATAACCATATATATATATATATACATATAGATATATATTTACATATATACATATATATATATATTTTTTCATATCACTTACCATACGTTGTATCGCGGGAATATCTGCACCAGTTGCTGATATTCCCCGATACATGCGTACAGAAAGCGTCTTCGCACACATTTTTCACCCATCCATCCTACACTCCACGCGGCACTTCGTCCTATTGGTTGCGTCTTCCTAGACGACGACCGACTCGACACCGTGCTACACGCCATCTCCACATCCACCCCCACCCCTATGTACATATATAATATATACATATATATATATTATATTTACTTTATTTCTGTTTTTCTTGCCTACCAGTAAAAAGATAAAAAAATATACAAAAGAAAAAAGATAATCCTTGACTTGCAGGTACTCAGTCTTGCGAATAGCAAGACCAGTTTTGGGGACCCTAATTTGGCTCAAAGCCAAGAACCTGATTTTGAGGGTCTACCTCAAGGGCAAAAATTATTAGAAAAAAATATTAAATAGAAAAACACCAAAAATATAATAAATGAACGGAAGAGATTCGTTGTAGGGCAGGCGTAGAAACTTCTTCACCTTTAATCCCACTTCCCTGAGTTTGACCCTGGGCTTAAAAGTGACCAAGATAAAATCAAGTAGGCCAGGTAAAAAAAATTTTGTAAAGAGATGGTTAGGCTTCATTTAGGTTAACCACTATACTCATTTCAATGATTAAATCACCATATTAGCACAACCTATCCGGGTCTACGCCAGCCCCAACCATGGGTCTGGTAGGGCCAAGTTGCTCCTCCATTATGGCCAGAAGACACCCCACCCTTGGTCCCCATCTTGGCCAGGCAGTCCTTCCTAAGGTGGCCCTACTGGCCACACTTGTAGCAAGATTGCTACTCTAGTCTGATGATAACATCATCATGATCCATAACTAGCTTTAATTAATAAGAATCAAGTGACAAATGCTCCTACAAAATAACCTGAGAGTCGTACTTCCCTGCACATCCATTCTGAGAGGAATACACTAAAACAAGGTTAATTTCGTAGTTTTAACATCATATCATGAATGCAAAATAACCACAAGGTTTCCCAGGGGTTAATATAAGGTCTAATGAGCATTATAGTGTAATAAGAGGGTCCACACAAACAGAAATAGGGTTTCACGCATTTCGAGAACTAATACAGCTCCCAAAACCCTAATTTCAGACCCACTTGAATTATTGAAGTTTTGGTCAAGATAAAATTAATCTAAACTATCTAAAATTCATATAAAAATATTCCATGAGGTTTGGTATCCTTGATTTGACCTTTGGAACCTATTTTGACCTTAAATAGAGTTATAGACACAATTCTACCCTAATTTAGGTTTTTACATAAATTTCCCAGTCAAACTTGGTCAAAACTCAAATCCAACTTTACCACTAGATTCCTTGGGTCTAAATTAGGTTTGTACCAAAATTTGGGCCCAATCAGAGTTCATCTTGACCTAGTTTGCATTCTAGTCCTTTAAAAACTCTCTTCCTCACATCCAGGCCATTAGCTTTCGAATTATTTACAAATCACCCCCCAGCTTTTGTCATCTTCTTCACAAAAGGATCCTTTCCGCCATGGCAGGTGTGAACCCAAAAGAGCCGATCTTCAATCAAGGAAATCTCTATGATTTCTCGACTAATCCCTTCAAAAATTGGAAGGGATGATCTTGAGGAAGTCCCCAATTGCATGAATCACATATTAGACTCAGATTTGTACTAAAAAGCTTGTACAAACCCTTAGGATTCCTGGGATCTTCTTCCCTACTTTTTTGAGCTCTTCAAGCTTGTTTCCAAGCTTGAGAGCCTACTCGAGTTCTATAAAAGCTCCTGAAGCTTTTAACCGTGCTCCTTAGCAAGGTTTAGGCCTCAAAATCCTCTTCAACTCATTCCTCGACCATCTCCAATCAAGCTCCAGCAACACCTCCTCAATCTCTTCCTATGACCGGCCAACAGCCAAATTAGCTAGTTCTCCTTCATCCCCAACTTCGTCTACTCCTCGACAGCCAACTCAGGAGCTGCCTCCCCTTGTCCTCGTCACCTTCCTCACCCTCAAAACCTTTCACCTTCCCAAGCGCCGACAATCACACCGGCATGCGCACTTCCCCCTTTCATCCTTTATTTAGGTCTACCTTCTCCCTCTTCTTCTACGAAATCTCCCTATCCCTTCCTTCCCCTATTTCAACCACCAACTCACCCCTTCCCTTACCATCTTCTTCCGCTCCAGTCAAGCTCCGACAAGGCCTCCACACCACCACAGACCACCAAACAACCCGCTTCCAACTCCATAAGCTCTGCTTCACCTTTTTGCACAAAAATCCTCACTCAATTCCACCGTACACCCATTGAATCACCCCACCGAACTCACCCACCTCCAAACACCTTTTATGAGTTCGCTCGACCATGATACGCACCCAAATGCCACACAACCACCACCATCGCCTTCGTCGTCGTTGTTGTTGCTAGAGCACCACAATCGTTTATTTTGATGATAAAAAAACACATGTTATTTAAAATTTGCATTTGAAGTCTTAGATTTCAAGTTATTTGCAAATTGAGACATGTTTAAATGGAGTTTTAGCTCACATCCATGGTGGATTGGAAGAGCTTGACAGACGAGGAGCTTCGCGAGGAGTTAAAGCTTAAAGAAGGAAGGAAATGAAGAATAGGATAGATTTCTATCATTGTATTTTATATTTTATTTCTGCTCTTTATTTCTTAGATTTTATGTTAAAGAGCCTCAAAGAACCCTTAAAGTAGTCCTAGGAACACTTGAACAACCTTAGGATACTTACGTTTTCTGTAGAGAACTTAGAAAAATAAAATAGGGTTCTGACTGCCTAATTAGATGTCTAATCTGCAAATCAGACATCTGCTAGTGACTTGTAAGACATCTGACTGTTGAATCAGACGTCCAATAATTTAGGCCGGACTTAGTAGGTTCTGTCTGATGAAATCAGATGACTAGATGTTAGTCTAGACGTCTTAGAAGACATTTGATGGTTGTGCCAGAGTTCCAATTAGTGGAATGTTGGCTAACATAGTAAATGTTGAGAAAATAACCGTTAGGCTCATATCAGATGTCCGTAGAGGACCCCAGATGTCTGATATGTGATCATTGAGCCTCAGTTGACCTAAAATCACCTTTGTCAGATTTTCTAGCCGTTAACATATCTTGGGAATCTATTCCCGTGGTACAATATGTTTCCAGATGTCCAGACCTAGTGACAAACATCCTATACGTCGTCTGATGACCTTACACTAGAACCTTATATAGGTCTGAACCAAGTCAGGAAGGAAACCCGCATAGAATCAGATGTATGACTTAGTTCCCAGACGTCTTAAACTAGTTTTCCAAACATCTGATACCTGGAACAGACATCTGATGACCCTATCAAAATCATAATTGATTATGATTACAGCCAATTTTGCCTTGGGTTCAACCCAACAGCTATGAAAGCCTTCTAAGGCCTTCCAAAGCCTTCCTAGGCCCTCTATAAGTATAGGAGGACCCTTGCCTTGCAAAAACACACCCAGGCAACACATTTCCACATCTATTTGTGTCCAAAATGCTTTAGAAGAAGATCTTGCTCTCCATTTCATCGTTCCATATGTTGAGAGCTTTCTTCTCACTGCACTCCCGCTCTCCCTTCGCATTTATGAGAGTAACAAAGTGCTGAAGCTGGTTCACACATCCACATCTTTCGTCAACGTGCTTCCAACAAAGTGAAGTATCTTTCCCTATAGTAGCTAGGTTAATCTTTGTTGGCTCTATAGTTTGTTTTGAAATTTTTCTTTGTAATTGTGTTGGGTGTTCACATTACGAATTCCCGTCTCCTTCGTGAGACAAAATCCTCCTTGTGAAGAGGAGGGGTTGAGGAACACTACCCTCATACTCGTAGCATGGTTATAATTGAGGTTGTACTACCCTCGTTAAAGTAGTACGTTAATGGATTTGATCAATTTTGTCGATCGAAAAATCCTAACTCGAGAGGGTTAGGTGGTGGTTTTTGTCCGGTTTGGGTTTCCACCTAAATTACTTGTGTCTTGTATGATTGCCTCATTTGTGAGATTGTTATTTTTTTTATTCTGCATTTTATACGTCACACATATCTCACCCCCTCCAGTAGAGAATTACAATTGGTATCAGAGCAAGTTCTTGCCATTTCGACGTAACAACCTAGCAAGAAGATCATGGAGGGGAGCAATTCCGCGATCAGGATTTCCGAGGGGCAGTCTATGACCCATCCGCCTTTCTTCGATGGGAGCAACTACCCCTACTGGAAGCTGCGAATGAAGACTTGGCTACAAGCCAACAACTTCACCATCTGGGCTAGATGCGAGACGCCGTTCAACATCTTGGAGAGACCCACCGTAGGATACTCGAAGTAGCAGATCCAGGAACTTTTACTCAATGTGAAGACGATGAACGCATTATATTGCATGCTTAGCCTGGAGGACTTCAATAGAATCTCGCAATACGAGATCTGGCACACACTCGAGGTAACTCATGAGGGTACCTCTAAGGTAAAGACTTCTAAACTCAATTTACTTTCACAAGAATTTGAGTCTTTTTCTATGAAATCTAATGAGTCTTTGAGTGAGATGAACACTAGGTTCACTCTCATAGTAAATAATCTTAAGGCATTAGGAAAGACCTTCATTAAGGGGAATCTTCAAGGGAAACTTCTTTATTCCCTCAGACCGGAGTGGGAACAGAAGGTCACCACCATTGAGGAGGCAAATGAGGTGGAGGAGCTCAACATGGAGGATCTCCTAGGTAATCTGACGACCTACGAGACAAAGCTGAAGCAGAAAAAGAAGGATACACCAGAGCCAAAATCGAAGAAGACCCTCGCATTCAAAGCCATGTCGGATAGTGAGGTAAGTTCTGATGACGAAGATTTTAAAGTTTTACTTAAAATGTTTTCCAAGTTTTGTAGGGATTCCATGAGAGAAAAGAAAGAAAAGGAGTAAAGTAGCCTGAGACATTGCTACCATTGCAACGAAAAGGGTCATCTACGACCAGAATGCCCTCTTCTCAAGAAGGAGAAGAAGAAGGAAAAGGAGAAGAAATACAAGAAGAAGGCATTCCAAGCAACTTGGGACAACTCGAGCTCGGAGGAAGAAGAGGAGAATCCCAAGGAAGAAATCTCCTGCATGGGTTTCATGGCGACAGTGAAAGCGACTCCGACAATGAGGCACATTCTGATTTACAAGATGCCTTTAATGAGCTTTTTGAAATTAGTAAGTCTGTGAAGGTAGAAAATAAAAACATTAAAAAAATCTTAATTTTCGTAAAAATGAAAATGAAAGGTTAAAAATAAAACTCAAGAATCTAGAAGCTAGTCCTAAGGATAATAGTTTGTTATTAGCAAATAAAGACTTAATCAATGAAAATAATAAATTGATTGAGGAAAACACAAGTTTAAAAATCGAAATTTCTAGCTTAAAAACCAAGATGCATGCTATTGAAGATGAACTTGCATGTCTTAGGGAGAAATCAAATAATTTGATCAATAAAGTAGAAAATTTATGTAGCCCTAAGGTTGAGAAAGGATCTCCTTCAAGGAGACCCGCTAACAAAGCTGGATCCAAATTAATATGGATACGAAGGAAAGAACTAAAATCTTGTTTTCTAGGTCATAAAGATTACAACACAAAGGACTGGACCTACACGATGAAGAACAGTTAACTCAAGTTGGGAGGACCAAGGAGTAGACCAAGGAGGAGAATGAGAAAATCAACAAGACGGTGAACAAATGATCAAATCACCGCACGTCGACCACCTGATTGGAGACCGGTGCCGATGCCTGGACCTGCAAGCTACGGATGGGAACCCCATCCAGTTTGGCATCCACCACCATTTAGTCCATTCTACTGGCCATGGTAGGTGAGGTAACCCTTAACCCTATCTTTTATTATTAACATTTAGATAGGGGGAGTTAAAATAAATGAGCTATTTGTCCATCCTTAAGGGAGGGGTTTTAAAAATAACCTAGCTATATTATTGCCTTTAGAAAGGGGGAGGTAATAACAAAGCTATCTTATTTTTTTTATGAAAAGATGAAATTAGAAGAGCATGTTTTAAGGGGGAGTTTAGGATAACTAAAACCTTTTTTTGATAACTTTTTGATAATGTCAAAAAGGGGGAGATTGTTATGTATTATCATGTATGGATTTTTCATCATCAAAAACGGGGAGATTGTTGGTGCTAGAGCACCACAATCATTTATTTTAATGATAACAAAATACGTGTTATTTAACATTTGCATTTGAAGTCTTAGATTTCAGGTTATTTGCAAATTAAGACGTGTAAAGACGAAGTTCGAGCTCATATCCATGGTGGATTGGAAGAGCTTAATAGAGGAGATGGAGCTTCACGAGGAGCGAAAGCTTGAAGAAGGAAGGAGATGAAGAATATGATAGATTTCTATCATTGTATTTTGTACTTTGTTTTTGCTCTTTATTTCTTAGATTTTATGTTAAAGAGCCTCAAAGAACCATTAAAGTAGTCCTAGGAACACTTGAACAACCCTAAGATACTTACGTTTTCTGTAGAGAACTTAGCAAAGCAAAATAGGGTTCTAACAGCCTAATCAGACGTTTAATCTAGAAATCAGACATCTGATAATGACTTTTAAGACTTTTGATTGTTGACTTAGACATCCAATAACTTAAGCTGGACTTAGTAGGTTTTGTCTGATGAAATCAAACAACTAGACCTTAGTCTAGACGTCTTAGAAGACGTCTGATGGTTGTGATAGACATCCAATTAGTGGAACAATGGCTACATAGTAAACATTGAGAAAATAACCGTTAGGCTCATATCAGACATCCGTAGAGGACCCTAGACGTCTGATATGTGACCGTTAAGCCTCGGCTGACCCAAAATCACCTTTATCAGATTTTCTAGCCGTTAACCTATCTTGGGAATCCATTCTCATAGTATAATAGGTTTCAAGACATCCAGACCTAGTGCCAGATGTCCTATACGTCATCTGATGGCCTTACAATAGAACCTTGTTTAGGTCTAAACCAAGTCAGGAAGGAAACCTGCATAGAATCAGATGTCTGACTTGGTTCCCAAACGTCTTAAACTAGTTTTCCAGACATTTGATATCTGGAACAGACGTCTGATGAGCCTGTCAGAACCATAATTGATTCTGATTACGGCCTATTTTGCCTTAGGTTCAACCCCAACGACTATGGAAGCCTTCTAAGGCCTTCCAAAGCCTTCCTAGGCCCTCTATAAATATAGGAGGACCCTTGCCTTGCAAAAACACACCCAAGCAACACATTTCCACATCTATTTGTGCCTAAAACACTTTAGAAGAAGATCTTGCTCTCCATTTTACTGTTCCACATCTTGAGAGCTTTCTTCTCACTGCACTCTCACTCTCCCTCCACATTTACGAGAGTGACGAAGTGCCGAAGAGTGGTTCACGCATCCGCATCTTTCGTCGATGCGCTTCCAATAAAGGGAAGTATTTTTACCTATAATAGGTAGGTTAATCTTTGTTGGCTCTATAGTTTGTTTTGTAATTTTTCTTTGTAATTGTGTTGGGTATTCGCATTAAGAATTCTCATCTCCTTTGTGAGACAAAATCCTCCTTGTGAAGAGGAGGGGTTAAGGAATGCTACCCTCGTACTCGTAGTGTTGTTGTAATTGAGGTTGTACTACCCTCGTTAATGTAGTATGTTAGTGGATTTGATCGATTTTATCAATCGGGAAATCCTAACTCGAGAGGGTTAGGTGGTGGTTTTCACCTGGTTTGGGTTTCCACCTAAAAATTACTTGTGTCTTGTGTGATTGCTTCATTTGTGAGATTGTTATCTTTTTGATTCCGCATTTTATACATCACGCATATCTCACCCCCTCTCGTAGGGAATTACAATCTTCAGGCGAACCTCCTGAGCACTTCTGACACGTGTGGGGCCTTATTTCTTGTTCTAGGTATTTGCCAAACCTTCACCATCACCGCCATCATCTCCACCCATGTTTGCAGTGCTCTGACGAGCTCAAGGCCTAAATCCACTTCCAGGTGATGCGGATTACATCTTCGTATCTAGCTGTAGCTCCAATTAAAGATGTGAAGCCCCCAGCAGCTGCAATTAAGCGATGCTTCCTCAGTTGATGCATGCAAAGAAGAAGCTGGCACTTTAGTTCCACGTCGTGAAGTGAAGGGTGCCTGCAAGCATATAAGGCGAATTTGTGTTCTTAGCTTATCACCCAGAACACTGGGGTTCGGGTCCCCACTCACACGACTATGCACTCCTCGCCTGAGACACACGCCTGCAGGCCTGGTCCCTATTCACAACCCGATAACCTGATCGTATACCTGACTACACCTAGGTTTGAGAGAGAAGACAAGAGGAGAGATTTCTAAGAGAGAGGGGGGAGGGTTTTGCTCTTCATGCCTTGTGCCCTTGTGCTGAGGAAGAGAGGTCTCGACACTTAGCCTCTGAAGAAGAAGCCTTAATCTCTGAAGGCCTTGAAGAAGAAGAGAAAAGCTCTCTCAAGAGCCTTGTGCTTGTGTGTGCCTTCTGTGAGGCACTCTACTAATGTGAAGGATAAGACGTTTGATAGAGGTTTATTCTCAGCACTGTTGGATGATTTAGGAACCTAAGTTAAATTGATTGAGATACTGTTTGATAATTTGAATATGAGATGCATGCTTAATTAGAGGAGCTAATTGGTGATCTAAATTGATAACACCACACAAGGGGGTAATAATTATGTTGAATATGACCCATCTTTAGAATAAAAGGCACAACATAAGTAGAATAGGAGCATTGCATGCATCATGTACCAAGATTGCTTATAAACTGTATTAATGGCCATTTGTGTAAGCATTTGTCAAAGCAGGCCTCAGATGAGCAATCGAACCTTACGGATGGATTCAAAACGACAAACCGAGTCCAACAGACTCAAGATCAGCCAAATCCAACATCCGGAGCTCCTACAATGGGCCCAAGAAGTTCTGACCGTTGATCTGGAGATCAATGGCCCAGATTGTGCGACGTCAGCCCCACCCCCACCTCACGCGCGCCTTCAGCCAGCCGACGACAAATCTCAGCCATCGATCTTCGATCGAACGGTCGAGATCCGTACGCCCGCTCGCGGTCGCCACGACAAAAGCGCGGGCATGGCGCAACGGTTAGCGCGCACGCCCTCATCCACGCGACACGCGTTCGAGCCGTGTGGGGTGGAATTTGAAGGCGAGCGAAGGGCGCGGAGAAATTGGGCCGCCCGATCAGCAGCGGGCGGCCAGGATCTCGCCATGCGGCGCGACAGCAGCTCTCGAGCTCCCACGCGCACGCGCACGTCGGGCGGAGACGTGCGCGCACACATGCACCCGAGGAGCGATCTCAGTGCGGGCGAGGAAGACTCAACCGTCCGATCTTCGATTGGACGGCTCTCGTTCAGTGGCCACGGATTGCGCGAGGAGAAGGAACGGGGTGGGCGGCTGACCGACGGCGAGAGGGCTTCACCGACGCTTTTGGAAGCGATTTTAGCGACGCTTTGGATGTCGCTAAAGCCCCTTCTTCTTTTAGGAAGCCCTTAACTCTATTTAAACCCCCTCCAACCACCATTCAAGGCATTCACTCCCCCTTGCAACTACTCCACTCCTCTCTTAGCTAGCTTTAGGCACTCTTGTAATCGCCGGAGACGACAAGCCGCCGACGGAGCCTCCTCCACCGCCGTGGCTGCCTCGTTGCTCTCTACTCTCTCTCTCTCTCTCTCTCTCTCTCTCTCTTTTAAGCTTTCCATTACTTTTGTTGAAGCATGTATTTAATGTTGTAAGTTATGAACTGCGAATGCATGTTTAATGAAGTTATTTTCCGTTCAATTGCCATTTTAATTTCTATTCAAGTTGCATGATCGAAACCAAGAGCTTTCTAACCCTAAACTCTCTCTCTCTCTATCTCTCTATCTCGCTTTTCAAAATCGCATCTTTCGCAAGCAAAACTCTGCCTTTTCCGTGACAAGTGATAAACAAAAATCCGATTTCCATGCCTCCCTGAGACCGACACTCGGACTCACCTCCATTTAATTATTTTAAAACCGACGTTGCAAGTGCGACTATAACGATACTCCTTAACACACATGCACAAAAGCACGTCAGTTTTTGGCGCCGTTGCCGGGGAGGCAACGGATTTGTTTTATCACCTCCATTCCACATTGATTCTCACATCGTCTAATGCCCTATTTTCCTTTTTACTTGATTGTTGCAGGAATTCGGCGCATGGACGGCGAAGCGACGCATCCCACGACGGTAGCAAGGGAATAGGCGCCTCGAGGACCGATAGTGAGTAACCTATCTCTCATTGTTTGCTTGCGTGAAAAAGATAAAAAAATTGTAAAAACTGAAAAAAATTGGCGTGGTGTATGATTGCTTGACCCACACCCTTAACACATCACCCCACAAAAAAAAAATGTACACTCTAACGTTCTGAATAAATTCTTGGAGTATTCTTTTCTTTTTCTTGAGTGGTGTTTGCGAAGCCACCATGAGTTGACCTGGGCCACACCACTCAACCCTAAAACTGACTCATCTAATAGAAGCTGCATGATCATTAGGATGAGTACACTAGGGTTTTAGAGCCTCTACAAAAGAAAAGGAAATCTACTTTCACCAAGTTGTGTGTAGAACTTGACGTGCCCACTGAAACTTGTTTGAAAACATTAAGACACGTTAACCCTAAAAAGTACTAAAGTAAGGATGAAACACTAAAAGACACCACATCTTAACAAATCCTTGCTTGAAAACCATATTTTGCTAGAAGCACACACTTTGAAAGTGGAAAATTAAGAGGCACCACCCCAATCAATGCCTCATCACATCACCCTAAGCACAAGCACTATCCTAACCCTTTAAAACTGAGTAGACGTGCCTTAGGCAGGACTGAGTTAAGTCTCAAAAGGCGAGGTTTTGTTCGCTAGGCACTTGGCTTTCATTCCCTTGGAAGAATCTAATGACTAGGCTGTGGGGCAGTGTCAAACGACCGCGGTTGTGGGGTCTATGGAACTGGAGGCGCAAGCCAAAGGAAGAACCTTCCCTACAATCCCCTTGTAATCAACCTGGCCAGATTAGCCTTGGGAAGGGGAGCCTAGTGCTTACGGACTTAATCACCATTTGTGAGATTTCTAGGTCTCCTAAGGAATACACCATAAGGACTAGGCTTGGGTGCTTGATTGAAACACATTTCTCGCATCTGTCACCCTTCGCATCCCCTCCTGTTCTTCTCTAGTGTATTCACGAGAGGCGCTCACTGCATCCCGAGTTGTGTGTTTTGGGGTAGGAATCTAGGCGACGTAATTCTATTGAAAACATGGCTGAACCTGGGGTAGATGAGGCTGAGGATCAACCCCCACCAGATGCTATGGCCATCATCCAAGCTCAAATCAATGCTAACCATCGGCTTCAACAACAACAAATCCACACCATCATGCAAGCCATACAACGGTTACAGAACCCACAAGAACAACCACCACCACCTTTCCACGACATACCAGGGCAACCACCACTTGATTTACCGCCATTTCAGGACCAGCCAAGACCCCTTCGTGATTTCTATAACCCTTCTACTATTAGAGTCGAGCCACACCTTAGGATCCCCGAGGGGGGAGATGATTTTGAGCTAACACCGAATGTCTTAAGTCTGATCCAGAGCCACTTTCATGGAAGCTCAAATGAGGACCCCTTTTAGCACCTAGAGGATCTCGACCGCATAGCACGAACGGTGAAACCTAGGAACATTAGCCTTGACATTGTTCTAATCAAGATGTTCCCTTTCTCATTAAGTGACAAGGCTTCTCATTGGCTTAGAACCCTAGGTAGACCCATCACCACCTGGGAAGAACTGAGGCATGCATTTTTAAAGAAATTCTTCCCCATAGGAAAGACCAATGCCCTCAAAAGAGCTATCACTACCTTCACACTCCAGGGTGGGGAACAATTTCATGAGGCATGGGAAAGATTTAATGAACTTTTGAGGAAATGCCCACACCACGAAGTTCCAAGGTGGCAATTGGCCCAGATCTTCTACCACGGTCTGGACAGCAACCTATGGAACTTCGTCGTTGCCTCATGCGGGGGAAACTTCCTAAACAAAGATGAGGAGAGTGCGTTTGAGCTCTTTGAGTCTATGAGCGAGAATTCGCTCAACAATGCCTCCATGAACCAGTTTAACAGGTCCAGTCAACCCCGTGGCGGGATTTATGAGGTGCAAGCAAATTCTGGAATAGTTGACATGAACATCATTGCCAAAAAGTTGGATCGAGTGGAATTGGTGGACAAAAAGATTGATGAGCTACTGAATCAGACCAGGAACCCCTTGCAGACTTTCTCCCTAGCAAAGGGAGCACATAATGTTGACCTGGTCCAACCCTTCACCCAACTGAACCTGGAACAACCCCTGACCACGTTCCAGGGAGGGACCTTTGCTCCCTCGACCCTTGATTACTCCCTTCCCTCTTCATCAACATCGGCTATCCTAGAAGATGTGCAAGCCGTCCAAGGATATGCGAAACCTGACCCTTTCTCCAACACTTACAACACCGGCTGGTGTAACCACCCCAACTTTGGTTGGACAAACTAGAAACCACCGCAATTCCAAAACTAGCCCAGGCCAAACCAGCAGCACACTTGCCCCCTTATCAGCAAGGACCACCAGTTAGACCCCAATATAACCAGAATAGGGCGACCCCTCCCCCACAAAACCAAATGGATACCCTAATAAAGATGATGGCTGACATGAACCAGAAACATTAGGAGGAAATGGCTTTGGTAAAGGGACAGTTAAGCCATCTCTTGGACTGTAAATAACAAGGATCCCTACATTCCCAACCACAACCGAACCTGCATAATATAATTAACAGAGGCCCCAATTCGCAAGGGTTCCAAAGCAACCCCGAGCAGGCTCACATGGTCCAGCCAGCCCCGCAAACACCTCTTGGGTTTGGCGCTTCTTCGTCCTCGTCTTCTCAAGGATCACCCCATGGCCCCAATGCCTCTGCGAACGCGGTGACCTTGAGAAGCGGCACCAAAACCCAGGATCCCAAATGGCCGACTCTCCCCGAGACTTTACCTGTTGAAATACCCGACTCAGAAGAGGCACCAACCAAGGACCCAGACATGGAACCAATCCACATTTAGACACCCTACCGTGAGGCCTTGGAAACAATCAAGAAAAAGAAGAATACTGTGGAAACTGAGGAGCTGTTGGAAATTTTTAAGCAAGTACAGATTAATATTCTGCTCCTAGAAGCCGTCAAACACATCCTTGCTTACGTCAAGTTTTTAAAGGATGCCTGTACACCCAAGCGTAAATCAAGACCTCAAGCACCTAGGAAGGTTGTACTTTCTGAGCAAGCAAGTTCCGTGATATCAAGCAACCTTCCACTCAAGCGAACTGACCCAGGAGCGCCCCTGATTTCCTGCAATATCGAGGACATGACGTTTGATAGAGCGCTCCTGGACCTAGGTGCTTCTATCAATCTAATTCCAGCAACCCTGTACCACCAATTTGGTTTTGGGGAGCTGACACCAACCCCTATCACCATCCAGCTAGCTGATAGATCTGTGAAAACCCCGAAGGGGGTTGTCGAGGACGTAATTGTACGGGTCAAGGACTTCTATTTCCCGGTCGACTTTTTGGTGCTCGACATGGAAGTCCTTGAAAAATTACAGAATGCACCCATAATTTTAGGCAGACCTTTCTTAACTACGGCTAAAGCAAACATTGATTGCGACACGGGATGTATGGAAATCGCCTTCGGGGACAGGAAAATGCAATTGGATATCTTCCGGGTGACAAAGTCTTTTGATTGCGATTACATTGAGGAACATGATCCCGTGGAAGCTTTAATCGAGGAATGCCTCACCCTCAGTTCTGTGTCAGACCACCAAACCCGTAGTTCTGACCCGTCACCATCATTACCCGTGGACCTCTGTAAAGCTGAGTATCATCACATGACACCATTTGAAGAGATCGATGTTGATCAACTACCACCCTTTCCCTTCCCATCGACTGTGGTCCCACCCGCACCCGAACTTAAACCATTGCCCGAGAATCTCAAGTACGTCTTCTTGGGACCTGACCAGACCTTCCCAGTGATTATTAATTCTCATCTAACCAAGGATCAGGAACTCAGGTTGACTACGACCCTTTCAGAACATCGGGCCGCCATTGGTTGGACCATTTCGGATTTAAGAGGAATTAGCCCCACCTATTGCACCCACAAGATTTACTTGGAAGACGGGGTCCGACCTTCCCGCCAGATGCAGAGACGTTTAAACCCTAACATGCGGGAGGTCGTTAAAAAAGAAATCATCAAGTGGCTTGACGTCGACATCATCTACCCTATCTCCGATAGCCCCTGGGTGAGCCCCACTCAAGTGGTTCCAAAGAAAGCTAGGCTCACCGTTGTCACCAATGATCATGGCGAATCCATCCCCACCCGCACCACTACTGCATGGCGGGTGTGTATTGATTATAGGAAGCTTAATGAAGCCACTAAGAAGGACCACTTCCCCTTGCCATTCATTGACCAAATCCTTGAAAGGTTGGCAGGGCAGAAGTATTTTTGCTTCCTGGATGGATATTCAGGATATAACCAAGTCGCAATTGCTCCAGAAGATCAGGAAAAGACCACATTCACTTGCCCGTATGACACGTTTGCATTCTGTCGAATGCCGTTCGGGTTATGCAACGCACCTGCGACCTTCCAGCGTTGCATGCTAGCCATTTTTTCAAAAATGGTGGGTGAATACTTGGAGGTCTTTATGGATGATTTCTCTGTATTCGGGAATTCATTCGACCATTGTCTGAGCAACTTGGAGAAAATCCTGAAACGATGTATCGAGGTTAACTTGGTGTTAAGTTGGGAAAAGAGCCATTTTATGGTTTTAGAAGGAATTATCCTCGGTCACATCGTCTCGCATAGGGGTATCGAGGTAGATCGAGCTAAGGTTGATTTAATTTCCAAACTTCCTCCACCTAGTTCAGTTCGGCAAATTCGCTCCTTCCTAGGACATGTTGGCTTCTATCGAAGGTTCATCAAAGACTTTTCCAAGCTTTCCAAACCCTTGACCGACCTTCTAGCCAACGACGCCATATTCCACATGTCTCCCGATTGCATCCAGGCTTATTACACCCTCCGGGAGGACTCAGTCTCCACCGCACTTGTACTTCAACCCCCAGACTGGTCCCAGGACCTTGAGATTATGTGTGATGCATCAGATTTTGCCATAAGCACTGTCCTGGGACAAAGGCAAGACAAGAAGCCCGTGGTGATCTACTACGCGAGTAAAACGTTGGACGAGGCCCAATGTAATTATACCGTCACAGAGAAAGAGTTGCTCGCTGTAGTATTTGGACTTGAAAAATTCCACTCATACTTGCTGGGATCCCACGTGACTATTTACACTGACCATTCAGCCATCCGGCACCTGTTGGCTAAAAAGGACGCAAAGCCCAGGCTCATCAGATGGATCCTGCTTTTGCAGGAATTTGACCTGGAAATCCGAGACAAGGCCAGATCGAAAAATGTGGTGGCTGACCACTTGTCAAAACTTCATCCAGACCACATTGGACCCTCCCTACCTCTATCTGATACCTTCCCTAATGAACACATCCTAGCCGTGCAAGACAAGAAAATGCCATGGTATGCTGACTACATCAATTACCTGGTTATAGGACAAACCCCGCACAACTGGTCTAGACAGCAACGGGACAGGTTCTTGGCTGAGGCCAAGCACTATTTCTGGGATGATCCCATGCTGTTTTGCCTCTGTGTTGATCAGATCATCAGAAGGTGTATCCCTGAAGATGAAGTTCAGAGTGTGCTTTCCTTTTGTCATGACCAAGCATGTGGCGGCCACTTCTCTGGAAAGAAAACAGCTGCAAAAGTGTTGCAGTCTGGATTTTACTGGCCGTCCCTATTTAAGGATGCACACATCTTTGCCAAAACTTACTCACGCTGCCAACACTGGGGACCATGACCAAGAAAGATATGATGCCCCTTCAGCCCATTTTGATTGTCGAAATCTTCGACATTTGGGGTATCGATTTTATGGGTCCCTTTCCACCATCCAACGGCTTCGATTACATCTTGGTCTCAGTAGACTATGTTTCCAAATGGATTGAAGCCGTCGCCACCCGACGATGCGATCACAAGACTGTCATGGACTTTGTGAAGAAGAACATCTTTTCCCGGTTTGGAATACCCAAGGCCATGATCAATGATGGTGGAAGCCATTTTATCCATTCCCAATTCCGTGCCTTACTTAGAAAATACGGGGTAAACCACCGCATTGCCACCCTGTATCATCCACAAACAAATGGGCAGACTGAGGTCTCCAATAGACAAATCAAGAACATTTTACAAAAGACTGTGAGACCTGACAGGAAAGACTGGTCCACACGACTTGATGATGCCCTGTGGGCATACAAGACTGCTTTCAAGACCTCGATAGGCATGTCGCCTTATCGCCTGGTCTTCGGCAAGGCCTGCCATCTTCCTATCTAATTGGAACACCGGGCTTACTGGGCTGTCAAGCAGTGTAACATGGATCCCCAGTTAGCCGGTGTGCAGAAGACGCTGCAATTATTTGAGCTCGAAGGAATCCGTCGGGACGCCTTTGACAATAGTCGACTGTATAAGGAGAAAATGAAAGCCGTCCACGACCAACTCATTCATAGAAAAACCTGAGCCTAACCAGCAAGTTTGGCTGTTTGATGCATGCCTAAAACTCTTCCCAGGGAAACTTAGGTCCAAATGGACAGGACTGTTTCGGGTGGTTAAGCCCTATTCTAATGGGGTGGTTGAAATCGCTGATCTTAACACTGGGCACACTTTTACAGTTAATGGTCAAAGATTGAAGCATTTCCTGGCCCAGGTACCCCCAAGGAAAGTGTCACCCTCGTTGAGGGCTGACACCAAGCACCGCCCAGTTGGAGGCGTTAAACTCAGCGCTTCCTAGGAGGCAACCCAGAGGATTCAGACTGATCTAGCAGTTTACGTCACTCAGGTACTATCTTTTTGAACCCTTTTGCATCATGTATCTGCCAACGAGGACATTGTCCAACTTAAGCATGGGGGGATGGTAAATTGCATAATCCTGAGCTCAATTAATCAGTTTAAATGAATAAATTAATTAAAAAAAAAAGAATTTAGGAAGAAAACTTAGGCATTTGAAACTTGTCAATAGTAGGAAATAATACAGAAAGAACTTAAACACTTAGATTTTTCAATCCTTCAGGCTTAATCAGCCCTGGTGTCCGTTAAAATATGGATTTAGCGGCGAATCCTTGCAACCTTAAGCTATTCTAATCCACCTACTAAATAAGGTAATAAGTATACGACTTATCAACTCACCCTTTAACTCAGGAAAACTGAGTCTAAGCATCTGCACACATTTTTGCACAGACTCACTTCTCGGAGATTTTGATAGAAATTGGGTAGCTAATGAACTCTCTAGGGTGTATGGCTGGCAAGTTGTCGTGGGTAACAGTCCATTGGCAGGTTGTCCAGAACCCAGCCATAGGCCATTTCTTTTTCATTGCCTCTAGGTACATTTGAGATCAGGGAAGCCACCTACAAAAAAAAAAAAAAGGAACGAGAAGAAAAGAAAACAAACCACACTTCACCGCACAAGTATGGCTGGCAAGTGATCGTGGGTAACAACCCATTGGTCGGTTGTCCAGAGCCCAGCTCAATAATTGCACAAAAAAGACCAAACACCTAAGGAAGAAGCGGGGAAGTAGTACAAGCCGAGGAGATATACACTGAAAAATTCCTTGTGTTGACCCAAATTAAAACAAATGTAGGGAGAAAGCTACCAATCGAACAAATACACCTTCAGGAAAATTTGTTTCCTTTTCCGGTCACCTAGAGGCGTAGAAACTCGAAGTCTGTCTCAATTACCGTTAAGTGAGTCTATCACAACATTCACACCAAGATGCTTAGCACTTAGGGTTTTGACCGAGTTTTGGGTGGGTTGGGTAGCCGTAAAAAGTTACCAACCCACACTGAATTCCGAAAAAAATTCTTAAAAAAATATATACGTATGTATAGTTATATATACATTAAAGCAAGGATTCGGGCGATTCATATTTTGGCAGACACCCGGGCGCTGCTTAGTTTTTGTAGATTAAGATCTGCGCATATTTCCTCTTATTGACAAGTAACGAAGTGCCTAAGCAATTACTTCTTGAATTCTCCAAGAAAATAAAGGCTAGAATAAACCTTGCTAGGGACAAGCAAGGAGTAAGCATGGGGGTATGATAACACCACACAAGGGGGTAATAATTATGTTGAATATGACCCATCTTTAGAATAAAAGGCACAACATAAGTAGAATAGGAGCATTGCATGCATCATGTACCAAGATTACTTATAAAGTGTATTAATGGCCATTTGTGTAAGCATTTGTCAAAGCAGGCCTTAGATGAGCAATCGGACCGCACGGATGGATTCAAAACGACGAACCGAGTCCAACGGACTCAAGATCGACCAAATCCGACATCCGGAGCTCCTACAATGGGCCCAAGAAGTTCTAACCGTTGATCTGGAGATCAATGGCCCAGATTGTGCCACGTCAGCCCTGCCCCCACCGCACGCGCGCCTTCAGCCAGCCGAGGACAAATCTCGGCCATCGATCTTCGATCGAACGGTCGAGATCTGCACGCCCGCCCGCGGTCGCCGCGACAAAAGCGCGGGCGTGGCGGAACGGTTAGCGCGCACACCCACATCCACGCGACGCGCGTTCGAGCCGCGCGGGGTGGAATTTGAAGGCGAGCGAAGGGCGCGGAGAAATTGGGTCGCCCGATCAGCAGCGGGCGGCCAGGATCTCACCACACGGCGCGACCGCAGCTCTCGAGCGCCCACGCACGTGCGCACGTCGAGCGGAGACGCGCGCGCACAAGCGTGCCCGAGGCGCGATCTCAGCGCGGCCAAGGAAGACTCTCAGCCATCCGATCTTCGATCGGAAGGCTCTCGTTCAGTGGCCACGGATCGCGCGAGGAGAAGGAACGGGGCAGGCGGCTGACCTGCGGCGAGAGGGCTTCACCGACGCTTTTGGAAGCGGTTTTAGCGACGCTCTGGATGTCGCTAAAGCCCCTTTTTCTTTTAGGAAGCCCTTAACTCTATTTAAACCCCCTCCAACCACCATTCAAGGCATTCACTCCCCCTTGCAACTACTCCACTCCTCTCTTAGCTAGCTTTAGGCACTCTTGTAATCGCCGGAGACGACGAGCCGCCGACGGAGCCTCCTCCACCGCTGTGGCTGCCTCGTCGCTCTCCACTCTCTCTCTCTCTCTCTCTCTCTCTCTCTCTTTTAAGCTTTCCATTACTTTTGTTGAAGCATGTATTTAATGTTGTAAGTTATGAACTGCGAATGCATGTTTAATGAAGTTATTTTCCGTTCAATTGCCATTTTAATTTCTATTCAAGTTGCATGATCAAAATCAAGAGCTTTCTAACCCTAAACTCTCTCTCTCTCTATCTCTCTCTCTCGCTTTTCAAAATCGCATCTTTCGCAAGCAAAACTCCACCTTTTCCGTGACAACAAGTGATAAACAAAATTCCGATTTCCATGTCTCCCTGAGACCGACACTCGGACTCACCTCCGTTTAATTATTTTAAAATCGACGTTGCAAGTGCGACTATAACGACACTCCTTAACACACACGCACAAAAGCAAGTCATAAATCACCACTTTTTAGATTCTATTTATTCTTTTTATCTCTTCATCTTCTGAGATACATTAGATTACATTGAATATCAATCTGATTTCATTCATTGAAAATCTGTTATTGCAATCAATTGATTGTGCTCATTTATTTTAAATGAAAATTAATGTGTGAATTCCATATTTGCTTCCTGTGAACGACCTTAGACTCCCTTTAGATTCTGAGTATATAAATTTAAATGTCTTATTGTGTGATTTAGGAGTGTACTACAATGAATGCATCTTAAAATTCCTCTATTGCCCAACAACATTTTGGCGCCATTGCTGGGGAGTAACACACAATTCACCATTAATCTTATCTTTCTTAATTTATCTGGGCACTAACTTGCCCTGTTTGCTTTGTTTTTTATTTTGTGAGGTACATCACTGTTTACAATTCGTAAAGTGCATTTTGATAGGAAAATGCGTCGTAGTATAGTGCGCAATACGATCAAACAAAAATATTTATACAAAGATAACAAGACTTTGAGTCCCAGTCGTTCGTCTCTGAGAGGCATTTATTCAAATTTGAAATCGATCTTTATCGCTCCACTTGCTTAAAAATTGCATGGCGATTTATGATTATTATGTATTTAAGTACGACATGCTTAGTTGCAAGAATATCAGGAATTAAAAGCAGGAAACTTTAATCACACAAAATATATTGCAATAAGCTCATGGTGATTCTCAACACATAGACATATATATAGAGAAAATTTTCTTTCATTCATTCAAGAAGGTGTTTGCAACACGGAATGTAGAGGAAAGTTTAAAAAGGAAAACTTGAAATTATAAATCTAGCTAACAGAAAATGATCGCATATAGGATTCTATGGGGGGATTTTGCATACATCATTGGGGGAGAATATGAGCTACACTACTAAGAAATAAATGAAAGCATATAAATATGAAGAACTAGATACTAATCTAGTAGAAAAGGAAGGGCATTCGGAGGTGGGCTCCGATGGCCTTTGAGTGGCTGAGAGGAGGGGCGGCCAATGGTGCTTAGGTCGGCCCTTAGAGAGAGGTTGGGGAGATGATCCAGCATCCTGGCATGGAGATGGTGGCTTCCATGGTGCACAACTCGTGGAGGTGGAATGGAGGTGAAGGTAGCTAACCTAAGTGTGAATGAGTGCCAAAAATGGGATGGGTCTCTCTAGAGAAGTTTGGAACTCTCTAGAGAGAGTCCCAAGAGTGGCCGAACAAGAGAGAGAGAGGTGGTTCTTAGATCCACCATTTGTGGATCTAAGACTTGAATGGCTCTTGGTTGCTAAATTTGGCAACCAAGAGTGGCGCCACTTGAAGAGAGTTCTAGAGAACTATAGATGTGTGGGAGTGAGTGAATGGGTGTGTGTGTGTGTGTGTGTGTGTGGTCGTGCCCTAGGTGGCTAAGAGGTCTAGGTTAGGTCCTAAGGGGTCTGGGTAGGTGTATGCCTTGAATTAGGGTTGCAAACCCTAATTGCTAAGGGGAAATTGCAATTAAACTTAACCTAAGTTTAATTGAATGAGTGTGAACCTAATTGAGAGTGGAATAACTCAATTAGGTTGGGCTTAGGTCAATTGGACACTCACTAAGTCCAATTGGACTTGTGTGGGTTGAGATCTAAGCTCAATTGGACTTAATGAGTCCAATTTACTTAGGTAATGGTAATTGACTATGATCTAAATCAATTGGGTTTGGTGAGGACCTAATTAGGTCCTTAGGGAGGTCTAGAGGTGGTGTACAAGGGTGGAGGTACCTTAATTTAGGTTCTTATGGGGTTGGAATTGGGTCTTGGGAGCTAGAGATCTAAGATCAAGGCTTGAATCTCAAAACAGGAACTTGAGAGTAGTTCCAGACGTCCAAAAATGGAATCAGACATCTTATACTCAAAAATCAGAAGTCCAGACTTCAATTCTAAACGTCTAATCTGAGTCAAGGGGAATTCTAGGTTCTGTTTTGGGTATTCTGCAGAAATTGGATGTCTGACAAAGTATCTGGATGTCTAATAACACTGCAGAAGTGGGTTTGAGGTGTGTGGGAGTTGGCTAAGGGTTCTAGATGTCCTATAACTTATCTGGATGTTCAGATAAGGGTTGGAACTAGGGTTTTAGGGTTTCCTAGGGTGCGGTGACCTAATCTAAGGGTGGCTAAGTCTTGGGGAAGTCTCTAGGCTATCCTAGGGCTAGGATGGACCTAAGCTCTTCACATTTTACTGCTTTATTCCTACTTAATGGAATAGCATACCTTAACTCCCTTACATCATTATTCCCTATATCTAATCTAAGTCTTCTGCTCCAGTTCTGTTGCAACACCCATTATTCCTGATCCAGCTTCAGATCCAACTCCAGATCTAGCTTCTGATCAGCTTATTGCCTGCAATTGACTTAATGCACTTAATTAGCACATTATAACATTATTTTATTTGATGAGTCCATTTTAATGGACTATTGTTACGCCTAAGTACTTCAATTCTAACATAGTATGTTTGTTAATAATCACGTTAGGTCATTAAATAAGTGCATGCGTCATTACTTGAGTTTTTATTGATTTTATCGCATTTTATAACTTAGTATGTAATTATTTTATGTTTTGTGGTTGCAGGAATGATGGTGGAAAAGAACAAGGTGGGGGGGATAAATTTCCCGCAACAAACCGCTGCCTCAACACTGCCCTCATCCTCCGGTCGGCCTCAACACCTCCCTCAACAAATGAAAATGATGCTGGCCATATTTAGAAAAGGATTTTGAAAATCCCTTGAGAGGCGGAAGAGAGGAGATATAAAGGAGAGGTGGAGGGGATTGGGAAGAGCCAACGGTGAAGACTGCGTGCACTGTGCACACCATTGCCCTCCTGCCCTTACTACCGGTGCGCCCCCTCTAGCACGCTTGCACGCCACCTTCCACCGCCATCACACTACTGCACCAAGCACCTTCCACCACACCCTGCAACCACACGCCCGCAGGCACTGCACCACAGGCAGCAGCAAGCCACACCATTGCCCTCATCCACCCTGCACCACACAGCGCCATCGCCTTCCACCACAAGCGCCCGCGACAGCGCCCTTGTGCGCCCTCTGCAGGCGCAAGCCCCCCCCCACGAACTTGCACCCTCTGCAGGCGCACGCCTCCCTGCACCCGCACAACGCTCTCACCACGCCCCCTCCAGCGCTCTCACCGCGCCCCTCCAGTGCCCTTGTGCGCCAACCTTCAGCAGCACCAATGCCCGATCCCGCACTGCAGACCGCACAATGCCTCCATCTTTAGCAGCAACAACGTGCGCCTGTGCCGCTTCGTGTTCCTCCTCCATTTCTCTGCAGCAGCAGCGCGAGCCTCCAGCCTGCCCAACAGCAGCCTTACGTGGCACACCCCTCACGTGACCAACGCAACACCAACCCGCGCGTGCATGCGACAACAGTAGCGGCGACATCCCCCTGCAGCAAGCTCCGCTGGCGTCAAGCCCTCCGACTGACCGCCACCCGCCACCTCCGACCATGCTTCCCCTGCCGTCGCGATCACCTCTCTCCCACGCACAGCCGGCGGGCCTCAGTCAGCCGGCCACCAAGCCCCCATGCGCGCAAGGAGGAGAGAGGAAATTTCCTATGTTTTTGGTGACATTAAAAATTACCATTTGTGTCATTTCCAAAAACCCTATTGCAATATTTAGTTGATTATTATATTTGAGTGAAATTGCATGCATGCCCTTACATGTTATAGTATTTCTTTCATGCACTTAACTCTTCAATGGTGATGTTGATAAATGCATAAAATCTCATCCATACAATCACATGACCTAAAAGAGAAAGCCCCATGTCTTGAAATACGACTATGTTACATGCCATTACAAGTTATTTCATGAAAGGAAAATTACATTCATATCTCTGCATTTCTAAATTATTACATGTTCCTTCTTTTCGCCTTGTTTCGCATTTGATTTGAACATGGATTGCGCACGTGATTGAATAAGTACAAAGGAAAAATATTTTGTGAACTTATTAATCTGTTCCTCCCTGTGGATACGACATCCTTTTCATGGTTTAAATTTATATCTATGTTAATCTTTTATTGAGAGATTTCCACCACATTAATTACAATGACATATCCTTCTATTGCTATCATAAATAAGCGAAACTCTCTCCGTCATTATCATAGCTAAAGTAAAGCAGTAAAGATGCAGATAATGCTTATGCATGCATGAATTACCCTAACTTATGCTAAGTTCTAGCCTAATTTAGGTCAATTAAGACCTATCATTACTGCGCAATCATACCCCATGCCTAAATCTTGCTACTCCCTAGCAAATGCAAGGCTAAATTATTTACAGAAGGGTTCCTAAGGGATTGATTATTTTATCAAGTGTATGCCTAGAGATCTTTCTCCTTTTTGTTTTCATCCTATGCTCTAGAAATCCAGACAATCGTGAAAGTGCAGCTATGTAGCTTTTGCAACGGATTCGAGTGAAATACTAATTCACCTCTAAAGCCTGTACTTGACCCCTAGTAAAAATTCTAGCAGGATAGGCGGACTTCTTCCCTTAGGGTGTTCAAGATATTCTATGAATTCACCCGACTTTAAGCTTAGGTAGAGAATCTTTGAGGGAAAAGATTATATATTTGGTGGTTCACTCTCACTTGGTGCTACATAGAGACTAGTACTTCAGAATCTAGATTCCCGAATTATCAAGTAACTCAACTCAGAGAAAGACGAGAAAAACTATGCTCTCTTTTGATTCCTTTGTATTCATTCTCTCTTACTCTTTTTCTTTTCTTTTCTTTCTTTTTCTTAGAGCTCACAATCCCACCAGATTCACATATATGATCTATATTTCGTGGTCTCACTTGGCATTAACACTTTAATTGAGTTTCCATAACCCTAACACTAAGTCGGAATTCCTCAGCCAGTATTCGGGCGGTCAGAAACACAAGAAAGGTGGGTTAAGGCCATATTTAGTGGATATCAAATTTATTTGGTGGCATTGCCTCAATGCAACTGAACTAAATATTCACTCTCTTTTTTTTGCCTTTTCTTCTTTTTCAATTTTTCTTTCTTTTTATCATTTTTTTCTTTCTTTTCTTTTTTTCTTTTCTCTTTCTTTTTTTTTTCTTTTTCATCATAATACAACTAGCACGTATCCATGAACTTTATTGAGGAGGCATTATTAGGGATTGGTGGTACACAAGAGACATTGGGTGGCTTATTTGGTGGAAGTGCCTACTCACGGCACTGGGAAAGATGGATAGGATGATGTATTTCTGACCTTGCATCAATACCCTCCTTCAGCTGAGGATTCCATAAAGAATGGTCGTAACCATCTACCTTAGCCTTAGTTTCATGCGAACTTGCTCTCCGCGTATTTGCCTTATTTGGTGGATCTCAATATTTCGCACAAAAATATATACGCAGGAACTGAGATTGGAAGCTATGTCTAATCTCTGAGTATCATCACCTAATTATCTAGGACTTCGGATTCCTTGTACTAATCTTCGAGCACCAGTACACTCTACTCTCATCTCACACTATTTGGTGGATTTTTGGAAGAAAATCTGCCTAACTCCCAAAACACTGTTCAGGGGTTTAGGAAAAGAAGAACTACTTCTCGACAGACTAAAGTCGTTTATCAGCCTTCACCGTGAATCCATTGCAAATTCTACATGTGTGTGAAAAATTATACTGGATTCCAGATTACAGGAATCAACTAGAGGATAAAATCCTTAATGCATTCTCTTAATAAAATAATATTATTCATAAATGCAATATGTATATATGATATAAACAAGTAACCTCGTATAGTTTGTACTTTGTGAAATTCCCATATTGGGTTACAATCAGCTTGACCCTAAATTTATAACAAGAGGTGAGTGAGTGAGTCGAAAATGGCTGTTGCAGATGATTTCTAGCTCCAATGCAAGCATTGGAGGTGGAGTTGGTTGTTCTTTTATTTAAGGTCCTAAAGTACATTTTACATGTAGCTCCGAGGTTTTCCTAAAGGTTGGCATAAAAATTTTCAGTTTTGTTGTATCTACCCCCCCATTCCTAAGTTCTTGCATGTCCTCATGCATGAATATAAAAGGAAATAAATACAGAAGGGAAAAAAAAAGGGTAGAAATCACCTGTACTTACTCCTAAAATTATACATTCAGCACCGGCCAACCTGACAGTATGCAATATGCAGAAAGAAAATATGCTAAAAGGAAAAATATTCTATGTATAAAAATGGTTATGTATAGATGATGGTGGAATGTGGGATATGCTATCTATATGTGCTGAGTTTAACGCCTCCAGCTGGGTGAGAATTCAATCACACATCCTCAATAAGATGAACAATCTCGTCAGGTGGAGGAGGTTCCTGGGCCAAAAATGGCTTGAGGTGCTGGCCATTTACCATAGATATATGACCAGATTTTGGGTCCCTGATCTGGACTACCCCATTAGAATATGGATGAATCACAATGTATGGGCCAGTCCACTTGGACTTGAGCTTCCCTGCGAAAAGTTTTAGTCGTGAATCGAACAACCAGACTTGCTGGTTGGGCGTGAATGCTTTCCTCCAGATGTGGCGGTCATGAAAGGCCTTGGTCTTGTCCTTGTATATCAATGTGTTCTCATAGGCCTCCCACTGGATCTCTTCTAATTCACTGAGCTGGAGTTTCCATTCTTGATCTCCTGCATCGAGGTCAAGGTTCCATTTTTGCACCACCCAAAAGGCGCAGTGTTCCAGCTCTACAGGAAGGTGACAGGCCTTGCCATATACCATGCAATATGGTGACATTCTGAGTGGGGCCTTGTACGCGGTCCGATATGCCCAGAGTGCATCGACTAATTTATCGGACCAGTCCTTCCTATCTGGTCTAACCGTCTTCTGGAGAATCAGCTTGATCTGACGGTTAGACACTTCAGCCTGCCCATTGGTCTGCTGGTGATACGAGGTGGCTATACGGTGATGTACCCCGTATTTCTTTAATAATGACTTGAAGTGGGCGTGGATGAAGTGGCTTCCCCCGTCGCTAATCAGCACGCGGGGTATTCCGAATCTTGCGAAGATGTATTGCCGTATGAAAGAAATGATGGTCTTATGATCAGCCTGTCTCACCGAGATGGCCTCGACCCACTTTGAGACATAGTCAACACTAGTAATATGTACTCGAAGCCATGCGAGTTCGGAAAAGGGCCCATAAAATCGATGCCCCAGACGTCGAACACTTCTACAACCATGATGGGCTGGAGTGGAATCATATCTCTCCTGGTCATAGAACTGACCGACTGGCATCGTTTGCAGTGTTGGGTGTATTCGTGTGTATCTTTGAAGATGGTTGGCCAGAAAAATTTCGACCGCAAAATTTTTGCAGCGGTTTTCCATCCCGAGAAATGACCACCACAAGCATCATTGTGGCAAAAAGATAACACACTGGGGATCTCAGAATCTGTGATGCATCTTCGAATAATCTGATCCGCTCCAATGCGGAAGAGTAGTGGGTCATCCCAGAGGTAAAATTTGGCCTCTGCAGTGAATTTGAGTTTCTGGTTCTTGGATAGGTTTGCAGGAATCTTGCCTGCAGCAAGGTAGTTCACGATATCCGCGTACTAGGGGAACTCAACAGAATGAACTGCCAAAAGAGATTCATCCAAAAATTGCTCATGGATAGGTAGGGAATAATGAATGTTGTCTAGGTCCAGTCTGGATAGGTGATCCACCACAACATTCTGCTTTCTAGCTTTGTTGCAGATTTCAATATCAAATTCTTGCAATAGAAGGATCCATCTAATGAGTCGTGGCTTGGCATCCTTCTTTTCCAACAAATGCCAGAGGGCGGAGTGGTCAGTGAAGATGATGACTTTGGACCCTAATAGGTAAGATCTGAATTTCTCCAACTCGAATACTACTGCTAGCAGTTCTTGTTCGGTGACAGTGTAATTGCGCTAAGCCTCATTCAGTGTCTTTCTAGCATAGTATATGACGAAGGGTTGTTTCTCTCAGCGTTGGCCTAAAATAGCACCGACGGCAAAGTCAGAAGCGTCGCACATCATCCCAAAATCGAGCGACCAGTCAGGTGGTTGGAGAATCGGGGAATCAGAGACAACACTTCTTAAAGTCTCAAAGGCGTTGAGACACGAGGTGTCAAATTCAAATGGGACATCGGCAAAAAGGAGATTCGTCAAAGGTCGTGCAATTTTTGAGAAATCGCGTATAAATCTCTGATAGAAGCTGACGTGACCCAAGAATGATTTGATCTGCTTGATCGAGCTAGGTGGTGGTAAGTGAGAAATAATTTCCGATTTAGCTCGATCGACCTCGAGTTCATTTTTAGAGATCCTGTGCCCTAGTACTATGCCATTCGTCACCATGAAATGGCTTTTCTCCTAGGATAGTACCAGGTTTACCTCAATACACCATTTTAGGATCTTGGTGAGGTTATCAAGACAAGATGCGAAATCATCTCCGAAAATGGAGAAGTCATCCATGAATACCTTCACATAGTCCCCAATCATGTCAGAGAAGATGGCCATCATACAACGCTGAAATGTCGCTGGTGCGTTGCAGAGGCCAAAGGGCATCCGCTTGAAAGTGAATGTTCCAAAGGGGCATGTGAATGTGGTCTTGTCTTGATCTTCCGACCTAATCTCTACTTGATTATACCCGGAGTATCCATCCAGAAAGCAAAAGAAACTACATCCGGCTAACCGTTCCAAGATCTGATCAATGAAAGGCAAAGGAAAGTGATCCTTCTGGGTATCCATGTTCAGTTTCCTATAGTCGATGCAGACCCGCCAAGATGTCACAGTGCGGGTCAGGATGGATTCACCCTTATCATTTTTCACAACGGTGAGTCTTGCTTTCTTGGGCACTATCTGGATCGAACTCACCCACTAGCTGTCAAAGATTGGGTGTACAATACCTGCATCCAGCCATTTGATGATCTCCTTCTTAACAACCTCTAGCATATTCGGGTTAAGCCATCTTTGAGGTTGTCTCGAAGGTTTCACCCCCTTATCCGTGTAAATGTGATGAGTGCAATATGAGGGGCGAATACTGCGGAGATCAGCAATACTCCACCCTATAGCCGCCCTATGGTCTTGTAGCGTAGAAATCAATTGATGCTCCTGTTCTTGGGTTAAGTGGGCATTAATAATGACTAGGTATGTCTCACTTTCAACCAAGAATACATACTTAAGTGAGTCAGGTAAGGGCTTCAATTCGATCATGAGTGGGTCAGAGTCAGAAATGGGAGTGGGAGGAGCAAACTCAGGGGTGGGAATCTGCTGATCCGTATGCACGTGAATTCTCGTTGATTCTCTTCCTGTGAAATAACCGGTTGTGACTACGTTAACGGGAAACCCGTTAGCTGTGGTCATGTCTTCCTGCAACAATAGGGGCAATTCAGTAGTGTGCGGATCAGGATAGCTAGATTCAGGGGTGCTTTGGTCAGAAGCACACCCTAAACAGTTAGATCCTCGAGGAGATATGTGCAGTGCAGTGGTCTCAGTCCCATGTGGATCGAGGTCTAAGAACCCTGATAGTGCAGACGAATGAGACACTGGGTCGTCACAAAGGAGCCCAATGTTACCACAATATGCCAAATCTTCGTCTTTACTATCCTCCTCTATGTGATCACAGTTGAAATTCTTTGCTGCCCTGAATATGTCAAGTTGAAGTCGCTCATTGCCTAGGGCTATCTCCATACACCCAAATGCACAATCAATGTTCACTCAGGTTGTCGCTAGAAATGGGCGACCCAAAATAATTGGTGCATCTCAGAGATTAGGAGGAACATCCATATCGAGAACGAAAAAGTCTGTGGGAAAGCAGAATCCGTGGACTTTCACAATCACGTTCTCAACCACCCCCTCGGTGTTTTTACTAATTTATCAGCCAGCTGAATTGTGCCCGAGGTGGGCTTCAACTCCCCAAATCGAAATCGATCAAATACGGCAGTGGGAGTTAGGTTGATGACTAACCCAGATCTAGAAGGACCTGATCAAATGGAGAATCCTGCAAGAAGCAGGATATGAGGGGGGTACCAGGATCTTTCTTTTTCGGCGGCAAGTCTGCTAGAATCACGACGCTAGCCTCTTTCAACAGTACCGCCTGTCGTCTAATTCTAGGCTGTCGCTTCAGGGTACAATAGTCCTTGAAGAACCTAGCGACAGCAGGAATGTGATTGATTGCCTCAAGGAGGGGGACCTGAATATGTACTTCCTTGAACATTGACTTCAGGTCCTCAAAATTCCACGTGTCCTTTTTCCGTACTACATTTCGCATCAGAGCCTTAGGAAAAGGGACGAGAATCTTAGGGTCAAGTGGCCTCTTACCCTTGTCTACCGTAGGTGGCTCCTGAGATGGAGTCAACCCCGCCTGCGGCAAGGGGTGAGAAAAATCAAGACCCGCCTGCCTATATGGTGGGTCGAATGTTTTCCTTCTACTCCTCAAAGAGACAGCATTTGCATCGACTTGCTATCCATGAGGTGGTAGGGGAGCAGAAGGGGTAGAGTATGCGGGATTCTGCAAAGGCAGCTGGCCTTGAACGTAACCCAATGGTGCAGGAGGCACCTGTAATATGGCATGTGCCTGTCCCTGTGGTGCCTGAAACCTAGGCAGGGTGCCTTGGTTTTGCACGTATCGAGGGTTCAGGATGGGTTGGGAGGGCAAGATTCCCTGAGTCCTATGCTCTTGCAACAGCTGGTTCTACATGTTCTGTATAGCCTGTATCTGGTTAGCCATCGCCTTCATTATCTGCAAGCTATCCTGTGTAGATTTCCTCATTGATTCTTGCAGCTTCTCTTTCAGTGCCTCCAAAGGGTCAGCCTGCTTTGGAGGATGACTGACAGGTTGGTGTAGCGGCTGATATATAGAATGGGGTTGCTGCTGATGCAGGAATTGCTACTGCCTGGGGTATGTGTTTTGCACATTCCCATATTGCCTGGTCTGGTAGTGTGGATCTTGATGTGGTCTCTATGAATTACCAGACCAAGAGAAGTTCGGATGCTGGCGCCAACCAGGGTTATACATCTCTGAATATGGGTTATTACGCCCGTATCCTTGGATAGCACTAACGTCCTCGTAGGCCGAAGATGTTTGAGACGTATATCCATCAAGGGGATATGTATTATAATCTGCGGGTGGTGCATAACCCTGGTCGTATGGTGCCAGATCTGGATTGTTATGGGATCTCGTAAATAAGGAGAAGATGCATCCCGAGTGAGTAGATTAAGTCAAGCAAGAGGGGATCGAGGTGCATAGGAGGGTCTTGAAGTGGCAGAGTTCATGTTAGATTGACCCTGACTAATTTGGTCAATCTTTTTCTCAATTAGGTTTATTCTATCCAGCTGCTTGACGATGGTATCCATGTCAGCTCGAATAGACTCGATATGAACCTCATGGACACCAACCCGCTGCTGACCAGGCCGTTGGAACTGGTTCATGGACGCGGCATTCATCGAGTTCTCTACCAAAGATTCGAACAACTCAAATGCACTGTTCTCGCCTTTTGCGAGGAAATTCCTGCCACTAGATGCATCGACTAGATACCGATGTGTGTCATCCAGCCCATGGTAAAAGATCTGAGCTAGGTGCCATCTGGTATACCATGGTGTGGGCATTTCCAGAGAAGGTCATGAAATCGGTCCTAGGCTTCATGCAACTTCTCCCTAGCTCCTTGGGAAAAAGTCGTGATTGCACGCCTCATTGCGTTTGTTCAACTAATTGGGAAGAACTTTTGCAGGAATTCACGTCGTAATTCCGGCCAGGTTCCAATTAGCTTCCCAATGGTCTTGAACCAGTATGAAGCTTTGTCCTCAGAGAAAATGGGAAAAGCTTCATTAGAACAATCCCAAGATCAATGTTCCTGGGTCAAATCATTTCTGTGAGTCGACTCAGGTCCTTTAGGTGTTGGAACGGATCTTCACTTGAGTTTCCATAGAGGTGGGTGCTAATCAACCCAATCACGTTAGGCTTGAGCTCAAACGCAGCTCCGCCTGCGAGAATTCTAACTAAAGGTGCGACGATTGGTGCAGCTGGATCGTAGAAATCCCGCAGTTGTTCTCCTCGTGGTGGATGCTACATCCTATCAAGTGCCGTCAAAATGTGGTCCATGCTTTGCTGATGCTGCTCCTCAGATTCCACTACTCGGGCTTCCAGACGAGCCATCGGGTCCAGATTATCAATGTCCTGACCTGGTCTAGGTCCAGGATTAGCCATTGCGGCTATGGGAGTAGAAGTGGGGGGAGAAGTAGGTCCTAGCAAGGTGACTCGCCTCCTTGGGAGTGGCTCCCAAGGTCCAACCAGTTGAGGTCTAAGCGACCTCCTTCCTTGCATACACCACCCAACCCTTAGGTTGGTGTAGCCAAGCCAGACAAGGCTAAGGCCTTGTCAATCAAATGGTCCTTATGAATCAGATGACCAGATTTTTTATTTTAAGTTTTAATTCCTGAAGAAAATTCATCGTACAACCGAGTGATTCCCACCTCTTAGTTAACCCAGCCAAGAAGTTGAAAGCACCCAGTAGTACGACAATGAATTCGGGTTTAATTCGTGTTTTAAAATTGATTTTAGTCCATTTTCTTCAATTGGGGTTTTCTTTTAGTGTGTGGCCCACAAGATGACCAACTCACTGGCTAAGTACTAAACTTGATTAAGTCTAGGTTAGCCCAAATGTGGTCTCTAAGTTATAACCCTAAAGGTGTAACCTAGGGTTCATGCAATTCTAGGGTTTTGTTACTTTGTTTTCAACAGACCACAAAAATTACAATCAGTTCTCTGGTAAACTTTGGAATTCAATTAACTTGAAATTTGGCAAGTAGATGCCTTTTTCAATAATATTTTCAGAGAATATTTTTTTGGAATTTTTACTATTTTAACCGAATTTTTAGAGATTTTTGAATGTTAGAGGATCAGGTCTGGAATTTTGACCCCTAGTCGATTTTTCGCTTTGAAACAGTATCAAATGACTTTCATAAATTTGGAAAAAATAAGGAAAATAAAGCTAATGAGATCATCTTTTAAACCTCACTATTTTTAATCAAAACAAATTCACGGATTGCTCGAAATTGCTTTGTGAATTTTAAAAAATCTCAAATCTGGTTCAGTCTAACCCCCTTGCACTTAGTGAATTTTTAAAAATTTTGTACTTGGAATTTCTTCAAAAGAATAGGTCGTTTGAAAGATGATTTGAAAATGAAGGTCTAGCCTGAATTTCATAATTTTTTCTTCACTAATTTTTCGACAATCGAATTTTTAAAATAAATTTCGAACCTTAGCCGAAAATCAGAAAATGGTAGAGAAGCTTTTAAAGAAGGTTTGAGTTTGAAATCCAAACTTTCTACCAAAAAAAGCTTTTTTTTTCAAAAACCTTTTGCGAATTTTTTTTTCAAAAAGGATTTTTTTAAAGGATTTTCAAAAATATATATTTTTTTTTGCTTTTTCTTTTCAAACTAACCTAGGATTAAAAAAGAAACCTAATCTAGATTTTTTTGATTTGTTTTTTGAATTTTTTTTCTTTTTCAAGAAAATGAATAAGTTCTTTTTTTTTTAAAAGAAGTCGCTGGAAGCAAATCTATGCTAGGGTTCAAAAGAAAACCTAGACTAAGAGGAGATGATGTGCACCTGGAAATCTTTTTCCGCGCTCGTTGTGTGCGCAGATCCCTTTTTTTTTTTCCTGCGTTGTCCTGCACATCCAAAAACAAAGTAGAGGAAGATTTGTCAGTGATAGTTCAAAAGATCAAAATAAAAAAAAATGACGTTGCCTCCCTGGCAACGGTGCCATTTGTTTGCAATTCGTAAAGTGCATTTTGATAGGAAAATACGTCGTAGTATAGTGCGCAATACGAACAAACAAAAATATTTATAAAAGGATAACAAGACTTTGAGTCTGGTCGTTCATCTCTGGGCATTTATTCAAATTTGAAATCGATCTTTTATCGCTCCACTTGCTTAAAAATCGCATGGTGGTTTATGATTATTACGTATTTAAGTACAACATGCTTAGTTGCAAGAATATCAGAAATTAAAAGCAGGCAACTTTAATCACACAAAATATATTGCAATAAACTCATGATGATTCTCAACACAAACATATATATATAGAAAATTTTCTTTCATTCATTCAGGAAGGTGTTTGCAACACGGAATGTAGAGGAAAGCTTATAAGGGAAAGCTTGAAATTATAAATCTAGCTAACAGAAAATGATCGCATATAGGAATCTATGGGGGGATTTTGCATGCATCATTGGGGGAGAATAAGAGCTACACTACTAAGTAGTAAATGAAAGCATATAAATATGAAGAACTAGCTACTAATCTAGTAGAAAGGAAGGGCATTCGGAGGTAGGCTCCGATGGCCTTTGAGTGGCTGAGAGGAGAAGGAGGGGCGGCCAATGGTGCTTAGGCTGGCCCTTGGAGAGAGGTTGCGGGGATGATCCAGCACCCTGGCGTGGAGATGGTGGCTTCCATGGTGCACAACTCATGGAGGTGGAATGGAGGTGAAGGTAGCTAACCTAAGTGTGAATGAGTGCAAAGAATGGGATGGGTGCAAGTGGCCACCCCTCAAGTCTTTTTATAGACCTAAGGGAGTCTCTCTAGAGAAGTGTGGAACTCTCTAGAGAGAGTCCCAAGAGTGGCCGGCCAAGAGAGAGAGAGAGGTGGTTCTTAGATCCACCATTTGTGGATCTAAGACTTGAATGGCTCTTAGTTGCTAAATTTGGCAACCAAGAGTGTCACCACTTGAAGAGAGTCCTAGAGAACTCTAGATGTGTGGGAGTGAGTGAATGGGTGTGTGTGTGTGTGTGTGGTCGTGCCCTAGGTGGCTAAGAGGTCTAGGTTAGGTCCTAAGGGGTTTGGGTAGGTGTATGCCTTGAATTAGGGTTGCAAACCCTAATTGCTAAGGGAAAATTGCAATTAAAATTAACCTAAGTTTAATTGAATGAGTGTGAACCTAATTGAGAGTGGAATAATTCAATTAAGTTGGCCTTAGGTCAATTGGACACTCACTAAGTCCAGTTGGACTTGTGTGGGTTGAGATCTGAGCTCAATTGGACTCAATGAGTCCAATTGACTTAGGTAATGGTAATTGACTATGACCTAAGTCAATTGGGTTTGGTGAGGACCTAATTAGGTCCTTAGGGAGCTCTAGAGGTGGTGTACTAGGGTTAGGGTACCTTAATTTAGGTTTCTATGGGGTTGGAATTGGGTCTAGGGAGCTAGAGATCCAAGATCAAGGCTTGAATCTCAAAACAGGAACTGGAGAGCAGTTCCAGATGTCCAAAAATGGAATCAGACATCTTATACTCAAAAATCAGAAGTTCAGACTTCAATTCTGGATGTCTAATCTGAGTCAGGGGGAATTCTAGGTTCTGTTTTGGATATTCTACAGAAATTGGACGTCTGACAAAGTGTCTAGACGTCCAATAACACTGCAGAAGTGGGTTTGAGGTGTGCGAGAGTTGGCTAAGGGTTCTGGATGACCTATAACTTATCTGCACATCCAGATAAGGGTTGGAACTAGGGTTTTAGGGTTTCCTAGGGTGCGATGACCTAATCTAAGGGTGGCTAAGGCTTGGGGAAGTCTCTAGGCTATCCTAAGGCTAGGATGAACGTAAGCTCTTCACATTTTACTACTTTATTCCTACTTAATAGAATAGCATACCTTAAATCTCTTACATCATTATTCCCTATATCTAATCTAAGTCTTCTGCTCCAGTCCCGCTGCAACACCCATTATTCTTGATCCAACTTCAGATCCATGTCCAGATCTAGCTTCTGATCAGCTTATTGCCTGCAATTGACATAATGCAGTTAATCAGCACATTATAACATTATTTTATGCATAGCTATTTAAAGCAATAAAGATGCAAATAATGCTTATGAATGCATGAATTACCCTAACTTATGCTAAGTTCTAGCCTAATTTAGGTCAATTAAGACCTATGATTGCTGCTCAATCAATCACGAAGAGATCTTACACGCAAATTAGCCACTCTTGGGGAAAGTAATCCCTCTCTTCTTCCCTAATCAATCTCCTAATCTTTTGGAAGAGAAAAAGGAAACAAACAATCAGGATTCACCTACCTTATTTTCTAGTAATCATCATTTAAAAGGTGAGTTTCCTGATTTGCAATTTCAAATCAATATCTTATTGAAGTTGAGACGATTCTGTTTAGAGATCCCTACCCAGATTTCCCGTACCTACTAGGGATTTATGCTTAATTTCTTATCATCTTGGACTACACACTTGTTATTTAAGTCTAAGGTGTTACATTTGAGATTAAATTGAACTTAGAATAGAGCTAATTAAGGGTTTCTACTCTAGGGTTTTGAAGTGTTAGTTCACAATTGTCTGAATTAAAGGAAATTCAGCTTCTCGCATTTGTGTGCTCCCAAACCCTTGCTTGAAAAGATCTAATCAAAAGAACCCTAAAATCAGGCTCTAAATTCACTTGAACCCTAAAATTGTGGACCTAATAAACTGAGAATCAATTCAGGGTGATCTTTGGGTCTTGACTCAGATTTCATTCTTCATCTCTTAGGGCAGGTCAGGTGAAGTTGGACTACCTTGTGGGCCAACCAACCTCGAAATTATGTCACAAATTGAATTAACTTCTAATCAAGTGAAATCCAATGCACAAACTAGGCTAAAATTGTTTGACTTAAGGTTCCAATTTATACATTCCGGTCTACTTGGAACCGTAGTGACAAGGAAGGTTGGGTGGGGGAAACCCTATAACCCATGGGGACGTCTTACCGTGTAGGGATCTTTGCGGGGTGAAACGCTGTGGGCAACCGGGTTTTATTGTTATAGCGTTGTAGTATAGCCAGTTATTGCCAACATTTCAAATATAAAATTTTTTACTCGGAAAATAAAAGAGTTCCCGAGGTCGAACTCAGGGAGCAAGTTGTATTCTAGAGATATACATGTTTCTTTTACAAAAATAAAGAAAGAGAGAGAAAGAAATTGTTGTCTTTTCTTCTTCTCTTTGCTTCTCCTCGTCTCAGATCTTCTGTTATCTTCTTCTTCTTTATCTGCAGTGGTGATGTTCTTCTTCTTTTTACTTTCTTTCTTCTTTTTCTTTCTTCAGATCTTCTTCTCGTGCTCTTCTTCTTTCAGTTCTTCCCTTATTCTTTTGTGTTCTCTTCTGCCTCGCCTTCTTCTGTTGTTCTTCAGATCTCCTTCTTTCTTCTTTTCTTTTTCCTGTCAGGACGTCGTCTGATTTTTCAATCAGACGACTTAAACTGCTTGTTGCTACAGTGTCTCCCTCAGCTTCCTTCTTCTTCCGCGGTCCTTCTTCTTCACCTGTGCCTGCACACTTCAGAGTTTACGTCAGAGGATAAAACCTACTCTACCCTCCCCCCCCCCCCCCGCGTCTCTCTCTCTCAGAAACCGCTCATGGGATAGCTCTCCCAGAGCTGCCGGGTAGTCGGGTACGGGTCGCGCCCGGGTCCAGGCCCACCGGCGTGCGTGGTGGGCGAGGAGTGCAGGTCAGTCTAAGTCGGGTCGGGTCAGGTCCGCGGGGCGTGAGCGCGGATGAGACCGGGTAACCGGGCGGGTGAAGGGGACCTCACCCCGTGTGCTGAGGCAGTAAGGCTTATTCACAAAATCAATTTAAACGGTGAAAGAGTTGTGAGGCTTACCGATGTGGGACTAAACGGAGGCCTCTCCTCGCGTGCGCCTGCTGGAAGACCGCGGCCTTGCTTCTGCAGCTGCAGCTTCGATTTGCGTCGGTTGCTGGCTGGCTGCCTTCGCAGGAATCCCCGTAATCCGCAGCAGCTGGAGACCTGGAGTCCTCAAGCCTGGAGCGCGGGAGAAGCTGCTTCAATGTGGCGTTAATGGCGGTCGAGCCTCAGAACCTGTCGGACACGAATATGGCCTCTCGGCCTGATCAAACTACTGGGGAACCTTCGCCGTGGCACGGCGAAGGTGTGGAGCTGTGCGGCAAGCCGCAAGGTGGTGTCTGGCAGCAGCCCTAGGTTGGACTGCAACCGGAGAAATGGGTTTGTTTGGGGGAGCGTTACGGAGGTGTGGAGTGGCAGTGGAGGGGTGGGGGGTGCTCAGTGTGATGAGGCGGAGGTTCGGTGAGGGTCGGCGAGGCGTGTGAGGCTGTGGAGCGATGGGAGCATCTCGCCGGAGGGTGGCCGGAGACGAAGGGGGTGACGATGGTCAGGGTCGGTCGAGGGCTTAATTGAACAAATTGAAACCGGGGAAAGAAAGAGGAGAGGAAGGGAAGTAGTTCTAACTTACTTGCAGGGACGAAGGGGGAGCAGTAGGGCGACAGTCGTATCGACTGTCGCCGGAGAAGAAGATGCCCAGGGGAAGGGGCGGCGGCGAGCAGAGAGCCGGAGAGGCGCCAGCTGGGTGCGGCGTGGCGCGAGAAGAGCAGGGGAAGAAGTCTCTGCTGCTGGTATTGCGGCAGAGCGAAGAGGAGGAGGAGGAGGAACCGTCGGAGCTGGTGGGCGTCTGCCGGAGTGAGAGGAGAGGAAAGTTGGGGGTTTTCTCCGTCAGATCCGAGCTGGGAAGAACGGTGGAGCGACGGGGGTATTTATAGGGACCGAATCAGGGAGGAAGGCGGAGGGAGACGTCGTGTCTCCCTCGCCGGAGGACGCCGGAGATGGAAACCCATACCATCCGTGCGTTCGCACGGCCGGTATGGGGGGTTACAGCGACCAGGGGGGTGTCCCTGCGACGGCTGACGACGCAGGGCACCCCCGGTTTACTTGCCAGGCTCTCCCCCTCACCCTGCGCGGCGCCATGCTCCGCGCAAGGTCGCCGGAGCATGGTGCTGGCAGGTTTTGCAGGGGGGACCTGAACGCAAAGAACGAAGGAGAGTTAGGGGCTGAAATGCGAGGGTTCAAAAGTTGAGGGCCAAAAAGTAAATATATGAGGACCAAAGTGTAAAGTCGGTCAAGGAGGTTTCTTCTTAGGCTCAAGTTTTTATACATGATTAATTAGGACCTAAGGAATCTGATGGTGAATTTCATTTCTATATTAAACCTTGTTTGACCGGTCAATTTATGCGAAAACCCAGATTAAGTTATTAATTGGGCATGGTTCTCAATGTAGGTCAAAATGGGTTCTGAAGGCCAAATTGAAGGTTCTAAACCCTAGAGATTTTTCTATGAATTTTAGAGGGTTTATTCTATTTTTACTTTGCCTCGAACCTCGTGAATTGAAGTGGGTTGTTTTAGCGTTACAGATTATCATTTAGTTTCTTGAAATTGCTGTAGCCCTTGCTAGATCATCTCATCCCACTTTTATTCTTATTAAGTTGCTTTGACCTATGTTTGGACCCTGAATTACCCTGTATGCAGATTATACTGGTAAAATTGCATTTTTACCCCTTATGACTTGTTTTCTCCTTAAACTCAGAATTCTCTGAGTTAAGCCTTTCCTTGAGTTATGTAGGAGCTTTTATCCTTTGTATTAGGTCAAAATGAGCTAGTTATGGCTCATGATGAGGTTCTCATCATACCCCCATGCCTAGCTTTTGCTAGTCCCTTAGCAAAAACTTAAGGTTTCAACCCTTGTTCTAGACCATGAAGTTTTTAATAGCTTTAGATAAGTGCTTTTTTATTTGAGCTCATATTAGGTTAGAATGCTGACCATAGGCCTAAAAGGTACTTTAGTACCAATCAAGAACCAAATCTATCTAGCCTTAGCCTCAGTCCTTAGCAAAGGTTTTTAAGGCCCACAAGAACTAACCTAAGGTTTATTGGACTTTGTGATTAAAGCACCCGTGCTTGAAATGATTTTAGCCCTGGCTCAGTTCGCAGTGCGTTTTGTAAGAGAGATAGAAAGTTTTTCTGTTTGGAGAGTTTTCTCTCTCTTTTTCTTTTTAGTTCTAGCCTAGGATTGGCTTTTCAACACGGTCTGTATCAGATTCCTTGCTCCCATCATCAATCCTCAAGGGTTCCTGGCGATCGATGCTTCGAGATAGCACCGCCCATGGCAACCCCCGGAACCCTGGCTATTGAGATTTCGAGATAATCCCATCCATGGTGTTCCGTGGCCGAATCCAGACCCTGGCAATTGACACTTCGAGATAATGCCATCCATGGAATCTGAACCAGCAGAGTGCTTACATGCCCCCAGTAGGATATGTAAATATCCTAAGAAACAAGCACCGAGGAGATGATATTTTGTTACGCATCTTCGAGGGGATTTCCCGCCTCTCCGCGCTGGGAACTCGTCCAAATCAACTTGTGTTGATCGGCCGCTCCTATTCTAGGTGTTCTTTTCAGAATTTTGCGACGCTTCTGCGTGATTCTGATTTTTACGCTTACTGAACCAGGCTGTGTGTGAGGTTAGGGTGCTTAGGTTACTGAGTCCCGTAAACCAAAAATTAGTTAACGAGGCCAAATACTCCCTAAGCCTTAGACCTAATACTTCAGCTTTTCATTTTCCTCAACCTCTTGAGGAGTGTCCAGATCTTAATGGGTACTAAGAGTCTATTCAAGAATGCCTAAGGTTTGCATTCTTACTAATCTCATTGTGCACTTTTCAGTTATTTTCTTGAATGAGGTCTAGAACTTAGGTTAATTCCTTAGTTCCTTACTAATGACTATCACCTTTTCTCATAATTTTGTGCTCCTTTTTCATTTTGTTTCTTTTCTCCTTCACAAAATTTCCTTCTCCTCTTTTCCTCTTATTCTTTTTCGAAAAATTTTTAATTTTTATGGTGTTTTTGTCATATGTGAATTTTTTTGTTTGAAACCTTTTCTTACAAGTTTTGCACTTCCATACCCCCCCATGCCTAAGATTTGCAATGTCCTCATTGTAACCTAGGGGGTTTTTATTTAACTTAGTTCATTCCTTAAGACAGAAATTTGGATGAGTGGATGGGTCGGGTTGAATTTTTGCGGACGATTTCTAATCCCAGATGCAAGCATCTGAGGTGGGGTCGGCTGTCTACAAGGGTGAACTTTGAGTGCAAAAAGGTGTCAGAACAAGTTTCAGGTTTTCAAAGAGAATGACGGGCTGCCTCCCGTTAAGCGCTGAGTTTTACGCCATCGGCTGGGCACAATAAGCTCAAGGGGAAAGGAGGATATAAGATGCCTCAGCCAAATCAGTAGAAGTTACATCAATGAACGGCTTGAGTCTCTGACCGTTCACGATGAAAGGTTCAAAATCGTGGCTGAGTGGACTGATTTCGATTGCTCCATTTCCAAAAACCTGTCGGACCAAATATGGTCCGACCCACTTGGATCTCAGTTTTCCTGGGAAGAGTTTTAGTCGGGCATCAAAGAGTAGGACCTTTTGACCAGGATGAAAGATCTTTCTCGAGATGTGTTTGTCGTGGAAGGCTTTAACCCACTCCTTGTAGATTTGCGAGTTCTCGTACGCGTCTAGGCGTAATTCATCGATCTCGCTGATTTGGAGTTTTCTGTGGGTCCCAGCCTTGGAAAGATCTAGATTACAGTTCCGTACTGCCCAATAGGCTTTATGCTCCAGTTCTACGGGAAGGTGGCATGCCTTTCCGTACACCAGTCTAAAGGGAGACATGCCCAATTGGGTCTTGTGGGCGGTCCTATAGGCCCACAATGCTTCCGGAAGTCGGGACGACCAGTCCTTCCTGTCAGGTCGAACAGTGACTTGCAGGATTTTCTTGATCTCCCGATTAGACAGCTCAGCTAGACCATTAGTTTGGGGGTGGTAAGGAGTAGAGATTCGGTGAGACACCCCGTATTTGGTCATCAGTGACCTAAACTGAGCATTTGTGAAATGGGTCCCTCCATCAGAGATTATTGCACGAGGAATCCCGAACCTTGGGAAAATGTGTTGATGAATGAATTTGAGAACGATTTTGTGATCACAGGTTCGGGTCGGTATGGCTTCGATCCATTTGGACACGTAGTCCACAGCCAACAGAATGTATTCGAAACCATCCGAAACAGGAAAGGGGCCCATAAAATCAATCCCCCAAACATCAAAGATTTCGCATACTAGAATCGGTTGCATAGGCATCATGTCGCAATGGCTCATGTTGCCCAAAGTCTGGCAACGACTGCATGCCTTGCAGTGATTGTATGCGTCTTTGAACAGTGTGGGCCATTAAAAGCCGCACTGGAGGACTTTTGATGCGGTTTTATGCCCGGCGAAATGGCCACCGCATGCCTGGTCATGGCAGAAAGAGAGGATATTGTTGAATTCCCCTTCCGGGACACATCTCCGGATGATCTGATCGGCACCTATGCGGAAGAGGTACGGGTCTTCCCAAATGTAATACTTGGCATCGGAGCGTAATTTGTCTTTCTTGGCCTTCGGCCAATCGGAGGGGATCTGATGAGATGCCAAGTAATTTACTACATTAGCAAACCATGGAAGGCTAGTACCAATAGTCAGCAGGTGCTCATCGGGAAAATGCTCAGTGATGGGTCCGGAAGGGTCAATTATTTCAGAAGGAAGACGGGACAAGTGATCAGCTACCACATTTTGCTTTCCCGCTTTGTCGCGAATCTCAAGGTCAAATTCTTGCAACAGCAAGATCCATCTGATTAATCGAGGTTTCGCGTCCTTCTTTGCAAGGAGATGCCTCACAGCTGTGTGATCCAAGTATATGATGACACGGGAACCCAGAAGGTACGATCTGAACTTTTCTAAGGCAAATACTACAGCTAGCAGCTCTTTCTCAGTAACCGTATAGTTACGCTGAGCCTCATCGAGTGTTTTGCTGGCGTAGTAAATGGCCACAGGTTTCCTGTCAATTTTCTGCCCCAAAACCGCTCCTACAGCGAAGTCGGATGCATCGCACATGATCTCAAAGGGTTGAGACCAATCAGGGGACTGTAGGATCGGGGCTTGGGTGACTCGGTCACGCAGGATTTCAAATGCTTGAGTGCATTCCTTGGAAATTTTAAAAGGAACATCCTTGGAGAGAAGAGTGGTCAGGGGGCGCGCGATTTTTGAAAAATCAGGGATAAATCGTCGATAATAACCGACATGCCCTAAAAAGGAACGGATGTCCCTGATCGAGCTAGGCATAGGAAGGTGAGAAATCAGATTAACCTTAGCTCGATCCACTTGGATACCTTTCTCCGAAATTGAGTGTCCCAGGACAATTCCCTCAGGCACCATGAAATGGCTCTTTTCCCAGGAAAGAACCAAATTCACATCGATGCACCGCCTGAGTATCTGGACCAAGTGTTGGAGGCAATCGTCGAATGATGCTCCGAAAACTGAAAAGTCATCCATGAAGACTTCCAGATAATCACCTACCATATCTGAGAATATGGCAAGCATGCATCGCTGAAAAGTAGCGGGTGCATTGCAAAGACCGAAAGGCATCCTTCGGAAAGCGTATGTTCCGAAGGGGCAGGTGAACGTGGTCTTTTCTTGGTCCTCAGGATGGATTGCCACCTGGTTATAACCGGAGTACCCGTCAAGAAAGCAGAAGAACCTATTTCTCGCAAGTTTTTCGAGAATTTGATCAATGAAGGGTAGTGGGAAATGATCCTTCTTTGTGGAGGAATTTAGTCGGCGGTAATCTATACAGACTCTCCACGAGTTGGCTAATCGGGTAGGAATGATTTCTCCGGTCTCAGTCGTTATAGTGGTGAGTCCTGCCTTCTTGGGCACGACCTGAATTGGGCTCACCCAACGACTATCGGAGATCGGGTAGATGATCCCGGCATCTAACCACTTGATGATCTCCTTTTTCACGACCTCCTGCAGATTGGGGTTTAAGCGTCTCTGCATTTCACGAGAAGGTCGTGTGCCCTCTTCTGAATAGATATGATGAGTACAATAAGAGGGACTTATTCCAGTCAAATCATCGAGAGTCCATCTGATGGCTCTGCGATGTTGCTGGAGGACAACAATCAGACGGGATTCCTGTTCAGGACTGAGGTTGGAATTGATAATCACAGGAAGGGTCTGATTAGAACCCAAAAAGACGTATTTCAAGTGAGCAGGAAGGGGTTTCAGTTCGAGGATGGGGTTTTCAGCAGCAGCGAGTGGTTCAGTATAGATGTGAGGTTCAAGGGTGGAAGTTACTGGGTTGTTCATATCTGGATTCGACTCCTCTGTTTGCGGGTCAAGATCCTTCTATGGTTGATGAGGCATAATCGAGTCATTCTGGAGGTGTGATTCATCAACCAAAGTCTTGATGTCACAAATTTGTTCGATGACGCCGCAATTAATTCCTTGTTGGGCCTTAAATATATCAATTTTCAGTGTTTGATCTCCAAACTTAAGCTCTATTTGGCCCTCCTCACAGCTGATGTTGGCTCTAGCAGTAGCCAAGAAAGGTCTCCCTAGAATGATTGGTGTATCCCTAGGGTTCTCAGGTGCATCCATATCTAAGACTATAAAGTCCACTGGAAAATAGAAATCCCGCACTCTTACAATAACATCCTCGAGAATCCCTTTTGGTGACTTTATAGATCGATCTGCTAATTGTAATGTCACCTCGGTTGGTTTTAGCTCAGATTCTTCTAGATGGTCAAGTAAGGATGTGGGTATCAGGTTTATGGATGCACCCAAGTCTAACAATGCTCTATCAAATTGGGTACCACCTATCTTACAGGAAATCAGGGGAGTACCAGGATCTTTTGCCTTGGGTGGGAGTCTACTAAGGATTACAGAGCTGGCTTGCTCTGACAGAACAATTGGGCTCCCTCCCTTGGTTCGCGGCTTACGCTGGGGTGTACATATATTCTTTAGAAATCGTGCGTAAGCTAGTACGTGGCGGATTGCATCCATCAAGGGGATGTTTATGTGGACCTGCTCAAAGAGCTTGACCAGGTCCTCCTCAGGGGCCACGGGTTTGGTGGTCTTCTTTCCCTTGGTCAAGGCCTCGGGAAACGGGATCTTGGTTGGTTCTTCTAGGATAGGTCCAGGTTGTGGATCCGGAACAGCGGTATCTTGGATAACTATCCTAGGGTCATGGTTATCAGGCTTGGAGTGGTTTGGATAATGCGGGTCTTGAGTTGTTTTACCACTACGTGTTGTTACAGAATTTAATCCGGCCTGATTCTGGTTTGGGTTTGGTAAGAGGGGTGGCTGCTGCTGAAATCCCGCATAAGAAGTTGAGGCTTCCATCTCGTCTGGAGATGGAGCAGTAGGGGCCTGATAAATCCATTGAGCGTGGCCTAAATTTGGATTCATAACGCGCTTCTGGGTTGGCACGTTATTTGGGTTAGGAAGAGGTTGGGAAGGGAGTATGCCTGGCTGGCGAGAATTTGCCAACTGGGCCAGTTGAGTTTTAACTTCAGTAAGCTCGTCCTTGTGCTGTTTTTGAATAGCCGCATTCATTTTTTGAATGTCAGCCAGAGTCTGAAGGATTAGGGACATTTGATCCTGATTTGGCCCTGATGGATAAGTAGGGTTGGGCCGAGGCTGAGGCGGCTGGTAATGACGAGAGGGCTGTGGGCGGGACTAAAAAGGTGGTCTTTGGGTTTGGGAATTTCCCGCCCACTGAAAATTGGGATGGTTTCGCCATCCAGGGTTGTAAGTGTTGGAGAATGGGTCGTTCTGGATGGCGTTGAGGTCCTCGCAGGTCTGAGGAACCTCCTGAGAATCAGGGAAAGGGGGAATGGAGTTCCCCCGGCTGGTGTAGAAAGGATCGGATGATCCTCCGATCCAAGAATCAGATGGGGATGGATATGGATCCATCCCAGGGGAAGGTCGATGGAGGATGTTTTGCACAGTTTCCTGTGTGGAAGGAGGTTGTGCAAAGGAGTTACGCGCGGAGGTGGCTCGCTGCAAGTGCTGAGTCAGCTCATCCACCTTCTTTTCAATGATTGAGACCTTGTCCAATCGACTGGCCATTAATTCCAGGTTGACTGATGCGGACAGGCCCTGCGTCTCATGTGCTCCCTTAAGATTCGTCGCTGTGCGGGTATTCGTCCTGTCGAATAATCCCATGGAGTCATTGTTGATGGAGTTCTCGCACATGTTTTCGAGAATCTCCCATACGGTGTCTTCATGTTGACCCATGATGTTTCCTCCGCAAGTTGCATTGACGAAAAGGCGGATGTCCTCACGGAGTCCCTGGTAAAAAGATTGGACTTGTTCCCATTTAGGAACTCCGTGATGGGGGCACTTTCTCATGAGATCCTGAAAGCGATCCCATGCCTCATGGAGAGGTTCTCCTGATTGTTGAGTGAAGTGTGTAATCTGATGGCGCAAGGCGTTGGTCCGACCAATGGGAAAAAACTTTTTCAAAAATTCGGATTGAAGTTCTTCCCAAGTGTTGATCGGCCGGGTCTGAGTTTGATACCAATGGGCGGCCTTGTCCATAAGAGAAAAGGAGAACATCTTCATGAGAAGAATATCCCGATTTTGCGCATCTGATCCAAAAGTGTGGGCCAGATGCTTTAGCTGTTTGATGTGCTGGAAGGGATCTTCAGAATTAAGCCCATGGAATTTAGGTATAGCATGAATCATGTTGGGCTTTAATTCGGAATCAGGTCCTCCAGTCGGGATTTTGACTCGAGGCTCAATGGCCACCGCAGCAGGATTGTAGTGGTCCCGCATCATAGGACGCTGTGGTGGGTGCACGAAGTTTTGGAAGAGGTCATTGAGTCGCTGGAGCTGGTGTTCCAGATTATTTTCTTCCTCAACTGGCTGAGCCATGATGGGGGAAGAAGAAGAACTTGGTTCTGAATCAGAAGAGAGAATAATGTGAGGGTGTTGCTGCACAAACACGGGCGTCGAGGCTTGGCCTTGACGAGAGCGAATTTCTAAAGGAGGTCTTAAGGGTGGTCTTAAGGACCTCCTTCCGTACATGCACTGTTGGAAGAGGTAAGTTTAGAAGGTGCTGGACCCAATCAAGACACCCAAAAATGTGTTGGGTGACTATAGAGGTGCGGGGCAGATGGACCCCTTGATCAGAAAGATCGTCCACCTGAGAATTACCTGGGCAGCCAGAGAGGGAGAGTCCCGCGAAGACCCCTACACGGTAGAGCGTCCCCACGGGTTACAGGGTTTCCCCCACCCGACCTCTCTTGTCACTGCGGTTCCAGGTAGACCAGAATGGGGATCTTGACCTCTTAAGTCTACCAATTTTAAGATCAGGGTGCTTAAGGTTTCACTTGAACTTTAGTCTTTTAAGTGCAAAGAGTGACCTAATTTAAGGTTGGTTGACCCAAGGGGTCAACTTTACCTCTTGTTTTCTTTGAGAGCTTTTAGGTCTTGTCTTTTAGGGTTCAAGTGTTTAGAGAGCCAATTGTTTTAGGTTTTCTTTTGAATAGGTATTTTCAATCAATGGTTTAGGCACACTTCTTTTGGATTTTCTCCATTCTTGATTTAAGTAGTGTGTCTCTAAAACCCTAATGTTGAATCTTATGTTGGCTCTACTTGGTCCAGTTAGTTCTTTGTTGGGTAATTAGGGCTCAAGCAAGAATGTGTTAGCCCTTAAATACCCTTAATAGTGTGCAGGACTAATGAGTTGAAAACATGCAACTCTTTATGGTTACTAAGTATGGAAGACAGGTTAGCCCTATATTGCTTGTTCTTTTCTTTTCTTCCTCTTTAGAGTTTAGGGGTTAATAGCGAGAGGAAAAGTTTACCTGTCCTCGGAGTGGTTGTCGTGCGGTTGCTTGTCTTCTTGATTTCCTGTAGTTTTCTGCACAAAAGAGAGGAGATTATCAGAAATTAAAAAGAAACAGGAATGTTTACCTCTAGAATAGCTGTTGCTCCCCGGCAACGGCGCCAAAAATGAAACGCTGTGGGCAACCGGGTTTTATTGTTATAGCGTTGTAGTATAGCCAGTTATTGCCAACATTTCAAATATAAAATTTTTTACTCGGAAAATAAAAGAGTTCCTGAGGTCGAACTCAGGGAGCAAGTTGTATTCTAGAGATATACATGTTTCTTTTACAAAAATAAAGAAAGAGAGAGAAAGAAATTGTTGTTTTTCTTCTTCTCTTTGCTTCTCCTCGTCTCAGATCTTCTGTTATCTTCTTCTTCTTTATCTGCAGTGGTGATGTTCTTCTTCTTTTTCCTTTCTTTCTTCTTTTTCTTTCTTCAGATCTTCTTCTCGTGCTCTTCTTCTTTCAGTTCTTCCCTTGTTCTTTTGTGTTCTCTTCTGCCTCGCCTTCTTCTGTTGTTCTTCAGATCTCCTTCTTTCTTCTTTTCTTTTTCCTGTCAGGACGTCGTCTGATTTTTCAATCAGACGACTTAAACTGCTTGTTGCTACAGTGTCTCCCTCAGCTTCCTTCTTCTTCCGCGGTCCTTCTTCTTCACCTGTGCCTGCACACTTCAGAGTTTACGTCAGAGGACAAAACCTACTCTACCCTCCCCCCCCCCCCGCGTCTCTCTCTCTCAGAAACCGCTCATGGGATAGCTCTCCCAGAGCTGCCGAGTAGTCGGGTACGGGTCGCGCCCAGGTCCAGGCCCACCGGCGTGCGTGGTGGGTGAGGAGTGCAGGTCAGTCTAAGTCGGGTCGGGTCAGGTCCGCGGGGCGTGAGCGCAGACGAGACCGGGTAACCGAGCGGGTGAAAGGGACCTCACCCCGTGTGCTGAGGTAGTAAGGCTTATTCACAAAATCAATTTAAACGGTGAAAGAGTTGTGAGGCTTACCGATGTGGGACTAAACGGAGGCCTCTCCTCGCGTGCGCCTGCTGGAAGACCGCGGCCTTGCTTCTGCAGCTGCAGCTTCGATTTGCGTCGGTTGCTGGCTGGCTGCCTTCGCAGGAATCCCCGTAATCCGCAGCAGCTGGAGACCTGGAGTCCTCAAGCATGGAGCGCGGGAGAAGCTGCTTCAATGTGGCGTTAATGGCGGTCGAGCCTCAGAACCTGTCGGACACGAATATGGCCTCTCGGCCTGATCAAACTACTGGGGAACCTTCGCCGTGGCACGGCGAAGGTGTGGAGCTGTGCGGCAAGCCGTAAGGTGGTGTCTGGAGGTAGCCCTAGGTTGGACTGCAACCGGAGAAATGGGTTTGTTTGGGGGAGCGTTACGGAGGTGTGGAGTGGCAGTGGAGGGGTGGGGGGTGCTCAGTGTGATGAGGCGGAGGTTCGGTGAGGGTCGGCGAGGCGTGTGAGGCTGTGGAGCGATGGGAGCATCTCGCCGGAGGGTGGCCGGAGACGAAGGGGGTGACGATGGTCAGGGTCGGTCGAGGGCTTAATTGAACAAATTGAAATCGGGGAAAGAAAGAGGAGAGGAAGGGAAGTAGTTCTAACTTACTTGCAGGGACGAAGGGGGAGCAGTAGGGCGACAGTCGTATCGACTGTCGCCGGAGAAGAAGATGCCCAGGGGAAGGGGCGGCGGCGAGCAGAGAGCCGGAGAGGCGCCAGCTAGGTGCGGCGTGGCGCGGGAAGAGCAGGGGAAGAAGTCTCTGCTGCTGGTATTGCGGCAGAGCGAAGAGGAGGAGGAGGAACCGCCGGAGCTGGTGGGCGTCTGCCGGAGTGAGAGGAGAGGAAAGTTGGGGGTTTTCTCCGTCAGATCCGAGCTGGGAAGAACGGTGGAGCGACGGGGTATTTATAGGGACCGAATCAGGGAGGAAGGTGGAGGGAGACATCGTGTCTCCCTCGCCGGAGGACGCCGGAGATGGAAACCCATACCGTCCGTGCGTTCGCACGGCCGGTATGGGGGGTTACAGCGACCAGGGGGGTGTCCCTACGACGGCTGACGACGCAGGGCACCCCCGGTTTACTTGCCAGGCTCTCCCCCTCACCGCGCAAGGTCGCCGGAGCATGGTGCTGGCAGGTTTTGCAGGGGGGACCTGAACGCAAAGAACGAAGGAGAGTTAGGGGCTGAAATGCGAGGGTTCAAAAGTTGAGGGCCAAAAAGTAAATATATGAGGACTAAAGTGTAAAGTCGGTCAAGGAGGTTTCTTCTTAGGCTCAAGTTTTTATACATGATTAATTAGGACCTAAGGAATCTGATGGTGAATTTCATTTCTATATTAAACCTTGTTTGACCGATCAATTTATGCGAAAACCCAGATTAAGTTATTAATTGGGCATGGTTCTCAATGTAGGTCAAAATGGGTTCTGAAGGCCAAATTGAAGGTTCTAAACCCTAGAGATTTTTCTATGAATTTTAGAGGGTTTATTCTATTTTTACTTTGCCTCGAACCTCGTGAATTGAAGTGGGTTGTTTTAGGGTTACAGATTATCATTTAGTTTCTTGGAATTGCTGTAGCTCTTGCTAGATCATCTCATCCCACTTTTATTCTTATTAAGTTGCTTTGACCTATGTTTGGACCCTGAATTACCCTGTATGCAGATTATACTGGTAAAATTGCATTTTTACCCCTTATGACTTGTTTTCTCCTTAAACTCAGAATTCTCTGAGTTAAGCCTTTCCTTGAGTTATGTAGGAGCTTTTATCCTTTGTATTAGGTCAAAATGAGCTAGTTATGGCTCATGATGAGGTTCTCATCACGGGGCTCTCCCTTCCTGGCTCCCCAAGTACTTCTCGGGTGTGTGGATTTTTTATTCAGAGGTATCATTCGCCTTAAAATAGCCTTAATCATCCAAAAATCTTTGGGTGCCTTGATTGGGTCCAATTCACATCCATTCCCTCATCTATTCTCTAGAGCACATACACAGGAAAAGTCCCTAAGTTTTTGACCTAGAGGCCTCATTAGAATTGATCTTCTTGGGGATTTCTGATCTGATCCAATAACTTCAATCTGAACCTGAATTTGATTCTATATCTTGATCCACCACCTGATTTGAAAATGCAACCTAACAATTTAGGAAGAATGTTTAGGAAACCTGAATCCCAAATGACCATGAAAGAGAAAATGATTGAGGCTGCCCTTAAACATTATGAGAATTATGGCATAACCTCAAATCCTGTTAACAAGATTCAGGTTAATGTATCAGCAGCAACAACATTAATTACAAATCGTGTTCAACTGATATTGACACAAATGACAAATGGTTCAACCCAGGATATTCTCATGACAAGATACATTGAAATAGAAAGATTGCATAATTTTGAGTATCTTCAATGTTTGACAAATCCACAACTTTGGGAAAAGCACCAAGATGACCTTGAGAAATGAGAAAATTTGATAACTATGTTGAAGCAGGTCATCAATCAAATTTACCCATATCAAAAGTCAGAAATTGATGAGAATAATGTTGAAAATCAGAATGATCTCCTAAATCCTAGGTTTGAAAATCAAGGTTGTTGTAGACCCCCAACCCAAATGGAATTTGATTCAAACTTTGTGCATACTTGATCATGATGTGGGTTGGGAGGATCAAATTGCTAGTGTTCACGATTCTGAACCAGCCTTAGAGAACCTTGAAGCTGGTTCATCATGCCTTGATTTCCCAAACACCTATAGTAAACTTGAATTAGAACCTCTCGAGAATGTAATTCCCGAACCTTATCCTGTGAAGGTAACTCTCGAGAATGATTCTGACATCCTAATTGAGCCTAGCCAAGATTCTAGTGACCCAATTCCTAACCGTGACCTAGAATCTAGATTTGAGTCTATTTGGGATGATCAAGAGGCCCAATTTAATGAGAATTAGAGTTTGGATCTAAACTATGATTCAGGGCCTGTGTTTGATGATTACACCTCTCCAGACTCCTCAGAGATACAGATTGATTTTTTGGAAATCAAATCGATTTATGATACAGAAACCGAGTTGGAAGAGCTGAGATTCGATTGGGTCTATCCTAGGAGCCAAGAACCTGAGCCTATGCCTAATACAGACACCTCTTTGAGCTCGGAATTTGAGATTAGATTAGATCAAAGTTAGGTTGTTGATTCTACAAATAATGATTCATTCTATGGTGGAAATCTCGATCTGGAATCAGGTTCAGAAACTGATCTTCGCAAATTCTCCGATGATTTCGAATCATACTCTGATTTCGGAGAACCTATGTTTCCTGATAATTACGAGCCAATTTACGACCTCAGCATCCATGATCCATTCTTTAATTCTAATGCTAAAGCCAATGATTTGAACCTCAAAGAAGCCACACCTTCTGATACACATACATGGCCTTCCAAAATCCAAGCCCAACCCCGACCTGCCACCAGAATCAACTTCTACTCTGATTCACCTCTCTTTGATCTGGTTGCATATGATTCTTCTCCATCTTTTGACCAGGTTTCGGACCTATTGCACTTTTGAGTTCAACATTAGAATAGTTGACTCCACCTTTGGTACTTATATCAAAGCTTGAAATCGTTCTCAACAATCATCCCAACCCGTTCACCCACCCTTTGATCCTGTTCTAATCCTTGAACCAAACTGAATTTGTACCCACCTAGTTTACAATGAGGGCATTGCAAAACTTAGGCATGGGGGATGTTAAAGTGCAAACATATGGAAATTCAATTCTCTGAGGGGTTCTCACAAAAATATACAAAGTCAAAAAATAACAAAAAAATTAAAAATGAAAAGAAATAAACTGAGGGGGAGAAATTTTGAGAAATGATTGAAAATAGTTCTTAAGGAGGAAAAGAGGAAAAGAAAATTCAAATGTTAAAAAAAAAGAAGCAAAAACCAAGAACAAAAATGATAGTTATAGTAATTGATTATGGAATCTACTTAAGTTCTAGACCTAATCAAAAGAAAGATAAAGTCCTAAAATGACAAAGAGACAAGGAGATTAGTATGAGTGCTGATCCTAGGCCTCTTAGGCTTATTTTAGGGTTTAAACATTCACATATCCGTTAAGATCCGAATTAATCCACAAGAGGTTGACGAAAGTGCGAAGCTGATGTAGTAGGTCTAAGGCTTAGAGATTATTTGACCCCGTTGTCTGCCCTTTGGTTTGCAAAACTTGGTAACCTAAGCACCTAAAAATCATACACTTAGTCTGATTCAGTGCACTTAATAAAGAAAAACCTGCCAAAAGTGTTCTGTTCTGAAAGGCCATCTCAAAAATCTAGCATAGGAGCAGCTCGACAACACAAGTTGATTGGACAAGTTCCCGACACGAAGAGATGGGAAATTCACCTCGAAGATGCATAATAACATATCGTCTCCTCGGTGCTTGTCTCGTAGGATATCTAAACATCCTATCGGGGGCATGTAAGCACCTTGTACTGGTTCACGTGCCATGGTAGGATTATCTTGAAATGTCTATTGCCAGGGCCTGAATTTAGCTACAGAACTCCATGGACGGCACTATCTCGAAGTGTCAAAAGCTAGGGTTCTGGGGGTTGCCATGAGTAGTGCTATCCTGAAGCATCGAAAGCCACGAACCCTTTGAGGATTGATGGTAGGGACAAGGAATCTGATACAGATCATGTTTAGGGCCAATTCAATGATGGATTTAGGGAAAAATAAAAAGAAAAGAGAGAAAACTCTCCAAATGAAAAATCCTTCTCTATCTCTTTCTTACAAAAATGCACTGGCAAACTGAACTTGGACATGTTATGTCTATTCACGGGTGCTTTAACCACTAGGTTCAACGAACCTCTGGGTAGTTTTTGCGAGCCTTAGTGATAGACTCAGGCTGAAGCTGGTCAGGTTTGGATCTTGATTGATACTTGCGTACCTTTAGGCCTATTGTTGGCATTCTGACCTAATTTCTAGAGAGTGGAACAAATCAGGCATCTGAACATCAATGCGTGGTCTAGAAATCTAGTTCTTTCCATAAGATTTTGCTAAGGGACTAGTAAAAGTTAGGCATGGGGGTGTAATGGTAACCTCATCATGAGCCATAGCTAGCTTTAATTAATCAAAATCAAGTGACAATTGCTCCTACATAATTGCTTGATAGTCGTAATTCCTTGCACATCCATTATGAGAGGAATACACTAAAGCAAGGTTAATTCTGTAGTTTTAACATCATATCATGAATGTAGAATAACCACGTAGTTTCCCATGGGTTAATCTAAGGTATAATGAGCATTAAAGTCTAATAAGAGTGTCCACACATACAAAAATAGGGTTTCACGCATTTCGAGAACTAATATAGCTCCCAAAATCCTAATTTTAGACCCACTTGAATTACTAAGGTTTTGGTCAAGATAAAATTAATCTAAACCTTCTAAAATTCATAGAAAAATGTTCCATAAGGTTTGGTATCCTTAATTTGACCTTTGGAACCTATTTTGACCTTAAACAGAGTCACAGACACAATTCTACCCTAATTTTGGTTTCTGCATAAATTGCCAGTCAAACTTGATCAAAACTCAAATCCAACTTCACCACTAGATTTCTTAGGTCCAAATTAGGTCTGTACCAAAATTTGGTTCCAATCAGAGTTCATCTTGACCTAGTTTGCATTCTAGTCCTTTAAAAACTCTATTTCTCACATCTAGGCCATTAGCTTTCTAATTATTTACAAATCACCCCCCAGCTTTTGTCATCTTCTTCACAAAAGGGTCCCTACTACCATGGCAGGTGTGAACTCAAAAGAGTGGATCTTCAATCAAGGAAATCTCCCTGATTTCTCGACCAATCCCTTCCAAAATTGGAAGGGATGATCTTGAGGAAGTCCCCAATCGCATGAATCACATATTGGACTCTGATTTGGACTAAAAAGCTTGTGCGAACCCTTAGGATTAAAGGGATCTTCTTCCCTACTTTTTTGAGCTCTTCAAGCTTGTTTCCAAGCTTGAGAGCCTACTCGAGCTCTATAAAAGCTCCTGAAGCTTCTAACCGTGCTCCATAGCAAGGTTTAGGCCCAAAAATCCTCTTCAACTCCTTCCCCGGCCATCTCCGACCAAGCTCTGGAAACACCTCCTCAATCTCTTCCTACAACTAACCAACAACCAAATTGGCTGGTTCCCCTTCATCCTCGACTTCGTTCGCTCCTTGACAGCCAACTCAGGAGCAGCCTCCCCATCTCCTTGTCATCGTCCTCACCCTCAGGAGCTTTCACCTTCTCAAGCGGTGGCAATCACACCGATGCACGCTCTTCCCCCTTTCATCCTTTATGTAGGTCTGCCTTCTCCCTCTTCTTCTACTAAATCTCCCTATCCCTTCCTTCCCCTATTTCAACTGCCAACTCGCCTATTCCCTCACCGTCTTCTTCCGCTCTGGCCAAGCTCCGACGAGGCCTCCACACCACCACAAAACACCAAACAACCTGCTTCCAACTCCATAAGCTCTACTTCACCTTTTTGCACAAAAACTCTCACTCAATTCCACCGTACATCCATTGAATCGCCCCACCAAATTCGCCCACCTCTAAACACCTTCCATGAGAGCGCCCGACCATGATATGCACCCAAATGCCACACAACCACCACCATTGCCTTCGTTGTCCTCAAGCGAACCTTTTGAACTCTTCTGATGCGGCCGTGAGGCCTTATTTCTTGTTACAGGTATTTGCCGGACCTTCATCGTCGCCGCCATTGTCTCCACCCATGTTTGCAGTGCTCTGACAAGCTCAAGACCTAACTCCACTTCCAGGTGATGCGGATTACATCCGCATATCTAGCTGCAGCTCCAATTGAAGATGCAAAGCCCCCAGCAGCTGCAATTAAGTGATGCTTCCACAGTTGATGCACGCAAAGAAGAAGCTGGCACTTTAGTGCCACATCATGAAGTGAAGGGTGCCTGCAAGCGTATAAGATGAATTTGTGTTCTTAGCTTATTGCCCAGAACACTGGGGGTCAGGTCCCCAGTCACCTGACTATGCACTCCTCGCCCGCGACACACGCCCGCAGGCTTGGTCCCTGTTCACGACCCAATAACCCGACCGTATACCCGATTACACCTGGGTTTGAGAGAGAAGAGAAGAGGAGAGATTTTTGAGAGAAGGGGGGTGGGTTTTGCTCTGCATGCCTTGTGCCCTTGTGTTGAGGAAGAGAGGTCTCGACACTTAGCCTCTAAAGAAGAAGCCTTAGTCTTTGAAGGCTTTGAAGAAGAAGAAAAGAGAAGAGCTCTCTCAGGAGCCTTGTGCTTATGTGTGCCTTCTGTGAGGCACTCTGCTAATGTGAAGGATAAGACGTCTGATAGAGGTTTATTCTCAACATTTTTGGATGATTTTAGAACCTAAGTTAAATTGATTGAGATACCGTTTGATAATTTGAATATGAGATGCATGCTTAATTAGAGGATCTAATTTGGTGATCTAAATCACCACTTTTTAGATTCTCTTTATTCTTTTTGTCTCTTCATCTTCTGAGATACATTATATTACATTGAATATCAATCTAATCAGTTTCATTCATTGAGTATCTGTTATTGCGATCAATTGATTGTGCTTATCTATTTTAAATGAAGATTAATGTGTGAATTCCATACTTGCTCCCTTCGAACGACCTCGGACTCCTTTTAGATTCTGAGTATATAAATTTAAATGTCTTATTGTGCGATTTAGGAGTGTACTACAATGAATGCATCTTAAAACTCCTCTATTGTCCAACAGCACAGTCTTGATTGCGCCCGTCCCACAGTGCCCTAAGTTTGAGTTAGCGCAGCCGGACGGGACTGAGTGTACCCTGAAGCCGAGTCGATGTCTACTACTGAGGAGCCTAAGGCACAGGGGGTGCTCTATACGACTGGTACCTATGGTCCCTCTGCTTCTGAAATCTGCCCTAAAACTATGACTTCTGGGCTAATCCTTCGCCAAAACTCCTGCAGGTCTCAGCATCGCCCTATTCATACTTCATAGGTATGTCAACTTCCTGGGTGAAAGTGTCCAATGGAAGTGGGTGAGCTGAACACGTTTGTCTAAATAGGTCGTTGTAGCCCGCGTTCGCAACGTCGATTTTAAATGTAGAAATGGATGTGAGTCTGAGTGTCGAACACAGGGAGGCATGAAATCGACTTTTTATGTCACTTAGTTGTCACGGAAATGGCGGGTTTTGCTTGTGCATGAGAAAACGCAGGAGAGAAAAGAGAATAAGAGAGAAAGAGAGAGAGGGAGAGAGAGTAGGGTTAGAGTCTTTTGATCATAGCATTCATGCAAATCAAGAGAAGAAAAACCCGATAAAAAGAGAGACGATAGCTATATAAGAAACAACTTCATTTAACATGCAACTTGAGTTTTACAGATACAACAATAGCAAAATGCTTAAAGAAAAGTAAAGTAAAGCTAGAGTAAAGGGAGAGAGAGAGGGGAGAAGGTGAAGCAGCCACGGCGGCGGAGGAGGGCTCCATCGACGGCTCGTCAACTTCGACGAGTACAAAATGTGCTAAGGGAAGCTAGGAGTGGGGTAGGAGAATTGCAAGTGTATTCAATGCCCCCAATGGGGTGGTTGAAGGGGGTTTAAATAGGAGAAAAGGGCTTCTAATTGAGGTGAGGGGGTTTAGCAACATCTAGGACATCACTAAACCCCTTCCAAAAACATCGCCGAAGGCCTCCGCCCGCCAGTCCAAGCACGCGCGTGTTCTCTTCACGTGCCACGCCCGCAATCCAATGCGTTCGCTGTGCACCGTCCTATCGAAGATTGGATGGTTAAGACTTCGCATGAGCGTGCGCTAAGGATTGTGCATGTGCAATGTGCACCTCGCTCGTTATCGAGCGCATGAGCATCCGTGCGCATCCACTGCACTGCGTGGCCTCCATCCACGCTGTCTGTGCGTGGATCAACAACTGAATTTTGGCCGCGCGTGTGGATGCGGCTGGCGCGATTTGAACGAGCGTCGGATGAGCACGTGGGAGGGCATTGACCGTTGTGGTGAGCTTCAGACTTTGTCGCGGCTTTGCATGAACTCTCAGCTGTCCAATGGATGATCGGACGACCAGGATTTCATCTGGGCACGATGGAGAGATGCTACAAGCGAGCTGGTGGCTTCTCAGCCATCCGATCGTTAGATGGGATGGCTTAAAATGCTTCATGCGGTGAGGCAGGGGCGCGCTGCACGGGTGAGGGTGACATGGCTTCTTGTTGGCCGTTGATCTGATGATCGACAACCAGAACTTCTTGGGCCAATCGAGGGAGCTTCGGATGTCAGATTTGGTTGATTTTGAATCTGTTGGACTCTGTACGTCATTCTAAATCCATTCATGCAATCCGATCGCTCATCTGAGGCCTATTTTGACATGAACTTGTACAAAATGTCCATTAACATTGATTTATAAGCAATCTCAATGTTCAATGCATGTAATGCTCCCATGCACATTCATGATGTGTTATTTGTGCATGTTACCCTTAAGATAAACCCTGATTGATAGAATTATCGCCACAAAATGTAGAGTTATCAGTTAACGTACTTCCATATCTCCAGTCGAAGTCCCTAAACGAACTTCCAATGCTTGTCTATCTCAAAGGCCACTGTAGTTGACTTGAAACGTGAGAGCTCAATGAAACGAGTCCAATACTCACTAATTGTCATCAAACCCTGCCTTAGGTTGTGGAATTCGAGCCTCCTTTAGTCCTGCCAGGTCCTAGGGTAGTACTAGTAGCTAAAAAGCTCAAGGAAGCGACCCCAGGACACCACCTAAGTGCCCTCCTACCGGCGGGCGAACACCCACCAGCAGTGTGCTGCACTGGTCAGTTGGTATGTCATGAAGGGCACCCTATGGTCCTCCGACAGGCGAATAGTATTAAAGGCCTTCTTGATCTGCTGTATCCAATCCTCCGCCCCCTTAGGATCCTCATCCCCCATAAAGGTTGGGGGCTTCAGCTTCCTAAACTTGGTGAAAATCAGCCGATACTAATGCAGAGGTGATAACACTTCACATGGGGGTGATAATTCCGTCAAATAGGACCTATCTTAAGAATAAAAGGCACAACATAAGTAGAATGGGAGCATTGCATGCATCATATACCAAGATTGCTTATAAAACTATATTAATGGCCATTTGTGTAAGCACTTGTCAAAATAGGCCTCAGATGAGCAATCGGACTGCACGGATGGATTCAGAACGACAAACGGAGTCCAACGAACTCAAGATCGGCCAAATCCGACATCCGGAGCTCCTACAATGGGCCCAAGAAGTTCTGACCGTTGATTTGATGATCAACAGCCCTCGTTGCGCCACGTCGCCCCCTGCTCACCACACGCCACTTCCTCCTTCAGCTGAGATCAAATCTCAGCCGTCGATCTTCAATCGGATGGCTGAGAACCGCGCACCCGCCCACGGTCACCCCGACAAAGCAGCGGGCGTGGCACAACGGTTAGCACGCACGCCCACACGCACGCGACGCGGGTTCGAGCCACGCAGTGCGAAGAATTGAAGACGAAGAAGCGCGGGGCGAAATTGGGCCACCCGATCAGCAGCGGGTGGCCGAGATTGTGCCATGCGGCTCGCCCTCAGACAGCGAGCGCCCACGCGTGCACGCACGTCGGGTGACGACACCCGTGCACACGCGCGCCCGAGGTGCGATCCGAGCGCACCCGAGGGAGGATCTTAGTCGTCCGATCTTCGATCAGACGACTCTCACGCAGCAGCCATGGATCAGGCGCGAAGAAGAACGGCACGCGCGTGTGACCGGTGGGCTAGAGGGCTTCACCGACGCTTTTGGAAGGGTTTTAGCGACGTCCCGAACATCGCTAAAGCCCCTTCTTCTTTTAGAAAGCCCTTCTCCCTATTTAAACCCCCTCCAACCACTCATTCAAGGCATTCACTTGCCTTACAACTACTCTACCCCTCTCTTAGCTAGCTTTAGGCCCACTTGTAATCGCCGGAGACGACGAGCCACCGGCGGAGCCTCCTCCACCACCATGGCTACCTCGCCGCTCTCCCTCCTCTCTCTCTCTTCCTCTCTTTTAAGCTTTTCTTTACTTATGTTTAAGCATGTATTTAATGTTGTAATCTGTGAACTAAAGCTGCATGATTAATGAAGTTACTTTCCGTTCAGTTGTTTACTTTATTTCATGTTTAAGTTGCATGATCAAGCAAGAAACAACCCTAACCCTAATCTCTCCCTCTCTCTCTCTATCTCTCTCCCTCTCGCTTTTCAAATCGCACCTTTCGTAAGCAAAACTCTGTGCTTTCCGTGACAACAAGTGATAAGAAAATCCAATTTTCACGCCTCCCTGAGACCGACACTCGGACTCACCTCCGTTTCTTTACTTTAAAATCGACGTTGCAAGTGTGACTATAACGACACTTCTTAACACACACACACGGGCGCACGTTAGTTTTTGGCGTCGTTGCCGAGGATGCAACGGATTTGTTTTATCACTTCCATTCCACATCCATTCTCACATCGTCTAATGCCTTGTTTTCCTTTTTACTTGATAGTTGCAGGAATTCGATGTTTGGACGGCGAAGTGACACATCCCACGACAGTAACAAGGGAGTAGGCGCAACAAGGACCGATAGTGAGTAATTCTTCACTTATGATTGTTTGCTTGCGTGAAAAACTAAAAAAAAGTGTAAAAATTAAAAAAATTGGTGTGGTGTATGATTGCTTGACCCACATCCTTAACACATCACCCCACAAAAAAATGTACACTCTAACATTCTGAATAAATTCTTAGAGTGTTCTTTTCTCTTTTTGAGTGGTGTTTGCAAAGCCACCGTGAGTTGATCTAGGCCGCACCACTCAACCCTAAAACCGACTCATCTAATAGAAGCTGTATGATCATTAGGATGAGTACATTAGGGTTTTAGAGCCTCTACAGAATAAAAGGAAATCTACTTTCACCGAATTGTGTGCAGAACTTAACATGCCCACTGAAACTTGTCTGAAAATATTAAGACACGTCAACCCTGAAAAGCACTAAAGTAAGGATGAAACACTAAAAGACACCACATCTTAAAAATCCTTGCTTGAAAACCATGTTTTAACAGAAGCACACACCTTGAAAGTGGAAAATTAAGAGGCACCACCCCAATCAACTCCTCATCACATAACCCTAGCACAAGCACTATCCTAGCCCTTTAAAACTAAGTAGATGTGCCCTAGGCAGGACTGAGTTAAGTCTCGAAAGGCGAGGTTTTGTTCGCTGGGCACTTGGCTTTCATTCCCTTGGTAGAATCTAGTGACTAGGCTGCGAGGCAGTGTCAAATGACTGCGGTTGTGGGGTCTATGGAACTGGAGGCGCAAGCCAAAGGAAGAACCTTCCCTGCAATCCCCTCGTAATCAACCTGGCCAGATTAGCATTGGGAAGGGGAGTCCAGTGCTTACGAACTTAATCACCCTTTGTGAGATTTCTAGGTCTCCTAAGGAATACACCATAAGGACTAGGCTTGTTTGCTTGATTGAAACACATTTCTCGCATCTGTCACTCTCCGCATCCCCTCCTGTTTTCTCTAGTGTATGCACGAGAGACGCTCACTGCATCCCGAGTTGCTTGTTTTGGGGTAGGAATCTAGGCGACGTGATTATGTTAGGAACATGGCTGAACCTAGGGTAGATGAGGCTGAGGATCAACCCCCACCAGACACAATGGCCATCATCCAAGCCCAAATTAATGCAAACCACCGGCTTCAGCAACAATAAATCCATACCATCATGCAAGCCATACAACGGTTACAGAACCCACAAGAACAACCACCACCACCTTTCCAAGGCATACAAGGGCAACCACCACTCGATATACCACCATTTCAGGATCAGCCGAGGCCCCTCCGCGATTTCTATAATCCCTCCGCTATTAGAGTCAAGCCACACCTTAGAATCCCTGAAGGGGGAGATGATTTTGAGCTGAAACCGAATGTCTTAAGTCTGATCCAGAACCACTTTCATGGAAGCTCAAATGAAGACCCCTTCCAGCATCTAGAGGATCTCGACCGCATAGCACGAACTGTGAAACCTAGGAACATTAGCCTTGACATTGTTCTAATCAAGATGTTTCCCTTCTCATTAAGAGATAAGGCTTCTCATTAGCTTAGAACCCTAGGTAGACTCATCACCACCTGGGAAGAACTGAGGCATGCATTTTTAAAGAAATTCTTCCCCATAAGAAAGACCAATGCCCTCAGAAGAGCTATTACTACCTTTACACTCTAGGGTGGGGAACAGTTTCATGAGGCATGGGAAAGATTTAATGAACTCTTGAGGAAATGCCTACACCACGAACTACCAAGGTGGCAATTGGCCCAGATTTTCTACCATGGTTTGGACAGTAACCTACGAAACTTCGTCGAGGCCTCATGCGGGGGAAACTTCCTGAACAAGGACGAGGAGAGCGCGTTTGAGCTCTTTGAGTCTATGAGCGAGAATTCGCTCAACAATGCCTCCATGACCCAATTCAACAGGTCCAGTCTGTGGTGGGATTTATGTGGTACAAGCAAATTCTGGAATGGTTGACATGGACATCATTGCCAAGAAACTGGATCGAGTGGAATTGGTGGACAAAAAGATTGATGAGCTATTGAACCAGACCAGGAACCCCTTACAGACTTTCTCCCTAGCAAAGGGAGCACATAATGTTGACCTGGTCCAGCCCTTAACCCAACTGAACCTAGAACAACCCCTGACCACATTCCAGGGAGGGACCTCTGCTCCCTCAACCCTTGATTACTCCCTTCCCTCTTCATCAACATTGGCTATCCCTGAAGATGTGCAAACTGTCCAAGGTTATGCGAAACCTGACCCTTTCTCCAACACTTACAACACTGGCTGGCGTAACCACCCCAACTTTGGTTGGACAAACCAGAAACCATCGCAATTCCAAAACCAGCCCAGGCCAAACCAGCAGCCACACTTGCCCCCCTATCAGCAAGGACCACCAGTTAGACCCCAATATAATCAGAATAGGGCAACCCCTCCCCCACAAAACCAAATGGACACCCCAATAAAGATGATGGCTGACATGAACCAGAAACATAAGGAGGAAATGGCCTTGGTAAAGAGATAATTAAGCCAACTCTTGGACTGTAAACAACAAGTATCCCTACCTTCCCAGCCACAACCGAACCCACGAAACATAATTAACAGAGGCCCTAATTCACAAGGGTTCCAAGGTAATCCCGGGCAGGCTCACATGGTCCAGCCAGCCCCACAAACACCCCCTGGGTTTGGTGCTTCTTTGTCTTCGTCTTCTCAAGGATCAACCCATGGCTCCAATGCCTCTGCAAATGCGGTGACCTTGAGAAGCGGTACCAAAACCCAGGATCCCAAATGGTCGACTCTCCCCAAGACTTCACCCACTGAAATACCCGACTCAGAAGAGGCACCAACCAAGGACCCAGAAATAGACCCGATCCACATTCAGACACCCTACTCTGAGGCCTTGGAAACAATCAAGAAAAAGAAGAATGTTGTGGAAACTGAGCTTTTGGAGATCTTTAAGCAAGTACAAATTAATATTCCGCTCCTTGAAGCTGTCAAACACATCCCGGCTTATGTCAAGTTTTTAAAGGATGCCTGTACACCCAAACATAAGCCAAGACCTCAAGCACCTAGGAAGGTTGTGCTCTCTAAACAAGCAAGTTCCGTAATATCAAGCAACCTTCTGCTCAAACGAACTAACCCAGGAGCACCCCTGATTTCCTGCAATATCGGGGACATGACATTTGATAGAGCGCTCCTGGACTTAGGTGCTTCTATCAATCTGATTCCAACAACCCTGTACCACCAATTTGGTTTTGGAGAGTTGACACCAACCCCTGTCACCATCCAGATGGCTGATAGATCAGTGAAAACCCCGAAGGGGGTTGTCGAGGACGTGATTGTACGGGTCAAGAACTTCTATTTCCCGGTCGACTTTTTGGTGCTCGACATGGAAGTCCCTGAAAAATTACAGAACACACCCATAATCTTAGGCAGACCTTTCTTAGCTACGGCTAAGGCAAACATTGATTGTGACACGGGATGTATGGAAATCGCCTTCGGAGACAGGAAAATGCAATTGGATATCTTCTGGGTGACAAAGTCTTTTGATTGCGATTGCGTTGAGGAACATGATCCCGTGGAAACTCTGATCGAGGAATGCCTCACCCTTAGTTCTGTATCAGACCACCAAACCCGTAAAGACTGTTCTGACCCATCACCATCACTACCCATGGACCTCTGTAAGGTTGAGTACCATCACATAACACCATTTGAGGAGATCAATGCTGATCAACTCCCGCCCTTTCCCTTTCCATCAATTGTGGTTCCACCCGCACCTGAACTTAAGCCATTACCCGAGAATCTCAAGTATGTCTTCCTTGGACCTGATCAGACCTTCTTGGTGATTATTAATTCTCATCTAACCAAGGATTAGGAACTTAGGTTGACCGCGACCCTTTCAGAACATCGGGCCGCCATTGGTTGGACCATTTCTGACTTAAGAGGAATTAGCCCCACCTATTGCACCCATAAGATCTACCTGGAAGATGGGGCACAACCCTCCCGCCAGATGCAGAGACGTTTAAACCCAAACATGCGGGAGGTCATTAAGAAAGAAATTATCAAGTGGCTTGAAGCCGACATCATCTATCCTATCTCCTATAGCCCCTGGGTGAGCCCCACTCAAGTGGTTCCCAAGAAAGCTGGGCTCACCATTGTCACCAATGATCATGGCGAATCCATCCCTACCCGCACCACCACCGCATGGCGGGTGTGTATTGATTATAGGAAGCTCAATGAAGCCACTAAGAAGGATCATCTCCCCTTGCCATTCATTGACCAAATCCTTGAAAGATTGGTAGGGCAAAAGTATTTTTGCTTCCTGGATGGATATTCAAGATATAACCAAGTCGCAATTGCTTCGGAGGATCAAGAAAAGACCACATTCACTTGCCTGTACGGCATGTTTGCATTCCGTCGAATGCCATTCGGGTTATGCAATGAACCTGCGACCTTCCAACGTTGCATGCTAGCCATTTTTTCAGAAATGGTGGGTGAATACTTAGAGGTCTTTATGAATGATTTCTCTGTATTCGGGAATTTATTCAACCATTGTCTAAGCAACTTGGAGAAAATCCTGAAATGATGTATCGAGGTTAATCTGGTGTTAAGTTGGGAAAAGAGCCATTTTATGGTTCAAGAAGGAATTGTCCTCGGTCACATCATATCACATAGGGGTATCGAGGTAGATCGGGCTAAGGTTGATTTGATTTCCAAACTTCCTCCACCTAGCTCGGTCCGACAGATTCGCTCATTCCTAGGACATGTTGGCTTCTACCAAAGGTTCATTAAAGACTTTTCCAAGCTTTCCAAACCCTTGACCGACCTTCTAGCCAATGACGCCATATTTCACATGTCTTCTGATTGCATCCAGACTTATCACACCCTCTGGGACTTAGTCTCCACAACACCTGTACTTCAACCCCCAAACTAGTCCTAGGACTTTGAGATATGTGTGATGCATCAGATTTTGCCATAGGAGCTGTCCTGGGACAAAGGCAAGACAAGAAGCCCGTGGTGATCTACTACGTGAGCAAAACGTTGGACGAGGCCCAACGAAATTATACGGTCACAGAGAAAGACATGCTCGTTGTAGTCTTTGGACTTGAAAAGTTCTGATTGTACCTGCTGGGATCCCACATGACTATTTACACTGACCATTCAGCCATTCGGCACCTGTTGGCCAAGAAGGATGCAAAATCGAGGCTCATCAGATGGATCTCGCTTTTACAGGAATTTAACTTGGAAATCCGTGACAAGGCCGGATCGAAGAATGTGGTGGCTGACCACTTGTCTAGACTTCATCTAGACCACATTGGACCCTCCCTACCTCTATTTGATGCCTTCCCTGATGGACACATTTTGGCTGTGCAAGACAAGAGAATGCCATGGTATGCTGACTACGTCAACTACCTGGTTGTAGGACAAACCCCGCACAGCTGGTCCAGACAGCAACGGGACAGGTTCTTGGCTGAGGCCAAGCACTATTTCTGGGATGATCCCATGCTGTTTCGCCTCTGTGCTGACCAGATCATCAAGAGGTGTATCCCCGAGAATGAAGTTCAGAGTGTGCTTTCCTTCTTTCATGACCAGGCTTGTGATGGCCACTTCTCTGGAAAGAAAATAGCTATAAAGGTTCTATAGTCTGGATTTTACTGGCTATCCCTATTTAAGGATGCACACAACTTTGCCAAGACTTGCTCACGTTGCCAAACGCTAGGGATCATGACCAAGAAAGATATGATGCCCCTCTAGCCCATTTTGATTGTCGAAATCTTCGACGTATGGGGTATCGATTTTATGGGCCCCTTTCCACCATCCAACGGCTTCGAGTACATCCTAGTCTTAGTCGACTATGTTTCTAAATGGATTGAAGCTGTCGCCACCTGCCGATGCGATCATAGGACTGTCATGGACTTTGTTAAGCAGAACATCTTTTCCCGGTTTAGAATACCCAAGACCATGATCAATGATGGTGGAAGCCATTTTATCCATTCCCAATTCCATGCCCTACTTAGAAAATATGGGGCGAACCACCGCATTGCTACCCCGTATCATCCGCAAACAAATGGGTAGACCGAGGTCTCAAATAGACAAATCAAGAACATTTTACAGCAGACTGTGAGACCTAACAAGAAAGACTGGTCCACACGACTAGATGATTCCCTGTGGGCATACAGGATCTCTTTCAAGACCTCGATAGGCATGTCGCCTTATCGCCTGGTCTTTGGCAAAGCCTGCCATCTTCCTGTCGAATTGGAACACCGGGCTTACTGGGCTGTCAAGCAATGTAACATGGATTCCCAGTTAGCCGGTGCACAGAGGACTCTCCAATTATCTGAGCTCGAAGAAATTCGTCGAGACGCTTTTGAAAATAGTCGACTATATAAGGAGAAAATGAAAGCCGTCCACGACCGACTCGTTCATAGAAAAACCTTTGAGCCTAACCAGCAAGTTTGGCTGTTTAACGCCTGCCTAAAACTCTTCCTGGGGAAACTCAGGTCCAAATGGATAGGACCATTTCGGGTGGTTAAGCCTTACTCTAATGGGGCAGTTGAAATCACTGATCCTAACACTGGGCACACTTTTACAGTTAATGGTCAAAGATTGAAACACTTCCTGGCCTAGGTTCCCCCAAAGGAGAGTGTCACCCTCGTTGAGGGATGACACAAAGCACCGCCCAGCTGGAGGCATTAAACTCAGCGTTTCATGGGAGGCAACCCAGAGGATTTAGACTGATCCGGTATTTTACGTCACTCAGGTACTATCTTTTTGAACCCTTATGCATCCATGTATTTGCCAATGAGGACATTGTCCAACTTAAGCATGGGGGGTTGGTAAATTGCACATTCCTGAGCTCATTTAATCAGTCTGAATAAAAAAAAATTGAATTTAGGAAGAAAACTTAGGCATTAGAAACTTGTCAATAGTGGGAAATAATACAAAAAAGAACTTAAACACTTAGACTTTTCAGGCCTTCAGGCTTAATCTGCCCTGGTGTCCGTTAAAATATGGATTTAGCCTCGAATCCTTGCAACCTTAAGCTATTCTAATCTACCTACTAAATAAGGTGATAAGTATACGACTTATCAACTCACCCTCTAACTCAAAAAAACCTTGAGTTTAAGCATCTGCACACATTTTTGCACAGACTCACTCCACGGAGATTTTGACAGAAATTGGGTAGCTAATGAACACTCTAGGGTGGTATGGCTAGCAAGTTGTCGTGGGTAACAGCCCATTGGCAAGTTGTCGAAAACCCAGCCACGGGACCATTTCTTCTTCATTGCCTCTAAGTACATTTGAGATCAGGGAAGCCACCTACAAAAAAAAAAAAGGGGGAGAAGAAAAGAAAATAAACCACACTTCACCGCATGAGTATGGCTGGCAAGTGATCGTGGGTAACAGCCCATTGGTCGGTTGTCCAGAGCCCAGCTCAATAACTGCACAAAAAGAACCAAAACACTTAAGGAAGAAGCAGGGAAGTAGTACAAGCCGGGGAGATATACACTGAAAAAATCCTTATGTTGACCCCAATTAAAACAAACGTAGGGAGAAAGCTACCAATCGAACAAATACACCTTCAGGCAAATATATTTCCTCTTCTAGTCACCTAAGGGCGTAGAAACCCGAAGTCTGTCTGAATTACCGTTAAGTAAGTCTATCACAATCTTCACACTAAGATGCTTAGCAGTTAGGGTTTTGACCGAGTTTTGGGTGGGTTGGGTAGTCATAAAATGTTACCAACCCACGCTAAATTCCAAAAAAAATTCTAAATATATATATATATAGTTATATACATTAAAGTAAGGATTCGGGTGATTCGTATTTTGGTAGACACCCGGGTGCTACTTAGTCTTTGTAGATTAAGATCTTGGTATATTTCCTCCTATTGACAAGTGAAGAAGTGTCTAAGCAATTACTTCTTAAATTCTGAAAGAAAATAAAGGCTAGAATAAACCTTGCTAGGGACTAGCAAGGAGTAAGCATGGGGGTATGATAACACTGCACATGGGGGTGATAATTCTGTTAAATAGGGCCCATCTTAAGAATAAAAGGCACAACATAAGTAGAATGGGAGCATTGCATGCATCATATACCAAGATTGCTTATAAAACTGTATTAATGGCCATTTGTGTAAGCACTTGTAATAGGCCTCAGATGAGCAATCGGACCGCACGGATGGATTCAGAACGACGAACGGAGTCCAACGGACTCAAGATCGGCCAAATCCGACATTCGGAGCTCCTACAATGGCCCAAGAAGTTCTGACCGTTGATTTGATGATCAACGACCCTTGTTGCGCCACGTCGCCCCCCGCTCACCGCACGCCACTTCCTCCTTCAGCTGAGAACCGCGTGTCCGCCCGTGGTCACCGCGACAAAGCAACGGGTGTGGTGCAACAGTTAACGCTCATGCCCACATGCACGTGACGCGGGTTTGAGCCGCGCGATGCGAAGAATTGAAGACGAAGAAGCGCGCGGCGAAATTGGGCCGCCCGATCAGCAGCGGGCGACCAAGATCGCGCCACGTGACGTGCCCTCAAACAGCGAGCACCCACGTGCGTGCGCACGGCAGGGGACGACCCCCGCATGCACGGGCACCCGAGGCGTGATCCGAGCACACCCGAGGGAGGATCTCAGCCGTCCGATCTTCGATCGGACGGCTCTCACGCAGCGGCCACGGATCAGGAGCAAAGAAGAACGGCATGCGCATGTGACCGGCGGGCTGGAGGGCTTCACCGACGCTTTTGGAAGGGTTTTAGCGACGTCTCGGACGTCGCTAAAGCCCCTTCTTCTTTTAGAAAGCCCTTCTCCCTATTTAAACCCCCTCCAACCACTCATTCAAGGCATTCACTTCCCATGCAACTACTCTACCCCTCTCTTAGCTAGCTTTAGGCCCTCTTGTAATTGTCGAAGACGACGAGCCGTCGACGGAGCCTCCTCCACCGCCGTGGCTGCCTCGCTGCTCTCCCTCCTCTCTCTCTCTCTCTCTTCCTCTCTTTTAAGCTTTCCTTTACTTATGTTTAAGCATGTATTTAATGTTGTAATTTGTGAACTAAAGCTACATGATTAATGAAGTTACTTTCCATTCAGTTGTTTACTTTATTTCCTATTTAAGTTGCATGATCAAGCAAGAAACAACCCTAACCCTAATCTCTCCCTCTCTCTCTCTCTATCTCTCTCCCTCTCGCTTTTCAAACCGCACCTTTCGCAAGCAAAACTCCGCGCTTTCCGTGACAATAGGTGATAAGAAAAATCTAATTTTCACGCCTCCCTGAGATCGACACTCGAACTCACCTCCGTTTCTTTACTTTAAAACCGGCGTTGCAAGTGTGACTATAACGACACTTCTTAACACACACACATGGGAGCACGTCAAGAGGGTCTACTGGTTCATCCTTCAGTGGGGGAGGCCCATGGTTCTCCCCACTCTCCTTATGTGGAGGAACATGCACACTCAGGACCAAGGGTTGCTCCTAATCCCCACCACCTCCTCCTCTTGCCTGAGATGCAAGTGGTAACCTTTGTTCCAACATCCTAAAGAATGTCTCCATAAAGGTCTAAAATTGGGCAGCCAACTCTGAAGCTTGCTGAGGGGGATGCACTTGTTGGTCTCCATCAGTCTAGCTAGTAGCATAAGCTTGCTTGGACCTACGTGGAGCCATCTCCCTCTGCATGGTGAAAATCAACTGTAAGCAACTACAAGCCCGCAACAAAACTAAGATGTGTAGATCTTATGCGAATCGGGTTTCTCGTCAATCAGCGGATGGGTACCTGTCATTTAATACATTTCGAATGTCCATATGGCCATCCCAGATGATTTTATAACTTAGTAGGGTGACCTTGCTTTGATACCATCTGTGACGACCCGAGTCCCACCAAGTGACGAAACCCGAGTCGTCATGTGCTAGCACTAGCACGAACACCCACAAGATCGTAGCCACCCAACATATAGCCATAAAGCGTCAATAGTCAACATTCATTCATGATCCATTAAATGAAAGAAAACTAAAGTGCTGACAATATAATTAAAATTCACCATAAAATAGAAAGTAAGGAGAGTCTCCTACAATCACCAAAAGAAAGGAAAATAAAAACTAACAGCGAAAGAACTTACTACTATGAGCCATTAGCTCAGTACGGATCGTCCCCTCAGGTAAGACCTAGTTCCACAAAAGCTTGACCTAAAGCAGCCGCTACACCTTACTACTAGCAATACCTAAGTACGGAACCTGAAACTGTATGTCAGTGAAAACTAAGTAGAGTAGATGACAAAACAAGTGGTAACAGTAACAGGAGTACAGAAAAGGGAACTATATCAATAGTTCATCCATTTATAATTTATTTCTTAGCTAATTCTATTCATGGACCTTGTCTATATTCTTATAGTTCACAATCCGTAATCGATGTCTCAGGGCACGAGACGATCTCGCGTAACTTCCTATGGTACAAGATGGGTATAAGCCATTCTCCTAGCCGGGAAGACCGCTTATACCCATCAAGTCACTACACTCCATCACCCTGGGGTCATTCAAGAAAGGGGTGGTGGCTACGTCGTGTAGTGTGAGCACATACAAGTGCTACGTACGCTGAACCATAGACAACCAATGACCTACCCTCTGGCCGAGAAAGAACCAAACCTCGAGCCCTGCATCCCGCTATCACAGTTGGTCGCTAAGCCTACCGAAAGAGTCATAGGGAGGCCAGCAAGTCCCTAAACCAACCCTTGAAACTGGTCTAAAAGACTAAAGCTATAGCAAAACTCCGACAAGTAGCGGGGCAAAAATAAGTTATCTTATCCTTTTAATTCCCGACATAGCCTTGTGGATTATATAACCAATTCTAGATAATTGTATCTCTTATTTTTGCCAATTCAGAAAATCCTTAGTAATTTCATATTGCTAATTTTAGGATTTACAGAAATCCTCATTATTGTTCAACATATCCATTTACAGGTAGTTTTTCAGTTCATGACAGTGGTCCCATATTATTTAGAACTACTAAAGACAATGGAACTTGTTTCATGGAAAATAGAGTTCATTTCATGTATGCGACAACAAGGGTATATATAATCATTAATTCTTAATTCTTCTCATAAAACAAGTTTTTTCTTATTTAAAGTGTTCACAAGTCAAGAAAACTACCAAAGGGGTTCCAAACTTAGCAACAAGGAGGGGCATATGCGAATCAAAGTAGAATATGCGAACAATCACCTTAGATGGGTCCACAAGTACCGGAAAATCAGTTGGACTCGAGAAAAGAAAAGACTACTCTACCTAATGTCACCAGAGGGTCACGATAACTCCAAACATGTGCATAGGGCCTAGGGCAGTCTCTATGCAGACCTCAGGATTCACGTACGCACCAGGGATAAGACCTGGTTCACACGGACTAGAATAAGGTTCGAAAACACGTACTTACATTTCTAATTTTTCACTAAAGGAATAGAACTCAAAAGTGAAAATAGGTTATACTAATGCGTAGTACATGTCAATATAATTCCAACGGTACCTTGTTTGTCGAATTCTGAGGTCAAGAAGGCCTCGAACAGGACGAAACAACATGAGGAACTCCTAAACCAAACCGATTCAACCAAACAGGCCCATTAGTCCACTTGACCTGCTCGTGACACGTGTTGCCCTTTGATTCGCTGCCCGCACACAATTGGGATCGTGGCTCACCGCCCACACCCGTCCAATGTGTGCCATGCATCGCTCGCCACCCGCGTAATCACGTGAAGTTGCGACTTTTGTTGTAGGAAGCTCGCATTTTTTGGATTCGCAAACAGGTACCCGAGAAAAGTTTTTGATTTAATGAAGGAAAAGCTTAGGCTTTTCCTTCTCTCTTCCTCTCTTAATTTAAGAGACTTAAAGAAAGATGATGACCCAAAGGCCCAAAGGGGTCCTTATATAGGGGCAAAGGTTGTTGCAAATAGGCTTAGGAGGGTGAAATACCCAAATTACCCTTAGGGTTGAGTCCACCTTACATTTAGGTCCTTATTAACTTCTTTTGGCCATAACTAGAGTAATACACCTCAGATTTACGTGAAACAAGCGTCACCGAAAAGCTTACAATGAGAGGAATCTAGCGGTACCATATATGGCACTCATTTGACAACATTTGACAATTTAAGGAGGTGCTGACACTAGCATCAACCACAACTGGGTTTCTGAGTTCGAATTGACCCAAATCACTTTGAAATGACTCGGTATCTAGATTTTGGGTTGTTACATGGTGCAGCACCTCACATGGTGGTGCCTCTTAAAGCAAGTCCTGAGAGATCCTTCTTACTCCTTGATAGGTGAATGAGGCCCTCATGTTGTGGAAGACGAGCCCTATTAGATATCGTTAAACTCCTTCGCAAATTGGGGTGGTCACTTCGAAATCCAAGCAGATCTCAGAACAACTTCTAGAAATCCTATAGCAGCCAGTATCGTAGTTGATAAGTCCACTTTCGTGACCATTATTTAGCCTAAGTACTATTTAATTATTTACTCTTAGTTGTTAATTGACGAGGAGATATATGGTAATTTACCTTAGTCTGCATATAATTTTATGCGTTAATTTTACATTTAACCACATTTGATATGATAATATAATTCATTCGATGAATGCAGGCAAGGTACATGAGTTTAGACATCCATTTCTACATCTATAAGACGTCTGGAGAAAATGACGGATGTCTAGGACCGCCAACAGGAACTTACTGATATCTACATTTTTAAGACGACTGAAGGTCTGATCAAACGTCTGATGAAGAAGTTGCCTGACAGATTCTACAGCTCCAACCACTCGCATCCTTCGCGGGTGGTTGGAGAAGCATCTGGCGGAAGGAACAAATTGCAGATAAGAAGAGCGATTTGAGGACTCTCGCCATCCATCATCATCTGCTTCCCCCTTGTGGGGATATCCTCCATCTCCACCACCGTGACAAAAGCTTACACCGTGAACCCATAAGCGCACACTGTGAACCTTTGCGAGCTTCCACACCGACCACCTCTTCATCCTCCTAGGCGGCAGCACGCATGGTGGCAGCCTACTCGCTGTTGCCTTCTCCGTGCCATCCCGCCACAGCTGCAACCACACCAGTAGCCACACCACGCACCGCCAGCCTCCCCACACAGCCTCACCATGCGCACTACCTCCTCACCGCACGTGCCAGACTGCGCGTGCTACGCGCTCATGCACCTATAGCCACACGCGCTGCGCCGCTCCACGTGCACCAGTGAAGTCACGCTCCAGCCCGCGTGCATGCGGCTTCTTCTTCTTCCATCCACCACTGCCTGCAACCTCCCGAAAGAACCCAAAGCCACCGCACCCCCCCTCCAATCAGCCACCACCGTTGACCACCATCTTCACCGCCAACGCCACCGGGGACCTCCACGCAGCATGCCAACCCCTTCCATGCTTCCACGCAAGCCACAACAACCCACGTGTGTGCGCACAATGCCCGTCGCCGGCGATCTCTTCCTCCTCTGTCCGGTCGCCACCGGCCACCTTCGGCCGTGCCTTCACCGTCATCACGTAGCCCTCGTCGAGACGTGCCTTCCCGCAGAGCAGCTCCTCCAACGAAGCCTCCTCGCGCATGCACCAAGGAGAGAGATAAAATCCCCTGTTTTTCTCCGTATAAATAATTATAGAAAATGCCATTGTGAAAAACACTATTCATTTATTTTCTAATTTAATATATTACAATAAATTTGCATGGACATCCCTTGCTTAAATTTGAATTACACATGATTGATTTCTTCTTATGAATGACATACAAATGAGATATTGGTTATAGTAAATTAGTGTCATTAGGTTGGATATTAATATTAACATTGTTTGCTATTACCAAGGTCATTATTTAGAATATTATATTGTGGTAATTTTACATATAAACACCTACATTCATGATTAATTATTTAGATTAAGAGTTTATGTGAGAAAGTGAGTTGCAATAATTAGTATGTACATCTGATGATATTCCTGAACAAATAAGACATCAAATAGGCTAATTCTTCCCTGTGGAGACGACCTAACTATTTTCGTGGTTAGATTCTGAGAATTAAAATGTTTTGAAAAGCAATTTTCTACCACGCGATTACATACAACGACACGTCATTTCATGCTAAAGTTTTTATCGAAAACGACGATCGCTCTTTCAGTAGTAGCCAATCGGCTCCTAGAAGCACTGTTTGATTGACTACTAAGGGGGAGTGAGAGGGACGAAATCAGAACGAAGGCTACAATTTTAGCCTATAGTAGACGATCAGTTGGTTCGCTAGCTGATCGGCTGATTCGTTGATAATAATTTTATAGGAATTTTTTTGTGAATGCTACTAAAATCTTTTAAAATTACTTAAATGTCATTTAATCCATTATATTTACAGATATGCCAATGAAAAAGTAGCATCATTTTCATATTTGCCACTCTATTAGCCATAACCGTTAAACTTAACGATTTTGGACTGAAATGTAATAAAAAATATTTTTTAGTCAAAAATTATTTTTTAATCATCAATTTTTTTTACTCAAATTTTAGTTTTTTTAATTTTCACCCCCTCCCCCCCCTCCCTACGTCAGTTCACCTTCCTTCCTCCTCACCACTAATCACCTCCTCCAATCTCCAACCACCTCCTTCGTCCCCTCTCTCTAACCACCACTTCTTCTTAACCACCTCCTCTTCCCAAGGCAACATCGAAAAGGAGGTCCTCGATGCTCACCACCACAACATCTTTGGGTGCCTCTTCGACCATAAGCCCAAGAAGGGCATCATCACGGATGGCGAAAAGTGGAAAAAGGATGCCATCGCAACCGGCAAGAAAACAATAGAGGGCAAGGGCAGGGTTGTTGCCTTGGGAGGAGGAGGTGGCTAAGAGGAAGTGGTGGTTAGAGAGGAGTGGAGGAGATGATTGGAAGTTGGAGAGTGGGGGTGGAGGAGGTGGCCAGAGGCGATGAGGAAGGGAGGTGAACTGGTAAAGGGATGGGGGAGGGAGGGGTGAAAATTAAAAAATAAAATTTGAAGACAAAAAAAATTAAAGACAAAAAAATTTGAGGGCTAAAAAATAATTTTTTATTACATTTCAGTTCAAAATTATTAAGTTTAACGGTTATGGCTAACAGAGTAGCAAATACGAAAACGACACCACATTTTCAATGACATATCTGCAAATATAGTGAATTAAATAACATTTAAATAATTTCAAAAGATTATAGTAGCATTTATGTAAAAGTCTCAATTTTATTTGTTGACCGACTACAATAGTGGTAGAGGGAACTATTGCTTGTCTTCTTCCCTGATGTTTAGCTGAGGTTGATTTGGTGGATTTGTTGGTGAGTAATCAACTCTCGATTGAATGGAAAAATGCAATTAGAATTTCTCCATTTAGGAGATATTTATAGCAATTCCTTTCCAAATCCTAAATTAATGGGATCCATTGGATATCCATCCAATGGATGGGATGTAATCCTAATTGATAATTACATCCATAGCCCAAAACAAATTTTGGAAAGTTTAGATTATGTATTCAAACTTAAATTAATCGCAATTTAACACTTGAATTTTGTACCTAATCAAATTAACTGCATTTAGCTACCAAATCAAATGCATCTTAACTCTTTAAGCTATATTTAATTTATTCTTCAAATAGGAACCCATCAATACCATTAGTTGTTTCATTACTTCAACAATGACCCATAGGTGAAATTTTGACACTTTGCCCCCTCAAGTATTCCAAATTCTTGTGAATCTTTCGCACTTAGTAGAAAATATTATTCGTAGGTCTAATCTCATCAGACTACTAGCATTTCTCCTTAGATAATATTATTTTTGATATCTCCCTGTGTCATCAGGAAGAGAACAGAGGTAGAACTTTCCCCAAAGGTCTATCTTCTTCTCTTCTTGTCTTTAGTCTCATTAGACTCTAGGACCACATGTGGAATTGTCATTCCTAATATATGTAGAGTAAGCTCATGCCTTAAATCTATTACGTACACCTATATAACAAATTTGTGTGATACCTCCAATAGATCATGTGTCTCATGTCCCTTCCCACATATACCGAGTTTCCAGTATCAGTAACAAGGTGGGTGTATCAATTTATTGGTTTGCTAAATGTATATGTTCATGAACAGAGATATATCTATCTTAAGTCCAAGGATACGTCTTCTCCATGACAGCATAGGAGGACTTCTGCTATCTTTTGCTTCATCAGGTTAACTCGTTAACTCGACCTATGTGATAGTCCTTGAATCTCCATTCGAGAACATCAATTAAGTGACGAGCTCTAGAGAAGGTTGTTATTTCAACTCAGATCGAAAACATATTATCGAATCAGATGGTTTCTTAATGTGTTATCGGATCCTCTAAACTGTTTAGGTCTCCGAATCAACACACATCAAGTTATTTGATTTGGTAAAGTACATAATCCTAATCATACTAAGGGATCCAAATCATTAATTGGAAAATAATCAAAAATTTTTATTTAGATAAAATGTGATCGTATTATAAAAACGTATGTATCTCATTCAAGGCATACAAAATCCAATATACCCCTACTTGGCCTCGAAGCCATTCTGGAACCTTTTTTAGCCCTATACTATGTACTAACATGCCAATCAAATGACTCTCTAGTCAAGGCCTTGCTCAACGGATCAGCAACGTTATCCATAGAGGCCACCTTTATGATGATCATGTCTCTACTCTTGGCTATCTCCCAAATGATGTAGTACTTCCTTTCAATGTGCTTGCTCTTCTAGTGAGAGCGAGGCTCCTTCGCCTATGCAATGGCAACCATGTTGTCACACAACAGTGGGATTGGTGACTGTATCGAGGGAATAGTGCCAAGTTCCTTTATGAACTTGCATATCCACATCACCTCCTTCGCAACGTTGCATTCATCTTTAGTTGTTGAATCGATCATTGTATCATGCTTTTTGCTTCTCCAGCTTACAGAACCACCGTTCAATAGGAAAACAAGCCCTGACATAGACTTTCCATTATCAATATCTTACTGGAAGTCAGAATTGGTGTACCCTAACACTTAGAGATCCCCATCTCCAAAGACTAAGCAATAGTCTTTAGTCCTTCTCAAGTACTTCAATATGTTCTTGACAGCAATCCAGTGTTCCTGTCTTGAGTTAGACTGATAACAGCTTTCCACTCCCATTGCATGACAAACATTTAGTTGTGTACAAAGCATGACATACATGAAGCTTCCCACTGTGAAAGCATATGGATATTCACTCATGGCTTTCTTCTCTTCAACTGTTTAAGGAGATATTTCCTTTAATAGGTGAACACCATGTCTAATAGGGAAAAAATCCTTCTTGGAATTATCCGTGAGGAATCTCTTCAAGACCTAGGTTATGTATCCTTGTTGTGATAATCTCAAAATCCTCTTTTCTCTGTTTCTGAACATCTTCAGACCCAAGATATAAGACGCATCCCCGAGATCTTTCATCTCAAAGTTCTGGGATAACCAGATCTTAACACTGTATAACATTCCTACATTATTTCCAATAAATAAAATGTCATTTACATATAGCACCAGAAAAGTGATAGCACTTCCACTGGTCATCTTGTAGACACAAGGTTCATCGGCATTCTAATGGAATTCATAACTCTTTATGATTTCATTGAATCAGATGTTCTAACTACAAGAAGTCTGCTTAAGTCAATACATGAACTTTTTTAGCTTGCACACCTTCTTCCTACCATCTACCTGAAAACCCTCATGTTGTTCCATGTAGATGTCTTCCACGAAGAAATCATTTTGAAAAACTTACGATAAGTTGAATCCACCGCATATGACTTATTTGGAAAGTATTTGGCAGAAAAAATGTAAAATTTTCTCATTTTATGAGATATTTTGACTTAACTCAACCTTGATAGGTATTGATGAACTCGAAATGGCACAATTAACTTGAAAATGAATCGAAAATCATATTTTGGGGCATTGCACTAAGGGCATCAAAGAAATTACTCAAAAATTTCATGGGAAGTATATATTATCATTTAAAATTATATCTTTTAGCTAGACAAATACACTGAAATTAGTGTTAAATAAATTAGTGATGGAATTCTGTAGTTCATTACACTTTTCTATTGTGTAAACATAATAATTTGTATATTTTTTGATTTCATGATGACCATGTTGTTTATTTTTATAAAACTTAATTTGACAAAATAATAAATTTCTATTTTTCAAAAAAGCCAAAAAGAACATATATCAAGCAGATAACCACAGCAATCCCTCATCGTTCAACGAGGACACGGGATCAAATTTCATATCTGCAAGAATAAACTCCTAAGAAAAGCGGAGAGGCATTCGTTTATTTCCGTCACATCTCAATAGGATCCGTGGCACCAATTTACAGAAGTTTCTAGAAATCCATAACAAACTCCCAATCCCCGCCAAAACAGGAAAAAAAATGCCGCGCCATGTCAAGAATCAAGAACCCCGCGGAACCCCGAGTCCCTCCCACCAATGCGGGAAGAAATTGGAAGCACCTCTGGTTGCCCCCCAACAACCAATAAATAGCAACTCCTCCTTCCTTCCTAGCGCAGTTCTGCAGTAGAAATCGAATCGCTGCTGGTGCGCTCCAACGGCCCATCTCTCTCTCTCTCTATCGATTGATCACAGCGCGGTAGTCCTTGGCGGATAGATAGTAGAGAAAAGGCGGACGTGTAGATGGGGGAGACGGAGACCTTCGCTTTTCAGGCTGAGATCAACCAGCTGCTGAGCCTCATCATCAACACCTTCTACTCCAACAAGGAGATCTTCCTTCGGGAGCTCATTAGCAACTCCTCAGATGTAAGTTGATGTTTGCTTCTTTCTTTTCAACGGAGGAATACACGTATGGAGTAGAATATGTAAATAGGTGTTGTGTGCTTATGTACGTATGTATGTATGAATAATAGTTTGTTGCATTGGTCCTTCTGCCTGATGCTGCTATGATCGATTGTATTGTTCCATTACATCCATCCATTAACTAATTATTTTGTTTCTCGGCGTGTTCGTTCTTCTCTCCATCTCATCAGGCGTTGGATAAGATCCGGTACGAGAGCCTGACGGAGAAGAGCAAGCTGGACGCGCAGCCGGAGCTATTCATCCGGCTTGTGCCTGACAAGGTCAACAAGACCCTCTCCATCGTGGACAGCGGCGTTGGCATGACCAAAGCAGGTACGTACGTAGAAGAGAAGAAAAGAGTCTTCTTTGTCTTTCCTCCTCCAACCTTCCTGATCATCTCTGTCTTCTTCACGGCTTCATTCAATTCATATCGTATTAGTTAGTCGATCGAGAATGGAAGTGTGGTTTTTTTGTGGTGTGGCCGCCCTATCCAAGACAGATATCAGTCTCAGACAACGAGCACAAAATAAACCAGAATTTGGAAAGGTTTGTTAAGGTGGGTTGTTACCACCTCTGGAAACACTTGCCCCATTCCCTAGAGATAGAGGTTGTACAATTTTCAAAAAATTCCTATAGATTTCATCTATCGCATTGCAGACCATAATTATGCTAACAATCAGGAGCCTTGCAATGTTTACTCACTTGTCCTCCCCTCTTAAAAATTTTTTTGTTGTTGTTGTTGGTTAGGATGATTTCGCAACCGAAATTTACTCCATTCTTCTTCTGCGATGATAGTAATAAAATCTTGCTGATGAATGTCTTTCCTCTCCGTAGACCTTGTGATCAACTTGGGTACCATTGCGAGGTCCGGGACGAAGGAATTCATGCAGGCTCTCCAGGCGGGGGCGGAGGTTAGCATGATCGGGCAATTTGGTGTTGGGTTCTACTCTGCCTACCTGGTGGCCGAGAAGGTTGTGGTCACCACCAAGCACAACGACGAGGAGCAGTACATCTGGGAGTCCCAAGCTGGTGGGTCCTTCACCGTCACTCGCGACACCACAGGGGAGCAACTCGGCAGGGGCACCAAGATCACCCTCTACCTCAAGGAAGATCAGGTTTGTTCTCGTACATGCAGTTCCAGATGGATGAATGGGATGGAAATGATGATGCCCCATATCCATGAGAAATTGTCGGTTGATTCGCTCTTGTTTGTTGGTTAAGTGGTAAATTTTACTGAATTGACTTGGTGTTTTTCATCTTCTGCATGCAGCTCGAGTACCTTGAGGAGAGGAGACTCAAGGACTTGGTGAAGAAGCACTCGGAGTTCATCAGCTACCCGATCTCGTTGTGGACGGAGAAGACGACAAAGGAGCTGAGCGATGACGATGATGAGGAGCAGGAGGAGGAGGAGGACGAGGACGAGGACGAGGAGGACGAGGATTCAGAGAAGGACAAGGAGGGCGACGTGGACGAGGAGAAAGAGAGCAATGGCAAATCGAAGAAGAAAGTGAAGGTGTCCCACGAGTGGTGCCTCATCAACAAGCAGAAACCCATCTGGCTCCGCAAGCCCGATGAAATCTCCAAGGAGGAGTACGCCTCCTTCTACAAGAACCTCACCAACGACAGGGAGGACCACCTCGCCGTGAAGCACTTCTCAATGGAGGGGCGGCTCGAGTTCACGGCCATCCTCTTCAACACGAGGAAGAAGCTCAACAACATCAAGCTCCACATCCGGAGGGTCTTCATCATGGACAACTGCGAGGAGCTCATCCCCGAGTACCTCAGCTTCGTCAAGGGCGTCGTCGACTCCGACGATCTCCCGCTCAACATCTCCTGCGAGATGCTGCAGCAGAACAAGATCTTGAAGGTGATCCGCAAGAACCTCGTCAAGAAGTGCCTCGAGCTCTTCTCGGAGATCTCGGAGAACAAGGAGGGCTACAACAAGCTTTACGAGGTGTAACGACCCAGTTCCCGATGCTCTGGCGTCCCTGTGTGTTAGGGCGTTGATACGCCCCTCAGCCCTAGGTGCGGACGAAGCGGCCACACTCTGCGTCGGACGGGTAGGTGCTGGCCGGTACCCTCCTCGCGACTGCGGTCCTCCTCCTCGCGCTTGGGAACCGCGGCCTCCTGCGCGCCCTCCAGTGCTCTGCGTGGGAAGTATCTGCTGACCTCCTGCCCTAGATGGGCAGTCCCTCCTGACGTGGCCCGGCTAGCCACACTGGTAGCAGAGGGGAACCCGACTCCCGCCCTCAGTGAGTCCCTGCTGTCGGCTAGGCGGGGGTCCGGTGCTGGCGACTGGCCCCTGTCGAGGGCCCCCAAAGGCCACTGATGGCCCTGCACAGCGTGACGGCTCTCCTGCGGATGTCACGTGTCTCCGTTCTCGCCGGCCCTGTGAGAAGTCTGGCTGAAAGGGCCTCTTCCGCCCGCCGTCGGTCTCTCGCGCTGACGGGTTGATCTCCTCGTAAGTCATAGCTGCCTCTACCACCCTCGAAAACGTCGGCAGCTTCAGGGGTTTGACATACCCCCGGATCGCAGGTCGGAGCCCCTCGGTGAACCTCCAAAGGCGCTCCTCCTCAGTGGCTACCGCTGTCGCTGCAAAGCGGGACAGCTCCAAGAAACGCGTGCGGTACGCGCTCACGGTCATCGTCCCTTGGCGGAGAGTGTGGAACTCCCGCCTCCTCTGGTCCTGCCAGGTCTGGGGAAAGTACTGCTCACAGAAGAGGGTGACGAACTGGTCCCACGTCGGCTCGTCCCTCTCCTGTCCCCGGACCGCCCTCCACCACCGGTGTGCCGCACTCTCCAGCTGGTACGTGGCAAAGGCCACGCGGCACTCCACCGGGGGGCGAAGGGTGTCGAAGATCTTCTCCAGCTGCTCAAGCCAGTCCCCTGCCTCGGTCGGGTCCTCATCCCCCTTGAAGGAGGGGGGCTTCAGCTTCCGGAACTGTCCGAAAAGCTCGAAGTGGCGCTGTAGGGGAGGTGCTGGTGCACCTCCAGGCGAAGGTGCCTCGTGTACAGAAGTGTCGGAGGAAGGTGGGGGCGGCAGGGGCCCATCCCCTCTCTCGTGTCCAGCGCCGTGTCCGTCGCGTGGTCCCACAGAGGACTCCCCCTCTGCAACCCCAGGAGGAGGTGCTCGGGGCGGTGGGTGGAGCTCCTCTCGTACAATATCCCGTATCAGTCTGGCGAGGTCCTGGGCCTGGACGCCAGGGAGTGGTGGCTGGTCCACCGAGACGTCAACGATAGCACGTCCACCTCGCCGACCTCGCCCTCGACCGCGCCCGCGGCCAGTCTCGCTAGTCCCGCGACGAGGCATCTCCTGCAAGGAGACGCGAAACAAAACGGAAACGTTAAAACAGACGGTACCTAACAAAACTTCTAAGAGCTCATGTCAAGAGATATGTTGTGGTGGCTACTCTAGCTATAAACATGTGAATTGGTTATTTTCCAGTCAGTTGATTCACTTCTCGGGACGACCTTGCTCTGATACCATCTTGTAACGACCCGGTTCCCGAGTCCCTACGAGACACGAGAACCGGACCGACTCGACTAATCCCAAGACCTAGTCGTCCAACGAGGAAGTAACCAAAAGACAGTAAAATAAACCACATTCAGCATGAATATAGCTAACAGTAAGAAAGTACAGCAGTAAGGAAAGAAACTACTACAGTAGGTACCACCACAACAGTAGAGCAACATTTATCATATAACAAGAACTGCAGGTAAAGAAGGTACAGCGGAAACAAAAACTACTCACTAGAACAGAAACAAAAGAGGTACAAAAGGCTGTGGTAACTCTACTGGACCCTACTCGGCCCAGCGTCCTCTGCAGCCGCCGACCCTGGCTGCTCAACACCTGGTCCTGAAAAAGAGAACGAGTGTAACACGTCAGCAAAACGCTGAGTAGAGTGGCAAACTAACTAAAGGCAACAGTAGAGTGTACAGTAGCTGTTATGTTCTATTACTTCCTTTATTCACATCTTTCAATTTTTCTCACTATTTCATTTGTTTCTCAGATCCTTTACTTGATCTCGAATGTCCTCGTGGGAACGATCTTGATTGCAGTCTTTTCCAAAAGTAGAAGTAGCACGTGGTGCTCTCCTGGCCGGGAGAGTCCCCCGTGGTGATCCTACCCTCAGTCAACCACCCCAAGGTCACTGACAGACGTAACGGTGACTACGTCACGCGCGATAAACGCACAGGTAGCTAGCCCGCACTGGCATGCGGTCAGTCGTTTCCGTTAACGGGTGCGCCCAAAGCATAGCACGGAACCAGGGCAAAGCCCTCTCAGTAACAGGGGTCCAACCTCTCCATAGTAACCAAACCGGGGCCTTGCCCCTCCACAGTCCGCGCACCCTCGCCTGACTACCCTGGTTTGCCCTAGTGGGCCTAACAAGTCGGTGAAGGAGGCTAGCAGAACCCCGGGGCCCGTGGGGTAGCTAGTACTCTCCTAACACTACTAGCTCTCCTCGGTACTACGTACACGAGGGCCAACAAGTCGGTACAGAGTGGCCAGTCCTAACCCCCGGGTCCCTGGGGTGGCTAGCTCAGCTCTGCACTAAACAGGGGGACAGTCGCTCTCCTTGGTACTCCGTACTCAAGGGCCAGCTTACTTCCCCAATTCTATTCCATTCGCTTTCCAGGAGTTCTACTCCTACTTCCCCGTAGGGTTCCAGAACATCTTATGTCTTACTTTCCAGTTTCACGTTCTTACCAACCATGATCCCAATCATGTTTCTTTATTCATCACAGGCAGCTGTGAATTCAATTTACAGGCAGCTTCATATATTCCTTTTCATTTTTCCAAGACTGCATTATTATATATTCACTAGTTTTTCCATCCTAGGATTCATGCCATATCCTAGGGTCTATCATACAATCTATTTTTCCGGTCCTAGGATTTATGCAACACCTAGGAACTATCATTCCATATATTTCTCATTCCTAGGATTCATGCAATGTCCTAGGTTCTAGTTATGGTTCCATACTTTAACAAATTTTTATTAATACTTAAAGCCACTCTACCAGGTACAACGGGAGTAATGGGGGCGTGATCGGGAATCCCGCGTGCCTCCGCGACTCTCAAGACTGCAACCGAACGAGGTCCTATCACAAGGATCAAACACAAGGAGTGTCTCAAAACAGTGTATAGCTACTGGAGACGGGTAGAGGAATTAATTCTGAAACGAACGCAACTCGAATCGCGGAAAACGGAGCCCGAACGGGCCCTAAACGGGTCGAAAAAGACGATACTGTGCAAAATCAGATGTCTGGAACTCCTTCCAGACGTCTTAAACGGTGGATCAGAGAATTACCTGTTCAGCGTGGTTTCCCAGACGTCCACAAGTCTGCGGGGACGTCTGTCCTATACCCCAGACGTCCGGTGGTCCACACGGACGTCTGTAGGTCACTCCCGCCGTCTGGTACAACTTCCAGACGTCTGATTTGCAAAGGATGGCGAATCAGCGAACCTGCGCATAGCCAACCCCCTCCCTCAGTACGGTCAATCGACAAGAAGGAAGAAGAAGGCGGAAAACTCACCTTTCAGACGTCTGTATGATCTTACAGACGTCGACCTTGCCGTCTGTCTATCAATCCAGACGTCTGATTCTGGAAATTTTTCTAGAATCAGAACCCTGCTCGGCCTCCGCTCGCGACGCCGCCCGCGTCGCACCTCGCACTCCTGCTGCTCAGACCGCAGCAGGTCCCTCTCCGCGTCGCTCCGCGCCCCCTGCGCCCTCCGCCAGCCGGCCAAGCCGCTCCGGCGAGCTCGCCCTCACGGCAGAGCTCCGCCCTCGCACGCCGCACCTCCGCGCTCACTGCGGCCGTCGCTGCCGCCCTCGCGTCCGCTCGCTCTCGTGCACAGGAAGGAGAAGAAGGAGGAGACTGTGGAGACGGGAGGGGAGGCGTGGCCCTTTTAAGGCCGCGCGAGGAGGAGAGAGGAGGTGGCAGGCCGCCTGCAGCCGCAGGGAGAAAAAAAAAAAAAAGAGGGAATATGCGGTCTGCGCGCTCAGGCGCGCAGGCGACTCGCGTGTGTCGAAAATAACGGATTTTCAGACGTCTGTAAACGATCCCAGACGTCTTATCAGACGTCTGGTTGTGATCCAAGACGTCTTGTCCGACGTCTGGGCCACCTCCCAGACGTCTTAAAAGACGACTGGGGCACACATTCGTTACACGAGGCCTTCTCCAAGAACCTCAAGTGGGGTGTCCACGAGGACAGCCAGAGCAGGGCCAAGCTCGCCATCCTCCCCCGGTACCACTCCACCAAGAGCGGCGAGGAGATGACCAGCTTGAAGGACTACGTCACACGGATGAAGGAGGGACAAAAGGACATATACTACATCACCGGGGAGAGCAAGCAGGCCGTCGAGAACTCTCCCTTCCTCGAGAGGCTGAAGAAGAAGGGCTACGAAGTGCTCTACATGGTGGACGCCATCGACGAGTATGCCGTCGGACAGCGCAAGGAGTTCGACGGGAAGAAGCTCGTCTCCGCCACTAAGGAGGGGCTGAAGCTGGAGGACACGGCGGAGGAGGAGAAGCGCAAGGAGGACAAGAAGGCCGCGTTCGAGGGGCTGTGCAAGATCATCAAGGACATACTCGGTGATAAGGTGGAGAAGGTGGTGGTGTCGGTTCGCATTGTCGACTCACCTTGCTGCCTGGTCACTGGCGAATACGGGTGGACGGGCAACATGGAGAGGATCATGAAGGCAGAGGCGTTGCGGGATAACCGAATGAGCTCCTACATGTCGAGCAAGAAGACGATGGAGATCAACCCGGATAGTGGGATAATGGAGGAGCTCAGGAAGAGGGCCGAGGCTGACCACAACGACAAGTCGGTGACGGACCTGGTGCTGCTGCTCTTCGAGACTGCTCTGCTGGCATCGGGTTTCAGCCTGGACTATCCCAACACCTTTATTGGGAGGATTCACAGGATGCTGAAGTTGGGTTTGAGCATTGATGAAGAGGAGAGCACAGGGGATGAGGTGGAGATGCCTGCCCTTGGGGAGGGCAACGCCGAGAGCAAGATGGAGGAAGTTGATTGAATTGAATTGAATTGGTGAAAAGACTTTAGATGATGATGGTGGTGGTGTCTGTGGGTTTGTTCGTATAACTGGTCACAAGGTTATCTGATTGATTTTTGGGGTGGGCGCAGAGTCTGTGTCTGTGTCTGTTCTGTTCATCTTCCTGTGTCTATCTCGAGTCTGTGATGGGTAACTGTGATCATAATAGAATCTGGTTTCCTTATAGTAGCGGTTGACATCGCAGGAAGATGAATGTTTTGTTTCTTAATGTCCAATACGTTTGTTTCTCCATAAGGTTTCATGGACATGTTGTCGAGGATACCTTAAAAGGCTTTGGTGGAAAAGCACAAAATGCGGAAGCAAGTTTGTTTATTATGGAACTTGATAAACCATCGCGTAAGTTTATCACATATACACTTAGTAACGGTGTTGATCTGAGATCTTTGCTCAAAACTGCTGGTCGCAAGGGATCTCAGGGAACGATGGTGCCCAAAAAGATGGAGTCTTCGATGGTATGGTGGCGTCTTGCAGGTCTAAAATATGAGCCTAAAGCATCTAAGTAGTGATGCAAATGGGTCAGATTTGAATGGGATTTAACTAAATCCATACCTATATCTATTTACAAAATTTACATTTATATCATATCTATTTACCTATTAGATATAAAAATTCAAATTCATATCCATGTCCATCACATATCAATTTGCTTATCAAGTACTCATTTATAAATTTATCTTATAATCAAATTATGATCCAGAGTTAAAGAAAAAAAAACCTATAATATTATTAATTAATTGCTTATTTTTAACAAATTAGAACTATAAGAACTTGAACAACTTCAATTTTATTGATTTTCACTAAAATTATTAAAAAAATTTATATAAAGAAAAATAAAATATAAGTACAATTCAAATAAAATATTTACATACCTAAAATAAATATTTAATAGAAGTTTCAACGGCACTCTAAATCTTCAAAATTATGAAGAAAATCATAAGATAGATTTAGGTATTTATGATGTGACTTATATATATCTCAGATTAATAAGAATTTTATTTGGATATTCAAGTAGCTGGGTATAAATTCATATTCGCACTGGTATCCAAATTCAGAAGTTTTTTAATAAAATTCATACCCGAATCTGGCTAGGTTTGGATTATATTTTATGCATTCTTTTTAAATCAAATTAGATCATATTCATATCAAATTTACCAAAATTTACATCCCTACATCCAAGTGGGCAGTAGAATAGGAAAGAGGCTTTTGGGCCTAAGGTTGAAAGCCAACGTGGATGATCAAATCCTAACCACTCAAACCCACTCACCCCTTGGATTACATTGCCCACTTGACGATCAAAATTTACATGTGTACGTCCCTTTCCGTTAGTCTAGCTAACTTCCATTATTTTGCAGACGTTGCTGATTGTTGTTTTGGTCTTCTTGTGTTTTCTATCTTGAGTTTGTGCTGGGTAATCTGAGTATAGCTTTTTTTATTCTTAACAGGTAGGTTGAGATCTTGGATCTTGTGGTTTAATTTTGCTTTAAATATCCCATACCTTGATCACTCTAGACGGTTTATCACGCTAAATGGGAAAGATTATTGTTCGGAATTTGTTAGGTCGTAATTCGGACTGGGTGTAGTTATTTGGCATTTTAACTTTTACCTGGTTGAACTATATTAGCGGTCAAATGACATTTACCAGACTAGAGAATTATTTTGACGAATCATTGACAGTTGGTACATTGACATCGTAGAAGAAAGACGGATTGAAGATGCCTGATCACCTTAACTGCCTGGTACGGGGCGTGCCCGTACTTTTTGCTTCTCTGTCATCATTCTTCTTTCGGTAGAAATTTAATTACTTTTAACTCAACACAAGTTTACATGTCCAGCAAAACACTATTCAATTAGCAGTGGTAAATTTGCAAATTCTGTACCACTGACTTACGTTCTTGTTAACCCGATCATCATTGGAAGTCTACCATAGGTCTAATGCTTATGAAGCTATTCCATAGAAAATTAGATATTCAACTATGCTTATGTGGGCAATTAACCTCGCAACAAACCTTAATTATGCTGAACAATCAATTGCTATTGTGATACTATTCTTGTTTTAAAATTGTTGTACAAATTTGTATACAACAAAATAATGTGCTGTCACTTGTATTAGTTAACTAGTGGTTGGAGATCATACAGTTAATCGTTTGGGTTGTGCCACCTTTAGGAAATGACTTAAAATTAAGTTTGATAGGTTCAGGACCGATTACGTCGTAAGGATTGAGTTACCTAGTATGTAAAAAGATTTTACAGTGGATTTATTTATGACTTGAGATCATGGAAATCCTAACAGTGAAGAGGACTGATGCGTGGACCACCCTAAAATCCTAGTATTTGTTGGAATGTGTGCATCATTCAAAAGCTACCTAAATAATGTAATTAATGAGTTATATTTTATCGGAATAAGAATTAGCATTATTTTTTTTGTGCACGAATTAGATCTCTTAGTATGAATAAGGTAACGTACTTAGTCAACATGAATAAACCTGATCTGTGTTGATTTTGGAGAACTAAATGATTTAGAGGATTCAGTAGCACATCAAGAAACCATCTTATATGTAAAGCCCCAAACATAGATTTTAGAGTCATTTTGGACTTAAGCATGCTAAGATGAACTTGTTGACGCTTGTCGTGTGTAAATTAGAGCTTACAAAAATTAGAAACGCATAATCGAAGTAGAAACCCATGTATTGTTCATTTTTGCAACCGAAAGTACGATTATCTTTCTGATGTCACGAGGATTCTAATAATATGTTTTGTACGTTAATTGGACCTCGGTTACGTGAAACTCGTGTGAATAGTGAAAAAACCCTCATGTAGCTCGCCTTTGAAATTGTTTTGTGTAAAGAACCTTTGTTTGAAAATCCACAAATTTTATCGAATTCCTTTTCTTGCATTTTGCAAGAATTGGAGTACGTTTGACCCAATTTCAAGAAGTACGCATGGTTATGGAAAGTTAAAAAAAAGAAAACATTTCCTGATCCTAACCCTCCATTCCTAATCATTTATTTTATTTTCTTTCCTAAGCCTAATACCCACTTTCTTCTCTCCCCACCCTAAGCCATGCAAAGAATCCATGTTGCCACAACTTCCCTTCCCTCATGCTTGAGAAAGAGAAAGAGAGAGAAAGAGAGAAAGCGAGTAAAGGGGAGGGAGAATGGGAGAGAGGGAGGATGAGCGAGTGACGTACAACGACGAACGTAGCAACGAAGACAACAGAGGAAGGTGAGTTCATTTTTTTTCTTTCTTTCTTCCTTTCAGGGTGCATGGATAGGTGTGGAAAGGGAGATCGAGGGAAAGAGAGAAGAGAAGAAGAAGAAGAAGAAGAAGAAGAAGAAGAAGAGAGAGGGGCATGAGTTCAAGGAAGGAGAGGAGGATGATAGTAGGATCTTGATGGGGTCGGTAAGTGTAGAGGATGGTGAGAGCCGTTGGCACAGCTAACATGGAGTGCACCATCGGTGGGTTCCACCTACATGTGTGAAGAAGATTGAAACAGGGAAGGAAGGATAGTGGCGAGGAGAGAGGAGTAGCCCAATGGGTCGACAACGAGGCTAAGGATGAGCACCGACATGACCTAAGCACATATGTGCATAGGGTCTTGCAGAGAGAGCAAGAGGGAGAGAAAGATGGAGAGAGCAAGGGAGGAGGGGCTATTATAGCTCGCTAGTGACCGGCAAGGGTCACTGGAGGTGAAGCCAGCACAAGAATTTCCCTCTGTAGCTTGTGCGCATGATGGGTTGATGTAAAGGTATGAAGAAGATGCGGAAGAAAGAACGAAAGGAGGAGGAAGTGATTTAAGGGTGTGCAAATTTCAACAAAAAAATCACAAGTTCTAAATATTACATTGTGGTCCCTGTGAAGAAGATGTCGTATTATTTGAGATATGACATTCAGAATTATTTTACACAAATTAGGGTCATTTGGAGCTGGATTTAAGTGATTAAGGATGATCTTGGGATTCTTGAGTGTGCTGGAGACATCCATATAGTAGAGTTTGACAGAACCCGCTTCAAATTCCAAGGAATAGATTAGGGGAACTTGGACTGTGCCTCTTAATCCTTGTTCTTGTTCAAAGTTACCGTGACCCTTCGGTGACGTTAAGTAGAGTAGTCTCTGTTTTTCCGTATATGATTTATCAACATCATGGTTTTCTACTCGTATTGCATTGTTTAGAATGAGTTCTAACTTCTTTCTGGGGTCGAACTCGTCTTCGTGTTTCTTACAACTTAGGGTGCTTGAATATTAAATATTAATGTTGTAATGAGGTTGATGGCCTGGGATGTGAATAATTGAATTGATATAATGGACTGATAAGCGTAACTGTTGGATTAAAAGGGATTAATTATAAATTATTAGTGGCTTTTCATGATTTAATGAATTATGAAGTACCTAAGTATATTGGATGTGACCCTATCAATGCATGTGTGAAACAAATTCGATATTTTATAAAACTAGCATCATTGTGATCGTTAAATAATAACTTAATTGAGACAACTATCAAAGATTGAAAACTAAGTAGTTAGCAATCAAGTTAGAAGTGATGTGATATAAACTCTTTCATTACTTTGAAATAATGTGTGTAAATGATATGACTTTTGGGTTAATTAATTGTTGTTATTAATTCATTTATCTAGAAATAAGTTATTAAATTAATAATAATGGATTGGTCAAAAATAAATTAAATAATTGGTTTAGCCTTATTACTTTCTAGAACTTGGTTGTAGCTTTGGTCTTTTAGACCGATTTTGGGCTGGCTTAGGAAGTTGCTGGCCTCTCAATAACTCTTGGTTAGGCTTAGTAGCCAACTAGGATAGCAGTACGTGTGGATCGAGAGTTGGAGTTAGTTTTCTTTATTCAACCAATGGGTAGGTCATTGGCTAATTGTGGTTTAGTGTGTGTAGCTAGCATGTGCTCATGTCATACGATGTAACTACCACCCCTTTCTACAACGACCCCAGGGTGTGACTCGATAGATATAAGCCATCTTTTCAACCAAGATGGTGGCTTATACTAGTCTTTCATCTCAGGAAGTCACACAAAGATCGCCTCGTGCCGCAAGGTGTTCATTAACAGGTTTCAATTGTAACAAGTTAGGCTTAACTTATAAAATGAACAGAATGATGTAAAGATTAATAAATGAATTAACTTATGAAACAATACCCTTTCTCTTGTCCTCTCTCTGTTATTGTTTTGTGCCTGATTGTTGTTTAATGAAATCACATTTTGTATCACCCATGACTTGATTTTGTTGGTAACTTAGAGAATTTTGGGTAGATTACCTAGGTTTCATGCATTCATTAGGCATATCATGCATTTAGACATGCTTGCATTCCTTGCATAATAAAATGTCATTTTTATCTAACTTCTCTATTTTGGTTATGTTAGGTTTTGGAATGACAAAACAAGATTAAAGATAACTTATCATGCAGACTAAACATGAGCTAGAGAAAGCCCGATTAGACCAAGGTGCAGCTTTAGAAATCATTGGTGCCAACTCATCACTCCTGAAGGTCATTGTAGCACCTCCTCACCTCCATAAATGTGATCCCCTCCTAGCTCCACAAATCCCCCTCCAACAAGCCTCCAAAACCCTTATTAAATTCCAACACTTCCACCTCCCTAAATGACCTAAGTAGACTCCACTACCTAGGCTTCATTCACACCAACTTTGGTGCACCTAGAGCCACACCCACACATCCTCATAGGAGTCCCCATCTACACGTCTCCCATGGTCCATAAACCTGTTTCTCCATTTCTAACCAAGCCAATCACTCCACCCATTAAAAGCCTGCACATTCCCCATGGCCATCCCACTTTCCACTACCAAGACGCCAACCCCAACACACAATTATGTCCCTCTACCCAATTCCAATGTCCACCTATCAACACCTCCATCCCTTCCTAAGCACCATTTACCTGGCACACTTACTTTATTTCCACTACATACCTATAGCTCAATCTTCCCACAAATCACCATCTCCAACACTATCACCTAATTACCTCTCCTCATTTCCCTACACCTTGAGCCTACCACCCCATTAATTCTGACACACATCTCATGGCCCCATCAATGATGCATGCCTCCCATGGTCCCTTCCAATTTTCCCTTCAAAACCATTGCCTACCCACTCTATAAAAAGAGCTCAATGCTACCCACTTGGATGCCTTTGGCTTAAGAGAAAATTTGAAGAGCATTTAAGAGCCTTGAGTCATTTACTTTGGGAGGAGAAAATTGAGAGGGAGACATCACCCTCTTCTTTTTCTTCTTCTTACATCTACTCTATTCATCATGAAACATGTTAAAAGATTTTGTATCATTGTAGTTACTGATGTAGACACATTTATTTAGGATAAAATGTCTATTTATACATGTTCCTAGGCTTAGATATGCATTCTATACTATAAATATTGCATAACATGGATCATTCTGCATTTAGAGTAGTGTGTATAAATTATAGGTTAATTCATGTCCTTTTGTGGTCAGGAGAGGAGATTTATGTCGGGGTCCTGGATTGGCAATCCGACCGTACGAATCTAATCAAGACGATGATCGGAGTCCAACGCCTTTGAAATTGTCTTGATCGGAATCCCATAGCACCTTATGTAATCCAAGGAAGATCAACGACCAAGAGACTTGGTGACAAAATGGAGCTTCAAATGACAAATCTAACTGCACGGATGGATCCGGATCAACAATTGCAATCCAATGGTGCAAAAATCGACCTAATCCGACGTCCGCGGTGCCACCTTCAAAGGAAAGAAGATAGACGGCCCAGATCGTGCCAAGTGGCGCTATCCAGGTCGCCCATGGGCATGCACGCAGTACCATGAGTGTGTGTAGCACACAGGACTGCGTAGCAATGCGAGCGCGCATCAACGTAGCAGTAGCAACAGTGTGCTTGCGGAGCACGTAGCGCGTGGAGACACGTAGCAATGAACGCCAGCGGGTGTGCATGTGCCTCACGTGGGGCACGTGAGCTGGACCTTCAGCGACACTTGTGGCAAATCTTCAACAATGTTTATAGTTGTCATCTCCTCAACTATAAATGGACCCCTACCCCTCCCATTCTTTATCATCTCTTCCTTTCTCTCCCTCACCACCTCCAAGGCTCTAGAGAGAGCTTATCCCAAGGCTGGGATGCTTCTCTAGAGTAGAAAACCAAATATTTTTCCTGCCTCTCATCCCCATTCGTGGAGCATCCCGTGGTTGTCCTCTCACCACTTCAGGAAGTAGATCCTCACCGCGACGCTGTTTCGCCTCATCCTCCTTCCTTCGACGTCGTTCTTCTTCGTCCAGCTTTCTACCACATTCTTCCGGGGCGCCATCAGAGTGAGTCGTCCTCCAAGTGATCGTCAAGGGGGATTTCCTTATCTTATTCTTTTTGTTGCTTTTGTAGTGTAGTTTTACTTTCCGCAATTAGTTGTAAAAAACAATTTGGTTCACCGCTATAATATTTGTGTCTCTATCTCTCTCTCTCTCTCTCCCTCCCTCCCTCTCATTTTGCAAGTAGATTAGTTAGATTTCATCGATCTAATCTCTTGCTTTATAAAACTACAAAAAAAATCATAAAAGACATAAACAACAAAAACAAATAAAATCAAAAGCACGGATTTCAAAATCAAACGTTCGATTCCCAATTGTCGACCTGGGACTCACTTGGAGTTTCGGTATAAATTTTATCTGGTTAGCGGATTTCTACACACTACGACGATGGGTTTTTAACTCAATATCTAGTTAGCGAATTTCTACACACTACGATGATGGGTTTCCAACTCAAATCTTTTCGAGTACGTAATCACGCTCATCATTTTGGCACCGTTGCCGTGGAAGCAACGCTCTTTGGTTTTACCGCGTTTTCCACCTTACTTAACTTTTTAGCTCACTTTATTCCTTTCTTTTTGTGATTACAGGTACCCTTCCAAGGCCAGCCAAAGTGGATAGATCGGAGTACACTGCGATTAGAAGGTTCTGTAAGTGTATCCCCCCACCCACCCACTAGATTCTCATTCCTTCACCTAATAACTCAAACTCAAATCAACCTAGGTGATTTTATAAATCCTAGGATAGATCTGATTTTTTGATTGTCACTTCACCTCACCTCACCCAACCCCATAAATTTAAAAATAATAAAAAATTTACTCTTCTCTTCTTGTGGGATTAAGCTAAAAGTGACACAACTTAAACACTCACAAATTTCTCGACCTAAGGCACACAATTACATTGATTCTACCACTTAACTGGAATCTGACTTGTAGATCCGGTACACCTTAACTTAGCACACAAATAAGTGAGTAGAAATTTGATTAGGTTAAACATTTTTTTGTGCCTTAATCAAGTGGTGTAATAGGCCAATTGCTTGAACTGTTTGGGCCGCACCACTCAATTTAAAACTGATCCATCAAGTAGCTTGCCACTTAGGGTTTATTTTTAGGGCTGACCAGGCACTCCACGTTATTTCTGAGTTCTAAAGGAATATATCATCACCGATTCTTTCAAAACTTAGAGTCTTCTACTAAACCTTGATTGAATACACCTAAAGATTAAACCCTAAAAGCTACTAAACAAGGTTAAACTCTAAAAGACACATCATAATAACCTTGTTTGAAAAACCTGGTTGTGCACGCACACACATATTAACTGATTTTTAAGGGCACAACCCATCTTAAAGGCCCACCACATTCTAAGAGCACAATCATCCCAAGCCTAATTAAAACTGAGTAGACGTTGGCCTTAAGGATTAACTCTCTCTTTGGGACTCCAACTGAGATTTTTTTTTGTTAATTTACTTCCACCAGTCCATCCGATGTCTAGCAAGGAGAGTAGCATCAAACGACCATGGTTAGGGGGTATCAAAGGAACCGGAGGAGCAAGCCAAAGGAAGAACCTTCCCCCAACCCCTCCCTCTAACTGGTTGGATTGACCAGATAGAAGTAGATCAAATCGTTTCTTTCATCTCAAGATGGGTCTTGGGAGTTTGTAGGTCTTTAGGCCACCCACCTAAGGACAGGTTTGGTTGATTGTACTGCAAGGCACCTTTCTCTTCTCTATTTTCCCTTCTGTTTCACCAGGTATCCTTCCACATCCTACACACATTTCCAATCCTACCCTCCTACCACTACTTATCCTCAAGATGATTATCCTGACTCAACTTATGATTACCCATCCACTAGCCAGGATACCTTTGATTGGGGATATGATTCCGGACCTCAATGTCCAGGACCTAACCTTGGACATTATGATCATGATTATTATCCTTCCCAAAGCTACACTGATTATAGATCACTGCCATCTTATGAACAAACCAACTTGATCTACAATTAGGAAGGATATAACACCTACCTTCCCCAGGATTATACTAAATATAGTCACCACCATTCTTTGAACAACCTGAAACGACCTACTATCAAGGAGCACGCCAAGAACCTCAATATATTGACTCTCCTAGTTTTAACCCAAATCCACCCAACCATGAACCGAACCATTTGGTTCAAGTGAACCAGGTCCAGGATAGGGTGTTGACTAACTTGAGAAACACTATACATTCTTTAGAAGCTCAGCCAACACCATGCACTGAAGCATTGGAGCCTATGATAAAAATAATTGATGAGCTTAATAGTTATTTATTGGATTGGATCCAAGATGTTAAGGATAGGGGCCTGGGTGAGTTTTTACTTGGGAAATTATCAATATGAAGGATGAAATTCATGGTTGCCTTAGTCCAATCTATGGATGATTCCCAGGACGAAACCCCTTCAGGAGAGCCAATATTTGAACCCGCTTATGTGCCTGTAGGGGGGAATAGATTTTCTGAGATCAGGGCTGACCAGGTTGGGTTAGAGAAACCAATCAAGGATGATGTGATTTTCTCATCTGAGATCCTTGAGCCAGGGAGCAAGGAAAAATATGTCTCTATAGATCAAGGAAAAACATATGATTTTGAGACATATAAATGAGGATCAAGGATTCTTTAATTCTGAGGGTGAGGAATCTCTTAGTGAAGTCTCACTTGAAGTTAAGGAAAACGATTTTAGTGAAACAAACGAGCTCGAGGAGCATGACGAACCATTTGATAGCCCAATAATTGAGGATTATGATCTGATTGGAGCTAACATGGAGGATTCTAATCTTATTATAATAGATGATCCAATTGGTAGCCCTAATCTTCAAACACACCCCAAAGAGATGAATGATTTTGAAATGATTGAATCCAAGTTAATTCTGATTCAACCACAATTGTTTGACTTGGATATCTTTGATGGGGTGTACAATGATCATGAGGCCCTGGAAACCAAACACTTGATCTTAGAGGATAGAAATTTGGAAATTAAGATTTGGGAAGTTAACTCCAGGGAAGACAGGATTTTGGATTTAAAGGTTTCTATTGACCTGAAACCACCTACCTTCTATCAGGACCCTTATGTTATCTTTGATGTGCAACCCAAGCTTGGAATAACTATCTTTTTGAGCTGAACTTTAAGTGGACACACGAATCTATTGAACTAGATCTACCTATTGTCCGCCACTCTAGACTTGACTTGCACACCACAAAACCGTAGGACCCACCCCGCAAACACAATAATCTCTGGTTTTGAGTGATTTTCATCAGAGCCTTAGAACCACTCAACCCTGGGGCATGGGTCTGCACCACAATTTGGTCCACATTTGTGGACATCTTTTGCTGGTGGGGTTGATGATCAATATTTTTATTTTGATTCTGACCTGCACTTGTGAATTCATAATTTCTTCTTTATTTGTATATTATGCCTAGCTAAAGGCAATAAACTTAGCACGTGTGTATACTCTTCTCTCTCTGCGGAGACGACTGGATTGTCACAAAATTCAGGTGATATTCTGTTTATTTTACCTTTTTTATGTCTTTATTTTTACAATGATGGCATTGCATCATTTAGGCATGGGGGTGGATAATTAATCCTAAAATTATTTTATTAGCTTCGTGGAATTTCTTTTATTTTCTTTACAAAAAAAAAATCAAATTCAAAAAGACAAAAAAAAAGGAATTAGGAGAAGAGAACTTAGGCATTAGGAGTTGTTAACTTTAGAAAATGATACTTTAGGACCTGAACACTTAGACTCTTCAGGTCTTCAGGTTTAATCAGCCTGGGTGTCCATTAAAATGTGGACTTATTCTCAAGTCCTTGCCACATTAATTTTACTTTAATATAGCTAATAAATTAGGGTGATAAGTATGCTACTGATTGCGTAGCAATCATAGGTCTTAATTGACCTAAATTAGGCTAGAACTTAGCATAAGTTAGGGTAATTCATGCATGTATAAGCATTATCTACATCTTTACTGCTTTACTTTAGCTATGCATAAAATAATGTTATAATGTGCTGATTAAGTGCATTATGTCAATTGCAGGCAATAAGCTAATCAGAAGTTAGATCTGGAGCTGGATCTAGAGGTGGATCTGAAGTTGGATCAGAAATAATGGGTGTTGAGCAGGACTGGAGTAGAAGACTTAGATTAGATATAGGAAATAATGATGTAAGGGAGTTAAGGTATGCTATTCTATTAAGTAGGAATAGAGCAGTAAAATGTAAAGAGCTTAGGTCCATCCTAGCCCTAGGATAGCCTAGAGACTTCCCCTAAGCCTTAGCCACCCGTAGATTAGGTCACCACACCCTAGGAAACCTTAAAACCCTAGTTCCAACCCCTATGTGGACGTCCAGATAAGTTATAGGATGTCCAGAACCCTTAGCCAACTCCTGCACCCCTCAAACCCACTTCTGCAGTGTTATTGGACATCCAGACACTTTGTCAGACGTCCAATTTCTACAGAATACCCAAGACAGAACCTTGAATTCTTCCTAACTCTAATTGGACATCCAAAAAACAAGTCTAGACTTCTAATTTTTTAGTATAAGTTGTCTGATTCTATTTGTGGACGTCTGGAACTGTTCTCCAGTTCCTGTTTTGAGATTCAAGCCTTGATCTTAGATCTCTAGCTCCCTAGACCCAATTCCAACCCTATAGGAACCTAAATTAAGGTATCCTAACCCTAGTACACCACCTCTAGACCTCCTTAAGGACCTAATTAGGTCATCACCAAACCCAATTAACTTAGATCATTGTCAATTACCATTACCTAAGTCAATTGGACTCATTGAGTCCAATTGAGCTCAGATCTCAACCCACACAAGTCCAATTGGACTTAGTGAGAGTCCAATTGACCTAAGCCCAACCTAATTGAGTTATTTCACTCTTAACTAGGTTCACACTCATTCAATTAAACTTAGTTTAATTGCAATTTCCCTTTAGCAATTAGGGTTTCCAACCCTAATTCAAGGCATACAGCTACCCAAACCCGTTAGGACCTAGCCTAGACCTCTTAGCCACCTAGGCCATGACCACACACACACACACACACACACCCATTCACACACACACACTCCTCTAGTGTTCTCTAGAACTCTCTTGAGGTGGCACCACTCTTGGTTGCCAAATTTAGCAACCAAGAGGCATTCAATTCTTAGATCCACTTTTTGTGGATCTAAGAACCACTTCTCTCTCACTTGGCCAGCCACTCATTGGAGCTCTCTTTAGAGAGTTCCACACTTATCTAGAGAGACTCCATTAGGTCTATAAAAAGACCTAAGGGGTGGCCATTTGCACCCATCCATTTCCTTAGCATTCATTCCACTTAGGCTAGCCACTTTCATCTCCACTTCACCTCCATGAGGAGCACCACCATGAAGGCCACCATCTCCATGCTAGGATGCTGGATCATCTCCCCAACCTCTCTCTAACGGCCAGCCTAAGCACCATTGGCTGCCCCTCCTTCTCCCAGTCATTCAAAGGCCATCAGAGACCACCTCCGAATGCCCTTCCTTTTTGCTAGATTAGTAACTTAGCTCTTCATAGTTTACTGCTTTCATTTACTGCTTAGTAGTGTAGCCCTTATTCTCCCCCAATGATGCATGCAAAATCCTCCCATAGATTCCCATATGCGATCATTTTTTGGTAGCTAGATTTACATTTTCAAGCATTCCTGTACAAGCTTTCCTCTACATTCCATGTTGCAAACACTTCTCTAAATGAATGAATAAAAGATACATTTTTATATATATCTCTAAGTTTGAAATCACCATGAGCTTATTGGTTGCCATCTTTTTTGTGTGATTCAAGTTGCCTGTTTTTCACTTATATATATATATTTTGCAACAAGCATGTCGGTTCCGGAAAATATAGAAGATCTAACTATAGATGTATTTTCTGTAAACGGCCACCACGTAACTAGAATTGTGTGCACCGAAACTCATACTTTTACCTTTGTTATCTATTTAACGCACGTGCACGTAATCAGAATTCATAATAGAAGTGGAAAAATCTTAATCCGAAAATTGGAAACCGGAGTGCAATTTTAAATAAAGTAGAGCGATAAAAGATCAATTTCAGATTTGAACAAATGCCTCCTAGAGACGAACAACCGGGACTCAAAGTCTCGTTATTTTTATAAACCCATTTTTTTCTACGAACGTTTTTGCGTGACTATACTATAATTTTCGACGACTTTCAAATGCATGAAAATGCCTTCTGTCAGCGACTTATCAACCCACCCTATGATTTGAGGGGACTTTAATTCTAAAGCATCTACACACTATTACACTGACTTACTTTTTGGTGGTTCTAGTGAAACTTAGGTAGCTAATGAACCTTCCAGGGTGATATGGCTGGCAAGTTGTTGGTGGTATCAACTCCTTGGCCAGTTGTCTAGAGTCTAGCACACGACCATTCTCTTCCTGCTGCCTTTAAGTAAATCTTAGATCAGGGAAGCCACCTATTAAAAAAGAAAAGGAAGAAGAAGAAAAAATATATAGAGAAATACCAAAAAAAAAGAAAACAATAAATAAGCCACACTTCACCGCAAGAGTATGGTTGACAAGTGGTCGGTGGTAACAGCTCATTGGCCGGTTGTCCAGAACCCAGCTCACAAAATGCACAAATAATTCCCAAAACACATAGGGAAGAAGTGGGGAAGTAAAATAAATCGGGGAGATATACACTGGATTCGCCCTTGTGTTGACCCCATAAAAAAATAAAAAACGGTAGGGAGAAAGCTACCGGTTGAACAGATAACCTTTAGGCAAAATTTTTTAGGTCACCTAGGGTTGTAGAAACTTGAAGTCCATTTTAACGGCAGCTTAGTGAGTCTATCACTTTTTCACAAGATGCTTAGAACTTAAAGTACTTTTTGACTCTTGGCTAGGTTGGGTAGTCGTAAAAAGTTGCCTCGAAACTCTAAACTCAAAAACCCAAAAAAAAAATTGGAAAGAAGAAAAATAGAAAAAAAATGTATCTTACCTTTTCAAAATAAGGCAAAGACTTGAGTGATTTGCATTTTGGTAGGCATACAGGCATTGTTGAGTCTTCGTAGATTAGGTCCATAGTTGAAATTTTTTAATGTAATCAACAAATCTTGCCTAAGTGATTAGACCCTAATTCTATTTTTATACATAGCATTTAGTTTAATTTTGCTAGGGACTAGCAAAAGATAGGCATGGGGGTTTGATGTAGACACATTTATTTAGGATAAAATGCCTATTTATGCATGTTCCTAGGCTTAGATATGCATTCCATATTATAAATATTGCATAGCATGTATCATTCTGCATTTACAATAGTGTGCATAAATTATAGGTTAATTCATGTCCTTTTGTGGTTATGAGAGAAGGAGATTTATTTTGGGGCCTCGGATTGATGATCCGACCATATGGATCAGATTAGAATGACAACCAAAGTCCAACACTTTCGAAATCATCTTGATCGGAATCCTGTAGCACCTTATGCAGTTTGAGGAAGATCGATGATGTGTATACATCTAAGTAGGTTAAAATGTCTATTTAGCATGTTCTTAGTGCCATAGAAGCATCCAACCGCAAGGATGAGTTCGGATCGATGATCGCAACCCAACGGCATGAAAATCGATCCAATCCAACATCTGTGGCATCACCTATGAGCAAAAGAAGTTGGATGGCCCAGATAGCGCCATCTTTGTAGCCCAGGGCCGCCCGCAGGACTCTCTCTTCAACTGCTCAATCAATCTCAGCCATCGATCGAAGATTCAACGATTGAGATTCAATCTCAGCCTCGCTTCAAACGCTTGAGATTAAATGCTCGAGCAATCTGGACCGTTGGATCGCCATCTAATGGTCGAGAGTGCGTGAGAGTTAAAACCTAAACATGACAAAGTCGTGGGTGTAGGTGTTGGTCGTGTTCCCTCTTAAGCAACACGCAGTGAGAGTTCGAGTCGCGTGGAGCAGGCAAATATGCTGATGGCAAGCACGGGCGAAATTTGCCCGTTGGATGGCAATCAGGCGGTGGAGAAGGGGCTACGTGGTGAGACGGATGAGCGAGGATGTGCATGCGCACGATCACACGCGATCGTACTTGGACACTGAGGGTGCGGTAAGACGAAGAGGCTTGAATGCTTCTCAGCCATCCGATCTCTCGATCAGACGGTTGAGATCGTGTGCGCGATGAAGTGTTTAGCGGCTAAAGGTAAAGAGGTGAGGGTGCGTGCCCGTTTTTAACAACATGGGTCTTTAGTGACGTTTATATCCATCACTAAAGACCCCAGCATTTATTTTCTAAGTTTTATAAAAGGACATTTATGCCCCCACTTCTACAACTATATGAGGTCAACCTTACCACCTCGTTCTTCATCCCTTCCATCATCTGTCTCCTTCTCTAAGAGCTAAGAACTCAAGTTCTAAAGCTCACTCTAGTGCTCTCAAGCTACGGGAAGCTCCACTAGAGTAAAAATACAAATTTTTCCACCTCTCATCCCCTTCGTGGAGCTCTCGTCAGCTGTCTTCTTACCCCCTTTCTAGAAGTGGATCCCGCGATGTCATTGCTCTGCCTCACCTTCGATTCTTCCCAATCCATCCTTCATTGTCCATCTTCGATCTCCTTCCAGGCGACGTCCGTCCGGCTCGTCCTCCAAGTAGCTGTCGAGGAGGATTACTTCTTACACCCTTCTCTTTATTGTTTTCTAGATTAGATTTCCCATTTTTTAGTTGTAGTTGTAATGACATTATTTTTAGTATAAAAGTTATTTTTCTCACTCTCTCTCTAATTTTAGCGTTTATATTGCAAGTAGAATAGCGATTATTGTGAATATCTGATTTATAAACAAAAATTACAAAAAAATATAACAGCGGATTTCAAATCGACGTAGCCTCCCCATGTTCAACCCGGGACTCATTTTGAGTTTCGGTAAAAATTATCTGATCGACGAATTTTCTCGCGAATTACACTACAACGACAGGGTTTTCTAAACTCAAATCTTTTCGCAATGAATTTTTGAGACATCATTTTGGCGTCGTTGCCGAGGAATACTCACCACTATACTACAACGACAGGGTTTTTAAAACTCAAATTTTTTGTGTAGAAATCCTGTCCAACATTTTGGCACCGTTGCTAGGGAGGCAATGGATCTCGATTTCTTTTCTTATTTGCTTTTTAACTCTCTTGTATTCCTTTTCTATTGTCTTGCAGGTACTTTAATGAGAAATCTTCAAGCGGCAGAAAGGAGTAAAGTGCAGTTGAAGACAACTGTAAGTGTTCCCCCATTCTTTCCCCCTCTACAGACTTCATTCCATCACTCTAATTCAAACCCTAATTAACCTAGGTGTTCTCATAAACCCTAGGATTAGTTTGGTTGCTTTGATTTCCACCTCCACCCATCTCACCCTCCATACATACAAAGAATTTCTAAAAAAAATCACAGAGGTACACAACCTCTTCTGATTTTTCATACTCAACCAGTTTCCTGATCTTTGAAATTGGTAAACACAACCGAATACATAATTGAGTAGAAATCAGATTAGGTAACTACTTGTGTGCCTAACTCAGTGGTGCATTAAGGCCAATTGTTTGAGTTGTTTGGGCCATACCACTTCATATAAAAATAACTCATCAAGTAGCTTGCTCATTAGGGTTAACAATTAAGGTCAATACCAGGCACTCCACTTTATCTTGATTTTAAAGGAAAACATCTTCACTCGTGTTTACAAATCTTGGTGTGCCTCCTGAATTTGATTGAAATCACCCTAATTCAAACCCTAAAAGCTACTTGAGCAAGATTTGAACTCTAAAAGCCACTCATCCAAATAATCTTGCTTGCAAACCCTGGTTGTGCACTCACTCACACTTATTTAATTAATCATTAAGGGCACAACCCATTTTAAGAGCCCATCGCATTTCAAAAGCACTACTATCTTAAGCCTAATCTAAAATCAAGTAGATGTTGTCCCTAGGACTCATCAGTCCATTTTAGGATATTTCTCATACTGTGGTGCGAATTTGTGACGTCAGCTTTCTCCAGAAGGTGTTAAGTTGGGTGGCCTGATTGTCAAACAACTTAAGTAGGTAGGGGTTTGGCATAATTAGTAGTCTTCGGGACACACTCCCCCTATCTCGCCATCCCAACTTAACTAGCTTCTGGATTAAGGACAACACAAAATTTGTGTTGCGGTTTGAGTCTATTTTGGAGCATAGGTCCTTAGGCTACCCAACTTAAGGACAAGCTTGTATTGTTGTGCTACAGGGTTCTTGTCCCCAATCCTTTCGACCCCTTTCTAGTTTATGCTTGGAAGGAGGCTATTGAATCCTCGCTTAAAAAGGCCATTAGACAATTCAAGGAGGCATAGGTTGAATTTTAATCCAAGTGATCCCATGGCAGATCGACCACCTCCTTTGCCTTAGAATCCGCAAGAGATGCTGCAAAGGCAGTTGGAACAAATGCAGCAAATGTAAGAATGGTTCCAGCGATGCATGGTTAGGGCGCTTAGCCCTTGAAGGATTTTTATGATCCTTCAAATTATGGGGAATGGCCCAGTGTCTAGATTCCAACCAGCGATGTAGAAATCAAGCCCCAGGTGTTAAGCTTGATCAAACATTTTCACGGGCTTGGCTCTGAAGTCCCGTTTCAGCATTTGGAGGACTTGACCACTTTGGTTCAGACCACCAAAGCTCGAAACATGGATGAGGAGTAGATGATCATGAGGCTCTTCCCCTACTCTCTAAGGAATAAGGCTGCACATTGGTACCGAACTATTGGAAGGCCGATACCAACTTGGAATGATCTTAAATCGACTTTCCTAAAGAAATTCTTCCCAGTTGGACGTACGAATACTTTGAGACGGGCAATTGCTACTTTCATCCAGCGGCCAGGGGAACTGCTTCAGTGTGCCTAGGAGTGATTCCAAGATCTGTTGCGGAAGTGTCCACACCATGAGGTGCCGAAATGGCAACTCGTGCAGATCTTTTATCATGAGTTGACTGAGCAACTCCGTAATCATGTGGATGCTTCTTGTAGAGGCAATTTCCTCAACAAAGATGAAGATAGTATGCATGAATTGTTTGAGGAAATGAGTGAAAATTCCATCAATCATGCTTCCATGGATACTTTTAACCAGTCCCAACAACCCAGATTGAATGTTAATGAGGTCCATGACTCTCATTCATTTGATATGGAACTGATTTGCAATAAACTTGATAGATTGGACCTGGTTACAAAAAGAATGGAAGAGTGGATGGATGGAAACTCTGCAAATACTTCTCGATCCACTCAATCCCAGAACTCGAGATTCCATTCTTCATGAGCTCCTACTGGGCAGGAGTTCGCAGATCAACTGGAAGCGGCTCAACCTGTGAGCCAGCATTACTCGGAACCCCATGGGTTCCAAATTGGGGCCTTTGATCCCAGTTTCTCTGATCCCTCTCCTTCTTTCCCACCATTCTTTCCCTATGAGGATGTGTATGCTGTATAGGAGAATGTTAGGTCCAACCCATATTCTAACTCCTATAATCCGAGTTGGAGGAACCACCCTAACTTCTGGAAAAATCTGGGGCAGTAGACCCAAATCTAACCCAGCAACTATGCACTGCAAAGGCCAATGGGTCAGGGTCACATATACACTCAGCTGCCCCCTAATTAGGTTAATCAGCCAACTTGGAATGCCCGTCAACCCGTAGGGTAGGCTGATTTGAACCATTAGATGGTAGAGATGCAAGGATCCATGCTCCAACTCATGCAACAAACGAAAACCTTGTTGGACAACTTGCAATCCAGGCTCATTGCTAATACCCATCAGCTCGGATCTCTGCCATCTGAACCAGTGCCCAACCCTCGCAACATATAGAATTAGGGCAATCAAGCCCAAGGGTACGGGAATTAAAGAGACTCGCTCGCACATGCTCAGGCGGTTGAGCATGGTCCTTCCTCTTCTGCTTCTTCATCCAATCTGGGTTATTTGGCGAATCAAGCCCCTCCTATTTTTCCTAACCCTCCCCAAGACCCAAACCCATACGCTTCTGCAAACTCTGTTACCTTGAGGAGTGGAAGGCAATCCCATGACCCAAATTACCATCTTCCAGTCAATCAAACCCTGGTAAGCCTAAGGAAGGAAAGGAGAACACTGAAGAAGAAATCAAGGCTCAGGAATCTGAATCCAAAGATCTTACTCATGTTCCATTCTCTGAAGCCTTGATTAAACCCAGGAAGAAGAAGCCTCTTGATAGCAACGAGGAGCTATTGAATATATTCAAGAATGTTGAAATCAATATTGTGCTCCTCGATTGTATTAAGCACATTCTGGCTTATGCTAAATTCTTGAAGGATTTATGTACTCAAAAGCGTAAGTTGAGGGAATCTACCCCGAGGAAGGTGATACTCTCTAAGCAGGCTAGTTCTGTTATCCTACATCACCTTCCTCAGAAAAAGAGAGATCCAGGTGCCCCATTGAATTCATGTGTAATCGGGGATTACACTTTTGATCGGGCACTTTTGGATCTAAGTGCATCCATTAGCCTAATTCTGACTTCTCTTTATGAAAAGTTCGTATTAGGTGAACTTAGGCTGACCTTAGTAACACTACAGTTAGTGGACTGTTCGGTCACAAACCTGAAAGGTGTTATTGAATATGTTATCGTCAAGGTTAAGGACTTCTACTGTCCTATAGTTTTCCTTGTCCTAGATATGGATGTACCTAAGGATTTAAGGAACACGTCCATCATTCTGGGGCATCCGTTCCTAGCTACCGCTAAGGCCAATATCAACTTTGAAAGCGGTAGTATGGAGATCACCTTTGGGGATAGAAAAATGAAACTCGACATTTTCAAGGCGATTAATAAATTTGAGGTTTGTAGATATATTGAGGAACTTGAAGATGATAATTTGAATCTTGAAACTTGTATGGCCTTTACTGTCCTTGAGAATTCTTCCTACACTAATGAACCCAACCCACCACCCTCTGTGGCAGACCTGCCACACCTTGAAGGGGTTGTTGATTTTGTTCACTTCCAACTTCTTCCATTAGACCGTCCTGATGAATTTTCATCAGCATCCTCCTTACTCTCCATCCTAAACCCACCCCAGCTTGAACTGAAACCATTGCCTAAGAGCCTGAAATATGAAATTTTAGGACCAAAGAAAACACTCCCGGTGATTATAGGTGCAAAATTGACTAAGAAGTAGGAGTTGAAACTGATTAAGGTCCTAAAAACACATAAGGTGGTAATTGGTTAGACCATCCATGATCTTAGGGAGATTAAGCCATCTTATTGTAATCATCGAATTTTTATGGAAGATGGATCCCGCCCTTCTCACCAAATGCAGAGGAGATTGATCCCTAATATGTGAGAAGTGGTCAAGAAAGAAATTATCAAGTGGCTTGATGCAGGAATTATTTATCCAATCTCGAATAGTCCCTGGGTTAGTCCCATGCAAATTTTTCCCAAGAAAGCCAGGATTACCGTTGTGACTAACCAGAAAGGTGAATCTATCACAACCCGTTCAGCTTCCTCTTGGAGAGTCTGTATCGATTTTAGGAAGCTGAACATAGCCATGAAAAAGGATCATTTGCCTTTTCCCTTCATCGACCAAATCCTTGAAAGGTTAGCCGGGCAAAAGTATTTCTGTTTCCTAAATGGTTACTCAGGATACAACCAAGTCCTTATCCATCCCAAGGATTAGGAAAAGATGACTTTCACCTGTCCCTACAGAACCTTTGCATTATGTAGAATGCCATTTGTGCTTTGCAATGCACCTGTGACTTTTCAAAGGTGTACGCTAGCCATTTTCTCAAACATGGTGGGAGAGTTTATGGAAGTTTTCATGGACAATTTCTCCATTTTTGGAGATTCGTTTGATTCTTGCCTGGCTAACCTAGAATTGATCCTTAAGAGATGCATTAAAACACGGTTGGTCCTTAGTTGGGAAAAGAGTCACTTTATGACACAAGAAGGCATCGTCTTAGGTTATGTAGTCTCTAAGCAGGGAATTGAGGTTGATAAAGCTAAGGTGGATCTATCTCCAAACTTCCTCCTCCCATATCTGTTAAACAAATCCGATCATTTCTCAGTCATGTGGGATTTTATAGGAGGTTCATCAAGAACTTTTCTAATGTTGCTCAACCTTTGAGCAACCTTCTAGCCAAAGATACGCCATTCGATTTCGATGAAGCATGCCACAAGGCATTTGATTTTCTTAAAATGGTAGTCACTTATGCTCCGGTGCTGCAACCACCTGTCTAGACAGCCCTATTTGAGATCATGACTGACACTTCTGATTACACGGTTGGAACTATTTTGGGTCAGAAGATAGATAAGAATCCCTCTGTCATTTACTATGCTAGCAAAACTCTAGAAGAGGCCCAAAGAAACTACACTGTTATCGAAAAGGAATTGCATAGTATTCACGTTGGAAAAATTCAGGGCTTATCTCTTAAGATCTCATGTTATAATCTACACTGACCACTCATCCTTGAGACATCTCTTGGCTAAAAAGGATGCCAAACCCTGACTCATTCATTGGATTCTTTTACTTCAAGAATTCGATCTTGAAATTAAAGACAAATCCGGGGTACAAAATGTGGTGGCAGATCATCTTTCAAGACTCCTAATTGATTCTTCTCGTCCAGATATTCCAATCACTGATATTTTTCTGGATGAGACTATTCTTACAGTTTTAGGTGTCCGAACCCCTTGATTTGCAGACATGGTAAATTATTTGGCTGTTGGTCAAATCCCCCTGTATTGGACCAAGAAACAATGGGATAGACTTATATATAAGGCCAAATATTACTTTTGGAATGACCCTGAACTGTACCGCATCGGCTTTGATCAGATTATTTGCCAATGTGTTCTGGAGAATGAGTTCCAAAGTATACTTGAGTTCTGCCATGCATCTGCGTGTGGTGGACATTTCTCCGGGAAAAAGTCGGCTGCAAAAATTTTGCAATTTTGATTTTATTGGCCACCTTTATTCAAGGATGCCCAAGAATTCTCGAGGTCATGTTTCCGATGCTATGTACTCAGGAGCGTAGCCAAGAGAGACATGATGCCGCTAAACCCGATTCTTCCCATCCAAATCTTCGACGTTTGGGGCATCGATTCATGGGACCTTTCCTTCCTTCATTTCGACACCAGTACATTCTCGTCAATGTTGACTATGTGTCCAAGTGGATTGAAGCTATTCCCACCCGAACCAATGTCCACAAGGTGGTCATCAATTTTGTCAAAAGGAATATCTTTAGTTGGTTTGAGATTTCGAGGGCCATCATCAGTGATGGTAGTACTCACTTCACCAATGCCCAGTTCTGCGATTTACTTGTGAAATATGAGGTGAATCATAGAATTTCCTCACCTTACCACCCCCAGACGAATGGACAGGTCGAGATCTCTAATCAAGAGATCAAGAACATCCTGCAGAAGATGGTTAGGCCTGATAGAAAATATTTGACTCAAAAGCTTGATGACACTCTTTGGGCCTACCGTATGACGTACAAAATGCCTATCAGCATGTCATCATTTCATCTGGTGTATGGAAAGGCATGCCATTTACTTGTAGAGATTGAACATCGAGCATTCTGGGCAATCAAGAAATGCAATTTTGATTTAAGTTTAGTCGGAAAGACCAGGAAACTCCAACTATTTGAGTTGGAAGAGCTTAGAAATGATGCATATGAGAATGCCAAGATTTATAAGGCTAGGACCAAAGCTCTTCATGACCAGCTGATTTCTCGTAAGAGCTTTGAGCCGAACCAGAAAGTTTGGCTCTTTGATTCTCGACTTAAGCTCTTTCCTGACAAACTTAGGTCGAAGTGGAACGGCCCATTCATCATCGATCGGATATTCCCAAATGGGGCCGTTGAGATTTTTGACCCAAAGATGAGTAATTCTTTTAAGGTCAATGGATAGCATCTAAAACCTTATGTTGACCGTGTTATTCTCGAACCCATCTCAGACAAGGTTGCTTTAACCTTGATCTGACTTCTTTGGCTAGACCTCGCCTAGCTGATGGCATTAAACTCAACACTTGTACAGTCTAACTCAGAGTTGACCAAAGCATCATGGAATACAGGTGATATTTTTGCATTCTGCCCTTTTCTCATGACTTTTATTTTCAATGAGGACATTACATAAGCTAGGCATGGGGGGTGGATTCATTTTTGAATCATACTATCAGCTTTGTGGATTCCTTGTAAATTTTCCTTATTTTTCTTTTTTATTTAAAAAAAAGAAAAAAAATTGAATTAAGAAAAGAAAACTTGGGCTTTAGAAATTTTCAACCTTAGAAAATAATACAATAGGACCTGAACACTTAGACCCTTCAGGTCTTCGGGCTTAATCAGCCCAAATGTCCACTAAAATGTAGGCTTGTTTCTCGAGTCCTCGCCATTTGAAAATATTTTTCTAATTGGTTAATAAGTTGGGGTGATAAGTACATGATTTATCAACCCACCCTTTGATTTGAGGAAACTTATAGTCTAAGCATCTACACACTTTCTGCACTAACTTACTGTTTGGCGATTTTAATGGAAATTGGGTAGCTAATGAACCTTTTAGGGTGGTATGGTTGGCAAGTTGTCGGTGGTAATAGCTCATTGGCCGGTTGTCCAAAGCCCAGCCACAAGACCATTCTCTTCTTGTTGCCTTTAGGTAAATCTTAGATAAGGGAAGCCACCTACTTTAAAAAAAAAAGTATCCAAAAAGAAAAAGAAAAGAAGAAAAGAAGAAAGAAATAAGCCACACTTCACCGCACGAGTGTGGCTGGCAAGTTGTCGGTGGTAACAACTCATGGCCAGTTGTCCAGAACCCATCTCATGAAATGCACATATAATTTCAAATACTTAGGAAGAAGCGGGGAAGTAGAATAAGCCGGGAAATATATACTGGGTTTGCCCTTGTATTGACCCCATAAAAATAAAAAGGAGGGAGAAAACTACCAGTCGTATAGATACACCTTTAGGCAGAATTCTTTTTCAAGGTCACCTAGGGGTGTAGAAACCCGAAGTCCATTCTGATTGTCGATCAGTGAGTCTATCACATTTCACACAAAAAGATGCATAGTACTTTATTGTTCTTTTCGAGTCTTGTGTGGGTTGGGTAGCTGTAGAAAGTTGCCTCAAAACTTTAAACATAAAAATCCAAAAAAAATTAGAAAAGAAGAAAAAGAAAAAAATGCTTTTGCTTTTGAATAAAGCGAGGGCTTGGGCGGTCTGCATTTTGGCAGACACCTGGGTGCTGTTGTATCTCTGTAGTTTATGTTCCTAGTAGAAATTTCCTAGTGTTGAAAAATAACTATTACCCAAGTAATTTGATCCTAATTCTGTTTATAAATAGTATATAATTTTCCTAGGGACTAGCAAAAGAGAGGCATGGGGGTGTGATATGTATACATCTAAGTAGCCTAAAATATCTATTTATGCATGTTCTTAGTGTCATAGAAGCATCATGCATTGTACATATTGCATAACATGCATCATCATGTATTTAGGTTAATTTGTATAAATTATATAGTAATTTGCCTCTTTTTTTGGGGCTAGGGGCTGATCACATGTGTTTCGCGAGTTTGAAATCAAGGTTACAAGTAACCTGTCGTCGTAGTTGCAAAACTCGTGGTCAAATAAAATTTATACCGAAACTCCAAGGGAGTCTTGGGTCGAACACGGGGAGGTGAACGTTTGGTTTTGAAAATCCGCACTTCTCTTTTATTTGTTTTTGTCATTGTTATCTTTTCTAATTTTTTTGGTATTTTAATAGGGCAAGAGATTAGGTCGACGAAAACTTTATCTAGCTAATCTACTTGCAAATATAAAAGAGAGAGATAGAAATAATAATCAATTTATCGACAAATGTTTATTACACTAGAAAAGAGGGAAAAATCTACACTACGAAAGCATAAAAAGATAGAATGGGGTGAGAGAAATTCCCCTCGACAGTTGCTCGGAGGATGACTCACTCTGACATCGTTCGGAGGAAGGTGGTGAGGAGCGGGATGACGGAGGACGAAGCCGGAGGACGGAGGATGGGGCAGGATGGCGTCGTGGCGAGGATCTTCTTCCCACGGGATGCTCCATAATTGGAGATGAGGGGAGGGAAAACTATTTGGTTTACTCTAAAGGAGCTTCTCGAGCTTGGGACAAGCTCTCTCTAGAGCCTTGGAGGTGGTGACGTGAAGAAAGGAAGAGATGGTTTGGAATGGTAGTGGGTAGGTCCTTTTATAGTGGAAGAGGAAGAACAAATTTGCATCTGGGTCATTACTAACGTCCATAAACGTCGCTGCAACTGTCGCTGAAGATCTACCCTCCAAATCCTCTTGCTGGCACACGTAGACCATTAGTGACAACTACAAGCGTCACTAAAGGCACTCGTTGCTGAAGATCCACGTCCTCCCCGCTGGTACGTGCATTACGCACTGCATGCTTCATGCACCCATGCTCCCTGCGCCGTGCACGCTGGCCTGCACTGGGCTGCTGTTGCGTGCAGCTGTGGCTGTGCACGTGCGCTACATGTGGATGTGGCTGTGCGCGTGTGCTGCTGCTGGCCGGCGTTGGGCGGCTTGGATGGCGCCATCTAGATTGTCCATTCTTCTTTCTTTTGTAGAGGGTGCCATAGTGCTCAGATCGAGATGATTCCCGTGCTGCTGGACTACGATCGTTGCTCCGGATTCATTTGTATGGTCGGATTTTCCATCCAAAACCTGTATGGATGTCGCATTGCTCCCTGACCGTTGATCTTCCTCGAACTTTGTACGATGCTAAGGTTCTCCGATCTAGACGATTTCTGAGTCTTTCGACTCCGATCGTCATCTTAATCAGATCCGTACGGTCCGATCATCCATCCGAGGCCCTGAAATAAGACTTCTTCTCTCCTGACCATAAAAAGGACTTAATTAACCTAAAATATATACAACTACTCTAAATGCACAATGATGCATGTTTTGTAATATTTATAACATGAAATGCAAATTTAAGCCTAGGAACATGCATGAATAAGCATTTTAACCTAAATAGATGTGTCTATATCAGGGATAGAGCAATATTTATCGAAGCCTCAGATTGAAGATCCAACCGTATGGATCTGATTATGGCAACAATCAGAGTTCAATGACTCTCAGATCACCCCGATCAGATTTCCGTAGCATCAGATAAAGTTCGAGGAAGATCAGAGGTCAAGGGGTAAGGTGCTATAAAATCCAAACTTTAACTGAAAAGTCCAACTGCACGGATGGCTTCGGATTGACGATCGCAGCCCAACAACGCGAAAATTAGTCTAATCCAACATCCGTGGCATCACCTACAAGCAAAAGAAGTTGGACGGTCCAGATGGCACCACATGGTGCCATCCTAGCTGCCCAAGGCCGCCTACAGGAATCTCTCTTCAATCGCTTGATCAATCCCAGTCGTCAATCGAAGAATCAACAGCTGAGATTCAATCCAAACCGTGCTTCAAATGCTTGAGATTAAACGCTCGAGCGATCTGGACTGCTGGGTCACCATCCAATGGTCGAGAGCGCGTGAGTGTTAAAACCTAAACGTGACAAAGTCGCAGGCATAACACATTGGTCGTGCGCCCTCTCAAGCAACACGTAGTTCGAGTACAAGTCGCGCGGAGCATCCAAACCTGCTGAAGGCAAGCATGGATGAAATTCTCCAGTTGGATGGCGATCGGGTGGTGGAGCAGGCGACTATGTGGCGGCACAGATGAGCGTGGATGTGCACGTGCACGATCACGCGCAATCGAATGCAGGCACTGAGGGCACAGTAAGACAAAGATGCTTGAGCGCTTCTCAGCCGTCCAATCGAGATCATGTGTGCAATGAAGAAGCGTTCAACAATTGAAGGCAAAGAGGCGAGGGCGCATGCACATTTTTAACGACGTGCATCTTTAGTGACGTTTATATCTGTCACTAATGACCCCAGCATTTATTTTCTACGCGATATAAAAAGACATTTATGCCCCCACTTCTACAACTATATAAGGCCAGCCCTACCACCTCATTCTTCATCCCTTTCATCATCTCTCTCCCTCTCTAAGAGCTAAGAACTCAAGTTTTAAAGCTTACTTTAGTGTTCCCAAGCTACGGGAAGCTCTGCTAGAGTAAAAATATAAATTTTTCCACATCTAATCCCCTTCGCGGAGCTCTCGCTAGCCGTCTTCTCACTCTTGTTCTAGAAATGGATCCTACGATGCCGATGCCCTGCCTCACCCCTGATTCTTCCTGATTTATCCTTCGTCTTCACTCTCCTTCTTCCAGGCGACGCTCGTCTGTCTCGTCCTTCAAGCAGCCATCAAGGAGGATAGCTTCTCACCCCTTCTCTTTATCGCTTTCTCGATTAGATTTCCCACTTTCTAGTTGTAGTTGTAATGACATTATTTTTAGTATAAAAGTTGTTTTTATCCCTCTCTTTCTCTCTATCTCTCTCTCTCTCTAATTTTAGTGTTTATATTGCAAGTAAAATAGCGATCATTGTGTATCATTTATAAACAAAAATTACAAAAAAATATAACTGTGAATTTCAAATCAACGTAGCCTCCCCGTATTCAACCTGAGACTCATTTTGAGTTTCAATAAAAATTATCTGATTAACGGATTTCCTCGCGAATTACACTACGACAACAAGGTTTTCTAAACTCGAATCTTTTCCCTATGAATTTTTGAGACATCAATCAATAGCCAAGGGACTAGGTGACGCAATTTGGAGCTTTAAACGACAAATCCGACAGCTCGAATGGATCCGAATTGATGATCCTAACCCAACAGTGCGGAAATCAACCCAATTCGATGTCCGTGGCGCCACCTACAAAGGAAAGAAGATAGACGGCCCAGATCGCGCCAAGTTGTGCTATGCAGGCCGCCCATGTCTGCGCACATAGCACCGCACGTGCGCAGCACCATGAGCGTGCGCAACGCATGGGCATGCGCAGCACCCTGATGCTCATCAGCACAGCGGCCGCACACAGTGCTTGGGCAAAGCACATAGCGCGTGGAGGCATGCAGCAGCGAGCGCCAGTAGGCACGTGTGACATGGGCATGCGGAGCACGCGCAAACACCGTTTGTAGGGCACGTGAGTTGGACCTTTAGTCACGCTTGCGACGAATCTTCAGCGATGTTTATGGTTGCCACTAAATGTCCTATGTATGAAATTCATCCTCCCCTCCACTATAAAAGGACCCCTACCCTCCCATTCTTCACCATCTGTTCCTTTCTCTCCCTTACCACCTCCGAGGCTCTAGAGAGAACTTGTCCCAAGCCCGAGATGCTCCACTAGAGTAGAAAACCAAATATTTTTCCCGCCTCTCATCCCCATTCGTGGAGCATCCCGTGGTCATCCTCTCACTACTTTGGGAAGTAGATCATTACCGCGACGTTGTCCCGCCTCATCCTTCTTCCTTCAATGTCGTTCTTGTTCGTCCATCTTCTTGCCACATTCGTCTAGGGCATCGTCAGAGCGAGTCATCCTCCAAGCGACCGTCAAGGAGTTCCTCATCTTATTCTTTTATCGCTTTTATAGTGTAGTTTTACTTCCCACAATTAGTTGTAATAAACAGTTTGGTTCACCGCTATAATATTTGTGTGTGTCTCTCTCTCTTTTCCTCTCATTTTGCAAATAGATTAATTACATTTCATCGATTTAATCTCTTGTTTTATAAAAATACAAAAAAATCATAAAAGGAAAAAATAACAAAAATAAATAAAATCAAAAGTACGGATTTCAAAACCAAACATTCACCTCCATGTGTTCGACTCGGGACTCCCTTGGAGTTTCGGTATAAATTTTATCTAGTTAACGGATTTCTATGCACTACGAAGATGGGTTTCCAACTTAAACCTTTTCACGCATGAAATCACGCTCATTAGTTGCGAAGCACGTTGGAACAAAGAAATTTATTAATATTTCGGTTAGTGTTGAGTCATTCACAGGGAGGCAAAATAAGATTTTAACGCTTCTCGTACTAACTAATCTAACGTAATGAAACATAGGAATAGAGACCAGCTATTCAGAAAACCATATTTTTATTACTAATGGAAAATAGTTCTCAAACTACGAATTAAAACAACTATACTAAATAATATAGAGTGAGAAGAACAGATGAGGGATGATGTTGCTTGAGGGTTTCTTGTGTGAAGAGCGACAACACTTTAGATCCAGAGCACCGGGAAGAAGACTAGAGAGATGTTGTGAGAGAGAGAAACTGGAGAAGTGTTTGGTGGGAGTTGCCTCTCAATTGGGGGCTCTGGGCTCTTTTTATAGATTCAATGAGGGGCAAAGTAGGTATTTAGGCCCCCAAAATCGTGCAACAACTTAGGTGTTATCATATCCGATGATTGGGAGATGAACGACTCAGATCGCGCCTAAAAATAACCTTCCACGAGCCTTAAACATGCGGATCACTTTAGATACCGACACGTGGCCACTTTCGAGTCGCTAGATCACGATTCGTCACATTGCTCACGCTCCTTGCACTCTTCCTCGCATGCATGCACATTCAATTTCAGCAGATTGGATGGCCTAAAACGAATGCAGCACTGCCTTAAGAACCTATGTTTGGTCGAGCGATAGTTCGAGCGTTGAATCCGGCATCATCCGCACCGCCACATCGATCGCACCACGTTGCACCACGCAGTCCATCGCGCTCCACTTGATCTCCATCGCATGACCTAATTTTGTGCGACTGCACCACCTTCTCGATTTAACGTTGAGCGCGAGTCAAACTCGCACTGCTTTCTTGCGTGCGACTGCGTGTATCGCTGTGCTACACCGCCACTTCTGTCGTGGTTAAGATTTAATGCGCGGCCGTTCTTAGCCATTGGATGGAAATCCAATGGCTGAGATGGACTCTCCTTTGACAAAGCATGTGGTAGAAGGCTACGTAGCCTCTTTGTGGCCATTGGATGTCGATCCAATGGCCCACGTTTTTCATTCATTGGTTGGGGGCACGATAGTGGATCGTTGGGATGGTGTCACATGGCACCATTCTGATTGTTCAACTTCCCACCTTTATAGTTGATGCTACAGGGCTCCAATTGAGCCGATTTTTGTGCCTTTGGACTATGATCATTGATCCGGACCCATCAGTGCAGTCAGATTTGACATCTAAGGTTTGGATCTCTGCTATCTTACTCCTTGGCCTCTAATGCTCTGTGGGCTGAATGTAGTGCTACAGAGGTTTGATCAAGATGATTCAGAAAGTGTTGGACTCCTATTGTTGTCTTGATCAGATCCGTATGGTCTGATCTATCATCTGCAACCTTGAATCATCTACAATTAATATCATCTCTCTTTTAGAGCATAAAGTAACATTATTATCTATAAAGCTAAAAATTAACTATGATGCAACTAATGATGCTGATGCATGCATTGTTCCTAAGTTAAGCTAAAATCTAACTTAATTCAAGTAGATTAGGTCCTATGATTGTTGTGCAATCACACCCCCATGCCTAAATCTTGCTAGTCCCTAGAAAATGTAATCTTAAATGCAACGTGGTGCTTAATGACTAATTTCTATCAAGAGTTCGATTAGAGATTTATTTCTTTTATTTTCATCCAAAACTTTAGAAATCCAGACAGTCGTGAAAGTGTAGTGTTGTAGTCTGTGCAACGAATCCAAGTGAAAAGTCAATCCACATTTAAAGCTCATATTTGACCTGAAGAAAAATTTTATTGGGATAGGCAAACTTTTCCCTCGGGGTTATAAAATAATCTATAATTCTAGCTCCGGCTTTTGGCTTAGGTAGAAGATGTCTGGGTCAAGTGGGTTTGTGTTTAGTGGCTCATACTCCTCTGGTGCTACAATAGACTAATACTATAGAACCTAGATTTCCATACTTATTAAATAAATCACTCAAAGAGAGGCAAAGAAACTGTGCTCTCTTTAGTTCCTTTATACTCATCCTCTCTTTTTTTTTCTTTCTGTCTCTTTTTCTTTTCTTTTTTATTTTTGAGCTCACAATCTCACCAGATTTGTCAATATATTTGGTGGCCTCTCATGGCATTAACACTTTGATTAAGTTCTGATAATCCTATGACTAAGTTAGCAATCCTCAGCCAATATTTGGGTGGTCAGAAATATAGAAAAGTAGGTCAAGGCTATATTTGGTGGATTGTAAAGGGAATGAGTGTTGTTGCCTCAATGTGCTTGACATGAAGTAAAGACAACGCAATTAACACATTTTTTTCTGCTTTTCTCTCTCTCTTTTCCTTTTTTCCATATATATTTATTTCTACCGACACAACGTAATGTAGCACCCATGCACATTTTTATTCACGAGGCATTATTCAAGATTGGGGGTGTTCAAGAGGATATCGAGTGGCTTATTTGGTGGAAGTCCTACTTTTGGCACCGAGAAAGGAATGGATGGGACAGTGTATTTCTAACCTTAATATTAATGCCCAAAAGTACGGAAACGCATTTCGTGACGCAAAAGTTGATACTGGTGGTCCCCACACAACAGTGCGCACAACAGCCCATATATGTCATTTCCTCTTCTCCTCCAACAATTCTCATTTTTTTTCTTTGGCAACTTTATTCTTCGTTTGCAGCTGTTTCGCTCTCCGCGCTTCTTCGTCCTACTTAGGTATGTCGATCTTGTTTTTCGATTTCTTTTAAGTTTCGATTTATGCTTGTATTTGCGATCATCATTGTGATTTCATTTTTGATAGCGTTGTTATGGATCTAAACATTGGCTGTGATTTGGGTTCATTTGATGGAGACGATCATGAACCTCCATTTGAAACTTCATCTTCTCATCTGAACGATCAAGATAACTCCACTCCTGATATAGATGGAGGTGCGATATTATCTTTGATTTTTATGTTTATTTCTGAAATTTTTTTCATTGGTGCTATTTTATTTTAGTATTTAGGTTAGGGTTCTATATTTTTAGGCATCCGTGCAATTAAACTTTGCATCGCTACATTTTTTTGCATTGGTGCATCTATGTTTTGTAATATTTTACACCGGTGCAATTAAATTTAATTGCACTGGTGCAATTTAACGTTGCAGTGATTTTAACTCATCTATGCTACTTTGACATGATTTTAGGTGAACAAAATATTGAAGTTGGGATGGAATTTGATTCATTTGACGCTACTGTTTCTTTTTGTCAAGATTTTGCCCATCGTAATTCCTTTGAGTATTCTTTAAAGAGCACAAATTATGATGACATTGATAGGAATTTTGTACGTAGAGCAAAGCTTATTTGTTCAAGAGGAGGTGAACCTCCTAAGAAGTCATGCAATCTTTACTATTCAAAGAGATTGACATCTAAAGCTGGATGCAAGGCTCATGTTCGCATGTGATTTTGTAATGGCTCTAGGAAGTATATCATTGTTTCTTATTGCAATGATCATAATAATGAATTTTGCGATTCAACTATGATGAAGTACCTTTGATCCAAGAAGAAAATACCATTGGGAAGGAAATGTCGGATGATGTTAAATGATCAAGTAGGTATTAGTTTGTCAAAGTCAGTTACTTCCTTTGCTATTGAGGACAATGGATTTGAGAACTTAACATTTACCACCCAAGATGCAAGAAATGTAATACGTAAAACAAGGAATTTGAAGCTTGGTGTTGGTAATGCTGAGGCTATTCTAAGTTATTTCATTAGGATGCAATCAAATAATAGCAACTTCTTTTATTCTATAGATTTTGATGATGATGGTTGCATCTGGAATATTTTTTGGTCTAATTTTAGTAGCCGGATGGCCTACAAGTTTTTTGGTAATGTAGTGTCATTTGACACAACATACTTGACTAATCGATATGACATGACTTTTACTCCTTTCATTGAAGTAAATAATCATGGTCACACAGTTTTATTTGGTTGTGCTCTATTGGGAGATGAGACAACAGGAAATTGATGTGGTTATTTCACATATTTTTGTCTTGCATGTGTGGTATACATCCCAAAGGTATCATTACAGATCAATGTCAATTTATTATTAATGTTGTATCAGCCATGTTCCATGGTATTCATCATCGACTTTGTATTTGGCACATCAAAGATAACCTTCCTCCGAAGTTTCCTAGAGATGAGCATACTAAGGAAGCTTTTAATCAAGTTGTTCATAATTCAAGATTAAAGGAGGATTTTGAGAAGAAGTGGGCTGCAATGGTAGAGACAGATATTTGGATGGCAATAAATGGCTTCATGATTTGTTTGATATTCGACATATGTGGATCCTTTATTTTTTAATGACATGTTTTGGGCTGGCATGTTTAGCACGTAAAGAGGTGAAGGGATCAATGCATTTTTTGATGGATATGTTAATTCAAAAACTACTCTGAAGTAATTTGTGAGGCAATATGAGCTTGGTCTTTAAGTGAAACAAGAGAAGAATCGTAAAGCAAATTTTGATTCTCAATTCAAGTCTCCTATTTTATATTCTAAGTTTCCCATGAAGGCTTAAGTAAGGAATGCTTATACTGTTACAAAGTTTTTTCAATTTCAGAAAGAGTTGCAAAATATTATCTATTGCAGAAAAACTTTGGCTTTTGAGCATGAAATTTGTGATAATTATTCTATTATTGTTGAGGAGTTTGATTCACCAAGCTCTTTGCCTTTTTATATCCTATTTGAGAAGTCTTCAATATCAATATCATGTTCATGTTGTCTATTTGAGATTGAAGGGATCCTCTGCATGACTTACATTTTTGTTTTGATGGAATTTGGCATATATGATCTTCCATCTAAATACATTATTGATCGTTGGAGAAAAGATGTGAAGCTTCCCTCTGTGACAGGCAGTTTTGAGGCTATCTTATCTCTTGATCATCCTACTGATAGATATGAGATTATATGTTCAAAAATGGTGAAATTTGCTGATGTTGGTGCCACATCCTCTTCCAACCATGATATATGCTTGAAGGTGCTTGATGATGCATTCAAGTAATTAGTGTCTTTGACATGGTTCGAAGATCAGGTATAATTGTTTCTTATGTCTTTTTTATTTTTTTATGTTTTTTTGTAAGAGATGTTTTCTAATTTTTAATTTTTTGGGGTGCATCAAATTCTTCAACCATTCATAATCCAAAGCAAACAAGATGTCGTGGTAAGCTTCGTGAGAAGAGATTTAAGGAACCATGCGAGATTTCACTTGTAAAGAGGAGAAAGAAAAAGAACATTACAAATGATTATCCATCTTTATCCTTGAGGGCTTCTACATTATAGTTTTAGCTTTGATTATATTTAATAGATACATCAAAAATTTTTCATTAATATATTATTTTTTTTATATATGTTGGTTTTTAGGATATTTAACTGATAAAACATCTTGAGCAGGTGATAATACCAATTTATATGTGTATTGCACCGGTGATATTAAGTATTATATCAAGGATATTAAATATTACACCAGGGATATTTAAATTTTTATTCGATGATAAAATAGATTGCACCGGAGATATTTGATATCGGAAACTTAGGTTTTTTAGGTTTGCACCAGTGATATTAAATATTGCACTGGGGATATTTAAATGTGATCAATTTTCTCCGGTCATAAAAATAGATTGCACCGGGGATCATAATTTTGGAAGGTGATCTTAGGTTTTTGGCTTTTCACCGGTGATATTAAATATTGCACCATGGATCAGAGGTGGTTTTGGAATGTGATCCAAAGTTTTTTGGGTTTGCACCGATGATATTAAGTATTGCACCGATGATATTTAAATTTGATAATAATTTTTGTGCAGTTGCTATGTTAATAAAAGGTGAGTTTAAGTGAGAACACAAATCATATAGGAAAAAAATCACAAAAGGAAGACATTATAGAGTAAAAGATTGTTCATATTACTTGTGGACATCTTCATTCCTTGTGGTTTCAATTGGATCCAACTTACGAAGCAAGCACTTCATCCATCTTATTACAAAGATGTCACACTCATTCCTCGCCATTCCTTGTTGGGGTGCATCAACTTTGAATTCTTCTTACTACCCTTCTTTTTTTAATGGCGAATCTGTTAGATGGCAATTCTTTTATCACCTCAAACTAATAGAGAAAGAAATCACAAAAGACATTATAGAGTGAAAGATTGTTCATATTTACAGAAAGTACATTTTGTCACAAAATATTTTACACGAAGGGGACATATTTCCCTTAAAGAAAAACGAAATTAGTTTCTAGAACTTATATCATATCGTGATTTGTATTTTTGTCCATTAGGATCATTACTATGTAATATGCAAGGAACTTATGACGTCTTCATTCCTTGTGGTTTCAATTTGATCCAACCTACGAAGCAAGCACTCCATCCATCTTATTACAAAGATGCCACAGTCATTGCTCGCCATTCCTTGTTGGGGTGCATCAAGTTTGAATTCTTCTTGCCACTCTTCTTTTTCAATGGCAAGTCTGTTGGATAGCTATTCTTTCATCACCTCAAACTAATGGAGAAAAAATACTTCCTGGAGTTAGTTTCTAAAGAGGCAAAAAAATACATAGAACAAAATGGTTCTTAAATTAGCAGCGGTGATAAAAAATGGTTCTTACCACTTTGTTGGCATCTCTGTTGGTGTGTTCTGGGTAGTATCCAATATAGCTGTCATATTTTGTCATTTTCATTTCTTCAAGGTTGACCTCCACAAGTGTCCAATGCACAGCATCGTCAATGTTTATTGGTACAAGTATCTTTGTACAATTACTCAACGATGCAATGGTTCTATCGAAGTATCCATTTACTTCTTTCATGTTATTGAATCCTATATATGCAAAAAATTTGAGTCGAATGTAAAGGTTGTTGAAAATACCCCTTCATTCCTTATTTTCTCATTAACTATTTATACAACTACATCAATGACATGCAATTTTGTCACATGTTAGTGTTATAAAATAAGACAAATGTGTGATATATAAGATTTACTTTATAGCTTACATGACTCTCTGTGAATCCACTTATTTGTAACACTTCTTGCATATGTATTCTTTCAACAAAATATCTTCCTTTCCTCCACAAATTTTGGTGTTTTTCCTTCCTCATCTCTATTAGTCTCGAAAGAAGTGTTCTTTGTGAGTCATTGACGCATTTGAAGAGAGCTTGATCCAAATTTGTTATTCTTCTAAATATTACTCTCTTTGTTGGAGGCCTTCTGACCTTTTTTTGGTCCTCTTTCTATTTTGAACAAAAAAAATAAATTGAGCATTTCTTTTAATTGAAATGGATTGATGCAAAAGGTGTTATCACCGGTGATATTTTAGTGAATAGCACCTGCGTCACTTATCACCGGTGATATTTAAGTGAAAATAGCACCGATGTCACTTATCACTGGTGATATTTATGTGAAATAGCACCGGCGTCACTTATCACCGGTGATAAATATGTTATCACCGGTGCTATTTATGTGAAATAGGATCAGTGTCGCTTATCACCGATGATAAATATGTTATCACCAGAGATAAGTGACATCACCGGTGATAAACAACAATTGCATTGGTGATATAAATAGAACCTCAATTTGCTGCTGCTGCTGTTGCACTTCTTCATCTTGCTTCTTCTTCTCCATTGCTTCTACTGCTGTTGCCTCTCTCATTTGTGGTTGCTGCTGCTGCTCCTCTTGCATTGCTTCATCTTTCGTCTTTTTCTCGATTGCTGCTATTGCTGTTGCCTCTCTCATTTGCTACCACTTCATCATTTATCATCATTTTGGGGATGCTACTGCTGCTGTTGATGCTTCTCTTGGCCTTGAAGCCCCTCACCCATTTGCTGATGCTACTGTTGCTGCTTCACTTGGCACTCAAGCCCCTCATCCATTTGCTGTTGTTGCTTCTTCTCTTGGCCCTCAAGCCCCTCATCCATTTGCTATTGTTGCTGCTAATTCTGCTACTGCTCATCTTCTTCATCCACCATTATTTCTTCCCCCATTGCTCTCTCCACCTCTTCTTACTGTTGTTGCTGTTGCTGAGTTTGTTGGGTTTCAAAACTTTGACTACTTTGTGTTTGACGAAAGGAAAGCAGTCAATTTCCCTTCAACTCATCTATTTGATTCTTCAAAGCAGCATTTTCCTCATTTCTTCTCTTCAATATTCTATTCATTTTTTAAATTTTCTTCTTCATTTCCTTTATATTTTCAAGTTATTGGGGTACATCTTTCCAACTTTAACCATTTTTTGTTTGTCTTCCTGTTGTTCTTCTTCTCCTTTCTTTTTCTCTTCTTCTGCACCTTTCTCCTCTTGTTCATGCTTTCTTCTTTTTTTGGAGTTTCTTCTTTCTCCTCCACCTCCTCTCTTCGTTTTGGCTTCTAGTAGATCAACTCCTCCAAATGGATCTTTTCTCAATTTTTTTTCAGTTGCTTCTGTAATTTTTAGACCTAATGATATTGCATGGCTTGTGAAGGAGAATTCGTGGTTGTACCTTTCAGCAGTTGTTGCTATCTAAATGTTATTGGGTTCCAAGACTTTAAACATCTCAACTGCCCATAGTTATAATGTAATGGTACAGGCTTTGATATATGTTTTCAGGCCCTCATGAATGTAATCACATACCAATTCAGCCCAATTGTAATTGCTTAGAGAATCCAGATCTTTTACCGTGTTAAACAAAGAAGTTACAATTGCTTGATCTCCATATGGTAGAAGAAATGACCCTAGAGTTAGGAGAACCGACATTTTTGTTTCTTTCACTACTTAGTTTCTCCTTTCTTGAGGCTTGGATTTCTTGTGCTTCCTTTTTTCCTTTCCATCTTTTTTATTTTCTTCACTATATTCTTGTATCTTCTCAGCTATTTTTCTCACCCTAGGCTTTAGTGATGTGAAATTCTCACTCCAAATGGTAGGTCTATCATTTGCATTTATCTTTCCATCACTTATGAAGATTTTCTCTCCCTCATTCTTCAATCTAAGTATTCCCTTTATGTGATTAGGAGTGAGAGGCAATGCTAGTTCTCCCAGATGAAACTCCCTTGTTTTTGGATTATATGCATGCACCAATTCAAAAAGTAGGTCTTTGTCTTTGTAGTTGGGGTACATTTTTCCACCACTAACTAGGATGCCAAAGGGGGCCTTTCGAAACTCCTCCTTCACATCTTCTTTGATCGTTTTCTAGGCATTTCGAATAGTGTAGATCGTGCATTTAGAGTCTATCTCATGTCTGTAAAAAACAAAAATAAAGGAAGCGTTGTACAATAACATATTGCACAGGTGATTCCAGTGATATTAAGTATTGCACCGGGGATATTAAGTATTGCATCAATGATATTAAATATTACATCGGGGATATTTAAATTTTGATCCGGTGATAAATAGATTGCACCGGGGATATTTTGTATCCCGGTGCAAAATAAACATTTACACCTATGCGATAAATTGCACCGAGGATATTTAAATTTTTATCCGGTGATAAAATAGATTGCACCGGGGATATTTGGTACCCTGGTGCAAATAAATCTTTTCACCTGTGCGATAAAACTTCTTTGCATGCAAAAGTAAAAGCATTCATCTCAATATCATTTAAACCATAAACGTGATGATATCTCCGATGATAAACACATCCTTTGCTTTTTCTCATTTTGAATGAGATATCACCATTGTGTATATCACCTAAACCCTAAATGCGATCATAATATCTCCGATGATAAATACATCAATTACTTCGGAGGAATATTACTGATGACAAAGGACATTTTTCTCATTTTTCGATGAGATATCACCAAAGATTACAACATATCACCTGAGTGAAATATCTCTAATGATATAAAAATCTTTTGCTTCGGAGGTTTTAGAGGTGTACCTCTTTGATTCAGTCCCTTTTCTCATTTTGATTCCTTCGTCCATTTCTTGATGTTGATTGAGCTTCTTCGAGTGTAGTAGGGCCTGATGATGCTTCTGCAACAATGCAAGATGTCCGGAGAAGCTAAAACGTCATGACGGAGGAGTGTATTTAGGAGTAAGAGAGGCGCGGTTACTTTTTGCTGGTAGATATTTGTATGGGCCATAGCTATATTTAATAAAGTTTCAAGTCCGAGGTAGGTTGGTAACACATCAGATGTCACTGCGTCGTTCTTTGCATCATTTTTTGTGTTTGTTAACCTGCGTCCAATATTAATACCCTCCTTCAGCTGAAGATTCCATAAAGGACGATCATAACCATCCACTTTAGTCCTAGTTTTATTAAAACCCTCTCTTTTCATATTTGCCTTATTTGGTGGCTCTCTAAAAAATTCACAAAAAGAATTTGTATGCAGGAACCGTGAACGAAAACTATGCCTAACTCCGAATATCATTATCCAATTACCCAGAAACTAAGATTCTATGTGCTAGCTTTAGAGCACCAATAGACTCACTACTCTCACCTTGTATTTGTTTGGTGGATCTATTAGAAGATTGTTTGCCTGACTCCCTAATTACTGTCCAAGGGTTCAGGAGAAGAAGCATTGCTTCTTCTCGACAAACTAAAGATGTCTATCGATCTTCACAAAGGATCCATTACAAATTCTATGTGCAAGTGTGAAATTGTACTGGTTCTAAATTCAGGAATGAACTTAAGAATAAATCCCTAATAAAACATTCTTGATAGAAATCCTTTATGCATGATTCAAAATTTATTTTCTGACATAAAAATAAGACATGCAATGTCCACCCCCCATACCTATTTACTACAATGTCCACATTGAAATGTATGTAGAGAAATTAAAATGTAATAAGCGAGAGGAGGGGATATCACCGACTAAGCTTGTTAATCCAGGTCAGCTTGATCGATCGAAAATGCAAAAATACCTATATAAAATACTAGGTTGCCTTCTAGCAAGTGCTAAGTTTAAAGTCATTTGCCAAACCTAAACCCAAAAGAAATATGTATTTCAATATTGTGGGTCAAGAGGTAGTTAGTAGAACACACCAATAGAATAAATCTGAAAGAGAAAACTTGAGGGAGGAAGATGGAAGGGAGAGGCTCTGGCGACTACGGCGGCGACGAGGGTTGGTCAACCTGGCAGTCAAGGGCATGGTGGAGGAGAGATCAAAAAGGGGTTGCCTCAAGAGGAAGGAGTCATGCGGACAGAGGGAGGGTAGTAAAGGAGGAGTGGAGAAGGGTTAATAGGGAGATTATGTGTTTTCACTGCCGAAAGCGAGGACACATGGCGACGGTCTGTCAATCTCCTTTGGTCTACTTGGCATGCGGAGGCCATGGTCACAAGTGAGATGTTTACATAGGGAATAAAGGGAGATCTGGAGAGGGGGCTGCTCTTCACCTTAGGCCAGTAAATAGAGAAGGCCCGCCTCTGGCGCCTGATGCATATATGGGTCATTCCATTGATGTGGAGGTCTTAATCTCTGAAGATATTAGGGTTTCTGAACTAGTGCTTAGAGGTGCTCTAGTCAGAGAAGTGATGACTGAAAACCCCTCACTGGAGCGTCTCCAGCTACTAGTACGATCCCTATCCCTATCTGTTGAAAGTTGGAAGATTGCCACTCTTTCTCCCACGTGGTTTGTGGTTTTTGGATTAGGCATGATCAATGTAGAATGCCTTAGGTTTCAATCGAGTGTTTTTGAGAATGTAATAGTGTTATGGAGATTGGTGTTGCCTTATGATGGTGCATTGTTAGAACGACCTTCTCAGAGGGTTGGGTCTCGATCAGGGAGGTTGGAAATCAGAGGCCCACCATTGCATCTGAGATCGAAATATGTGATCTCCTCCATGATAACAAGGTTCACAAAATTGGCTAAAGATGCGGATGTTGGTTTATGGGAAGGAGATGGTCATCAGCTATGTGTTAATGTTGATGTCTTTAGAGGTGGGTCGGTACCAGAGAAGATTGCACTACACTGTGGAGGCAGCTCATGGTTAATACGACTACAGTTTGGATGTGTGGAGGCATATGTCCATGAGCAAGATGGGATGAAGACTTATGCAGATGCTGCGAGAGAGGAACTCAATCAAGAGCAGTTGAGCTGAGACCCACTAGAGGAAGCACCTGAGCCGAAAAAGAGGAAGGATCACCATCACACGGGGGTGGAAGAGAAGGAGATGTCTGACATGAAGAGCGACCAACCTGCAGCTGAAGAGAATTCAGCTGTGGGGGTTCTACAAGAGATCCCAGTTAATTCGCTAAGACAACACCCTTCCTTTCAGGCTGTAGAAGGGTTGAAGTTTGGGGTTGGAGCTACATCAAAATCTACTCTGGGTAGATCCCCATACAGGCTAAGGCAAAGAAGGAATGTTGATTCTAGAAGGATGGATGAAAACTCTATAGCAGCAGTGCTTAGAGTGGAACGATCCCAGCAAGCAAACAAGGGAGTTTCTCAAGAGGGGAGATGAGAGTCCTCTCATGGAATGTGCGTGGGTTGTGCGACAGAGTCCGAAGAGCCTCACTTGCAAGATATTTAAGGGAATGGGAGATTGATTGTGCACTTATCCAAGAAAAACATATTGAGGATGACAATAGTCCAATGTGGAATGAAATGAAGAGGGTTGGTAGTACTGATTATGTGAATCTGAATGTGCAATGGAGTTCTGGTGGGGTGGCCATTTGTTGGAGGAAGGCTTGTCTAGAAGTGATTGAGATCAAATCTAGGCATGTGATCACTTGTAAGTGCAAGATGGTTTAGGGAGAGTTGGAGTGTGTAATTACTGGGGTGTATGGACCATGTGCTACGAACTCTCAGTATGAACTATGGGAGGATCTTTCAACGATTGCAACTCATACATGGGGGCTCCCATGGTTGATAGGAGGCGATTTCAACTGCACATTGACAAGAACGGACAGAGCAAGTGGCCTGATGGACAGTTCATTGCTGGGATTTCAAATGAATATGCAAAATTTAGGTCTGAATGAGTTCCCATATGTGGGTGTGGAGTTTACTTGGAGAAATGGAAATGGTTTGAAATCAAAATTAGATAGGTTCTTTGGGAATGCAAACCTAATGGAAGGATTCTAGCTATCATCTATGGCTGATCTAGAGCGTCCTTTCTCAGTCCATACACCATTAGTCTGGGATAGTGGCGAGAATGCTCAGGTTGGTTCTTATTTCAAATTTAGATGCTCGTGGCTTAGAGAATCGGGATTCCATGAAATGATTGCATCATGCTGGCAAGCAAAACAGGTGGAGAGTACAGCTACAATCAGATTGGCCTCAAAGCTATCTTCTATGCGAATAATGTTAAAGGAATATGGATTTACTATTGCTGTGGAGAGAGAGCAAAAACACCATGAAGCCCTCTTGCAAGTGCAACGGTTGGATGCTAAGGAATCGACCTCCATTCTATTTGAACATGAACTGGAAACACGGAAACAGTGACAGGAGGTGATAGCTGAAGAAGATTTGAAGAGGGAAATGGATTGGCGTGAACGCTCTAGACAATTATGTCTCAAAGAGGGGGACGCCAACACTAAATACTTTCACATGGCAGTCAGTTCACGCAGAAGACACAATTATATTTCATCAATTGTTGTGGGAGATCAGAGAACATCCTCTCTGTAGGAGATTCGAGCAGCCGCCATTAGATACTTCAAGAATACCTCTCGGGTTGTAGGCAGGGGTGCTGGAGGATGGCTGGGTCGATTTTTCCATGAATCTCCAACGACCAGGCTGGCAATCTAGTGGCTGCTATATCTGAAAAAGAAGTGCAGGAGGCCATTGGTGACTTGAACAATGAGGGCTCTTCGGGTCCGGATGGAGTGCAAGTTTTTTTTTACAAAGAATTTTGGAATGTATTAAGAGTGGATGTGATGGAGGTAGTCAAGGAGTTTGAAAGGGGCAATTATGGTTTCGATAAGATAAATCAATCGTATCTCTTTTTACTCCCTAAGAAACAAGGTGTGGACAACTTCCTGGATTTTAGGCCCATTGCACTCTCAAACTCTATATACTTGGTGGTGAGTAAAGTTCTGGCAAATAGACTTTGGAGTGTATTGCAGGGTCAGATTCTTCCAGTCCAACCTGCTTTCCTCCCCAATAGGTCGTTACAAGAGTCTTTCATCATGGCTCAGGAAATGGTGATGGGATGGCACCGGAGAAAATGTAAGGCGTTTCTTTGGAAGGTAGACTTCCGGAAGGCTTATGACTCGATGTCGTGGCATTATTTATGGGAAGTCTTCAAGAGAAGAGGTTTTCCATCCACATGGCTATAATGGATGAAATGATGCATCACCACTGCCTCTTTCACACCCTTGATAAATGGTAGACCATGTGGTGCATGGATTCAACTGTAATGTGGGGTTAGGCAAGGATGCCCGCTTGCACCACTTGTTTTCAACCTTGTGATTGACACTTTAGTGAGGTATGCTTGCAGATTATTGGAGGTTGGTATGATCAGAGGCTATTCCATCTCTAATAGAAATGCCATGGCTCCTGTATTACAATATGTCGACGACATGATCTTTTTTGTAGAGGGGAAAGAGTAGGAAACACAAGCACTGCTGCACATGGTAAAGATTTTTGGGGAGATATCCAGTCTGAAATTGAATGGGGACAAATCATCTTTGGTCTATTTTGGGCTTTCTGGTGATGAACAAACGACCATATCCTCTATTTTGGGTATGCCACTGGTTACTCTTCTAATCAAATACTTGGGCTTGCCTTTGAAATGCACCAAATTAAAAAAAAAAGTGATTGGAATATCTTGTTTGATAAAATCTCAGTCAAACTAGAAGGTTGGAGCAGTAGATACTTATCCAAGGGAGGTAGGCTTATTCTCTTAAATTATGTGATTACCTCCATCCCTGTCTTCTTCTTTTCTATGTTCAAAGAACCTAAATCCATTTGTAAGAGCATTGATGTGATGCGGAAGCGATTCTTTTGGAAGGGATCGAGCCACGAAGGTAAATTTTTACAACCCTTGAAATGGGATAAACTGTGTATGTCCAAAGAGCATGGTGGAATGGGGATAAAATCCCTTAAAGAATTCAATGATGCATTACTTCTTAAGTGGGCCATCAAATTACTTAATGATGAGAATAAGAATTGGGCAGTCCTTATTAAAGAAAACTGTGGAAATTCTCAAAGCTCTTTGAACTGACATCGGTCAATCAAACCATCCCCTTTCGGGAAATCTGTGGTACAAGCAATGAGGGACAATTGGCAGATGTTTCAGCCGGTGTTAGGTGATGGTTGCTCTTTCAGTTTCTGGTAGGAGGAATGGTCGACTTTGGGACTACTGAAGGATGCTTATCCAAGAGTCTATGCAGCTGCGACAAGTAAATGGGACCTGGTCAGAAGGTTTTGGTCTGAGTTGGAGGAGTCTTGGCCGATTGATGGGGGTGACTCAAGTAGAGAAGGCACCAAAACTTGGGAGGAGAAGTCACAGCTGCAGCTAGATTTGATGGCCTTCAGACTAGTGGCTGGTTTAGAAGATAGCTATCGATGGGATGGGATCTTCACTCCAGGCCGGGCATACGACAAGATCATGATGAGGTCTATTTTTGATGAGGCAGATCTGATAGGATGGAAACTATAGCTGTTGAAGATCCCATTAAAATTCCAAATATTTCTGTGGCTATGCAGGAGGGATGGATTGATTATAGGGGATCTCAGACGTAGGAGGATGGGTATTGCCTTACAGTCTTGCCTACTTTGTGGATTACCCACCGACAACTCTACTCACATTTTCTCCTCGTGTGTGGTGACTGATGCGGTTTGGAGAAGAGTATGCAAGGAACTGCTCCCCATGTGGGATATCCTTTGGCATAACTTTTTGATGCGTGATAAGCCGCAATTCATATGGCTGTAGTGATGTGGTGTGTTTGTAGAGCGAGAAATGGTTTTTGTTTCAGGAGAGGCTAGTTTGTGTGGAACAAATTGTAAATGTGTGCTGGTCCCTCATACGTATGTAGGAATCTGTATTGTAAGTTCCTACTTTAGTTTCAACGAATAAAATGCTCTCCCGGATTGCTATCGTAGAACGATAGCTTTCCTTTTTGTTTCAAAAAAAATATATTGTGGGTCAAGAGGAGTAATAATTGTTGCTGAGTGATTTATGATTAATATAAAGATATGATCGTGTGGTCCAAGTATTAGTGATCCACAAATGCGGACCAACTAATGATGTAGCCCTACTCTGAAGAGTTTTTTTATTCAAAATATAGAATAGGGTCAGATAGATGAGGTTCATGATGCAGAGCTTGTTCATTAATCCAATTCCATAATTTTAGAAGAGGTGGTTGAGGATCTGGATTGAAATCATGATTGAAATCTAGATCTGATTCTGAATTAGAATCATAAGGACCCTCGTAATGGTAATTGATGTCAAAATTCATGAATTCTCTAGGCTCTGGGTCAGACAAGGATAAAGGTAGAGTTGTGTTGAATTCCTCGAAATCCTCATCAGAAATTACCTCTTCCTTATTTGAAATCATTTCTTCCTTAGAATCAAGCCATCCATTTGAGCTAGTTGGATTATAAGTTCTTCCCCAGTCCATCATAATTTGAACTTCATTCTCTAAGGTTGTTTCTTTGTTTTCCTAGTTCATGTCCTTGATTGTCCAATGTTCTGCACCCCCTCAAAATCCAATAATTCTTGAATTCTAAGTGGATATATTGAGGATTCTTAATGTCATCTAATTCATCATAAGATACTCCCAATAGTTCATCGATCTCACAAATGTCTTTTTCAATTTGATTATCTATGGGAGGTTGTAAATCAGAATCATCCTCAAGTACATCACTTCCTTGCCTCTCTTGTTGATCTTGAGATTTGGCAAAATTTGGATCATCCTTAGTGTAAGTTGCCAAAACCTCTTCAATTGTTCCTGCAACCTCGATGGAACCACAATACACTTTATTCTTTTGGGAAGCTTTAAAGATATTGAGTTGACAAGTTTTCCTCCCAGAAGTGATTTGCATATTCCCTGTCTCACAATTGATCAACCCTTGGCTGTGGCCAAGAAAGGTTTTCCTAAGATTATCGGGGTGTGGTTCAAGTTTTCTAATGCCTCCATATCTAAAACTGGAAAGTCCATAGGGTACTCAAAATTCCTCACTTTATATTCACATTTTGTAAGAGTTCCTTTGGAATCTTGGTTGACCTATCAACAAGCTGAAGGGTAACATCAGTGTGTTGCAAAGGACCTAAATCCAACTCTTTATATAATTCCATGGGTATTAGATTGATGGAGGCACCAAGGTCCAATAAGGCTCGTTCCAAGATAAAATAATCTATTTCACATGAAATTAATGGGGTCCCTGAATCTTTCTTTTTAGGAGGGAGCTTATTTAAGATGATGGCACTGGCTTGTTCAGAGACTATGACCCTTTTTGATGATTTGGCCTAGCATTTCGGTGTGCACATTTCCTTAAGAAATTTTGCACAGGTTGGGATGTTCTCTATAGCTTCAAAGAGTGGTATATTCACCTGGACTTGCTTTAAAATCTCAAGCCACTCCTTTTCTTTTCCCTGGATTTGTTCAAGGCTTCAGGAAAAGGTGCTTGAGAGAAATCATGAGTGTTCGGGTCCTGATCCTTGTCTTCTTGATTAACTTGGTCTCCCAGGTCAGATTCGAGCTCCTCAAGATCTTAGCAAGATTTGGATGAAGAATAAGGATCTAGTATTTGTTTTCTACTTCTCAAGGTGACGGCACAGGCATAAGCATTAGGATTAGAAGGGTAAGGTGGGTTTTGCAAAATGGGTTGAGGCTGAGTTGGGTTGGGGTTAACAAAGCCAGGTGGGTGCTGAGGCGTAGGTTGAATTATGTGTGCTTGTTGCTCCCATGTGCTGTTTTGGTTAACCTTATTGAAATTCCTTAGGTTGGGGATGGGTTGGGATGGCAACATCCCATGTTGTCTAGCACCTACCAATTAGTCTAATTGTTCCATCAAATCTATCCTCAATTGATCCATTTCTTCTTTATGTCTCAGATTCATTTCTCGCATTTCTTTGAGGACCAGACTTAGATTAGAAGGCTGGGTTTCCTGAGTAGGTTGTTGCTGGTATGTGCGTGGTTGTGTGTACCTTCTGGGTTGCTCATAAGTGTTTGGCTTAGTCAAGTTAGGTCCCTGGGTAGGTTTCTAACTTGACCAAGAAAAGTTAGGATGGTTGCACCATCCAGGGTTGTAAGTGTTCGAATAGGGATCATTTCTAGTGTATACCTAGAGTGCATTCACATCCTTAGGATAATTAAGCATCGGGATGCCTAATTCAAAATTTGAGGGTGATGTAGACACATCCATTTAGGTTAAAATGCCTATTTATGCATGTTCATAGGCTTAGATTTGCACTTCATATTATAAATATTGCATAGCATGCATCATTTTGCATTTAGAGTAGTTGTGTATATTTTAGGTTAATTGCATCCCTTTTTTGGTCAGGAGAGGAGATTTATTTCGGAGCCTCGAATTGATGATCCGACCGTACGGATCTGATCAAGACGACGATTGGAGTCCAATGCCTCCGAAATCACCTTGATCGGAGTCCCATAGAACCATATGTAGTCCGAGAAAGATCAACGGACAAGAGACTAGGTGACATAATTCGAAGCTTCAAACGACAAATCCGATCGTGCCTATGGATTCGGGTCGACGATCACAGCCCAACGGGGCGAAAATTGACTTAATCCGACCTCTGTAGCAGCCCCTACAATGAAAAGAAGATGGACTGCCCAGATCGCGCCACATGGCGCAACCCAGGCCTCCCATGCATGCGCACGCATGCGCCACCGCACGCACACAGCAGCGCGGGTGCGCACGCACGGAGGCATGCACATGAAGCAGCGCAGTGGGCATGCATGGACGCGTGCGGGCGCGTGGAGCGCATGCCAACACAGCAATTGGTGGGCACGTGGGCTATCTTCAGTGACGTTTAAGGCAGACCTTCAGCAACGTTTGTGATCGCCACTAAATGTCCTGTATATGAATTTGATTCTTTCTTCCACTATAAATGGACCCCTACCCCTCCCATTTTTCTTCATCTCTTCCTTTCTTCCGCTAACTACCTCCAAGGCTCTAGAGAGAGCTTATCCCAAGCCCGGGATGCTCCTCTAGAGTAGAAAACTAAATATTTTTCCCTCCCCTCATCCCCATTCGTAGAGCATCCCGTGGCCGTCTTCTCACCTACTTCGGGAAGTAGATCCTTGCTACGACGCCGTACTGCCCCACCCTTCATCCTCTGGCTTCATCCTCGTTCATGCCGCTCCTCACCATCTTCCTCCAGACAACATCAGAGCGAGTCATTCTCCAAGCGACCGTCAAGGGGGATTTCTCTCACCTATCTCTATCTTTATTGCTTTCGTAGTATAGATTTCCTACTTTCCTAATTGTAACAAATATTTGTTTCAAAATATATGACTGTTTCTCTCTCTCTTTCATATTTTGCAAGTAGATTAGCTAGATAAAATTTCATCAACCTGATCTCTTGCCCTATTAAAAATACAAAAAAAATTAGAAAAGACAAAAACGACAAAACCAAATAAAAGCGAAACACGTATCTTTCAAAACCAAATGTTCGTCTCCCCGTGTTCGACCCGGGACTCACTTTTCGAGTTTCGATTATAAATTTTATCTGATCGACGGATTCTCTTATGAATCAAACTACGATGACAACTTTTCCAAACTCCAATCCTTTACGCGTGCGAATCTGACCCAATCATTTTGGCCACATTGTTGGGGAGGCAATGCTCTTTGGTTTTTTCTCGTTTTCCCGCATTACTTACATATTTTTCTAACCTTTCTTCTTCAATTTATTGTCTTGTAGGAACTCGATCGAGGAGCCAAAGGCAGTAGATTGGAGTAAAGTGCGGGTAGAGAGATTTGTAAGTTTTCCCCCACCACCCCCACCCTAGATTTTATTTCACCACACTAATAACTCAAACCTAAATCAACTTAGGGTTTTTTCATAAACCCTAGGATAGATCTAGTTGCTTGTTTTCCACCTCCACCCATCTCATCCCCGCATATATAAAACAAAAAACTCTTCTCTTATGGGATTTATTGAAAGTGGCACACATTAAACACCCACAACTTTCGACTTAAGGTGCACCATTCCACTTTGATTCTACCACTTAACCGGAATCTGACCTGTGGACCCAGTACACTTCAACTCAATACACATAAGTGAGTAGAAATTTGAATAGGTTAAACATCTATGTGCCTTAACTAAGTGGTGCAACAGGCCAATTGATTGAGCTGTTTGAACTGCACCACTGAAGATAAAAGTCATTCATCAATAGCTTGCCACTTAGGGTTAATCTTTAGGGCTAAACCAGGCACTCCACATTATCTTTTTGATTTCTAAAGGAATATATCATCACCAATGTTTTCAAAACTTAGAGTGTTCTCTTGAACTTGATTAAATACACCTAAGATTAAACCCTAAAAGCTACTAAACAAGGTTAAACCTTAAAAGACACATCATCAAATAACCTTGTTTGCAAACCCTGGTTGTGCACGCACACATTTGAATTGATCATTAAGGGCACAACCCATCTAAAGGGCCCATCACATTCTTAGAGCACAATCATCCCAAGCCTAATTAAAACTAAGTAGACGTTGACCTTAAGGATTGATTTGCTCTTCGGGGCCCAGACTGAGATTTTTTTTTATTAAGCTTCTTCTGTTGGTCCATCTGATGTTTAGCTAGGGGAGTACGTCAAACAACCGCAACTGGGGGTTACACTAGGAACTAGAGGCGCAAGCCAAAGGAAGAACCTTATCCCTTGCCCATCCTTCTAACTGATTGGATTGACCGGATAATAGTAGACCAAATTGGTTATAATCTCAAGATAAGTCTTCAGAGTCTGTAGGTCTTTAGGCTAACCCACCTGAGGATAGGGTTGATTGCTTGTATTGCAGAGCTCCTTTCTCTCTTCTAATTTCCCTCCTATTCTACCATGTATCCTTCCACATCTTACAGGCATTTCTCATCCTACCCTCCTACCAACACTTATCCCCAAGATGATTACTATCCCGACTTGACTTATGACTACCAATGTCCTAGCCAAGACAACTTTGATTGGGGATATGAATCCGAACCTCAGTATCCAGGGCCTAACCCTAGACAACAAGACTATGATTACTATCCTTCCCAGAGCTACAATGATTATAGATCTCCACCCTTTGATGATCAACCTAACCCGATCTACAATCAAGAAGGATATGTTGACTATAACACCTACCCTCCCCAGTATTCCACTGAATATAGGTCACCACCATTCTTTGAACAACCCGAGACAACCTACTATCAAGGAGGAACCCAAGAACCTCAATATCTTGACTCCCATAGAATGAACCCAAACCCACCCAACCATGAACCGAACCATTCGGTTTAGGTAAACCAGGTCCAAGACAAGGTGTTGGCTAACTTGAGGAATACCATCCAATCTTTAGAGGCTCAGCCAACACCATGCACTAAAGCATTGGAGCCTATGATAAAAATGATTGATGAGCTGAATAGCTCTTTATTGGATTTGCTCCAACATGTTAGGGATAGGGACCTGAGTGAGTTTCTACTTGGGAAATTGTCGAGGTTGAGGATGAAATTCGTGGTTTCCTTAGTCCAATCTTGTGATGATTCCCAGGATGAACCCCTTTAAGGAGAACCAATGTCTGAACCTGCTCAGGTGCTTGTCGGGGGGGATACATGTTCTGAGATCGGAGATGACCAGGTTGGTCTAGAGCAACAAATTCAAGATGATCCGATTGTTTCACCTGAGATCCCCGAGCCAGGGAATGAAGAAACATATGTCTCCTTGGATCATGAAATGACATATGATTTTGAGACATATATAAATGTAGATCAAGAATGCTTTGACTCTGAGGGTGAAGAATCTCTTAGTGAAGTCTCACTTAAGCATAAGGAAGATGATTTTAGTGAGACAAACGGGCTCAAGGAGCATGACGAATCATTTGATAACCTGTTCATTGAAGATTTGGATTCTGTTGGGGCTAACTTGGAGGATTCAAATCCTCATTTACTAGAAGATTCAATCAGTAGCCCCATTCCTCAACCACACCCCAATGGGATTGATTTTGATTTGGAAATCATTGTACCCAAGTTAATCATGATTCAACCACAAATGTTGGACTTGGGTACTTTAGATGGGGTGTACAGTGATTTGGAGGTTTCGAAAATATTAATTCTAGAGGATAGGAATTTGGCAATGAAAATCTGAAAGGCTAACTCAGAGGGAAACACAATTTTGGATCTAAGGGTTCCTATTGACCTATGACCACCAACTTTTTACTAGGACCCTTATGATATCTTTGAGATGCAACCCAAGCTCAGAATCATTGATTACCTTTTTGAGTTGAAATCTAAAAGGACATCCGAACCTATTGAACCATCTCTACACATTGTCCGACACTTTGGTCTTGGGTTGCATACTACAAAAACCGCAGGCCCGGCCCCGCAAGCTCAACAATCTTCGATTTTGGGTGATTTTCACCCAGAACCTGAGAACCACTTGACCCTAGGGCATGAGTTTGCACCATAGTCTGGACCACATTTGTGGACACCTTCTGCAGGTCCTGTGATCAATATTTTATTTTGATTCTGACCTGCACTTGTGAATTCTTAATTTCTTCTTCGTTTGTATTTTATGCCTAGCTGAAGGCAATAAATTTAGCACGTGTGTATATTCCACATTCGTTGTGGAGCTGACCGGATTATCAAGAAATTCAGGTGATATTCTGCTATTCCAACCTTTTCATGTCTTTGTTTTTATAATGAGGACATTGCATCATTTAGGCATGGGGGGGTGGATACTTAATCCTAAAATTATTTCGTTAGCTCTATAGAATTTCTTTTATTTTCTTAAAAAAAATTGAAAATTCAAAAAGATAAAAAAAATAAAAAAATAGAATTAGGGGAAGAGAACTTAGGCTTTTAGAAGTTATTAACTTTAGGAAACGATACGATTGGACCTGAACACTTAGACTCTTCAAGTCTTCGAGCTTAATTAACTCGGGTGCCCACTCGAATGTGGACTTAGTATCGAGTCCTCGCCAAGTAATTTTACTTTAATTTGGTGAATAAATTGGGATGATAAGTACACGACTTATCAACCCACCCTCTGATTTGAGGGGATTTTAAGTTTAAGCATCTATACACTGTTTCCACTGACTCACTTTTTGACAGTTTCTTTGGAAATTGGGTAGCTAATGAACCGTCTAGGGTGGTATGGCTGACAAGTTGTCTGTGGTAACCACTCATCGACCGGTTGTCCATAACCTAGCCACACGACCATTCTCTTCCTGATACATTTAGGTAAATCTTAGATCAGGAAAGCCACCTACTTAGAAGAAAAAAAAGAGAAATAAAGAAATATTTAGAATAAAAAGAAAAAAAAAGAAAAAGGAGAAAATAATAAATAAATAAATAAATAAATCACACTTCACCGCATGAGTATGGCTGGCAAGTTACCGTGGGTAACAGCCTATTGGCTGGTTGTCCAGAGCCCAGCTCACAAAAATGCACAATAATTCCCAAAACACTTAGAGAAGAAGTGAAGTAGAATAAACTGGGGAGATATACACTAGGTTCGCCCTTGTGTTGACCCCATAAAAAATAAAGTAGGGAGAAAGCTATCGTTTGAAAAGATAAACCTTTAGGCAAAAATCTTTAAGGTCACCTAGGGTCATAGAAACCTAAAGTCTATTTTAACGGCTGCCTAGTGAGTCTATCACCCTTTCACAAGATGCTTAGCACTTAAAGTCCTTTTCGAGTCTTGGGCGGGTCGGGTAGCCATAAAAGGTTATCCCGAAACTCTTAAACTCCAAAAGTCAAAAAAATTAGAAAAATAGAAAAATAAAAAAATGTATCTTTCCTTTTCAAATAAGGTGAGGTCTTTGGCGATCTGCATTTTGGCAGACACCTAGGTACTGTTGAGTTTTCGTAGTTTAGAACATTAGTTTAAATTTTCTACTGTTAATAAATGACTTAGGCCTAAGCAATCGAGTACTAATTATATTTTTATACATAGCATGTAGTTTTATTTTACTAGGGACTAGCAAAAGATAGGCATCAGGGTATGATGTAGACACATCCATTTAGGTTAAAATGCCTATTTATGCATGTTCCTAGGCTTAGATTTACATTCTATATTATAAATATTGCATAACATGCATTATTCTGAATTTAGAGTAGTTGTGTATATTTTAGGTTAATTGCATCCCTTTTGTGGTTAGGAGAAGAGATTTATTTCGAAGCCTCGGATTGACAATCTGACCATACGAATTTGATCAAGACGACGATTGGAGTCCAACGCCTCTGAAATCACCTTGATCGGAGTCCCGTAGCACCATATTCACTCTGAGAAAGATCAACAGCTAAGGGACTAGGTGACATAATTTGGAGCTTCAAACAACAAATCCGATCACGCGGATGGATTCGGGTCGATGATCGCAACCCCACAGCGCAAAAATTGACTCAATCCGACCTCTGTGCTGCCCCTACAACGAAAAGAAGATGGACGGCCCAGATTGTGCCACGTGGCCCAACCCAGGCTGCCCATGCACACGCACGCACCACTGCACGCACATATCAGTGCGGGTGCATGAGAAGGCACGCACATGAAGCAGTGCAATGGGCGTGCGCGGAGGCAGCGGCAGCAACGTAACGCACGTGTGCGCACTACACTGGCACGTGGAGCGCGCGCCATCGCAGCGATTGGTGGGCGCGTGGCCTGTCTTCAGCGACGTTTATGACCGTCACTAAATGTCCTGTTTACGAATTTGATTCTTTCCTCCACCATAAAAGGACATCTACCCCTCCCATTTTTCTTCATCTCTTCCTTTCTTCCTCTCACCACCTCCAAGGCTCTAGAGAGAGCTTGTCCCAAGCCCGGGATGCTCCTCTAGAGTAAAAAACCAAATATTTTTCCCTCCCCTCACCCCATTCGTGGAGCATCCTGTGGCCGTCTTCTCACCTACTTCAAGAACTAGATCCTCGCTGCGACGCCATCCTACCCTGCCCTTCGTCCTCCAGCTCCATCCTCATTCGTCCTGCTCCTCACCACCTTCCTCCAGGCGATGTCAGAGAGAGTCATCCTCCAAGAAACCGTCGAGGGGGATTTCTCTCACCTATCTCTATCTTTATTGCTTTCGTAGTATAGATTTCCTGCTTTCCTAGTTGTAAAAAACATTTGTTTCAAAATATACGATTGTTTCTCTCTCTCTTTCTCTCATATTTTGAAAGTAGATTGGCTAGATAAAATTTCATCGACCTGATCTCTTGCCCTATTAAGAATACCAAAAAAAAATAGAAAAGACAAAAACGACAAAAACAAATAAAAGAGAAACGCGTATCTTTTAAAACCAAATGTTCACCTCCCCGTGTTCGACCTGGGACTAAATTTTTGAGTTTAGGTTACAAATTTTATCTGATCGACGGATTTTCTCACGAATTGAACTACGACGACAAGTTTTCCAAACTCCAATCCTTTACGCGTGCGAATCCACCGTCATCAGAGGGCATCAAGGTCCCTCCTTGGTACCCAGAAAGAGATGGGTCCAAGTAGTGTTGGCTCATGGGTGGAGCCATGGTCAGGCCATTAATATTGTGCACTACTTCTTGACCTAAAGGATTGGGGAGTTGGGTGCAGGTTAGCATAGAAGTTCCTTGGGTAGGCATAGGGCTTATTCTGGAATGTGTACCTAAGGAATTCCCGCCCTTCAGAAGGTTATCCAATTTCTTATCCAAACTCTACATTTTTTCCAATGAGTTCCACCTTATCCAATCGTTGTGCAATCAGTTCTACATCAACCGAGTTTGAATTATCCTTAACTTCATAGACTCTGCTCCTTGGTTGATTTGATCTGTTGAAGGCGGACATTGAGGCATTGTTGAGAGAATTTTCACTCATATTATTGAAAAATTGAAAGGCTCCCTCAGCATCTTTGCTTAGGAAATTGCCCCCGCATGCTGCATCAACAAAATTCTTCAAATTATCACTTAACCCATAATAGAAAATATGGGCTAAGTGCCATTTTGGAATCCCATGATGAGGGTATTTCCTACCTAAGTCATTAAATCTTTCCCAAGCCTCATGCAATTGTTTCTCAAGGTTCTGCTTGAAGGTTGTAATGGCACATCTATGAGCATTTGTTTTTCCTACAGAAAAGAATTTTTTCAGAAATGTGCTTCTTAAATCTTTCCAAGTTAGGATTGGTCTACCAATAGTCCTCAACCATTGAGTAGCTTTATCTTTTAAGGAAAATGGGAAGGTGGTGGAAAGGGTCATTAGAATTGTGGCCATGGAAGTGGGGAATCATATTGGTGATTTGTGGTTTAAGTTCAAAATAATCCCCATCCTGAGGTACCCTGACAAAAGGTTAAGGTTTGGCATTAGGAGGTTTATAAAAGTCCATTAGAGGTTGGTCAGCTCTTCCATTTTGGAGTTGAGTAATGGCCTGCATTATGACCTACCTCTGCTTGTCATGATGCCGGCCCTGCTTATCAATTTGTCTCTGTGAAAGAGCCATTGGATCCAGATTTTGTTCTCCTCTTCAACCTCATCTTTCTCATGGTGACTGGCCATTGAAGAAGGTTTAGATTCATATCTTGGACAATCAAGTCTTCTCCTAAGATTTCTCTTTAAAGGTGGTAGCAAATCAGGATTTAGAGAACATCTACTTTGCATGCACCAGAAGAATGTCTGTAGATAAGAGAGAGAAGACAGATGCGAGAATACCCACACTCATAGTGCAAGCAATCAAGCTAGTCCTTGGAGTGTAAACCCTAATGAGACCTGATCTTGGCTCCCCAAAACATGACTAAGTTAGGCCAACCCTTGAATTACTTAGCTGGCCAGAAGGGTGGGACCCCATAGGACACCCCGCATGGCGGAACACCACTAAGGGTTAACACGGTTATTGCACCGACCTTTCTTATCACTAGTGGGTACAAGTAGATAAGGCCTTAACCTTTGTCCAATCTAATTTCAAGTCACCAAGAAGATTAGTCCTACAAAGGGCACGTCTACTCAGTTTTAGGCTTAGGCTTGAGGTGCTTTTGGAATATGATGAGCGTTAGGGGGGTGTTGCCCTTAAAATTGATTTTCAAAGTGTAAAGTGCACAGGTAAGGGGTTCACAAGCAATTTTTTATGATGAAGTGAATTTTAAGGTTCAATTGCTTGTAGAATTGTGTTTTAAGGTTCACTTGAGTAAATACCTTCAAACAATGGTTCTAATGAGGTACACAAGAGGTTTTGCAAGTTCCAATTATTTGATAGATTTCCTTTAAGTATGGAAATGCAAGTGTGCTCTACCTTAATGTGAAATCCTAAAAGCAGATAGTGCTAAGATGATCCTTTTAAGTCCAAAATTAGGAAAGTGGTGTGACCCAAACAATGCAATCAATTGGTCCTATTGCTCCACCAACTAGGCACTCAAGAAATATTTTTTCAAGAATTTATACACTTTTGCTATTTTTTTCAGATTTAAAGTGTACTAAGTGTTTTGTAGTCTGTTTTAACCCCCAGTTGGTGACTGAATGGTCATGCAATCAAACGTGCACCAAATATTTTTCTCATAATTTTCTGAGATTTTTTTATCATAGGAATCCAACGCAACAAATTTCAGATAAATCAGACTTGTATAAAAATTCCTATGATTTTTTGAAATCCGAAAAATTAGGAGCAACAACATATTGGATATCATTTCAATTCGGGAATTTTTAAAATTTTTATACAAACTTAGAATGGCATAAAATTTGAATATGTTGTTCCTGACTTCAAACCCCACGTTTAGTAAGTATTTTAGAATTTTTGGACATGTGAAATTTTGGGAATTGAATTTTTAAGATGAGAGTTTATTTCAACCCGAAAGTAGAGGAGGTGGTTTTGTTGATTCCAACCAACAAGAGTTCTTTTTTTAACTTTTTTTTGAAAGGAAATCTAACCTAATCTAAGATACAAATACTTACCTAAGATTAGAAACCTGCAATTTTTCCTGTTGTGATTCTTCTTGGATTTCTGTGATTCCTACACACACGAAATAAAAAATAAAGCAGGTTAGAAATCTTAAATTAGCACTAGGAAGAAAAGCTTTAAAAATTTTCATTGCCTCCGCAGCAACGGTGCCAACTTATTCGTCACGAAATGAGTTAAAAGATTTTGTATTGTTGTAGTTGCAAATCATCTAGAAACAAATAAATTTATTAATATTTTGATAAGTGTCGAGTTGTTCGTAGGGAGGCAAAACATGATTTTTAATGCTTCTTGTACTAACTAATCTAACCTAATGAAACATAGAAACAAAGATTGGCTATTCAGAAAATCATATTTTTATTGCTAATGGAAAATAGATCTCAAACAAGGAATTAAAACAACTATACTAAAGAATAGAGAGAGAGAAGAATAGGTGAGGGACGACACTGCTTGAGGGATGCTTGTGTGAAGTGTGACAGCACTTCAAATCCAGAGCGTCGAGAAGAAGACTAGAGAGATGTTGTAGAGAGAGAGAGACTGGAGAAGTGTCTAGTGGGAGTTGCCTCTCAACTGGGGGCTCTTAGGCTCTTTTTATAGCTTTAATGAGGGGCAAAGTAGGTATTTAGGCCCCCAAAACCATGCAACAACTTAGGTGCAATCAGATCCATCGATTGGGAGATCAACGGTTCAGATTGTGCCTAAAAATAACCTTCCACATGCCTTAAACGTGCGGATAGCTTCAGATACTGTCACGTGGCAGCTTCCGAGCTGCTGGATCACGATCTGCTGCAATGGTCGCACTCCTCGCGCACATGCATGCCTTCAATTTCAGTCGTCCGATCTCATGATTGGATGGCTTAAAATGAACATAGCATCACCTTCAAAACCTGCATGTGACGGGGCGTTAGTTTGGGTGTTGGATCGAGCGTCTTCCGCACCGCCACATCGGTCGCACTACATTGTGCCACATGGTCCATCGCGTGTCGCTTGATCTCCATCGCATAGCCTAATTTCGTGTTGTTCAAGGCGTAAATCATGTTTTAAAGTCAATCAATTATAGTATAGTGCGAAGTACGTCGAAGCAAATAAAATTTATGAGATGTGAGTCCCGGTCGAACTCAGGGAGACAGAAAATGTTTTTGATCTCAAAACTGATTTGGATCTAAATACTAACTAGATAATAATCATAATATATAAAGAGAATGTAGTCATGAGTTTGATCAAATAATTCTAGATTTATGAATATGTAATACTAGAATAAGAGTAATTGCAGAAAGAAACTAGAATATCACTATCTAATCTAGCAAAATAAGGGCACCACGGGTGGTCCGTGGTGGCCTTCTGGAGAGGTTGGGGAGAGCAACGATGGTCCACCAAGGTGACTTGGTGAGCGCCTTAGAGGAAAAGAGCAAGAGACGGAGAGAGTTAGAGAAGAAGATCTGAAGAACTGAAGAGGGTCTGGAGGAGTTGGGGGAAGATGGAAGAGTTTCCTTCATTGGGGGGGCCTTAGGCCTTCTTTTATAGCTTTTATGAGGGGCAAGATGGGCATTTAAGCCCCCAAAATGGTGTAACAACCCTCTGGTGATTAGATCCGTCGATTGGGAGATCAACATCTCAGATTTGGTCTCAAAATAACCTTCAAAATGCCTTCTACGCGCGGGATGCACCAGATGGTGCCACGTGTCGCACTTGCTACCCTTGGATCATGATCGGACGCTCATCGCTCACGCTTTCCTCTTCTATGCACACCTCATCAACCACATGCATGTGAAACGAGCTCGATCTGCGTTCATCAGATATAAGTTTTCCCATCGCGAGATCAGACGGCTTAAAAGGGCCGCGCCCACGCCTCTTGAATTTCAAATGTGTGCGCGTGCGTTCGTTCTCACATGATCCAGTGCATCGTCGTCTGAGTCCTCTCCTGGTAACACATGGTCACACTCCCACCACTGATTGATGATCCAACATGTTGATTTCATTCGCGTGCTGCCACCTCTAATCGAAGAGCACATTGTGAGTTGAACCCGCATCATGCACTGTTGGTTGAGCGCGCTTGCCAACATGCTATGTGGCCAAGTTGTTGCTGTTGCCATTGCGTGTGCAGCTGCCCTCAGCCGTTGGATGAAGATCCAGCGGCTGAGGCTTAATCATCTTGATGAAGTGCGACGAAGTGAGTGTCGTGGGTGACTCATGGCCATTGGATGGCAATCCAACGGCCCAACACGTGCTGCGAGGCCCCTTCAGGATTTGGGGCCGGTGTGAAAGGGGGTTGCGATGGTGCCACATGGCACCAACGTGGCCGTCCATCTTCTCTCTTTTGCAAATGATGATGTAGGCCTCTGATTGAGATGATTCTTATGTCGTTGGACTGCGATCGTTGATACGAATTCATCCGTGCAGTTGGATTTATCGTCTGAGGTCTAGATTTTCTCCTATTTGCCTCTTGGCTCTTGCTCTTTTGCAGATTTCATAGGATGCTACGAATGTTTGATCGATGTAATCTTGGAAGCATTGGACTCCCATCATAGTTCTGAGAAAATCTGTATGATTGGATCGATCATCTGCAACCCCAAATTACCTGTAATTATTAATATCTCTCAATTAGAACATAATACGACATTATTATTTACAAAACTAATAAATCAACTATGATGCAAAGTATGATGCGAATGCACGTAGAATGCCTAAATTAAGCTAGGTTCTACCTTAATTCAGGTAGATTAGGACCTAAGATTGCTGCACAATCATACCCCCATGCCTAAATCTTGCTAGCCACTAACAAGTGCAAGACTAAATGCATTCTATCAAGAGTTTAACTAGAGATTTTTTTTTTTTATCCAGAAATTTAGAATCCAAATAACCGTGAACGTGTAGTGTTATATCCTATGCAATGGATCCAAGTGAAAAATCAACACACATCTAAAGCTCATACTCGACCCTTAGTAAAACTCTGTTGGGATAGGCAAACCTCCTCTCGGGGACATAGAATATCCTTTAGTTTTAGCCCCAGCTTTTTGGGTTAGGTAGAAGATGTCTGAGTTAAATGGATTTATATTTGGTGACTCACTCTCCTTTGGTTCTATATAGAGACCAGTATTTCAGAATCTAGATTCCCAGATTATTAAATAAATCAACTTCAAGAGAGGCTGGAAACTATGCTCTCTTAAGTATTTTGTATTTTTTCTTCTCTCTTTTTCTCTCTCTCTCTCTCTTTCTTTTTCTTTTCTTTTTCTTTTTTTTCTTTTTCTTTTCTTTTTCTTCCTGCTCTCACATCTCACTAGATTTGTGAATATATTTAGTGATCTCTCACGGCATTACACTTCAATTAAGTTCTAATAATCCTATGACTAAGTCAGAAGCCCTCAATCTGTATTCAGGCAGCCAGAAATATGGAAAAGTAGGTTAAGGCTGTATTTGGTGGATCGTAAGGGTAGTAGGTGTTGCCTCAATGTACTTAACATAACTCACACTTCTCAATATGGCAAGATTTTTTTTTTCTTTTCTCTTTTTTTTCTTCTTTTTTTCTCTCTCTTCTTTTTTCTCTCTCTTTTTCTTCTTTTTTTTTCTTCTCTCTTTTTTTTCTTTTTTATATACTAATATAATGCCATATCTACTAACACAATGCAACATAGCATACGTAGTTTTATTCACGAGGCATTATTTGGGATTGGGGATGTTCAAGAGGACTTTGGGTGGCTTATTTGGTGGAAGTGCCTATTCTCGACACTAGGAAGAGAATGGAAATGACAACGTATTTCTGACATTGATATCAGTATCCTCCTTCAACCAAGGATTTCATGAAGGGCAGTCATGACTATCTACCTCAGTCTTAGTTTTATTAGAACCTGCTCTCTATGTATTTGCCTTATTTGGTGGCTCTCGCAAGGACTCTCTCAAAGAATTTGTATGCAAGAACTGAGAGCAAAAGTTGTGCCTAACTCCGAATATCATTATCTAATTATCCAGAATTTAAGATTCCTTACACTAGTCTAAGAACACCAGCAGACTCTCTACTCTCACCTCACACATGTTTTTGGTGGATCTACTAGAAGATGGTTCACCTGACTCACTGATTACTATCCAAGGGTTCAAGAGAAGAAGCAATGCTTCTTCTCGACAAACTAGAGATGTCTATCGATCTTCGCATTGGATCTATTGCAAATTCTACATGCAAGTGTGAAATTAGATTGGATTTTAAGTTCAAGAATCTACTAAAGAATAAATCCCTAATAAAATCTCTTGATAAAATGATCTATTCCCCCCAGGTGTTGGCAGAAAATTTCCAGTTTATATGTACTACCCCCCATGCCTAAGTTCTTGCATGTCCTCACTCATGAATAAGAGAAAATGAAATAAGATAGGGTGTAAGTGGGTACAAATCACCTGGAGCTGCTCCTAACTTGTCATTCAGCTCATGCCAACACTACAATAGTAATCACAATATGCAGAATACTATGCTAGAATGAAATGTGCTATGTATAAAGGATATGTCTATATGTATAAGTGCTAAGTTTGCTATTTACAGATGCTGAGTTTAACACCTCCAACTGGGCAAAAACTCAATCAGATGTCCTCGTGATTGTGTAGGAGCTAGTTAAGATCAAGAGAAAGATATGTTTGTGTGCTCCCAGAATCAATGATCCACAAATGCGAACTAGTTGATTATGTACCCCTACTCCAAAAAGTCTAGCTATAGCAAAATGCAGAGTGAGGGCACAAAATAGAGGATAATCAGAGTGAGGATCTTGCTAATGATTCTGCTAATCCATCATGTTCTAGAATTCAACAGGAAATTCCTAAGAGAGTAGATTGATATCATCCCAGAATATGTCAGAACTAGAGTCTGAATCATAGGGGTGTTCATAATGGTAATTAACATCAAAGATCATGCCCTCAACAGGATTTGAGTCATATGGGGGTATGTGTGAAAGTAGAAGTTCTATGGGGATGCCATTGAAATAATCGTTCGAAATCACTTCATCCACATCAGAATTCATCTCTGATTCCTCGGAAGTTGACTCAGTCTTCGAGTCGAGCCATCCATTAGATTGACTAGGATTGTAAGTGAGTCCCCAATTCATTCTACTCAGTGTTTCACTCTCATATGTAGTGGGTTCCTCATTAATTCCTACCTCAGATAGCACATCCATTTCTTCAGGCAAAGCATCCATAGCTATTTCTAATCTTCGGATATCGGAATTAGGGATAGAGAGTGTCATCTCAGAGTCTCCAATATCAAAATCAGGGATGTAGGTGAAAGAAGAAGGATGCAAGTTGGATGGTGTTGGATCAAAAATAGATTCACCTTCCATGGGAAGTGGCCTAGATTGATCAGTAGTGTCACATGGAATGCTTGCCTCAAGATCCATATCCTCGAGTGGATCTCCTTCATCTCATCCGGCTTGTCCAACCTATGAGGTATCTCCCAAGATTCAGGGTATCCAAATTGCGAATCGGTCTTGGAGATAGTAATCCTCTCCTCATCATTTTCACGAATGGAGTTCTCAGATGAATCCATTCAGGATATTCCCTGCTCATGTCCCACATTCATACTGGGTTTTTCTTCCCCTAAATCAATTTCGAGTGTCCACTCCTGAGAATCTCCTGTGTCTCCTTTAGGCGTAGTAATTTCAGGTTCTTTGAGGTCTCCAAGGCTATTTTCCACTTGATATCGCAAAAGCAGTATCTCTTGAAGTTCCCAATTTTGTCTAGTTAGCCTTGTCATCACTGTTGTTTCCCGAAGGGCTTCCATTAAAAGTTCTTGAAATGGAATCCAGGTTCATCTTTGTTCCGGATTAGTAGTTGCTTGGATTTCATGCAGATAGAATGCGACTTGGTCTTTAGTCTTAGCTATAGCTCACTGCATTCTGATTGCACCGCAAAAATACGCCTGCAATTGTGCCATCTTGTGCTATTTCCTAGCATTACCAATGCATATTAGGTCTCCATAGTTGCATTGTAAAAATACATGCATGCATGCATTTAATTGAGTAGGGAGGAGAATGAAATAAGTGGCCTTGCATTTTACATTTTTCCTCAAGTGCATCTTTGCAAAATTCCCATCTCTATTTTTATTTCCTTTTGATTTTTAAATCTTTCTCCCCGTGGCTGCATGGAGCAATTTCTTCCTCACGCGCCATTCCCTGCAGCTGCCCTTCCCTGCAGCTGCCTCTCCCTGCCAAGCCATTCCAACCTCTCCCTGCAGCTGCATGAGCCATGCACGGCCATGCCTTCTTCTCCTATAAAAATCCATGGTTCCTTCTTGCAAAAAAGCAAGCCTAGTCCCAGCCAAAAAACCCACAGGCAGCTCCATCTCCTTCCAAGCTGTCCTCTCCTCCCTCTCCCTCCATACGCCGGCCCTCCTCCTCCGAGGAGACACCCGGCGGGCAGGAGCCCTCACTGTGGTGCACACCACCACAGTGAGACCACCACCGCCTAGCTCTTCAAAGAGCCGGTGGGCGTGGTGGCTCTTTTCTAGCTTTTTTTTTTGTTCCAGCACCTTCTGCCATTGGAGCGGCAGCTTCAAGATCTGAAGCTCAAAAGCTTCGCACGCCCAGCAGTAGCAACAGCAGCAGCCCACGCCCTCCGCGCATGCCTGCAAGCCCTCTCCACCTCCCACTTCTCCGCCCTGTTGCACTCTCTCCCGCCCGCAACCGGCCTCTGCACGTCACTGCAACGGCCGGCCAAGCACTTCCCCGCACCCCTGCCAGCACTTGCAAGCTTCCGCGCAAGCTGCAGGCACCCTCGCCTCCCTCTCCGCACGCTCTGTCGCGAGCTCTCCGCGCTCGCAACCGACTGACGCAGGCCTTCTCCCTCGCGTGCCAGCCCGCACGCGCCAGCCGCGAGCCGGCCACACTCATGCCACCTACAGCTCCCAGTTGCACGGCGCAGACGACCACTGTAGCCACTGTTCATGCGAGTTTGCGCGACACTGTGGCTACAGTGGGCTGACCGGTGAGCTTCTCACTTTACCAGTCACCCGGCGCACTGCAACCGGCCCTCACCCGTTTACGCGCCCGCCCGCCCGTCCGCCAGCCCTCTCCCAGTGCCTACGTCGCCCGCTCTCTTCGCCCACGCGTGCCTGCAAGCACCAACGCCCACTCCAGCCTTCGCGTAGCACGGTGCGCTGCGTCTACTCTCCGTGCCCTTCACCCCCCCAGCGCGTGCTTGTTTGCGTGCGTGTGCACCTGCACGCGGGCTTGGGTCCTCTAGACGACGCCCACTAGCTACAGACGCCTTAACTCCACCCCTCAGCAGTGCGGCAGTGCTCTCTCTCCCGCTCTCTCTCTCTCTCTCTCTCACTCACAACACTCACAGCACTCTCTACACCGACGCTCACACACACCTACACTCACACTTCCACACACACACACACACACCTATACTCTATTATAGACATATTTATATATATATACATATACTTATATATTGATATATATATACATATATTTATATACTTATATATATATACATATATATATATACTTATATTTATACATATAGTAGTATCTATATACTTATGTATTAGTATACATGCATACATACCTATATATATATATATATATATATATACATACATATATATATATATACATACATATATATATATATATATATATACTTACTTATATATATACTTATATATATATATACATATATACATTACTTATATAAATATACATATATACTTACATATATACATATATCTATATATATATATTACCTATATAACTAAGTATATATATATATATGTATATATACACACCTACCTATGTATACATACATACATATATATATATATATATATATATATACATATATTACTATATACTTATACATACATATATATATACCTATATATTTATAACGATATATATATATATATATACATATAGATATATTTACATATATGCATATATATATATTTTCACCTTATTTACCATACGCTGTATCGTGGGAATATCTGCACCAGTTGTTGATATTCCCCGGTACACGCATACAAAAAGCGTGGTTACATACATCTTCCACCATCCATCCCACACTCCACGCGACACCTAGTCCTGTTGGTTGCGTCTCTTTAGACGACGATCGACTCGACACCATGCTACACTCCATCTCCGCCTCCACCCCCACCCCTTTATATACATATTATATACCTATATATATATACTATATTTACCTTATTTCTGTTTCGCTTTCCTGATAGTACAAAGACAAAAAATATATATATAAAAGAGAAAAGATAATCTTTGACTTGTAGGTACTCCGTCTTGCGAATAGCAAGACCCGTCTTGGAACTCTATTTTGGCTCAAAGCCAAGAACCCAATTTTAGGGTGTGCCTCAAGGACAAAGATTACCAGAAAAAAAATCTAAATAAGAAAAACATCAAAAACACAATAAACGAACGGAAGAGACTCGTTGTAGGAAATGCGTAGAAACTTGACTTGTACCCCACTTCCCTGAGTTCGACCCTGGGCCTAAAAGTGACAAGATAAAATCAAGTAGGCCAGGTAAAAAAAAAAAAAATTGTAAAGAGATGGTTAGGTCCGATTTAGGTTAACCGCTATACACACTTCAACGATAAAATCATCATATTAACAACCTATCCGGGCTCGACAACACATTCTATAATGTGGTCGCATATATAGTGGTAGTTCTTCAGGAGTGCTAGGGGTTGAATTAGGTCTACCCATATTCCATGGGTAAGAATGAGTAGTATGGAAATCATATTCAAGGTCATAAGATTGCGTCCTTTGCAGAGCTGATTCATATGGGTCATAGTATCCTAGGTCAGGATATGGGTTAACCACTTCGACAACCCAAGAAGAAGGCTCATGCAAAGTGAAAAGTCATCTTCGCCTCCTTGGGTTCAAATCCCAAGGTTGTGCTGATTCAATGACCTGGGCTCCCAAATGAACCATTAGGTCCAGATTCTCTGGATCCTGATCAGGTCCAGGTCTAGCGTTAGCCATATCGGTTAAGAAGATAAAGGAAGAGGGGTGAGAAGATGGTCTGGGCAAGGTGACTCACCTCCTTGAGAGTGGCTCCCAAGGTCTAAATAGTCAAGGTCTAAGTGACCTCCTCCCTTACATACACCAACCAACCCCTAGGTTGGTGTAGCCAAGCCAGACAAGGCTAAGGCCTTGTTAATCAAATAGTCCTTATGATTAGATGATCGGATGTTTCATTTTAAGTTTGAATTACCGAAGAAATTTGTCGAGAAACCAACTGAAGGTAATCCTTGACTCTCAAGCTAACCTTACCGGTCTGTGTATGAGGGGACTAAGAGGAAGGTTCTTCCTTTGGCTTTTGCCTCTAGTTCCTTTGTACCCCTTAGATGCGGTCATTTGACACTACCTCGCAGGCTTAGTCACCAGGTTTGGCAGAAGAGGTTGAAATCACCCAATAGTATGACAATAAATCCAGATTGATTTATGTATTTTAACAATTTTCTTAACCCTTTTTTCTTCAGCTGGGGTTTGTGGTGAGTGGCCCACAAGGTGACCAAGCTCACCGGCTAGCCACTATACTTGATTTAGTCTAGGTTAGCCCAAATGTGTGGTCTCTAGAAATTTGACCCTAAAGGTATAACCTAGGGTTTACTCAATTCTAGGGTTTCAGCAAACCAACAGAAATAAATCAATTCTTTGATATGTAAATGGAATCCAAATAATTTGAAATTTGACAGGAAAATTCCTTTTTCAATTATCTTTTAAAATAATATCTTTTGTAATTTTCAACTTTTTCAAAGGAATAAATAAGAATTTTTAAATGTAGGGGGTCAGATCTGGAATTTTGACTCCTGGTCGATTTTCCAATTTGAAATAGTATCAAACAAACTCCAAAAATTCAGTAAAAATATGAAAATGAAAGCTAGTTAGATCATCTTTCAAATCCCACCATTTTTGGTCAGATCCAATTCGGAGATTATTCGGAATTGCAATTTCAAACTTGAAAATTTTCAAATCTGGGTCATGTTAACCCCCTTGTAATTCACGAATTTTTAAAAATTACACCATCTGAATTTTCTAAATAAATAGTTCCATTCAAACGATGGTTTGAATGTGAAGCTCTTGCTCGAATTTTAGAATTTTTTTCTCAATATATTTTTGGCAAATGAATTTTTAAATTGCTCCTTGAAATTAGGCTGAAAATTAGGGATGTGGTTGAAAGGCTTTTGAAAGGTTTTGAAATTTAAATTTCAAACCTTCCCACCAAAATGATTTTTTCTTTTCGAATTTTTTTTTCTTTTTTTCAATCTTTTTCAAAAAATTTTTTTGGAGTAAAAAACTTTTTCAAGTTTTCTCTCTCTATTTTTTTTTCAAGCAACTTCTAACCTAAGATTCAAAAGGAAATCCTAATCTAACTACCTAATTTTTCTCTTTTTTTAGAAAGCAAAATCTAACTAAAATTCAAATCTGGCCTAAGATTTAGAAAGAAGCCTGAGACTAAGGTAGAGAAAATGTGCACCTAATTTTTTTTAAAATCCACGCTTGATGTGTACGCATATCCCTGGTTCGTCTTACACAAAAAAGAACTAAATCAGCTATGTAATCAAAAATCACCATGACTCCCCGACAACGGCGCCAATTTGTTCGAGGCGTAAATTGCATTTTAAAGTCAATTAGTCATAGTATAGTGCGAAGTACGTCGAAACAGATAAAATTTACGAGATGTGAGTCCCGGTCAAACTCAGGGAGGCAGAAAACATTTTCAATCTCAAAACTAATTTGAATCTAAATACTAACTAGATAATAATCACAATATATATAAATAGAATGTAATCATGACTTTGATCAAATAATTCTAGAGTATGACTATGTAATGCTAGAACAAGAGTAATTGTAGAAAGAAACTAGAATATCACTATCTAATCTGGCATAATGAGGGCACCATGAGTGGTCTGTGGTGGCCTTCTAGAGAGGCTGGGGAAAGCAACGGAGGTCCACCAAGGTGGCTTGGTGGGTGCTTCAAAGGAAGAGAGCCAGAGATGGAGAGAGCCAAAGAAGAAGGTCTGAAGAACTAGGGAGGGTCTGGAGGAGTTGGTGGAAGATGGAAGAGTTTCCTTCACTGGGGGACCCTGGGCCTTCTTTTATAGCTTTTATGAGGGGCAAGATGGGCATTTAAGCCTACAAAATCATGCAACAACCCTCTGGTGATCAGATCCATCGATCGAAAGATCAATGACTCTGATTTTGTCTAAAAATAACCTTCAAAATGCCTTCTACGCGTCGGATGCACTAGATGGCGCCACGTGTCATGCTCGCTGCCCTTGGATCATGATCGAACACTCACGACACGAACTTTCCTCTTCTACGCGTGCCTCATCAACCACATGCGCGTGAAACATGCTCAATCCGCTCTCATCATATATCAGTCGTCCGATCATGAGATCCGATGGCTTAAAAGAGCCGCGCCTACACCTCTTGAATTTCAAATGCACGCGCACGCACGTTCATTCTCGCGTGATCCGACGCATCATCGTCCGAGTCCTCTCCGCGTGCTGCGTGGTCGTGCTCCCACCGTCGATTGATGATCCAATGGGTGGATTTCATCCACACGTTGCCACCTCTGATTGAAGCATGCATTATGAGTTGAACCAGTGTCGTGCGTTGTTGGTTGAGCACGCTTGACAACAGCTACACGACCGAGTTGTTGCGGTTTCCATTGCTTGTGCAACTGCCCTCAACCATTGGATGAAGATCCAATGGATGAGGCTTGATCATCTTGATGAAGTGCGACGAAGTGGGTGACATGGGCGGCTCATGGCCATTGGATGGAGATCCAACGACCCAAGACGCACGGTAAGATGCGTTCAGGATTTGGGGCCGGTGTGACGGGCAGTTGCGATGGTACCACGTGGCACCATTGTGACCGTCCATCTTCTTTCTTTTGCAAATGATGATGTAGGCCTTCAATTGTGATGATTCTTATGTCGTGGGACTGCGATCCGTCCTGATTTTCTCCTATTTACCTCTTGGTTCTTGCTCTTCTGTCGATTCCATAGGATGCTACGGGAGTCTGATCGATGTGATCTTGAAAGCATTGGACTCCCGTCATCATTCTGAGCAGATTCGTATGATTGGATCGATCATCCGCAGCCCCGAATTACCTGCAATTATTAATATCTCTCAATTAGAACATAATACAACATTATTATTTACAAAACTAATAAAACAACTACGATGCAAAGCATGATGCGAATGCATACAGAATGATTAAGTTAAGCTAGGTTCTAACTTAATTCAGGCATATTAGGACCTATGATTGCTGTGCAATCACATGCGAGAACACCGCCTTCTCGATTTAGCACTAAGCGCGAGTCAAACTCACACCACTCGCTTGTGTGCGAGTGCATGTACCGCTGCGCTGCACCGCCACTTGTGTCATAGTTAAGATTTAATGCGCGGCCATTCTCAGCTACTGGATGCAAATCCAACGGCTAAGATGGACTCTCCTCTAATGAAGCACATGGTAGTGGGCTACGTGGCCTCTTCGTGGCCGTTGGATGTCGATCCAATGGCCCACATTTTTCATTCATTGGATTGGGGCATGTTGTTCTCTTGAAATCAGGTTTTAAATCGTTAAGTTGCAGTATAGTTGAAATCTCACGAAAAACAGATAAAATTTATACTCGAAAAAGTTTGAGGTCGTTCGCTGGGAGCAAGTAGGAATTCAATTGTCAAAATTGCAATTTAAACAACAGAGATAAGAAATTATAATCAGAAATTAATTCAGAATAATATGGCAATAAGATCAATGTGTCAGACTGCAAAAAGAATGGAGTAAAATGGTGATTTGAATCACCAATTACTCCCTACAATAATATCAAATGAAACTCAATAGTTATGAATGAAATAAACTTCAAGTCAGCCATCTGATTATTCAATCAGATGTCTTTAAACATCTGATGAACAGTGCTTTTCTTTGCTTCTTCTTTCTCTGATCTCTTCTTTTCTTCTTCTCTTGCTTTCCTTCTTCTTTCTTCTTCCTCTTTCTCTATTATTGTGGGACTCTTCTTCTTTTCCACTTCTTTCTTTCTCTGCTTTCTCTCTTCTCCTTCTTTCTCTGCTCTTCTTCTTCCCTTCTTCTTTTCAAGCACAAAGGAAAGGTTCTTAGATTTGGCCAAGTGTTAGCCAACTTCCCAGAGAGCAAAACCATCCCCTACCCCGCGCAGACTCTCCTCTCTTTCTCTCCTTGGGTCATGCTCTCCCAGAGCCTCCAATAATACCGGGTTATTGGGTATTCGGACCTAGAGCGCACTCGGGTGCAGGGCTGCGAGCGTGGATCGCAGTCAAAGAGTGTACAGGGCTTAGGTGGGTTATCGAATCTTCACTAGTTCCACGGGCAGCGTGTCGCGGACGAGGCACATGAGGGGTGTGAGGGACCTCACCCCTTTGTGTCTAAAGCAACTAAGCCCAGACACATTTTTCAATTTATGTGGCACAGGAGGACCATCTGTATCCGATGTGGGACTATCCGTCCTGCGTTCTTCGCACAGAAGTTGGAGATGAAGTCATCGTCCAATTCGCACAGCAGGGATGGTCAATGCCACAATTGACTGGTCTCAAGTGTTCCTGGGTTGATTCCGTGCTACCTGGGACAAATGGCTAGGGCTGCAGTTGCTGGAGAGAGCTTCAAGCAAGCTCGAAGCTTGCAGCGTCAATGGCGGGACACCTGAAACCTAGAACTCAAAAATAAGGCCTTTCGGCCACGTCAAAACATTCAGGAACAATCGTCGGAGCACGGCAAACTTGCTGAGGGGGTCAGCGTGGCATGTGCTTAAGTGATGAGGTCTGTCGACCTCACGGAGGGTGACCAGATGTGGCTTTGTTCGGCGGGGCGTTTGGAGGGGCAACCATCCTAACAAAGTTAGGGATTTTGCTCCTGAGGTCAAGGTGGAGGTGTGGAGTGCGGGAGCGGCTGGTTTGGCGGTGTGTGGAAGTTGCCAGGGCTCACCGAAGTTCTGCCAGAGAGATGGAAGATGAAGTCGTGGACGGTTGTGCGGGGGTCGAACAGTGTGTTGGATATGCTGGTGTGATGAGAGGAAGATGAGGAGTTGGTTGAGAGCGATAGCGGACGAAGGGGAGAGGAGATGGCACCAATTGTGGTATGGCCGATGCCAGAGAAGGAGGTTGCTTCGGTGGATAGGAAGTAGCGAGGAAGACAGCGAAGGGGGCATCGGCTGGTACAGCTCGACATAGAAGAAGATGGGGGAGATAGCCCACCATCAATATTGCGAACGGTGGAAGAATGAAAGTAGGGGAGGTTGTCAGACGTCGAGGAGCAATTCGGCCAAGAAAGAGGAGAAGAATTGAAGGTGTTCAAGGCCAAATACGAGGGTGGGGAGAATGGTTTGATCTGGAGGTCTTTTTATAGGCCTTTAGAAGTGTTTTTGAGCTTGGGAAGCAGGAAGCTTGGAAAGCTTCACCGGAGTTAGAATTTTTAGCATACCCTAATCTCTCATGCGTTCGCATGAGAGATTGGGGAGGTTTTAAGGCGTGGGAATTGGCTTAAGAGGAAGGGAATTCCTTAATGAACTTCCCTTTCAAATCTGAGAGGGATTCGTCAAGGAATCATGGAGATCTTGCCAATTTTAGGTCGTCGGAGTTTGTATGAATAGGATTAATGGTAGCAGGGACCTATTCGTGAAAATGATGATAAAGTTAGGAGCCTTTTTGTAAAGATTTTGTAAGTTAGGGGCATAAATGTGATCAGACAGAACTAAGTTGCAAACTAGGTCAAGACAATCTCAGATTGGCCCCAAATTTTGGTACAAACCTAATTTGGAGCTAAGGAATCCAATGGTGAAGTTGGATTAAGGTTTTGACCAAGTTTGACTGGGTAATTTATGCAAAAACCTAAATTAAAGTAAATGTCAGTTTGAGACTATTTTTTGTCAAGATGGGTTATAATGGTCAAATTGAAGGTACCAAACCCTAAAGAATATTTTTCTACGAATTTTAGAGGGTTTAGGTAAATTTTATCCTGACCAGAACCTTATTCAATTAAGCGGGTCTATTTCTAGGATTTCAAAAGTCATTTAATTCTCAAAACATGCGAAAACCCTTTTCTATCTATTCTAACCCACTTGTTAGCCTTTTAGGACCATTTGACCCTTAATTATCCCCTGAGAAAACCCGTGGTTGTACTGCATTCATGATATAATGGTAAAATTATAGCTTTAACCCTTGTTTCTTACCTTTCTCTCAAAATGATTATGCAATGAATTACAGTTCTCTGGCAGTTATGTAGGAGCATTTACTGACTTAATCAAATCAAATTAAGCTAGTTATGGCTCATGATGGTGTTCCCATCATACCCCCATGCCTAGCTTTTACTAGTCCCTTAACAAAATCTCAAGGAATTTTTCTCAAATTTTAGACCACATGCCTTTTTATGCTCAGAACTTTGATGTGTGTTTTCTTTTGTAGATTAGGTCAGAATGTCGATAGTTGGCCTAGAGGTACTCAAGTACCAACCAAGATCCGGACCTGACCAGCTCTAGCCTCAGTCCGCCACGAAGGTTTCTAAGGCCCACAGGAACTAACCTAAGGTTCATTGAACTCTGCGGTTAAAGCACCCGTGCTTGTAATATGTTTTAGCCTAGATTCAGTTTGCAATGCATTTTTGTAAGAGAGAGACAAAGGAATTTTTTTCTTTATTTTTGGAGAGTTTTCTCTCTCTTTTCACTTTATTTCTAGCTTCGGATTAGCTTTACAACACGGTCTGTATCAAATTCCTAGTTCCCACCATCAATCCTCACAGGGTCCCTAGCAATCGATGCTTCGAGATAGCACCGCCCATGGCAACCCTCAAAACCCTGGCTTCCGAGATTTCAAGATAATCCTGCCCATGGCATTCTGTAGATAAATCTAGACCCTGGCAATCGACATTTCGTGATAATGCCACCCATGGCATCTCAACTAGCACAAGGTGCTTACATGCCCCTGGTAGGATATTTAGATATCCTAGGAGATAAGCACCTAGGAGATGATATGTTATTGCGCATCTTTGAGGGGAATTTCCCACCTCTCCGCACTGGGAACTCTTCCAAATCAACTTGTGTTGATTAGCCACTCCTAATCTAGGTAACTTTTTCAGAACAGATTTAACGCCTTTGCATGATTTTTATAATTATGTGCACTGAACCAGACTGTGTGTGGATTGGGGTGCTTAGGTTACCGAGTCCCACAAACCAGAGGTCAGTTAATGAGGTCGAATAATCCCTAAGTGTTAGACCTAATACTTAAGCTTTGCATTTTCCCCAACCTCTTGAGGACTATCTAGATTTTAGTGGATACTTGAATTTTTAAGCCTAAAATCACAACCTAAGAGGCCTAAGATCAGCATTCATACTAATCCTTTTTTTGTCTCTTAGCACTTTTTGTCTTTCATTTTCTTTCTTTTTGATTTGGTCTAGAACTAAGTCGATTCCTTAATCTTTTACTAATGACTATCTCTTTTTTCTTTTCAACTTGTGCTCCTTTTTGACATTTATATCACCTCCCCTTTTTCTCCTAAAAAATGATATGCAATCATTTCACTCAAAATTTCCTCCCTTCTATTTTTGTTCTTTTTCAATTTTTTATTTTTTTGGTTTTTGGAATATGTGATTTTTTTTATGAAACCCTTTCTTGTGAAGTGATTCTCAGAGTGTTTTGCACTTTAATACCCCCCCATGCCTATGATTTGCATTGTCCTCATTGTAAATTAGGTGGGTTCGAGTTCAGCTTAGAACGTACATTAGAACAGGTTTTGGGTGGGTGGATGGGTTGGGGTGACTGTTGCGAACGATTTCAAGCTCGGGTACGGGTACCAAAGGTGGAGTCGGCTGTTCTAATGGACAAACCCTAGAGTGTAATATGAGTTCAGTATAAAATGTGTTAAGAAGGGTTTCGAGTTTTTCAACAAGATGACGGGTTGCCTCCCATGAAGCGCTGAGTTTAACGCCATCAGCCAGGCGCAATGAGCTCAGGGAGAATGGAGATCAAAAGATACTTCAGCCCTGTTTGTATCAATGAGTTCAATGAATGGCTTAAGTCGCTGACCATTCACGACAAAGGGTTTTGAATCAAGGCTGGGTTGGCTGATTTCAACGGGTCCATTTTCGAAGATTCGTCAGATAAGATATGGTCCAATCCATTTTGATCTGAGTTTTCCTGGGAACAATTTGAGTTTGGCATCAAAGAGTAGGACTTTCTGACCAGGGTGAAAGATCTTTCTGGATATGTGCTTGGCATGAAAGGCCTTAAGCCGCTCTTTGTAAATTTGTGAGTTCTAAAATGCATCATTGCGTAATTCATCGATCTCGCTCATTTGAAGCTTTTTGTGGGTTCCTGCCTTAGAAAGATCTAGATTACACTTCCATACATCCCAATAGGCTTTGTGCTCCAACTCGATGGGGAGGTGACATGCCTTCCCATACACGAATCTGAAAGGAGACATGCCCAATTGGATTTTGTGGGCGGTCCTATAAGCCCACAAGGCTTCCAGAAGTCGGGACGACCAATCTTTCTTATCAGGTCAAACAGTGACCTAAAGGATTTTCTTGATCTCCCGATTCAATAGTTTAGCTAGACCGTTGGTTTGGGGGTGATAAGGAGTAGAGATTCGGTGTGACACCTCGTATTTGGTCATTAGTGATCTGAACTGAGTATTTGTGAAATGGGTCCCTCCATCAGAGATAATGGCACGTGGAATCCCGAATCAAGAAAAGATGTTTTGATGAATGAATTTGATTACCACCTTATGATCGTTGGTTTGGGTCGGAATGGCTTCGATCCATTTGGACACGTACTCAACATCGAGAAGAATGTACTTGAAACCGTCCGAAACAGGGAAGGGTCCCATGAAATCAATTCTCCAGATGTTGAACATTTCACATACGAGAATTTACTGTAAAGGTATCATATCGTGGTGGCTCATGTTGCCCAAGGTTTGGCAACGAGTGCATGCCTTACAGTGATCGTATGCATCTTTGAAAATCGTGGACCAGTAAAAGCCGCACTGGAAAACTTTTGCTGCGATTTTATGTTTGTATCCGCTGCAAACTTGGTCATGGCAAAAGGACAAAATGTCCTGAACTTCTGCTTCCAGGACGCACCATCTAATAATTTGATCAGCACCAATGTGGAAGAGGTATGGGTCTTCCCAAATGTAATACCTGGCATTGGAAAGCAATTTATCTTTTTTGGCCTTCAGCCAATCGGACGGGATTTGATGTGATGCCTAGTAGTTCACTAAATCAACAAACCAAGGAAGCCTCGTACTAATAGTCAAGAGGTGCTCATCGGGAAAGTGTTTTGTGATGGATCCGGAAGGGTCGATACTGTCAGAAGGAAGGCAGGATAGGTGGTCAGCTACCATGTTCTACTTTCTCGCTTTATCATGAATCTCAACATCAAATTCTTGCAACAGCAAGATCCAATGGATTAGTCGAGGTTTCACATCCTTCTTCGCAAGGAGGTGCCTCACTGCAGTGTGATCTGAGTATATGATAACCCGGGAACTGTCGTAGGCGGAAAACTACACGTTCGTAATTGGATTCGAAAACCCATCGTCGTAGTTCGAGTCGCGTAGAAATCCGTTCAACAGATAAAATTTATACTGAAAATCCATAAAGAAGTTCTGGGTCAAACATAGGGAGGCGGACGTTTGATTAAAAATACATGTTTTATTTATTTATCATGAAACAAATTAGCTGGTTGAAAACTAGCTATCTATTTAACAAATAATAAATAGAAGAGAGAGAGAGAATATTACAAATACAATCAAAAGAGAGGTAGAATAAACATGGATTTCATTATAAGAAGTTGTTCATTACACTACTGATTACGACTAGAAAGTGGGAAATCTACACTAGAAAGCAGTAAAGAGAATGGAGAGAGAAATATTCTCCTCGACGATTGCTTGGAGGACGAGCTGGACAGGACGACGCCTAGAAGACGGGGAATGGAGCGGGAAGAAGGAGAACGAAGCGGGAGGAATGGGAATGAAGCAGCACGTCATCGTCATCACGGGATCTGCTTCCCGAATGCAAAGAGAGGACAACCGCGGGATGCTCTATGAAGGGAGATGAAGGTGGAAAAGTTATAATTTCTACTCTAGAGGAGCATCCCAGGTTTAGGACAAGCTTCTCTTAAGCTTTGGAGAGGAACGAGAAGGAAGGGATGAGAAATTCGTAGGGTAGGGGTTTCCTTTTATACTTATAAGGATTGGGGGCATTTTGGTCATTATAATATCAAAAACATTAATATGGGACATTTAGTGACGGACTTAAATGTCACTGAAGGTCCGTCGTGGGCGACGTGTGTGCGTGCTACGCACCCGCTCCTCTTCCACGCCTAAATGCACCCACGCACGTTTAGGTGATCTCAGCCGTCCAATCGTAAGATCGGACGATCGAGATCGATCCTCACCTGCGCCTGCTCTTCAGCTTCGCACCGCCTGATCGCGCGTCAGATCTGTCATGAGGCGGAGCATCTGATCCCGCGTACGCCCAATTGGGTGATTAGCGTCGTCCGTAGCCGATCGCGCTGTCTGGATTTAACGCGTGCGCGCAGCGGATTGAGAATCGAACCCGTGCCCCGCGTGCACGCAACGCCTCACAACCGCTGCGTTGCACCTTCATTTGTGTCGCGCGGAGGTTTTAAGCGGCGCGTGCTCATGGCCGTTGGATCAAGATCCAACGGCCCAAATCACACCTTGCCGCACCTTCAGAAGAGGAGAGCGGCGGGTCTCTGGGGTTAATCGGGTGGCTGAGATGGCACCACGTGGCGCCATCTTGGTCGTCCAACTTCTGTGTGTTGCAGACGATGCCATGGGTGTCGGATTGGACCGATTTTCATGTTGTTAGGCTGCGATCATCGATTCGAACCCATCTGTGTGGTCAGATTTGTCATCTAAAGTGTGTATTAGCACCATCTTAACCCTTAATCTTTAGGGTTTCTCGATCTCTAGCTGGTGCTATGGATGTCCGATCAAGGCAATCTTGGAGTCGTTGAACTCCCGTCGTTGCCCTAATTAGATCCATATGGTTGGATCCTCAATCTAAAGCCCTAATTAACAAGTTGCCCTGTCTCTGGCCATAAAAAGAGATAATTAACCTACATTTTATACAGACTAACCAAAATGCAAGATGATGCATGTTATGCAATATTTATAGTATGTGATGCAATTCTATGCCTAAGAACACGCGTAAATAGACAATTTATGTGATATAAACATGTTTACATCAGAAACCCAAAAGATATGATCTAAATTTTTCCAGGGAAAATACTACAGCTAGTAGCTCTTTCTCAGTAACTGTGTAGTTACGTGGAGCCTCGTCAAGTATCTTGCTAGTGTAGTAGATGACCACGGGTTTCCTGTCTATTTTCTATCCAAGTATCGCACCTACAGCATGCTTAGATGTATCACACATGATCTCAAAGGGTTGAGACTAATCAGGGGACTGTAGGATAGGTGCTTGGGTAACTCGATCACGCAGGATCTCAAATGCTTGAGTGTAATCCTTGGAGATTTCAAAAGTTGCATCCTTAGATAGAAGATTAGTCAGGGGGTGTGCGATTTCTGAAAAATCAGGAATGAATTGACGATAAAAATTGACATGCCCCAGAAAGGATCGGATGTCTTTGATCGAGCTAGGCATAGGGAGTTTGGAAATCAAATTCACCTTGGCTCGATCAACCTGGATGCCTTTTTTAGAGATGAGATGTCCCAAGACAATTCCCTCAGGTATCATGAAGTGGCTCTTTTCCCAAGAAAGAACCAAATTCGCATCGATGCACCGCCTGAGGATTTGGACCAAGTGCAGGAGGCAATCGTCAAATGATTCACCAAATACCAAGAAGTCGTCCATGAAGACTTCAAGGTATTCACCTACCATATCTGAGAATATGGCAAGCATGCACCGCTGAAAAGTAGCGAGTGCATTGTAGAGACCGAACGGCATCCTTCGGAATGTGTATGTTCCAAAGGGGCAGATGAAGGTGGTCCTCTCTTGGTCCTCAGGATGGATTGCGACCTGGTTATAACTGGAGTACCTGTCCAAAAAGCAGAAGAATCGATTTCCCGCTAGTTTCTCGAGAATCTGATTAATGAAGGGTAGTGGGAAATGATCATTTTTCGTGTAAGAATTGAGTCTTCTATAATCAATGCAGACTCTCCATGAGTTCATTGTATGGGTCGGTATGGTTTCTCCGATTTTAGTTGTGATGACGGTGAGCCCTACCTTCTTAGGCACAACTTGAATTGGACTCACCCACCGACTATCAGAGATCAGGTAGATGATTCTTGCATCTAACCACTTGATGATCTCCTTTTTCACGACATCTTGTAGATTTGGATTTAGGTGTCTCTGCATTTCACGGGATGGTCATGAGCCCTCCTCAGTGTAGATGTGATGTGTGCAGTATGAAGGGCTGATTCCAGTCAGATCATCAAGAGTCCATCCAATGGCTCTCCAATGCTGCTGGAGAACAAAAATCAGGTGTGTTTCTTGATCAGGTGTGAGTCAGGAGTTGATAATCACTGGAAACGTTTGATTGGAACCCAAAAAGACGTATTTGAGATGATTGAGAAGAGGCTTTAATTCCATAACTGGGTTGTCAGCAGCAGCAGGTGGTTCAGGGTGGATGTCGGGAGAAAAGGAAGGAGCTATGGGTGTGTCTAGGTTGGGTTCATACTCTAATTGTGGGTTTTGCTCTTCTTGTGGTTGACCAGAAATAGTCGGGTTTTCCTCGATACATAGGTCATCAACCACAGCCTCGATATCACAAATTTGTTCTATAACTCCACAATTAATTCCTTGTTGGGCCTTAAAGATGTCTATCTTTAGTGTCATGCTCCCAAATTTTAATTCAATTTGGCCCTCCTCGCAATTAATATTGGCCCTAGCAGTGGCCAGAAAGGGTCACCCTAGTATGATCGATGTATTCTTCACATTTTCAGGAGCATCCATGTCTAAGACAATAAAATCCACTGGAAAATAGAAATCTTGTACCCTAATTATGACAACCTCGAGAATTCCTTTTGGTGACTTAATAGATCGGTCGGCTAGTTGCAAAGTCATTTCTATCGGTTTAAGCTTAGATTCCTCGAAGTAGTCTAGTAGGGATGTAGGTATCAAATTTATGAAGGCTCCTAAGTCCAATAAAGCTCGGTCAAATTGTATATCACCGATTGCACAGAAGATCAGAGGGCTGCCTAGGTCTTTTGCCTTAGGCGGGAGTTTGCTTAAAATGACGGAGCTGGCTTGCTCTGACAGTATGATCGGGTTCCTGCCTTTGGTTCGCAGCTTACGCTTAAGTGTACACACGTCTTTCAGAAATTGTGCGTAAGTCGGTACGTGGCGTATAGCATCCATCAAGGGGATGTTTATATAGACCTACTCAAAAAGCTTAACCAAGTCCTCTTCAGGTGCCCCAGGTTTGGCTATCCTTTTTCCCTTGGTTAAGGCCTCGGGAAATGGAACCTTAGATGGTTCCTCTAGAATTGGCTCAGGCTCTTGATCTGGGATAGGTGTGTCCTGGATGACCAATCTAGGGTTAGGTTTGTATTACCAGGCAGGGAGTGGCTTGGATAAGGTGGGTCCTGTGTTGCTTTGCCACTACAGGTAGTAACAGAATTCAATCCCGCCTGGTTCTGGTTTGGATTGGGCAAAATAGGTGTTTGCTGCTGAAATCCCGAGTATGAAGTTGAAGCATCCATCCCGTTAGGTGATGGGGAAGAAGGGGCCTGATAAACAAAGTGAGCTTGGCCCTGATTTGGGTTCATAACACACCTCCAATTCGGCATGTTATTCTGATTGGTAGAGGTTGTAGAGGAAGTGCACCAAGTTGGTGGGGATTTTCCAGCTGGGTCAATTGATTTCGTAACACAGAGATCTCTTCTTTGTGTTGTTTTTGCATGTCAACCAAGGTCTGGAGAATTAGAGATGTATGATCTTCTTTAAGCGGTCCAGATTGGAAGTTTTTAGTGGGCCTTGGTTGGGTGGGCTGATAAGGTCGCGGATGCCTGTGGTCGGGATTGGAATTGAGGTCTTAGATTCAGGTTATTACCCGACCATGAAAAGTTAGGATGATTACGCCATCCAGAGTTATAAGTGTTGGAGAAAGGATTATTTTGGACGACGTGAAGATCCTCGCAGGTCTGAGGAGCTCCGAGATAATCAGGGTATGGGGGTTCAGAGTTCCCCTAACTAAGGTGGGCTGACCCGGAGTGGCCTCCGAAGCCATAATCAGATGGAGGTGGATATGCATCCATCCCTGGGGAGTGGTAGATGTTGTGCGCAGCCTCCTTTCCCGTGGGCGGGTGTGCATATGTGCTTTGAGGTGTAGAGGTGGATTTGTGCAGATGACGAGTGATGTCATCCACCTTTTTCTCGATAATGGAGACCTTGTCCAATTGACTGGCTACCAACTCCAGATCAATGGATGCGAAAAGGCCTCAGGATGAGAACCGCACGCACGGCCATAGTCGCCACGACAAAGCAGCGGGCGTAGCGCGGCGGTTGAAGTGCACACCCGTGCCCACACGACGCGGGTTTGAGCCGCTCGGTGCTGAAATCAGAAGATGACTTCATGCTCGGGCGAAATTGGGCTGCCTGATCAGCAGCGGGCGCCAGAGATAGCGCCACGCGGCGTGCCCTTAGGCGCTGATCAACCACGCATGTGCACATGCCGGATGATAACGCCCGCACGCACGGCACTCAAGGCGCGATCTGAGCGCGCCTGGGCAAAGACCTCAGCCGTCCGATCTTCAATCGAACGGCTCTCATGCAACGCCCACGGATCGAGCACGAGGAAGAACGGCTGCGGGCAAGCGACCGGCAGGCTGGGGGCTTCACCGACGTTTTTGGAAGGGTTTTAGCTACATCCCGGACGTCGCTAAAACCCCTTCTTCATTTGGAAAGCCCTTCTCCCTATTTAAACCCCTTCCAACAACTCATTCGAGGCATTCACTCCCCTTGCAACTACTCTACCCCTCTCTTAGCTAGCTTTAGGCCCTCTTGTAATCGTCGGAGACGACGAGCCGCAGACGGAGCCTTCTCCACCACCGTGGCTGCCTCGCCGCCCTCCCTCTCTCTCTCTTTCCTCCTATCTTTTAAGCTTTACTTTACTTATGTTTAAGCATGTATCTGATGTTGTAATTTATGAACTAAAGCTGCATGATTAATGAAGTTATTTTCCATTCAGTTGCCTACTCTATTCCCTATTCAAGTTGCATGTTAAGAATGAAACGATCCTAACCCTAATCGCTCTCTCTCTCTCTCACTTTTCACCCGTACCTTTTCGCAAGCAAAACTCCATGATTTTCGTGATAATAAGTGATAAGAAAAATCTGGTTTTCACGCCTCCCTGAGACCGACACTCGGACTCACATCCGTTTCTTTACTTTAAAACCAGCGTTGCAAGTGCGAACTATAACGACACTTCTTAACACACACGCATGAAAGCACGTCAATTTTTGGAGCCGTTGCCGGGGAGGTAATGGATTTGTTTTGTCACTTCCATTCCACATCCATTCTCACATCGTCTAATGCCTTGTCTCCTTTTTACTTGATGGTTGCAGGAATTCGATGTTTGGACGACGAAGCAACGCATCCCATGACGGTAACAAGGGAGTAGGCGCAACAAGGACTGGTAGTGAGTAATTTTTCACTCATGACTGTTTTCTTGCGTGAAAAACTAAAAAAATTGTAAAAATTGAAAAAAATTGGCGTGGTGCATGATTACTTGACCCACATCCTTAACACATCACCCAACAAAAAAATATACACTCTAACATTCTGAATAAATTCTTGGAGTGTTCTTTTCTCTTTTTGAGTGGTGTTTGTGAAGCCACCGTGGATTGACTTGGGCCGCACCACTCAACCCTAAAAATGACTCATCTAATAGAAGTTGCATGATCATTAGGATGAGTACATTAGGGTTTTAGAGCCTCTACAGAATAAAAGGAAATCTACTTTCACCAAATTGTGTGCAAAACTTGACGTGCTCACTAAAAATTGTCTGAAAACATTAAGACTAGTCAACCCTAAAAGACACTAAAGTAAGGATGAAACACTAAAAGACACCACATCTTGAAAAAAATCCTTGCTTGAAAACCATGCTTTGATAGAAGCACACACTCTGAAAGTGGAAAATTAATAGGTACCACCCCAATCAACGCCTCATCACATAACCCTAGCACAAGCACTATCCTAGCCCTTTTAAAACTGAGTAGACGTGCCCTAGGTAGGACTGAGTTATGTCTCGGAAGGTGAGGTTTTGTTCACTGGGCACTTGGCTTTCATTCCCTTAGTAGAATCTGGTGACTAGGCTACGAGGCAGTGTCAAACAACCGCGGTTGTGGGGTCTACGGAACTGGTGACACAAGCCAAAGGAAGAACCTTTCCTGCAATCCCCTCATAATCAACCTAGCCAGATTAGCCTTGGGAAGGGGAGTCTAGTGCTCACAGACTTAATCACCCTTTTTGAGATTTCTAGGTCTCCTAAGGAATACACCATAAGGACTAGGCTTGTTTGCATGATTGAACACATTTCTCTCATCTATCGCTCTCCGCATCCCCTCCTGTTCTTCTCTAGTGCATGCACGGGAGATGCTCACTGCATCCCGAGTTGTTTATTTTGGGACAGGAATCTAGGCGACGTGATTCTGTTAGAAACATGACCCACAAGGGCAACCACCACTCAATGTACCACCATTTCAGGATCAACCGAGGCCCCTCCGTGATTTCTATAATCCTTCCGCTATTAGAGTCGAGCCACACCTTACAATCCCTAAAGGGGGAGATGATTTTGAGCTAAAACCAAATGTCTTAAGTCTGATCCAGAGCCACTTCCATGGAAGCTCAAATGAGGACCCCTTCCAGCACCTAGAGGATCTCGATCGCATAGCACGAACTGTGAAACCTAGGAACATTAGCCTTGACATTGTTCTAATTAAGATGTTTCCCTTCTCATTAAGAGACAAGGCTTCTCATTGGCTTAGAACCCTAGGTAGACCCATCACCACCTGGGAAGAATTGAGGCATGCATTTCTAAAGAAATTCTTCCCCATAGGAAAGACCAATGCCCTCAGAAGATCTATTACTACCTTTACACTCCAGGGTGGGGAGCAGTTCCATGAGGCGTGGGAAAGATTTAATGAACTTTTGAGGAAATGGCCACACCATGAAGTAACAAGGTGGAAATTTACCCAGATTTTCTACCACGGTCTGGGCAGCAACCTACGAAACTTCGTCGATGCCTCATGCAGGGGGAACTTCCTGAACAAGGACGAGGAGAGCGCATTTGAGCTCTTTGAGTCCATGAGCGAAAATTCGCTCAACAATGCCTCCATGACCCAGTTTAACAGGTCCAGTCAACCTCGTGGTGGGATTTATGAGGTACAAGCAAATTCTAGAATGGTTGACATGGACATCATTGCTAAGAAACTAGATCGAGTGGAATTGGTGGACAAAAAGATTGATGAGCTACTGAACCAGACCACGAACCCATTACAGACCTTCTCCTTAGCAAAGGGAGCACATAATGTTGACCTGGCCCAGCCCTTAACCCAACTGAACCTGGAACAACCCCTGACCGCGTTCCAGGGAGGGACCTTTGCTCCCTCAACCCTTGATTACTCTCTTCCCTCTCCATCGACATCGGCTATCCTTGAAGATGTACAAGCTATCCAAGGTTATGCTAAACCTGACCCTTTCTCCAACACTTACAACACTGGCTGGTGTAACCACCCCAGCTTTGGTTGGACAAACCAGAAACCACCGCAATTCCAAAACCAACCCAAGCCAAACCAGCAGCCACACTTGCCCCCCTATCAGCAAGGACCACTAGTTAGACCCCCATATAATCAAAATAGGATAGCCCCTCCCCCACAAAACCAAATGGATACCCTAATAAAGATGATGGCTGACATGAACCAGAAACATCAGGAGGAAATGGCCTTGGTAAAGGGACAATTAAGCCAACTCTTGGACTGTAAACAACAAGGATCCCTACCTTCCCAACCACAACCGAACCCGTGAAACATAATCAACAGAGGCCCTAATTCGCAAGGGTTCCAAGGCAATCCCAGGTAGGCTCATATGGTCCAGCCAGCCCCGCAAACACCCCTTGGGTTTGGTGCTTCTTCGTCCTCATCTTCTCAAGGATCAACCCATGGTCCCAATGCCTCTGTGAATGCGGTGACCTTGAGAAGCGGCACCAAAACCCAGGATCCCAAATGGCTGACTCTCCCCGAGACTTGACCCGCTGAAATAAACGACTCAGAAGAGGCACCAGAAAAACCCAAGGACCCAGAAATAGATCCGATCCACATTTAGACACCCTACCCTGAGGCCTTGGAAACAATCAAGAAAAAGAAGAATGTTGTGGAAACTGAGGAGCTTTTGGAGATCTTTAAGTAGGTACAGATTAATATTCCGCTCCTCGAAGCCGTTAAGCACATCCTGGCTTACGCCAAGTTTTTAAAGGATGCCTGTACACCCAAATGTAAGCCAAGACCTCAAGCACCTAGGAAGGTTGTGCTCTCCGAACAAGCAAGTTCCGTAATATCAAGCAACCTTCCGCTCAAGCGAATTGACCCAGGAGCACCCCTGATTTCCTGCAATATCGGGGACATGGCATTTGATAGAGCACTCCTGGACTTAGGGGCTTCTATCAATCTAATTCCAACAACCGTGTACCACCAATTTGGTTTCGGAGAGTTGACACCCACACCTGTCACCATCCAGCTGGCTAAAAAATCAGTGAAAACCCTGAAGGGGGTTGTCGAGGACGTAATCGCACGGGTCAAGGATTTCTTTTTCCCGGTCGACTTCTTGGTGCTTGACATGGAAGTCCCTGAAAAATTACAAAACGCACCCGTAATCTTAGGCAGACCTTTCTTAGCTACGGCTAAGGCAAACATTGGCTGTGACACGGGATGTATGGAAATCGCCTTCGGAGACAGGAAAATGCAATTGGATATCTTCTGGGCGACAAATTCTTTTGATTGTGATTGTGTTGAGGAACATGATCCCGTAGAAACTCTGGTCGAGGAATGCCTCACCCTTAGTTCTATCTCAGACCACCAAACCCGTAATGACTATTCTGAGCCGTCACCGTCACTACTCGTGGACCTCTGTAAGGCTGATTACCATCACACAACACCATTTGAGGAGATCGATGTTGATCAACTCCTGCCTTTTCCCTTTCTGTCAACTGTGGTTCCACCTGCACCCGAACTTAAGCCACTACCCGAGAATCTCAAGCATGTCTTCCTGGGACCTAACCAGACCTTCCCTGTGATTATTAATTCTCATCTAACCAAGGATCAGGAACTCAGGTTGACCACGACCCTTTTAGAACATCGGGCCGCCATTGGTTGGACCATTTATGACTTGAAAGGAATTAGCCCCTCCTATTACACCCACAAGATTTACCTGGAAGACGGGGCATGACCCTCCCGCCAGATGGAGAGACGTCTAAACCCAAACATGCAGGAAGTCATTAAGAAAGAAATTATCAAGTGGCTTGACACCAACATCATCTATCCTATCTCCAATAGCCCCTGGGTTAGCCCCACTCAAGTGGTTCCAAAGAAAGCCAGGATCACTGTTGTCACCAATGAGCATGGTGAATCCATTCCCACCTGCACCACCACCGCATGGAGGGTGTGTATTGATTATAGGAAGCTCAATGAAGCCACTAAGAAGGATCATTTCCCCTTGCCACTCATTGACCAGATCCTTGAAAGATTGACAGGGCAAAAGTATTTTTACTTTCTGGATCGATATTCAGGATATAACCAAGTCACAATTGCTCCGAAAGATCAAGAAAAGACCACATTCACTTGCCCGTACGGCACGTTTGCATTCCGTTGAATGCCGTTCGGGCTATGCAGTGCACCTACTACCTTCCAGCGTTACATGCTAGCCATTTTTTCAGAAATGGTGGGTGAATACCTAGAGGTCTTTATGGATGATTTCTCCGTATTTGGAAATTCATTCGACCATTGTTTGAGCAACTTGGAGAAAATCCTGAAATGATGTATCGAGGTTAATCTGGTGTTAAGTTGGGAAAAGAGCCATTTTATGGTTCAAGAAGGAATTGTCCTCAGTCACATCGTATCGCATAGGGGCATCGAGGTAGATTGGGCTAAGGTTGATTTGATTTCCAAACTTCCTCCACCTAGCTCGATCCGATAGATTCGCTCATTTTTGGGACACGTTGGCTTCTACCGAAGGTTCATTAAAGACTTTTCCAAGCTTTCCAAACCATTAATCGACCTTCTAGCCAACGACGCCATATTCCACATGTCTTCTGGTTGCATCCAGGCTTATCACACCCTCCGGGACTTAGTCTCCACAGCACCTGTACTTCAGCCCCGGATTGGTCCCAGAACTTTGAGATTATGTGTGATGCATCAGATTTTGCCATAGGCACTGTCCTGGGACAAAGACAAGACAAGAAGCCCGTGGTGATCTACTACGCGAGCAAAACGTTGGACAAGGCCCAACGAAATTATACGGTCACAGAGAAAGAGTTGCTCGTTGTAGTCTTTGGACTTGAGAAGTTTCGATCGTACCTGCTGGGATCCCACGTGACCATCTATACTGACCATTCAGCCATCCAGCACCTGTTGGCCAAGAAGGACGCAAAGCCCAGGCTCATCAGATGGATCCTGCTCTTGCAGGAATTTGACTTGGAAATCCCTGGCAAGGCTGGATCGAAGAATGTGGTGGCTGACCACTTGTCTAGATTTCATCCAGACCACATTAGACCCTCCCTACCTCTATCTAACGCCTTCCCCGATGAACACATTCTGGCTGTGCAAGACAAGAGACTGCCTTGGTATGCTGACTGATGAGAGCCTCATCATGAGCCATAACTAGCTCATTTTGACCCAATAAAGAAGATAAAAGCTCCTACATAACCTAGAAGAAGGCCTAAATAAAGGAATAAGTGCTCTAAGAAGAAAACATGAATTAAAGGGTAAAATTGTAATTTTACCATTGTAGTACATAAACGGGATTTCTCAGAAGTAAAACATAGGTTAAATGGTCTAAATGAGATAAAAAGTGGGTTGAGTCAATCAGAAATGGGTTTATGTGCAATCTAGGAATTAAATGACATTTGGTAACCCTAAAACAGACCTACTTAAATTAACAAGGTTCCGGTGAGGATAAAAATCAATTAAACCCTCTAAAAATCATGGAAAAATACTACTTAGGGTTTAGAACACTTAATGTGGCCTTTGGAACCTAGTTTGACCTAGATTAGGGTCTTAGCCATTCAATTAACCTAATTTGGGTTTTTACGCAAAATTTCCAGTCAAACGAGCTCAAACCTAAAATCCAACTTCACCATTGGATTCCTTATGTCAAAATTAGGTTTATACCAAAATTTGAACCTAAGGGGAGGTCATCTTGACCTACTTTGCAATTTAGTACACCTAAATCACAATTTGGTTCCTATCTTTTGAATATCTTTGCAGAGAGCCCCCTAAGTTCCTCGCCACCTTTGCAATCAGGTCCTTCTGCCATTGTTAGGGCAGAACCGATCTCTGGCGAGGTTTAGAGAGGGATTACTCTCTGATTCCTCAGAGATTCCCTCCCAGAAATGGAAGGGAGATTCCCTGAGGAATTCCCTTCCTTCTAAAGCCAATCACAATCTCTGGTGTGAACCCAATCTCTCGTGCGAACGCACGAGAGATTTGGGTATCCACCCTCTTTCCGTCTCCGGTGAGCCGACGGAGGTGATTGCGTGATCTCCACGCGCTAGAAGGTTCGGCCAACACCATTAAAAGGATCCCCAGACTCGGTTGCAGATCCGGGGCCTTGTTTTGACGGAGATTCCCCCAAGTTTTCCTCTCTCCCATCTCCGGGCAAGTAACCCGCAAGCTCCGGCAACCTCCTCCCCTCCTTCTCATCGCTCTGCTGCCATACCAGCAGGAAAGTCAACTTCGCCTCTTCCTCCCACGTTGCGCCATACCAAGCGCGCGTGCCCCTGACCTCATCCTCGTTGCCGCTCCCTCCCTCAGGGTTCTTCTTCCCCGATGACGGCAGTTACGCGCCGTCCACTCCGCTGCCTCCCTTCCTTCCAGATCACTCCAGATACCTTCTCCATCTTCCCCTCTCTCTTTTCCCCCTGTTATTTCATTGAATTGCCCCTCGACATTACCTGACCACCTCCATCTTCCTCTCCTCCGACCGACCTCCGGCGAGCCGCTCCCACCACTCCACCCCTCCACATGGCTCGCCAACCATCTCGTAAGCTCCGCCTCACCACAAGGCACACTTTCCGCCCCTCCACTGCCACTCCTCACCTCCGCAGTAACCCCCCGAACAACCCCACACCTCCGGCCACAGGTTGACCTAGGCACGCACTCCTAGGCCATCCTGTGGCCTGCAGCACCGTGCACCATCTTCGCCGTGCCACGGCGAAGGTGCCCAGCTGGTCTGATTAGGCCAATAGGCCGTGCTTGTGTTTGACAGGTTTTTAGCCCTACCGCCATTAACGGTTGAAGTAGCAAGCAGCTTCGTAGCAGCTCCAGGCATTAGGTCCTCCAGGCTTCAGGCGCAGCAGACTCGTGCGAGAAGTGTGAAGCCCTCGGGTCCAGATGGTAGCGCTGAGAGGCCCGCAGCCTTGGGTAATTGCACGAAGAAAGCTCTGCGGGCACGCGAAATTGGGGCAGAGGCCTGATAGTCCCACATCGTGGAAATGCGAAACACAGGTGCACCATAAATTATTTTTGTGATATTGCTTTACTGCCTCCGAAAGCATAGGGGTGAGGTCCCTCACCTGACCCACTCACCTCGTCCGCGGTTTCACCTCGCGGATCTGGCGAGATCCGACCCGACCCTAACCTGAGCACTCCTCGCGCATCACCCACCTGCCGGTGCGCCTGGTCCCGGGTATGAAATCCGACCCAATTACCCGTGTGGCTCTGGGAGAGCGTCCCTGAGCGAATTGCAGAGAAAGAGAGAGACGTTTGGGTAGAGGGAAGGGGGTAGGTTTTGCATTGGCTGTGGTGTGCGCAGGAAAGAAGGAAGAGAGGAAGAAGCGAACACTTAGCTGCTGCAGCAAGAGAAAAGAAGAGAAGGAAGAGGTGAAGGAAAGCAAAAAGAACTGAAGAAATAGAAGAGCAGGAGCAGAAGAAGAAGGAACTCTGAAGAAAGGAAGCTGAGCAAGGCAGAGATCTGAGAGAAGGAAGGACTGCAGAAAAGACAAAAAGAAAGAAGAAGACAGAAGGGAAACAAAGGCAGGAAGAAAAAGACTTCGTAGGAAAGAGAAGAGAAGAGAAAGAAGTTCAAGGAAGAAGAAGATCTGTGGATCAGAAGAAAAGAAGAAGAAGAGCCAACGAAAAAGAAGAAGAAGAAGAAGGCAGAAGAGAGAAAGAAGACTACTTTTAAGATGTCTGATAAAGAAATCAGACTTCCAATTCTGTTTTCTTTTAGCAATTCTTTTTATAACTCTCTCTCTTTGAATCAATTATGTTCATTTAAAAGTTGTATTCTTTGGTTTTGAAAGTACTGAGATTGCTCCCTGTGTTCGACCTCGAATACTCTAGTTTTTCGAGTAATAAAATTCTCTATATTTGTTTGAATGTTTTGTCGGCTATATTACAACGTGTTATCTTTTAAAATCCGATCACAAAAACGTACGAACATTTTGGCGCCGTTGCCAGGGAGCAACGGGCACTTTTAAAGCTTTTGATTACAACTTTTTGATCTAATATTTGACCTAACTCCTCTCTTTTGTTCTGCTCAAAACAGGGAAAGCAAAAAGGAAAGAAGAGCAGCTGTACAACAGGCACTCCAAGGAACAGGTAATTTCCATAAGCCCTCCCTCTTAACTCTCTCAAAATCTAAAAGGAAAAAAAAGAAAGAACAATCAACTTAGGGCTACCTGTTTCATATTTAGTAACTCATCAAGTTGCCTGATTTTCATTTCAACACATTTTTATCTGCTCATCCAACTAAGGTAACTAGGGCTAAAACTTTCTTGATTGAGCCCTAGGTACTAAACTCTGAGGCAACTAAATTGGACCCACTAGAGCCAATTTAAGGATTAAAAAGCTAGGGTTTTTAGAGACACACCTTATCTTAAACAAAGAAATAAATTTTTCCAAAAAGAGGTGTGCCTAAACCTTGATTGAAAAGATCTACACAAGAAGAACCCTAAGCAAATGAGGCTTTTAATCCATTTGAACCTTAAAAAGAAAAGGACCTAAAAGCTCTTAAAGGAACAAAAGGAGAATTTGATCCCTTGGGTCAACCAACCTTAAAATTAGGTCACTTTTTCACTGAGAATACCTAAAAGTTCAAGTGGAACATTAAACACCTTGATCTTAAAGTAAAAAAGGTAGACTTAAGAGGTCAAGGTCCCCATTCTGGTTTACCTGGAACCGCAGTGACAAGAGAGGTCAGGTGGGGGAAACCCTGTAACTCGTGGGGATGCTCTACCATGTAGGGGTCTTTGCGGGACTCTCCCTCTCTGGCTGCCCAGGTATTTCTCAAGTGGACGACCTTTCTGACTAAGGGGTCCATCCGCCCCGAACCTCTATAGTCACCCAACAATTTTTGGGTGTCTTGATTGGGTCCAGCACCTTCTAAATCTCATCACATCCTTCGGTGCATGTTCGGTAGGAAGTCTTTAAGGCCACCCTTAAGACCTCCTTTAGAAATTCACTCTCATCGAGGCCAAGCCTCGACGCCCTTGTTTGTGCAGCAACTCCACTACATAAATCTCTCATCTGATTCAGATCCTGATTCTCCTTCTTCTCCCATCATGGCACAACCCATTGAAGAGGAGAATAACCTTGAACACCAACTTCAACGCCTTAACGATCTCTTTCAGAACTTTGTAAACCCACCGCAGCGACCTATGATGCGAGATCACTATAATCCCGCTGCGGTGGCGATCGAACCTCGAGTGCGAATCCCGCTTGGAGGACCTAATTCTGAACTGAAGCCCAATATGATTCATGCCATACCGAAGTTTCATGGGCTTAACTCTGAGGATCCATTCCAACACATTAAACAACTCAAGCATCTGGCCTAGACCTTCGGGTCAGATGTACAAAACCGGGATATCCTACTCATGAAAATGTTTTCGTTCTCCCTCATGGACAAGGCCACACACTGCTATCAAACTCAGACCCATCCGATCAACACATGGGAGGAACTGCAGTTCAAATTTTTGAAAAAATTCTTCCCCATTGGCCAGACGAATGCCTTGCGCCAGCAGATCACTCATTTCACTCAACAACCAGGAGAACCTCTTCACGAAGCATGGGATCAATTCTTAGATCTCATGCGAAAGTGTCCCCATCACGGAGTTCCTAAGTGGGAACAAGTCCAGTCTTTTTACCAGGGACTCCGTGAAGACATTCGTTTATTCGTCAATGCAACGTGCGGAGGAAACATCATGGGTCAACACGAGGACACAGTGTGAGAGATTCTCGAAAACATGTGCGAGAACTCCATAAATAATGACTCCATGGGCTTATTCGACAGGACGAATGCCCGCGCATCAACGAATCTGAGAGGGACACATGAGATGCAGGACCTGTCCAATTCTGTCGACTTGGAACTGATGGCCAGCTGGTTGGACAAGGTTTCTATCATAGAAAAGAAGGTGGACGAGCTAACTCGACATTTGCAGCAAGCCACCTCTGCGCAAAACTCTTTTGCACGACCTCCTCTGGAAAGGGAAACTGTGCAAAACATCTATCACCAATCTGCCAAGGGGATGGACCCATATCCACCCCCGTCTACCTCTCAGACTGGAGTGACCTCCGATCCATTCTACTCGAGTTGGGGGAACTCTGAACCCTCGTATTCTGACTTTCCTGAGGCTCCTCAGAACTGCGAGGACCTCAACGCCATCCAGAATGACCCATTCTCCAATACCTACAACCCTGAATGGCGAAATCATCCTAACTTTCAGTGGGCGGGAAATTCTCAAAGACCACCATATCAACCCCGTCCACAAGCCCCTCATCCATATCAGCCGCCTCAGCCTCGGCCCAATCCCACCTACCAATCCGGGCAAAACCAGGATCAAATGACTCTTATCCTTCAAGCATTGGCTGACATTCAAAAGACGAATGCGGCAATGCAAAAACAGCACAAGGATGAGATAACAGAGGTTCGCAACCAACTGGCCCAGATGGCAAATTCCCGCCAACCTGGTACCCTTCCCTCGCAACCTCTGCCCAACCCAAATAACGTGCTAACCCAGAAGAGCGTTATGAATTCAAATTCAGGCCAAACACATGTGATTTATTAGGCCCCTACTGCTCCATCGCCAGACGGGATGGAAGCTTCAACATCTTATGCGGGATTTCAGCAGCAGCCACCCCTCCTACCTAACCCCACCAAAATCAGCCCGGATTGAACTCTGTAACAACACGTACTGGTAGAACAACCCAAGACCCACATTATCTGACCTACTCCAAGCCTGATAATAGCTAAGACCCTAGGATAGTTATCCAAGATACCACTGTCCCAGATCAAGAACCTGGACCTATCCTAGAGGAACCAACTAGGATCCCATTTCCTGAGGCCTTGACCAAAGGAAAAAGGATAACTAAACTCGTGGCTCCCGAGGAGGATCTGATCAAGCTCTTTGAACAGGTCCAGATAAGCATCCCATTGATGGATGAAATTTGCCACATACCAGCTTACGCAAGATTCTTGAAAGACATATGTACCCCTAAACGTAAGCCGCGAACCAAGGATGGGAATCCAATCGTACTGTCAGAGCAAGCCAGCTCTTTCATCTTGAGCAAACTCCCACCCAAGGTTAAAGACCCAGGAACTCCCTTGATTTCCTATAAAATTGGTGAAACCCAATTTGATAGAGCCTTACTAGACCTAGGTGCCTCTATAAATTTAATACCTACATCCCTCCTTGACCACCTTGAAGAATCTGAACTTAAACCCACTGAGGTGACATTGCAGTTAGCCGATCGACCCATCAAGTCACCTAAAGGAATACTCGAGGATGTCATTGTTAGGGTATGAGATTTCTATTTCCCGGTGGACTTCATAGTACTAGACATGGATGCACCTAAGAACCCAAGGAACACACCAATCATATTAGGGAGACCCTTTTTGGCTACTGCTTGGGCCAACATAAACTGCGAAGAGGGCCAGATAGAATTAAAATTTGGGAACCAAAACTTGAAGATTGACATTTTTAAGGCCCAACAAGGGATTAATTGTGGGGTTATAGAGGAAATATGTGATGTCAGAGACGTGGTTGATGAATTGCATATAGAAGACAACCTGATTATCCCTGATCAACCACTTGAGAATCAAAACCCACTAACAGAGAAGTGCGAACGTGATCTAGACACACCTATGACTCCTACCATTGCTCCTGATACAAACCCCGAACCGCCCGCTGCTGCTGAAAATCTTGTCATGGAACTCAAGCCCCTTCCCGAACATCTGAAGTACGTTTTTTTGGATTCAAATCAGACGTTTCCTGTGATTGTCAACTCTCGACTCACACTTGACCAGGAACTCTATTTGATTTCTATTCTCCAGCAACATCGAAGAGCCATTGGATGGACTCTCGATGATTTGACTGGCATAAGCCCTTCATACTGCACACATCGAATCTACACAGAAGAAGTCGCACGACCTTCAAGAGAAATGCAAAGATGCCTAAACCCTAACCTACAGGAGGTCGTGAAAAAGGAGATCATAAAGTGGTTAGATGCAGGGATCATCTACCCGATCTCCGACGGTCGTTGGGTGAGTCCAACACAAGTGGTGCCTAAAAAGGCAGGACTTACCATCATCACGACTGAAGCCGGAGAAGTCATTCCCACCCGAATAGCTAACTCGTGGAGAGTCTGCATTGATTACAGAAGACTCAATTCCTCCACGAAGAAGGATCATTTCCCACTACTGTTTATTGATCAGATCCTCGAAAAACTAGAGGGAAATAGGTTCTTCTGCTTTCTTGACGGGTACTCCAGTTACAATCAGGTGGCAATCCATCTAGAAGACCAAGAAAAGACCACATTCACCTGCCCCTTTGGGACGTACACGTTTCGAAGGATGCCATTCGGTCTCTGCAATGCACCTGCAACTTTTCAGCGGTGCATGCTTGCCATATTCTCAGATATGGTAGGTGATTATCTGGAAGTCTTCATGGATGACTTTTCAGTTGTTGGACAATCATTTGACGATTACCTCCAACACTTGGTCCAAATACTCAGGCGATGCATCGAGGTGAATTTGGTTCTTTCCTGGGAAAAGAGCCATTTCATGGTGCCTGAGGGAATTGTCCTGGGACATTTAATCTCAGAGAAAGGCATCCAAGTGGATCGAGCTAAGGTTAACCTAATTTCCAAGCTCCCTATGCCTAGCTCGATTAAGGACATCCGATCTTTTTTGGGGCACGTCGGTTTTTACCGTCGATTTATCCCTGATTTCTCCAAAATCGCGTGCCCCCTGACCAGTCTTCTCTCCAAGGATGTGCCTTTCGAAATTTCCAAGGAATGCACTCAAGCATTTGAGATCCTACGTGACCGAGTCACCCAAGCCCCGATCCTACAATCCCCTGATTGGTGTCAACCCTTTGAGATCATGTGCGATGCATCTGACTTCGCTGTAGGAGCGGTTCTGGGGTAGAAAATTGACGGGAAACCTGTGGTCATTTACTACACCAGCAAAACACTGGATGAGGCTCAGCGTAACTATACGGTTACTGAGAAAGAGCTGCTGGCCGTAGTATTTGCCCTGGAAAAATTCAGATCATACCTTCTGGGTTCCCGTGTTATCATATACTTGGATCACACAGCTGTGAGGCATCTCCTTGCAAAGAAGGACGCGAAACCTCGATTAATCCGATGGATCTTGCTGTTGCAAGAATTTGACCTCGAGATTCGCGACAAGGCGGGAAAGCAGAATGTGGTAGCTGATCACTTATCCCGCCTTCCTTCTGAAATAATCGACCCTTCCGAACCTATTACAGAACATTTTCCTGATGAGCACCTCCTGACTATCAGTACAAGTCTTCCATGGTTCGCTGATATAGTTAATTACCTGGCATCACATCAGATTTCGCCCGATTGGCCGAAGGCCAAAAAGGACAAATTGCGTTCCGATGACAAGTATTACCTATGGGAAGACCCGTATCTATTCCGTATTGGTGCTGATCAGATAATTCGACAATGCGTCGCGGAAGTGGAAATCAAAGACATACTCTCATTCTGCCATGACCAGGCATGCGGTGGACATTTTTCAGGACATAAAACCGCATCAAAAGTCCTCCAGTGTGGCTTTTATTGGCCCACAATTTTCAAGGATGCATACGATCACTGTAAGGCATGTTCCCATTGCCAGACTCTGGGCAACATGAGCCATCGAGACATGATACATCTACAGCCGATCTTGGTATGCAAAATTTTTGATATTTAGGGGATTGATTTCATGGGACCCTTCCCGATCTCGGATGGCTTCGAATACATCTTACTCGCAGTTGACTATGTTTCCAAGTGGATAGAAGCCATTCCGACCCGAACCAACAATCATAAAGTCGTTATAAAATTCCTTCATCAAAACATTTTCTCAAGGTTCGGGATTCCACGTGCTATAATTTCCGACGGAGGGACCCATTTTACAAACGCTCAGTTCAGGTCACTGATGACCAAATACGGGGTGTCGCACCGAATCTCTACTCCTTACCACCCCCAAACTAATGATCTAGCTGAGCTATCTAACCGAGAGATCAAGAAGATCCTTCAGGTTACTGTTCAACCTGATAGAAAAGATTGGTCTTCTCGGCTTCCGGAAGCATTGTGGGCCTATAGGACCGCCCACAAGACCCAATTAGGAATGTCTCCCTTTAAACTAGTGTATGGGAAGGCATGTCACCTCCCCGTCGAGTTGGAGCATAAAGCCTATTGGGCAATACGGACTTGTAATCTAGATCTTTCTAAGGCTGGAACCCACAGAAGATTTCAAATGAGTGAGATCGATGAATTACGCCATAATACATATGAGAACTCAAGAATTTATAAAGAACGGGTTAAAGCTTTTCACGACAAACACATTTCTAGAAAGATCTTTCATCCTGGTCAAAAAGTTTTACTCTTTGATGCCCGACTAAAATTATTCCTAGGGAAGCTAAGATCCAAGTGGGTCGGACCCTACCTAGTCTGACAAATCTTCAGAAATGGAGCCATTGAAATCAGCCCACTCAGCCACGATTCTGAACCCTTTGTCGTGAACGGTCAGAGACTCAAGCCGTTCATTGACATGACCAATATAGATTTGGCTGAGTCATCCTTTACCCTCCATTCCTCTTGAGCTCATTGCGCCCAACCGATGGCGTAAAACTCAGCGCTTAACGGGAGGCAACCCGTCATTCTTTGAAAAACCCAAAACCTTTCCTGACATCTCTATGCGGAATTCATATTGCACTTTAGGGTTCATCCATTAGAACAGCCGACTTCACCTCAGGTATCCCTACCCGAGATTAGAAATCGTTCGCAACAAGGCACTTCGACCCATTCACTCACCACACACCTGTCCTAATGCATGAACTAAGCTAAAATCGAACCCACCTAATTTACAATGAGGACATTGCAAATCTTAGGCATGGGGGGGTATGAAAGTGTAAAATGTCAGGAAAATTCATATCAAGAAAGGGTTTCAATAAAAAAAAAAAGACTTGAAGGAGGGGAGGAACAATTCAGGGTCATACAAATGAGAGAAGGAAAAGAGTAAAATGACAAAAAGAAGCACAAAATGAAAATGAAAATGAAAAGAAATAGTCATTAGTAAAAGATTAAGGGGTTAACTGAAGTTCTAGACCGAATCAAGAAAAATGAAAGAAAAGTGCTACGAAGATACGACAAGAGATTAGCGGGAACGCTGGTCTTAGGCCTCTTGGGCTAGAATCTTTAGCTTAAAAATTCACGTATCCGTTAAAATCTGGATAATCCTCAAGAGGTTGAGGAAAATGCGAAGCTTGAGTACTAGGTCTAAGGCTTAGGAAGTATTCGGCCTCGTTAACTGACCTCCGGTTTGCGGGATTCGGTAACCTAAGCACCCCAAATTCACACATAGTCTGGTTCAGTGCGCATAAACATCCAAATCACGCAAAAAGCGTTTAATGTTCTGAAAAAGTCACCTAGATTAGGAGCGGCCAATCAACACAAATTGATTTGGACGAGTTCCCGGCGTGGAGAGGTGGGAAATTCCCCTCGAAGATGCGTAACAACATATCGTCTCCTCGGTGCTTGTCTCTTAGGATATTTAAATATCCTACTGGGGGCATGTAAGCACTCTGCTGGTTCAGATACCATAGGTGGCATTATCACGAAATGTCGATCGCCAGGGTCTGAATTCAGCCACGGAACGCCATGGGCGGGATTATCTCGAAATCTCAAAAGCCAGGGTTCTGAGGATTGACATGGGTGGGATTATCTCGAAATCTCGAAAGCTAGGGACCCTTGAGGATTGATAATGGGGACGAGGAATCCAATACAGATCGTGTTGAGAAGCTAATCCGAAGCTAGAAATAAAAAGAAAAGAGAGAGAAAAGATCTCCAAACAAATAAATCTTCTATCTCTCTCTTACAAAAATGCACTGCAAACTGAACTTAGGCTAAAAATGTCTCAAGCACGGATGCTTTAACCGCGGAGTCCAACAAACCCTAGGTTAGTTTTTGTGGGCCGTAGAAACTTTTGCGGAGGACTGAGGCTAAAGCGGGTCAAGTCCAGATTTTGGTTGGTACTTGAGTACCTCTAGGCCTATTGTCGGCATTCCTACCTAATCACAAAAGAAAAGGAGAAGCACTTATCATGATTGTTGACAGACACTCTAGGTCTAGAACGGAAGTTAAAACCTTGGAATTTTGCTAAGGGACTAGCAAAAGCTAGGCATGGGGGTATGATGAGAGCCTCATCATGAGCCATAACTAGCTCATTTTGACCCAATAAAGAAGATAAAAGCTCCTACATAACCTAGAAGAAGGCCTAAATAAAGGAATAAGTGCTCTGAGAAGAAAACATGAATTAAAGGGTAAAATTGTAATTTTACCATTGCAGTACATAAACGGGATTTCCCAGAAGCAAAACATAGGCCAAATGGTCTAAATGACATAAAAAGTGGGTTGAGTCAATCAGAAATGGGTTTATGTGCAATCTAGGAATTAAATAACATTTGGTAACCCTAAAATAGACCCGCTTAAATTAACAAGGTTCCGGTCAGAGTAAAAATCAAGTAAACCCTCTAAAAATCATGGAAAAATACTACTTAGGGTTTAGAACACTTAATGTGGCCTTTGGAACCTAGTTTGACCAAGATTAGGGTCCTAGCCATTCAATTAACCTAATTTGGGTTTTTACGCAAAATATCTAGTCAAATGAGCTCAAACCTAAAATCCAACTTCACCACTGGATTCCTTAGGTCAAAATTAGGTTTATACCAAAATTTGGACCTAAGGGGAGGTCATCTTTACCTACTTTGCAATTTAGTACACCAGAATCACAATTTGGTTCCTGTCATCTTTACCTACTTTGCAATTTAGTACACCAGAATCACAATTTGGTTCCTATCTTTTGAAATCTTTGCAGAGAGCCCCCTAAGTTCCTCGCCACCTTTGCAATCAGGTCCTGCCTCCATTGTTAGGGCAAAACCGATCTCCGGCGAGGTTTAGAGAGGGATTACTCTCTGATTCCTCAGAGATTCCCTCCCAGAAATGGAAGGGAGATTCCCTGAGGAATTCCCTTCCTTCTAAAGCCAATCACAATCTCTGGTGTGAACCCAATCTCTCATGCGAACACACGAGAGATTTGGGTATCCACCCTCTTTCCATCTCCGGTGAGCCGACGGAGGTGATTGCGCGATCTCCACGCGCTAGAAGGTTCGGCCAACACCTATAAAAGGATCCCCAGACTCGGCCGCAGATCCGGGGCCTTGTTTTGACGGAGATTCCCCCAAGTTTTCCTCTCTCCCATCTCCAGCCAAGTAACCCGCAAGCTCCGGCGACCTCCTCCCCTCCTTCTCGTCGCTCTGCTGCCATACCAGCAGCAGAGTCAACTCTGTCTCTTCCTCCCACGTTGCGCCATACCAAGCGCGCGTGCCCCTGACCTCGTCCTCGTCGCTGCTTCCTCCCTCAGGGTTCTTCTTCCCCGACGACGGCAGTTACGCGCCGTCCACTCCGCTGCCTCCCTTCCTTCCAGATCACTCCATATACCTTCTCCATCTTCCCCTCTCTCTTTTCCCCCTGTTATTTCATTGAATTGCCCCTCGACATTACCTGACCACCTCCATCTTCCTCTCCTCCGACCGACCTCCGGCGAGCTGCTCCCACCACTCCGCCCCTCCACATGGCTCGCCAACCATCTCATAAGCTCCGCCTCACAACAAGGAACACTTTCCGCCCCTCCACTGCCACTCCTCACCTCCGCAGTAACTCCCCGAACAACCCCACACCTCCGGCCACAGGTTGACCTAGGCATGCACGCCTAGGCCGTCCTGCGGCCTGCAGCACCGTGCACCATCTTCGCCGTGCCACGGCGAAGGTGCCCAGCTGGTCTGATTAGGCCAATAGGCTGTGCTTGTGTTTGACAGGTTTTCAGCCCTGCCGCCATTGACGGTTGAAGCAGCAAGCAGCTTCGCAGCAGCTCCAGGCATCAGGTCCTCCAAGTTTCAGGTGCAGCAGACTCGCGCGAGAAGTGCGAAGCCCTCGGGTCCAATTGGTAGCGCTGAGAGGCCCGCAGCCTTGGGCAATTGCACGAAGAAAGCTTTGCGGGAGCGTGAAATTGGGGCAGAGGCTTGATAGTCCCACATCGTGGAAATGCGAAACACAGGTGCGCCATAAATTGTTTTTGTGATATTGCTTTACTGCCTCCGAAAGCACAGGGGTGAGGTCCCTCACCTGACCCACTCGCCTCGTCCGCGGTTTCACCTCGCGGATCTGGCGGGATCCGACTCGACCCTAACCTGAGCACTCCTCGCGCATCACCCACCTACCGGTGCGCCTGGTCCCGGGTATGAAATCCGACCCGATTAGCCGTGTGGCTCTGGGAGAGCGTCCTTGAGCGAATTACAGAGAAAGAGAGAGACGTTTGGGTAGAGGGAAGGGGGTAGGTTTTGCATTGGCTATGGTGTGCGCAGGAAAGAAGGAAGAGAGGAAGAAGCGAACACTTAGTCGCTGCAGCAAGGGAAAAGAGGAGAAGGAAGAGGTGAAGGAAAGCAAAAAGAACTGAAGAAATAGAAGAGCAGGAGCAGAAGAAGAAGGAACTCTGAAGAAAGGAAGCTGAAAAAGGCAGAGATCTGAGAGAAGGAAGGACTGCAAAAAAGACAAAAAGAAAGAAGAAGACTTCGCAGGAAAGAGAAGAGAAGAGAAAGAAGTTCAAGGAAGAAGAAGATCTGCGGATCAGAAGAAAAGAAGAAGAAGAGCCAACGAAAAAGAAGAAGAAGAAGAAGGTAGAAGAGAGAAAGAAGACTCTACTTTTAAGACGTCTAATAAGGAAATCAGACGTCCAATTCTGTTTTCTTTTAGCAATTCTTTTTATAACTCTCTCTCTTTGAATCAATTATGTTCATTTAAAAGTTGTATTCTTTGGTTTTGAAAGTACTGAGATTGCTCCCTGTGTTCGACCTCGAATACTCTAGTCTTTCGAGTAATAAAATTCTCTATATTTGTTTGAACGTTTTGTCGGCTATATTACAACGTGTTATCTTTTAAAATCCGATCACAAAAACGTACGAACACTGACTATGTCAACTACCTAGTTGTAGGACAAACCCCGCACGGCTGGTCCAGACAGCAACGGGACAGGTTCTTGGCTGAGGCCAAGCACTATTTCTGGGATGATCCCATGCTGTTTCGCCTCTGTGCCGACCAGATCATCAGGAGGTGTATCCCTGAGAACGAAGTTCAGAGTGTGCTTTCCTTCTGTCATGACCAGGCTTGTGGTGGCCACTTCTCTAGAAAGAAAACAGCTGCAAAGGTTCTACAGTCCGGATTCTACTGGCCTTCCCTATTTAAGGATGCACACAACTTCGCCAAGACTTGCTCACACTGCCAAACGTTGGGGACCATGACCAGGAAAGATATGATGCCCCTCCAGCCCATTTTGATTATCGAAATCTTTGACGTTTGGGGTATCGATTTTATGGGCCCCTTTCCACCATCCAACGGCTTCGAGTACATCCTAGTCTTGGCAAACTATGTTTCTAAATGGATTGAAGCCGTCTCCACCCGCCGATGCAATCACAGGACTGTCATGGACTTTGTTAAGCAGAACATCTTTTCCTGGTTTGAAATACCAAAGGCCATGATTAGTGATGGTGGAAGTCATTTTATCCACTCCCAATTCCATGCCCTACTTAGAAAATACAGGGTTAACCACCGCATTGCTATCCCGTATCATCCGCAAACAAATGGGCAGACCGAGGTCTCCAATAGACAAATCAAGAACATTTTATAAAAGACTGTGAGACCTGACAGGAAAGACTAATCCACACGACTAGATGATGCCCTATGGGCATACAGGACCGCTTTCAAGACACCGATAGACATGTCGCCTTATCGCCTGGTCTTTGCCAAAGCTTGCCATCTTCCTGTCGAATTGGAACATCGGGCTTACTGGGCTGTCAATCAATGTAACATGGATTCCTAGTTAGCCGATGCACAAAGGATGCTCCAATTATCTAAGCTCAAAGAAATTTGTCGGGATGCTTTTGAGAATAGTCGACTGTATAAGGAGAAAATGAAAGCCGTCCATGACCGACTCATCCATAGAAAGACCTTTGAGCCTAACCAGCAAGTCTGGCTGTTCAACGCCCACCTAAAACTCTTTCCGGGAAAACTCAGGTCCAAATGGACAGGATCATTTCGGGTGGTTGAGCCTTACTCTAATGGGGCAGTTGAAATCGCTGATCTAAACACTGGGCACACTTTTACAGTTAATGGTCAAAGATTGAAACACTTCCTAGCCTAGGTTCCCCCAAAGGAGAGTGTCACCCTCATTGAGGGATGACATGAAGCACCGCCTAGCTGGAGGCGTTAAACTCAGCGCTTCTTGGGAGGCAACCCAGAGGATTCAGACTGATCCGGTATTGTACGTCACTCAGGTAATATCTTTTTAACCCCTGTTGCATCCATGTATTTGCCAATGAGGACATTGTCCAACTTAAGCATAGGGTGGTGGTAAATAGCACAATCCTGAGCTCATTTAATCAGTCTAAATAAATGAATAAAAAAAAATTGAATTTAGGAAGAAACTTAAGCATTAAAAACTTGTCATTAGTGGAAAATAATACAAAAAGAACTTGAACACTTAGACTTTTCAGGCCTTCAGGCTTAATCAGCCCTGGTGTCCGTTAAAATATGGATTTAGCTTCGAATCCTTGCAACCTTAAGCTACTCTAATCCACCTACTAAATAAGGTGATAAGTATACGAATTATCAACTCACCCTCTAACTCAGAAGAACTTTGAGTCTAAGCATCTGCACACATTCTTGCACAGACTCACTCTTCGGAGATTTTGACAGAAATTGGGTAGCTAATGAACTCTCTAGGGTGGTATGGCTGGCAAGTTGTCGTAGGTAATAGCCCATTGGCAGGTTGTCCAGAGCCCAGCCACGGGACCACTTCTTCTTCACTGCCTCTAGGTACATTTGAGATCAAGGAAGCCACCTACAAAAAAAAAGGAGAAGAAAAGAAAATAAAATAAACCACACTTCACCGCACGAGTATGGCTGACAAGTGATTGTCGGTAACATCCCATTGGTCGGTTGTCCAGAGCCCAGCTCAGTAATTCAACAAAAAGAACCAAAACACTTAAGGAAGAAGCGGGGAAGTAGTACAAGCCAGGGAGATATACACTGGAAAAATCCTTGTGTTGACCCCAATTAAAACAAACGTAAGGAGAAAGCTACCAATCGAACAAATACACCTTCAGGCAAAATACTTCCTCTTCCGGTCACCTAGGGGCGTAGAAACCCGACGTCTGTCTGAATTAACGTTGAATGAGTCTATCACAACCTTCACACCAAGATGCTTAGCACTTAGGGTTTTGACCGAGTTTTGGGTGGGTTGGGTAGCCGTAAAAAGTTACCAACCCACTCTGAATTCCAAAAAAAATTCTAAATATATATATACATATGTATATTTACATACATTAAAGCAAGGATTCAAGCGATTCGTATTTTGGCAAACACCCGGACCTGCTTAGTCTTTGTGGATTAAGATCTTAGTATATTTCCTCCTATTAACAAGTGACGAAGTGTCTAAGTAATTACTTCTTAAATTCTGACAGAAAATAAAGGCTAGAATAAACCTTGCTAGGGACTAGCAAGGAGTAAGCATGGGGGTATGATAACACTGCATCTGGGGGTGATAATTCAGTTAAATAGGGCCCATATTAAGAATAAAAGGTACAACATAAGTAGAATGGGATCATTGCATGCATTATATGCCAAGATTGCTTATAAAACAGTATTAACGGCCATTTGTATGAACACTTATCAAAGTAGGCCTCAGATGAGCAATTGGACCGCACGGATGGATTCAGAACAACGAACGGAGTCCAACGGACTCAAAATCGGCCAAATCCGACATCCAGAGCTCCCACAATGGGCCCAAGAAGTTCTGACCGTTGATCTGATGATCAACAGCCCACAATGCGCCACGTGGCACACACTCACCTCGCGCCCGCTTCCACCTTCACCCGGAGAGCAGATCTCAGCCATCGATCTCTGATCGGATAGCTGAGAACCGCGCGCACACCCGCGGTCACCGCGACAAAGCAGCCGGCGTACCATAGTGGTTGAAGCGCACGCCCGCGCCCACACAATGCGAGTTTGAGCTGCACGGTGCTGAAATCAGAAGATGACTTCGCACTCAGGCGAAATTGGGCTGCCCGATCAGCAGTGAGCACCCGAGATAGCGCCACGCGACGCATCCTCAGGCACTAACCAGCCACGCATGCACACACGCCGGACGATAATGCCCGCGCGCACATGCACTCAAGGCACGATCCAAGCTCGCCCGAGCGAAGACCTCAGCCGTCCGATCTTCAATCGGACAGCTCTCATGCCACGCCCACGGATCGAGCGCGAGGAAGAACGGCTGCGGGCGAGCGACCGACAGGCTGGGGGCTTCACAGACGTTTTTGGAAGGGTTTTAGCCACGTCCTTGACGTCGCTAAAACCCCTTCTTCATTTAGAAATCCCTTCTCCCTATTTAAACCCCTTCCAACCACTCATTCAAGGCATTCACTCCCTTTGCAGCTACTCTACCCCTCTCTTAGCTAGCTTTAGGCCCTCGTGTAATCGTCGGAGACGACGAGCCACCGATGGAGCCTTCTCCACCACCGTGGTTGCCTCGCCGCCCTCCCTCTCTCTCTCTTTCCTCCTGTCTTTTAAGCTGTACTTTACTTATGTTAAGCATGTATCTGATGTTGTAATTTATGAACTAAAGCTGCATGATTAATGAAGTTGTTTTCCATTCAGTTGCTTACTCTATTCCCTATTCAAGTTGCATGTTAAGAATGAAACGATCCTAACCCTAATCGCTCTCTCTCTCTCTCTCTCTCGATTTTCACCCCCACCTTTTCGCAAGCAAAACTCCACGATTTTCGTGACAATAAGTGACAAGAAAAATTTGATTTTTACGCCTCCCTGAGACTGACACTCGGACTCACATCCATTTCTTTACTTTAAAACCAGCGTTGCAAGTGCGAACTATAATGACACTTCTTAACACACACGCACGAAAGCACGTCAGGGTGTCTGGAGGTATGACGGTGCCAGTGGAGGTGGAGTTTTTATGGGCCATTCGGTGGAGGTCTCCAAGGGTCAAAAGCTCCAATCAAGTTAGGGCTTTTGATCCCTGGGATGAGAGGGAGGTTCAGGTGGCGGTGGTTTATGGTTTGGAGGCATGTAGCAATCAAGCGAACATGCCGGAGGTACGGCCGGCGTTGGAGAAGATGAAGGGGAAGGCCATGAAACGATGGTCGAATTGAGGTGTTGAGGGTTAATTCCTAATCTAGGGAAAGAAAGAATGACATTGAACCTAAGTAGGGGACGAACGGGGTAGGAATTCCTCGCCGATGTGATGGCCGGACGTAGAAGGGATGAACACCTCTAGTGAGAGGAGCGGCGAGGAAGAAGGGTCGAGGAGGCTTCTGCTGTGACTAGTGAGAAGCAGAGGAAGTTGGGGGAGAGATTCGGCCACTCAATTTGGCTGTCGAGTGGCCAGAGTGAAGGAGTCGATGAAGCTCACCAGAGTCACAGTGGAGGTGGCCGAAGAGAGGAGGAAGAAGACTTTTTGTGGGCCAAACCAGACTAAGAATGATCGTATGATCTAGAGAAGCTTATATAGAACTCAGATTTGAGCTCAAATAGGGCAATTAGTTGCGATTTCATCGCGATTTGGTTTAGGTTCCCTTACGGATTTTGTGGGCTTCGCCTGAGCTCCATGGTGTGATTTGGAATCCCTAAAGTGATTTAATCAAAAAAGAATCTCCTAAAGATTGTTCCTTCCAATTTTGGGAGGATTTAGCTGAGGAATCAAGGAGATCTCCTTATTTGAAGGGCGGCAGGCTTAGGTTCACACCTGCCATGGTGGCAGGGACCAAAGTGTGAAGAAGACGACAAACCTAGTGGCCTATTTGCAAGAGATTTTGAAAGCTAGGGGCTTGACTGAAAGAAATAGATATTTAATGGATTGAAATGTAAACTAGATCAAGATGGACTTTGATTGGGCCCAAATTTTGGTACTAATCTAATTTCGACCCAAGGAATTTGATGGGGAAGTTGGATTTTAGTTTTGAGCATGTTTGACTTAGAAATTTACCTAGAAACCCAAATTAGAGCAAAATCCCATCTGAAGCTCTGTCTAAGGTCAAAATGGGTTCAGATGGTAAAACCAAAGGTACTAAACCTCTTGAAATATTTTTCTATGAATTTTGAAGGTTTAAATGAATTTTATCCTGACCAGAACCTCTTTAATTTAAGTAGGTCTGAAATTAGGGTTTTGTGTGTTGTTTTAGTTCTTGGAATGCGTAAAACCCTACTTCTATCTATGTGGACCTACTCTTTGGACTTTAATGTTCATTAGACCTTCAATTAACCCCTAAAAAATCCCATGATTAGCATGCATTTATAATGCAATGTTAAAACTACATACTGAACACTTTTTAATGTTTTCTTCTCAAAATAGATTTGCATGGAATTACGATTCTCGGGTGATCATGTAGGAGCATTTGTCACTTGATTTCAACTAATTTAAGTTAGTTATGGCTAATGATGGTGTTACCATCACTAATACCTAGCCTAAACCAACATTTTAGGTTATAAATCCCTAACCCTATCTAGCATGACCAAACACCATGGTCCCACAACCCATTAAACAAGTTGCCTAAGTTCTTCCCATGATTTCGTATTGTTAATTTATTCTCACTCTCCTCAATGATCAGATTCTCGAAATCATCCCTCTCTACTAGAGGAGATTGAGACACATCCTTTCCTTTGAATTCCAGCCTAATAGTCTTGCCTTGGCCAAGGGAGAGGCTAACAGTCTATTGATCATTCAGAAAGGAGTGTCCGTTCTCAACCTATCAAGCACGTTGTTGACCTCAGTTAGAAGAGTTGGGACTCTTGGGAGCTACCTAGGCCTATGGCTTGCGATCAAGAAACACAAGCTCAATTTGTGTCCAACAAGGATCGGTCATAAATAGAACCAGACTGTCATCGCAGGATTAGCCAAAACTATTGAGCCACACCAAGGCTCCCGATAGGAGCAACTCCCGTCGTCGAACGAGGTCATAACCAATCCCTCATGGTACCCAGGCGAATTCTGTACATATAGTTTCCAAGTGAGCCTCTAGCAAAGTACTAAGCACCCTCTGCATCCCCCATTGTGCCTACAGCACATATAGAGTCTAGAGCCACGAGTACCTCCGCATTGAGTCAGATTCGGGTACATTCAAGTACCAAACACCAGTGACAGCCTAAGGCCTGTCACCGAACCTAAGAACCTTTCCTGTTCCAAGGCAGATCTCCTTGGTAGCCTTTTGCTGCTGCAACGACTCGGGTTCTCTACCCGAGTAGTGAACCTGTGGTTCACCAAGTCTAAGGGTGCAGCCTTATGAGCTCACCTAGTTGACTTACCATCATTTGATTCCATTGGGTTCCATGTTCATAACGAATTCCTAGGGACCGAGTGGATCACCTGGGGTCTTACTCAAGACCTTAGGATCCAAGTATTTTTTTTTAATAGACTTGGATCAAGTCACAAATGTCATCTTGTGAGATTCAAGCCATTACTCAATCAATTTAAATTTGCTTTTAATGTGTTTAGGGAGCTTCATGCTCAAATTATAGGTGCATGCACACACCCACACACACGCACACACATGCTTCACCCATCTAGGGGTTGATGTTGCTGCTACGTCTGATACAAATCCCAGACGTCCAAAATCATCAAGCAGGGAGGTCCATTCCATGCCAACAGTATTGGACGTCTAAGCTATCCCTTGGACATCTAAAGACTAGTCTGGACATTTAATCATAAGTCCAGACATCTAGAAAAATGACTTCTCAATCTTGAAGCTGCAAGCAGCTACAGGCAATCGAATGATTACTTGGGTACACGTCCAAGCAAGCACATTGGACATCTGATGAATATTTTAGGCGTCCAATCATAAGGGGGTTTTAGTTCCTGGAATTATAACTGAGGTGCCAAGACGTCCAAACCAAGACATCAAACGTTAGGATTGAAGCTATCATACATCTGATGAGTCCATTTGATGTCTGATAACCCACTCAGTACCGCATTTGAGTTCAAAACAAATTTCTATCCTACACAACCATGCACAATAGTTTCTAGCCCTTTACAAAGCATCATAAACCACACTTATTCAGTTATAACCACACACAAAACATTAGGATTTCCATGGGTTTCTTTATCGATTCTAAAACCCCAAGGAAATCTCTACAAACCCCAAGATCAAAAGTAAAAAACGGGTTCACCACCTAATCTACATGCTAAAATGATCTGAAAACAAAACCACTCAATTTCAAGCATCACAAGCACACTTGCAACAAGATCAACCTAAGAAAATCCTTCTTCATCACAGGGCATCAAGAGAAAATGAGAATGAAAGGGGACACCCCTACCTCAAAGATGGAGCTCATCTCCTCCCCCTTGCCTCACACACACAGCACCAGTAGCAACAACATCTGGAGCAACAGTAGCAGCAACTCCTCCAACGGCAGTCGCTCCCCTCCTTCTCATCATCTCTTCTCTTCTACTTCCTTGTAAGCCACATTAGCAGCAACATCAATTGTAGCAACAATAGCGATAGCAACAACAGTTGCTGCAACAGCAGCAACAACAACGGTAGCCCCTCTTCTTCCCCCTTCTCTTCTGCTCACAGCGGCTCCAACATGCAGTAGCAGCAGTTCTCCTCCGACGACGATGAGAAGGCTGATGGGCATAGGGAAAACAAGGTGGAGGAGATGGAGCTCTCCCCTCTTCTCTTCTCCGACCCTAATCAGCAACAGCAGCAACAACACGACAAAAGTAGCAGAGCAGCCACAGTAGGGCCTTCGACAGTGATGACGTAGTGGAGCTAATCAGCAATGGAGAGAAGTAGAGGTTCTTCCTTCCTTCCTCTCTTTCTTTCTTCCCTCTTTCTTTCTCTCTCGACAAGAAACGAAAATGAGGAAGAGGATGGTGATGGAGGATAAGAAGGGGGAGGGGAAGTGCCTTCCTCAATAAGCCAAACCAACAAAAATGCAACATTAAACAAAATGAAAAATTTTGAAAAGAGCCCCTTGATGATTCAATTCTCAACACAGTTAATTAAGGTTATTAGTCTTAATTAATTGCATAAAGAATGGACTTAGGTTAACTTGATTTGTTAAATCGTTGTCATTGATTGTAGCATAGGGTTAAGCTAACCTAATATTTTAGATTTTATTTCTTTTAACCAGTTAAGTTCAGGTCGTTTATTGGGAGGCATAATTGTAGTTTAATTCACCATTTTTATTCTAATGCATAATTTACTAATTACTTATTTAATTAGATCAATAATTACAATATATGTTAAGCACATGAATAATTGCATATAGAATTGAACATGAAAATATGCAATTATTCTATTAATAAAAAGAAATGTGCATGAAAGATTTTACAATGAATAGCATAGAAAGAAACTTTGATAACAAAGTGTTTAAAAAATAAGGCACAAGAGAATGTTTACAACTAAATACAAATGCCTTTTATTACAATTTAAAGTCAATCACTAAACTATCTTCTATTCAACCTTCAGCTCAGTCTTCTCTTTACATCTCTCGTATTAGATGTCTCTTTACAAATTCAAACGTCTTAAAAATTAAAATTAGATTTCCATTTATAGCATCAAATGTCTCCTCTCTTCTTTAAATTTCACTTCATTCTCTCTGTCTTAATTTTCTATCTCTTTCTCTTAGATCTCTTTACTCTCTCAATTCCCAGCCTTTTCCAATATTCCTTTATTTTTCCTTAATTTCTTCACTTAAGTCATCCTCTTAGTTCATATCTCTTTTCTTCTCTCACCTTTTATTTTGCTCTCTTCATTCTTTGTTATCACTGTGAATAGGTGTCCACACTTAGCCATTTTTTTCAACTTCCTTAACCAAAAAGTTGGTTTAGTGAACAGAATGCTTCTCTCGAGGATACACAGTACCCATAGGATGGGACCAAACCCTACTCAAACCGATCCTCATTCAATTAGTGGTGGATTTTTAGCCAATTTAAGCATTTGCATGATACCAGGTCTATTCAGACCGACACGCTCACACCCACCCTAGCCCACTCACACACAAGTGTGCACACACACACGTTTGCACATTCACGACACACTCGAAAGGATGCTCAGATATGCTCATTTAAGTGCACCCAGCGTTGACGATTAGCGGGTCACTATGCATTTTTGGTTTTATACCCAACCACGTGTCCATCATCTTTCGATGTGGCATTCCTCCTTCAAACCAGCTCTTGCAGCTATCGACTTCGGTAGAGGATTCTAGGCAGCACACTAGACCAAATCGAGCATATAAGGGCTCAATCAAAAGCCCTAGAGATCCTCTATTCAATTTTGTCACCAATTTGGTGATTGGATCAATTCTGATCTAAGGATTCATGGATTGAAAATGGCTCTGTTGCTATATGCCTGTAGCATGCAGCAAGAGGTGAATCCAGGTCTTTTGACCCACAGAGAGGAGATAATAACCTCGATTGAGGGTTTGAATGACTTCATTGATGCAATCCACATCGATTACAAGAAGAAAGGAGGTCTGTGAAGCTCAGGATCTTGAGAGCTTCAAATCTGAAGCTCATAACTCTAATTTCATAGTTAAATCTACCTAGACGATAGATTAAAGTGTGTAGAAAAGTTCTAGATCAATTCAGAAGAAACAACATGACAAATCTAGGCTAGATTTGAGCTTGAATCTCAGCAAAAACCTAAGGAATAGTGTTGGTTTCTTTTGAAACCCAAACTGGACAGAACTTAGAAGCTCCATTAAAGCTCCATAAAACTTAGTTGAATTAATTCTAAACAATTCTAAATCAAATCAAGAACTTAACCAATCCATTAAATCAGAAATTCAAGCATAATTTCCTCAAGTTGGATTCAGGTTCGACCAAAATCAAGTTGAGAGTTGACTTTCAAATCCAAAGCTTTCATATTCAAATTTAAGATCTAAATAGGTTTAATTCAATCCTAAGAATCTATTCAATGCATAAAAATCGTGTTTTGATGATCTCAGCCATGCTTTCAAACCTCTTCGCCTGAGCTCAGACGGTGGTGTGCTTGACCAGAGAAATTAGAGTTTCTACGTTCTAATTGAAACTTAGAATACGTTCTCTAGAGTCTACGTGTGTTTCAAAACCTATTACCATACGATAGTCCTCATCAGAATCTCCTATCCAGCTCCGTTGGAGTAGGAGAAGACAAAGTCTAATGAAATGATTCAATCATCAAAACTTATGTCTAATAGGTGGAATCTAATTCTACCATCAAAGTAAAGCTATCTGGAGCTTAACATGAAGTTTTGAAGGCTGAGGCTCTAGTTTGGTTCGCCGAAGCTTGCTAGAGCTCCGATGAACATTGAAATAGGTGACTGAAGGTTAAATCTCCATGAAACTAATTAGGAATGGTTTTAAAAGGTTTCTGTGGTTACAAAGAACCTCAAGAACACTACAATTGATTCAATTGATGATCATACATATGATTTTCACAAAAATTTCAGTGAAAGTATATCTTGAGTTCGCTTGAACTCAAGAATTGCCCTCTCACTCAATTGAGTGAGTGAAAGATTTAGGGAAGTTAGGAAATGGTGTGGAAGTGGTCAATTAGGTGATAAAACTCCTCTTGAGCCACCATCGATAGCGAGCTCAAGAGGATGAGTGAAATTAGGTGTTTTGGCTATAGGTGATAATTGATCTAATTAAAGGGTGGAGTGAGGTCCTAAAGTGATGCTAAGGTGGTGGAGGACCTCTATTGAGTGTGGATCAAGCTCTGAGACCTTTGCCATGGACAACAGAGGTGCTCAGTTGTGTGTGAAGTGAGTTAGGCAAATAGGTGATAGAATTGAGGTGGGAGAAGGTGGATTGTGATCGTGGAGAGGTTAGGAGTGTGAACAAGTGATCTAAAGGACGAAGGAAGGTCCAGTGAGCTGGAATTGGCTCACCGGAGATGTGGAAGATAACACTGAAATTAAGCTAAACACTGCTCTAATTACTTAACTAAGTAGCTAAATCTAATCTAAACTAAAGTTTAAGCTATTCTACGATAATTTGGACGAAAGGGATGAGGAATCTTCGTCAAAAGCATGTAACGGAGGAGGAAATCAGAGAGGGAGATAGAAGGCTCTCTGATGAGAATTTGAAGCGAAGAGAGACTAATAGCGAACTCCAGGCCCTATTACAGTCGCAGGAGAGGAAGAGGAGGTGAGGGAGACGAGCTTCGCCGCTGGAGAAGCTCCGATAGGGGGGTAAGAGGTTGTCGGAGGCTAGGAAGAATAGCCTACTGTCGACTGCGGTGGGGGAAGAGGGTAGGGAATCGACACTTGAAATCGGAGGTTTCGTGGTCTATTTATAGGTGGAGGAGGTGGTCAAAGGGGGTGTACCTAGACGGGATAAAGTCTAGGTTCAAGGAAACAACTGACATCGTCTCCGATGTCGATGAGCTTAAATGTCTAGTCTAATTAGGATATATGACAGATCTGGTGCATTGGATGAAAAGGAGGTGAGCACAAGTCAGGCGGCAACAGCAGTGGTGTTCTAATGTTGAATCGACGGTGATCGTAGGGTATGGAGACCGATTGTCGTGGACCGTCCATGGAGAAGATGAAGATGAAGGAGAAGGTTTATGTTCATAGGGGTATTTTTGTAAGAAAAATGACTTGATTGAAAATAAGGACTCCCTTGAAATAGAAATTAAGGACCTAAATGCAAGCATTGAGTTTTAATGCTTATTTTAATTTATTTATTTTTCAAGGTTTTAAATTATTATAAATTAGGTAAATATTGTATTTATGCCTTGAAATTACGTTTTCTCCCTTTTTAGCTATATTTATTTAAATGATTAATTTAATTAAGTTAATTAAGTACTTAGTTCATAATATTAATTAAGTTAGTTTAAATACTAAATATGTAGCTAATTATTATTATTTTGAGTCCAAATTATTAATTAAATTCTTAATAAGATTAATTGATATTTAATTTAGTGTTTTTAACTTATTTTGCAGGTCCTTGGTAATTTAACTCCTATAGTATAACTAACCCTGTATTTAGTGTATTCTTAGTTAATTAACTAGGAAAACTAGTTAATTAGTGATAATTAGGAGCCATGATAAGTCTCTCATTACCCCTCCACTCTCAACTTGAGTCCCAAGCATGACCTTCAAACAATATTTTCTCCATATAACCCCTCAACTTTTTATTATTTAACCTTTAGTTAACAATTAAAAGGTTATACATTTAATGATGCCTCTTAATCGATTATTAGGCAACCAATTTAGATTTTAATTTTCCCATTAAGGGTATTACAAATTCAGGCCTTTACAACCAAATAACCAAAATAGGCTTCAGAAGAGGCAAGACCAGTGGTACAATCCATTCAAGACACCATCCTCTGCACTCCTGGCTTCTCAGCAACAGGCATAGTATTTGGCCTCAGGATCTATTCAATTCTGTCTAGATACATGATTATAGACTCAGAAGATCATAGGATAGACACCATTAGCCAATTCTGGTAAGAGGCAATGCATTTGCTACAAGTGTGGACAACCAGGGCATATCAAGAGGGATTATCTGACCAAGTCTGGGGGCCTAGAGTAGGATGCAAAATACTCATAAGACATTATACTCCAGGATAGTGTAGCCGGCAAAGGGAGCAGCTCATTCGTACCAGGCTCATGGAGGTAGCTCACAGTGATTCTATGGAGGCACAACCACTCAGGGATAACAACCTATTTAAAGTGTAGCTGGCTCAATGCACCTTAACTTGCAAGGTGAGTCTATACATTATCATTGAGGAATGCACAAGCCTCTCCTTCAATGGTGGTAGATATGGTAACGATTAAAAAGTTGTTGATCTTTACCTTATTTGATTTTTGTACTTTCCATTCTTTTATGTCTCTTAAGTTGCCTCAAAATTTATGAAGCCACTAGCTCTATTAGAAGAGTCTCAGTTATTAAGAGTCCAATGGGTTGGTTAATTACTTGTCGAGAAAATCTACAAAGACTATGCGATTTGTATCAGGGACTAAGTGTTGGCTAACCTGATCGAGTTGGGATCTCGCTCATTTCCAAGATGAATCTAATGTCAATAAAGTTGTATTGGATGGCATCGGCAAGAGTAAAGGAGGCTTAACCATATCTCATCATTGTTGAGTCTATAACACCCTGGTTTGTTTCTTTTTAAGGTTGTTATGTCTCTTTAAGGTTATTAAGGACTCGATAGTGTTTTATGCTCTCTTTCAATATCCTTGCTTGAGTTTTAGGGATGAAACTATCTTTAAGGTTGTTATAACTATAAAGCCCCAAACCCAAATTTTAGAGTCATTTTGAACTTAAGTATGCTAAGACAAACACGTTGACGCTTGCCATGCTCAAATTGGAGCTGGTGAAAATTAAAAATGCATAATCAAAGCAGAAACTCATGTACTGTAACGACCCGGTTCCCGAGTCTCTACGAGACACGAGAACCGGACCGACTCGACTAATCCCAAGACCTAGTCGTCCAACGAGGAAGTAACCAAAAGAGCAGTAAAATAAACCACATTCAGCATGAATATAACTAACAGTAAGAAAGTACAGCAGTAAGGAAAGAAACTACTACAGTATATACCACCACAACAGTAGAACAACATTTATCATATAACATGAACTGCAGGTAAAGAAAAGTACAGCGGAAACAAGAACTACTCACTATAACGGAAACAAAGAGGTACAAAAGACAGTGGTAACTCTACTGGACCCTACTCGGCCCAGCGTCCTCTGTAGCCGCTGACCCTGGCTGCTCAACACCTGGTCCTGAAAAAGGTAACGAGTGTAACACGTCAGCAAAACGCTGAGTAGAGTGGCAACTAAAACTAAAGACAACAGTAGTGTACAGTAGCTATTATGTTCTATTACTTTCTTTATTCACATCTTTCAATTGTCTCACTATTTCATTTATTCCCCAGATCTTTTTCTTGATCTCGAATGTTCCTCGTGGGAACGATCTTGATTGCAGTCTTTTCCAAAAAGTAGAAGTAGCACGTGGTGCTCTCCTGGCCAGGAGAGTCCCCAGTGGTGATCCTACCCTCAGTCAACCACCCCAAGGTCACTGACAGACGTAACGGTGACTACGGCACGCGCGATAAACGCACAGGTAGCTAACCCGTACTAGCACGCGGTCAGTCGTTTCCGTTAACGGGTGCGCCCAAAGCACAGCACGGAACCAGTTCAGGGCAGAGCCCTCTCAGTAACAGGGGTCCAACCCCTCCACAGTAACCAAACTGGGGCCTTGCCCCTCCACAGTCCGCGCACCCTCGCCTGACTACCCTGGTTTGCCCCAGCGGGCCTAACAAGTCGATGTGGGAGGCTAGCAGAACCCCGGGGCCCATGGGGTAGCTAGTACCTCCCTACACTAGTAGCTCTCCTCGGTACTACGTACGCGAGGGCCAGCAAGTCGGTACAGAGTGGCCAGTCCTAACCCCGGGTCCCTGGGACGGCTAGCTCCGCTCTGCACTAAACAGGAGGACAGTCGCTCTCCTTGGTACTCCGTACTCAAGGGCCAACTCACTTCCCCAAAACTATTCCATTCACTTTCCAGGAGTTCTACTCCTACTTCCCCGTAGGGTTCCATCCTTTTTACTCAAACATCCAGGTTTCACTTTCCAGTTTCACATTCTTACAATCCATGTTCTCAACCACGTTATCTATTCACAACAGGCAGCTGTTAATTCAAATTACAGGCAGCTTTATATCTCTTTCCATTTTCCAAGACTGCAGTATTATACATTCCACTAGTTTTCCCATCCTAGGATTCATGCAATATCCTACGATCTATCATACAATCTAGTTTTCCAGCCCTAGGATTCATGCAACACCTAGGAGCTATCATTTCATCTATTTCTCATTCCTAGGATTCATGCAATGTCCTAAGTTCTAATTATGGTTCCATAATTTAACAGATTTTATTAATAACTTAAAGCCACTCTACCAGGTACATCGGGAGTAATGGGGGCGTGATCGGGAATCCAGCGTGCCTTCGTGACTCCCAAGACTGCAATAGAACAGGGTCCTATCACAAGGATCAAACACAAGGAGTGTCTCAAAACAGTGTATAGCTACTGTAGACGGGTAGAGGAATTAATTCTGAAAAGAACGCAACTCGAATCGCGGAAAACGGAACCCGAACGGGCCCTAAACGGGTCAAAAACGACGACACTGTGTAAAATCAGACGTCTGGAACTTCTTCCAGATGTCTTAAAAAGTGGATCAGAGAATTACCTGTTCAGTGTGGTTTCCCAGACGTCCAGAAGTCAGCGGGGACGTCTGGCCTAGCTCCCAGACGTCCGATGGTCACCCCGGACATCTGGAGGTCGCTCCCGCCATCTGGTACAACAGCCAGACGTCTGATTCGCGTTGGATGGTGAATCATCGAGCCTGCGCACACCCATCTCCCTCCCTCAATACGGTCAGTCAACAGGAAGGAAGAAGAAGACGGAAAACTCACCTTTCAGACGTCTGGAAGGTCTTCCAGACGTCGCCCTCGCCGTCTGGCTATCAACCCAGACGTCTGATTCTGGAAATTTTCCCAGAACAGCGCACCAGCCGGCTTCCGCTCGCGACGCCACCCGCGTCGCACCTCGTGCGCCTGCTGCTCAGACCACAGCAGTCCCCCCTCCGCGTCACTCCGCGCCCCCCCCCCCCGCGCCCTCCGCCGGCCAGCCCTAGCAGCCCCAGCGAGCTCGCCCTCACGGCAGAGCTCCGCTCTCGCACGCCGCACCTCCTCCGCGCTCACTGCGGCCGCCGCTGCCGCCCTCGCACTCACGCTCACTAGCTGAAGGAGAAGAGGGAGGAGACGGTGGAGACGACGGGAGGGAGCGCGTGGCCTTTTAAGGCCGTGCGAGGAGGAGAGAGAGGACGCGGCAGGCGTCTGCAGCCGCAGGGAAAGAGGGAATAAGCGAATATCCGGTCTGCGCTCTCAGGCGCGCAGACGACTCGCGCGTGTCAAAATTAACGGATTTCCAGACGTCTAGAAACGATCCCAGACGTATGGTCAGACGTCTGGACCACCTCCCAGACGTCTTAAAAGACGTCTGGGGCACGCGTTCGTTACAATATAACAAACTCAAAGGAAGTTTCGTCCCCGAAACTTGCGCCAACTAGGGTGCGGGAAAAGACGTCCAAATAACCATAACAAACTCAAAGAGGACCGAAGCCGGTCCGAAAAGACATACCCGCGAAAAGCTCCGGGTATCGCTCCCGCATTGCCGCCTCAGGCTCCCAGGTAGCCTCCTCGTACCGCTGGCTCCTCCACACAACCTTTACCAGGGGTACTTGCTTTCGTCTCAAACTGCGGATGGCTCGGTCTAGAATCTGCACTGGCCGCTCGGGGTAGGTCAAGTCGTCGCTCACCTCGACGCTCTCGCGACTCAGTACGTGACTGGAATCGGCTACGTACTTCCTGAGGTTGGACACGTGGAATACGTCGTGCACACCAGAAAGCTGCGGGGGAAGGGCAAGTCTGTAAGCAACAGGTCCAACCCGCTCCAGGACCTCAAAGGGCCCCACGAACCTTGACGCGAGCTTCCCTCTCACCCCAAACCGTTGTAAGCCCTTCATGGGCGAAACACAAAGGAAGACGTGGTCCCCAACCTCAAACTGCACCTCTCTGCGTCTCCGATCCGCGTAGCTCTTCTGTCTGCTCCTGACAGTGCGGAGTCGTCTGTGGATCTGCTTAACTAGCTCCTGACTCTACCGGATCAACCTGGGGCCAACCTCCCACTTGGTCCCCACCTCAACCCAACTCAAGGGTGCCGTACACTTCCGTCTGTACAGAGCCTCGTAGGGAGCCATGTCGATGCTCGAGTGATAACTGTTGTTGTATGCAAACTCTGCCAGGGGCAGGTGCTCCTCCCAAGAGCCCCTCCAGTCCAGTACACAGGCACGCAAAAGGTCCTCAAGTGTCTGTATCGTGCGCTCAGACTGTCCGTCCGTCTGGGGGTGGTAAGCCGTGCTAAACCTCAACCTCGTCCCCAAGGCCTGCTGAAACTCAGCCCAAAACTGGGACGTAAAGCGGGTATCCCGGTCGGATACGATCTCCCGCGGAACTCCGTGTAGTCGTACCACATCACGGATATACCTCTCTGCCAACTGTGCTGGTCCCAAAGTGACTCGGATCGGCAAGAAACGCGCCGTCTTCGTCAGTCTATCCACTATTACCCAGACTGCGTCGTGTCCCCGCTGGGTAACAGGTAAGCCCACCACCAAGTCCATGGTGATGCTCTCCCACTTCCACTCTGGCATTGGAAGCGGCTGAAGCGGCCCTGCAGGCCTCTGATGCTCGGCTTTCACCTGCTGGCACACTAAGCACTGTTGCACGAACTCACCCACGTCCCGCTTCATCCCTCTCCACCAAAACTCGCGTCTCAAGTCGTGGTACATTTTCGTGTTCCCGGGATGTATGGTGAATCTGGAACCGTGTGCCTCAGTCAGGAGCTCTCTCAACAGCTCCTCGTCTCTGGGAACGCACAACTGTCCCCTCAAACGTAGCACCTGGTCTGTGAAAGAGAAGTCACCTGGATCTCCTGACAGTACTCTGTCGCGCAAAGACTGCAAGTATGGATCGGCCATCTGTCCTGTGATGATGCGGTCCATCAACTCTGGCCTAGTCTGCCGTGTCACCGTCACTGCCCCACAGTACCCTCGTAACTCTAGAGGTCGCCAACTACCCACCTCCTCCAAAAGGCTCCAACTCTGTAACTGTAGACTGGCCAAGCGTGCGGGCACCTTACGGCTCAAGGCGTCAGCCACCACATTGGCCTTTCCCGGGTGGTAGGAGATGCTGCAGTCGTAGTCCTTCAGGAGCTCCAACCAACGTCTCTGTCTCATGTTGAGCTCCTTCTGATCAAAAAGGTATCTGAGGCTCTTGTGATCTGTAAAAATCTCGAAGGTCTCACCGTACAAGTAGTGCCTCCAGGTCTTCAGTGCGAAGACAACAGCTGCCAACTCTAGGTCGTGGGTAGGGTAGGTATGCTCATGGGGCTTCAGTTGCCGCGAAGCGTAAGCGACAACGTGACCCCTCTGCATGAGCACACCTCCTAACCCCTGCAAGGAAGCGTCCGTGTACACAACGAACCCGCCACTACTGTCAGGAATGGTGAGCACGGGAGCCGAGGTCAACCTCTCCTTCAGCTCCAGAAAACACGCCTCACAGGCATCTATCCAAGCGAAAGGCACGTCCTTCCGGGTCAACTGTGTCAAAGGACGCGCAATCTGCGAAAATCCTTTGATGAACCATCTGTAGTAGCCAGCTAGTCCCAGGAAACTGCTGATCTCAGTGACTGAACGCGGTCTCTCCCACCTGAGCACTGCCTCGACCTTGGCTGGGTCCACCGCCAGGCCGTCTCCAGAGATCACATGACCTAAGAAGGTCACCTCCCTCAACTAGAACTCGCACTTGCTGTATTTGGCATACAGCCTGCGTCGCCTCAGAGTGTCCAAAACCATCCGCAAGTGCTGTCCGTGCTGCGTCCGATCTCTAGAATAGATGAGTACATCATCTATGAAAACCACCACGAACTGGTCCAAGTACGGTCTAAACACCCGGTTCATCAGGTCCATGAAAGCAGCGGGGGCATTGGTCAACCCAAACGGCATGACCAAAAACTCGTAGTGTTTGTACCGGGTGCGGAAAGCTGTCTTGGAGACGTCAGTCTCCCTGATCCTCAACTGGTGGTATCCAGACCTCAAGTCTATCTTGGAAAACACCGTGGCACCCCGCAACTGGTCAAACAAATCGTCGATCCTCGGCAGCGGATATCTGTTCTTGATGGTGACCCTGTTCAGCTGTCGGTAGTCCACACAAAGACGTAGGGTCCCATCCTTCTTCTTCACAACAGTACCGAGGCTCCCCAGGGAGACGCACTGGGCCTCACGAAACCTTTCTCCAGAAGGTCCTGCAGCTGAGACTTGAGCTCTCGCAGCTCAAGCGGTGCCATCCTGTAAGGCGCGGTGGAGATGGGGCTGGTCCCTGGTACTAGTGAGATCTCAAACTCGATCTCACGCTCGAGCGGTAGTCCTAGTAACTCGTTTGGAAACACGTCAGGGTACTCTCTGACCACCGGGATGCTCTGGAAGTCTGCCACAGGGCTGGGCTCTGCCACCACACAAGCTAGGAAGCCCTCACACCCCTGGCTCAAAAGTCTCGCCGCCCGAAGTGCCGAAATACACTTGAAACCTCCGTCCACTGGCTGTCCGTGAAACTCGAAAGAAGGCAACTCCGGAATGGAGAAGACAATCTTCCTCTCAAAACAGTCCACCAAGGCGTGGTAAGCGGACAGCCAATCCATCCCCAGAATCACTCCAAAGTCCTCCATCTGGATCATAATCAGGTCAGCTGGCAGGCTATGTCCTCCAACGCTGACCTCGCAATCCGTGTACACCTCCTCAGCTACAAACAGCTGACCACTCGGACCTCTGATTACGAACGGATTTTCTAACAGTGTATAATCCTGGTCCAAACTAACTTCGAAACTGGCTGCGACAAATGAGTGCGTAGCGTTGGAATCGAAAAGCGTGTAAACGAGTCTGCTAGAAACTGAAACCATACCTGCTACCACCGATCCCGAAGCTCTGGCGTCCCTGTGTGTTAGGGCGTTGATACGCCCCTCAGCTCTAGGTGCGGACGAAGCAGCCACACTCTGCGTCGGACGAGTAGGTGCTGGCCGGTACCATCCTCGCGACTGCTGTCCTCCTCCTCGTGCCTGGGAACCGCGGCCTCCTGCGCTCCCTCCAGTGCTCTGCGCGAGGAGTATTTGCTGACCTCCTACCCTAGATGGGCAGTCCCTCCTGACGTGGCCCGACTGGCCACACTGGTAGCAGAGGGGAACCCGACTCCCGCCCTCAGTGGGTCCCTGCTGTCGACTAGGCGGGGGTCCGGTGTTGGCGACTGGCCCCTGTCGAGGGCCCCCAAAGGCCACTGATGGCCCTGCACAACGTGACGGCTCTCCTGCGGACGCCACGTGTCTCCGTTCTCACCAGCCCTGTGAGAAGTCTGGCTGAAAGGGCCTCTTCCTCCCGCCGTCGGTGTCTCACGCGAACGGGTTGGTCTCCTCGTAAGTCATAGCTGCCTCTACCACCCTCGAAAACGTAGGCAGCTTCAGGGGTTTGACATACCCCCGGATCGCAGGCCGGAGCCCCTCGGTGAACCTCCAAAGGCGCTCCTCCTCAATGGCTACCGCTGTCGCTGCAAAGCGGGACAGCTCCAAGAAACGCGTGCGGTACGCGCTCACAGTCATCGTCCCTTGGCGGAGAGTGTGGAACTCCCGCCTCCTCTGGTCCTACCACATCTGGGGAAAGTACTGCTCGTAGAAGAGGGTGACGAACTGGTCCCACGTCGGCTCGTCCCTCTCCTGTCCCCGGACCGCCCTCCACCACCGGTGTGCCGTACTCTCCAGTTGGTACGTGGCAAAGGCCACGCGGCACTCCACTGAGGGGCGAAGGGTGTCGAAGATCTTCTCCAGTTGCTCAAGCCAGTCCTCTGCCTCGGTCGGGTCGTCATCTCCCTTGAAGGAGGGGGGCTTCAGCTTCCGGAACTGTCCGAAAAGCTCGAAGTGGCGCTGTAGGGGAGGTGCGGGTGCACCTCCAGGCGAAGGTGCCTCGTGTACAGAAGTGTCGGAGGAAGGTGGGGGCGGCAACGGCCCATCCCCTCCCTCGTGTCCAGCGCCGTGTCCTTCGCGTGGTCCCACAGAGGACTCCCCCTCTGCAGCCCCAGGAGGAGGTGCTCGGGGCGGTGGGTGGAGCTCCTCTCGTACAATATCTCGTATCAGTCTGGCGAGGTCCTGGGCCTGGATGCCCGGGAGTGGTGGCTGGTCCACCGAGACGTCAACAACAGCACGTCCACCTCGCCGACCTCGCCCTCGGCCGCGCCCGCGGCCAGTCTCGCCAGTCCCACGACGAGGCATCTCCTGCAAGGAGATGCGAAACAAAACGAAAACGTCAAACAGACGGTACCTAACGAAACTTCTAAGAGCTCATGTCAAGAGATATGTTGTGGTGGCTACTTTAGCTATAAACATGTGAATTGGTTATTTTCCAGTCAGTTGATTCACTTCTCGGGACGACCTTCCTCTGATACCATCTTGTAACGACCCGGTTCCCGAGTCCCTACGAGACACGAGAACCGGACCGACTCGACTAATCCCAAGACCTAGTCGTCCAACGAGGAAGTAACCAAAAGAGCAGTAAAATAAACCACATTCAGCATGAATATAACTAACAGTAAGAAAGTACAGCAGTAAGGAAAGAAACTACTACAGTATATACCACCACAACAGTAGCACAACATTTATCATATAACATGAACTGCAGGTAAAGAAAAGTACAGCGGAAACAAGAACTACTCACTATAACGGAAACAAAGAGGTACAAAAGACAGTGGTAACTCTACTGGACCCTAATCGGCCTAGCGTCCTCTGCAGCCGCTGACCCTGGCTGCTCAACACCTGGTCCTGAAAAAGGTAACGAGTGTAACACGTCAGCAAAACGCTGAGTAGAGTGGCAACTAAAACTAAAGACAACAGTAGAGTGTACAGTAGCTATTATGTTCTATTACTTTCTTTATTCACATCTTTCAATTGTCTCACTATTTCATTTATTCCCCAGATCTTTTTCTTGACCTCGAATGTTCCTCGTGGGAACGATCTTGATTGCAGTCTTTTCCAAAAAGTAGAAGTAGCACGTGGTGCGCCCAAAGCACAGCACGGAACCAGTCCAGGGCAGAGCCCTCTCAGTAACAGGAGTCCAACCCCTCCACAGTAACCAAACCGGGGCTTTGCCCCTCCACAGTCCGCGCACCCTCGCCTGAATACCCTGGTTTGCCCCAACGGGCCTAACAAGTCGGTGTGGGAGGCTAGCAGAACCCCGGGGCCCGTGGGGTAGCTAGTACCTCCCTACACTAGTAGCTCTCCTCGGTACTACGTACGCGAGGGCCAGCAAGTCAGTACAGAGTGGCCAATCCTAACCCCGGGTCCCTGGGGCGGCTAGCTCCGCTCTGCACTAAACAGGAGGACAGTCGCTCTCCTTGGTACTCCGTACTCAAGGGCCAACTCACTTCCCCAAAACTATTCCATTCACTTTCCAGGAGTTCTACTCCTACTTCCCCATAGGGTTCCATCCTTTTTACTCAAACATCCAGGTTTCACTTTCCAGTTTCACATTCTTACAATCCATGTTCTCAACCACGTTATCTATTCACAACAGGCAGCTGTTAATTCAAATTACAGGCAGCTTTATATCTCTTTCCATTTTCCAAGACTGCAGTATTATACATTCCACTAGTTTTCCCATCCTAGGATTCATGCCATATCCTAGGATCTATCATACAATCTAGTTTTCCAGCCCTAGGATTCATGCAACACCTAGGAGCTATCATTCCATCTATTTCTCATTCCTAGGATTCATGCAATGTCCTAGGTTCTAATTATGGTTCCATAATTTAACAAATTTTATTAATAACTTAAAGCCACTCTACCAGGTATATCGGGAGTAATTGGGGCGTGATCGGGAATCCCGCGTGCCTTTGCGACTCCCAAGACTGCAACAGAACGGGGTCCTATCACAAGGATCAAACACAAGGAGTGTCTCAAAACAGTGTATAGCTACTGTAGACGGGTAGAGGAATTAATTCTGAAAAGAACGCAACTCGAATCGCGGAAAACGGAACCCGAACGGGCCCTAAACGGGTCGAAAACGACGACACTGTGTAAAATCGAACGTCTGGAACTTCTTCCAGACGTCTTAAAAAGTGGATCAGAGAATTACCTGTTCAGTGTGGTTTCCCAGACATCCAGAAGTCTGCGGGGACGTCTGGCCTAGCTCCCAGACGTCCGATGGTCACCCCGGACGTCTGGAGGTTACTCCCGCCATCTGGTACAACAGCCAGACGTCTGATTCGCGTTGGATGGCGAATCACCGAGCCTGCGCACACCCATCTCCCTCCCTCAGTACGGTCAGTCGACAGGAAGGAAGAAGAAGACGGAAAACTTACCTTTCAGACGTCTGGAAGGTCTTCCAGACGTCACCCTCGCTGTCTGGCTATCAACCCAGACATCTAATTCTGGAAATTTTCCCAGAACAGGGCACCACCCGGCTTCCGCTCGCGACGCCGCCCGCGTCGCACCTTGCGCGCCTGCTGCTCAGACCACAGCAGTCCCCCCTCCGCGTCACTCCGCGCCCCCCCCGCGCCCTCCGCCGGCCGGCCCTAGCAGCCCCGGCGAGCTCGCCCTCACGGCAGAGCTCCGCTCTCGCACGCCGCACCTCCTCCGCGCTCACTGCGGCTGCCGCTGCCGCGCTCGCGCTCACGCTCACTGGCTGAAGGAGAAGAGGGAGGAGACGGTGGAGACGACGGGAGGGAGCGCGTGGCCTTTTAAGGCCGCGCGAGGAGGAGAGAGAGGACGCGGCAGGCGTCTGCAGCCACAAGGAAAGAGGGAATAAGCGAATATCCGATCTGCGCTCTCAGGCGCGCAGACGACTCGCGCGTGTCAAAATTAACGGATTTCCAGACGTCTGGAAACGATCCCAGACGTCTGGTCAGACGTCTGGACCACCTCCCAGACGTCTTAAAAGACGTCTGGGGCACGCGTTCATTACATGTACTCTTTGTTTTTGTGATCTGAACGTTAGATCGATGATTCGAAAGTACGGTTAGATTTTCGGTGTCATGAGGATTTTGATGATATGTTTCTTTCTCATAGTTTACATTTCTCTTTATCTAGCTAAGGTCGTTGCTCGAGGATTGCCTATTGCTTATCAGAAATATATGGTGGTACTTGATGCTAATGATGAGTTCTCTGTGGGCTTGTCATTTGTAACCTTCGAAGATGTTCATAATCATATGTGAGGTTTGTTGACCAGAGAGAATTTGGTGTTATTATTCAACATTCCACAAAAAGCAATGGAATTGTTGATCGTGCGACCCTTAGATGTTGTAGGAGTGGATCTCCACCTGCAAATCTGCATAACTATGTGTACAAGGTAATCGGTTCGACTTGTTTGCACTTTTGTTGTTATGTTGGTGCTTTTTGTTGTGATTTTCCATTTTCGATGACAACAATGAGAAATCTCCTTTTTTGCTTAGCTATTCATAGCTCGCTCATAACAGAAGTTGCAATTGCAATTCGAGCATTGTACTCACAGTTGCCTTGTGATTGTTTCCTTTCTATATGTTATTGTGATTGGAATGATATCATGTTATATTGTTTACTATTTTATATATTAATTCCGTTGATAGCTGTGAGAATTATTGTTGGCACTTTTGTAAGTGTTATGTGGGTTGTGCAAATGGGAAATTGTTACTAATATAATTTTTTCCAGAAGAAACTTATTGTGAAGATGAACTATCATGTAAAGATGCATACAATTTGTATGAATGGTGAACCATATTATGTTGTGCTGTTGTGAGATGATCACAATCATGAAATGTAGGATAATAGGCAAATGTGTTTCTTGACATCTAAGCGGGATGTACTCCTCTCTAAGCAATATCGTATTGTGTTGAATGATAGAGATGGTATTTGAACATGAAAGACAATGTAATCTTTTGTTGTTGAAACGGGTGTCATGAAAATTTGGCTTTCACTGAGGTTGATGTTCGCAATTTTGTAAAGAAGAGTAGGGTGTTATCCTTGGGTGAAGGAGATGCTGAAGCGATATATCATTACTTTTGTCGCATGCAAATAAAAAATTCACGTTTCTTTTATGTTGTGGATCTTGATAGTGATGGGCATCTGAGGAATGTATTTGAAGCTGATAGTCATTCCAGGTTGTTGTATAAGTAATTCGGAGATGTTGTGACTTTTGATACGACATACCTAACAAACAAATACAGAATGCCATTTGTGCCATTCGTTGAGATCAATCATCATGGCCATTCAATGTTGCTAGGTTGTGCTCTTTTGTGTAAGGAGACAGTTGAGATATTTGTTTGGCTTTTTGAGGCATGGTTGCAGTGTATGGAAGGTATGCAATTTCAATGTTTGCATTACTTATTAGCAATGTTTGTTCATAAATGTCAATGTAGTTTATTCACATTTCTAGCAATGTGTCACTTTGGGTCTTTTCAATCAGTGATAAATGTCAATTTATCATCATTCTTATGTCCTAAAACTGATCTAGCTTTTAGGGTTTTAATTCCACAAACGGGTTTTCGAGTTGCGTTTAGGCATTCACCTAGGATAGGCATGCATTGCATTTTATTGCATTTTTGATGTGTTTATTTGAGTGTCAGTGATAGGAAGAGAGTCATATCCCACATAGCTTGGCACACAGGAAGGCAGAAGATGAAGGAGAAGCTCATATCAGTTGCATCTCAGCTGGATCCAGTTCATCCCAGCTAGATCCCAGCTTATTATAGCTGGATCAACTCATCCTTAGCTCTATTCAGCTCATCTCAGCTGAATGGTAGCTGAAACTAGTTCACCTTAGCTCCATTCTGCCCACCTCAACTGGAAGGCAAATCAAACTAGCTTAAGACAGTTGATCCCAGCTCCATCTAGCTCCTCCAGCTCAAAATAGTTCACTGGAAGCTCTACCTAACTAGGACTAGTTACTGCCATCAACTAGCTAAGCCTAGTCAATTGAAGAAGTCCACAACTAGCTCAGGCCAGCTCAAGTCCAACTCTCGGAGACTTAACTTAGATCAACTTAGTTGAGCTTAGCTACCTGACCTAAGCTAGCTACTCTAGCTAGCTAGGTAATCTCCGGGAAGACCAGATTCAGCTCACCTCAGCTTACATCAGCAGAAGCCAGCTCATCTTAGCTTGGCTTAGCAGTTAGCAAAGAACTAGCTAGCTAAGCTAGCTAAGGAGCTCACATGCAGCTCTCTTCAACAGTCATCAGCTTGAGTGCAGCTCAGATGCAACTCTTTCTCAGCTCCTCCTCTCAAACCCTAACTGTACCTCCTCTCTCCACTACTCATCTACTAGTTAAGCTAGCTTAGCTAGCTTAGCTTAGCTAGTCCACCTCCATGGCCACCAAAACCTAACCTTAAACCCCACCTAACTAGCTCCACCAAATAAGCCTACCTAAGTCAACCTAAGTTCTCCTATTCCTACTCCACTTTGGCATCACCTAACCCAAACCTTTTCACCCCATCACCACCACCAAAGGGCACCTTATTCTTGGAGACAAAAACACCTAACCACCCCCCCATTTTGGCTCCAACCTAGCCTATCATCTCCACCATCCATCAACCTCAAAAGTCCATCCCAACCATTCAAAGCTGGCGCCAACTTAACCCTTTCTAGAAAGCCTTCTTTTGGCGCCAACTTGATATGCCTTTCCACCACCAAAAGCCACCAACACAACTATAGCTAATCCCCCTTCACACCCTTAGGTTGGCACCAATTAACCTTAGCCATAGGATCACCTAACTACCTCCACCATTCAATCCTAACCCTACATTCAAAGTTCACGCCAACCCTACTCTCCACTCCTATATCTACCCCCCATAACCACTACCATATCAATCATCCTTAGTTGGCTTAATTTAGTTTAATTCCACCTATATCCACCATAGTCCACAGCCAAGGAAGGAGAAGGAGAGAAGAAGATCAAGAGGGCAACCTACCCGCCCCCTTGGTGCCTTCTTCCTCTCCCTTCTTATTTCTTGTGCCATGCCAAGGAGAAGCATTCATCTAGGAGGAGGAAGGCCAGGCATTGAGGAGGAGCAAGGGTGGTGGATGTCCACCCTTGGAGGAAACTTGGAGGAGCATCAACTTGGAGGCAAGGAGGAGTTCTTTTCAAGCATAAGAGTTGCTGTGCTTGGAGCAAAAACTACTCCTTCTTCATTATCTTTGGAGGGCTTTCCTTCTTCCTTATTTTCTTTGTATTAGCTAGTTTAGTTTCTCATTTTTTTGTGTAAGAAGCATTTAGCTACCTGTTGTTAACTTTGTTAGTAATACAAAGCTTTTCATTGCCTTCCAATTTCTTATTTCTACTTAGTGTGTTTTTCTTGTAGTTGTAGTGCACACACACACACACTTTCTTCTAATTATCCTAGGCACACTTGCCTTCGGTGAGCTTAGAAGAGAGGACATTCGTTTCACTTAGGAGTAGTTGATAGGCGTAGTCTTAGCGTACTCGTATTCGCTTTTTCAAGTGTCCGTTATTTTGAAAACCCTAAAAATAATAAAAGAAAAAATATAAAAATACAAAGTGCAGATTTGAGAGGTGAGAGAGAGAACCATCTTATGTGACTAACAATTTAGCCTCCTTGGATAGCCAGAGATACCCCACTATCTAGGTTATAAATTTTAAGAGTTGATTGCAGATTTACGCGTTACAACGACACAATTACATCTTTTTACAAAACGCGTAAAATCTCACATCACTTTTTGGTGCCATTACTAGGGAGGCACGGCTTAATCTCAATTTTTTATCTCTCTCTTAATTGATCTTCACTAATTTTGTGTTTTGTTTTGTTTAGGTGTGTATCAAGAGCGAGTGCAGGATTTGGAGCACTTAGATTGGAAGCTTCAAGTTTTTTTCTTCCTACGTACTTCAGGTAAGCACCCCAGGCCATTTCTTTTCATAGTCAAAAACAAAAATATCTAAAAAAATCTTTAAATTATCAAAAAAATTCAAAAATAAGAAAAATTAAGATTGGTGGAATCCTAAAATTCATTATGTTGTTTGTTTTCTTCATTTTTTCACCACCATTGCATGATTGGTGTCTGATTTTTGAAAATCCAGACTTCTATCTTGATTTTAAAAAATTAGGTTCGGGTATTTAAGAGCTTCCTAAAATCACTAAATCTCACCTAAGGAAGTCCCTTTGAGTCAGGAACCTTGAGTCCAATTTCTAAGTAGTTTTCCTTAAAAAAAAAGTTTAAAAATTTATGGACTGAACAGGGGTCAGACCTTGTTTCCTTACTATTTTCTTATTATCTGTGAATTTTACAAATTTTTCTACTCATTAGATATGAGAAAACTTTATATTTCTAGAAACCTTGATAAATTATCTACATCATATAAAATTCTCAAAAATTTTTGAGGCCATTTGAGGTTTCTTTAAGATCAATTCCCCAAATCTATCAATTCTGATTCTTGACACCAATAAGAAGAAAAATTCCAAAAAAATATCAAACAATTTCCTAAAATCACAAAAAATTCATTTTTGGATTTTTTGTTTAATTTTCTGTAAGGTGGTGGTGTTGTTTGTCTTGTTTGAACCACTACCTAAAAGGATTTTGAAAAGAGATTCATTTTTAGGAGTTGGGATTTCCAAACTTTAGGGTTTTTGATTTTCTCTCTTAGTTATATCAATTTTAATGGAATTGACTTCCACCAACAACAACTTGTTTGCTATTATTTTATGGAACATCAAAATCCTTTTTGAATCCTTAACAAGAGAGAATTTTAAAAGAATTAAATCTTTATCAAAACCCTAAAACACTTCAACAAAAATCCTTGTTTGCAAACCTATTTAATTTGGCTTGGGCATCACTTCCTGCCCAATTTGCACGCACCAAAAAAAGAGAAATAATCAAACATTACCCTAATTAATGGCCATCACATTCCTTGTACACTTAAGTTCCTAGACCTAATTAAAATTTGTAACAACTTGACCCCTAAAGTTTCATCAAATTTAGGCTTGCTACCTAGGTTTTAAGATTTCTTTAGTTGGTATCAATTCCTTCATCTATATCTAGTGCCAAGCTGAGGGCTAGTGTCAAACAACCAAGCGTGAGTTTATACAAGGCCCCAGTGATTTTCCTAGGACATGCTTGGGCCCAACCCTCCCTTTATTCAGCCTATTCAGATTTGTTGAGGGAACGATTATCCATTATTGATTTCTTATTGCCTAGATAGCCAAGTCTTAGGTAAAATTTTAGGGAGCCACACTTAAGTTAGGTCTAGAATTTTGTATTGCTTGATTGCACACTTCTTCTCATCTCTCCCTCCTCTCCTCTCCATTTCTTCCATTATATGTACGAGCAGCAGTCCCAAACTCCACACTTAAAGGGAACACTTGATTCTACCCTCCGCACAAAAAGATCTCTTTTTCCTCATTCATCCTCTCATTTGCATTATAAAAAAATGGAAAACCAACAAAATAGGTCCACCAACCCATCCACATCCACATCTCAACCCACCTCTAACCCAAAATCTGACCCACATGTTGATTTTTCCCTCCCTCATTTACCCAAACTGGAGCCACCTAATGCTGAGATACCACAACAACAATATCAAGCCCCCTTCCTAATCCCTTCTCCATGATGGTTGAGCAGCTGGCTTAACTACAAGCAAACCAACAATAATTGGCTAGGACTGTAACGAACCTAACCAACCAAGGACAAAACCCGCCACCTCGTTAGCAGCCTGTTGTTCCTCTTTAGGATTTCTATGATCCTTCCAATTATGAGGATAGACTAGGGGTGGTCATTCCAGAAGGGGACTTTGAAATCAAACCGGCCATTCTGAACCTAATTAAGCACTTCCATGGCCTTCCTAGGGAAGATCCATTCAGCCACCTTGAGGAGCTCACTCTCCTAGCACAAACAACCCGTTCTCTCAATATGCAAGAAGATCTATGGCTAATGAGGCTATTCCCATTATCTCTCATGGATAAGGATGCTTATTGGTTTCAAACCATCAGTAGACCTATTACAACTTGGCCTCAGCTTAAAAGCGCTTTCCTAAACAAATTCTTCCCCATATGTCATACCAATTCCCCGCGAAGAACTATTACGACCTTCCAACAAAAATCTGGTGAGACTCAACATGATGCTTGGGAATAGTTCCAAGATCTTTTAAGAAGTTTCCTGCACCACGAGGTTCCCTTATGGCAACTCGTGTAGATCTTTTACCATGGATTAGAAGATCAACTTCGACATTTCATCAACGCCTCCTGTGGCGGCAACTTCTTAAATAAGGATGCCGAAAGTACCTATGAATTATTCAAGGAAATGAGTGGAAACTCCTTTAGTCATGCATCCATGAACACCTTTGGCAGAACTACAAACCCACAGTTCAGTGTTCATGAGATAGGCACACAATCTATCCCTATTACCCAAGATGATCTCCAATTGATTGCTCACTGACTCGACCAGATGCAATTGAACCAGAAGAAGATGAAGGAAAGACTTTCCACACCCATCCAAGATCCACAGGCTCCACATCTAACCCCACCTAACATCCTAAGAAGGGAAAACTCACATAATCTCAATACTATCCCTGTTGAGAATAATCAATTTTTCGAGGCTTTCTTTGGTTCATAGGAGACCTACACATATCCAAATCCTAGCCCCACTGAAAATATCTCTACCCTCCAAGATCATTAGAAATTCCTCTAACTGGAGGAAGTACCAAACTCACTCCTGGACCAACCCAATTCCTTCTCAGAAACAAAACCCATTTGGAGGGTATAGGCAAAATTAGACCTTTTATCAACCTGGGCCATCCTAAGAGGACATTAATGCCCAGGTTATGAAAACCCTGCAAGGAATGCAAAGGCAAATGTCAAAAGTAACCCATGTTGTTACAAATCTACATAATCAGATTGGGGTTACTCCAACACAGAGACCTACAGGACATTTACCATCCTTGCCCGTACCCAACCCTATCAATCCAAGGAACAAATATGAAGGCAGAAATCAAAATCAGAACCATACTAATCAACCACCCATTAACTCTGTACCTCAACAACCATCAAGTTTTCCACAATAACAAGCCCCCAACCTCCTCCCAGGAATAACCAAACTGTAAAATGCAGTTACAATGAGGAGTGGGAAAACAACCACTAATCCTGGAACTTCACACCAACCTAATGAAACCCACATTACCCCCATGCAAGTTGACTCTCATCCCCCCACTCAAGACGAAGACGACACACAAAAATCACAAGATTCAAATTCCATTCTTTTCCCTCAAGCATTGCAATCCAATCCTTCTACGAAAAAGAAGTCTGAGCCCTCTCACCAAGATCTCATGACTTATTTGGGCAAGTCGAGATAAACATCCCCCTCCTAGATGCCATCAAGTACATCCCTACTTATGCTAAATTTTTGAAAGAAATGTGTACTCCAAAGCAACAGACCAAGAATCTAGGATAGGTGGTCCTTTTCAAGACAGTAAGCTCGGTTGTACAGAGCAAGCTGCCTCTCAGGAAAAAGGACCCAGGTGCACCACTCATTTCGGTTGTCATAAATGACACCACCTTTGATCATGCCCTTCTCGACTTAGCTACCTCTGTAAATCTCATCCCCATGGTCTTATTCAAGGAATTTCAATTCAGTGAATTAAAACCCATTGAGGTTCAATTACAATTGGTAGACCGATCTACCATTAAACCTCAAGGAATTGTCGATGATGTTATTGTCAAGGTCCAGAATTGTCTATTTCCAGTTGATTTTCTGGTCCTTGACATAAAGGTACCTGAGATACTCAAGAATGCTGCTATTATCCTTGGAACTATCGCAAAAGCTAATATCAATTGTCACTCCGGAAAAATGGATATAACTTGCAGTGACCAAACTGTCTCTTTAGATATTTTCAAAACTTCCAGGAAGTCCCTTGATCATGATTTTTTGAGGACACTGATGATGAAATGGAAGCAATAATTGGGGAATCTATGATGATTCATTCCTGGTCTACTTTGACCACCATTGAACTAGATTTTATTGATTCAGATTTTGATTACGATAATGGGGTCAAAGACATTTCAGATCAATTAGGGTTTGACCTTTATTCTTCAAATTTTCTTGAGTTATCACCAAACCCATCCACACTAACTTCACCCAACCCCCATCACACTGACTCTTCTTCCATTCCCTTTCCCTTGAACCTACCACCCAATACACCCAAGTATGACTTTCATCATGAACTCAAACCATGGCCAAACTCAAGTAATTCTTCCATTGTTACATCCAATTTTAATCCCCAAATTTCTACTACTCATCTTTTAGGGGATCCAAAGGAAGACATCTTTCTTGAGGACATTCACGTGTCCAATTTTCTACATGACTATCTATCTTTTGTGCATCGCTTCACGTCCAACTGAATGGCGTGAAAGATAGCACTAGATGGGAGGTAACCCATCATTTTTCCTACTTTTCTTTTTATCTTTCTTTTCCCAAGTTTGGACCATCTTGAACCCAACCGCTTTTCACTAAGGTGATCTCTTTTCCCTCCTAATGCATGAGGACATTGCATATCATAAGCATGGGGATGTGTTTTCAAATTTTGATGATCAATTTAGGATTCTCAAAACCTAAAAATATTCAATTTTTCTTTTGCATGCATCCTCATAATAGAAAAGTCATAAAACTTTTTGAGGAAAATTTTGAAATTAGGACCAAGGTTGAAGATTCATTTCAAGATACAATGGGATTTAACCACTAATAAACTAGGGACTAGAATGCAGATCTGATTGTTAGAATTTCTGGGTCTATTTGTTAGACTAGATCAAGTATCATTCTCTAAATTCCACCTAAACTCGTGATGATTCAAGTGACTTGATCTCTTTTTGCGACCTGAAAATTATTTGGCTTAGTTTCTAACCCAAAAACTTGCGTCTCTTATGAAATTCTTGTGTCAAATTTCACACACAAAGCCAACACCTAAAAATATTTAGAAAATTAGAAAAGCCTCTTATTTAGTCTTAGTGAAATCTGAGGCAGATGATTGGTGTGAGTTCCCATCACCGAGAAGGAGAAAAAATACTTCCTTTGAGGACACTATGTCAACATGTTACCGCATCGGCGTTGCTCTATATCTATATTTCATATCTTTAGATAGAGCGTTTAAGCACATTTTGCTACTCAAGTGTCATGGACGGTGCTTTACCTATAGCATCGGAGCAAGAGCATGAGTTCGCTTGGAGCGTCCCTTTACAGCGCATTGTGTTTTGGGGTTGTGAGCTCCTGGGGTGTGTTGGATGGTACTATCTCAAAGATTTTCGTGCCAGAACCTCCTAAAAGATTGGTAATGGAAATGATGATCCTAACACACCGGTTATAGGATAAAGCTAAGAATAAGCATGGGGGAGATTGAAAAAAAAGTTTCAAAAACACAACCTTATAAATATCATAATAATGTTGGCATTTACAAAGCAATGACACAAGATTTTAAAATTTATGCAAGTTGCAAGTCAGATTCAAGAGCCAAGAAAATCCTAACTGCAAAATAATTTCAGGTCATTTGAATTAACAATGAGTTAACTTGTGGATTTTTTAAGGATACATTGATCTCGATTCATCAAACTTTTGAATACAAAGACGAATTCCGATGTTTTATCCTTAATAAATCCCGTACCTTTCATGTTTTTCACTCAACTAAGGTCCCATAATCTTCTCCTCAAAAGTGAAAAAATTAGTCTTTCCCAAAATTCATTTTGCGAAAATAGCTTTGCTAAGAGACTAGCGAAAGATAAGCATGGGGGTTTAATAAACACCAGTTTATCATCATTCTTATGCCCTAAAATTGCTCTAGCTCTTAGGGTTTTAAATCTGCAAATGGATTTTCGAGTTGCATTTAGGCATTCACCTAAGTTAGGCATGCATTACACTTTATTGTATTTTTGATGTGTTTATTTGAGTGTCAGGGATATGCAGAGAGTCATATCCCACATACCTTGGCACTCAGGAAGGCAAAAGATGAAGGAGAAGCTCATATCAGCTGAATCTTAGCTAGAACCAGTTCATTCCAGCTGGATCCCAGCTCATTCTAGCTGGATCAACTCATCCTTAGCTCCATTCAGCTCATCTCAGCTAAATGGTAGCTCAAGCTAGTTCACCTCAGCTTCGTTCAGCCCACCTCAATTGGATGGCAACTTAAACTAGATTAAGACAGTTGATCCCAACTCCATTCCAACTCCTCTAGCTCAAAACAGTTCACTGGAAGCTCTACCTGACTAGGACTAGCTACTATCATCAACTAGCTAAGCCTAGTCAACTAAAAAAGTTCTCAACCAGCTCAGGCCAGCTAAAGTCCAACTCCCGGAGACTCAACTCAGTTCAACTTGGTTGAGCTTAGCTACCTTACCTAATTTAGCTACTCCAGCTAGCTAAGTAATCTCCAGGAAGACCAGATTCAACTCATCTCAGCTCACATCAACAGAAAATAGCTCATCTTAGCTTGGCTTAGCAGCTAGCAAAGAACTAATTAGCTAAGGAGCTCACATGTAGCTCTCTTCAGCAGCCATCAGCTTGAGTGCACTACAAGAATGATTGCTTGTTGTGACAATTCAAAATCGTCGCCTAATTAGGGAAAACCGTTGTATTTTGTTGTTGCAAAAGTGTGTCGTATAATGACAGTTTTGATTTCAACCTTCATTTTCTAATAATTAACGACGAGTCTTCATTCATTGGTTTATATGTTGTAAGAAGAATACACGATAGTTTCTCTAACCGTCGTGTATTGTTATAAACAACGGTTATGTTACAAATCGTCGTTTAGTACCAGTACAAGACGACTTTGATGACTATCATGTATGACGTTATTCTAGAGGTGGGATGCACACATGAACCATAAACGAAGGTTGTTAAATCGTCATTTATTGGTACTAAACGATGATTTGTAACATAACCGTCGTGAATATGTGTATTTTTCTTTTCAATATATATAATGTAGGTATTATAGAATCTTATAACACCTTAAACATATATATACAACATACAAAACATACAATATACACAACATACAACATAAAACATAAAACATTTAACAAACAACAAATACATATATAAACCTAATGAAAAGAGTATGTCATAACGTCAAAATATACATATAACTAGGTAAAATACAAAACCTAACTAACGGAAAGATATGTAATCTAAACCTATGCCTCAGCTCCTACCCCCTGTCCTGCTCCACTACCACCGAGGTCATCGTCGTCTCTGCGAGGCAGGTAGTGATAGGAAGTGTGATCCCGACCGTTGCCCCGTAATAATGCCATCATCTCCACTTTTTGCTGCTCTTTCTCCTTCCTCTACTACTCCATGAATTTCTTGGCATCTTACCAAGCTTGAGTTTGCTACTGGAACTGTGAGGTGACATCGTGGAGTTATGTGGTGATATCGTGGAGCTGTGTCTGCATCTACTAGACGACGGCTGCTCCAACTGGAGATCGTCTGACCCCTCCCCCTACTATGAATGAAGCCTCCATTCTCTAGAGGCATGACTCTCCTAAAAGCCTCCTCAAGTGTCATACGAAGGTGCTACTGAGTGCCAAAAGTGGCGTCTAGAAGGGGATTGATTAAGTTTATCATTTCTCCCTACAACTTACAATAATTTAATGTCATATTAAAGTATAAAATTTAAAGTAGTTGATAAATAAATGTTACATGCTTTGTCTGGTATGTCTCATGTATTCATGTTCGCTCGCCATTGGTAGTGGTCTTGCTATCAGTAACCTCATACACACCAATCCGATCGAGCGTGGTACCATCATGTGAATGTGCATATAAATATATTTCAAATTGTAGGTAATAGTTATAATTAAAACTTTAATTAAAAACATAAAAGTGACAAAATTATAAGGAATTACTTACATATTTTGCCTTAACTCTATCTATATTAGTTCGACCGAAATAGTGAGTCTATGGTGGAGCTTTGGCCTTATTAGCCTTGCTCCTCTTCGCCTGATCCTGTACATATAACATATTATAATGGGAAATAATTAAATCATTTATCTCCGAATGCCCTTAAAAGTATTTATAATTACCTCCGTCTCAGGCTTATTCCAATGCTCACGACATTCTTTCCACACATCTGCTGCTATTGTAGGAGACACGTTCCTCAATGCCTCTACATTAGACAACATTGTATTATAAAACTAAATTATACAAATAAATTATCAAAAGAAATTAATTAAGTAAATAATAAAAAATGAAAAATATTACAAATTTTACTTTTCTCATCCTCCAATCACGATGTTGTCTCGTGGCATAATTAAGGATGTACTTGGTGACCTTCGGGTCGTCACCCCAATCAAAAATCACTTATAATATTACAAAATTGTATAAACAAATTAAATATTATTAAAGTAAACTTATATATATACATTAATATATGATTATATATTTACCTCCTTATTACGAATAAGTTGCCCCTTGATCTCCTTGGAGACCCTCCTCCAGTTAAAACAACAAGGGGGGACAAGCTCCTTTACCATCCTAGAGAGTCTGCTGGTGAAAGGAGGATAGTCTAGATCTTCTCCAGCTTTGTTGATATGCACTTTGATTTTGTCCCCTCTGGAAGTGCATCTAGATATGCATTTCTTGTCAGACCCCTTCATTTTTTTTATTGCCTGATAAGAAAAATATAATTAAAAATTAAAACATACAAATAAATTTTAATAAGATATTAATGACAATTATTACTAATAGAACTACTTCCTGATTGTAGTGGATCCGCACGCAGAAAGGGTTCGGGTTTGGAAAACCCATCGTCGTAGTTCGATCGTGAGAAAATCCGTCAATCAGATAAAATTTATAACTGAAACTCGAAAAGTAAGTCCCAGGTCGAACATGGGGAGGCGAATGTTTGGTTTGAAAAATCCACGTTTCACTTTTTATTTGTTTTTATCATTTTTTATCTTTTATAATTTTTTGTATTTTTATCAAGCAAGAGATTAGGTCGATGAATTCTTATCTAACTAATCTACTTGCAAAATATAAGAGATAGAGATCGAGAGAGAGAATCACATATATTTTTGAAGCAAATGTTTTCTACAACTAAGAAAATGAGAAAGATTACACTACAAAAGCAAAAAGAAAGATAGAGGTGAGAGAATCTCCCTCGACAGTTGCTCAGAGGATGACTCGCTCTGACGTCGCTTAGAGGAAGGTGGTGAGGAGCGGGACGAACGAGGACGGAGCTGAAGGACGGAGGGCAGGGCAGGGCGGCATCGCGGTGAGGATCTACTTCCCGAAGTAGGTGAGAAGACGGTCATGGGATGCTCCACGAATGGGGATAACAGGAGAGAAAAATATTTGATCCTACTCTAGAGAAGCATCCTGGGGTTGGGACAAGCTCTCTCTAAAGCCTTAGAGGTGGTGAGAGGAAGAAAGGAAGAGATGAAGAAAAATGGAAGGGATACGGGTCCTTTTATAGTGGACGAAAGGATCAATTTCATATACAAGACATTTAGTGACGGTCATAAACGTCACAGAAGGTCCGTCGCAAACATCATTAAAGACAGCACATGCGCCCTTGTCGCATGCTCCACGTGCCCTTGTCGCATGCCCGTTACTGTTCCTCCTCGCATGCCCATGCGCGCCCGCTGCGCTACTGAGCGTGCGTGCACTCGCACTGCTGTGTGCATGCAATGGCGCGTGCATGCGCATAAGTAGCCTAGGTTGCGCCACATGGTACGATCTGGATCATCTATCTTCTTTCCATTGTAGGGGCTACTATAGAGGTCGGATTAAGTCAATTTTCATGTCGTTGGGCTACGATCGTCAACCCGAATCCATTCATGTGGTCGAATTTGTCGTTTGAAGCTCCGAATTGCGTCACTTAGTCCCTTGGCCGTTAATTTTCCTCGGATTGCATATGGTGCTACGGAACTCCAATCAAGGCAATTCGAAGGTGTTGGACTTCGATCTTCTCCCTGATTAGATCTGTACAGTCGGATCGTCAATTCGAGGCTCTGAATTAAATCACCTTCCCTCCTGGCCATAAAATGGATGCAATTAACCTAAAATATACACAACTAGTCTAAATGCAAAATGATACATTCTATGCAATATTTATAATATGAAATGTAAATCTAATCCTAGAAACATGCATGAATAGGCATTTTATCCTCAATAATTGTGTCTACATCATACCTCCATTCCTATCTTTTGCTAGTCCCTAGCAAAAGTAAACTATATGCTATGTATAAAAATAGAATTAGGACTCGATCGCTTAAGCCTAAGTTGTTTATTAACAATAGAAATTTTTAACTAAGGTCCTAAACAACGAAAACTTAACAATACCCGAGTGTCCGCCAGAATGCAGACCACCCAAGTCCTCGCCTTATTTGAAAAGGGAAGATAGATTGAAATGATTGAAACTTTAGATAAGTTTTCAAATTGGTGATAATTTGACTGGTGTTTCTTTTGCTAAAGCATGCCTGAATATATTTGCTGGTCTCTTAATCATAATTTTCTCACTTCATATTTTAACTTTAAGCAAAAAAAGGATGAATATTTTCTCAACTTGTTGTTGATGGCATTGAAAGACTAGAGTTGCTTACTGGATTCCATTAAGTTGGTATGATAAATTTTCTTTATGGCACCTTAGAGATGAATACACTATCCATTTGCATGTTACAACATCTAAGCATTGCCTCATTTCAAATTTCAGAAGAAAGACTACATTTCTAGGGCTGCAAAGCATGAGTTGGCATAATATGGAAAAACAAAGAAGAATTCTATTTTATCTCAGGAAAAACTAATATAGGATACATATCCAATAATAAATCATGCCTGAATTTTTTCCCATTTCAATAATCTACTTCTATTTTCTCCATTTGAGACAATCCATTGCAAGCTCAGGTAATAAAGCAAGGTAGAAAAGAGAAATGGTATAGAAGATAATTATACCTTACATATCAATATCAATTGCACCTGCACCAACTTCTTGTAAGTGTTCTTGATAAGTATTTTCTTCTACTTCATTTTTGACATCTTTTTGCATGTCAAAATATTCACGTGGAATTGTCCGTACGGGTATAATCCATCCATTTCTACTGTTGTCAAGGACGTAAAAGACTTGAGATACTTGACGTGTTAATGTAAACGGTTATGCAGAATGAAGAATTCGACGATTCTTATTCAAACTTAAAAAATTGTGCTTCTTGTCAAGTTTGAAGCCAATGCCTTCTTCAAACATGTCGAACCAATTGCACTTGAAAAGAATAACTCTACGATCGTATCTGAAGCTCATCTCAATGATTTCTTCAATATATCTGTAGTAGCCATCACAACCAATGTTCAAATCACAACTGACAACAACACCAGCATGCTGCGTGGCCCTCGTATCATCTATGGATTTTGCCCTGAATCTGTATCCGTTTATAATGTAACCTGAATGGTAATGTCCATAACTCAATAGTTGATTGGATATTATGTCAAAATCCTCCATCCATCGTGGGTCATTCTCTTCTTTCATTTGAATAACATGTTTAAATCACTCAAGAAAGTCGACCTCGCATGTTTCTGGATGTGAACACTCTTTAAATTCATTATACAATGCATCAACTTCTGGAATCTACTTAAGAATGTACAAGTGAGCTAGATGCCGATTGATTTCAGAGATTGATTTGTACTCTGTGTGGAGGATAGACCTTCTTAGAATATCAAATATGGAAAGACAATCTTCATCGTTCTTATTGTACCCTCCATCATAATTTCTCTGTAATCAATTATATTGATTGTTTGTCTCATCCATATACATGGCATAGAAGTTAATATACTCTTTTATAAGATATCCTTCAACAATAGATCCTTTAGGCTTAGCCTTATTTAGCACATAATCTTCAAGTTTCTTTAGTAACCGTTCGACTAAATATATTCGTCTGTATTACACAGGCCCACCAACTTTCGCTTCATTTGCAAGATGCAGAGTTAAATAAACCATGACATTAAAGAAGGTTGGAGAAAATATCTACTCCATTTTAAATAATGTGATGACTATTTACTTGTCCCAGTACTCTAATAAATTAGTATCTCTAGTTTTCGAACAAATAACTTTGAAATATCGACTCATCTCTATAAATGAATCTACAACTGGATCAGGCAGCACTCCACAGATAGCTAGCGGAAAGAAGACTTGCATGTAAACGTGACTGCCATGACTCTTTAACCCACTAATTTTCTTTTTAGCTTCGTTTACACATCGAGAAAGTTGTAAAGAATAACCATCTAGCACCCGTCCTTTCAAGAAAATGAAAATTCTCTCGTTGATCATTATTTAGGTTGTAAACACTACAACGCAATAGATCTTTAGAGATAGTTGCAAAACCATCACTAGTGGTCTTTAGCCATCTCGAAAGGGTTTTTGTGACGATTTGGCAACCGTCTCTAAAAGTGGCATTCCAAATGCTTTTTTGAGATGGTTACTAAAAATCATCTCTAAAAGCTTCCTTTAGGGATGGTTGTTAACCATCCATAAATTTCAAACTAACATTTGAACTAACTATTACTTTATTTTTTGTGACGCTTACAACTGTCTCAAAAATTCATCGGAAACCGTCATCAAAGTTCAACTAACATTTTAAATGATCGTTACATTTTTTTGTAACATAATTGTCCCTAAAAGCCATTTCTAAAATGCATTTCAATCGTTACAAAAAAATAATACAAACATCATTGTATCCTCTAATAACATTTACTAAAAATGTTACTAATACCTATAAGTATGAATAGTATCCACTCAAAATTTATATTTACCTCCATTCATAACATTCACAATTTAAATAAGAAAATCATAAGGAACCAAATAAGAACTCATCTTCTATTAAAGAAACAAAAGTAGTCATTTACATGCATTCAAAAAAATCAAAGTTCCACACATGAAATCAAAAGTTACATATCTAAGCTATAAAAAAGAAAGCTATCATTCGATTCTTAATAAATCTATATCGGCCTAAGATTCTAGCGATACTTGTCCTTCAACCATGCTCTTCAATCTATTCAAATTATCCTCCATGAGTTTTTGATTGTGAAGGAATTCTTCAATTTTTTTACTTGCTTCTTCTAATTGTGTATGCTGAGATGACATCGTTACCTCGAGATTATGATTTTCCTGTGATTGTGAAGAGAATCGACGACTTTCATACCAATTGGTAATTGTGGCTCCACGGCCACTACATTTTACACGTCTAGAATGCTCATCTGATAAGACTTTACGAAATGCTTCTTCAGGAAATAGTGGTTCAACAGTATGATCTGCTTCATCATCTTCATTTGAAACTAGATTAACAAGCGCTAACACATTTAATAGAAAGGACATTACAAGATTAACAAAGTAATGGAAAAGAAAAATATTATTCATGTTTAATACATTACATCCAACTCCTCTTTATTTCAACTTTCAAACTCCATTAAACAAGATAGAATTAACCCCCTACTTTAAAATGGATTATCACAAAAAGAAAAATTATCCAAGTAAGAAATCAATCAATCAACAAAATAGACCCATCCTAGGTTGGGCAATTATCAGCGAAGCTAGATGATATAAAAGTGCAGCTGGCCTTCCATCAAATCTTACCCTTCTACTAGAAAAAATAACATAAACCAAGTCACATTTGTATGAAAAATATACCATTCTGCACAGAGAATCAAAGTTGTATCTCTCAGGGATTATAAAGTTGTATCTCTCCGCTAAATGAAATAAGGATAAGCACTTCCTAAGAAATAAATCCTAAACCTACTTATTAACCATGCAGTCAACATTACACATGGCAACAATTAGTCCATTAAACCTTTCCTGAAAGCTGTCAAACTAAAAAGGTCATTCTTTTTAGGATAAGAATTATTAGCGGTGTAAAAGCCTTATGCATTCGATGGTTCTATGACGGTAATCATTTACTTAGCTGTTCCTGATATTTCAATGCATAGACTTTATCTAGTTTAACAAAATAGACATCTCAGGTGCTATACTTATTTGAGAGTAAGACATGACAGGAATGTTAGTCAGTTCCTAGCAATGAATCTCTATGCAAATGACATTGCTTTGATATCTCTGAAAGGTTGTGTCCTTTGTATACAGATGAGCATCCAAGGAGGAATTACATAGAGGTCTAAACATAAAATGAAGAGGAACAAAAAGGAACATATAAATGAAAACAGACTATGATTAGGAATATAAAGAAAATATTATTAAACAACCAAATTTGTAGTTTTCAACTTTCAAACTCTAGTGAATAAGATAGAGTTAACCCCCCTACTTTAAAATGAATTATGTAGCATTGACTCATAGCTAATCCAATTAATCAGGATTGCAGCAAATTCAATATACATATAACATTCTCAATTTTGAACGCACCTGATATTATCCCAAGTAATATTCTAGCAAACAAAGGAACAAAATGTTGAGTCATGTGGCATTAGCACATGTCTACTCATTGGGGTTTGAATCCTCTGAAGAAGCATTTCCACCATCTGTTGGTTAAACAATTGTCAACTATTGAACAACTTTAAGAAACACTTCTCTCATTTGGCAAGAAGGAAAACTAAAAACTACAAGGGCGAGGATGATGTAATTGACCTTCTCCGTCAATTGGAGCATAAGCAAATTATCTCGAGCATGCTTGCTGGTGAGTGGGCTGAAAACAAGAATGAGTGCTTGCTGGTGAGTGGGCTAAAAACATTAGTATTCTTCAACTTTTTCCGCCATAGCAAACATGATAATAACTGAAAGCATAAGTGTGGATATGATATTTAAAACCTCAGCATCCAAAAAAGACAGATCAAACAAGCAACTAATTTTTGAACTTGAATATTCATGAGGTAGTGTAACCATCACCAGAGGTATGTTGACAACATTTATAATCCACTCCTGAAGGGATTGCAGTCATAGACTTATATGTAGAAGTGCTAATTTGACAGGAAGCTTGGTCAAATAATAGCACTTTTGGTAATGTGCAAGATGATATCTTCTTTTACATACTCTATGTACAACCAAAGAAAATGGCATGACCAGACTTTAAGTTTTGGCCGCAGTGCCTCAAGTGGACCTTTTAGTTTTTCTATAGGCCTTCCTTACTGCCAAACAACCAAAACAAAGCGCAACTTCACAAGATGAGCTTGAGACAAATATTCATCCACCTTCAGACTTTAATGTCACTCAGCTAAAGGTAAAGTACCTTTCTAAGTGCCCAATCAGCAGAATCACGTTCATGGTCCTAATACATCACAGAATAAGCAAAACTTATTGTTAGGTGGATGAAGGATGCAAAACGCAATAAAATTTGAATGCTTACAAAAAATAAAAATAAAAACTACCTAAGATATTATAGGAGGCTTTTTAGGTATTATCCCACCCCCCCAAAAAAATAAAGATAGATATGATAAGACGCCCGAAGCATAAAACATAGCTTCTGCGTTGCAAATGAATTCTTCCTTTGATCATTTAATATTTTAGTAGTATCAAAACTTGAATAGGTATAGTTGCATCGATAAGTTCTGCAATAATATATAAACAACTTAATTTGAGGCAGCACAAAAGAATATTGAATCAAGCTAGTTCGATATAATTGGTTCTCATCTTTCTCCTGTGACTACATATTCAATATTTCTTGCAAATAACATTGTAAAAAAAAACAAAGACCTAATCCATGCCAAATAACATTGTGGTTGTTAACAAGAACCTAATCCATGCTAAATACGACCTGTAGCCGATGTCCATCACATGCAAATGAAAGCATATACAAATTTGCAATGTCAAAAACAAAACTCCATATCAAGAGATCCTAATTTATTTATAATAACTAAAATAGGACCTGTAGCTGGCCATGTAGTGATCAAATGGCAGAGGAGGTAATCAAACGGAGGGCATCATTTAGAGGGATTGTGATTGCTGATGGTTACGACGGCAGGGAAATAGATGGAGGTGGTGATGGAAGGGGTTAAGAGGAGATGGGGCTGCACGCGCGATTGAAAAGGGGGCTGTGCAAGCGATCGGAGGGGCCAGCCAACGGGAAGGCACGACGAACGACGCAAGAGGGCATGCGATAGATGAGGACAGGCGAAGTGGCGCTGCGACTACCACCGGAGCGACACTGCGACGACCGGTGGAGCAACGCTGCGACGACTGGTGACGATCGATCGAGAAAGGGGAAGAGCGGTTGCGACGTGGATTGATCAAGAGGGGATGTCTCAATATCGTACAACAGCAAGCGAAGGGGAAGTCGCACAGCAGGAGAAGTCAGCAGGGGAAGGGAAGGGGAAGTCGCGCGGAAGGAGAAGTCAGTAGAGGAAGGGGAAGGGTTGATCGTATGGGTGCCCACGCGATTGGAGATGGGGAAGGGTTTTTTGATAGGAGGGGGGTGGCTAACGTGCGGGCTTTTTTGGGTTTTTGGGTTTACTTTTAGGGACGGGAGGAGGGTTTAGACGCGTGGTTTTATTTTTGACGGCGGGGAACTTTCAGGGGGAAGGGAATAAAGAGGCGTATGGGATTTCATTTGAGGGTTTTAATTTATTTGAGATGATTTTACCTATGTATCTCAAATATCTATCTTTAAAAGTTTATTATGTTGTAGTGAAATGACTTTAAAAAAGTTATAACTGGCATCTTTTTTTTCAATAACATGTAACTTTGAACAAATGTCTAAAGTTATCATATCTTTTCTCGTTTTTACTATATCTTTTATGCTATCAGTTAAGTTAAACACATCCAAAATATTGTATATAATATTTTTTTCAATATGCATCACATCAAGATTATGTTGGATAGTTATATTTTTCCAATATGGGAGTTCTATGAAGAAAATGCTCTTCCTTTTAAAATGCGTATGTTTTAAAGCTATTTGATCTTTCTTAAGCAAACGACCTAATGGTATGTTGCCAAGTCGTTGTAATTTCTCCATTATTTGAAAACCTGACAATCTTATTGAATTTGTACTTAGCTTATTCCTCAAATTCTTGGAAGAATATCGACAAGTTTTACATCAAACTTGTCCTTAAACACTGCAGTTCGCCATCTACGCTCAACAAGCAGGAACATACGGTGTCCAAATAACAGAACTTGTTGCTTTCAGGCAATCGAAGATGATGGGTGTCATCCATACATACTGGAAAAGTAAATTGTCTCTTTGTACTCCATCCCGACAAATTTAAATTTGTATATGCGGGGAAGTCATTAATGGTCCACAATAATGTAGCATGCATATCAGATAATTCTTTTCCGTGTACATCATATGTATGAATGCCGTTATACCACAACAGTTTCAGTTCATCTATTAATGATTAAAGATAAACATCAATTGTATTTCCTTACTGCTTTAGACCTAGGATGAGGAGAGTCAACATTATAAATGATGATCGTATACAAAGCCACACAGGTATGTTGTAAGTTACCATCACGATTGACCAAACTGAATAAGATGGGTACATGTTCTTGAAAGGATTAAACCCAGTGCTTGCAAGACCCAATCTAACATATTCTTGAAAGTGTTGTCAAATATTTTCCACTCTTCTGAATATACAGGATGACGAATGTGACCATCTCGTGACATGTTATTCTTGTACCAAGTCATCAAATTTGCAGTTCTACTTGAAATAAAAAGGAGTTGAAGCCTATGAATCAATGGAAAGTAATGTAGAACATTCTCCAGGTATTTTTTGACCCTTGTATTTAGTGAATTTCCCACTTTAAATCTCTCAACACCACACTGTGGACAACTAGTTAACTCTACATATTCATTTATGTATAACACAATCATTTGGACAAGCGTCAATTTTCTTGCAATTTAAATCAAGTACATGAATCTGTTTCTTTGCTTCATATTGTGTCTTTGGATAACCTTTTGGATTATTTAAAAGCTCTCCAATGAATTCAAACACTTCGAACATCAATTTAGAGGTCGCTCTATTCATAACCTTCATCCGGAATAACTTCAAATAAAATGACAACTTAGAAATGAACCTGATACCAGAAGCAATAAGTTCACCCGTTGTCCTAATAACATCGTAAAACTGATTACAAGTTTCTCCACTAGTCGGATCTTCAACTCCTACTCTCATCTCATTAAACATTTCATCGATGCCATCAACTTCAATATCAACAGCTGTCTCATCGAAATCTATCAGGGATCGTCTAACTTCTTCTGTAAGATCCTCTCCATGACCAATCCACTTAGTATAATGCTGCCACCAATCGTTGCAAATCGTGTGCTCGTATACAGCGTTTCTATCATGTGCATATCCATTCAAGCACCTCCTACACGGGCAAAAAATCATGTCGAACTTGTCTCCTCCTCTGAATGATTTCCTATCGTCATGAAATGCTCAATCAACGAACTCTCTCACTCCATTCTTGTATTGAGAGTAATTCGAGTTCCTCAAACTAATCTAAGACTTATCCATGATAATCTACAAAAATAAAATAAAACCACCCAATAATTATAATCTGATTTTATACCAGTGTTTGTATTTTGATTAGGGTTTTCACTTAATCGCCCATCCTTGAAGATTTAATCACAACGTTACTTGTTACATATAACCGATGTCTAGAGAAATTTTGGTAGCATCTCCTCGCACTTCTCCAATATACCTCTAAGACTAACCATAACTACATTCCCAATAACTCCCATTTAAGGGTGCATTAGGAACGTAGACAAGATTAGTTGGTATATCGGAGAAGAGCGAAAATATACTATCAAAATTCCTCCAGACATCAGTTCCATGTAACAAGTAACCATAAGTTGTGATCAAATCTTTAAGGACATCCCTTTGTTCAGAACTTCTTTGAACAAAGGACGACGATTCTTATGGCATGCTAAAAGACAAAGCTTCATAAATGTAAGTGAGGTATATAAACACTCTGCATTATCCATATAACATAATCATAACTATCTACGGGCAAGTATTTTAACACGATTATCCCCTCCCAAAACCTGTAACCTAGGGATTAGAATACCTATTATTTAGCCTCAAGTGTAGCTAGATTTGTGCAAGTGTGTATATCTATAAATGCATTACAATAATAACATCAAACAAACATAAAATGGATACATAATATAATCAAATTCAATTTGCTAAATCAATCAAACATACATAATAAAATCAAATAAGCATTTAGAAGAGAGTGGGTACACCACACAAATAAGAGTGAATTGAGAGTTTATGCCCATCGAGAGTTTAGGATTCAATTTGGTTTGAAACAGATTTGATTAAGTGAATTGAGTTTTTTTTCGCTTAATTGTATGTACTACGATGAATCTGAGGGGTTCTAATTGGATTTCTAGTCTCAGATGAACATACGCCTAATTTGTTCTTTGTTTTAGGTAACTTTGGCCAAGGAATCTCAGATGCACAGAGATGAGGCTTAGCCATGACCAATCTAATTTTCTTAGAATTGCCTTAAGTTCTTAAACATTGATTGTTAGTGTTTAGGAGCTCTAGGTGATCAAATCACCTAGGCGGATTAAAATTAAAAGCCCAACCTAGGTGGTATTATGTCCCAGTGACAATCAAATTAGGGTTTTAGGGTTTGCTAACCTCTGATTTGATTTTCAGTGAGTTTTAGATTGTTCTTAGAGTGATTGTGACAAGTGAAATGTGGATTTAATTGGTCAATTTTCTAAATCAATCAAACATACATAATATAACAAATAAACATTTAAAAGAAAGTGAGTAACCCCACGATCAATTAAACAAATTTAATTACTAAATCAAGTGGGTACACCCCACAATCATAAAAATAATTCACATTCTAAACCTCTGTGGGCACACCTCACTTTCTAAACCTAAGTGGGCACACCCCACATTCTAAACATTGAAATTAAAGTGGGTACACCCCACATTCATGCAAAAAAATATAACAATTTTCTTAATACAACAATGTGCACATTCATACCTTATGAAACACGTGAATCGACGTGCACGTGCCCAACGACGACTATAACCTAAATCAAATATCACAAATCAAATATGATAATTATTAATTTATAATAAAAATTAATTTAAAGAATTAAACGATAGGGATGAGAGTGAGTTTGAGAGTGGGAGGAAGGAGGATGGATGGGGGTAGGCAGGGGGAGGAGGCAGTAGGAGGAGGGGTGGATGGGGGGAGGCAGGGAGAGGAGGGAGGATGAAAAGGGGGAGGAAGGGGGAGGAGGATGGGCGGATGGGGGCGGAGGTGGTGGGAGGAGGAGGGGCAAAAGGGGGGAGGCAGGAGGAGGGGTAGATGGGGGAGGGGGCAGTAGGAGGAGGAGGGGTGGATGGAGGAGGAGGTAGGCAGATGGTGGCCAAGGAGGAGGAGTAATGGTAACACCATCATTAGCCATAGCTAACTTCAATTAGTTGAAATCAAGTGACAAATGCTCCTGATTAATCACTTGAGGACTGTAATTCCACTCAAATCCATTCTGAGAAGAAAACATTAAAATAGGGATAAATCTACAATTTTAACATCAAATTATAAATGCAGAGTAACCATGGGATCACCCAAGGGTTAATCTAAGGTTAATTGAGAATTAAAGTCTACAAAGTGGGTCAACATTGACAAAAATAGGGTTTCACGTATTTCGAGAACCGCAACAAAACACAAAACCTTAATTTCAGACTCTCCTAAATTGAAGAGGTTCCAGTCATAATAAAACTCATCTAAATCTCCTAAAATTCATAAAAAAATATTCTAAGAGGTTTGGTACCCTTGGTTTGACCATCTAAACCCATTCTGACTTAAAACAAAGTCTCACATGGGATTTTGCCCTGATTTGAGCTTCTGTACAAATTACCTAGACAAATGTGATCAAAACTGAAATTCAAGCTCACCATCATATTCCTTGGGTTTATATTAGGTTAGTACCAAAATTTGAGCCCAATCAGAGTTCATCTTGACCTATTTTGCACTTTAGCCCCTAAGATCTCTATTTCTCTCACTTAAACCCCTAACTTTTGATTTTATTGCAAATGGGTCCCTAACTTTGTCATCTTCCTTACATTTTGGTCCTTGTTGCCATTGGCAGTTGGAACACATTTGCAGCAAGATTCTCGAGGGATTTCTCCCTCATATCAAGACCAAATCCCTCCAAATTTGGAGGGATTGCTCTTAAGGAGTTTCCCAATCTCTTAGATCTAATCCTAAACCCTGCTTCACATTCTAAAACCCTAGCAAACCCAAGAATTTCAGTGCAAATTCCTTGAAAATTTTGCAAGGGAATTGCATTGATTTCGTGCAATTTAGAGGCCCAAGCTCTTCTATATAAGCTTCCTCATGTTTTTACGTGCTTCCCAGTCTAGTCCAGGCCTAAAATACTCCTCTTCTTCCTCCGATTAGCTCCAACCGCGACTCTGGCGACCTCCAAGCTAAGCTTCATCCAACCTCTCAACAGCCAAATTGAGAGGTTCTCCTTCCTTCCCGCTCTCATCCATGTCTAGTGCACATTAGCTAGCACAGCCTACCCCTTTCCTCCTCGCTGTCCACATCACTGGAGCCTTCGTCCCCTCCGGCGCTGGCCAATCAAAGTCGACGTGGATCTTCTTTCCCCTCCATCCGTAACTAGCTCAATCTCTCCCTTCCTGTCTCTAGTATAGGTCTAGGTCTTTAGAACTTCAATATGACCAACAACGCCCCTTCTTCCCCTCCATCTTCTCCGCCTCCAGCATAGCTCCGACGAGCTCGCCACACCACACCACCAAACACCCTCGAATCACTTCCAAAAGCATCGCCTCGCCTCCCTCATCAAAACCCCTGAACCAATTTCACCATTTGCTCACTCCTTCACCCCACCAGACAAACCCACTGTCTACCGCCCTAACAGCCACCGTCCGGCCACCACAATCACCCACACACCAAATCACGACTACCACACGTTCCGCCACTTCACAGCAGAGCTTCCTAGCTATTTAACTAGGGCTTTTAGCCTATATTCTTATCACAGGTACTCCAAATCTCTATCGCTGCGCCATCTTCCTCGAAGCATCCCACCTCTCTCTGGCTGCCATCCATCCTGATACAACGTCCACTCAATGTGGCCTTACTCCATGAAGCTATCCATATCCCCAATTGAGTAGAAACAACAAGGTGTCTCCCCAATTTCATGACATAATCTACTGCAGCTGCCACACAGAGAAGATAGCATACCATAGTCCCACATTGTGGGCTACAAATTCGGGGAGGCGCATAAAATGAATTACTGTCATGTGTTATTTGCCTCGACACACAGAGGGGTGAGGTCCCTCCCTTACATGCGTCTCACTCGTCACCTGTGATCCATTGCCCATTGGTCTGTCCCTACCCGAATCCGATTACCTACTTATAGACCAGATTACCAGGTTCTGAGAGACGAATGAGGAATTTCTGAGGAGGGTAGGAGTAGGTTTTGCACAGTAGCCTCCAAATCCTTGCATATATGTCCAACACTTAGCCGTTTCTAAGGCTTTGTGCTGAAGCTTTCCTTGAGGCTGTTAAGGCCTTGTGCCTTGGGATGTGCTTTAAGCAGATAAGGTGCTAGCTCTTTGTGTTGATGTTTGATCCTAAGTTACTGTGGACATATTTGTGGTTGAGGAGGATTCTCTGTGGTTAACTGATTCATGATCACTGTAGAGAAATTTGGGAAATTAAACATTTGGGATGTGCTTAATATGGGATATAATTGGAGATCTAAATCACCATTTTTAGTGTTTCTTTATTCTTTTTATCCCAGCAACTTTTGAGATACAATTTGGTTTATCATTGAATATCACTTTGAGTAGATTCATTAAATATCTCTCTTGTGCTTAATTTATTGTGCTCATTAAATTATATTGTGATTAGTGTGTGAATTTGCCAATTTACTCCCTGCGAACAACCTCAGACTCAATTCTATTTTTGAGTTCTATAAATTTAAATGTTGTAGCAATTTTCGTCGACTGTACTACGACACATTTTCCTAAAACTTGACAAAAGCATAACAACAACATGGGGATCGACGAGGAGGAGGGGGCGGTGATTTCATGTGGAGGAGGATGTGGGCGGCGCTTCAAAGGAGAAGGTGGGCGGCGGTGTGCAAGGAGGAGCACGAGGAGGAGGGGGGCCATGGGAGGAGGAGGACAGTCGAGGCTTACCGAGACAGATGGCACCATGGGAAAGAGTGGGCAGAGTGGAGACGAATGGCACCATGGAAGGAGGAAGGGGATCGTAGATAAGGAATGAAGGGGAAGGTTCTCGGGGGTCGGGTGCAGCGGTGGCTAATATGTCACCTTTAACAACGGTTTTACAGAAAATCATCGTTTAATGTCAAGTTAAGGTGTGAAATTTCGCGTCGAAGGGAATTTTGGTGAATGATATAAATGACAGTTTTTTAGAAAACCGTCATGTACGTCAATGTGGGAACCTTCGCATACAAGAGGGGGTATTGAGGGTTAATATACACAACAGTTTTAAGTAAAACCGTTGTCTATATCATTCAAATCATCAATAAGATGATTTTAAAACCGTCATTTATATATTCTGCTTAAGGAATGAGTGTTATTCGATATAGAAGATGGTTTTAACAAAGACCGTCACTGCAAAAGCATCGTGAAAGCCCATTTTTCTAGTAGTGGTGCAGCTCAGATGCAACTCTTCCTCAGCTCCTCCTCTCAAACCCTAGCTCTACCTCCTCTCTCCACTACTCATCTACTAGCTAAGCTAGCTTAGCTATCTTAGCGTAGCTACTCCACCTCCATGGCCACCAAAACCTAACCCTAAACCCCACCTAACTAGCTCCACCAAATAAGCTTACCTAAGTCCACCTAAGCTCCCCTATTCCTACTCCACTTTTTTGCCACCTAACCCATACCATTTCACCCCATCACCACCACCAAAGGGCACCTTATTCTTGGCACCAAAAACACCTAACCACGCCCCCATTTTGGCCCCAACCTAGCCTATCATCCCCAACATCCATCAACCTCAAAAGCCCATCCCAACCATTCAAAGTTGGAGCCAACTTAACCCCTTCTAGAATACCTTCTTTTGGAACCAACCTAATATGCCTTTTCACCACCAAAAGCCACCAACACAACTATAACTAACCCCCCTTCACACCCTTAGGTTGGAGCCAATTAACCTTAGCCATAGGATCACCTAACTACCTCTACTATTCAATCCTAACCCTACATCCAAAGGCCACGCCAACCCTATTCTCCATTCCTATATCTATCCCCCTTAACCACCACCATATTAATCATCCTTGGTTAGTTTAATTCCACCTATATCCGCCATAGTCCACGGCCAAGGAAGGAGAAGGAGAGAAGAAGATCAAGGGGGAAACATGCCTGCCCCCTTGTTGCTTTCTTCCTCTCCCTTCTTCTTCCTTGTGCCATGCCAAGGAGAAGCATTCATCCCAGAGGAGGACAACCAGGCATCGAGGATGAGCAAGGGTGGTGGATGTCCACCCTTGGAGAAATCTTGGAGGAGCATCAACTTGGAAACAAGGAGGAGTTCCTTTCAAGCATAGGAGTTGTTGTGCTTAGAGCAAGAACTACACCTTCTTCATCATCTTTGGAGGACTTTTCTTCTTCCTTATTTTCTTTGTGTTAGCTAGTGTAGTTTCTCTTTTTTCTTGTAAGAAGCATTCAGTTACATGTTGTTAACTTTGCTATTAATGCAAAACTTTTCATTGCCTTTCAATTTCTTGTTTCTACTTGGTGTGTTTTTCTTGTAGTTGTAGTGCACACACGCACTTTCTTCTAATTACCCTAGACACACTTGCCTTCGGTGAGCTTAGAAGAGAGGACATTCTTTTCACTTAGGAGTAGTTGATAGGTGTAGTTTTAGTGTACTCGTATGCACTTGTTCAAGTGTCCGTTATTTTGAAAACCCTAAAAAGAATAAAGGCAAAATTTCAAAAATACAAAGTGCGGATTTGAGAGGCGAGAGAGAGAACCATCTTATGTGACTAACAATTTGGCCTCCTTAGATGACCCTAGATATCCCACTATCTAGGTTATAAATTTTAAGAGTTGATTGCAGATTTACGCATTACAACAACACAATTACATCAATTTACAAAATGAATAAAATCTCACATCAATCAGGTGTTGCTCCTAAGGGGATAATAACAGATCAAGCTCAAGCTATTATTGCAGCAATGGCGAAAGTTTTCCCTAATACAAAGTAGAGGTTGTGTTTGTGGCATATTATGAGTAAGATTCCTGCAAAATTTGGAAAAGATGCTACGACGAGGAGGGAAGTGAAGAGAATTATGCATGAGTGCCTAATAGTAGATGAATTTGAATCTGAGTGGAGAAATCTTATTTTTTCTAGGTTGTTGCAGTCCCATACGTTGTTGTCTAAGATGTATGAGATGCGTCATCTTTAAGTTCTTGCATTCGTGAATGATAGGTTTTGAGCGAATATGAATACGACCCAAAGATCAGAGGGAATGAATGTTTTCTTTGATGGTTATATCAACTCTAAAACTAGCCTTAAATAGTTCGTATCATAATATGAGTTGGCATTAAATAGAAAGTATGAGAAACAAGCTATGGCGGACTTTGATTGCTTGCATAAGTCTCCTCAAAGTAATATTGGTTAATGCATGGAGCAGCAAATGTATGAAATCTATACAGTTGGTATATTTCAGCAATTTCAGTAACAGATTTTTGGCATCTTGCAGTGTTGCACAGTTTGGAGCAGGTGAATTTGGCGATGGAAGGTTGTGGTTTGATGTGGTTAAAAAGAAGATTGTTAGCTTGAATGATGGATCAAGATTTTTGAAGAAGCAGTTGTTTAGCGTATACTTCTCGAAGGACTTAACTATTTATTATTTGTGCAAACCATTTGAATGTGAGGGTATCTTTGTAGGCATATCCATTTGATTTTAAAGGAGAATCAAATTGATTTAATTCCAGAGAGGTATATTATTGCGAGATGGAGGAAAAATATTGTTAGATGCTCTTTTAGAGAGGATTCTGCTCAATATGGTTTTTGCAATGATCAAATCGACAGGTGGTAAGTTCACTTTAGTGAATTATAATTATGCCTAAGAACTTTCAATATACAAATTTAAGCAGATTTTGAGCATATATTACATTAGGAAACTAATTATGCTCATAATTTGTTATTCTTACATTTTTATTTAATTGATGTACATTATTTTCATATATTCTTTACTTAATGCATATTTACATACTAATTATTATTTATACATATATATTTTTCTTGCATAAATATTTGAGGATCAAAATTGAAATGTCATTTCGACTTTTAAGATTTTTCTCCAATAAAATAATAAGAAAATCGACATTGATTTTCTTTGCAGCTTACTCCCTTATTTTGACTTTTTGACTCATATTCATTTGACAAAGCTCACTTAAAAGATAGTGGTGGCACTCTCTTTTCTCAATCGGAAGGATTTCCTCATAGTTAGAAAGGCTAAAAAAGGCACGCACAACAAGAGGACCAGAGGCATCATTCTTTTCCATCTCACCCTCTTCCTCACGAGGCCCAGCACTCACCCATGGTTGACGGCCACCGACCTCCGCCCGCTTCCACCAACAAAGACCGCCATCCCCCTCCACGGTTCGGAGCCTTCATCTCCCTGACGCCCACGCACGAAGGCGCCGACCCACCTTCAATCTCTGCCCACTTGCCGATCGACGTTCACCCTCTAGCGAACAGAGGAGTCCACCGCGTCTCTACCACCGCCACCTCCATCCTCGCCGTCAACAGCTGCTCTGACCGCACGCTTTGGCCTCACCACACCTCGACCTCGCCAGCAACCTTCCTCTCCAGCGTCTGCGACCACCGCATGCTCCACCTTCGATGCCCACGACAGGAACACACCCGCTTCCACGAAAACAGAGCGCCACCGCCACCCACATCTCTCGCTCAGACGAACGCCCCGACCCCCTTCGTTCTTCTGCCTCCTCCCTCGACCACACCAATAGGAAGCACTCGCCCCTGACAGCAGCCCGACCGCAACCTCCACGCTCCGCCTCCTTCTCTTCACTGACAGCAGCCCCGACCGCGACCTCACCGCACCTAGACCCCTCCCCACGATCGCGCCCTCGGCAACAGCCACCACTGTGCACCATCCTCGACAGCAGGCACTGCCGACGACCGCCACCGTGCTCGTCCTCACGTCAGCGAAGCCATCACCGCGCCCATGATTGTCTTCCTACCGCGACTACGACCTCCTCCTCGTCGACCGAACAATCGCGCCCTCCTCTCGCTAACAAAGCTCCACGACCAGCTCATGCCTCCTCTCCCTCACCGCGATAGAGACATCATTGCGTCCCTCTACTGTGACTCTACCCGTTTCCGTGACCGTGCACCACCGCGGTCGGTGGTGACAGCATCGATTCCGTTCTCATCGCCTCCGCTTAGGCGAGCATAGCGATACCACATTCGTCCCCGTCACCGCACCGGGTATTCTCACTGCGATTACACATCCATACTGCGTTTGCTTTGATTTATGCAATTCATTGATTTTTTCTGTGACTATTGAAATTACTGCTACCATCTTTATATTCCTATACTGAACCTATATGTATATTTGTCTTTCTACAGAGATGACATTATATTTTTGTGATTCATCTTGATTTGATATGTATATATTTGAATTGGTTGAATTTCTGATGTAAGCATTTGATTATTTCTTGATTGGATGTTGATTTGCTTTCGGTAGCTTGTACTTGACTTGATATTAATTGATTTGTTGATTTGGGAATTTTTCATCATGAGTTATACTGCGACGATACATTATCATCATCTCATCATCATCATTAGCTATTTGCATGGTGAAAATTTCCCACATCAAATGGTGTCGTTGCAGAGGAGGTAACAAGCGCAATAGGTTTATATGGATATATTTTTGATTCATTCTGAGGTGCACCTTTACTTGATTATTTTATACTTTTCTGTGCGAGGAAATTGACGTGTTTGGACAAGTACAATCGAGCCACCGTGTGGACCTTGATTTGTGCCCATGAGAAGACATGAGGAGATGGAAGGAGACCTGGATCCCATGGCCAAAGGGGATTCTCTTTCGTCATTTACTCGATTAGTATATTAGATCTTAGGTTTAGACTCTAGACTAATATAGTTTCATTTCTCGATTTTCTTGCCCTTGTAGCATTAGGGTTGATTTTCAGGGATATGTCCCCACCATTTTTTAGGCCCATATTCTGAGGTATTTTGGGAGCTTGCTCCTACTTCTTTAGTGATTAGGATTTTTATCATCTATTGTGTGGTTTGATGTTGCATGTGATTAGTTTAGTCTAGTATAGTTATTTACTTGCTTTATATATCTAGAAAAAAAATTCTCGAGCTATCTGCTTAGAAGTTGTATATCCTTAGATGCATGCATTTTAGGGGTGATTGAGTAGCACGTTATTGCTCCTACTTCTTTAGTGATTAGAATTTTTATCATCTGTTGTGTGATTTGACATTGCATGTGGTTAGTTTAGTCTAGTATAGTTACTTGCCTTATATATCTAGAAAAAAAAAACTCTCGAGTTGTCTGCTTAGAAGTTGTATATCCTTAGGTGCGTGCATTTTAGTGGTCATTGAGTAGCACGTTAGATTTACTTTACTTGCATTGCATACATTACTTGCATGGAGGTATATTCTCTCATCTTTACATCTAGTTCCTGTTTACGCATTGCATCTGGGTTAAATTCCATGACCAATAAATTGATTAAAGGTATTAACTGAGTGGTGGCCTTTTAAGAAATTAGGACTACTAATCAGATTGGGCCTTAAAAGTAAAAATCACACTTGATTTGATTAAAGGACTTGTGTGTGAGTTTTTTCAAAGCAAATTGATTTTAAGTGTGATCCACACGAGCACCACGTGACCACTTCACTAAGGGACACTAGAGACTTCTATCTCATCCCCTTGCACCATAAAGAGAGTTAGTCAGCAATCAACAAGTCTATCTCATCACGCAACCTCGAGGAGTTCCTGGTGGGCAGTATCGATTTGAGGCTAAATCTCTTTGCAAGTAGGTCTTAAGGCATTAAGGAAAGTCGGCCTAGGATGCGTAATTGATTGGGAAACTTGTTTGGCCACCAAGAGACAACATAATTGTCCTCCCTTCTCCGAGAAGCCTGCTAGGGATCTCAAGTTACATTTTCCCTCTTATACCACTATAGTGAGAATGGACGGGCATAAACTTGACCCCATTTGACAACTTTGAGGGGTAGTTTAGATGATAGCTTAAAGACCTAATCGATCTTTAAACAAAAGGAGAGTCACATTACTTTGTGTTTGATTGGGGTAAGTGTTTTTCAAGACTTATTTTTCAAATGGATTGCAATTGCATCACTTCTTACCCTCAACTCCAAACACCTCATTCTAGTCCCATGACCTGCACTTATCCATCCTTTGATGGATATCCTGATGAATAATGAGATCCTTTCTACTCCTACTATAGGAGCATTCGTCTGGTTAATCCCCAATCCTGTGATTATAAGTAAAACTTAAGAGTGGGATACACCTTCTTTGATATACCACACGCCTTAGACATACCCAACCCACCCTCCCTCAATGATTTTAATTTCAATGGTTGGACAAAAACCCCAAGGTATTATAACCCTGAGCTTGCCTTTCCTCCAGAAAAGATTGACAGCTGACGAGTCGATCTTCGCTTTCGTTAAAACTTTTAACATAAAATGTCGTGTTGTTGTAAAGCTTTTGTGGTGGAAAATCAACTATCAAAATATTTAATATATCTAACTATAGTGGATTATATCGCCTCTACAGGGAGAAACTAGTCTATTAAACTCGTGAGTAGTGCCCTATCTTATTCAGGAATATCAATGGGTGTGCATACTAACTAATACAATTCATTTCCAACATAAATTCTTATTCTAAGCAATTAATCAAGAATGTAGGTGTTCACATGCAAAATCATTAAAATATAATATCATGTAAATACGTGAATCGTGATCTTCGTAATGGCAATCACTATAAACATTAATCTCCAACAAAATAGAACCAGTTTACTATAACAAATATGTCAAGTTCCATATCATTCATTAGAAGCATTCAATCACAAATAATTTCAATTGAGAAGAAGGATGTCCAAGCAATTTCACCCCAATTAAATAACTTATTTTGAAAAATAACCTTTGGCACTGGCATCCATCGTAATTTCTAATTGCGAGAAAAATAGAGGTGTTCGTCTCTCTCCTCGCACGTGAAGAGGGGTCGGTGATCGATCCTGTATGCAGTGGAGGTCACCCAGAACAAGGGGGTTGCAGTAACGGTGGCAGGGTGGCAAGAGGTGGCTGGCGATGGTGACTGGAGGCAGAGGAGACCGTCGGCATTGCCTCGTCGCAGGCGGCGGTGGAGGCATTCGATCGGTTTTGAGGTTGGCGAGGGCACTCGCGGTCGTGCTTGAAGTAGGCCAGGGTGCTCGGTTTGAAGTTTGGCAACCAAAGGGGGGTCCAACGGAGGAATTTCTTGCTACGTCTTTGGGTTCCTCGTGAGTAATGGATGGTAGTGAGAAAGAAGATGAATGAAGGAAAAGAGGAGATGAGGGAGTGGGCTGTGGGTGGCATTAATGAAGGTGATGGGTGTGGTGCTGGAGGATGGCAGTGGTGTGGGTTATGTTGGCAAGGGAGACGATGGTGGAGGCTTAGATGCTGGAGGTGGTGATCTGTGGGATAGGATGGTGAGAAGATGATGGGTTGATGATGGCTATGCGCTGGGTTGGAGTGGGTGGCGAAAAGAAGGAACAAGAGGATGACAGTGGTGGCTTGGTTAGGCATGGAAGAGGGTGATGGGTCTCGGTGCGTGGGCTTGGGAAACAGAGGAGGGTGAGGATGGTAGCACTCGTACTGTCACCACGAGCGCTTGCGGTGGTGCGGTGGAGGGAGGCAGTGCGCTTCATGCCACGGTGCACACCATGTTCACGATGTATGCTCCGGCCATGGTCTCCCTCGGAGAGGGGGTAGAAGATGATTCCTCGCAAAGGGAAGAGGGATGATCTCCGCAGGTGGTTTCTTCCATTTTAATAAAAAAAATCTCTCTGTTGTTTTGTTGTCTCTCCTGAAATCTCCTTATTCTCAACGATTGTAGCGAAGTGGTGGCTATGGAGGTCGTACATTGAGGCAGAGGCGGTGCATTTGAGATCTGTCAGTCAGCGTCATCAGAAGTTCAGAATAAGCTTTGTACGTCTTAAAAATCAAACTTGGCTACCCTTGAATTCCTACAATCCAATAAATGCATTTATTTAAAATACAAGATAAATTATGTAAATCTAAATTATAATACATGCATATATTTTATAATCAAATGTAAATATTAGTACATTATAAAATGTAGCAACTAACCAACTTAGGCTAAAATTAGTCTAACAAATTGGACTCATTAATTACTCCCATGCCTAAGTTTTGCTAGTCCCTAAGGAAAGTGAAAAATGATAGAAGTGACCAACAGATTTTTTCTTTTCTTATTCCAAAAAATTAGAGATCCAGGCACATGTGAAAAATGAATAGGTTGGGTAACGGATCCAAGTGAAAAGATAACTTACATTTAAAGGTCATACTTAACCCTTGGTAAAGATTCTATGAAGATAGGTAATTACTTCCCTCGGAGATACAACAGAAAATCATCTGTGATTTCACCCCAGCTTTCTAGCTTAGGTAGAAGTTATCTGTGTCAAATGGATTACTATTTGGTGGCTCATACTCATCTCGTGCTTTATGTAGCCTAGTACTACAAACTCTAGATCTCTAGACTATCAAATAAGTCAACCCAGAGAGGCTAAAAACTATGATCTCTTAATGTTCCTTTGCGCTCACTCTTTTTCCTTCTTTCTTTTCTGAGATCACAAACCTCACAAGATTTTGTAAATATACTCAATGTTTGGTGGCCTCACATGACATTCACACTCTGATTAGAGTCCTAATAACTCTGTAACTAAATTAAAAGTCCTCAGCCAATATTTGGGTGATCAGAAATAGTAAAAAATAGGTATGGGTTATATTTGGTGGATCACAATGGGTATTTTTGTTATCTCAATGACAACGATACATGATGAAATCAACATGAAGACATAACTATAAATACAAACAATTTTTTTTTGCTTTCTTTTCCATTTTTTTCTTCTCTTTTTTTCTTTTTTCTCTCTTTTTTTTGTACATATATATTTTTTTCTTTTTTTTCTTTCTTTTTTTTTTCTTAAGATAACTATTAACACAACTCAATGCAAACTTTTATTCATAAGGCATTATTAAGGATGATACTCAAGAGGATATTGTGTAGCTTATTTGGTGGAAGTGCCTACTCTCAGCATTAGGAAGGAATGGATATGATGAGCGTATTTCTAACCTTTGGTACTAATACACTTCTTCAGCCAAGGATTCTATGAAGGACGCTCATAACCCTCCACCATAGTCATAGTTTTATTAGAACTCAATCTTCATGTATCTGCTTTATTTGGTGACTCTCAGGAATTCACACATAATGTTCACATGCAGGAACAAAGAGTAAAAGCTATGCCTAACTTTAAGGTATTATCACCTAATTATCCAGAACTTAAGAGTCCTTGCACTAGACTTAGCGCACTAGTAGTCACTTTATTTTCACCTCACAAGTGTTAGGTGGATCTTATAGAAGATAGTTTCCCTGACTCCCTTTTAACTGTCGAAGTAGAAGATAGTTTGCCTGACTCCCTTTTAACTATTCAAGTGATGTGCATACATCTGATTAACTTAAAATGTCTATTAATGCATGTTCTTAGTGTCACATTAGCATCATACATTGTAAATAGTGTATAACATGCATAATCATGCATTTAGATCAAGTTGTATAAATTGTATAGTAATCGTCTCCTTTTTATGGTCAGGGACAGGGTAACTTTTTATCAGGACCTCGGATCGAAGATCTACCCGTACGGATCTGATTAGGGCGACAATTGGAGTTAACCGACTCGAAGATCGCCCTAATCGGATATCCGTAGCACTAGATAGAGACCGAGGAACCTTAAAGAGTAAGGACCAAGATGGTGTTAATCCGCACCTCAGATGAAAAATCCGACTGCACGGATGGGTTTAGATCGACGATCGTAACCTAACAACGTGAAAATCAGTCCAATTCGACACCCGTGGCACCATTTACATCATTCAGAAGATGGACGTCCTAGATGGCGCCACGTGGTGCCATCATAGTCGCCCAACACTGGCCGCAGCTCTCCTTCACCCACTCGACAAATCTTAGTTGTTGGATGCCCATCCAACGGCCGAGATTGCACCCAGCCAATCTGGAAGACCGCTGCGCCATCTCTCACTCCTCACCTACGCAATGAATCTAGACCGTTGGATCACCATCCAACGACCACGGACGCTCGCGCCTTAAAACATCTACGCGACACAAACGCCCGCTCAGCGTAGTGGTAGAGCACGCTACGGGAGCGCGCGATGCGCATTCAAGGCCGCATTCACTGCGAGCGAGTGTGTGACGCGCGTTCGAGTCCGCATTTGCTGCGAGCGAGCACGCGTTCAGAGCCACGTGATGAAGATCCAGCGGCGGGGAGCGAGCGATAGCGCCCACGCGCGATCAGACGCGTGGCACAGGCGTAGCCACTTTAAGCCATCCGATCTCTTGATTGGACGGCTGAGAGCGTGCGAACGTGCGCATGCATTGAAGGGCGTAGAGGCGAGGGGGCGCGCACGTCGGCCATGTTCAGGCCTTTAGTGACGGATAAATCTATCACTAAAGATCTTGAATTAATGTTTTTCAAGTTGTAATGTCCAAAATGCCCCCACTCCTTGCAACTATAAAAGGAGACCCCCTCTATACAGATTTCTCATCCCTTCCTTCTCTTCTCTCCCTCTCTAAAGCTTAAGAAAAGCTTATCTCACACCCGGGATGCTCCTCAAAAGCTAAAATCAATTTTACAACATCAAGTGAATGTTTTCCCCCTCTCTCTCTCTTATTGTCTATATTTATTCCATTTCATTGTGAATATTCAACTCTTTAAACAAATATACAAGAAAATATAATTGCGAATTTTGATCAACGTAGCCTCCCTGAATTCGACCTGGGATTTCTTTACAGATTTCTGGTATAAATTTTATTTGTTGAACCCAAGTTCTTTGCTACTCGAACTACAACGATAGGTTTTCCAAACTCCGATAGCGTAGTCTTCCGGCGTTCAACATTTTGGCGTCGTTGCCAGGGAGGCAACGATTTTCTGATTTTCTTCTCGCATTTCACGCACTTTACTATCTTTTAACTTGCTTTATCTCGTATCTATTGTTTTACAGATACCTCTATCAGGAAATCATTAAGCTGTAGATCGAAGTAAAGTGCAGTTGAAGACGACTGTAAGTGCTTCCCATTCTTCCCTCTCCATAGATTTCATTTCATCACATTAAATTCAAATTCCAATTAACCTAGGTGTTTGCATAAATCCTAGGATTAGTTTGGTTGTTTGGATTTCCACTCATACTCACATTTCACCCTCGCATATAAGAAAACAAAAAGATAATTTTGTGGGGTAATTCAACATACACACAGCATACACCCACATTCAAGGCACTTAACCTAATTGATTTTCTTCTACTCAATCAGATTTTGATATGTGGAATCGATACACACAAATCAACATATAAAAGAGTAGAAATCATTCTACGTTAATCATTTCTGTGTACCTAACTCAGTGGTGCAATTGTGGCCAATTATTTGAGTTGTTTGGGCCGCACCACTCAATCTAAAACCAACTCACTAAGTAGCTTCATATTAGGGTTTTTAATCTAGGTTCATACCAGGCACTCCACTTTATTTTTGATTTAAAAAGGAAAGCAATCTTCACCCGTGCTTGAAAACATGGTTTGCCTCAAACTTGATTGAAATCAACCTAATTCTAAACCCTAAAAGCTACTTAAGTAAGATTTGAACATTAAAATCTACTCATCACAAATAATCTTGCTTGAAAACCCTGGTTGTTATGAAGACCCATCACACTTTTAGCCTTTTAAGACGTCTAGAGTCTCAGTCAGACGTCTGGACTCTTTCCCAGATGTCTGAAAATGAAAATTTTGTACGTGCTCTACGCTCTATGCGCGGGCGGTGCACATAACGTTCTTCTTTCCTCTCTCTTCTTTCCTCCTTTCCCCCGAACCCTAGAACCCCACACCACATATAAAGTCCCCACCCCTCCTCTCCTCTCCACTCCACACACCACCACCTCCACCTTCAGAGCTGCGGGAGTGGAGAGAGGAGGCAAGAGAGGGAGAGTGAGAGGGCGAGAAGGAGGTGATTGCGCAGCAAAAATACACCAACAATTGTGCCGTCTTGTGCTATTTCCTCGCATTACCAGTGCATATTAGGTATCCATAGTCGCATTTGTAAAAATACACGCATGCATGCATTTAATTGAGAAGGGAGGAGAGTGAATAAAATGGCCTTGTAATTAACAAATTCCTCAAGTGCTGCCTTGCAAAATCTCCATCTTTATTTTCTATTTCTATTTGACTTTGAAATTCTTCTCTACGCGGCTGTAATGCATGGCAGCCTCTTCCTCGCACCATGCCCTGCTCAAGCTCTGCCTGCACCCGCATGCTCTGCAGCAAGCTTGCCTTGCACAGCCATGCACGGCCATGCACAGCCAGGGCATGGCTGTGCATGCCTTCTTCTTCTTTAAAAAGGAACGGCTTCATTGCAAAGGGAGCCTGGTCCACCCAAAAAAACCCAATGCAACTCTTCTTCTCCAGGCCGTCTCCTCCCCTCTCCCTCCATACGCAGCCTCTCCTCTCTGAGGAGCCACGCTGCGGGCAGGAGCAACTCACAGTGGTGCACAACCACCATTGTGAGTCCACCACCGCCCAGCTCATCAAAGAGCTGGTGGGCGTGGTGGTCTTCTCTATTTAGCCACAATTCCGCCATTACCACAAAGCTTCAAGCTTTGAAGCTCAACCGGCCACTGCGCGCCCCTGCAGCAGCCGGCCAAGCTCCACTGCGCATGCCAGCAGGTCACCCGCACCCCTCTCTGCATGCCCTGTTGCGCTCCTTCGCCCGCGCCCCTTCTCCATGCACTCTGTCGCGAAGTCCCGCCCGCAGCCCAGCCGGTGCAGCCTCTTCCGCACGAGCACCGAGCTGTCCACGCCTCTCGCACTCACAGCACCGGATACGCCCAGCCGCGCGGCTCGCCCCGGCACTGTAGCCACTGTTCATGCGTTTCAGCGGAACATTGTGGCTACAGTGCGGTGACTGGTAAGTTTCTCACTTAATCGGTCACTAGGCGCGCTGCAACAGGCCCCAGCTTGCGCTTGCGTCCTACCCCGCGCCCGCCAGCGCGTCTGCGTGCGCCTACGTTTGCCAACGCTCGCCTGCTTCAGCATCTGCGTCTGTGTCTCCCTTCGCCCGCACTCGCCCGCTTCAGCGCCAACTCTTCACGCAGCGCAGTGCACTGCAGTCCTTCTCCCACGCGCTCACTCCCTCCAGCACGTGCCTACGTGCCTACACGCGTGCGTGGATCACCAGACGTCGCCAGCTGTGTGCAGACACCTTAACCGCACTCCTTCACGCCAACTCCAGCAGTCTCTCTCTCTTTCTCTCTCTCTCTCACAGCACTCTCTCACACTCTCTGCACACACATACACACACACACACTCACACTGTCGCACACACACCCACTCACCTATACAGTATTATATACTTATATATATATACATATACATATATATATTGATATATATACATATATTTATATACATATATATACATATATCTATACATATACTAGTACTTATATAACTATGTATTAGTCTATATATATACACACACACACACACATACACACACACACACACATATATTTACATATATACATATATATACACATATACTTATACATATATACATATATATCTATAACTATATATACATATATATATATATATATATATATACATATCTATCTATATATATCTATATACATATATTAGTATATATCTATATACATATATATATATACATCTATATAGTTATAAATACATGCATATACATATATATAGATATACATATATATACACACACACACACACACATATAACTACATATATACCTATATATTTATAACCATATATACAAATAGATATGTTTACATATATACATATATATATATTTTCATATCACTTACCATACGTTGTATCATGGGAATATTCGCACCAGTTGCTGATATTCCCCGATACACGCATACAGAAAGCGTGTTCGCATTCACCTTCCATCAATCCACCTTACACTCCACGCGGCACTTCGTCCTGTTGATTGCATCTTCCTAGATGACGACCGACTCGACACCGTGCTACATGCCATCTCCACCTCCACCCCCACCCCTTTATACATATATAATATATATATATACTATATTTACTTTATTTCTGTTTCTCTTTCCTGCCAATAAAAAGATAAAAAAAAAACACAAAAGAGAAAAGATAATTCTTGACTTGCAGGTACTCAGTCTTGCGAATAGCAAGACTAGTTTTGGAACCCTAATTTGGCTCAAAGCTAAGAACCTGATTTTGAGGGTGTACCTCAAGGACAAGAATTACCAGAAAAAAATCTAAATAGAAAAACACTAAAAACATAATAAACGAACGAAAGAGATTCGTTGTAGGAAAGGCGTAGAAACTGATTCACTTCTAATCCCACTTCCCTGAGTTCGACCCTTGGCCTAAAAGTGACCAAGATAAAACCAAGTAGGCCAGGTTAAAAATTTTGTAAAGAGATGGTTAAGCTCGATTTAGGTTAACCACTATACACATTTCAACGATAAAATCACCATATTAACACAGCCTATCCGGGCCTGAACACATCCCTTTCAGGAGGAGAGTGCGGGAGGAGGAGGAGGCCGAGGTCGAAGAGCTCCGGTGGGAGCTCGCACGGCCATTGCAGGTGCATGCGGGAGGAGGAGAGATCCCGGGGAGGCAGCCTCGACCATCTGTAGTGACTGGAACTGTGGCGGCGCAAGGATGTGCGTAGTGGAGAGTGCTGGATGCAGGTTTTAGTACTAGAAATTTTCAGTATCAGACATCTGGAGTGGAGTCCAGACGGCTGTTGGAGCTCTTGGACGTCTGGAGTTAAGGCCAGACGTCTGAAAGCTCATTTATCATGAAGGTACGTTCTTTTCGCGGTTACGGCCATGCAGGCCTCACCGCAGAGTGGATGGACTTGATTTGGTGGCTGCGACTGTCGTACGTAGGAGCAGCCTTGGGAAGGAGTGCGGAATGCTCTCCCACGCACTTTCAGATGTCTGATCAGATCACCAGACGTCCAGAGGTGCTTCCAGACGACTGGAGGTGTGGTCCGACATCTGGAGCTGCCTTCAGATGATCGTAGAGGAGGCCTGGACATCTGAAGACACCGTAGGGACTTAAGGTAAGGTTCTGGTACCTTTTAAGACATCTGGACTTGTTTCTAGATGCCTAATTTTGAATAGTAGGCACGTTTTTGACTCGTTTGGGGTCCGATCGGGGTCCATTTTACGCAAACGAAGTACCTGTAGTTTCCTTGCGAGTTTCTCTACGTACTAAAAATCTTTATGCACTATTCTGAACCCTCCTTTTGTGATGTATTCCCTGGTATAGGGGTTTCGCCTGCTGCGTGTTTGGGGCTCGCAGAGACGCCTGGGTCTGCGGTTCGAGCCCCCAGTACTCCTGACTTGTCTGGTAAAGTAGTTTAATGCCTTTAATAATATTCAAATGAGAATGTGTTGTAGAATTAACTGACTGGAACCCTAGGATGTGGCATGAATCCTAGGGTAGAGAAATGAATGCACCGTTTGTATGGTATAAGGTACTTATATGCAAAAATTGAGATAAACTGCTAGCAATTGCCTGTAAAATAATTATGGATTGCCTGTTAGAATATGAGCTACATGTATTTTAAAACCAATTGCCTGTGAAACCACCAGTGGCATGTATTGAATTATGGAAACACGAGCTACCTATATATTAATGAGAACTGAATTGTGAATGATGGAATCTGGATCGGAATAAATGTGGTGAATATGAGCATGAACCCTATGGGGAATTAGAAGTAGAACTCCTATGGTTAGTTGGAAACCAGGAATGTAGACGGGAGGTGTGCTGGCCCTCGAGTACATGGTACCAAGGAGAGCGACTGTCCCTTTCCATGTAGAGCGGAGCTAGCCACCCTTGGGTTGAGACCCAAGGTTAGGATTGGCCATTCTACACTGACTCCTGTTGGCCCTTGTGTACATGGTACCAAGGTGAGCTACTAGTGTAGAGAGAGAGATAGCCATCCCACGGGACCCTGGGTTCAGCTAGCCACCCTACATCGACTTGTTAGGCCCTCTGGGCAAACCGGGGTAGTCAGACGAGGGTACGCGGACTGTGGAGAGGCAAGACCCCTGTTTGGTTCTGAGGGGCGAGACCCCTGTTCTATTCTGAGGGGCGAGGCCTTATACTGTTTCATGCTATACTGTAAAGACCCATTCTGTTCTGAGCCTTTTAAGACGTCTGGACTGTCAGTCAGACGTCTGGACCCCTTTCCAGAAGTCTGAAAATTGAAAATTTTGTACGCAGCCTCGCATCTACACGCTGGCTGCATGCAGACAGTCTCCCTCTTTTCTCTCTCTCTCTCTTTTCTCCTCCACCAAATCCCTAGCTGCTCCCTCTATATAACCCCTCTCCCCCTTCCTCTCTTCTCCACTCCACCACCACCACCTTCCTTCTTCCTCTCCACTGCAGCGAGAGGGATGAGCGTGAGAGAGGGTGCGAGAGCGAGGAGTGAAGAGGAGAGGCGGCGTGAAGAGAGAAGGAGGAGCTTGTGCTAGCAAGCTCGTAGGAGCTCGCTGGAGGACACACTGCCGGAGTGACGCGTGTGGGAGGAGGAGCGCGTCGGGGGAGACGTCCCCGACACTCTGCTGCAGACGGAGCTGTAGACGAGGAGGAGAGGCCGCTGCTGCGTGTGGCAAGGAGAGCGGGAGGTCGGTCTAGTTCTGGATTTTTCCCAGAATCAGATGTCTGGCGTGTCGTCCAGACAACGGGTTGGACATCTGGTGACGACACTGGACATATGAAAGAAGAGTTTCGCGAAGGTATGTTCCTCTTGCGGTTACGACCATGCAGGCCGCACCGCAAAGTCGATTTGCGTGGCTAAAAGTGGAAAATATTGTCTGTCGCACGCAGGGACAGCTTCGAGAAGGCATGAGGCATGCCCTCCCACGCGTTTCGGATGTCTTGACCACATACCAGACGATTGGAAGCACTCCCAAATGACTGGAGAAGAGGTCGGAAGTCTGGAGTTGGGTCCAGACAATCAAGTAGGGGTTTTGGACATCTGAAGTCGACGCAAGAACCTGAGGTGAGACCCTTGTGACTTTTAAGACGTCTGGACCTTGTGCCAGACATCTGATTTAGGTCTGCAGTCCTATTTTTGACCTGTTTAGGGTCCGTTTGAGGTCCATTTTACGCAAACAAGATATTCGTGGTTTCCTTGTGAGTTCCTCTACATGTTAGTAAGCCTTATATACTGTTCTGAGCTTTCCATTGTGTTATGTTCCTTGGTATAAGACTTCGACCTGTTGTGTGTTCAAGGCTTGCAGAGTCACGTAAGCCTACCGTTCGAGCCCCCAGTACTTCCGAATTGTCTGGTAGAGTGGTTTTCCTTATTTTAATTATAACACATGAATGCATATGTGAAATTGGAATAAATAGAAACCTAGGATGTGGCATGAATCCTAGGAGGAGAAGTACTTGCACTGTTTGTATGCGTATTTGATATTGCAGTCATAAATGAATGAATAGAAATGTAAATAACTACCTGTTAATAAATACGAGCTTCCTGTAAAATATGAAATGTCTGTGTTAGTTAAACAGTTACCAGTGACATTACTTGTTGTATATGTTAAATTGTGGAAATACGAGCTACATGCGTATAATATGAGAATGAAAATGTGAATGATGAAACTTGGTATGGAACAACATGGTGAATACGAGCATGAACCCTATGGGGAATTAGGAGTAGAGCTCTTGTGGATAAATGGAATGGATCTGGAAATGTGAGTGGGAAGTGTGCTGGTCCTTGAGTACGTGGTACCAAGGAGAGCGACTATCCCCTGTTTAGTGTAGAGTAGAGCTAGCCGCCTTGGGTTGGGACCCGGAGTTAGGATTGACCACTCTACACTAACTTCTGTTGGCCCTCACGTACATTGTACCGGGGAGAGCTATTAATGTAGGGAGAGAGCTAGCCACCCCATGGGACCCGGGGTTCAGCTAGCCACTGTACACCGACTTGTTAGGCCCACTAGGCAAACCGGGGTAGTCAGACAAGGGTGCGCAGACTGTGGAGGGGCTAGACCCCTATTTGGTTCTGAGGGGCTAGACCCCTGTTACTAAGAGGGCTAGGCCCTATACTATTCCGTGGTGTACTTTGGGAGTACCCGCTAGCGGAAATGACTGACCGCATGCCTGTGCAGGGTAGCTACCTGTGCGCTTATCGCGCGTGCCGTAGTCATCCCTACGTCTGTCCGTGAGCTCGGGGTGGTTGACTGGGAGAAGGATCACCACAGGGGACTGTCCCAACCAGGAGAGCACCACGTGTGCCTTCTATTCTTCGGAAAAAAAACTGCAATCAAGATCATTCTCACGAGGAACATACGAGATCAAGAAAGAGATCTGAAAAGTAAACCAATGGGTGAAAAAGAATGACTTGTAAGACAACTAATTGGAAAAGTAAATTTACCTATTAGCTTTTACTACTTTAGTTAGTTTAGTTACCACTCTACTCAGTGTTCACTGACTCCGTTTACTCATAACCCTTTACAGGTCCAAAAGTTGAGTAACCCAAGTCACCGGCTACAGAGGGTGTTGGGTCCAGTCGAGCCTAGCAATAGTTCCTGTTATTGTTGTACTTCTTTTTTGCTAGTGAGTTAGACTGTTGTTTCCATTTTTGTTTCTGTACTTTGTTCTACTTTACTGTTATGGTGGTGATATGTACTGTTAGCAATTTTTACTTCCTTTACTACTTGTACTCTTTTATTGTTAGTTACTTTGCATAGTGAATGTGGTTTATTTTCCTGCTTTTTGGTTATTTCTTGTTGGACGACTGGGTCTTAGGATTACTCGAGTCGAGCTGGTCTCGGGTCCTGTAGGGATTCAGGAACCAGGTCGTAACAAGATGGTATCAGAGCAAAGTCGTCTCAAGAAATGAATCAACTAGCTTGAGAATAACCAATTCACGTGCATGTAACTAGAGTAACCACTACAACATACCGCTTGACATCTGTTTTGAGTTCTTTTGCTGAAGTCCGTTAGAGTTGACTTCTTTTTATTCTGTCTTCTGCGTCTCCTTGCAGGAGATGCCTCGACATGGAGTTCTTGAGGCGGGCCGCGGGCGCGGTCATGGACGAGGCCAAAGGGGTGGACGTGCCGGGCCCAAGGTGCCAATTGACCCGCCACTTCTCCCAGGCATTCAGGTCAGGACCTCGCTCAATTCATTTGAGACATAGTACGAGAGGAGCTCCACCTACCTCCACGGGTGCTTCTCCCTAGGGACGTGGAGGGAGAGTCCTCTGTAGGGCCGAGAGACCGACACAGCGCTGGACGAGGGGGAGGAGGTGGTTCTCCACCGCCCCCACCGCACTTAGACACTTCTGACCATGAGCCCTCCCTACCTGGAGGCGTGCCCGTTCCCCCACTGCAGCTACACTACGAGCTTTTCGGACAGTTCCAGAAGCTAAAGCCCCCTCCTTCAAGGGGGATGAGGACCCGTTTGAGGTAGAGGACTGGTTGGAGCAGATTGAGAAGGTGTTTGACACCCTTCGCCTCCTTGCAGAGTGCCACGTGGCCTTTGCTACCTACCAGCTGGAGAGTGCAGCACACAGGTGGTGGAGGGCAGTCAGAGGCCAAGAGAGGGAAGAGCCAACGTGAGACCAGTTCGTGACCCTTTTCTGCGAGCAGTACTTCCTGCAAACTTGGCAGGACCAGAGGAGGCGGGAGTTCCACTCTCTGCCAGGGGGTGATGACTGTTAGTGCATACCGCACGCGCTTTCTGGAGCTGTCACGTTTTGTTGCAATAGCTGTAGCTATGGAGGAGGAGCGCCTGTGGAGGTTTACTGAGGGGCTCCGGCCTGTCATACGGGGGTATGTCAAGCCCCTGAAGCTGCTTACCTTCTCCAGAGTAGTGGAGGCAGCTATGACGTACGAGGAGACCAACTCGGCCGCACGAGACACTAACAACAGACGGAAGAGGCCCTACCAGCCAGAGTACTCACAGAGCCGACGAGAGAGGAGGCACGCAGCACCCGCGGGAGAGCCGTCTCATTTTGTGGGGCCATCAGTGGCCTTTGGGGGCCCCCAGAAGGGGCCAGTTGTTAGCACTAGACCTCCGCCCAGCCGTTAGTAGGGACCTACCGAGGGAGGGAGTCGAGTTCCCCTCTGCTACCAGTGTGGCCAGCCAGGCCACATCAGGAGGGACTGCTTGTTTAGGACTGGAGTGCAGCAGATGCTCCCCGCACCGAGTGCTAGGGGCCGAGCAGGTGGTCGTGGTTCCCAGGTACGTGGGGGAGGACAGCAGTCACGGGGAGAGTGTCGGCCAGCGGCTACCCGTCCGACGTAGAGTGTGGCTGCTTCTTCTACACTGAGAGCTGAGGGGCGTATCAATGCCCTGACACACAGAGACGCCAGGGTATCAGGTTCAATGGTGGCAGGTATGGTTACAATTTCTGGCAGATTAGTTTACGTGCTTTTTGATTCTGGTGCCACACACTCTTTTGTCGCTGCAAGTTTTGCTGTCAGTTTGGGACAGGACTGCATGTTATCAGAGGATCCGTTTGTGAGCAGAGGTTCGGGTGGTCAACTGTTTGTAGCCAAGGAGGTCTACACAGACTGTGAGGTCAGTATTGGGGGACACAGCCTCCCTGCTGACCTAATCGTGATACCGATGGAGGATTTTAGCGTGATTTTGGGGATGGATTGGCTGTCCGCTTACCACGCCTTGGTGGATTGTTTTGGGAGGAAGATCGTCTTCTCCATACCGGAGATGCCTTCTTTTGAGTTTCATGGAAAACTGGTGGATGGAGGTTTCAGGTGCATTTCTGCACTTCGGGCAGCGAGACTTTTGGGCCAGGGGTGTGAGGGCTTTCTAGCTTGTGTAGCGGCAGAGTCCAGTCCCGTGGCAGACTTACAAGGCATCCTGGTGGTCAGAGAGTATCCCGACGTGTTTCCAGAGGAGCTGCCAAGACTATCGCCTGAGATGAGATTGAGTTTGAGATCTCACTAGTACCGGGGACCAGCCCCATTTCTATGGCACAGTACCGGATGGCACCACTTGAGCTGTGAGAGCTCAAGTCACAGCTGCAGGACCTGTTGGAGAAGGGCTTTGTGAGGCCCAGTGCGTCCCCGTGGGGAGCCCCTATGTTATTTGTGAAGAAGAAGGATGGTACCCTGCGCCTTTGTGTTGACTACAGACAACTGAATAGGGTCACCATCAAGAACATGTATCCACTACTGAGGATTGATGATCTGTTTGACTAGTTGTGAGGTGCCACGGTATTCTCCAAGATAGATCTGAGATCAGGCTACCATCAGCTGAGGATCAAGGAGACCGACGACTCTAAGACAGCTTTCCACACCAGATACGGACACTACGAGTTCTTGGTCATGCCATTTGGGCTGACCAACGCTCCCACTGCCTTCATGGATTTGATGAACCAGGTGTTCAGACCGTATCTGAATCAGTTTATGGTGGTATTTATTAATGACATGCTCATTTACTCCCAGGATCAGGCACAACACGGAAGCACTTGCAGATGGTTCTGGACACTTTGAGATGGCACAGGCTGTATGCCAAATACAGCAAGTGCGAGTTTTAGTTGAGGCAGGTGACCTTCTTGGGCCATGTGATTTCAGGGGATGTTTTGGCTGTGGATCCAGCTAAGGTTGAGGCAGTACTCAGGTGGGAGAGGCCACGTACAGTGATAGAGATACGCAATTTCTTGGGACTGGCAGGTTGCTACCAACGGTTTATCAGGGGTTTCTCGCAGATTGCACGTCCTATGACTTAGTTGACTCGGAAGGACGCGCCCTTTGCTTGGACAGATGCTTGTGAGGCATGTTTTCAGGAGTTGGAGAGGTTGACTTCAGCACCTGTGCTTACCATCCCAGATAGCAGTGGCGGTTTTGTGGTCTACACGGACGCTTCATTGCAGGGGTTAGGGGGTGTGCTCATGCAGCGGGGTCACGTTGTTGCTTACGCTTCGCGATAACTGAAGCCTCATGAGCATAGCTACCCTACCCATGACTTAGAGCTGGCAGCTGTTGTCTTTGCGCTGAAGACATGGAGGCACTACCTTTACGGTGAGACCTTTGAGATTTTCACGGATCATAAGAACCTCAGGTATTTGTTTGATCAGAAGGAGCTTAACATGAGACAGAGACGTTGGATAGAGCTCTTGAAGGACTATGACTGCAGCATCTCCTACCATCCGGAGAAGGCCAACATGGTGGCTAACGCCTTGAGCCGGAAGGCACCGGCCCACTTGGCCAGTTTACAGGCACAGAGTTGGAGACTCATGGAGAAGTTGGGTAGTTGGCGACCCCTAGAGTCACAGGGGTATTGTGGGGCAGTGACGGTGACACGACAGACAAGACCAGAGCTGATAGACCGCATCATCATAGGGCAGATGACAGATCTGTACCTGCAGTCGTTGCGAGACAGAGTACTGTCAGGGGACCCAGGAGATTTCTCTTTTACAGATGAGGTGCTGCATATGAGGGGACGTTTGTGCATTCCCAGGGATGAGGAGTTGTTGAGAGAGCTCCTGACTGAGGCACACGGGTCCAGGTTCACCATACATCTCGGGAACACAAAGATGTATCATGATATGAAACGTGACTTTTGGTGGAGAGGGATGAAGCGGGATGTAGGTGAGTTCATGCAGTAGTGTTTGGTGTGTCAGCAGGTGAAGGCCGAGCATCAGAGGCCTGCAGGGCCATTGCAGCTGCTTCCCGTGCCAGAGTGGAAGTGGGAAAACATCACCATGGACTTCGTGGTGGGCTTACCCGTTACCCAGCGAGGATACGACACAGTCTGGGTGATAGTAGACAAATTGAGGAAGACGACACGCTTCTTGCCGATCCGAGTCACCTTGGGACCAACGCAGTTGGTAGAGAGGTATATTCGTGACTTGGTATGTCTACACGGAGTTCCGCGTGAGATTGTATCTGACCAAGATATCCATTTTACTTCCCAATTTTGGGCTGAGTTTTAGCAGGCTTTGGGGACACAGTTGAGGTTTAGTATGGCGTACCACCCCCAAACGGACGAATAATCAGAGCGCATGATACAGACACTTGAGGACCTTTTACGCACCTGTGTACTAGACTGGAGGGGCTCTTGGGAGGAGCACTTACCCCTGGCAGAGTTTGCATATAATAACAACTATCACTCGAGTATCGACATGGCACCCTACAAGGCCCTGTGCGGGCGGAGGTGTACTGCGCCCTTGAGTTGGGTTGAGGTGCGGACCAAGTGGGAGGTTGGCCCCAGGCTGATCTGACAAAGTTAGGAGGTGATAAAGCAGATTCACAGATGACTTCACACTGTTAGGAGCATACTGAAGAGTTATGCCGATTGGAAGCGTAGAGAGGTGCAGTTCGAGGTTGGGGATCTCATCTTTTTTTGTGTTTCTCCCATGAAGGGCCTGCAGCATTTTGGGGTGAAAGGGAAGTTTGCGCCGAGGTTTGTGGGGTCCTTTGAGGTCCTGGAGAGGGTAGGATCCGTTGCTTACCGACTTACCCTTCCTCCCCAGCTTTCTGGTGTGCACGACGTGTTCCACGTGTCCAACCTCAAGAAGTACATCACCGATCCCAGTCACGTTCTAAGCCACGAGATTGTTGAGGTGGGTGACGATCTGACCTACCCCGAGAGACCAGTACAGATACTAGACAGAGCCGTCTGGAAATTGAGACGGAAGCAGGTACCCCTAGTGAAAGTCTTGTAGAGGAGCCAGCGGTATAAGGAGGCTACTTAGGAGCCTGAGGCGGCGATGCGAGAGCGGTACCCGGAGCTTTTTGAGGGTACGTCTTTTCTGACCGACTTCGGTCCTCTTTAAGTTTGTTATGCGTGTTTATTTTCCTTTTTCGCACCCTAGCTAGCTCAAGTTTTGGGGATGAAACTTCCTTTAAGTTTGTTATGATGTAAAGACCCGTTCTGTTCTGAGCCTTTTAAGACGTTTGGACTGTCAGTCAGACGTCTGGACCCCTTCCCAGACATCTGGAAATTGAAAATTTTGTATGCAGCCTCGTGTCTGCGCACTGGCTGCGTGCAGACAATCTCCCTCTTTTCTCTCTCTCTCTTTTCTCCTCCACCAAAACCCTAGCCACTCCCTCTATATAACCCCTCTCCCCCTTCCTCTCTTCTCCACTCCCCCACCACCACCTTCCTTCTTCCTCTCCACTGCAACGAGAGGGACGAGCGCGAGAGAGGGCACGAGAGCGAGGAGCGAGGAGGAGAGGCGGTGTGAAGAGAGAAGGAGGAGCTTGTGCTCGTGAGCTTGCCAGAGGATGCACCGCCGGAGCGGTGCATGCGGGAGGAGGAGCACATCGGGGGAGACGTCTTCAACACTCTGCTGCAGTCGGAGCTGCAGACAAGGAGGAGAGGCTGCGGCTATGTGCGGTGAGGGGAGCAAAAGGTTGGTCTGGTTCTGAGTTTTTCCCAGAATCAGACATCTGGCGTGTCATCCAGACGACGGGTTGGATGTCTGGTGACGACATCGGACGTCTGAAAGAAGAGTTTTGCGAAGGTATGTTCCTCTTGCAGTTACGACCATGCAGGCCGCACCGCAAAGTTGATCTGCGTAGCTAAAAGTGGAAGATATTGTTTGTTGCACGTAGGGATAGCTTCGGGAAGGTGCGGGGCATGCCCTCCCACGCGTTTTGGACGTCTGGACAGCATACCAGACTACGGGAAGCACTCCCAGGCGACTGGAGGAGAGGTCGGACGTCTGGAGCTATGTCCAGATGGTCAAGTAGGGGTTTTGGACATCTGAAGTCGATGTAGGAACCTGAGGTGAGACCCTTGTGACTTTTAAGACATCTGGACCTTGTGCTAGACGTCTGATTTAGGTTTGCAGTCCTGTTTTTGACCCGTTTAGGGTCCGTTTGAGGTCCGTTTTATGCAAACAAGATATCCGTGGTTTCCTTGTGAGTTCCTCTACATGTTAGAAATCCTTATATACTGTTCTGAGCATTCTGTTGTGTTATGTTCCTTGGTATAGGACTTCGACCTGTTGCGTGTTCGAGGCTTGCAGAGGCATGTGAGCCAGCCGTTCGAGCCCCCAGTAGTCCCAGATTGTCTGGTAGAGTGGTTTTCCTTATCTTAATTATAAAACATGAATGCATATGTGAAATTGGAATAACTAGAAAGCTAGGATGTGGCATTAATCCTAGGAGGAGAAGTACTTACACTGTTTGTATGCGTGTTTGAGATTGCAGTCATAAATGAATGAATAGAAATGTAAATAACTGCCTGTTAATAAATATGAGTTGCCTATGAAATATAAAATGCCTGCGCTAGTTAAATAGTTACCAGTGACATTACTTGTTGCATATGTTAAATTGTGGAAATACGAGCTGCATGCGTATAATATGAGAATAGAAATGTAAATGATGAAACCTGGTATGGAACAACATGGCGAATATGAGCATGAACCCTACGGGGAATTAGGAGTAGATCTCTTGTGGATAAATGGAATGGATCTGGAAATGTGAGTGGGAAGTGTGCTGGTCCTTGAGTACGTGGTACCAAAGAGAGCGACTATCCCTTGTTTAGTGTAGAGCGGAGCTAGCTGCCTTGGATTGGGACTCGGGGTTAGGATTGGCCACTCTACACCAATTTCTGTTGACCCTCGCGTACACTGTACTGGGGGGAGCTACTAGTGTAGGGAGAGAGCTAGCCACCCCATGGGGTTTAGGGTTTAGCTAGCCACCGTACACCGACTAGTTTGGCCCACTGGGCAGACAGGGGTAGTCAGATGAGGGTGCACGGACTGTGGAGGGGCGAGACCCCTGTTTGGTTCTAAGGGGCTAGACCCCTGTTACTAAGAGGGTTAGGCCTTATACTATTCCGTGTTGTACTTTGGGAGTACCCGCTAGTGGAAACGACTGATCGCATGCCAATGCGGGGTAGCTACCCGTGCGCTTATCGCGCGTGCCGTAGTCATCGCTACGTCTGTTCGTGCCCTCGGGGTGGTTGACTAGGAGAAGGATCACCACAGGGGATTGTCCCGGCCAGGAGAGCACCACATGTGTCTTCTACTCTTCGAAAATGACTGTAATCAAGATCGTTCCCACGAGGAACATACAAGATCAAGGAGATCTGAAAAGTAAACCAATGGGTGAAAAAGAATGACTTGTAAAACAACTAATTGGAAAAGTAAATTTACCTGTTAGCTTTTACTGCTTTAGTTAGTTTGGTTACCACTCTACTCAGCATTCACTGACTCCGTTTACTCATAACCCTTTATAGGTCCAGGAGTTGAGCAGCCTGAGTCACCAACTGCAGAGGGTGCTGGGCCCAGTTGAGCCCAGCAGTAGTTCCTATTGTTGTACTTCCTTTTTGCTAGTGAGTTAGACTATTGTTTCCATTTTTGTTTCTGTACTTTATTCTACTTTACTGTTGTGGTGGTGATATGTACTGTTAGCAGTTTTTACTTCCTTTACTACTTGTACTCTTTTATTGTTAGTTACTTTACACAGTGAATGTGATTTATTTTCCTGCTTTTTGGTTATTTCTTGTTGGACGACTGGGTCTTGGGATTAGTTGAGTCGAGCCGGTCTCGGGTCCTGTAGGGATTCGGGAACTAGGTCGTAACATGTACTTTGGGCGTACCCGTTAGCGGAAATGACTGATCGCATGTCAGTGCGGGGTAGCTACTTGTGTGCTTATCACGTGTGCCGTAGTCACCGCTACATCTTGACAGTGACCTCGGGGTGGTTGACTGGGTGTAGGACTACCACGGGGAACTTTCCTGGCCAGGAGAGCACCACGTGTACCTTCTACTCTTCGAAAAAGACTACAATCAAGATTGTTCTCACGAGGAACATGCTCGATCAAGAACATCTAGATATTTGAGAAAAATGGGTGAAAAGGAAATACACATAAAAAAAAATAAGTAGAAAAGAGAATTAAACATATTGCTTTTACTATTTTAGATAGTATAGATACCACTCTACTTAGCGTTCACTTATTCTATCTTTTCATAACACTATTCAGGACCAGGAGTTGAGCAGCCCGAGCTTTCGGCTGCGGAGGGTGCTGGGCTCAGTCGAGCCCAGCTGTAGTTTCAGCACTTTCTTGTTGTTTCCCTTACTGTTGTAGTAAGTATCAGATTTTTAGCTACTATTGTCTCTATTGTTTACTTTCATTTCTGTTGTTGTGGTGGTATGCAATGGAACAACAATTTTACTTTCCTTTACTGCTTTGTATATTTTATTGCTTAGTTATATGCATATGTGAATGTGGTTTACTTTCCTACTTTTTTGTTATTTCTTGTTGGACAACTGGGTCTTGGGATTAGTCGAGGCGAGCTGGTCTCAGGTCTTTTAGGGATCCGGGAACTGGGTCGTAACAAGATGGTACAGGGTAAGGTCGTCCCGAGAAACGAACCAATTGGCTTGAGAATAACCGTTCACGTGCATGTAACTAGGGTAGCCACCATAACATATCGCCTTGATGTTTGTTCCGAGTCCTTTTCCGAAGAAATTCGGTATCGTTGACCTCATTGCAGGAGATGCCTTGTTGGGGAGTTCTCGAGGCAGGCTGTGGTCGTGGCCGTGGACAAGGTCGGAGGGGCGGATGTGCCAGGCCTGAGGTACTAGTTGACCTACCCCTTCTCCTGGGAGTTCAGGCCCAGGATCTCGCTCAGCTGATCAGAGATATTGTACGAGAGGAGCTCCACCAGCCTCCACGGGCACCTCTCCCTGAGGACGTGGAGGGGGAGTCCTTGGAGGGACAGAGAGATCGTCGTAGCGCCAGACGAGCAGGAGGGGGAAGGGGTGGTCCTCCACCGCCCCCACTGCACTCTGACACTTCCGAGCATGAGCCCTCTTTGCTTGGAGGCGTGCCCGTTCCCCCACTGTAGCTACATCACGAGCTTTTTGGACAGTTCCGGAAGCTGAAGCCCGCTCCTTCAAGGGGGATGAGGACTCGTCTGAGGCAGAGAACTGGTTGAAGCAGATAGAGAAGGTGTTCGACACCCTTCACCCTCTCGCGAAGTGCCACGTGGCCTTTTCCACGTACCAGCTAGAGAGCGTGGCACACAGGTGGTGGAGGGCAGTCAGAGGCCAGGAGAGGGGAGAGCCGACATGGGATCAGTTCGTGACCCTCTTATGCGAGCAGTACTTTCCACAGACCTAGCAGGACTAGAGGAGGCAGGAGTTCCACACTCTCTGCCAGGGGACGATGACTGTTAGTGCGTATCACATGCACTTCCTGGAGCTATCACGTTTTGCCTTGATAGCCGTGGCTACAGAGGAGCACCTGCGGAGGTTTACTGAGGGGCTCCGACCTACTATTCGGGGGTATGTCAAACCCCTGAAGCTGCCCACCTTCTCACGAGTAGTTGAGGCAACCATGATCGATGAGGAGACTAACCCGCTCGCATGAGACATCGACAGCAAACAGAAGAGGCCCTACCAGCCAGAGTACTCTCAGGGTCGTCAAGAGAGGAGGCACGCAACACCTATTGGAGAGCCGTCTCGTTTTACGGGTCTGTCAGTGGCCTTTGGGGGCCCCAAACAGGGGCCAGCTGCCAGCACTGGACCCCCGCCCAGCCGCCAGTAGGGACCTACTGAGGGAGGAGGTCATGTTCCCCTCTGCTACTAGTGTGGCTAGCCAGGTCACATCAGGAGGGACTGCCCATCTAGGGCTGGAGCACAGTAGATGCTCCCCGCACTGAGCGCTGGAGGCCGAGCTGGCGATCTTGGACCCCAGGTGCTTGAGGGAGGGCAACAGTCACGAGGAGGGTACCGACCAGCGGCCGCTCGCCCGACCCAGAGTGTAGCTGCTTCATCTGCACAGAGGACTGAGGAGCGTATCAACACCCTGACACACAGAGACGCCAGGGCTTCTAGTTCAGTGGTGGCAGGTATGGTTACTATTTCTGGCAGATTAGTGTACGTACATTTTGATTTCGACGCCACACACTCTTTTGTTACTGCGAGTTTTGTCGTCAGTTTGGGGCAAGGTAGTGTACTGTTAGAGGATCCGTTTGTGATCAGAGGCCCAGGTGGCCAGTTGTTTGTAGCTGAGGAGGTCTACATGGACTGCGAGGTTAGTATAGGGGGACACAGCCTCCTCGCTATCCTGATTGCGATACCGATGGAGGATTTTGGCGTGATCCTAGGGATGGACTGGCTGTCCGCCTACCATGCCTTGGTGGGCTATTTCGGGAGGAAGATCATCTTCTACATACCAGAGTTGCCTCCCTTTGAGTTTCACGGACAGCCAGTGGACGGAGGTTTCAAATGCATCTTTGCGCTTCGGGTAGCGAGGCTTTTGAGCCAGGGGTGTGAGGGCTTTTTAGCCTGTGTAGTGGTAGAGCCTAGTCCCGTGGTTGACTTTCAGAGTATTTCGGTGGTTTGCAAGTACCCCGACGTGTTTCCAGAGGAGCTGCTAGGACTTCCGTCCGAGCGTGAGATCGAGTTTGAGATTTCACTGGTACCAAGGACCAGCCCCATTTCTACTGCACCGTACCGGATGGCACCATTTGAGCTACGAGAGCTCAAGTCACAGCTACAGGACCTGTTGGAGAATGGCTTTGTGAGGCCCAGTGCATCCCCGTGGGGAGCCCTTGTGTTGTTTGTGAAGAAGGATGGTACCCTACGACTTTATGTTGATTACCGACAGCTGAATAGGGTCACCATCAAGAACAAGTATCTGCTGCCGAGGATTGACGGCCTTTTTGACCAGTTGCGAGATGCCACAGTGTTCTCCAAGATAGATCTGAGGTCAAGCTACCACCAGTTGAGGATCAGGGAGACCGATGTCTCCAAGATAGCTTTCCGTACCCGGTATGGGTACTACGAGTTCTTGGTCATGCCGTTTGGGTTGACCAATGCCCCTGCTGCTTTTATGGATTTGATGAACCGGGTTTTCAGGCTGTACTTGGATCAGTTTGTGGTGGTATTCATCGACGACGTACTCATTTACTCGTGGGATCAGGCGCAGCACGGACAGCATCTCCGGATGATTCTGGGCACTTTATGGCGACGCAGGCTGTATGCCAAGTATAGCAACTGCGAGTTTTGGTTGAGGCAGGTGACTTTCTTGGGCCACGTGATCTCAGGGGATGGTTTGGCTGTGGACCCAGCCAAGGTTGAGGCCGTACTTAGGTGGGAGAGGCCACGCACAGTGATAGAGATATGCAGCTTTTTGGGACTGGCAGGTTACTATTGGCAGTTTATTAGAGGATTCTCGCATATTGCATGTCCTATGACCCAGCTGACTCGGAAGGATGTGCCCTTTGCCTGGACAGATGAGTCTGAGGCATGTTTTCAGGAGTTGAAGGAAAGACTGACTTTAGCTCCTGTGCTTACCATCCTGGACAGCAGTGGCGATTTTGTGGTGTACACAGACACTTCGTTGCAGGTGTTAGGGGGTGTGCCCATGCAGTGGGGTCACGTTGTCGCTTACGCACGCACTTACACATAGTCAATTGATCATTAAGGGCACAACCCATTTTAAGGGCCCACCACATTCCATAAGCACTAGAATCCCAGGCCTCAATAAAATTGAGTAGACATTGGCCTTAAGGACTGATTCACTCTTCAGGGCCTAATCTGAAATTGTTTATGATTAACCTACTTATACTGATCAATCTGGTGTCTAGCTAAGGGAGTAGCGTCAAACGACTGTGGATGGGGGGTACACTAGGAACTGGAGGTGCAAGCCGAAGGAAGAACCTTCTCCCCAATCCCTCCTTCTAACTGGTTGGATTAAGCAGACACAAGTAGAGTAAATCGTTTATAATCTTAAGGCGGGTTCTGGGAGTCTGTAGATCCTTAGGCTACCCCACTTAAGGACAGGCTTGTTTTGTTGTGCTGCAAGGTTCTTATCCCCAGTCCTTCTGACCTTTTCTTAGTTTATGCTGGGAAGAAGGTCATTGAATCCCCGATTGGAAGGACCACTAGAGTATTCTAGGAGGTGTAGATTGGATTTGGGCCAAATTGATCCCATGGCCGATCAACAGCCTCCTCTGCCTCAAGATCCACAGGAGGTATTTCGAAGGCAGTTGAAACAAATGCAGAGAATGCAAGAATGGTTCCAGAGAATGCAGGGCGCTCAGCCCTTGAAAGATTTCTATGATCCTTCAAATTACGGGGAATGTCTCGGCGTCCAGATTCCTGTTGGAGACGTAGAAATCAAGCCCCAGGTGTTAAGCCTGATCAAATATTTCCATGGGCTTGGCTCTGAAGATCGGTTTCAGCACTTGGAGGACTTGACCACTTTGGTCTAGACTACCAAGGTGCAAAACGAGAATGAGGAGCAAATGATCATGAGGTTCTTCCCCCACTCTCTTAAGGATAAAGCCGCTCATTGATACAGAACTATAGGAAGACCAATTGCAACTTGGAATGAGTTGAAATCGACCTTTTTGAAGAAATTCTTCCCTATCAGACGTACCAATGCTTTGAGACGGGCAATCACTACCTTTACCCAGTGGCCGGGGGAGCAGTTTCATGTGGCTTGGGTGCGATTCCAATACCTATTGCGGAGGTGTCCACACCACGAGGTGTCGAAATGGCAACTCGTACAGATTTTCTACCACGGGTTGACTGAGTAACTCAGAAATCACGTGGATGCTTCTTGCGGAGGCAATTTCCTCAACAAAGATGCAGATAGCGCGCACGATTTGTTTGAGGAGATGAGTGAGAATTTGATCAATCATGCCTCCATGGATACTTTTAACCGGTTCCAGCAGCCCAGATCGAATGTTAATGAAGTCCACGACTCATTCATTCGATATGGAATTGATTTGTAGTAAACTTATAAGGTGGACTTGATTGCTAAGAGAATGGAGGAGTGGATGGCTGGGAACTCAATGAACAACTCTCAATCCACTCAATCCCAGAATTCGGGATTCCATTCATTGCGAGCTCCTTCTAGACGGGAGTTCGTGAATCAACTTGATGCAGCTCAACCTGCGAGCCAGCATTATTCGGAACCCCACGGGTTTCAAACTGGGGCCTTTGATCCCAGTTTCTTTGATCCTTCCCTTTCTTTCTCTCCATCCTCACCCTATGATGATGTTTGTGCTGTATAGGAGAATGTTAGATCCAACCCCTACTCCAATGCTTATAATCCGGATTAGAGAAACCATCCTAACTTCTCCTAGAAAAACCTGAGGCAGCCGACCCAATTCTGACCCAGCAAATATGATCCACAATGACCAATGGGTCAGGGTCATGTTTATACTTAGTTTCCCCCAAATCAAGTCGATCATCCAGCTTGGAATGCCCATCAACCCGTAGGGTAGGCTGATTTGAATCGACAAATGGTAAAGATGCAAGGATCTATGCTCCAGCTCATGCAGCAAATGAAAACCTCACTGGACAACTTGCAAATCGGGTTCATAGCTAATTCTCGTCAACCCGGATCTCTACCTTCTCAACCTGTACCCAACCTGCGAAATATCCTGAATCCGGACAATCAAGCCCATGGGTATGGAAATCAGAGGGACCCACACACACATGCTCAGGTGGTTGAGCAGGGTCCTTCCTCTTCTTCTTCTTTTGCAAATCAACAATTCCTGGCTAATGAAGCTCCTCCAATCTTTCCTAACCCTCCCCAAGACCCAAACTCGTATGCATTCACAAATTCTGTTACCTTGAGGAGTGGTAACAAACTCAGGATCCACAACCACACTATTCTGATTTACCAAATCCTGAAGAACCTGAGGAGAGAAAGAACTCTGGAGAAGAAATCAAGGCTCAGGAACCTGATTCCAAAGATCCAAATCATGTTCCTTTTCCTGAGGCCTTGATCAGATCAAGGAAGAAGAAATCTGTTGATAGTAATGAGTAGCTTTTGAATATTTTCAAGAATGTTGAAATCAATATCCCACTCCTCGACGCTATCAAGCATATACCGGCTTACGCAAGATTTTTAAAGGATTTATGTACACAGAAGCGTAAGTCGAGAGAATTTGTTCCGAGGAAGGTGGTACTCTCCAAGCAGGCTAGTTCTGTTATCCTGCACCACCTCCCTCAGAAAAAGAGAAATCCAAGTGCTCCTTTGATTCCTTGTGCCATTTGAGATTACATTTTTGATAGAGCACTGCTGGATCTGGGTGCATTCATCAACCTAATTCCGACTTCTCTTTACGAGAAGTTCGGATTAGGTGAACTTCGACTGACTTCAGTAACATTACAGTTAGCGGACCGTTCGGTCACAAATCTGTGAGGCGTTATTGAAGATGTTATTGTTAAGGTTAAGAATTTCTATTTTCCTGTAGATTTCCTTATCCTTGACATGGATGTACCTGAAAATCTGAGGAACACGCCCGTCATTCTGGGGCGTCTATTTCTGGCTACCGCTAAGGCCAACATTAACTGTGAAAGCGGTAGCATGGAAATCACCTTTGGGGATCAAAGACTGAAATTGGATATTTTTAAGGTGATTAATAAATTCGAGGATTGTGGATTTATTGAGGAACTTGATGACGATAATATGAATATTAAGACTTGTATGATGGTTTCTGCGTTTGAAAGTTCCTCCTCTGATGATGAATTGGACCTGCAACCCTTTATGGCAGACTCGCCATCTTCTGAAGAGGTTATTGATTTTGTTCACTCTCAACCTCTTCCTCTTGATGAATCTTCATCAGCATCTTCCTTACCTTCTATCATCAACCTACTCCAACTTGAATTGAAACCATTGCCTGAGAATCTGAAATATCTATTTTTAGGACCACATAGGATGCTCCCTATGATTATCAGTGATAAATTAACAAAGGAGCAGGAGATTAAACTGATTAAGGTCCTGAGGTAACATAAGGAGGCAATTGGTTGGACCATTCATGACCTTAGGGGGATCGAGCCATCTTATTGCAATCACAGAATATTTTTGAAAGATGGATCCTGCCCTTCTCACCAGATGTAGAGGAGATTAAATCCAAATATGCGAGAAGTGGTCAAGGAGATTATTAAGTGGCTCGATGCAGGAATCATTTATTCGATCTCTGATAGTCCTTGGGTAAGTCCCGTGTAGATTGTTCCCAAGAAAGCTGGGATTACCGTTGTGACTAATGAGAAAGGAGAATATGTTACAACTCGTTCAGCTTCCTCTTGGAGGGTTTGTGTCAATTACAGGAAGCTGAACATGGCCACGAAAAAGGATCATTTCCCTCTACCTTTCATTGATCAAAACTTGGAAAGATTAGCCGGGCAGAAGTACTTCTGTTTTCTTGATGGCTACTCGGGATGCAACCAAGTTCCTATCCATCCCGAGGATCAGGAAAAAACTACTTTCACCTGTCCCTACAGAACCTTTTCTTTCCTTAGGATGCCATTCGGCTTATGCAATACACCTGTGACTTTTCAAAGGTGTATGCTGGCCATATTCTCAGACATGGTGGGAGAGTTTATGGAAGTGTTCATGGACAATTTCTCTGTTTTTGGAGAATCATTTGATTCTTGTCTAGCTAATCTTGAAATGATTCTTAAACAATGCATCAAAACAGGACTGATCCTTAGCTGGGAAAAGAGTCATTTCATGACACAAGAAGGCATCATCTTGGGTCATGTAATCTCTGAACAGGGAATTGAAGTGGATAAAGCTAAGGTTGATGCTATTGCTAAACTTCCTCCTCCCACATCTGTTAAACACATTCGATCATTTCTTGGTCATGTGGGATTCTACAGGAGATTCATCAAGGACTTTTCAAAGGTTTCTCGTCCTTTAAGCAATCTTCTCGCCAAAGAAACGTCGTTTGATTTTGACGAATCATGACATAAGGCATTTGATTTTCTTAAAATGGTAGTCACTTGTGCTCCGGTGTTGCAACCACCGGTTTAGACAACCCCTTTTGAGATCATGACCGACGCTTTTGATTATGTGGTCGGGGTTATTTTGGGTCAAAAGGTTGATAGGAAGCCCTCTGTTATCTACTACACTAGTAAAACTCTGGATGAGGCTCAAAGGAATTACACTGTTACTGAGAAGGAATTCTAGCCATAATATTTGCTTTGGAGAAATTCAAGGCTTATCTCTTAGGGTCTCACACCATTATATATACTGACCACTCGACCTTGAGACATCTCTTGGCCAAAAAGGATGCCAAACCCCAGCTTATTCCTTGGAATCTTCTGCTTGAAGAATTTGATCTTGAAATCAAGGATAAATCCGGGGTACAGAATGTGGTGGCGGATCATCTGTCGAGACTTCTGAGTGATTCTTCTTGTCCGGACATTTCGATTGCTAATACTTTTTCGGACAAAACCATCCTTACAGTTTTAGGTGTCCAAACCCCGTGGTTTGCTGACATGTTAATTATTTGGCTGTTGGTCAAATCCCCCAGGATTGGACCAAGCAACAATGAGATAGACTAAAATCTGAGGCCAAATATTACTTTTGGGAGGACCCTGAACTGTATCGCATCGGCTCTGATCAGATTATTCGCCGATGTGTTCCGGAGAACTAATTCAACAGTATACTCGAGTTCTACCATGCACCTGCATGTGGTGGACACTTCTCCGGGAAAAAGACGGCCGCAAAAAGTTTGCAATCTGGATTCTATTGGCTGTCTTTATTCAAGGATGTCCAGGAATTCTCAAGGTCGTGTTCCTGATGCCAGGCACTTGGGAGCATAACTAAGAGAGATATGATGCCCCTAAACCCAATTCTTCCTGTCGAAATCTTCAACGTTTGGGGCATCGATTTCATGGGACCCTTCCTCCCTTCATTTGGACATCAGTACATTCTTGTCACAGTTGATTACGTATCCAAATGGATCGACGCAATTCCCACCCGAACCAATGACCACAAGGTGGTCATCGATTTTATCAAGAAGAACATCTTCAGCAGGTTCGGGATTCCGAGGGCCATCATCAGTGATGGTGGCACTCATTTCACTAATGCCTAGTTCCGTAATTTACTGGCTAAATACGGGGTTAATCACCGAATCTCCACACCTTACCATCCCCAGATGAATGGACAGACCGAGATCTCCAATCGGGAGATCAAGAATATTCTGCAGAAAACGGTTAGGCCTAATCGCAAAGACTGGACTCAAAAGCTTGAGGACGCTCTTTGGGCCTATCGTACGGTGTATAAAATGCCCATCGGCATGTCTCCGTTTCGTCTGGTGTATGGAAAGGCATGCCATTTACCCGTAGAAATTGAATATAGGGCATTCTGGGCAATCAAGCAGTGCAATCTAGATCTGAGTTTAGCCGGGAAGACCAAGAAACTCGAACTATCTGAGTTGGAGGAGCTTAGAAATGATGCATATGAGAATGCCAAGATCTACAAGGCTTGGACCAAAGCTCTACATGATCAATTGATTTCCCGCAAGAGCTTTAAGCCGAACCAGAAGGTCTGGCTATTCGATTATCGACTTAAGCTCTTTCCCGACAAACTTAGGTTGAAATGGAACGACCCATTCATTATTGACCAGATATTTCCAAACGGAGTTGTTCAGATCTCTAACCTTAAGACGAGTAATTCATTCAAAGTCAACTGTCAACATTTGAAGCCTGTTATTGACCGTACTTTTCCAGAACCCGTCTCAGACATGGTTGCTCTAGCCATGTTGTGACTTCTTTGGTTGGACTTCGCCTAGCTGATGGCATTAAACTCAGCAGTTGTACAGTTTGACTCAGAGCTAACCCAAGCTTCATATTCAGGTGATATCTTCCGTACTCTACCCTTCCTTTCATGTCTCTTCTTCTCAATATGGACATTACATCGGCTAGGCATGGGGGGGGTGGATTCATTTTTTAATCATTTTGTCAGCTCTGTGAAATTCTTGTAAATTCTATTTCTCTTCTTATATATACATAAAAAAAAATTGAATTAGGAAGGAATACTTAGGGATTATGACGTTTCAATCTTAGGAAATATTACAATAGGATTTGAACACTAAGACCCTTCAGGTCTTTGGACTTAATCAGCCTGGGTATCCACTAAATTGTGGATTTATTTTTTGAGTCCTTGCCATCTTGAATTCTATTTTAATTTGATTAAATAAGTTCGGGTGATAAGTACACGACTTATCAACCCGCCCTCTGATTTGAGGGAACTTTAAGTCTAAGCATCTGCACACTATCTTGTCACTGACTCATTGTTCGACAGTTTTAACGGAAGTTGGATAGCCAATGAACCTTCTAGGATGATATGGTTGGCAAGTTATTGTGCGTAACAACCCATAGGTAGGTTGTCCAGAGCCCAGTCACTGAATCATTCTCTTCTTACTACCTTTAGGTAAATCTTAGACCAAGGAAGCCACCTACTTAAAAAGAAAAAGAAAGTAAAAAGATAAAAAGAAAAAGAAAAAAGAAAAAGGAGAAAAGAAAGAAATAAATACAAAAAAAGAAATAAGCCACACTTCGCCGCATGAGTATGGCTGGCAAGTTGTCAGTGGTAACAGCTCATCGATCGGTTGTTTAGAACCCAGCTCAAGAAATGCACTAAAAATCCCCAAAACACTTAGGAAGAAGTGAAGAAGTAGAATAAGCTGGGGAGATATACACTGGACTCACCCTTGTGTTGACTCCCATAAAAATTATAGTAGGGAGAAAGCTACCGATCATAAAGATACACCTTTAGACAGAACTCTCTTTTTAAGGTCACCTAAAGGCGTAGAAACCCGAAGTACATTTTAATTACCGATTAATGAGTCTATGACATTCACAATAAGATGTTTAGAACTTAGGATTCTCATCAAATCTTGAGTGGGTTGAGTGGCCGTAGAAAGCCACTCTTTAACCTTAAACTCAAAAATCCAAAAAAAATTAGAAAAGAAGAAAAAGAGAAAAATGATTTTTCTTAGAATAAGGCGAGGGCTTGAGGAGGTCTGCATTTTGGCAAATACACGGGCGCTGTTGTGTCTTTGAAAGTTCAGATCCTGAGTAAAAATTTCTTAATGTTGAAAATAACTTATGCCCAAGAAATCTAACCAAATTCTTTTATAAATAGCATGTAGTTTTTGCTAGTGACTAGTAAAAGATAAGCATGGGGGTGTGATGTGCATACATCTGATTAACCTAAAATGTCTATTAATGTATGTTCTTAGTGTCACAATAACATCATACATTGTAAATAATGCATAACATACATAATCATGCATTTAGATCAAGTTGTATAAATTATATAGTAATTGTCTCCTTTTTATGGTCAGGGACAGGGCAACTTTTTATCAGACCTTGGATCGAAGATCCAACCGTACGGATTTGATTAGGGCAACAATTAGAGTTCAACGACTCCAAGATCGCCCTAATCAGACATCCATAGCACAAGATAGAGACCGAGGAACCTTAAAGAGTAAGGACCAAGATGGTGTTAATTCGCACCTCAGACGACAAATCCGACATCACGGATGGGTTTGGATCAACGATCGCAGCCTAACGGTGCAAAAATCAATCCAATCCGACACCCGTGGCACCATCTACATCACTCAGAAGATGGACGACCTAGATGACGCCACGTGGCACCATCTAGGTTGCCCAACACCGGCTGCAGCTCACCTTCTTCACCCGCTCAACAAATCTCAGCTGTTGAATGGCCATCCAACGGTCGAGATCACACCCAACCAATCTGGAAGACCGCTACGCCCTCTCTCTCCTCACCCGCACGATGAATCTAAACCGTTGGATCACCATCCAACGGCCACGGATGCTCGTGCCTTAAAACATTAGTGCGACACAAATGCCTGCTCAGCGCAACAGTCGAGCGCACTATGCGAACGCGCGACGCATGTTCTAGGCTGCATTCACTGCGAGCAGGCACACGATCAAAGCCGCAGGATGAAGATCAGTGGCGGGGAGCGAGCGATAGCGCCCACGCGCGATCAGATGCGCGACGCGGGTGTAGCCACTTTAAGCCGTCCGATCTCTTGATTGGACGGCTGAGAGAGCTCGAACGTGCGCGTGCGTTGAAGGGCGCGGAGGCGAGGGGGCGCACGAGTGGTACGCATGTCGGCCACATTCAGGCCTTTAGTGACGAATAAATCCGTCACTAAAGGTCCTGAATTAATTTTTTCAAGTTGTAATGTCTAAAATGCCCCCACTCCTTGCAACTAGAAAAGGAGACCCCCTCCATATGGATTTCTCATCCCTTCTCTTCTCTCCCACTCCAAAGCTCAAGAGAAGCTTGTCCCACACCCAGGATGCTCCTCAAGAGCTAAAATCAATTTTTCGCCCCCGTTCCGGAAGCGGATCCTGCGAGGATGACGACATGTTGCCTCGTTCCCATTCCTCCTGCTTTGACCTCCTTCTTCCCACTCCGTTCCTTGTCTTCCAGGCGTTGTCTCATCTGGCTCATTTTCCAAGCAATCGTCGAAGAGGATAACTTCTCTCTCCTATTCCTTTTTCCTACTTTCTAGAGTAGAATTTTTCTACTTTCTAGTGGTAATAATTTCTCGCTTTCTAGTGTAATCTTTTTTCGCTTTCTTAGTTGTAAAAACATTTTACAACATCAAGTGAATGTTTTCCCTCTCTCTCTCTTATTGTCTATATTTATTCAATTTCATTGTGATTATTCCACTCTTTAAACAAAAACACAAAAAAAATATAATTGCAAATTTTGATCGACGTAGCCTCCGTGAGTTCGACTCAGGATTTCTTTACAGATTTTCAGTATAAATTTTATTTGTTGAACCTGAGCTCTTCGCTACTCGAACTACAACAACAGGTTTTCAAAACTCCGATAGCATAGTCTTCTGACGTTCAACACCAAGGGTTTAGGAAAAGAAGTAATGTTTCTCTAAAAATGTTTCATTGTTTTCTTAAAAAATCCATTACCCAGTCTAAGTGCAAGTGAAATAAAACTACTGGATTCTAAACTAAGAAACAATTGAAAAAGAAAATCTTTAATGAAACTCCCTTGATAAAAATCTTTTGCTAGGGACCAACCAAATCAGCTCAAGAAAACAAAAGGTTTTTTTTCTTTTGGCTAATGCACCTAACCTAAATGCACGAATACTGTAAAATACAACCCCCATGTCTAAATCCTACAATGTCCTCATTGTAAAATGAAAATAGGGGGAGAAAGGAAGGAAATCCCTTGATGAAGACATTATTCTAGACGTTGGGTTGCCTCCTAACAAGCACTGGATTTTTTGTCAGCGACCAGACTTACAGGAAACCTTCAAGTCTGATTCCAAATAGGAAGAACTAGGCCCTAAAAATATGAGTAAAAGTACAGGCCTAGAGAATAAGTAGCCAAGGATGTTGGCGAGCTGATGATGCAGCGTTATCCCAAATGCTCACCAGAAGATATGATAACAGAAAACCTTGCAGGCTACTTGGAGAGGTCTAGAAAAAAATGTAATAGAAGAAGGGACCTCTTGAAACAGGAGTGGAGGATAACAAGGGTCTTCCAAAGCAGGAAGGGTTTTAAAAGATAAAATCATAAGTATGTCAGACCCTTGAATGGCAAGAGTAAAAGTACAAGCACCTATCCAAACTCTCCATTCCACTCGGGGATGTATGATTAAGTTCATTGAGGGCTTAGTTTATTCATATTCCATTCCCAACAAGCATTCTTCTTTTTATCCACATCCTTAAACAACTTCATTGTTTCATCAAACTCTAACTGCTCCTCTATAATAGATGAGTGATGTAAACATGTTTACACTACTTAAAATATCTATTTATGCATGTTCTTAAGCATAGGATTGCATTGCATGCTATAAATATTGCATAACATGCATCATTTTGCATTTAGAGTAGTTTGAATAAAATGGGGGTTAATTGTCTCCTTTTATATTCATGGACAGGGAAAACCTTTTATCAGGGCCTCGGATCGAAGATCCAACTGTACAGATGTGATCAGGGCGATAATTGGAGTTCAACGACTCCAAGATCGCCCTAATCAGACATCTGTAGCATCAGATAGTGATCGGGGAACCCTAGAAGATCAAGGGCCAAGATGGTGTGAATCCACACTTTAAACGACAAATCCGACCGCACGGATGGATTCGGATCAACTATCGCAGCCTAACGATGCAAAAATCGACTCAATTCGACACCCGTGGCATCATCTACATCATCCAGAAGATGGATGGCCAAGATGGCACCACGTGGCGCCATCTTAGCCGTCCAACCGGCCCTCGGGATCGCCGCTGCCTCTCCAAAGAAAATCCAACGTGCGATCTAGGCCGTTGGATCTTGATCCAACGGCCATGAGCACGTGCCGCTTAAAACATCTTCGCGACCATGTCTCCTCCGTAGCGCAGCGGGTGAACGCCCTAACACGAAGCGCAGGCGCGCGTTTGATCCGTGCCGCGCTGGAATTGGAGTGGAGGTGTGTGCCCGATCGACCGCTCGATTGCGATCGAGCGGCTGCGGGCACTCGATAGCACCCACGCCCTATTGCACACTGCGCCTCACGCAGAATCGCACATGGACGGGCGCGCAAAGGAGGTGGGCGGTAGCGCTATCTAAGCCGTCCGATCTCGCGATCGAACGGCTGAGATCGGATGGACATGCGCGTGCGTTGAGCGCGCGACAGGCGAAGAGGTGCGCACGCACCGCCCACTACACCCATGTTCGGATCTTTAGCGACGGTTTTATCCGTCACTAAAGGTCCTGAATTAATGTTTTTAGAGTTGTAATAACCAAATTGCCCCCACTCCTTGCAACTATAAAAGGAGACCCTCTCCACACGAAATTCTCATCCCTTCCTTCTCTTCTCTCCATCTCCAAAGCTCAAGAGAAGCTTGTCCCACACCTAGGATGCTTCTCGCGAGATAAAGTCAATTTTTCGTCCCCCTTTCGGAAGCGGATCCTGCGACGACGATGACGTGCTGCCCCGTTCCCGTTCTTCCCGCTTCGTCCTCCTTTGTCTTGCTCCGTCCTCCTTCATCCAAGCGTCGTCCCGTCCGACTCGTCCTCCAAGCGACCGTCGAGGAGGATATTTCTCTCTCCATTCTTTTAATGCTTTCTAGAGTAGATTTACTGCTTTCTAGAGTAGATTTACTGCCTTCTAGTGTAATCATTTTCCCGCTTTCTAGTGTAATGAACAATCGTTCTGATGATGAAATTCCATGTTTATTCTACATCTCATTTTGGTTTTTGTTTGTAATATTCTCTCTCTCTTCTATTTATTGTAAATAGTTAGATAGTTGTAATCAATTGAATTACTTCATGACAAATAAAACAAATGCGTGTTTTTAAATCAAATGTCCACCTCCCTGTGTTCGACCCGGGATTTTCCATTCCGGTATAAGTTTTATTTGTTGAACATGAGTTCTTCGCTTTCATACTACGACGACAGGTTTTCAAAAACAAACATGCTAGCGTAGCAACCCGTACATTCAACATTTTGGCGTCGTTGCCGAGGAGGCGACGCTCTTTGATTTTTTTTTCACGTTTTCTAACCTACAAATCATTTACCTCACTTCTCTCCTTTCTTATTGTGACTGCAGGTACTCTTTTGAGATGAGCAAAAGCGGTAGTTGGAGTAAAGTGCTGTGGAAGGTTTTGTAGGTTATCCCCACCTCCCACCCATTAGAGTACATTTCACCACATAATAACACAAACATCAATCAACCTAGGTGTTCTTATAAACTCTAAGGTTAGATTGTCTGTTGTTTAACACCTACACTTGCCCCAACCTCCACATTTAAAAAGAAAATTAAAAAAAAAAATCTCACAAAGGTACACAACCTCATCCGATTTTCAAGCTCAATCGGTAAACCGATCTTTGGAGCCGGTACACACATTCAAATACATAATTGAGTAGAAATCAGATTAGGTAATCACTTGTGTGCTTAATTAAGTGATGCAACAGGCTAATTGTTTGAGTTGATTGGGCCACACCACTTCAATTAAAATCAATTCATCAAGTAGCTGCCACATAGGTTCAACTCTTAGGGATTTACCAGGCACTCCACATTCTTTTTAAGCTTTAAAGGAAAACATCTTCACCTGTGCTTTCAAAACCTGGTGTGCCAACAAAACTTGTTTGAAAATACCTAAAGTTGAATCCTAAAAGCTACTAAGCAAGATTTGAACCCTAAAATTAACCGCATCAAAAATAATCTTGCTTGAAAACCACTGGTTGTGCACGCACACACAAATCAATCAATCATTAAGGTCACAACCCATATAAAGGGCCCATCACATTCCAAAGCACATTTAAACCTAGCCCTAAATAAAACAAAGTAGACATTGTCCTTAAGGATTCGACTCGCTCTTCAGGGCCCAGAACGAGATTATTTTTGATTAGTCTGTTTCTACTGTTCAATCTGATGTCTAGCTAGGGGAGCAGAATCAAACGATCGCGGCTGGGGGGTACACTAGGAACCGGAGGTGCAAGCTGAAGGAAGAACCTTCTCCCTAGTCCCTCCTTCTAACTGGTTGGATTGAACAGACAGAAGTAGATCAAATCGTTCCTTTATCTCAAGATGGGTTTTGGGAGTCTGTAGGTCTGTAGGCTAGCCCACTTAAGGACAGGTTTGATTGTTTGTATTGCAGGGTGCCTTTCTTCCTCCCGTCTCTCATGAATCCTTCCACATATTACATGCATTCCCGCTCTTTCCCTCCTATTTTGAATTATCCTCAACATGACGATTATTCCGACTCGTACTGTAATCAACCATCAGTTAGTTAGGATAACTCAGATTGGGAATACAGTTCCGGACCTCCGTGTTTAGGGTCTAACCCTGAACACTATGATTGTGATTTCTATCCTTCTCAGAGCCACATCGATTATAGATTGTCAACCTTTCATGAACAACCTAATACGATCTACAATCAAGAAGGATACACTGATCCTTACGCATCCTCTGATTACACTACCTTTAGGTCATCACCACCTTTTGAATAATCTAAAATGACTTATTATCAGGAAGGGTATAACGAATCTCAATTCGTTAATTCCCCTACATTTACCCCAAACCCACCCAACGTTGAACCAACTCATTTGGTTCAGGGTAACTAGGTTCAAGAAAAGGTTTTGGCTAACTTAAGGAATATCATACAATCTTTAGAAGTTCATCCAATACCTTGCATTAAGAGATTGGAGCCTCTGATTGAAATGATTGATGATTTGAACAAGTATTTGTTGGATTGGCTCCAGGATATTAAGGATAAGAACCCGGGTGAGTTTCTACTTGGGAAGTTAGCGAAATTAAGAATGAGATTTGTGGTCGCTTTGATTCAATCATGGGATGATTCCCAGGATGAACCCTCTTCAGGAGAGCCAATTTCAGAACCCGTTCAGGCACCTGTTGGGGGGACACGTGTTACGAGGCTGACCAGATTGAATTAGAGCAACCAATTAAGGAAGATCTGATTTCTTCACCTGAGATCCCTGAGCCGGGGTACGAGGAAACGTATGTCTCCTTGGAACAGAAAGTGATAGATGATTTTGAGACATACATTAATACGGATTTCGATTTCTTTGATTCTGATGGTGAAGATTCGATTTGCGAAGTCTCACGCGAGTTTACAGAACACAATTTTTGTGAGACGATTGGGCCTGAGGAATCTGAAAGATCATTTGATAGCCCAATAACTAAGGAAACTGATTTTATTAGGGCTTACATTATGGATCCAGAATTGCATTTTCTGGAGGATTTAATCAAATGCCCTGATTGTCAGTTACACCCCATTGAGCTTATCAATGATTCTGTTTCTGAGATAATTAGACCCAAGTCAATTCTAATTCAGCCACATCATTTACACTTGGAGATTTCAGATGGGGTGATTAATATGCAAGAGGTCCCGGAAACTGACATGCTTAATGAGGAGGATAGGAGCTGGGAAGTTCTGATTTGGGAGGCTAGTTCCGAAGGAAGTAGAAGATTGAGTCGAAGGGTTCCTATTAAGCTAAAACCATCAAACCAAAACCCTTACGACATTTGTTTTGAGGATGTCCAACCCAAGCACACATTCATTGATTATCCTTTGGAGCTTGAATTCTCTGTAACCTGACTTTTTGGTCTTGGGTTGCATTCTCATAAATCGCAGGCCCGACCTCGCTTGCATACTGATTTTAGGTTTTGGGTAATTTTTATCTAGAACCTGAGATATTCTCGATTATGGGGTATGGGTTTGCACCACAATCTGGTCCACATCTGTGGACCTCTGATGACAGGTCAGAGGATTCTTATGTTTAGTCTGATTCTGACCTGCACCTGTGAATTCTTTATTTCTCTTCTTTGTATAGTGTGCCTAGCTGAAGGCACTAAATTCAGCACGTATACAGTTCTTTTTAGTTTTCATCTTGGAGTGGACCTGACATTCACGCAATTCAGGTGCTTTCTACGTTATTCCATTCTGTTTTATGTCTTTTTAATACAATGAGGATATTGCATTAGATAGGCATGGGGGGTGGATATTCATCTCTGAATTTATTAGTCAGCTCCGTAGATTTGTTTTATTTTCTTTTATTAAAAAAAATTGTGGAATTAGGAAAGAGAACTTGGGTTTAAGAAACTTTTCAATCTTAGGAAATATTACATTATGATTTGAACACAAAGACCCTTCACGTCTTTGGACTTAATCAACTCGTGTATCCACTAAAATGTGGATTTGTTTTTCGAGTCCTCACCAACCTAAATTTTATTTTAATTGGAGTAAATAAGTTTGGGTGATAAGTACACGACTTATCAACCCTTCCTTTAATTTGAGGGAATTTTGAGTTTTAAGCATCTACACACTATCTTGTCACTGACTCATTGTTCACCGATTCTAACGAAAATTGGGTAGCTAATGAACCTTCTAAGGTGATATGGCTGGCAAGTTATCGTGGGTAACAGCCCATAGGTAGGTTGTCCAGACCTCAATCACTGGATCTTTCTCTTTTTGCTACCTTTAGGTAAATCTTAGACCAGGAAAGCCACCTACTTAAAAAAAAAAGAGAGTCAAAAATAAAAGGAGAAAAGAAAGAAAAAAAAGAAAAAAAGAAAGAAGCTACACTTCGCCGCACGAGTATGGCTGGCAAGTTGTCGGTGGTAACAGCTCATCGACCGGTTGTCTAGAACCCAGCTCAATAAATGCATTGAAAATTTCCAAAATACTTAGGAAGAAGTGGAGAAGTAGAATAAACCAGGGAGATATACACTGGATTCACCCTTGTATTGACCCCATAAAAAAAATAAAAGTAGACCTTTAGGCATAATTCTTTTTAGGTCATCTAGAGGCGTAGAAATCCGAAGTCTGTTTTAACTGCCGGTCAACGAGTCTATCACATTCACAATAAGATGCTTAGAACTTAGAGTTATCATCAAATCTTGGGTGAGTTGAATGGCCGTAGAAAGGCACTCTTAAACCCTAAAACTTGAAAATCCAAAAAAAAAAAAAAGTAAAGAAGAAAAAGAGAAAAATAAATTTTTCTTTGAAAAAGGTGAGGGCTTGAGGTGGTCTGCATTTTGGCAGATACTTGGGCACTGTTGTGTCTTTGAAAGTTCAGATCCTAAGTAGACATTTTCTTAATGATTGAAAATAACTCATGCCCAAATAATCCAACCTGATTCTTTTATAAATAGCATATAGTTTTTGCTAGGGACTAGCAAAAGATAGGCATAGGGGTATGATGTAAACATGTATACACTACTTAAGATGTCTATTGATGCATGTTCTTAAGCATAGGATTGCATTGCATGCTATAAATATTGCATAACATGCATCATCTTGCATTTAGAGTAGTTTGAATAAAATGGGGGTTAATTGTCTCCTTTTATGTTCATGGACAGGATAAACTTTTTATCAGGGCCTCGGATCGAAGATCCAACCATACAGATGTGATCAGGGCGACGATTGGAGTTCAACGACTCCAAGATCACCCTAATCAAACATCTGTAGCATCAGATAGTGACCGGGGAACCCTAGAAGATCAAGGGCCAAGATGGTGTGAATCCACACTTCAAATGACAAATCCTACTGCACGGATGGATTCGGGTCGACGATCGTAGCCCAACAATGCCAAAATCAACTCAATCCAACACCCGTGGCACCATCTACATCATCCAGAAGATGGACGACCAAGATGGCACCACGTGGCACCATCTCAGCCGTCCAACCGACCCTCAGGATCGCCGTTGCCTCTCCAAAGAAAATCCAACCTGTGATCTGGGTCGTTGGATCTTGATCCAATGGCCATGAGCACGTGCCGCTTAAAACGTCTCCGTGACCATCTCTTCTCCGTAGCGCAGCGGGTGAACGCCCTAACGTGAAGAGCAGGTGCACGTTCGATCCGTGCCGCGATGGAATTGGAGCAGAGGCATGCGCTCGATCGACCGCTCGATCGCAATCGAGCAGCTGCGGGCGCTCGATAGCGCCCACACGCTATTGCACGCCGTGCCTCACGCAGAATCGCATGAGGGCGGACGCGTAAAGGAGGCGGGCGGTAGCGCGATCTAAGTTGTTCGATCTTGCGATCGGACGGCTAAGATTGGTTGGACGTGCGCGTACGTTGAGCGCGCGACAGGCGAAGAGGTGCGCGCGTGCCACCCACTACACCCACATTTGGACCTTTAGCGACGGTTTTATCTGTCACTAAAGGTCTTAAATTAATGTTTTTAGAGTTGTAATGACCAAATTGCCCCCACTCCTTGTAACTATAAAAAGAAGCCCCTTCAACACGAAATTCTCATCCCTTCCTTCTCTTCTCTCCCTCTCCAAAGCTCAAGAGAAGCTTGTCCCACACTCGGGATGCTTCTCGTGAGATAAAGTCAACTTTTCGTCCCTCTTTCAGAAGCGGATCCCGCAACGACGACGACATGCTGCCCCGTTCTCGTTCTTCCCGCTTCATCCTCCTTCGTCTTGCTCCATCCTCCTTCGTCCAGGCGTCGTCCCGTCCGGCTTATCCTCTAAGCGACCGTCGAGGAGGATATTTCTCTCTCCATTCTTTTAATGCTTTCTAGAGTAGATTTTCTGCTTTCTAGTGTAATCATTTTCCCGCTTTCTAGTGTAATGAACAATCGTTCTGATGATGAAATTCCATGTTTATTCTACATCTCATTTTGGTTTTTGTTTGTAATATTCTCTCTTTCTCTTATTCTCTCTCTTTCTCTCTCTTCTATTTATTGTAAATAGTTAGATAGTTCTAATCAATTGAATTACTTCGTGACAAATAAAACAAATGCGAGTTTTTAAATCAAACGTCTGCCTCTCTATGTTCGACCCGGGATTTCCATTCCGATATAAATTTTATTTGTTGAACACGAGTTCTTCGCTTTCATACTAAGACGATAGGTGTTCAAAACCAAATACGTTAGCATAGTAGCTCGTACATTCAACAATGAGTCATGTACAAAATTCATTATCTTATTATCATAAGTAGGCTCGTATAATCAACATGCTTTGACAACAGCTGGGTCTCCTAGGAAGTAGCGAAATCATAATTATCATTAAGTCCATCTTCAGGTTCTTTCTCGTCAATTACATCCTTTCCGAGGGCTTTATGTGATTTGTCATTAAACACAGTCGCTACTTCATTATCTTTTATATCTTTAGGAGGAGGATCCTTCTCAATGTTATACGAATGGAGAAAGCCTATATTACTCAATTCTTTGTTATTCTCGAGGCATAAATCCTCAATTGATACATATTGTCCACGAGAGTCTCTCCTAGGCTCCTCAATCTTATGTTTGTCATCCTCCAACTTAGACTTCGTATCTTCCCAAATTTGGGGAGGATGATTTTCAAAATCGCAAGTAGGGAGGAATCAAGATTTTAGTAGATCATTCATATCCTAATTGGGTAAGTCCTCGAATAACACATAATCTCCCTGAGATTCACTCCAAACTCTAAGTCTAAGTTCCTCCATTGGGTCATCATCCTCCTCTAAAATAGACTCTTTGTATCCTTGAGACCAGAATTGATCTAATTCATCTAAATCTTGGTCTATTCCTATAAGGCCACTCGTGTTACATACGTGTAAATCCTCAGAATGTTGTATGGTAGGTGTTGGTTCCTTACGTGGAGGATTGGGATTAGGCTCACTAAGGGTAGAATGGGGTTCCACCACATGATCAATCGGAGAAGTGGCATGAACAACACGACCTTGACTTGGGTCATCAAGGCTAAAAAATATGCTATCATTGGGATCAAGATCTGCTAGAGGTACCATCTTCCCTTTCTTTTGACTCCAATACAGCTGGGGTGGATAATCACTAAGATCATTCTCCTCTAGTGGCCATGTCTCATGGGGAGAGTCTAAGGAATAACTATTCCTCAAAATGAGATCCCTGTTATCTGTTGTTTCCTCAAAATGATCTTGGTGATCAAGGGTAGAGAGGTAGGGATCAGAATCACTTATAGGAGGGTAGCTAAGCTGACTAATTTTTTTTTTTTAAAACAGTGAGGAAAGCTATCGTGAAACGATAGCAATCCGAAGGGCAATATATTTCATATCAAACAAAACATTACAAAAAAGGATCCCCAACTGTGTATGAGGGACCAGCATTCATTTACAATTTTCTCACATCTAACCGATCTCTCTTGAAAAAACTTTTCATTTCGCGCCCTCCACACACACCACAGAATGGCAACCATACCCCTATATGGCCGTCCAGGAGTAACGAACCTCTGCCAAAGGGAATCCCAGGTGGGAAGAGGTTCTAGGCAAATCGTCCTCCAAATCTTGTCTGTGACCAGGCAAGAGGAAAAAATATGCGACGTACTGTCAGTATGTAAACCACAGAGATGACAAACATTCAAAGTAGTCCCCATTCTTCTGTGTTTAAGATCACTAGTGATCAGGCCTTCCCGTCTGCAAAGCCACAAGAAGATGTGAACCTTCAAGGGGATTTTCAATAGCCATATTTTCCTGTCAATTGGGTCACTCTCCATCTTAGTGTTTGACCTGATGATCTTCTCATAGGTCTGCTACACTGAAAATACTCCATTCCAGCCTTAAGTATCAGCCACATTTCACCTAGGATGCACCTGCTGTAGTGCAGCCATTAGGTTCTGCCTATCCTCCCATAATCGAGTGCTAGATCTGCATTGTTCTTGTCCTTCCAGCCTTCAGCATCCCTCTGCAGTAGACCACAGCTTGCTGACTTTAGCCTCCTTATCTACAGCAGCAGCATAAGCCTTCGGATATGCATCTTTCAGAATCCCCAGACCTGACCAATGCTCATTCCACAGACTGAAATCACTACCATCATTGAGTCTAGGCTGCAACAGATGCCAATTGTTGCTGATTGCAAGGGTAACTGATCTCCAAAAAGGGGAAGGTTTCACTGGTTGTAGCCTCTTCAAAGCACTATTAGATCCACCATAGCTGTCTTTGATTAAGTTTGCCACCAAATCCTCCTTGCAATCCAGAATCTTGATGGCCCATTTAATCAGTAGGGCTTCATTGAACTCCTTGAGCGCCTTAATTCCCATACCACCTGTCTCCTTTGGCTTGCAAATCTTATTCCATCTGATGGGCTGCATAAAACCACCCTCATGGCCAGCTCCTTTCCAAAAGAATCTTTTCCTCATAACATCCAAATGTTTCCAAATAGACTTCGGGGCCTTAAAAATGCTAAAGTAAAAGGCCAGGATGGATGTTATGACTGAGTTAAGGAGGATTAATCTCCCGCCCTTTGACAAGAATTTACTACTCCAGCCTTTCAACTTGCCAGAGACCTTATCAAACAAGATATTCCAATCATTTTTCTTCAGCTTTGCAGCTCTCAATGGCAGTCCTAGGTACCTCATTGGTAGTTTAGCTCGAGGTGATCCCAATGTATTCTCCAACTCCTTCTGCTCCTGCTCATTCATGCCAAAACATATCAAGGTAGATTTTTCCTTGTTCAATTTCAGGCCTGAAATGTCCCCAAAGATCTTTACCAACAGCCCTAGAACATGTGCAGCAGGCTTGGTCCCTTCCACAAAGAAGACCGTGTCATCTGCATATTGCAAAATGGGGGCCAAGGTTCTCCCGTTGGACAGTGAATACCCTCTGAGTATCCCCACCTCTGCCAATCTGCATGCATACCTTGCAAGCCCATCCACTGCAAGGTTAAAGATCAGGGGGCCTAAAGGGCATCCTTGTCTAACCCCACGCTGAGGTTGAATCCAAACACCGCATGGCTTCCCATTGATCAGTGGAGAAAAGGAGGCAGTTGTGACACAACGTTTCATCCATTGGATCCATATAGGAGGAAATCCTCTCCTTTTAAATACCTCCCAGAGATACGACCAAGAAATCGAATCATATGCCTTTTGAAAATCAACTTTTCACATGAATGCCTTGCACTTCCTTCTGTGCCATCCACTCACCATTTCCTGAGCCAAAATGAAGGATTCTTGGAGTGATCTATAGGCAAAAAGGTAGATTGCATTGGATGGATTAGGCTCTGCAGAACAGTTCTCAACCGGTTAGCTAATATCTTGCTCACTACATGGTAGATGGAATTTGATAGTGAGATCGGCCTAAAGTCTGAAAACTTCTCTGCTCCCAATGACTTAGGCAGTAAGAATAGATATGATTTGTTGATCTTTTCAAAACTATCATTTCCCTTCTCAAACTCTCTAATGACTTCACTTCCTTGCCCACCACATTCCACATCTCTCTATAAAAGAAAACTTGTATCCCATCAGGGCTTGGGGAACCTTCCATATTAAGCTCTTTAATTGCCTGTAAGGTCTCATGTTCAGTGATGGTTGATGTCAGTTGAGAAGCCTATTCACTTGTCACACCAGGTGCATCATTTCCTGCCATTCTCCATTCCCCCCTCTTAATTGCCCGAGAGGCATCCCTATAATATTTGATATCTTCTGACCTTATCTCCTGAATGGAGGAGATCCTGTGTCCATCTCTGAGAATAGAAGAGATAAAATTTGCACGCCTCCGAGAACTGGCCACAAGATGGAAGAATTTCGTGTTGGCATCTCCCTCCTTAAGCCATAATTGTCTTGATCTCTCCCTCCAATCAATCTCCTGTTTAAGATCTTCATCCAATATCACACCCTGCCACATCTTCCTATCTGCAAGTTCTTCCTTTGATAAAGGACCTGCTGCTTCCTTAAAATCCAGCTCCTGATGTTACTCAAAGCCTCCATCCTCCTTTGCTGCCTTACCATGTTCACAGTAGTGCCATACTCTTTTAAGACTGTGCGCAAAGCAGTCAGCTTGGATGCCAATCTGACAGTAGCAGAGCCCTCCACCTTTTTAGCTTGCCACCAAGAACTGACCATCTGATAGAATCCCGGTTCATTCAGCCATGATCTTTTAAGCTTGAAGTATGAGGTGACTTGGATTTCTTCCCCACTATCCCAAACCAAAGGGGTGTGATCAGAGAAGGGTCGGTCCAAGCCACTAACAGTTGACAGCTGAAATCTTTCAAGGATGTTCACATTTCCAAAAAATCTGTCTATTTTGGATACCAGCCCATTACCATTGCGCCAAGTAAATTCAACACCAGAAGACGGGTACTCACTCAGTTCAAGAGATTGAACCACCATCTGGAAGCCAATAGCTGAGCTATTTGTGTCACCAATGGGCCTGTCTGCCCCTGTTAGCACACAATTGAAGTCACCTCTTGTCAACCATGCTTCCCCCTGCACTAGTTCAGCCGCAGCAGCCCATTCCTCCCACAACTCCTGCCTAGCAGAATCAACACAGGGGCCATATACCCCAGTAACCCAGATACATTCATTCCCCTGGTGAATTTGGAATTTGCAAGTCAACATGTGCCTGGCCTTGTGAACTTCCAGACATTGTGCCCACACCTTTCTCCACCAAATAGCAATGCCCCCGATCTACCCTATGCATCAACCTTCACACATTCATTCATCCCCGTAGCCAACAAGTCATACCATAGTTTATCAGAGTTATTCTCAATGTGCGTCTCTTGAATGATCGCACATTCAATCCCCCACTCTCTCAAATATCTCATCAGAGAAGCCCTCTGGCTTTTGTCGTGCAACCCACGCACATTCCAAGTGAGGATTCTCATCTATCCTCACGAGATCCCTCCCCCCTGAGGTTCTGACACTTGCATACTTGCATAACCTCTGCAATCTTGTCTTCATCCGACAATAGGTCAGCCTTTGATTTCCTCTATCTGAGGCTATAAGGTGATCTTCCCTTAACAGATTTAGTGCGAACCACCATCAAATTTAAGACCTTCCATCTCTTGCAAATCCTATTTATCCTTCAGGGAATCAAGCTGAGTCTCTTGAACCCCCTACCCCTCAGCATTCTCACCGTCTGGCAACTCATTCCCTGCCACCACATACGTTGGCCTTGATGCTTCCACCTAAACCGATTCCTCCTTCTCTTCAGCCATTACCTCCCCCCTTTCCCCCAAATGATGGTCCTTGCATTTTTTGAAAGAGGGGGATTCTTCAGATGGAGCCCTACACACGTCCTGCATAGCTGCCTCTTCAACAGCTTCAGATTTAGACAACTTATCTTGCTTCGCTACAGTGTCACCCACCGTGAACCTCAGCCGCAGCAGCCATGAACTCCCACCACACCTCAGAATCAATCTGTCAGGGACTGAGCCAGCTTTAAACACATCGAACATCACATTTAGCGAGTGCCCATCGCCCTCCAGCAATCCTACAATCGCATCTTCTTCCATTGAGGCAAACCCTGATATCATGGATGCCATGACCTCCTTCGACCTCAGATGCAAAGGTAATCCCTTGATCTCAAGTTTTCCCGATCTGGAACCCACTCTCTCGGGTGGCCTCTCCGGCAAGGCTCCATCAAAGGGAGAAACCAATCTCTAGATCACTGTTAGGCCATCATTGCAAGACGTTTGAAATCACATCCTCTCAACATCCATCATCCCCAACCCAAATAGGACAAATCGTGTAGGCGACAAAAAGGCAGACTGCTAGGAATTGGTCGAAGGGGAAAGAGAGCTTACCAGATTGCACACGTTCTTCGGTGTCGGTCTCCCAATCATAACCTCTCCGATCAACGCTCCACATAATATCAATTATGCCGCTTTGATGTTCTTTATCATAGGTACCTTCACATCAACCATATGCCCCCCAAAGCTACACGAAGATGAGGGCGGTGGAGGTGTCTGTAAAGCCCTAGAATTCAAAATTCCAGAGTGTGGGAAAAGATGGTCTTTCATCTGCCCCCGAAGACCTATGCACGAATCCCTCTTGTGACCAAATCCTCCGCACTCTAAACACAATGGGAGATCGGCAAGTAGCCGCCATATGTCCCCGTCATCGGCACCAGAAACACACGATCCTGGTGTTCTCCCTTGCGCCCCTTCTATCAGCCCACCTCGCCTCCATCACCCTTGTACCATGCATATCAGAGTCTCTCCTCTCCTTCCGCCTCCATGCCCTCGACCTCCAAGTTGTCCATCCTTCGTCTTCCCTGATTCTACCGATCGCCACCTTGACACCGCTTGTTGTCACCCCAAGCCCGCCTGACATTGCCCACAGCCCTCCCGACTAATTTCTTCATTTAGTCGTTAATTATTCCTCAAAATCTCTCCCATAGGTTCCATTGTTTCATTTTGTTGCTTTTGCATTTCTATCATAAAAGAGGAGAGGCTATTGTTAGAATGGGGAGGATAGTCCATCTTAGACTTGGACTGCCTAAGGGTATCGATCCAACCTCGATAAGAAAAATCATGAAGGGTGGGAGGGTTGAGTGTTCGCATACTGGTGGGGATTTTAGGAGTGGAAAATCCTGCTCCTAAGCTCTGCTCAAAAGTAGGAGTTATCGGGCCAGTACTCCCCAGATAGGAATAGGATTGATCCCATGAATTGTCATTGTACCCCTCTATGGAGGGATATGCTTGAGGCATGAGATCCTGGTTAAAAGATGCAAAATATTGATTCTGATAATCTAAATGATAGGAGTAAGGGTGATCCATTTCTTTTAAGCCAAACAGGTTTAACTCTCGTAGGACTTAAAAGAAATCAGAATAAAACCAGAATCTTCCTAAAGAGCTCTACCACTGCCAAAACAAATGCAAATATAGTGGGAATCTATTTTTAGTAGATTGCAGGTCTCCTCAATCCTATTCCAAAGGTTAGTCAAAGAAGTCAAGTCAGTGCTCCTCCATTCCCACTTAAGTGGTATAAGAGGTCAAGTGCACCTTGAGATCCCTAACCAGACCTGCTTGAGGAAGGTTGACATTAACAGAGTTATAATAGGTGGCCAAACAAATTTTATAAGAATTACGCTTCTAGGTCGACCTTTGATGGTGCCTACAACCTACTTGCAAGGGATGGAAGCCTCGAATCGAGCCCACACACGTGGAACCGAAGTAACTTGGTGTATAGGCTTGTTGATTTCTGACTAACTTCCCTTGTGGTTCAAGAGAAGAGGTAGAATAATTCCTAGTGCCTAAGTGTGAATTGCACAAGTGTTCAAATGTGCAAAGATGCACGCGTTCATATTTGAAAATTTCGTAGTTGACTGAGTTAGCACACAACTTAGGTCACTTGATTTTAAAATCAATCCTCTTAGCAGTCCCAATTTCTTAAAGTGACCACTGAATTAATTAGATTTAAACACTTTAATGGTCATGGATTTGAGTCCAATGCAGATGCATGACAACTATTTAATGCTAAAGAGAAGACGTACCTTACTCTAGCTCTCTTTAATGCAAGATGTTTGCAATGTAGAAAGAAAATCTAGATGCTTCTCAAACAATCCTATATGGTCACCCTATAGATGTGCAACTTCTAGCAGGTAGCTCAGAAAATTTTTTTCTTCTTTATAATAAGCAAACAAACCTAATCTAATTTAGCTAGCTAAGTAACTACTATGCAGTTCAAAAAGTACAAATAAACCTATAATCTAAATAAAATGGGAACACACTCCCCAAAAAAATACCCCCAAAACAAAGGGTCAACCAAAAACTTGGGGGACAAACCCCGAAAATAAGCCCCATACCACAAGGGTGAGAAAACTAATAATTAGAATCTAAAAGTCTAAATCTAAACTAAGATCTAATGAAGAGAAAATAATGAAATCAAAGAAGCAGTGCTCCTGATTGTTCCTTCATAAGCCTTCACATGCTTGGGATCAAGGCCCATAGGCACCTATTGCTGTCCTCCAGGTGGCATCAAGGTCCATCAAAAATATCTCCTCCGTCGTGCACGCTTGTCATGTTCGTTCATATGTTTTTACGTGTAAACAGGATCAATGTCAGTAATTCAAATGGTGCCATTTGATGAGTTAATCTTCTCTTTCGTTAAAATTTTTAACATAAAATGTTGTATCGTTGTAAAGCTTTTGTGGTGGAAAATCAACTATCAAAATCTTTAATATTTCTAACCATAGCGAATTAGGTCATCTCCACAGGGAGAAACTAGCCTATTAAACTCATGAGTGGTGCCTCGTCTTATTCAGGAATATCAATGGATGCGCATAGTAACTAATACAATTCATTTCCAACATAAATTCTTATTCTAAGCAATTAATCAGCAATGTAGGTGTTCACATGCAAAATCATTACAATATAATATCATGTAAATACGTGAATCATGATCTTGGTAATGGCAATCACCGTAAACATTAATCTCCAACAAAACAAAGCCTGTTCACTATAACAAATATGTCAAGTTCTATGTCATTCATGAGAAGCATTCAATCACAAATAATTTCAATTGAGAAGAAGGATGTCATGTATTTCTGACCTTTGATACTAATACCCTCCTTCAGCCGAGAATTCTATGAATGATGCTCATAACCCTCCACCATTGTCATAGTTTTATTAGAACTCAATATTTGCGTATTTGCCTTATTTGGTGACTTTTAGGAATTCACACAATGTTTGCACGTAGGAACAAAGAGCGAAAACTATACCTATCTCTATGGTATTATCACCTAATTATCCAGAACTTAAGGGTTCTTGCACTAGACTTAGCGCACCAGTAGTCACTCTACTTTCATCACATAAATGTTAGGTGGATCTTATAGAAGATAGTTTTCTTGACTCCCTTTAAATTGTCCAAGGGCTTAGGAAAAGAAGCAATGCTTCTCTAAAAATGTCACATGGTTTTCTTAAAAAGTCCATTACCTAGTCTAAATGCAAGTGAAGTAAATGACTGGATTCTAAACTAAGAAACAATTGAAGAAGAAAATCTTTAATGAAACCCCCTTGATAAAAATCTTTTGCTAGGGACTAACCAATTCAGCTCAAGAAAACAAAAGGTTTTTTTTTTTGTTAATGCACCTAACCTAAATGCATGAATACTGCAAAATGCACCCCCCATGCCTAAATCCTACAATGTCCTCATTGTAAAATTAAAACAGGGGGAGAAAGGAAGGAAATCACATGATGAAGGCATTATTCTGGACATTGGGATGCCTCCCAACAAGCACTGTCTTTTCTGTCGGTAGCTAGACTTACAGAGAACTTGCAAGTCTAATTACAAATAGAAAGAAGTAGGCCCTAAAAATATGCATAAACGCATGAGCCTAAAGAACAAGTAGCCAAGGATGTTGGCAAGCTGATGATGCAATGTTATCCCAAATGCTCGCCAAAAGACATGATAAAAGACAACCTCGCAAGCTACTTGGAGAGGTTTAAGAAAAAGAGTAATAGAAGAAGGGACCTCTTGAAACAGGAGTGGAGGATAACAAGGGTCCTCCAAAGTTGGAAGGGTTTTAAAGGATATAATCATAACTATGTCAGTCCTTTGAATGGCAAGAGTAAAAATACAAGCATCAATCCAAACTCGCTATTCCACTCGAGGATGTACTAGCTTGATATGCTCCCCAGAAAGACTGCATATGAGCAGTGATTTAAACCAAGGATTAGGTAAGGAGTCTACAGTTTGCTTAAGTGATTGGGTGGTAAGGATTAAGTCCAATGAGGGCTTAGCTTGTTCATATTCCATTCCCAACAAGCATTCTTCTTTTTCATCCACATCCTTAAATAACTTCATTATTTCATCAAATTCTAACTGCTCCTCTACAATAGATGAGTCATGCACAGAATTCATTATCTTATTATCATAGGTAGACTCATAATGAACATGCTTTGATGATAGCTGGGTCTCCTAGGAAGTAGTGAAATCATAATTTCTTTCTCGTCAATTACATCCTTTCCGAGGGCTTTATGTGATTTGTCATTAAACACAGTCGCTACTTCATTATCTTTTATATCTTTAGAAGGAGAATCATTCTCAATGTTATACGAATGGAGAAAGCATATATTACTCAATTCTTTGTTCTTCTCAAGGCATAAATCCTTAATTGATACATATTGTCTCCGAGAGTCTCTCCTAGGCTCTTCAATCTTATGTTTGTCCTCCTCCAACTTAGACTTCGTATCTTCCCAATTTTAGGGAGGATGATTTTCAAAATCACAAGTAGGGAGGAATCCAGATTTTAGTAGATCATTCATATCCTCACGGGGTAAGTCCTCGAATAACACATAATCCCCCTGAGATTCACTCCAAACTCTTAAGTTTGGTTTCCTCCATTGGGTCATCCTCCTCCTCTAAAATAGACTCTTTGTATCCTCGAGACCAAAATTGATCTAATGCATCTAAATCTTAGTTTATTCTTGTAAGGCCACCTATGTTAGATATGTGTAAATCCTTAGAATGTTGTATGGTAGGTGTTGGTTCCCTATGTGGAGGATCGAGATTAGGCTTGCTATGGGTAGAATGGGGTTCCACCACATGATCAATCGGGGAAGTGGCATGAACAACACAACCTTGATCTGGGTCATCAGGGCTGAAAAATATGCTATCTTTAAGATCAAGGTCTGCTAGAGGTACCATCTTCCCTTTCTTTTGACTCGAATATAGCTGGGGTTGATAATCACTAAGATCATTCTCCTCTAGTGGCCGTGCTCATGGGGAGAGTCTAAGGAATAACTATTCCTCAAAATGGGATCCCTGTTATCCGTTGCTTCCTCAAAATGATCTTGGTGATGGGGGTAGAGAGGTAGGGATTTAGCTGACTAATTTCTTCATTTAATCGTTGACTATTCCTCAAAATCTCTCCCATAGATACTATTATTTCTTTCTATTGCTTTTGCATTTCCATCATGAAAGAGGAGAGGCTACTGTCAGAATAGGGAGGATAGTCCATCCAAACTTGGGCTTCCTAGGGGTATCGGTCCAACCTCGATAAGAAAAATCATGAAGGGTGGGAGGGTTGAGTGTTTACAAACTGGTGGAGATTCGAGGGGTGGAAAATCCCGCTCCGAGGCTCCGCTCAAAAGTAGGAGTTATCGAGCTAGTACTCCCTAGATAGGAATAATATTAATCCCATGAATTGTCATTGTACCCCTCTATGGAGGGATACGCTCGAGGCATGAGATCCTAGTTCAAAGATGCGAAGTATTGATTCTGATAATATAAATGATAGGAGTAAGGGTGATCCATTTCTTTTAAGCCAAATAGGTTTAACTCTTGTAGGACTTAGAAGAAATCAGAATAAAACCATAATCTTCCTAGAGAGCTCTACCACTGCCAAAACAAACACAAATACAGTGGGAATATGTTTTTAGTAGGTTGCAGGTCTCCTCAATCCTATTACACAGGTTAGTAAAAGAAGTCAAGTCAGTGCTCCTCCATTCCCACTTAAGTGGTATAAGAGATCAAGTGCACCTTGAGATCCCTAAGTAGACCTGCCTAAGGAAGGCTGAGGTTAACAGAGTTATAATAGGTGGCCAAACAAGTTTTATAAGAATTATGCTTCCTAGGCTAACCTTTGTTGGTGCCTACAACCTACTTGCAAGGGTTGGAAGCCTCGAATCGAGCCTACGCACGAGGAACCAAAGTAACTTGGTGGATAGGCTTGTTAATTTCCAACTAACTCCCCTTGTTATGCAAGAGAAGAGGTAGAATAATTCCTAGTGCCTAAGTGTGAGTTGCACAAGTGCTCAAATGTGCAAACACGCACGCGTTCAGATTTGAAAATTTCGCAGTTGTCTGAGTTAGCACACAACTTAGGTCACTTGATTTTAAGATCAATCCTCTTAGCAATCCAAATTTCTTAATGTAACCACTAAATTAATTAGATTCAAACACTTTAGTGGTCTTGGATTTAAGTCCAATGTAGATGCATGACAGGTATTTGATGCTAAAGAGAAGACGTACCTTACTCTAGCTCTCTTCAATGAGAGATGATTGCAATGCAGAAAGAAAATCTAGATACTGCTCAAACAATCCTATATGGTCGCCCTATAGATATGCAGCTTCTAGAAGGCAGCTCAAATTTTTTTTTTTTTAATAAGTAAACAAACTTAATCTAATTTAGCTAGCTAAGTAACTAATATGCAATTCAAAAACTTCAAATAAACCTATAATCTAAATAAAATGGGAACACACTCCCCAAAAAAATACCCCCAAAACAAAGGGTCAACCAAAAACTTGGGGGACAAACCCCGAAAATAAGCCCCAAACCACAAGGGTGAGAAAACTAATAATTAGAATCTAAAAGTCTAAATCAAAACTAAGATCTAATGAAGAGAAAACAATGAAATCAGGGAAGCAGTGCTCCTAATTGTTCCTTTGTACGCTTTCATGTGCGTACGATCAAGGTCCACAAGCACCTATTACTATCCTCCAGGTGGCGTTAAGGTCCACCAAAAATATCGCCTCCATTATGCATGCCCGTCGCGTTCGTTCGTACATTTTTGTGCATAAACGGGATCAATGTCAATAATTCAGAAAAGCTTTAAAAATAGTACAAAAATAATCTAAATTCCCTAAAAAAGTTAATAGACGTGTTTCCTCCCCGGCAAGGGTGCCATTTGACAAGTCAATCTTCACTTTTGTTGAAATTTTAACATAAAATGTCATGTCATTGTAAATATTTTGTGGTGGAAAATCAACTATCAAAAAATTTAATATTTCTAACTACAGTGGATTAGGTCGCCTCCACAGGGAGGAACTAGCCTATTAAACTTGTGAGTGGTGCCTTCTATTATTCAAGAATATCAATGGGTGCACATACTAACTAATACAATTCATTTCCAGCATAAATTCTTATTCTAAGCAATTAATCAAGAATGTAGGTGTTCACATGCAAAATCATTACAATATAATATCATGTAAATACGTGAATCATGATCTTGGTAATGGAAATCATCATAAACATTAATCTCCAACAAAACAAAGCCTGCTCACTATAACAAATATGCCAAGTTCTATATCATTCATGAGAAGCATTCAATCACAAATAATTTCAATTGAGAAGAAGGATGTCCAAGCAATTTTACCCCAATTAAATAACTTATTTTAAAAAATAACCTTCGGCAATGGCATCCACCGTAATTTCTAATTGGGAGAAAAACAAGGATTTTGTCTCTCTCCTCGCACGTGAAGAACGGGGGCCGATGACCAATCCTATGTGCGGCGGAGGTCGCCCAGAACGAGGGGGTGCAGTGACGATGGTAGGGCGGCGAGAGGTGGCCAGCGACGGTGACCAGAGGTGGAGGAGACCGGTGGTAGCACATCGTCATAGGCAGCGGTGGAGGCGTTAAGGTCGATTCTGAGGTTGGCAAGGGCGCTCATGGTCGTGCTTGAAGTCGGCAAGGGTGCTCAGTTTGAAGTTTGGTGGTCGAAGAGGGGTCCAACAGAGGAATTGCTCGTTGTGGCTTTGGGTTCCTCGTGAACAATGGATGGTGATGAGAAAGAAGAAGAAGAGCGAAGGAGAAGAGGAGATGAGGGAGTGGGCTATGGGTGGCATTGATGAAGGTGATGGGTGTGGTGCTGGAGGATGGCGGTGGTGTGGGTTATGTTAGAGAGGGAGAGGGTGGAGGTTTACACGCCAGAGGTGGTGATCTGTGGGATAGGATGGTGAGAAGATGGGTTGATGATGGCTATGCGCTAGGTTGGAGTTAGTGGGGAAAGAAGGAAGGAAAGGATGATGGTGGTGGCTTGGTTAGGCATGGAAGAGGGCGATGGGTCTTGATGTGTGGGCTTGGGAGACAGAGGAGGGAGAGGATGGTGGCGCTCGTGTTGTCACCACGAACGCTCACGGTGGTGTGATGGAGGGAGGCAGTGCACTTCATGCCACGGTGCACGCCATGTTCACGATGTACGCTCTGACCATGGTCTCCCTCGGAGAGTGTGAAGAAGATGATTCCCCACAAAGGGAAGAGCGGCAGGTGGTTTCTTCCTTTTTTTAAAATAAAACATCTCTCTGTCGTTTTGTTGTCTCTCCCAAAATCTTCGCATTCTCAATGACAGTAGCAAGGCAGTGGCTTTGGAGGCCGTACGTTGAGGCGGAGGCAGTGCGTTTGAGATCTGGATGTCTTAAAAATCAAACTTGGCTGCCCTTGAATTCCTACAATCCAATAATGCATTTATTTAAAATACAAGATAAATTATGTAAATCTAAATTATAATATATGCATTTATTTTATAATCAAATGCAAATATTAGTACATTCTAAAATGTAGGAACTAATCAATTTAGGCTAAAAATTAATCCAATAAATTGTACTCATCAATAGCCTCTCCACATTCAAGTTTGAAATGCAAAAACAACTGATGGAAATGATGGAATCTTTGAGGACAAGTCAACAATTAAAGGAAGAACTTAGTCACCTAAATTTACTCCCTTGAGGTTGATTCTAACCCCTCCACGCTAGATACATCACCCTTGAGAGAGCCATACTATATGATAGAAGGGGACATTAAGGACTCAATCATGGAGTATAGCTACCCTCTTGAGGATAATGTAGACCCCTCCATTCTAGATAATCCTTCTTTGAGAAGCCCTTGCATTAAGGGGGAGGGGGTTACATGGACACACTAGAAATTAAAAGGAGTAGTCACTCGATGAATTGTGGTGTTGAATGGTGGCAACCAAAAGAGGAGGATCCTGTAGACTTTCCACCTGAGCTTTATTGGAGCCAATCAAAGGGGAAAATGGTCTCATTAGATGAACTCGACCCTAATGATAGTATCTTTGTTACAATTGATGAAAAGGGTCATAGTCAAATAGTCAACCCAACTTCCATTCTTGATTTTGAGGTGGAATCTACACCCCATCACAAGGATTCTGAGGCTACACGTTACCCCTCTAAGGACTTTGCACCTCAGTTAGATTTCTTTAAGGATTGTGATTCTGAAGTTAATAAATCTCATAACTTTTGGGTGTCAGAAGCAATCATATTAGGAGTCAATAATAAAAACCCAGACCCTTCACTTAGGAAACCAATACCCGCCATACAACATTCTGACATAGGTGCCCCTAATGAGATTGATATTGAATAGATGACTTGGATCAATTTTGATCTTAGGGATGTGAAGATTTAATTTTTGAGGAGGATAAGGAAATACTTGAAGTACTTGATCTGACATTAAGGATTTTCTTGAGTCTCAAGGGCAAGAGGGAAGAAACATAGAAGTGGATGATGATGAGTTTGAGGGTCCTGGACTCAGAGTATGGAGTAACTCTAGGGGAGAATATGTTTTGTTGGGGGACTTACCCCCTGAAGATCTTACTGATTTAGCCAAATCCGGATTCCTACCTACTTTTGACTACAAGGATCAACCTCTCAAAATTTGGGAAGAAAGGGAAGAAATTGATACTCTTGATGAGAGAATCTATACACCCTAGGGATAGGATCTTAGAATTGAACAAGAACCCTGGAATATCATTGTTGAGTAAAGCCCATTGCTTCCAACCTACCTTCACATGATAGTGAAATAAGTGCCAACCTTGATCAGTCCAATCTGGAGGGCGAACAATTGGCCCCATTCCAAGATGAGTACCCCAATGATAGGAATGATGAAATTCAATTATTTACTAAGGTTGCTAGAGATGACATTCATGAATTGGGATGGTTATTGGGGATGAATGCTGAACTTCTCAAGCCCTCTTTGACCCTCTTCACCACCCTACAACTTAGAGACTTAAACTCATTAAGAACCAGCTTCCTGAAGTCTCTGCTCACATTTTTGCTTTACAAGGGATAACCAGACCAATACATCCTATAGTGGAGTGGCGGGTATGGATTTACATGTGTCCATGTCAGTCCATTATCCTTAGGATGTTCCTCTTAGCACCCTCTCTTCCCTACACACCTCTGCTTGAGAAGTCTTTGTCTCCTCTCCCTGCACTCTCAAAAGTCGCTACTCATTTGTATTATGTGAGACCTCCAATAGTGGCCCAAGAATATCCAATTCTTACCTGTGTCTGGCAAGCATTTGGCATCACTCTCCATCACCAGCTTGGCAACATCTTGGGTTACCTATTCACAAAGCCCACTTTGTTACGCATCTTTTTCGAGTCTCTCTCTACTTTTGTAGACCCCAATTTGCAGGAATTGCTCATCTGGCTCGTTGGGAGGAAGCACAACTCTTCTTTAGGTGCTATCTACCCTTTTGGATGCAATGACGATATTGCCCATTTTAGGCATGGGAGGGGCGAGGGGGTAATGGTAATACTTGGGGATATGAATTGCATACTTGTGGAGTTCATGGATAGTTCCATTAAAAAAAAAAATAGAGAGAGAGAGAATAGAAATAGAGAAAGAAAAGGAGTAAAATTGTGTTAGTCCTAGAATTTGATTATGAAAGACTTTTCCTAAGTTATGGGTTGGAATGAATGATTAATTAAGACCTGAAGTGCCAAACCTTAAGAGATAGGTGAGATATACTAACTTTAGGCCTCTAGGGCCTTTGGCTCAAAAATTTGAGTATTTATTAAGATATGGATTATTTTTCAAGTGATTGAGGAGGTTGAGAAGCTATGTATTAAGTCTAAGGTTTAGGGAGTATTTGGCTTCTTTGTCTACCCTTTGGTTTACGGGTCGTAGTAACTTAAGCATCTACATCTCAAACACTAATCTGGTTCAGTGTGCTTAATAAAGAATAACTTAAAAAATTCCCTCATATGAAAAATGATTTTCTCAAAAATCTGACTTCGAAGACGCTAAAAAACACAAGTTGATTAGAAGAGTTTCCATCGCATGAGAGAAGTAAATACTCCCCCTAAGGATGCGTTATAACATGTCATCTCCTCATTGCTTGTCTCTTAGGATACTTAAATATCCTACAGGGTGCATGTAAGCGCATCGTGCTGTTTAGGTGCCATGGGCGGCATTATCCTGAAATGTCAATTGCTAAGGTCTGGATTAGCTAAAGAATGCCATGGGAGGCACTATCACGAGGTGTTGATTGCCAGGGTGCTAGGGGTTGTCATGGGCAGTGCTATCTTGAAGCATCGAATGGAAGAGATCCTTCGAGGATTGATGATGGGAATAAGAAATCTGACACAAACCCTGTTGAGTGCTAATCCAAGGTTAGATTTAGAGGATTCATAAAACTTACAAAAAGAGAAAAATCTCAAAAATATCTCTATCTCTGTTATGAAATATGCAATTGCAAACTGAATCTGGACCACATGCACGAATGCACGGGTGCTTTAATATCTTTGGTTAACAAACCCTTGGACAGGCTTTGGGGCCTCAAAAACCTTTATCGAAGATCAAGGCTAAAGCCAATCACCTCTGTATCTTGATCGGTACTTGAGTACCTTAAGGCTCATAGATAGGATTTCAAATTAGTCTCTAGAGGCGAGACACGATAAGAAATCATGGTGGCAAATTCTGGTTTAAAGATCTGGTTCTGTTCCATATGATTTTGCGTGGAACTAGTAATACTTAAGCATGGAAATATTTGATAAGTTTACTTTAGTAGATTATAATTACACCTGAGAACTTTCAATATATAGATTTAAGTAGATTTCGAACATGTTATATTAGGAAATGAATTAAGCTTGTAATTTGTTGTTTCTATTTTTTTATTTAATTAATATATTTCATTTGCATATGTTCTCTACTTAATGAATATTTGCATACTAATTATTATTTATGCATATATGTTGTTCTTATAAGAATATTTGAAGATCAAAATTGGAATGTTATCTTTACTTTTGGATTTTTCTCCAACATTGATTTTCTTTTGAAGCTTGCTTCCTGATTTGCGAGCTCACTTTCTTCCTCACGGTGGCCCAGCACTCACCCACGGTTGACGACCACCGACTTCCTCCTGCTTCCATGAACAGAGATTACCATCCCCCTCCACGTTTCGGAGCCTTCATCTCCCTCACGCCCACGCACGAAGGCGCCGACCCGCCTTCGATCTCTGCCCGCTTGCCGATCGACCCTCGTCCTCTCACAAAGAGAGGAGTCCACCACGTCTCTGCCACCGCGAGCTCCATTCTCGCCGTCTACAGCCCCTCTGACCGCACGCTTCGGCCTCACCGTGCCTCGACCTCGCCGGCAACCTTCCTCTCCAGCGTCAGCGACCACCGTATGCTCCACCTTCAATGCCCATGAAAGGAATGCACCCGCTTCCATGAAAACAGAGCCCCACCGCCACCCACATTTCTCGATCGGATGAATGCCCCGACCCCCTTCGTTCTTCTGCCTCCTCCCCGACCGTGACTCTTCCTCGACGTCTACATCACGAGCAGCCACGACTACAACTTCATTCTCGACCACGACTGTGTTTTCTTGTGGGGAAGCGTGGCACGACCTTGATTCACCCTCGACGTTTCCGCCACCGCAATTTTGTACTGCGACCGTGCCCCTTCTCAGCCGTCCTCTCCGACGAGCGTGGTGACAGCATGTTCACCTTCGTCATCGCACCGCGTCCACGATCGCGTATTCTCACCGCGCTACCTCATCACCGTGATTTACTGCGTGTGCTTTGATTTTAATAGTTCATTGATTTTTTCTTTAACTATTGAAATTACTGTTTATCATCTTCCGAGCCTATTTACATTTTATTGGCTTCCTATGGTGATGTCATTCTATTTTTAGTTATTTAATATTATACATGTTTGAATTAATTATATCTTAAATTCATGTATATCTGATTATTTGTTGATCTGAAATTTTTTAATTACGATGGTACATTATTAGCACATTATTATTATCCTTATTATTAGTTATTGCGATCGATCAGCAACACACTCTATGAGTTTTCCTGCTTTCATGTGAGTCGACCTTTTCACGGTTGCCATTCTTTCATTATTTTGAATATGTTGGGAGTAATCTTTTCTGCAAATATTGAGCCTGAGAATGGCAACCATGCTAGTGTTCAGATATTAGATCTGTATCATTGTCCACGACAAGGTTGCCTCCTTCTAAAAGGAAGAAGTCGGTGCGTGAGTTTCGTTCGTGGAAGGTGAGGGCTACCCGCACTGCGGAAAGAGCGACTAGAGCTGTTGATGGGGATACAGGACCGATTAGATGTAGTAGTAATAGAGATTTTGACAGGTCCTTAAATGCGTCATCTGATTTAATAGCTGGGTTGCTTGCTTCTGTCGAGGGAAGAGGATCAGCAATGTATCTCACCTCACCATTTCCCCGAACGAACTCATATGTCTGGTTTCATGCATCGAAACTGCGACGCGATTAGTTTGTAAACATTTCTTTTATTATTGCCGAATTGACAGTTGTTTGATTTTCGGTCAGGGGTTTGGAGATACTGTTAGCTCAACGAATTGTTGGGATGGGTCGCGTTCCTTCCAGTCATTTCCAGGGATTCCTTACTGGTTGGGATGTGTTGGTTCTGATGGCAAGTAGTGTGCTGTAATTAGCGTGCTGAGAGTCCTTGTTTCGTTTGCTGTCATTTATGTTTTGTTAGTAATAGATAAATTTGTAACGGACTTATTAATTCTCTTATCCTAGTAATGAAGTAGATTTGCTTATTTGAAAGCTTATTTCTTGCTTAAAGCAGCTATTTGTTGATAACTTCATGTAAAAGGCACAAAGTTGTTTGTACTTGTGTCATTTTGCGATGGTAATTATAGTTATATACGTCTTCGCGGTTTGGGTTGGCTGTCAAATCTCACGATTGGCTTTGCTGCTATTGTAATGAATGTGTACTACTGCCTTTGAATGAGTTCGTCGGAAATAGTAATAAACTTAGGTATTCACAATAGGTGAGTTGGGTGAGTAATTGTTGCTTATAAATGTGGCCATTTTAGTTCACTGTGTGACATAGAGATTGTTGCGATCTCAACTACGTAGAATTTGTTTCCTTATGGAGTGAGCCATCTCTAGTATGTCTAGTTGCGGAAATGAATGCTTGCTACTTCTGTGACATTCCTGCTAAACTCGAGTTTGATGCTTCCGTTTGATCGATATGCCAAAGGATCAGATATCTTATGTTTGTCGAAATGAGATATGTACAAACCTTAAGTTCTAATTCCTACTTTTCGTAATTTAAAGTTATGCTCACAGTCTCAGTTGAAAGCAGGCTTGTGATTTCAGAGTTTACATAAATTACATTCAATAGACAGTTTACTCTTTCACAAGTGGTAGATTTCCCAAGTGGCAAACTCCAAAGTGCGATGCTTGATCATCAAGATTTAGAGAATTTGTTGAGTGGTAAGTAAGGCAAAAAATGACACTCTTATGGAAGCCTGAAGGGAGAAGTGTAAGGTTTGGTTCCAGAAGAATGGTATAGAGGTAGATAGCTCTCCGGAAAGTGAAGAACAATTGTCTGATTTCTAGTTTCCTACTTCTTATTATATGTTTGCCATTATTGACGTAATGTAATGATGTAAGCTGTTGTTGAAGTTGTTGTCTCTTGTCGACCTCTACATACTTTTGTTGTTTTATGTGCTATAGTAGAAATTGCGGAGGGTGAGATCGTACAAGATGGGAAATGAGATGTATTGGTCTACCATGCAATCCTGCAAAACATAAACTGCATATAGAAATGTTTGTAACTTGACCTATGATAAAGTGATCATTTCTTATTGTTACGACCCAAACCCCTTGCTCACACAAGGACTCGAATCGGTTTGCCAAATACCCAAGATCTGGTCATCCATCGTATAAACATAGAATAATATAATATTCACAACATATCGCATCACAATAGTATGAACAACTAAGAGTCAGAATTGGATATTTTATTAGAAAAAATGTTCATAGCCATCAAAACTAAAGATGCAACATAAAAAGGACTAAACATGTACTGAATCCATTTAATGACTTCAAGAAAATAGGAAAAAAATAGTAACTAGAACTAGTACTACCAATTATGGTGCTGCACTCGGATCAACATCGTCAACTCCTGCTATTGTAGAGCCTGGCTGTAACTCTCCCGATCCTGAGTACAAGGTCCATGGAAAATGTCAGCAATTGCTAAGTAGAGTGCAAAATGGTAGAAGCACAAAGCTAAGCAAGTACAAAAGAAGGAAGAAAAGCAGTTACTGTTCTTTTTAATTCATTGTCATTTACTCTATTGGTTGTACCTTGCCACCCCTCTCGATCAATTATTTATTTAAATCGATTCCTCTAAAGGTGCAAGGAGATCTTGCTGCAATATCTTAAGCAGTAGATTGTACACAGCCCACCCCCTTGGCATAAGGAGTGACTCATATCCGCTTTATCACCTAATAGACTGCCCTAGGGTCCTAGTTAACAAGGTGCAATGGTAACTGCAGTCCGTGCGATAAACATGTGGGGAGCTACCTCGCACTGTGCTAACATATTTTCGTCAAGTTTTAAGAAATACGTATAGCAATGAAAACGAATCAACACTTAAATTTTTAATGCTCAAAATATGAGTTCCGAGGTCGTCTCAAAGAGCAAATAAGCACAATTAAACCACTAATTAGATGAATATAAAATGAGACACAATAGTTGTTACGACCCGGTTCCAGAATCCATACAGGACACGAGACTGGACTAACTCGACTGATCCTAAGACCCAGTTGTCCAACGAGAAAGTAACCAAAAAGCAGTAAAATAAACGACATTCACCATGCAAGCAACTAACAGTAACAAAAGTACAGCAGTAAAGAAGTAAACTACTACAGTACACACCACCACAACAATAGAAAATTAAAAGAGGTACAGGAATATAAAGTGCAGAACGAAAGAGTACATAATATAAAGGTACAAGAAGCTACTCACTACTACAAATGAGTACAAAAGAACTACGACTACTGGGCTCTACTGGGCCCAGCACCCTCTGCAGCCGTGTGCTCTGGCTGCTCAACACCTGGACCTGAAAAAGGTTATGGGTACAAAACGTCAGCGAACGCTGAGTAGAGTGGCAACCAACTACTAAGCAGTAAAGGTGGACAGGTAGCTATTATTTTTCAATTTCCTTCTTTCTTTAACTAATTATTCTTTCTTTCACCACTTAAATTAATTATCAGCTTTCTTTCTTGATCTCGAATGTTCTTTGTGGGAACGATCTTGATTGCAGTCTTTCCCGAAGAGTAGAAGTAGCACGTGGTGCTCTCCTGGCCGAGAGAGTCTCCCGTGGTGGTCATACACCCAGTCAACCACCCCAAGGTCACTGACAGACGTAACGGTGACTACGGCACGTGCGATAAGCGTACGGGTAGCTACCCCACACTGGCACGCAGTCAGTCATTTTCATTAGCTGGTGCGCCCAAAGTACAACACGGAACCAGTATACGGCATAGCCCTCTCAGTAACAGGGGTCTAGCCCTTAAGAGCCAAATAGGAGTCTCGCCCCTCCACAGTCTGCACACCCTCGCCTGACTACCCTGGTTTGCCCAATGGGCCTAACAAGTCGGTGTAGGGCGGCTAGCTGAACCCCAGGCCCCGTGGGGTGGCTAGCTCTCTCCCTACACTAGTAGCTCTCCTCGGTACAGTGTACACGAGGGCCATCGAGTCGGTGTGAAGTGGCCAATCCTAACCCTGGGTCCCAACCCAAGGGCGGCTAGCTCCCCTCTACACTAAGAGGTAACATGCGCTCCCCTTGGTACCATGTACTTAAGGGCCAGCACACTTCCCAACACAATCCCAGATTCATTCCATTAATTTTCAGGAGCTCATCTCCTAATTCCCCGTAGGGTTCATGCTCATTTTCCTCAGGTCAAGCCATACCAGGTTTCATCATTTCTATTTCCATTCTCAGGTTATACACATGCAATTTGTAACTCTATCGTTCACATTTCCACATTCAGGTTATTCACAGGTAGCTCGTGTTTACAACATTCATCTTTCCATTATAAACATGCAGCTCATATTATGTCATTTCACTTGTGTGACAGGAAGTTACATGTAACAGTTTAACTAGCACAAATACTATATATTTCGCAGGCAACTGTTATTCATTCTATCTACTCATTCAAGACTGCAATTCATTCATTTAATACAGACATTCCAATATTTCTAGTCCTACGATTCATGTCATATCTTATGTTTTAATCATTCATTCCACATATGTAATTAAGTTGCAATTAAATTAAGGGCGAAGCCACTCTACCAGTAAACCCAGGAGTAATAGGGGCTTGATCGGCAGGTCCACGTGCCTCAGCAAATCCCAAACCCACAATGGAATGAGGTCCTATTACAAGGATCAATCACAAGAGACTACTCAGAACAGTATAGAAAGTATTCCAACAAGTAGAGGAATTCATACGGGAAACAACAGTATCTTAATTAAGGAAATCGGACCTCAAACGGACCCTAAACGGGTCAAAAACAGTAATTCTAACTCAAATCAGACGTCTGGAACACCTTCCAGACGTCTTAAAAGAGTTTAGAGCCATACCTCAAGTCCTGCGCCACTCCTTAGACATTCAAGAACTCCGTTGGACCGCCTGGACCCAGTTCCAGACGTCTGACCACCTCTCCGGACGTTTGGAAACGCTTCCTGTCGTCTGGTGCCTCGCCCAGACATCCGAACTGCGTGGGAGGATGTGTCCCGCGCCTTCCCGAAGCAACCTCTATGCAAATTAAGCGAAATCTTCTCAATAAGGCATGAAACAGCACCTTGGAGGAACGACCTGCATGGCCGTATCCGCAAAGGAGACGTACGTTCGCAAAGCTTACCTCTCAGTCGTCTGGGACCTCCTCCAGACGTTGTCTACGTCGTCTGGATATCGCTCCAGACGTCTGATTCTGGGAAATCCCAGAACCAGAACCTGCCTTCGCCTCGTCGCGCCGTGCCTGCTCGCATGCTGCACCGGCTGCAGCAATGTCAGGGAGGACCTCCCCGACGCACTTTTCCGCCTTGTGCACGTGCCGATCGGTAGTGAGCTCCCCGATAAGGTCTCACACAAGCTAGCATGCTTGCTCTCCTCTCTTCCCCTCGCTGCTCCTCTCCTCCCACGCTGCTCATGCTTGCTGCTCGTTGCTCTCGCTGGAGGAAGGAGAAGGGTGGTTGGAAGTGGGGGGTGGTGTGAGGGAGAGGAGGGGGTTATATAAGGTGTGGGGTTAGGGTTTGCATCGGGCGAAAGGAGAGAGAAGAAGAAGAAAACAAGGGTCACGTACTGTCTGCACGCAGCACGCGCGCAGACGCGAGGACGTGCACCAAAATTTCGATTTTAGATGTCTGGGAATGAGTCCAGACGTCTGATCCTCAGTACATACGTCTGACCTAAAGTATGGACGTCTTAAAAAGGCTTAATGACACGGGTCTTAACAACATAACAAACTCAAAGGAAGTTTCTTCCCCGAAACTTGAGCTAGCTAGGGTGCGGAGAAAGAATAACATACACATAAAAAACTCAAAGAGGACCGGAGCTGGTCTGAAAAGACATACCCTCAAAGAGCTCTGGGTACCGCTCTCGCATCGTTGCTTCAGGCTCCCAGGTAGCCTCCTCGTACCTCTGGCTCCACAAGACCTTCACCAGGGGTACCTACTTCCGTCTCAAACTCCGGACGGCTCTGTCTAGTATCTGCACTGGCTGCTCGGGGTAGGTTAGGTCATCACCCACCTCGACACTCTCATGGCTTAGAACGTGACTGGGATCAGCGACGTACTTCCTGAGGTTGGACACGTGGAACACGTCGTGCACACCAGAAAGCTGGGGAGGAAGGGCAAGCCTGTAAGCAACGGGTCTAACCTACTCCAGGACCTCAAAGGGCCCCACAAACCTCAACGCGAGCTTCCCTTTCACCACAAAATGCTGCATGCCCTTCATGGGCGAAACACGAAGGAAGACGTGATCCCTAACCTCAAACTGCACCTCTCTACGCTTCCGATCGACATAGCTCTTCTGTCTGCTCTTGACAGTGTGGAGTCGCCTGTGAATCTGCTCAATCACCTCTTGACTCTGCCGGATCAGCCTGGGTCCAACCTCCCACTTGGTCCCCACCTCAACCCAACTCAAGGGTGCAGTACACCTCCACTTGTACAGAGCCTCGTAGGGTGCCATGCCGATGCTCGAGTGATAACTGTTATTATATGCAAACTCCGCCAGGGGCAAGTGCTCCTCCCAAGAGCCCCTCTAGTCCAGTACATAGGCACGCAATAGGTCCTCAAGCGTCTGTATCATGTGCTCTGACTGTTCGTCCGTCTAGGGGTGGTATGTTGTACTGAACCTCAACCGTATCCCCAAGGCCTGCTGAAACTCATCCCAAAACTGGGACGTAAAGCGGGTATCCTGGTCGGATACAATCTTTCGTGGAACTCCATGCAGATGTACCACGTCGCGGATATACCTCTCTGCTAATTGTGCTAGTCCCAAAGTGACTCGGATCGGCAAGAAACGTGCCATCTTCGTCAATCTGTCTATAATCACCCAGACTGCATCGTGTCCTCATTGGGTAACGGGCAAGCCCACCACCAAGTCCATGGTGATGCTCTCCCACTTCCACTCTGGCACTGGAAGTGGCTGCAACGGCCCTGCAGGCCTCTAATGCTCGGTTTTCACCTGCTGGCACACTAAACACTGTTGTACGAATTCACCTACATCCTGCTTCATTCCCCTCCACCAAAAGTTGCGTCTCAGATCATGATACATCTTTGTGTTCCTAGGATGTATGGTGAACCTGGAACTAGGTGCCTCAGTCAGGAGCTCTCTCAATAGCTCCTCGTCCCTGGGAATGCACAAACGTCCCCTCATGCGTAGCACCCCATCGGTAAAGAAGAAGTCTCCAGGGTCCCCTGACAGTACTCTGTCACCCAACGACTGCAGGTACGAGTTTTCCATCTGTCCTGTGATGATGCGGTCTATCAGCTCTGGCCTCGTCTGTCGTGTCATAGTCACTGCTTCGCAGTGCCTTAATAACTCTAAGGGTCGCCAACTGCCCATCTCCTCCATGAGTCTCCAACTCTGTGCCTGTAAACTGGCCAAGTGGGCGGGTGCCTTTCGGCTCAAGGCGTCAGCCACCACATTGGCCTTCCCTGGATGGTAGGAAATGCTACAGTCATAGTCCTTCAGGAGCTCTAACCAACGTCTTTGTCTCATGTTGATCTCCTTCTGATCAAACAAGTACCTGAGGCTTTTATGATCCGTGAATATCTCAAAAGTCTCACCGTACAGGTAGTCCCTCCAAGTCTTCAGTGCAAAGATGACAGCTGCCAGCTCTAGGTCGTGGGTAGGGTATCTATGCTCATGGGGCTTCAGTTGCCGCGAAGCGTAAGCAACAATGTGACCCTGCTGCATGAGCACACCCCCTAACCCCTGCAAAGAGGCGTCCGTGTACACAACGAAACCGCCATTGCTGTTCGGAATGGTAAGCACGGGAGCCGAAGTCAGCCTCTCCTTCAGCTCTTGAAAACACGCCTCACAAGCGTCTGTCCAAGAAAAGGGCACGTCCTTTCGGGTCAACTGTGTCATAGGAGGTGCAATATGTGAGAAACCCTTGATAAACCGCCGGTAGTAGCCGGCCGGTCCCAAGAAGTTGCAGATCTCTATTACTGTACGTGGTCTCTCCCACCTAAGCACTGCCTCAACCTTGGCTGGATCCACAGTCAAGCCATCCCTTGATATCACATGACCTAGAAAAGTCACCTCCCTCAATCAGAACTCGCACTTGTTGTACTTGGCATACAACCTATGTCGTCTTAATGTCTCCAAAACCATCCGCAAGTGCTGTCTGTGCTGCGCCTGATCCCGCGAGTAGATGAGCACATCATCGATAAATACCACTACGAACTGATCCAGATACGGTCTGAACACCCGGTTCATCAAATCCATGAAAGCAGCAGGGGCGTTGGTCAGCCTAAAAGGCATGACAAAAAACTCGTAGTGTCCGTACTGGGTGCGGAAAGCTATCTTTGAGACGTCGGTCTCCTTGATCCTCAACTGGTGGTAGCTAGACCTCAAATCTATCTTGGAGAAAACTGTGGCACCTCGCAACTGGTCAAACAAGTCGTCAATCCTCGGCAGCGGATACCTGTTCTTAATGGTGACTCTATTCAGCTGTCTGTAGTCCACACAAAGGCGTAGGGTACCATCCTTCTTCTTCACAAATAATATCGGGGCTCCCCAAGGAGACGCACTGGGCCTCACAAAGCCCTTCTCTAGAAGGTCCTGTAACTGGGACTTGAGCTCTCGCAGCCCAAGTGGTGCCATCCTGTAAGGTGCTGTAGAAATGGGGCTGGTCCCCGGTACCAGTGAGATCTCAAACTCGATCTCACGCTCGGGCGGTAGTCCTGGCAGCTCCTCTGGGAACACGTCGGGGTACTCTCTGACCACCGAGATACTCTGAAAATCTGCCACGGGGCTGGGCTCTACCACTACATAAGCCAGAAAGCCCTCACACCCCTAGCCCAAAAGTCTTGCCGCCCGAAGTGCAGAAATGCACCTGAAGCCTCCGTCCACTAGCTGTCCGTGAAACTCAAAAGAAGGCATCTCCGGTATGGAGAAGACGATCTTCCTCTCAAAATAGTCCACCAAAGCGTGGTAAGCGGACAACCAGTCCATCCCCAGAATCACACCAAAGTCCATCGGTATCACAATCAGATTAGTGGGGAGGCTGTGTCCCCCAACACTGACCTCATAGCCTGTGTAAACCTCCTCAGCTAAAAATAGTTGACCACCTGGACCTCTGATTACAAACGGATCCTCTAACAACACACAGTCCTGCCCCAAGCAGACAGCAAAACTAGTAGCGACAAACGAGTGTGTGGCGCTGGAATCAAATGGTGTGTAAACTAGTCTGCTGGAAACTGTAACCATACCTGCCACCACTGAACCTGAAGCTCTGGTGTCTTTGTGTGTCAGGGCGTTAATACGCCCTTCAGCTCTAGGTGCGGACGAAGCAGCCACACTCTGCGTCGGATGGGTAGCCGCTGCCCGGTACCCTCCCCGTGACTGCTGTCCTCCCCCATGCACCTGGGAACCGCGGCCTCTTGATTGTCCTCCAGTGCTCGACGCGGGGAGCATCTACTGACCTCCAGCCCTAGACGGGCAGTCCCTCCTGATGTGGCCCGGCTGGCCACACTGGTAGCAAAGGGGAACTTGACTCCCGCCCTCAGTAGGCCCCTGCTTACAGTTGGGCGGGGGTCCAGTGCTGGTAGCTGGCCCCTGTCGGGGGCCCCCAAAGGCCACTGACGACCCTGCAAAACGTGACGGCTCTCCTGCGGGCGCCATGTGCCTCCTCTCTCGCCGGCCCTATGAGTAGTCTGGCTGGTAGGGCCTCTTCCGTCCGCTGTCAGTGTCACGTGCGGCCGGGTTGGTCTCCTCATATGTCATAGCTGCCTCCACCACTCTCGAGAACGTAGGCAGCTTTAGGGGTTTGACATACCCCCAAATAACAGGTCGGAGCCCCTCAGTGAACCTCCACAGGCGCTCCTCCTCAGTAGCTACAGCTGTCGCGGCGAAACGAAACAGCTCCAGAAAACGCGTGTGATACGCGCTCACGGTCATCGTCCCCTGGCGGAGAGTATGGAACTCCCGCCTCCTCTAATCCTGCCACGTCTAGGGAAAGTACTGCTCGCAGAAGAGGGTGACAAACTGGTCCCAAATCGGCTCGGCCCTCTCCTGACCTCTGACCACCCTCCACCACCTATGTGCCACGCTCTCCAGCTGGTACGTGGGAAAGGCCACGCGGCACTCCGCAGGGGGGAGAAGGGCGTCAAACACCTTCTCAATCTACTCGAGCCAGTCCTCCACCTCTGTCGGGTCCTCATCCCCCTTGAAAGAGGGGGGCATCAACTTCCGGAACTGTCCCAAAAGCTCGTAGTGGTGCTGAAGTGGGGAAACTGGTATGCCTCCAGGAAAGGAGGGTGCGTGCTTGGAAGTGTCAGAGGATGGTGGGGGCGGTGGATGGCCACCCCTTCCCCAACGTCCAGCGCTGTGTCTGTCTCGCAGTCCCACAGAAGACTCCCCCTCCGCAGCCCCAGGGAGAGGCACCTGTGGAGGCAGGTGGAGCTCCTCTAGTACGATCTTCCGTATCAGCTGGGCGAGGTCATGGGCCTGAACGCCCGGAAGTAGTGGCTGGTCCACCGAGATGTCGGGCTCGACACATCCACCCCTCTGACCTCGACCTCGGCCGCATCCGCGGCCTGCCTCACTGGCTCCACATCGAGGCATCTCCTGCAAGGAGATGCGAACACAGAACATGAAGACATCAAATCTAACTGACATTTAGGAAAGAAACCTCAGAACAGATGTCAAAAGGTACGTTGTGGTGGTTACTCTAGTTACATGCACGTGAATTGGTTATTTCACAGCTAGTTGGTTCACTTCTCGGGACGACCTTGCTTTGATACCATCTTGTTACGACCCGATTCCCGAATCCCTACAGGACACGAGATCGAACCGACTCGACTGATCCCAAGACCCAGTCGTCCAACGAGAAAGTAACCAAAAAGTAGTAAAATAAATGACATTCACTATGCAAGCAATTAACAGTAACAAAAGTACAGTAGTAAAGAAGTAAACTACTACAGTACACACCGCCACAACAGTAGAAAATTAAAAGAGGTACAGGAATATAAAGTGCAGAACGAAAGAGTACATAATATAAAGGTACAAGAAGCTACTCAATACTACAAATGAGTACACAAGAACTACGACTACTGGGATCTACAGGGCCCAGCACCCTCTGCAGTCGTGTGCTCTAGCTGCTCAACACCTGGACCTGAAAAAGGTTATGAGTACAAAATGTCAGCGAACACTAAGTAGACTGGCAACCAACTACTAAGTAGTAAAGGTGGACAGGTAGCTATTATTTTTCAATTTCCTTTTTTCTTTAACTAATTATTCTTTCTTTCACCACTTAATTTAATTATCAGGTCTCTTTCTTGATTGCGAATGTTCTTCGTGGGAATGATCCTGATTGCAGTCTTTTCTGAAGAGTAGAAGTAGCACGTGGTGCTCTCCTGGCCAGGAGAGTTCCCCGTGGTGGTTCTACACCCAGTCAACCACCCTAAGGTCACTGACAGACGTAACGGTGACTACGGCATGCGCGATAAACGCACGGGTAGCTACCCTGTACTGGCATGCGGTCAGTCGTTTCCGTTAGCGGGTGCGCCCAAAGTACAGCACGGAACCAGTATAGGGCATAGCCCTCTCAGTAACAGGGGTCTAGCCCCTAAGAACCAAATAGGGGTCTCGCCCCTCTACAGTTTGTGTACCCTCTCCTGACTACCCTGGTTTACCCAGTGAACCTAACAAGTCGGTGTAGGGCGGCTAGCTGAACCCCGGGTCTCGTGGGGTGGCTAGCTCTCTCCCTACACTAGTAGCTCTCCCTGGTACAGTATACACGAGAGCCATCCAGTCGGTGCAAAGTGGCCAATCCTAACACTAGGTCCCAACCCAAGGGTGGCTAGCTCCCCTCTACACTAAGAGGTAACATGTGCTCCCCTTGGTACCACGTACTCAAGGGCCAGCACACTTCCCAGCACAATCCCAGATTTATTCCATTTATTTCCAGGAGCTCATCTCCTAATTCCCCGTAAGGTTCATGCTCATTTTCCTCAGGCCAAGCCATACCAGGTTTCATCATTTCTATTTCCATTCTTAGGTTATACACATGCAATTTGTAACTCTATCATTCACATTTCCACATTCAGGTTATTCACAGGTAACTCGTGTTTACAACATTCATCTTTCCATTATATACATGCAACTCATATTATGTCATTTCACTTGTGCGACAGGAAGTTACATGTAACAGTTTAACTAGCACAAATACTACATATTTCGCAGGCAACTGTTATTCATTCTATCTACTCATTCAAGACTACAATTCATTCATTTAATACAGACATTCTAGTATTTCTAGTCCTAGGATTCATGCCATATCCTAGGTTCTAATCATTCATTCCACACATGCAATTAAGTTGTAATTAAATTAAGGGGGAAGCCATTCTACCAGTAAACCTAGGAGTAATGGGGGCTTGATCGGCAGGTCCACGTGCCTCAGCAAACCCCAAACGCGCAATGGAACGAGGTCCTATTATAAGGATCAATCACAAGAGACTACTCAGAACAATATAGAAAGTATTCCAACAAGTAGAGGAATTCATACGGGAAACAACGGTATCTTAATTACAGAAATCGGACCTTAAACAGACCCTAAATGGGTCAAAAACAGTAATTCTGACTCAAATCAGACGTCTAGAACACCTTCCAGACGTCTTAAAAGAGTCCAGAGCCATACCTCAAGTCCTACGCCGCTCCTCAAACGTCCATAAGCTCCGTTGGACCATTTGGACCCAGTTCCAAATGTCCAACCACCTCTCCAGACGTTTGGAAACGCTTTGCATCGTCTGATGCCTTGCCCAGATGTCCGAACTGTGTGGGAGGGCATGTCCCGCGCCTTCCCGAAGCAACCTCTGCGCAAATCAAGCGAAATCTTCTCAATAAGGCATGAAATAGCGCCTCGGCGGAACGGCCTGCATGGCCGTATCCACAAAGGAAACGTACGTTGGCGAAGCTTACCTCTCAGTTGTCTGGGACCTCCTCCAGACATCGTCTATGTCATCTGGCTATCGCTCTAGACGTCTGATTCTAGGAAAATCCCAGAACCGGAACTTGCCTTCGCCTCCTCGTGCCGTGCGTGGCCGCATCGCGCCTGCTCGCCTGCTGCTCCGGCTACAGTAGTGTCAGTGAGGACCTTTCCGACGCACTCCTCTGCCTTGCGCACGCATCGACCAGCCGTGAGCTCCCCGGCGAGCTCCCATACGAGCTTGCATGCTTGCTCTCCTCTCTTCCCCTCGCTGCTGCTCCTCTCCTCCCACACCGCTCATGCTCGCTGCTCGCTGCTCGCTACTCTCGCTGGAGGAAGGAGAAGGGTGGCTGGAAGTGGGGGGTGGTGTGAGGGAGAGGAGGGGCTTATATAAGGTGTGGGGTTATGGTTTGCGTCGGGAGAGAGGAGAGAGAAGGAGAAGAAAACGAGGGTTGCGTACTGTCTGCACGCAGCACGCGCACAGACGCGAGGATATACACGAAAATTTCAATTTTCAGACATCTGGGAATGAGTCCAGACGTCTTGCAAGACGTCTGACCCTCAGTCCAGATGTCTTACCAGATGTCTGACCTAAAGTATGGACGTCTTGAAAAGGCCTAATGACACGGGTCTTAACAATAGCTTGATATGAAAGGAGATATATTAGATAAGTAATAGCACTATCAAGCAACTATATATATATATGTGTTGGAAAAAAATGTGGTTTTTCAACTCAATGTAAAGCCTCAACACTTGGGCAAATTCACAAAGAAAGCCAATCAGACATCTGCCTTAGCCCTCAAACATCTTAAAGTCTAAAATTAGATGTTTGCAATTCAACTTCAAGTCAAGCCAAAACCTACCCAAGGCCCGCACAAATCCCAATGCAAAACTTGACCCATCTCCTGGGTCGAGCAATCATACTCTTTCTCTCTCTCTCTTCTCTAATCAGATCCAGCCCAAACCCGCCTAGGCATGAATAATGGGTGAGAGCATGTGTATGGGCATGCATAAGGGACACAACCCCGAGGTGGTGACAGTGGTTGGCATGGGGGTGGTCAGAGTCGGGGAAGATGTTAGAGGAGGTGTATGGAGCTAAGAAGCTCCAAAAGCCTAATTGAAGGGGAGAGAAGGAGAAGCCCTAAGGAAATTTTAAGAGAGGAAGAGGGGAGAGTGTCATTGGTGGTGCGCTAGCGAGGAGGAAGGAGGTGGAGGTCGCTGGAGCTGAAGAAGGGGAATTTAGGCTTGAACCTTTACGGGAAGATCCGTTGGAAGAAGAGGAAGGGAAACCCTTTGCTTATTATACGTAGTAGAGGGCGAGGATGTGGGGAGAAGGAGCTCTGGGGGTGCCTCGATCGCCGACGAGAAAGAAGAGGGGAGGAAATTCCGATCAGTTGAGCAAGAATTCGACTTGAGGAAATGCAGCCCTTCATATAGAAGTGGAATTTGGGTCAATTGGCCTTGAAAACACAAGTTTTGCATTTGACTTTGAAAGGAAATAGAGGTTGAAAATCTTAAGTTTGCTGGATCATTTCAAGAAAAATTGATCACGAGAGTCGGTGCATTTGATAGCACATGATCTGAATGCCAATCCCACCAAATTTGGTAGGATTTAGCTAGGATTTGAGGCTTCAATTCATCAGTAAAAAGTCGACAGGGTTGGGTGCTTTATTGTTATTGTCATTACTTTAGGAAATGAGAAAGAAGGCAGCAGGAGGCTATTTGTAAGGATGACAGAAAGCTAGGGGCCTGGTTCCAATAAAAACATAAAAGATAGGGGGTCATGTGTAATAAATAGAGATCAGAGAGCCAAAATATAAACTAGGTCAAGATGGACTATGATTGAGCTCAGACTTTGAGGTTAACTTAATTTGGACTCAAGGAATCTAATGGTTACCTCATATTTGAGTTTTGATCAAGTTTGACTAGAAAATTTACACAGAATCCCAAAATAGAATAAATTCCTGCATAAGTCTTTGTTTTTGGTCAAATAGAATTCCTTTAGTCAAAGTGAAGGTTCCAACCTCATAGAATATTTTTAAATGATTTTTAGGAGGTTTAGATTATATTTATTTCCACCAGAACCCGTTTAATTGAAGTGAGGCTGTAATTGAAATTTTTATTAATAAAATTAATCCTTAAAACTCATAAAACCCTTATTTAGTTAGCTCAGGTCTACTTCTTGGGAAATTAAGCTCATTTGACCTTAGATTAAACCTTGATTAACCCCTCAGTTAATCTACCATTATAATTAGGTGTTAAAACAACAGAATTAAGAAGATTTCCTATCTTCTCGTATTTCACTCAGATTAGAGTTATGATCTTTTGATGAATATTAAGGAGCATTTATTACTGTAATTAGGAAAAATTAGGTTAATTAACATCGATGATGGTGCTGCCATCACACTGGCACATGTCTAGTCCTTTCCACTACAGGTACAAAAGCAAAATGACCTCTCGAAACAGCAACGCATATCCAAACCCTGCTACCCCGATTGGCCTCAACGACCTGACAAAAGAGTCATAGGGAGGCTAGCTTACTCCTTGAGGTAGTCTCTGCCCTTAACGGGTATACTTGACCCTGCCATTGATACTGGCTCGAATACTAACTTCCAATAACATCATAGATTTCTATTTTTAACTAAGCTCTTTCCATCCAATATCACCATAAGCATCATTGTATCTCGCATTTGTTGGATTCATTCTGTTTCCCCCAATTCTCACATTATTTCCACATGTACACATAAATCACAAGTCTTTATTTATATCATAGTTAATAATCCAAGTCATGACTCTCAATTGGTTAACAAGAATGTTCATGCATAGCTAATAAGTCAATGTTAATGGACTAAATTAGAGCCTAAGTACCTCATTGTTGGAATGAAAATGTAATTTGAATCATGCATTGCATGGATAAAATCAATAAAGCTGCAGAATTGTCATTTCATGCATTGCATCAATTTTACATCTTAATCAATTAAATTCGGATCATTATGAAAGGGGCAATCTAGATGGAATCATACCTCAATTTGGAATGCCATTTTCAGAGATTTAGTTTGTTAAATGTATGAAAGGAAAGAGCCCTTTAATACCCATCTCCAATTTTGGGAAGGAGATGACTCTCTCCCAATTGAAACCATCCCCATGAAGCTTTTGAAAGCCATGCACAAGAGGAAAAGAAAGAAAAAAAGGAAAGAAACCTCTATTGTCCTCGCTGAAATCTCTCTCTCTCATTCCCTTATTTTCTCTTATTCTTTATGTATAATAGGGAAGAGGACGGCAGGAAGATTTTTTGTTGCGAAAGTCATCATTTTAGAAATACGCATCGTAATATAGGATGAAAATCGCAACAACACTTAAAATTTATAAAACGCGAAATCAAGAAATGAGTTTGAGGTAGTTCGTATGGAGGAAATTGGCAATTCAATCACTAATCGCAATTATCAAGAGAGATATGCAAATATAATTAAAATATTGCTCAATATAAAGTAGAATAATATTGCAATAAAATCAGGAATTATAGTGCAAAAAGATGGGGTTAAAATGGCAGTTTGAACCACCAATTTAACCTTAATGTTAAGCTCTACAATTAACTCTAATATCTCAACAATAAATGCAATCCAATAACCACAACAATGTCAAAATCAGAGCCAGCTAGTCAGATGTCGGGTAAAAGGCTCAAATGCCTTAACCTCAGGACCTTTAGCCATGCTACGGCAGCAACACCATAGAAGAGGCACAAGGGCCTTACAAAGCCTCAGAAGGCTAAGTGTTCGAGCACGGGAGGGGGGGCGCAAATCTGAAGGGATGAACAGTACAAAAACCCCCTTCTTCCCTCTCAGATTTCTTCTCTTCAGAACTAGAGCGGACTCGGGTAACCGGATATTCAGATCTCGCCCAGACCTTTGTGGCGTGTGTGGATTCGTCCCTAGCAGGAGGGGTGACGTAATAATTGCGGAAATAAAATATAAATAATCTCACAAAATACAATCATACAAAGTACACAAAGATTTTTAGGTGGAAACCCAAATCGGGTGAAAACCACCACCTAACCCTCTCTAGTTAGGACTTTCCGATCAACCAAGTTGATCAAATCCACTAACCGAATCACTTTAAACGAGGGTGATTCAACCTCAATTACAACCATGCTACAAGTGCGAGGGTAGCGTTCCTCAATCCTTTCTCTTCACGAGAAGGATTTTGTCCCACGAAGGAGACGGGAATTCGCAAAGCGAATACCCAACCAAATAACAAAGATAAAATAACAAATAATCCTATAGAGCCAACAAAGAAATTTTAAACCTAAGCTTCTATAGGAATTAAGAAACTCTGCTTTGCACGGAGTGCGTCGAGTCGATGATGCGGGTGCATGAGCCACGCGACAGCGCAACGTTGCTCTCGTGAACTATGGCGAGAGAGCGGGTGCGCAAAACAGCTTGATGCTCTCTAGATGTAGAACTAGAGCTTAGAGAGTAAGAGAGACACAAAATGGTTTGAAAGTGTATTGCAAGGTGTGTGTCTTGTGTATCTAGGTGTGTGTCTAGGTGTATGCTAGTGTGCAAGAGGTTCCTCTCTATTTATAGAGGCCTTAGGAAGGCTTTGGAAGGCTTAGGAAAGGTTCCATAGCCGTTGGGAGCAAAGCCCAAGAGAATCAGGCCGAAATTAGGAATAATGATTGCACTGACAGGCTTATCAGATGTCTGACCCTGGCATCAGACGTCTGGAAGATCACTTTAAGACGTCTGGGAACAACATCAGACGTCTGATTTTAGGCGGGTTTCTTCCTGACTTGGATCAGATCTAAACAGGGTTCTAGTGCAAGTCCATCAGACGACATACAGGACGTATGGCACTATGTATGGACGTCTGGAAACCTACTTTTTCGTGGGAATGGATTTCCAAGAGGGTGCAACGACTAGAAATTCTCTGAGAAGAGATTTTGGGTTAGTCGAGGCAAAACGGTCATCTATCAGACGTCTGGAAAGGCCTGAGGACATCTGATAAGGCTCTAATGGTCATATGCTTGAGTGTTTGATGAGCTAGCCAACGGTCCACTAATTGGACGTCTGCCAAAGTCATCAGACGTCTGGACTAAGGTCTGGACGTCTGATTTCATCAGACAGAACTACCAAGTCCAGCCTAAATGTTTGTCAGACGTCTGAATCAACAGTCAGACGTCTTAAAACACATTATCAGACGTCTGATCTTGGAATTAGACGTCTGGAAATGCTGTTTGAACCCTATATTGGTTTTCTAAGTTCTATACAGAAAACCTAAGTATCCTAGGGTTGTGCTGGTGTTCCTAGGACTACTGTTAGGGTACTTTGAGGCTCTTTAACATGAATCTAAGTAACAAAAATAAAGAGCAACAAAAGAAACGAAAAATACAAAAAGTACAAGAGAAGGAAATCTATCCTATTCTTCATCTCCTTCCTTCTTCAATCCATTGCTCTTCGCGAATCTCCTCTGTTTTCCATCAAGCTCTTCCAATTCATCCTGGATGCGAGCTCGAACTCCGTCTGGTCACGTCTCCATTTGCAATTTGCCTGAAATCTAAGAGTCCAAGTGCAAATGTTAAATGACACGTGTTTTGTTATCATCAAAACAAATGATCGTGGTGCTCTGGCACCAACAGCGTGGACCGTGGGTGAGGGCACGTGCAATGGAGCATGCGAACGGGACCTCACCCCAGTGCTTTCTAAGGCAACAGGCTAAGGGCAGCTTTGTGTGGTATACTCGGTGTGAGTGTTGTCCATGCACGATGTGGGACTATCCCACAGGGTTCTCCTCATGCAGCTGCAGCTGATGGTGTCATTGAATTGAGCTATTTCTTCGCTGCTGATTCTCAATTGAGGACTTGGAGTTGTTCGTGAAAGGGTTCTGTAGGTCCTGGAAGTTGTAGCTGGGTTGGAGATGGTCGGAGAACTGTGGGAGAAGTTGGAGAAGAAGGCTATAGTGACGGAGCTCCGATCAGACTTGAAAACATGAAAATGGTCTCGCGACCTCGTTAAATTCACTCAGAAGCTTTGTTGGAGGATAGCGAATGCAATGGTAGTGGTCTGAAGGCGTTTGGTGTCTAGTGGAGGTCTGTCGAAGTCAGAAGAGATGACCGGTTATGGGTGTTGTCAGTAGGGTTAACGGGAGTTAGAAACCTCAAATTTATTTGGGGCTTTGACTCTGGGTGACAAGGTGAAAGTTGTGGACTCGGTGGTAGGTGGTTTTGTGCGGTGTAGCGAGTATGTGGCTTCACCAGAGCTTTGCCAGTGCGATGGAAGACAGAGGTGGTGCAGGTGTTGTTGGGCGCAAGCCTAAGGTCTAAAGGTGTAGGAAGAAGCAGGGAGGTGAGAAAGAGAGAGAGTGTGCTTAAGGATGAAGGGAGGGAGAATGTGGCACTGGCTATGATAGGCTGACGCCGGAGATGACAAATGCTCTGGTGGTGAGGACGGTGAGGAAGAGAGGTCGGAATGGTTCGTACTTGGTACAGCGAGGAGCGGAAGATGTTAGGGAGGAAGTTCCCTTTGCCTATTGTATTTGGTAGAGGGCAACGAAGAGGATTCAAGGAGTTCACCGGAGCTAGGTCGGGGCAGGCCGGGGAAGGAGAAGAAGAGGAGTTTCTAGCCTCAAACCTTGCTAAAGAGAACAGTCGTGACCAGAGGGCTCCTTATACGGCTTCAAGATGAGCTCTAAATTAGGAAAATGGCTTGATTTGGCTGAGAAATTAGGGAAGAAGAACCCTTGATTTCATCAAGCATGTATAATCTTTAAGAAGCAAATCATGGTCTAAGATTTGGTCCATGTAGTTGGGAAATCTCTCAAGATCAATCCCTCCAAATTTGGAGGGATTTGGTCTTGATTTGAGAGAGAAATCTCTTCGAGAATCTCGACTTGAGGTGCGTTCACACCTCCAATGGCAGTAGGGACCAGAATGAATAAAATGATCAGAAGTTAGGAGGTTAAATGTAATAAATCTGAAAGTTAGGGGCTTAAATGTGAAGACTAGAGATTTTTAAGGATTGAATTGCAAACTAGGTCAAGATAGACTCTGATTGGGCCCAACTTTTGGCACCAATCTAATTTGGACCCAAGGAATCTAATGGTGAAGTTGGATATGAGTTTTGACCATGTTTGACTGGATAATTTACACAAAAGCCTAAATTAGGATAAAATCCCGTCTGAAACCCTATCCAAGTTTAAAATGGGTTCATATAGTCAAACAAAGGTTCCAAACCTCTTGAAACATTTTCATATGAATTTTAGGAGGTTTAGATTAATTTTATTCTGACTAAAACCTCTTCAATTTAAGTGGGTTGAGAATTAGGATTTTATATGCTGTTTTGGTTCTCAAAAAGCGTGAAACGCTGTTTCTATCAATGTTGACCCACTTTTTGGACTTTTAAGCTCATTTGACCTTCATTTAACCCCTGAGAGATCCCGTGGTTAATTTATGTTTGTACTGTGTTGTTAAAATTATAGAATTAACCCTGATTTCCCATTCTTTTCTCAAATAAGAATAATGTGGAATTACGACCCTCAGATGATTATGTAAGAGCTTTAATCAATTAAACCTAACTAAATGTGGCTAGTTAGGGTCCATGATGGTGTTTCCATCATACCCCCATGCTTAGATTTTGCTAGTCCCTAGCAAAATCCTATGGATCAAACCAGATCTCTAAGTTGGATATAACCGTCAGGATGCCCTACTATGCTGCATCTCTAGAAATCAGATCAAAATACTAACAATAGGCTTAGAGGTACTCAAGTGTCAGCCATGATCCAAACCTAACCAGCTTCAGCTTGGGTCTGCCGTGAAGGTTTCTAAGGCCCGCAAAAACTACTCAGAGATTTGTTGACCCCAACGATTAAAGCACCTATGCGTATTTATAGCGACTCCATGTGCAGTTTGCTAGTGCATTTTGATAAGAGAGAGAGAGAGATTTTTTTTTTTATTTTGAGAGTTTTCGCTCTTTTCTTTATATATTTCCCTAAATCTAGCCTTGGATTAACCCTAAACACAGTATGTATTAGATTCCTTGTCCCCACCATCAATCCTTGAAGGGTCCCTAGCTTTTATGCTTCGGGATAGCACCGTCTATGACAACTCCCAGAACCCTGGCTTTCGACACTTTGGGATAGTGCCACCCATAGCGTTCTGTAGCTAAATTCAGGCCTTGGTAATCGACATTTCGGGATAATTCCACCCATAGCACCTGAACATGCACAAAGTGCTTACATGCCCCTAGTAGGGTATTTAGATATCCTAGGAGACAAGCATCGAGAAGACGATATGTTATTATGTATCTTCAAGGGGAATATTCCACCTCTCCACGTTGGGAACTCGTCCAATCAACTTTGTCTTCGAGCCACTCATAAGCTAGATCTTTGAGACAATTTTTTAGAAGAGAATACTTTTGGCATTATTTCTTCATTAAGTGCACTGAACCAGACTGGTGTGTGATTTTGGGTGCATAGGTTACAAAGTATAGCAAACCAAAGGGTAGGCAACAGGGCCAAATAATCCCTAAGCCTTAGATCTGCTACATCAACCTCGCACTTTCCTCAACCTCTTGAGGACTAATCCAAATATTAAGGAATGCACGAGTGTTTAAGCCCCTAAAATAGGCCCAAGAGGCCTAAGGTTGGTACTAGTCACTAATCTCCTAAGTTTTACCCTTGTAGGTCTTAATTCATCGTTTGATCTATCCTAGGAAATAGGTAAATTCCATACTCAATTACAAGGGATTATCTCATTTGTTTCTTTTGAGTGCTCTTTTTTTTTCTTTTTCATTTCTTTTCTCCTCCTTAATTGTTTTCAATTCAGCTCAAATTGACTTCTCTTCTCCTTTCTCCTTTTTTTTTTCTTGAATGAAACCCCTCCATGAATTGATTCTCACAGCGTTTTGCACTCACAACATTTTGCACTTTAATACCCTCATGCCTAAATTAGGTGGGTTCGAGTTCAGTTCAGATCGTACATTAGAACAGGTTTGGTGGGTGGCGAACAGGTCAGGATGACTATTGCGGATGATTTCTAGCTCTGATAAAAGTATTAAAGGTGGAGTTGGTTGTTCTAATGGACGAACCCTAAAGTGCAATAAGATTTCAGCGACAAGATAGGTCAAAAGGGCTTCGGGTTTTTCAAAATGACGGGTTGCCTCCCATTAAGCGCTAAGTTTAATGCCATCAGTTGAGTGCAATGAATGCTCAGGGAGAATGGAGATCAAAAGATACTTCAGCCAGATTCGAGTCGGTGAGTTCGAAGAACGGTTTGTCTCTGCCCATTCAAGACAAATGGTTTTGAGTTGTGGCTGAGTTCATTGATTTCAATAGTTCCATTTCCAAACGCTCGTCTCACGAGGAATGGTCCAATCCATTTCGATCTGAGTTTTTCTGGGAAAATCTTAAATTTGGCATCAAAGAGTAATACTTTCTGACTAGGATGGAAAGTTTTCCGCGAAATGTGCCTTTCATGGAAGGCTTTGACCCATTCTTTATAGATTCGCAAGTTCTCGTATGTGTCATTGCATAGTTCCTCAATCTCGCTCATCTACAATCTACAGTGGCTTCCAGCCTTCATGAGATCTAGGTTGTACTTCTGTACTGCCCGGTAAGCTTTGTACTCCATTTCTACAGGGAAGTGACTTGCCTTCCCGTACATGAGTTTGAAGGGAAACATTTCTAACTGGATCATGTGGGAGATCCTATAGGCCCACAAAGCTTCTGGAAGGCGAGTAGACCATTCTTTTCTGTCAGGCCGAACAATGACCTAAAGGATTTTCTTGATCTCCTTATTGGATAGTTCAACAATCCATTAGTCTGGGGGTAATAAGGATTCGAGATATAATGCGACACCCCGTACTTTTTCATCAGGGACTAGAAGTGCACACTTGCAAAGTAGGTCCCTCCATCGGAGATGATAGCACATGGGACACTGAACCAAGAAAAGATGTACTGATGAATGAATTTGATTATAACTTTATGATCATTGGTTCGGGTTGGGACAGCCTCAATCCATTTGGACACGTAGTCCACAGCTAGGAGGATGTACTCGAAACTGATAGAATTTGGGAAGGGACCCATGAAGTTAATCCCCTAGATGTCAACGATCTCACACACGACAATTAGTTGTAAAGGCATCATGTCACGGTGGCTCATGTTGCCTAAGGTCTGGCAATGAGAACATGCCTTATAATAATTGTGTGCATCCTTGAAAATTGTGGGCTAATAGAAGCCGCACTGGAGGATTTTTGCTATGGTTTTGTGTCCAGAGAAGTGACCACTGCAGACCAGGTCATGGCAGAATGACAAATGTCATTGATCGCCGACTCCAGGACACATAACCTGATGATTTGATCTGCACCAATGTGGAATAGGTATGGAGCTTCCCAGACATAATATTTGGCATTTGAAATCAATTTGTCTTTCTTGGCTTTTGGCCAATTAGATAGAATCTAGTGTGATGCCAAATAGTTCACCGTATCAGCATACCAAGGAAGTCCCGTATTGACTGTCAGGAGGTGCTTGTCAAGAAAATGCTCAGTGATGGGTCTGAAGGGGTCATTGATCAAAGAAGGGAGGTGGGACAAATGGTCAGTTACAACAGTCTACTTTTCTGCCTTATCACGAATTTCAAGATCGAACTCTTACAACAGCAAGATCCAGCCGATTAATCTAGGCTTTGCGTCCTTCTTTGTAAGCAATTGCCTCACTACAGTGTGATCTGAGTAAATGATGACATGGGAGCCCAGAAGGTATGATCTAAATTTCTCCAAACCAAATACTACGGCCAGCAGCTCTTTCTCCGTAATCGTATAATTAGGCTGAGCCTTGTCTAGTGTCTTGTTGGCATAATATATGACCACCGATTTTTCATCAATTTTTTGACCCAACACCGCTCCTACTGCGTAGTCAGACGCATCGTACATGATCTCGAAGAGTTGAGACCAGTCAAGAGATTATAGGATTGGTGCTTTGGTGACTCGGTTATGTAGGATCTCAAATGCGTGAATGCACTCACTCGTCATCTCGAAAGGCATGTCCTTAGAAAGGAGATTCGTCAAGGGGTGCACGATCTTGGAAAAATAAGATATGAATCGGCAGTAAAATCCGATGTGCCCCAAGAATGATTTGATATCTTTGATCGAGTTAAGCATAGGTAATTTGGAAATTAGATTCACCTTAGCCCGATCGACCTAGATACCTCTCTCAGAGATAAGGTGTCCAAGTACGATGCCCTCAGGAGCCATGAAGTAGCTCTTTTCCCAGGAAAGAACCAAGTTCACTTTGATGCATCTTTTAAGGATCTGGACCAAATGCAGGAGGCAATTATCAAAAGGTGCACCAAATACTGAGAATTCATCCATGAAGACCTCATGGTAATTGCCTACCATATCGAAAATATGGCTAGCATGCACCGTTGAAAGGTGGCAGGTGCGTTGCATAGCCCAGATGGCATCCTACAGAATGCGTACGTACCGTAGGGGCAAGTAAAGGTGGTCTTTTCCTGATCTTCGAGATGAATTGCCACCTGATTATATCGGGAGTACCCATTTAGGAAATAGAAAAATCAATTTCCCACTAGTCTCTCGAGAATCTGATCAATGAACAGAAGAGGGAAATGATCTTTCTTCGTGGAGGCATTCAGTTTCCGATAGTCTATGTAGACTCTCCATAAATTGCAATACGAGTCGGGATGGTCTCTCCATATTCGATCGTAATCACGGTGACCCTACCTTCTTAGGCACAACTTGGATCAAGCTCACCCAGCAGTTGTCAGAGATCGAGTAGATGATACCAACGTCTAACCACTTGGTGATCTCTTTCTTCACAACCTCTTGAAGATTTGGATTGAGTCATCTCTGCATTTCTTGAGATGGTCATGAGCCCTCTTCATTGTAGATACGATGTGTGCAATAAGAGGGGCTTATTCCGGTCAGATCATCTAGAGTCCATCTAATGGCTCTTCGATGTTGCTAGAGAATAGAAATCAGCTTCGTTTCCTGATCTGGTGTGAGTTGGGAATTGATAATCACAAGAAACGTTTGATTGGAACCCAAAAAGATATACTTTAGATGATCTAGGAGGGGCTTCAATTCCAATTTTGGGTTATCAGCAGCAAGTGGGGCTTCGGTATGGGCCTTAGAAGACAAGGTGGAAACTATGGGTAGGTCTGGATCAGCTCTAGGCTCCTCTGTTTGTGGGTCAAGATCTTCTTGAGGTTGAGGATCAAGGATAATCGGGTTTTACTCTGTAGTCGGGTCCTCAACCACAGAACTGATGTCGCATATTTCTTCAATCGCTCCACAGTTTATTCCTTTATGGGCCTTAAAAATATCAATCCATAATGTCTTGTTCCCGCATTTCAACTCAACTTGGCCCTCTTCACAAATGATATTTGCCCTAGCTATAGCTAGGAATGGTCTCGCTAAGATGATTGGAGTGTTCCTCAGACTTTCAGGAGTATTCATATCTAATACGATGAAGTCCACCAGGAAATAGAAATCTCAAATCCTCACTAGAATGTCCTCGAGAACTCCTCTTAGTGACTTGATTGATCTATCAGCTAACTACAAGGTCAACTCAGTCGGTTTGAACTTAGTTTTCTCGAAATGATTTAGTAGGGATGTAGGGATCATGTTTATGGAGGCTCCTAGATCCAATAAAGCTTTATCAAATTCTATAATACCAATCTTACAGGAGATCAAAGGGGTGCCAAGATCTTTTACTTTCTGCGAGAGTTTGCTCAAGATGATCGAGCTGACCTGCTTAGGCAATATGATTGGACTCCTGTCTTTGTTTCGCGAATTACGCTTTGGTGTACATAAATCCTTCAAAAATCATGCATAGGCCGGTACATGGTGAATTGCATCCATCAAGGGGATGTTTATTTGGACTTACTTAAAGAGCTTGACCAGATCTTCCTCAAGTGCCACGGGTTTGGGTTTCCTCTTTCCTTTGGTCAAGGCCTTAGGAAATGGAACCTCTGTAGGTTCCTCTAGGATTGGTTTAGGCTGTGGATATGGGATAGGGGTGTCTTAGATAACCATCTTAGGGGTAGGCGTTGAACTACCAGGTTTAGAGTGGTTAGGATAAGGTGGATCCTAAGTTGATTTGCAACTACGAGTGGTAACAGAATTGAGGCCTACCTGGTTTTGATTCAGAGTTGGGAAAATAGGTGGTTGCTGCTGATATCCCGAATATGATGTCGAAGCCTCCATCTTGTCAGGCGATGGAGTAGCAGGGGCCTAATATACGTAGTGAGCTTGGCCCTGATTCGGGTTCATAACACACCTCTAGTTCGACACATTATTCAGATTCGATAGAGGTTGAGAAGGAAGTGCACCAAGCTGGTGAGACCCAACCATCTATGCAAGTTGATTTCAAACCTCTGTGATCTCGTCTTTATGCTATTTTTGCATAACCGCATTGGTTTTTTGGATGTCAACCAGGGTTTGTAGAATCAGAGTCATGTGATCTTCCCTTGATGACCCAGATTGGTAATTTGGGTTGGGCCTAGGATGAGTGGGCTGATATGGGTGTGGAGCCTATGGTCGGGGTTAGAATTGAGGTCTTAAGTTTTGATGATTTCCCGACCATGCAAAATTGGGATGATTGCACGATCTAGGGTTGTAGGTATTAGAGAAGGGATCATTCTGGATGGCATGGAGATCCTTACAAATCTGAGGAACTTCAAAGAAATCAGAATACAAGGGTTTAGAGTTCCCCTAACTAGAGTAGGAGGGTCTGGAGTTTCCTCCGAAACCAGGATCAAACGAGGGTGGATATGGGTCCATCCCCTAGTGAGAGTGGTGGTAAATGTTATGCACAACCTCCTTACCTGAGGGCAGTTGCACAAATGTGTTCTGTGGTGCAGCGGTGGCTTTGTAAAGATGTTGAGCCAATTAGTCCACCTTTTTCTCAATGATAAAGATCTTATCCAAACGACTGGCCACCACCTCCAGATCGATGGATGCGGATAGGCCTTGAGTCTCATGCGCCCCTCGCATGTTTGTCAATGCATGGGTGGTCGCCCAACCGAACACACTAATAGATTTATTATTTATGGAGTTCTCATACATGTTCTTGAGAATCTCCCAAATTGTATCTTCAGGCTGACTCATGATGTTCCCACCACAACTTGCATTGACAAAGAGCTTGATATCCTCATGGAGTCCATGGTAAAAATACTGGACTTATTCCCACTTAGGAACTCCATGATGGGGGCATTTCCACATGAGATCCAGAAAGCAGTCCCATGCCTCATGAAGTGTTTCTCTTGCATTCTGGATGAAGTGTGTGATCTGGTGCCTTAAAGAATTTGTTTGACCAACTGGGAAGAATTTCTTCAGGAATTCAGATTGGAGTTCCCCCCATGTGTTGATTGAACGAGTCAGAGTTTGATACCAGTGGGCAGCTTTATCCATGAGGGAGAAGGAGAGCATCTTCATGAGTAAGATATCCTAATTTTGAACAGTAAGCTTGAAGGTCTAGGCCAAATGTTTCAGTTGTTGGATGTGCTGGAAGGGATCTTCAAAGTTCGAGTCGTGGAATTTGGGAATTGCACTAATCATATTCGGTTTGAGTTCAGCATCAGGCCCTCCAACCGGGATTTGTACCCTGGGTTCGATTGCCACCACAGCAGGGTTGTAATGATCTCACATTTGCGACTATGGTGGAGGGTTCATGAGTGCATGCACAAGATTCGCGAGATGCTATATTCGATCTTACTCATTGGGCATTTCTTCTTCTGGATTTTCCATGGATGCAGATAATGGAGATATGGGCTCAGAAATGGAAGAGTCGGAAAAGATGTCAATCTAGTCGGGTGGTAGCACAAACAAGTGGATCGAGGCTTGGTCTTGACGAGAATGAATAGCTAGTGGAGGCCTCAAGGGTGATCTTAAGGATCTCCTCCCCAACATGCACTAAAGATCCAGATGAGAGATAGAATGTGTGATGGACCCAATCGAGGCACCCAAAAAATCTTTAAGAGGTTCGAGGATGATGATACCTCTAGATTAGAAAGTCACTCACTTGAGAAGTACTTGGGCGGCTAGGAAGGGAAGGTCCCGCAAAGACCCATACACGGTAGGACGTCCTCATGGGTTACGGGATTTTCCCCACCCGACCTTCCTTGTCACCAAGAATCCAAGTAGATTGGAATGAGCAAGCTTGACCCCTAAGTCTACCAAATTTTTTCCTGAATATGTGCCTTGAATTTCACTTGAATTTTATAATTGATCGTGATTTGTGACCTAATTTGGAGGTTGGTTAACCCATAAGGTGGGTCAACTTCACCTAACCTGTCCTAAAGTTTAGGATGATTTGGGTAAAGAACCCAAAAATCACCCTGAGTGGTTTGTAAACAGATTATTAGATCCCAAAGTTTAGTGATTCAAGTGATTATTAGAGCCTTCTTTTAGGGTTTACTTGATTATGTTAATTCAACCAAGGCTTAGGTAACACACGATGCGGGAAATCAATTCTCTTTTAAATCAGGCAAGTGTGTTTCCCTGAAACCCGAAAATGGAAACCCTAATTTGGCTATGTTTTCTAGGTCCAATTCTTTCCAAAATTGGCACCTAGGGCTCAATCAAGAAGGTGAATAGCCCTAGGCACCTTAAGTCCCTATTAGGTGCAAATATCAAGATGGGGATTTCTAATCAAATCAAATTAGGAAACTCCGATGACTAATTCTATGAAATAATGTGAGTTGATCCTAATTGATTTTTGTTTTTAATTCTTTCCAGAAATGAAGGGCTTACAAAGAAAGAAACGAAGTTACCTACCCCTGGAGTGATTGTTGTGTGGCCGATCTTCCCTCGTGTGCCTCACAAGATCATAACAAATCAGAGAAATCAAGTTAGTATCAAATCAGGATTGCAATTAGTGGATGAAATGCGCGTTGCTCCCCAGCAATGGTGCCAAAATGTTTGTTGCGAAAGTCATCATTTTAGAAATACGAGTCGTAATATAAGAAGAAAATCGTAACAACACTTAAAATTTATAAAACTTGAAATCAAGAAATGAGTCCGAAGTCGTTCACAGGAAGCAAATTGGCAATTCAATCACTAATTACAATTATCAAGAGAGATATGCAAATATAATCAAAATATTACCCAATATAAATCAGAATAATATTGAAATAAAATTAGGAATCAGAGTGCAAAAAGATGGGGTTAAAATGGTGGTTTCAAACCACCAATTTAACCCTAATGTTAAGCTCCACAATTAACTCAAATATCTCAACAATAAATGCAATCCAATAACCACAGCAATGTTAGAATCAGAATCAGCCAGCCAGATGTCGGGTTAAAGGCTCAGACGCCTTAACCTCAGGAGTCTCAGCCATGCTAAGGTAGCAGCACCACAAAAGAGGCACAAGGCCTCACAAAGCCTTAGAAGGCTAAGTGTTTGAGAGCGGGAGGGGGGGAGCAAATTCTAAGGGATGAATAGTGCAAAAACCCCCTTCTTCTCTCTTAGATTTCTTCTCTTCAGAACTAGAATGGACCCGGGTAGCCGACTATTCAGATCTTGCCCAGACCCGCATGGCATGGATTGCAGGCGAGGGCACGTGCGATGGAGCATGCGAGCAGGACCTCACCCCGATGCTCTTTGAGGCAACTGGCTAAGGGTAGCTTTGCATGATATACTCAATGCGGGAGTCGTCTATGCATGAAGTGGGACTTTTCCACAGGCTTCTCCTTTCACAGCTGTAGCTGATGGCATCGTTGAATTGAGCTGTTGCTTCATTGCTGGTGCTTAATTGAGGACATGGAGAAATTCGTGAAAGGGTTATGCAGGTCCTGGATGTTGCAGTTGGGTTGGAGATGGTTGGAGAACTGCAGGCGAAGTCAAAGAAGAAGGCTATAGTGGTGGAGCTCCGATCAGACCTGAAACCATGAAAACGGCCTTTCAACCTCGTCAAATTCGCTCAGGAGCTTCACCGGAGGATGGCGAATGCAATGGTAGTGGTCTGAAGGTGTTTGGTGTCTGGTGGAGGTCTGTCGACGTCGGAAGAAATGACCAGTGGTGGGTATGGTCGATAGGGTGAACAGGAGTCAGAAACCTCAAATTTCTTTAAGGCTTTGACTCAGGGCAACAAGGTGGAGGTTGTGGAATCGGTGACAGGTGGTTTCATGTGGTGTAGCATGTATGCGGCTTCGTCGGAACTTCACCGGTACGATGGAAGACAGAGGTGGTGCAGGTGTTGTTGGGCGCAAACCTAAGGTCTAAAGGTGTAGGAAAAAGCAGGGAGGTGAGAGAGAAAGAGTGCTTACGGACGAAGGGAGGGAGAATGTGGGATCGACTATGATAGGCCGACGCTAGGGAAGTCGAATGCTCCGGTGGTGAGGACGATGAGGAAGAGTGGTCGGAATGGCTCCTGCTTGGAACGACGATGAGCAGAAGCCGTCGGGGAGGAAGTTCTCTCTGCCTATTGTATGTGGAAGAGGGCGACGAAGAGGATTCGAGGAGTTCGCTGGAGCTAGGTCAGAGCAAGCCGGGGAAGGAGAAGAAGAGGAAGCCTCAAACCTTACTAAGGACGATTGTGACTAGAGGGCCCTTTATAGGGCTTCAGAACGAGATCTAAATGAGGAAAATGTTTTGATTTGGTTGCGAAATTAGGGAAGAAAAACCCTTAATTTCTCAAGCTTGTTCGAGCTCTAAGAAGAAAATCATGGTCTAAGGTCTAGTCCATGTTGTTGGGAAATCTCTCAAGATCAATCCCTCCAAACTTCTCATCTTTTTTTCATTTCGGTCCCTACTGCCATTGGAGGTGGGAACTCACCTCAGGTCGAGATTCTTGGAGAGATGTCTCTCAAATCAAGACCAAATCCCTCTGGGGATTTGGTCTTGATTTGAGAGACATCTCTCCAAGAATCTCGACCTGAGGTGCGTTCCCACCTCCAATGGCAGTAGGGACCGAAATGAAAAAAAGACAAGAAGTTAAGGCGGTAAACGTAATAAATCTAAAAGTTAGGTGCTTAAATGTGAAGATTAGAAATTTTTAGGGATTGAATTGAAAACTAGATCAAGATGGACTCTAATTAGGCCTAAATTTTGGCACCAAACTAATTTGGACCCAAGGAATCTAATGGTGAAGTTAGATTTGAGTTTTGATCACGTTTGACTAGGCAATTTGCATAGAAGCCTAAATTAAGGTAAAATCTTATCTGAAACTCTATCCAAGGTCAAAATGGATTCATATGGTCAAGCCAATGGTACCAAATCTCTTGGAAAATTTTTAGATGAATTTTAGGAGATTCAGATGAATTTTATCCTACCAAGAACCTCTTCAATTTAAGCGAGTTGAGAATTAGGGTTTCATGTGCTGTTCTAGTTCTCGAAAAGCGTGAAATCCTATTTTTATCAGTGTTGACCCACTTTTGGACTTTTGAGCTCATTTGACATTCATTTAACCCCTGAGTGGCCCCATGGCTAATCTATGTTTATGATATGCTATTAAAATTATAAAATTAACCATAATTTCCCGTTCTTTTCTCAAATAAGAATAAAGTAGAATTACGGCCCTTAGATGATTATGTAGGAGCTTTAATCAATCAAACCTGACTAAATGTGGCTAGTTAGGTTCCATGATGGTGTTCCCATCAAGGATGATCTCCCTCCTCACGAGGAGAGTCCTCTCTCCACGAATAGTAACCTCTCCTTCACCGCAAACCACCGTGCACCCTCCATGACATCGCGTCTGCTACTTCGTCTGCGACATCACTATCGTGTCTTGTCCCTATTGCGATCGATTGCCACCGTGGTCCGAGGTGATAGCTCCGTCACCGCCACTGCGACCTCGATGCTTCCTTCTCGTAGCAACCACCACAGCGCTCCGCTCATCTTCACGACCATGATATCCACCACCGCGATGATCACCACCACGGCCTCTGACACTACGCTCTTCCTCGATACTAAGCCACCTCTGCGCAACCGCAGCAGCACCCACCGGTGCTATCCTCCTCCGCGTAGCACCCTCATTGCGCATGCCACCAACGTTGACCCTCAACAGCATCGAGCCAACCTCCTCAGAACCGCACCACCCCTACTGCGCACAGCAGCCATCGGCCATGCATGCCTCAATGCCCATAGCAGTGCACACACCACCCTTCCTCCACCGTGCCATTCGCCTCCAGCGTGTGCCGCAATCTCATGGCCAACCAACCACCGTGCATGCCCAAGCGGTGCCTCTGCAATGCATGCCTCCATCGCCCGCAGTGCAGCACCACTACCTGCGCGCACTACCTCGCACGCGTGTGCATGCCCAAGCCCCATGCGCGGCCATGCACTATTCATCTTCTCCAGAAGAACCCATAGTTGCCAGTCATCCCCCTTTGCATAGCCACCTCCATGGGCCTCGCATCATCGCACCAACGACGCCACAGGACTCGCCACGCCACATCAAGTTCACCCACTCCCACAGCAGCATCTCCTGTAGCCCATGCACACTAGTGAGCAGCCGCCACCACCAGCAGGTTCCTCCTCTCCAGCGGCCGCCACCGGCCACCATTCTCCTTGTCGCGACCTCCATCAGATCAGCCTCACCCCACTCAACCTCCTCGAAGCTTCCCGCTTTCAGCAGTGCCTCCTCCATGCACACAAAGGAGAATGTTCCCCTATTTCTCTGTAGTAGAGCTTGAATTTATTTTTACGCAAAATGCCATTGCCACTTCTCATTTTTTTGATAAATTATTTGAGGTGAATTTGCTTGTGTACCCTTCTAAGTCTCTATATTTCACACTAATACTAATTCAAGCCACTCTTTATCTCATTTGATGCTACAACTTATTGATAAATTTATTATGCATCATATTAGCCTCGTACAAAATATTCGAATAATGTACTAAAAATATTGGTGGATTTATTGGTCTGTTCCTTCCTTTGGATGCGACTTGATTCTTTGTGATTACTTTTATTAATAAATTTTTTTAATCTGGGATTTTTCCACCATGTAATTTTATTGCGAGGATATATTTTTATGACATCATTTTCTGACAAGCAAAATTTCTAGATCAATGGCTAATTTTCACTCTTCACTTTCCTTATTGATTATTCACCAAATTTAACGATAATTTGGCTAAGGCAACTTAATTAAGCAATTAATTCAGCTAACACATAAGTAATTCAAGTACCCAGAAATTTACGAGAAAAAATTATGGAATACAATATTCAGCAAGAAAATGATATATTTCAAAAAAAGGATAAAATCATTAAGGCTATATCATATAAATATTGCATATTAGGGTGGAAACCATAGACTACTCTATCGAGTATCATCGGAGTCATGGTGACTCCAAGGTATGCATGGGAGGTTTCCCAAATTCCGTATGCTTTTTGTGTCCCTATTGCTAATTTAGACAAGCGAGAGCATCAATCGCAAATATTATGAATTCAAAGGTAAAATTGCAAATTGACATCTCCCGTGAATTGTTCGATCTTACCATGTCTAAGGGTGTCTCAACATAATTCTAACGGCAGGCGGATCCCCGAAAACGGATTTCAAATGGGTCGTAAATAAATCAACCAATGAGAGCTGCCAACAAGCATAAATCGTAATAACGGAAACTTGATATTTTTCTTCTACAATTTTTCCGACAAGCACAGCACTTCATCTTCTTTCTCACGCCCACCGCTGTTTTCGCATGGCACTGTTCACGCCATGCGAGAACAGTGCGAGGAAAGCTTCCCCCCCGCCGGCGCTCCTCCCCTTGTCCAGCCACAACCGCCTCGACAGACCTCTCTGACGACCCTCGCATCGTCCTCCGGCCCTCTTCTTCCTCTCCTTTCCTCTCCTCTTCTCCTTTCGTGGCCATGGGTGCAGCCTGCACCCCGTTGTACGCCGGCATACGCCAATCACCGACCGCTCCTTGCCGTCCACGACTGCCCTCACCAACCCCGGTAAGGCTGATCCCCTCACTCCTCTTCTTCTTCCTTCTCTTCGAGTTCGGTTCCAAAAGAACCCATCCCACGGTCACGACAGCGCGACAGCGGGCACCGAAGTCGTCGATCCGTGCGCGAGTCTCGCCGAATCTCGCATCGAGCGTCGTCGCCAACTTCAATCACTTGTCGTCCTCTCTCCTCCCCTTCCCTTCCCTCTCGGGATTCAAAGAAGGTGGCCATACGAAAAGGAAACAAAACATGAAGGAGGAAAGAAAAACCTAGGGAGGGAACTTGCCTCCGTCGCATGCACCGCCGCCGACGTCACCTGGAGGCCTCTCCCTTCGCACGGCTGAGGGAAGGAGGAAGGAGAGGGAGAGCGGTTGAGCGGCTGCATCCTCTCTGGTCTCTCTCCCTACGTGAACCCTCAGTTCTTTTTGGAGGGAGGGCTTCAGTTCTTTTTGAGGGCTTTTAATGGAGGATTCTTAGGTTGTTAGGATAAGACCACCCTTGACTAATTTATTCTAACTAGGTGAAGGAAAATATAAAAAAAGACAAACCATTTACTTACGTGAAAAGTAACCCACGCGTGTACAAAACTTGGATTCCCACGAATTTGGTTGCGTTGGACAGCTCTCGTATCACTTACATCTCTTGATTGCATTAATATTATGGGAGGGGCATGTAAGTACGTTATGTTAGGGTTTGCGTCTCAAATTTCATTGAATACCTCAACTACTATGCTTATCCAGGTGTATTTTGCTTGCTTCAAAAACAGACCGTCGAATGTTTTACAATATTCTACCAGAATTACACATGCTAGGTTGAGCAAGAGTTATCCACTATATTAAACTGTGGATTAGGTGAAAATCAAAACAAGTATGTTACGTATAAAGTAGCATATGTATGGATGCAAGATATCTTTGTAGGAATTGTCTAACTTATGCATCTTCATTGAAGCATACCTGTCATTTCCAAAATGAGGTCGAGTTTAATATTACGCTTGTAGCTGTTGCATTAGTGTGATAAAGTAGTTTGACTTTATTAACCTCAGCGAGAGATCGATCCTGCAATTTTGCACTTGCTCGTTTGCCATGGGATTCATTCATGGAAAGCTTGACCAAATGCATTCAAGGAATTAGATTAAATAAATGCCATCATCATATTTGGCACCTTTGAAATTGAATGGGTACTTGAGAATATGCTGAATTGCCACTGCCCTCCAAGTCCTTCGTGAAATCTTATCAAATAATTGCGTACAAATCATGCCTGTGTACACCTCATATGTCAATATATTTGCATTTGTGTACCACTACTCTTGCATGTTGAATGATTGGGCTATCAAACTTGACCATCGGATTGCAATTGTAGTGAATGACATGCTTCTCTACAGCTGCTAGTTACCACTAGTTATCAATCTCAAGGGGAACAAGAAGCAAAGTACAATTGACAAGATTGGAATTGTGTGCATAGAAGATCTCTCTGGTGCTCTCCAAATCATCTCTTTGAATTGTATGAGATACCGATGTTGGAAGGATTCCTACACCATGCTCATTGAATGGTGTTGGTTGTGTTTCCAGGAGGATTTAAACAGCTGCATCTACAACCTGCAATGAAATGCAAATTATTTTCCATATTTTGTCACTTAGCTAAATGTCCGCGATAAAAAATGTTGCAATTATACATACTGTATAATGAATTCTTCCTTCAACTAATAATATCTCTTAGATTGATGGCATACTCGAACTTGACCCACACCTATACATCAACTACCTTGCTTCTCTCAATGAGGTGCTTGTTATCATGGTATCTGGTTCACAAGCACCTGTTAAGAGGTTGTTCTCAATTGCACGTATTGCCATCTTCTCTCCACCCATCTTAACACCTCAAACTTCTTCCTCTGCACGACAAACTATAACAGTTGCATCTTCTGTCACCCCTTGGCTAATTTCAACACTTGCACTTTCTTCTTTTCCCTGGCCGTTTCTAACACTTGTGAACTTCCCTATTTTGGGATGATTTATGACAACTAAGCTTCTTGTTTTCTTTGTCTGAATTCTTTTACCTTTTTTAGTTCTCTCCTTTGATTCGCTTGACAAGTGATCTAGTTCTTGGAGTTCTTGGTTCATCTATGTTACATGGACTTGCTTTCCGATTAACTATACCCGATAGGCCTTTCACTTGTAACTTCAAGGGAAAAAAACATAAATTAGTTTGGTAGTTGATTTATTGCAAAAACAGTGCACCCTGTCATTTACACGTTAAGATAATACCCTCTTGAAAGAGTTTGATTGTTCTCCAATTTTGACAACTCATCTAATAACAGCACATGTCAATTTCTCTCTCCTCTGCTTGTATTGATTGTGACATTGTTACCTCCGCAAGTAGGTCATCGGTAACATTTGAAAGTGGATCACCGTGACCACTCTTTGAGGGGACACTTTCTTTGCATATGGTTGCCGTTAATAATGACAATGCATTTGATTACATGCTTCATCTCTATAGTTGACACATAATCAAACATATGTGTTTTTGTACTCTTACGAACATAATATCTATATATATGAATTGAACATATCAATTACTTCACCGTATCTTGTCACAGTTTCCTTCCACATCGACAGCGCAGCTGTATACGACTAAGGCATGTAAAATAAATAAATAAATAAATAAATAAAATACGACTAAGGCACGTATGTATCTATTTGACTTGATAACTTTGTTACGTACGATTGCTACAAAATGCAACGAAGTGCCATTCATGAAGGCATCTTCTCTCATGGATTACCGACTTATTCTCGGTACAGAAGTGTGAGTAATTAACAGTTGCTAGCAATACATCACATGACTATTAAATTTAGAAAGTAAGTCTCGATCCGACAAGATGTAAATTGCGAAGCATGTGCGCAAAACAAGAAAATGACATTTGCGGAAACTGCAATAATTACATACTGCTAACCATAAATTAAACAAGCAGCTGACAATGTAAAACGATAACTGTTGGCTACAATTCCGATCTGATAGCCGATATAGAGTTATACCAACTGGAAGGCATTCGGACGTAAGAACCTAGAAAGTTCATGCAAATTAAACTAACTTACTTTCGTACTACTAATAAACAACCACTCATACAGCAGAGTTTAAAACGTTAGATGCTGTAACTGTGGGTCCACTCCTCCTGGCATTACCGAGCGTTGACCCCATTTTTCTGCAATATCGTACCCGTCAATCCATTGGTTGGATCTTCACTGTTAAGATCGATTCGGGCTCCTTCTGAATGACCTCATTGGTTGGTGATGCCGTTTCCTTAGTGGCATGTGTTGATGGGGGTCCCTCTTCTAGTGCGCCTTCCCGTGATTGGTTACTCCCTATTACTTGTTATTTGTCATCTAGACCTTTCCCAACATCTCTGCTTAATGATAGAACAACTTCTTCCATCTCCTTGGCACCAACTGACTGATAAATGGACTACATGGATATTAAATTATTGTAACCACATACTACTTTTGTAAAGTATAGTTACGATTAAGTAATGTACCTCGATTACCGCTGCCAAATTCGTTGTTGTTTCATCACCAAGCACTTCTTTTGTTTCTTGAATTCTTGGTTCTTTTTAAACATGCTCTTCTATTACAACTGTGGTATCATGAAGTTCTTCTGCTCTCTTAGAGTAGAAATACTTCTCTACGTTGCCCTCAAATTCATAGACCCCATCTTTCCTTTGCCCTTTATGTAAGTTACTTTTAGCCTCCTCCTCACAAGTTGTCCTCTTTTTTGTTTCCTCCTTTGCAGAGGAAGATGACTCTTGTTTGCTTAAAGGCTACATATTGTTTTTGGAGCCACTCCTATTTGCCTTTGGTGAATTTCCTGACTCCTTTTTCTTTTTTTAGAAACCAGGAGTAACTCTTATTCATCCCCCACTTCCTATGGGTGGTTAAAAGGGTAATGGACCAAACCAAAACTTGTCGAGAACACAAAAAAGGGGACCATGACTTGTGGCCTAGTATAGGAGAATGCAACAGGAGATAACAAACAAGATGTGAATAAATCACATAAGGAAATTGAAGCTTGTCAAGGTTGATGATGCCTTGGATCTGCCTATTGAGCTCTGCAACATTATTACACATCTTCCAATCCTCCTCAGCAAGGCTAGCTAACATGCTAGCTAGAGCATGGGCAGTAGGACAAATAAAATTAAGAGAGTAAATTTTGTCCTTGTATTTGAGAACCTTGTTGTAATAATCTCTAATAGCCCAAGCCATAGGGACTTTCTCGGACCACCAAAAATACAAATGGGACAACTCGCGCTCCAACTAAATTTTAGAGGGGAAGGGACAAATAGTGAGAGCATGGAGAATGACTTGAATGGTATCTTGCTCCTTAGTCCTGACCTTGCTAGTATCGTTAGCACTCATAATAAAATTCCCAACATTTCTCGCGACCCATGCCTAAAAAAAACAAGCATCTCTCCTACGAACAGCAATGTTAATCTTAATCCCAACCGAAGGTCTAACCCAGTTCACAAAAATGGTTTTAGGGTGCTGCTGCCAAATCCAAAAAAGGAAATTAAAGTTGTACCAGTTCTGAGCCACCCAGACAGGAATGTTGTTGTTAGAGATAATCTCATTCCTAAGCTTGTTACGAATCCACCACACATTGTACCAAATGAAGGAAATCAACCCCTTAATAATACGATTATTAGGAGAGCCATTGGGGGAACAGATGATGTTGAAGAAGTGATTAGGGTTTATAGGTCTAGTATGACTTTCTGAGAAAACCCAATTTGCGATCTGCTGAACCAAGTTACTTTGCGAGAAAAGATGGTTAATCGTTTCACCCTTGGACTGATTGAAACAACAGGAGCACTTAGATGGAAAGGGGATGCCAATTTTGGAGATATTGTCATCGGTCGAGAGTCTAGAGTGGAGAATATGCCACACCAACAAAGAGACACGAAGGGGGAGCTTTAAACTCCAAAGATCTTTGGCCACCATATCCATAGGAAGAGAGGAAAACTGTGACTGATAAGAAGAGGCAACTGAAAAGACACCATCATTAGTGGGCATCCAGATGGGGACATCCTTACCAAGAGTAATGATGATAGAAGAGATTTGAGATCTCAGTTCATCAGGGATATGGGTCATGAGGGGATGGTTGTGGGATATTGGCAAGAAATCTTTGATCCCGATGGGATTAGGGATATCGGAATCAGGAAAAAAAGATTCCAACGAAGAATCACCAATCCAAGTATCGGACCAAAAATCCATCGAACCTTCATGAATATCCCAACGAATCATAGGTTTCATAAGGGAGTAGGCATTCCTCAATGCTTTAATTCTGGCTAGAGAGAGAGGGGAGCAAGAAAGATCCTTACCATAAAGACTATTCATCAGTTGAGCATAAGGGGAATCCAAGGAGAGAATGTTCCAGACTCTCTTCATTGTCAAGGCAGATATAAAAATCTTCAGATGAAGGATGCCAAGGCTTCTGAGGTGAAGAGGTTTAGTAATAACATTCTAGGATATCCAGTGGTGTTTGGCATCCCTTGAAGAAGAACCCCAAAAAAAATTAGCCATGATCAAGTGTAACTTCTTAATAATAGCTTTGGGGACCTCTAAAATAGAAAGAATATGTATAGGCATAGAGGAAAGTACATGTTTGATGAGGAGTAACTTGGAAGCAGAGGAAAGCAAGCTAGCCTTCCACCCAGCCAATTTAGACTAGACTTTATCAATGATAGAGTAAAAATAGGAAGTTTTAGCTCTACCGCGGAATGTGGAACACCCAAGGTAAGTAAAAGGGAAAGACCCAACTTGAATGCCAAGGACATGAGAAACACGATCAAACCTATCTCTAGGAAGATCCTTACCAACAAAATAGAAGTTTTTAGAATAATTAATACGTTGGCCGAAGGCTTCTTGAAAGGATTTAAAGAATAAGGAAAGATTGTCAACAGACTGAGAGCAACCATTGATGAAGAGAACAATGTCATCCACATAAAGGAGAGAAAGTGGGGCACAGACACCCCATTTCACAGAATAAGGTTTGATCTTACCTTCGAAGGCAAGTTCTTTAAGACCTTTAATAAAGGGTTCCATAAATATTTCAAAGAGGTAGGGGGATAAAGGATCACCCTGTCTTAAGCCATGAGTGAATTTCCTGACTCATTTACAGTGCTCATGGTGGTTTGAGATGTTGAGTATGACTGTGACCCTTCAATGCTATTACGTGATGTTTCCTCATCAGTGTTGAACGATGATGATGTCGATGGCTGCATCCCCTGGTGGTTTATTCTTTAGTTATCATCTGCTACTGTAACTGTCATGTGACAATCACTTGAATTTGTTTAATTACCTTCCTGACACCATGCTTGCTTCCTTTCGCATTATGATGTTTACCCTTGTAGACATTTTCTGATTCACTGCTGCTTGATGACAAAGATGACCCCTCGCCCTGCTGTTTACTCCTTAAATTAACACCTGCTAATATTAAATTTGCCTAACAATGTAATGTTGCGGAATACTTTACCTTGCTACCTGGATGTGTCCTTACATTGAGTTGGCCATGCCTAATCTTCTCATCCTTCTTGGCTTGGCTAGATCATCATGATGTACCAATGCCTTGGTCTATTTTTTTGTGTATTAGTTTTGACCTGTTAGTCTCATATTCATGTCATATAAAATGCAATTTGAAACAATACCTTCCCTATAACATGCTTCCTAGCCTTGCCATGAACACCTCTAGTATTCTCTTCTTCCTCATCATTGCTACTTGATGAGGCACTATCACTTTCCTTTTCCCCACTTTCATACTCACTCCCACTTAACGACTTATCCTGAAATCAAGATGCAGTAAGTACTTTGACTTCATCATAAGATATTTCGTCAGAAGATCTGCATGACATGTAATGTATTCCACCTTTGATTTTGACTCACTGATTTTTGTTGAAGTCCTTGGTGCAGCCAATTGCTTACGGACCTACATTAGGATGTTCAAACAACATATTTCTACATATACAAATTTAACATATCAGACAACTCCATAGGATATGTACCTTCTCCACAATATCAAGATGTCCCTTCACTTTCTTCAACTCCAAACTTAGGTCTTCCTTCTCCTTTGCAAGGCAAAGGTTCTTCCTCTCAAGCTCCATATGCTCAAGACGGAGATGTTGCAATTCCTCATGGTATGCATCATATCCTTTTTAAAGCTGGTCCTTATCTTCCTACAACTTTGCCAGCTCCATTTTTAAGTTTGAATTTTCCTTCTTTTCTCCAGCTCCTTCTTGACAATTGGAGCACTCAAAGGGTACTCCTTCGCAAAACTCTCCTCCTACTTCTCATAAACCACGTGCTTCACTTTCACAAATTTAGAGTGTTATTACCTCTATTTTGATGCACCAAACTTATGCTATCTGTCAAGACTAATCTTTCAGGACTTTGTCATTGACTCATGGAAAGGAGTAAAGCTTGCCGCAGTCTTCTGTTGAGTCTTTTATATTTATTTGAGTCTAGATTATTCGTACTGAACCTCAAATGATTTTCGTGCTAAATGTAATTTTCCTAAAATCAAGTTTTTAGGTTAATTGATCGACCAAAATACTTTGATGGACCAATCAACTTAGTTAATCGATCAAATATACTCAAATTAGGAATTTCATTAAAATACTTTTAATCGATCAGATAGCTTAATTAATCGATCAATAGGTGATCAATCAAATAACTAGTTTGACTGATTAAAAGCCATTTTGATCAATCAAATTACTTTAATTGATTGACCAAAAGGGTTTGAAAAAATTCCTTTCTAAGTCAATTTTATAGTATAAATAGAGGACCTTGGTAACCTTTTTCAAACACACAATCAGAAACAAAAATCTCTAGGAAAAAAGCTCTTGTGCTTTCATCTTTGTAGTGCTTTTATGCTTCTGCTTCTACATTTCTAAAGCAATCCGATTAAAAGGTCTCTATGAAAATATTGGTTTGCTTTTCCTTTGAGGTTCCATAGGATTACATTGATTTACTTTTATCTAGTACTTTGATCCAGATCCAAAGTTGTTTTGGGAAGGCCCATTGTTATGCTTCTCTTCAAGTTGTTAAGAGAAGGGAATTTGTAAGAGGTTGTGTCACCCTCATTTCAAGTGATGCATTAGTAGATTGATTAGCTTGACTAGTTGAAAAAATCTTAAACTGGGAGGCTTAAGTAGTGATTTTTGCTCGAGAGGGTTTCCACTATAAATTAAGGTGCACTCGTGTATGAATTTCTGTGGCTTGTGTTTATTTACTTTGCAGTTAAGTTTTTAAATTACAACAATACTATCACCCTTCCCCTCTAGTATATGCATCTTAGATCCGCAAGACCTTCGTTGGAGATCCTAATGTAACAATTTAAGACAATTGACACCTGCAAATGTAGCTTGTGCATGAGCCTGGAGATAGACAACACGCCTATCCATTTCCTTGCTAATGGAGTTTTCCTAGGTATCTCCGTTGCATCTGTAAGGGATAGAACCTCATAGGTGATATTTCCATGATTATTTATATAATTAATAACTAACTAATGTTAGTCTAAGGGTAATTTGGGTTAGACTACAATTAGTTAGAGGTCAGATTAGGCATTTTAGGTCATGTTATAAATAATGCATACATTTGAGCTTTTATGCAATTTTTCCCGTAATTATATCTAGTACCTTGATCTGTTTACTTTTATGTGTGCAGATACAAAATTTTAAGTTGTTTGGAGCAAGGCTAAATGTACTTTCTAACTTGAGTTCATTTGGAAAAGGACTGAGTCAAATTGGTGACCTAATTGGAAACTCATTTAGCCTTAGAGCCCTAACCTATTTAAGAACCTAATTTTCTTCACCTACTTCCTAAACCTATTTACCCAATTTCCATGGCCCTGTATTACTACATCCAATGTTCTAATCCCCTTAATTTTGATTTCGTTGGATTTGAGAGCCTAATTGTATCAATTGAGATGCAATTGTTATATGGTGATGTGGAAATTCATGTTGAAATCAGTAAGATTTGGAAGAGGATTTTAGTCCCATAGTGGAAGTGGATAAACCTCTTAGTGGGTGTAAAAGGCTACTACCTCCCATGGCTTATGCAGTAAAGAGTGAGAGGTGGGGCTGGGAACCATGCACGCATGTGCGTGCATCCCATCCTGACCCGACTCCAGCTTCGACTCTAGCTTAGGCTCGAGCTTAGGTGAGAATCAATTTAGAACTTGAAACTTGAACTCTTTTGCTACGGATTTTTAATCTCACGATTTTGACCTGGATTGGTCGATCAAATAGTGAAATTGGTCAACCAATTATTTTAGTCGATCAAAGAGTTAATTTTGGTAGATCAATTGGTTTGGTCGACCAAAAAGTTAAGGTTGATCGATCAATTTATTTTGGTCGATCAATAGACTTAATTGGTCAATCAATTACCGTATTTCCATAAAATGGGAATTTACTTAAATGTCTAGCCATAGTCTCTATATAAGGACCATGAGAGGGCTTTCATTTGATACACAATAAGAGCAGAAAAGCTCTCTCCACTCTCTCCCTTTCTCTCTCATTTTTGTCTCTCTTTCTTGGTGCGTTCATTCGACATGAGATTGGTAGAAAAAATCTCCGATCACTTTTGTCGATCTTGCATAAGGAGATTGAGAGATCCACGAGAAGTTTTTGGTTGATCAAACCATTCAATTGGTAGATTAATCGAAAATTTGGTTGAAAATCAAATTGCCTCGATTTCGTTCTCTTGAGGTGATTTTCGAGGACATCTAAGATTGGAGTGTGCCGAATCTTGGAGGTAGATCGCCGTATCCTGGGAGAAGTTTGTCAGACCCTGACGCACCAGTATTGTGGGGGCAATACCTTCTCTAACGGAAGTCCTTAATGGATGCTTTAATCGTAATAAAATCTAATCCCTTCTCATTTTATTTATTTGTGCTATTGTATGTTATTTGTTCTTTATTTTATTCTGGATCTTGCCAAATCATATTTCACTTGCTTGATTAATATTTTGATCTATGTAAAAACGTTGGAAATGCATATGTTTTTATTTATTTATTTCCTATATGCATTTATGTCAACAATCTTAGAGAAGGTATCACTTAGATCTAAAATATTTGGGATGTCGGAAATGACTTTTAAATCACATGTAGAGTTATCTGGTATGTCCAAGAAATTTGGTGGGCAAAATTTCAATCGTTGGCAACAATGCATGAGAATTTGGTTGACCACAATTGACTTGATCTCGACGTTGGAAATCAATTGTCCAATTTTGGATAAGGAAAAACCCACACCTAAAGGCCAAAAGGCAGTGGATAAGTGGAATGAGCGCAACCGCATTTGTCATGATTATATCTTATTGGCTTTGTCCAATGTGTTGTTTGATGTATACAACACATCTACGTCCACTGCGATGGAGCTATGGGAGGAGTTGGACAAGAAATATAATAGTGAGGATCTTGGTATTGAAAAATATTCTATCGCAAAATTCCTTAAATTCCAAATGGCTGAGGGTACATCAGCATTGGAGCAAGCACACGAATTTTTGTTATTGCTCCATAGTTTAGTAGAGGCTGAAATGAAACTTCCTGAGAAGTTTGAAGTTATGTCTATCATTGAGAAATTCTCTAAATCTTGGGAGGACTTCGGGATGACTTTCAAGAATAGGAAGGGAAAGATTTTTCTAGATAACTTGATGATAGCCATTGCTATTGAGGAAGAGCATAGAAAATGGAAACCTGTATTGCTTGTGGAGTCTAAGGTGAATGTCATGATATCTAAGGGCAAGGAGAATAAAAATAAGAATAATAAAAATAAGATGAAGACCAAACCCAAGATCTAGAAGAAATCCAAGAACAAACTATGCTGGCACTGTGGGTAAGTTGGGCATCGGAAAAAGGATTGTCTTTCTAATAAAACTCAACAGAAAACCATAGATGGGAATCCTCAGGTGAATGTGATCACCGAGGTGGCTGAGTCTAGCGATGGGTATGTCTCAATAAAACTCAAACTCTATATTATTCACGATCCTACTGAATGGCTCATGGATACTGGAGCCAATGTACATATTTGTACTGATAGATCATTCTTTTCTTCCTATTAGACCTACAGTGGCGGGACTGTGAAGATGGGAAACGACTCTGCAGCCAAGGTGCTGGGATTCTGACGAGTAGACTTAAGCTTTTCCTCGGGGCAAGTCTGGACATTGCGCAAGGTGCTGCACGTTCCTGCTATGAAAAAGAATGTTCTTTCTAATTCCTTGTTAGTTAGAGAGGGTTTTGAGTTAAACTTTAAATGTAATAAAGTTGTTATGCTGAGATATGAAATATTTTATGGAAAGAGGTATTTGGCAGATTTTGATCTATTATTTAGAGTGAGATGTGATGTGGATGCATCATTTAGAAATACTCTAAATAATGTTAGTTTTCATTCGATTCAATTTGTTTGCAATAATATTGAATCTTGTGATATATGACATGGTAGATTGGGTTATATAAATTTCAATCCTTTAAAAAGAATGATGAAATTAAATATGATTCCTGAACTCACCATAGATAAAACTAAGAAATGTGAGATATGTGTGGAGGCTAAACAAACTAGGAAGTCTTTTCACTCTATTACTAGAATTACTGAGGTTCTAGATTTGGTGCACACGGATATCTGCAAGTTTAATGATGTCTTGACTAAGGACAATAAAAAGTATTTTATCATCTTTATAGATGACAATACTAAATATTGCTATGTGTATTTGCTTAAGTCTAAGGATGAGACATTAAGTAAATTCCTCATCTTTAAAAAAGAAGTAGAAACACAAACTGAGAAAACCCTTAAAAGACTGAGGTTAGATAGAGGAGGAGAATATACGTCCAACTTATTTGATGAATAGTGCCAAGCTTTTGGGGTAGTTCATGAAGTGACGGCCCCTTATTTCCCTCTATCTAATGAGATAGTAGAGCGAAAGAATATGACCTTAAATGACATGGTCAACACTCTCTTACAAAGCTCAGGATTACCTACTTACATATGGGGGGAAGCTTTGAATACGACATGCCATATTCTAAATAGAGTTTGCCTCAAGCATAAGAAAAGTAGTCCATTTGATATTTGGAGAAACATGAAACCAAGTTTGAAATACCTCAAAGTGTGGGGCTGCCTTGCAAAAGTAGTTGTCTTAAAACACAAGAAGAAGAAGCTTGGACCTAAGACAGTTGATGTGGTCTTTCTAGGTTATGTTGATAATAGCTATGCCTATAGATTTTTTGTTATAAAATCTAAGATTTTAGGCATAGATAACACTATTGTTGAGTTTTGCGATGCTACATTTTTTGAGGATGTCTTCCATATGAAGACTGAATTACCACAAAATATGACTTCAGATGATCTAGCCACTACATCTGATACTATTCCTGATCAAGTGGAAAGGATGTCTAATGTGGGGGCTAGCTCTTCCTGTTCTGAACCCAATTAAGTAGAAAAGTCTAAACCTAAGAAAAGTAAAAGACCAAGAATTGCCAAGGATTTGAGAAGTGATTTTATTACTTACCAAATCGAGGGCAATCCCCCCACTTATCATGATGCTATGGCTTTTTCTAAAGCTAAGCACTGGAAAGATGCCATTAAGAATGAGATGAACTCAATCATCTCTAATGGTAGTTGGGAGTTGGTTGATTTACCTCTAAGATGTTCTACTATTAGGTGCAAGTGGGTGTTTAAGAGAAAACTCAGGCCTAATGGATCTATTGAAAAATACAAAGCTAGACTTGTTGCCAAGGGGTTCAAGCAAATGGAAGGAATCGATTATTTCGATACCTATTCTCCAGTAACTAGGATAACTACTATCCAGATGCTTATTGCATTGGCTTCTATTTATGATCTCACTATCCACCAAATGGATGTGAAGATTGCCTTTCTTCATGGCGATCTTGAGGATGAGATCTATATGGATCAGCCTGAAGGATTTGTAGCTCCTGAAAATGAGAAAAAGGTTTGCAAGCTTGTTAAATCTCTTTATAGTTTGAAATAAGCACCTAAGCAATGGCATAAAAGGTTTGATATGACTATACAATCTTTTAGCTTTGTGTGTCATAAATCTAACAGGTGTGTCTACTCTATGATTAAGGGTAATATGTGTATTGTCCTATGCCTATATGTAGATAATATATTATTGTTTGGATCAGACATTAAAATTGTGAATGAAACTAAGTTATTCTTGAGTAGTAAGTTTAAGATGAAGTATATGGGCATTACAAATGTGATCCTAGGCCTCAAACCGATTTGGTTAGAAGAGGTTATAGCTATTTCTCAATCTCATTATGTTGAGAAGGTTCTTGAAAATTTTGTTATGAAGATTGCAAGGCTGTAAATATTCCTTTTAGTTCATCAAAAACTCTTTATAAGAATAAAAGTGGAACACCTATTTCACAACTACAGTATTCACAGATTATATGGAGCTTGATATATTTGGCTAACTGTACTAGACTGGATATTTCTTTTTCCATGTCTAAGTTGAGTAGATATACAAGCTGTCCTAACCATATTTATTGGGATGCCTTAGATCGAGTACTTAGGTACTTAAAGGGAACTATTTCCCTTAATTTGCATTATGGCAAATATCTTTCAATTTTGGAAGGATATAGTGATGCAAGTTGGATTGGTTAAATGGAGGATTCTGGGAGTAATGGTGTTACAGGATATGTCTTTACCCTTAGAAGTGGTGCAATCTCCTAGTGGTCTGCAACATAGACCATTTTCGTTCGATCTACCTTTAAGGTTGAGTTATGTGCTTTGGACACCACTGAAATTGAGGCTGAATGGCTAAAGGAACTTCTTACAGAAATCCCTATAGTAGGTAAGTCAATTCCTGCGATATTTTTGCATGCAATAGCATGACTGCTACAGTAAAGATTAAGAGTTCAAGGTTTAATCAGAAAACAATGAGACATATCCAAATTAGACTCAAGTCTGTAAGGGATTTAGTGTCTAAATGAGTGATTGCTGTGGAATTTATAGGATCCAAGGATAATACCGCAGATCCATTTACTAAAGGACTTGATAGATCTTTAGCCCTTTATTCTAGACTTGGGATGAGACTGAGACCCATTGGGAGTTCACCCGCAGTAGCAACCCAACCTAACTGAGTGGAGATCCCACAAAGTAGGTTCAATGAGGTAACAACAAGCTGTATGGGGAACTGGTTGGCACTCATTTTTAGATATTTTTGCAGCTGAGTCTAATCTCTAGAGTCCTGAGTGCCTTAAGCTGCAAATTTAGGAAGAACAAATGCTCTAAATGGGTTCAAGCCTTTATGGCAGGATGTGAGCAGTGCATCCTTGGAGAACGCCACCTAAGTGAGTATTACTGTGGGCCACAGGTAAGAGAATAGAGTCTTTCCCGATTACACTTATGAAACAGGATAGGGTGCATGGCCTTTAAGAGCACCAACCCTAAAGATTATCACCAAGAACTTCATTCTGTTGTCACCACTATACACCCTACATCAAAAGTCTAGAGATCAAGACTAGTTTCACTTTATTCCTTTGGTGGTGAAGGTGGATGACTCAGGTAAGGGTTCAAATTGGAAGGTACATTTACTAAAAGCAGAGTGTGATAGTCAAGGAATTTATCATTGAATTTCAATAATGAATTTGTGGGGGATGACTCAAGTAAGGGCTCGGGCCTAGATTCGGGTGAGAATCAATTTGGAACTTGGAACTTGGACTCTTTTGCTATGGATTTTTAATCTCAAGATTTTGACATAGATTGGTCGATTAAATAGTGAAATTAGTCAACCAATTATTTTGGCCAATTAATGAGTTAATTTTAGTAGATCAATTGGTTTTGTTGATCAAAAAATTAAGTTTGATCAATCAATTTATTTTGTTCGATTAATGGACTTAATTGGTCGATTGATTGTCGTATTTCCATAAAACATGAATTTTCCTAAATGTCTGGTCATGGGCTCTATATAAGGGCCATAAGGAGGCTCTCATTTGATACACAACAAGAGCAGAAAAGCTTTCTCTACTCTCTCTATTTCTCTCTCGTTCTTGTCTCTCTTTCTTGGTTGGTTCGTTCGACGTGAAATTGGTAGAAAAAATCTCCAATCACTTTTGTCGATCTTGCACAAAGAAATTGAGAGATTCACAAGAAGTTTTTGGTTAATCAAGCCATTCAATTAGTAGATCAATCGAGAATTTTCTTGGAAACTAAATTGTCTCGGCTTCGTTCTCTTAAGGTGATTTTCGAGGATGTCTAAGACCGGAGTGCGTCAAATCTTGGAGGTGGATCGTCATATCCTAGGAGGAGTACGTCAGACCCCAACACACTAGTATTGTAGGAGATACCTTCTCTAAGCACTACTAGAAGAATGAGATATGCCGTCGGTTACTTGCCATTAGTTAGTAAAATCGACGGGAAAATTACTTTTACTGTCACTTATTCAAATAAGCGACTTTGAAGGCCTATACTCGACCTACCATCAATTGCAGAAAAGTGATTGAGCACACGATTGTCATTAATATTTTCCGTCGGCTCATGAAGTGACAACAAATATATTTTTACTATCGGTTAGTTTAATAAGCGACGAAGAAAAGAGAGTTATGCCTAAAATTTGGGCGGGATTAGTGACTTTTGCCGTTGGTTAATGGAATAAGCAATGGGAAAAAGTAGGTTAAATTTAGTAGTCAAAATTTGGGTGCCATCGAGAGGGGATTTAATTCAGCTTTCGCCGTCGGTTGGTGATTAAACTGATGATGTATCTTGCTTCATCTATCATGCGTGGCGCTGACCTCCTATCACTGTTCATCTTCTCCCCAGCACAAACGTAAAACCCTTCCCTCCACCTCTCCTCACCATCTCAAGTGAGACCCTCCACCTCCATTCGTCCTCCCGGCCCCCTTTGCCTCTCCTCCTCGACCATCATCCTCCTGACACCCTCCGGCTCTCCTCCTTGTCCTCCCCGTCCAGCCACCGCCTCTCCTCCTCCTACGATCGAACCGTTCCCCCTCCTCCGCTTCTGCCAGTGCCACCCTACTCCTCCCCACCCCCTCCGCCTCTCCTGCTCCTCGTCGTCCTCCTACAGTTGCCGTCGCCTCTCCTGGATCGTCCTCCTCCCCCTCCCCGCCCCGTCGGCGCACTCCTCCTCGACTCATCCCCGCCTTCTGTCCCCTCCTCCGCCAGCACCCTCCTCCTCCTCCTCCTCCCCGCCCCGCCGGTGCACTCCTCCTCCTCCTCCTTAGCTACTCCCCGTCCTCCTCCTCCTGACCGTCCCCTCCTCCTCAACTCCCCCCATCCTCCTCCACTTCCTAACCATACCCCCCTCCTCCTCCTCAGCTCCCCCCATCCTCCTTCACTTCCTAACCACATGCCCCCCCTCCTCCTCTTGACCACCCCTCTCCTCCTCCTCCCCGTCCTACCTACCCCAACCTCCTCCCTATCCTACTCCTCCTCCTCCTCCTCCCCATCCTGCTGTCCTGCTCCTCCTCCTTCTCCTACTTTCAGCCTCCTCCTTGTCCTGCTGCCCCCTCCTCATCCTCCTTCTCCTGTCATGTTCCTCCTCCTATTGCCGCCACTGCCACCTTTATTCTATATGTTCTAATTTTTTGAATAACATGATAATATGTTATTTAATTAATTGTGTTTATGAAATTACAAGTTATTGGTGTTGACCATTCTTAGAAGCTGTAGTCGTTCGAGGTATAATTTTAATATTTTTAATTTATTGTAATGATATTTTAGGCCTTTGTTTGATGTGGGGTGTGCCCACATATTGTTGTTAATTTCATTGAAAGGATGTATGATTTATTGTGAATGTGGGGTGTTCTAACTTGTTTGATTGAAATTAAAATTTAATGTAGGGTGTGCCCACTTTTGTGATGAGTATTATTTTGCTATGCAAGTTTATAGAAAACTTCAAAATATAAGGGGACACTCTATCAAATTTTTTTGAAAATTATTTTAATGTTTAGAATTTAGGTGGCGAACCTGGAACATTACGTTCCTTAGGTTTAGTTGGGTTTAATATATGTTGTTTAGGTTTGGTATTAGGTTGCGTATATGGTGCTTGGGCAAGGGCTTTAGGGTTTGAGTTGGGGGAGGGTTAGGGTGGTTGGGTTGGGCTAGGGTTTAGGATTTGACTTGGGATAGGGTTTGGATGGTTGGTTTGGGTTAGGGTTTAGGATTTGACTTGGGCTATGGTTTGCACGTTTGGTTTGGGTTAAGGTTTAGGAATATGGTTGTGTTGGGTTGGTTCAGGTACTAAATCATTCTTAAATTATCCTTTTGCCTTCCATTTAAGTGTGGCCTTCATGGTCTGACTCCCAAGTTTTTGTTGAATTTCTTTAATGTTCAAATTACTTATTGTTTAGATGCACACACACTTGCTAAAGAAGATATATGCACGTGAGGCTAAACATTAGGTATTCTAACCCCTAGGATAAAAGTCCTCTGAGTCAACTTGTATCCAAATTACTCGCCTGTTGAAACTTATGATCATGTTATATAGATAATGTAGGAAGTGTATGTATACCTCACTTACATATATGATGTGTTGTCTTTGTAGCATGCCATAAGACTCAATCGACTTAGTTCGGTGAAGTACCAAACTAAAGAAGGTCCTTAAAGATTTGATCACAGCTTAGTTTTGCTCGTTACATGTAACCTTGTGCGGTGAAATTTCGATTGCTTTTTTCTACTCTTCTCTGGTATACCAATTAATCTTATCTAGTTTCCTACGGTGCTCTCAATTAGGTGTTAAAGGAAATCTAGCTAAGGTTAGTATTGGGGGGTATGCTGGAGAAGTGCGAGGAGATGCTGTCGAAATTTTACCGCACTAAGGTTACATATAACGAGCAAACCTAAGTTGTGATCAAATCTTTGAGGATGGGTTATAAAGTGAAAATCTTAATCAAGATACACATCATTCAATTGTTTCCCTTCCTAATAAGTGATTTGTTTATATTAAATTTTAGGTTACAATGGATAAATCTTGTATTGGATTGTAGGGTTCAGATTACACCCTAGATATAAGGATGGAGTAATTTCATTCCTGCATTGGGCCTTTGATGACGATAGGAAGATATTTAGGCGAAGAGGTCAATTTGATAATATCTTCTACCCATGCAGAAGATGTTTGAATGATTCCTTGCATGATCATAATACTATACTCAAGCACTTAATTTGTAATAGGTGGTAGCAGCATTACACTACTTGGATAGCTCATGCAGAGGAGTTGATTAAGAAAGTCATAACAATGAGAACACTGTTGACGAAGAGATCGATGAGGAAATTCTTGATAGCAGAGGTGAAGAAATACCAGAAATGTTGAACAAGATGAGAATAGAAGAGAATATAAATACAGATGAGGAAGATCCATTCAGTTGTGATCCATTCTATGATGCTATCAAGGCGGTTGAGGATCCTATTTCTCCTGGAGTTAAAAAAATGCCAAAGTTGTCATTTTTGTTGAAGATGCTTCAATTGAAGGTTATGAATAGAGGTAGTGCTAAATTCATGTCAAAAATAGAGGTATTGCTGAGCTATTAAATAACCCTAATGATTTTCTAGCTTCATGGTATGAGGAAAGGAAACTGATTCATAAGCTTGGTTTGGACTATCAAAAGATTGATACATGTCCGAATGACTACATTCTTTTCAGAAATAAATTCTCAAGCTTGAGTAACTATCTCAAACGTGGATTTGAGAGATATAAGGAAGGTAAAAATGAAAGTAAGAGAAAACAACCTCAGAAGGTTCTATTGATGGCTAGGCTTCAACACCTTTTTATATCAATTAAAACTGCACAATGGATGACATGGCACCAGGATTGTAAATCTCAAGATGAAAGAATATGTCATCCTACTGATTTAGAGGAGTGGAAGGGATTTGATGAAAGAAACAATTCATTCGCTTTAGAAGCAAGGAGCCGGCGGTTGGGTCTTGCAAGCGATGGATTCAATCCATTTAAGAGTATGTACCCGTTGTACTCTATATGGTTAGTAGTAATGATCACTTATAACTTATCTCCCTAGTTGTGTATTGTTGTTCGCTTGAAATCAAGTTTTAAATCGTTGCATTGCAGTATAGTTAAAATCTCACGAAAAATAGATAAAATTTATACTCGAAAAAGTCCGAGGTCATTCGCTGGGAGCAAGTAGGAATTCAATTCTCAAAATTGCAATTTAAAACAATAGAGATAAGAAATTATAATCAGAAATTGATTCAGAATAATGTAGCAATAAGATCAAGTATCAGACTACAAAAAGAATGGAGTAAGATGGTGATTTGAATCACCAATTACTCCCTACAATAATGGCAAATGGAACTCAATAGTTATATATGAAATAAACTCAAATCAGTCGTCTTAAATGTCTGATTCTATAGTGCTCTGATCCTTCTTCTCCTTCTTTTGCTTCTCTTTCTCTGCTTTCTCGTTTCTTCTTCTCTTGGTTTCCTTCTTCTCCTTCACAGATTCTGCTGCAGCACTTCTTCTCTTCCTCTTCTTTTGATGCTTCTCTTCCTTTTCTTTCTTTCTCTGCTCTTCTTGCTCTTCTTCACACAGAGGGTGTTAAGACATGTGTTGTTTGAGCCTTTTAAGATGTCTAGACTGCCAGCCAGACGTCTGGACACCTTCCCAGACGTTTGGAAATCAAAAATTTTGAGTACGAGCTCGCATCTGCGTGCGGGCTACGCGTAGATAGTACTCTCTCTTTTTCCTCCTTCTCTCTCTTTTTCCCTCCTCCAGCAAACCCTAACCCTCACCCTTATAAGTCCCCCCTTCCTCCTCTCTCGTTCACCCCACTCCAGTCGCTTCTGCCCTTCCCCTTCACCTCAGCGCGAGCGAGTGAGCGCGAGAGTGGCGACGAGAGGAGCGGCGTGAGGAGAGGAGGAGTGTGCTTGCGAGCTCGTGTGAGAACTCACCGGAGAGTGCACGGCCAGAGTGGTGCGTGCGAGAAGAGGAGGAGTGCGTTGGGGAGGTCCACCCCAACACTGCTGCAGTCGGAGCTTCAGGCGAGGAGGTGAGGCACAGCCATGCGGGGCATGAGAGAGTGGAAGCGGGTTCTAGTTCTGGGGTTTTCCCAAAATCAGACGTCTGGAGTGATGTCCAGAAGATGGAGCGGACGTCTGGAGGTGGTTCCAGACGTCTGAGGAGAGGGCTTCGCAAAGGTACGTTCCCTTTGCGGATACGGCCATGCAGGTTGCTCCGCAGCTACTCTTCGCATGGCCTTTTTGAGGAGATTTGGTGGATTTCACGCAGGGTTTTCTTTAGGAAGGTGCGAGGCACGCCCGCCCACGCATTTCAGACGTCTGGGGAGTTTACCAGACGACTAAAAGCACTTCCAGATGTCCGGAGAGGTGGTCGGATGTCTGGAGCTGGGTCAAGATAGTCCAGAAGAGTTCCTGGACATCTGAGGATTGACGCAGAGCTTGAGGTATGTTACTGAACACTTTTAAGACGTTTGGAAGTTGTTCCAGACGTCTGATTTGAGTCAGAAATCCTATTTTTGACCCGTTTAGGGTCCGTTTGAGGTTTGTTTTACGTAAATAAGATACTGGTGTTTTCCTTGTGAGTTCCTCTACTTGTTAGAAGGCTTTCTATCATATTTTGAATGTTCCCTTGCGATTGATCTTTGTGATAGGACTTCATTCCGTTGCCTGTTCGGGGATTGCTAAGGCACATGAGCCTGTCGTTCAAGCCCCCAATACTCCTAGGTTTACTGGTAGAGTGGCTTCCCCTAATTTAATTACAAACCTGAATGCATGTGTGGAATGAATGATTAGGATCTAGGATATGGCATGAATCCTAGGACGAGAAATACTGGAAATGTCTGTATTGGATGATTGAATTGCAGTCTTGAATGAGTAGATCGAAATGATAACAATTGCCTGTAAATGAATAACAACTGCCTATGAAATATGAAGTACTTGTGCTAGTTAACTGTTGCATGTAACTTTCCTGTTATATACGTTAAATGACATAATATGAGCTGCATGTATATAATTTGAGAATGGTAATGTGAATGATGGAAATATGAGCTACCTGTATATAACCTAGGTATGGAAATGTGAACGATAGCAATACAAGTTGCATGTGTATAACTTGAGAATGGAAATGGAAATGATGAAACCTGATATGGAATGGCATGAGGCATATGAGCATGAACCATAAGGGGGAATAGGAGTAGAGCTCCTGGAAATAAATGGAATGGATCTGGAAATGCGTTGGGAAGTATGCTGGCCCTTGTGTACGTGGTACCAAGGGGAGCGCATGTTACCTCTTAGTGTAGAGGGGAGCTTGTCGCCCTTCGGGTTGAGACCCGGGGTAGGTTTGGCCACTTTGCACTGACTCTGTGGCCCTCGTGTACACTGTACCGGGGAGAGCTACTAGTGTAGGGAGAGAGCTAGCCAACCCACGGGACCCGAGGTTCAGCTAGCCGCCCTACACCGACTTGTTAGGCCTACTGGGCAAACCAGGGTAGTCAAGTGAGGGTGCGCGGACTGTGGAGGGGCAAGACCCCTATTTGGTTCTTAGGGGCTAGACCCCTGTTACTAAGAGGGCTAGGCCCTATACTATTCCATGCTGTACCTTGGGATAACCCATTAATAGAAATGACTGACCGCGTGCCAATGCAGGGTAGCTACCCGTGCGTTTATCGCATGTGCCGTAGTCACCGTTACGTCTGTCCGTGACCTTGGGGTGGTTGACTGGGTGTAGGATCACCACGGGGGACTCTCCCGACCAGGAGAGCACCACGTGTGCCTTCTACTCTTCGGAAAAGACTACAATCAAGATCGTTCCCACGAGGAACATTCGAGATCAAGAAAGAGACCTGATAAATAAACCAAGTGGTGAAAAGGAATAATTAGTTAAAGAAAGTAATTGAAAAACAACAGTTACCTGTCCACTTTTACTGTTTTAGTTAGTTGGTTGCCACTGTACTCAGCGTTTGCTAATGTTGTGTACTCATAACCCCTTTTCAGGTCCGGGTGTTGAGCAGCCAGAGTCTACGGCTGCAGAGGGTGCTGGGCCCAATAGAGCCCAGTAGCAATAGTTCTTTTACTAAACTCTTCTGTAGTAGTGAGTTCAGACTCTGGTACTTTTACGTTCTGTACCTTTACTTTTCTGTACTTTTATGTTCCTGTACTTTGTTGCTTTTCTACTGTTGTGGTGGTGATATGTACTATAGCAGTTTTTACTTCCTTACTGTTGTACCTTTTTACTGTCAGTTGCTTAGCATAGTGAATGTGGTTTACTTTCCTATCCTTTGGTTATTTCTAGTTGGACGACTGGGTCTTGGGATCAGTTGAGTCGGTCCGATCTCATGTCCTGTAGGGATTCGGGAACCGAGTCGTAACAAGCTGGTATCAAAGCAAGGTCATCCCGAGAAATGAACCAACTAGCTTGAGGACAACCAATTCACGTGCATGTATCTAGAGTAACCACCACAACGTATTTTTTGACATCGGTTCTGAGAATTCTTTTGCTGGATGTCCGTTAGAGTTGACGTCTCTTTGTTCTACTTTTTGCGTCTCCATGCAGGAGATGCCTCGACGTGGAGTCATTGAGGCAGGCCATGGACGCGGCCGTGGACGAGGTCGGAGGGGTGGACATGCTGAGCTCGATGTTTCAGTGGATCAGCCACTTCTTCCAGGCATTCAGGCCCAGGACCTGGCCCAACTGATACGCGAGATAGTACGAGATGAGCTCCACCCGCCTCCACGGGTGCCTCTCCCTGGGGACGTGGAGGGAGAGTCCTCTGTGGGACCACGAGATCGACGTAGCACTGGACGTGGGGGAGGGGGTGGTCCTCCACCGCCCCTACCGCACTCGAACACTTCCGAGCATGAGCCCTCCCTGCCTGGAGGCGTGCCTGTTTCCCCACTTCAGTGACATTACGAGCTTTTTGGATAGTTCTGGAAGTTGAAGCCCCCCTCCTTCAAGGGGGATGAGGACCCGACTGAGGTGGAGGACTGGTTAGAGCAGATCGAGAAGGTGTTCGACACCCTTCGCCCCCCTGCGGAGTGCCGCGTGGCCTTTGCCATGTACTAGCTGGAGAGCGCAGCACACAGGTGGTGGAGGCCAGTTAGAGGTTAGGAGAGGGTAGAGCCGACGTGAGACTAGTTTGTGAGCCTCTTCTGCAAGTAGTACTTCCTGCAGACGTGGCAGGATCAGTGGAGGCGGGAGTTCTACACTCTCCGCCAGGGGGCGATTACTGTGAGTGCATATCGTACGTGTTTTCTGGAGCTGTCATGTTTCACTGTGATAGCTGTGGCTACAGAGGAGGAGCGCCTATGGAGGTTCACTGAGGGGCTCCGGCCTGCCATTCGGGGGTATGTCAAACCCCTGAAGCTGCCCACGTTCTCGAGAGTGGTGGAGGCAGCTATGACATATGAGGAGACCAACTCGGCCACACGTGACACTGACAGCGGACGGAAGAGGCCCTACCAGCCAGATTACTCACAGGAATGGTGAGAGAGGAGGCACGTTGATTACACAGCAAAAATACACCAATAAAAATGCCATCTTGTGTTATTTCCTAGCATTGCCATTGCATATTAGGTAGACATAGTTGCATTTGTAAAAATTGACACATGCATGCATTTATTTCAAGAGGGGAGGAAAGTGAATAATTGGCCTTGTAATTAATGTCTGCATCAAGTGTTGCCTCGCAAATTCACCATCTTCATTTTTTATTTGGCTTTGAACTTCTTCTCCGCACGGCTCAGGGCATGGCTTGCTCTTCGCGCCATTCTCAGCCAACACATGCCCAGCCAGCTGCATGGCTGGTCATGCGCAGCCCAGGGCATGGCCGTGGCATACCTCCATCTCCTTTATAAAGACCAGCCATCTTCCTTGCACAAGTAGCCTGGTCCAACACACACCCACAAACACCTTCTCCAGGCCATCTTCTCCCCTCCATACGCAGCACCTCTTCCACTGAAGAGATACGCTGTGGGCAGGAGCAAGCTCACAGTGGTCCACGACCACCATTGTGAGCTCCACCACCGCCCAGCTCATCCAAGAGTAGGTGGGTGTGGTGGATTCCATTCTCTGTTTCACTGCTCAGCCCTTCCCGCCATTGCTGAAGCTTCAAGCTTCAGAGCTTAGCAGCAGCAGCAGCACGGCACCAGCAGCTTCCACGCAGTGCGCAAGCCTCCGCGCGCACGCTAGCAGCCAGCACCAGCTCCTTCCGCGCGCACAGGCTCGCTCCAGCATGCCCACGCATGCAGAACTGGCTGCAGCCGGTTGTCCGAGCCACGTGCGCACTGTAGCTACTGTTCACGCATTTCTGCATGGCACTGTAGCTATAGTGCGGTGATCGAAAAGTTTCTCACTTATTCGGTCACCACGTGCTCTCTCTCCGCGTCGCAACTGCCCCCAGCCCGTCGTCGCATCAGCACCCATGCCCGCTCCAGCCCCCGTGCGCGTGTCTGTAACCGCTTCCTCTCTAGCGCCCATACCTGCCTGCGCCTGCATCCGCGTCTTCGTCTGCGTCCACTCCGGCCCACAACGCAGTACGCAGCGCGCTGCGTTGCACTCCCTCACGCCTGCTCCCTCTAGCACACATGCGCACCCTTGCGCGCCTGTGCCTGTGCGCGCCTGCGCCTGCGCGTGCATGCGCCTGTGCTTGGGCCACCAAACGTCGGCTGCAGCCTCCAGACGCCTTAACTCTCCAGCTCTCTCTCTCGCACACTCTCCAGCAGACGCTCTCTCACTCATACACACACACATACTCTCGTACACACACACTCACTTGTACACCCTTTTACATACTTATACATATATATATATATAAATATACATATAGCTATATATATACATATTATTACCTATACAACTAAATATAAATATATATACATATATATCTATATATATAAATACATATATATATACATATATATATATATATCTATATAGATAAATACTTATACTAATATATCTATATACATATATACATATACATATCTATATATCTATATACATATATTACTATATATATATATATCTATATAGTTAAATATATATACATATATATCTAGTATAAATATATATATACCTATATATATATTTACATATCTATATATATATATACATAACTACATATACGCACTCCACCGCGCGTTATATTGCGGGAATATCCTCACCAGTTGCTGATATTCCCCGATACCCGCATACAAAAAAAAGCGTCTCAGCACACACTTTCACACATCCATCCTACACTTCACGTGGCACTTCGTCCTGTTGGTTGCGTCTTCCTAGACGTCGATCAACTCGACACCATGCTACACACCATTTCCACCCCCACCCCTATATATATATATATACTATATTTTTACAAGGAACCTATCTTGTTTCTATTTCTTTTTTGTTTCCTACTATTAGAAAGATAAAAAAAATAGTAAAAGAGAAAAGATAATCCTTGTCTTGCAGGTACTTGGTCTTGCGAATAGCAAGACCCATTTTTGGAACCTTAATTTGGCTCAAAGCCAAGAACATTTTGGCTCTAAGCCAAGGACCTGATTTTGAGGGTGTACCTCAAGGACAAAATTATCAGAAAAAAAATCTTAAATAGAAAAATAACAAAAACATAATAAATGCAAGGAAGAGATTCGTTATAGGAAAGGCGTAGAAACTTATTCACCTCTAATCCCTCCTCCCTGAGTTCGACCCTGGGCCTAAAAGTGACCAAGATAAAATCAAGTAGGCCAAGTTAAAAATTTTGTAAAAAGATGGTTAGGCTCGATTTAGGTTAACCACTATACTCATTTCAATGATTAATTCACTGTATTAACACAACCTATCCAAGCCCGACCATGCTTTTTCTGGCGCCGTTGCCGGGGAGGTACGCATTCAGGTAAGTTTCTACTCTATTCCTTTAGTTTTCTCTTCTCACACCCTTCTCTTCACGGGTGTTTTTTTTTGCTGGTGTGCAGGTGAAACAGTTGCAAGGAGGAGGCAAGCAGAGGAATTCTGAGACGTGGGCAGATCCAAGGCGGGAACGAGAGCGTGAAGTCGTCGGAGTCACACCGGAGCTTTGCCCACGTTGATAAAAAGGTAAGTCTCTCTCTCTTAGCAACTTAGGTCAACTGGGTCTCTTGGGGCAAGTAGATTAAAAATCACTTGTTTGATTGCTTGCCATCACTCCCACCACCTCGGGATTTCCCGCCAAACTTCGCATAGCGAAGATCCAAGAATCTTGATTCTTGAATCTTTCGCCGTGTGAAGTATTCTTTGAGGCAAAGATAAATAGATTGATTGCCATCCCTCTTTGCCTCATTTGGGATCACATTTTTGGTGGGGAGACTTGGAATTGAGTTGATTCCAGCCCTACCACGACCTTTCACATGCCTAAGATTAGATCCCGAATATTTCAACCCCAACACTTTGATTTTCTTTATCTTATGATTGAGCCTTGTGTGTGGAACATCATTCTATTGATTGGGAGCACTTGAATTGAAGTGCTTTGACTCTCTTTCACTTTAACTTAAAATTGACTCGTGCATCCACACATAGAAATTTCCATTTAGGGAAGCCCATTGCATTTTTAGCATGCATTAACTAACTTACTTTGAAGAAGGGTTTGTTGGGCATAGAAAAACTTGTATTCTCGCAAAACCCGGAGATTGGTTGAATTGGTAATTCAGCGTAATCCTAAAATCCATGCTACTTAAGGCTGAAACTCTAAAAATCATTCACCAATTAAAACTTCAATTCGGGGAGATTTTCCCATTGCATGCTTGGTTTACACACTTTATAAAATCAACCACTTAGGCATTACCCTTAAATAACGCCCTTCACATTCCAGAAGCACTTTATCCTAAGTCTCTGATTAAAACTGGTAGCAACTTGACCCTTATTAAGGATTGGAGGTCTAACTACCTGCGTGTAGCGCCTACGTGCTGGTGAGGGTTTCCGCGTGCTATTGGGTGTCTAAGACTAGGGCAAATGGCCTTTCAATCTAGCTCGATGGTTCTGCGGTGCTTGCATTTGGTTCCGTAGGTCGTGATAGTAGGTAACTTAGATCTTTAGGTCTAATAGCACACTGTAGAGGTCAGGGCTTTAATTGTCTTGATTTGTCATCAAGTGTACCTTTGCGGCATCATTTCTCTCATCTCCTTTTCCCTTCGTATCCCCCCAATTCTTCCTGCGGTAGTGCATGTTTTGGAGGACGTCACAAAACCCTGAATTGTTTGAATTGTCTGATAATTTTAAAAGAACAGAAGCTGAATCGTCATCCTCCTCCACAAGCATGGCTGCACGCCCACCCCTAAATCCCGAGGGAGGAAACCGCCCTCAAAACCCACCAGGTGGTGGAGCCATGGATCCCATAACCCGCCTCCAAGCCCAAAATGGAAATGTATAATGAGCAAATTGAAGCCATTAGGGAAACTTTGGAGGAAATGCAAAACCCTCCCGAACGGGAGGAGCCTAGGTTTCTTAGCTCCTATCAGAATCCTGCTGCTACAGAGACCATAGGAAAAATTCGGGTCCCCATGGGCGGGGATGATTTTGAATTGAAACCCAACATAATTAGCCTGATTAATTTCCACTTCCATGGTCTTGCAAGTGAAGATCCTTTTCTCCATTTGGAAGACCTAACCCGATTGGCTGAAACTGTTAATCCGAGAAACATCAGGTTACTAATAGTCCTCATAAAAATGTTCCCGTTTTCATTGCGGGATAAAGCATCGCAATGGTTATGCACCCTTGGGAGAACCATCCATTCTTGGGAAGAGATGCGAACAGCATTTCTCAAGAAATTCTTCCCAATCGGGCGAACCAATGCACTTCACCGTGCTATAACTTCCTTTACGCAACAAAACGGCAAACAGTTTCATGAGGCATGAGAGAGATATAATGACCTCCTTAGGAAGTGTCTACACCACAGTCTGCCTAAGTGGCATATAGCCCAGATTTTCTATTATGGGCTAAATGAGACTTTGAAGCAGATTGCAGACGCTTCCTACAGAGGGAATTTCATGAATAAAGACGAAAATGGAGCATTCGAATTATTTGAAAACATGAGCGAAAACTCAATGAACAATGCCTCCATTGTCGCCTTTAATCGTACCATCCTGCCTTGTAACGTTCACGAAGTTGACACGGGACCCTCCCATTCATCCACAGATCTTAATCTTATCTCACAAAAATTGGATGAAGTCTTTTTCGTGCACAAGAAGCTGGGCGAAGTTCTAGCCAATCTTGCCCGTTCTATGGCAAACACCCCCACCTCACCACTTCGTCACAATCCCAATTCTTCCAACACCAGGCTTATCCCTAGAAACCCCGTAAGATCTTCCTTACCGAGTGTCGCGCCGAGCGATTCGGTAAGTCATGTGGATCTGGCTTCTGCAAGCCAGTATTTTGACATGGAGGACCAAGCCTCCATGCGCTCAGATGCGTATTTACATGCAGACTCATCTTCTGGCTTAGAAGACGCTTGCGCCCTAGGGAACAACCCGTTCTCTTCTACTTATAACCTAGGGTGGCAAAATCATCCGAACTTCGCATGGTTTAGCAACCCGCAGCCCCAAAACCTCACAGGTGGGCCAATGCGACTGTTCACACCCGTCATCCCAAGGGCCCAGTCTAATCCTGTGGCGAATCCACCATCGGGTCCTTGCGAACCGCAAACAAAACACGCATCAAGTCCTCTTGAGAAATTGATGCGATTGATGACGGAAATGTCAAAGCGCCATGAAGAGAACATGACCTCTCTTCATCACCAATTGGCGCAGCAGAATGCTAAGATCAGTCAACTAGGCATGGCGACTCGAACTCAGGGCACTCTTCCAGCCCAACCTGTCCCTAACCCACGAAATTTCGTACCCCATGGTCCTCAACCACAGGTACGACCTTCTCAGGGGCAGGTTCATCAGATTCTTCAGGCTCCGAGCATTCCTCCGGGATTTCAGGCTAATCCCGCTGTAGCACCTCACTCTTATGTCCCTATTGCGAACCCTCCTCTGCCTTATGATCCCATTGGACCCATGACGTCCAATGCGATTACTACGAGGAGCGGTAAGCAGATCGTCGATCCACCTCGACCTGATCCTGGCCCATCTTCTTCATCGCCTTCTCATTCGGGATGCGCACCGCATTTGCAAGAAGATGATACACCCAAACTGGTGCCAGAATCAGTCCCATTCCCTGAGGCTCTACTGAGGGAGTCAAAAGGCAAGAAAAAGGATATGCAGGCCTTTGATAACCTGTGTAATTTATTCAGGGATGTTGAAATCAAGGTACCCCTGCTAGAGGCTATCAACCACTACCTACTGTCACCCGATTTTTCAAAGACTACACAACACCCAGGCGACAGTCAAAGAAAACGAAGAATCTGGTGGTTCTCTCACCTCATGCGAGTTATGCTATACTGTCAAATCTACCACCGAAGCAGAAAGATCCGGGCACACCGCTTATTTCTTGTAGCATCTAAGGCTGCAATTTTAACCGTGTTCTGCTGGATCTAGGATCTTCCATCAATCTTATACCAACCATCATGCTCGAAAAATTTTCCTTGGGAAATCTGAAACCCACCCCTGTCACGTTATAGTTGGTAGATCATTCTGTCAAAATTCCAAAGGGTGTGGTGGAAGACATGGTGGTTAGGGTCAACAATCTCTATTTTCTTGTTGACTTTTGGAAGTTCCTAGCTCACTTTCTGATTGTCCGATCATCCTTGGTCGACCTTTTTTGGTCACAGCCCGCACCCATATCGATGCGAGTCGGGCTGTATTGAGATAGCCGTTGGATCTGAGAAGCTCAAGCTTAACATCTTCAAGGAAACCAAGAACTTTGATTGCGATTGCATCGAGGATGACACGTCTGACGAGGACATGGCCGTCAGTGCGTGTATCGGACTAATTGGGACCTATTTTGACTGCTGTGGATTGCCTTTAAACACTGACGATTGCCTGACCAACACATATTGTGACATTCCCCCATCCCTCCCTATTCCCGTTCCTTCTCCTGACCAGACTTCTGACGAGGTTTTCTCCGCTTCCTATACCTCGTGGTCTGAGTCATATTCGGGATACTCACCGCCGATCCACACTCTTGAAGACCGGATTGCCCTTTCTTTCCTGCCAAATCAAGCGGATTTGCAATTCCACACTGGGACCTTAAGCCCACATACTGTTCACTGGGGCTATCCCTTTATGGATCCATCTATCCAAGATGCCCCTCTTCTTGGCCAATCTGGGGGCCAACTTCTTCCTCCTGAATTGTTTTCTTCTGATCCGCTTGGGACACTCTCGTCCCAAGAAATGCCAGATCTTTCACCATCCACTCCCGAGCTGAAAGAGCTGCCCGATACGCTTAAGTATGTTTTCTTGGGACCGAATGAAACGCTCCCCGTAATCATCAGTTCAAAATTGACTAGGGAGCAAGAGTGCAAACTAACAAAAGTCCTTATGGAACACAAGGTAGCCATTGGATGGTCTTTATCAGACTTAACTGCCATTAGCCCCTCCTACTGCACTCGCCATATATATACGGAGGAGGAGGCTCGACCTTCCCATGAGATGCAGCGACGTCTCAACCCCAACATGCGGGAGGTAGTTAAGAAGGAAATTATTAAGTGATTGGATGCGGGTATAATCTACCCGATCAGTGATAGCCCCTGGGTGAGTCCGATTCACGTCGTGCCCAAAAAGGTGGGACTCACCATCTGTGTCAATAACAGGGGCAAATCCATCCCTACACGCACTCCTACATCTTGGAGAGTGTGTAGATTATAGGAGGCTGAATGCTGCAACTAAGAAAGATCACTTTCCGCTACCATTCATTGACCAAATCCTAGAGTGGTTAGCGGGAAATAAAGTTTTCTATTTCCTGGATGGATTCTCAAGATATAACTAGGTGGCAATTGACCCTCGGGACCAAGAGAAAACCACTTTTATCTGCCCCTTCGGCACCTTTGCATTTAGAAGGATGCCGTTCGGACTTTGTAACGCGCCAGCAACTTTCCAGAGATGTATGCTGGCAATATTCCATGACATGGTGGGTGACTTTCTCGAGGTTTTCATGGATGACTTTTCGGTCATTGGACCCTCTTTTGATGACTGTCTTGCCAACCTGACCCGTATCCTTAGGAGATGTATTGATGTGAACCTCGTGCTTTCCTGGGAAAAAAGTCATTTTATGGTACACGAGGGAATTGTTCTTGGGCATATCATCTCCGATAGGGGTATCAAGGTTGACAGAGCTAAGCTTGATATAATTGCTGATTTACCTGTGCCTGGCTCTGTCAAACAAATCTGCTCCTTCCTGGGACACGTCGGTTTCTATAGGAGATTCATCAAAGACTTCTCCAAGATTTCTCGACCTTCAACTCATCTCCTATCTACCGATGTACCCTTTGATATGGGCCCTGACTGCATATGAGCATTCACGCAGCTGCGTGATGCTGTCACCAAGGCCCCTGTTCTCCAGCCACCTGATTGGTCCCTCGACTTTGAACTCATGTGTAATGCTTCCGACCTTGCAGTCGGAGCCATCTTGGGACAAAGACACGATAGACACCCCTTCGTGGTGTACTACGCCAGTAAGACATTAGACGAGGCCTAACGTAATTATACTACCACTGAGAAAGAACTACTGGCGGTCGTCTTTGGGCTGGAGAAATTCCGCTCTTACCTTCTGGGCTCACATGTTATTGATTTCATTGATCACGTAGCCATTCGCCATCTCATGCACAAGAAGGATGCCAAGCCTAGACTGATTCGTTGGATCCTTCTGCTCCAAGAATTTGACATTGAGATCCGCAATAAGGCCGAAGCCAGAATGTTGTGGCTGATCATCTTTCTAGACTGGACCCTGATCATATTGGACTTACCCTGCCAATTAATGAGATTTTTCCTAATGAGCACCTATTGGAAATTAATGTGGCAAGTGGACCTTGGTATGCCGACATTGCCAATTACCTTGCTTCTGGTTCCCTTCCTCGTGGTTGGCCTAAAAACCAGCGCGAGCGTCTCATGGCAGAAGCAAAGTATTATTTCTGGGATAATCCACTTCTTTTTCGAATAGGTGCTGATCAGATCATCCGTCGCTGTATTCCTGACAGTGAATTGCCCAGTGTGCTATCCTTCTGCCACGATCAGGCCTGTGGAGACCATTTCTCTCGGAGGAAAACTGCAGCCAAAGTGTTGCAGTGCGGTTTCTTTTGGCCCTCCCTTCATCAGGATGCACACAATTATGCCAAACATTGCACTAGATGCCAGTCGTTAGGGTCAATGTCACGTCGTGACATGATGCCCTTGCAACCCATTCTAGCTGTGGAAATCTTCGACATTTGGGGAATTGATTTCATGGGTCCCTTTCCTCCTTCCAATGGCTTCGAATACATCCTCGTTGCTGTTGATTATGTTTCGGAATGGATCAAGGCTATTCCCACGTGCCATGTTGACCATGTCATATCCACACGATTTGTCAAAGACCACATTTTTGTACGCTTTGGGATCCCTCAAACCATTATCTCAGATGGAGGAAGCCATTTTACCCATACTTCTTTTTGGGCACTTTTGAGGAAATATGGAGTTCACCATTGTATCGCATCTCCGTATCATCCTCAGACGAACGGCTAGGCAGAGGTGTCGAATCGACAAATCAAGCAAATTCTCCAGAAAATGGTTCGGCTTGACCGTAAGGATTGGTCCGACAAGCTGATTGACGCACTTTGGGCGTATCGGACCACCTTCAAGGCTCTCCTAGGTATGTCCCCTTATAGAATCGTTTACGTGAATCCTTGTCATTTGCCCGTGCAACTGGAGCACCGCGCTTATTAGGCAATTCACCAATGTAACCTCGACCCAGACCTGTGTGGTTGAGAAAGGAAACTCCAACTCCCAGAGCTGGAAGAGCTCCGTCGTGAAGCCTATGATTCTGCCTTAACTTTCAAGCAACGCACTAAGGTTTTTCACGACAGCCGTATTCGGCGAAAGATATTTGAGCCATCTCAGCAAGTTTGGCTCTACAACGCCTGGCTCAAATTCTTTCCTGGGAAATTGAAGTCCAAATGGACTGATCCTTTCCTGGTCTCAAGACCATTTCCCAACGGGGCCGTTGAAATTGAAGATCCCAAATCTGGGCATAAATTTACGGTCAATGGGCAGCGTTTGAAACCTTATCTTACTCATGAAACTGCCCCCATTGGAGAAACTATTGCCCTGCTGGAGGATAACTAATGTCGTGCCTCATCTTGAGTCCAGCTGGGGACGTTAAATTCAGTGCTCATTGGGAGGCACCCCAGCAACACTCCGCCACTGCCACAAACACTTCACTTCGCACCTTTTCACTTCACCACCCACCATCCACCCACCCGACCACCCTGCTAAATACCTTGCACCTCAGCTCTCGTTACCCGATCTTTGGTCCTTCCTCTACCCTACCTTGCATGCATATGAGGACATAGCATCGTTTGGCATGGGGGGGTGGATAGGCATCCGTAGGATCTGGGTAGTTTATGGTATCATGTAGTCTCCATCCATCTATAAATATGTACAAAAAAAAAAATGGTGTTTAATAATGATCTGAAGGCCGAAGCAAAAAATACAATAAGTGTTTATGGATATTCAACCACTGTTATGAAGACTTTTCAGGCCACAGAAGCTTGATTCACTTAGGCTTGGCTTAATTCACTTGAGCATTGATAAGACAGATCAGAATCTCTCCTAACTAAGGACGTATTCTTGTACTTGAGACACCAGTATAGGATACATTGGTTTACTTCTACTCGAGATCCTAAGTAATCTTGGTTCACACTACACATATTAAGAAAGACCAAGTGAACATAAGATCCAACCCTAGTGTTCATTAGGGAAGGTGGAGTCCTTACCTGTGCGCGCAGGTAGACTTTTTATCCCAGGCTTTAGTCTTGTGTTTAGGAGAGACTCTTTCCACCAAAAAGGAACTCTCCCACCAAAAGAAAAGTGTGCTCCACCAAATAAAGTTGTAAGAGATATACTGACACGTGTTTCAAAAAAAAAAACTGTGCAAATAAGTCAGTATATCTCGTAAATATCTGTAAATTCTTCTCCCTCAAAATATTTCAGGGAAAAGTTACAAATACCCTGTGACTACCATATATTCTTTGAGCCACAAAAGAAAAAAATGAGGGTTGAGTTTTCTGTCAACTTTTTAAGGGTCAATCCGAAGACATGAGCTGAAACTGGGACCAACCTGCACTTAAAATTCATGAAACCCTGGGCTTGAGTCTTAATGTTCGTCTGGTCAGTCTTGATCCTTCACTATGCACAAGCCATAATCTCTTGAGCTCTCGAGTACGGCAAAAACCTTATGAATCCTAGAAATCGTACTTAAGGTTTAAATATCAAGAGTCCAGGTTAGTCGAGAGATGGTCTTTGTCACGTAAGACTTAAAGTACTAGTAGTCTGCTCTGCAATTGGTTCTCACAATATCCAACAAATAAACACACCTATGTTGCCTCAGAAGAAAATCTTCAGCTTAGGATCATTTCTAAATACAGTACAAAATGTTTTGCTAGGGACTAGCAAAAGATAGACATGGGGGTATGATTACACAGCAACAATACACCAATAAAAATTCCATCTTGTGTTATTTCCTAGCATTGCCATTGCATATTAGGTAGCCATAGTTGCATTTGTAAAAATTGACACATGCATGCATTTATTTGAAGAGGGGAGGAAAGTGAATAATTGGCCTTGTAATTAATGTCTTCATCAAGTGCTGCCTCGCAAATTCACCATCTTCATTTTTTATTTGGCTTTGAACTTCTTCTTCTCCACGCGGCTCAAGGCATGGCTTGCTCTTCGCGCCATTCTCTGCCAACACATGCCCTGCCAGCTGCATGGCTGGTCATGCACAGCCCAGGGCATGGCCATGGCATACCTCCATCTCCTTTATAAAGACCAGCCATTTTCCTTGCGCAGGTAGCCTGGTCCAACACACACCCGCGGACACCTTCTGCAGGCCATCTTCTCCCCTCCATACGCAGCACCTCTTCCACTAAAGAGATACGCTGTGGGCAAGAGCAAGCTCACAGTGGTCCACGACCACCACTGTGAGCTCCACCACCACCCAGCTCATCCAAGACTAGGTGGGTGTGGTGGATTCCACTCTTTGTTTCACTGCTTAGCCCTTCCCGCCATTGCTGAAGCTTCAAGCTTCAGAGCTCAGCAGCAGCTGCAGCACGACACCAGCAGCCTCCATGTAGCGCGCAAGCCTCCGCGCGCACGCCAGCAGTCAGTGCCAGCTCCTTCCGTGCGTGCAGGCTCGCTCCAGTGCACTGCAGCACACAGAACCGGCCACAGCCGGTTGCCCGAGCCGCGCCCGCACTGTAGCTACTGTTCACGAATTTTTCTGCGCGGCACTTTAGCTACAGTGCGTTGAACGAAAAGTTTCTCACTTATCTGGTCACCACGAGCTCTCTCTTCGCGCCGCAACCGCCCCCAGCCCGTCGCCGTGTCAGCGCTCGCACCCGCTCCAGCGCCCGCGCACGCGTCTGCAACTGCTTCCTCTCCATTGCCAGCACCTTCCTGCGCCTGCATCCACGTCTTCGTCTGCGTCCACTCCAGCCTGCAGCGCACTGCGTTGCGCTCCCTCACGCCTTCTCCCTCCAACGCGCACGTGCACCCTTGCGCGCCTATGCCTGCACGTGCATGTGCCTGTGCTTGGGCCACCAGACGTCGACTGCAACCTCCAGACGCCTTAATTCTCCAGCTCTCTCTCTTGCACACTCTCCAGCAGATGCTCTCTCACTCATACACACGCACACTATCGTACACACACACTCACTTGTACACCCTTATACATACTTATACATACACACACACACACACATATATATAGACACATATAGATATATATATATATACATATTATTACCTATACAACTAAATATAAATATATATACATATATATACACATATATTTGTACATTTATACATATATACATAAATATCTATATATATAAATACATATATATATACATATATATATATATCTATATACATAAATACTTATACTAATATATCTATATACATATATACATATATACATACATATATACATATATATCTATAGATATAAATACATATATATATACATATATATATATCTATATACATATATACATATATACAAATACATATCTATATATCTATATACATATATTACTATATATATATGTATATAGTTAAATATATATACATATATATCTAGTATAAATATATATATATATATATATATTTACATATCTATATATATACATAACTACATATACACACTCCACCGCACGTTATATCGCAGGAATATCCGCACTAGTTGCTGATATTCCTCGATACCTGCGTACAAAAAAAAGCGTCTCTGCACACACTTTACACATCCATCCTACACTTCATGCGACACTTCATCCTGCTGGTTGCGTCTTCCTAGACGTCGATCAACTTGACACCGTGCTACACACCATTTCCACCTCCACCCTCACCCCTATATATATATATATATACTATATTTTTACAAGGAACCTATCTTGTTTCTATTTCTTTTCTTTTTCCTGCTATTAAAAAGATAAAAAAAAATAGTAAAAGAGAAAAGATAATCCTTATCTTGCAGGTACTTGGTCTTTCGAATAGCAAGACCCATTTTTGGAACCCTAATTTGGCTCAAAGCCAAGAACATTTTGGCTCTAAGCTAAGGACCTGATTTTGAGGGTGTACCTCAAGGACAAAATTATCAAAAAAAAAAAATCTTAAATAGAAAAGCAACAAAAACATAATAAACGCACAGAAGAGATTCGTTATAGGAAAGGCGTAGAAACTTATTCACCTCTAATCTCACCTCCCTGAGTTCGACCCTGGGCCTAAAAGTGACCAAGATAAAATCAAGTAGGCCAGGTTAAAAATTTTGTAAAAATATGGTTAGGCTCGATTTAGGTTAACCACTATACTCATTTCAACGATTAATTCGCTATATTAACACAACCTATCCGAGCCCGACCACACGTGGTGCCCGCAAGAGAGCCGTCACGCTTTGCGAGGCCGTCAATGGCCTTTGGGGACCCCCAACAGGGGCCAGCTACCAGCACTGGAGCCCCGCCCAGCCTTCAGTAGGGACCTACCAAGGGCGGGAGTCTAGTTCCCCTCTTCTACCAGTGTGGCCAATCGAGCCACATCAGGAGGGACTACCCGTCTAGGGTTGGAGGTTAGCAGATGCTCCATGCACCGAGCGCTGGAGGCCGAGCAGGAGGCCGTGGTTCCCAGGAGTGTTGGGGAGGACAGCAGTCACGGGGAGGGTACTGGCCAGCGGCTAACCGTCCAATGTAGAGTGTGGCTACTTCTTCCGTACCGAGAGCTAAGGAGCGTATCAACGCCCTGACACACAGAGACACCAGAGCTTCAGGTTCAGTGGTGGCAGGTATGGTTACAGTTTCCAGCAGATTAGTTTACACACTCTTTGATTCCGGCGCCATGCACTCGTTTATTACTGCTAGTTTTGCTGTCAGTTTGGGACAGGACTGTGTGTTGTTAGAGGATACTTTCGTGATCAAAGGTCCGGGTGATCAACTGTTTGTAGCTGAGGAGGTTTACACAGACTATGAGGTCAGTGTTGGGGGACACAGCCTCCCCACTGACCTGATTGTGATACCGATGGAGGATTTTGGCGTGATTCTGAGGATAGACTGGTTGTTTTCTTACCACACTCTGGTGGACTGTTTTGAGAGGAAGATCGTCTTCTTCATACCGGAGATGCCTTCTTTTGAGTTTTACGGACAGCCGGTGGACGGAGGCTTTAGGTGCATTTCTACACTTCAGGCGGCGAGACTTTTGGGCCAGGGGTGTGAGGGCTTTCTGGCTTGTGTAGTGGCAGAGCCCATCACCGTGGTAGACTTTCAGAGCATCCCAGTGGTCAGAGAGTACCTCAACGTGTTTTCCAGAGGAGCTGCCAGGACTACCACCTAAGCGTGAGATCGAGTTTGAGATCTCACAGGTACCGGGGACCAGCCCCATTTCTACAACACCTTAAAGGATGGCACCACTTGAGCTGCGAGAGCTCAAGTTCCAGTTGCAGGACCTATTGGAGAAGGGCTTTGTGAGGCCCAGTGCATCTCCGTGGGGAGCCCCGGTGTTAATTGTGAAGAGGAAGGATGGTACCCTACGCCTTTGTGTGGGCTACAAACAGCTGAATAGGGTCACCATTAAGAACAGGTATCCGCTGCCGAGGATTGATGATTTGTTTGACCAGTTGTGAGGTGCCACGATTTTCTCCAAGATAGATTTGAGATCTGGCTACCACCAGTTGAGGATTAGGGAGACCGACGTCGCCAAGATAGCTTTCCGCACCCGGTACGGAAACTACGAGTTTTTGGTCATACCGTTTGGGTTGACCAACGCCCCTGCTGCTTTCATGGATTTGATGAACCAGGTGTTCAGACCATATTTGGATCAATTTGTGGTGGTATTTATCGATGATGTGCTCATTTACTCGTGGGATCAGGTGCAGCACGGACAGCACTTGTGGATGGTTCTGGACACGTTGAGACGACGTAGGCTGTATGCCAAATACAGCAAGTGTGAGTTTTGGTTGAGGCAGGTGACCTTCTTAGGTCATGTGATTTCAAAGGATGGCTTGGTTGTGGATCTAGCCTAGGTAGAGGCAGCGCTTAGGTGGGAGAGATCATGTAAAGTAACAGAGATCCGCAGTTTCTTGGGACTGGCAGGTTACTACCGGCGGTTTATCAGGGGTTTCTCGCAGATTGCACATCCTATGACTCAGTTGACCCAGAAGGATGTGCCCTTTGCTTGGACAGACGCTTGTGAGGCGTGTTTTCAGGAGTTGAAGGAGAGGCTGACTTTGGCTCTTGTGCTTACCATCCCAGACAGCAGTGGCGGTTTCGTTGTGTACTTTGCAGGGGTTAGGGGGTGTGCTCATGCAGAGGGGTCATGTTGTCACTTACGCTTCGCGGCAACTGAAGTTCCATTAGCATAGCTACCCTACCCACGACCTAGAGCTAGCAGCTGTCATCTTCGCACTGAAGACATGGAGGCACTACCTGTATAGTGAGACTTTTGGGATACTCACGGATCATAAGAGCCTTAGGTACCTATTTGATCAGAAGGAGCTTAACATGAGACAGAGATGTTGGTTAGAGCTCCTGAAGGACTATGACTGTAGCATCTCCTACCATCCGGGGAAGGCCAACGTGGTGGCTGACGCCTTGAGCCGGAAGACGCCCGGCCACTTGGCCAGCTTACAGGCACAGAGTTGGAGGCTTATGGAGGAGTTGGGCAATTAGCAACCCCTAGAGTTACAGTGGCACTGTGGGGCAGTGACAGTGACATGGCAGACGAGACCAGAGTCGATAGACCGCATCATCACAGGACAGATGACAGACACGTACCTGTAGTTGAGTACTGTCAGGGGATCCAGGAGACTTATCCTTTACAGACGAGGTGCTGCGTATGAGGGGACGTTTGTGCATTCCCAGAGACGAGGAGTTGTTGAGAGAGCTCCTGACTGAGGCACATGGGTCTAGGTTCACCATACATCCCAGGAACATGAAGATGTATCATGATCTGAGACGTGACTTTTGGTGGAGGAGGATGAAGCGGGATGTAGGTGAGTTCGTGCAGCAGTGTTTGGTGTGTCAGCAGGTGAAGGCCGAGCATCAAAGGCCTGCAGGGCTATTGCAGCCACTTCCTATTCCAAAGTGGAAGTGGGAGAGCATCACCATGGACTTGGTGGTGGGCTTGCCCGTTACCCAGTAAGGACACGACATAATCTGGGTGATTGTAGACAGATTGACGAAGACGACGCGTTTCTTACCTATCCGAGTCACTTTGGGACCAGCGCAGTTGGTAGAGAGGTACAGTTCGAGGTTGGGGATCACGTCTTTCTTCACATTTCGCCCATGAAGGGCCTGCAGCGGTTTGGGGTCAAAGGGAAGCTCGTGTTGAGGTTTGTGGGGCCCTTTGAGGTCCTGGAGCAGGTAGGACCCATTGCTTATAGGCTTGCCCTTCCTCCCCAGCTTTCTGGTGTGCACGACGTGTTCCACGTGTCCAACCTCAGGAAGTACGTCGCTGATCCCAGTCACGTTCTGAGCCACGAGAGTGTCGAGGTGGGTGACGAATTGACCTACCCCGAGAGACCAGTGCAGATACTAGACAGAGCCGTCTGGAGTTTGAGACGGAAGGAGGTACCCCTGGTGAAGGTCTTGTGGAGGAGCGAGTAGTACGAGGAGGCTACCTGGGAGCCTGAGGTGGCGATGCAAGAGCGATACCCAGAGCTATTTGAGGGTACGTCTTTTTGGACCGGCTTCAGACCTCTTTAAGTTTGTTATGCGTATATAGTTCTTTCTCTGCACCCTAACTAGCTCAAGTTTCGGGGACGAAACTTCCTTTAAGTTTGTTATGATGTTAAGACCTGTGTTGTTTGATCCTTTTAAGACATCTGGACTGTCGACCAGACGTCTGGTCAGACATCTGGACACCTTCCCAGATGTCTGGAAATCAAAAATTTTGAGTACGAGCTCCTGTCTGCGCGCGGGCTGCGCGCAGATAGTACTCTCTCTTTTTCCCCCCTCCAGCAAACCCTAACCCTCACCCTTATAAGTCCCCCCTTCCTCCTCTCTTGTTCACCCCACTCTAGCCACTTCTGCCTTTCCCCTTCACCCCAGCGCGAGCGAGTGAGCGCAAGAGCGGCGACGAGGAGGAGTGGCATGAGGAGAGGAGTTGTGCTCGCGAGCTCGTGTGAGGGCTCACCGGAGAGCGCACGGCCGGAGCGGTGCATGTGTGAAGAGGAGGAGTGCATTGGGGAGGTCCTCCCCGACATTGCTGTAACTGAAGCTGCAGGCGAGGAGGCGAGGCATGGCCACGTGCGGCGTGAGAGAGCAGAAGCGAGTTCTGGTTCTGAGGGTTTCCCAAAATCAAACGTCTGGAGTGACGTCCAGACGACGGAGCGGACGTCTGGAGGTGGTTCCAGACGTCTGAGGAGAGGGCTTCGCAAAGGTACGTTCCCTTTGCGGATACGGCCATGCATGCTGCTCCGTAGCTACTCTTCGCATGGCCTTTTTTAGGAGATTTGGTGGATTTCATGCAGGATTTGCTTTGGGAAGGCGCGGGGCACACCCACCCACGCATTTCAGACGTCTGGGGAGCTTACCAGACGACTAGAAGCACTTTCAGACGTTCGGAGAGGTGGTCGGATGTGTGGAGCTCGGTCCAGATAGTCCAGAAGAGTTCCTGGACGTCTGAGGATTGACGCAGAGCTTGAGGTATGTTAAGGAACACTTTTAAGATGTCTGGAAGTTGTTCCAGATGTCTGATTTGAGTCAAAAACCCTATTTTTGACCCGTTTAGGGTCCGTTTGAGGTCTGTTTTACACAAATAAGATATCGGTGTTTTCCTTGCGCGTTCCTCTACTTATTGGAAGGCTTTCTATCCTGTTCTGAATGTTCCCTTGTGATTGATCCTTGTGATAGGACTTCGTTCCGTTACGGGTTCGAGGCTTGTTGAGGCACGTGAGCCTGCCGTTTAAGCCCCCAATACTCTTGGATTTACTGGTAGAGTGGCTTCCCCTAATTTAATTACAAACCTAAATGCATGTGTGGAATGAATGATTAGAATCTAGGATATGGCATGAATCCTAGGACGAGAAATACTAGAAATGTCTGTATTAGATGATTTAATTACAGTCTTGAATGAGTAGATTGAAATGATAACAACTGCCTGTAAATGAATAATAGCTACCTATGAAATATGAAGTACTTGTGCTAGTTAACTGTTGCATGTAACTTTCCTGTTGTATACGTTAAATGACATAATATAAGCTGCATGTATATAATTTGAGAATGGTAGTGTGAATGATGAAAATACGAGCTACCTGTGTATAAACTGGGTATGGAAATGTGAACGATAGCAATACAAGTTGCATGCGTGTAACTTGAGAATGGAAATGGAAATGATGAAACCTGATATGGAATGGCATGAGGCATATGAGCATGAACCCTAAGGGGGAAAAGGAGTAGAGCTCCTGGAAATAAATGGAATGGATCTGGAAATGCGTTGGGAAGTGTGCTGGCCCTTGAGTATGTGGTACTAAGGGGAGCGCATGTTACCTCTTAGTGTAGAAGGGAGCTTGCCGCCCTTCGGGTTGTGACCTAGGGTGGGTTTGGCCACTTTGCACTGACTCTATGGCCCTCGCATACACTATACCGGGGAGAGCTACTAGTGTAGGGAGAGAGCTAGCCACCCTACGGGGCTCGAGGTTCAGCTATCTGCCCTACACCGACTTGTTAGGCCCACTGGGCAAACCAGGGTAGTCAGGCGAGGGTGCGCGAACTGTGGTGGGGCGAGACCCCTGTTTGGTTCTTAGGGGCTAAACCCCTGTTACTGAGAGGGCTAGGTCCTATACTATTCTGTACTGTACTTTGGGTGCTCCTGTTAATGGAAACGACTGACCGCGTGCCAGTGTGAGGTAGCTACCCGTGCATTTATCGCACGTGCCGTAGTCACCGTTACGTCTGTCTATGACCCTGGGGTGGTTGACTGGGTGTAGGATCACCACGAGGGACTCTCTTGGCCAGGAGAGCACCATGTGTGCCTTCTACTCTTCAGAAAAGACTACAATCAAGATCGTTCCCACGAGGAACATTCAAGATCGAGAAAGAGACCTGATAAATAAACCAAGTGGTAAAAAGGAATAATTAGTTAAAGAAAATAATTGAAAAACAACAACTACCTGTCCACTTTTACTGCTTTAGTTAGTTGGTTGCCACTTTGCTCAGCGTTCACTGACGTTGTGTACTCATAACCCCTTTTTAGGTCTAGGTGTTGAGCAGCCAGAGTCTACGGCTGCAGAGGGTGCTGGGCCCAGTAGAGCCCAGTAGCAATAGTTCTTTTACTGAACTCTTCTGTAGTAGTGAGTTCAGACTCTGGTACTTTTACGTTCTGTACCTTTACTTTTCTGTACTTTTATGTTCCTGTACTTTGTTGCTTTTCTACTGTTGTGGTGGTGATATGTACTATAGCAGTTTTTACTTCCTTACTGCTGTACTTTTTTACTGTTAGTTGCTTAGCATAGTGAATGTCGTTTACTTTCCTGCTTTTTGGTTATTTCTTATTAGACGACTGGGTCTTGGGATTAGTCGAGTCGGTTCGGTCTCGTGTCCTGTAGGGATTCGAGAACCGGGGCATAACAGAGGGGGAAGGGTCTTCAGATTTTGGCTAAGTGTTAACCAACTTCCCAGAGAGCAAAACCCTCCCCTACCCTGCGCAAATTCTCCTTTCTTTCTCTCCTTGGGTCACGCTCTCCTAGAGCCTCCAACAGTACCGAGTTATCAAGTTTTCGGACCTAGAGTGCACCAGGGTCCAACGCTATGGGTGTGGGTCGCAGCTGAGGAGTGTAAGGCTTAGGTGGTAATCGGGTCTGCACCAGGTCTGCAGGGGTGTGTTGCAAACGTGGCATGTGAGGGGTGTGAGGGACCTCACCCCTTGTGTCTAAGGCAATAAGCCCCAGGCACTTTTGCAATTTATGCGATTGTAAACCGTTGTGAACTTCTGAGGTGGGACTAAAGTTCCACCTTCTTCGCGCGTTTGATGCCACAGTGACGAGGGATGGAATTCGCACCACTGCGGAGGCCAATGCTTCCAACTGATGCTCTGAGATCCTGCCTGGGAGTATTCTGCGTGACCTAGGATGGCTACCTGGGTCTGCAGGTGCTGAAGAAGGCCTCAAAGCAAGCTTCGAAGCTTGCCTGCTAATGGCGGCCGAAGGCTAGTACCTGAAATCACAAACAAGGCCTTTTGGCCGCGTCAAACGTTCAGGAATGATCGCCGGAGCACAGCGAACTTGCTGAGGGGGTCTGATAGGTCCACTTTAGTGGGCAAAATTAGAGCCTAAGTACATGATCAGTGAAATAAGAAATGAATTTAGAATGTCCTTTATATTAACAAAATTATGTGAGAGAAAAAATCATCATTTCATGCATTACATAATTTTGTTAGGAATCCTTCTTAAATTGGAATGCCATTGAAATTATTATATTGAAGGAAAAATTCTCTACTTTCTATGTTGAAGTATTTTCTTCTAATTATTTGTTTTCACAAAAAAAAAATCCTTCTTTGGAAATCGTATGCAAAACTAAAAAAAGAAAGAAAAGAAAGAATGAAGAAAAAGAGAAAGAGCAGATAATCGTTCACCTTCCTCTTTTTCTCCTCCAATCTCTCTCTCTCACGAACATTCTCTCTCTCTCTCATTATTCCCCTTCCTTCTTTGACACTCTTTCTCATTTTCTATGTTTGCCCTTATACAACAGGGACGACAAGAGGAGTGGGGTATCGCTGGCGAAGGAGAATTCCTTCCTCAACACCTTCATCGTGTGCCTTTCACCACCCCGAGCCACCACCTCACTGTGCAACCCCGATGTTCCCTCAATCGTGCCCCGATTGCCACTGCGTTCACAACTCTCCTCAGCACCACCAACAGCAGTAGACCAGTGCGACCACCCTCATGCGTGCAGCCACTCGCGAGTGCACCAGGCCTCGCGCAGCCACTCGTGCGCGCACCAGGCCTCACGCAGTCACAGCCTCCTGCGGGGGCAGCAACCTCCAACGGCCACGCTCGAGCCGCGCCTTCACGCGCAGCACCACTTGCCGTAGTGCCTTCGTGCACAACAAGCACAGCACCACCGATAGCAGCAGACCCGCACGTGGCCACCCTTGCGCTCGCAGCCACTCACGCGTGCAACAAACCTTGTGCGTGGTCTTCCCCTGTGACTCCGCAAGCACAATGGCCGCGCGCAGAAGCCCCATGCAGGGCCTCTCCTTCCCTCCAGCCGGCACCCATAGCCAACAGTCGCGCAACCACACCCTCGCGTGAAGCAACCAGCGTTCCCATGTGACTCGCGGGCCAACCAGCCACCTCCTCTTCTTCTCCGTCAACAGGGAGGAGGAACCCAACATTAACGCCGATCCCCCTCCACGCAAGCACCTCTCCCGACCTCCATCCTCTACGCCATAGACTCCATCGGCCTCACCTCGATGTTGTGCACCCAACCAAGCCCTCAGCCACTCCACGAGCAACCTTCTTGATCGCGACAACAGCACACCGCCACCGCACCTCTCCTCGTCGTCGGTGGCATCTCCGATCACCGTGGGCTGCCACACCACCACCAGAGTGATCCTCTCCTCTGACCCTACTCCGCAGACGAGCCACGCCGCCAGCCGCGACTCCTCATGTGTGCACGTCCAAGGGAACTGCCTCCCCTATTTTGCTACAGTGGGGGAGGCATTAGTTGGGTGTGTTTTTCTTTATTGGCAAATCACTATTTCATTATTTTTGCCATTACTTTATTCTCGACGCATTGCATGCATGCCCTTTAACTTCCTCTTATTCTCAAGATTTATGTGATGAATGGATGGCTTAGCACAAGACATGAGCATTTGAGTATCTTGCAATCTAATTTTTTGGTAGGATTTTATGTGAAATTAATTAAGGGACTTATTGGTCCATGCCTCCCTGTGAGACGACCTGAAGTTGTGGTATAATTTCAGTATATTTTTAGTAACTTTGATCGAGGGTTTTCCGTCACATTACATATTGCGACAAAGAATTTATCTAATACATTTTTGCTACAAGAAAAAAACTCTATCAAATGGCATTGTTGCCGAGGAAGCAATAGACGCAATAATTTTACCTGATTTGTATTTTTGATTATTTCTTGTTGCACATTGATTTGACCAGTTATTATCTTTTCTGTGCGATGAATCTGATGAGGCGACAGGCACAACTGAGAGACGACGTCGACCTTAAGTGACGTCCACACGCGGGGCAGATGCAGGACACCTAGATCCCGCTTTCATAGGGGATTCTCCTTTGTCACAAGTTTTATTTCTGTTTTCTCACCCTTGTAATAATTAGGGCTGATTTTCGGAGGCCTGTCCCCATATTCTTTAGAGACTAGGGGTTATATATTTGCTACTCACGTGATTCATTTTTCTACATGCTTGCCTCTAAAACAAACACAATAAAATACTGAGCTTCCTGTTAGGAGTTGCATAACCTTATGTGCATGCATTTAGGGGTGATTGAGCAACACATTAGATCTCATTGTTGCATTGCGAGCATATTTGCATGAAGATTGCTGGAGACAGGTACACCTTTCTAACTTTTACAACCAGCTCCTGTTCATGCATTTTCATTCGGGTTCAAATTCAAGACCACCAAGCTGATTGAAATTACCTAATCCAGTGGTCGCCTAACTGCAATTGGGATTGATAATCAGATTTGACCTTAAAACCAAATCACACTTAATCTAATTCAAAGGGACTTGTCTGCGTTTTCAAAATAAAAATGATTTGCAGTGTGATGCACACGTCTGGCACTAAGCACGCACATTAAGCACTGCACTAAGGCTCGATCCCTTAAGGCTATAGCCACCGATCTCTTTATCAGAGCATACCCTCCTATCTTGTTTTGTGGTGGTGGTACTATCTTTTGACTAAGTGTTTTGATACTTCACGGAGGGGGACACCCCTTAAAGGAACAAAAGGGTAGTTAAGAGGCACCACTTACGCATTGCCTCAAAAGAAGGGTTTCCCCTACTTGCATCCCTTTGTTCGTCCTTGGAGTAACTTCTCACTTGATCACCTAAGAGAAAGTATAGGTCCTAGGGCACTCGAAGGTTGAATTAGGTCACGTAATTGTAGTGAATAACTTTTTTGGCCATCTATATCAACCAATTCTACCTCAACAACAAAGAAGGTCAAGATCTTAAGTCATCACCTCTCTTATACCACTTACGTGGGAATGGAGGGATAACACCTTAACCTTTTGACCTATCTTTGGAGTGGAGGTTTCACTTAATCAATAAGAACTTGAATTGTGATTGCTATTGTATGCTTGGTAGATGCTCTCTTAAGGGCAGTCTAGTGTTTGATCCTAAGCCTGAGAGAATCCTTAGGGGAACCCACTAAGGAGAGAAAAGACAAGACATGGGAGAAAATCAACAAAGGACCCTAAGGGACTATTTTATTACAACCACCCAATCCGCTCAAGCACTGAGACGACTGGAAGGGGATAATTCATATGAGGTCAAGAGCAATACCATATCTTTGTTGCCCTCCTTTTATGGTACTACTAGGGAGGACCCCTACCGGCATTTAGAGGAATTCACCGAAGTTTGCTCTACGGTGAAACTTCAGAACTTTACTGATGAAGATCTGATGAGAACCCTCTTCCCCTTCTCCCTTAAGGACAAGGCAAAACACTGGTATCACACCTTGGATGCAAGGGTGAATGATTGGAACACCCTTAAGGGAGAATTCTTGAAAAACTACTTCCCAATGAGCAAAACCAACCACTTCAGGAGGGAAATCATGGGTTTGACTCAATTAGATGGGGAACAATTCCATGAGACTTGGGAGCAATTCAATGATCTGATTCGACTATGCCCCCACCATCAAGTACCTAAATGGCAATTAGTAGAAAGGTTTTATATTGGACTATCTGATAGGCATAAGCAAACCGTGGATGCTGCTTGTGCCGGAACCTTTCTCATCAAAACGGAGGATGAGGCTTGGATATTATTTAAGTCATTGAGCGACAATTCTATCCACTTGACCTCATCTTATCAAGATAGGAAACCATCCATCCTCCAAAGGAAGGTTGAAGCTAGTGAGGCTGGGGCGACTTAGAATTTGGCTTTTCAGATACAATTGTTGAATCAGAACTTTGAAAGACTCATGAATAACCCAAACACATTTCCACAAACTGCTTCCCAAGTCAAGAATCTTTCTGAATGCTCCATTTGCCAAAGCACCCTTCATGCCACTGTTGAGTGCCATTTGGCTAAGCAATTCCCCGATTTAGTACAGGCAGACCTGAATGCTGCCCAAGGGTTTCGTCAACTTCCCAAGAACAATCCTTTTGTAAACACTTACAATCATGGATGGAGAAACCATCCCAATTTCTCATGGAAGCAAGGTGACGCTTCAAATTCGGGGAATATACGAGCCCAACCCACCCAACCCTATCAGGCACAACAATCCTAGTCTCCTCCTCAGCCTAACAATTCTAAGATGGAAGATTTGAAAGCTATGATGAAGGCCATGCAAGAAAATCAAAGTATGATTATTCAATCTCAAATTAGCCATCTTGTTGAGGCTGTTAGACAACACGACCCTGGGAAATTGCCCAGCTCATCTCAGGAGAACAGAAGGGGTAAAGGGGCCTTCATAAGGGAGCACGCTAAGGCTATGACTGTTTTGAGGAGTGGTAAGCAACTCTCCAAACCTGAACTTGCTCCTATGGTCACCCCTCCTACCACTCCAACCAGTACCTACACATCCACCGAGGAAGAACCACTCAGCCCTTCCTCGCTTGAAATCAACCATCCAAAGGATGTTGTCCCCATTTCACCCTTATCTCGCCATGACAACCCTTCCACCCAGAGGTTGAGAGTGCCCTTTCCTGAGTGCTTATCCGCCCTTGGGGCACCTGTTGCTGACTCATCTGGAGCCAAGGATAGGATGGATGAAATAATGGAGACATTCAAGCAAGTTCACATTAACTTGCCTCTTTTGGATGCTATCAAGCAAATACCATCCTATTTTAAATTTCTAAATGACCTATGCACCCAGAAGAGGAAATCTAGGAAACAGGTCCAAGCTAAGGTCATTTTTTTCGACCTAGTCAGCTCAGTCCTACAACAAGGTACACCCCCCAAGATGGACCCAGGCGCCCCGTATATTTCAGTGGTCATTGGAGACCAACGCATCGATGAGGCTCTTCTCGATCTAGGCACGAGGGTTGATATACTGCCGAGCTCTATCTATGAGCTATTAGGAGGAGGTGATTTGAAACCTAGTCCTGTAATCCTCCTAGTAGTTGATAGATTGCTGAAGACACCACATGGTCTCTTAGAAGATGTCCTAGTGAGAGTAGAGGATTTCTTCTTTCCCGTCGACTTTTTGATATTGGACATTGACCCATCCAACATGTCCACCAAACCCTCAATTATCCTGGGGTGTCCCTTTTTGGCTACAACCAATGCATCAATCAATTGCAAATCAGGGGCACTCAAGATGGGCTTTGGGAACCGAAAAATCCGGGTCAATGTGCTTGATGCCTATAAACAACTAGGATTAGAGGATTGTTCCCAAATCAAGGTGATCGATGAGATTTTAGAGGAGATGACACTAGCTCTTTTGTGTGGTGATCCTCTCCAAGTGGTCATTTCTACGGACCATACCCCGCATTTTGAAGGAGGGGATAATCTACCTGAATTAGAAGAGCTGTTGGGTGTCAAAGCAAAGTCCCTCTCCCCACCATGGACAAGCAAAGTAGATCCGCTACTGGAGGTAGGGACATCGAACATAATTCCCTCGATTTAGAAAGCTCCCGACTTGGAGCTTAAACCACTTCCAGAGACCCTCAAATATGTCTTCCTTGCGTCCAATGATACGTTCCTTGTCATCATCTTGACTGCTCTATCTGAGACGCAGGAGGGAGCAAGGAAGCTATTGCTTGGACTATAGCTGACATTAAAGGGGTTGACTCAACTCTCTACATGCATCACATTTACACTGACGACTTTGTAAAACCTTTCAGAGATATGCAGAGGCAGTTAAATCTCAACATGCGGGAAGTGGTGAAAAGGAAATTTTAAAATGGTTGGATGCGGGGATAATCTACCCCATTTCTGATAGTAAATGGGTCAGTCCTATTCACGTGGTGCCCAAAAAGGCAGGATTCACAGTGGAGACTAATGAGAAAGGGGAGCAAGTCACCACTAGACCCACAATAGGATGGAGGGTATGCATCGATTATCGCCGCCTAAACACCGCTACCCAGAAAGACCATTTTCCTCTGCCATTTATTGATCAGATAATAGAGAAATTGGCAGGGAATAAATACTTCCGTTTTCTTGATGGATATTCTGGGTACAATTAGATTGTCGTCTTTCTGGACGACCAGGAGTGCACTACTTTCACAAGTCCTTATGGCACATTTTCCTTCCGTCGAATGCCATTTGGACTATGTAATGCTCCAGGAACATGTCAACGGCGTATGATGTCCATCTTTTCGGACATGATTGACGAGTTCGTTGAGGTTTTCATGGATGATTTTTCCATATACGGCTCATCATTTGACCACTGTCTCTCACATTTAGAAAAAGTTCTCACCCGCTGTGAGGAGACAGGATTGGTGCTTAACTGGGAGAAAAGCCATTTTATGGTTCAACAAGGCATTGTTCTTGGGCATGTAGTGTCTGAGCGAGGTTTAGAAGTGGACAAGGCCAAGGTTGAGTCCATTTCTAAGCTTCCATTGCCCACCAGTATCAAGTAGATTCGTTCATTCTTGGGCCATGCTGGCTTTTATAGGTGCTTCATTAAAGACTTTAGCAAGATTTCTAGGCCACTTTGCGACCTACTGGAGAAGGATACTGCCTTCATTTTTGATGCAAAGTGTGCCAAGGCCTTCCAATTCTTGAAGGAGGCCCTCATAACTGCGTCGATCCTACAAGCACCTGATTGGACCCTTCCATTTGAGTTAATGTGTGATGCCTTTGATTTTTCTGTGGGTGCGCTCCTTGGTCAACGGGTTGATAAGAAGCCTCATGTGCTATACTATGCAAGTAAGATTCTTGCAGATCCACAGCAAAACTACACTGTGACGGAAAAAGAACTTCTTACGGTAGTATTTGCTTTGGAAGTTTAGGTCTTATCTTCTGGGATCCAAGGTTGTGGTTTATATTGATCACTCAGCCTTAAAACACTTGCTCGCGAAGAAGGACATCAAACTTAGGCTGATTCGTTGGATTCTATTATTACAAGAGTTTGACCTTGACATCCGTGACAAGAAAGGGGTCGAAAATGTTGTTGCAGATCATTTATCTAGGATCCCAGTTGAGGCTTCAACCCTGTCAGGAGACATTCATGACACCTTTCTTGACGAAACGGTAATGGCGGTACAACCATCGACGTCATGGTTTGCTGATGTTGTCAACTACTTGGTCACTGGTGAAACCCCCAGTACGTGGAATAAGCATAAGCGAGATAGATTTCTTGCTAGCTCCAAGTATTATCACTGGGAGGACCCTGAGCTCTTTAGAATAGGCCATGATCAAGTCTTACGTAGATGTGTCCAGGAAGAGGAACAATAGAGTGTCTTGAATTTTTGCCACACACTGCACTATGGAGGACACTTTAGTGTTAAGAAAACTGCGTATAAGGTTCTCCAGTCTGGTTTCTGGTGGCCTTCACTTTTCAAAGACACATACACCTTTGTGGAGGCTTGTCTTCGTTGTCAACAAACTGGCACTATTGGCAAGAAAGATGAGATGCCCCAACAACCTATTCTTTCAGTCGAGATATTCGACGTCTGGGGCATAGATTTCATGGGTCCTTTCCCATCGTCTCATGGCTTTGAATATATCCTCTTGGCAGTTGATTATGTGTCAAAATGGATTAAAGCTATTCCAACAAGGTCAACGATCACTCCGTGGTCCTACCTTTCGTTAAGGCCAATATCATTTCCTAATTTGGCTGCCTGAGGACGATCATTAGTGATGGGGGACCTCATTTCAGGAATGCCCACTTCGCCCGTCTCCTCAAAAGTCTTGGTGTCACCCACAAGGTAGCCACTCCGTATCATCCGCAGATGAGCAGACAGGTTGAAGTGTCAAATAGGGAGATCAAACGAATTCTGGAAAAAACTGTAAGACCCGACAGGAAAGATTGGTTAAAGAAATTAGATGACGATCTATGGGCTTACAGAATGGCTTATAAGACCCCCTTGGGTATGTCTCCCTTCCATATAGTGTATGGCAAAGCTTGCCATTTGCCTGTTGAGATTGAGCATAGAGCTTATTGGGCTATTACGAATGTCAACATGGATCTCGAAAACACAGGCAAAGCACTCTTATTAGAGCTGACCGAGCTTGAAGAATTGAGGAGTGAGGCCTATGACACTGCTTAAGCTTATAAAGAGCGCACTAAGGTCTTTCACGACAAACACAGCCTCCGCAAAACCTTTGAGCCCCACCAACGGGTCTGGCTTTTTAATTCTAGACTTAAGCTTTTCCCTGGGAAACTAAAGTCCCGTTAGGATGGGTCGTACACTGTCACACAGGTGTTCCCGCATGGTGTAGTTGAGATACAGAACCCCTCATCTGGTGAGACATTCAAGGTAAATGGCCAGTGCTTGAAACCTTATATTACACTTTCTGATGGCCAGGTATTGGACACCTGCAGATTGAAGGAGCGTTAGCTCCAACTGCTCTCTACCTCAGGTTGTATCTTTCCTTGCTTTTGCTTTCCAATGCGGTCATTGTCAGATCTAGGCATGGGGGGTATAACCTGGGGTTATTTATAGCATTTATACATATTCTGCATGCATAATTAGGTCTTTAGTTTTGCATATTAAAAAGAGAGAGAGAGAGAGAAGAAGAAGAGAGATGAAAAGGGAAAGAGAACAAATGAAAAAAAAAGATAGGCAAGGAAAAATCGTGTTAGTCCCAGCATGTGATTATGAAAGAGTCACCTAAGTTTCGGGCTAGATCGAATGATGAGTTAAGTCCTAAAGTGCTAAAGAGGAGATAAGTGGGGGATATTGACTTTAGGCCTCCTGGGCCTGTTCTAGGGCTTAAACACTCACGTATTTGTTAAGATCTGGAATATTCCTCAAGAGGATGAGGGAGTTGCAAGGCCGATGTATTAAGTCTAAGGCTTAGGGAGTATTCGGCCCCATTGCCTACCCTTTGGTCTGCGGAACTTGGTAACCTAAGCACAAAAAAAAAGAAAAAGAAAAAAAATCATACAATGGTCTAGTTCAGTGTGCATAACAAAGAATAATGCCAAAAAGTGTCTATTATGAAATTGTTTTCCTGAAAAGTTGACTTAGGAACAGCTTGAAGACACAAGTTGATTAAATGAGTTCCCAGCTCGGAGAGGAGGAATGTAAAACAAGCCCCTCGAAGATGTGTTATAACATATCGTCTCCTTGATGCTTGTCTCCTAGGATATCTAAATATCCTACTGGGGGCACGGAAGCATCTCGTGCTGATTCAGATGCCATGGGCGGCATTATCCCGAAATGTCGATTGCCAAGGTCTGAATTTAGCTACAGAATGCCATGGGCGGCACTATCCCAAAGTGTCGAAAGCCAGGGTTCTAGAGGTTGCCATGGGCGGTGCTATTCCGAAGCATCGATTGCCAGGGACCCTGTAAGGATTGATGGTGGGGACAAGGAATCTGATACAGATCATGTTAAAGGCCAATCCAAGGTTGAGTCTAGGGGAATTTAAAAAGAAAGAGAGAAAACTCTCAAAATAATATTTATCCCTCTCTCTCTTACTACAAATGCACTAGCAAACTGAATCTAGCCTTGCTGCACATATGCACGGGTGCTTTAACCATTGGAGTTAATGAACCTCTGGACAGTTTTTGCGGGCCTTAGAAACCTTCGCGGCGGACCCAAGGCTGAGGCTAATCAGGTCCATTTCTTGGCTGGTACTTGAGTACCTTTAGGCTTTTAGTTGGTATTTCAATCTAATTTTTAGAGTACTGTATGATAAAGCATCCTGACTATAAAATCTGGCCTGGAAACCTGGTCTGTTTCGTATGATTTTGCTCGAGACTAGCAAAACTTAGGTATGGGGGTATTTGATAGGTCCACTTTAGTGTGCAAAATTAGAGCCTAAGTACATGGTCAGTGAAATAAAAAATGAATTTAGAATGTCCTTTATATTAACAAAATTATGTAAGAGAAAAAATCATCATTTCATGCATTACATAATTTTGTTAGGAATCCTTCTCAAATTGGAATGCTATTGGAATTATTACATTGAAGGAAAAATTCTCTACTTTCTATGTTGAAGTATTTTCTTCTAATTATTTATTTTCACAAAAAAAACCTTAGTTTGGAAGTCGTATGCAAAACAAATAAAAGAAAGAAAAGAAAGAAAGAAGAAAAAGAGAAAGAGCAGACAATCGTCCACCTTCCTCTTTTTCTCCTCCAATCTCTCTCTCTCACGAACATTCTCTCTCTCTCTCTGATTATTCCCCTTCCTTCTTTGACACTCTCTTTCTCATTTTCTATGTTTGCCCATATACAACAGGGACGATAGGAGGAGAGGGGTATCACCAGCGCAGGAGAATTCCTTCCTCAACACCTTCACCGTGTGCCTTTCACCACCGTGAGCCACCACCTCACCGTGCAACCCTGACGTTCCTTCAACCATGCCTTGATCGCCACTGCGTTCACCTCTCTCCTTAGCACCACCGACAGAAGCAGACCCGCGCATGGCCACCCTCATGCACGTAGCCACTCGTGCACGCACCAGGCCTCACACACCAGGCCTCGCACAGCCACACAGCCTCCCATGCGAGCAGCAACCTCCAGCAGCCACGCTTGAGCTGCACCTCCATGCACAGCACCACCTGCGATAGTGCCCTCGCACGCAACAGGCGCAGCACCACCGACAGCAGCAGACCCGCACGTGGCCACCCTTACATGCGTAGCCACTCGCGCGTGCAATAGACCTTGCATGTGGTCATCCCCTTCAATTGCGCAAGAACAATGACCGCGAGCAGAAGCCCCACGCACGACCTCTCCTTCCCTCCAGCCAGTGCCCACAGCCAACGATCGCGTAGACACACCCTTGCGTGAAGCAGCCAGCGTTCCCATGTGACCCGCGGGCCGATCAGCCACCTCCTCCTCTTCTTCTTATCCGTCAACAAAGAGGAGGAACCCAACATTAATGCCAATCCCCCTCCACACAGCCACCTTTCCCGACCTCCATCCTCCGTGCCGTAGAGTCCATCGGCCTTGCCTCGACGTCGCGCACCTGACCAAGCCCTCAGCCACTCCACGAGCAACCTTCTTGACCGCGACAACCACCCACCGCCACCGCACCTCTCCTCGTCACCGGTGGCATCTCCGATCACTGCGGGCTGCCGCACCATCACTGAAGTGATCCTTTCCTTTGATCCTACTCCACCGACGAACCACGCCGCCAGCCGTAGCTCCTCGCATGCGCACGGCCAAGGGAACTACCTCCCCTATTTTGCTACAGTGGGGGAGGCATTAGTTGGGTGTGTTTTTTTTTATTGGTAAATCACTATTGCATTATTTTTGCCATTACTTTATTCTGGACTCATTGCATGCATGCCCTTTAACTTCCTATTATTCTCAAGATTTATGTGATGAATGGATGGCTTAGCACAAGACATGAGCATTTGAGTATCTTGCGATCTATTTTTTTGGCAGGATTTTATGTGAAATTAATTAAGGGACTTATTGGTCCATGCCTCCCTGTGAGACGACCTGAAGTTGTGGTATAATTTCAGTATATTTTTAGTAACTTTGATTGAGGGTTTTCCACCACATTACATATTGTGACGACGAATTTATTTGATACATTTTTGCTACAAGCAAAAAACTCGATCAGGGTCGATGTGGCGTGGGTGTGAGTGATGGGGTCTGACGGAAGTAGATTGTGCTTCTGAAGGTGGTGGTGTTCAGTGGTGCTGTAGGGGGATCAATAGCTTTCAGCGAGTGAGGGATTTTGATCGTCGTGATGAAGTGGAGGTGTGGAGTGTGGAAGCGGCGATGTGGGTGGTCTGTGGTGGCTGCTAGGGCTCACTAGAGGTCTACTGGAGAGGTGGAAGACGGAGTCGCGGAGGGCGTTGGCGAGGTTGAAGTAGTGTGTTGGATGTGCTGGCGTGATGAGGAGACATTGAGTCGATTGAGAGTGGTAGCAGATGAAGGGGAAAGGAGATGGTGCCGGTTGTGGTATGGCCAGTGCTGGAGGAGGCTGCTCCGGTGGATAGAAAACAGGGAAGAGGCTCCTGTTGGTACGGGTAAGAGTAGAAGAATGAGAGGAATGAGGCTCCGTCATCGGTATTGTGAAAGGAGGAAGAGAGGAGGTAGGGATGGTCACCGGATGTCGAGGAGTGATTCAGCTAAGAAAGAGGAGAGGAATTTGAGGTGTTCAAGGCCGAATTCGAGCATGGGAAGATTGGTTTGATCTAGAGGTCTTTTTATAGGCCTTTAGAGGGAGTTTTGGGCTTGGGAAGTAAGCTTCCCAAGCTTGGAAAGCTTCACCGGAGTTGGAATTTTTTTGATACCCTAATCTCTCATGCATTCGCATGAGAGATTAAGAAGGTTTTGGGGCATGGGAATTGGCTCAAAAGGAAGGGAATTCCTTGACGAACTTCCCTTTCAAATTTGAAAGGGATTCGTCATGGAATCAAGGAGATCTTGCCATGCCAGAGCTTGTAGGAATATGATTAATGGCGGAAAGGACCTATATGTGAAAATGATGACAAAGTTAGGAGACTTTTTGTAAGGATTTTGAAAGTTAAGGGCATATATGTAATCAGACAGGACCAAGTTGTAAACTAGGTTAAAACAATCTCAGATTGGATCCTAATTTTGGTATAAACCTAATTTGAACCTAAGGAATCTAATTGTGAAATTGGATTTTGGTTTTGACCACGTTTGACTGGGCATTTTATGCAAAAATCTAAATTAGGGCAAATGTCTATTTGAGACTCTGATTTGGGTTAAGATGGATTCTGATGGTCAATTTGAAGGTACCAAGCCCTAGGGAATATTTTTATATGAATTTTAGAGGATTTAGGTGAATTTTATCTTGACCAAAATCTCAGTTAATTAAGCGAGTCTATTTTTAGAGTTTCAGAAGTCATTTAATTCTCAAAACACGCAAAAACCCTTTTCTGCCTGTTCTAACCCACTTGTTAGCCTTTTAGGACCATTTGACCCTTAATTAACCCTTGAGAAAACCCGTGATTGTATTGCAGTTGAGATATGCTGTTAAAACTGCAGTTTTACTCCTATTTTCTTGTCTTTCTCTCCGAATGATTATGCGATGAATTACAGTCCTCTGGCGGTTATGTAGGAGCATTTATTGATTTAATCAGATCAAAATGAGCTAATTGTGGCTTATGATGGTGTTCCCATCATACCCCCATTCCTAGCTTTTGCTAGTCCCTTAGCAAAATCTCATGGAATTAACTTTAATTCTAGACCATAAGCCTTTTTATGCTTAGAAGATGTGTGCTTTCTTTTGTAGATTAGGTCAGAATCCTGATAGTAGGCCTAGAGGTATTCAAGTACCAACCAAGATCCAGACTTGACCAGCTTTAACTTCAGTCTGCCACGAAGGTTTCTGAGACCCACAGGAACTAACCTAAGGTTCATTGAACTCTACGGTTAAAGCACCCGTGCTTGTAACATGTTTTAACGTAGGTTCAGTTTACAGTGCATTTTTGTAAGAGAGAGACAAAGGAATTTTTTTCTTTGTTTTTGGAGAGTTTTCTCTCGTTTCTTTTTATTTCTAGCCTCGGATTAGCTTTACAACACAATCTATATCAGATTCCTAGTTCCCACCATCAATCCTCGCAGGGTCCCTGGCAATCGATGCTTCGAGATAACACCGCCAATGGCAACCCCCAGAACCCTGGCTTTCGAGATTTTGAGATAATCTTGCCCATGGAGTTCTGTAGCTAAATCCAGATCCTGGCAATCAACATTTTGTGATATTGTCGCCCATGGCATCTAAACCAGCACAAGGTGCTTACATGCCCCCGGTAGGATATTTAGATATCCTAGGAGACAAGCACCGAGGAGACGATATGTTATTGCGCATCTTCAAGGGGAATTTCCCACCTCTGCACTGGGAACTCATCCAAATCAACTTGTGTTGATCAGTCGCTCCTAATCTAGGTAACTTTTTCAGAATAGATTTAACACATTTGCATGATTTTGATAATTAAGTGCATTGAACCGGACTGTGTATGGATTGGGGTGCTTAGGTTACCGAGTTCTATAAACCAGAGGTCAGTTAACAATGCCGAATAATCCCTAAGTCTTAGACCTAATACTTAAGCTTCGCATTTTCCCCAAGCTCTTGAGGATTATCCAAATCTTAAAGGATGCTTGAATTTTTAAGGTTAAAATTACAACCTAAGAGGCCTAAGATCAGCGTTCATACTAATCTCTTTTTGTCTCTTAGCACTTTTTGTCCTTCATTTTCTCTTTTGATTTGGTCTAGAACTAAGTAAATTCCTTAATCTTTTACTAATGACTATCTCTTTTTCTTTCCTTTTCAAATTGTACTCAACATTTTTATCTCCTACCCATTTTTCCCTCAAAAAATGATATGCAATCAATTCACTCAAAATTTCTTCCTTTCTCCTATTTTTGTTCTTTTTAAATTTTTTTTCGATTTTTCGAATATGTGATTTTATTTTTATGAAACCCTTTCTTGTGAAGTGATTCTCACATCGTTTTGCACTTTATTACCCCCCCATGCCTATGATTTGCAATGTCCTCATTATAAATTAGGTGGGTTCAAGTTCAGCTTAGATCGTACATTAGAATAGGTTTTGGGTGGGTGGACGGGTCAAGGTGACTGTTGCGGACGATTTCAAGCTCATGTATGGGTACCAGAAGTGAAATCGGTTGTTCTAATGGACGAACCCTAAAGTACAATATGAGTTCAGCATAAGATGTGTCAAGAAGGGTTTCAGGTTTTTAAAAAAGATGATGGGTTGCCTCCCGTTAAGCGCTGAGTTTAACCCCATCAGTCGGGCGCAATAAGCTCAGGGAGAATGGAGATCAAAAGATACCTCAGCCATGTTCATATCGGTGAGTTCAATGAACAGCTTAAGTCGCTGACCGTTCACGACAAAGGGTTCTGAATCAAGGCTGGGTTGGCTGATTTCAATGGCTCCATTTCCAAAGATTTGTCTGATAAGATATGGTCCAATCCATTTTGATCTGAGTTTTCCTGGGAACAGTTTGTGTTTGGCATCAAAGAATAGGACTTTCTGACCAGGGTGAAAGATCTTTCTGGATATGTGCTTGTCGTGAAAGGCCTTAACTTGGTCTTTGTAGATTCATGAGTTCTCATATGCATCATTGCATAATTCATCGATCTCATTGATTTGAAGCTTTTTGTGGGTTCCTGCCTTAGAAAGATCTAGATTACACTTCCGTACAGCCAAATAGGTTTTGTGTTCCAACTCGACGAGGAGGTGACATGCCTTCCCATACACCAATCTAAAAGGAGACATGCCCAATTGGGTTTTGTGGGCGATCCTATAGGCCCACAATGCTTTCGGAAGTCGGGACGACCAATCTTTCCTGTCAGGTTGGACAGTGACCTGAAGGATTTTCTTGATCTCCTGATTCGATAGCTCAGCTAGACCTTTGGTTTGAGGGTGATAAGGAGTAGAGATTCGGTGCGACATCCCGTATTTGGTCATCAGTGATTTGAACTGAGAATTTGTGAAATGGGTCCCTTCATCAAAGATAATGGCATGTGGAATCCCGAACCGAGAAAAGATGTTCTGATGAATGAATTTGATTACCACCTTATGATCGTTGGTTTGGGTCGGAATGGCTTCGATCCATTTGGACACGTAGTCAACAGCGAGAAGAATGTATTCGAAGCCATCCGAAATAGGGAAGGGTCCCATGAAATTAATCCCCCAGATGTCGAAGATTTCACATACGAGAATCGACTGTAAAGGCATCATATTGTGGTGGCTCATGTTGCCTAAGGTCTGGCAATGAGTGCATGCCTTACAGTGATCGTATGCGTCTTTGAAAATTACGGGCCAATAAAAGCCGCACTGGAGGACTTTTGCTACGGATTTATGTCTGAAAAAATATCCGCCGCAGGCCTGGTCATGGCAGAAGGACAGAATATCCCGAATTTCTGCTTCCGGGATGCACTGTCTAATGATCTGATTAGCACCAATGCGAAAGAGGTACAGGTCTTCCCAGAAGTAGTACTTGGCATCGGAAAGTAATTTGTCTTTCTTGGCCTTTGGCCAATCGGATGGGATTTGATGTGATGCCAAGTAGTTCACTAAATCAGCAAACCAAGGAAGTCCCGTACTAATAGTCAGGAGGTGCTCATCAGAAAAATGTTTTGTAATGGGTCCGGAAGGGTCGATACTATCAGAAGGAAGGTAGGATAAGTGGTCAACTACCACGTTCTGCTTTCCCGCTTTATCGGGAATCTCGAGGTCAAATTCTTGCAACAGCAAGACCCAGCGGATTAATCAAGGTTTCGCATCCTTCTTCGCAAGGAGGTGCCTCACTATAGTGTGATCTGAGTATATGATAACATGGGAATCCAACAGAGATGATCTGAATTTTTCTAGGGCAAATACTATGGCTAGCAACTCTTTCTCAATAACTGTATAGTTACGCTGAGCCTCATCAAGTGTCTTGCTAGCGTGGTAGATGACCACGGGTTTCCCGTCTATTTTCTGCCCAAGTACCGCACCTACAGCATAATCAGATGCATCGCACATGATCTCAAAAGGTTAAGACCAATCAAAGGACTGCAAGATAGGTGCTTAGGTAACTCGATCACATAGGATCTCAAATGCTTGAGTGCACTCCTTGGAAATTTCAAACAGGACATCCTTAGATAGAAGATTAGTCAGGGAGCACGCTATTTTTGAAAAATCGAGAATGAATCGACGGTAAAAATCGACGTGCCCCAAAAAGGATCAAATGTCTTTGACTGAGCTAGGCATAGGGAGTTTGGAAATCAGATTCACCTTGGCTCGATCAACCTGGATGCCTTTTTCAAAGATGAGATGTCCCAGGACAATATCCTCAGGTACTATGAAGTGGCTCTTTTCCCAGGAAAGAACCAAGTTCACGTCGATGCACCGCCTAAAGATTTGGACCAAGTGTAGGAGGCAATCATCAAATGATTCTCCAAATACTGAGAAGTCATCCATGAAGACTTCAAGGTATTCACCTACCATATTTGATAATATGGCAAGCATGCACCGTTGAAAAGTAGTGGGTACATTGCAGAGACCAAACGACATCCATCGGAATGCATATGTCTCGAAGGGGCAGGTGAAGGTGATCTTCTCTTAGTCCTCGAGATGGATTGTGACCTGGTTATAACCGTAGTACCCGTCCAAAAAGCAAAAGAATCAATTTCCCACTAGTTTCTCGAGAATCTGATCATTGAACGATAGTGGAAAATGATCCTTCTTCGTGGAGGAATTGAGTCTTTTGTAATCAATGCAAACTCTCCACAAGTTCACTATACGGGTCGTTATGGTTTCTCCAGTTTCAGTCATGATGACGGTGAGCCCTACCTTCTTAGGCACAACTTGGATTGGACTCACCCATTGACTGTCGGAGATCGGGTAGATGATCCCTGCATCTAACCACTTGATGATCTCCTTTTTCATGACATCCTACAAATTTGGATTTAGGAGTCTCTGCATTTCACGGGATGGTCATGAGCCCTCTTCAATGTAGATGTGATGTGTGCAGTATGAAGGGTTGATACCAGTCAGATCATCGAGCGTCCATCTAATGGCTCTCTGATGTTGCTGGAGAACAGAAATTAGGCGTGTTTCCTGATTAGGTGTGAGTCAGGAATTGATAATCATAGGAAACGTCTCATTGGAACCCAGAAAGATGTATTTGAAATGATCAGGAAGGGCTTTAATTCCATTACTGGGTTGTCAGCAGCAGCAGGTGGTTCAGGGTGGATGTCGAGAGCAAAGGAAGGAGCTATGGGTGTGTCTAGGTTGGGTTCAGACTCCTCTAATTGCAGGTTTTGATCTTCTTGTGGTTGATTAGAAATAGTCGGGTTTTCCTTGATACATAGGTCGTCAACCACAGCCTCGATATTGCAAAGCTGTTCTATAACTTCGCAATTAATTTCTTCTTGTACCTTAAAGATGTCGATCTTTAGTGTCTTGCTCCCAAATTTTAATTCAATTGGGCCCTCCTCAGAATTGATATTGGCCCTAGCAGTGGCCAAAAAGGGTTTCCCTAGTATGATCGGTATTCTTCACATTTTTAGGAGCATCCATGTCTAAGATAATAAAATCCACTGGAAAATAGAAGTCATGTACCCTAACTATGACATCCTCGAGAATTCCTTTTGGTGACTTAATAGATCGGTCGGCTAGCTGCAAAGTCATTTCTGTCGGTTTAAGCTCAGATTCCTTGAAGTAGTCTAGTAGGGACGTAGGTATCAAATTTATGGAGACTCCTAAGTACAATAAAGCTCGGTCAAATTGTATATCACCGATTGCACAGGAGATTAGAGGGGTGCCTGGGTCTTTTGCCTTAGGTGGGAGTTTACACAAAATGACAGAGCTGGCTTGCTTTGACAGTACGATCGGGTTCTTGCTTTTGGTTTGCAACTTACGCTTAGGTGTGCACACATTTTTCAGAAATTGTGCGTAACCCGGTACGTGGCATATCACATCCATCAAGGGGATGCTTATATGGACCTGCTCAAAGAGCTTAAGCAGATCCTCCTCAGGTGCCACGGGTTTGGCTATCCTTTTTCCCTTGGTCAAGGCCTCGAGAAATGGAACCTTAGATAGTTCCTCTAGAATTGGCTCAGGCTCTTGATCTGGGATGGGTGTGTCCTGGATGACCAATCTAGGGTTAGGGTTTGTATTACTAGGCTGGGAGTGGCTTGGATAAGGTGGGTCCTGTGTTGCTTTGCCACTACAGGTAGTAACAGAATTCAATCCCGCCTGGTTCTGGTTTGGGTTGGGCAAAATAGGTGTTTGCTGTTGAAATCCCAAGTATGAAGTTGAAGCATCCATCCCATCAGGTGATGGGGCAGAAGCGGCCTGATAAATCAAGTGAGCTTGGCCCTGATTTGGGTTCATAACGCGTCTCTAGTTCGGCACGTTATTCGGATTTGGATGAGGTTGAGAGGGAAGTACACCAGGCTAGCGAGCACTTGCCAGCTGAGCCAGTTGATTTCATAACTCAGAGATCTCTTTGTGTTGTTTTTGCATGTCAACTAAGGTCTGGAGAATTAAAGCTGTATGATCTTCTTTAGGTGGTCCAGATTGGAAGTTTTGAGTGGGCCTTGGTTGGGTGGGCTGATAAGGTCATGAAGCTTGTGGTCGGGGTTGGAATTGAGGTCTTAAATTTGGGTTATTACCCGACCACGAAAAGTTAGGATGATTACGCCATCCAGAGTTGTAGGTGTTGGAAAAAAGATTATTCTGGACAGCGTGAAGACCCTCGCAGGTCTGAGGAGCTCTGAGATAATCAAGGTATGGGGGTTCAGAGTTCCCCCAACTAAGGTGGGCTGACCCGGAGTTGCCTCCGAAGCCATAATCAGATGGAGGTGGATATGCATCCATCCCCAGGGAGTGGTAGATATTGTGCGTAGCCTCCCTTCCCATGGGCGAGTGTGCGTATGTGCCTTGAGGTGCAGAGGTGGATTTGTGTAGATGACGAGTGATGTTGTCCACCTTTTTCTCAATAATGGAGACCTTGTCCAATTGACTGGCTACCAACTCTAGATCAACGAATGCGAAAAGGCCTGGGGATTCATGTAGCCCCCGATTATTTGCCAATGCGCGGGTGGACGTCCAGTCGTACGCACCCAATGACTCATTGTTCAGGGAGTTCTCGCACATGTTTTCAAAAATTTCCCAGATCGTGTCTTCATGTTGACCCATGATGCTACCACCACAAGTTGCATTGACAACGAGCTTGATATCTTCACGGAGTCCGTGGTAAAAGGATTGGACTTGTTCCCACTTCGGAACACCGTGATGGGGGCACTTACGCATGAGATCCAGAAAGTGATCCCATGCTTCGTGTAGAGATTCTCCCGCTCTTTGTGGGAAGTGTGTGATTTGGTGCCACATCGTGTTGGTCTAACCAATGGGGTAGAATTTTTGCAGGAACACGATTTGAAGTTCTCCCCATGTGTTGATCATGTGTGGTTGAGTCTGAAACCAGTGAGTGGCTTTATCAGCCAGAGAGAATGAGAAGAGCTTTAGAAGTAATCCGCTCTGATTTTGGACATTTGCCCCAAAGGTGTTGGCCAGATGTTTCAAGTTTTTGATGTGCTGGAAGGGATCCTCGGAGTTCAAGCCATGAAATTTTGGGGTCATATGTAGCATGCTAGGCTTGAGATCTACCTCATGTCCTCCCACGGGAATGTTGATTCAGGGTTTGATCTCCACCGCTGCGGGATTATAGTGATCTCGCATTTGAGGATGCGGCGGTGGGTTGATGATGGCATTAATTTGATTTTGGAAATCATGTAATTGTTGCTCAAGATTAGGTTGTTCTTCTTGGTGATTCATAGCTGATGAAGGGGAAGTTGGTTCTGAATCAAAGGATATGTCAATGTGATCAGGTTGTTACACAAACACGGAAGTCGAGGCTCGACCTCGAGAAGAGTGAATATCTAATGGAGGCCTTAAGGATGGTCTTAAGGACTTCCTCCCAAACATGCACCAATGGACTAGATCAGAGAAAGAATGTGATGGACCCAATCAAGACACCCAAAAATTTTAGATGACTATAGAGGTTTAGGGCGGATAATACCCCTTAGTCAGAAAGCTGTCCACCTCAGAATTACCTGGGCAGCCAGAGAGGGAGAGTCCCGCAAAGACCCCTACATGGTAGAGCATCCCCATGAGTTACAGGGTTTCCCCCACCTGACCTCTCTTGTCACTAATGATCCAGGTAGACCAGAATGGGGACTTGACCTCTTAAGTCTACCAGTTTTAATTAAGAGCAAGGGTGCTTATGATTTCACTTGAACTTTTAAGATGTTTTTTTGCAAAGTGACTGATGAACACACATAAATTCATGATAAATTGCTTATTTATGATAGTTCTTAGGCTTAGCATTGCATATCATATTATAAATATTGCAAAACATCCATTGCATGGCATTTAGGATAGTTGTATGTTTTGTATATTAATTCCTTCATTTTATATGGCCAGGGGGCAATGTGACATCTATACGGGTTTCGAACAAAAAATTCGATAGTATGGATGGATCCGGAGTGATGATCGCAATTCAGCATTGCAGGAATCATCTCGATCTAAGCACCGTGGCACCCTCTAAAAGAAGAAGACGGACGACCCAGATGGCGCCATGTGGTGCCATCCAGACTACCAGCAGCCACCACCCACTCCCTTCATCATCCGCGCCCTTGAATCCAAGCCGTTGGTTCAAGATCCAACAGCTGGGAAGCGTCTGCACCGAGCTCCTCCTCGCGACACAAAGGTTGACCTAGCGCAATGGTGGGAGCAGCGGTTCTCAAGGGAGGGGCACGAGTTCGAATCCTCGCAGCTGCCCCCAATCCTTAAATCAGCTGGGCAGCAGCGCAGCATGCGTGCACTCGTACCAGCGCACGCCAACGTGCACACCAGCAGGCCGCCTCGTGATCATCGTGCGTGATGGGAGGTAGTGTAGCGCGGGTGCATGCGTAGTTGGTGCCAGCTTTCAGTGACAGTTGGGCTGACCTACAGCGACGCTTACAGCCGTCGCTACTTCATTGCAAGCCAGCAAAGCTAGCTAAGGGCGTGAGCGAAGTGAGCTGTCTACAGCAATGTTTCCAGCGACGGTGTGGAGGTCGTTAAAGGTCCTTTACCCATTTTTAGCCTCTTCTCCACGATAAAAGGACCTACACCCCCTCCCTTCCAGGCCATCTCTACCTACTCTACTCCCACCTACTTCCAAGCTCTAGCAAGCCTACCAACACTCCATTAGAGCTTGTTCTCAAGCTCCCAAGGCACCTATTAATATAGCGAACCTCTACCCCACCAAATGCTCCTCCAACTTCCCATCCCCCTTCATAGGTCACCTTGGAGCCGTCCTTCCACCTCCATTCCGGTAGCAGATCATCTCCGTCTTCTCACCTCCATTCCGGAGCCACGCAGAAGATTTCCTCAACTCGACGTCCTCCTGCATCTCACTTGCGTCGTCCTGCTCCTCACCTCCTTCGTCCGAGCTTCCGACAGGCGCCGTCGTCTCGCCGAACAGCTGATTCGAGAGATTTCCTCTCACCCCCCTCTCTTTTTATGCTTTCATAGTAGATTGTAATAGACATTGAAGTGATATCTATACCATTTTCGTTCCATCTCTATCTTGTGATTCATTTGCTTATTTTCTTCCTACAAAAATACAAAAAAATAATAAAACCCTAAAATACCAAAAAGAAACAAAACCAAGCATGGTTTTCAGTTAAAGTAAACGTCACGTCCCTATGTTCGAACTTGGACTCCCTTGGAGTTTTGGTATAAATTTTATCTGATCGACATGTTTTGCAACTATGACGACGGGTTACTTGTAACCTCGATTTCTAAATGTGAAACACGCCCAACTTTTTTAGCACCGTTGCCGGGGAGGCAACGGAATTTACTTTATTGTTTATTGTGTTTCTTTGCATGTACATAACATTAACCCTACTTGTCTTCGATCTACTGTCTTGCAGGTACCCTAGCATGGAAATTCAGGTGCGGTAGATTGGAGTAAAGTGCAGGTAGAGTACTCTGTAAGTGTCCCCCACATCCCCCCACTAGTTCATTTTGCCACACTCATAACCAAGACATAATCTACTTAGGTGTTTGCATAAACCCTAGGATAGAATTGTTTGTCTTGTTTGCCACCTTCATCCACCTCACCCCCGCATATAAAAAAAATAAAAAAAAAGAGATACTTTCTGTGGGACGAATCAATATACACACTATATACACCCACATTTGAGGCATATAATCGGACTTGATTTTCATCTACTCAACCAGGCTTCCAACCTGTGGACCCGGTACACGAATTCAACACATAAAAGAGTAGAAATCATATTAGGCTAACCACCTTTTTGCGTGCCTTAATTGGTGGTGCATTTGAGCCAAGTGATTGAATTGTTTGGGCTCCACCACCTAAACTAAAAGAGATTCATTTTCTAGCTGCCCCATAGGATTCAATAACTAGGTCAAGCCAGACACTCCATATTTTTCTTGACTTCTAAAGGAAAATACTTGAACACGTGCTTTCAAAAACAAACTTGGTTTGCCTCACAGAACTTGGTTGAAAACACCTAATATTTGAATCCTAAAAGCTATTAAGCAAGATTCAAATCATAAAACTCACCTCATCATTAATAATCTTTCTTGCAAACCTCTTGGTTGTGCACATTCACACGTTCTTAAACAAATCATTAAGGGCACAACCCATTAAGGGCCCATCACATTCCAGAGCACTAATTTCCCAAGCCTAACTAAAATCAACTAGACGTTGGCCCTAAGGATTCATTCGCTCGTCGAGATCCAGATTTATATTATTCACGATTAACCTGCTTATACTAGTCAATCTGATGTTTAGCTACGGGAGTAGCATCAAATGACCGTAGCTGGGGGGTACACTAGGAACCGGAGGCGCAAGCCCAAGGAAGAACCTTCTCCCCAGTCCCTCCTTCTAACTGGTTGGATTGCCTAGACATAAGTAGAGTAAATCGTCCATAATCTTAGGACAGATTCTGAGAGTCAGTAGACCTTAGGCTACCCTATCTAAGGACGGGCTTGTATTCTTGTGTTGCAGGGTTCCCTTTTTTCCTCGTCCTTTCGACTTCCTTCCAGTGTATGCTTGGGAAGAGGTCATTGAACCCTAGATTGGAAGGTCCTTTAGACCATTCTAGGAGGTAGAGGTTGAGCTATAGCCAAGCATATCCCATGGCTGATCAACAACTACCTCTCCCACCTCCGAACCAGAAGGAGCTGATTCAGAGGCAGTTGGAAGAATTGCAGCAGATGCAGCAATGGTTCCAACGTATGCAAGGTCTGGGTGCTCGACCCTTGAAGGATTTTTACGATCCTTCAAACTATGGGGAACATCCCAGCGTCATGATTCCCATCAGAGACATAGAAATCAAGTCCTAAGTCTTAAGTTTGATTAAGCATTTCCATGGGCTTGGCTCGGAGGACCCATTTCAGCACCTGGAGGATCTGACGACTTTGGTTCAGACCACCAGAGCAAGGAATGTGAACGAAGAGAAAATGATCATGAGGCTTTTCCCCCACTCTCTCATGGATAAGGCCGCACATTGGTACCAGACTATAGAAAGGCTGATTGAAACTTGGGCTGCTCTTAAATTGACTTTCTTAAAGAAATTCTTCCCTATCGGAAGGACCAATGCCTTACGACGGGAGATTACCACTTTCGCTCAGCGGCCAAGGGAACCATTTCATGGTGCCTGGGAGCGATTCCAGGAACTTTTGAGGAAGTGTCCACACCACGAGGTGCCGAAATAGCAACTCGTGCAAATTTTCTATCACGGGTTGGTTGAGCAACTCCGTAATCACGTGGACGCTTCTTGCAAAGGCAATTTCCTCAACAGGGATGCAGATAACGCATGCGACCTGTTTGAGGAAATGAGCGAGAACTCAATTAATCACGCCTCCATGGATGCATTCAACTAGTCCCAACAACCTAGGTCAAGTGCTAATGAGATCCAGGATTCTCATTCATTTGACATGGAATTAATTTGTAATAAACTGGATAAAATGGACTTCGTTGCTAAGAAAATGGAAGAATTGATGTCTGGGAATTCAGGAAACACTTCTTTACCCACTCAATCTCAGAATTCAGGATTTCATTCCTCACGAGCTCCCATGGGGCAAGAATTTGTGAACCAACTTGATTCGGCTCAACTTGTGAGCCAGGATTTCTCAGAACCATATGGGTTCCAAACTGGGGCCTTTGATCCCAGTTTCTCTGATCCTTCCTTCTCTCCATACTCATTTTATGAGGATTCATATGCAATGCAAGAGAATGTTAAGTCCAACGCATATTCCAACACTTATAACTCGGGGTGGAGGAACCACCCTAACTTCTCCTGGAAAATTCAGGGGCAACAGACCCAATATCAACCCAGCAACTATGCATCTCAAAATCCTATGGGTCAGGGTCAAGTATACACCCAGTTTCCCCCAAGATCGGTTAGTCAGCCATCTTGGAATGCCCAACAATCAACAGGGCAGGTTGATTTAAACCGACAGATGGTGGAAATGTAAGGGTCCATGCTTCAGCTTATGCAACAAATGAAGACATCCTTGGATAACTTGCAATCCGGGTTAATTGCTAACACTCAACAACCCAAATCTCTACCATCTCAACCTGTACCCAACCCATGCAATGTGCAAAAATAGGGCAATAGTGCCCAAGGGTATGAGAATCAAAGGGACTCACACACACATGCTCAGGTGGTTGAGAAGGGTCCCTCATCTTCTGCCTTTAGTTACATGACTAACCAAGGACCTCCAATCTTCACTAGCCCACCTCAAGACCCAAACCCGTATGCCTCTACAAACTTTGTCACCTTGAGAAGTGGAAAGCAAACTTGGGACCCTAAATTGCCCTCTAGATGCCAAAACCCTGGGGAGCTTGAGAGAGAAAAGGAGGAGATTGAAAAAGACAATAAGGCCCAGGAACCAGAAATTGAAAATTCCACCCATATCCTATTCCCTAAGGCCCTATTGAAAACCAAGAAGAAGAAAACCCTAGACAGCAACGAGGAGCTTCTGGATTTATTCAAGAGCGTAGAGATCAATATTCCGCTCCTCGATGCTATTAAGCATATCCCAGCTTACACTAAATTCTTGAAAGAACTATGTACCCAAAAGCTTAATCGGAGAGAACCCACTCCGAGGAAGGTGATTCTCTCTGAGCAGGTAAGTTCTATTATCCTGCATCACCTTCCTCAAAAGAAGAAAGATCTAGGTGCTCCCTTGATATCATATGTTATTGGGGAATACACTTTTGATAGGGCACTATTGGACCTAGGTACATCCATCAACCTAATCCCAACTTCTATTTATGAGAGGTTTGTGTTAGGTGAACTCAGGCCAACCTCAGTAACACTACAATTAGCGGACCGATCGATCACCACACCGAGAGGCTTTATTAAGGATGTAATTGTCAAGGTCAAGGATTTCTATTTTCTTGTAGATTTCCTCGTCCTTGACATGGATGTACCTAATGATTTGAGGAACATGCCCATCATTCTGGGGCGTCCGTTCTTTGCTACCACCAAGGCCAACATAAACTATGAAAGCAGTAGTATGGAGATCGCCTTTGGGGATAAGAAATTAACTCTGGATATTTTTAAGGCGATAAGAGGATTTGAGGATTGTGGATTCATTGAGGAACTTGAGGATCAGGATCTTGAGACGTGTATGAAAATCAATGCACTCGAGGACTCCATTAGCTTTAGCGAACCCAACCCACAACCCTCCTCCGTGGTAGACCTACCACATCCTAAAGAGGCTGTTGATTTTGTTCATTCCCAGCCTCTTCCACTGGATCGTCCTACTGAATCTTCATCAGCATCCTCTCTTCCTTCTATTCTAAACCCACCCCAGCTGGAATTAAAACCATTGCCCAAAAATTTGAAATATGAGTTCTTAGAACCTGAAAACACGCTCCATGTGATTATTAGTGCTGATTTGACTAAGGAGCAAGAATTGAGGTTAATTAAGGTCCTTAAGAACAATAAGGAGGCAATTGGTTGGACCATCCACGACCTTAGGGGGATCGAGCCATCTTATTATAATCATCATATTTTCATAGAAGATGGATCCCACCCTTCTCGCGAAATGCAAAGGCGACTAAACTCGAATATGTGAGAAGTGGTCAAGAAGGAGATAATCAAGTGGCTCGATGCTAGGATTATTTACCCAATCTCGGATAGTCCATGGGTTAGCCCCATTCAAATTGTACCCAAGAAGGCAGGAATAACCGTTACGACTAATGAGAAAGGGGAAACCTTCACCACTCGTTCAGCTTCTGCTTGGAGAGTCCATATTGACTATAGGAAGTTAAACACAACCACTAAAAGGGATCACTTTCCCTTGCCATTCATCAACCAAATCCTCGAAAGGTTAGCTGGGAAAAAATATTTTTGTTTCTTGGATGATTATTCGGGATATAACCAAGTCCCTATCCGTCCCAAAGTCCAGGAAAAGACAACTTTCACATGTCCCTACGGAACCTTTGCTTTCCGTAGAATGTCGTTCGGGCTTTGCAATGTGCCTGCGAATTTTCAAAGGTGCATGCTGGCCATCTTTTCTGACATGGTGGGAGATTGTCTTGAGGTGTTCATGGATGATTTCTACATTTTCGGAGATTCTTTTGAGTCTTGCCTAGCTAACCTGGAATTGATCCTTCAGAGATGCATCAAAACACGGCTGGTCCTTAGCTGGGAAAAGAGCCACTTTATGACTCAAGAAGGCATCATCCTGGTTCACGTGGTCATTAGTCGGGGAATTGAAGTTGATAGAGCTAAGGTGGATGCTATCTCTAGACTTCCTCCACCCACATCCATAAAACAGATCCGCTTTTTCCTTGGGCATGTGGGTTTTTACAAAATATTCATTAAGGATTTCTTGAAGGTTGCTCGACCCTTGAGTAACCTTCTGGCCAAAGACACGTCGTTCGAGTTTGATGAATCATGCTGTAAGGCATTTGATTTATTGAAAATGACAGTCACCTGTGCCCTGGTATTGCAACCACCGGTCTGGACAGCCCCATTTGAGATTATGGTTGAAGCATCTGATTATGCCGTCGAGGCTATCTTGGGTCCAAAGATTGAGAAAAAGCCCTCTATGATTTACTACGCTAGCAAGACTCTGGACGAGGTCCAGAGGAACTACACTGTTACTGAAAAAGAATTGCTAGCCGTAGTTTTCGCTTTAGAAAAATTGAGGGCTTATCTGTTAGGTTCTCGTGCCATCATCTATACCGACCACTCGGCCTTGAAACATCTCTTGGCCAAAAAGGATGCCAAACTCTAGCTTATTCGCTGGATTCTACTGCTTCAAGAGTTCGATCTTGAAATCAGGGATAAAATCGAGGCACAAAATGTAGTAGCAGATCACCTCTCGAGAATCCTAATTAATTCTCCTCATCCGGATGTCCCGCTCTTTGATACTTTTCTGGATGAGACTATCCTCACCGTCTTGGGTATTCGAGCCCCCTAGTTTGTGGATATTGCCAATTATTTGGCCGTTGGTCAAATCGCCCATGATTGGACCAAACAACAACGGGACAGACTTGTGTCTGAGGCCAAATATTATTTTTGGGACGATCCCGAGTTGTCCCGCATTAGCACAGACCAGATTATCCTGAGTTTCATAGCATACTTGAGTTCTGTCACACATCTACGTGTGGTGAACACTTTTCCGGGGAAAAGACATACGCAAAAATTTTGCAATCCGGATTCTATTGGCCGTCATTATTTAAGGATGCCCAGGAATTTTCTAAGTCATGCACCCAATGCCAGACACTCGGGAACATGACTAAGAGAGATATGATGCCCCTAAACACAATTCTTTCTGTCAAAATTTTTGACATCTAGGGCATCATTTTTATGGGACCCTTCCCTCCTTCATTTGGACACTAGTATATTCTGGTCGCTGTTGATTAAGTGTCCAAGTGGATTGAAACAATTCCCACCCGAACCAATGACCACAAGGTGGTCATCGATTTTGTAAAGAGAAATATCTTCAGTCGGTTCGGGGTTCCTAGGGCAATATCAGTGATGGTGGCACACATTTTACTCATGCACAATTTCGAAATTTACTGGGGAAATACGGGGTGAACCATCGGATTTCCACACCTTACCACCCTCAGACAAATGGACAGGATGAGGTCTCCAATCCGGAGATCAAAAACATTTTGCAGAAAACCATTAGGCCTGATAGGAAGGATTGGACCCAAAAGCTAGATGATGCTCTTTGGGCCTACCGTACGGCGTACAAAACGCTTATCGGTATGTCTCCATTCCGTCTGGTGTTTGGTAAGGCGTGTCACTTACCCGTAGAACTTGAACACTGGGCATTTTGGGCCATCAAGAAATATAATGTGGACCTTGAGTTGGCCGGGAAAACCAGACTCCAACCATCTGAGTTGGAGGAGCTTCGAAATGATGCTTATGAAAATGCCAAAATCTATAAGGCAAGGACCAAAGCTCTCCATGACCAGATGATTTCACGTAAGAGCTTTGAGCCAAACCAGAAGGTCTGGCTTTTCGATTCTCGATTGAAGCTTTTCCCTGGAAAACTCAGGTCTAAGTGGGACGACCCGTTCGTTATTGAGTGGATTTTCCCTAACGGGGCCGTTGAAATCTCCAACCCAAAGACGAGTAATATTTTCAAGGTCAATGGACAATGTCTCAAACCCTTTGTTGACCATGTGCTCCTTGAACCTGTCTAGGACAAGGTTGCTCTTACCTTGCTGTAACAACCGCGGGCTGATCATCGCCTAGCTGAAGGCAATAAACTCAGCACATGTAAAGATTATTCCAAGCTGACCAGAGTCTCACGGAAAATAGGTGCTATTCTTCCACTTCTACTCTCCTGCATGCTTTCATTTTTTTTCACAATGAGGACATTGCAATAGCTAAGCATGGGGAGGGGTGGTGGACATATTTTATAACCTTTTGTCAGCTGTAACAGTAATTTTCTGTTATTTGATTCTTGTTAAAAAAATGAACATTTGAAAAAGATAAAAAAAAGTTTAGAATTAGGAGATGAGAACTTAGGCATTAGGAGTTGTAAACTTTAGGAATTGATACTTTGAGACCTGAATACTTAAACTCTTCAGGTCTTCGGGCTTAATTAGCCGGGTGTCCACTTAGAGTCCTTTTCGAGTCTTGGGTGAGTCGGGTAGTCGTAAAAAGTTATCTCGAAACTTTCAAACTCCAAAAGTACAAAAAAAAAATTAGAAAAGAAGAAAAACAAGAAATTTTTTTTATCTTCTCTTCTCAAATAAGGCGAGGACTTGGACGATCTACATTCTGGCAAGAACCCGAGCACTATTGAGTTTTTGTAATTAGGTCTTCGGGTTGAGATTTTCTAAAGCAATCAATGAATTTTGCCTAAATACTCAAACCCTGATTCTACTTTTATATATAGCATTTAGGTTAATTTTACTAGGGACTAGCAAAAAGTAAGCATGAGGGTATGATGAACACACATAAATTCATGATAAGTTGCTTATTTATGATAGTTCCTAAGCTTAGCATTGCATATCATGTTATAAATATTGCATAACATCCATTGCATAGCATTTAGGATAGTTGTATGTTTTGTATATTAATTCCTTTATTTTATATGGCCAGGGGGCAACGCGACATCCATATGGGTTTCGGATGGAAAATTCGACCATATGGATGGATCCGGAGCGACGATCGTAGTTCGGCATTGTGGGAATTATCTCGATCTGAGCACCGTGGCACCTTCTACAAGAAAAAGAAAATGAACGACCCAGATGGTGCCAGGTGGTGCCATCCAGATCGCCCAACACTAGTCAGCAGCCACCACCCAACACCAATCAGCAACCAGCGCCCACTCCCTTCATCATCTGCGCCCTTGAATCCTAGCTGTTGGATCAAGATCCAATGGCTAGGAAGCATCTGCACCGAGCTCCTCCTCGCGACACAAAGGTCGACCTAGCGTAATGGTGGGAGCGGCAATTCTCAAGGGAGGGGCACGGGTTCGAATCCCCGCAATCCCCCCAATCCTCAAATCAATCGGGCAGCAGCGCAGCGCGCGCGCATGCACCAGCTTATGCCAATGTGCACACCAGCAGGCCGCCACGCGATCAGTGCGTGTGATGGGCAGCAGCGTAGTGCGGGCATGTGCGCAATTGGTGCCAGCTTTCAGTGACAGTTGGGCTGACCTACAGCGACGCTTACAGTAGTCACTACTTCATTGCAAGGCAGCAAAGCCAACTAAGGGCGTGAGTGGATGTAAGCTGTCTATAGCAACGTTTCCAACGACAGTCAGAAGGTCGCTAAAGGTCCTTTACCCATTTTTAGCCTCTTCTCCTCCACTATAAAAGGACCTACACCCCTTCCCTTCCAAGCCATCTCTACCTACTCTACTCCCACCTACTCTCAAGCTCTAGCAAGCCTACCAACGCTCCATTAGAGATTGTTCTCAACCTCCCAAGGCACCTATTAGTATAGCGAACCTCTGCCCCACCAAATATTCCTCCAACTTCCCATCCCCCTTCATAGGTCACCTTGGAGCCATCCTACCACCTCCATTCTGGTAGCAGATCATCTCCGTCTTCTCACCTCTATTCTGGGGCCACGTAGAAGCTTTCCTCATCCCGATGTCCTCCTACATCTCACCTCCGTCGTCCCACTCCTCACCTCCTTCATCCGAGCTTCCGCCAGGCACCATCGTCTCACCGAACAGCTGATTCGGGAGATTTCCTCTCACCCCCTCTCTTTTTATGCTTTCATAGTAGATTGTAATAGACATTGAAGTGATGTCTATACCATTTTCATTCCATCTCTATCTTGTGATTTGTTTGCTTATTTTCTTCTTACAAAAATACAAAAAAATAACAAAACCCTAAAATACCAAAAAGAAACAAAATGAAGCATGGTTTTTAGTTAAAGTAAACATCGCCTCCCTATGTTCGACCCAGGACTCTCTTGGAGTTTCGGTATAAATTTTATCTTATCAATGTGTTTTGCAACTATGACAACGGGTTACTTATAACCCTGATTTCTAACACGCAAAACATGCCCAACTAGTGACCTAATTTGAAGATTGGTTAACCCAACAAGGTGGGTCAACTTCACCTATATTGTCCTTTTGAGAAATTTAGGTCCCTCTTTTAGTGTTCAAATGAATTTAAGAGCCTGATTTTAGGGTTTTGCTTGAATGGATCAATTCAATTAAGGCTTAGGCCCACATTATTTGGAAAGATCAATTCTTGATTAATCAAGTGTGTCTCTAAAATCTAAAACTGGAATCCTTAATTGGCTCTGATTTGATCCAATTTAATTTGTCCAAATGTGGTGCCTTAGCCTCAAACAAGAAGGTGATAGCCCTAAATACCTTAAATTTCAAGTAAGTGCATAAATCAGGGTTGGGATGTTGTCTAAATAGAATGTATTAAATCAGGAAACTTGATGATTAATCTAAGAATATAATGCAAGTAGCCCTAATTGATTTCCTTTTTTAGCTTTTCAAAATTAGGGGCTTAGAAGAAATTTGGATTTGTGTTTTACCTGCCCTTGGAGTAGCTGATGTGCAGCTGATCTTCCTTTAATGAGTCCCTGAAATAGATCACAATCAAAAGAGATGTAGTAAGTTAGTACCAAATATGATATTGCAATTAAGAGATCTGAATTGCATGTTGCTCCCCAGCAATAGCTCCAAAATGTTGTTAAATTGAAATCTGGTTTTAAATTGTTGCATTGCAGTATAGTTGAAATCTCGCGAAAAATAGATAAAATTTATACTCGAAAAAGTTTGAGGTCGTTCGTTGGTAGTAAGTAGGAATTCAATTCTCAAAATTGCAATTTAAAACAATAAAGATAAGAAATTATAATTACAAATTGATTCAGAATAATGTGGCAATAAGATCAAGTATCAGATTGCAAAAAGAAATTAGTAAAATGATGATTTGAATCACCAATTACTTCCTACAATAATGGAAAATGGAACTCAATAGTTATCTATGAAATAAACTCAAATCAGCCGTCTGATGGTAGGATCTAACATCTTAAACATCTGATTCTACTGTGATCTGATTCTTCTTCTTCTGCTTCTCTTTCTCTGCTTTCTCTCTTCTTCTTCACTTGGTTTCCATCTTCTCCTTCATAGAATTTGCTGCGGCACTTCTTCTCTTCCTCTTCTTTTGCTGCTTTCTCTTCCTTCTCTTTCTTTCTCTGCTCTTCTTACACTTCTTCACACAGAGGGGGAAGGGTCTTTAGATTTTGGCTAAGTGTTAGCCAACTTCACAGAGAGAAAAACCCTCCCCTACACAGCACAAATTCTCCTTTCTTTCTCTCCTTGGGTCACGCTCTCCTAGAGCCTCCAATAGTCCCGGGTTATCGAGTTTTTGGATCTAGAGTGCACCTAGGTCCAGGGTTGCAGGCGTGGGTCATAGCCAAGGAGCGTATGGCTTAGGCGGTAATTGGGTCAGCACCAGGTCCGCAGGGGTGTGTCGCAGACGAGGCACATGAGGGGTGTGAGGGACCTCACCCCTTGTGTCTGAGGCGATAATCCCCAAGAACTTTTGCAATTTATGCAGCTGTAAACCTCTGTGAACTTCCGAGGTGGGACTAAAGTTCCACCTTCTTTGCACGTCTGATGCTGCAGTGATGAGGGCTGGAATTTGCACCACTGCGGAGGCTAATGCCATGAGATCCTGCCTGGGAGTATTCTGTGCAGCCTGGGATGGCTACCTGGGTCTGCAGGTGCTGAAGAAGGCTTTAAAGTAAGCTTCGAAGCTTGCTTGCTAATGGCGACCAGAGGCTAGTACTTGAAATCACCAAAAAGGCCTTTCGGCCATGTCAAAACGTTCAGGAATGATCGCTGGAGCACCGTGAACTTGCTGAGGGGTCGGCATGGCATGGGCATGAGTGATGAGGTCTGACGGAGGTAGACTGTGCGTGTGAAGGTGGTGGTGTTCAGTGGCGCTGTAGGGGGGTCAATAGCTCTTAGTGAGTGAGGGCTTTTGATCGTTGTGATGAGGCGGAGGTGTGGAGCGTGGAAGTGGCGGCGTAAGTGGTCTGTGGTGGCCGCTAGGGCTCGCCGAAGGTCTATCAAAGAGGTGGAAGACAAAGTCGCGGAGGGCGTTGGCGAGGTCGAAGCAGTGTGTTGGATGTGCTGGCACGATGAGGAGAAGTTAAGGAGTCGGTTGAGAGCGATAGCGGATGAAAGGGAAAGGAGATGGCATCGGTTGTGGTATGGCCAGAGCCGGAGAAGGAGGCTGCTCCAGTTGATAGAAAACGACGATGAGGATGGGGGAGAGGCTCCTATTGTTACGGCTAGAAGCGGATGAATGAGATGAATGAGGCTCCATCATCGGTATTGTGAACGGAGGAAGAGAGGAGGCAGGGAGGGTCACTGGACATTGAGGAGCGATTCGACCAAGAAAGAGGAGAGGAATTTGAGGTGTTCAAGGTCGAATTCGAACGTGGGAAGATCGGTTTGATCTGGAGGTCTTTCTATAGGCCTTTAGAGGGAGTTTTGGGCTTGGGAAGCAAGCTTCCCAAGCTTGGAAAGCTTCACTGGAGTTGGGATTTTTTTGATACCCTAATCTCTCATGCATTTGCATGAGAGATTGGGAAGGTTTTGTGGTGTGAGAATTGGTTCAAAAGGAAGAGAATTCCTTGATGATCTTCCCTTTCAAATTTGAAAGGGATTCATCAAGGAATCAAAGAGATCTTGCAAATTTTAGGTCGTCGGAGCTTGTAGGAATAGGATTAATGGTGGTAGGGATATATTTGTAAAAATGATGACAAAGTTAGGGGCCTTTTTGTAAGGATTTTGAAAGTTAAGGTCATATATGTAATCAGATAAGACCAAGTTGCAAACTAGGTCAAGACAATCTCAGATTGAGTCCAAATTTTGGTACAAACCTAATTTGAACCTAAGTAATCTAATGATGAAGTTGGATTTTGGTTTTGACCACGTTTGACTAGGTAATTTATGCAAAAATCTAAATTAGGGCAAATATTTGTCTGAGACTCTGATTTGGGTCAAGACAGGTTCTGATGGTCAATTTGAAGGTAGCAAACCCTAGAGAATATTTTTATATGAATTTTAGAAGGTTTAGGTGAATTTTATCCTGACCAAAATCTCAGTTAATTAAGCAGGTCTATTTTTAGGATTTCAGAAGTCATTTAATTCTCAAAACACGTGAAAACCCTTTTCTGTCTATTCTAGCCCACTTGTTAGCCTTTTAGGACCATTTGACCCTTAATTAACCCTTGAGAAAATCCGTGATTGTACTGCAATTGAGATATGCTGTTAAAATTATAGTTTTACCCCTATTTTCTTGTCTTTCTCTCCGAATGATTATGCGTTGAATTACAGTCCTCCGACGGTTATGTAGGAGCATTTACTGACTTAATCAAATCAAAATGAGCTAGTTATGACTCATGTTGGTGTTTCCATCATGTATGAGATCATCATTCATGATACTCACCCTATTAATCCCCAGTCCAAATAACCAGGAAATGCAATAGATGCTTATCTCTAACCATTAATCGATGAACTAAAATAGTTGTGGCTCATCAGCATGAAGATGTATGATGCAGAAAAGAAAGAATTTTACAATATGCATGCAGCATTGTTGTGGACCATAAACGACCTCCCAGCATAAGCAAATTTGTCAGGTTGGAACACCAAAGGAAAGCTTGCTTGCTCAGTCTGTATGGAAGGCACTCATCACCTATGACTATCGGAAAGTAAGAAATTCTGATACTTAGGACATCGCAGATTTCTACCTATTGAACATAGATGGCTAACGTCATAGTTCAGGAGTAAATTTGATGGCAGGACGTGTCTGTATTAAAAAAAATCCAAAAAATAAACTTAGTACAGATTCTACCAGGTTGCTGGGTCAGGTTATAATGGAGAGATTACAAGAAATATGTGAGATATGGTTGGGTCGACTATTCAAACAAGACCAGACGGCCTTGAGGAATTCTGGATTTCGAAAGAAAAGCATTTTCTTTATGGAGTTGCCATACTGGAAAGATCTTACAATACGCCATAATTTAGATATTATGCACATTAAAAGAATGAAACAGGAAACCGCTTTAATAAATTTTAAAGGAATTATGAGGGGGAATACAATGATAGTGATGAAGAATGTTTGTCAATTTTTGATATCAAAGGAAGGTCGATCCTTCATACAGAGTACAAAGTTATTTCAGAAAATGACAGACATTGTGCACATCTATATATTTTAAAATAAATTTCTGAAATTAATCTAATTTACGATGAATTCGAACGATTATCTCTTTCAAGGACAACCGAATTTGACTTCTTAGATTGGTTTAAAGACCGAGTTCATCAATTGAAAGAGGATAAGGACCCACGATGGGTACCCGATTTTGATGTGATTACTAATTCACTATTATATTATGCACATTACCACTCTAGGTATAAAATAAATGGGTTCAGATTCATAATAAAAGAAATTGATGATAGGAAGGTCATACAACAGGTTGGAGTTGTTGTTGATTCAAATCTTTCCACCGGTTCAGATGGATACTATGGTAAAATCAAAGAAATTATGGAGATCAGCTTCAAATATGATCGCAGAGTTGTCATATTTAAATGCCATTGGTTTGATGTTTTTAAGAAGGTGCTGGTTTCAAAATTGATAAGAAACACAATTTCTTGAATTTAAATCCTAATCGTCAAATTCTTCAGTCTGATGAACCATTCACATTAGCATGTCAAGTGGCACAAGTTTTCTACGTCTCCGATAATTGCCAAAGGGGATGGGCTATACAAATAAGAATAGTATTGCAGAATCATTTTGATGCACAGTTTGAAGCATACCAAGAATTAACGGAAGAATGTCATATAGATTAAAATGCTGTAGATGTGGACATCTAAGGTTAGTAACAATTTTTTTACTTTATTTTATTTCTGTTTATATCAAATTCATATTCAAATTTAAGAAACCTAAACTACAACTGGCATTTTTTATACATTATAAATACCTAAATTTATACCAATCACACACACATGTTCAAAATTTGTTACTCGGTGATGGACATACATTTTAATTACTTTTATTTTTCAAATTACAAGTTATCGATGATGGACATACTCGGAGGTTGTTGTACTTAAAAGTATAATTTCAATGTCTTAAATTTAATTGATTGAAATTATAGGTTATTGCTAGATGTGGGGTGTGCCCACATATTATTTTTTATTTCATTAAATAGATGTGAGGTGTACCTACTTGTGTTGCAAATTTTATTTGAATGGATGTTGGGTGTACCCACTTGTGGTTTGTCTTTGCATTTTTTTTTTATGTAGGGTGTGCGCACTTTAATTTCAATATGCAGGTTTATAGAGAAACCTCCAAATTTAAGGGAAAACTCTATCGAAATTTTTAAATATTTCTTTTTTATTTTGCAAACTTCTTTCATTGATGATTTATATATTAATGATTTACAACTGTATTAATTATTGCATTTTATACTTGTTACAAATGAAGTTATTTAAGAAAAATCCCAAAAGAAATGGTCCTCCTGAGACACAGCCATCGACATAGCCTAATTTGTCTCCTCAGGCTGTTATGTAAATATTGAAATTACTTTTCAATTAAATATGGCTTAATTTTTAAGTTATTTAAATATAATTGTATCTTTTTTATATTTTCAGTCCGCTGCACATGATGGAATGAAAATGACTAGGATGGATATCTATGAGGTCACCCACGGTAAGGCTACAGCTGAGGGTGCTCATAAGTGCATTCATGAGTCATACCAGGAGAAATACATAAGTTTCCTAGACTCAAAAAATTTATAACTTTGTATATTTATATTATGTTAATATTTTTTAATACATTTAAGACCAAATGGTACAATTAGTACATCCCCCACTAACGAGACCTCCGACAACATCCAGCAGCCTTTGGATGCAGAGGAGGCATTTAAGAGAGTGATGCCACCAGATACGGTGGTTTCGTTCGTAGTGTTGGGAGGGCATACACGTATCCACCTAGTATGGGAGGAAAGGTGTCATCTCATCTAGTGTCGTCGATCAGCTACATCAAAAGATTGACACACTACAAAGACAAGAGGAGGAGAGGGAGAAGAGAGAGGCAGAGAGGGAAAAGAGAGGTAGAGATGAAGAATAAGATGAATGCCATAGATGATAAACTTCAGATGCTTATAACCCCTTTTCAGAAGAAAGATCAGTCAGAGCATCCATCTTCCACAGATCCCAGCATCTACAGACGAGACGACGACAACTCCATGGGTGGTGCAGGTGGAGCTGGTGGCATTGGAGCAACTGTGTTTTGATTTGTATCCATTTTCTTTTCTTATGTTTTTCATGTTACCTTTTTTGTGTAAATATTTTATTTTTAAACTTTTAATGTACTGAATTTTATATTTATGAAATATAAATTCCTGTTCATTTTCATTACTTATTTCTCTATAAAAGTAAGACTTTAAGTAGGTTTAGCAGGCAGTTTCCATCATTTGGTAATTAAAAAAAAAACCATACATTTGCCGTTGTTTATTCAATTAAGTGACGACATAGAAGGTTCGAAAGAATCACAATTCTCATTTTATACCGTTGCCTCTTAGCCTCTTAGGATAAGCGACAGCCAAAATATTTTTACTGTCACATATTTGCCGTCCCTTAGTTGAACAAGCGACGGCAAAAATCATTTTTCAATCACATCTATGCCGTCGATTTTAATAGAAATGATGGTAAAAAAAATTTTGCTGTCGCTTCTACTTAAACAACGACAAAAATAAAAAAAGATGTGTAAAGGTGGGAAAAAGTGACTTACATATATCGTCACTTTTGATAGAACCGACGGAAAAAACAATTCATGTCGATTTTGAAACGACGTCGAAATATACAATCCGTCCAATGGTCAAACATTATTTTGATGTTGGATTAGCCCTCTAACCTACAGCAAAGCGAAACAATGACAGTAATAACAGCATCGCTGAGTTGCGTCAATGATTTCAAATTTACTGTTGATTTTTAACCAACAGCAAAAGTAAGGCATGTTGTAGTGAAAGGAGGTCCTTAATGGGTACTTCGATCAGAGTAAAATATAATCTCTTCTTATTTTATTTATTTATACTATTGCATGTTATTTATTATTTATTTTATTATGGATCTTGTCAGATCATATTTAACTTATTTGATTTAATATTTTTTATCTATGTAATAATATTAAAAATATAGATATTTTTATTAATTTATTTCTTATATGCATTTATTTCTAACATATTTCCCTACCCAAATATTTTCCATAAATCCCACCTAAATCTCCGTAATCCTATTTCCAATAATAAACCCCATACCCGATACCACAAACACCCTATGTAACTCTATCCAATCTCATATATGAACTCACTACCAAAAATCGCATATATCCAACACCCTCGCCAAATCCTACGAACACAGGTGCACGTAACATCCACCCACGCTACTCCCCAATCCACCGATTACACATCCCACTTCCCATGCAAATTCCCACCGAAAACCCACCACATCCCACACCACCGACCTTTCCATGCAATAAATAACTCCACTGAAAATCCCACAAACAACCCAACCCTTTTTGTATGTGACCCATCCGATCTCCCCAAATCCATGCATGATACCTCCACGTGAACTCCCCCTCCGATTGATATATCTTCCACCGCATGCATGGAACAGACACACACTATTCTATCCCATATCTACGTCAATACCTATACACAAATCGAAGCCACAGAAAACACCGTATCCCATTTCACTAAAAGTCAAAATCCCATGCATATCCACGTCCACTCTCCATGTCTTCCCTCTCGATATTTTCAATTAATTTCCTCTTCCTTTCTCAATCGATTATCTCCTCAATTATTCTTTTTCCATCTCATTATTAATCTAAGTCATCTATTACCCTTCCTATTAATCTAGATCATTGATCTATTTCCAATAAAAACCTAACATATCCTATCACGTAATCCTAAATCCTAACCCTTGATGCCTAACTCATTAAATCCTAATCCTATAACTTAGTAATCCTAGGTAACTTAAATCAACTAATAAGAAACCTTATATCCTATAGAAACATCCTAGCCACCCTCTTTAAGATCATTTCTTTCGACTGCAAATAGGTCACCAACTAGAATTAGTTCTTTTTCTTCTTCTTCTTTTGAAGTCCGTGGATGTACTTTCGCATTCACTACTATGTCGCCACTCCATATTTTACCTTCGAAATCCATAATTTCTAATCATTATTTTCTAATTCTAGTTGTCATTAGATTTAATTTTAAGTATTCTTCTAATTATAATCATGTTATTTTAACATTTAATTTCCAATAAAAATTCTAATAATTTTTCTTCAAAACTCACCTTCCAATTATTTATCTATTTTTTATTTTAGTACTTGAGTTTTAATAATTACATATTCCTAATTCTAATAAATTTTATTTACATTATAGTAGTAATGATCACATATCCAAATATATTTTTTTATTTTTAATAATTAGGAAAGTAAATTAATCCAATAATCTCCCAACGACCAATTCAAATTCTATTTTAAAAATATTAACTCCATATTTTTTAAATTTAAATAAAATAAATTTAAAATTTTCGAATACGGATATACTACTGTCAAGTCTTGTCCATCTTTTTAGACGACTCCACAAAAGAACTACGATCGGGCTTTTCTTTAGTGTTAGCATCGCTTCATCTGATAGATATTACATTTACTACGATGTACTACATAGGCTTCAAACGTATTGCACAACACCAACTCAAAGTTCTACTAAACTAGCAACCGTAAAAAGTGTTGTCATTTTGCGTTTACCTGCCTTTGGAAGCCTCCACTCCTCCCCGTTGCTTCTTCTTCAATTCTTGTTTAGATTGCCTTCTCTGCTTCCCTCCTTCCTCAGCTGTGTACTCGTTAGAATATTCCCTACTACTGATAGCGTCCTCTACACATTCTTAATTACATCACTATACCTTGTCCTGAAATTGGCAAGTGGCTTCTTGACAGTTGACTCGTCAGCCCTGACTTTCAGTTTCTCATGTTCTTCGGGGGTGGACTGATACTTACGTTTCTCTCTCCTCCGCTTGCTGCTTTGTAAACAAGTATTTAAAATTTCAAATTGAGAAATGTATGATAGCATGTGTTACACTTCGAGGCATGTGTCGGTAAGTACCTGTGCTTATCTTCATCATCATGTTTGTGCTTCTTATGGCGCTTCCGTCTTTTTTCTCTTCTCGATCCTCCTTCTCCACTCCCTCCCTACAACACAAGCCCATTATACATATATATTGACAAATTTTAATATAGCTAAACGTACACCTTCCTAACAAATAACAGCAATAATCACAACAAATATACAACCTTCCTCTCCTCATTGCCGAGACTTCATCCTTACCTCCATTCCTGTAAACAGTGATTAGATTCGGTTATTTATGACGATACGTTTAACGCTAACACAACATATAAAACCATTGCAGTAATAATTGTTGAAAAAACTACCGTTGATTATGAAAGTAAATTTTACCTACATTACATCGACTAACAAAAAAATGCCAATTGTAATGTCGCGTCCACTCATCTGCGCATAATGAACTACTACTTAACAGGTGCGATTAATCCCTTTTGGATAGTACACAATTCCATGTAAGGAGGCATATGCAATCACGCGGCTACACCTCACCAGCAGCATCGATTACTGATTAACTTATCACTGCTAAGCAACTATTCACTTACCACCGTAGAATTTATCAAACCACGCTATGGCACATTTCCTACCATGACTCTTCCCATCAGTTCCACACAACCCTCACAGGAGGAAAATCACTTCTACAAATTACCGCGGAGGGTTTCACATTCTGATTTTTTCGATTTAGAATCAACCACATTATCATGGGCTTGAGTATTTCCTACTTAATCTTCTGCGATTATGCTATGTTAGCTAAATCTCATCACCTTCTTCCCACATGGCTCAAAATCTCTATGTTTCGGTATTGATGGGCCTCGGAAGGCTGTCAAGAGATTTGTTAGTGTAGGAGGTATTACTTAGCCATAAATCATCCATCGCGTATGAAGGTAGAACGACAATCTGCAAGCATACACAAGGGAGAACATGAGTTTGGTGATCTAATTCCACCACAAGAGGTGTATGTCTTGTTGGTGCTAGAACACCACGATCATTTGTTTTGATGATAACAAAACACGTGTTATTTAACATTTGCAATTTGAGTCCTAGATTTCAGGTCAATTGCAAATGTGGACGTGTTTAGACGGAGTTCGAGCTCGCATCCAGGACGGATTGGAGGAGCTTGACGGAAAACAGAGGAGGTTCGCTTGGAGCGAAAAGATTGAAGATAGAAGACAAGAAGAATAGGATATATTCTTTTTTATCCTTTCATGTATCTTTTGTATTTATTTTCTTGCTCTTTTTGATTCCTTAGAACATTATGTTAAAGAGCCTCAAAGTACCCTAACAGTAGTCCTAGGAACACCGGCACAACCCTAGGATACTTAGGTTTTCTGTAGAACACTTAGAAAACCAATATAGGGTTAAAACAGACTTTCCAGACGTCTAATTCACAAATCAGACGTCTGATAAAGAATTTTAAGACGTCTGACTGTTGTTTCAGACGTCTGATAACTGTTAGGCTGGACATAGTTAGTTCTGTCTGATGAAATCAGACGTCCAGACCTTAGACCAGACGTCTTAGAAGACGTCTGATGGATTTGCCAGACGTCCAATTAGTGGACCGTTGGCTGGCTTAGCAAACAGTCAAGAATATGACCGTTAGAGCCTTATCAGACGTCCTTAGGCCTTTCCAGACGTCTGATAAATGACCGTTTTGCCTCGGCTGACCCAAAATCTCTTCTCAGAGATTTTCTAGCCGTTGCAACGTTTGGAAATCAATTCCCACAGTAAAAGTAGGTTTCCAGACGTCCAGACATAGTGCCAGACGTCCTGCATGTCGTCTGATGGACTTGCACAAAAACCCTGTTTAGATCTGATCCAAGTCAGGGAGAGACCCGCCCAAAATCAGACGTCTGACATTTGAATCAGACGTCTTATAGTGAACTTCCAGACGTCTGATGCTAGAATTAGACGTCTGATAAGCCTGTCAGAACAATGATTGTTCCTGATTTCGGGCTGATTCACTTGGACTTTGTTCCCAATGGCTATAGAACCCTTCCTAAGCCTTCCAAAGCCTTCCTAAGGCCTCTATAAATAGAGGGGAACCCTTGCAACACAAATACACACTTAGAAAAACACAAGACACACCTAAGCAACATACTTTCCACTCTTTTGTGTCTCTCTTGCTCTCCAAGCTCAAGCTCCATCATCTTGAGAGCTAAATTCAGTTTGCACGCCCGCTCTCCTGCTGTTGTTCACGAGAGCGACGTAGCGCCATCGCGTGGCACACGCACCGCGTCATCGTCGACGCACTCCTTGCAAAGGGGAGTTTCCTATTTGCTATAGAAGCTTAGGTTTATTACTTTGTTGGCTCTATAGGACTATTGTTTATTTTTATCTTTGTCTTTTGGTTGGGTATTCGCTTTGTGAATTCCCGTCTCCTTCGTGGGACAAAATCCTTCTCGTGGAGAGAAGGGGTTGAGGAACGCTACCCTCGTACTTGTAGCGTGGTTGTACTGAGGTTGAATCACCCTCGTTTCAAAGTGATTCAGTTAGTGGATTTGATCAACTTGGTTGATCGGAAAATCCTAACTCGAGAGGGTTAGGTGGTGGTTTTCACCCGGTTTGGGTTTCCACCTAAAAATTACTTGTGCACATTTTGTGATTGCTTATTTTGTGAGATTGCTTTATATATTTTCAATTCCGCATTTTTTTTGTCACGCTGATCTCACCCCCTCCTAGTACAAGGGTAGAACCTACATGTCTGTGGGAGGAGGATGCTCCCAACTATGCACTAGAATCTTTGGGGATTACATGGTGTTATGTGATTTCTTCCCTTTCTCCGGGGGAGGAGGCTCTCCATTATGAGGGCCTGCCTCTCTTTTTATAATATAGGGGGGAAACCTCACTCGATGGCCTTAATACCCCTAGTTGATAGGCTACGTGATAGATGTCAGGGTGTAGGTGGTCAAGCCCATCTTATCATATCTTCTACCCATGCTACGTTGAATCTTTTGGTAGGCTGGGCAGGTTTTGGTTGGGATCCGACTGGTCTGAGGCAGGGTAGGCCAAGTCGGTTCTTCCTATACACCTTGTAGCTAGGCAGCTGGATCCTCTATCGGGTCATGTGTGCAGTTTTGGGTTCGAGGGTGATTTTTGTTCTTCATCATATGCCCCCACTCTCTAGCTAATGTGAACTGCCGAGAGAGTAGTGAGAGTGGCCAAAACTCCACTGTAGATGATGCCCCTAGATGTTCTTCCTGCTGTACTACAGTGGCGAGAACATATATGATGGAGGAGTTGAGAGGCCTTCGCCTGCTTCTAGTTGCTTAGAAGAGGTCCCTTGTTAGAGCATATGAGCCTTGGCTCGCGTCAGCTTTAGGAGGTGGCATTTCTTAAATGTAGGGCATATTCGCTTGAGCTTGCATTGACCTTAGGGGGAGGCATGTATCGAGGCTGAACGTGGGGCATGTAAGCCTGAGTTCTAGCTGGCCTTATGAGGCAGCATCAACTTTGGCGTGGGGCGTACGAGCCCAAGCTGATGCCACCCTTAGGAGGTGGCAGAAGCTAGGTGTGGGGCATATTAGCTCGAACCGATGCCAACCTTAAGAGGCGGCAGGAGTTTGAAGTGGGTCATATTAGCCCGAGCCAATGCTAGCCTTAGGAGGTGGTAAAAGCTAGGCGTAAGGCATATTTGACCGAGCCGATGCCATCCTTAGGAGGCAGCATCAACTTTGGCATGAGGCACATTAGCTCGAGTCGATGACAACCTTGGGAGGCGGCAGAAACTAGGTGTAGGGCATGTTAGCCTAAGCCGATGCCAGCCTTAGGAGGCAGTAGAAGCTAGGAGTAGGGAGTGTTAGCCCGAGCCGATGCCAACCTTAAAAGGCAACATCAACTTCGGTGTGGGGCGTATTAACCTGAGCCGATGCTAGCCTTAGGAGGCGATAGTTTGCTTAATTGAGACGTTGAGGCTTTCAGAATCAAGAATAATTAAATTTGGTAAAATTGTGATTTATAAAAACCATTAGTTCTTTGTTTGAATCATTTAACACCACTTTACTCTAAGTGTTGGTATTCTGATTTTCAGATCTAAACTTCTGTCCGGATTTCAAAAATCAATTCCTGACACCACAGGCATTCTAAAATTTTAACATTTCACCCAAAGATTCCAAATCAAGTCAAGAACATCTATTCCAAATTTCAAAGAATTTGGAGTTGTAGAATTGTTTTGAAAATTCATGGACCACAGGGGGGTCATCTCCTCCGATTTCATTATTTTGTTACTGTCCGCAAACTTTAGAAATTTTTAAACTTATTCAATTTTTGTGAAATTTAGCTTTCTGGAATCCTTGTGAAATTCTACACAACATATGAAATTAGAAAAATTTTTGGTGGCTAGTGGTGGTACTGAAAAGTCTAAAATACTCACAAGTATCATTTCTGGATTTTGACACCAGCACAAAGAAAAAACTTAAAAAATATCAAACAAATTCCTAAAATCACAATAATTTACTTTCTGGAATCCTTGTTTGATTTTCCTTCTAGCAGTCATGTTGTTTGCTCTGTTTAGACCACTACCTAAAGAGAAAGGCCTGAAACAATTCACTGATAGTTAAAATTTCTGTTTAGGATTCAATTCAATTAGGGTTTCTCTTTATTTATTTTAGTCCCACATTATAAAGGAAATCTACCTTCACTAATACAACTTGATTTCCTTTTTATTATGGAACTCAAACTTGTTTGAATATATCAAAAGAAAATCCTAAAAGACATTAATATAAATCCAATCCTAAAAGCATAAATACAACAAAAATTTTTTTGTGACAACTTGAATTGGCATTAGAATCACTCCTTCCAATTTGCACACACTTAAAAAAATTGAAATAACAGGACATTACCCTAATTAACGCCCTCCACATTCCCGTGCACAATTAGACACCCAAGCTTAAATTAAAACAAGTAGTCATTTGACCACTTAAGGACTTCACCAAAACTAAGCTTGATATCAGGTATCTAAAAAACATTAAGCGCTCCTAATTCCTTTTTGAAAATGCGACGATAGACTTGGAGGGAAGTCAAACGGCGGTGCGGGTTTACACAAGCCCCTGGTGATTTTCCCAGGACATGCTTGGGCCCAATCCACCTCTTTTACTCTAGCCGGGTAATCTTAAGGAAGTAGGTTCACTTATTGATTTCTTATTTATCAGGTTCCCAAGTCTTTGGTTTTATTAAAGAGTCAACTTTAAGATAAATTAGGCTTGGTTGTTTGATTTGTACACTTTCTCTGATCTCTCTCTTTTCTCCTCCCCTCCCTGTCTTCCAAGTGCATGCATAGGCGAAGGTCCCAAAACCCACATCTCCAAGGACCATTTGATTGTGCCCCACGCACCAAAAGATCCTTATTTCTTCTTCTTCTCATCATTCCTTTAATTTTGACATGGAAAACAGGTCAAAAAATTCTGCTTCCACATCCCAACCCGAACCTAACCCATCAGCTAACCCACGAGCTGACTTTACCATCCCTAACCTCCCACATTTGGATCTACCACAAAACCCTAAACGACTAGGTGGCCCTCTGAATCAAAATACAAACCCCTTTTCTCTCATAGTTGACTAATTGGTTCGACTTCAACAAAACCAACAGCAGTTGGCTAGGACAGTGACGAACCTAGCTAACCAAAGACCAGGTCAGCCACTCAGGGACCTCTCGTACCTCTTAAGGATTTCTATGATCCTTCTAATTATGAAGAGACTCAAAGTGGTTATTGATGCGAGGCACATCATGATCTCTAATTATCCCTAATTAACTAGTCTTCCTAGTTAATTAGCTAAGGTTATGAACATATAAGAGTTAATTATGAAATAAGGGATATATAGTAAAGGACCTTAAAATAAGTTAAAAATGATATTTTATCATTCAATTAATATTATTAATAGTTTAATTAATAATTGGACTCGAAATCTTATTAATCATTTCCTTAATTAATAAGTTAAGTAACTTAAACATAATGTATACATAAGTATATAATAACTTAAGTAATTTTACTTAACATAATAAATTAACCTAAAAAGGTAAAAAATACAAATTCAAGGTGAAAACATAATAATTACCTTATTTACTAACATATATAAAAAGTTGAAAAAGATCTAAGTTAAAATAAACATTTAAAACCTGGGTTTACATTTAAGTCCTTAAAATTCATTGCAATCAGGTCCTTAATTTACATAAAGGTCCTTAAGTTTCATTGCATTTTGGTCCCTATCCCTTTCTTCTTCTTCTCCAGCCGAGCGGACGGCTGACGACGGAGAGTGCCTCCACCGCACGATCACCTCCCTGCCGACATCATCCTTCTTTCTCCAAGCTCTTAGAGCTTGCGCTCACCACTCCATTTTCATTCACCAGTCTGGATTAATCGGAAATCCTAATTTTTGGTGGGAGTTAACCTCATCGTCGACGGAGACGATGCCGGAGGTTAAGCTCCCCAAGCTTCTTCTCCATCCAGACCTCGCCACTTTCTTCATCGCCAATCACTATAAATACCCCCTCTCCCCTCCAATTTCTCTCAAGTTGGCTCCCTTCCCTCTTCTAACACTGAGCCGACCCAATAGGCTATTTTTCCGCAACTCCGGCGACCTTCCACACCACTCTCCGACTTCCTCCATCCATTGTGATCAGCTGAGGAGATCCGCCGAGGTCAGCCACGTCTCTGGACACAGGCGCTAACCAAGGAGATCCTCTACTTCGTCCAAATCCGCCCACCGGAGATTCTTCTTTACACCCTCTGATTTCGTTGTCCGCCATGAGCCTTCGGCGGAACCCTATTGACCCCTTCGTCCAGGTAACAGTAGATTAGGAGTATAAGTAGGAGTAGGAGTAGGGTAGTTTAAGTAGGTAGGTAGGTAGTTTAGTTGAAATGTCTAATTTCTTAGATCGTCTTCTTCGACTCCGGCGAGTTCCTTGAGCTCGCCAGAGCCCTAGTTTTGTCTTTTAAATCCACTGATCACTTTCTTCTTTCATTCACGATCATTTCTATCACACTTAATCTCTAATTTGATCATTAATTTGCCTAAATCACTTCCACCTCCACTGACTACTGTTGCTATCCATGGTGGCAGTAGCTGATTTAGCTTCACATCCACAGGGTCTTCCATCGTCTTTTCATCACTAAGGACCCTATTCTACACTTTAATATGTATAATTACCATATATAATGTAAATGCCTAATTCTAATTAAGCTCTTGAGGTCGCTGTCAATGGCGGCTTAGGAGTAGTTAAAACCTTTAATTAATTACATATATAGTATCGCAAGTATCTGTTGACTTGTTTCCTCCACTCAATTGAGTGGGAAATCAAGTCTCGTGCCTTAACCAACTCAATTTTAATTCAAAATGAATTCACTGTCAAACCTTAGTTCTAATGAACAAATGAAGAATTAAATGTGTGATCATGAGGTTCCTTGCAACCTCAGGATCCTTTTCAGATTAAAAATGGCACGTTTTACCATTCTGTACACACTTTTCATTTTATTGTGGACTCCAACGAGCTCCGACGAGTCAAAATTGAGCTTCAGCCTACAGAACTTACTGAAAAGCTCCAGATTGATGTATTTTTATCATAGAGTAATTTGAGGTCAAATATTTGAAATTTTAACATCTGGAGCTCAGATTGGTTCTTCATCTTCTCTAACTCCGACAGAGTTGGAGAAGTCTGTTAGTTAGGTTAAAGTTGCATTTAAGGTGTCTAGAAGCTTTATTGTAGTGCACTAAAGCTATTCATGACCTCAGCCCTTTGTAGAAACCTCCCAAATTCTTTGATGAACACAGTGTTTTTGGAGCTAAGGCGATGAGCCTAGAACCCTAATTTCTAGGGTTTACACATCTGTTTAAGAGGCTGATTGAATTTCTGATGTTGAAAGAACCCTATTTGAGGCTTTAATTTCTTGAAAAAAGGCTTTAATCAGAAAGTCAAATTTTAAGCCTTTCAGTCAAACCAGAGGAACTTCTAATTCTGAGCTTGATCTAAGGAATTGAGGAGTTAGAATTGTTTCTGAGATCTTGTTGAAGGATCTGAAAGAGATTTAAGTAAGCTCAGACTTGTTATTTTGTTGGAATTCACAACCTGTCAGTTTGGGTTGTTTTCGAACCCAAACTGATGGCAGTGTCATTTAGATGAGATTTGATCAGAAATCCTGCCCAGATCAATCTGTAACAACCCTTGGAACTTGTTAAAATCGATTAAGAATGTTCTTCTGTGTCTGTACACCTATTTCAGAGTCTGAAATCTGTTCTTTGAAGCTTTCAAAGAAGCTTCAAGCTTCTCTGCTGTTCCTGAAGCTTTGAGAGCTTCAAAACTCACTCCAGTAGCTATGGAAATACCTGTAGAACCTATTCAAAGCTTTAGCTAAGTTAGAAAGTCCAAATTGTGGACTCTATGAAGATAAACTCCATTTCCAGGCAATAAAACCCCGTAGGAACCCCCTAGATTCACTCTTCAAATCGAAGAGGAAAACATCCCCTTAACCTAAAATTGATTACATAATCTTGTAGAGCCACCTTAGAGCTTTCCATCAAGCTTTGAATCACTTGATTTGGAGCTCTGAGTAGGGACAATTCCTCTGTTGAAGCCGGGTCTGGAAGGGGGAAACATAGTCCCACATCAGTAGTTTACGAGCGGGCGCCTTAGAATAAAAGTGATTTGTTATATAGTCATGCCAGTCATCAAGCACTTGGCGCGAATTTGAACCCTGATCATTTTGAGCATGCGTGTGTGTGTGCGGGCATGTGTGTGCCTGCGGGTGTACGCCCGAGTGGGTGTGTGCGAATGTGACCCTGGGAGGGCGAGGCTTGGGAGGCGGTAGAGCCAGTTGGCTCGAATATGTGAACCAAGAAATAAATCGAAATTGAACCATAATTGAAATCAGGCGAGGAGCGAGTAAGGTCTGGTCCCACCCTGATATCAGGGTGCTGTGTATCCTAGAAAGGACCTCGTCGCAAATCAAAAATAATTTTTGGTTGAAAAGGAAAATTAAACCGGTTCAAAAAAAAGTTGAGAGTTAAGGAAGGAAGGTTCAGAGGAAGAAGAGCTAAGGTTCAGCAGCTAAGGAAGCTAAGGAAAGAAAGGAGAAGATAAGGCATAAAGGCTGAAGGTTAACAGGCATGAAGACTAAAGAGGAGGCTTAAGGAAATACTAAGGGAAGAAGAAGGCAGGAGCAAAACAGGAGAAGAAAGAAAGAGAGCTCGAGAGAGAGTAAAAATAAAGGTTACATAAAAGGAAAAGAGAGAAAAAAAAAGAAAGAAAGAAGAAGAAGAAAAGAGAGAGATAGAGGCTGAAGAAATAAAGAAAAGAATTTGTTTTAAATTTCTTCTTGTTTTTAAATGTTGTAATAAGGCATGTTTTAATAGAATTTTATATTGCCTTAATTTCTTTAAAATAAATTGAAAATTAACATATTTACTTGTTAATAAAGTAAATCATTTGAGTAAATATGTTCTTTTATGGGATTTTACTTGTTATTCAATTCTAATCAATTTTTTAGCAAAATTCATGTTCTTAAAATTAACTTAATATACCTCCTATACTTAAAAAGGAAAATAAAGATAACTAGTGAATTTAAAATGAATTATACCTCCCAGCGAACGACTTGGACTCAACCAGTAAAAATTTCTAAAATGTTAGGTTAATTCGACCCTATACTACTAATCGACACAATTTTGAGTTAACCTAAGTGACTTTTCTCTACTCTTAATTAAGTAAAATTAACTTAATTACTGAGTTGAGGTAAGAAGTGTATCATTTTAATGGCACCGTTGCTGGGGAGGTAATCTCTTAATTCACTAGAAATTTAGTTGGTTTAATTGTTTAATTAGGAGGTATTTGTAATTATATTTTTGTTTTTAATGTTTTTGTTCTAATTAGCTTTGTTTGTTTTGTTTTTGTTTTGTTTTCTGTCTTCTTTTCAGGTTTACCTTCACGGGTAATCTCAAGAGAAGGCGGGAATCTATTGCTGTTTTGTTGTGAGTATTTCTAGACTTTGTTTTGTTGCATTAAAAAAATACAAAAATACAAAAATGCCTCTTTTTCTGACTAGCAGCAGCATATCATAGACTCTTCCCCCAGCATGATCATAACCTGCAGACTCAAATGACCGACGTAACCCGCATGATCACAAATTTACAACATCAAGTAAAGGTTACTCCTGATCATAGACCTGCTGGCAACCTGCCATCCCAACCTATGCCTAACCTTAACAATCAACAGAATCAATATCAAGGTGGATATCCCGGTCAACCTATCTACCTAGCACCCCAGCATCCACCAGGTTTTAATCAAAATCAGGCCTCCCGTCCTCCTCCTAGAAACAATCAGACTGCAAATGCAGTGACTCTGAGGAATGGGAAAACTACTCATAATCCTTTGCCTGCTCAAGAAACCAACTACAAAGAAAAGCATATCAACTCTTCCCCCTCCTCCTTTAACCCTATTCAGGAACCTGGAAGTGTAAAATAGGAAAATCCCATACCTTTTCCACAAGCCCTTCACTCTTTACACACTAAGAAAAAGAAATCTAAGCCCATTGTTAAGGAATTGATGGATCTTTTTGGGAAAGTAGAAATAAATATCCCTCTCCTAGATGCCATTAAATATATCCCTGCCTATGCCAAATTCTTAAAAGAATTGTGTACCCCCAAAAGGCAGGTAAGAAACGTAGGAAAGGTGATTTTCCCAATGACAATAAGCTCAATTGTGCAGAGCAAATTACCTCTGAAAAGAAAAGATCCAGGAGCCCCCTTGATTCAAGTAGTCATTAATGACACTTCTTTTGATCGCTCCTTACTGGATCTTGGTGCCTCAATTAATCTCATCCCCACTTTGGTTTTGAGGAATTTAATATTGGTGAATAAAAGACTGTCGAGGTAACATTTCAATTAGCAAACCGCTCTACAATTAAACCAAAGGGGATTGTTGAGGATGTCATTGTCCGAGTCAAAAACTATCTATTTACTGTAGACCTTTTGGTACTGGATATAGAGGTATCGGAAGCTTTAAAGAATGCCCCCATAATTCTTGGAAGACCATTCTTAGCCACCACCAAGGCCAATATTGATTGCGATTTTGGAAAGATGAAAATCATGTGCGACAGTGAGTCTATCACCCTAGATATTTTCCAAGCTTCTAGGCATTTCCAAGAACCATATTTCTTTGATGACTCGAATTCTGAGATTGAAAATTTAGTGGAGGAAACAATGCAAATTTCACACATGGGCTCCTGCTCTACAGCTAACACAATTCCTGAACAATCTGATTTAACCCACCCTCCGACCCTAACCACACCTTCTCCATCTGACTCTTCATCTAACTCGCTCCCCCTCACTTCACCCCTGGATCAAAAAGCAGAAATTATCTCTGAGCCGGGCCCCCAACTTGAGTTAAAACCCTTGCCCAACTCCTTTAAATATGTTTTCCTTGGACCAAACCAGACCATGGCCCTAATTATCAATTCTGGACTTACTGAGGAACAAGAGGAAAAACTTCTCCAGGTTTTGAGTAAACATAGAAAAGCTATTGGCTGGATCCTTTCTGATCTTAAGGGTATTAATCCATCATATTGTACCCATCACATATATCTTGAGGACATTTCTCGCCCCTCCCTCCAACCACAAAGGCGCTTGAACCCTAATAAGCAGGAGGTGGTAAAAAAGGAGATTATAAAGTGGCTTGATGCTGATATCATCTACCCCATTTTTGACAGCTCCTAAGTTAGTCCCACGCAAGTTGTTCTTAAAAAAGTTGGACTAACAGTTCTCACTAATGAACATGGGGAAAATATAGTCACTAGGATTGCTTCTTCTTGGCGTGTGTGCATTGATTACTGCAAATTAAACACCGCCACCAAGGAGGACCATTTTCCGCTCCCATTTATTGATCAAATCTTGGAGCGATTAGTCGGACATGATTATTACTGTTTTCTAGATGATTACTCTGGCTATAATCAAGTTGCGGTCCATCCTGAGGATCAAGACAAAACTACATTGTCCTGCCCCTTCGAAACCTTCGCTTTTCAAAGGATGCCTTTCGGTCTTTGCAACGCACCTGCAACTTTTCAAAGGAGTATGCTACAATTTTTTTGGACCTAATAGGTGAATGTCTTGGAGTCTTTATAGATGACTTCTCTATATTTGGAGATTCCTTTGATCTTTGTCTTAGAAATCTTGAAAGAACTCTCCAAAAATGCATAGAAGTTAACTTGGTCCTCGGTTGGGAAAAAAGTCATTCCATGGTCCACGAAGGCATCGTCCTGGACCATGTCATCTCCAAAAAGGGAATTCCTGTAGATAGAGCTAAAATTGATGCTATCTCTAAGCTCCCATTGCCCACTACTATCAAACAGATCTAATCTTTCTTGGGGCACATGGGCTTCTACTGTTGTTTCATAAAAAGCTTTTCCCAAATCTCCAAGCCCTTAAGTCAATTACTTAATAAAGACTAGCCTTTCGACTTTAAGGAACAATGCCTGGAGAGTTTCAATAGATTGAAGAAAGATGTCACAGAGGCACCAATTTTACAAGGACTTGACTGAAATTATCCCTTTGAATTAATGACAGATGCCTTTGATTTTGTTGTGGGGGCCATTCTAGGGCAAAGAATTGACAAGAAGCCTGTTGTTATCAACTATGCTAGTAAAACCCTTGATGATGCATAACAGAATTACACAGTAACTGAAAAAGAACTTCTTGCCATTATCTATACCCTAGAAAAATTTCGCTCTTATCTGTTGGGGTCACATGTCACTATATATACCGACCACTCAGCACTTAAATATCTACTGAACAAGAAGGATGCAAAACCCCACCTTATCTGCTGGATCCTGTTGCCCTAGGAATTTGACCTAGAAATCAAGGATAAGGCGGGATCGCAAAATGTAGTGGTTGATCATCTCTCTCGTCTTATGACGAATGATATGTTGACTATTCACTTACGAGATACATAAAAGATTAAGTCTATTATTGTAGTGCGAATCGCGATAAAACAAATAATATTTATAAAGTTCAGTAAATACCGAGTCATTCGCACGGAGACAAACACTATTTCTATGCTAAAGCTTTTCAGAAAGTCATTCTAAATAAATATTTATATATTTATATATGTATATATATATGCATCAAATATCCAGATAATCAGAATTTTATTGCTAATTGGAAATAATTTTTCAACTATGAATAGAAATAATTATGCTAGAGAGAGAGAGAGAATGATAGAGAGCAGATGACGATGACACTGCTTGTGGGATTCTTGTGGGAAGTGCGGCAGCACTTCAGATCCAGAGTGTCGAAATGAGTGCCAGAGAGGAGTTGTAAAGAGGGAGAGAGGCTAGATTTGTATCTGGTGGGAGAGATAATCAATAGGGGGCCTTGGTCTTCTTTTATAGCTTTGATGAGGAGCAAAGAGGGCATTTTAGCCCTTAAAATCATGCAACAACTCTAGGTCAATCAGATCTATTGATCGAGAGATCAACAGCTCTAATCTAGCCTCAAAACAACCTTCCAAGCACCTTCTACGCTCAGATTTACTTTGGGCTTGACATGTAGTGCACCTGCAACCCCTTGATCGCAATCCGCACCCTCCTTGCTCCAGCCACGTGTTTCCATTGTGCACTTCAAATTCAAAATGTGCGCACTCGATTTCAGCCTTCCGATCTCGCGATCGGACGGCTTAAATCGTGAGCGCCATTGGCTTTGTTGTGTGCATGTGACGGCACATACTGTTGGCATGCATCCATGCGTGGCCATCTGATGGCCCTTGTCGTTCCACGCATTTGCATCTGCACCACCGATTGAAGATCCTACAGTTGAATTACGACCACGCCTCACCGCCTTCCTAATTTGTGTGCAGCACAGCTCGAGCGCACGTCTCGCGCTTGTGTGTGGGTGCGCTAACCAATGCACTAAAGCACATTTTGTGTTGCATTTAGGTTTTAGGAAACTCTGCTCTCAGTCGTTGGATGGAGTTCCAATGGTTGAGATCTTCTCTTAGCTGATGAGGGTGCGGCGAGGAGCGGTCAACGTGGCATGCTTGTGGCCATTGGATGATGATCCAATGGCCCACAATGCGTGAGAAGAGTGCTTCAGAGATTGGGGACATGGCGAGGGTGGCTACAATGGTGCCACAAGGCACCATCGTGGCCGTCCATCTTTTCTTCTTTGTAACTGGCGATGTAGGCCTCCAATTGAGAAGATGTCTACACAGTTGGACTGCTACTGTTGATCTGGATCTATCCGTGCAATCAGATTTGGCATCTGACATCCAGATTTCTGTCTTTTTGTTCCTTGTCTTCTGATCTTCTATGAGCTGCACGTGATGCTACCGATGTCTGATCAAGACAAATTCCAGAAGCTTGGACTCTTGTTATCGTCCTGATCTGATCCGTATGGTTTGATATATCATTTGCGGCCTTGGATCATCTACAATCATTTCATCTCTTTTAGTGCATAAAATGACAATATTATTTATGCAGCTAACAAACTAACTATTATGCAAATTACGACACTTATGCATGCATTGTTCCTAAGTTATGCTAGAATCTACATTAATTTAGGTGGTTTAGGTTGCATGATTGTTGTGCAATCATTAACCCCTCCTGATGTGTTCCCGGATGAGACCATCTTAGCTGCTAATACCCTCCCCTTGTTTGCAACCATTGCAAACTATTTAACAACAAAACGAATCCCCTCTGATTGGACAAAAACTAAAGGGATAAGTTCTTTGCTGACATTAAATATTATTTTTGGGAGGAGCCTGACATTTTCTGCATCAGTGCTGATCAAGTCATTCAACAGTGTGTCCTCGACTCAGAAATTCATGATATTTTGACACACTGTCACTCAATGGCCTGTGGGGGTCATTTCTTGGGCAAGAAAACTACAGCTAAGGTCCTCACTTCTGGATTCTTTTGGCCCAACTTGCACAAAGATGTTCATTCTTTTGTTTAGTCCTATGTACGTTGCCAAAGCATCGACAACATGACTCGGAAGGATATGATGCCCCTAAATCCGATATTAGAAGTTGAAAATTTTGATGTATGGGGCATCAACTTCATGGGACCGTTCATCAACTCTTGTGGGTATTTATATATACTAGTCGTAGTTGACTATATATCAAAATGGATTGAAGCAATACCGACCCACACCAATGATCACAAGGTTGTTGTCGAATTCATCAAGAAAAATATTTTTTTGAGATTCGGCATTCCCAAGGTCATCATCAGTGACGAAGGATCACATTTCACTCACTCTCAATTCCGTTACCTTCTTCCCAAATGTGGGGTTAATCATAAAATTTTCAGTCCTTACCACCCCTAAACAAATGGCCAAGTAGAAGTTTCTAACTGGGAGATACAAAATATTTTACAAAAGACAATTAAGCCTGATCGTAAAGACTAGTTCAATAAATTGGATGATGCTTTATGGGCCTACCGTATGACTTTTAAAACTCCTCTCGGCATGTCCCATTTCCATCTGATTTTTGGAAAGGCATGCCATCTCCAGGTAGAACTCGAACATAGGGCTTTTGGGGAAATCAAACAATTAAACAAGGATTTATCTGAAGTCGGTAACCATAGGAAGTTACAATTAACTGAATTGGAAGAATTACGTAATTTCTCTTACGAAAATGCATGAATTTATAAAGGCCGAACAAAGAAATTTCATGATAAATATATTGTTTGGAAAACTTTCATGTCAATCAATGCATTTGGCTTTTCGACACCAAGTTTTACAAATTTTTCCAGGAAAATTAAAATCCAAATGGACCGGCCTGTTTATTGTCCTTAAAACTTATCCATATGGCGTTGTTGATCTTTTCAATCCTAAAACCAATACTACTTTTCAAGTCAATAGCCAGCATTTAAAGCCTTATCTAGTTAATACTCCGAATCTCCCATCTGATACTATTGATTTAACCAACTTACCCTCTAATGATCGTTGATGCAATTCACTCCCAGTTGAATGGCATAAAAGATAGCACTGGATGGAAGGAAACCTATCATTTTCCTGCTTTACATTTTTTTCTTTCTTTCAGAGGTTTTGCATAACGTGATTCGGACCGCCCTCACTAAGGTTCTCTCTTCTCCCTTCCTATTGCATGAGGACATGTCATATCTTAAGCAGGGGGGGTGTTTTTAAATTTTGACGATCATATCAGGATTTTCAAAATCCAAAAACAATCAATTCTGTTGTTTCATTTTTTGCATGCATACCCAAAAAATAAAAATAAAAATAAAAATGTTAAAAATTTTTTGAGGAAATTTTGAAATTGGGACCAAGGTTAAAGATTCACTTTAAGGTACAATGAGATTTAATCTTTAACAAACTAGGTATAAGGATGCGGATCTAATTATTAAAATTTCTAGGTCTATCTTTAAACTTGATCAAGTATCCTTCTTGAAATTCCACTTGAACTCATGATGCTTCAGGTTACTTGATTTCCTTTTGTGACCTAGAAATTACCTAGCTTAGTTTCTGATCTAAAAGGTTACATCTCTTGAAAAAATCTTGTGTCAAATTTCACACACAAGCCAACACCTACAAAATATTTAGAAATTAGAAAAACCCCTTGTTTGGCATTAGTGAAATCCAAAGTAGATCATTGGTTTGAGTTCCCACCATTGAGAAGGAGAAAAATGAATCCTTTGAGGATGTGATGTCAACATATTGCCTCCTCGATGTTACTCTATATCTATATCTCATATCTTTAGATGAAGGAATAAGGCGCAATTTTGCAGCTTAAGTGTATTGGACAATACTCTACGCATAGCATCAGAGCAAGAGCTTGAGTTTGCTTGGAGTGCCCCTTTACACCGCATTGTGTTTTGGGGTTGTGAGCTCCTGGGTGGTGTCTTGGATAATACTATCTCGAAGTGTTGGTGCTAGAGCCCCCTCGAGGATTGGTAACGGGAATGATGATCTTGACACATCTATTTTAGGATTAAGCTAACAATAAGCATGGGAGAGATTTAAAGAAAAAAAGGGTTTCAAACAAAGTACATGACCTTATAAATGTTGGCATTCACAAGCATAGACACAAGGTTTAAAAGGATTATGCAAGTTGCGAATCAAATTCAAGAGCCAAAGAAATCCTAAATACAAAATAATTTTAGGTCATCTGAATTAACAAATAGTTAACTTGTGAATTTTTGGAGGATACATTGATCCCGATTCATCTAATCTTTGGATCCAAAGACAAATCCCGATGCTTGTCTTTAACAAATCTTGTGCCTCTTGTGTTTTTACCAACCAAGGTCCCGTAATCTTTTTCTCCTCAAAAGTAAAAAAATTAGTTTACCCTAAGAATCCATTTTGTAAAAATTAGTTTTGCTAAGAGACTAGCAAAAGATAAGCATGGGGGTGTGATAAACTCTAGTTTATCATCATTCTTATGCCCTAAAACAAACCTAGCTCTTAGGATTTTAACTCCACAAATGGGTTTCTGGGCTGCGTTAAGCCATTACTTAGGTTAGGCATGCATTGCATAATTTTTGTTGTTTTTGACACGTTTATTTGAGTGTTAGGGATGAATAGATAGCCAGATCCCTAAAACCCTAGCATACAAGAAGGTAACAAGTGAAGAGGAAGCTCAATTCAGCTGAACCCCAGCTAAATCCAGCTCATCATAGCTGGATACCATCTCACTTGGGTTAAGGTTGGCTCTCTTAAGCTCCATTCAACTCATCTTAGCTGGATGGTAGCTCAAGTCAACTCAGATCTAGCTCAACCTAGTTGAGTCTAGCTCATCTTAACTCTAATCAATTCACTGGGAGCTCTAGCTAGATCAACTACGTTGACGAGAGCCCATTTCAGCTCAGGTCCAGCTACTTCCAGCTCCACTCAACTCAAGTCAGCTGAAGATGACCTCAACTAGCTCAGGCCAGCTCAAGTCCAGCTCCTACGGACTCCACCATCTCAACCTAGTTGAGCTAAGCTATTTAACCTAAGCTAGCCACTCCAGTTAGCTAGGTTATCTTCTAGACGATCAGACCCAGCTCACCTCAGCACAATTCAACAGAAGCCAGCTCACTTTAGCTTGGCTTAGTAGCTAGCAAAGAACTAGCAAGCTAAGCTAGCTAAGGTAGCTCCTTGCTATTCTCTTCAGCAGCCACCAGCTCCAATGCAACTCCGGACAGCTCTTCCTCAACTCCTCTACACAAAACCCTAGTTCCTCCTACCTCCTCTACTCACCTACTAGCTAAGCTAGCTCAGGTAAAATATCCATCCCTTGGCCATCTACCATAAAATTAAACCCTAACCTAACTCCACCTTAACTCTACTCCAAGTCCACCACCTAAACTAGCTACCTAACTCCACCTATAGTTGGAGCCACATCCATGCACCCCTTTTGATGTACATGTTTCGGCGAACGAAAAGTTGGGGTTAGGAGAAACTCGTTGCTGTAGTCACAAAACATGTTATCAAATACAATTTATAATCGAAACTCCAAGGGAGTCTTGGGTCGAACACAGAGAGGTGATGTTTACTTTCGTTGAAATCTGCACTTCGTATTGTTTCTTTTTGTTGTTTTAGGATTTTGTTATTTTTTTCTTTTGTTTTTTCAATAAAGAGGCAAGCAGAATAATTTCACAAAGTGGAGAACACAAATGGATGTCACAATGTCATTCAAACATCAATTACAATATGCAAAAATATAAAAGAGGGGTGAGAAGAAATCTCCCAAATCGGCTGTTTGGTGAGACGACGACGCTTGGTAGCAACTTGGATGAAGGAGGTAAGATGCTAGACGATGGTGGTGAGATGTAGGAGAGTGCCAGGTAGAGGAATGCTTCACCAAGGCTTTAGAATGGGGATGAGGAGATGGAGGTGATCTTCTACCGGAATGGAGGTGAGAGGACGGCTCCAAGGTTTCCTACGAATGTGGTGAGATGGAAGACAAATATTTGGTGGGGTATAGGAGCATTACACTAATAAGATGCCTTTGGAGCTTGGGAATAAGCTCTAGGGGAGCTTTGGTAGGCTACTAGAGCTTAGGAGTAGGTGGGAGTAGAGTAGGTAGAGATGGTTTGGAAGGGAAGGGGTCATGGGATTTATATAATAGTGGAATGGAGGTGTTTTGCGTGCACGGGCCTTCAACAACATTTAAAAGGTTGCTAAAGACCCACCAGGGGTGTCGCTATAGCATTCATGCACCTTGGCTGGTGTGAGGAAGCACGGCTGCAGCTGGCATAGTGTAACGAGATCATCAGTCGATGGATCAGTTGTGGATGGCTGAGATCGAGAGGAGGTCGCTCTTGCTTGCTTGCATTCAAATTGCACGCTCACTGGTAGCCGTTAGATTCTTCATCGCACGACTGGGAGGCTCCAGCAAAACGTGCCCTTGTGGATTCAAACGCGCATGCATCGCACCTTCGAGAAGATCCGACGATCGAGAGTGCATCCGGTCATCATAAATGAGCGCCTCTGATTGTGCGTACGTGATCAGGCATGCCTCCTCGCGTCGCTAGGTGGCGTCAGATCGCATGTGAGTAATCTCGACCACTTATCAAGATCAAGCGGTCCAATTTCACCGACGTTGGAGCGAGCACGGAGGATTGAGGCTCAAACCCGTGCCTGTTGTTTGAGGAGCGGGTGCACTACCGTTTGGCCAAAGAGTTGCTTTGTCGTGTGGAGATGAAGTGTGGGCACGTGCCTTGACCGTTGGATGGAGATCCAATGGTTGAGATGATGTCTTCTTGGAGATGCTTAAGGTCGGGCGATGAAGAGTGCTTCTCAACCATTGGATTGAGATCCAACAGCTAAGATCACTCCTTGTGGTGAGGCTGGGGTGAGGTGGCTCAGGTGGGGAGGCCTAGATGGCGCCATCTGGGCCGTCCATCTTCTTCTTGTAAAGGATGCTACGGAGCTTTGCTTGGGGTGATTTTTGCGTTGTCGGATTGCGATCTTCACTCCGGATCCATTGTATGGTTAAATTCTTCATCTGAAGCCTGTAAAGATGTTGCACTGCCTCTTGGCCATATAAAGTGTTGGAATTAATGTGTAGAATATACAACTATCTTAAATGCAATGCAATGAACATTATGCAATATTTATACTATGATATGCAATGCTAGGCCTAGGAACTATTATAAATAAGCATTTTATCATCAATTAATGCATGTTTATCACCTTCACACCACCATCTTCAAGAGCCACAACAAAAGTGGCTCCAACTTTCCCTCCAAAATCCCTTCACATCACCACCATCCATCTCCTTTTAAAGTCATCTCCACCATCCACCTCACCTCCCTTCTAGAAGCCCTCAAAGTTGGCACCGAACCATGGCATCCTTCCAAGGTTGGCGCTACCTTTGGTGTCCCTTCCAACCACTAACCACCAAGCCTACTACCCCTTCATATGGTGCCATTAGTTCTCCACCCTAGGATCCACATAACTACCCCTTCTAGCCATCCTATCCATCCATCCTAAAGCCACCAAACCCACTTCACATCCTTTGATTCGGTGCTATTAATCATTGGCCCTTGGATCTCCATAATGACCTCTGAAAGACATCCTAACCTTCCCTTTTATCCATGCCAACCCTTCCCTTCATTAGGCCTATATATACCCCCCATCCTACCACCACTAAAAACACCTTTGGTTCTTCCACCTATCTCCATGGCCAAGAGAATAAGGAGAAGAAGAAGATTAAAGGGACACTCTGTCCCCTTGGTGCCTTCCCCTCTTCCCTTATCTCTTGTGCCCACACCAGTCAGATGACAAGCCAAGCAGGAGGATGTCAAGGAGGAGGTCCTGAGGGTGGTGCATGCCTACCCTAGGAGGAGCTTGATGAGTCAATTTTCGCTTTCTTTGAAATGTTAAACATAAAATGACGTGTCGTTGTAAAGCTTTTGTGGTGTAAAATAAACTATCAAAACATTTAATTCTCAAAATCTAACCATGAAAATAATTAGATCGCTTCCATAGGGAGGAATTAGCCTATTAAACTAATAAGTGATGCCTCGTTTATTCGAGAATATTAATGAGTGTGCCTATTCATTAATGCAACTCATTTCTCGCATAAATGCTCATTCCAAGCAATTGATAAAAAATGTAGGTGTTTATATGCAAAACCACCAATAAATAATATTCTATTAAATAGTAATCTTAGTAATGGTAATCAACATAAATATTAATTTCTAACAAAATATAGCTTGTTCACCATAATTACTATGACATTCTTTATATCATTCAGGAGAGACATTCATCTGCAGGTAATTTTGATTAAGTCGAAGCATGCCTATGCAAATTCACCTTAATTAGTTAATTCATTAAATAACTAAATAGTGCAACCCGCAATGGCATATGTTGTAAATTTTAATGCGACCCAAAGCAGAGCACTTTTTCTACGTGCTCGCACAAGGAGGAGCCGCGGTTGACTGCGAGGATCGAGGGGGTGGTTTACCTCGATGAGGGCTTCACAATGGCGTAGGAGGTGCGGTTGGAGGACGTGTAGCCGGCGGTGATGGGTTGCGTGCAAGAGATGGGCAATGGCTTGGTGGTCAGTAGTCGACGTGGGTGTCTCGGTAGCAGTAAGGTGAGCATTCCGGTAATGTGGGTAGTGAAGGACATGGCCGGTAGTGGTGGCTGTGAATGATGGTGGCCGGCGAGACTTTGGGTTCCTTGCATGAAGAGTTGCAAGGGCCGCGTGGAAAGGAAGAAGAGGAAGAAGAAGAAGAACCAGGGGCAGGGCTAGGTTTGGCTACGGGTGTTGGTGGTGCTTGTGGGTGTTGGTGGTACTTGTGGCGAGGGGCATGAAGATCTGCAGCTGGAGTGAGGATGGTGGAGGTGCTATTGGGTTTTGCGTGAAGGTGATGAAGGTGTGCTGGATGGTGTTGGTGGCGGTAATGGTTTGCACGTTGTTACTGCGCATACCATGATGGTGAAGGGCGGAGGTGGGTGCGTGGAGGCGTGGTGGAGAAGCTCGCAAAGATCCCACAGTGTATGCTCCTTATCATAGTGCATGTTGCTTCCACGGTGGTGGCGAGGGAGATGAAGATCCCCGAAAGGGGGAAAGACATGATGATCATTGTGCCTGGAGACTCTTATTTTTATCCTCCTCTCCTTCTTCACTGACTCAAATTAAGGGATTTTAAATCCCTTACTAAAATTAACACGACCATCATTAACTCCACCTAAAAATAGCCATGATCTTTCTCCCATCAACAATTATTCCCTGTATTTGACACAAAACATAATTAGTTTTAACATATATGAAATTACATGAGCACTATTTATTCAAAATGGTAAATGCATGTAATATAAATTAATCCATCTATATATAATAAGATTCTTATGCTAACAACTATAAACCATCGAGACAATTATTTTAGGCTTAATCTCGGAAAATGGACTCATCAAATACCCCCATGCCTAATTTTTACTAGTCCCTAGCAAAAGTGAAAAATGATGGAAGTGACCAAAAGATTTCTTCTTTTCTTATTCCAAAAATTTAGAGATCCAGACAAATATGAAGTGATTGTAGCCTAGATAACAGACCAAAGTGAAAAGCTAACATACATTTACAGTTCATACTTAACCCTTAGTAAACATTTTATTAGGATAGGCAACTTCTTCCCTCGGGGATAAAGCAAAAAATAATCTCAGATTTGACCTTAGCTTTTTGGCTTAAGTAGATAATGTCTGAGTCAAATGGATTACTATTTGGTGTCTCACACTCATCTAGTGCTACATGTATTCTAGTACTAAAGACTAAATTTTTAGACTATCAAATGAGTCAACCCAGAGAGAGGCTAAACAAAACTGTAATCTCTTAATGTTCCTTTACGCTTACTCTTCTTTCTTTTCTGAGATCACATATCTTACCAGATTTTGTAAATGTACTCAACGTTTGGTGGCCTTACATGGCATTCACTCTTCAATTAGATTCTTAATAACCCTACAACTAAGTTAGAAGTCCTCAGCCAGTATTCAGGCGATCAGAAATACGAAAAAATAGGTATGGGTCATATTTGGTGGATCGCAATGAGTGTTTTTGTTGTCTCAATGATATGGACACTTGATAAAATTGACAACTAAGATAGCTATAACTTGAACATTTTCTTTCTTTCTTTTTTTGTATATATATATATTTTTTCTTTTCTTTTCTTTTTCCTTTTTCTCTCTTTTTTTCTTCTTTTTTGTTCCTATATATTTATATTTCTTTTCTTCTTTCTCTCTCCCTCTCTCTTCTATAACTCCAACATAACATGACGTAGACTTTTATTCATGAGACATTATTAGGGATGATGATGGTCAAGAGGATATTGTGTGGCTTATTTGGTGAAAGCGCCTACTCTTGGCACTAGGAAGAAATGGATAGGACAAGCGTGTTGTTGACCTTTGACACTATTACCCTCCTTCAGCTGAGGACTCTATGAAGGACGGTCGTAACCATCCACCATAGTCATAGTTTTATTAGAACTCAATCTCTATATATCTGCCTTATTTGGTAACTCTCAGGAATTCACATAATGTTTGCACGTAGGAACAAGGAGCGAAAACTATGCCTAACTCTGAGGCATTATCATCTAATTATCCAAAACTTAAGAGTACTTGCACTAAACTTAGCGCACCGATAGTCTCTCTACTTTCTTCTTACAAATATTTGGTGGCTCTAATAGAAGATAGTATGTCTAACTCCCTTCAAATTGTCCAAAGATTCAGCAGACTAAGAATTCTTATTGATTTTCTACAAAAATCCATTACCTAGTCTACGTGTAAGTGAAGTAACTGTACTGGATTCTAAACTTAGAAATAATTTAAGAAGAAAATCTTTAATGACACCTCCTTGATAAAGATATTTTGCTAGGGCTAACCAATTCAGCTCAAAAAATAAAAGAGAGTTTTTTTTTTTTTTTTTTGCTAATGCACCTAACTTAAATGCATGAATCCTACCTAAACATGCAAAATGCATCCCCCCATACTTAAATCCTACAATGTCCTCATTGTAAAATTAAAATAGGGGGGAGAAAGGAAGGAAATCACTTGATGAAGGTAATATTTTGGATGTTAGGTTGCCTCCCAACAAGCGCTGCATTTTTTGTCGGCAGCCAGACTTATAGGGAACCTGTAAGTATGGTTCCAAACAGAAAGAACTAGGCCCCAAAAATATGCGTAAAAGCGTAGGCCTAAAGAACAAGTAGCCCCGGATGTTGGTGAGCTGATGATGAAGAGTGATTCCAAATGCTCTCTAGAAAACATGAAAACAGTGAACCTCGTAGGCTACCTGAAGAGGTCTAGGAAAAAAAATAATAGAAGGGACCTCTCGAAACAGGAGTGGAGGATAACAAGGATCCTCCAAAGTAGAAAGGGTTTTAAAAGATGTATGCATAATTATTTCAAACCTTTGAATGGCGAGACTAAAAGTAAAAGCATCAATCCAAACTCGCCATTCCACTCAAGGATGTACTGGCCTGATATTCTCCGTAGAAAGAATGTATATGAGTAGAGACCTGAGCCAGGGAACAGTTAGGGAATGTAAGGGTTGATTGTGGTGTTGGAAGGTAATGATTAAGTCCAAGGAGGTCTTAGTTTGTGTCAAGTCTAGTTCCAACAACAATTTAGATTATGTATTATTCTCCCTAGTACTTGTAGAAAAATTGAAGTCACCCTACCTATCATTAATGATTTTCTCAAGAATCGGAGTCATATTTTCACCTTCTATAGTATATGTGAATCAGTGGTGGACTCCAAATCACATTTATTTGATGGCAGGGTCGAAGCAACAGAATCATTATAATTAATTTCATCCTCAGATTCTTTTGGTTCACTTAAGTATTTGTCAGGGCATATATGTGATTTACCAGTAAAGAGAGGAGTTGCTTCAGTATCCTCAATTATTTCTGAAGGAGGATCAGTCTTAATGTTTTGGAGTAAGCCTATATCGCTCAATTATTTGTTCTCCTCAAGGCATAAATCCTCAATTGATGTGTATTATCCCTGAGAGTCTCTTAGGCTTCTCACTATTGTATTCGTCTTCCTCTAACATCAACACCATATCTTCCTGATTTTGTAGTAGGTCTAGAAGTCTGTCCTTGGTGTTGTGGGCTGGCTGGTTAGGGATTTTACCATCTTTGAGTTTGGTTAATAAAGGGTGTCTAGTTAATTTGCAAAAAGCTAGGTTGGTAAAAGTCATATTTCACAAACCTAAGGATTAACTTAAGTCTGTTGAATTTTTGAGTTAAAAGTTAAATTCCAACCTTGGAATTTTATTTTCTTAAAATATCTTGACCTCTTAGTTTCTAGGGTTGAGAACAAATACAAAGAATAAGCGAGTTTTCTGAATTCTAATCTTAAGGAAATTCCCATCAAGGATTCGATTTTTAATGAATACGTATTTTGAGAAGTGTTTAAGTTTTTGAGTATAAAGTAAAGATATTCTCGTAAATGATCTGCATATTTATGGATATTTGTTTAAAATATAAAAATTTAAAAAATTGAATATTGAAAAGCTATGACCTAAGCATTCCTCTATTTAGATTTATTTATAATAATTTAAGCACCCTGATGTCTAAATCATCATATTTCTTGGTTAATTTTGCTAGGGGCTAACAAAACTTTGGCTTGGGGGTATGATGAGAGACTCATCATGGCTCTTAAATACCCCTAATTAACTAATTTCCATAGTTAATTAGCTAGGAATATGTCTATTTAGGGTTTAATTATAATATAAGGGATAATATATTAAAGGACCATTAAATAAGTTAATAATGCTAAATTAAATTTCAATTAATGTTATTAATAATTTAAATAATAATTTGGACTTGATTTATAAATATTTAGCTACATAATTAATATTTAATTTAACATTATAAATATTTAACCATAAGTATGTAATAACTTAAGTAATTTAATAAATTAAATAAATAAAAATAAAAAGGTAAAAAATGTAAAATAAAGGAATTTGTATAATATTTATCTAATTTATAATTATATACAAAAACTTGGAAAATAATTAAATTAAATTTAACTTAAAATGCTTCTGTTTGCATTTTGGTCCTTAGGATTCATTTCAATCGAGTCCTTTTCTTTCAATAAAGTCCATAGTTTTTATTGTGTTTATGTCCCTGTGAGCATCGCCTTCTTCTTCCTCTTCCTCTTCTCCCTCGCACTGGACGGCTGACGACAGCCGATCACCACACCGTTCAATCACCGCCAATCCACCATCAAAACTCCTCCACCGTTGCTCTAGAGCTTTCACTCACCTTCTTCGCATCTGACAAACCAGATGATTCTTTAATCCTATTTAGATCTAGCTGTTAAGCTCACCGACGTCGGAGACGACGTTGGTGGTTTCAATGAACCTAGACCTATACCCGTCCAGATACGTCCCCCTTATCCTCCACCATCACCTATAAATAGCTCGCCATATCACTGATTTGTGAGGTTAGCTCCCTACTCTCTTCCCCCAACTACAGCTAACTGATAGGCTATTCACTCCAGCTCCGACAAACTACCTCCACTTCCACGTACTTCCTCTGATCATTTCCACCATCTGTCGATCTCCGCCATCCTCCGCCGTGCCTTTGGTTAAGGTGACGACTCCGGACTTCGCTTCCACTCCACGAATTTGCCCGCCAGACTTCTTCCTCCTTCCCTCTAATTTTCTCCTCCGTTACAACCGTCGACGGAGATCTCTCTGCCCTTTCTTCCAGGTAACAGTAGGATAGGTAAGTTAGACTAGTTAGTTTAGTCAATTAGGTAGTTTAGTTAGGTTAGATGTTAAATTCTTCTGTTGTCTTTTTCAGCTCCAGCATGCTCCTTGAGCTCGTATGGAGCATTCATTTGTCTTTTAATTCGTTGAGCACCTTTCTTTTCATCTCACAATTCCATTTCTTGTCCTTTCATTCACTTTTATCAGCTTAAGCGCCTAATTCACCTCCACCTTCATCGGTGACTTCCGCTATCCATGGCGAAGGTCCCCGAGCTTAGATAACCTTCCCAGCGGCCCTCCATCACTTATACATCATCTAAGGGCCCCAATCATTGCATTAATTTGATAAATAACTGCTTACACAATAAACACCCAATTTCATCCAACCTCCTCAGCTCGCTGTCAATGGCAGCTTAGGAGGAGTTAAATCACCTAATTACCTACTCCCAGAGAATTGCTAGGCTCTTTTGAGCCTTAACCCTCACCCAATTGAGTGAGAGAGCTGTTAATGAATTCAGAAGAACTCAAGAAGAAATTCTCCTGAGTTCTTGATTACTTGATGATCAAGAGTTTCAATCGCACCAATTGAAGAGCTCCTGAGGTTCCTTGTGACCTCAGGGATCTTTTAAGACCATTCACAGATTGTTTTGTGGAGTTTTAAACTCCAGGTGATCATTTCTGAGTTCATCGGAGCTCCAACGAGCTCCGGCAAGTTAAAAATTTGCTTCAACCCTTGGAACTCCGAGAGAAATTCCGAATGGTATCCTTTATACCTTAGGATCATAAATTAGCAATTTAATTTGTGTTTTGTTGACTAGAGGTTTTTCCTGACTGTCATCTTCTCCAACTCCAGCAGAGTTGGAGAGCCTAATTCTGTTAGGGTTCTAATAGTATAATCGATCAGGAAGCTTCTACAGAGCTTCAGGAGTATGTTACAAGAATTGTTTAGGCTTTAGAGTTCCTTGAATGCTCTGCCGAACAAAGTGGGTTTCATCTCAGGCGGCGACGTCTGAGAAGCCATCAAAAGCCATCAAAACCTAGTTTTAAGGGGTTGAGTGAATTCCTAAGGATAAATTAAAGTAATGTAGGGTTTCAATTTGATCTGGAAGTCTCTAATTCTGAAAGTCAAATTTTGAGCTTAGTCAGTCAAATCTGAGTTGTAATTGAAGATTTATTGATCAAAACATGGAATTGATAGGTTAATTTGGTTTCTGGAAGTATTTAGAGATCAATCAAGTTGATTTTATTGAGTTTAATTGATTAATCTTAGAGTTCTCTTCTTCTATTCAATTTGGGTTTGAAATGAACCCAATACTATTGCAGTGGGGCTCTGTTGAATTTTGAAGGCCAAATTTCTCCAGATAAGTCACTCTCAACCTTCTGAGGATGTTCAAACCTCTTCTAGAGGTTAATCTCTTTCTGTTAGCAAATTTTGAGTTTAAACCTGAGCTCTGTGCACTGGGAACGAAGCTTTGAGCTTCTTCTTCTTCCTAAGTCTTTTCCAGATCTTCCTTCCTTCTCCATTTGATGCAAAACACCTCACTAAAGTCATTCAGGCCTTCAGTTGAGGAAGAAAGTCCCTCCTGCAAGTTAAAAGACCCACTGCTCTTCTCTGCAGACCATTTTGGACATGTAAAATAGCTGCTTTCATCCTTCAAATCAAAGGATCATACGAGATCGAAGCACCAAATTGGTGTTATAATTAGGTAGAGCACCTGAAGAGCTTTCGATCGAGCTTTTGCTTGATCGATTTGGTGAACTTAGTCAGTCGAAATCGAGTCTTGAAGTCTGGCATGGAAGGGTGAAACATAGTCCCACATCGGGAACTATAGAGCATCGGCCTTAGTATAAGTTGTTTTCCTGTGCTAGACCCCCCGGTCGTTAGCAGAGGGTGCAACTTATGAGAATAGGGTGCAGGTGCGTGCCTGTGCAGGTGTGTGTGTGCCTGTGGGCGTGTGTGCATATGGGTCTGAGTGTGAGTGTGGGCATCGTGAAAGATAAACTAACAGGGCATCCTAGGGGGTTTGAGTCCATAACATATGTTGATCCTTCAATGGTTGACAAATTGATAGAAGACAACCATGTGATCTTGGGAAAACCTGTAAGATTTTCATCCTTTTTTTTTCTGGATTTGCATTTCTTTTCTCCTGAATTTTTATGTTTACACTAGTTCCTTAGTGGTTTCAAATAGTTAATGAATATATTATATATTGAGGACAAACTTTATCATGTACTACAAGGTGGATTTATTTATGCCATACATACACCTAGAATATATTTCTTTAAGCTTATGGTTTAGTATTTTGCAAGTCTTGTTTACCAACTTATCCCTTGTACATCGACAATGGATGCAGATAGTAGCCATATCTCATATGCTGAGCATGCAATAATGGCATTGGGGGTATCGATAAAAAAGGTAGCAAAGGGGGGCATTCTTTAGGGTTGCCATTGACTGGTGCCAGTGCAGTTTTATCCTTGTTTGTTTGAGAAATATTTATCATCCCAAATGTCTTCTCTTCATGTTTGTATCTGCATTTCTAGGCCTATGGCTAGTACTAGAAATTTTCAATAGGTAATTCTGATGTCACTGGGAAGACATGACTTATTAAATGATTCTCTAGAAAAGCTTTATTTTTCTATCACTTGCATTGTAGAAACTTGTGTGAACAAAGTTTCTGATTATGTGTCCACCTAAAGTGTAAAATTACCTTCAGTAGTATTTCAAATGAGAAATGAAATCTACCTTATTTTGTTCAAGTTGTCTGAGCCTCCAGATAGAACACACACTCCTGTTTATAGTTACAAAAACTATTTTCACCAAAATCTATTTGATGAAATATTTGGGTTTTTTTTTTGAAATACTTGGATCATTGTCCAAATATGTGCTCACCGGTGGGTGAGCAGCGATGCAGTGTCTAGTTGAGGCCTTTACTTCCTATTCTTTACTTTGTGGTTGGTTTGTGGATTGCTGGGCATATCTTATGCCTATTATTCATACTTGTGCATACTTTTGAGAGGCTGGACAATCCATGTCATTTGGCTATTTTTCAAAAGGATAATTAGGTGTGTTGGTACATATGACATTGGTGGTGATGTGGCACCTTAATTGGTGTTTATGAATTATTTGGTGCACACCTGTTTTTGTTGTTTTCATTGATTAGGGGTCTTCCTATTAAAGCAAGGTGAATTTTGTTTGTAATAGTACTTCTATCTATTTGTTGCCATTTAATCTTCTGTGATTTTGATGAATATAGGTGCATTTTATTTTATTCAAAGCATGTAAATCAATTCATTTCCTATGATTTTATGTTGCACTATTTACATGTTTGTCTTTAAGTGAATTTTATTTCCAGTAGTACTTCCATCTTTGTTGCCATTTTATCTACTGTTTATTTTAATGAATATAGGTGCATTTTATTTTATTCAGAACATGTAAATTGATTAATTTCCTATACTTTTAAGTTGCGTTGTTTGCATGCTTGTCTTTGACTAAGTTTTCTGGATGCTATCCCGGTATTAATGTTTTTGAAGGTGTTGTTGTAGGTACGGTGCATCTCGTTCCACCTTTTTTTAAAATGCTTCCCATTGTTACTATGTTGGTTGTTACTATATCTTTCTTTGTACCATTTTCAAAATTGCATTTCCATTGATTAAGTAACATAGTTTGAGGATATTATTTTACTTTTTCTGTAGGTTGAAATCAAGAGAACCATACCTAAGGTTTTGTCCAATCCAAGGATGTGAAAACCAAGAAGATATTTGTTGGTGGAATTCCTACTACTATGACTGTGACTGAACGTACTTATTTTGCTTGATTATTCGTGCTTTTTTTTGCCTACAATCTTAAAACTAATTAGTTTTTATCTATTTTTGTTTATTTGTTTGTATGCTACTTACCAGATGAGTTGAAGGACTTCTTTTCCAAGTATGGCAAGTTGGTTGAGCATGAGATTATTTATGACCATCAAACAAACAAATCATGGGGATTTGGATTTATTGTCTTTAAGAATGAAGAAACGATAGATAATATATTATCAAAATGAAATATGATTAACCTAGCAAGAACTAAAGTGATTTTACTTCAATGTCACCTTGACATCCAATGTAAAATAGAAACTCTATTTTCTATACTTCTCATTAACTTTATCTCAAATATTTGGCTTACATGCCAAAGAAGCATCTAAAGGTGTACTTTCCTTTTCCTCTTCATCAGGGCATTTTATATTGTGATTATTAGGGCTATTTGTATCCAGTCCCTAGTTATTAACCAGTACCTACAGTTTGCCACTGCTCAATCCAACAACAGTTCTATTGGTTCCAAAGCTACCAAAAGTAGAATAATTCAACTATCAAGATTGATTATATATATATTTTTAATTAAGATTATTAACTCAGATCTTCTCTTAATTTGACCTTGTGAGACTATATATTTTTGCGACAGCTCGTGCAAGCAATGCAATGCATGAATAGTCTTGTCTCCAAAGGATTGGAGAAAGATAAGATGGGACGAGGTAAAGGATCTTTGACCCTCTTCTTTCTCTGTGCATTGCATTCTCTTATCGGCATTGCATCTGCCTTCGACATTTCTCATGGTGGAAGAGCCATGATCATTGATGGGTAGAGGAGGCTTCTTATATCCAGTGCAATCCACTACCCACGTAGCACACCTGAGGAATACTTTAATATGATATTTGAACTTAGTTAATGTGATTGAGTTGTTGATTAATATGATTTGGTTGTTATGTAGATCTGGCCCAATCTAATTCAAAAGGCAAAAGATGGAGGCCTTGATGTGATTGAGACATACATACTTTGGAACACACATGAACCACGTAGAAGATAGTTTTTTTTCTGAGCTTTGATGGCATTTGTTTGAGTATTTTAGTTGTGAAGTTGATTGCAATGAACCGGCTAATTAAATGCTTTAGTTGGATTGGGAAGGAGATAAATATAAGAGATTTTACTTCTTTTTTGTGATGATAGGATTGAATAAGTATTATTTCCTTTTTATGATAGTACAATTTAGAAGGAAATCCGGACATCATCAGATTTCTCAAGTCAAGAGTGCAGGACTTTAAGCCATCCTTAGAATTGGACCTTATGTTTGTGCTGAATGGAGCCATGGGTATATTTTTCATTTAATGAGTAGAGGTTTGTGCTGCAAATTATTAACTATTGTCATTAATTTGATATTGATTGCAATTATAGGAAAGTAATTTGTTACTGTTATGTTTTATAGAATTGTCAATACATTTTTTTAGATTTTTCTTGAAAGAGGCAAAAGCTGAATATGCATGGTTGGTAATCACTTGCTTCATCATATTCCAACAAATTCTACATGGGGATAATTATAAAGCATCAACCCAACTTGATGCCAAAGAAGTCACATGCTGTATCACATTTATTCAGTTATTCTTTAGAATGATCAACAAAAAACTAACTTAACAAAGCATCAGCCCAATGATGCTGCTACTATGCTCACTTCCTCAAAAAGTTTGGAAGATTCAATAAATGAATCTGTGAGGTTGTTGGTATACCTATGTTTTCTTTTTCTTGATTTTGGTTGCTTGTAATGTCAAAACACATTCAGATGCAAAACAAGGAAATAATGCTTCCATCTACTAAGTGAATTATGAGCATAATTTTCAACTTAATTGTGTTAGATTTTTCAAGGAGCTAGATTTTAATGATGAATTATAGGTGGTCTGATTGTAGGTTGAAAGTTGCCTATTTGCTAGTGTATCATTTAAGATTGCCCATACATTCCTAGCCCATGCAGAAGTGTTTGAAATTAATGAGAGGGGAAAGCATCTTGAAGGATTTGGGATGATTGATCTTTGTTTTTTATAATTAAATAAAATTTTATTTTACACAAAGGTTTCAATTTGGAATACTTGTTTTATTGAAACTTATTTTGAACAGAGCTCTATTGATCCAAAATCAAGGCACTCATGAACTATCAACAACTGAATTGCATGGAACCGATGTGATATCTATTTTTTATTAAATAATGATTATTCATAACTTCCATTTATGCATGGCCATGTGGGTGATGGGAAGGGACCTTTACCATGTATTTTCAGTTTTCTTTTTGTGGAAAAATGTAAGTTCTTGCTTGTTTGCATGAGCACCATGTTTTTCTATATGCTCAGTAACTATAACAGAATGGTTTCTCTCATATAGAATTACATAGGTGGTTTTTATCTCATGCTTTGCCAAAGCTTTTTACTCTCTTCACACTTTTTTGATTAGTTGCAGTATGGTGGCATCTTCTCTTGAAGGATCAAATGGAGATGCTTCTGTTGAAGATAGGGTGGAGTTGGTTGAAGATCAATCCATGAATCATAGATTAGAGTCTCCTGCATCACCTTCTCATTTTAGGAAGCCAGCCTTGGAGAATGTTAATTCGCAAACTAATCGACTTTCTGCAACAATTGTCAAACGATCACAATAAAGCGCTATTGACAAGTTTTTTCCCTGGCAACGACGCCAAAAATTTGATCGTCGATGATTGGGCTACATTAAAAATGTTGTTTTAAAAGTCATTGTTGTAGTATATGTCATGAATGCAAACCGATGTCGCGTCAATTTTATTTATTTACTATTTTTACTGGTTTATTTCTACGTCATTCACTGGGAGGCAGTTATTGATATACATCACTCTCTAAATCCAAAAATATTCTTCAATTCCAAAAATGTTGATTTTATTTAAAAAATGAATGAATGAATCAATGAATGAAAGAATTGGATTAATTATTTACAAAAGAATCAGTTCATACACATTATAATGCCTGAAAATATATGTACACAAACATGCATAAAAAACTATATATAATTACTCTATGTTAATTATTTACAACTAATACAAGTAATACCTATGTACAGGTACAATGACTAGTTAATAATATCTACTATACTAAATTATATTAACATACTAATACCTTTAGTAACATATATAACATATACAGTAACATCTATATATGTCAGTAAAATCCTAGTAAATTATATACATAACCTAGGCAAAAACTACTATCTATACTGACATATTAACTTATCTATAATGATGGATTTATTCATTACTAAAGCTCTAGTTATTTATATACATATAAGAGCTCAAACATACTATATTTAATTATACGTATACATATATTACTTATATATATATGCACACTACATACATATATATTTACATTATTTATATATATATGTATTTATACACTTATACATACATACATGCACACAACACATACATATGCACACAAGTGTTCTCAACATACTCGCTCAGCAGCTCTTCTATTCTCACTCTCTTCACTTCTTTCTACTCAACACTTGGCTATTTTTAGGTGCTCTCTCACACACAGCTGGTTCAACTACACCTCAACCCAAAAATTGGGTTTTCAATGGGCAAACTGGTTCATTTAGATAAAGGAGGAAATGGGTAATAGGTTCTAGCGCCTGGCGCTCGTGACAACTGAGCGAATTAAGGCACAAATGCCTTTTATACCAATGCACGCACTCTTCATCCCACGATGTGGGACTAATGTAAGCGCCAATTGGTGTTGCTATGCACGCGTCTGCATATCCTGATTCCACGATTTAGGCCCTCAATTTGAGGGCCATAATTTAATTTAAATTAACAATAAATTATAGGGTTACAAAGCCCTTACATAGGGCTATCTAATTATACAATTTATTTACATAAATAAGTTATTTAAATATGTAATAAAATTAGCTAAAGTTTACAATTTATACATATTAATTTAGAGCTTAATTTTTTAATTAATGTATAAATTAGTGTCTTAATTATAAAATTGACTTTATACAGTGTTAATATACATAATAAATTATTTATTACATATTTTTATTATATTTTATAAACCTTATTTTAAATTATATATAATTAAATACATGTTTTAGATAGTTTTATATATAAATAAACTATAAATACTATAATACATTATAAATACAGTATAACTAAGTTGAAACTACTTAATATAATATACTACAAATATACAATATAATTTACTTCAGTATTAACTTAAATTACTAATTTATTTTATTTTAAGTTAATAAATTACCTAATTAACTTAATAACTTAATTATTTATTGTAAATATATAATTAAATTAAATTACAGATATTATATAGTACATAATGCATATATAAATAAATACATATAGTATTAGACTTAATTATGTACATATAGATAGATTTATATAATTACTTAATTTAATATACAATTAGTATATATAAATTAATATCTAATAATACAGTTAAGTTATATATACATTAAATTATTCTAAATACTTAATTTAATATGTAAAATACATATATAAGTTATTTATATACTTTATATACATATTATACAATATTTACATATAGCTTAGATTTAAATTATATATACAAGTATATACATAATATACAAGATATTTTTGGGTATTTTTCGAACTTTTCTAATTTTTATAGTCTTTATAGGTTTAGGGGAGATAGAGGATGAGAGAGAAAGAATAAGATGTGAGAGAAAGATAGTTTTTTTTGTGATTTTTGAGTTTTAGTTCTTTTATTAAGTTTCAAGGTAGACTAACCATCGGCTAGTATGTTTTACCAAGCTGGGGGTTCAAATTACCTTGAAACCTTGCATACACTTAGAAAAATACCTGATCTTACTCAAATCAGGTTTATTTTATTTTTTTGTGATTTTTAAAGATTTTTATTCATGTACAAGTTAACCCAACTTTAGGCCTTAAAGGATGTTTTAAAAATGAACCTAAGGCCTAAATCTGAGATCTAAGCGCTGCACATGCAGTTTAAACATTCAAGATCATCTAACACATCACATGAAAGGTATATGAGCAGTAAAGCATGATTTTCACTTCAAATTTCATTAATTTTCATATTTGGATAGTTAAGCATGATACAAATAGCTAACAATAGATCTTAATAACAAATTATAAGGAATTCTGATTAAGTTAAGGTTCAATCTCACTACATGAAAGCTTGTACATGACATTCTATAGTTATACATAAGGTCGGCTAAGTTCAATCTTTGAAATCATTCAAATCTCCAACTCAAATTAGCCATATCAGTGGCTGCTGCTACTTAGATCAGCAGCTCAAATGCTAGTAGCAACTGCTACTGTATTTGCTGCTCTACCCATATCAGACTAAGTAGGTCTGATCTGAGGCTCCATGAAACCCCAAAAGATTTGGAAGCAAAGATCTAAGTGACATCTCAACATAAATAAAATCTAAAATCCAATCTCACTGAAAATCAATTTAGAATCGAAAGAGAGAGTAGATCAGCTGCCATTGCAAATTCTATCAAATCTGATTCAAACACTATCCCAGAGCAGCTTTCAATCTTGAAAATCCAAATCCCAACTGTTATAAAATCCTTCTCAAAAGCTTTCACACCCCCTGAAAATCCCATCAGTCGATTTCAAGCCTTAAGATCTCTAATATGGTTCTTACCTCACACTATAGACAATGCAGAAGTAAAGAACCATACTAGACTTTAAAATCAGATCAAATCATTCCCAAGTTTTTGTTAAGACAAACCCAACTATATCAAAACACTGGTCAGCAGATGAAACACATTTAGATTAAATCAAATGTCATCTAGCTGGAAATTTTAGTTTAAGCTTGCTAAGATGATTTGATCATCTTGGATACCTACACACCATTAATTGGTGTTCAGGTGTCCAATGCGATGCTAAAAATCTAATTAGGTCATGGTTTAAACCTCAAATCAGTACAACTGATTTTCATTGGTCTAAACTACCCAAAAATAGTGTCACATCCGAAAATTGGGTATAAACATAGTGCTCATTCAAATTCTAATCAAAATAGCTCATACCCATTGAAATCAAACCAATTACATTGATATAAACTCAATTTGATCGATTAAAACAGTTAGAAACCAAATTTGTCAGAAAATTCATCAATCAACCCATCAAGTCAAACTAAATTCAAACGATCAAACCGAGTCCAATTCAGCTCAAAGGAGGGTGATTATGATCCAATGGAGTGAATAGGATCACCCTCAAGTGGTATTTAGTGCACTAACAGATCAGTAAGCTTTTAAGCTTGAGATCTGTTGGTTGCCTGATGGATGGGTGAATGATGAATTGAATTGCGAGGGAAAACAGTGAATGCAGGTAATGAGATGTAAAGGGAGATTAGTGGATCGAAATAAAAATGGACAAACACCTCTCTAATCTGAATTGATCAGAGAGGGTGAAATCAGATCTAAGCTGTCTACTCCTAACTGATCTAACAAACCAGTGAATTCCATCATCTGATCTACTCCTAAACTAATCTAAACTACACTAACAATACTACACTAACCTAGAAAGCATCAAAAACCTAATCTAACATAAGAATGGGACCTTTGAAGGAGATCTGCAGCTGGTGGCTGCAGCGACTGTTCGCGTGCTAAATCGGTGTTTTAGAATTGTCTCATTGTAATATAGCCAAAATAGTGCTCAAACAAATAAAATTTATACTTGAAAAAGTCTGAGGTCGAACACAGGGAGCAATATGAATTCGCACACTAATCTCAAATGTAATTGAGCACAAAATTTAAATAAATTACTCAAAAATGATAATCAATGTAGAACATGAGTATAGCAAGGATTTGACATGATAAAAAGATATCTGTAACAAAATAATAGTGATTTAGATCACCAATTGTTTAGTATAGTTATATGTATACTGAGGTAATCAATAATGCCACAGTAATCAGGACCAAAGCAATCAAATATCGACACAATAGCTTGAATGTTACAGTAATTAGATGTCTCCTTTGGAGATCAGATGCCTTAAATGTTCAACTGCTACAGTGCCTTCATTGTTTCTTCTTCTTCCTCTTCTCTTCTCTTATTTCTTCCTGTGCAGCTCTCCTTCTTCTTCTACCCTCTCTACCTTTCTTCATTTCTCTTCTTTAGCTTTCCTTCTTTTCTTTCTCAAGCCCTCTTCTTTTCTCTTCTGTGGTTGTGCCTTTTCTTCTTCTACTCTCTTCTTTCCTTCTCTGCTTTCTCTTCCCTCTTCTTTAAGCATAAGGGAAAAGGCTCAGATTTTGGCTAAGTGTTAGCCAATGCACAGAAGAACAAAACCCCCCTGCCCGCATGCTCTCTTCCTTTCTCTTTCTTAGGTTTCGCTCTCCCAGAGCCATGCACATCAGGTTATCAGGTAATCAGAGGATCCGCATACCCGGGTCCAGGGTCACCAGCATGGGTAGTGACCGAGGAGTGAGGGCTTAGGCAGGTCGGGTGCACCAGGTCCGCAGGGGAGATATCACGAACGAGGAGTGTGAACGATGTGGGGGACCTCACCCCCCTGTGACTTGTGGCACTAAGGCCTAATCACTTTTGCATCTTATTCGGCTGCAACTACTTCTCAGTCCACAAGGTGGGACTAAATCCCACTGCCTTTCTCTAAGTGGAGCTGCAGTTGCTTCTTTGCGTGATTATGGTCAAAGGCTCAGTCAAAGAGCCAAATTGGCTCCTTAGTTGCACTCCTGGAAGGATTCCTCTTAGCCTGGAGCAAACACCTGGGCAGATCATTGCACAAACAAGGCCTGAAGCTCGTGGAGAAGCTTAGCAAAGGCGATGAAGGAACCTGTTACCTGAAACATGATGTAATGCCTTGTGGCCACATTAGAATAGTTTAAGAGCTTCGCTGGACCACGGTGAGTGTGGCGGTGGTGGTATAATGGAAGATGGCGGTCTGTGGTGGTCGGTTGATGACAGGGAAGACGACAGAAAGGTGGCTTGTTCGACGGCGGGTTTGAGTGGATGATAAAGTGAATGGAGAGAGGGGTTTTGAAGAGGGTGGAGAGGTGAAGGTTGTGGGCTTGTCGGTGAGGCAGCTGGAGGTGCGTAGCGGTGGAAACACCTCGCTGGAGGAGTGGTCAGAGAGGAGGACAAACAGGGTGACCAGCGGTATCGAGGGGTTTATTTTTTATTTTTTGGTAGATGAAACTAATCTAGGGGTCTTAAGGGAACTTAATTACCTATGCTAAGTGGAGGAAAGGGGGAGGATAGCATCGGCGTTGGTAGGCCAGAGCTGGGGAAGAAGGTGCTCCGATGATAGGAACGGCGACGACGATGGAGGTAGAAGGGCTCCTCCTGGTACGGCCAAGAGCGGACGAGAGAGAGGAAGGCAAATCTGCCACTGGTTTTGTGGTCAGATGATGAGAGGAGTCGGAGGAAGTCGCTGGAGCTTGAAGAGCTTTCCAACATGACAAGGAGGGAGGATTTTAGGGTTTCACGACCGGAATTCAAGCTTGACAGACTTGACCGTGCCTTGAGGATCTTTTTATAGGGATCAGGAGGGGGTTTTGAGCTTGGAAGCCAAGCTTCCAAGCTAGGAATGTTTGCGGGAGTAGGAAACCCAAATCTCTCATGCGTTTGCATGAGAGATTGGGATGGTTATGGAGCTCATGGACGGATTCAGAGGGAAGAGGACTCCTCAAGGAATCTCCCTTCTAATTTTGGAAGGGATTGATTGAACAGAGGAGTTCTCTTCGATCAAAGGTCGTCGGAGATGGATTCCTCCACGATAATGGTAGAGGGACTTATTTTCAAAGAGTGACGACAAATATAGGGCTCTTTTTGTAAGGAATTCGAAAGTTAGGGGTCATAATGAGATAAAAAGAGTCTGACTGGACCAAAATGCAAACTTGGTCAAGGTGATCTCAGATTGGGTCCAAATTTTGATAGAAACCTAATTTGAACCCAAGGAATCCAATGGTGAAGTTATATTTAGGTTTTGACCAAGTTTGATTGGGTAATTTATGCAAAAACCTAAATTAGGGCAAATGTCTATCTAAGACTGTTTTGGGTCAAGATGGGTTCTGATAGTCAAATTGAAGGTTCCAAACCCTAGAGGATATTTTTCTATAAATTTTAAAGGGTTTAGGTGAATTTTATCGTGACTCGAACCTCAATTAATTAAGCAGGTTTGTTTTTAGGGTTTCAAAAGTCATTTAATTTTCAAAACACGCGAAAATCCTTTCTGTCTATTCTAACCCACTTGTCCTTTTAAGACCAATTGACCCTTAATTAACCCCTGGGAAAACCTGTGATTGTACTGCATTCATGATATGGTGGTAAAACTTCTGTTTTAACCCTATTTTCTTGTCTTTCCCTTAGAATGACTTTGCAATGAAATATGGCTCTTTAGCAGTTATGTAAGAGCATTTACTGACTTAATTGGATTAAAATGAGCTAGTTATGGTTCATGATGGTGTTCCCATCATATCCCCATGCCTAGGTTTTGCTAGTCCCTTAGCAAAATCTCATGGAATTATCTTTAATTCTACACCATATGTTTTTTTATGCTCAAACTCTGATGTATGCTTTCTTTTGTAGATTAGGTTAGAATGCTGATAGTAAGCCTAGAGGTACTCAAGTACCAACCAAGATCCGGACTTGACCAGCACTAGCTCAATTCACTGCGAAGGTTTCTAAGGCCCACAGAAACTAACCTAAGGTTCGTTGAACTCCGCTGTTAAAGCACCTATTCTTGTAACATGTTTTAGCCTAGGTTCAGTTTGCAGTGCATTTTTTTTGTAAGAGAGAGATAGAAGAATTTTTCTTTGTTTTTGGAGAGTTTTCTCTCTCTTTTCTTTTTATTTCTATCCTTGGATTAGCTTTACAACACGGTCTGTATCGGATTCCTAGTTCCTACCATCAATCCTCGCAGGGTCCCTAGCAATCAATACTTTGAGATAGCACCACCCATGGCAGCCCCCAGAACCCTGGCTTTCGAGATTTCGAGATAATCTCACCCATGGCATTCTATAGCTAAATCCTGACCCTGGCAATCGACATTTCGTGATAATGCCGCCCATGGCACCTGAACCAGCACAAGGTGCTTACATGCCCCCGGTAGGATATTTAGATATCCTAGGAGACAAGCACCAAGGAGACGATATGTTATTGCGCATCTTTGAGGGGAATTTCCCGCCTCTCCGTGTTGGGAACTCGTCCAAATCAACTTGTGTTGATCAGTCACTCCTAATCTAGGTAACTTTTTCAAAACAGATTTAACACATTTACGTGATTTTGATACTTAAGCGCACTGAACCAGAATGTGTGTGGATTGGGGTGCTTAGGTTACCGAGTCCTGCAAACCAGAGGTCAGTTAACGAGGTCGAATAATCCCTAAGCCTTAGACCTAATACTTAAGCTTCGCATTTTCCCCAACATCTTGAGGACTATCCAGATCTTAGCAGATACTTGAATTTTTAAGCGTAGGATCATAGCCCAAGAGGCCTAAGATCAACATTCATACTAATCTCTTTTGTTTCTTAGCACTTTTTGTCTTTCATCTCTTTTTTTCTTTTTGATTTGGTCTATAACTAAGTCAATTCCTTAATCTTTTACTAATAACTATCTCTTTTTCTTTTCTTTTCAAATGGTGCTCCTTTTTGACATTTTTATCCCCTCCCCCTTTTCTCCTCAAAAATGATATGCAATCAATTCATTCAAAATTTCCTTCCTTCTCTAATTTATTGTTCTTTTTCAATTTTCTATTTTTTTTTTGTTTTTTGGAATATGTATTTTTTGTGTGAACCCTTCTGAATTTGTGAAATTTTGTATGTTTGCACTTTACCACCCCCCCATGCCTAAGTTTTGCAATGTCATTATAAACAGAGGGTGTGAAATAGTTAGGGTTCAGGAGTTTAGAACTGGATTATCAGGTGGGAGAACAGGTTGGGAATGGCTGTTGTAAATGATTTCAAGCCCTGGTACGAGTACCAGAGGTGGGATCGACTGTTCTAAAACTGAACTCGGGGTGCAATAAATGTGAAGTACAAAAGGATAATCAGAAGGATCTCAGATTTTTTGGAATGATAGGTTGCCTCCCGTTAAGCGCTAAATTCAACGCCTTCAGCCGAGCAAAAAATGATATGGAGGAGTGGTGAAATCATACGAGTTTTACAGAACAAGCACCTTGATTAATAGCTTGGTTGGTCCAACCAAGTGCTTGTTTAGATCAACAGGCTAATGATGCAGCCCAAACCCAATCAATCTAGCGGGTTGATGTATGTGCATCAAGAGATACGGTACCCACTAGATACTGTGGAGCTCAAAAGGGTATGGAAGTGTATAGCTAGGGTTTGGCTGAGTCAAATTAGCCTGGTCAGATTAGGGATCCTCAAACGAAAATGAATTAGTGGAGGATGTAGGAACCCAACGAAAGTGATCAGAGAAGGATGGGGTTCGATTTGTAGTTTGATTGATGTTCGAAACCCGATTGGAATGTGGAGGAGAATCATATGCTATCGGATCATCGAGAGGGGAGCCAGAGTAAAAATTGAGTCCGGTTGCAGGTCGGGGTTGAAAACAGGTTTGGGAAGGTTCTGCATATGTTGAAGAGGTGGCATCAATAAGAATTGTGTATGAGGGCTCTTCTAGTAAGGATTTAAAGGTAGGTTCATTTAGAGAGTCCTCGTAGTAGCCATCAAACTCAAAGGTAAATGCCTAAAGATTGTTTATAGGATGAAGGAAATCTAAGTCAAGAAAAGATTCGAACTTTGGCATGTAGACACTCTCGACAATTTCTATTTTGGATTCCTAAGTATCAAAAAGAAATGTTTCCATCTTAATGGAACCTGATTTCGAATCAATGATCTCAGGATTAGGGACCTCAGAGTTACAGTCGAAGAATGGATCATGTATACTGAGGTCGTAGATTGGCTCATAATCGTCAGGAAACAATGGTTCTCTGAAATCATGGTAAGATTCGAAATCGTCAGAGAACTTGCGAGAATCAAGTTCTGAATTTGATTCTGGATCAGAGGTTCCACCATAGAATAAATCACAAGATGTAGACTCAACAACCTAACTTGGGCCTAGCCTATTCTCAGATTCTGAGCTCAAAAAGGTGTCCCTATTGGGTCTAGTCTCGGGTTTTTGGCTTGTAGGGAAGGCCCAATCAAAACCCAACTCGTCCAAGTCCTCAGTTTTTATATCATAGATAGGCATGACTTCCGAAAAATCAATCTATATTTCTGAGGAGGTTGGAGAGGTGCATTCATCAAATAAAGGACCAGAATCATAATCCTGATTCAAAATCTGATTTTCATCACCTTGGGCTTTATAATCCGCCCAAGGAGGCTCAGATCCAGATTTTAGGCTAAGGATGTGGGTTGAATCACTAGAATCTAGGTTGAGCTCTACAGGGATGTCATAATTGCTCACGAGAGTCACCTTATCAGAATAAGGGATGGAATTTACACCCTCGAGATGTTCTGATTCAATCTTAGCATCACAGGTGTCTGGGAAATCTAAGCCTAGTGAACCAGGTTCTTGGTTTTCTAAGGCTAGCTCGAAATCGTGATCACCTGCAATCGGATCCTCCCAACTGGTCTCAAGATCAGAAATGTCAATCTGTATATAATTTGGATCATTTTCCATTTGGGTTGGGGGTCCACAACAACCTTGATTCTCGAACCTGGGATTAGGAAAATCAGATAGATCCTCAGTATTGTTCCAAGATGTTTCGCTAAATGTTTAGGGAATGTATGGGTATTTTTGATCAATAATCTGCTTTAATAATTTTATCATCTCTTCCCATTTTTCAAGATCATCTTAGTGTCTTTCCCAAAGTACAGGATTTGTCATGCATTGGATATATTCAAAGTTATGTAATTTCTCTAACTCAATGTATCCTGTCATGAGAATATCCCGAGTAGATCCATTTGTTACTTGTGTTATAATTACTTGGGCACAATTTATGATGAAGGTTGTTGTTATCGACACATTAACCTGAATGTTTCAATTGGTCTTGAGGTTTTGCCATCAATCTTATAAAATCTAAGGGCATCCTCAACCATTCTATCTTTCATGGATATATGGGATTCAGGTTTCTTCAATGGTTTTCCTAAATAGCGAGGCTGCATTTTTGAATCAGATGGTAGAATCAAGATGTAGAATCAAAATCCAAGATTAGATTGATCAGATCTGAAAAGAGATTCCCAAGAGAAATCTATGTATGTGCTCTAAATAGAAGGGATGAGGGACTAGATGTAAGATTGACCCAATCAAGGCACCCAAAGATTTTTGGATAACTAAGGCAATTTTGAGGCAAATGACACCTTTGAATCAGAAATTCGCACACCTGAGAAGTACCTGGGCAGCCAGGAAGGGAGAGCCCCATAAAGACCCCGACACGGTAGAGCATCCCTACAGGTTACAGGGTTTCCCCCACCCGACCTTCCTTGTCACTGAGGGTCCAGGTAGATTGGAATGTATGAACTTAAGTCCTTAAGTCTACCAATTTTATGTCCTAGTTTTTGCCTTGAGTTTCACTTGATTAAATTTTAATTTGACTTGTGACCTAAGTTGGAGGTTGGTTGGCCTACACTGTAGACCAACTTCACCTGACCTACCCTAAAGATGGTTGAATGAGATCTAGGTCAGGACCTAGAAATCACCCTAATTTGACTCCTAGGTTATTAGGTCCAAGGATTTTTAGGGTTCAAGTGAATTAGAGCCTATTTTTAGGGTTTTTCTTGATTAGATATTTTCAATCAAGGGCTTGGGTAGCACACAAATGCAGAAGGGTAACTTTCCTTTAATTCAGGCAAACATGTGTACTAGCACTTCAAAACTCTAATGCAGAAACCCTAATTAGCTCTATTTCCAAGTCCAATTGATCATGATATGTTCACCCTGGGCTTCAAGCAAGAAGTGTGTTAGCCCAAAAGTGATTAGAAATTAAGCGTAGTCTCTAATAGGCACAGGAAATTTGGGGTAAGATCTCTAAATAGAATTGCTTCAACTAAATGAGATTTGAAAAGAATTTCTCAAATCAGGAAATTTTCCCATTAAATGATGATTACTATGAAAAAAGGTAGGTGATTCTTAATGATTGGTTCCTTTTTTGTATTCCTAAAATTAAGAGGTTGATTAGGGAAGAATAGAGATGTTACCTTCCCTGGTGTGGTTGTTTTGCGTGGAAGATCTCCTCGTGAAGTACCTTGCAAAATCATAAGAAAGCAAACAGGGTTAGTCAGTGCTCAAATATAATCAAATATAATAAGAGAATAGCGGTGAATTGCGCGTTGCTCCTCGGCAATGGCACCAAAATACTCACGCGATAAATCAGTGTTTTAGAATTATCTCATTGTAATATAGCCAAAATAGTGCTCAAACAAATAAAATTTATACTCGAAAAAGCCCGAGGTCGAACACAGGGAGCAATATGAATTCGCACACGAATCTCAAATGTAATTGAGCACAAAATTTAAATAAATTACTCAAAAATGATAATCAATGTAGAACATGAGTATAGCAAGGATTTGACATGATAAAAAGATATCTATAACAAAATAATGGTGATTTAAATCACCAATTATTCAATATAGTTATATGTATATTGAGGTAATCAATAATTCCACAGTAATCAGGACCAAAGCAATCAAATATCGACACAATAGCTTGAATGCTACAGTAATCAGACGTCTTAAATGTTCAACTACTACAGTGCCTTCTTCTTTGTTTCTTCTTCTTCCTCTTCTCTTATCTTATTTCTTCCTGTGCAGCTCTCCTTCTTCTTCTGACCTCTCTGCCTTTCTACTTTTTTCTTCTTTAGCTTTCCTTCTTTTCTTTCTCAAGCCCTCTTCTTTTCTCTTCTGTGGTTGTGCATTTTCTTCTTCTCATCTCTTCTTTCCTTCTTTGCTTTCTCTTCCCTCTTCTTTAAGCACAAGGGAAAGGGCTCAGATTTTGGTTAAGTGTTAGCCAATGCATAGAAGAACAAAACCCCCTGCCCCTACACTCTCTTCCTTTCTCTTTCTTAGGTTCCACTCTCCCAAAGCCATGCACATTGGGTTATCAGGTAATCAGAGGATCTGCGTACCCAGGTCCAGGGTCACCAGCGTGGGTGGTGACCGAGGAGTGAAGGCTTAAGCAGGTCGGGTGCACCTGGTCTGCGGGGGAGATATCACGGACGAGGAGGGTGAAGGATGTGGGGTACCTCACCCCATGTGACTTGAGGCACTAAGGCCTAATCACTTTTGCATCTTATTCGGCTGCAACTACTCCTCAGTCCACGAGGTGGGACTAAATCCCATCGCCTTTCTCTGCGTGGAGTTGCAGTTGCTTCTTTGCTCGATTGTGGTCAAAGGCTCAGTCAAAGAACCAAATTGGCTCCTTAGTTGCACTCCTGGAAGGATTCCACTGAGCCTGGAGCAAACACCTGGGCGGATCCTTGCACAAACAAGGCCTGAAGCTCATGGAGAAGCTTAGCAATGGAGGTGAAGGGACCTGTTACTTGAAACATGAAGTAAGGACTCGTGGCCACATTAGAATAGTTCAGGAGCTTCGTCAAAAAACAGTGAGTGTGGCAGAGGTGGTCTCATGGAAGATGGTGGTCTGTGGTGGCCGGTTGAATACAGGGAAGACGACGAAAAGGTGGGTTGTCCGACGGCAGGTTTGAGTGGATGATAAAGCGAATGAAGAGAGGGGCTTTGAAGAGGGTGGAGAGGTGAAGGTTATGGGCTTGTCAGCGAGGCGGTTGGAGGTGCGTAGCGGTGGAAACACCTCGCCGGAGGAGTGGTCGGAGCGGAGGACGAAGAGGGTGACCGGCGGTATCAAGGGGTTTATTTTTTGTTTTTTGGTAGACGAAACTTATCTAGGGGTCTTAAGGGAACTTAATTACCTATGCTAAGTGGATGAAAGTGGGAGGACAGCACTGGCGTTGGTAGGCCAGAGCTGGGGAAGAAGGTGCTCTGATGATAGGAACGGCGATGACAACGGCGGTAGAAGGGCTCCTGCTAGTATGGCCAAGTGCGGACGAGAGAGAGGAAGGCAAATTTGCCACTGGTTTTGTGGTCAGACGACGAGGGGAGTTGGAGGAAGTCATCGAAGCTTGAATAGCTTTCTGCCCAGACAAGGAGGGAGGATTTTAGGGTTTCACGGTCAGAATTCAAGCTTGAGAGACTCGGTCGTGCCCTGAGGATCTTTTTATAGGGCTCAGGAGGGGGTTTTGAGCTTGGAAGCCAAGCTTCCAAGCTAGGAATGTTTTCCGGAGTAGGAAACCCAAATCTCTCATGCGTTTGCATGAGAGATTGGGAAGGTTATGGAGCTCATGGGCAGATTCAGAGGGAAGAGGACTCCTCAAGGAATCTCCCTTTCAATTTTGGAAGGATTGATTGAACAGAGGAGTTCTCTTCAATCAAAGGTCGTCGGAGAGGGATTCCTCTACGATAATGGCATAGGGACTTATTTGCAAAGAGTGACGACAAAGATAGGGCTTTTTTTGTAAGAAATTTGAAAGTTAGGGGTCAGAATGAGATAAAAAGAGTCTTATTGGACCAAAATGCAAACTTGGTCAAGATGATCTCAGATTGGGTCCAAATTTTGGTAAAAACCTAATTTTGATCCAAGGAATCTAATGATGAAGTTATATTTAGGTTTTGATAAAGTTTGACTGGGTAATTTATGCAAAAACCTAAATTAAGGTAAATGTCTGTCCGAGACTCTATTTTGGGTTAAGATGGATTCTGATGGTCAAATTAAAGGTTTCAAGCCCTATAGGATATTTTTCTATGAATTTTAGAGGGTTTAGGTGAATTTTATCCTGACCCGAACCTCAATTAATTAAGTGTGTTTGTTTTTAGGGTTTCAAAACTTATTTAATTCTCAAAACACGTGAAAACCCTTTATATCTGTTCTAACCCACTTGTTGTCCTTTTAAGACCAATTGACCCTTAATTAACCCCTAGGAAAACCCATGATTGTTCTGCATTCATGATATGGTGGTAAAACTTCAGTTTTAACCTTGTTTTCTTGTCTTTCCCTTAGAATGACTTTGTAATGAAATATGGCTCTCTGGTAGTTATGTAGGAGCATTTACTGACTTAATTGGATCAAAATGAGCTAGTTATGGCTCATGATGGTGTTCCCATCAGCGACGAATGGGGGAGGATCTTCAGCGGTATGAAAGTCCATTAGTGGGACTCCATGTCGCCCTCAGGTGCTACATGGTCCTTAGTAGCGGGTGGTCGTAGGAGGTGGAATTCCATCGCATAGGTGGAGGAACAGAGGTGTATGGGGAGAGGAAACTGGAGAGGATGAAAGTGCTCAGCTCGAGAGAGTAGGAGGGAGCTAATTACGCATGCGAGTGGCAAGGAAGGTACTTAAGTAGGCTTAGGGAGTGAATCAAAGCACCGTAGGGTGAGATCAAGTGCCTAGGGTATGGGCAGTGGAGATGAATAGAGAGGGGAGCACGAGCATTCAAATTAAAATCCCACCGTCAGATGGGATCTGAGGTGTGTGGTGATGCCACACGCAAAGGCGCGCGAAGATTAAATTTAGATTGGCCATTGGATCAAGGACTTAAGGGATGGATGGCTATGATCGTGCAAGTTCAACAATGTAAACAGTGCACCACTGTCTGTAGGTCTTTTGGTGGAATTACAAGGAGACCCTTAAGATGAAGCAGTAGAAGTTTTGCACAGAAGCCCATTAGTGGCGAGAACACATGCAGCGCAATTCCTGTGGTTTTCAAAGAGACCCCTGACGGTTATCAAATCGGTCCTTGGAAGTTTAAAATGAATGGAATGTGTATGACTTAAGGACCTAAGTGAAAAACTATTAATGCAAAGTCCTAATGATGTCTAAATGCCATGAGAATTTTTTGAAGCTTAATTGAACATTTAGGAAGTTGATTTCACTTTTAATTTGAACATTTGAACCCAAAAATGTGTTTAATTTTCAATTGGATCATCAATTTACATTAATGAATAGAATATCTCATTTTATGACCTAATTTCATATTTTTAGCACAAATTGGATGTTTTAGGTCATTTCTGTTATTTTCCACACTTAATCCTTTTCATGTGTTAACTCAGTAGTGTTTAACCTAGTTTCTAGTTTAACTTGGGCATTTTAGCTATGATGAGTTACACCTCATCACAGACTATGGAAAATTAAGGAGATATTGGATTGGTTCAGAGCCATGGTCATTCCCTGACATCTGCAGAACCATGCGACATGCAAACCTCCCCTAACTTGCCCACTCTTTCGGTTAGTTAGAGTTCTTGGCTTGTAAATTGGTTTGTCTTAGTTGTCTTTACACTTGGTTGCAATCTTTGTTCTCATGAGATCAATTATTTTGAGCATTTGGGTTCAAAACCTTGATTGACCATTTAGTTATCTATGTTGGTCACTTCTAGTATGCATCACTAATCTTATCAATTGAACCATTGGCTTGAAGGCCTAAATTGATTTTTCATGTTTAATTTAAAGGATGCTTATGACATCCAACAAACTATGAGGTGCCATTTCTTAGAGAAGCAATTGAAGATAACATACAAACATAAGGATTAGGCTCTCTACCTGAGGTATGTTTATCTTTTATTTGTCATATCAATTATACAATTTAGTTATACAAACTGGGTATTATTTGCTAATCAAAATATGGATAAGGTGGGGTTAGTTACAAAATTCCATGTTATTTTTATTTTATCCTTTCCTTATCAATCCCTTTAAAAAGGTCATCTTATTAATCTCATGCTACAAATACTTGGATAAGACCCATCTTCTAGAATTGATACATGGTTTATCTTGGAGAAAAGATAAATGGTCCAAAAGACACATTTTATTTTTCTTTTTCTTTCATTTCTTATTGAGATAAAAAAAAGATGATTCTTAAGGTCAGTAAATAACCATTTCATGAAACACTAATCAACATCAATTATAACTATTGCCATTTCATTTAATGTTGAAGTTTTATATCATTATTATTTCAAAATTATTAGGAATGACTTCGAGATTATTCATCTTCTAACCACTCTTAGTTTGTGTTATTTTAAGTTTATGAAACATGAATAGCACCAGTGGTCTAGTGGAAGAATAGTACCATTCCATGGTACAGACTCAGGTTCGTTTCCTGGCTGTTGCATCAATTTTGTGTTGCTCATGAAGATGCCAAATGAATTTAACATGTTTGTGTCAAATCCTGGTGGTGATGCACAGGCTATATAGGGATCTCCTCGAATGTGTCCTTGAGTGATGCTTGGATATGGAGAGGTATGAAACATTTGAAGATATATAGCAACACCTAAGTAGCAATAATCTTACTACTTACCATGTCTGATGTAGTTTAGTAGAAATAAATATATCCTTTTACAAACTTATGCATTATGTGAAAGTTGGTTGCTTATGGTTGTTGGTAAGTTACATGCAAATCTAGATGTAAACTACACATACGATTCTTCTCACATTGATTTATAGTTCATTCTGAAGCATTGTGCAACGTGTTCTTTAGAATTTATGGTTCATTCTAAAGCATCATGCAACACGTTCTTTATGATTTATAGTTCATTTTGCAAAGACTACCTTTGTTGCTGCTGGTGATCAATCTATAAACTTTTGGCCTGTAATTGTATTTAAAAGATCATACTATACTCCTAAAGACTTTTTTGAATTTTAACTTGAATTTGTATCTCCTATGATCAGATTCAATCAGTTCTTTTTAAAATGAAGAGCCAATGTAAAGGTTGTTTTCACATGTCTTTGGTGGTAGCTGATGTTGTGATAAAGCTTGATGATTTTGAATAAAGATCATAATAATGCAATTCATTTGACCTTAACTAATATTTTTGTTTATATCTACAGATTGCAACCCTATATTTCCTACTTGAACTAGCTGGCACACAACTTACACTAAAGCACTTTGGCCATCTCATCTATTTGAGGCATGTCATATACTGGAAGATGCAGATATGTTTGGATGATCTACTATTTTGGAATTATAATTAGTTGATATATGAATTCTTATATTTCGATGATGTTGTGAATGCTTGGGGACAAATTAGATTCCAGGATATTACTTTTTTGGAATATTTTTCGATTAGGATCATGCATTTTATATTATTGCAATCCCACATTTTGCATTATCTATGATGATTCATTTTTTATTTTCACTTTAGGTTAAAGAATATTCATATTTAATATAATGAACTTTCCTGTAAATCACAAATGATGCTCTTGTTGAGATATTGCTTTATTGATTTACTCATCTAGTTAAAGGTTTGCTTTTGTTTAACATTTATTGCTTTTAACTTTGCCATTGTCAGTCCCCAACCCGATTAAGAAAGGAGGGGAAGCAACTAATTTGTTGTATGCTTCTGATATTATTTTTATGCTCTCTATGTGATTATCATATTATAAAATTATATGAGATTAGTTAATTGCAGGAAATCTAGAATTTAATGTATTATACTTTTATTTTGTGAAATGTTTGTATCTAGGCCGACGATATATCAACGGATACTTATGTTGGTGTACATTTTAGAAAAACTAAGAAGTAGCTTTACTGACAACTTTATTCGTTGCTATATTAAACAACTATTGGTGGATGTATACGTCAAAAATGTTTTATATCAACGAACATTATTACTTTCACCGACACATAAAACGCCCCTATTTCTACAATAATCAAAGCACCATGTCCTCATCAGGCTGGTCGTCGCTATACCTTGTGGTTCAACACCGACGATTTTTACCGTTGGTATACCCTATAATGACACATTTTAAAAAGACACCAAGTTTGACCACCGGAATAGGTTCCAAGATCTACAGCGATGACATTTTGGATCTATACCGATGGTTATTGACCGTCAGTGTAGGTGAAATTGCTGTTGTGGAGTATGCAGAAAGCAGAGCTCTAGTTTCTATAGTTAGAGATATAATATGAGGTATGCACACCCATTTAGCTATATTATGGCCGCATTATACATCTTTTACAAAGCTCTAGTTTCTGTAAGTGAAATGGAGTTTTATTATTCATAGCTGGAATTACAACATTGGCTACAACTACTTGTTTGTTGTCATAGCCAATTATAATGAGTATTGAGTTTTTCTTTTCTTTTTTATTTTATTCTTAATTTTATAATGAAACAATTATGCAAAAAAAAGAACTTTGATAGGTGGGATAAAAAGATTAATCTCAATGATTTAAATAACTATTTCTTTATTTGTTGGCTTAGCATTGATGAGAATTCCTTTCTAACATTATTCTATGGAAGTTGATGATCTTTCAACTTGGGAGCCTTTTTCCAACACACTTTTGAAATGGAGGTCTTAGTGCAGGTATGTTTTATATCTAGTGCGACCATTTAACTTTTTTGCTTTGTCCCCTCAAGGATGAAAGTAGAGTTTCTAGTTTGTTCTTTTTCTTGGCTATATGCATTTTGAAAGCATCTTAGATAATATTATCTACATTATGGTAGTTCTGCTACTACCTTTTGACCTAATTCATTTTGAAACTCTATTAATGACTCCTCATCCATGATATTTATCAAACCACTACCATGAGATACTAACTAGTTCTTGTTGGATTATAGAGAAAATGACAAAGAAAAATAATGTGTTTAGAGAGCTATAGCCAGAAATTTTTTTGAAAGGTTGTGTTGTCACAGGGTGCTTGCCAAGATTTGGTGTTGGCTATAGTGTTCCTATTCCGAGGAGAAGGGTTGATCAAAGTGTGCACTATAGATATGTTGGTCACTTGGTTGGTTCGACTTTGTCCGGGATCTCACTTTATTGTTGATTATCATTTTTGTACCTGTAAACGTCATTGTTGCATAAACTTTTTTGTTTACCTTTTTGTTTCTTTGTTCTTTTACCATTGGTTCCAATGTAATAGAATTTACAAGTTTTTGTAATGCGGCTATGGGGTTTTCATTTGGGATCCCCCTTTCATTTGATCAACCTTATTTGTATTATTATTATGTGGGTTATCATGTGGTTTCTATAATTTCATTTAGTTATAAATGCTTTTTTCATTGATCGTTCACAATTAAAAAGTGATGTACATTTAATATATATCAAAAGTACATTAACAACGTGTTACAATATAGTGACACAAAAATTGTTGTGCTTCAACAAACAAATACATAATAATTATAAAATGGTTGTAGTGACAAAATTTGTGACATATTTTTGTAAATATCATAGTGGTGAAACAATATATTAGATCATCTCATATATTACATTTGCAAGAAGAATAATTTTAACTAAAAGTAAATAATGATGAAAATTAAATCATTTATAACTCTCATTATATAGTGATATCGCAACAAATTATCAACATTTAACTTTATCACTATAGGTATTATGTAGAGATATTTGGTGACATTTTTTTTGTAGCTATAGGTAGACTTTAGGGACAGAAATTGTGACAATTGTGTTTAACTCTACAGGATTTCATCGCGACGATTCAGTGACAATTATATTTGATACTAAATTATTATATAGCAATATTATGATGATGTATTTTTTTGTACCTATAAATAGACTTTAGGGAGAAAAATTGTGACAACTATATTTGACTCTATAGGCTTCTACAGTGACGATTTATTGACAACTATATTTGACACTACAATTGTTAATTTAGTGATAATAAAATTTGTTGCAAACTTTTAGTGACAGCATTCTTAGTGGCAATAGAATGACAAATTTTTTAATTGTCAATAAAGTATTTTGGTGACAAAATATTTACTTTTAGAGACAAATATTCTGTCACTAAAGCCTACTTTTGTTGTGGTGTCTCCTATTAATGTGTAACGCGAGGCCTTTAGCTAGAAGGCTCTTGGGTCAGGCTCTACTGGAGGTACATCAGTTGTTTTCAGGAAGGTTATTATTGGAGTCATATAGGAGATGGCTGGCTCAATCACCAATGCTTGCAGGGGAAGCACCAAAGGTTTACTTAATGCCTGCAAGAATGTGTCATCCTCCTGCCCTTCAGGAATGGCAGATGACAAGCGGGCCACGGCATCCACCAACGGGTTATCAGACTTAGGTATCCGCTTAATTGTGGCAACCGCACAAGTTAACAACTCTTCATTTGTTCTGTGTAAAGGCCCATATTAGGGCTTTAGCTTGGTACTTACCTTTAATATGGTTGGCTACCAATTGTGAGTCCGTGTGGGCCTCTAAGCACGAGGCTCCCATGGACTTTGCCACTCTGAGGCCGGCTAACAAGGCCAAGTACTCCACAACATTGTTGGAGGTGGGGAAAACTACCTTGGTGGCATACTTATGAGTAGTGCCATCATGGGTAGTCAGGGTGATTCTGGCACCAAACCCAGCCATCATGGACGACCCATCAACATACAACTTCCTTGGCATTATGGTGGAAGGGGCTGGATTCGTTAATATTGCTATAATATGAGGTATGCACACCCATTTAGCTATATTATGGTAGCATTATATATCTTTTACAAAGCTCTAGTTTCTGTAAGTGAAATGGAGTTTTATTATTCATAACTGGAATTACAACATTGGCTACAACTACTTGTTTGTTGTCATAGCCAATTATAATGAGTATTGAGTTTTTCTTTTCTTTTTTATTTTATTCTTAATTTTATAATGAAACAATTATGCAAAAAAAAGAACTTTGATAGGTGGGATAAAAAGATTAATCTCAGTGATTTAAATAACTATTTCTTTATTTGTTGGCTTAGCATTGATGAGAATTCCTTTCTAACATTATTCTGTGGAAGTTGATGATCTTTCAACTTGGGAGCCTTTTTCCAACACACTTTTGAAATGGAGGAGGTCTTAGTGCAGGTATTTTTTATATCTAGTGTGACCATTTAACTTTTTTGCTCTATCCCCTCAAGGATGGAAGTGGAGTTTCTAGTTTGTTCTTTTTCTTGGCCATATGCATGTTGAAAGCATCTTAGATAATCTTATCTACATTATGGTTGTTCTGCTACTACCTTTTGACCTACCAATAGATACTAACTAGTTCTTGTTGGATTATAGAGAAAATGACAAAGAAAAACAATGTGTTTAGAGAGCTATAGCCATAAATTTTTTTGAATGGTTGTGTTGTCACAGGGTACTTGCCAAGATTTGGTACTGGCTATTGTGTTCCTATTCCGAGAAGGGTTGATCAAAGTGTGGGCTTTAGATATGTTGGTGACTTGGTTGGTTTGACTTTGTCTGGGATCTCACTTTATTGTTGATTGTCATTTTTATACCAGTAAACATCATTGTTACATAAACTTTTTTACCATTTTGTTTTTTTATTTTTTTACCATTGGTTCCAATGTAATAGAATTTGCAAGTGTTTGTAATGTAGCTATGGGGATTTCATTTGGGATCCCCCTTTCATTTGATCAACCTTTTTTGTACAATTATTATGTGGGTTATCATGTGGTTTCTATAATTTCATTTAGCTATAAATGTTTTTTCATTGATCATTCTCAATTAAAAAGTGATGTACGTGTAATATATATCAAAAGTGTATTAACATCGTGTTACGATATAGTGACAAAAAAATTGTTGTGCTTCATCAAACAAATACATAATAATTATAAAATGGTTGTACTGACAAAATTTGTGACATATATTTTTGTAAATATCATAGTGGTGAAACAATATATTAGAGTCATCTCATATATTACATTTGCAAAAAGAATAATTTTAACTAAAATTAAATAATGATGAAAATTGCATCATTTATAACTCTCATTATATAGTGATATGGCAACAAATTATCAACATTTAACTTTATCACTATAGGTATTATGTAGCGATATTTTGGTGACATTTTTTATGGAGCTATAGGTAGACTTTTGGGTCAAAAATTGTTACAATTGTGTTTAACTCTATAGGCTTTCATTGAAACGATTAAGTGACAATTATATTTGACACTAAATTATTATCTAGCAATATTTTGGCGACGTATTTTTTTGTAGCTATAAATAGACTTTAGGGAGAAAAATTGTGACAACTATATTTGACACTATAGGCTTCTACAGTGACGATTTACTGACAACTATATTTGATAATATAATTGTTAATTTAGTGATAATAAAATTTGTTGCAAACTTTTAGTGACATCATTCTTAGTGGCAATAGAATGACAAATTTTTTAATTGTCACTAAAGTATTTTAGTGACAAAATAATTACTTTTAGAGACAAATATTCTTTGTCACTAAAGCCTATTTTTGTTGTAGTGTCTCCTATTAATGTGTAACGCGAGGCCTTTAGCTAGAAGGCTCTTGGGTGAGGCTCTGCTGGAGGTGCATCGGCTGTTTTCAGGAAGGTTATTATTGGAGTCATCTAGGAGATGGCTAGCTCGATCACCACTACTTGCGGGGGAAGCACCAAAGGTTTGCTTAATGCCTACAGGTGTATGTCATCCTCTTGCCGTTCAGGAATGGCGGATGCCAGGCGGGCCAGGGCATCCGCCAATGGGTTATCAGACTTGGGTATCCGCTTAATTGTGGCAACTGCACAATTTATCAACTCTTCTTTCATCTGTTCTGTGTAAAGGCTCATATTAGGGCTTTAGCTTGGTACTCACCATTAATCTAGTTGGCCACCAATTGTGAGTCTGTGTGGACCTCTAAGCATGAGGCTCCCATGGACTTTGCCACTCTAAGCCCAGCTAACAAGGCCTCATACTCAACAACGTTGTTGGAGGTGGGAAAAGCTACCTTAATGGCATACTTGTGAGTAGTGCCATAAAGGGTAGTTAGGGTGATTCTGGTGCCAATCCCCGCCATCATGGATGACCCATCAACATACAACTTCCATGGCAGAGTGGTGGCAGGGCTTGGATTCATGATTATTGCTATAATATGAGGTATGCACACCCATTTAGCTATATTATGGTAGCATTATACATCTTTTACAAAGCTCTAGTTTCTGTTAGTGAAATGGAGTTTTATCATTCATAACTGGAATTACAACATTGGCTACAACTACCTGTTTGTTGTCACAGCCAACTATAATGAGTATTGAGTTTTGTCTTTCTTTTTTACTTTATTCTTAATTTTCTAATGAAACAATTATGCAAAAAAAAAACTTTGATAGGTGGGTCAAAAAGATTAATCTCAATGATTTAAATATCTATTTCTTTATTTGTTGGTTTAGCATTGATGAGAATTCCTTTCTAACATTATTCTATGGAAGTTGATGATCTTTGAACTTGGGAGCCTTTTCCCAACACACTTTTGAAATGGAGGATGTCTTAGTGCAAGTATTTTTTATATTTAGTGCTACCATTTAACTTTTTTGCTTTGTCCCCTCAAGGATGGAAGTAAAGTTTCTAGTTGGTTCTTTTTCTTGGCTATATGCATTTTGAAAGCATCTTAGATAATCTTATCTACACTATGGTAGTTCTGCTACTACCTTTTGACATAATTCATTTTGAAACTCTATTAATGACTCCTCATCCATGATATTTCTCAAACTACCACCATGAGATACTAACTAGTTCTTGTTGGATTGTGGACAAAATGACAAAGAAAAACAATGTGTTTAGAGAGTTATGGCTAGAAATTTTTTTGAATGGTTGTGTTGTCACAGGGTGCTTGCCAAGATTTGGTGTCGGCTATTGTGTTCCTGTTCCAAGGAGAAGGGTTGATCAGAGTGTGGGCTTTAGATATGTTGGTGACTTGGTTGGTTCGACTTTGTCTGAGATCTCACTTTATTGTTGATTGTCATTTTTGTAACTGTAAACGTCATTGTTACATAAACTTTTTTGTTTACCTTTTTGTTTTTTTGGTTTTTTACCATTGCTTCCAATGTAATAGAATTTGCAAGTTTTTGTAATGCGGTTATGGGGATTTCACTTGGGATCCCCCTTTCATTTGATCAACCTTATTTGTATTATTATTATGTGGGTTATCATGTGGTTTCTATAATTTCATTTAGCTATAAATGATTTTTTCATTGGTCGTTCTCAATTAAAAAGTGATGTACGTTTAATATATATCGAAAGTAGATTAACACCATGTTACGATATAGTGACAAAAAATTTGTTGTGCTTCATCAAACAAATAAGTAATAATTATAAAATGGTTGCAGTGACAAAATTTGTGACATATAGCTTTGTAAATATCATAGTGGCGAAGTAATATATTAGAATCAGCTCATATATTACTTTTGCAAGAAGAATAATTTTAACTAAAATTAAATAATGATGCAAATTAGGTCATTTATAACTCTCATTATATAGTGGTATGGCAACAAATTATCAACATTTAACTTTATCACTATAGGTATTATGTAGAGATATTTTGGTGACATTTTTTTTGTGGCTATAGGTAGACTTTAGGGATAAAAATTGTGACAATTGTGTTTAACTCTATAGGCTTTCATTGCGACAATTCGGTGATAATTATTTTTGACACTAAATTGTTATATACCAATAGTTTGGCGACGTATTTTTTTGTAGCTATAAATAGACTTTAGGGAGAAAAATTGTGACAACTATATTTGACTCTATAGGCTTCTACAGTGACGATTTATTGACAACTATATATTGACACTACAATTGTTAATTTAGTGATAATAAAATTTGTTGCAAGCATTTAGTGATAGCATTCTTAGTGGCAGTAGAATGACAAATTTTTTAGTCATCACTAAAGTATTTTAGTGACAAAATAATTACTTTTAGAGACAAATATTCTTTGTCACTAAAGCCTATTTTTTTTGTAGTGTCTCCTATTAATGTGTAATGCGTGGCCTTTAGCTCGAAGGCTCTTGGGTGAGGCTCTCCTGGAAGTCCATCGACTGTTTTCAGGAAGGTTATTATTGGAGTCATCTAGGAGATGACTGGCTCGATCACTAGTGCTTACGGATGAAGCATCGAAGGTTTACCTAATGCCTGTAGGAGTATGTCATCCTCCTGCCCTTCAGGAATGGCGGATGCCAGGCGGGCCAAGGCATCTACCAACGGGTTATCAGACCTGGGTATCTGCTTAATTGTGGCAACCGCACAATTTAACAACTCTTCTTTCATCTGCTTTGTAAGGACCTGTTACTTTTTAGCCTTTTAAGACGTCTGAAGTCTCAGTCAGACGTCTGGACCTGTTCCCGGATGTCTGAAAGTGGAAATTTTGTACTGCACACTACGCTCTGCGTGCGGGCGGCGTGCAGAACCATTCCTTCCTCTCTCTCTTTCTCACCTCCTCCGAACCCTAAACCCCTCACCCTCTCATATAAACCCCCCTCGTATCTCCTCTCCACTCCACACACCAACCACCACCACCTTTAGTGCTTGTGTGGGAGCGGCAAGAGGGGGCGAGCGAGGGAGAGCGAGAGGGAAGAAAGAGCAGAGCGCGGGAGGAGGAGAAGGCCTAAGGTCAGTGAAGCTTCGATGGAAGCTCGATGGAGCTCGCATGGCCACCGACGGGTGCGTGCGAGAGGAGGAGAGGGCTCGAGGAGGCGACCTCTCGACCCTCTATAGCGGCTGGAGCTACTACGGCGTGAGGCGAGAGAGCGGAGCGAGCTGCGGGGAGTTGCTAATATTGGGATTTTTCCAGTATCGGACATCTGGAGAGTCGACTAGGCGACCTTAGCGGCAGCTGGACGTTCGGGTCTGAGACCAGACATCTAAAAGCACTTATATCGCAAGGTACGTTCTTTTCCACGGTTACGGCCATGCAGGCCTCACCGCAAAGGCTAGTCGGGCCTGATTTGGACCTGTGGTTTCATACGTAGGTAAAGGCCCTTGGGAAGGCGTGCAGAACTCTTTTCCACGCATTTTTGGACATCTGAGTACATCACCAGACGTCCGGAGGTACATCCAGATGACCAAAGGCATTGTCCGACATCTGGAACTACCTTCAGATGATCATAGAGAAGGTCTGGATGTCTGAGGATACTGCAGGAACATAAGGTAAGATCTAACGCCTTTTAAGACGTCTGGGATTATTCCCAGATGTCTGATTTTGAATAGTAGGCACGTTTTTGACTTATTTAAGATCCGATCGGGGTCCATTTTACTCAAACGAAATACCTGTACTTTCCTCGCGAGTTCCTCTATGTACTAGAGTTTGTTTTACACTATTCTGAACTCTTCTTTTGTGATATATTCCCTAGTATAGGGTTTCAGCCTGCTGCACATTTGGGGCTCGAAGAGACGTCTGGGTCTGCAGTTCAAGATCCCATTACTCCCGAGTTTCCTGGTGGAGTGGTTTACTTCCGTTAATAAAATATTGAATAAGAATGTGCTTGTGGAAGTAGCTGAATGGAACCCTAGGATGTGGCATGAACCCTAGGGTAGAGAAATGCATGAGCCTGTTTGTACTGTATGATTTACATGCATGTGTGATTAAGGTAAATTACTAATAAATGCCTGGATTACAATTATGAGATACCTATTAGAATATGAGCTGCCTATGTTTGATGAAACTACCTATGAAAACACCAGTTGCATGTATTAAGAATTGAACTATGAAAACACGAGCTGCCTGTATATGTATGAGGAATGAATTATGAAACCTGAGATCTGAATCTGAATAATGAGGTGAACACGAGCATGAACCCTACAGGGAATTAGAAGTAGAACTCCTGTGGATAGATGGAAATCTAGAATGTAGACGGGAAGTGTGCTGGCCCTTGAGTACATGGTACCAAGGAGAGCATCTGTCCCCTTTTGTGTAGAGCGGAGCTAGCCTCCCTTGGGTTGAGACCTGGGGTTAGGATTGACCACTCTACACCGACTCCTATTGGCCCTCGCATACGTGGTACCGAGGTGAGCTACTAGTGTAAGGAGGGAGCTAGCCACCCCACGGGACCTGGGGTTCAGCTAGCCACTCTACACCGACTTGTTAGGCCCTCTGGGCAAACCGGGGTAGTCAAACAAGGGTGCGCGGACTGTGGAGGGGCAAGACCCCTTTTTGGTTCTGAGGGGTGAGACCCCTGTTCTGAGAGGGTAAGGTTCTTTACTGTTCTGTGCTGTACTTCCATGGCTGAGTGGTGGCAGGGCATGGATTTGTGAATATTGCTATAATATGAGGTATGCCCACCCATTTAGCTATATTATGGCTGCATTATACATCTTTTACAAAGCTCTAGTTTCTGTTAGTGAAATGGAGTTTTATCATTCATTACTGGAATTACAACATTGGCTACAACTACCTATTTGTTATCATAGCCAACTATAATGAGTATTAAGTTTTTTTTTTCTTTTTTATTTTATTCTTAATTTTCTAATGAAATAATTATGCAAAAAAAACTTTGATAGGTGGGTCAAAAAGATTAATCTCAGTGATTTAAATACCTATTTCTTTATTTGTTGGCTTAGCATTGATGAGAATTCCTTTCCAACATTATTCTATGGCAGTTGATGATCTTTCAACTTGGGAGCCTTTTTCCAACACGTTTTTGAAATGGAGGTCTTAGTAGATGCATTTTTTATATCTAGTGTGACCATTTAACTTTTTTGCTTTGTCCCCTAAGGATGGAAGTAGAGTTTCTAGTTTGTTCTTTTTCTTGGACATATGCATTTTGAAAGCATCTTAAATAATCTTATCTACATTATGGTAGTTCTGCTACTACCTTTTGACCTAATTCATTTTGAAACTCTATTAATGATTCATCATCCATGATATTTATCAAACTACTACCATTAGATACTAACTAGTTCTTGTTGGATTGTAGAGAAAATGACAAAGAAAAACAATGTGTTTAGAGAGCTATAGTGAGAAATTTTTTTGAATGGTTGTGTTGTCACAGGGTACTTGCCAAGATTTGGTGCTTGCTATTGTGTTCCTATTCCGAGGAGAAGGGTTGATCAGAGTGTGGGCTTTAGATATGTTGATGACTTGGTTGGTTCGACTTTGTCCGGGATTTCACTTTATTGTTGATTGTCATTTTTGTACTTGTAAGCGTGATTGTTACATAAACTTTTTTTGTTTACCTTTTTATTTTTTTTGTTTTTTTACCATTGGTTCCAATGTAATAGATTTTGCAAGTTTTTGTAATGCGGCTATGGGGTTTTCATTTGGGATCCCCCTTTCATTTGATCAACCTTATTTGTATTATTATTATGTGGGTTATCATGTGGTTTCTATAATTTCATTTAGCTATAAATGTTTTTTTCATTGATCGTTCTCAATTAAAAAGTGATGTATGTTTAATATATATCAAAAGTAGATTAACATCCTGTTATGATATAGTGACAAAAAAATTATTGTGCTTCATCAAACAAATATGTAATAATTATAAAATGGCTGTAGTAATAAAATTTGTGACCTATAGTTTTGTAAATATCATAGTGGCGAAGTAATATATTAGAATCATCTCGTATGTTACTTTTGCAAGAAGAATAATTTTAAATTTTTTAAAATTAAATAATGATGAAAATTACGTCATTTATAACTCTCATTATATAGTGGTATGGCAACAAATTATCAACATTTAACTTTATCACTATAGGTATTATGTAGAGATATTTTGGTGACATTTTTTTTGGGGCTATAGGTAGACTTTAGGGATAAAAATTTTGACAATTGTGTTTAACTCTATAGGCTTTCATTGCGATGATTAAGTGACAATTATATTTGATGCTAAATTGTTATATAGCAATATTTTGGCGACATATTGTTTTGTAGCTACAAGGTTGGAAGATTTCCCACAAGGTTGGAAGAGTTATACAAGGTTGGAGATTTCCCACTTGTCATTGCAATAAGAGAGCAATGCTGTAGTTGGAATACCCTAATGGAGATGAACATCTACAACCATATTATATATGCAGCGATGAGGTTGGATCGATGTCAATTCATGTAAAATGAGTTTGTTAAAAAATTAAGTGGTTTATATTTTAAAGCAACTTTACTCGTACAAGGCGTGGGGGAGGAGATCTTCCTCTAAGTACTGACGCTATGGAGGAATAGGTATCGAAATATTGGACTGAAAGTAAAGTTACATGGTCGCCGAGGTATTAAAAGGGGTAATGTAGTTGTAGCTGTGCCTCTTGACTGCAGGATGCAAAATTCTTGCAACTGGCAAAGGAAGTAGAGGAGCTAAGACGATTCAATGTATATGCGGAAGCAATTAAGGAGCTGGAATCAACCAAGTTTGTGGTTAGTGAGAATCACATCGGTGAAGGTAGCGGAACCCGTGTCAAGTGGGACTGGAGATCAGAGCAAATTCGGAGGCAGTAGATTTAATGCGATTAGAGGGGTTCCTCAGGGATAGAGATTTTGACAATTGACATGTGTTATAATATGCTCAGATAGTAAGCTTAGGGGAGTTTAAGTTGTAGTACCATCCACGAGTCGTGGATAATGTAAATTTGCGTGGTGGGTAGACGTGATTTCTCAGTTTCCCGTGACTCTTTTAATTTCTTCACCTTGTTTACCGTCCTTGATGGCTCGCTGAAGTTAATCTTGTCCAGAGATTCCTTTGTACCCATGCGGAGAAGGAGCAGGCACGAGATTTATAACTTTTGCTGTTAATTTGCAGGCGTTCAAATTTATGTGTTATTGTGTTGTTGTTCCACGTTAAACTATGTAGTTATCAAAGTGAATGTGTTTTTAACGTGTACGTTCTTTGCAAGATATGTCATTGTTACGAAAAGGTACATGCAATGTAGCGGACATTAACAGGGGCGATGTAATGGCAGGTGGGGCTCTTGGCTTCCCTCCTGTAGGTGCAAGATGCTTAATTTAGAAAGGAAGTGGAGGAGCTAAGACAGTGCAGCGTAAATACGGATGTCATTAAAAAGGAGCCGGAGACAACAAAGGTCGTGGTTACTGAGAGTCGCTCCGTCGAAGGAAGCGGAACCCGTGTGAAGTGGGAGTGGAGATCGGAGCAAATTGGGAGGTAGATGCAGATGTAATACGATCGCAGGGATCCTCAGGGATTGAAATTTTCGCAATTGACATGTGCTATAATACGGCCAGATTGTAAGGTCACGGGTCTTTATGGTGAAGTAGTTTCCCCGAATCGTGGGTAATGTAAATTTTTGTAGTGAGTACAGCTGATTTCTCAGTTGCCTATGACTTTTGTATTTTTTTAACCCTATCATTCGTCGGTGATGGCTCTCTGAAGTTAATTAAGCTTGTCGGGAGAGTACTTTGTAACCATATGCATGCGGAGACGAAGTAGGCACCAGAATTGTTTTATTTGATGTTAATATTTAGGCATTCAAATTTATGTGGTACCCTGGTGTTATTCGACGTTAAAGATAGTAGTTGTCAGAAGGGAAGGTACTGTTTTTAACGTATGCATTAGTTGCAAGATTTGTCATTGTTACGGAAAGGTGAATAGTGGGTTCCATGTATCTTTATTTTCTATCAGATAAAAATCGAATGAATTGCGGGTTTTCTTAGCGCGCCTTCGCCTATAATAATCCCAATTTACATACAAAATAGTCACTTGGAATCTTGCAGAAGCCCGCCTGACGACGTGTTGGTGGCTGTTTTGATTTGACAATGCCACATAAATATCCCTGTGGCAGTTGCGAGTTATGAAGCGGCGCAATTGAAATAGTAATAAAACGGGGTTAGCTTTGAGCCATTCCGTTTGTTTGTTTTCTTTTGGTTGCGAACAAGAGCCACTACGTTTGTTGAACCTCGGGCCTTCTTCGCACCCAATCTGAATATAGGGAACGGTTCTGGAGCGGTTATGGCAACCATTTCATACGTTGCCATCATTTTGCATTTGCAATACATTGGTAGCTGTTGAGCAATGTCAAACGACGGCGAAGGTCCTTCTCGGAACAACGGGAAAGAAGGTTTTCTCGATCCAGCATCCGGTGAGGGTTCGAAGGGGAAGGAGATGGTGGAAATGGGGTTAGTGTAACCATAGAAGTTATTCTAGGTCATCAAAAATGAGATGTTGAAGTTACTAAACTCTAGTAAATGTTGATGTTTGGTGGTATAGCCCTCCTTCAAGTATGGAACCGAGGGCAAGCGAAGGCCCTGGGGTAGTCATGTTGAAGGCAATCGAAAGGATACCGTCAAGGAACACCCATTGAACCCTGCTATGCTGTCCAAGGAGAGCAGGTGACTTTCTTATCCTTATCGTTTTTATGTGATTTTCGTGGTTTGATATTTTACGTTGTAGAAGTTACATACGTCTGAAGTAGTTCGAGATGGCCACGTCACAATGGTTGCGATAACAGGCAGTGGAGGTTAGATTCTGTTTGGCAGGGTAAGGAAAAATGTCAGTATGTTGGTATTTGTCGAAGGAGAAGTTTTTTAACTAACCAGTTTTCTTGTCGATGAAGTTGTCCACGTATGTTAAATCTAACCAACGTAGGTAGTTTCGGGGTGGTGGTTGGTCCTCTACATGAGGGCAGCCGTGCTTAATTTTATGAGTATTGCCAATTCCATTTCCAATGATGTGTCAGGTTAGAAGGGATTACGTTAGATTGAAGGGGAAAAGCATGGAAGAAAACCGATGGTACCATGGAATGCAGTTGATAAAGGATTAGCGAATTAGCATTGTTAAAGTAGTGATACTTATGTTCCTCTGTCCTCCACTTGCTGCTATGTAAACAAGTATTTAAAAGTTTAAATTGAGAAGTGTATGATAGCATGTGTTACTCTTCGACTCTGCTATATTGTTCAAATTATTTCACCTATTTCTTTAAATGTAATCTAGCAGAGATGTGGAACTCATTCTATGTTAGCAGTTAAGTCGTTTAGTACCATTTTAGTTTCGCTAGAAAAGTGGGAGTAATTAGTTGTTATTAGGGTAAGAGTTCGTGGTGGGTTTTATTTAGGTTCCGTTTGGTAAGAGGAATAAGTTGTGAAATAAGTTGAAGAAGTGTAATAAATGGTGGAATAAGTGAGTTAATCTATTTGGACATTTTAGTGTGTTAAAGTTATTCCATAGAGATGGTGGAATAACTTTACCCCAGGTTAAGTCCACTTAACTCAACGTAAATAGGAGGCGGATTAAGTGGCGGGTTAAATACTTAACCCGCCAACCAATCGTTGATACTTGATGAGGAGTAAAAATTATCTTCAGACTTAAAACACCAAACATGATCTAATAGAGGATCCGATTGCTCGACTACAGGGTGTACAAGTGGAATCGGTTCGGCTCGTCATGCCTCAGACTAGTCGGATCCCAACCAAAACCTGCCCAACCTGCCAAAAGATATAACGCAGCATGAATAGAAGATATGATAAGATGGACTCGATCACTTACACCCTGACAACTATCACGTAGCCTGACAACTAGGGCTATTAGGGCCATCAAGTGAGAATCCCCCCCCCCCCCCTCTAATTATAAATAGAGAGGCAGGTCCTCAAAATGGGGGGCCTCCTCCCCGAGAGAAAGGGTAGAAATCATGTAAGACCATGTAATCCCCAAAGATTCTAGTCCATAGTTGGGAGCATCATCCTCCCCTAAGATGTACACCCCTTGCGGTGGAATTGGGTCACCAAACTCCTGTTCTCCTTTGTGTATGCTTGCGGATTGCCATTCTACCCTCCTACGTGATGGATGATTTATGGCTAAGTAGTGCCTCCTATGCTAATAAATCTCTTGGTGGCCTTCTGAGGCCCACCAAATGGTGTCGTTTGTGGGAAGCGTCAACGAAAGAACCATCGCTCTTTAGAGCATCCGATCACTGGGAGGAAGGGCCCCTTTGGCACCTTGCCTCGGCTACCCTCAACAAGAACTGTTGCGGTAGTCGTAACCACCCGATGTCCTACTCACGGCTTCTGTCCCCTCGGAGGGGCCCGGTCTAGACGCAGCGTCTTTACTCCTTAGTCACCTCGGTTGGTCGCCCGAGGTTCCCAAGCTAGGCCCCCCTTCCCTGAGGCGCAACCTAGTGAAGACTAACTAGGAGCTGAATCCGAAGATCCCAGATATACGCCCCTGCGCGTACCACCTGCCCACTCGGGAAAGAGAGAACAGAGGTCCCTCGTTGGAAGTGCTAGGGGAGCCAGTCAAGGCCTGGTGCGAAAGAACGATCGATCCTAGCTCATGCACCACCCCCCTCCCTCTCTTGCCCCACCCTAGGAACCACCCACAGGATAGGCCAACGCTCGGCCAATCTTAAGAGGAGATCCCTCCAGATGCCTCCATCAGTGCCTGCTCGATGAGGGCCCACGTGCAGATTGTTGCCTGGCCAGCTAAACAGCTCCTTCGAGGGTGTAAAGAGTAGGCCCTGGGGGCGTTTTGCCAAGCACTTAGGGACTGGGGACAGTCCTATGAGGCTGTCGGAAGTCCAACAACGGAAGATCAAGCTCGCCTAATATTGCTTGCGTTAGCTCGAGGCTCAACACTCTGACGAGGGAGGCCCCATGAGGTGGCGGACCCTCGGTGCCCCAAGTCGGGCCATCCAATTTGCGAGCATGGGCATGATGCCCTTGACAGCGAGCCAGAATACCCAACGAGAGACTACAAAGTGAGTTAACTCCTGTGAATCGGTCGGAAAATGCGACAGTAAGGACAGCCCTGCTGAAGGCGAAAGTATTCTGGAATAGGCATGCCCTTGTGCCTGCCTATGAATAAGGTTCCTTCCAAAAGTGAAGAACCACCTCTCCCAAGGAAGCAATCGGCCCCTTGGGGGCCGCAGTCGTGGCCCAGGTTGCGCAAAGGAGTTCCTCAAGGAATGCACTCCCTTGGCCATGCACCGAGTGGATGTACTTAAGGGAAATCAATCCATCGAAGGTCGCCGGGGTGGACCCTGTTGAGGAGGAGCCCTCGGGAGAATGCACCCCCCTGGCTGTGGATCAAGCAGTTATGCTAAAAGAGGGCCAACCCACGAACAAGGACCCATTATCCTAAGGCTCCATCGAGCAAAAGGATAGGAGGCCTGTGAAGCACCTGAAGGACCACCCGAAGAAGGGGGCCCTGATGACTACGGATGGCCAGTGAGATCTCCTGGGCAAAACTGAGAGCCAGGCAGGTTAGCACCTCGCCCCAGCCGACAAGCGGCATCACCCTGGCTCCCCCACTTGATGGACATTGCTGCCAAGTTCTAGCAATGACACTCATGCCACCCGAGGTCCGCTCCACTTGATGCTGGAGCACTTCAACACAGAGGTTAAGGTAACATCAGACCGACGTCACCCCAGGCATCCGGGCCCCTCCTATGGAGCCTACCCTCTCCGGGTAGCTCCTCCCTGACCTTTATCCTAGCAAGGAGGATACGACCAAGTCTCCTCATAGGATTCGGCAGAGCGTTTAGGTTTGTCGCAGCAAGAGTCTTCCCCCTTCGGGGCAGCACCAAGCCCTTCGAAAAACATGCTCCCCTAGCCATTGGCCAGGAGGAAGTCACCACTGTGGTACCTACGATGGTCCAAGGCTTTCACCTTTGACATCCCGGGTGCATCAGTGCACTGATCGAGGCAACCTCCAGGAGCGGCGACACCCAAAAATGGGTCCACAGCCCACCTAACCAACTTCCAATGATAACGCCTACAGCACTCCAAGACGCTCGGGCCAAGTAGCCTTCCAGGCCACACTTTTCGGGTCGAAGTGCCCGTAGCACATCCACCACTCCAGTGAAAATGCCTTCCTCTCCTCCCGATAGCCATTTCGATCATAGACCTTTGGCAATCAAGTAAAAGGGAGAGGGGAAGGGAACGGCCCTCCTTCGACCAACTTGGAAGGGGATGGGCACCTCAACCTAGTTTCCATACTTAAGGCAGCCAGGTTGACGGTAGAATTAGGTGGCTCGGCCAGCTAATCACTGGTACGTGCTCGTCGCCAGGACCTCCCGTTACGTGCCTAACTCCCTTAGAGGGGGGGCACTAGTCACGAAGAAGCTACGACCTGGCGTAAGCCCCCTAGAGTCAAGGTGAAGCAACATGAGAAGCCCACACGAAGAAGGGAAAGGGGAGCCAAGTCCGTATAATCTAGCAAGAGGCTAACTCGGCTGATCTGGCAAGCGACTTCAGGATCGTAGCTAACCCTTCAGTCGCGGCATTCCCCGCTTCCTGCTCTTCCCTCATGAACGCATTCAAACTCGTCTAGGGCTAGGAGGGGAATCTCAATCTCCCAAAAAGTCTAAGGGCTATGACCCCCCCTCGAGGGTCAAAAGCACCCAAAAGCGGCCTCTTAAGGCCATCGGGAACCACGGAGTCCCCCCTAAGTCTTGGCGATGGAAAGACCACCTCTCGAGGGTGGCGGGCACAAAAAATCCCTCACGTGCATAGTCCCCGCCGCATGAGGAGCGATCCCGTCGCCACCAAAATTGGCACTTAAGGCCCCAATCCTACCCCAGCGGTAGCAAGAGGCCCAACCTGTCTTAGAAAGGATAGGGTCCTACCCCTCGCGAAGGATGACCATCACCTGTAGGGGGTGGCGACCACCCCTTGCTCTGGCCTAGTGACTCATCTCCGGAGGATGGTAGGGACGAAATTCAACCAGGCAAGTCTCCTCTTAAGGTCGGCAAGAACTCTAGCGGACATGTTCGACGTTCCGCATTTTGTCGCCTCTTTAGGCCGGCAAGCCGCCTCTTAAGGTCGGCAAGAACTCGGACGGACACATCCGACGTTCCACCTCTTGACGCCTCTTCAGGCTGCTGAGCCACCTCTTCAGGTCGACGAGAATTTGGATGGACGCATCCAACGTTCCACCTCTTGCCACCTCTTCAGGCCGGCGAGTCACCTCTTCAGGTCGGCGAAAACTCGGACGGACGTGCTCGACATTCCACACATTGCCGCCTCTTCAGGTTGGTGAGAACTCAAACGGACATGCCCGACATTCTGCACATTGCCGCCTCTTCAGGCCGGCAAGTCACCTCTTAAGGTCGGTGAGAGCTCAAATGGATGCGCCCGACATTCCACACATTGTCGCCTCTTTAGGTCGGCAAGTCGCCTCTTAAGGTTGGCGAGATCTCTGATGAACGCACCCGACATTCCACATATTGCCGCTACTTCTGGCTAGCAGGCCCTCTTCAGGTCAACGAGAACTCGGACGGATGCATCCAACGTTCCACCTATTCCCGCCTCTTCAGGCCGACAAGCCATCTCTTCAAGTTGGTAAGAACTCGAACGAACGCGTTCGACGTTCCATGTATTGCCACTTCTTTAGGCCAGCACAAACCCGAATGGATGCGTTAGATGTCTTTTATCTTGCTACCTCACAAGGTCGGCGTGAATTTGGGCGACCCTGCCACCGTCACTGATTAGTCCATAGTTGTGGGCTATTTAAGTATTTAAGTGCCTATACATTAGGTTAATTCTAACATTTATTTAGCATAAATTAGGATGTAAATAGATTAATTCATATTTTTAATTTAATTACATAATCCATGCATTGCATTCATATTTTAAATGCATTTAGAATTAGCTTAGAATGGCATTCATTTAATTAGTTAACCAATTACGTACATTATTTTAGTTAACATAAAAGTTGAGGGTTTGTATATAAATAACCATAATATTTTAATAATATCCTTTATTGTTCTTCTTCTCAGCAACGGCTTGGCTGCCGCTGCAATGGCTCCTGCCGCACTAAAGCCACATTCATGGATCAGCGGAGAAGGTGGATCTGCTCCCGCCTCTCCATTCAAATTCGTGCAAGCAGCTACAAAAGGAGAGAGGCTGCCGAGCGAGGGAGGCCTCCACCACTGACCCACCACTGTGCAGAGAGTTCTTCTCTCTTCCATTCCACACCGCCGGCCTCAACCGTGGCGACGAGTCTCCACCACTGTGGACGTGTGGTGTGACAAGCCACACCGCCATCCGGAGCTCGTCCGCATTACCGTGAGCACCTCAGCATGCATCTCCCTCGCCGTCGTCACCAACAACCACCGCTGCAGCCATGATAACGATGGCTTCGAGAGATAACTGGGTTTTATTGTTATGTCATTGTAGTATAGCCAGTTATTGCCATCATTTCAAATATATAATTTTTTTACTCGGAAAATAAAAGAGTTCCCGAGGTCGAACTCAGGGAGCAAGTTGTATTCTAGGGGTACAAGTTTCTTTTACAAAAATAAAGAAAGAGAGAGAGAGAATTTGTTGGCTTTTCTTCTTTTCTCTTTGCTTCTCTTCTTCTTCCTTCTCAGATCTTCTGCTCTCTTCCGTTCTTCTTCTTTATCTGCAGTGGTGATGTTCTTCTTCTTCTTTCAGCTGTTTCTGCTCGTCTCTTCCTTTTTCTTCTGCAGAGTGGTCCTGTTCTTCTTCTTCTTCTTTCTTTCTTCTTTTCCTTTCTTCAGATCTTCTTCTCGTGCTCTTCTTCTTCTGCAGAGTCTTCACTTGGCCTCTCTGTGTTCTCCTCTGCCTCGCCTTCCTTCTCCTTCTTTGCCTTCAGGACGTCGTCTGATTTTCCAATCAGACGACTTAAACCGCCGCCGCTACAGTGCCGCTCGGTGCTCCTCCTTCCTTCAGCCTTCGTCTTCTTCAACGGTTCTTCTTCACCTGTGCCTGCACACTTACACAGCTTGATCAGAGGGGCAAAACCTAACTCTACCCTCCCCCGCGTCTCTCTCTCACAGAAGCCGCTCTTAGGAAAGCTCTCCCAGAGCTGCCGGGTTGCCGGGTACGGGTCGCGCCTGGGTCCAGGCCCACCGACGTGCGTGGTGGGCGAGGAGTGCAGGTCAGTCTAAGTCGGGTCGGGCCAGGTCCGCGGGGCGTGAGTGCGGAAGAGACCGGGTAACCGGGCGGGTGAAGGGGACCTCACCCCATGTGCTGAGGCAATAAGCCTCCAGCACTTTTTCACTTTATACCGCTGCGCCTCTTCAGAGTTTTCCGAGGTGGGACTAAATGTCCCACCCCAAGTTGGCGCCTGCGCGGAGGAAGCAGCTGGTAATCGCGGCTTTACGCGAGGCCTTCGCGCGAGGGCTTCGCTTCAGCTGCAGCCTGACGCTTTGTCGAAATGCCTCGCACAGCCTGGGAGTCGAATCTGGGAGTGGCGCGCCTGCAGCTGCAGGCGGAAGCAGCTCCTTCTGCACGGCAATGGCGGCGGAGGACGGGTGACCTGTTCACAGCAAAACGGCCTCTCGGCCTAATCAGAAGGTGCCGGGAGCTTCGCCAGAGTGCGGCGAAGCTCGTGCGGGTGGTGGCGAGGCGTGGGGCGGCGTGCAAGGGCTGCCCTAGGTCGGACTGTGGGTCGGAAAGTGGGTGTGTTTGGTGGACTTGCATAGGTCGGGTAGCGGGAATTGGAAGGGCGGAAATGGATCAGGGTGAGGAGGCGGAGATTATGTGCAGGTCGGCGAGCCGTGTGGGGTGCTGGAGTGATGGGAGCGACTCGCCGGAGGATGGCCGAAGGCGGAGAAGGTGAGGGTGATTGGTCGGAATCGAGGGCGACAGTAAATGTTTAAAGTGAGGAAAAGGAAGAGGGGAGGAAGAGGAGGAGTTCCACCTACTTAGCAGGACGAGGAGGGGCCAGAGGAGGCGACAGTCGTATCGACTGTCGCCGGAGGAGGCGACAGTCGTATCGACTGTCGCCGGAGAAGAAGCTGCCCAGAGGAAGGAGCGACGGCGAGGAGAGGGCTGGAGAGGCGCGCGCTGGGTGCGCGGCGCGGGAAGAGCAAGGGAAGAAGTCTCTGCTGCTGGTATTGCGGCAGAGCGAAGAGGAGGAGGAGGAACCGCCGGAGCTGGTGGGCGTCTACCGGAGTGGGAAGAGAGGAAAGTTGGGGGTTTTCTCCGTCAGATCCGAGCTCCCCAGAACGGCGGAGCGACGGGGGGTATTTATAGGGGCTGAACCAGAGAGGAGGGCGGAGGGAGACGACGTGTCTCCCTCGCCGGAGGACGCTGGAGTAAGGTTACCCATACCGTCTGTGCGTTCGCACGGCCGGTATGGTGGGTTGCAGCGACCAGGGGGGTGTTCCTGCGATGGCTGACGACGCAGGGCACCCCCGGTTGACTTGCCAGACCCTCTCCCTTACCCTGCGCGGCGCCATGCTCCGCGCAAGGTCGCCGGAGCATGGTGCTGGCAGGTTTTGCAGGGAGGACCTGAACGCAAAGAACGAAGGAGAGTTAGGGGCCAAAATGCGAGGGTTCAAAAGTTGAGGGCTAAAAAGTAAATAGATGAGGACCAAAATGTAAAGTTGGTCAAGAAGGTTTCTTCTTAGGCTCAAGTTTTTATACATGACTAATTATGACCTAAGGAATCTGATGGTGAATTTTATTTCTAGATTAAACCTTGTTTGACCGATCAATTTATGCAAAAACCCAAATTAAGTTATTAATTGGGTATGGTTCTCAATGTAGGTCAAGATGGGTTCCTAAGGTCAAATTGAAGGTTCTAAACCCTAGAGATTATTTTTCTATGAATTTTAGAGGGTTTATTCCATTTTTGCTTTGCCTTGAACCTCGTGAATTGAAGTGGATTTGTTTTAGGATTACAGATTATCATTTAGTTCCTTGGAATTGATGTAACCCTTATCAGATCATCCCACTTTCCTTCTTATTTGGTTTGTTTGACCTATGTTTGGACCTGTATGCAGATTATACTGGTAAAATCGTATTTTTATCCCTTTTGACTTGTTTTCTCCTTAAACTCAGAATTCTCTGAGTTAAGCCTTTCCTTGAGTTATGTAGGAGCTTTTATCATTTGTATTAGGTCAAAATGAGCTAGTTATGGTTCATGATGAGGTTCTCATCATACCCCCATGCCTAGCTTTTGCTAGTCCCTTAGTAAAAACTTAAGGTTTCAACCCTTGTTCTAGACCATGAAGTTCTTAATAGCTTCAGATAAGTACTTTTTCATTTGAGCTTAGATTAGGTTAGAATGCTGACCATAGGCCTAAAAGGTACTCTAGTATCAATCAAGATCCAAATCTGTCTAGCCTTAGCCTCAGTCCTTAGCAAAGGTTTTTAAGGCCCACGAGAACTAGCCTAAGATTTATTGGACTTTGTGGTTAAAGCACCCGTGCTTGAAATGATTTTAGCCCTGGCTCAGTTCGCAGTGCGTTTTATAAGAGAGAGATAGAAAGTTTTTCTGTTTGGAGAGTTTTCTCTCTCTTTTTCTTTTTAGTTCTAGCCTAGGATTGGCTTTTCAACACGGTCTGTATCAGATTCCTTGCTCCCATCATCAATCCTCAAGGGTTCCTGGTGATCGATGCTTCGAGATAGCACCGCCCATGGCAACCCCCGGAACCCTGGCTATTGAGATTTCGAGATAATCCCATCCATGGTGTTCCGTGGCCGAATCCAGACCCTGGCAATTGACACTTCGAGATAATGCCATCCATGGAATCTGAACCAGCAGAGTGCTTACATGCCCCCAGTAGGATATGTGAATATCCTAAGAGACAAGCACCGAGGAGATGATATTTTGTTACTCATCTTCGAGGGGATTTCCCGCCTCTCCGCGCTGGGAACTCGTCCAAATCAACTTGTGTTGATCGGCCGCTCCTATTCTAGGTGTTCTTTTCAGAATTTTGCGACGCTTCTGCGTGATTTTGATTTTTACGCTTACTGAACCAGGCTGTGTGTGAGGTTAGGGTGCTTAGGTTACTAAGTCCCGTAAATCAAAAATTAGTTAACGAGGCCAAATACTCCCTAAGCCTCAGACCTAATACTTCAGCTTTTCATTTTCCTCAACCTCTTGAGGAATGTTCAGATCTTAATGGGTACTAAGAGTCTATCCAAGAATGCCTAAGGTTTGCGTTCTTACTAATCTCATTGTGCACTTTTCAGTTATTTTCTTGAATGAGGTCTAGAACTTAGGTTAATTCCTTAGTTCCATACTAATGACTATCACTTTTTTTCTTATATTTTGTGCTCCTTTTTTCCTTTTGTTTCTTTTCTCCTTCTTCTTCACAAAATTTCCTTCTCCTCTTTTCCTCTTATTCTTTTTCGAATTTTTTTTTTTTTTAAATTTTTATAGTGTTTTTGGCATATGTGAATTTTTTGTTTGAAACCTTTTCTTACAAGTTTTTGCACTTTCATACCCCCCCATGCCTAAGATTTGCAATGTCCTCATTGTAACCTAAGGGGTTGTTTTTTTTTTTTTTTTAGTTCATTCCTTAAGACAGAAATTTGGATGAGTGAATGGGTCAGGTTGAATTTTGCGAACGATTTCTAATCCCAGATGCAAGCATCTGAGGTGGGGTCGGCTGTCTACAAGAGTGAACCTTAAGTGCAAAAAGGTGTCAGAAAAAGGTTTTGGATTTTTAGGAAAATGACGGGTTGCCTCCCGTTAAGCGCTGAGTTTTACGCCATCGGCTGGGCGCAATAAGCTCAAGGGGAATGGAGGATATAAGATGCTTCAGCCAAATCAGTAGAAGTCACATCAATGAACGGCTTGAGTCTCTGACCGTTCACGATGAAAGGTTCGGAATTGTGGCTGAGTGGACTGATTTCGATAGCTCCATTTCTAAAAACTTGTCGGACTAAATATGGTCCGACCCACTTGGATCGCAGCTTTCCCGGGAAAAGTTTGAGTCGGGCATCAAAGAGTAGGACCTTCTGACCAGGATGAAAGATTTTGCTCGAGATATGCTTGTCGTGGAAGGCTTTAACCCGCTCCTTGTAGATTCGCGAGCTCTCATACGCGTCTAAGCGTAATTCATCGATCTCGTTGATTTGAAGTTTTCTGTGGGTTCCAGCCTTCGAAAAATCTAGATTACAGTTCCGTACTGCCCAATAGGATTTATGCTCCAGTTCTACGGGAAGGTGACACGCCTTTCCGTATACCAGTCTAAAGGGAGACATGCCTAATTGGGTTTTGTGGGCGGTCCTATAGGCCCACAATGCTTCCGGAAGTCGGGACGACCATTCCTTCCTGTCAGGTCGAACAGTGACTTGCAGGATTTTCTTGATCTCCCGATTAGACAGCTCAGCTAGACCATTAGTTTGGGGGTGGTAAGGAGTAGAGATTCGGTGAGACACCCCGTATTTGGTCATCAATGACCTAAACTGAGCATTTGTGAAATGGGTCCCCCCATCAGAGATTATTGCACGAGGAATCCCGAACCTTGAGAAAATGTTTTGATGAATGAATTTGAGAACGATTTTGTGATCACAGGTTCGGGTCGGTATGGCTTCGATCCATTTGGACACGTAGTCCACAGCCAACAGAATGTATTCGAAACCATCCGAAACAGGAAAGGGGCCCATAAAATCAATCCCCCAAACATCAAAGATTTCGCATACTAGAATCGGTTGCATAGGCATCATGTCGCGATGGCTCATGTTGCCCAAAGTCTGGCAACGACTGCATGCCTTGCAGTGACTGTATGCCTCTTTGAACAGTGTGGGCCAGTAAAAGCCGCACTGGAGGACTTTTGATGCGGTTTTATGCCCGGCGAAATGGCCACCGCATGCCTGGTCATGACAGAAAGAGAGGATATTGTTGAATTCCTCTTCCGGGACACATCTCCGGATGATCTGATCGGCACCTATGCGGAAGAGGTACGGGTCTTCCCAAATGTAATACTTGGCATCGGAGCGTAATTTGTCCTTCTTGGCCTTCGGCCAATCGGACGGGATCTGATGAGATGCCAAGTAATTTACTACATTAGTAAACCATGGAAGGCTAGTACCAATAGTCAGCAGGTGCTCATCGGGAAAATGCTCAGTGATGGGTCCGGAAGGGTCAATTATTTCAGAAGGAAGACGGGACAAGTGATCAGCTACCACATTTTGCTTTCCCGCTTTGTCGCGAATCTCAAGGTCAAATTCTTGCAACAGCAAGATCCATCAAATTAATCGAGGTTTCGCGTCCTTCTTTGCAAGGAGATGCCTCACAGCTGTGTGATCTGAGTATATGATGACACGGGAACCCAGAAGGTACGATCTGAATTTTTCTAGGGCAAATACTACAGCTAGCAGCTCTTTCTCAGTAACCGTATAGTTACGCTGAGCCTCATCGAGTGTTTTGCTGGCGTAGTAAATGACCACAGGTTTCCCGTCAATTTTCTGCCCCAAAACCGCTCCTACAGCGAAGTCGGATGCATCGCACATGATCTCAAAGGGTTGAGACCAATCAGGGGACTGTAGGATCGAGGCTTGGGTGACTCGGTCACGCAGGATTTCAAATGCTTGAGTGCATTCCTTGGAAATTTCGAAAGGTACATCCTTGGAGAGAAGAGTGGTCAGGGGGCGCGTAATTTTTGAAAAATCAGGGATAAATCGTCGATAAAAACTGACATGCCCCAAAAAAGATCGGATGTCCTTGATCGAGCTAGGTATAGGAAGGTGAGAAATCAGATCAACCTTAGCTCGGTCCACTTGGATGCCTTTTTCTGAAATTGAGTGCCCCAGGACAATTCCCTCAGGCACCATGAAATGGCTCTTTTCCCAGGAAAGAACCAAATTCACATCGATGCACCGCCTGAGTATCTGGACCAAGTGTTGGAGGCAATCGTCAAATGATGCTCCGAAAACTGAAAAGTCATCCATGAAGACTTCCAGATAATCACCTACCATATCTGAGAATATGGCAAGCATGCATCGCTGAAAAGTAGCAGGTGCATTGCAAAGACCGAAAGGCATCCTTCGGAAAGCGTATGTTCCGAAGGGGCAGGTGAACGTGGTCTTTTCTTGGTCCTAAGGATGGATTGCCACCTGGTTGTAACCGGAGTACCCGTCAAGAAAGCAGAAGAACCTATTTCCCGCTAGTTTCTCGAGAATCTGATCAATGAAAGGCAGTGGGAAATGATCCTTCTTCATGGAGGAATTGAGTCGACGGTAATCTATACAGATTCTCCACGAATTGGCTAATCGGGTAGGAATGATTTCTCCGGTCTCAGTCGTTATAGTGGTGAGTCCTGCCTTCTTGGGCACAACCTGAATTGGGCTCACCCAATGACTATCGGAGATCGGGTAGATGATTCCGGCATCTAACCACTTGATGATCTCCTTTTTCACGACCTCCTGCAGATTGGGGTTTAAGCGTCTCTGCATTTCACGAGAAGGTCGTGTGCCCTCTTCTGAATAGATATGATGAGTACAAAAAGAGGGACTTATTCCAGTCAAATCATCGAGAGTCCACCCGATGGCTCTGCGATGTTGCTGGAGGACAACAATCAGACGGGATTCCTGTTCAAGACTGAGGTTGGAATTAATAATCACAGGAAGGGTCTGATTAGAACCCAAAAAGATGTATTTCAAGTGAGCAGGAAGGGGCTTCAGTTCGAGGATGGGGTTATCAGCAGCAGCGGGTGGTTCAGTATAGATGTGAGGTTCAAGGGTGGGAGTTACTGGGTTCATATCTGGATTTGACTCCTCAGTTTGCGGATCAAGATCTTTCTGCGGTTGATGAGGTATAATCAGATCATTCTGGAAGTATGTTTCATCAACCAAAGTCCTAATGTCACAAATCTGTTCGATGACACCGCAATTGATTCCTTGTTGGGCCTTAAATATATCAATTTTCAGTGTTTGATTCCCAAATTTGAGCTCTATTTGGCCCTCCTCACAGCTAATGTTGGCTCTAGCAGTAGCCAAGAAAGGTCTCCCTAAAATGATTGCTGTATCCCTAGGGTTCTCAGGTGCGTCCATATCTAAGACTATGAAGTCTACAGGAAAGTAGAAATCCCGCACTCTCACAATAACATCCTCGAGAATCCCTTTTGGTGACTTTATAGATCGATCTGCTAATTGTAATGTCACCTCAGTTGGTTTCAGCTCAGATTCTTCTAGATGGTTAAGTAAGGATGTGGGTTTCAGATTTATGGAAGCACCCAAGTCTAGCAATGCTCTGTCAAAGTGTGTATCACCTATCTTGCAGGAAATCAGGGGAGTACCAGGATCTTTAGCCTTGGGTGGGAGTCTGCTTAGGATTACAGAGCTGGCTTGCTCTGACAGAACAATTAGACTCCCACTCTTGGTTCGCGGCTTACGCTGGGGTGTACACACATTCTTTAAAAATCGTGCATAAGCCGGTACGTGGTGGATTGCATCCATCAAGGGGATGTTTATGTGGACCTGCTCAAAGAGCTTGACCAGGTCCTCCTCAGGTGCCACGGGCTTGGTTCTTCTCTTTTCTTTGATTAAGGCTTCAGGGAATGGGACCTTGGTTGGTTCTTCTAGGATAGGTTCGGGTTCTTGATCTGGGACAGTGGTATCTTGGATAACTATCCCAGGGTCATGGTTATCAGGCTTGGAGTGGTTTGGATAATGCGGGTCTTGAGTTGTTTTACCACTACGTGTTGTTACAGAATTTAATCCGGCCTAATTTTGGTTTGGGTTTGGTAAGAAGGGTGGCTGCTGCTGAAATCCCGCATAAGAAGTTGAAGTTTCCATCTCGTCTGGAGATGGAGCAGTGGGGGCCTGATAAATCCATTGTGCGTGGCCTAAATTTGGATTCATAACGCGCTTCTGGGTCGGCATGTTATTCGGGTTAGGAAGAGGTTGGGAAGGGAGTGTGCCTGGTTGGCGAGAATTTGCCAACTGGGCCAGTTGAGTTTTAACCTCTGTAAGTTCGTCCTTGTGCTGTTTTTGAATAGCCGCATTCATTTTTTGAATGTCAGCCAGAGTCTGAAGGATTAGGGACATTTGATCCTGATCTGGCCCTGATGGATAAGTAGGGTTGGGCCGAGGCTGAGGCGGCTGGTAATGACGAGAGGGCTGTGGGCGGGACTGAAAAGGTGGTCTTTGGGTTTGGGAATTTCCCGCCCACTGAAAATTGGGATGGTTTCGCCATCCAGGGTTGTAAGTGTTGGAGAATGGGTCGTTCTGGATGGCGTTGAGGTCCTCGCAGGTCTGAGGAACCTCTTGAGAATCAGGGAAAGGGGGAATGGAGTTCCCCGGGCTGGCGTAGAAAGGATCGGATGATCCTCCGATCCGAGAATCAGATGGGGATGGATATGGATCCATCCTAGGGGAAGATCGGTGGAGGATGTTTTGCACAGTCTCCTGTGTGGAAGGAGGTTGTGCAAAGGAGTTACGCGCAGAGGTGGCTCGCTGCAAGTGCTGAGTCAGCTCATCCACCTTCTTCTCAATGATTGAAACCTTGTCCAATCGACTGGCCATTAATTCCAGGTCGACTGATGCGGACAGGCCCTGCGTCTCATGTGCTCCCCTAAGATTCGTCGCTGCGCGGGTATTCGTCCTGTCGAATAATCCCATGGAGTCATTGTTGATGGAGTTCTCGCACATGTTTTCGAGAATCACCCACACGGTGTCTTCATGTTGACTCATGATATTTCCTCCGCAAGTTGCATTGACGAAAAGGCGGATGTCCTCATGGAGTCCCTGGTAAAAAGATTGGACTTGTTTCCATTTAGGAACTCCGTGATGGGGGCACTTTCTCATGAGATCCTGAAAACGATCCCATGCCTCATGGAGAGGTTCTCCTGATTGTTGAGTGAAGTGTGTAATCTGATGGCGCAAGGCGTTGATCTGACCAACGGGAAAAAACTTTTTCAAAAACTCGGATTGAAGTTCTTCCCAAGTGTTGATCGGCTGGGTCTGAGTTTGATACCAATGGGCGGCCTTGTCCATAAGAGAAAAGGAGAACATCTTCATGAGAAGAATATCCCGATTTTGCGCATCTGACCCAAAAGTTTGGGCCAGATGCTTTAGCTGTTTGATGTGCTGGAAGGGATCTTCAGAATTAAGCCCATGGAATTTAGGTATAGCATGAATCATGTTGGGCTTTAATTCGGAATCAGGTCCTCCAGTCGGGATTCTGACTCGAGGCTCAATGGCCACCGCAGCAGGATTGTAGTGGTCCCGCATCATAGGACGCTGTGGTGCGTGCACGAAGTTTTGGAAGAGGTCATTGAGTCGCTGGAGCCGGTGCTCCAGATTATTTTCTTCCTCAACTGGCTGAGCCATGATGGGGGAAGAAGAACTTGGTTCTGAATCAGAAGAGAGAATAATGTGAGGGTGTTGCTGCACAAACACGGGCGTCGAGGCTTGGCCTTGACGAGAGCGAATTTCTAAAGGAGGTCTTAAGGGTGGTCTTAAGGACCTTCCGTACATGCACTATTGGAAGAGGTGAGTTTAGAAGGTGCTGGACCCAATCAAGACACCCAAAAATGTGTTGGGTGACTATAGAGGTGCGGGGCAGATGGACCCCTTGATCAGAAAGATCGTCCACCTGAGAATTACCTGGGCAGCCAGAGAGGGAGAGTCCCGCAAAGACCCCTACACGGTAGAGCGTCCCCACGGGTTACAGGGTTTCCCCCACCCGACCTCTCTTGTCACTGCGGTTCCAGGTAGACCAGAATGGGGATCTTGACCTCTTAAGTCTACCAATTTTTACTTTAAGATCAGGGTGCTTAAGGTTTCACTTGAACTTTAGTCTTTTAAGTGCAAAGAGTGACCTAATTTAAGGTTGGTTGACCCAAGGGGTCAACTTTACCTCTTGTTTTATTTGAGAGCTTTTAGGTCTTGTCTTTTAGGGTTCAAGTGTTTAGAGAGCCAATTGTTTTAGGTTTTCTTTGGATAGGTATTTTCAGACAAGGGCTTGGGCACACTTCATTTGGTTTTCTCAATTCTTGCTTAAGGAGTGTGTCTCTAAATCCCTAGTGTTGGATCCTAGGTTGGCTCTACTTGGTCCAGTTAGCTCTTTGTTGGGTAATTAGGGCTCAAGCAAGAATGTGTTAGCCCCTTAATACCCTTAATAGTGTGCAGGAATAATGGGTTGAAAACATGCAACTTTTTATGGTTACTAAGTATGGAAGACAGGTTAGCCCTATATTGCTTGTTCTTTTCTTTTCTTCCTCTTTAGAGTTTAGGGGTTAATAGCAAGAGGAAAAAACAAATACCTGTCCTCAAAGTGGTTGTCGTGCGGTTGCTTGTCTTCTTGATTTCCTGTAGCTGCACAAAAGAGAGGAGATTATCAGAAATTAAAAAGAAACAGGAATGTTTACCTCTAGAATAGCCGTTGCTCCCCGGCAACAGCGCCAATTGATAACGATGGCTTCGAGAGATAACCGGGTTTTATTGTTATGTCGTTGTAGTATAGCCAGTTATTGCCATCATTTCAAATATATAATTTTTTTACTCGGAAAATAAAAGAGTTCCCGAGGTCGAACTCAGGGAGCAAGTTGTATTCTAGGGGTACAAGTTTCTTTTACAAAAATAAAGAAAGAGAGAGAGAGAATTTGTTGGCTTTTCTTCTTTTCTCTTTGCCTCTCTTCTTCTTCCTTCTCAGATCTTCTACTCTCTTCCTTTGTTCTTCTTCTTTATCTGCAGTGGTGATGTTCTTCTTCTTCTTTCAGCTGTTTCTGCTCGTCTCTTCCTTTTTCTTCTGCAGAGCGGTCCTGTTCTTCTTCTTCTTCTTTGTTTCTTCTTTTCCTTTCTTCAGATCTTCTTCTTGTGCTCTTCTTCTTCTGCAGAGTCTTCACTTGGCCTCTCTGTGTTCTCCTCTGCCTCGCCTTCCTTCTCCTTCTTTGCCTTCAGGACGTCGTCTGATTTTCCAATCAGACGACTTAAACCGCCGCTGCTACAGTGCCGCTCGGTGCTCCTCCTTCCTTCAGCCTTCGTCTTCTTCCACGGTTCTTCTTCACCTGTGCCTGCACACTTACACAGCTTGATCAGAGGGGCAAAACCTAACTCTACCCTCCCCCGCGTCTCTCTCTCACAGAAGCCGCTCTTAGGAAAGCTCTCCCAGAGCTGCCGGGTTGCCGGGTACGGGTCGCGCCCAGGTCCAGGCCCACCGGCGTGCGTGGTGGGCGAGGAGTGCAGGTCAGTCTAAGTCAGGTCGGGCCAGGTCCGCGGGGCGTGAGTGCGGAAGAGACCGGGTAACCGGGCGGGTGAAGGGGACCTCACCCCGTGTGCTGAGGCAATAAGCCTCCAGCACTTTTTCACTTTATACCGCTGCGCCTCTTCAGAGTTTTCCGAGGTGGGACTAAATGTCCCACCCCAAGTTGGCGCCTGCGCGAAGGAAGCAGCTGGTAATCGCGGCTTTACGCGAGGGCTTCGCTTCAGCTGCAGCCTGACGCTTTGTCGAAATGCCTCGCACAGCCTGGGAGTCGAATCTGGGAGTGGCGCGCCTGCAGCTGCAGGCGGAAGCAGCTCCTTCTGCACGGCAATGGCGGCGGAGGACGGGTGACCTGTTCACAGCAAAACGGCCTCTCGGCCTAATCAGAAGGTGCCGGGAGCTTCGCCAGAGTGCGTCGAAGCTCGTGCGGGTGGTGGCGAGGCGTGAGGCGGCGTGCAAGGGCTGCCCTAGGTCGGACTGTGGGTCGGAAAGTGGGTGTGTTTGGTGGACTTGCAGAGGTCGGGTGGTGGGAATTGGAAGGGCGGAAATGGATCAGGGTGAGGAGGCGGAGATTATGTGCAGGTCGGCGAGCCGTGTGGGGTGCTGGAGTGATGGGAGCGACTCGCCGGAGGATGGCCGGAGGCGGAGAAGGTGAGGGTGATTGGTCGGAATCGAGGGCGACAGTAAATGTTTAGAGTGAGGAAAAGGAAGAGGGGAGGAAGAGAAGGAGTTCTACCTACTTAGCAGGATGAGGAGGGGCCGGAGGAGGCGACAGTCGTATCGACTGTCGCCGAAGAAGAAGCTGCCCAGAGGAAGGAGCGACGGCGAGGAGAGGGCTGGAGAGGCGCGCGCTGGGTGCGGCGCGGCGCGGGAAGAGCAAGGGAAGAAGTCTCTGCTGCTGGTATTGCGGCAGAGCGAAGAGGAGGAGGAGGAACCGCCGGAGCTGGTGGGCGTCTGCCGGAGTGGGAAGAGAGGAAAGTTGGGGGTTTTCTCCGTCAGATCCGAGATCCCCAGAACGACGGAGTGACGGGGGGTATTTATAGGGGCTGAACCAGAGAGGAGGGCGGAGGGAGACGACGTGTCTCCCTCGCCGGAGGACGCCGGAGTAAGGTTACCCATACCGTCCGTGCATTCGCACGGCCGGTATGGTGGGTTGCAGCGACCAGGGGGGTGTTCCTGCGACGGCTGACGACGTAGGGCACCCCCGGTTGACTTGCCAGACCCTCTCCCTTACCCTGCGCGGCGCCATGCTCCGCGCAAGGTCGCCTCAGCATGGTGCTAGCAGGTTTTGCAGGGAGGACCTGAACGCAAAGAACGAAGGAGAGTTAGGGGCCAAAATGCGAGGGTTCAAAAGTTGAGGGCCAAAAAGTAAATAGATGAGGACCAAAATGTAAAGTTGGTCAAGAAGGTTTCTTCTTAGGCTCAAGTTTTTATACATGACTAATTATGACCTAAGGAATCTGATGGTGAATTTTATTTCTAGATTAAACCTTGTTTGATCGGTCAATTTACGTAAAAACCCAAATTAAGTTATTAATTGGGTATGGTTCTCAATGTAGGTCAGGATGGGTTCCTAAGGTCAAATTGAAGGTTCTAAACCCTAGAGATTATTTTTCTATGAATTTTAGAGGGTTTATTCCATTTTTGCTTTACCTTGAACCTCGTGAATTGAAGTGGGTTTGTTTTAGGGTTACAGATTATCATTTAGTTCCTTGGAATTGCTGTAACCCTTATCAGATCATCCCACTTTCCTTCTTATTTGGTTTGTTTGACCTATGTTTGGACCTGTATGCAGATTATACTGGTAAAATCGCATTTTTACCCCTTTTGACTTGTTTTCTCCTTAAACTCAGAATTCTCTGAGTTAAGCCTTTCCTTGAGTTATGTAGGAGCTTTTATCATTTGTATTAGGTCAAAATGAGCTAGTTATGGCTCATGATGAGGTTCTCATCAAGCCACTGCATTTTCATCTTCTCGGTCAGTTAAGACGTCTGGGAAATTTCCTGGACATCTGAAGCTCCTACATCACACCTTCATCTTCCTTCCTATCCTTAGTTCTTCTTCCAGCCACCGATCACAGCCTGCAACAACCACACTCACCTGCTCACTCCACGCCTGCCTGCACGTCCTCCAGCCGCGCGCAAGGGGGGCATGGCCAACAGTCCTCCCACGCCCTCCAGCCTTCGTGCGCACCCACGCCCACTGCCAACAGTGCGCGCATCCGCCTGCAAGCCTCCCCACCACTACCTGCAGTGCCGCACCAGTGCGTGCACGTACCCACGCCAGCGTGCAGCACCGGCTACAGCGCTCACCCACACGCAGCAGTAGAGCCGCCCTCCTCCAGCGCACCCACGCCACGCCTTCCGCCTGCGCATGCCCCTTCTGCGCCTCACTGCCACTTCCAACGCGCGCTCACCAGCACCTGCAACCTTCCCGCGCCACGCCTTCCGCCAACAGCATCACGCCCACACCTCCAGCCAGCATGCAGCACCAGCTCCAGCCCTCACCCGCATGCCTGCAGCAGAGGCCTCCACCCCCACTCCACCGCCAATAGTGCGCGCACCCACCAGCAGCACCACCTCCTCACGCACGCAGTCCCGTGCGCACCTGCCTGCAGCCTTCCCGTGCCTGCGCACGCTCACTTCACCTCCAGCAGCTGCAGCACCGTTTCCAGCCACTCTCGCCGGAGCTCCGTCCGACCGACTCCGACCACCACTCGACGTGTGGCTGCCACCATCGCGACGGCTTCGCTTCAACCACCCGCATGTGCGAACCTCTCCTCAATTGAACCTCTCTCCCGATTGCGAGGAGAGAGGTAAAATGCTCTATTATGGAGTTAATTAGTTATTACATTTCTTGCCATTGCCGGGAAAAAGAATTTTGATTTATGAATATTTTATTGTGGTAAAATTTAGAACTTCATACTCAAGTTCTCTTACAATTGTGTGGCTTTTGTAATTAACATTATTTGACATTGGTTTTGGAATTTAAATGTACACAAATTTTCTTTAATACATGTCAATGAAAAATTGCATAAAATTATCACATGTTTATTGAATATTTTAGTGAGGAAAAATTGCACATCTACCCTTATGTTTTCAAGATATTATGCATCTTCTTTCCGTCGCATTTCATGTCAGATTTGACTATGGATTTCTCACAAGATTGAACGAATACGAAATAAGTGAGATATTATTGCATCATTGCCTCCCTGTGGATATGACCCGCTCCTCTGCGAGTGGTTATTTCTTTTTAAATATTGATTAGTCGATTTTTCCACCACATAAACTACAAACAACTTTAAAGCGAACAATCGACTCGTCAGTCACCTATCTAGGTTGGCGGGTCATCTCCCCTAGCTGGCCAGGGGTCGGATGAACCCACCCCCTGACCTTGGGAATCGTCACCTCTTATGGCTGGCACAACCACCCTTGATGGCCGGCGTGAGTCCAGGCCAAGGCACTTGCGCCCCATTTACCGCTACCAGAATGTTGTCTACAAAAAATGGCGGAACTAGGGCTTCCATGCCCTACATTCTAATGACTAAGACACCAACTATTTGGGCTGGTAAGGACTCGGGCCCATGCACCCTAAAGTTCCACACACCGCTCGTGGGCAAAGATTTGGCCGCTCCACCCTTAGAGGCATCTGCCCAATGGAGCGAACAGTGAGGATGTGAGCCATCAGGAGCGTACATTGTGAGACCTTTGCAAGCTTCTCCACCATGCCTCCACGCACCCACCTTCGCCCTTCGCCACCGTGGTGTGCGCAGTGACAGCGCGCACACCATTACCGCCACCCACACCATCCAGCACCACCTTCATCACGTTCTTCACGCAAAAGCCCAACAGCACCTCCACTATCCTCACACCAACCACAAATCTTCATCCCCCTCGTGGCAAGTACCACCAACACCCGCAGCCAAACCCAACCTTGCCCCTACTTCTTCTTCCTCTTCTTCCTTTCCATGCGGCCCTTGCAACTCTTCATGCAAGGAACCCAAAGTACCACCAGCCACCATCATTCACAGCCACCACTGCTGACCATGTTCGTCGCTGCCCATATCACTGGAACGCTCGCCTTGCTACCGCCGAGACACCCACATTGATTGCACGACCACTAAGCTGTTGCCCACCTCATCCACGCAACCCATCACCGCCAGCTACACGTCCTCCGGTCGACCACCGACGACCACCTCCGGCTATGCCTCCTACGCCATTGTGAAGCCCTCATCGAGTTGAACCACCCCCTCGATCCTCGTAGTCGACCGCGGCTCCTTACGCGAGCACGGAGAAAAAGTGCTCTTTTTTGGGTCGCATTAAAATTTACAACAATGCCATTGCAGGTTTCACTATTCAGTTATTTAATGAATTAATTAATTAAGGTGAATTTGCATAGGCAAGCTCTTACTTAATTAAAATTACCTACAGTTGAATGTCTCTCATTAATGATATAAAGCATGCCATATTAATTATGGTGAACGAGCTATATTTTGTTAGAAATTAATATTTATGTTGATTACCATTACTAAGATCACTATTTAATAGAATATTATTTTGTGGTGGTTTTGCATATAAACACCTACATTTTTTATCAATTGCTTGGAATGAGCATTTATGCGAGAAATGAGTTGCATTAATGAATAGGCACACCCATTGATATTCCCGAATAAATGAGGCACCACTTATTAGTTTAATAGGATAATTCCTCCATGTGGAGACGACCTAATTATTTTTGTGATTAGATTTTTATAATTAAATGTTTTGATAGTCAATTTTTCACCGCAAAATTTTTAGAACGACACGTCATTTTATATTTAAAATTTCAAAGAAAATGAAAATTGACTCGTAAAATGACATTGTTGCCGGGGAGGAAACACACCGATTAATTTTTTCGGGAAATTCATATTATTTTTATGCTATTTCTGAAGCTTTTTCTGAATTACTAACATTGGTTCTCTTTGTGTGCATAAACGAACGAACGAACGCGACGGGCATGCACGACATAGACGATATTTTTGGTGGACCTTGACTCCACCTAGAGAATAACAACAAGTGCCTGTGGGCCTTGATTCCATGCACGTGAAGGCGTACAGAGGAACAATTAGGAGGATTGCTTCCCTGATTTCATTGTTAGATCTTAGTTTAAATAGACATTAGAACTTAATTTCTATTTTATGGACCTGTATTAGACCTTTCTGGGAATGTGTTCCGAGTGCTTTTATTGCTTATCACTCTTGTATGCGGGAGCATCTTTCTGGGAGAGTGTTCCCATTTTATTTAGATTATAGGTTTATTTGAATTTTTTGAATTGCATGTTAGTTAGTTAGTTAGCTAAATTAGATTAGGTTTGTTTGCTTATTATCATAAAAAAAAAATTCCAAGTTGCCTACTAGAAGCTGCATATCTATAGGGCGACCATATAGGATTGTTGGAGCAGCATCTAGTCATTACAGACATCCTACATTGAAGAGAGTTGGAGCAAGGTACGTCTTTTCTTGAGCATCAATTACCTGTCATGCATCTGCATTAGACTTAAATCTAAGACCACTAAAGTGTTTGAATCTAATTAAGTTAGTGGTCACTTTAAGAAATTGGGACTGCTAAGAGGTTGAACTTTAAAGTCAGTGACTTAAAATTACGTGCAAAAGGACTTGATTACGAGATTTTAAATACAAAACACGTACGTGTGCTGCACACCTGAGACATTATGCACATCACACATAAGGTCACTAAATAAATTTCTACCTCCCCTCTTTGCACACAAGGGAAGTTAGTTAGAAATCAACAAGTCTATCCACTACGTTACTTCAGTTCCTCGTGAGTGGACTCGATTCGAGACTTCCATCCCTTGTATCAAAAATCAACAAGACTATCCACCAAGTTACTTCAGTTCCTCGTGAGTAGGCTCGATTCGAGACTTTCATTTCTTGCGAGTAGGTTATAGGGACCAACGAAGGTTGGCCTGGGAAGCATAATTCTTATAAAACTTGTTTGGCCATCTATTGTAACTCTATTGACCTCAACTTTTCTCAGACAAGTTTGGTTAGGGAACTCGAGGTGCACCTAACCTCTTATGCCACTTAAGTGGGAATGGAGGAGCACTTGATTTCTTTGGCTAACCTGTGGAGTAGGATTGAGGAGACCTACAATCTACTAAAAATAGACTCCCACTGTATTTGCATTTGTTTTGGCAGTGGAGGAGCTCTCTTGGAAGTTTTTGTTTTTATTCTAATTTCTTCTAAGTCCTAAGAGAGTTAAACATGCTTGGCTTAAAGAAATGGATTACCCTTACTCCTATCATTTAGATTATCAGAACCAACACTGTCCATCTTTTACCCAGAATACCATGCCCCGAGTGTATCCCTCCTTAGAGTGGCACAATGACAATTCATGGGATCAATCCTATCCCTATCCTGGGAATACTGACCCGATAACTCACTTTTGAGCAAAGCCTTGGAGTGAGATTTTCCACCCAGGAATCACTACCCATTTTTTAACTAGGATCCCATGCCTCGAGCGTATCCCTCCTTAGAGTGGTACAATGACAATTCATGGGATCAATCCTATCCCTATCCTAGGAGTACTGGCCCAATAACTCCCACTTTTGAGCAAAGCCTTAGAACGGGATTTTCCACTGTGGAATCCCCACTACTATGCAAACACCCAACCCTCCCACCCTTCATGATTTTCCTTATCAAGGTTGGACTGATACCCTTAAGCAACCTGAGCCTGAGATGGACTATCCTCCTCAATCTGACAATAGCCTCTCCTCTTTTATGATAGAAATGCAAAAATAACAAAAGGAAATGATAGAGTCTATGGGAGAGATGTTGAGGAATAGTCAACAACTGAATGAGCAAATTAGTAAGCTTAGCTACTCTCTTACTATTGATTCTAATCCCTACCTATATAACCATGATCATCAAAAAGATTCTGAGGAAACAAAGGATAATAGGGATCCCATTTTGAATAGCTATCACTTAGACTCTCCCCATGAGACACAGCCACTAGAGGAGGACTACCTTAATGATTATCCACCCGAGCTATATTTGAGTCAAAAGAATGGGAAGATGGTACCACTTGAGGACCTTGACCCCGCTGACAGTATTTTTCTTACCCCTGATAACTCGGGTCAAGGTGTTATTGTTCATGCCACTTCCCCTATTAATCATGTGGTGGAACCCCATTCTACCCTTAGTGATCCTAATCTCGACCCTCCACTTAGGGAACCAACACCTGCCATTCAGCATTCTAAGGATTTACATCTGTCCAATGAAGGTGACCCTAAGGAAATGAAAGATGAATTGGATCAATTTTGGTCTCAGGGACACAAAGAGTCTATTTTAGAGGATGAGGATGACTCAATGGAGGAACCCGGACCAAGAGTTTAGAGTGGATCTCGAGGGAATTATATGTTGTTTGAGGACTTACCCCCCGAGGATATGAATGATCTGGTAAAATCCAGATTCCTCCCTACTTTTGATTTTGAAAATCATCCTCCGCAAAATCAGGAAGATATGGTGTTGATGTTAGAGGAAGATGAATACAATAGTGAGAAGCCTAAGAGAGACTCTCGGGGACAATACACATAAATTGAGGATTTATGCTCTAAGGAGAACAAAGAATTGAGCGATATAGACTTACTCCAAAACATTAAGACTGATCTTCCTTCAGAAATAATTGAGGATACTAAAGCAACTCCTCTCTTTACTAGTAAATCACATATACACCCTAACAAAAACTTAAGTGATCCAAAAGAATCCGGGGATGAAATTAATGATAATGATTTTGTTGCTTCAACCCTGCCATCAAATAAATGTGATTTGGAGTCCACCATTGATTCACATATATTGGAAGGTGAAAATATGACTCCGATTCTTGAGGAAATCATTAATGATAGGCAGGGTGGCTTCAAGTTTTCTACAACAACTATTAAGGAGAATAATATAGAATCTGAATTATTGTTGGAACTGGACTTGCCATAGATTAAGCCCTCTTTGGACTTAATCATTACCTTCCAACACCACAATCAACCCTTACACTCCCTAATTGTTCCCTTGCTCAGGTCTCTACTCATATACGTTCTTTCTAGGGAGAATATCAAGCCAGTACATCCTCAAGTGGAATGGCGAATTTGGATTGATGCTTGTACTTTTAGTCTCGCCATTCAAGGATTTGAAATAATTATGCATACATCATTTAAAGCCCTTCCTACTTTGGAGGATCCTTGTTATCCTCCACTCATGTTTCGAGAGGTCCCTTCTTCTATTATTTTTTTTCCTAGACCTCTTCAGGTAGCCTATGAGGTTCACTATTTTCATGTTTTCTAGTGAGCATTTGGAATCACTCTGCATCATGAGCTCGCTTACATCCGAGGCTACTTGTTCTTTAGGCCTGCGCTTTTACGCATATTTTTGGGGCTTAGTTCTTTTCATTTGGAACCAGACTCACAGGTTCCCTATAAGTCAGGCTACCAACAGAAAATGCAGTGCTTGTTGGGAGGCAACTCAACGTCCAGAATAACGCCTTCATCAGGTGATTTCCTTCATTTCTCCTCCTGTTTTAATTTTACAATGAGGACATTGTAAGATTTAAGCATGGGGAGGTGCATTTTGTATTTTTAGGCAGGATTCATGCATTTAGGTTAGGTGCATTAGCAAAAAAAAAATCTCTTTTATTTTTTGAGCTGAATTGGTTAGCCCTAGCAAAATATCTTTATCAAGGAGGTGTCATTGAAGATTTTCTTCTTAAATTATTTCTAAGTTTAGAATCTAGTATAGTTACTTCACTTGCACGTAGACTAGGTAATGGATCCTTATAGAAAACCAATAAGCATTTTTAATCTGCTGAATCTTTAGACAGTTTGAAGGGAGTCAGGCATACTATCTTCTATTAGATCCACTTAATATTTGTGAGAAGAAAGTAGAGAGACTACTGGTGCGCTAAGTCTAGTATAAGGACTCTTAAGTTATGGATAATTAGATGATGATACCTCAGAGTTAGACATAGTTTTCACTCTCTATTCTTGCGTGTGAACATTTTGTGAATTCCTTAGAGTCACGAAATAAAGCAGATACATAGAGATTGAGTTCTAATAAAACTATGACTATGATGGATAGTTACAACTGTCCTTCATAGAGTCCTCGGTTGAAGGTGGGTAGTAGTGTCAAAGGTCAAAAATACGCTTGTCTTATCCATTTCTTCCCAGTACCTAGAGTAGGCAATTCCACTAAATAACCACACAATATCCCCTTGACCATCATCATCTCTAATAATGTCTCATGAATAAAAGTTTGCGTCGTATTGTGTTGGAGTTATAGAAAAAAAATAGAGAGAGAGAGAAAGAAGAAAAGAAATATAAATATATAGGAAAAAAAGAAGAAAAAAAAAGAGAGAAAAAGAAAAAAGAAAAGAAAAGGAAAATATATATATATACAAAAAAAAGAAAAAAAATGTTCGAGTTATAACTGTCTTTGGTGTCAATTTTATCATGTGTCCATATCATTGAGACAACAAAAATACTCATTGCAATCCACCAAATATGACTCATACCTACTTTTTAGTATTTCTAATCGCCCAAATACTGGCTGAGGACTTCTAACTTAGTTGTAAAGTTATTATGAATTTAATTGAAATATGAATGCCATGTAAGGCCACCAAACATTAAGTACATTTACAAAATCTAGTAAGATATGTGAACTCGGAAAAGAAAGAAAAATAGTGAGTGCAAAGGAACATTAAGAGAGAACAGTTTTGTTTAGCCTTTCTCTAGGTTGACTCGTTTGATAGTCTAGAAATTTAAAGTCATTAGTACTAGACTACATGTAGCACTAGATAAGTATGAGCCACCAATAGTAATCCATTTGACTCAGACATTATCTACCTAAGCCAAAAAGCCGGGGTCAAATCTTAGATTATTTTTACTTTATCCCTAAGGGAAGAATTTGCCTATCCTAATAAAATGTTTACTAAGGGATAAGTACAAACCGTAAATGTAAGTTGACTTTTCACTTGTATCTGTTACCTAGGCTACAATCACTTCACATTTGTCTGAATCTCTAAATTTTTGTAATAAGAAAAGAAATCTTTTTGTCACTTCCATCATTTTTCACTTTTGCTAGGTACTAGCAAAAATCAAGCATGGGGAGTCCATTTTGCTGGACTATTATTAAGCCTAAAAATAATAGTCTCGATGCTTTATAGTTTTTAGCATAAGCATCTTATTATATATAGATGAATTAATTTATATTACATGCATTTACCATTGTGAATAAATAGTGCTCATTTAATTCCATATATTTTAAAACTAATTATTTTTTATGTGAAATACAGAGAATAACTGTTGACGGGAGGAAGATCATGGCTATTTTTAGGTGGAGTTAACGACGGTTGTGATAATTTTAGTAAGGGATTTAAAATCCCTTAATTTGAGCTAGTGAAGAAGGAGAGGAGGATAAAAATAGGAGTGTCATCCACACACAAGGATCATCATATGTTTCCCCCTTTTGGGGATCATCTCCCTTGCCGCCACCCTAGAAGCAGCGTGCACCATGATCAGGAGCGTACACTGTGGGACCTCTGTGAGCTTCTCCACCACGCCTCCATGCACCGACCTCCGCCCTTCACAGCCGTGGTGTGAGCGGTGACAGCACGCACACCATTACCGCCACCAACACCATCCAGCACCACCTTCATCACCTTCTTCATGCAAAAACCCAACAGTACCTCCACCATCCTCACACCATCCGCTGATCTTCATCCCCCTCGCTGCAAGTACCACCGATACCCGCAGGCACCACCAACACCTGCAGCCAAACCCAGTCCTGCCCCTGCTTCTTCTTCGTCGTCTTCTTCCTTTCCATGCGGCCCCTACAACTCTTCACGCAAGGAACCCAAAGTCCCGCCAGCCACCATTGTTCACAGCCACCATCGCCGGCCACATCCCTCGCTGCCCACATCGCCGAAACGCTCGCCTTACTGCCACCGAGACACCTACATCAACTGCATGACCACCAAGCCATCACCAATCTCGTGCACGCAACCCATCACCGCTGGCTACAAGTCCTCTGATCGACTACTAGTGACCTCCTGCCGCGCCTCCTATGCAATCGTGAAGCCCTCGTCGAGGTGAACCACCTCCTCGATCTTCGCAGTCGACTGCGGCTCCTCCTTGTGCGAGCACGGAGCAAAAGTGCTCTGTTTTGGGTCGCATTAAAATTTACAACATATGCCATTACGGATTGCACTATTCGGTTATTTAATGAATGAATTAATTAAGGTGAATTAATTACCTGCAGTTGAATGTCTCTCATGAATGATATAAAACATGTCATATTAATATGGTGAACGAGCTATATTTTGTTAGACATTAATATTTATGTTGATTACCATTACCAAGATCACTATTTAATAGAATATTATTTTGTAGTAGTTTTGCATATAAACACCTACATTTTTTATCAATTGCTTGGAATGAGCATCTATGCAGGGAATGAGTTGCATTAATGAATAGGCACACTCATTGATATTCCCAAATAAACGAGGCATCACTCATTAGTTTAATAGGCTAATTCCTCCCTATGGAGATGACCTAACTATTTTTGTGGTTAGATTTTGAGAATTAAATATTTTAATAGTCAATTTTCCACCACAAAAGCTTTAGAGCAACACGTCATTTTATGTTTAAAATTTCAAAGAAAGCGAAAATCGACTCGTCAAATGACGTTGTTGCTGGGGAGGAAACATGCCTATTAAATTTTTTCGGGGAATATATATTATTTTTATGCTTTTTCTGAATTACTAACATTGGTTCTCGTTGTGTGCATAAACGAACGAACAAACGCGACGGACGCGCACGATGGAGGTGATATTTTTGGTGAACCTTAACGCCACCTGGAGAATAACAAGTGCATGTGGGCTTGATCCCACGCATGTGAAGGCAGATGATTACTGACCTCATTGGCTTAGGTAGATAATGTCTAAGTCAAATGGATTACTATTCTAACCTATACTAAGGAGTTGGATAGAGGAGATCAAAGATCTCTGTGCAAACGATTTCTATTCTGACCTAAGTCAGAGTGATCTGTCGGACTAGGTGAAGGGTAAGATAGATAAAGAAGTGACAATCAAGTACAGACTCAAGTGTATAGGTAGAGAAAAGTGTGGAAAGCGGGAAACATCTATATACAAAGTGTGTAGATGGATGCTAAGTTTTATGCCTTCAGCTAGGCGTAAGCCCTAGTAGATTACTGGAGCGTGTAGCAGTCTCCAACAAGACCCAAAACATGAGTTTCTAAGAAAGGTTTAAGGCGTTGACTATTGACTTTGAAGGGTTGATCCTTGTTAGGTTCAGTGATTTCGACAGCTCCATTGTCAAACACTCTAACTATAAATGGGCTTGTCCATTTGGATCTAAGTTTACCAGGGAAGAGCTTAAGACGGGCATCAAAGAGCAACACTTTCTGACTAGGTGCGAAAGACTTGTGGGAAATGTGTTTATCATGGAAGGCTTTTAGCTTTTCCTTATATAGCTTTGAACTCTCATAGGAATCATGTTGGAGTTCCTCAAGTTTGCTAAGCTGCAACCTACGATGATCACCAGTCTTCATGAGGTCTATATTGCAGGCTTTAATTGCCCAATAGGCCTTGTGTTCGATTTCTACGGGAAGATGGAAGGGTTTCCCATAAACAAGTCTGTATGGTGACATGCCTATTGGTGTTTTGTGGGCAGTCCTATAAGCCCACAAAGCCTCATCTAAATGGGAAGACCAATCCTTCCTATCAAGTGAGATTGCCATTTGAATGATCTTTTTGATCTCCTGATTAGAGACCTCGGTTTGCCCATTGGTTTGGGGATGATAAGGTGTAGCAATATGATGTGTAACCCCAAATTTTCTAAGTTCCTAAACTGGTCATTGTTGAAATGGGATCCTCCGTCAGAAACGATGGCACATGGTACCCCAAAACGAGTGATAATGACTCTGTATGAAAGGAATGGCAACTCTGTGATCATTTGTGCATGTGGGTACGGCTTTGATCCAACAAGATATGTAGTCAACTGCAAATAAAATATGCTCGAAGCCAGAGGAGGACAGGAATAGACCCATGAAATCTATGCCCCAAATATCAAAGATTTCACAGACAACAATCGGGTTTAAAGGCATCATGTCTTTACGTGACATGCTACCAAGAGTTTAGCAGCGACTACATGCCTTACAATACGTCTATGAATCTGCACATAAAGTGGGCCAATAAAACTCGCACTGCAAAACTTTTGCAGTGGTTTTACAACTAGAGAAATGATCACCACAAGCCTGGTCATGACAAAAGGATAGTATAGAATCAATCTCAGAAGAGGAAACACAATGCCTAATGATTTGATCATTGCAAAGTCGAAAAATATATGGATCTTCCCACAAATAGTATTTGGCTTCTGATCTGAGTCATGATTTGCGATTTCCATCCCAGTCAGGCGGGAATTGATGTGTAACCAAATAATTGACAATGTCTGCATACCAAGGAAGATCAGATGATATAGTCAAGAGATGTTCATTAGGGAAGTATTCTGTGATTGGAGGAGATGATTCGATATTCTCAGAAGGTGGGAAAGATGGTCAACAACGACATTCTGTTCTCCCGCCTTACCACAAATTTCTAGGTTAAATTCTTGCAAAAGCAATATCCATCTAATCAACCTAGGTTTCGTGTCCTTCTTAGAAAGAAGGTGTTTAATTGCTGAGTGATCAGAGTACAAGATAATTCAAGATCCAAGGATATAAGATCTGAACTTTTCTAATCCAAATACTATCGTTAGCAATTCCTTCTCAATAATCGTGTAATTCCTTTGTGATTCATTTAGGGTCTTACTAGCGTAGTAAAGCACTATAGGATTTTTCTCAATTTTCTGTCCCAAAACAACTCCAACTGCTTAATTAGATGCGCGCACATGATTTCAAACGATAAATTCCAATTTGGAGGTTGCAAGATAAGAGCCTGTGTAACTCTATCTCTCAATGTCTCAAATGTAGATATACACTCCTCACTCATCTCAAAAGTTGTGTCCTTTGTGAGAAGGTTTGTGAATGGTCAGGCAATCTTTGAAAAGTCGAGAATGAATCTTCTATAAAAACCAACATGCCCGAGATATGATCGAATGCCCTTGATCGAGTCAGAAATTGGAAGATTTGAGATTTGATTGATGTTGGCTCAATCACTTGGATACCTTGCTCAGATATGAGATGACCACGTACAATGCCCTCTGGAACCATAAAATGGCTCTTCTCCCAGCCGAGGACAAGATTCACTTCAATACATCTTTTGAGAATCTTCAACAAATTATCTAGACAAATATCAAATGTTTCCCCGAAGAGTGAAAAATCATCCATAAAAACCTCCATATATTCACCTACCATCTCAGTAAAAATGGCTAACATGCAATGCTGAAAAGTCGCGGGTGTGTTGCAAAGCCCAAATGGCATTCTTCGAAAAGCAAAGGTTCCAAAAGGACAGATGAAAGTCGCTTTCTCTTGATCTTCAGGGTGGATTATGACTTGATTGTATCTAGAGTACCCATCCAAAAAGCAGAAGAACCTGTTACTAGATAGTCTCTCAAGGATCTAATCGATGAATAGCAGAGAAAAATGATCCTTCTTTGTAACCGTGTTGAGTTTGCAATAATCGATGCAAACCTGTCACGAATTTGCAATTCGTGTGGGAATGGTTTCTCCAGATTTGGTCTTGATTATGGTGAGTCCTGCCTTTTTAGGTACCACTTGAATTAGACTCACCTAAGGGCTATCGGATATAAGATATATAATGTCAGCATCTAGACACTTGATTATTTCTTTCTTTGTAACCTCCTTCAGATTCGGATTCAGACGTCTTTGAGCTTCTCTTGAAGGTCGTTCTCCATCTTCTATATAGATGCGATGAGTACAGTAATTGGGGCTAATCCCAGTAAGGTCGTGTAGAGTCCACCCAATTGCCTTCTTATGATAATGCAAAACCTCGATCAATTTTAATTCTTGTGATTCAGATAGATGAGAATTGATGATTACAGGGTATGTTTGATTGAGTTCGAGATAGACGTATTTAAGAGTATCAGGCAATGGCTTCAATTCAAAAACAGGAGTCAGATCAGTAGAATTTGGGGCAGGATTTCGATCGCAAAAAGTGGTTGAAATGAGTCGTGTGAATCAGATTCAGGATCGAATGGAGATTTTAATAGAGGGTTTTTGTCTTGAGGGTACAGGATATCAAAAGGTGTGTTTTCTAATTCTAAGGAACTAGGGTCAACCTCAAGAATAGAAATAGATCTAATCTCCTCAATCCATTTGCAATCTAATCCTCGAGAAGCTCTAAATATGTCCAATTTAATTGTCTTCTCCACAAATTTTAACTCAATCTTTCCAAATTCACAATCTATGTTGGCCTTCGCAATGGCCAAAAAGGATCTCCCTAGAATAATCGGGATATCTCTAATGCATTCGGGTACTTCCATATCAAGTACAATAAAATCCACAGGAAAATAAAAGTCTCAAACTCTTACAATTATATCCTCCAACATTCCTTTAGGTGACTTAATGGATCTATCAGCTAATTGTAAAGTCACATTAGTAGGCTTAAGATTTTCTATTTGAAAATGTTCTATCAAAGAAGAAGGAAAGAGATTGATGGATGCTCCTAAGTCTAGGAGGGCTCTATCAAAGCACCGGTCCCCAATTATACATGAAATAAATGGAGAACCTGAGTCTTTCTTTTTCAAATGAAGCATACTTGAAATAATAAAGCTCACTTGCTCAGAGAGTACTACAGTGCTTCTTTTCCTCGACTTACACTTAGGAGTACACAACTCCTTGAGAAATCTCACGTAAGTTGGAATGTGCTTCATAGAATCTAGGAGTGGAATATTAATATGTACCTATTCAAAAATTTTAATCAAGTCTTCATCTAATGTAACAGGTTGTTTTTGTTTCCTAGATTTCTTCAGTGCTTCTAGGAATGGGACTTGGATTTCTGCTCTACTGAGGTATTACGCTGATCTCGCAAATTAGCGAGATTCACGGGATTGGGTGCGTCACCTCTTATAGGTGTAGAAGCAAGGGCAGTTGTAGATGTACTAGGGTCTTGGGATAGGTTTCATGGATCTACTGGATCCCTAATGGAAGTCCCACAGTGATTTGTAACAGAGTTAATACCCGCATGCGAAGAAGAAGCTAAAGATGCAAATGCTTGATTCTGGAAAGACATATTAGAGAGTAGAGGTTGGTCTCCTTGAGTCAAAAAAGATTGCTGCTGATTTGGATACTCGTAGTCGGGAGATGCAGAGGGTGGATTCTGATTTGGATTCTGATTCAGGGGTATTTGGTTAAGGAAGTGGACTTGTCCCTAATTTGGATTTTGACCACCTGGTGAAATCTCTGCTAGATATTCCTAGGGTTTGGAACTGGCTGGGATGGAAGGGCCCCTAGCTAACGAGACTCAACTAACTGCGTGATTTGGCCCCTAAGGTCAGCCAGTTCTACCGAACACTTCTGTTGGACCTCAGCAAGAGTTTCAGCATTCTGTCGCGGGCTCTTAGTCACAGCCCGCAAAATCTGATCGAGCAACAAGTCTCTATTTGGCCTCGCGTAGTTTTGCGAACTCACGTAAAATGGCCTTGCATTTGGTTGCTAAAACAGCAATGTAGGCGAGTTTGCCTGGTCTAAGTCGGATATGATGATCTTTGTGAATGGTTAGACCAAGAGAAATTAAGGTGATTATGCCACCCATGATTATAGGTATTCGAATATGGGTTCCATCTCGGTGTAAATCCCTGGATGGAGTTCAAATCATAAGGATATGGAGTGTTTTCCGCAAAAATAGGAAGTGGGAAAAGAGGTGGGAAAGATTGTGGGACAAAGGTCCCTCCTTGGGTTGGTGCAGGAGTGGATAGAAAACCTAAGGAAGATGAATCTCTAGAATCTAGATTATTCACAAATTCCCTCCCCACGGGAATTTGTGAAGCAGGTAAGTGCGAGGGATTTTGAGTAGCGAGTAGAGGCGTAAGAGTCTTCATAGCATTTCGAACCTCGTCGAAATGCTTCACTACAATATCGACTTTTTCCAATTTCTCTGCAATAATCTCTAAATCCCTAGAACTGGACGAATTTCCGATCTCGTGAATGCCCTTCTAATGCAAGTTTGGATGAAGATTTTGATGCAAGTTTCCTCGCGTGAATTGCAACATTGAGGCGTTGATCGAGTTTTCCGCCATCCCTTCGAATTCTGATGCAGATTCTGCGTTGCGATTCAGAAAATTTCCTCCACAAGAGGCATCGACCAGATTGCGAATGCCCTCTTGCAATCCTTAATAAAAGATATGCATGAGTTTCCAGCAAGGGATGTCATGATGTCGGCATTTCCTTTGCAGTTCATGAAAGTGCTCCCACACTTCATGAATTGGTTCTCCTTGATTCTGAGTAAAAGTAGTAATGGCTCACCTTAATGCGTTGGTGCAACCTATAGGGAAGAATTTCTTCAAGAATGCAAATTCGAGTTCGTCCCAAGTAGATATAGGTCATGCGATCGTTCTATACCAATAGGTAGCCTTATCCTTAACGCTAAAGGAGAGCATCTTCATGAGTAGGATTTCCTGGTTCTAATTTCGAGGACCAAGAGTCTGAGATAGATTTTGAAGATCTTCTATGTGTTGGAATAGATCCTCAGATGCAAACCCGTAAAAGTGTGGGATTAGACCTATAATGTTTGGCTTTAACTCAGGGTTGTTTTCCCCAACGGGAATCCTAACAATAGGCTCTACTTGTGCATTGGAAGGATTAAAGTAATCTCGGAGTAGAGGCCTAGGACGAGGTGGATTCGGGAAATCAGGGTCTTCAAAACCCGCTTCAAGCCAAGGAGGAAGACGGGTTTGTAGGTTCTACAAGTTCTGAAGAGCAGCCATCAACAGATTGATTTGACGGTTCTGCTCGAGCATCTGTAAATTCTAGCTTAGGAGCGCCTCATGGATATCAAAAGGCGACATCTCCCCTGACCAGAAAAGGGATCTCAGGATTCGGGTTCTGCATTTGGTCCATAGGATCAAATGCAGAAAAAGTATTTGTATCAGACTAGAAAATAATTGGTTGCTTCAGTGCAACCGGTCTAGGTAGACCTGTCAAAGGAGATACGAGAGGCAGTTTTAGGGATCGCCTCCCGTGCATAAACCAGAAAAAAATGTGCAAAGGCACTCATGCCACTGCGGAAAAACAACGGCAAGCAAGACCCAAAAACAGTGCAAAAGGGGGTTTTTCTTCTTTTCAAAGGAAAAGAAGAATCCTAGAATATGCAGAAAATAGATTTGATGCAAACAAATACACTATTAATCCAAAATATGCAACCTAGAACGTGTCTATGCAGGTAAGTATCCTTAAGGCTCAAAGGTCTAAGGTCTGGGATCAAGACCGCTCACTACTGGCTCCCCAGGGCTCTAGTAGTAAGACAGACTTGTTGATCTTCGACCAAAGCCCTAAGAGGTGTAAAGAGGAGAGGTTGAAAATATAGACTCATGTGACTCTAGTGATCGTACTGTGTATGCAATAGCATGTAGTAGACATGTTCGATAAAAACCCGCATGCAATCTGTAAACAGATTATATGTCACGAGTTTTATAAGTCCTCTTTTCAGTTAATTTTTTACAAAAAATGATAGAAAGAAGTAAATGTGACCACTTTTTTGTCTTTCCAATCAATATATGGTCTCGCTTAATTTCAACGACAGGGATCTACGCGGTTTTTTACGTGTATTTTCCTGCTAATGCGAGATAACAGAGTATAAAATCCCGAGTCAGATCGCGTATATACTAGCAGGAATATGCACTCCTAGGAGTATATGCCTAACATGCTGCTGCTAGTCAGATAAGATGAGTATTTTTGTATTTTTTAATTTTTCTAATTAAATGCAACAAGCAAATCTACACTAAAGACTAAGAAAGAAATACTCACAATGGGTATGTATAATGGGAATACGAAAACAAAAATAGAAAATAGAAAACCCACCTCCTTTCCTGAGAATACCCGCAAAGATATCCTTGAAAAGAAGATAGAAACAAAATAAAACAAAGCTAATTAGTAAAAAGAATTTATTTACAAACTACTAATAATGGCGAATAAAAATTACAGTTACCTCCCCGGTAACAGCACCATTAAAATGGTTGGTTAATTCTCAACACAACTACTTAAGTTAATTAAACTTAATTAATTGCATAAGAATGTAACTTAGGTTAACTCGATTTTATGTCGAAAATGTAGTATAGAGTCAAGTTAAGCTAACATTTTAGATTTTTAAGTTCTTTTTAACTGGTTGAGTCCAGGTCGTTCACTAGGAAGCATAATTGAATCCTAATTCACCATTAACTTCTAATAAATAAGTAACAATCAATTAATTAATCAGATTATAATTACAATACTTTAAGCACATGAATATAGCATACAAGATTAGTCAATTAAAAACATGCAATATTCCTTTGAAAAGAAATGAGTTTACAAGATATATTTTTCATTGAAAACCAAATAGAACAATTTTTATTACAAAATACAAGGCATTAAAATGAAATTACAAGAATTATCATGCCTATTGCAACATTAAAATCTCAAAACATATTAAATATAACTCCAGCCCTAAAATCAAACTTCTGAAACTAGAGCTAGACATCTTAAAAGGACAAATTAGACTTCTAATGCATGAAAGAGACATCTGATTTCTCTCAAGTTTTCATTCTTATTTCCCTCTTACTCACTGATTCTTCCTTCTCTTATTCTTTTGCTCTCTTTCTAGAGCTCTTTCTTTTCTTCTTATTTTTCTTCTTTAGCCTTTATCTTAACCTCTCCTTAATCTTTTCTTCACTCCTTAAGCTTTTATTAACTCTTCCTTTTCTCTCTTCTTTTAACTTCTCAGTTCCTTAACTCTTTTCCTTTCTTTTCATATATATTACGCATTCCTTATCCACACTTAGTCGATTTTTGAGCAATTTTAACCCATTAGTCTCTCTGAATTAAAAAAATTTATATTTTTAATGAATGAGTGGGCCTCGTTCGGGGATACACAACACCCCATAGGGTGGGACCAGACCCTACTTAAGGCCCACTCTAATTTATGTTAGGTGGATTTTCATTTATATAGCATTGCACAGTACTGGACCCAAACAAGCCCCCTCACATCTACACCCACACTCGAGCCCATATGCACACACGCCCACAGGCGCACAAACACCCGCACAGGCACGTGCATATGCACGCACCCTCACCCTATGCTCATAATTTGCACCCTGCGCTGACGACCAAGGGGTCTAGCGTAGGAAAACAACTTATACTAAGGCCCATGCACTATAATTCTTGATGTGGGACTATGTTTCACCCTCCAGGTCAGAATTCAAGACTCGATTTTGGCCGACTCAATTCACCAAATCGATCGAGCAAAGACTCGATCGAAAGCACTTCAAGTGCTCTACCTAATTATAACACCAATTTGGTGCTTCGATCTCATATGATCCTTCGATTTGAAGGATGAAAGCAGCTGTTTTACATGGTCAAAATGGCCTGCAGAGAAGAGCAGTGGGTCTTTTGACCTGCAAGAGGGACTTTCTTCCTCAATTGAAGGCCTGAATGGCTTTAGCGAGGTGTTCCGCATCAAATGGAAAAGGAAGGAAGATCTGGAAAAGACTCAGGAAGAAGAAGCTCAAAGCTTCGTTCCTAGTACACATAGCTCAGGTTTAAGCTCAAAATTAGCTGACAGAAAGAGATTAACCTTTAGAAGAGGTTTGAACATCCTCAGAAGGTTGAGAGTGACTCATCTGGATGAATTTGGCCTTCAAATTTAAACAGAGCCGCATTGCAACAGTATTGGGTTCATTTCAAACCCAAACTAAACAGAAGAAGAGAACTCTAAGATTAATCAATTAAACACAATAGAATCAACTTCATTGATCTCTACATACTTCCAGAAATCAAATTAACTTATCAATTCCATTTTTTGATCAATAAATCCTCAATTACAACATAGATTTGAATGACTAAGCTCAAAATTTGACTTTCAGAATTAGAGACTTCCAGATCAAATTGAAACCCTACATTGCTCTAATTTATCCTCAAGAATTCACTCAACTCCTTAAAACTAGGTTTTGATGGTTTTGATGGCTTCTCAGACATTGCCACTTGAGATGAAACCTACTTTGCTCGGTAGAGCATTCAAGGAACTCTAAAGCCTAAACAATTCTTGTAACAGACTCCTGAAGCTCTGTAGAAGCTTCCTGATCCATTATACTATTAGAACCCTAATGGAATTAGGCTCTCCAACTCTCCTGGAGTTGGAGAAGATGACAGTCAGGAAAATCCTCTAGTCAACAAAACATAAATTAAATTGCTAATTTATGATCCTGAAGTATAAAGGATATGATCTAGAACTTCTCTCGGAATTTGAAGGGCTGAAGCAAATTTTTAACTTGCCGGAGCTCCCTGGAGCTTCGGTAAACTCAAAAATGATCACCTAGAGTTTAAAACTCCACAAAACAATCCGTGAATGGTTTTAAAAGATCCCTAAGGTCACAAGGAACCTCAAGAGCTCTTCAATTGGTGTGATTGAAGCTCTTGATCATCAAGTGATCAAGAACTCAGGAGAATTTCTTCTTGAGTTCTTATGAACTCATTAATAGCTCTCTCACTCAATTGGGTGAGGGTTAAGGCTCAAAAGAGCCTAGCGATGCTCTACGAGTAGGTAATTAGGTGATTTAACTCCTCCTGAGCTGCCATTGACAGCGAGCTGAGGAGGTTGGATGAAATTGGGCATTTACTGTGTAAGAAGTTCTTTATCAAATTAATGCAATGATTGGGGCCCTTAGATGATGTATAAGTGATGGAGGGCCCCTAGGAAGGTGATCTAAGCTCAAGGACCTCCGTCATGGACATCGGAAGTCGCCGATGGAGGTGGAGGTGAATTAGGTGCATAAGCTGATAAAAGTGAATGAAAAGATAAGAAATGGAATTATGAGATGAAAAGAAAGGTGCTTAGCAAATTAAAAGACAAATGAATGTTCCAGACAAGCTCAAGGAGCTCGCTGGAGCTAAAGAATACTACACAGTTAATTAGGAAAAATAGTTAATTAGGGATATTTAAGAGCCATGATGAGTCTCTCATCAAGTCCTACACAACAAATTAATGTGTCCTGATAGTAGGCAAGTTTAACTATTCTTTTGGTCATTTTCCTAGGAATATGTGTTATATTAGACCTAGAGTTTTAGTTGTTCAACTTCTATAGGTAATCAACAACATTTCATCCCTCTTTACTATAACTTCCCCCTTCTTAATGGATTCAGTCCATATGCAATTTCTTGAATGCTACATGGATGGTACCGATCTCCTAAGTTCTTGAGCATTGGTGTTCTAGCTAGATCATCTGTAAATGAAAACTTAATAATCAATTTGTTTTTAACAACTATACTGGCTACTCATCTTGAAAGCATGATTCCCATGTCATCTTTTCAATTATCAATTCATGTTTTCCTTTCTTCCTATTCTCCATCATAACTTTCAATTGATTATCTATGAATCAATTAGCAGCTTCAAGCATAGTTTTCCATATTAATGTTACTATGCTAGATGATATTTTTAGTTGATTTTTAATTCCACATCAATGTTAGTAGGTTAGAATTTTCTTGAATATTTTATTTCCCATCTTAGGTGGAAAGACTCTTAAAGGTGACCTTATTAAAATAGGATTATACTTAATCCAATATCCATGAAAAACTAATTGATCCCACACCCACCATTATCCACACTGATTGCGCAACAATCATGGGACCTAATCTACCTAAATTAAGTCAAATCCTAGCTTAACTTAGGAATAATACATACATGAGCAGCATAGTTGCATCGTAATTGATTTATTTAGCTATGTAATGAATAATGCTATTTCAATGTTCTAATTGATAGGTAATAATAATTGTAGATGAATCAGGGTTGTAAATGATAAATCTAACCGTACATATGGACTTAGAGTGACGACCGTTGTCCAACGATGTAAGAATCGAATCAATCAGAGACCTATAGAACCATCTACAAAGGTAAGAAGATGGATGGTCAGGATGCCACTCTCATTCTCTAAAGGAAATTCTCTAAATGATATATGGGTCGTTGGATTGTCATCCAATGACCATAGATGCACCATGTCACTGGCCCCTACGCTTCATCGAAAGGAGGCCTCATCTCAGCTGTTGGATCATCATCCAATGACTGAGGACAAGCAACTATAAAATCAAAAGTGTGACACAAATGCGTGTGTAGCGCATTGGTCAAGTGCTTTATCAAGAGAGAAGGGCACCCGTTCGAGAAGCACGGAGGAGGCACAATTGCGCTCAGCACAAGGTGCGCAAAATTGGAGTGGTGGATCGAGATCGAGCGGCTACGAAGAAGCCATGCAGTGCCATGAAGGACCGTTGGATGCGTACGTGCATGATGACGTGCCATCACACACTGGTGCACGATCAGCGTGCATTGAGCATGCGATGTAGACTCCATCAGAGCCGTTGATCATCAAATCGAATGGTTGTGGTCGAGCGCATGCGATGTGCACAATGAGAACACGAGGCGATGGCTTTAGCTTACTCTTGACCAGACGATGGAGATCGAATGGTCGTGGACACATGATGTAAACACATTTACACTACTTAAGATGTCTATTTATGCATGTTCTTAAGCATAGGATTGCATTTCATGATATAAATATTGCATTACATGCATCATCTTGCATTTAGAATAGTTTGAATAAAATAGAGGTTAATTGTCTATTTTTATGTGCTTGGACAGGGAAAATATTTTATCAGGAGCTCGGATCAAAGATCCAACCGTATGGATGTGATCAGGGCGATGATTGGAGTTCAACGACTCCAAGATCGCCCTAATCAGGCATCCGTAGCATCAGATAGTGACCCGGGAACCCTAGAAGATCAAGGGCCAGGATGGTGTAAATCCCCACTTCAAATGATAAATCCGACCACACTGATGAATTCGGATCGACGATCGCATCCCAACGACACAAAAATTGAGTCAATCCGACATCTGTGGCACCATCTACAACCTCCAGAAGATGGACGGCCAAGATAGTGCCACGTGGTGCCATCTCAGCCGCCCAAGCGGCCGCTTCATCTTATGAAGGCCCCACGCCCAATCGCTCTCCGCCGTTGGATCTTAATCCAACGGCTATGGGTGCTCGCATTTAAAAGCGCCCGCTCGGCCATCCGTGCCCCATAGCGCAGTGGTCGAGCGTGCTATCGCGAGAGCGGGGTGCGGGTTCGATCCGCGGCGAGGGGCTGGAGGGCGCGATCAATTGAGGTGCATGGAGCGTCAGATGGAGATCGAACGGCCCCGCGCGCCCGATAGCGTTGACGCACTATTGGACGCGCAATCAGACGCACGAGGGGTGCGCAACGCAGCGGGCGCGGATGCATTTTAAGCCGTCCGATCTCGCGATCGGACGGCTGAAAATCAATGGACGTGCGCAGGCGTTGCACGTGCGAGCAGCCGAGCGGGCGCGCACGAGCCGCCCACGTCGCCCACGAAGGGAGCTTTAGTGATGGATTTATCCGTCACTAAAGACCCCTCATTTACTATTTTGAAGTTGTAATGTCCATTTTGCCCCCACTCCTTGCAACTATAAAAGGAGACCCCCTCCATACGAAATTCTCATCCCTTCTTTCTCCTCTCTACCCCTCCAAAGCTCAAAAGAAGCTTGTCCCACACCCGAGATGCTTCTTGCGAGATAAAGTCCAATTTTCGTTCCCCTTCGGAAGTGGATCCCGCGACGATGACGGCGTGCTGCTCCGTTCCCGTTCTTCTGCTTCGTCCTCCTTCATCCTGCTTCATTCTCCGTCGTCCAGGCGTCGTCCCGTCCGGCTCATCCTCCAAGCAATCGTCGAGGAGGATAATTTCTCTCTCCCATTCTTATTTACAGCTTTTCAAGTGTAGAATTTTTTTGCTTTATAGTGTAATTGATTTTCCGCATTCTAGTATAACTTTTATAAACAATTGGAATATTGAATGCATGTTCTCTTTCTCTCTCTCTCTCTCTCTCTCTCAGTTTGATAGCTCCATTGTAATTATATCGCCTTGCTTATAAAAAAATTCTAAAAACATATAATTGCGAATATAGATCAACGTAACCTCCCTGTGTTCGACCCGGAATTCTTTTCGGTATAAATTTTATTTGTTGAACACGAATTCTTCGCTTTTGAACTACAACGACAGGTTTTCCAAAACCAAACACGTAAGCGTAGCGATTCGCAAAACACGTTCAACATTTTGGCACCGTTGCCGGGGAGGCAACGATTTCCGATCTTTTCTTCGCATTTCTTGCGCTTTATTTATTTTCTAACTAGCTTTCTCTTGTGTATATTGTTTTGCAGAGACCTCCATCAAGGAATCAACAAGCGGTAGACTGGAGTAAAGTGCAGTTGAAGACAACTGTAAGTGCTCCCCCATTCTTTCCCCCTCTATAGATTTCATTCGCCACATTAAATCCAAATCCCAATTAACCTAGGTGTTTGCCTAAATCCTAGGAATAGTTTGGTTGTTTGGATTTTCACTCACATTCATTCCACCCTCATCCATAAAAAAAAAAATAACAAAAAGATAATCTTATGGGGTAATTTTCAACAAACACACAACACACACCCACATTCAAGGCACTTGATCAACTTGATTTGTCTTCTACTCAACCGGGTTCTGATCTATGGAACCGGTACACACAAAGCAACACATAACAGAGTAGAAATCATTCTAAGTTAATCATCTCTGAGTGCCTAACTTAGTGGTGCATTTGTGGCCAGTTGTTTGAGTTGTTTGGGCCGCACCACTTTATTTTAAAACCAACTCATCAAGTAGCTCCTCCTTAGGGTTTTCAATCTAGGTATATTCCAGGCACTCCACTTTCTTTCTGATTTTAAAGGAAAACAATCTTCACCCGTGTTTTACAACTTGGTTTGCCTAGAAACTTGATTGCAATTCACCTAATTTGAAACCCTAAAAGCTACTTAAGCAAGATTTGAACACTAAAATTCACACATTATCAATAATCTTGCTTGAAAACCCTGGTTGTGCACGCACTTACACAAATCTTAATCAATCATTAAGGGCACAACCCATTGTAAGGGCCCATCACATTCCATAAGCACCACAATCCTAGGCCTTAATAAAATTGAGTAGACGTTGGCCTTAAGGTTTGATTCGCTCTTCAGGGCCTAGTCTGAGATTATTTTTGATTAACCTACTTATACTGATTAATCTGATGTCTAGCTAGGGGAGTAGAGTCAAACGATCGCGGCTGGGGGGTACACTAGGAACTGGAGGCGAAAGCCAAAGGAAGAACCTTCTCCCCAGTCCCTCCTTCTAACTGGTTGGATTAAACAGACGCAAGTAGAGTAAATCACTTACAGTCTTAAGGCTGGTTTTGGGAGTCAGTAGATCCTTAGGCTATCCCACTTAAGGACAGCCTTATTTTGTTGTGTTGCAGGGTCCCTATCCCCAGTCCTTCCAACCTTCTCCTACTTTATGCTGGGAAGACAGTCATTGAATCCCCGATTGGAAGGACCGTTAGAACATTCTAGGAGGCGCAAGTTAGATTTTGGTCAATTTGATCCCATGGCCGAACAACAGCCTCTGCTTGAAAATCCACATGAAGAATTTCAAAGGTAGCTGGAACAAATGCAGAGAATGCAGGAATGGTTCCAGAGAATGCAGGGCGCTCAGCCCTTGAAGGATTTTTATGATTCTTCAAATTACGGGGAACGTCCCGGTGTCCAGATTCCAGCCGGTGACGTAGAAATCAAGCCCCAGGTGTTAAGCCTGATTAAACATTATCATGAGCTTGGCTCCGAAGATCCGTTTCAGCACTTGGAAGATTTGACCACTTTGGTCCAGACCACCAAGGCTCGAAACGTTAAAGAGGAGCAAATGATCATGAGGCTCTTCCCCCACTCTCTTACGGATAAAGCTGCGCATTGGTATAGGACAATAGAAAGACCAATTACAACATGGAATGAGTTGAAATCGGCTTTTCTGAAGAAATTCTTCCCAGTCGGTCGTACCAATGCTTTGAGACGGGCAATTACTACCTTTACCCAACGGCCGGGGGAGCAGTTTCATGTGGCTTGGGAGCGATTCCAGGACTTATTGCGGAGGTGTCCACACCACGAGGTGCTGAAATGGCAACTCGTGCAGATCTTCTATCATGGGTTGAATGAGCAACTCAGAAACCATGTGGATGCTTCTTGCGGAGGCAATTTCCTCAATAAAGATGCAGATAGTGCACATGATTTATTTGAGGAAATGAGTGAGAATTCAATTAATCATGCCTCCATTGATACTTTTAACTGGTCCCAGCAACCCAGATCAAATGTCAATGAAGTCCATGACTCTCATTCATTTGATATGGAATTGATTTATAATAAACTTGATAAGGTGGACTTGGTTGCTAAAAGAATGGAAGAGTGGATGGCTAGCAATTCGATGAACAACTCTCAATCCACTCAATCCCAAAATTCAGGATTCCATTCCTCACGAGCTCCTTCTGGACAAGAGTTTGTGAATCAACTCGATGCGACTCAATCTATGAGTCAGCATTTCTCGGAACCCCATGGGTTCCCAATTGGGGCCTTTGATCCCAGTTTTTCTGATCCTTCCCTTTCTTTCTCTCCATCCTCACCCTATGAGGATGTCTGTGCTGTACAAGAGAATGTTAGATCCAACCCCTACTCGAATGCCTATAATCCAGGTTGGAGAAACCACCCTAACTTCTCTTGGAAAAATCTGGGGCAACAGACCAAATTCTGACCCAGCAACTATGCTCCGCAGCGTCCAATGGGTCAGGGTCAAGTATATACTCAGTTGCCTCCGAATCAGGTCAATCAGCCAGCTTGGAATGCCCGTCAACCCGCAGGGCAGGCTGATTTGAACCGTCAAATGGTAGAGATGCAAGGATCTATGCTCCAGCTTATGCAGCAAATGAAAAACTCGCTGCACAACTTGCAATCCGGGCTCATTGCTAACTCTCGTCAACCCGGATCTCTACCATCCCAACCCGTACCCAACAGAGAAACATTATAAATTCGGGCAATCAAGCCCAAGGGTATAGAAATCAGAGGGACCCGCACGCACATGCTCAGGTGGTTGAGCAGGGTTCCTCGTCTTCTTCTTCTGCTAATCAACAATTCATGGTCAATCAAGCCCCTCCAATCTTTCCTAACCCTCCCCAAGACCCAAATTCTTACGCTTCTGCAAATTCTGTCACTTTAAGGAGTGGTAAGAAGACTCAGGATCCACAACCACACTATTCTGATCTTTTGAATCCTGAAGAATCTGAGGAGAGAGAGGAGAATTCTAGAGGAGAAATCAAGGCTCAGGAACCTGATTCCAAAGATCTGACTCATGTTCCTTTTCCTAAAGCCTTAGCCAAAGCAAACAAGAAGTCTGTTGATAGCAATAAGGAGCTTCTGAATTTATTTAAGAATGTTGAGATCAATATTCCGCTCCTTGATGCTATCAAGCACATACCGGCTTACGCAAAATTTTTAAAGGAATTATGTACACAAAAGCGTAAGTCGAGAGAATCTGTTCCGAGGAAGGTGGTACTCTCCGAGCAAGCTAGCTCTGTTATCCTGCACTACCTCCCTCAGAAAAAGAGAGATCCTGGTGCTCCTTTGATTTCTTACGTCATCGGAGATTACACATTTGATAGAGCACTTTTGGATCTCGGTGCATCCATCAACCTAATTCCTACTTCTCTCTACGAGAAGTTTGGGTTAGGTGAACTTCGGCCAACTTCAGTAACGCTACAGTTAGCGGACCATTCAGTCACAACCCGCGAGGCATTATTGAAGATGTTATAGTTAAGGTCAAGGATTTCTATTTTCCTATAGATTTCCTTGTCCTTGATATAGATGTACCAGATAATCTGAGGAACACGCCCATCATTCTGGGGCGTCCGTTCCTGGCTACCGTAAAGGCCAACATTAATTGTGAAAGCGGTAGCATGGAAATCGCCTTTGGGAACCAACGAATGAAATTTGATATTTTTAAGGCGATCAACAAATTTGAGGATTGTGGATTTATTGAGGAACTTGATGAGGATTATGTTAATATTGAAACTTGCTTGACAGTTTCTTCAATTGAAAGTTCCTCTTTGGTTGATGAATTTGACCCGCAACCCTCTAACCTGACATCTTCGGAAGATGTTACTGATTTTGTTCACTCAAAACCTCTTCCTCTTGTTGAATTTTCAGCATCTACCCTACCATCAATCATTACCCCACCCCAGCTTGAATTGAAACCATTATCTGTGAATTTAAAATATCAGTTTTTAGGACCGCAGAATACGCTCCCTGTGATTATTAGTGCTAAATTGACAAAGGAGCAAGAGATTAAATTGATTAAGGTCCTAAAGGAACATAAGGAGGCAATTGGTTGGACCATTCATGACCTCAGGGGGATCGAGTCATCTTACTGTAATCATAGAATATTTTTGGAAGATGGATCCCGCCCTTCTCGCCAGATGCAGAGGAGATTGAATCCAAATATGTGAGAAGTGGTCAAAAAGGAAATCATCAAGTGGCTCGATGCAGGAATTATTCATCCAATCTCTGACAGTCCCTGGGTAAGTCCCGTTCAGATTGTTCCAAACAAAGCCGGGATTACTATTGTGACTAATGAGAGAGGTGAATCTGTCACAACTCGTTCAGCTTCCTCTTGGAGAGTTTGTATTGATTACAAGAAGCTGAACACAGCCACTAAAAAGGATCATTTTCCCCTTCCCTTCATTGATCAAATCTTGGAAAAATTAGCTGGGCAGAAGTACCTCTATTTTCTTGATGGTTACTCGGGATATAACCAAGTTCCTATCCATCCCGAGGATCAGGAAAAAACTACTTTCACCTGTCCCTACGGAACCTTTGCTTTTCGTAGGATGCCTTTTGGGTTATGCAATGCACCTGCGACTTTTCAAAGGTGTATGCTAGCCATATTTTCTGACATGGTGGGAGAGTTATGGAAGTCTTCATGGATGATTTCTCTATTTTCGGAGAATCATTTGGCTCTTGTTTGGCTAATTGAGAAATGATTCTTAAGCGATGTATCAAGACACGACTGGTCCTTAGCTGGGAAAAGAGTCATTTCATGACCCAAGAAGGCATCGTTTTGGGTCATGTAATCTCTGAACGGGGAATTGAAGTAGACAAAGCTAAGGTTGATGCTATCGCTAAACTTCCTCCTCCCACAACTGTTAAACAAATAAGATCATTTTTAGGCCATATGGGATTTTATAGAAGATTCATCAAGGATTTCTCGAAGGTTGCTCGTCCTTTGAGCAATCTTCTTACCAAAGAAACGCCATTTTTTTTTGACGAATCATGCCGAAAGGCATTTGATTTTCTGAAAACAGCAGTCACCTGTGCTCCAATTTTGCAACCACCAATTTGGACAGCCCCATTTGAGATCATGACCGACGCCTCTGATTACGCGGTCGGGGCTGTCCTGAGTCAGAAAATTGACCGAAAGCCCTCTGTCATTTACTACGCTAGTAAAACTCTGGATGAAGAATAGAGGAATTACACTATTACTGAAAAGGAATTACTAGCTGTAATATTTGCGTTGGAAAAATTCAAGGCTTATCTCTTGGGGTCTCATGTTATTGTTCATACCGACCACTCGGCCTTGAGACATCTCTTGGCTAAAAAGGATGCTAAACCCCGGCTTATTCGTTGGATTCTTCTTCTTCAAGAATTTGATCTTGAAATCAAGGATAAAGCCGAGGTGCAAAATGTGGTAGCGAATCATTTGTCGAGACTCCTAGATGATTCTTCTTGTCCGGACATTCCGATTGCTGACACTTTTCCGGACCAAACCATTCTTACAGTTTTAGGTGTCCACACCCCATGGTTTGCTGACATTGTTAACTATTTGGCCATTGGTCAAATCCCCCAGGATTGGACCAAGCAACAACGGGATAGACTTAAATCTGAGACCAAATACTACTTTTGGGAGGACCCTGAACTGTATCGCATCGGCTCTGATCAGATTATTCGCCGATGCATACCGGAAAATGAATTCAACAGTATACTCGAGTTCTGCCATGCATCTGGGTGTGGTGGACATTTCTTCGGAAGAAAGACGGCTACAAAAATCTTGCAATCTGGCTTCTATTGGCCGTCTTTATTCAAGGATGCCCAGGACTTCTCAAAGTCATGTTCTCGATGTCAGTCACTCGGGAACATAACTAAGAGAGACATGATGCCCCTAAACCCTATTCTTCCTGTAGAAATTTTCGATGTTTGGGGCATCGATTTCATGGGACCCTTTATCCCTTCATTTGGACATCAGTACATTCTTGTTGCTGTTGATTATGTGCCCAAATGGATTGAGGCAATTCCCACCCAAACCAATGACCACAAGGTGGTCATCAATTTTGTCAAGAAAAATATCTTTAGTAGGTTCGGGATTCCGAGGGCTATCATCAGTGATGGTGGCACTCATTTTACTAATGCCCAATTCCAGAATTTATTGGCCAAATACGGGGTTAATCATCGAATTTCCACACCTTACCATCCCCAAACGAATGGACAAGCCGAGATCTCCAATCGAGAGATCAAGAACATTCTGCAAAAAACGGTTAGGCCTGATCGTAAGGATTGGACTCAAAAGCTTGAGGATGCTCTTTGGGCCTATCGTACGGCGTATAAAATGCCCATCGGCATGTCTCCATTCCGTTTGGTGTATGGAAAGGTGTGCCATCTACCCATAGAGATTGAACACAGGGCATTCTGGGCAATCAAATAATGCAATTTAGATCTGAATCTAGCTGGAAAGACTAGGAAACTCCAACTATCTGAGTTGGAGGAGCTTAGAAATGATGCTTATGAGAATGCCAAGATCTACAAGGCTCTGACCAAAGCTCTACATGATCAATTGATTTCCCACAAGAGCTTTGAGCCAAACCAGAAGGTCTGGTTATTTGATTCTAAACTTAAGCTCCTTCCTGGTAAACTTAGATCTAAATGGAATGGCCCATTCATAATTGATCAGATTTTTCCTAATGGTGCCGTTCAGATTTCTGACCCAAAGACGGGTAACACCTTTAAAGTCAACGATCAACGTTTGAAGCCTGTTGTTGACCGTAATCTTCCAGAACCTGTCTCAGACTCTGTTGCTCTAGCCATTCTGTGACTTCTTTGGTTGGACTTCGACTAACTGACGGCATTAAACTCAGCAATTGTATATATGACACAAGGCTGATACGAGCTTCATATCCAGGTGACATCTTTCATATTCTACCATTTCTTTCATGTCTCTTTTTCAATGAGGACATTGCATCATCTAGGCATTAGGGGGTGGATTCATTCTTGAATTATTTGGTCAGCCTTATGAAATCCATGTAAATTGTCTCTCTTCTTATTTAAAAAAATTAAAAAAATTAAAAAAAAAAATTAAGAAGGATTAGTTGGACATTAGGACTTTTCAATCCTAAGAAATTTTACATTAGGATCTGAACACAAAGACCCCTCAGGTCTTTGGACTTAATTAGCCTGTGTATCCACTAAAATGTGGATTTGTTTTTAAGTCCTCGCCATCTTAATTCTTTCGTAATTGGAGTAAATAAGTTTGGATGATAAGTGCACGACTTATCAACCCACCCTCTGATTTGAGGGAATTTTAAGTCTTAAGTACCTACACACTTTTTTTGCACTGACTCATTTTTCGACGATTTTAACGAAAATTGGGTAGCTAATGAACCTTCTAAGGTGATATGGCTGGCAAGTTATCGTGGGTAACAGCCCATAGGTAGGTTGTCCAGAACCCAGTCACTGGACCTTTCTTAGTTTGCTGCCTTTAGGTAAATCTTAGACTAGGGAAGCCACCTACTTTAAAAAAAAAAAAGGGAGAAAAGAACAAAAAGAAATAAGCCACACTTTGCCGCACTAGTATGGCTGGCAAGTTGTCGGTGGTAACAGCTCATCGACCGGTTGTTCAGAACCCAGTTCAGAAAATGCACTAAAAATTCCCAAAACACTTAGGAAGAAGCGGAGAAGTAGAATAAATCGAGGAGATATACACTGGATTCACCCTTGTATTGACCTCGTAAAAAAAATAAAAGTAGGGAGAAAGCTACCAGTTGTAAAGATACACTTTTAGGTAGAATTCTGGTTAGGTCACCTAGAAGCGTAGAAATTCGAAGTCCGTTCTAATTGCCGGTCAACGAGTCTATCACAATCACAATAAGATGCTTAAAGCTTAGAGTTCTCATCAAATTTTGGGTGAGTTGAATGGCCATAGAAAGCCACTCTTAAACCCGAAAATTTGAAAATCAAAAAAAAATTAGAAAAGAGAAAAAGAAATTTTTCTTTTAATAAGGCGAGGGCTTGAAGCGGTCTGCATTTTGGCTAATACCCGGGCACTGTTGTGTCTTTGAAAGTTCAGTTCCTAAGTAGAGAATTTCTTAATGATTGAAAAATAACTCAAGTCCAAATAATCTAACCTAATTCTTTTATAAATATCATATAGTTTTTGCTAGGGACTAGCAAAAGATAGGCATGGGGGTATGATATAAACACATTTACAATACTTAAGATGTCTATTAATGCATGCTCTTAAGCATAGGATTGCATTTCATGATATAAATATTGCATTACAAGCATCATCTTGCATTTTGAATAGTTTGAATAAAATGGAGGTTAATTGTCTCCTTTTATGTGCTTGGAAAGGGCAAATATTTTATCACGGCCTCGGATCAAAGATCCAACCGTATGGATATGATCAGGGCGATGATTGGAGTTCAACGACTCCAAGACCGCCCTAATCAGGCATCCGTAGCATCAGATAGTGACCCGGGAACCCTAGAAGATCAAGGGCCAGGATGGTGTAAATCCTCACTTCAGATGATAAATCCGACCGCACGGATGAATTCGGATCGACGATCGCAGCCCAACGACACAAAAATCGAGTCAATCCGACATCCGTGGCACCATCTACAACTTCCAGAAGATGGACGGCCAAGATAGCGCCACGTGGTGCCATCTCAGCCGCCCAAGCAGCCGCTTCATCTTGTGAAGGCCCCGCGCTCGATCGCTCTTCGCCGTTGGATCTTAATCCAACGGCTGTGGGCGCTCGCATTTAAAAGTGCCCGCTCGACCATCCGCGCCCCATAGTGCAATGGTCGAGTGTGCTATCGCGAGCACGGGGTGCGGGTTCGATCCGCGGCGAGGGGCTGGAGGGCGCGATCAATTGAGGCGCGTGGAGCGTCAGATGGAGATCGGACGGCCCCGCGCGCCCGATAGCGTCGACGCGCGATTGGACGCGCAATCGGAAGCCCAATCAGACGCGCGGGGGGCGCGCAACGCAGCGGGCGCGGATGCATTTTAAGCCGTCCGATCTCGCGATCGGACGGCTGAAAATCAATGGACGTGCGCGGGCGTTGCGCGTGCGAGCAGCCGAGCGGGCGTGCACGAGCCGCCCACGTCGCCCACGAAGGGAGCTTTAGTGACAGATTTATCCGTCACTAAAGACCCCTCATTTACTATTTTGAAGTTGTAATGTCCATTTTGCCCCCACTCCTTGCAACTATAAAAGGAGACCCCCTCCATACGAAATTCTCAACCCTTCTTTCTCCTCTCTACCCCTCCAAAGCTCAAAAGAAGCTTGTCCCACACCCGGGATGCTTCTTGCGAGATAAAGTCCAATTTTCGTTCCCCTTCGGAAGTGGATCCCGCGACGACGACGGCGTGCTGCTCCGTTCCCGTTCTTCTGCTTCGTCCTGCTTTGTTCTCCTTCGTCCAGGCGTCTTCCCGTCCGACTCGTCCTCCAAGCAATCATCGAGGAGGATAATTTCTCTCTCCCATTCTTATTTACAGCTTTTCTAGTGTAGAATTTTCCTGCTTTATAGTGTAATTGATTTTTCACATTCTAGTGTAACTTTTATAAACAATTGGAATATTGAATGCATGTTCTCTTTCTCTCTCTCTCTTTCTCTCCCTTTCTCTCTCTCTTAGTTTGATAGCTCCATTATAATTATATCGCCTTGCTTATAAAAAAAATCTTGAAAAAATATAATTGCGAATATAGATCAACGTAGCCTCCCTACGTTCGACCCGGAATTCTTTTCGGTATAAATTTTATTTGTTGAACACGAATTCTTCGCTTTCGAACTACAACGACAGGTTTTCCAAAACCAAACACGTAAGCGTAGCGATTCGCGAAATACGTTCAACAACACGCCATGTGGTAGTATCAGATGGCAGCATGCATTGAAGTCACAATCTAGGCGCGATTTCCACGCAATCTGAGCCCTTTATCAGTGATCAGATGGTTCTCGCTTACTCTAGCTTGTTGGCACAGTTAGGAGCTTGATGCGCGATTTGCATGGTTTTATAAATGAAGGTTTTAATGTCGTTGCAATGCTCAAAATTGATCAGCTTTTAAATTTATATTCATAGATAGTGGTGGTATCTAAGGTCATCTAAGGAGGCTAATTTGATAGTTAAATAAGTGATTCTCTCTCCCGCCTCTCAAATCAACACTTCCCTTTTTGTATTTTGATTTTGTAAATTTTTTTGTTTGGGAATAAGCAGGATACGAATGCAAAGATAGAACTACGCTAAAGAAACTATGCCTAACAACTAGAACCTAAGTGATAAAAGAAGTCTTCTCTTCTAAGCTTACCCTAGGCAAGTGCGCCTAGGGTAATTAGAAGAGAGATGTAATGCACTAAAATAAATAAAGTTGCTACTTGACATTGAAAATTCAAGAATGAAGAAAGATACTTTGCTCTTAAGAAGAAATGTTTACAAAGTATCCAGGGAGCTCAACTAAGTAGAGGTTCCACTTAGTTAATTCCTAGGTAGATGAATGCTTAACCAGAATTAAAATGCAACAAAACAAAGGACAGAAAATTCTCCCAAGTAGCTAAGGCAGCCTTCGCTCCAAGAATGGTGGCTCCCAGCATGAAGAAGACTTCCTTCTAGCTCCTTGAGTTGCTCCTTTCAAAGGTGGATGTCCTCCACCCTTCTTTCCTCCTACTTGGTCGTCCTCCCTAGATGGAAGCTTGATCCTTGGTGTGGCATAAGGAAGGAGAGAGAGGAGGAAGAAGGCACCAAGGGAGCAGGTAGGTTACTCCCTTAATCTTCTTCTCTCCTTTCATGGGTGTGTGATGTATGGTGGCTATAGGTGTTTGACAAGAAGAATTGGTGCTTGTTAAGGATGGTTTGAGTGGTAGGATGGGGGGGTTTTCTATAGCCTAGTATGGATGGTGGTTAGGAAGCTTCATTGCCACCATTTGAAAGGGTACTAAGGAGGGTGGTTAGGAAGCTTCCTTGGCACCATCTGAAAGTGTGTCATGGAGGGTGGCTTGGATGGTAGTTAGGAAGCTTCCTTGGCACCATGTGAAAGGGTGCCAAGGAGGGTGGTTAGGAAGCTTCTTTGGTGCCATGTGAAAGGGTGCCAAGGAGTACATTTTAGGTGCCAATGGTTAGTGGTTTTAATGTAGGTGGACGGTCATTAAGGTGGAGAGGGAGTAGGGTAGGAGCTGGAGTAGTGGAGTAGCTAGATAAGCTAGCTAAGCTAGCTAGTAGCTTAGCTAAGTAGAGGAGGAGTTGGAAGGAGCTTTTTCGAGTGTCTTCACAATTATTCCTTGTGCCTTCCATACTGCTAGCGCTTTTATGATTTCCAAAGCATTCATCCTTGGCAATCAAATGGTAACTACATAAGATAATGTAAAATAAATGCTAATGCATGCTCTAAACCCTAAATGCAAATGCATGCTAAATGCAGTGGGATAACGCAATGTAATTGACAAAACCTTAATAACTAGATGTGAATGGATATTAAGGATGACGATAAACTAGCATTTATCACACCCCCATGCTTATCTTTTTGCTAGTTCCTTAGCAAAAATTGTGATTGGACCACAATATTTCTTAAGAAAACATCTTTTTGTGTTTTGAGGAATAAGCTCAAGATAGAACCGTGGTTGATTTTGGTTAAAGTAGGTACAAGGTTTATTAAGGATAAAACATTAGGGCTCAACTTTGGATTCAAGGATTAGACAAATCAGGACCATTGTATCCTTTGAGAATTCACTACTTAACTCCTTTTAAATTAAAATATCATGAAATCGTTTTTGCTATTAGGATTTCCTTGACTCGTGAACTCGATCTTCAACTTGCAAGTTGACGAAAATTCAGGTGTCAGTGCCTTATGCTATGCCAACATTATTGGGATAAGGTCATGTTATTGAAACTTATTTTTTCATTTATTTCCCCATGCTTGGCCTTAGCTTAGTCCTACTATAGATGTGTCGGGATCACCATTCCCGTAACCAATCCACGAGGGGGCTCTGGCCCCAGCACTTTGAGATAGTATCGTCCAAGACACACCCCAGGAGCTCACAACCCCAAAGCACAATGTGGTGTAAAGGGGCACTCCAAGCAAACTCAGGCTCTTGCTTCGACACTATGGGTAGAGCACCGTCCAAGACACCAAAGCTACAAAATGCACCTCAGTGCTCCATCTAAAGATATGAAATATAGATATAGAGTAGTACAGAGGTGGTAACATGTTGACATCACATCCTCAAAGGAAGTATTTTTCCTTCTCGATAGTGGGAACTCAAACCAAACATCTGTCTCAGTCATTTACTAAGATTTTGAAAGAGTTTTTTAATTATTTAGATGTTTTTGGGCTTAGGTAGTGTTGGCTTTGTGTGTGAAATGTTTGACACCAGGTTTTCAAAAGAAAAGCAAATTTTTGGATTGAGAGCTAAGTTAGGTACTATCTAGGTCGCTAAACAAAGTCGAGTTACTTGAATCATCAAGTGTTAGGATGGAATTCTTTTTAGGATACCTGATCTGGTCTAGTCTTCTAGACCTGAAATGTCTAAAAATGAATCCATGACTTCATCCTTAGTTTGTTAATGATTAAACCCCAGGTGTACCTAATTTGAATTAAAGTTCAACCATTGGTCCTTTCTTTCACTAAAAATTCTCAAAACATTTTTTTAAAAGTTATGCAAATAGAGTGCATATGCAGATGCAGATGATGTGAATATAAAAAATATTTTAATATTTTTAGGTTCTGAAAAATAATGAAATGCCTAACAAAATTGAAGTACCACCCCATGCTTAAGGTTTGCAAATCCCTTGCAAAAGGAAAAGAGTAGAAGATATCACCTGAGAGAGGAAGTCAAGATAGAGGCGAAGTTTTGCAGAACTTGAAAAAGAAAAGGAAAGCGAAAAGGAAAATGTTGCTGGGTTACCTCCCAACTAGTACTGTCTTTAATGCCATTTAGTCAGGCATGAAGTGATGCACAGAGGATGGTCAATCGTGAAGATAGTTAGACACGTGAATGCCCTGTAAAATGCAATCTTCCTCTTGGTCCCCTAAAAAGAAAATGGTGGAAGTAGGGTGACTAAAATGAGTGTGAGAAATGGAAGAAATACCCAAGTTTGGCCAAGGTTTCAGTTGAGGAAGAAGGCCATGCACGAGGGGATCAAATGGTAGGTCCAGGGGAAAGGGACTGAGGGAAAAGTTATCAAGATGAAGGGTGGGTGAAGTTAGGGTGGGAGGTTGAATTGAAGTTAGAGTGGGCGGGTGAGGTGAAATTTGAGTGGGTGGGTCTAGTGAATAGTCAGGAAGAGATTTTGAGTGAGAGAATTTATCAGCATTGTTTCCTCCACCAAATTAGATGTTTCAGTATTTGAGTCCTCAAAGAAGTCATCATCATGGAATTTCCTGGAGGATTTAAAAATATCTAGAGTAATTGTTTGGCCTACGCAAGTGATATCCATTTTAGCCGTATACCAATTTATATTTTCTTTTGCGGTGGCCAAAAAGGGTCATCCAAGAATGATAGGGGCATTGATTAGAGATTGGGGTACCTCAATGTCAAGGACCAAAAAATCTACTGGGAAGGCATAGTTCTAAACCTTGACTGGGACATCCTCGACAATCCCTCGAGGTTTGATTGCAAATCGATCAGCTAATTGTAACATAACCTCGACAGGCTTGAGATCACCGATCTTAAATTCCTTGAATAGAACTATGGGGATGATATCGACTGAGGCACCAAAATCAAGAAGGGCATTGTTAAATGTAGTGTCATCAATAATCTCATAAATCAAAGGTGTGCTCGAGTCTTTCATCTTAGGAGGCAGCTTGCTTTGTATGATAGAGCTTACTATCTCCAAAAGATTCACTCTTCTTAGGTTTGTATTTTGCCTTTTTGGAGTATAGATATCCTTCAAAAACTTAGCATAGGTAGAGATATATTTGATTGCGTCTAGGAAAGAGATGTTGATCTGAACTTGCCCAAATAATTCCATGAGTTCCTCATTTGTGGGCTTAAATTTTTTTCTTTTATTGGTGGTGGAATGGAGAGCTTGGGGAAAACGGATAGGAGTCGTGTCACGATAATCAATTTCTTTTTCTCCCTGAGTGATGGTGTTAGGAGAGTGGACTTGCACTGGGGTAGTGTAGGTTTCATCAGGTTGGTGTGAAGGCCCAGGATCGATGATTGTTTTCCCATTCCTCAAAGTAACTGCATTGGCAGTTTGGTTATTCCTAGGAGGGGGTTGGGGGGCCTGATGTTGTAGGAAACCTGGTGAGTGTTGTGATGCTAGGTTGATTGGAGACTGATTAGTATGGTTCTAATTTGAGTGTCTGCCTTGGTAGTGGTTCCTCTAATTAATAGGGTTGGGTACTGGCTGGGAAGGCAGTTGTCCTGTAGGTCTCTGGGTCGAAGTAACCCCAATTTGATTATGGAGATTTGTAACAACACAAGTTACCTCTGGCATTTAATTTTGCATCCCCTGTAGGGTTTCCATAACCTGGGCATTGATGTCTTCTTGGGATGGCCCAAGTTGATAGAAAGTGTGGTTCTACCCATACCCTCTAAATCAGTTTTGTTTCTGAGAGGGCACTTGATTAGGCCAGGAGTGAGTCGGGTAATTCCAATTGGAGTTGGAGGGTGTTCTAAATTGCTCCTGAAGGGTGAAAATATTCTCAATGGGGCTAGGATTTGGATAACTACAAATCCACGGGGAACCATATAAAGCCTCAGAAAATTGATTATACTCAGCATGGACAGTATTGAGATTATGCAAGTTCTCTCTCTTTAGAATGTTAGGCACGGACAGATGTGGAACCTGGGTGGGTGTAGTAAGTCTTTCCTTGATTTTCTTCTGATTTAATTGCATCTGGTTGAGTCTACGGGAAATCATTTAAAGATCATCTTGGGTAGCAGGGATTGATTGAGTGCCTATTTCATGAACACCGAACTACAAGTTAGTTGTTCTCCCAAAGGTGTTCATGGACGCATGGTTAAATGAGTTTTCACTCATTTCTTCAAGAAGATCATAAGCAATCTCAGCATTTTTATTCAGAAAGTTGCCACTGTTGGTGCATAAGTAATTAGGCACCACATTAGCCTGTAATGATGGTTTTGATGATAACAAGCATATCAAGTGGTTGAGGCTAAAATTATATGTTATGCATAGTTGTTGCAAGATTAATTTCAAGATTGAAGCTCTCTTGACAAATCATGAAGCCAAGAAGATGGAGGAGATCAAGTTTAGGTTTCTTTGTAATTTTAGGAATTGAGTTGTAATTTTATATTTCTTAAAATGTAAGGAAAGCCCCAATAAGATTAACATTTATCTACACTATTAGGGCACCACTTCTATGAGTCTAATTTGGTCAAAAATATAGTAAAGCATATTCTTAGGAGTTAATAGATCACCCTAGAGCCCCATGAGATCAACAATTTTGGTTTGGACAGTTGGACTTTTTACAATCCATCTAACATTAGGTATAAGTTACCTAACGTTAGGTAGTTGATCTGAGCTCAACTCAAGAATTCCAGGAGATAGAGAACATTGCATTGAACTGAGCATCTAACGTTAGGTAGTCTGCCTAATGTTAGACAGATCATACCTAATGTTAGTTGGTGCACTTGAGGCCATCCAAAGAAGTTCCAGGAGATAGCGAACTTTGTACCTAACTTAGTACCTAATGTTAGATAGTGAAACTAACATTAATTAAAGAACTTTTTGTCAAATTTAATTAGCCATTGGCAAATCAAATGGGGAAACTTTTGAGCCATTGAATAGAGGTCTTTTGCACATACAAAATAGTCCTAACCTCCATCTATATATACCAAGTGGGTTCCCACTCTTAGAGGGTTAGAGAACACCCAAAAATTCACTCAAAAGCACTTCCAATCCTACATTCAGCTAAATCCTTCACTTAGTGTTCATTGGAGGTGTTTTGAGCTCTTGTTCTTGAAAGCCACCTTTCTTGGAGCTCAACCACTTCAACTCCCAGCTATATCAACTTCATACACTCACTAAGGGAGTTCTTTTAGCTTCATAAATAGTTAGTTCATATAATTAATTGCACATCTAATTAGGGCTATCCATAGGAGCAAAACTGTGTTTCAATTCAATTTTATTTCTTCATCTCTTGTAATCTGAGGACCTGGGTTGTGGGTTCCTCTCCTCTTGAGCAAGAGGGGTTTGCTCTTGATTGGGAAATCAAGAGAATTTGTAAAAGGGTTTGGTACCTCATAAGTACCAGTTAGTTTTCCAAGTTTGACTCAGGGCAAAATCCTAGATTGGGAGATCTAGGTAGTGGTTTTTACCCGAATTTGGGTTTCCACTATAAATGCTTATGTTGTGATTGTTGTTATGTGTGTGGATTGTTTAAGCTTATCTTGAATCTGCATTAACTTGAATTAGTTCTTTATTTACCGCCTTTTTAGCACTAATCACCCCCCTCTAGTGCTTTCAACCGCCACACGAGGCATCGACGAAACGCCGAAGTTGATCTTCTAATCCATGGTAGAAGATCTACATGAGCTACTATAATGGAACCTCGTGGTGCGGGCAACTTCTTAAAAGATCCTAGAATCGCTCCCAAGCATCATGTAAGGTCTCGCCAGGTTTTTGTTGGAAGGTCGTAATAGATTGTCGCAGGTAAATCGTACGATCAATGGGGAAGAATTTCTTTGGGATAGCGCTTTTAAGCTGAGGCCAAGTGGTAATGGGTTTGCCAATGGTTCTAAACCAGTAGGTGGCCTTATCCTTGAGGGAAAGCGGGAATAACTGCATGAGCCATAAATCCTCTCGCACATTGCGAGAATGGGTCATCTGTGCGAGGAGAGTAAGTTCCTTAAGGTGGCTAAACGGGTCTTCTTGAGGAAGGCCATGGAAGTTCTTGATTAAGGTCAGAACAACAGGATTAATCTCAAAGTCCCCTTTTGGTATGACCACCCCTAGTTTGTTCTCATAATTGGAAGGATCGTAAAAATCCTTAAGAGGAATGACAGGCTACTGATAGGGTGGCGGGTTTTGGCCTTGGTTGGCTAGGTTTGTTACAGTCCGAGCCAACTGTTGTTGGTTTGCTTGTAGTTGAGTCAGTTGCTCAACCATCATATATAGGGGATTGGGTGGGGGGCCTTGATTTGTCCTTATGGCATCTCAGGTAGTTCTAGACTAAGTAGGTTGGGGATGGGTAAGTCAAAAAGTGGGTTAGATTGCGGATTTTGGGTGGAAGGGTTAGCAACAAGATTAGAGGTGGGATCAGAAGTGTTTTGTAGGTGAGAGGTGGAAGCGGCGTAGGACCTATTTTGGGGATTTCCCATTTTTTATGAATGAAAATGAGTGGAAGAAAGTCTTTTTGTGTGGGGGGCAGAATCAAGAGGTCTCTCCAAGTGTGGATTTTGGGATCGTCGCCCGTGCATACAATGGAAGAATGGAGATGAGAGGAAGGAAAGATGAGAAGAATAAGTGTGCAACCAAGTAAGCAAAGTTCTAAACCTAACTTAAGGGTGACTCCCTAAAAATTACCTAAGACTTGGTCTACCTGAGAAATAAGAATTCAGTAGCTGATAATCGTTCCCTCAACAAATCTAGCTAGACTGATTAAGGGGAGGGTTGGGCCCAAGCATGTCCCAGGAAAATCTCTGGGGCTTGTATAAACCCATGCCTGGTCGTTTGACACAACCCCTCAGCCTGGCACTAGATATAGATGAAGGAATTGAAATCAACTAAGGAAATATTAAGACCTAGGTAGCAAGCTTAAGTTTGATGAAACCTTAGTAGTCAAATTGCTACAGATTTTAATTAGGTCTAGAAGGCTAAAGTACACAAGGAATGTGATGGGCATTAATTAGGGTAATGCATGATTATGTCAATTTTTGTGTGTGCAAAAATTAGGCTAGAAGCGAGTCCCAAGCCAAAACAGGCGGTTTGCAAACATGATTTTTGTGAAAGGATTTTAGGGTTTTGATAAAATTTTTGTAGATTTTAAGATTCTCTTTCTTTAAATGTTCAAACAAGTTTGAAGGTGATCACACAATGAGACAATCAAGTTGCAAGTTGGGGAGAATCAATATCTTTGAGTGTATGCGTGACTAAGAGAGAATAAAATCAAAATCCTAGAATTGAAAATCCTAGTTATGCAACTCCTAAATGAATCTTTTTTTATGAAATCTTTAAAAGTGGTGATCCAAACAAGAAGAAAAACATCACCACTTGATGTAAAATCAAACAAGGAATCCAAAAATACTTTTTTTGAGATTTTCGGAAATTATTTAGTAGTTTTGTGGAATTGTTGTTCTTACTAGTGTCAAAAGTCAGAAATGATAGATTCGGAAAAATGATTATGTAGAAACCTCAATTAACCTCAAATATTTTTTAGAATTTGATATGACATAGAGAATTTATCAAGGTTTCCCAAAATATAAAGTTTATCGAAATCTAATGAGTAGAAAAATTTATAAAACTTGCAGAGAGTAAGAAAACACAGTAAGAAAACAAGGTCTGACCTTTGTATAGGCCATGAATTTTTTAATTTTTCTATTGGTTAAAATTGTTTGAAAATTGGACTTAAGGTTCTGGTGTGCATCTGGTGTGTAATGTGTGGTTGTTGTGTTTGAAATTGGTAATAATTGTTGATTATGTCGTTGTAGTACAGGGTGTACAATATAACATTAAGGATGTCGTATAGTGGTGAGTATGGGTGAGTTCCAGTCATTACAACCATTATTATCATTTGCTTATTTATCTAATTTTTACTGGTTTTGTTCCAGGTCGTTCACTGGGAAGCAATTTATTGGATTTAATTCGGTCACTCTTTGATTATCTCCAAAATTTACAGTTTATTAAAGAATGAATGAATGTGTGTTTTATTTACCTAATTACTAAGAAATGCTTGCAAAAATACTAACTATGAACAAGCATCAAACAATCTATTATTATACTCTAAACTATGTATTTACAAGTTATCCTATTAATACTATCATAATAGTATATAATACATTAGAATACAATGGTGTAGAAATTTAACTTATTAGTCTGTTATGTATAGTAACATATACAGCAGTTTCAGTGACAGATATAAGCATCGCTAAATCTCAGAAAACACTATACAACCTAAAGAGACAAAACTGAGATCTTTAGCGACGTTTATAGTGTCGCTTTATTCTGTTAGTAATTATATAGATTTACTTATACGTATGTATACTAGTTATTCTTTGTTTCTCTTTCTTTCTTCATTAAGTCTCTGTTCTTCTTGTGTTCATATTTCTGTTTTAAGTATTCATCTTCTTCTCTCTTTTTATTACTATTGTTCTTTTCTCTGTTGTTCTTGTACTCTTTGCTTTTTTTTTTTTTTTTTTTTTTTTCGTGTTAAAACTCTTTGTTAACTCTTCAGTCTTAGCTTATTTCAGAGGCTGCGGTGGGGAGGGGATTAGGCTAATATCATTAGTTAAAACGTGTTTAGTTTGCGGGCACGCTTTTCGAGGGATACACAGCACCCTAAGGGTGGGACCAGACCTCTACTAAGCGCGCCCTAATCTCAGATTAGGTGGCTTAATTATGTCTTTAATCTCAGCGCCAGGCCTCAGCCCAACGCCATATGCTCGCACACGCTCGGGCCCCCGGCCACACACTAATCGCAAATCAGACAGAGTACTCAGACCGGAGCTCATTGGGTAATCGGGTAAAGGCAGTGTTTCGGGCGCCCGGCGCCCGTGACGACTAGCCTATAGGAAACACGAATTACATTTATGCGGCTGCGCTTCACTTGCAGCACACGATGTGGCGCTATTCCAGCGCCACATCGTGCGCTGGAAGTCAGGCGCAGCTGCGTCTGATCGTACTTTTGGCCCTCGATTTGGGGGCCATAAATTATTAAATAAAATAAAATAAAATATGGTTAATAAAGTATTTACATAATACTACATAATTGATCAATTAATTTTGAATTTTAAATATGTTTACTATACAAATAAATTCGCTAAACTAGGCTGGTTGTACAGGTTGATTTAGGTGATTAAATAGTTAATTACTTATAAAATAGTTAGTAAATGGTCTAATTGACCTTATACAGATTTAATTTACATACTTAAGTATTTTATACGTATTTTTATTGTATATTTACGAATTTATTTCTATTTTATTTAAGCTAAACTAGCTGTTCTGAGTGTTTTAAATAAAACTAAGTTACAGTAAGCTATACTAGGTATAATTGTACTTTAACTAACTTAAATTACTTACTATATATGTTAACCTAAGTCTATAGATTTATTTACTTAATTATAACTCTAAATTATTAATTTGGCTAATTTATTCTACAATATAGCTACTGAATATATACATATGAATCTGTCTATATACATATACATATATCAGTAAATACATACATAATAGTTCAGTATTTATACATATATTTACATAGATTACATATGTATATAGATTTATGTACAAGTTTGTACAGTATTTACCGTATATCTATGTATGTCTATGTACATAATCAGGCTGTATATTATAGTTATAATAGTATGGATATGTATATTTACAGTGTGAAATTAAGTATGTATAATTAGGTTTTAGTAGGAATTTAGGGAATGAGGGTTAAATTAAGTTTTTATTTCATTTTAAACAGCAGCTAAGCTACTGTCAGAGAAGATGGAGAGGGAGAGAATGTACTGTTCAGGGTGTTTTAGCAGTGTCAGTGGCTTCAGCCACTGTCAAATGGGCTAACTGCTGCTGCTGTTAGTCCATTTGAAGAGGGGGAAAGCATTCACAGAGAAGAGGAGAATTTAGAGAAGAGGGGAATGTTGCTGCAGTTTGCAGCATTTTACTGTATAACTGGGAATAAGAGAAAATTCAGAACAAACTAAAAATTAAAGAGTTGAAATCCCAATCTGATAAGGGTATAAATCTCACGAAAATCACATAAGAATTCAGTTCAAATACCCACAAGGAAAAGCCCTTATCAAAAGCATCATTTCAGATCAAAACACAAATGGCATTGAGTTAGTCTTCCTAATGCCATAGACAGCATGAAGGAAGACTTAACTCAGTCAATTAAAACCAAAAACATACAATCCCAGTTTCTTGCAACCTTAAGGAGTATGGAAAACTCCTTAGGTTAGAGAATCACCATACGAAAATAATTATCAAACAGGTGGTGTATGACAGTTCTGAAATGACAAATCAGAAAAATAAAGAATGCATTAAAGGAATTTATAAAAGCTAGCAAATGCATTCAGATCAAGGCAGAAGCAAATTCATGAAAGGCTCTTCTGATTTGTTCTCTGTCACCAGAGAACTTGTCAGAATCCTTGCCCTCAAGAAAAACCAAAATCCCTTCAATTTGTCAGATCTGTCAAGACATTTCAGAAAGCAAAATCTCTTCAAAACCCATGTTAAAGTGAATCTGACAAACTGAGGCAATCAATCTAAAATAAAAGGGGCTTTTGTGAACACAAATGGGGTGAGTGAGAAGCCCCAAATGGTGCTTGTGACGCCAATTTCAGATCTGAGGCAGTACACCATCAGATCTGGAATTGGGTCCAGATGTGTGGGTGACAGATGAAAGATTCGTCGTTAAAAGGAACATAAATCAGAATTGGATGGTGGAAAAACAAAACATGAAGAGGGAGATAAATTGATTAATGAACAGATGATTCTTCCCCTCTGATCTGGACTGATCAGAGGAGGTGAGGGAGGGGATCTAATACTAATTCTACTCCTAAGACTAATCTAACTACAGCTAACATTAAACGCTAACGATTAAAACTAAATCTATTCTAAACTACTGCAAACTAAATCTAACACTACTTGTGCAGAATTAAAAACTAAACTAAAAGGAAGAATGGGACCTATGGGTCCTTAGCCGGCGGCTAAGGAGGAAGAAAGGAGGAGGGTGACTCCAGCGGAGGGAAGAGTCTGCTAGTGAGACTCCAGGGTCGTCCTCAGGTGCTACGAGGTCCTTAGCGACGAGGAGGGTCGAGAGCAGGCGATGATTCCACAGCCGGTGGCTGTGAAATCAGGGTCCAGATGAGGAGGAGAGACTGGAGTGGAAGAATTGATCGCTGAGAGATGTAGGAGGGAGCGATCCTTCGCGCGCGACACCACTGAGGTGCTTAAATAGCAGCTCAGTGACTGAGATCACCGCAAGGGTGAGGTTAATCAGAATCAGGCCGGCGGTGAGGATGAGATGGGTAGAGCGCGCGGCGAGTCAAGAGAGAGATCTGACCGTCAGATGAGATCTGGGAAGAGAGGTGAACGCACGCACCGAATCGCGCGAAGGTTCCATTTGAATCCAGCCGCAGATCGAGATCAAAAGTGCGATGGACGGTCGAGAGTGGCTGTGTTCTTCGCGCGCTACAGTGCGCGTGAAGAACACAGGCTTCTCTTTGAAATAAAGGGGAAATTTGCAGACGGACCCTTATAAGAAGGGGTAGAACATTTGCATGCAGGCCCATAAGCGAGAAGAATAGCAGCTGGAAGGGCCCTGCAGTCTTATAAAAGGGTCCCTGCGGCTTGCAAATAGGTCCAAGAAGGAGTTTTGAAGGGTAGAAATGTAATGCATGAAGGACCTAATTGTAATCTATTTATTTCTAAGCCTAAATGATGTCCAATTGCTTTCAAATTTTTACATGTGCTTAATTGAACATTTACGACATTGATTTTACTTCTGATTTGGCTTTTCAAACTTGTTTATGTGTTCAATTGATGCATGGATCATCATTTGTTCAGAATATCCCATTTTTGTGACCTAATTAGGAGATTTTAACACACATTAAAAGTTTTAGGTCTTTTCTTTAATTCCCACACTTAACCCTTTTTATGTGTTAATTTGATATTGTTTTGCTTAGTATCTAGCTTAATTTCGGCCTTTTAGCTATGATGAGTAGCCACTCATCATACCCCCATGCTTACGTTTTGCTAGTCCCTTAGCAAACAATCTGTTGAAGTGTAAGACAATTTAAGTATCAGCAAGGTAAGTGTGTAAAGATATCTTTTTCTTCTTTCAAAAAATTTTTAAGTGTTTATGATGATGATCTTTAAGCTGAAATATTTTCCAATACCAACTGTGTTTTTGGACATTGTGAGAACCTGGTTACTGAGGATAACCTACCAGAACTCAAGGCTTAAATGACATAGACCATCTCTCAACCAACAAGGACTCTTGATATTTAAACCTTAAGTCGAATTCCAGGACTCAGGAGGTTTTTACAGAGACTCAGAATGCTATGAAGTTATGGCTGTGCTTTGTGATAAGTCAGGACTAACCAGGTGAATTCTAAGGCTCAATCCCGGGGTTTCACTTCTTTTTAAGTCCAGGTTGGTCCTAACTTCAGCTCATGTTTTCGGATGACTCTCAAAAATTGATGGTATTCAAACCCAACCCTTATTGTATTTGTGGCTCAGAGAAGATTTTTTTTTTTGGTGGAAAAATAGGGTATTTATTTTGATCCCTGAAAACATTTTTGGTGGAAGAGTTGTTTTTCAGACATTTTGGAGAACATACTTAACTTTTTTTTTTTTTTTTTTTTTTTTTTTATGTCTCCAAAACTTATTTGGTAGAGCGCACTGTATTTGGTGGGTGGATTTCTTTTGTGGAAAGAGCTTCTCCTAGACACAAAACTAAAGATTAGGACAAAGAGTCTACCTGCACGCACAGGTAAGGACTCCACCTTCCCTAATGAACACAAGGGTTGAGGTTTAGGTTCAAGTGGTCTTTCCTGACATTGTGTAGTGTAAGCCAAGGTTACTTAGACTCCTAAGTCAAAGCAAACCAACGAATCCTGTACTGGTGACTCAGGTACAAGAATTGTCCTAAAGTTAGGAGAGACTGTGGTCTATCTTGTCAAGGCTCGAAGTGTATTAAGCCTAAGCTTGTATCAAGCTCCTATGGCCCGGTAGGTCAAACCAGTAATGGTTGAATGTCCATAGACACTTATTCTATTTTTTTTTTTTTTTTTTTTTTTTTTTTTTGTTTTCAGCTATAAGATCACTTCTCTTTTCTTTTTTCTTTTTCTTCCTCCTCTCTTGAAATGAATATCCTCCTTTGACAAATAAAGTACATGTCCCTTATTGTATTTTTGGAATTTTTCTGATTTGTTATTTTTTTGTATTTTTAGCTTTGTATTTTTTTTTTTTTTTTTTTTTTTTTTTTTTCAAAAAAATTTTTTCAAAATTTTTCAATTTTTTTTTTTTTTTTTTTTTGATAATACTATATGTACTATAGTTGTGTCTACAATTGCATTTTGGTTTAAATGGTTTACCCTTTACACCCCCCCCATGCTTAAATGTTTCAATGTCCTCATTGAATGAAAGGGTGGATGCAAATGCATGCTCTGCTTTTCACTATCCTAGGCTGGGTGATGGAAGGAAGTCGGAATGAGGAGATAAAATCTCTGTGCGGACGATTTTAAGTCTGATCTAGGATCAGAGTGAACAGTCGGGCTAGGAAGTGAAATGCATGACATGTGTGTCAATGAATGTATGCTCAGAATGCAAGGGTAGACACTATATGCAAGTAAAGGTAAGAGTAAGAAAAGTGTAAAACAGCTATATACAAGGGTAGGTGTTGCTAAGTTTAACGCCTTCAGCTAGGCGAAAACTTACATGGTAATTCAAAATGTAGGAGCGAAATGGTGGAATTGACAAGTCTGAGATCCTGCGGCTCAATGAAAGGTTTCAGTCTTTGTCCATTAACAATAAAGGGTTCAGATTTGTCAAGTTCAGTGATCTCAACGGCTCCATTATCAAATAATCTCAAGATTTTGAAAGGTCCAATCCATTTTGATCTTAACTTCCCAGGAAAGAGTTTCAGTCTAGAGTCGAAGAGAAGGACTTTTTTACCAGGGTGAAAAGATTTCCTAAGAATGTGACGGTCATGGAAGGCCTTAAGTTTGTCCTTATACATCCTTGAGCTTTCATAAGATTCATTCCTTAATTCATCGAGCTCAGACATTTGTAATTTCCTAAGATCACCGGCCTTCTCTAAGTCTAAGTTACACTTTCTGATGGCCCAATAGGCTTTGTGCTCTAATTCGACAGGAAGATGACAGTGTTTCCCGTACACAAGTCTAAAAGGAGACATGCCTAAAGGGGTTTTGTGGGCTGTCCTATATGCCCACAACGCATCAGAAAGGCGGGAAGACCAATCCTTTCTATCAGGTCGGATGGTAGTCTGTAAAATCTTTTTGATCTCCCGATTAGATAATTCAGCAAGTCCATTGGTTTGAGGGTGATAAGATGTAGCAATCCTATGTGACACCCCATACTTTTGCAGTAGGGACTGAAAATGTGTGTTTCTAAAATGAGACCCTCCATCACTAATGATGGCTTTAGGTACCCCGAATCTAGAGAAGATGAAATCTTGAACAAATTGTGTCACAACTCTATGATCATTAGTCCTTGAGGGGATGGCTTCAATCCATTTTGAAACATACTCAACTGCCAACAATATGTACTCGAAGCCATAAGATTTAGGAAAAGGTCCCATGAAGTCAATGCCCCAAATGTCAAAGATTTCGCACACCATGATCGGATTCAAGGGCATCATGTCTCGGCGACCAATACTACCAAGAGACTGACAGCGTGAACATGCCCTGCTATATTCGTGTGCATCCTTGAAGATTGTGGGCCAATAGAAACCACTCTGCAAAATCTTTGCAGCGGTCTTTTTGCCAGAGAAGTGACCGCCGCACGCCTGGTCGTGGCAGAATGATAAGATGCTTCTAATCTCCTTATCAGGGACGCACTTCCTGAAGATCTGGTCTTTACAATGCTTGAAAAGCCAAGGTTCTTCCCAGTAATAGTGCTTGGCCTCGGATCTAAGTCTGTCTTTTTGATGTCGGACCCAATTAGTGGGGATGAGTCCAGAAGCCAGGTAGTTGACAATGTCAGCATACCAGGGAAGATCAGAATGAATGACCAGCAATTGCTCGTCAGGGAAGTGGTCAGAGATGGGTAAAGAAGGAGAAATCGCTTCAGAAGGAAGGCGGGATAAGTGGTCAGCTACCACATTCTGCTTTCCAGCCTTATCACGAATCTCTAAATCAAATTCCTGTAAAAGTAGGATCCATCTAATCAGACGAGATTTCGCGTCCTTCTTGGCGAGAAGATATCGAATTGCCGTGTGGTCAGTGTAGACTATAATGTGGGAACCTAAAAGATAAGGTCTGAATTTTTCCAGTGCATATACTACAGCTAGCAATTCCTTTTCCGTGACGGTGTAATTCCTCTGAGCTTCATCCAAGGTCTTGCTAGCGTAATAGATGACTGTGGGTTTCCCGTCCAATTTTTGACCAAGGACAGCTCCTACTGCATAATTAGAGGCATCACACATGATCTCAAAAGGGTGAGACCAATTCGGGGGTTGCAGTATGGGTGCCTTGGTAATCAGATCACGAAGTGTCGTATAGGCACGAACACAATCGTCAGAGATCTGGAAGTCTACGTCTTTAGAGAGGAGAGTAGTGAGAGGTCGGGCTATTTTCGAGAAATCCGCTATAAAGCGGCGATAAAAACCAACATGCCCAAGGAAAGATCGAATTTGTTTAACCGACGAAGGTAGTGGTAAATCAGAAATCAACTTTACCTTCGCGCGGTCAACCTCAATTCCTCTCTCAGAAATAAGGTGACCTAATACAAGTCCTTCAGTTACCATGAAATGAGATTTTTCCCAGGAAAGTACCAGATTCACATTAATGCATCTTTGCAGGACCTTGGTCAGGTGGTCTAGACATGCATCAAATGTGCTCCCGAAGACCGAGAAGTCATCCATGAAGACTTCTAAACAATCGCCTACTAAGTCAGAAAAGATTGCAAACATACACCGCTGGAATGTAGCAGGTGCGTTGCACAATCCAAAAGGCATCCTACGGAATGCAAAGGTTCCGTAGGTGCAGGTGAATGTTGTTTTCTCCTGATCATCGGGGTGAATTGCCACCTGATTATATCCTGAATAGCCATCCAAAAAGCAGAAAAATCTATTCCCTGCCACTCTTTCCAGTATTTGATCAATGAAGGGCAAAGGGAAATGATCTTTCTTCGTGGCTTGGTTGAGTTTTCGGTAATCTATACATACTCGCCACGAACTAGCAATGCGTGTAGGGATGACTTCTCCTGAATCAGTGGTGATGATGGTAAGTCCGGCCTTTTTTGGCACAACCTGAACAGGACTTACCCATCTACTGTCAGAAATTGGGTAGATAATTCCATTGTCCAGCCATTTAATCATTTCACTTTTTATCACCTCTTGTAATGTAGGATTTAATCTACGCTGGGGCTGTCTAGTAGGTCTAGATCCTTCTTCAGTGAAAATCCTATGTGTGCAATAAGAAGGACTGATGCCAGTAAGGTCAGAAAGGCTCCATCCTATAGCCTGCCTATGTGCTCTTAGGACAGATAAGAGTCGTGACTCTTGATCAGAAGAAAGGGAAGAGTTAACAATCACCGGATAGGTCTGATCAGGTCCTAAGAAAACATATTTGAGAGAGTCAGGAAGAGGTTTGAGTTCAACAGGCATAGGATCAGAAGGAGCAGGTGTGAAAGTTTCAGGAGATCCTAGAGATACTAATGGAATGGGAGGAAGGTCCTCAGTCTCTAGATTTGGTATCTCAGTGGAAGTCACGTCAGAGTCCAAAGAGTGTTGAGGTTCTAAATTTAATGAATTGATCAAGGTGTCCTCAACCAATTGATCCAATGAATCCAGGGAGAAGATTTCTTCAATTAAACTACAGGTCGGTCCTCTTTGGGCCTGAAAAATATCAATTTTTATTTTCTGATCTCCAAACTTTAATTCTATAAGGCCCTCCTCACAATTGATGTTTGCCTTGGCCGTAGCCAAGAAAGGTCTTCCTAAAATGATAGGTGTATTCTGGATATCTTCAGGTACTTCCATGTCAAGGACTATAAAGTCTACAGGGAAGTAAAAATCCTTGACCCGCACTATGACATCTTCCAACACTCCTTGAGGTGTCTTAACTGATCTGTCAGCTAATTGCAGGGACACCTTGGTTGGCTTCAAATTGCCAACCTCAAAATGTGTCAGTAGAGAGGTTGGGACAAGATTGATGGAAGCACCTAGGTCAAGTAGTGCTCTATTGAATGTGGTGTTACCAATCATGCAGGATAAGAGAGGGGTGCCTGGGTCTTTCATCTTAGTTGGGAGGGTACTAGAGATGATGGAACTAGCTTGTTCCGAGAGAATGATTGGACTACTCCCTTTTTGAATTCTTGCTTTACGCTTAGGTGTACATAGGTCTTTTAAAAACTTAGCGTAAAGAGGGATGTGGCGGATTGCATCCAACAAGGGGATGTTTATGTGGACTTGCTCAAAGAGCTTAAGCAAATCCTCCTCAGGTGCCACACAGGTTTTTTTCTTTCCTTTCTCCTTCTTTAAAGCTTCAGGAAAAGGTACTGGAGTTGTGAGAGGTTCAGTTATAGGTAGAGGAGTAGGAAGTGGAGGAGCAGAACTAGAAGTGGTAGGTGTTGGAAGAGGTGGATCTAGTGTGCATTTACCACTCCTAGTGACTATGGCATTTAGTTCAGCTCTAGAGGTAGATGGTAAATCATTGTTAGGTAGCAGAGGTGGTTGCTGTTGTGCAAGAGAAGAATTTGAGTCAGTGAAGAATTCAGTGTTGTGCACTGCCTGTGAAATGTCATGTGTTTGGTTTTGCAGTGTTGGTCTAGGTTGGACATACCTTTGAGCAGGTATGTTCCTAGGGTTGGGTTGTGCTTGGGATGGGAGTGAATGTGGTTGACGGGACTCCGTCAAGTTTGATAGCTGGGCTCTCATCTCAGCTAAGGCCGCGTCCTGTCTCTGCTGCATAGCAATATTCTGTTGTTGCATATCAGCAAGAGCTTTCATGATAGACCCCAACTGGTCATCTCGTGTAGGCCCAGATTGAGAGTATTGGGTGGGCCTGGGTTGGGGTTGTTGGTAGGTACGCGGTGGATATCCGTGTGATTGTGGAGGTGGTGCTCGGATCGGGTTGTGCAATGGTGGTGCAGAAGGTTGTTGAAAAGGAGGTCTTTGTGAATTTCCCGACCACGAGAAATTTGGATGATTACGCCATCCAGGGTTATAGGTTTGTGTGAAAGGATCATTGTGAATGGCATGAAGCTCCTCCGAAGCTCCAGAAGGTGCAGGGAAGTCAGTGAAGGGGGGAACAAAGGTTCCTCCAACCGGTGAAGGATATGGGAATGGAAAATCCGGTAATGCAGTTTGTGTCACAGAAAGGTTATTCACAGTTTCCCTCCCTGTGGGAAACTGAGAAGAAGTGTTTTGTGCTGGTGACTGAGAAGAAGAAGATGGGTGTTTTGAGAGAAATTTCCATACTTCATCTACTTTCTTCTCGATTAAGCCCACTTTATCCAGTTGACTAGCCACTATCTCTAAGTCTTTGCTACTGGATTGGGCTTCATGTACCCCCGTGTGTGAGTGGGAATGTGAGGACTTTCTATTAAACACGCTCATTGAAGCATTGTTAATAGAGTTTTCGGCCATGCCTTCAAAGAGCTCAAAGGCTGAGTCCTCGTCCCGACACAGGAAATTGCCTCCACAAGCGGCATCTACAAAATTCCGTGTGTCATCATGGAGCCCATGGTAGAAGATCTGGACCTGTTGCCAGCGTGGGACACCATGGTGGGGACATTTTCTCAAAAGCTCATGGAATCTCTCCCAAGCCTCGTGCATAGGTTCTCCTAAATTCTGGGTGAAGGTGGTGATGGCACGCCTTAAGGCATTAGTGCGGCCTACAGGAAAGTACTTCTTTAAGAACTCATGTTCTAAAGAAGCCCAGGAATCTATAGGTGTAGTCCGTGCAAGTGTTCTAAACCAAAAGGCTGCCTTATCTTTTAATGAAAAGGAGAACATTTTCATCAAAAGCGTGTGCTGATCATGTCCTTGCGGACCCAAAGTTTGGGCAAGATTCTTCAGCTCCTCTAAATGCTGAAAAGGGTCCTCAGAAGCAAGTCCATGGAAGTGAGGAATGAGTGCTATAATGTTCGGCTTCAGTTCAGCAGCACGACCCCCATTGGGATAACGTACCACAGGCATTGGTTGGGCAACTGCGGGATTATAGTAATCTCGTAGTTGAGGTCTACGGGGTTGGGGTGGTGCCTGAGGATTTCTAGGTTGAAGTGGTTGTGGTTGGGGGTTAGCTAATAGATTTACAGCTTGAGCAAGCTGTTGCACCTGTTGGGTTAAGGTATTCATTTGTAGTTGTGTATCGAAAAGGTGCTGAAGATGAGGCATAGGTCCTCTCTCCGGGGGTGGATTAGGATGATTAGGATAAGGTGGAGGTTGGAACCTAGGGATAGGTGGTTGCTGTGGTAGAGGATGTGCAACTAAGTCTGGAGGAAGTTCTTCAAAATCCTCAAAGTGTGAAGAATCAAGATCATCCTCTTGGCGAGGGGGATTGTGGAAAGTATTTTGAGACTCAGGAGGTAAGGGATTAGAAGTGGAAGGCAAAGAAGATGATGCAGTAGCTTGGGTAGCAGTACCCAAGGGGAGTACAAGTTCTGGGTTTTGGGATCTCCTACCTTCCATTGAGTTGATTTTTTTTGAAATCCCGTTTACTCTAATTCGATCCAACTCAATGGGAAAAAATTTTTAACGTTCACAATAAAACAGAAGAATCCCAATAAAATCTCAATTCAAGAAGACCAATCAATCGAAATGAATCGGAGAAAATTTTTCCTAAAGGCTGCTACGCAAAGTATGTTATACGCAAACAATTGTTTCAAGCAATTGTACGTATCCTAAGATAAACCTAGCGAAGTGCAGACCTCTAAAATCCACTGGGAATCTGGATAAGACTGAGCGTGCGGATCCAGATCCTGTGGTTGCAGAAAGATGAGGTAGAAACCCGTGTATTGTGGCCTTAAGTGATCGTGCTGTGTGCACGATAACATTCAACACAAGGCGATTAAAATCTCAAACATGGTTTCACCCAATTTTTGCTATCTCCTTTTTGATTTAATTAAAGTGATTAAAATATGTTTTCTATGCTGCTCATTTCACTTTTTACTAAATTCAGAACCAGTAGTGGTCTTCTTTAATTTTAAGTCAAATGCAAATATGGCAGGAGTTAGAGTTAGATAAGAAATGCGTACCTGACTCCAGCAATCTTCTAATGCAGATTTGACTTGAATTAAAATCTAGCAGGAATGAAATGCAATCCTAAAAATGGATGCCTGAGGTTATGCTGCTGCTAGATGAGTATGAGGTCTTTTTGAATTTTTTTTCTTTCTTTTTGAAAAAATTTTATATGCAATTCAAAAGTAAGGAAAGAAATTAAGAAGAGAAAGAAATAGAGTCCAGATAGTCCAGAATTATTACAAAAATTGTGTGAGAACAAGCTCTCACAACTTATGACTAACAATTGCTCCTAATCAATAAACCTAAAACTATCTATACTAAAACTAATACTAAAATCCTACAGCGACTTCGAGGCAAAACTCCACCAGGAAGACGAATCTGGAGCGCAGCGACTCCACCAGGAAGACGACACTCCTCCTCAAGTGCTGTGGAAAAAACAAATGATTAGTAAAAGAATAAAGGAATGTATACACAATTAATTCAATGGGAAATAAAAGCAATTATAATGAATGAATAAAGAATTTCTATATACAAAAGAATGAAAAGAAAATTTTTGGTGCAAAGAGCGTTGCCTCCCCGGCAACGGCGCCAAAATAATGGTGTGCATCTGGTGTGTAATGTGTGGTTGTTGTGTTTGAAATTGGTAATAATTGTTGATTATGTCGTTGTAGTACAGGGTGTACAATATAACATTAAGGATGTCGTATAGTGGTGAGTATGGGTGAGTTCCAGTCATTACAACCATTATTATCATTTGCTTATTTATCTAATTTTTACTGGTTTTGTTCCAGGTCGTTCACTGGGAGGCAATTTATTGGATTTAATTCGGTCACTCTTTGATTATCTCCAAAATTTACAGTTTATTAAAGAATGAATGAATGTGTGTTTTATTTACCTAATTACTAAGAAATGCTTGCAAAAATACTAACTATGAACAAGCATCAAACAATCTATTATTATACTCTAAACTATGTATTTACAAGTTATCCTATTAATACTATCATAATAGTATATAATACATTAGAATACAATGGTGTAGAAATTTAACTTATTAGTCTGTTATGTATAGTAACATATACAGCAGTTTCAGTGACAGATATAAGCATCGCTAAATCTCAGAAAACACTATACAACCTAAAGAGACAAAACTGAGATCTTTAGCGACGTTTATAGTGTCGCTTTATTCTGTTAGTAATTATATAGATTTACTTATACGTATGTATACTAGTTATTCTTTGTTTCTCTTTCTTTCTTCATTAAGTCTCTGTTCTTCTTGTGTTCATATTTCTGTTTTAAGTATTCATCTTCTTCTCTCTTTTTATTACTATTGTTCTTTTCTCTGTTGTTCTTGTACTCTTTGCTTTTTTTTTTTTTTTTTTTTTTTTCGTGTTAAAACTCTTTGTTAACTCTTCAGTCTTAGCTTATTTCAGAGGCTGCGGTGGGGAGGGGATTAGGCTAATATCATTAGTTAAAACGTGTTTAGTTTGCGGGCACGCTTTTCGAGGGATACACAGCACCCTAAGGGTGGGACCAGACCTCTACTAAGCGCGCCCTAATCTCAGATTAGGTGGCTTAATTATGTCTTTAATCTCAGCGCCAGGCCTCAGCCCAACGCCATATGCTCGCACACGCTCGGGCCCCCGGCCACACACTAATCGCAAATCAGACAGAGTACTCAGACCGGAGCTCATTGGGTAATCGGGTAAAGGCAGTGTTTCGGGCGCCCGGCGCCCGTGACGACTAGCCTATAGGAAACACGAATTACATTTATGCGGCTGCGCTTCACTTGCAGCACACGATGTGGCGCTATTCCAGCGCCACATCGTGCGCTGGAAGTCAGGCGCAGCTGCGTCTGATCGTACTTTTGGCCCTCGATTTGGGGGCCATAAATTATTAAATAAAATAAAATAAAATATGGTTAATAAAGTATTTACATAATACTACATAATTGATCAATTAATTTTGAATTTTAAATATGTTTACTATACAAATAAATTCGCTAAACTAGGCTGGTTGTACAGGTTGATTTAGGTGATTAAATAGTTAATTACTTATAAAATAGTTAGTAAATGGTCTAATTGACCTTATACAGATTTAATTTACATACTTAAGTATTTTATACGTATTTTTATTGTATATTTACGAATTTATTTCTATTTTATTTAAGCTAAACTAGCTGTTCTGAGTGTTTTAAATAAAACTAAGTTACAGTAAGCTATACTAGGTATAATTGTACTTTAACTAACTTAAATTACTTACTATATATGTTAACCTAAGTCTATAGATTTATTTACTTAATTATAACTCTAAATTATTAATTTGGCTAATTTATTCTACAATATAGCTACTGAATATATACATATGAATCTGTCTATATACATATACATATATCAGTAAATACATACATAATAGTTCAGTATTTATACATATATTTACATAGATTACATATGTATATAGATTTATGTACAAGTTTGTACAGTATTTACCGTATATCTATGTATGTCTATGTACATAATCAGGCTGTATATTATAGTTATAATAGTATGGATATGTATATTTACAGTGTGAAATTAAGTATGTATAATTAGGTTTTAGTAGGAATTTAGGGAATGAGGGTTAAATTAAGTTTTTATTTCATTTTAAACAGCAGCTAAGCTACTGTCAGAGAAGATGGAGAGGGAGAGAATGTACTGTTCAGGGTGTTTTAGCAGTGTCAGTGGCTTCAGCCACTGTCAAATGGGCTAACTGCTGCTGCTGTTAGTCCATTTGAAGAGGGGGAAAGCATTCACAGAGAAGAGGAGAATTTAGAGAAGAGGGGAATGTTGCTGCAGTTTGCAGCATTTTACTGTATAACTGGGAATAAGAGAAAATTCAGAACAAACTAAAAATTAAAGAGTTGAAATCCCAATCTGATAAGGGTATAAATCTCACGAAAATCACATAAGAATTCAGTTCAAATACCCACAAGGAAAAGCCCTTATCAAAAGCATCATTTCAGATCAAAACACAAATGGCATTGAGTTAGTCTTCCTAATGCCATAGACAGCATGAAGGAAGACTTAACTCAGTCAATTAAAACCAAAAACATACAATCCCAGTTTCTTGCAACCTTAAGGAGTATGGAAAACTCCTTAGGTTAGAGAATCACCATACGAAAATAATTATCAAACAGGTGGTGTATGGCAGTTCTGAAATGACAAATCAGAAAAATAAAGAATGCATTAAAGGAATTTATAAAAGCTAGCAAATGCATTCAGATCAAGGCAGAAGCAAATTCATGAAAGGCTCTTCTGATTTGTTCTCTGTCACCAGAGAACTTGTCAGAATCCTTGCCCTCAAGAAAAACCAAAATCCCTTCAATTTGTCAGATCTGTCAAGACATTTCAGAAAGCAAAATCTCTTCAAAACCCATGTTAAAGTGAATCTGACAAACTGAGGCAATCAATCTAAAATAAAAGGGGCTTTTGTGAACACAAATGGGGTGAGTGAGAAGCCCCAAATGGTGCTTGTGACGCCAATTTCAGATCTGAGGCAGTACACCATCAGATCTGGAATTGGGTCCAGATGTGTGGGTGACAGATGAAAGATTCGTCGTTAAAAGGAACATAAATCAGAATTGGATGGTGGAAAAACAAAACATGAAGAGGGAGATAAATTGATTAATGAACAGATGATTCTTCCCCTCTGATCTGGACTGATCAGAGGAGGTGAGGGAGGGGATCTAATACTAATTCTACTCCTAAGACTAATCTAACTACAGCTAACATTAAACGCTAACGATTAAAACTAAATCTATTCTAAACTACTGCAAACTAAATCTAACACTACTTGTGCAGAATTAAAAACTAAACTAAAAGGAAGAATGGGACCTATGGGTCCTTAGCCGGCGGCTAAGGAGGAAGAAAGGAGGAGGGTGACTCCAGCGGAGGGAAGAGTCTGCTAGTGAGACTCCAGGGTCGTCCTCAGGTGCTACGAGGTCCTTAGCGACGAGGAGGGTCGAGAGCAGGCGATGATTCCACAGCCGGTGGCTGTGAAATCAGGGTCCAGATGAGGAGGAGAGACTGGAGTGGAAGAATTGATCGCTGAGAGATGTAGGAGGGAGCGATCCTTCGCGCGCGACACCACTGAGGTGCTTAAATAGCAGCTCAGTGACTGAGATCACCGCAAGGGTGAGGTTAATCAGAATCAGGCCGGCGGTGAGGATGAGATGGGTAGAGCGCGCGGCGAGTCAAGAGAGAGATCTGACCGTCAGATGAGATCTGGGAAGAGAGGTGAACGCACGCACCGAATCGCGCGAAGGTTCCATTTGAATCCAGCCGCAGATCGAGATCAAAAGTGCGATGGACGGTCGAGAGTGGCTGTGTTCTTCGCGCGCTACAGTGCGCGTGAAGAACACAGGCTTCTCTTTGAAATAAAGGGGAAATTTGCAGACGGACCCTTATAAGAAGGGGTAGAACATTTGCATGCAGGCCCATAAGCGAGAAGAATAGCAGCTGGAAGGGCCCTACAGTCTTATAAAAGGGTCCCTGCGGCTTGCAAATAGGTCCAAGAAGGAGTTTTGAAGGGTAGAAATGTAATGCATGAAGGACCTAATTGTAATCTATTTATTTCTAAGCCTAAATGATGTCCAATTGCTTTCAAATTTTTACATGTGCTTAATTGAACATTTACGACATTGATTTTACTTCTGATTTGGCTTTTCAAACTTGTTTATGTGTTCAATTGATGCATGGATCATCATTTGTTCAGAATATCCCATTTTTGTGACCTAATTAGGAGATTTTAACACACATTAAAAGTTTTAGGTCTTTTCTTTAATTCCCACACTTAACCCTTTTTATGTGTTAATTTGATATTGTTTTGCTTAGTATCTAGCTTAATTTCGGCCTTTTAGCTATGATGAGTAGCCACTCATCAGGTTCCTGACTCAAAGGGGCTATCCTGGGTAAAATTTAGTGATTTTAGGAAGTTTCTAAGTGCCTAAACTTCATTCTTGAAAATCAAGATAGTAATCTGGATTTTCAAAATTCAAACACCAATAAGACTAAAGTAGTGGGAAAATGAAGCAAACAAGCAACAAAGTGATTTTTAAGGTTCCACTACTCTCAATTTTTCTTGTTTTTGAATTTTTTGATAATTTAAGGATTTTTTAAAGAGAATTTTGTGATAATGAATGAGATGGTTGGAGGTACTAACCTGAAGTATGTGAGAAGACAAGTTCACTTGAAACCTTCCATCCACGCAAATCTGAATCTCGCTCCTGCTCTTGATTCGCACTTAAACAACACAAAACAAAAAATTTTGTGAAGATCAAATAAAGTAAGAGAGAGACTAAATGAGACTAAGCCATGCCTCCCAGCAACGGCGCCAAAAAGTAATGCAAGATTTGCACGATTTTATAAATAGGGGTTTTAATGTCATTGCAACGTACAAAATCGATCAGCTTTTAAATTTATATTCCTAGATAGTCATGGTATCTATGGTCATTTAAGGAGGCCAATTTGTTAGTCAAATAAGTGATTCTCTTTTTCACCTCTCAAATCAACACTTCTCTTTTTGTATTTTGACTTTTGTAAATTTTTATGTTTGGAAATAAGTAAGATACGAATGCGAAGATAGAACTACACTAAAGAAACTACGCCTAACAACTAAAACCTAAGTGACAAGAGAAGTCTTCTCTTCTAAGCTTACCCTAGGCAAGTGCGCCTAGGGTAATTAGAAAAGAGATGCGATGCACTAAAATACATAAAGTTGCTACTTGAAATTTAAAATTCAAGAATGAAGAAAGATACTTTGCTCTTAAGAAGAAATGTTTACAAAGTATCCAGGGAGCTCAACTAAGCAGAGGTTCGACTTAGTTAATCCCTAGGTAGATGAATGCTTAACAGGAAGTAAAATGCAACAAAATAAAAGACAGAAAATTCTCCCAAGTAGCTGAGGCAGCCTTCGCTCCAAGAATGGTGGCTCCCAGACTTGAAAAAGACTTTCCTATAGCTCCTTGAGCTACTCCTCTCAAAGGTGAATGTCCTCCACCGTTCTTTCCTCCTGCCTGACCATCCTCCCTAAATGGAAGCTTTCTCCTTGGCGTGGCACAAGGAAGCAAAGAGAAGGGGAAGAAGGCACTAAGGGAGCAGGTAGGTTATTCCCTTAATCTTCGTCTCTCCTCCTTTCTTGGGTGTGGGATGTATAGTGGTTATAGGTGTTTGATATGAAAATTGTTGCTTACTAAGGATGGTTTGAATGGTAGAATGGGGAGTCTTTTTATAGGCTAGTATGGATGGTGGTTAGGAAGCTTCCTTGGTGTTTATCAGAGCTTTCGTCGAGTTTAAGGAAATTACGTTGTAGTACAATTGAAAAATAGCTCTCAAACAGATAAATTTACAACTCAGAATCTACAATGGTGTCCGAGGTCAAACACAAGGAGCAAATATGGAATTCATAATATTAATCGCATTCAAAATTAATGAGCACAATTAATTGAGCATTCAGATAGATATTCAATGAATAATAATCTACTCAAATTGATATTCAATCATAAGAATATCTCAATAGTTTACAATGATAAAAAATGATCAAGACAAAGTAATGGTGATTTGAATCACCAATTATTAGCCCTAATCAAGCATATATATCAACTACTCAATATACTCAAATGTATGAACAGTGTTATCAATCAGATATGCCACGTCAGATAAGTGTCCAAATTAATCCACAATATCTTCATACGTCAGAACCATGCATCAGACAACTTAAATGTGTCAAGCACAAGGCCTCTCAATCCTTCTCTTTTCCTTAAGGCTTTCTCCAAGCCTTCTTTTGTTCTCCTTCACAGAGCCTAAGTGTTAAGCCTTTTAGCGCAAGGCACACACCTGAAGCAGAATCGCAGAGAGCAGAACCCTCCCCCGGTCTCTCACTAATTTCTCCTCTTCTTCTCTCTCACAGACCCAACGAGCGTATAGTAAAATCCAGGTATTCAGGTCAAGAGCATGGACTAGGGTCACCGACGTGTGTGGTGACCAAGGTGTGAGTAATAGGTTGGGTTAGCAGGTGAATGGGTGTATGCGAACCCGACCCCCTATGCTTGGGCGATAGAGCCTGAGCACAAAATCACTTTATGCGCTATTGTCGCTTTGGAATCCCACGATGTGGGACTAAAGCCCTCGGCTTCTTCGCATGTCTGCAGTTTCTGATGCTTCGCCAATTGGAGTAGTTACTGCAGCTGGGATCCTCAATTGAGGACCTGGAGGTCTTCCTGGGATGGTTCCGCACGGCCTGCGGGTGGACTTGAAGGTGAATGTGGCCGGAGGACTACGTTCGTGGTCGAACGAGGTGGCGGCGGCGGTAGAGCATGGCGTATACCTGAAATAATAAATAAGGCCTCACGACCACATTAGAATACCTCAGGAGCTTCGCACAGATGCAGCGAGGGCGGTGGTGGCGGCGGCGAGCTGCGAAGGTGGTCATTGGAGGCTAGCGTAGACGAACTATGAAGGCGAAGGTGGAGGTGTTCAATGGAGTGGTTGGCACAGCAATCCCCTCAATTTCTTGAGGGGTTTTGCTCGCGTGGTCACGACGGAGGTGTAGGAAGTGTTGGCGAGGCATTTGGTGGGGTGGAGCGTCGGGGAAGCCTCACTGGAGGGCGACCAGACGTGGAGATGACGATGGTGTGGAGGGCGTATCGATGGTCGAGTTGAGTGATAAAGGAGATAGAAAGGAAGTAGAGGAAGAAAGGGAAACCTAACTAACCTAATATAACCAGACTAAAGGGGAGGAAGAGCATTGGGTATGGTATGGCCGGCACCGTGGAAGGTGAAGTCTCCAGTGGGAGAAGCAGTGACAACAAAGGGGTATGGGTGGCGCTCGCTGGTATTGCGACGAGCGGAGGAACTTGAGGAAGATGCTCCTATCGACTATTGTCTATGGCAGCAAGCAAAGAGGTCAAATGGAGAAGGTCGTCGGAGCTCGTAGAGTATTCAGCTGGAGAGGAGGGAAGAAGAGTAGAATATGGCCAAACCAAGCTAAGGAGGTGAGGTTTGCAACAGGGGATCTTTTAGAGGCCTCAGGGGGGCATTCCAAGCTTGGAAACCAAGCTTGGAAGCTCAAAGATTTTGCAAAAAAGGAAACCCACATTTTCAAATCATTCGCATTAGGTTTTAGGTAAGACTTAGAGCCCAAGATGCAGCTCAGATGGAAGAGGATCCTCTTAGGAGTTCCCCTTCCAATTTTGGAAGGGTTTAGGCGTAAAATCAGGGAGAAATCCCAGATGGAAACTCGGGTGCAGGTGTGTTCACATGGCAATGGCGGAAGGGGCCTCTTGGTGAAGGTGATGACAAAGTTGGGGACCTCTTTGCGAATATTTCAAAAGCTGAGGGGTTATTTGAGAGAGAGAATCAAACTGGACTAAAATGCACACTAGGTCAAGATGATCTCTGATGGGTCCAAATTTTGGTACAAACCTAATTTGGACCTAATGAACCTGATGGTGAAGTTGGATTTTTGTTTTGACCAAGTTTGACTGGGTAATTTACGTAAAAACCCAAATTAGGGCTACTTCCTGTCTAAAACTCTATTTTAGGTCAAAATATGTTCAAATGGTCAAATCAAGGGTACCAAACCTTAGAGAATATTTCTCTATGATTTTTAGAAGGTTTAGATGGAATTTATCCTGACCAGAACCTCTATTATTCAAGTAGGTCTGAAATTAGGGTCTCAGGTGCTGTTTTGACTCTTGAAGTGCGCGAAAACCCACTTTTGTATGTATGAACCCTCTTGTTAATCATTAATGCTCATTTGACCTCCAGTTAACATCTAGGAAATCCCGTGATTATTCTGCATTCATGATCTTCTATTAAAATTGCAGATTTAACCATGATTTAATGTACTCTTCTCAGAAAGGATATTCAGTGAATTATGACTCTCCGACTATTATATAGGAGCAGTTGTTAATTGATTCTGACTAATTAAAGCTAGTCATGACTGATGATGACGTTATCATCACTTGGCACCATGTGAAAGGGTGCCAAGGAGGGTGTCTTGGATGGTGGTGAGGAAGCTTCCTTGGCACCATGTGAAAGGGTAACAATGAGGGTGGTTAGGAAGCTTCCTTGGCACCATGTTAAAGGGTGCCAAGGAGGTTGGTTAGGAAGCTTCCTTGGTGCCATGTGAAAGGGTGCCAAAGAGTGCATTTTAGGTGCCAATGGTTAGTGGTTTTAATGTAGGTGGATGACCATTAAGGTGGAGAGGGAGTAGGGTAGGAGCTGGAGTAGTGGATGAGCTAGCTTAGCTAAGTAGAGGAGGAGCTGGAAGGAGCTTCTCGAGCTGTCTTCACACTTGTTCCTTGTGCCTTCCATACTGCTAGGGCATTTATGATTTCCAAAGCATTCATCCCTAACAATCAAATGGTAACTACATAAGATAATGTAAAATAAATGCTAATGCATGCTCTAAAACCTAAATGCAAATGCATGCTAAATGAAGTAAGATAATGTAATGCAATTAACAAAACCTTAGGAACTAGATGTGAATGGATATTAGGGATGATGATAAATTGACGTTTATCAGAGCCCCAAAAGACCCATTTTGCCCCTTACTTTGGCTATAAAAAGGACCCAAGACCCCTCATTTTGATGGCATTCCACCACTGAGCATCTCCCTCTCCATTTTACTCCAAAGAGCTCTTCTCCATCCAAGCTCCTCACTGCCCCCTTACTACCAAAGGGGTCAGTTCTGCTACCCTTCCTGAAGTAATCCAAGGCCACCAAAGCACTCATTACCAGAGCACCATCAACACCCTCATCTCTACTCTTATCTCTCTCTATTTCTTGTTCTTTTACTGCATTCTTAATATTAGTGAAGTATGTATCTAGAAACAGCCAGTTATCTATGGAGCTTTTTTCTAATTCTATCTCTCTTCATTAGGAAATAATAATGGCAAGTAGAAAAATCAGAATCGAATCGCAAAACACGACTCCCTGAGATTGACCAGGATTCACATCTTGTTATTAAAAAAAATATTTGTGTTGAATCAGAATCACGACTATACTATGATGCATTTCAAATCAATTTCGAGATTTTGAAAACCACCACACACCCATTGAACTAATTAATCCCCAATGAAATTAACCCCCTACCCTGCTAAAATTAGTTCCCAATGTGGCATACTTGGCTAAATGATTGAGTGCTTGGGTATGTAAATACCTCATAATGAACTGGTAGTTTGGTTAATCTGTATTTTTGTATTATTTTTGTATATATGGTTATTTGTTTAAAATATAAGGTCCTCCATCATTATTGGTTTTTTACTTCATTTGCACTGAACGATATTTCTTATTCATGTGTGTTTTCATATGGTGAAATGATTGGCTATATTAGTTGACGGCAAGTAACCATTCATTTGTTATGTTAGTGCAAGCAACTATGCCTATTCCATCATTGTAGTTTTTTCTTTGCCTTTACAACTTTGGAAAATTACTTGCATGAGCAACCATTAATAACTCCTTGTGAGTAGAGCTCCATAGATTTAATTACATATATCCTGGATGACTTTATTAAACTTATACATAATAGAACTATCATGATTTTCATTTTGAAGGCACTTAATTTATCATTAATAAATTTGAAAAGGTCTAGAGCCATAGGTTTAGTTAGAGACCTTTCACACAACCATACTACAACACAATTGGCCCTTCATCCTTTCAAACTATCCAAAAAATTGAAGAGGATTACGATAGATATAGATTGAAGACACTTGCTCTTTTCTACACCATCATAACATCTATGATAAATAATACCTTCTTTCTCAACATTGGTTTCCTAGTTTACTGTACAATATTTTTCAAAAAATACAAAAACATGATATCTCCCATTGCAAAATAGATCGAAGAGGATAACCCCAATTATTGCTACATAAATAGGATGTATAATAAAAGAAATGCAAAGAGATCAATGAGAGGACTTGATCATGAGAGGAGGGGGAGAAGCTGAGAGGAGCAGGGATGGAAGAGGAGGGGATGTCGACACCGTGCAATCGTCTTGATCGACATCGCGCAACATGTTGTATCACTGATAATGATACACACTTTGCCTCCAAAAAATTTGAGGACTTTTGTGCAAGCTAGGGCATTCGTTTGTGTTTTACATCCATTACCCACCCCTAAGCAAACGGACAAGCAAATGTATCCAAATGGACAATCATCTTTGCACTTAAAAGGTGGCTGGATTTGGCAAAAGGAAGTTGGGTGGACGAATTGCCGGACATCCTTTGGGGATATCGCATAAGTCAAAAGACTACAACCAGCCACACGCTTTTCAGCTTGGTATTCGATATGGAGGCCTAACTACTAGTTGAGACACTCCTCCCCACATATCGTTCCCAGTTGTATGACCTACTTACTAATGACGACCAAGTTTTCCTAGTGTTAGACTTGGTGGGCGAGGTCAGAAAGGAAGCGTCAAAGGTAGCAGTGATGTATAAGGAAAAGACAGCAACCTCCTGTGATAGGCGGGTAGAAAATTTGCTGAAGGGGACTTGGTGTTGTGTCGCAACGGGGCATCTCAGCCGATAAAGCAAGGCGGCAAGTTGGATGCCAACTAGGAAGGGCCTTAGAAAATATGTAAACATAGCAACGCTGATTATTACAAGTTGCAAACATTTAGTGGCAACCCAGTCCCTCGCACATGGTACGCCAGTAACTTAAGGATGCATTGCAAATAAACATCAATGCACAGAAAGTTTCTTTCATTTTTCATTAATTTTTGATAGAAATTACACCAGGTCCACTGTTTACAAGGGTCGTTCCCATTAAACAACCCATAAAAAAAGTGAAATTTTGAAAAGGGGGAAAACAACTGCACTCTCTAGGTGGAGAATCATGGCATATCTTCTGGAAGGTTGACCCTAGGAGTTGGCGAAGTTGAGGCAACCTCGTAGGCAGCGCTATGGTGGCCAAAAGGCTGGTCGCCATCCCTAGTAGCACGTGGGCCTCTAGCGGGGCTAGGCTTGTCCAACCCCTTTTCAGGAGTCGAACTGCCAACCTGGTCCCTGGGAGGGGAGACGGAAGCCTTGCCTTCTATCAGGCCCTCCTCCTTCTGACAAACATACTCGTCATGTAATTGGTCGATTAGCCAGCCACAAAGCTCCTGTGCCGAGGTATGTCTACCCTCTAGAAGGGATTGTCTCGCCACCAAGGCATATTTGCTAGCCTCAATAGAGACGAGGTCTCAACTAGCCTGCATGAAAGGATCAAGGGCGAAGAACTCCAGCATGACGTTAGGATCCTTCTCAAGTACAGGAGCCTTTCTAGCTCCTAGATATTTTTGGTCCCCTCAGCAAGTTGGCGGGCCGAGATGAGTTCCCTCCTCATGTCTCGAGCCTCCGCCTCCGCCTTGTCCTGCACCTCCGTGGCCTTGGGCGAGGTCGTCCACGACGTTGCTCAGGCAAAGGAGCTCATCCTTAAGGGATCTCTCATACTCCTCCAAAGCAAAAGAATGGCACGTCTTGAACACATGCACCTCCTCCTTCAGCCACAATAGGTTGGTGACGACCCCTTCAAGCTTGTCGACGAGCACCCTGTTGGTATCTCGTAGAGTGCGTTTCGATAGGAAAACGTCGTAGTATAGTGCGTAATATGATCAAACAAAAATTATTTTCTAAAGATAACGAGACTTGAGTCCTGGTCGTTCGTCTCTGGGAGGCGTTTGTTTTACTTTTGAATTCGATCTTTTACCACTCTACTTTGTTTAAAATCGCACGTCGGTTTCTAGTCTTCTAATTAAGATTTCAACACTTCTATTATGAACCCTGATTACGTGCGCATGTGTTAAATGGATCACAAAGGAGAAAGTATGAGTTTCTGTGTGCACGATTCTAGTGAGGTGGTGACTGCTTACGGAAAATGCATCTATAGTTAGATTTTCTATATTTTCTGGAAAGGACATGCTTGCTGTGAAATAGATAAATGAGTGAAAACAGGCAACTTGAATCACGCAAAAAGGATGGCAATCAATAAGCTCATGGTGATTTCAAAACATAGAGATATATATAAAAATGTATCTTTCATTCATTCTTTTGGAGAAGTATTTGCAACAAGAACTGTAGAGGAAAGCTTGTATAGAAATGCTTAAAATATAAATATAGCTACCAGAAAACAATCGCATGCAAGAATCTACGAGGGGATTTTGCATGCATCATTGGAGGAGAATAAGGACTACACTATTAAGCAGTAAATAAAAGCAATAAATGTAAAGACATAGCTACTAATTTATCAGAAGTGAGGGCATTCGGAGGTGAGCTCCGATGGCCTTGGAATGATTGAGAAGAGAATGAGGGGCGGCCAATGGAGCTTAGGCCGGCCCTTGGAGAGAGTTTGGAGGAGTGATCCAACATCCTAGCATGGTGTCCTTCATAGTGGTGCTCAGCTCGTGGAGATGGAGTGCAGAGGGTGGTGGCTAGCCTAAGTCGAGGTGGATGGAGCCAAGCAAGTATGGCTAAAAAGTGGATGGGTGAAAATGGCCACCCCTTAGGCCTTTTCATAGACCTAAGGGATTCTCTCTAGAGAAGTGTGGAACTCTCTAGAGAGAGCCCAAGAGTGGCCAGCCAAGAGAGGATAGAAGTGGTTCTTAGATCCACAATTTGTGGATCTAAGAATTGAATGACTCTTGGTTGCTAAATTTGGCAACCAAGAGTTGGCGCCACTTCAAGAGGATTCTAGAGAACTCTAGAGAAGTGTGGGTGCGTGAATGGGTGTGTGTGTGTGTGTGTGTGTGGTCGTGCCCTAGGTGTCTAAGAGGTCTAGGTTAGGTCCTAAGGGGTTTGGGTAGGTGTATACCTTGAATTAAGGTTGCATACCCTAATTGCTAAGGGGAAATTGCAATTAAACTTAACCTAAGTTTAATTGAATGAATGTAAACCTAATTGAGAGTGAAATAATTCAATTAGATTGGGTTTAGGTCAATTGGACTCTCACTAAGTTTAATTGAACTTGTGTGAGTTGAGATTTGAGCTCAATTGGACTCAATGAGTCCAATTGGCTTAAGTGATGGTAATTGACTTTGATCTAAGTCAATTGGGTTTGGTGAGGACCTAATTAGGTCCTTAGGTAGGTCTAGAGGTGATGTACTAGGGTTAGGACACCTTAATTTAGGTTCCTATGGGGTTGGGATTAGGCCTAGGGAGCTAGAAATCCAAGATCAAGGCTTGAATCTCAAAACAGGGACTGGAGACCAGTCCCAGATGTCCAAAAACAAAATCAGACGACTTATATTCAAAAATCAGAAGTCCAGACTTCAGTTCTGAACATCCAATCTGAGTCAGGGGGAATTCTAGGTTCTGTTTTGGGTATTCTGCAGAAATTGGACGTCTGACAGAGTGTCTGGACGTCCAATAACACTGCAGAAGTGGGTTTGAGGTGTGCGGGAGATGGCTAAGGGTCTGGGACGTCCTATAACTTATCTGGACATCTAGATAAGGGTTAGAGCTAGGGTTTCGAGGTTTCCTAGGGTGATGTCGCCGAATCTAAGGATGGCTAAGGCTTGGGGAAAGTCTCTAGGCTATCCTAGGGCTAGGATGGACCTAAGCTCTTCATATTTTACTACTTTATTTCTACTTAATAAAATAGCAAACCTTAACTCCCTTACATCATTATTCCTACATCTAATCTAAGTCTTCTACTCAAGTTCTACTGCAACACCCGTTATTCCTGATCCAGCTTCAGATCCTTCTCCAGATCAGCTTATTGCCTGCAATCGACATAATGCACTTAATCAGCACATTATAACATTATTTTATACAAAGCTAAAGTAAAGCAATAAAGATGAAAATAATGCATATGCATGAATGAATTTCCCTAACTTATGCTAAGTCCTAGCCTAATCTAGATCAATTAAGACCCATGATTGCTATGCAATCATACCCCCATGCCTAAATCTTGCTAGTCCCTAGCAAATGCAAGACTAAATTATTCACATAAGGGTCCCTAAGGGACTGATTATTTTATCAAGTGCATGCTTAAAGATTTTTCTCCTTTTTGTTTTCATCCTGTGCTTTAGAAATCCAGACAATCGTGAAAGTGCAGCTATATAGCTTTTGTAACGGATTCGAGTGAAAAATTGATACACCTCTAAAGCCTATACTTGACCCCTAGTAAAAATTCTAGCAGGATAGGCAGACTTCCTCCCTCGGGGCATTCGAGATATTCTATGAATTACACCCCAGCTTTAGGCTTGGGTAGAGGTCTCTGAGGGAAAAGATTATATATTTGGTGGCTCACTCTCACTTAGTGCTACATAGAGATTAGTACTGCAGAATCTAGATTCCCAAACTACTAGGTAACTCAACTCAGAGAAAAACGAGAAAAACTATACTCTCTTTTGATTCCTTTGTATTTATTCTCTCTTTCTCTTTTTTTGTTTCTTTTCTTTTCTTTTTTTTTCTTAGAGCTCACAACCTCACCAAATTCACATATATGATCTGTATTTGGTGGTCTCACTTGGCATTAACACTTTAATTAAGTTTCCATAACCCTAATACTAAGTCGAAATTCCTCAGCCAGTATTCGGGTCGTCAGAAACATAGAAAAATAGGTTAAGGTCGTATTTGGTGGATCTCAAATTTATTTGGTAGTATTGCCTCAGTGCAAATAAACTAAATATTCACTCTATTTTCTTTGCTTTTTCTTCTTTTTCTAATTTTTTTTCCATTTTTATTTCTTTTCATCATTCTTTCTTTTTTTCAACATAACACAACTAGCACACATCCATGAACTTTATTGAGAAGGCATTATAAGGGATTAGTGGTACTCAAGAGACATTGGGTGGCTTCTTCGGTGGAAGTGCCTACTCACGTCACCGGGCGAGATGGATAGAACGGTGTGTTTCTGACTTTGACATCAATACCCTCCTTCAGTTGAGGATTCCGTAAAGAATAGTCGTAACCATCCACCTTAGCCCTAGTTTTATGAGAACTCGCTTTCCGCGTATTTGCCTTATTTGGTAGCTCTCAATATTTCGCACAAACTGTATACGCAGGAAACGAGTGCAAAAACTATGTCTAATCTCATAGTATCATCACTTAATTATCTAAGATTTCGGATTCCTTGTACTAATCTTAAAGCACCAGTACACTCTACTCTCATCTCACACTATTTGGTAGATTTTTGGAGGAAGATCTGCCAACTCCCAAAACACTGTCCAGGGGTTCAGGAAAAGAAGCACTACTTCTTCTCGACAGACTAAAGACGTTTATCAACCTTCACCATGAATCCATTGCAAATTCTACATGTGTGTAAAAAGTTGTACTGGATTCCAGATTACAGGAATCAACTAGAGGATAAAATCCCTAATGCATTCTCTTCATAAAATAATCTTATTCATGAATGCAATATGTATATATATTATGAACAATTAACCTCTTACATTCGTACTTCATGAAATTTTCCTCTCGGGTTACAATCAGCTTGACCCTAAATTTAGAATAAGAGGTGAGCGGGTGAGTCGGAAATGACTGTTGCGGACGATTTCTATCTCCAATGCGAGCATTGGAGGTAGAGTCGGTTGTTCTTTTATTTAGGGTCCTAAAGTACGCTTTACATGCAGCTCCGAGGTTTTCCTAAGTGTTAGCATAAAAATTTTCAGTTTTGTTGTATCTACCCCCCATGCCTAAGTTCTTGCATGTCCTCATGCATGAATATAAAAGAAAATAAATACTGCAGGGAGAGAATGGGTAGAAATCGCCTGTAATTGCTCCTAAAATTATACATTCGGCACCGACCAACCTGTTAGCATGCAATATACAGAAAGAAAATATGCTAAAAAAAATATGCTATATATATAAAAATGGTTATGTATAGATGATGGTGGAATGTGGGATAGATGCTATCTATATGTGCTGAATTTAACGCCTTCAACTAAGTGAGAATTCAATCACACGTCCTCAATAAGATGAATAATCTCGTCAGGTGGAGGTTCCTGGGCCAAAAATGGCTTGAGGCACTGGATATTTACCGTTGATACATGCCCAGATTTTGGATCCTTGATCTGGATTGCCCTATTAGGATATGGCTGAATCACAACATACGGGCCAGTCCACTTGGACTTGAGCTTCCCTGCGAACAGTTTTAATCGTGAATCAAACAACCAGACTTGCTGGTTAGGCGTGAATGCTTTCCTCCGGATGTGGCGGTCATGAAAGGCCTTGGTCTTGTCCTTGTATATCAATGCGTTCTCACAGGCCTCCCGTCGGATCTCTTCTAATTCGATAAGCTGGAGTTTCCGTTCTTGACCTCTTGCATCAAGGTCAAGTTTGCATTTCGTACCGCCCAAAAGGTGCGGTGTTCCAACTCTACAGGAAGGTGACAGGCCTTGCCATATACCATACGATATGGTGACATTCCGTGTGGGGCCTTGCATGCGGTCCAATATGCCCAAAGTGCATCAACTAATTTATCGGACCAGTCCTTCCTATCTGGTCTAACCATCTTCTGGAGAATCAGCTTGATCTGACGGTTAGATACTTCAGCCTGCCCATTGGTCTGCGGGTGATATGGGGTGGCTATACAATGATGTACCCTGTATTTCTTTAGTAATGACCTGAAATGGGCGTGGATGAAGTGGCTTCCCCTGTCGCTAATCAAAGCGCGGGGTATTCCAAATCTCGCGAAGATGTACTATCGTACGAAAGAAATGACTGTCTTATGATCAGCCCGTCTCGCCGGGATGGCCTCGATCCACTTTGAGACAGTCGACGACTAGTAATATGTACTCGAAGCCATGCGAGTTCGGAAAAGGGCCCATAAAATCGATGCCCCAGACGTTGAACACTTCTACAAGCACGATGGGCTGGAGTGGCATCATGTCTCTCCTGGTTATAGAACCGACCGACTGGCATCGTTTGCAATGTTGGGCGTATTCGTGTGTATCTCTGAAGATGGTTGGCCAGAAAAAACCCGACTGCAAAATTTTTGCAGCGGCTTTCCGTCCCGAGAAATGACCACCACAAGCATCGTTGTGGCAAAAAGATAACACACTGGGGATCTCAGAATCTGGGATGCATCTTCGAATAATCTGGTCCGCTCCAATGCAGAAGAGTAGTGGGTTATCCCAGAGGTAATATTTGGCTTCAGTAGTGATATGGTCCTTGGATAGGTTCGCGGGAATCTTGCCTACGACAAGGTAGTTCACGATATCCGCATACCAGGGAAACTCAACAGAATGATCTGCCAAAAGAGATTCATCCGGAAATTGCTCGTGGATAGGCAGGGAATAAGGAATGTGGCATGGGTCCAGTTTGGATAGGTGATCCGCTGATGAGAGCCGCATCATGAGTCCTAACTAGCACATTTTGACCTAAATAAGTATACAAAAGCTCCTATAAAACCTAAGGGAAAGACTAAATAAAAGAACTATAAATCTGAATATAAAGCAACACACAAGGGGTAAAACTGTAATTTTACCAATGCAGTACACAAACGGGATGTCTAAGGGTCTAAACACAGGTCAAATGGGCTTAACAAGAAAGAAAGTGGGATGAATTGATCTGAAAAGGGTTATAGCAATTTCTAGGAATAAAATGACATTTTGTAACCCTAAAATAAACCCACTTTAATTCATGAAGTTCTAAGCAAGATAAAAGTCAATTAAACCCTCTAAAATTCATGGAAAAACATCCCCTAGGGTTTAAAGCCTTCAATTTGGCCATTGGAAGTTGTCTTGACCTAAATTGAGAACCATACCCAATTTTTGAACTAATTTGGGTTTTTGTGCAAATTGACAGGTCAAACGTGGTCAAACCTAAAATCAAACTTCACCATCAGTTTCCTTAGGTCCAAATTAGGTTTGTACCAAAATTTGGACCTAAGGGAAGGCCATCTTGACCTACTTTACAAATTAATCCTCATGAATTACTTTTTGACCCTTAATTTTTTGAACCCTTTCACTTCACCCCCCAACTTTCCTTTCGTTCTTTACAGAATGGTCCTTTTGCCACCCTACGCAGCTGCCCATACCTTCAGTGACTTTGCGTGGACGATGACACCACGCAAGGTACGGGAACTGCTCTCAGAAATGAAAGGGGGTTCCCTACGTCGTCCTCTTCCACATGGACCCCCTCCCATGCCCTGCCATTGCCCATGACTCTCGTGCGAATGCACGAGGAATGGGTCTCTTCTCCAACCATTCTCCGGCAAGCTACCCACGCCCTCTCCTCGAGATCTTCTCCTCGCCAACTGCTATTTAAGAAACAGCAGGGGCCGCCGGTCGTCTTACGCCTGTTTTGGCCAAGGAAAATCCCCAAACTATGTCTCCTCCAGCCATTCGCCCGCAAGCTCTGACAACTCTCCGCTTCCTCTCTCGTTGCCCTACCACCATACCAGTGGCAAGGTTAGCTCCGCCATCGTTCGTCCTGCCTCGCCATACCAGCAGGCACCCTCCGATCTATCTTCCTCGTCGTCGTCGTCTTCCCCACAGGGCGTCGTCACCGGTGACGGCAAAATCGAGTCGTCCGCCTCCTACCCCCCTTCGTCTGCTTATCTAGGTAAAAGTTCTTCCATTTTCTCCCCTCTTTACTTCCCCCTCAACAAATTTTAGTTTTGGTCCCTCAACTACCACTACCACCACCATCAGTTCCACCTCCGACCACCAACTCCGACGAGGCCGCTCCACCTCCACAGGCCATTCCACCCTTCGCCGACAAGTCCATAAGCATCCCCTCGCTTCACTCAACATTTCCCCTCACTCACACCACCACTCTACTCACCCAAACACACCCCCGAACACACCCACATATACGTACACCGTGTGCCTTGGGCACACTCACGCAGACGCCCCCGCACCACGCCGAACACCTTTGCACTTTCGCCACAGGTATCTGACAGAGCCACGAGGCCGTGCTCGTGTTTCACGGACAGAGCAGCTCGCCGCCATTGACGAGCAGGTTGAAGCTGCTTCGCAAGCTGCTCCAGGCTGCAGCGCTCTAGGTCCCCAGGTCCAGCAGGTGCGGAACACCTTCACGCACACACTCAGGCTCTCAATTGGGGTCGAAGGCCTCGGCCGCTACCTCAATTGGTCGCGCCTTTCTCCTGCAGGCGCACGAAGACAAAGGTGGGACTTTAGTCCCACCTCGGAAGCTGAGGCGTGGCCACACCTACATAAGAAGAAAAAGTGATTGAGGCTATTCACCTCAAGTCACACAAGGGTGAGGTCCCTCGCCCTCACTCGGTCTCGTCCGCGGCACTACCCACACGGACCTGACCCGCGACCCGAATATCCTGCCTGTTAACTCCTCGCGCACCACCCACGCCGGTGTGCCTGGACCCGAGCACCGGACCCGACCTGATTACCCGGTTCTGGGAGAGCATACCAAAGAGAGATTCGGAGAGAGAGAGATGCGGGGAAGGGTAGGGGTAGGTTTTGCGTTTGTGTGTGTAGGGAACAGGTGGAGAAGAAGAGAAAGAAGCGGCGAGGACTCAGCCGCAAAGAGAAGAAGAAAGAAGAAGGTGGAGAAGAGACGCAGCAGCAAGGAAGAAAAGAAGAAGAAAGCAAGGAGGAGCTGCTGTAGAAGGAGCTGAGAAGAAGGAAGGAACTGAAGCCAGGAAGGAAGAAAGCTGCAGAGGAAAGAAAGAGGAGAAGAGCCGCAGCAGCCGAAGGAGAAAGAAGGGAAGGCTGAGAAGACAACTGAAGAAATAAGGAGACACTGTAGCAACGAGGCCGATAAGGCGTCTGATTCAAAGGATCAGACGTCCGAAAAAGGGAAAGGCAGAAAAAGAAGAGAAGGAAAAGAGAAGAGAAGGGAAAGAGAAGAAAGAAAGAAGACAAGAAAAGCCTCTTTTGTCCCTCTCTCATAAATTTTTGTATTTCATAATTGTGAATTTGTAAGCTTCTGGAATCAAAGTGTGCTCCCTGAGTTCGACCTCGGGAAACTTTAAATTTTGAGTAATAAATTATAATAAACTGGTGATCGCTTTTCGCAATATACTGCAACGAACATAATTTTAATACACCGCGAAACGAGATGCAACCAGTTTTTGGTGCCGTTGCCGGGGAGCAACGGGCATTCTAGAAGCTATTAATTCACAATTTCTGATTTATTGGATTAATCTCTTCTCTTTTGTTGTGCAGGCACAGGAAATCAAGAAGGAGCAAGCAGCCGCACAACAACCACACCAAGGGACAGGTAATTTTCTATCCTCTCTTTTGAGCCCCTAAAATTCTAAAAGAGGAAGAAAAAGAAAAAGCAATTTAGAAATAACCTGTCTTTCATACATAGTAAATCGCAAAAGTTGACTGTTTTTTTTTAAATTCAAATACACTTTATCTATACGTCCACTAAAGGTATTTAAGGCTAAAACCTTCTTGCTTGAGCCCTAATTACCTAATCTTGAGGCAACTAACTGGACCAATCAGAGCCAACTTAAGACTCAAAGCTAGGGTTTTAGAGATACATTTTCTAATCAAGAATTGAGAATTCCCAAAAGAAGTATACCTAAGCCATTGCTTGAAAACATCTGTTAAGAGAAACCCTAAGCAATCCGACTCTTAAGTCACTTGAACCTTAAAAGACACAACCTAATAAGCTCTCACAGGAACTAATAGGTGAACTTGATCCCTTGGATCAACCAACCTTTAAATTAGGTCACTCTTTGCACTTAAAAGGATAAAGTTCAGGTGAAACCCTAAGCACCTTGATCCTAATTAAAAGTGGTAGACTTAAGAGGTCAAGGTCCCTATTCTGGTCTACCTGGAATCTCAATGACAAGAGAGGTCGGGTGGGGGAAACCCTGTAACCCGTGGGGGTGCTCTACCGTGTAGGGGTCTTCGCAGGACTCACCCTCTCTGGCCGCCCAGGTAATTCTTAGGTGGACGACTTTCTGATTTAGGGGTATCATCCGCCTCGAATCTCTATAGTCACCCAATATTTTGGGTGTCTTGATTGGGTCCAGCACCTGCTAACCTCGTCTAATCTATCGGTGTATGTTTGGAAGGAGGTCCTTAAAATCTCCTCTAGAAATTCACTCTCCCCGAGGCCAAGCCTCGGTACCCTTGTTTGGGCAATAACCACTTCACATAGACCTCTCTTCTGATTCTGAACCCACTTCACCTTCTTCCACAATGGCTCAGCCTGTTGAGGAAGAAAATAATCTTGAGCACCAGCTCCAGCGACTCAACGATCTCTTCCAGAACTTTATGAACCCACTGCAGCATCCCATGATGCGAGATCACTATAATCCCGCTGCGGTGGCAATTGAACCTCAAGTCAGAATCCCAACTAGAGGACCTGATTCCGAGTTAAAGCCCAACATGATCCACGCCATACCTAAATTCTATGGGCTTAACTCTAAAGACCCCTTCGAGCAAATCAAACAGCTTAAGCATCTGGCCCAGACCTTCAGGTCAGATGTGCAAAATCGGGATATCCAACTTATGAAGATGTTCTCTTTCTCCCTTATGGACAAGGCAGCCCATTGGTATCAAACACAGACCCGTCCGATCAACACTTGGGAGGAACTTCAGTCCGAGTTCTTGAAAAAATTCTTTCCCGTTGGTCGGACCAATGCCTTACGCCATCAGATTACTCACTTCACGAAACAAACGGGAGAACCTCTTCATGAGGCATGGGATCGTTTTCAAGATCTCATGAGAAAGTGCCCCCATCACGAAGTTCCTAAATGGGAACAAGTTCAGTCTTTTTACCAGGGACTCCGTGAGGATATTAGACTGTTCGTCAATGTAACTTGCAGAGGGAATATTATGGGTTAACATGAAGACACCATGTGGGAGATTCTCGAGAATATGTGCGAGAACTCCATCAACAATGACTCCATGGGACTATTCGACAGGACGAATACCCGCGCAGCGACGAACCTTAGGGGAGCACATGAGACGCAGGGCCTGTCCACATCAGTCAACCTAGAATTAATGGTCAATCGATTGGACAAGGTATCTATTATTGAGAAGAAGGTGGATGAGCTAACTCCGCATCTGCAGTGAGCCACCTCTGCGCAGAACTCCTTCGCACAGCCCCCTCCCGCACGGGAAATTGTGCAGCACATTTTCCATCGACCTTCTCCAGGGATGGACTCGTATCCACCCCCATCTAACTCTAGGAACGGAGGAACCTCCGATCCTTTCTATTCTTGTCGGGGGAACTCTACTCCCCCATTCTCTGACCTTTCTGAGGCTCCTCAGACCTGCGAGGACCTCAACGCCATCCAGAATGAGCCTTTTTCCAACACCTACAGTCCTAGATGGCAGAACCATCCCAATTTCCAATGGGCGGGAAATTCCTAGAATCCCAGGCCACCTTTTCAACCCCGTCCACAAGCACCTCGTCCTTATCAACCACCTCAGCCTCGGCCCAACCCCACTTATCCACCCGGGCCTAACCAAGATCAAATGTCCCTTATCCTCCAAACTTTGGCTGACATTCAGAGAACGAATGCGGCTATTCAAAAGCAACACAAGGACGAAATCACAGAAGTCCAAAATCAACTTGCCCAGTTGGCAAATTCTCGCCAACCAGGCACAATTCCTTCTCAGCCTCTACCTAACCCTAATAGCGTGCCAACCCAGCGGTGCATTATGAACCCAAACCCAGGCCAAGCACACATGGTCTATCAGGCCCCTTATATTCCTTCACCTGACGGGATGGAAGCTTCAACTTCTAATGCGGGTTATCAACAGTAGCATCCCATTCTACCAACCCCTAAAACCAGGCAGGACTTAATTCTGTAACAACCCGTAGTGGTAAGACGACCCAAGATCCACTTTATCCAGACCACTCCAAGCCTGGTAGTGACCCAAATCCTAGGGCAGTCATCCAGGATGTTCCTATCCCTATCCCAAATCAAAAACCTGGACCTATCCTAGAAGAACCAACCAAGGTTCCATTTCCCGAGGCCTTGACCAAGGGAAAGAAGACAACCAAACCCGTGGCTCCTGAGGAGGACCTGGTAAAGCTCTTTGAGCAGGTCCAAATAAACATCCCCTTGATGGATGCGATCCGCCACGTACCGGCTTACGCACGATTTTTGAAGAATGTATGTACACCTCAGCGTAAGCCGAGAACCAAGAGTGGGAGTCCAATTGTACTGTCAGAGCAAGCCAGCTCTGTAATTCTGAGTAGGCTCCCACCCAAGGCAAAAGACCTAAGCACTCCCCTGATTTCATGTAAGATCGGTGAAACCCAGTTCGACAAAGCATTATTAGACTTAGGTGCCTCCATAAACTTGATACCCACATCCCTACTTAACCATCTAGAAGAATCTGAGCTAAAATCGACCGAGGTGACACTACAGTTAGCAGATCAATCTATCAAGTCACCAAAAAGGATTCTTGAAGATGTTATTGTAAGGGTGCGGGATTTCTACTTCCCTGTAGATTTTATAGCTTTAGATATGGACGCACCTGAGAGCCCAAGGGATACACCAATCATTCTAGGGAGACCTTTTCTGGCCACTACAAGGGCCAATATAAGTTGTGAGGAGGGCCAAATAGAACTGAAATTCGGGAACCAGACTCTCAAAATTGATATCTTTAAGGTCCAACAAGGAATTAATTGCGGTGTCATTGAACAAATCTGTGATATTAAAGCCATGGTTGATGAACCACAACTTAGGGACAACATGATCATTCCTTATCAACCACAGGAGGATCTTAAACCGCAAGTAGAGGAGTCATACCTTGAGATAGACAAACCCATAACTCCTACCCTTGTACCTCACAATCACTTTGAACCACCCGCTGCTGCTGATAACCCCATTCTTGTACTCAAACCCCTTCCCGACCATTTAAAATATATCTTTTTGGATTCTAATCATACCTTTCCTATGATTATAAACTCTAAACTCGCACTTGATCAGGAATCCCGTCTGATTATTATTCTCTAGCAACATCGCAGAGCCATCAGTTGGACTCTCAATGATTTGACTGGAATAAGTCCCTTTTATTGCACACACCGTATCTATTCTGAAGAGGGCGCACGACCTTCCCATGAAATGCAGAGGCGTTTGAATCGCAATCTACAAGAGGTCGTGAAAAAGGAGATCATTAAGTGGTTAGATGCAGGGATCATCTACCCGATCTCCGACAGTCGTTGGGTGAGCCCAATTCAGGTTGTGCCTAAAAAGGCAGGGCTCACCACCATTACAACTGAAATCGGAGAAATCATACCTACCCGTATAGCCAACTCGTGGAGTGTCTGCATAGATTACCGAAGACTCAATTCCTCCACGAAGAAGGATCATTTTCCACTACCATTCATTGATCAGATTCTCGAGAAATTAGCGGGAAATAGATTCTTCTGCTTTCTTGACAGGTACTCCGATTATAACCAAGCGACAATTCATCCAGAGGACCAAGAGAAGACCACATTCACCTGCCCCTTCGGGACGTACGCGTTCTGAAGGATGCCTTTCGGTCTCTGCAATGCACCCACGACTTTTCAGCGGTGCATGCTTGCCATATTCTCTGATATGGTAGGTGATTATCTGGAAGTCTTCATGGATGACTTCTCAGTTTTTAAGACATCATTTGATAATTGCCTCCAGCACTTGGTTCATATACTCAGGCGTTGCATTGACGTAAATCTGGTTCTTTCCTGGGAAAAGAGCCACTTTATGGTGCCTGAGGGGATCGTCCTACGACATTTAATTTCTGAGAAAGGCATCCAGGTGGATCGAGCCAAGGTTGATCTGATTTCTAGACTTCCTATGCCTAGCTCGATCAGGGACATCCGATCTTTTCTGGGGCACGTCGATTTTACCGTCGTTCCATCCCTGATTTCTCGAATATCGTGCGTCCCTTGACTACTCTTCTCTCCAAGGATGTACCCTTTGAGATTTCCAAGGAATGCACTCAAGCTTTTGAGAACCTTCGTGACCAAGTCACCCAAGCCCTGATCCTACAGTCCCCTAATTGATCTCAACCCTTTGAGATCATGTGCGATGCATCTGACTTCGCTGTAGGAGCAGTTCTGGGGCAGAAGATTGATGGGAAACCCGTGGTCATCTACCACACTAGCAAGACACTTGACGAGGGCCAGCATAGCTACACGGTTACGGAGAAAGAGCTGGTAGCCATAGTATTTGCCCTAGAAAAAATTTGATCTTATCTCCTGGGTTCCCACATCATCATCTACTCGGATCACACTACTGTGAGGCATCTCCTTGCTAAAAAGGATGCAAAGCCTTGATTAATCTGATGGATCTTACTACTGCAAGAATTTGACCTCAAGATTCGCGACAAGGCGGGAAGACAGAACGTGGTAGCTGACCACTTGTCTCGCCTTCCTTCTAAGATCATCAACCCTTCTGGACCCATCACGGAGCATTTTCCTGATGAGCACCTATTAGCTATTGGTACTAGGCTTCCATGGTTTGCTGATATAGTAAACTACTTGGCATCTCATCAGATCCCGTCTGATTGGCCAAAGGCCAAGAAAGACAAGTTGCGCTCCGATGCCAAGTACTACATCTGGGAAGACCCGTACCTTTTCCGCACAAGTGCTGACCAAGTAATCCGGCGATGCGTCCTGGAGGGCAAAATCAACAATATTCTCTCCTGCCGTGACCAGGCATGCGGTGGCCACTTCTCTGGGCACAAAACCGCATCAAAAATCCTCCAGTGTGGCTTTTACTGGCCCACTATCTTCAAAGACGCATACAGACACTGTAAGGCATGCAGTCGTTGCCAAACATTGGGTAACATGAGCCACCACGGCATGATGCCTTTGCAGCCAATTCTCGTATGCGAGATCTTCGATATTTGAGGGATTGATTTTATGGGCCCCTTTCCTGTTTCGGACGGCTTCGAGTACATTTTACTCGTGGTATACTATGTATCCAAATGGATCGAAGCTATTCCAACCCGAACCTGTGATCACAAGATCGTCATCAAATTCATTCATCAGAATATCTTCTCACGGTTCGGAATTCCTCGTGCAATCATCTCTGATGGAGGGACCCATTTTACCAATGCTCAGTTCAGGTCACTGATGACCAAATACGGGGTGTCTCACCGAATCTTTACTCCTTACCACCCCCAAACTAATGGTCTAGCTGAGCTATCAAATCGGGAGATCAAGAAAATCCTACAGGTTACTGTTCGACCTGATAGAAAGGGCTGGTCATCCCGACTTCCGGAAGCTTTGTGGCTTATAGGACCGCCCACAAGACCCAACCAGGCATGTCTCCTTTCAGACTGGTGTACGAGAAGGCACGTCACCTTCCCGTCAAATTGGAGCACAAAGCCTATTGGGCAGTACAGGACTGCACCTTAGATCTTTCTAAGACTGGAACCCACAAAAAGCTTCAGATAAGCGAGATTGATGAACTACGCCTTGATGCGTATGAGAACTCGCGAATCTACAAAGAGCAGGTTAAAGCCATTCATGACAAGCACATATCTAGAAAGATCTTCCACCCTGGTAAGAAGGTCCTACTCTTCGATGCCCGACTCAAACTCTTCCCTTGGAAATTGCGATCCAAGTGTGTCGGACCATATCTCGTCAGACAGATTTTTGGAAATGGAGCCGTCGAAATCAGTCCTCTCAACCACGATTCCGAACCTTTCGTCGTGAACAGTCAGAAACTCAAACCGTTCATTGACATAACCAGTACAGATTTGGCTGAGTGATCATTTATCCTCCATTCTCCTTGAGCTTATTGCGCCCAGCCGATGGCGTAAAACTCAACGCTTAACGGGAGGCAGTCCATCATTCTTGAAAAACCCAAAACCTGTTCTGACATTTCTTTGCACTTTAAGTTCATCCTTTAGGACAGTCAACTTCACCTCAAGTACTCGTACCTGAGATTAGAAATTGTCCTCAACAGTCACCTCGACCTATCCACTCACCAAATACCAGTCCTAATACATGAACCAAGCTAAATAAAAACCCACCTAATGTACAATGAAGACATTGTAAATCTTAGGCATGGGGGGTATAAAAGTGCAATTAAATAACAAGGAAAAGGTTTCAACAAAAAAAAATTCGCATATACGAAAAAAAAAAACTTTGAAGGAGAGAAAGAGCATAATGATAAAAGGAACACAAAATAAAAGAAAAAAGGGATAGTCATTAGTAAGAAATTAAGGAATTTAACCTAAGTTCTAGACCACATTAAGGAAAAGAAAAAGAAAAGTGCACAACAAGATTAGTAAGAACGCAAACCTTAGACATTCTTGGATAGACTCTTAGTACCCATTAAGATCAAGATATTCCTCAAGAGGTTGAGGAAAATGAAAAGCTTAAGGATTAGGTCCATGGCTTAGGGAGTATTTGGCCTCGTTAACTGACTTTTGGTTTACGGGACTCAGTAACCTGAGCACCCAAATTCACACACACAGTCTGATACAGTGAGCATAAGTATCGAAATCACGCAGAAGCATTTCAAATGTTCTGAAAAGTCACCTAGATAAGGAGTAGTCGATCAACACAAGTTGATTTGGACGAGTTCCCAGCGCAGAGAGGTGGAAAATTTTCCTCGAAGATGTGTAACATATCATCTCCTCGGTGCTTATCTCTTAGGATATTTACATATCCTACTAGGGGCATGTAAGCACTCTGCCGGTTCAGATTCCATGGATGGCATTATCACGAAGTGTCAATTGTCAGAGTCTAAATTCGACCACGGAACACCATAGACGGGATTATCTCGAAATCTCGAAAGCTAGGATTTTGGGAGTTACCATGGGTGGTGCTATCTCGAAGCATCGATAGCTAGGGACCCTTAAGGATTGATAATGGGTACAAGGAATCCGATACAGATCATATTGTGAAGCCAATCTTAACTTAGAAATAAAAAGAAAAGAGAAACAAAACTTTACAAATAAATAAATCTTCTGTCTCTCTCTTACAAAACGCACTACAAACTGAACCAAGGCTAAAAATATCTCAGGCACTGATGCTTTAACCACAGAGTCCAATAAACTTTGAGTTAGTTCCTATAGGCCTTAAAAACCTTTGCTAAAGACTGAGGCTAAAGTTAGACAGATCTGGATCTTGGTTGGTGCTAGAGTACCTTTTAGGCCTATGATTGGCATTCTGACCTAATCAGGGATACAAGAGGAAAAGCACTTATCAAAACTTGATGGAAGAAGATTCATGGTCTAGAACAAAGGTTAAAACCAAAAACTTTTGCTAAGGGACTAGCAAAAGCTAGGCATGGGGGTATGACGAGAGCCTCATCATAAGTCCTAACTAGCACATTTTGACCTAAATAAGTATACAAAAGTTCCTACAAAATCTAAGGGAAAGCCTAAATAAAAGAACTATAAATCTGAATATAAAGCAACACACAAGAGGTAAAACTGTAATTTTACCAATGTAGTATACAAACAGGATGTTTAAGGGTCTAAACATAGGTCAAATGGGCTTAACAAGAAAGAAAGTGGGATGAATTGATCTGAAAAGGGTTATAGCAATTTCTAGGAATAAAATGACATTCCGTAACCCAAAAATAACTCCGCTTTAATTCACGAAGTTTCAAGTAAGATAAAAGTCAATTAAACCCTCTAAAATTCATGGAAAAACATCCCCTAGGGTTTAGAACCATCAATTTGACCATTGAAACTTGTCTTGACCTAAATTGAGAACCATACCCAATTTTTGACCTAATTTGAATTTTTGTGCAAATTGACTAGTCAAACGTGGTCAAACCTAAAATCAAACTTCACCATTAGATTCCTTAGGTCCAAATTAGGTTTGTACAAAAATTTGGACCAAAGGGAAGGCCATCTTGACCTACTTTACAAATTGGTCCTCATGAATTACTTTTTGACCCTTAAATTTTTGAACCCTTGCACTTTACCCCCCAACCTTCCTTTCGTTCTTTACAGAACAGTCCTTCTGCCACCCCGCGCAGCTGCTCATACCTCTGACGACTTTGCGCGGAGGAAGGCACCGCGAAGGGTACGGGAACCGCTCTCAGAAATGAAAAGGGGGTTCCCTACACCGTCCTCTTCCTCATGGACCCCCTCCCATGCCCTGCCATTGCCCATGCCTCTCGTGCGAACGCGCGAGAGCAATGAGTCTCTTCTCTGGCCATTCTCCGGCAAGCTACCCACGCCCTCTCCTCGAGATCTTCTCCTCGCCAACTGCTATTTAAGAAACGGCATGGGCCGTCGGTAGTCTTAAGCCTGTTTTGGCCAAGGAAAATCCCCAAACTTCGTCTCCTCCTCCAGCCATTCGCCCGCAGGCTCCAGCAACTCTCCGCTTCCTCTCTCGTCACCCTGCCACCATACCAGTGGAAGGGTTAGCTCCGCCATCGTTCATCGTGCCTCGCCATACCAGCAGGCACCCTCCGGTCTATCTTCCTCGTATTCGTCGTCTTCCCCACAGGGCGTCGTCTCCGGCGACGGCAGAATCGAGCCATCCACCTCCTGCCCTCTACTTAGCCAGGTAAAAGTTCTTCCATTTTCTCCCCTCTTTACTTCCCCCTCAACAAATTTTAGTTTTGGTCCCTCGACTGCCACTACCACCACCATCAGTTCCACCTCCAGCCACCAACTCTGGCGAGGCTGCTCCACCTCCACAGGCCATTCCACCCCTCCCACAAGTCCATAAGCATCCCCTCGCTTCACTCAACATTTCCCCTCACTCACACCACCACTCTACTCACCCAAACACACCCACATAAATGCACACAGTGTGCCCTGGGCACACTCACGCAGATGCCCCCGCACCACGCCGACCACCTCTGCACTTTCGCCACACCTTGGCGAAGCCCCCCAAGGTATCTGACAGGGCCGCGAGGCTGGTCTCGTGTTTCAGGGATAGAGCAGCTCGGCGCCATTGACGAGCAGGTTGAAGCTGCTTCGCAAGCTACTCCAGGCTGCAACGCTCTAGGTCCCCAGGTCCAGTAGGTGCGGAATACCCTTACGCACACACTCAGGCTCTCAATTGGAGTTGAAGGCCTCGACCGCTGCCCCAATTGGTCACGCCTTTCTCCTATAGGCACATGAAGACGCAGGTGGGACTTTAGTCCCACCTCGGAAGCTGAGGCACGCCCGCACCTGCATAAGAAGAAAAAGTGACTGAGGCTATTCGCCTCAAGTCACACAGGGGTGAGGTCCCTCGCCCTCACTCGGTCTCGTCCGCGGCACTGCCCACGTGGACCTGACCCGCAACCCGAATATCTTGCCTATGCACTCCTCGCGCACCACCCACGCCGGTGCACCTGGACCCGAGCATGCGACCCAACCCGATTACACAGCTCTGGGAGAGCGTACCAAAGAGAGATTCAGAGAGAGAGACACGGGGAAGGGTAGGGGTAGGTTTTGCATTTGTGTGTGCAGGGAACAGGTGGAGAAGAAGAGAAAGAGAAGCGGCGAGGACTCAGCCGCAAAGAGAAGAAGAAAGAAGAAGGCGGAGAAGAGACGCAGCAGTAAGGAAGAAAAGAAGAAGAAGCCAACGAGGAGCTGCTGCAGAAGGAGCTGAGAAGAAGGAAGGAGCTGAAGCCGGGAAGGAAGAAAGCTACAGAGGAAAGAAAGAGAAGGAGAAGAGCCGCAGCAGCCAAAGGAAAAAGAAGGGAAGGCCAAGAAGACAACTGAAGAAATAAGAAGGAAGCACTATAGAAACGAGGCTGATAAGGCATCTGATTCATAGGATCAGACGTCCGAAAAAGGGAAAGGCAGAAAAAGAAGAGAAGGAAAAGAGAAGAGAAGGGAAAGAGAAGAAAGAAAGAAGAGAAGAAAAGCCTCTTTTGTCCCTCTCTCTTAAATTTTTGTATTTCATAATTGTGAATTTGTAAGCTTCTAGAATCAAAGTGTGCTCCCTGAGTTCGACCTCGGGAAACTTTAAATTTCGAGTAATAAATTGTAATAAACTGGTGATCGCTTTTCGAAAAATACCGCAACGAACATAATTTTAATACACCGTGAAATGGGATGCAACCATCCGCCACAACATTCTGCTTCCCGGCCTTGTCGCGAATTTCGATATCAAATTCCTGCAATAGAACGATCCATCAGATGAGTTGTGGTTTGGCATCCTTCTCTGCCAACAAATGCTGGAGGGAGGAGTGGTCAGTGAAAATGATGACCTTAGACCATAATAAGTACGATCTGAATTTCTCCAACGCGAATACTACTGCTAGCAGTTCTTTTCCGGTGACAGTGTAATTGCATTGAGCCTCATTCAACGTCTTGCTAGCATAGTATATGACGATGGGTTGATTCTCCCGAGCTGGCCTAAAACAGCATCGACGGCAAAATCAGAAGCATCGCACATCATCTCGAAATCAAGCGACCAGTCGGGTGGTTGGAGAATCGGGGAGTCAGAGATAGCGCTTCGTAAAGACTCGAAGGCGCTGAGACACAAGGTATCAAATTCAAATGGGGCATTGGCAACTAGGAGATTTGTCAAGGGTCGTGCAATTTTCGAGAAATCGCGTATAAATCTCCGATAGAAGCCGATGTGACCCAAGAATGATTTGATCTGCTTGACCGAGCTAGGTGGCGGTAAGTGGGAAATAATCTCAGATTTAGCTCGATCGACCTCGAGTCCATTTTTGGAGATCCTGTGCCCTAGTATTATGCCATCCCTCACCATGAAATGGCTTTTCTCCCAGGATAGTACTAGGTTTACCTCAATACATCGTTTCAGGATCTTGGTGACGTTATCAAGACAAGATGCGAAATCATCTCCGAAAATGGAGAAGTCATCCATGAATACATCCACATAGTCCCCAATCATGTCAGAGAAGATGGCCATCATGCAATGCTGAAATGTCACTGGTGCATTGCAGAGGCCAAAGGGCATCCGCTTGAAAGCGAATGTTCCAAAGGAGCATGTGAATGTGGTCTTGTCATGATCTTCCAGGCTAATCGCTACTTAATTATACCCGGAGTATCCATCCAGGAAGCAAAAGAAACTGCATCCGGCTAACCATTCCAAGATCTGATCAATGAAAGGTAAAGGGAAGTGATCCTTCTAGGTAGCTATGTTCAGTTTCCTATAGTCGATGCAGACCTGCCAAGATGTCGCAGTGCGGGTCAGGATGGATTCGCCCTTATCATTTTTCACAACGGTAAGTCCTACTTTCTTGGGCACTATCTGGATCGGACTCACCCATTGGCTGCTTGAGATTGGGTATACAATACCTACATCCAGCCATTTGATGATCTCTTTCTTAACAACCTCTAGCATATTCAAGTTAAGCCATCTTTGACGTTGTCTCGAAGGTTTCACCCCCTCATCCGTGTAGATGTGATGAGTGCAATGAGGGGCGAATACCGCGGAGATCAGTAATACTCCACTCGATAGCAACCCTATGGTCTTGCAGCGTAGAAATCAATTGATGCTCCTGTTCTTGGATTAAGTGGGCATTGATAATGACTGGGTATATCTCACTTTCGCCCAAGAACACATACTTGAGTGAGTCAGGTAAGGGCTTCAATTCAATCACAGGTGGGTCAGAGTCAGAAATGAGGGTGGGAGGAGCAGAATCGAGGGTGGGAATCTGCTGATCCATATGCACGTGAATTCCTGCTGAGTCGCTCCCTATGAAATAATAGGTTGTGACTGCATTAACGGGAAACCCATTAGTTGTAGTCACGTCCTCCTGCAACAACAGGGGCAATTCAGTAATGTGTGGATCAGGATAGCTGGATTCAGGGGTGTTGTGGTCAGAAGCACACCCTAAACAGTCAAATCCTCGGGGGGATATGTGTAGTGCAGTGGTCTCAGTCCCGTGTGGATCGAGGTCTAAGAACCCTGATAGTGTAGATGAATGAGACATTAGGTCATCATAAAGGAGCCCAATGTCACCACAGTATGCCGCATCTTCGTCTTCACCATCCTCCTCTATTCGATCACAGTCAAAGTTCTTTGCTGCCCTGAATATGTCCAGTCGAAGTCGCTCATTACCTAGAGCTATCTCCATACACCCGAATGCACAATTAATGTTCGCTCGGGCTGTCGCTAGAAATGGGCGACCCAAAATAATTGGTGCATCTCGGAGATTAGGAGGAACTTCCATATCGAGAACGAAAAAGTCTGTTGGAAAGCAGAATCCGCGGACTTTCACGATCACATTCTCAACCACCCCCCTCGGTGTTTTGACTGATCTGTCAACCAGCTAAATCGTAACTGAGGTGGGCTTTAACTCCCCAAATTGAAATCAATCAAATACGGCAATGGGAGTTAGGTTGATGGACGAACCCAGATCTAGAAGGGCCCGATCAAATGGAGAGTCCTGCAAGAAGCAGGATATGAGTGGGGTACCAGGATCTTTCTTTTTCGGCGGCAGTCAGCTAGAATCATGGCACTAGCCTCTTTCGACAGTATCACCTGTCGTCCAATTCTCGGTTGTCGCTTCAGGGTACAATAGTCCTTGAAGAATCTAGCGACAGCGGGAATGTGATCGATTGCCTCGAGGAGGGGGACCTAAATATGTACTTCCTTGAACATCGATTTCAGATCCTCAAAATTTCGCATGTCCTTTTTCCGTACTGCATTCCATGTCAGAGCCTTAGGAAAAGGTACAGGAATCTCAGGGTCGAGTGGCCTCTTACCCTTATCTACCGTAGGTGGCTCCTGAGATGGAGTCGAACCCGCCTGCAGCGAACGGTGGGAAAAATCAGGACCCACCTACCTATGTGGTGGGTCGAATGTCTTCCTTCCGCTCCTCAAAGAGACAGCATGTGCATCGACTTGCTGTCCATGAGGTGGTGGAGGAGCGGAAGGGGCAGAATATGCGGGGTTCTGCAAAGGTGGCTGGCATTGAGCGTAACCGGGTGGTGCAAGAGGCGCCTGTAGTATGGCATGTGCCTGTCCCTACGGTGCCTGAAACCTAAGCGAGGCACCTTGGTTCTGCACATATCGAGGATTCGGGACAGGTTGGGAGGGTAAGGCTCCCTAAGTTCTATGCTCCTGCAACAACTGGTTCTGCATGTTCTGTATAGTTTGTATCTGGTCAGCCATCGCCTTCATAATTTACAAGCTATCTTGTGTGGATTTCCTCATTGATTCTTGCAGCTCCTCTTTTAGTGCCTCCAAAGGGTCAACCCGCTTTGGAGGGTGGCTGGCAGCTTGGTGCAGCAGCCGGTATAAAGAGCGGGGTTGTTGCTGCTGAGACGGGAATGGCTGCTACCTAGGGTACGTGTTTTGCGCATTCCCGTATTGCCTGGTCTGGTAGTGTGGATCTTGATGTAGTCTCTATGAATTACCAAACCAGGAGAAGTTCGGATGTTGGCGGCAACCAAGGTTATACATCTCTGAATACGGGTTATTATGCCCGTATCCTTGGATAGCATTGACGTCCTCGTAGGCCGAAGATGTCTGAGACGTATATCTGTCAAGGGGATATGCATTGTAATCTGCGGGTGGTGCGTAACCCTGGTTGTAAGGTGCCAGATCTGGATTATTTACGGGATCCTGATATGCGAGATCTCGTAAATACGGAGAAGATGCATCCCGAGTGAGTAGATTAACTCGAGCAGGAGGGGCTCAGGGTGCATAGGAGGGTCTTGAGGCGACAGAGTTCAAGTCAGATTGACCCAGCTAATCTGGTCAATCTTCTTCTCAATTAGGTTTATTCTATCCAGCTGCTTGACGATGATATCCATGTCAGCTCGAATAAACTCGGTGTGAGCCTCGTGGACACCAACCCGCTGCTAACCAGGCCACTGGAACTAGTTTATGGATGCGGCATTCATCAAGTTCTCCGCCAAAGATTCGAACAGCTCAAATGCGCTGTTCTTGTCTTTTGCGAGGAAATTCCCACCACTAGATGCACGGCCAGATACCGATGTGTGTCATCCAGCCCATGGTAAAAGATCTGAACTAGGTGCCATCTAGGCATACCATGGTTCGGGCACTTCCAGAGAAGGTCATGAAATCGGTCCCAGGCTTCGTGCAACTTCTCCCCAGCTCCCTGGGAGAAAGTCGTGATTGCGTGCCGCATCACATTTGTTCGACCGATTGGGAAGAACTTTTTGCAGGAATTCACGTCGTAATTCCGACTAGGTTCCAATTAGCTTCCCAATGGTCTTGAAAGAATATGAAGCTTTGCCCTCAGAGAAAATGGGAAAAACTTCATTAGAACAATCCCAAGATCGATATTCCTGGGTCGAATCATTTCAGCGAATCGACTCAGGTCCTCAAGGTGCTGGAACGGATCTTCACTTGAGTTCCCATAGAAGTGAGTGTTGATCAACCCAATCACATTGTGCTTGAGCTCAAACGCGTCTCCGCCTGCGGGAATTTTAACTAGTGGTGCGACGATTTGTGCAGCTGGGTCGTAGAAATCCCTTAGTTGTTCTCCTCGCGGTGAGTGCTGCATCCTGTCAAGCACCGTTAAGATGCGATCTATGCTCTGCCGATGCCGCTCCTTGGATTCAACTACCCAGGCTTCCAGATGAGCCATCGGGTCCAGATTTTTGATATCCTGACCCAGTCTAAGTCCAGGTCCATCATTAGCCATGGTGACTACAGGAGTAGAAGAAGTGGGGGGAGAAGATGGTCCTGGCGAGGTGACTCGCCTCCTTGGGAGTGGCTCCCAAGATCCAACCAAGTAAGGTCTAAGTGACCTCCTTCCTCGCATACACCACCCAACCCCTAGGTTGGTTAGCCAAGCAAGACAAGGCTAAGGCCCTATCAATCAAGTGGTCCTTCTGGATTAGATGACCGGATTTTTCGTTTTAGGTTTTAATTCCTGAAGAAATTCGTCGTACAACCGACTAAAATTTGTTTTAGCCAGTAATACGGCAACGAATTTGGGTTTTATTTCGTATTTTAAAATTTGTTTCAGCCCGTTTTCTTCAGTGGGGTTTTCTCTTGGTGAGTGGCTCACAAGGTGACCAGGCTCACCGGCTAAGTACTAGACTTGATTAAGTTTAGGTTAGCCCAAGTGTGGTCTCTAAATTGTAACCCTAAAGATTTAACCCTAAGGTTCATGCACTCCTAGGGTTTGTTTTGTTTCAGCAAACCATAAAAGTAAAATTCGTTCACTGACAACAATTGGAATCCAATTAACTTGAAATTTGGCGAGTTGATTCCTTTTTCAATTATCTTTTCAGAGAATATTTTTTTCAAATTTTTACTGTTTCAATCGAATTTTTAGGGATTTTTCAATGTCAGTGGGTCAGATCTAAAATTTTAACCCCTGGTCGATTTTTCACTTTGAAATAGTATCAATTGACCTTCAAAAATTTGAAGAAAATATGGGAAATAAAGCCACTGATATCAACTTTCAAACCCCACCATTTTTAGTCAAAATAAATTTGCAAATTTCTCGAAATTGCTTTTTGAAATTTGAAAAATCTCGAAACTGAGTCAATCTAACCTCCTTGCACTTCATGAATTTTTAAAAATTTTATATTTTGAATTTTTTCAAAATAACGATGGTGTTTGAAAGATGGTTTGAAAATAAAGCTTTGGCACAAATTTTAGAATTTTGTGCTCACTAATTTTGTGGCAATCGAATTCTTAACTCAAACTTTGAAATCTGGTCAAAAATCAGAAAATGGTGGAAAGACTTTTTAAAGAGAGGGTTTGGGTTTGAAATCTACGTTTTCCTCTAAAAATGTTTTTTTTTTCGAAAACTTTTGCAAATTTTTTTTTCAAGAGGAAATTTTTTTTTTCAAGAGATTTTCACAAATATATATTTTTTTCTTTTTTTTTTACTTTTCAAACTACCCTAGGATTCAAAAAGAAACCTAATCTAGATTTTTTTGAAAAAAATAAATTTTTTTCTTTTTTGTTTTTCACAAAAAAGAATAAATAGTATTTTTTTTCAAAAGAAATTGTCGAAAGTAAATCTACTCCCAAGGTTCAAAAGAAAACTTAATATAAAGAGGAGATGATGTGCACCTGATTTTTTTCTTTGTTGCGCTCGTTATGCAGGTAGATCCCATTTTTTCTGTGGTCCTACACATCCAAAACAAAGTAGAGAGATTTGTCAGTGATAGTTTAAAAGATCGAAATCCAAGAAAATGGCGTTGCCTCCCCGGCAACGGCGCCATTTGTTGGTATCTCGTAGAGCGCATTTCGATAGGAAAATGTTGTAGTATAATGCGCAATATGATCAAACAAAAATTATTTTCTAAAGATAACAAGACTTGAGTCCCGGTCGTTCGTCTCTGGGAGGCGTTTGTTTTACTTTTGAATTCGATCTTTTACTGCTCTGCTATGTTTAAAATCGCACGTCGGTTTCCAGTCTTCTGATTAAGATTTCACTACTATTATGAACCCCGATTACGTGCACATGTGTTAAATAGATCACAAAGGTGAAAGTATGAGTTTCTGCGCACACAATTCCAGTGAGGTGGTGACTGCTTACAAAAAATGCGTCTATAGTTAGATTTTCTATATTTTCCAAAAACAACACGCTTGTTGCGAAATAGATAAATGAGTGAAAACAGGAAACTTAAATCACGCAAAAAGGATGGCAATCAATAAGCTCATGGTGATTTCAAAATATAGAGATATATATATAAATGTATCTTTCATTCATTCTTTTGGAGAAGTGTTTGCAACAAGAACTGTAGAGGAAAGCTTATATAGAAATGCTTAAAATGTAAATTTAGCTACCAGAAAACAATCACATAAACGAATCTACAGGGAGATTTTGCATGCATCATTAGGGGAGAATAAGGACTACACTACTAAGCAGTAAATAAAAGCAGTAAATGTAAAGAGCTAGCTACTAATCTATCAGAAGTGAGGGCATTCGGAGGTGGGCTCCAATGGCCTTGGAATGATTGAGAAGAGAATAAGGGACGGTCAATGGAGCTTAGGCCGACCCTTGGAGAGAGTTTGGAGGAGTGATCCAACATCCTGGCATGGTGTCCTTCATAGTGGTGCTCAGCTCGTGGAGATGGAGTGGAGAGGGTGGCAGCTAGCCTAAGTGGAGGTGGATGGAGCCAAGCAAGTATGGCCAAAAAGTAGATGGGTGAAAATGGCCACCCCTTAGGTCTTTTTATAGATCTAAGGGATTCTCTCTAGAGAAGTGTGGAACTCTCTAGAGAGAGCCCAAGAGTGGCCGGCCACGAGAGGATAGAAGTGGTTCTTAGATCCATAATTTGTGGATCTAAGAATTGAATGCCTCTTGGTTGCTAAATTTGGCAACCAAGAGTTGACGCCACTTCAAGAGGGTTCTAGAGAACTCTAGAGAAGTGTGGGTGCGTGAATGGGTGTGTGCGTGTGTGTGTGTGGTTGTGCCCTAGGTGTCTAAGAGGTCTAGGTTAGGTCCTAAGGGGTTTGGGTAGGTGTATACCATGAATTAGGATTGCATACCCTAATTGCTAAGGGGAAATTGCAATTAAACTTAACCTAAGTTTAATTGAATGAGTGTAAACCTAATTGAGAGTGAAATAATTAAATTAGATTGAGTTTAGGTCAATTAGACTCTCAAAAAGTTCAATTGAACTTGTGTGGGTTGAGATTTGAGCTCAATTGGACTCAATGAGTCCAATTGGCTTAGGTGATGGTGATTGACTTTGATCTAAGTCAATTGGATTTGGTGAGGACCTAATTAGGTCCTTAGGTAAGTCTAGAGGTGATGTACTAGAGTTAGAACACCTTAATTTAGGTTCCTATGAGGCTGGGATTAGGTCTAGGGAGCTAGAAATCCAAGATCAAGGCTTGAATATCAAAACAGGGACTGGAGACCAGTCCCAGACGTCCAAAAACAAAATCAGACGACTTATACTCAAAAATCAGAAGTCCAAACTTCAATTCTGAACGTATAATCTGAGTCAGGGGGAATTCTAGGTTCTATTTTGGGTATTCTATAGAAATTGGACGTCTGACAGAGTGTCTGGACGTCCAATAACACTGCAGAAAGTGGGGTTTGAGGCGTGCAGGAGATAGCTAAGGGTCCTGGACATCCTATAACTTATCTGGACGTCCAAGTAAAGGTTGGAGCTAGGGTTTTAGGGTTTCCTAGGGTGTTGTGACCTAATCTAAGGGTGGCTAAGGCTTAGGGAAAGTCTAGTCTATCCTAGGGCTAGGATGGACCTAAGCTCTTCATATTTTACTGCTTTATTTCTACTTAATAGAATAGCAAACCTTAACTCCCTTACATCATTATTCCTACATCTAATCTAAGTCTTCTGCTCCAGCTCTACTGCAACACCCGTTATTCCTAATCCAGCTTCAGATCCTGCTCCAGATCCAACTTCTGATCAACTTATTGCCTACAATCGACATAATGCACTTAATCAGCACATTATAACATTATTTTATGCAAAGCTAAAGTAAAGAAGTAAAGATGCAGATAATGCTTATGCATGAATGAATTTTCCTAACTTATGCTAAGTCCTAACCTAATCTAGGTCAATTAAGACTTATGATTGCTGTGTAATCACTCCCCTATCTTCACAAAATCCTTCTCATTGATCTTTCCAAGGAAGTCGTCAAGCTTGGCGGCCATCTTGCCAATTGCTCTTAGCTTAAGTCTGGCGGCGTCTGCTTCCTTGTAGGCACGGCTAAAGCAAGTAGGAAGATCTGCAAAAGAGTTCAGCCTCCTCATTTCCTCCTCTGCCTTCTGACGGGCGGTGTTGTCCTCCTCTAGCTAGCAAATAAAATTCCTTTACTCTGCCCTAGCAGTAACTACCCGTTTCGCCGCCATGTCCTCTACCTCGCTAGGGGTGGTGAAGTTGGGCTCAGAAAGGGACTCAATCGTGATAGAGTCGGGAATGAACTTTAGCCTAAGGTATCCACCTGCACAACAACAAGGCAGGGAGTGTTGAAAGACTAGGAAAGGTACCATGGGATGCACATGTTCTGGAAAGCGACTTACCACCCAAAGACAGTAAAAGTATATATGCTTCAGATTAACCCTCCCGCTTGGAGGATTAGCCCAGGTCACGGCATCTTGCAGATGTCAAAGCACCTTCCTTTCAAGGTCAACCAAGGCCGGGTCGACACTCACGAAACCACCTACCCCCTGGGCCTAAGGCACTAAAGAACTCCCTGGAGTAGGTAGGGGACCACTGGACATAGCGGCTTGCAAAGCAGTAGCAAGATCCCGACTGGGAGGCGTCTCTTGAAGTGCGGTTTGGGCAGAGCTGGAGCCCCTCTGCCTAAAAGCTACGGGTCCACCCACGCACTAAGAACTAGTAGGGGAGCTAGCTCCAAGGTCTCCAAGCATGGGTTTGGTGGCTCAAATACGTTGCCAACCGCGAAACTTCTCCCTATGGTCGCCTGCTCGACCACACGGGCAAATGAGATGGAGGTGCCGAATGAAGTAGGCGGAAATCCCACCTGGCCCCTTTCATCCCATTCAATGGAGACTTCTGCACCCCTAACCCCCGCCGAGGCTGGCTGGCAAGAAGACAGGGAGGGGACACTTTCCTCACCATCCACCCCCTCAAAACCAAAGGAGATATGCACAGCGCCTGTGTGTCTCCTCTTTACTTTCAGGGGCATCAATCAAAAAAGGAGGCGAAAAAGCTCCATTCAAGGGTGGATGCCCGAATGGAAGCAAAGAACAGTACAAATGTTCAAGACCGGCCAACAGTTGAGGCTAAGTTGGGAAGGCACAAGGTGGTAGTATGAAAGGAAAGATGTCAAAAAAGAGTTCAAAGGAACCCTGAGGCCATTTTCAATGGCGTATTTACAAATGACAAAAAAGTTCCCTCCAGCCAGGGAACACAAGTCGATTAACATCCCTAGTACCTAGAATTGGACATCCCTAAGTCCATGTTCCCTCAAAAACCCTTGAATAGCGAATTTACTACCAGAGGTCAATTTGAAGGTATGCAATCCAAACATCTCGTTAGAGAGACATGGGGTACAGGAGGACAGCTCACCTTTCCTAGAGATGCCTGACATCCTCCCACGACAAAGGAACTTTGGCAAGGGAAAACCCTTCTCTGACGGGATCGCTCCTTCGGGTACGACAGCACCTACAGTGCTTAGGGTTTTTCGTTCTCTTAACAGAAATTTGTGGTGGGGGCATTTACTTCCCAACTAACCTTATTTATAAGCCGAGGATACGTATAGATTCCAACGCTATTAAATCTCGCTAATTACTAGGCACTGTTAATGCCCCTGTGCATGTAATCATTATGGCACGATTCGAATGATAACTGCAGACCTCATAATCCATCTCGAATATCGGGACACAATTTTTTAATAATTACGATAATTAATGCGCATCTTGTCTACATAAAGCAACAAATTATGCCTACAATGATTGCCCATCACTCGCGGAAGACGATGCTTGCATCATACAATTAAATGTCTGGGCAAATGACTTCTTAAGGTCAATGGGAAAATCAGGCGGCAATACGCCTATTCTTTCCTAAATAAATAGGCAGCGATATGCCTGTAAGTTGAGCACATGGCACCTTGTCTACCTAAATACTTGCTTATTAGGTATAGAGGCGGCATTTCACCTGCCTACATGACCCACTAATAAATAGGCCTTGACCTATCCATAAAAGCGGTTGACGGCTAATTATCCACTATTGTACAATATAGGCTTCGTGATTAGTTCTTAATGATGGGACTATTAAGAAACCACCAAACCCATCATCGGAGGCATGGTACACACAAAGTAAAAAAGTAAATAAATAATAAAAGAAAATAAAAAATATACATATATATATAATACTACTCTCCCCGCCAACAACTCGGACAAAGAGAGTGGGGACAACTGATGAGGGGAGAAAAGTTACCTCACAAATCGAACCGCACGGAGAATCCAATTGCCCGGCAAGTTGTGGAAACCCGGCACTTCAAGACGGATCCATTTACCTTGGCCCGTACGTGTACCTAGCAAAGTGGCAAGTCGCTCCGGATCCACGTGGCAACCAATCGATAGGCTAACCACAGTAATCGAAAAGGAAACATATAATTACGGCATTGACTTATGATCACCTGTCGATTACTTCATGATATGCTATTAATAGCCAAATCCCGAGATTGTGGGAACAGAAAAGAAGCCCACAACAGGAAAAAGTCCACCCTATAAATACTTGAGGTAGACTAGCTTTTAGGGGTTACGCAATTATATAAGAGAGAAATACATAAAGTTTATACCATTCAACTACTAGTAAAATTCGGGAGTATCACCCTTCCCCTAGATGTACACCTTTCTTCAGTGGAACTAGGTAATTAAACCCCTTGCATATATTCTTTGTGATTGTTTATTGAGTCGAGGTTCCTATTTTAAGGGCCTCAATCATAGGGAGAAAGCCCTTCTTGGAGTTATCTCCAAGACCTTGATTATGTATCCTTGCTGTGATAATTCTAATGTTCTCTTCTCTTTGTTTTTGAGTATTTTTAGACCTAAGACAAAAGAGGCTTCCTTGAGATCCTTCATCTTGAAGTTCTACACTAATGAAAGCTTAACATTGGATAACATTCCTACATTATTTTCAACGAGTAAGATGTCGTCCACCTATAATACTAGAAAGGTAATAGCACTCCCATTGGCCTTCTTGTAGACATGTTCTGTTCTCAATTGTGGTTGCGAGATCACTTTTCATCATTGTAAATACATACAGAAACTCTTAATCAAACTCGTGAATGTGAAAATTGTAAATTTAAAATAGAATCCAAGTCGTCCGCAGGAAAGCAGATGGACAGTTAGCTTTCCTAAAGTCTATGGAATAAATAATCTAGAGGTGAAATCAATGCTAATTGGAGTGGCTAGAACCAAAATAAAATTAACTAGAACTAGTGGCATGTAGTTATTGGAAATAGCTACTAGAATAAGAATCAGAAGTAAATAAATAACTTGAAGGCAAGTTATCAAAGCAACTGAAAATTTTACTGAAATCACAAAGTGGTAGCACAAGTAGCAAAGAGATTGCTATTAAAAATAAAATATTACAACTTGAACCTTTCATTCATACAACTAGAATAGGAAAAATAAAATTAGAAAATATCTACAGCCTCAGAGATGAGGCATAGACGGTGGTGAAGTGGAAGTAGGATCGGGTGGGAAGGTGCACTCGCAAAGACTTCTTCCCCTTAGAGAGAGAGACTCTGTCTATTTGTATATCAGAAAAATAGGAAGGGAGAGCCTTTTCTCCCTTTATTTTATTTTTTTTATTTTTTGCAGCCGACCGTTGATGGGAAAAATAATTGAAGGAGAGAGATCGGCTGGAGTTGCATATGAAAAATCAGCGGGAGAGAGGGCCTCGGCTGAGCATTAAATAAATGGAGATGGAGATGTCGGTAGGGAATGGTGGAGAGGATTTCGGTTGGATGGGAAATTTGTTCCATGGATTGGTTGCTATGTTAGGGGAGGGATATCTACGTGAGGTTGGTGGAGGGCCGGCGGTGGTGTGCGTTATGTGATGATCGAGATAGGTCGCTATGGGATGTTATGTACGTGGATGTTGCATGGGATAACATAGATGTGCGATTTCCTGTGGGAAACGTGGTGGGATTCTCGGTTGGAATTTGCATGGGATTGGTTTAATTGAATGGCTGGGGAAATTGCGTGGGTTGGTAATTAACGTGAAGGGATAAGGTGGGATTGAGAGGGCTACGTAGATGGGTTTTGCATGGGAAGGGCTTTGGGTTTGGTGGAATTTCACGTGGATGGTTGGGTGTATTGCTGTGGGAAAATGGTATATCTACGTAGGAAATGGGTCACATTTGCATAGGATTGGTGTTGAATAGGGATTAGGATTACGTAAGAAAAATGCAGTGGTGGAGGTTTAGGAATCAAAATGGCTGACCAAAAATATAGAGTAATATGGTGCTTGGACCATCAATAAGGTTAGGTTAGTCAAGATCTAGATATAGGGAGTTGGGTTCTTGAATAGGCTAGGTATAGGCATCAATTGGGCTAGGATGTCGATCAAAAAGTGGCTCAGCCTCTCCATACAATTTAGCTTAATCCAGTTTCTCCTCTTTGCCAAGCTCCAACCAGACTCATACTTGGCACCTATACACAAATAAATAATAACATCAAAGTACCGGATATAGCTAAGGGAAATATTACATCAAAACCCAAAATTATTCATTATTTATAAAATACTCTAAAATGACTAATCTAAGCTATATGGATGCAATCTAACTCAAATTACCCTCAAACTAACATTAGTTAGGCATTAATTAACATAAATAAATATGAAATTGTCAAGACACAAGGTTCATCTGGATTTCAATGGAATCTATAACTCTTTATGGTCCCATCGAATCGGATGTTCCAATTATGAGAAGTCTGCTTGTAACGAATGCGTGCCCCCAGACGTCGGACCAGACGTATGGGATAACATCCAGACGTCTGACCAGACGTCTGGGATCGTTTCCAGACGTCTGGAAATCCGTTAATTTCGACACGCGCGGGTCGTCTGCGAGCCTGAGCGCGCAGACCGGATATTCGCTTATTCCTCTTTCTCTGCGGCTGTAGACACCTGCCGCGTCCTCTCTCTCCTCCTCGCGCGGCCTTAAAAGGCCACGCGCTCCCTCCCGTCGTCTCCACCGTCTCCTCCCTCTTCTCCTTCAGCTAGTGAGCGTGAGCGCGAGCGCGAGGGCGGAAGCGACGGCCGCACTGAGCGCGGAGGAGGTGCTGCGTGCGAGAGCGGAGCTCTGCCGTGAGGGCGAGCTTGCCGGGGCTGCTAGGGCCAGCCGGCGGAGGGCGCAGGGGGCGCGGAGCGACACGGAGGGGGGACTACTGTGGTCTGAGCAGCAGGTGCGCGAGGTGCGACGCGGGCGATGTCACGAGAGGAAGCCGGGTGGTGCCCTGTTCTGGAAAATTTTCCAGAATCAGACGTCTGGGTTGATATCCAGATGGCGAGGGCGACGTCTGGAAGATCTTCCAGACGTCTGAAAGGTGAGTTTTCCGTCTTCTTCTTCCTTCCTGTCGACTGACCGTACTGAGGGAGGGAGATGGGTGCGCGCAGGCTCGGTGATTCGCCATCCAACGCGAATCAGACGTCTGGCTGTTGTACCAGACGACGGGAGCGACCTCCAGACATCCGGGGTGACCATCGAACGTCTGGGAGCTAAGCCAGACGTCCCCGCAGACTTCTGGATGTCTGGAAAATCACGCTGAACAGGTAATTCTCTGATCCACTTTTTAAGACATCTGGAAGAAGTTCCAGACGTCTGATTTTGCACAGTGTCGTCGTTTTTGACTCGTTTAGGGCCCGTTCGGGTTCCATTTTCCACGATTCGAGTTGCGTTCTTTTCAGAATTAATTCCTCTACCTGTCTACAGTAGCTATACACTGTTTTGAGACACTCCTTGCGTTTGATCTTTGTGATAGGACCCCGTTCTGTTGCAGTCTCAGGGGTCGCGGAGGCACGCGGGATTCCCGATCACGCCCCCATTTCTCCCGTTGTACCTGGTAGAGTGGCTTTAAGTTATTAATAAAATATGTTAAATTATGGAACCATAAATAGAACCTAGGACAATGCATGAATCCTAGGAATGAGAAATAGATGGAATGATAGCTCCTAGGTGTTGCATGAATCCTAGGACTGGAAAACTAGATTGTATGATAGATCCTAGGATATGGCATGAATCCTAAGATGGGAAAACTAGTGGAATGTATAATACTGCAGTCTTGGAAAATGGAAAGAGATATAAAGCTGCCTGTAATTTGAATTAGCAGCTGCCTATTGTGAATAAATAACGTGGTTGAGAACATGGATTGTAAGAATGTGAAACTGGAAAGTGAAACCTGGATGTTTGAGTAAAAAGGATGGACCCCTACGGGGAAGTAGGAGTAGAACTCCTGGAAAGTGAATAGAATAGTATTGGGGAAGTGAGCTGGCCCTTGAGTACGGAGTACCGAGGAGAGCGACTGTCCCCCTGTTTAGTGCAGAGCGGAGCCAGCCGCCCCAGGGACCCGGGGTTAGGACTGGCCACTCTGTACCGACTTGCTGGCCCTCGCATACGTAGTACCGAGGAGAGCTACTAGTGTAGGGAGGTACTAGCTACCCCACGGGCCCCGGGGTTCTGCTAGCCTCCCACACCGACTTGTTAGGCCCGCTGGGGCAAACCAAGGTAGTCAGGCGAGAGTGCGCGGACTGTGGAGGGGCAAGGCCCCGGTTTGGTTATTGTGGAGGGGTTGGACCCCTGTTACTGAGAGGGCTCTGCCTTGGACTGGTTCCGTGCTGTGCTTTGGGCGCACCCGTTAACAGAAACGACTGACCGCGTGCCAGTACGGGTTAGCTACCCGTGCGTTTATCGCGCATGCCGTAGTCACCATTACGTCTGTCAGTGACCTTGGGGTAGTTAACTAAGGGTAGGATCACCACGGGAGACTCTCCCGGCCAGGAGAGCACCACGTGCTACTACTTTTTGGAAAAGACTGCAATTAAGATCATTCCCACGAGGAACATTCAAGATCAAGAAAAAGATCTGGGGAATAAATGAAATAGTGAGACAATTGAAAGATGTGAATAAAGAAAGTGATAGAGCATAACAGCTACTGTACACTCTACTGTTATCTTTAGTTTTAGTTACCACTCTAGTCAGCGTTTTGCTGACGTGTTACACTCGTTACCTTTTTCAGGACCAGGTGTTGAGCAGCCAAGGCCAGCGGCTGCAGAGGATGCTGGGCCGAGTAGGGCCCAGTAGAGTTACCACTGTCTTTTGTACCTCTTTGTTTACGTTATAGTGAGTAGTTCTTGTTTCCGCTGTACTTTTCTTTACCTGCAGTTCATGTTATATGATAAATGTTATTCTACTGTTGTGGTGGTATATACTGTAGTAATTTCTTTCCTTACTGCTATACTTTCTTACTGTTAGTTATATTGATGCTGAATGTGATTTATTTTTACTACTCTTTTGGTTACTTCCTCGTTGGACGACTAGGTCTTGGGATTAGTCGAGTCGGTCCGGTTCTCGTGTCTCGTAGGGACTCGGAACCGGGTCGTTACAAGATGGTATCAGAGCAAGGTCGTTCCGAGAAGTGAATCAACTGACTGGAAAATAAACAATTCACATGTTTATAGCTAGAGTAGCCACCACAACATATCTCTTGACATGAGCTCTTAGAAGTTTCATTAGGTACCGTCTGTTTGACGTTTTTGTTTTGTTTCGCATCTCCTTGCAGGAGATGCCTCATCGCGAGACTGGCGAGACTGGCCGCGGGCGCGGCCGAGGGCGAGGTCGGCAAGGTGGACGTGCTGTTGTTGATGTCTCGGTGGACCAGCCACCACTCCCAGGCATCCAGGCCCAGAACCTCGCCAGACTGATACGAGATATTGTACGAGAGGAGCTCCACCCACCGCCCCGAGCACCTCCTCCTGGGGCTACAGAGGGGGAGTCCTCTGTGGGACCACGCGACGGACACGGCGCTGGACACGAGGGAGGGGATGGGCCGTTGCCGCCCCCACCTTCCTCCGACACTTCTGTACACGAGACACCTTCGCCTGGAGGTGCACCAGCACCTCCCCTACAGCGCCACTTCGAGCTTTTCGGACAGTTCCGGAAGCTGAAGCCCCCCTTCTTCAAGGGGGATAAGGACCCGACCGAGGCAGAGGACTGGCTTGAGCAGCTGGAGAAGATCTTCGACACCCTTCGCCCCCCGGTGGAGTGCCGCGTGGCCTTTGCCACGTACCAGCTGGAGAGTGCGGCACATCGGTGGTGGAGGGCGGTCCGGGGACAGGAGAGGGACGAGCCGACGTGGGACCAGTTCGTCACCCTCTTTTGTGAGCAGTACTTTCCCCAGACGTGGCAGGACCAGAGGAGGCGGGAGTTCCACACTCTCCGCCAAGGGACGATGACTGTGAGCGCGTACCGCACGCGTTTCTTGGAGCTGTCCCGCTTTGCAGCGACAGCAGTAGCCACTGAGGAGGAGCGCCTTTGGAGGTTCACCGAGGGGCTCCGGCCTGCGATCCGGGGGTATGTCAAACCCCTGAAGCTGCCTACGTTTTCGAGGGCGGTAGAGGCAGCTATGACTTACGAGGAGACCAACCCGTCCGCGCGAGACACCGACAGCGGGCGGAAGAGGCCCTTTCAGCCAGACTTCTCACAGGGCCGGCGAGAACGGAGACACGTGACGTCCGCAGGAGAGCCGTCACATTGTGCAGGGCCATCAGTGGCCTTTGGGGGCCCTCGACAGGGGCCAGTCGCCAGCACCGGACCCCCGCCTAGTCAACAGCAGGGACCCACTGAGGGCGGGAGTCGGGTTCCCCTCTGCTACCAGTGTGGCCAGCCGGGCCACGTCAGGAGGGACTGCCCATCTAGGGCAGGAGGTCAGCAGATACTCCCCGCGCAAAGCACTGGAGGGCGCGCAGGAGGCCGCGGTTCCCAGGCGCGAGGAGGAGGACAGCAGTCGCGAGGAGGGTATCGGCCAGCACCTACCCGTCCGACGCAGAGTGTGGCAGCTTCATCCGCACCTAGAGCTGAGGGGCGTATCAACGCCCTAACACACAGGGACGCCAGAGCTTCGGGATCGGTGGTAGCAGGTATGGTTTCAGTTTCTGGCAGACTCGTTTACACGCTTTTCGATTCCGGCGCTACGCACTTGTTTGTCGCAGCCAGTTTCGCAGTTAGTTTCGACCAGGATTATACACTGTTAGAGAATCCGTTCGTAATCAGAGGTCCGAGCGGTCAGCTGTTTGTAGCTGAGGAGGTGTACAGGGATTGCGAGGTCAGCGTCGGAGGACATAGCCTGCCAGCTGAGCTGATTATGATCCAGATGGAGGACTTTGGAGTGATTCTAGGGATGGATTGGCTGTCCGCTTACCACGCCTTGGTGGACTGTTTTGAGAGGAAGATTGTCTTCTCCATTCCGGAGTTGCCTTCTTTCGAGTTTCACGGACAGCCAGTGGACGGAGGTTTCAGGTGCATTTCGGCACTTCGAGCGGCGAGACTTTTGAGCCAGGGGTGTGAGGGCTTCCTAGCTTGTGTGGTGGCAGAGCCCAGCCCTGTGGCAGACTTCCAGAGCATCCCGGTGGTCAGAGAGTACCCTGACGTGTTTCCAGACGAGTTACCAGGACTACCGCCCGAGCGTGAGATCGAGTTTGAGATCTCACTAGTACCAGGGACCAGCCCCATCTCCACCGCACCATACAGGATGGCACCGCTTAAGCTGCCAAAGCTCAAGTCTCAGTTGCAGGACCTTTTGGAGAAAGGTTTCATGAGGCCCAGTGCGTCTCCATGGGGAGCCCCGGTACTGTTTGTGAAGAAGAAGGATGGGGACCCTACGTCTTTGTGTGGACTACCGACAGCTGAACAGGGTCACCATCAAGAACAGATATCCGCTGCCGAGGATCGACGATTTGTTTGACCAGTTGCGGGGTGCCACGTTGTTTTCCAAGATAGACTTGAGGTCTGGATACCACCAGTTGAGGATCAGGGAGACCAACGTCTCCAAGACAGCTTTCCGCACCCGGTACGGACACTACGAGTTTTTGGTCATGCCGTTTGGGCTGACCAATGCCCCCGCTGCTTTCATGGACCTGATGAACCGGGTGGTTAGACCATACTTGGACCAGTTCGTGGTGGTTTTCATAGATGATGTACTCATCTATTCTAGAGATCGGACGCAGCACGGACAGCACTTGCGGATGGTTTTGGACACTCTGAGGCGACGTAGGCTGTACGCCAAATACAGCAAGTCCGAGTTCTGGTTGAGGGAGGTGACCTTCTTGGGTCATGTGATCTCTGGAGACGGCCTGGCGGTGGACCCAACCAAGGTCGAGGCAGTGCTCAGGTGGGAGAGACCGCGTTCAGTCACTGAGATCCGCAGTTTCCTGCGACTAGCTGGCTACTACAGACGGTTCATCAGAGGATTTTGGCAGATTGCGCGTCCTATGACACAGTTGACCCGGAAGGACGTGCCTTTCGCTTGGACAGATGCCTGTGAGGCGTGTTTTCTGGAGCTGAAGGAGAGGTTGACCTCGGCCCCCGTGCTCACCATTCCTGACAGTAGTGGCAGGTTCGTTGTGTACACGAACACTTCCTTGCAGGGGTTAGGAGGTGTGCTCATGCAGAGGGGTCATGTTGTCGCTTACGCTTCGAGGCAACTGAAGCCCCATGAGCATACCTACCCTACCCACGACCTAGAGTTGGCAGCTGTTGTCTTCGCATTGAAGACCTGGAGGCACTACTTGTACGGTAAGACCTTTGAGATTTTTACAGATCACAAGAGCCTCAGATACCTTTTTGATCAGAAGGAGCTCAACATGAGACAGAGACGTTGGTTGGAGCTCCTGAAGGACTACGACTGCAGCATCTCCTACCACCCGGGAAAGGCCAATGTGGTGGCTGACGCCTTGAGCCGTAAGGCGCCCGCACGCTTGGCCAGTCTACAGTTACAGAGTTGGAGCCTTTTGGAGGAGGTGGGCAGTTGGCGACCTCTAGAGTTACGAGGGTACTGTGGGGCAGTGACGGTGACACGGCAGACTAGGCCAGAGTTGATGGACCGCATCATCACAGGACAGATGGTCGATCCGTACTTGCAGTCTTTGCGCGACAGAGTACTATCAGGAGATCCAGGTGACTTCTCTTTCACAGACCAGGTGCTACGTTTGAGGGGACGGTTGTGCGTTCCCAGAGATGAGGAGCTGTTGAGAGAGCTCCTGACTGAGGCACACGGTTCCAGATTCACCATACATCCCGGGAACACGAAAATGTACCACGACTTGAGATGCGAGTTTTGGTGGAGAGGGATGAAGCGGGATGTGGGTGAGTTCGTACAACAGTGCTTAGTGTGCCAGTAGGTGAAAGCCGAGCATCAGAGGCCTGCAGGGCCGCTTCAGCCGCTTCCAATGCCAGAGTGGAAGTGGGAGAGCATCACCATGGACTTGGTGGTGGGCTTACCTGTTACCCAGCGGGGACACGACGCAGTCTGGGTAATAGTGGATAAACTGACGAAGACGGCGCGTTTCTTGCCGATCCGAGTCACTTTGGGACCAGCACAGTTGGCAGAGAGGTATATCCGTGATGTGGTACTACACGGAGTTCCGCGGGAGATCGTATCCGACCGGGATACCCGCTTTACGTCCCAGTTTTGGGCTGAGTTTCAGCAGGCCTTGGGGACGAGGTTGAGGTTTAGCACGGCTTACCACCCCCAGACGGACGGACAGTCTGAGCGCACGATACAGACACTTGAGGACATTTTGCGTGCCTGTGTACTGGACTAGAGGGGCTCTTGGGAGGAGCACCTGCCCCTGGCAAGGTTTGCATACAACAACAGTTATCACTCGAGCATCGGCATGGCTCCCTACGAGGCTCTGTACGGACGGAAGTGTACGGCCCCCTTGAGTTGGGTTGAGGTGGGGACCAAGTGGGAGGTTGGCCCCAGGTTGATCCGGCAGAGTCAGGAGGTAGTTGAGCAGATCCACAAACGACTCCGCACTGTCAGGAGCAGACAGAAGAGCTACGCGGATCGGAGACGCAGAGAGGTGCGGTTTGAGGTTGGGGACCACGTCTTCCTTCGTGTTTCGCCCATGAAGGGCTTACAGCGGTTTGGGGTGAGAGGGAAGCTCGCGCCGAGGTTCGTGGGGCCTTTTGAGGTCCTGGAGCGGGTTGGACCCGTTGCTTACAGACTTGCCCTTCCCCCGCAGCTTTCTGGTGTGCATGACGTATTCCACGTGTCCAACCTCAGGAAGTACGTAGCAGATTCCAGTCACGTACTGAGTCACGAGAGCGTCGAGGTGAGCGACGACCTGACCTACCCCGAGCGGCCAGTGCAGATTCTAGACCGAGCCGTCTGCAATTTGAGACGAAAGCAAGTACCCCTGGTAAAGGTTTTGTGGAGGAGCCAGCGGTACGAGGAGACTACCTGGGAGCCTGAGGCGGCAATGCGGGAGCGGTACCCGGAGCTTTTCCCGGGTACGTCTTTTCGGACCAGCGTCGGTCCTCTTTGAGTTTGTTATGGTTATTTGGACGTCTTTTCCCGCACCCTAGTTGGCGCAAGTTTCGGGGACAAAACTTCCTTTGAGTTTGTTATATTGTAACGAACGCGTGCCCCAAACGTCTTTTAAGATGTCTGGGAGGTGGCCCAGACGTCGGACCAGACGTCTGACCAGACGTCTGGGATCGTTTCCAGACGTCTGGAAATCCGTTAATTTCGACACGCGCGGGTCGTCTGCGCGCCTGAGCACGCAGACCGGATATTCGCTTATTCCCTCTTTCTCTGCGGCTGCAGACACCTGCCGCGTCCTCTCTCTCCTCCTCGCGTGGCCTTAAAAGGCCACGCGCTCCCTCCCGTCGTCTCCACCATCTCCTCCCTCTTCTCCTTCAGCCAGTGAGCGTGAGCGCGAGCGCGAGGGCGGCAGCGGCGGCCGCAGTGAGCGCGGAGGAGGTGCTGCGTGCGAGAGCGGAGCTCTGCCGTGAGGGCGAGCTCGCCGGGGCTGCTAGGGCCGGCCGACGGAGGGCGTAGGGGGTACGGAGCGACGCGGAGGGGGGACTGCTGTGGTCTGAGCAGCAGGCGCGTGAGGTGCGACGCGGGCGGCGTCGCGAGCGGAAGCCGGGTGGTACCCTGTTCTGGAAAATTTTCTAGAATCAGACGTCTGAGTTGATATCCAGACGGCGAGGGCGACGTCTGGAAGATCTTCCAGACGTCTGAAAGGTGAGTTTTCTGTCTTCTTCTTCCTGTTGACTGACCATACTGAGGGAGGGAGATGGGTGTGCGCAGGCTCGGTGATTCGCCATCCAACGTGAATCAGACGTCTGGCTGTTGTACCAGACGGCGGGAGCGACCTCCAGACGTCCGGGGTGACCATCGGACGTCTGGGAGCTAAGCCAGACGTCCCTGCAGACTTCTGGACATCTGGGAAACCACGCTGAACAGGTAATTCTCTGATCCACTTTTTAAGACGTCTGGAAGAAGTTCCAGACGTCTGATTTTGCACAGTGTCGTCGTTTTTGACTCGTTTAGGGCCCGTTCGGGTTCCATTTTCCACGATTCGAGTTGCGTTCTTTTCAGAATTAATTCCTCTACCCGTCTACAGTAGCTATACACTGTTTTGAGACACTCCTTGTGTTTGATCTTTGTCATAGGACCCCGTTCTGTTGCAGTCTCAGGGGTCGCGGAGGCACGCGGGATTCCCGATCACGCCCCTATTTCTCCCGTTGTACCTGGTAGAGTGGCTTTAAGTTATTAATAAAATCTGTTAAATTATGGAACCATAAATAGAACCTAGGACATTGCACGAATCCTAGGAATGAGAAATAGATGGAATGATAGCTCCTAGGTGTTGCATGAATCCTAGGACTGGAAAACTAGATTGTATGATAGATCCTAGGATATGGCATGAATCCTAGGATGGGAAAACTAGTGGAATGTATAATACTGCAGTCTTGAAAAATGGAAAGAGATAAAGCTGCCTGTAATTTGAATTAGCAGCTGCCTGTTGTGAATAAATAACGTGGTTGAGAACATGGATTGTAAGAATGTGAAACTGGAAAGTGAAACCTGGATGTTTGAGTAAAAAGGATGGAACCCTACGGGGAAGTAGGAGTAGAACCCCTGAAAAGTGAATGGAATAGTATTGGGAAAGTGAGCTGGCCCTTGAGTACGGAGTACCAAGGAGAGCGACTGTCCCCCTGTTTAGTGCAGAGCGGAGCCAACCGCCCCAGGGACCCGGGGTTAGGACTGGCCACTCTGTACCGACTTGCTGGCCCTCGCGTACGTAGTACCGAGGAGAGCTACTAGTGTAGGGAGGTACTAGCTACCCCACGGGCCCCGGGGTTCTGCTAGCCTCCCACACCGACTTGTTAGGTCCGCTGGGGCAAACCAGGGTAGTTAGGCGAGGGTGCGCAGACTGTGGAGGGGCAAGGCCCCGGTTTGGTTACTGTGGAGGGGTTGGACCCCTGTTACTGAGAGGGCTCTACCCTGAACTGGTTCCGTGCTGTGCTTTGGGCGCACCCGTTAACGGAAACGACTGACCGCGTGCCAGTACGGGTTAGCTACCCGTGCGTTTATCGCGCGTGCCGTAGTCACCGTTACGTCTGTCAGTGACCTTGGGGTGGTTGACTGAGGGTAGGATCACCACGGGGGACTCTCCCAGCCAGGAGAGCACCACGTGCTACTTCTACTTTTTGGAAAAGACTGCAATCAAGATCGTTCCCACGAGGAACATTCGAGATCAAGAAAAAGATCTGGGGAATAAATGAAATAGTGAGACAATTGAAAGATGTGAATAAAGAAAGTAATAGAACATAACAGCTACTGTACACTCTACTGTTGTCTTTAGTTTTAGTTGCCACTCTACTCAGCTTTTTGCTGACGTGTTACACTCGTTACCTTTTTCAGGACCAGGTGTTGAGCAGCCAGGGCCAGCGGCTGCAGAGGACGCTGGGCCGAGTAGACCCAGTAGAGTTACCACTGTCTTTTGTACCTCTTTGTTTCCGTTATAGTGAGTAGTTCTTGTTTCCGCTGTACTTTTCTTTACCTGCAGTTCATGTTGTATGATAAATGTTGTTCTACTGTTGTGGTGGTATATACTGTAGTAGTTTCTTTCCTTACTGTTGTACTTTCTTACTGTTAGTTATATTCATGCTGAATATGGTTTATTTTTACTACTCTTTTGGTTACTTCCTCGTTGGACAACTAGGTCTTGGGATTAGTCGAGTCGGTCCGGTTCTCGTGTCTCGTAGGGACTCGGAACCGGGTCGTTACACTACTTAAGTCCATAAATGGGCTTCTTTTGCTTGCACCTTTCTCTCATCACCATCTACTAGGAAACCCTCAGGTTGCTCCATGTAGATGTCTTCCTCTTGGAAATCATTGAGGAAAGCTGTCTGGACATCCATTTGCCAGATGTCACAGTCATGATATGCAACTATGGCTAGCAATATTGAATGAATTTAAGCATGGCTATAGGAGAGAAGGCTTCCTCATAGTGAACCCCTTCCTTTTGGGTGTCGCCCTTAGCCACAAACCGTGTTTCGAAGGTCTCCACCTTCATATTTGGTCCCATCTTTCTCTTGTAGATCCATTTGCACCTAATGGATTTTACACTGCTAGGAAGATCTACGAGGGTCTATACATCATTTTTATGCATGGAGTCTTTTCAAACTACATTGCTGGCCTCCACCTATCCACATTATGACCCTTCATTGCCCCATCATGTGTGGCAGGCTCAATCTCAAACTCTTTTGAGATAATGGAATCATATCTCTCAGGTAGATTCACCGACCTAGAACTTCTTCTAAGTCAAATGGGAGCATCACTTATTTTTGTTGATCTCTTTCTTCTAGGTCAAGGGCTTCACCAAACTCAATGAGCTCTCTTACTTCATTTTTGTCTTGACGTTCAAGGAATTCTTCCTCTAGGAATCTAGCATTCCAAAATATGAATGCATTTTGGGTCTCAGAGTTATAGAAGTAATAGCCTTTGTTATCCTTCGAATATCCAATGAAGTAGCACTTAGTAGTGTGAGATTATAGTTTGTTGGGATTCATGTTCTTAACATGAGCCAGACAACCACAAATGCACAGGTGTCTTACACTAGGCTTTTGTCCTACCTATATCTCATGCGGACTTTTGGGAACAGCTTTACTTGGAATCATATTCAAAATGTATGTTGTTGTCTCTAATGCATACCCCCAGAAGTAAAGCAATAGTTCTGCTTTGCTCATCATTGATCATACCATGTTCAACAGGATGCGGTTGCATCTTTCGGATACACCATTTAATTGTCGTGTACCAAGGGGTGTAATTTTAGGGATGATTCCTTTCTCCTTGAGGTATTCTTTGACTTCCTCATAAAGGAATTCACCTCCTCCGTCTGACCGAATTACTTTGATTCATTTACCTGTTTGGTTCTCAACCAATGCCTGATACTCTTAAAAGTTTTCAAAAGTTTCGAACTTGTGATGCATTATGTAAATGAATCTATACCATGAATAATCATCAGTAAATGTCAAAATATACTGTTTCCCATTCCTATCTGCAGTACTAAATGATCGATATACATCTGTATGTATAAGGTCCAACAAGTCCTCACATCTAACCTCCTTTCCAAGAAAGGGTGATCTGAACATCTTCCTATGAATGCAATGTTCGCAAGTAGGAAAGGGTTATATCTTCAGAAAATCTAAGGGTCCATCTTTGACGAGGCTATTGATCCTATTAACAGGCACATGTTCTAGTCTTTGATGCCAGATCATTGTGGACCTATCTGCAACTTCCCTGGCATGCGTAGAAGGTGTTTGATTCTCAATCACAACATTAGAAGCATTCTTGGACTCACATTCATCTAGCTCATACAAACCACTGTTAGTCGCTCTGAAATGAGTTTTAAAATTATTGTGTTGTAGTATATATCTAATCAGCGTGAAAAATAAATAATTTATAGTCGAATGAAGTCCGAGGTCGTTCGTTGGAAGCAAATATGGAATTCAATCGCTAATCTCAATACATAATATAAATGAGCATAATTAATTACTCAAAAACTAATGTATGGCATGAGTATATGACGAGTCAAAAGAAATCTAGACAAAATAATGATGATTTGAATCACCAATTATTAGTCTAACATATATAGCAAATACTCAAATAATATCACTATCCAAACTAAGTGCACAGTGCACTCTATCAGACGACAGAGTCTTTATCCAGACGGCTTAAGTCAGCCTTACTACAATGCTAAGAGGGCATTGTACTTCTCTTCCTCTGCGTGCACAAGCCTTCTTTCTTATGAGGCCTTCTTCCTTCTCCTTTCTTTCTTTTGTCCTATGCTTCTATTGCCTTGTCTTCTCTTCTCTTCCTCTTCTTGATTCTTTGCCTTGCCTTGCCTTTCCTTCAGCCTTTTGTTCTTCTTTCTTCTTCGTTGGCCCTTTTGATGCACAGAGGGGAACTCTCCTTCAAATGCGGTTTAAGTGTCGAGAACACTAAAGAGCAAAACTCTCCCCTACCCCGCACTCTCTCTCCTTTTCTCTCTCTGGGTTTCCACCTCTTTCCTGCCTTCACAAGGCCATGCACAGTATCGGGTAGTTGGGTTTCAGATCAGAGTGCACCCAGGACCAGGGCTACCGGCGTGGGGTAGCAGCCGAGGTGTGAGCTTAAGTGGGTTAACAGGTCGGAGCTAGGCCCGCGTGCACAGTGTCACGGGTGAGGCATGTGAGGGGGTGCATGCGAGGGACCTCACCCCCTGTATGTCGAGGTGATAAGTCGCTGACACTTTTTCCTCTTATGTGCCTTCAACTGCATTGTGGTTAACGATGTGGGACTATATTGGTCCCCTTTCTCCGCACGTTGTAGCAGCAGCAGGTGACTCTGATTGAGGTCGGAGAAGCAGTCAATGCTCCCAATTGACCTACTGCGTGTGTTGCTGAGAGGGTTCCACAGCACCTAAGACTTCCACCTGGGGCTTGCAGGTCCTGAAGCGAGCTTGAAGCTTCCTTGAAGCTCTTCGGTAATGGTGGTGGTGAACCTGAAATGAAGAACACGGCCTTGCGGCCTCGTCAGATGGTTCAACAGCTTCGCCATAGCATGGCAAACGTGGCGGTGTGCGTGATGTAGCACGAGGATGCGTGTAGGTGGCTGGCGAAGGCGGAATAGGTCAGAGATGATGGATTTGTTCGACGAAGGGTTAGGGTGGACGATGGAGTGAAATGGGAGAGGGGTTTTATAGAGGGTGGTGCGGCGGAGCTTATGAGGGTTTCGGTGAGGCGGATGGAGGTGTGTAGCGATAGGGACGCCTTGCTGGAGGAGCGGCCGAAGATGAAGACGAAGGTGGCTTGCGACGGTGTCGAGGAGATATTTTTGGTTTTTTTGTGTAGGAAACTAACCTAAGGATCTAAAGAAGCTAAACTAACCTTAATCTAATAGACGAAAGGGGGAGAACACCACCGGCTTTGATCGGCTGGTGTCAGGGAAGAAAGTACTCCGGTAGGTGGTGACGGCGACGACGAGAGAAACGACGGCTAGTATTGCACGACGTAGAGGAAGATGAGAACGAAGAATCCACCACCGGTATTGCAGTCGGACGACGAGGATAGGCAGAGGGAGTCGCCGGAGCTTGAGGAGCCTTTCGGCCAAAATAGGAGGGAGGAAATGAGGGTAGATCCGGCCAAAACCAAGCTTGGAGTGGACGGCGTGCACTGGGGGTCCTTTTATAGGTCTCTAGAGGATGATTAGAGCTTCGGAAGCGGGAAGCTTGGAAGGCCGTCGGAGTTGGAAACCTATGGGATACCCGAATCTCCAACGTGTTCGCATGAGAGATTGAGAAGGTTGTTGGCTCAAGACCGGATTCATTGGAAAAAGAACTTCTCAAGGAATCACCCTTCCAATTTTAGAAGGGATTCATTGATCAGAAGAGTTCTCTTCAATCAAAGGTCGCCGAAGAAGGATTCCTCTGCAATAATGGCAGAGGGACCTGTTTGTAAAGAGTGACGACAAAGATAGAGGCCTGTTTGTAAGGAATTCAAAAGTTAGGGACATGTGTGTGAAAGAAAAGATTCAAATTAGACCAAATTGCAAACTAGGTCAAGACAATCTCTAGTTATGCCCAAATTTTGGTATAAACATAATTTTGACCTAAGGAATCCAATGGTGAAGTTAGATTCAAGTTTTCACCAAGTTTTACTGGAAAAATTGCACAGTTATCCAAATTAAGGCAACTTTTCGTCTGAGGCTCAATTTTAGGTCAAAATGGGTTCTGATGGTCAAATTGAATATGCCAAACCCTAGAGACTATTTTTCTATGACTTTTAGAGGATTTAGGTAAATTTTATTCTGACCAGAACCTCAATCAATCAAGCAGGTCTGTTTCTAGGATTTCAGATGTCATTTAATTCCTAAAATGCGCGAAAACTCATTTCTGTCTGCACGGATCCTCTTGTTAGACATTTAAGACCATTTGACCTTTGATTAACCCCTGAAAAATTCCATTATTGTTCTGCAATTGAGATATGCTATTAAAACTACAGTTTTACCCATGTTTTACTGTTATTCTCTCAGAATGGATTTGCAGTGAATTATGTCTCTCTGGTGGTTATGTAGGAGCATTTAATGATGAAATATGACTACATAAAGCTAGATACAGCTGATAATGACGTTATCATCAACCACCAGGAGTAATGGAACCAAAAGCAACATATTTACCATAATGATTTATAGCAAGAGTTTGCTCAAACAAAAAAGGATATCTGAATCCAAATAACTTAAAGATAAATAAAAAGCTCCTCTTAGTGGAAGGTACAAATGGTCAATCGCTTAAAAGCAAGATATGCCCGTTGGGCATTGTAAGTCTGCAGATCCCTATGGCCTCCGCTGCAACCATTGCTTATAATCCCATCACGATCTGCATCTGTCCCTCCTTAAGTCTTTTGGTCAATTGAAATACATGCAATAAATTGCAAATATAAACAAATACTCTAGAATCCACAACCCAATTTCCAACTCGTCCAACGAGTAAGTTGGTTTCTGTGATGAGAAGAGATTCGTTACTGGAATTGTAGTGCCTTTCCCTTCTCTAAGGACTTTATGTACTCCCGACAATTCCATTTCCAGTGGCTTGGCTTCTTGCAATAGAGTGGCTTGGCTTCTTGTAATAGTGGCATGCGTCTGCTGCCTTGCCCTTCTTCTTCTTGGAAGAAGTGGGATGTGCAAAAGGAGTTGAAGACTTGTTCTTCTTTTGGAAGCTTTTCCCTTTGCCTTGCTCCTTCCTCTTAAACCTCCAACTGCTTTCAGCAACTATTGCCTCAAGTGGGCTCTCCTTCTCAATGATGTCCTCGACAAACTTAAGCAAAGAGATTAACTCAGCGATAGTTGTCTTTGTTTTTTCATGTGAAATGAGATGATGAAGTTGGTGAAGAAGCTTGTGATATTTGTAAGGGTCTCATCATCAATTGTCATCCCTAACTTTGGTGTTTTAAAATATTTCCATACATTTTCAAAACATGCTCCCACACCAAAGTTCCCACCTTCATCTTCCATGAAAGCAATTCCTTGAATATATTGTACTGCTAAGTTCAGTTCACATCCTTGAATATCTCTTTCAGGCTCATTAGGATTTCTGAGGAAGTTTTCACCTCATGTTGCTTCTGTAGCACGTGTTACAACCCGATTCTCGAATCTCTGCAAGACATGAGAATCAAACCAACTCGACTGATCCCAAGATCCAGTCGTCCAACGAGAAAGTAACCAAAAAGTAGTAAAATAAACCACATTCACCATACAAGTAACCAACAGTAACAAAAGTGCAGTAGTAAAGAAAAGATCGACTACAGTACATACCACCACAATAGTAGAGAATTAAAAACAGGTACAGAAATATGATGTTTACAATAAAGAGTACAAGGTGAGACAGAAATACTCACTACTACAGAAAAACGGTACAACAAAGTACAACTACTGGGCTCTACTAGACCCAGCACCCTCCGCAGCTGCAGGCTCTGGCTGCTCAACATCTGATCCTGAAAAAGATAACAAATATGACACGTCAGCGAAACGCTAAGTAGAGTGGCAACAAGCTAACTAAAAAAACAGTAAAGGTGAACAAGTAGCTGTTATTTTTAATTTCTTTCTTTATTTCTCTATTTACTTTTTCTTGAATTATTTCTCAGATCTTTCTCTTGATCTCGAATGTTCCTCGTGGGAACGATCTTAATTGCAATCTTTTCCAAAAGGTAGAAGTAGCACATGGTACTTCCTGACCGGGAGAGTCCCCTGTGGTGGTCCTACCCTCAGTCAACTACCCCAAGGTCACTGACAGATGTAACGGTGACTACCGCACGCGCGATAAACGCACGGGTAACTACCCCGCACTAGCACGCGGTCAGTCGTTTCCGTTAACGGGTGCGCCCAAAGTACAGTACAGAACCAATATAGGGCAGAGCCCTCTCAGTAACAGGAGTCCAGCCCCTCCATAGTAACCAAACAGAGGTCTTGCCCTTCCACAGTCCGCGCACCCTCGCCTGACTACCCTGATTTACCCAGTGGACCTAACAAGTCAGTATAGGACGACTAGCTGAACCCCGGGGCCTATGAGGTGGCTAACTCTCTCCCTACACTAGTAGCTCTCCCCGGTAATGTGTATACGAGGGCCAAAAGTCGGTACAAAGTGGCTAGACCTAATCCCGAATCCCTGGGGCGGCTAGCTCCGCTCTGCACTAAACAAGGGGACAGTCGCTCTCCTTGATACTCCGTACTCAAGGGCCAGCTCACTTCCCCATCCACTTTCCCAGTTCCATTCTATTTATTTTTCAGGAGCTCTACTCCTAATTCCCCGTAGGGTTCATACTCATATTTCTTAAGTCAAGCAATACTAGGTTTCATCATTTCAGTTTCATTCGCATATAGCCCGTGTTTCCAACATTTAATATCAGTTTATATACAAGCAGCTCAAATTTAGTTTCCAATAACAGGAATTACATGTAGCAGTTACTAGCAACAATACTCTACATTTCACAGGCAGCTGTTATCCAATTACAGGTAATTATCATTATTCTATCTACTTATCCAAGACTATAATTCAGGTATTCAAGACATTCGTTTCAATATTTCTATTCGTAGGATTCATGCCACACCCTAGGATCTATCATTCAATCTAGTTTTCAAGCCCTAAGATTCATGCCATACCCTGGGATCTATCATTCAATCTAGTTTTCAGGTCCTAGGATTCATGCCATACCCTATGATATATCATTCATCTCAGAGATGCATTAATGCTGGTAAATAACTAAGGAGAGCCACTCTACCTACAAAATCGAGAGTAATGGGGGCATGATCGACAGGTACACGTGCCTCTGTAACCCCAGAGCCGCAACAGAACGAGGTCCTAACACAATGATCAATCACAAGGAACCACTCAGAACAGAATAAAAGTATTTTAAATAAGCAGAGGAATAAATTCTGAGAAAAATAGAATCTCAAACCCTAAAATCAAACTTCGAATGAACCCGAAACGGGTCAAAAACGACAACTCTGACTCAAATCAGACGTCTGAAACACCTTCCAGACATCTTAAAAGGTGGTCTAGGTCATACCTCGCTCTGCACTGCTCCTCAGACGTCCAGGGGTCCTGCTGAACCGTCTGGACCCAATTCCAGACGTCCGACCACCTCTCCGGACGTCTGGAGATGCTCTCCGCCGTCTGGTGCTGTGCCCAGACGTCTGATTCGCGTGGGAAGGTGTGTCCCGCACCATCCCACAATGAGACCTGCATGCGTACGCAAACGATCTTAACACGGCATGAGACAGAACTTTCGGCGGAATGGCCTACATGGTCGTATTCGCAAAAGGAAGCGGAGGAAGGAATACGTACCTCTCAAACGTCTGGAGCTCCCTTCAAACATCGCCCACGCCGTCTGGACGTAGGACCAGACGTCTGATTCTGAGAAAATTTCCCAGAATCAAAACCTCCTCGCCTTCTTCCTACTGTGCACGGCCGCGCCGCACTCGCCCGCCTGCTACCTGAGCTGCAGCAGCATTGGGGTAACCTCCCCAGCACCACACTCCCGCTACGCGCCCGTCGGCCGACCCCGAGCTGCTCCGGCGAGCTCACTCTCTCATCCTCACACGCTCTCCCTCTTCTCCACTCTCGCTGCACCTCCTCTCCGCACGCACCCGACAGTAGCTGCTGCCCTCCCACTCTCTCTCACGCTCACGCTGCAAGGAGACGGTGGGGTGGTGGGTGAGGGAGAGGGAAGGGGGGAGAGGGGTATTTGAAGGCGTCGGGGGAGAAAAAGCGCCTGCAGGTCGGCGGGTTCAATCTACGCGCGCACGCACGCAAACTCGCAACCGTACGCACGTAAAAATTTATTTCCAGACGTCTGGGAATGCGTCCAGACGTCTAACCAGACGTCTGGACCAACTCCCAGACGTCTTAAAAAGCGTTTGATGTCTTGGGTCTTAACATAACAAATTCAAAGGAAGTTTCGTCCTCGAAACTTGCGCTAACTAAAGTGCGGAAAAAGAACAATACACACATAACAAAACTCAAAGAGGACCGAAGCCGACCCAGAAAGGCGTACCCTTAAAGAGCTCTGAGTACCGCTCCCGCATCGCCGCCTCAGGCTCCCAGGTAACCTCCCCGTACCACTGGCTCCACAAAACCTTCACCAGGGGTACTTGCTTCCGTCTCAGACTCCGGACGGCTCTGTCGAAAATCTGCATTGGCCGCTCGGGGTAAGTCAGGTCGTCGCCCACCTCGACGCTCTCGTGGCTTAGGACGTGATAGGGATCAGCGACGTACTTCCTGAGGTTGGACACGTGAAACACGTCGTGCACACCAGAAAGCTGGGGAGGAAGGGCAAGCCTGTAAACAACGAGTCCAACTAGCTCCAAGACCTCAAAGGGTCCCACGAACCTCGACGCGAGCTTCCCTCTCACCCCAAACCGCTGCAGGCCCTTCATGGGCGAAACACAAAAGAAGACATGGTCCCCAACCTCAAACTGCACCTCCCTGCGTTTCCGATTTACATAGCTCTTCTGTCTGCTCCTGACAGTGCGGAGTCGCCTGTGAATCTGTTCAATCACCTCCTGACTCTGCCGGATCTGCCTGGGGCCAACCTCCCACTAAGTCCCCACCTCAACCCAACTCAAGGGTCCCGTACACCTCTGTCTGTACAGAGCCTCGTAGGGTGCCATGCCGATGCTCGAGTGATAACTGTTATTATATGCAAACTCCACCAGGGGCAAGTGCTCCTCCCAAGAGCCCCTCCAGTCCAATACACAAGCACGCAAAAGGTCCTCAAGTGTCTGTATCATGCGCTCAGACTGTCCGTCCGTCTAAGGGTGGTATGCTGTACTGAACCTCAACCGAGTCCCTAGGGCCTACTGAAACTCAGCTCAAAACTGGAACGTAAAAGGGGTATCCCGGTCGGATACGATCTCCCGCGGAACTCCATGTAGACATACCACGTCGCGGATATACCTCTGCCAACTGTGCTGGTTCCAAGGTGACCCGAAACGGCAAGAAACGTGCCATCTTCGTCAATCTGTCAACGATTACCCAGACTACGTCATGTCCTCGAGGGGTAACCGGCAAGCCCACCACCAAGTCCATGGTGATGCTCTCCCACTTCCACTCAGGCACTGGAAGTGGCTGCAACGGCCCTACAGGCCACTGATGCTCTATCTTCACCTACTGACACACTAAATACTGCTGTACGAATTCACCTACATCCCGTTTCATCCCTCTCCACCAAAAGTCGCGTCTCAAATCATGATACATCTTTGTTTTCCGAGATGTATGGTGAACCTAGAACCATGTGCTTCAGTCAGAAGCTCTCTCAACAGCTCCTCGTCCCTAGGAATGCACAAACATCCCCTCATACGCAGTACCCGATTTATAAAAGAGAAGTCCCCAAGATCTCCTAACAGCACTCTGTCATGCAACGACTGTAAGTACGGGTCAGCCATCTGTCCAGTGATGATGCGGTCTATTAGCTCCGGCCTCGTCTGTCGTGTCACCGTCACTGCCCCGCAGTACCCTAGTAACTCTAGTGGTCGCCAACTGCCCATCTCCTCCATAAGGCTCCAACTCTGTGCATGTAAACTAGCCACGTGGGCGGGCGCCTTCCGGCTTAAGACGTCAACTACCACGTTGGCCTTTCCCAGGTGGTAGGAAATGCTGCGGTCATAATCCTTCATGAGCTCCAACCAACGTCTCTGTCTCACGTTGAGCTCCTTCTGATCAAACAAGTATCTGAGGCTCTTGTGATCTGTGAAAATCTCAAAAGTCTCACCGTACAAGTAGTGCCTCCAAGTCTTCAACGCGAAGACGACAGCTGCCAGCCCAGGTCGTGGGTAGGGTAGCTATGCTCATGGGGCTTCAGTTGACGCAAAGCGTAAGCGACAACGTGACACCTCTGCATGAGCACACCCCCTAACCCCTGCAAAGAGGCGTCCGTGTACACAACAAACCCGCCACTACTGTTTGGGATGGTGAGCACGAGAGCCGAAGTCAGCCTCTCCTTTAGCTCCTGAAAATACGCCTCACAAGCATCTGTCCAAGTAAAGGGCACGTCCTTCCGGGTCAACTGTCATAGGACGTGCAATCTGCGAGAAACCCCTAGTAAACCGCCTGTAGTAGCCTGCCAGTCCCAAGAAACTACGGATCTCAGTAACTGTACGCGGTCTCTCCCACCTGAGCACTGCCTCGACCTTGGCTGGGTCTATAGTCAAGCCATCCCTGGAGATCACATGACCTAAGGTCACCTCCCGCAACCAGAACTCGCACTTGCTGTATTTGGCATACAGCTTACGTCGTCTCAGTGTGTCCAAAACCATCCGCAAGTGCTGTCCGTGCTGCGTCTAATCTCAAAAATAGATGAACACATCATCAATAAATACCACCACGAACTGATCCAAGTACGGCCTAAAGACCTAGTTCATCAAATCCATGAATGCAGCAGGGGCATTGATCAGCCCAAACGGCATGACCAAAAACTCGTAGTGTCCGTACCGGGTGTGTAAAGCTGTCTTGAAGACGTCTGCCTCCTTGATCTCAACTGGTGATATCCAGACCTCAAGTCGATATTGGAGAATACCGTGCCACCTCGCAGCAGGTCAAACAAGTCATCAATCCTCAGCAACTGATACATGTTCTTGACGGTGATCCTATTCAGCTGTCTGTAGTCCACACAAAGGCGTAGGATACCATCCTTCTTCTTTACGAACAATACCGGGGCTCCCCATGGAGACGCACTGGGCCTCACAAAGCCCTTCTCCAGAAGATCCTGCAAGTGAGACTTGAGCTCTCACAGCTCAAGTGGTGCCATCCTATACAATGCTGTGGAGATGGAGCTGAACCCCCGGTACCAGTGAGATCTCAAACTCAATCTCACGCTCAAGCAGTAGTCCTAATAACTCATCTAGGAACACGTCGAGGTACTCTCTGACCACCGAGATTCTCTGAAAGTCTGCCACAGGGCTGAGCTCCGCCACCACACAAGCTATGAAGTCCTCACACCCCTAGCTCAAAAATCTCGCCGCCCAAAGTACAGAAATACACCTGAAGCCTCCGTCCACTAGCTGCTCGTGGAACTCGAAAGAAGGCAACTCCGACATGGAGAAGACGATCATCCTCTCAAAGCAGTCCACCAAGGTGTGGTAAGCGGACAGCCAGTCCATCCCCAGAATTACACCAAAGTCCTCCATCTGTATCATAATCAGGTCAGCGGGAAGGCTGTCCCCCAACACTGACCTCACAACCTGTGTACATCTCAACTACAAACAGCTGACCACTCGGACCTATAATCACGAACAGATCCTCTAACAACATACAATCTTGCCCCAAGCTAACCGCAAAATTGGCAGCGACAAACGAGTGCGTAGCATCGAAATCGAAAAACGTGTAAACAAGTCTGCCAGAAATTGAAATCATACCTGCCACCACTGATCCCGAAGCTCTGGCATCCCTGTGTGTCAGGGCGTTGATACACCCCTTAGCCCTAGGTGCGAACGAAGTAGCCACACTCTGTGTCGAACGGGTAACCGCTGGCCGGCACCTGGGACTGCTGTCCCCCTCCTCGAGCCTGGAAACCGCAGCATCCTGCTCGCCCTCCAATGCTCGACGCGGGAAGCATCTGCTGACCTCCAGCACTAGACGGCCAATCCCTCCTGATGTGTCCCGGCTGGCCACACTGGTAGCAAAAGGGGACTCAACTCCCGCCCTCAGTGGGTCCCTACGACGGCTGGGCGGGGGTCTGGTGCTAGCAGCTGCCCCTGTTGGAGGCCCCCAAAGGTCACTGATGGCCCCGCAAAGCATGACGGCTCTCCTGCGGGCACCACGTGCCTCCTCTCTCGTCGGCCCTGTGAGAAGTCTGGCAGGTAGGGGCGCTTCCGCCCGCTGTCAGTGTCGCGTGCGAACGGGTTGATCTCTTCATACGTCATAGCTACCTCCACCACCCTCGAGAACGTCGACAGCTTCAGGAGTTTGACATACCCCCGAATAACAGGTCGGAGCCCCTCTGTGAACCTCCAAAGGTGCTCTTCCTCAATAGCCACGACTGTCGCTGCGAAACAAGACAGCTCTAGGAAACGCGTACAGTACGCGCTCACGGTCGTCCCCTGGCGGAGAGTGGAACTCCCGCCTCCTCTAGTCCTGCCACGTCTGGGGGAAGTACTGCTCGCAGAAGAGGGTGACGAACTAGTCCCAAGTCGGCTCGTCCCCTCTCCTGACCCATAACCGCTCTCCACCACCTGTGTGCCGCGCTCTCCAACTGGTACGTGGCAAAAGCCAAACGGCACTTCACAGGGGATCAAAGGATGTCAAAAACCTTATCGATCTGCTCAAGTCAATCCTCCTTGGTCGGATCCTCATCCCCCTTGAAGGAGGGGGACTTCAACTTCCGAAACTATCCGAAACGCTCAAAATGACACTGAAGTGGAGATGCTGGTGCGCCTCCAGGTAAAGAAGCCTCGTGCTCGGAAGTGTCGGAAGAAGGTGGGGGTGGTGGAGGCCCACCCTCTCCTCCGCGTCCAGCGCCGTGTCCGTCTCATGGTCCCACAGAGGACTACCCTCCGCAGCTGCAGGGAGAGGCGCTCGTGGTGGTAGGTGGAGCTCCTCTCGCACGATGTCCCGTATCAGCTGAGCGAGGTCCTGGACCTACATGCCCAGAAGCAGTGGCTGGTCCACTAAGGCGTCGGGCTAAATGCGCCCGCCCCTCCGACCTCATCCACGGCCGCGTCCGTGGCCCGCCTCGCTACCTCCTCGTCAAGGCATCTCCTTGCACGGAACAGAAAAGACGTCAATACGAATCGATATTCAACGAAGAAGTCTCAAAACAGATGTTAAAAGGTACGTTTTTGTGGCTACTCTAATTACAGGCACGTGAATTGGTTATTTTCCAACCAGTTGGTTCACTTCTCGAGACAACCTTACTCTAATACAATCTTATTACGACCTGATTCTCGAATCCCTGCGAGATGAGAATCGGACCGACTCGACTGATCCCAAGATCCAGTCATCCAACAAGAAAGTAACAAAAAAGCGATAAAATAAACTACGTTCACCATGCAAGTAACTAACAGTAACAAAAGTTAGCAGTAAAGAAAAGAACTACTACAGTACATACCACAACAGTATAGAATTGAAAACAGGTACAGAAATATGATGTTTACAATAAAAAGTACAAAGTGAGACAAATACTCACTACTACAGAAAAACGGTACAACAAAGTACAACTACTAGGCTCTACTAGGCCCAACACCCTGCGCAGCCGCAGGCTCTGGCTACTCAACACCTGATCCAGAAAAAGATGACAAATGTTACACGTCAGCGAAACGCTGAGTAGAGTGGCAACCAGTTAACTAAGAAAACAGTAAAGGTAAACAAGTAACTGTTATTTTTTATTTCTTTCTTTATTTCTCTATTTACTCTTTCTTTAATTATTTCTCAGATCTTTCTCTTGATCTCGAATGTTCCTCGTTGGAACGATCTTGATTGCAGCCATTTCCGAAAAGTATTAGCACGTGGTGCTCTCCTGGCTGGGAGTCACCCGTGGTGGCCCTACCCTCAGTCAACCACCCCAAGGTCACTAACAAACGTAACGGTGACTACGGCACGCGCGATAAACGCACAGGTAACTATCCCGCACTAGCACGTGGTTAATCGTTTCCGTTAACGGATGCGCCCAAAGCACAGCACGTAACCAGTATAGGGTAGAGCCCTCTCAGTAACAGGAGTCTAGCCCCTTCACAGTAACCAAATAAGGGTCTTGTCCCTCCACAGTCCGTGCACCCTCGCCTGACTACTCTAGTTTGCCCAGTGGGTCTAAGTCGGTGTAGCTGAATCCCAAGACCTGTGGGATGGTTAGCTCTCTCTCTACACTAGTAGCTCTCTCCGGTACTGTGTACGCGAGGGCTAAAAATCGATACAAAGTGGCCAGACCTAATCTTGGGTCCCTGGGGCAACTAGCTCCGCTCTGCACTAAACAAGGGGACAGTCGCTCTCCTTGATACTCCGTACTCAAGGGCCAGCTCACTTCCCCATCCACTTTCCCAATTCCATTCTATTTATTTTTCAGGAGCTTTACTCCTAATTCCCCGTAAGGTTCATACTCATATTTTTCAAGCCAAGTCATACTAGGTTTCATCATTTCAGTTTCATTCGCATATAGTCCGTGTTTCCAACATTTAATATCAGTTTATATACAAGCAACTCAAATTTAGTTTCCAACAACAGGAATTACATGTAGCAGTTACTAGCAACAGTACTTTACATTTCACAGGCAGCTGTTATCCAATTACAAGCAATTATCATTATTCTATCTACTTATCCAAGATTGCAATTCATGTATTCAAGATATTCGTTTCAGTATTTCTATTCCTAGGATTCATGCCACCCTAAGATCTATCATTCAATCTAGTTTTCAAGTCCTAGGATTCATGCCATACCCTAGGATCTATCATTCAATCTAGTTTTCAGGTCTCAGGATTCATGCCATACCCTAAGATCTATCATTCATCTAGTTTTCAGGTTCTAGGATTCATGCCATACCCTAGGATCTATCATTCATCTCAGAGATGCATTAATTTTGGTAAATAACTAAGGGGAGCCACTCTACCCGCAAAATCGGGAGTAATGGGGGCGTGATCAGCAAGTCCACGTACCTCTGTAACCCCCAAAGCTGCAACAGAACGAGGTCCTAACACAAGGATCAATCACAAGGAACCACTCAGAACAGGATAAAAGTATTTTAAACAAGTAGAGGAACAAATTCTGAGAAGAACGGAATCTCAAACGTGAAAATCGAACTTCGAACGAACCCTAAACGGGTCAAAAACGACAACTCTGACTCAAATCAGACGTCTGGAACACCTTCCAAATGTCTTAAAAGGTGGTCCAGGTCATACGTCGCTCTACGCTACTCCTCAGACGTCCAGGGTCCTACTGAACCGTCTGGACCCAGTTCCAGACGTCCGACCACCTCTCCGAACATCTAGAGACGCTCTCCGCCGTATAGTGCTGTGCCCAGACGTCTGATTCGCGTGGGAAGGTGTCCCGCGCCTTCCTAAAGCGAGACCTGCACGTGTACGCAAACGATCTTAACACGGCATGAGACAGAACTTTCGACGAAATGGCATGCATGGCCGTATCCGCAAAAGGAAGCAGAGGAAGGAATACGTACCTCTCAGACGTCTGGAGCTCCCCCCAGACGTCGCCCGCATCGTCTGGACGTAGGTCCAGACGTCTGATTGTGAGAAAATTTCCCAGAATCCAAACCTCCTTGCCTTCTTCCTGCTGCGCACGGCCACGCCGCGCTCGCCCGCCTGCTGCCTGAGCTGCAACAGCACCGGGCTAACCTCCCCAGCACCACGCTCCCGCTGCGCGCCCGTTGGCCGGCCCCAAGCTGCTCCGATGAGCTCGCTCTCTTCCTCACGTGCTCTTCCTCTTCTCCCCTCTTACTGCACCTCCTCTCCGCACGCACCCGGCAGTAGCTGCTGCCCTCGCTCTCTCTCACGCTCATGCCGGAAGGAGGAGACGGTGGGGTGGTGGGTGAGGGAGAGGGAAGGGGGGAGAGGGGTATTTGAAGGCGTCGGGGGAGAAAAAGCGCCTACAGGTCGGCGGGTCCAGTCTGCGCGTGCACGCGCGTAGACTCGCAATCGTATGCACGTAAAAATTTATTTCCAGACATCTAGGAATGCATCCAGACGTTTGGACCAACTTCCAGATGTCTTAAAAAGCGTTTGACGTCTTAGGTCTTAACAACATGGAAAGTAAACCAAGGACACAACATCGAACAAGAGTCTTATCCTTCTCCCAATTCCCATTAAACTCCCTCTCTTGAGAGTTCTTGGGATTCTCATGCTTTTTCTCGTTGATCATATACTCTATGTGATTAGTGGTGAGAATAAGATCTAGGTTACAAATCCAATCTATATAATTAGGGCCCATTAGTTGGTTCTTTTTAAGTAAGCGACTAAGCATGATGAAGTTCGTAATATGAGAAGAATTAAACGTGTAATTAAAATCTAACGTATGAAAATTAACTTTGCCTTGGGATTGTGAAAACAAAGGTTCCCACTTAAGTCTAATTTGAATGTTATTCCCTCTCTAACATTCAAACTAAGAGGCACATCAACCCTAATGCCTCAAGTGGGATCGAACTCTCTCCAATGAGATGATGCATCTGCTTACATAATTTCAATGAGAAAAGCAAGAACTCTTTCAGCCTTGCAAGTCCAACTTGCATGTCCATATGATTTTGTCTGTTGGTGTAGTGCGTCAACCACCCAGGAGCATGCATGTGACTATGTGCAAGAGCCCCAAACATGTACCTAACCTTTGAGTTAGGAAATACATCCAGGCAAATAGATGTGTGACCCATCCATTTCAGGAAACAAGTGGACTCAATCCTTGTGCATGCCATACTAATGCTCTCCCTTTGAGGAGTACACTCACTAGTATAGCCCCATGGTTACGGTTCCCTCACTTTGGTAGGGACACAACAGTTTAGACCTACACCGACAGTCAAGAACCTTCAGTATAGGTGGAAAAGACCGTTGCTATTTCTTTATGGACCTATTCCGATGGTCATTTTTAGCATTGTATTAAGAGGGATTGCTATAGGGTATGCCAACGGTAAAAATCGTCAGTGTTGCACCAAGTGCTACAAGGCTATACAATTTTGTGTTTATACCAACAGTAACGTTTCTGACCGTCGTGTAGATACCATCAGTGACAATTATTTATGTTGGTGCAATACTATATGTTCACTAATAAGAAATATTGTGACGATTTAATGCCAATAGAATCGTCTAAGTAGGTCTTTCATATACTATTCGTTAATATCTCTACTAAAATATATACCTTCGATGACCTATTTCTTATAAACATCAATTATATATTATGCATAAATAAAAATTCCAATATAGATACTCAAAGTCATCTAAATTAATACAAATTAACCAAATAATCTCCTCCAACAATTTTAAAATATAAATATTGAAATTAAAAGAATTCAACATAACTAAACAGTGCTCCTTCATCACCCACTTGAAAGTATGACCATGTTTCCAATACCAACAATAGCAAACACCCAACACCTTAATCAGCCACAAAAAGTAGAAAAAAAAAATCTACATATACTTTTTAATCCCTTTTAATCCCAAGGTTAAGGTCTCATACATGCTACAAAGGTTATGCTTAGTTCTCTTTACATGATCAAATACAATTCATATATCTTTTCTACATTTTATATACCTCTATATCATTTTTACCCAAAAATAGTTAACTAGACATCTAAGATGAACAGAACATTTCCCCAAAATTCAAAATACAAATTACATGACTATTATGAAACACGCAAGAAATTAGCATCATATAATTATTTATAATTCTCTTGAATTTCATGACTACATCCTTGAACCTCCCATTCATAAAACATAAAGATTAAAAAATTATTGTTTTAACTTGAAACCAAAGAAAAGATACACCAGTTGGGAATCAAACCCGGATCTGTACCGTGAAAGGATACTATTCTACCACTAGACCACTAGTGCTATTCATGTTTCATGAAGCAAACAGCTAAATATTTACCACAAAAATGAAATTGAAGATCTTTTGAAAAAAAAAAAAAGAAAATGAAGATTAAGAGATTAGGCAACAAACACAAATCCAACTACATGCAATACAATGAGATTTTAAGACCACACACCATCAATGTAGCATATCCATGAAAATAAAGGATATTCATGTACGTTAGCCAAGGAAACTAATATGAAAACAGTAGAGAAAACCTTGATCGCCTTATCCAAGGAAACTAATATGAAAACAGTAGAGAAAACCTTGATCGCCTTATCCAGTGTTGGTGAACTGTAGCCACAACCTTCTTATAGTTGTCAAATTTAGGGGCCCAAAGCACCTAAATAGTTTGTTTCTTAATGTGGCTCTTATAGAAGAAGTGGACCCTCATAAAGGCCCGTAATTTTCATTTACATATGATACGTTATTACATTCTTAGCATGAGTTTCATGATATCACAAATCACCTCTCTAAAGTTGAAGAATGCCTTGGCCATATTCTAGGCATAGTGCTCATAGGCAAAAAGTTAAAAGGAAAGAAAATAAAATCAATGGTTACATAAAGATTTCTCGTTTCAATAAAATGCAGAATACATAGGTTCAGAAACACCAACTAAACAATGATGGAAAGCTAAATATAAAATGAAGAGTGGAAATTTTGGCCCGAAATATACCACCCTCATTGTAATGTTTCAACGTGGTGTGCTACCAGATGTCTAAGTATGTCTCAAAGATCAACAACATGATCACAAATCCTACATCACAACAATTTTGAATTATATGTACAACAAAAAAAAGGGTGATCATAAAGATCTAAACCAACTGACCTTTTTGGTTTGTTTAGATAACCAATAACACCTCCATCATGTCAATAATATATTACAGAAGTGAAACTGAAAACTCTGAAATTTTTGTGATTAAAAGCTAAAGGATCATACATAAATACTTTTAAAAATCCAAAATAGCTATCATAAAAAACTAAACAAGAGATGCTGGTTAGTGAGTATCATTTTCAAAAAGGCACTTATAGAATGTTGCAAAGCCACCAATTAGGATCCTAAGAATGGAAGTAATTCCAAGAACCCAAAAGTCATGCTGGAACCAAAATCAAAGTCCAATTTAGACCTTTTCAGCCAATAGGTTAGTTACCAATTTGAATTTTGTGGGCAAAGCTAAAAGCAATTGAAATAAGAGGGTAAAATACATGCACAAATATGGACTCTGAAATACTAAGTTCTGATTTTAATGAGTTTTCTCTATGACTGGTGCTTGAACTTGATTATCAATGCTTCTGAGGCAACTGAAGCTAACAATCTCACATAGATCTACTTAAGCCTATGCAGTAAATTAAAAATTTCCTTATTCCAGCCAATGAGCATACTCACAGACCTTTCCATAGCATCCAGCAAGATTATTCCATTAAACAAAGAGCCACCAATTATAGCTCAAAGTGCACAATAATAAAGTTAGAGTTTCATGTCTTGAAAGAAGTCCATCTTTATCACCCACCAACTGATGTCGCAAAGCAAGCCTTTGCAACCTGTCATTTAGACCATATTAAATTCCTTTAATATAAGGCATGACACCTAGCCTTATATTAAATCAGTTTCTTAATTTCTTACAGTTGGAGCTTGACACCTAGCCTGGACTGATACCCTTATCTTTTGATTAGCTGGGTTTATTGTCTGGCTTGTGATCGCAGCAGCAAACTTCGATCCCTGCACTTCCTTGCTGGTCATGATTGCTGTCCAGTTGCTCACCATTTCTCTCCTCCTATCCCCACTTGTTGCCTCCTCTTCATCTATGTCTTCTTGTACCCTTGCAAGGGACAGAGCCAACTCCTCTTCACTGCCAATCGCATTGTTCAGAGAAGGCATTAGTCTATTGGGCTCCAAAACCCTACCAAGCCCACCACCTAGAGATAGAGAAATATGATCATCCTACATGTAATTGACACAAGTAATCAACAAACACTAAATCATCCTACTTAGATTGTCTGCTTAGACCTCCTAATCTTGATGCCATGATTGAACTTGCTTGTATGCATTCTAGGATGGTACAAGGGGCTTTTGGGTGACTTGCTTCATTTCTGGTATGTCTAATCAACAGGCAGAGAAATTCCATAGTTCTTCAATTTGTTCTGCCTCTAGCATCTGTTCTGATAATGTTGCTTAGAATATGGATATTTCTCTGTACATATTGCCTGTGAACATTTAAGGGACTATTCTGGTGATTGAATCTCTCTTTTTGAGGGAATGTTGTCTTGTATGAAGTTCCAAGGTTCTCTTGAAAATTTGACTAAGGAGGGGAACAGGTTTACATGTATACTTTCAATTGCTCTTGGCACTAGAGAGCTGTCAATTTGATCTGTAGGTCGTGGTAATCCTTCATGGAGCTCTCTATCGCTCTTCTTAACAGCTCGTTCTCATCCTTTATCCTCTTCAACTCTGTCTGCAGCAACGATAGCTGCAACAACAGATAATTTTATGATACACATACCTGTGTGCTTTTCCATGTATATATACAAGAAGATGCCATATATGATAATTGATATGAACATCTATGTTGAAAAAGTTACGTAACTCATCTTAGACCACGTTTCTCTTGCGTTTCTCTCATATCTTGTTACCCGCATCCCAATGATCTCGGGTCTCGAGTTTTCTTTATCCTCTGTATCAGCATCAAATAAAATCGTTATGGTGCCAATCTTACCACCATCAATACTGAAACAAAATTACCAAAGTAGTAAGAATGACCAATATGAACCAGGAAGATGACAGATTTATCCCATTAAACAGTAGACTTGGATCAGTGATTGTTGTGGGATAAAGGATTGATCTCTAAAGAAAGATTAGAAGGTGCAGATTACTATTTTATCATAAATAGCATATGCCATTACACTGTAATAGCTGTGATGTGTCCATGGAATTTTGAAAGATATCGTAGTTAATCAAGAATGAAGTTTCAATTATCAAAACCCATGTAAACAAAATCTGAGTGATAAGAGAAGGAAGACAAACCTTGGTTCTTTTCTCTTTTCCTCTAAAAAGGATCACCGCATAAGGATTGTAATGACGTTTTCCATCAACATCCTCTGCTCTATCAACTGTTATAGAAAGAACCCCACCTTTAGATGATAATGCACTTTCGAATGATCTGACAGCCTCTGCAATCATGGCATCAATCACAACGTCTGCCATAGCTGACCCTATATTGGGAATAGTTAAGAAAACCATTACATATATCTGTGAAGACCTGAGAAATATTACTGAACCAAGTAGAATCCATGGAAGAAAGGAGAGTGTTGTTGAAATAACCAAGTATGGTATTCATTTCTTTCCTTTGATGGGGATGCAGTCTGATAGAATTCTACAGAAACCACAATCAAGTTTCTAACTGCAGTCAAAATATAACACAAATAGCATTAAACCAAAAGAAAAAAAGAAATTGCATGAAGAAAATGCTACAGAAGTCCTACAATATCCAAACTATTACATTCTCCTCCTTCTAATAGAAACATTGATAAAACTTGTGCATATGGGAAGCAAGGCAAAATAATAAGCAGTTAGGATTGGAATTGATAGGTATGTTGTTCATGTGAGTTATTCTACATAGCATCATGTATGCAATTGCAAAGTGGAAATGTTTCTTCATTTGTTTTTTTTAAAAAAAACCTTTGCTTGTAAGTTGGTCATGGGAATAATTAGAGATCCGTTTGTGCCCCAGAAAGTGCTCAACAGTAGGCTTCTTCACACATGTTCAGCATTGTAAGATTAAGGAGTGTCAAGAAATTAATTCCATGTCATTTTTTCTCAATATTTAGAAATTAGGACCCTCTTTTGGCAAAAAAAAAAGTGATACCTTCTGTTTTAACATTTGTAAGGTTTCTTCTACAGTAGTTTTAGGAGGACCTAATTTCTTGACTTCTTCCACATGTTTCTACCTCTTTTCCTGTTAGAGAAACCAAGAGGCTATGTTAAAATGAGAGAATCCATACAAACCATTCCATAAAGAAAAACATCCACGTATCTAGAATTGAGGTCAAGTTAAAGGTTCTTTTTTTTTTGAAAAGGAGGCCATCTTAAAGGATGTAAGCAATTTGGTATCTGCTAACATGGAAATATACATGTATATGTACATGTTAAGGGTAATTGATAGGAGCCTTGGGAGGAGGTTGACACTGTGTTTCACAACATCACATAACTCTTTGGCATTTTTTCGAACACCTTGAGGGCAACTTGGTGTCACCAGACCTGACCAACACAGTGAAGTCCACATTCCACATGGTTGCCCTCTAGTTCAACTCTATCTCCTACCATGTCCACGCTCACCTACGAGCTCTCCAACCTCCTTAATATCCTCCTCCTCGAGCTCCATCTCCCTAATGACATTGACGAACCCTGCCGAGCTCTTGCATGCCCAGATACGAAACCCTAGACACGAAAAGGAAGTACCAAACCTTTGCTCTAGATCGATGGTTGTTAGGGATTCCTGGATTTGAGCAACGGAGAGAGATCTACTACATTTTCTGTGATCTGCGACTTGTGATCTGATCTTAGTGATTTGTTCAAGCAACAAATCTGAGAGAGGCGGGAGGGAGACCTGAGAGAGATAGAAAAGAGGGTGTCGTACGAGGAGATAGGAGATGACCTCTTCTTATTGGCGATGGAGGAGGCAAGGACGATGAAGGTGGCACAGGCGACGGGGGCTTCCTAAGGGCAACGGCTGCGACCTCGAGAGCTCCTTGGTCATTAGAGGTGAGGCGAGATAGTGAGGTTGAGGCGTTGGAAGAGGAGGGGGGAGTGGAGAGGGAGAGTGTCGGAGAGAGTGAGGGCCGCTGCGTGTTGCATCGTGTTGCGTTTGTGCGTGTGTTTGAGGTTTGGTTAGGGGTGCATGTATGTGTTGGGGGTTTGGGGTGGGGTTTGTGTTGGTGTTGTGTGTGGTGGGTGTGTTTTTTTTGTGCTCGGAGGTGACGGTGGTGGTGGTAAGTAATAAAAAAAAAATCTTGTGAATATTAGAATATAAGTTAACATCATTAACATTTTTTATAAACTACATCAACATATATTAAATGTCATTATATATCCGTAATGTAACTTATTTCGCAGTGGGAACATGAATCATCATCATCATGACTAGTTCATTGACATATTTAAAATAATGAAATCAATCTTACTTGGAATTTGATTATGTCTTATTTGAGAAAAAGTTTAATTTATTCTTATTAAATTAACTATCACTACTATAGAAGGTGTGTTTTGCGACACTTTATTTGTGATGGTATTAAAGTCGACGCTGAATGCTATGTTTAGCGGTGGCTTTTTATAAAATCGTCGCCTAAGCCCCAATCGAGCCACCCTTTTCTTATTGTAAGGTGGGCGAAATTTCATTCCATAAGCAACGATTCCACAACCTTCGCGGAATAGTTTAGAGAATGGTTATTAAATTACTGTCGCTAAAAGTATCTTGAATTTTGTGTTTGACGTGCGAGAAATAATTTTTTACTTTATTCGGTGACAGTATTTTTGAAACCATCACTAAAAGTGCCTTAGATTTTGCATTTGGTGCACAAGAAATAATTATTATATTGATTCGACGATAGTTTGTACAAAAGTCGTCGCCAATTGTGGCGTATTAAGGCCCCCTTTACTAGATACCTACCATTCCTCTTTCTTTCTCCATCAACCCTATCAATCTCCTCCTCCCCCGTCCACGCATCACACGACTTCCTCTTCATCAACCTCTGATGAGAGGCTCATCATGGCTTCTAATTACCCCTAATTAACTAGTTTCCCTAATTAATTAGCTAGGAATATGTATAATAAGGGTTAATTATGTAATAAAGGACAAACCATTAAAGGACCTTAAAATAAGTTAAAAATGATAAATTATAAACCAATTATTATTATTAATAACTTAATTAATAAATGAACTCAAAATACCATTAATTAATTACTTAATTAATATCTTATTTAACTTAAGTATAACTTAAGACCTAAGTCTTAAATAACTTAAGTAAGTTAATAAGTAAATAAATGGGTCAAAAATGTGAATACAAGGCTTTAATATAATATTTAGCTAAATTATAAATATATGTAAAAAGTTAGAAAAGAAAATAATTTAAATTAACCTTAAAAGCCTTTGTTTGCATTTCGATCCCTATAATTTATTGCATTTGAGTCCTTTCCTTTCACCCAGGTCCTCATCCTTCCTTGCTTATAGGTCCCTGTAAATACCTCTCTTCTTCGTTTCTTCTTCAGCCACTCAACAACTGACGAACAACGGTGCGTTTACCACCTGATCACCGTCCATCTGACGCCATTCCACCCTCGCCAAGCTCCTGGAGCTTGCCCTCACCATCATATTTCCATCCCACAATCTGGATGCACCTGAAATCCTATTTAGGACTCAAGGTTAACTTTACCGGCATCGAAGAAGACGCCGGTGGTTACCTTGAACCTAGTCAAATTCTCGTCCAGATTCGAGCTCCTTTACAGCCATCGAACCCTATAAATACCCCTTAAACCCTTCGATTTCGGTAGTTAGTGTTAATGCTAGAGCACCATGATCGTTTATTTTGATGATAACAAAACATGTGTCTTTTAACATTTGCTTTTGAGTCCTAGTTTTCAGGTCAAATTGCAAATGGAGGCAGGTGTTTAGATGGAGTTTGAGCTCGCATCCATGGCAGATTGGAGGAGCTTGACAGAGGCGGAGGACCTTCGCGATGAGCGAAAGCTTGAAGATGGAAGGACAAGAAGAGTACGATAGAATTCTTTTTATCTTATTCTATGTACTTTTGTCCTTTTTTTCTTGCTCTTTTATTTCTTAGATTCTTGTTAAAGAGCCTTAAAGTATCCTAATAGTAGTTCTAGGAACACTTGCACAAACCTAGGATACTTAGGTTTTCTGTAGAGAACTTAGAAAACCAAAATAGGGTTCAAATAGCCTTATCAGACGTCCAATCTCGAAATCAGACGTCTGATAGTGACTTTTAAGACGTTTGACTGTTTGATCAAACGTCCAAAACATCAAGGCTGGACTTAATAGGTTCTGTCTGTTAGAATCAGTCATCCAGACCTTAGTCCAGACGTCTTAGGAGACGTCTGATGCCTTTGCTAGATGTCCAATTAGTGGAACGTTGGCTGCCTATACAAACGTTGAGGAAAATGACCGCTATCCTTATATCAGACATTCGTAGAGGACCCCAGATGTCTGATATATGACCGTTTTGCCTCGACTAACCCAAAATCTCCTTTGAGAGATTTTCTAGCCGTTACCTTCCTTGGGAATCCATTTCGCAAAACAAATAGGTTTCCAAACGTCCAGATCCAGTGCCAAATGTCCTGTATGTCGTCTGATGGCCATACGCTAGAACCCTGTTTAGGTCTGATTCAAGTCAAGAAGGAAACCCGCTTAGAATTAAACGTCCAACTTAGTTCCCATACGTCTTAAACAGGTTTTCCAGACGTCTGATGCCTAGACCAGACGTCTGATAACCCTGTCAGAGTAATGATTGATCCTGATTCCGACTTGATTTGCCTTGGATTTGCACCCAACAGCTATGGAAGCCTTCCAAGGCCTTCCAAACCCTTCCTAGGCCTTCTATAAATAGAGGAGAACCCTTACCTTGTAAAAATACACCTTGCAAGAATATTTCCACTCATTTTTTGTGTCAAATTGAAGTAGAATAAGCACTTGCTCTCAAAGGCTAGTTCCACATCCAAGTGCCTCATCCAATTTGCGCACCCACTCTCCCTCCGCGATTAAGAGAGCAACAAAACGTCGTTGCGTGGTTCACGTACCCGCTCCGTCACATCGACGCACTTCCACCAAAGGGAAGTTTCCTAACTCCTATGAAGCTAGGTTTTAATATTTGTGACTATATAGGATTGTTGTACTTTTATTGTTCTTTGGTTTGAGTATTCGTTTTGCGAATTCTCATCTCCATCGAGGGACAAAATCCTCCTTGTGAAGAAGAGGGGTTGAGGAACGCTACCCTTGTACTTGTAGCGTGGTTGTAATTGAGGTTGAACTACCCTTGTTTAAGTAGTTCGTATAGTGGATTTGATCGATTAGATCGATCGGGAAATCCTAACTCGAGAGGGTTAGGTGGTGGTTTTTACCCAATTTTGGTTTCCACCTAAAAATAATTGTGTACATTGTGCGATTGCTAATTTTGTGAGATTGCTATCTTTTTTAATTTCACATTTTATACGTCACACACATCTCACCCCCTCCAAGTAGGGAATTTACAATTGGTATCAAAGCAGCTTCTTGCAAGATTGTAGTAATACCCAGCAAGAAGATCATGGAGGGAAGCAGCTCTGCGAACAGGATTTCTGAGGGACAGTCTACGACCTGTCTGCCGTTCTTTGATGGGAGTAATTACTCGTACTAGAAGCTATGGATGAAGACATGGCTTCAAGCCAATGACTTCACAATATGGGACCGATGCGAGACTGTTACGACCCGGTTCCCGAATCCCTACAGGACACTAGACCAGACCGACTCAACTGATCTCAAGACCCAGTCATCCAATGAGAAAGTAACCAAAAAGCAGTAAAATAAACTACATTCACCATGCTAGCAACTAACAGTAACAAAGTACAGCAGTAAAGAAGTAAACTACTACAGTACACACCACCACAACAGCAGGAAAGTAAACGGGTACAGGAATATAATGTGCAGAACGAAAGAGTACAAAATATAAAAGTACAATAAGTTACTCACTACTACAAATGAGTACAAAAGAACTACCACTACTGGGCTCTACTAGTGTAACGAACGCGTGAACCGGACGTATTTTAAGACGTCTGGGAGGTGGCCCAGACGTCTTACCAGACGTCTTGGATCACATCCAGACGTCTTGCCAGATGTCTGGGATGGTTTACAGACGTCTGAAAAACCGTTATCGTCCACACCCGCGAGTCGTCTGCGCGCCTGCGCGCGCAGACCGCATATTCGTTATTCTCTCTTTTTCCCTCTCTCTCTCTGCGGCTGCAGGCGGCCTGCCACCTCCTCTCTCCTCCTCGCGCGGCCTTAAAAGGGCCACGCCTCCCCTCCCGTCTCCACCGTCTCCTCCTTCTTCTCCTTCCTGTGCGCGAGAGCGAGCGGACGCGAGGGCGGCAGCGGCGGCCGCAGTGAGCGCGGAGGTGCGGCGTGCGAGGGCGGAGCTCTGCCGTGAGGGCGAGCTCGCCGGAGCGGTTTGGCCGGCCGGCGGAGGGCGCAGCGGGCGCGAAGCGACGCGGAGAGGGACCTGCTGCGGGCTGAGCAGCAGACGCGCGAGGTGCGACGCGGGCGGCGTCGCGAGCGGAGGTCGAGCAGCGCCCTGATTCTGGAAAAATTTCCAGAATCAGACGTCTGGGTTGATAGCCAGACGGCAAGGTCGACGTCTGGAATCTCATACAGACGTCTGAAAGGTGAGTTTTCCGCCTTCTTCTTCCTTCCTGTCGACTGACCGTACTGAGGGAGGGGTTGGCTGTGCGCAGGTTCGCTGATTCGCCATCCTTTGCGAATCAGACGTCTGGAAGTTGTACCAGACGGCGGGAGTGACCTCCAGACGTCCGGGGTGACCATCGGACGTCTGGGAGATAGGACAGACGTCCCCGCAGACTTCTGGACGTCTGGGAAACCACGCTAAATAGGTAATTCTCTGATCCACTGTCTAAGACGTCTGGAAGGAGTTCCAGACGTCTGATTTTGCACAGTATCGTCTTTTTCGACCCGTTTAGGGCCCGTTCGGGCTCCGTTTTCCGCGATTCGAGTTGCGTTCTTTTCAGAATTAATTCCTCTACCCGTCTACAGTAGCTATACACTGTTTTGAGACATTCCTTGTGTTTGATCCTTGTGATAGGACCTCGTTCGGTTGTAGTCTTAAGAGTCGCGGAGGCACGCGGGATTCCCGATCACGCCCCCATTACTCCCGTTGTACCTGGTAGAGTGGCTTAAGTTTATTATTAAAATCTGTTAAAGTATGGAACCATAACTAGAATCTAGGACATTGCATGAATCCTAGGAATGAGAAATGTATGGAATGATAGCTCCTAGGTGATGCATGAATCCTAGGGCTGGAAAACTAGTTGTATGCTAGATCCTAGGATGTAACATGAAACCTAGGATGGAAAAACTAGCGGAATGTATAATATTGCAGTCTTGGAAAAATGGAAAGGAATATAAAGCTGCCTGTAAATTGAATTAATAGCTGCCTGTTATGAATAAAGAAACATGATTGAGATCATGGATTGTGAGAACGTGAAACTGGAAAGTGAAACATATGATGATCTGAGATAAAGAGCTGGAACCCTACGGGGAATTAGAAGTGGAACTCCTGGAAAGAAAAAGGAATGGAACTGAGATGTAGTTGTACTGTCTCTTGACTACGCGGTACCAAGGGAAGTACCTGTACCTGTTTAGTGCAGAGTGGGGCCAGCTGCCCCAGGGACCCGGGGGTTAGGATTGGCCGCTCTGTACCGACTTGTTGGCCCTCGTGTACGTAGTACCGAGGAGAGCTACTAGTGTTAGGAGAGTACTAGCTACCCCACGGGCCCCGGGGTTCTGCTGGCCTCCTTCACCGACTTGTTAGGCCCACTAGGGCAAACCAGGGTAGTCAGGCGAGGGTGTGCGGACTGTGGAGGGGCAAGGCCCCGGTTTGGTTACTGTGGAGGGGTTGGACCCCCTGTTACTGAGAGGGCTCTGCCCTGGTTCCGTGCTGTGCTTTGGGCGCACCCGTTAACGGAAACGACTGACCGCGTGCCAGTGCGGGCTAGCTACCTGTGCGTTTATCGCGCGTGCCGTAGTCACCGTTACGTCTGTCAGTGACCTTGGGGTGGTTGACTGAGGGTAGGATCACCACGGGGGACTCTCCCGGCCAGGAGAGCACCACGTGCTACTTCTACTTTTGGAAAAGACTGCAATCAAGATCGTTCCCACGAGGACATTCGAGATCAAGTAAAGGATCTGAGAAATAAATGAAATAGTGAGAAAATTGAAAGATGTGAATAAAGGAAGTAATAGAACATAACAGCTACTGTACACCCTACTGTTGCCTTTAGTTAGTTTGCCACTCTACTCAGCGTTTTGCTGACGTGTTACACTCGTTACCTTTTTCAGGACCAGGTGTTGAGCAGCCAGGGTCAGCGGCTGCAGAGGACGCTGGGCCAAGTAGGGTCCAATAGAGTTTACCACAGTCCTTGTACCTCTTTTGTTTCTGTTTTAGTGAGTAGTTTTTGTTTCCGCTGTACCTTATTTACCTGCAGTTCTTGTTATATGATAAATGTTGTTTTACTGTTGTGGTGGTACCTACTGTAGTAGTTTTTTTTTCCTTACTGCTGCACTTTCTTACTGTTAGTTATATTCATGTTGAATGTGGTTTATTTTACTGTCTTTTGGTTACTTCCTCGTTGGACGGCTAGGTCTTGGGATTAGTCGAGTCGGTCCGGTTCTCGTGCCTCGTAGGGACTCGGGAACCGGGTCGTTACAACTAGGCCCAACACCCTCTGCAGCCATATGCTCTAGCTGCTCAACACCTGGACCTGAAAAAGATTATGAGTACAAAACGTCAGCGAACGCTGAGTAGAGTGGCAACCAACTACTAAAGTAGTAAAGGTGGACAGGTAGCTGTTGTTTTTCAATTTCTTTCTTTCTTTAACTAATTATTCTTTCTTTCACCACTTAATGTAATTATCAGGTCTCTTTCTTGATCTTGAATGTTCCTCATGGGAACGATCTTGATTATAGTTTTTTCCGAAGAGTAGAAGTCGCACGTGGTGCTCTCCTAGTTGGGAGAGCCCCCTGTGGTGGTCCTACACCCAGTCAACCACCCTAAGGTCACGGATAGATGTAACAGTGACTACTGCACATGCGATAAGCGCACGGGTAGCTACCCCGCACTGGCATGCAATCAGTTGTTTCCGTTAGCGAGTGCACCCAAAGCACAGCACAGAACCAGTATAGGGCATTGCCCTCTCAGTAACAGGGGTCTAGCCCCTAAGAACCAAACAGGGGTCTCGCCCCTCCAAAGTCCGCGCACCCTCACCTGACTACCCTGGTTTGCCCAGTGGGCCTAACAAGTCGGTGTAGGGCGGCTAGCTGAACCCCGGGCCCCGTGGGGTGGCAAGCTCTCTCCCTACACTAGTAGCTCTCCCCGGTACAGTGTACACGAGGGCCAAGAAGTCGGTACAAAGTGGCCAATCCTAACCCTGGGTCCCAACCCAAGGGCGGCTAGCTCTGCTCTGCACTAAACAGGGGGACAGTCGCTCTCCTTGGTACTCCGTACTCAAGGGCTAGCTCACTTCCCCGCTCACATTCCCAGTTCCATTCCATTTATTTCCAAGAGCTCTACTCCTAATTCCCCATAGGGTTCATGCTTATGTTCCTTAGGCCATTCCATATCAGGTTTCATCATTTCTATTTCCATTCTCAGGTTACACATATGCAGCTAGTAATTCTATCATTCATATTTCTATATCCAGGTTATTCATAGGTAGTTCGTGTTTCCAACATTCACCTTTCCATTTCCAAGTTATATACATGCAGCTCATACAATGTGTGCGACAGGAATTTACATTCAACAGTTAACTAGCACAAGTACTACACAATTCACAGGCAACTATTATTCATTTACAAGCAATTGTTATCATTCTATCTACTCATTCAAGACCGCAATTCATTCATTCAATACATGAAATTCCAGTATTTCTAGTCCTAGGATTCATGCCATATCCTAGGTTCTAATCATTCATTCCACACATGCAATTAGGTTGTAATTAATTTAAGGGGAAGCCACTCTACCAGTAAACCCAGGAGTAATGGGGGCTTGAACGGCAGGCTCACGTGCCTCAGCAAGTCCCAAAATCGCAACGGAAACTAATCCTATCACAAGGATCAATCACAAGAGAATACTCAAAACAGTATAGAAGGTATTCCAACAAGTAGGGGAAAATATACGGGAAATATCGGTATCTTAATTGCAGAAATCGGACCTCAAACGGAGCCTAAACGAGTAAAAAACAGTGATCCTAACTCAAATCAGACGTCTGGAACACCTTCCAGACGTCTTAAAAGAGTCCAGAGCCATACCTTAGTCCTGCGCTACTCCTCAGACGTCCAAGAACTCCACTAGACTGTTTGGACCTAGTTTCAGACGTTCGACCACCTCTCTGGACATCTGGAAACGCTTCCCATCGTCTGGTGTCTCACCCAGACGTCTGAAGCGCGTGGGAGGGCGTGTCCCGCGCCTTCCTGAAGCAACACTTGCGCAAATCAACCGAAATCTTCTCAAAAAGGCAAGGAACAGTGTCTCAGCGGAGCAACCTACATGGTCGTATCCGCAAAAGAGACGTACCTTCACGAAGCCTCCTCCTCAGACATCTGCCACCACCTCCAGATGTCGAAACCGTCGTCTGACGGTCACTCCAGACATCTGATTCTGGGAAAATCCCAGAACCAGAACCTGCTTCCGCCTTCTCGCACTGCGTGTGGCCGCGTCGTGCCCTCTCGCCTGCTAATCTGGCTACAGCAGTGTCAAGGAGGACCTCCCCGACGCACCCCTTTGCCGTGCGCACGCGTCGCTCCGGCCGTGAGCTCACCTGCGATCTCCCACGCGAGCTCGCAAGCCTTCTCTCCTCTCCTTCTCGCGCTGCTCCTCCTCTCCTCTCACGCCGCTCCTTCTCTCCACTATTCTCACTCAGCTGCTCTTGCTGGAGGGTGGAGGAAGGTGGTTGGGAAGTGGGGTGAAACGAGGGAGAGGAGGGGGGTGTTATATAAGGTGTGGGTTTAGGGTTTCCATCAGGCAGGAGGAGAGAAAAGGAGAAGAAAACGAGGGATGTGTACTGTCTACGCGAGCTCGTACACGAAAATTTTGATTTTCAGACGTCTAGGAATGAGTCCAGAGGTCTTACAAGGCGTCTGACCCTCAATCCAGACGTCTTACCAGACGTCTGACCTAAAGTATGGACGTATTAAAAAGGCTTAATAACACGGGTCTTAATAGAGACCCCTTTCAACATCCCAGAGAGACCCACCACAAGATACTCGCAGCAACAGATCGGGGAACTCTCGGTCAACGCGAAAACGATGAACGCATTGTATTGTGCGCTCAGCCTGGAGGAGTTCAACAGAATCTCACAATGCGCCACCACATACGAGATCTGGCACACACTCGAGGTAACTCACGAAGGTACTTCTAAAGTAAAGACTTTTAAAATCAATTTACTTTCTCAAGAATTTGAGTCTTTTTCAATGAAGTCTAACGAATCTCTAAGTGAGATGAACACTAGGTTCACTTTCATTGTAAATAGTTTAAAAGCTTTAGGTAAGACCTTCATCAAGGGGGAGCTTCAAAGGAAGCTTCTTCGTTCTCTCGGACCGGAGTGGGAACAGAAGGTCACCGCCAACGAGGAAGTGAACGAAGTGGAGGAGCTCAACATAGAGGATCTCCTAGGCAATCTAATGACCTACGAGACAAAGCTGAAGCAGAAGAAGGATACACCGGAGCCTATTAAGTCGTTTTGGGGTACCTCATGCTATCATTTTAGACGGTGGATCCCATTTTAACAATGCCCAATTTATGAACCTACTTAGAAAATATGGGCTTACACATCGTATTTCTACACCTTATCATCCCCAAATCAATGGGTAAACTGAGGTCTCTAATCGGAAGATCAAAAAGATCCTTCAAATGACAATCTGACCCGATAGGAAGGATTGGTCTTCCCGTTTAGATGAGGCTTTGTGGGCTTATAGGACCGCCCACAAAAAACCAATAGGCATGTCACCATACAGACTTGTTTACAGGAAACCCTGTCATCTTCCCATAGAAATTGAACACAAGGCCTATTGGGCAATTAAAGCCTGTAATTTGGACCTCGCAGAGGCTGATGATCATCGTAGGTTGCAGCTTAGTGAACTTGAGGAATTACATCATGATTCCTATGAGAGTTCAAAGCTGTATAAGGAAAAACTTAAAGCCTTCCATGATAAACACATTTCCCGTAAATCTTTCACACCTGGTCAGAAGGTGTTGCTCTTTGATGCCCATCTAAAACTCTTTCCTGGGAAACTTAGGTCTAAATGGCAAGGTCCATTTATTGTAGTTAGAGTCTTCGACAATGAGGTTGTCAAAATCACCGAACCCAACAAGGATCAACCATTCAAAGTTAATGATCAACATTTAAAACCTTTCTTGGAACCACATGTTTTGGGTCTTATTAGAGACTGTTACATGCTCCACTACGGTTTTTCATCTATCATTTCACTCATCTTGTATATAGCCGTTTCCTGTTTTCTATACTTTTCTCTACACATACACTTGAATCTGTATCTGAATTGTCACTTATTTTACACTGATTACCTTCACTTAGTCCGACTGACCACTCTAACCTTTGGTTAGAATAGAAATCGTCCACACAGAGATCTTTGATATCCTCTATCCGACTCCTTCCGTCACCCTACACTAAGTGAAGTGTAATATCTTTTTCACCCTTCTTACAATGAGGACATTGTAATATTTTGGCTTGAGGGGTGCGAAGTGACAATTTTCACTTCAAGTGTATTTGTAGATAAAAGTAAAAATGTAAAAACATAAAAAAATGAAATACCCACGAAATTTTTAAAAAAATAGAAATACCAAAAATTTTAAAAAATAAAAAAAGTCAAAAATACCCTAAAAATTTAAAAAATTGAAAAATTCATAAAAATTTGAAAATTTTATAAAACATAAAAATAAAAAAAATATAAATTTAAAAATTAAAATTAAAAAAAATCATAAGGGGTTTTATAATAAAGGAGAAAAAGAAGATACCAAAAACATATTTAAAATTAATCATATTAGTAATTAAGAGCTTAATTTTGCTTTTAGGTCAGAAACCAAATATATATATATATATATATATATATATATTGTAAATAGTATTTTATAAGAGTATGGAATTTTTATTTAGAGTTTTACTTAAATAATCTTTTCAAAACACGCATCTGTTTGCGAAATTTTGAACGGGATTTCATTTTTGTTAGAATCTGAATTCTAAAGATCTTTCTTTACCCTGAAATAAAGTAACTAAGGTGTATTAAGTTTAAAACTTGAGTTTTGGAATTAAATAATAACTTTCTTGGTAAATTAGACTAAGTAAATCCTTACACTTGATGAACATCTGTTTTTATCATCAAAATTAAGTAAAAAGGCCAGATATTCAAAGTTAATTAAATAAAGAGTTAGTAGAATCTTAGTCCTAAGGCCTATCAGGCTATAGTTAGCTTAATCAACTAAAGACATTCGTTTAGACTTAGTAAGTTGTGTCTTGACAGATCCTGCAGGAAGAAACTATGAGTTTAAAGGACCTGAGAGTGAATGGTTTTGCTGTCCAAGCTTTGGTTTGAGAGCTAAGTAACCTAAGCGTCTAGAATTCACACACATAGAGTTGTCTTGTTGACATCTGAGACCGCAAAAACACAGAGGTTAAGAGATCGATTCTAAATCCTCTTTAGTCCAAGGATTTCCATGGGGCAGCTCTTGAAAGGGTGAAGGATGTGCTACTCACCTAGAAAAAGGAATTGGAGTATTATGATAGTAAGAAAAATGAGGAGGAAAATAAAAATAAAAAATATATATAAAATAAAACACCCTGCAGTTAAGCATCTCGCTACAAATGGGTGCTTATGCAGTTTATCCACCAAATAAAGCATCTTGGTATAAATGGATGCTACCCTTCCTTCCATCAAATAAAAGAACACCTTGCTACATATGGGTGTTTTATCCTATAGAAAAGAGTTGAAAAAAAGTATGGAGATAAGAATTAGGAATAAGAGACCCAGTGGTCCACCGGGGAGATATACATAAAAAAAGTGTTGACCTCGGGATAGAAAAATGGTGAGGAGAAAGAAACCAAATCTGAGTAAGGCCAAGCTAAATGCTGGAATTGGAATAACCTGGATTGGAAATTGATGTCTTAAGATATAGATTTTTGCAACTTTGGATGCCTTTAGGACAATTCTCTTCACAAGCACAGATGCTTAAAAATCATAGCTACTGAACTTTTGTATTGGGTAGTGAAGCCTAAGAAATCGGGTTTTGAGGACTTATAGTTGAGGCCTTAAGGAGAAAGATTGACAAAACCCTAGGTCTAAAAGTCTATCCTTGGTGTTGTGGGCTGGCAAATTAGGGTTTTACTACTCTAAATTTGGTTAATAATGAGTATTTGGCCAATTTTCTAAAACTCAGATTGATAAAAATTAGATTTCATAAATTTAAGGATTAATTTATGTCTACTGAGTTTTTGAGTTAAAATTTAATTTTCCAACTCTTAAGTTTTGTTTTCTTAAAACACTTTGAATTCTGAGTTTCCAGGGTTTAGAGTGATTACAGAAAATAATTAAGTTACTAGGATTCTGATTTTTGATAAAAAAAATTCCCGTCAAAAACTCTATTTTTAATAGAGTGTGTTTTGAGAAGGGTATTTGAGTTTTTAAGTCTAAGTAAAGATTTTTGTAGAATGCTCTACATATTTATGGATACTTATTTATATACATAAAAATCTAAAAAATTTAATATTCAAAATTATAACCTAAGCATTCCTCTACTTAGTTTGTATTTATAATAATTTAAACCCTGGTGTTTAAATCATTATATTTCTGGTTAATTTTGACAAGGACTAGCAAAACTTTGGCTGGGGGTATGATGAGAGGCTCATTATGGCTTCTAATTACCCCTAATTAACTAGTTTCCCTAGTTAATTAGCTAGGAATATGTATATATAAGGGTTAATTATGTAACAAAGGATAAACTATTAAAGGACCTTAAAATAAGTTAAAAATGATAAATTATAAGCCAGTTATTATTATTAATAACTTAATTAATAAATGAACTCAAACTGCCATTAATTAATTACTTAATTAATATCTTATTTAACTTAAGTATAACTTAAGTCCTAAGTCTTAAATAACTTAAGTAACTTAATAAGTAAATAAATATAAATAAATGAGTCAAAAATGTGAATACAAGTCTTTAATATAATATTTAGCTAAATTATAAATATATATAAAAAGTTAGAAAAGAAAATAATTTAAATTAACCTTAAAAGCCTTTGTTTGCATTTCGATCCCAATAATTTATTGCATTTGAGTCCTTTCCTTTCACCTAGGTCCTCATCCTTCCTTGCATATAGGTCCTTGTAAATACCTCTCTTCTTCTTCTTCGTTTCTTCTTCAGCCACTCAACGGCTAACGAACGGCAGTGCGTTTACCACCTAATTACCATCCATCTGACGCCATTCCACCCTCGCTAAGCTCATGGAACTTGCACTCACCGTCATCTTTCCATCCCACAATCTGGATGCACCTAAAATCCTATTTGGGACTTAAGGGTAACTTCACCGGCATCGGAAAAGACACTGATGGTTACCTTGAACCTAGTCAAATTCCTGTCCAGATTCGAGCTCCTTCACAGTTGCCGAACCCTATAAATACCCCTTAAAACCTTCGATTTCAGTAGTAGCTCCCAACCCTCTTCCCCCAATTGTAGCAAACTAATAGGCTATTCGTCCCAATTCCGACGAACTATCTCCACCTCCACACACTCTCTCCGATTGCTTACACCATCTACCGCGCTCCACCGTCTTCCGTCGCGTCTCTGGACAAAGCGATGACTCCGAACTCCGCTTCTACTCCACGAACACAACCGCCGGACTTCTTTCTCTGACCCTCTGGTTTCATCCTTTATTAAGAGCCATCGACAGAGATTTCTACCCCCCCTTCATCCAGGTAACAACAGGGTTAGGTAGGTAAGTATAGCGTAGTTTTAATTCAGTAGGTTAAGTAGCTTAGTTAGGCCTTTATGCTTAGTTTGCTCGTCATCTTCTCCGGCTTCGGTGAGCTCATTGAGCATGTCCGGAGCACTCTCTTGCTATGTTTACGCAATAATCACCTTCCTTTTATCATTATGAATTCATAGCACTACTCTCTCATTCTTTTTATCAACTGTTACGCTTAAGTCATCACCACATTCACCGGTGACCTTTGCTGTCCACAGCGGAGGTCACCGAGGGTAGATCACATCCAATTGGGGCTCTCCATCACTTATACACCACTTAAGGGCCTCGTTCGAAGTTCTAATTAAAGAAATAATCACCTATTCATAAAACGCCTAAATTTATCTCAACTCTTGAGTTCACTGTCCATGGTGAGCTCAAGAGAGTTAAAACACCTAATTAACCACGTCTAGATCATCACGATATCTTAATGAGTAAATCTCCTCACTCAATTGAGTGAGAGCAGTCAATCTGAATTCCAACAAACTCAGATTGCAATTTCATTGAATTTGAAGCCTATCTTCTGATTTTATCTTTAATTGAGTCAATTGTCAAGCTCTTGAGGTTCCTTACGACCTTAGGAGACTCTTTAGGTCATTTTTGAGAGATTTCGTGAAGATTTGAACTCCATAATGTCAAAATTGGACTCACCGGAGCTCCGGCGAGCTCCGACGAGTCATTTTTGAACTTCAGCTCATGATTTGACCTGAGAAGCTCTAGAATACATCTATAAGGCTTAAGGATTAGGAATTGATGATTTATATTACGTTTTGAGGTCTAGAACTCCTTATTGATCTCTATCTTCTCCAACTCCGCCGGAGTTGGAGAGACAGCTCTGACGAGGTTTAGGTCTTAAAATTTGATCCAAAAGCTTGAGAAGAACTTGTAGAAGAAGATCTTGATCTTTGATGGCTCTGGAATCTCTTAGAATCTTCCACCGAACAGACCTCATTTTGACCTCAGGCGGAAATGACTGAATTCACAGTAGATCTGATCAAAATTTGGTTTCAAAGTCTTAGACTAATTCCTGATGAAAAATTAAGTTGATTCAAGGCTTCAATTTGATCTAAGGAAGCTTAGAGCAGAAAGTCAATTCTGAGTCCAATCTGGTCAACTCCAGGTCCAAATCAAGGATTTAACAATTAATCTTATGGTTTAATTGGTTGAAATGCTTTCTGGAATGATTTGGAGAATAATAAAACTGATTTTATTAAGTTTAATTAAGGAATTAGTGAGAATTCAAGTTACTGTCAGTTTGGGTTCATTTGAACTCATTACTGTGTTCTTTGAGTTTTTGGCGAAATTCAAACGCTAATTCCACCCAGATTGAATCTTTACAACCTGTTGAGGTTGTTTGATTCTATTCCAGAGGTCTTCCTTTCTCCATCTAGAGGTTCAGAACTCAAAATGGAGCTTTGAAGCTCCTGTTAGAAGTTCTTGAGCTTCTTCCTCTTCCTGAAGCCATACTGAGTTCCCTTTCTTCATCATTAGATGCAGAACCATCTACTGAAGATGGTTCATACCTCACCTGGAGGTCAGACATCCTCCTGAAGGTCTTTAGACCTGAAATCCTCCTCAGCAGGCTCAAATTGCAGTGTGAACTTGCCACTTTCGTTCTTCAATTCGATAGTCCAATCATGTTCTGAGCCTCAAATTGATGCTAAATTCTTGTAGATCACTTGTAGAGCTTTCCAACGAGCTCTTGATTGCTCGATTTGGAGCTCTATGCTGCTAGGAATCATCGGCCGAAGTTAGGTCTGGAAGGAAGAAATATAGTCCCACATTGGTTACGAGTGAGCGCATGCCTTACTATATTATGAAAAAGTGTCGACGACGTTTCAGTCGTCGATGTTGGGCGCAAAGAGAATTGGCTTGGGTGCAGGCGCGTGCATGTGCACGTGCCTGTGCAAATGTGTGTGTGCATGTGTAGGCTTATGCCTATGTGTGTGGGCCCGTGAGTCGACGTGGATGTGGATGTGGGCCTGGGAGGCTGAGACTGTGCATTGAAACAAAACTATGAAAAATTCACTTAATAAACGAACTAGGCCCAGCTAAGTAGGGTTTGGTCTCTCCCCTTGTGGGCACTGTGTATCCTCGAAAGGCCGAGCCGTCCATTAACCAAATTTTTTTGGATTATGAGAGTTAAAAGAATGGGTTAAGGATCAGAGAATTGGCTAAGTGTGGATTATATCATGCACAGTATAGGAAATAAAAGAAGCTAAAATGAGAGAATTAAAGAAGAGAGTACAGAGTGGGTTTAGAAGAGAAGAAGACGAAGAAGAGAAAAAGAAGAATAAGAGAGAAAGAATTGCGGAAGAGATTAAAAGAAGAGCTGAAGAGAAGAGAAGAAAAAAAATAAAAATAAACATGTGATTTTTAATTCTTATTTTTTAATGTAATAATGTCTTCTTTTAATATTTTGAGCTTAATTGATGTAATAAGGCATTTGTAATCATTTGTATAACTTTTCTTGCCTTAATTTTTTTAATTAGTTGTAATGGATGTAATAAACATGTTTACTTGATTTTTAATAAAAAAATCACATGTGTAATATGTTCTTTCTTAATGGAATGTTGCATGCTTTTAAGTAAACATCTTTTGCGCAATATTCATGTACTTAAAAATATTTTAGTTATAATTTTGATTGATTAAGTAACTAGTAATTTATGTTTAGGAATTAATGGTGAATTAAGATATGTTATATCTCCCAGTGAATGATCTAGACTCAACCAGTTAAAAAGAATTAAAACTCTAAAATGTTAGGTTAACTTGACCATATACTACACAATTAATATTAATTCAAGTTAACCTAAGTTACTTTCTCATGAGATTAATTAAGTCTAAATAACTTAATTAACTGTGTTGAGAAATTAAACGATCAACCTCGCTGCACCGCACGACCTCCTCATCATGCTACTCTCCTCCACAGGGTATCGGTGATCCTCCTCCTACTCCTCCCATCTGCCCTCTCCTCCTCCACCTCCCCCTCCCCCTCCCCCTCATTAAAGTCGTCGACCTTCCCCTCCTCTCCACCAGCAAAACCTTCCTCCCCATCCTCCGGTCAACGCTGCCCCTACACTCACCTTGTCCTCCTCCTCCCCCCCACCCCCCTCCGCCCTATCCTCCTACCCTTGCCTCCTCCAGCCGTGTCCTCCTCCACCCCCTCCTCCAACAGTGTCCTCCCCCCCACCCCCCTTCTACCCTGTCCTCTTTCCTCCCCCCATCCTTCTCTACCTCCTGATCGCACGTGTTTCGTGAGTTTGAAATTGGGGTTACGAGTAACCCATCGTCGTAGTTGCAAAATGCATGGTCAATTAAAATTTATACCGAAACTCGAAAAGTGAGTCCCGGGTCGAACACGAGGAGGTGAATGTTTGGTTTTATGAAATCCGCGCTTCACTTTTATTTCTTTTTGGTCATTTTTATCTTTTCTAGTTTTTTTGGTATTTTTAACAAGCAAGAGATTCGATCGATGAAAACTTTATCTACTTGCAAAAATATAAGAGAGAGAGAGAAATAATCATCTATTCATCAAGAACTATTTGTTACACTACGAAAGCGGTAAAAATTTACACTATGAAAGCATAAAAAGATAGAATGGGGTGAGAGAAATCCCCCTCGACGGTTACTCAGAGGGCGACTCGCTCTGACGTCACTCGGAGGAAGGTGGTGAGGGGCGGGAGGAAGGAGGACAGAGGATGGGGCAAGACGGCATCGCGGCAAGGATCTTCTTTCCGAAGGGCGGTGAGAGGACGACCATGGGATGCTTCACGAATGGGGATGAGGGGAGGGAAAACTATTTGATTTTCTACTCTAGAGGAGCATCCCGGGCTTGGGACAAGCTCCCTCTAGGGCCTTGGAGGTGGTGAGAGGAAGAAAAGAAGAGATGGATTGGAATGGTGGTGGGTAGGTCCTTTTATAGTGAAGGAGGAAGAACAAATTCGTATCTGGGTCATTAGTGACAGTCGTAAATGTCGCTACAGCCGTCACTGAAGATCCGCGCCATTCAATACTCCCACTGGCTCACGCATCACGCGCCGTGTTACATGCTCTATGCGCCCACGCCAGTTGTGCTCGCACCCGCTGCCGTGCCTGTTGCCGCTGCCGCTATTACGCGTATGTATGCGCTGCGCACTACACTGCTACATGCGCCGCGGCACTTGGGTGCGCATGTGCCTCCGTGAGCGCGCGCTCACCCACGCTGCTGTGCGTGCGCGACGATGCGTGTGTGTGCATGGGTGGCCTGGGTTGCACCACGTGGCACTACCTGGGCCGTCCATCTTCATTCCTTTGCAGAGGGTGCCACCGTGCTCGGATCGAATTGATTTCTGCGTTGCCGAACTGTGATCGTTGCTTCGGATCCATCCATACGGGATGATTTTTCATTTGAAACTCGTAAGGATGTCGCATTGCCCATGGCCGTTGATCTTCCTTGGGCTTCATATGATGCTACGGGACTCCGATTTGGATGATTTCAGAGGTGTTAGACTCTAATCGTCGTTCTAATCAAATCTATACGGTCTAATCATCCATCCGAGACCCTGAAATAAATTTCCTTCCTTCCTATCCATAAAAAGGACATAATTAACTTAAAATATATACAACTATTCTAAATGCAGAATGATGCATGCTATACAATATTTATAACATGAAATGAAAATCTAAGCTTAGGAACATGCATGAATAGGCATTTTAACCTAAATGGATGTGTCTATATCACTCCCCCTATTCCCCCCACCCCCCCTTCCCCCCTACAAGCCCCTGCCGCCACCCCTTACATTTTTTTTTTCAAATTTAAAAAAATGTGTTAGCTATAAATGAATATATTTAATTTCATTGCTTATTGAAATGTGTTAGTTAATAATTTAATGAATTTGGTTGGAGATGTCATTACTTATTGGAAAGAAACAATTTCTAGAATTTGGACAAACCAATATATAAATGTCTTAGTTATGCATTTAGATCTTCTTGTTACTTGAATGTCGACCATAGTTCCATAAAATCATATGTTATCAGTAGTTCCCTAACAATTCAAATCGAGAGTGAATGATTGAAATTAAGAATTAAATTAACTACATATACATTGTTATTTCTTTAGCAGAAAAAGGCTCAGAGGCCTAAATTTTTCTTTATAAAACTAGAAGATAGATTAAAGGAGATGCAAGGTTTTCTCTAGATGATATAGACAAAATAGAACACCATAGAAGAAGAACCTATGCCCTTATGGCTCAAGATCCATAATTGCTGATGTGGTTGCTGATGGAGAGTCCACCCAACATTTTGGATAAACCTACATCTAGAGTTTGTTAATTTGCTCAAGATCCATAATTGTAATTTGTTAATTTGTTAGAAGAGTTTGGAGTTGTGTTAATTCGTTCGGGTTTAGCTTTTAAGTTTTGGTTTAGAGTTAGGGTTTATACATTGTTTTAGAGTTTTCGACGTCTCATCACATTGGTTTATACATTGGTTTAGAGTTAGGCTCATCAATAAAAGAGTCTTAAAAGAGGGAATAGATTTCAAAGAACTGATTTAAAGTACTTATATTGATATTGCTTCAAAGAAAAAGAGAGGAATGATTTCAAAACTCATAGTTGATAAATAGGCATCTAGGCTTTTCTTGACTATGAATATTTCATAGATAAGCAACTTTTCTTCACTCTCCACACAAGTGCCTAGAAGCCTTACAATGTTCCTATGCTAAAGTTAATTACTGAAGTTATTAAATTAATTACAAAGTTATTAATAACATAGCGGTAAATGATTTAATTCTTTTTGTGTTTTTAAAATTATAGGTTGTTCACAATAGTCACTCTCGTAGCCTTTGAAGGTAACATTTAATTTTTTGTAATTTATCTTTGTTATATTTTAGGACCATGTTAGATGTAGGGTGTGCCCACATGCTATATTTTGTTGAATTGATGGTGGGGTGTACCTACTTGTATGTATTTTGAATGTAATTTTAGGATTTCATTAGATAAGGGGTGTGCCCACATACCATATTTTAATTGAATGGATGGTCGGGTGTGCCCACATATATATCTTCTTATGCATTTTTTGTAATTTGTTTGTTACATTTTTAATGTGGGGTGTGCCCACTTCTATTTCTGAATGTGTGGTGTGATCTTTTGAAATGCAGGTTTATGGGAAAAATTAAATAATTAAGGGGAAACTCTGCCAAATTCTTTTTAAAATTTATTAACGTTCAACATATTCGTTGGTTAGGGGTTTATTGGGGTTGGGCTGGTTATGGTTTTTGTGATTTAATTAATTTTCTAATTAAAATGTAATTGCTTATAATTGTTAGATACACACACGTGTTCAATTTTAGATACACATGAGGCCAAACACTAGGTATTCTAACCCCTAGGGTAAAAGCTGCCATAGTCAAATTGTGTCAAAATACTCACCCGTTGAGACTTATGATAATGTTATACAGACAATACAGTAGTGTATGTATACCTCACTTACATGCACGATGCTTTGTCTTTATAGCATGTCATAAGTCTCGATCGTTTTTAGTTCGATGGAGTATCAAGCTAAAGAGAGTCTTTGAAGATTTGATCACAACTTAGGGTCACTTATTACATGTAATTGGTGTCTAGAGGAATTTCGGCAGCATCTTCTCTCTCTTCTCTAGTATACCAACTAATCTTATCGACATTCCTGAAGTACCCTTAAATGGGAGTTATTGGGAATTTAGTTAAGGTTAGTCTTAGCAGGTATACTAGAGAAGTACACGGAGATGCTACTGAAATTTCTCTAGACACTGGTTACATGTAAGAAGAAATATTGTGATCAAATATTCTAGGATAGGCTATTAAGTGAAAACCTTGATTAAAATACACACATCATCTTTATATTCCTTTCTAACTTCTAATGGTTTACTATAAATTTTAGGTTATCATGGACAAGTCCTAGATTGATTTGAGGACCTTAGATTACACTCAATATAGGAGTGGAGTCCTTTCATTCTTAGATTGGGCCTTCCATGAAGTTAGGAAACAATATAGACGAGGAGAACATTTGGAGAAGATGTTTTGTCCATGTAGGACGTGTTTTAATGGATTCGTTCAAGATAGAAACATTATGTTTAAGCACGTGATCTACAATGGTTGGTGACAACATTACACGAAGTGGACTACACATGGAGAGGAACCGATAGAGGAGGCAACAGGGAATGCAATGGAATTTGATGACTCCAATGATGATGACGAAGGGAATCAAATTGATGAGATGCTTAATAATATGAGAGTGAGTCATGCTAGGATTGGGAACAAGGAAGAAACATTGAGATGCTATAATCAGTTTTATGATGCAATGAAGGCAGCAGAAGAACCAATTGCTCTCGGAATTAATTCCATGACTAGGCTATTCTTGTTGAAGTTATTTCAGATGAAAGTTATGGATAGAGCTGCGATGAAATTAATGTTAGAGGTACAACAATTCATACAGGAGTTGTTGAATAATCCTAGTGGTTTTCCCGAGTCATGGCATAAAGCAAAGAAGCAGATTCAAGTATTGGGTTCGAATTGTGATGGGTACACCATCATGAGCCATAACTAGCCCAATTTAGTCTGATAAAGTCAATAAAAGCTCCTACATAACCATCAGGGGGTCCTAAGTGTTTATATTCTATTTTAAGAAGAAAAGATGAAAATAGGGTCATTTATGTAATTTTGCCATCTTATCGCAACTACAGAATAACCATAGGACTTTCTAAGGGCAAACTAATGGTCAAATCATCATAAAAGTCCAAAAAGAAGGTCCATGCAGAAAGAAACTAGTTTTCACACGTTACGAGAATTAAATGACATCTAAAATCCTAAAAATAGACCCACTTAATTCACTAAGGTTTTGGTCAGGATAAAATTCACCTAAACCTTATATAAATCATAAAAAAATATTTTATAAGGTTTTGTATCTTTAATTTGACCATTGGAACCCATTTTGACCTAAAATAGAGTCTCAGACAGACAGTTGCCCTAATTTGGATTTATGATCAATTTACCTAGTCAAACTTAGTCAAAACCTAAATCCAACTTCACCATCAGATTCCTTGAATCTAAATTAGGTTTGTACCGAAAGTTGGGCCCAATCAGAGATCACCTTGACCTAGTTTGCATTCCAGTCCAGACGGACTCTTTTTATCACATAATGGCCCTTAACATTTCTAATTCTTTACAAACAGGTTCCTAACTTTTTCATTGTCTTCACATTTTGGTCCCTGCCACCATTGGTGTGAACACACCAAGCTCCGTCGAGATTCGAGCGAGGATTTCTCGCTTGATTCTCAATCAAACTCTCCCAAAATTGAAAAGGAGATTCCTTGAGGAATTCCCTTCCAATTAAACTCGACCATGATTCCTGATTCATTCCCAATCTTCCATGCAAATGCATGGAAGATGTGGGCATCAAGTTTGCACAAACTTTTCAAGATTCACATGCTTGTTTCCAAGCTTGGAGCTCCTCTTTGTAGGCCTATAAAAGGATCAGGGGCAAGAACCCTTACTCCTTAGCGAGTTTTGGTATGAGAAAACCTCCTCTTCTCTATCTCCGACCACCTTCGAACTCAGCTCCGGCTACCTCTCTCCGTCCTCCTCTTCTGGTCGTCCAACCATCAAATTGGATGGCCGACCATCTTCCCCTTTTCATCGCAGTCGTCGCCAGCCAATGCACGACTGCCATCTCTACCTCCTACTTCATCACTGCCTCGCCGTCATCTGCTTCTCCAGCTTCGGTCAAGCCACGATCGGAGCTCTCTGACTCTCTTCCTCATTCCTAAGACCCTCTACCTTCTCCTCTACTCCCCAATATCATTTCCCCTCACCTGCACTTCAAATCAACCACGCTATCACCCGCTACACCATCATCTTCCTCTGCTCCAGCGTAGCTCCGGCAATGCCATTACGCTGCTACACTGCTTGACTTTCATCGCCACCACCTCCATTAGCTTCGTCGCGACCTCCTGGTCAAAAGCCCTAACTTTATTAGGGCTATTGACCGCTCTACACTCCTATCGAGCACACCCACCTCCATGCACCTTCTTCGACCTCGCTCCACCCACACACACCATGCCACACCACACAACCACCACCATTGACTTTGCCTCACCAATGCGAAGCTTTTGAACTTGTTTGACATGGCTGAAAGGCCTTGTTTGCATTTTCAGGTCCCAGGTTGAAGCCGCCATTGCCGAAGCTTCTTCGAAGAGCTCCAGGTCACGTTCTTGTGACTCCACTCCCAGGAGTTAGCTCCAGGCAGTGCGGAATCACCTATGGGTCATCACCAGGTCTTCAATTGGGAACGTCGATCTCATCCACTACCTCAATTCGATGAAGAGGTGCCTGTTGCTACGCAAAGGAATGAAACGGGTGGGATAGTCCCATCTTATGAGTTGCAGAAGCCACGACCACACATAAGAAGAATTTGTGCCTCTGCCTGGTTGCCTCTGAGAGCACCGAGGTGAGGTCCCACTCACATGCTCCATGCATGTGCCCTCACCCGCACTCACGCCACGCTGGTTTGGGCTCTGATGCGATTACCTGGCTTCCCGGGTCTAGTCTGGTCTGCCTGTTCTGAGAAAGAAGAAGAAAGAGAGAGAGGAGGGGGGGTTTTCCCTTCACACCTCCTGCTCTATACTTAGCCGATTTGAAGAGGCCTTTGCCTCTTCTGTGAAGCTGTGTTCTTCTGGTTCTGAGGCTACTATTGGATCATTTAACTTGGTTGGCGTGGAATATTTAGTTGGATTCACTGTTCATTTACTCAAGATACTTGAGCTTAATTAAAAGGGTTAATTGGTGATTCAAATCACCATTTTAACCCATCATTTTTGCATATTGATATTTGATGCACTTTATATATCATTTTAGATTATTCTTCTGATCTTAATTGCTTGTATTTCCCTAGAATTGTGATCTTGAGATTGATTTGCTACTTGCTCCCTACGTTCGACCTCGGATTTCCATTCAAGTATAAATTTTATTTGTTTTCACACTTTATCAACTATACTGCAACGTACCATTTTTAAAATCCTGATTCAGAGAGATAAAAATTTTGGCACCGTTGCGTGGAGCAACATGCAATTTGATCTCTTGATTACGATTCTTGACTTGATACTAACTTGATTTATCTCTTTTGATTGTGATTTGTGCAAGAATTTAGCCGAGGAACAAGATCAACCGTACAACAGCCACTCCAAGTGCAGGTAAACCACGAATCCATCTTCGTTAAGCCCCTGATTCTTAAAAGCTAAAAAAGGAAAGAAATCAATTAGGACCAACTTGCATTCTATTTTTAGATTAATCATCACAAGTTGCCTAAATTGATACATTTTTAGAAATATCCCAAAACATGATTCTTGCACCTATTTAGGGATTTAAGACACCTAGGGCTACCACTTTCTTGATTGAGCCCTAGGTGCCAGACTTGGAATTAATTGATTGGACCAATTAGAGCCAATTAATTTTTCCATTTTAGGGTTTTAGAGACACACTTGCTTAAAAAAGATTCAATCTTCCCAAATTGTGTGTCCCCTAAGCCTTGGTTGAACTTACCTAAATAAGCAAACCCTAAGAATCAAGCTCTAAATCTCACTTGAATCCTAAAAGCGAGACTTGATAATCGAGGACAAATCATGTGAAGTTGACCCACCTTGCGAGGTCAACCAATCTTCAAATTAGGTCACCACTCACAAAAACATTTTAAAGTTCAAGTGAAATCCTAAGCACCCATGCTCTAAACTTAAAATTGGTAGACTTAAGAGGTCAAATTATCCATTCTAGTCTACCTGGACCCTCGGTGACAAGGAAGGTCAGGTGGGGGAAACCCTGTAACCCGTGGGGATGCTCTACCATGTAGGGGTCTTTGCGAGACTCTCCCTTCCTGGCTACCCAGGTAATTCTCAGGTGGAAGACTTTCTGATCTAGGGGTATCATCTGCCCCGAACCTCTATAATCATCCAAAGATATTTAGCTGTCTTGATTGGATCCATCACACCATCTATCCCTCATCTTCTCCATTAGTGCATGTTTGGGAGGAGGTCTCTAAGACCACCCTCAAGGCCTCCGTTAACTATTCACTCTCGTCGAGGCCAAGCCTCGACCTCCCTGTTTGTGCAACAACCCAACCAAATTGAAATATCCTCTGATTCATCTGAGCCTAGATCTCCTTCATCCATAATCATGGAACACCCAGCAAAAGAAGAAAACAATCTCCAGAATCAACTTCAGAGCCTCTACGATCTATTCCAGGCTTTTATGAATCCACCGCAGCGTCCTATGATGCGAGATCATTACAATCCCCCTGCGGTGGCGATCGAACCTCAAGTCTAAATTCCTGCTAGAGGTCCTGATAATGAACTCAAGCCCAACATGATTCATGCTATTCCTAAATTTCATGGGCTTAATTCTGATGATCCCTTCCAGCATATCAAGCAACTCAAGCATCTGGCCCAGACCTTCGGGTTAGAAGCTCAAAATCAGGATATCTTGCTCATGAAAATGTTCTCCTTCTCTCTCATGGACAAGGCTGCTCACTGGTACCAAACCCTAACTTGTCCAATCAACACATGGGTTGATCTACAATCCGAGTTTCTGAAAAAGTTCTTCCCTGTTGGTCGGACAATTGCTCTACGGCACCAGATCACACATTTCACGCAGTAGGCAGGAGAACCGCTTCATGAGGCATGGAATCACTTTTTAGATCTCATGCGAAAGTGCCCCCACCACGGAGTTCCTAAATGGGAACAAGTCCAGTCTTTTTACCAGGGACTCCGTGAGGATATTCAATTATTCGTCAATGCGACCTGTGGAGGAAACATCATGGGTCAACACGAAGACACCGTATGGGAGATTCTCGAGAACATGTGTGAGAACTCTATCAATAATGAATCCATGGGCATGTTCGACCGTACGAATGACAAATATGAGGGGAGCACATGAGATGCAGGGCCTGTCCTCTTCCATTGACTTGGAGTTAATGGCCAGTCGCCTGGACAAGGTCTCGATCATTGAGAAGAAGGTGGATGAGCTGACTTGACATCTGTAGCGAGCCACCTCTGCGCAAAACCCGTTCGCACAACCACCCTCTGGGAGGGAGGCTGTGCATAACATCTATCACCGATCTTCTCAAGGGATGGATCCGTATCCACCCCCATTTGATCTAGGGTTCGAAGGAAACTCCTGATCCGCTTACTCTAGTTGGGGAAACTCTAAACCCTCATCTTCTAATTTCTCTGAGGTTCCTCAAACCTGCGAGGACCTCAACGCCATCCAAAACGATCCTTTCTCAAACACCTACAATCCTATATGGAGTAATCATCCTAATTTCACGTGGTCAGGGAACAATCAAAACCAGTGACCTCAACATCAGCCCCAACCACAAGCTTCTCGTCCATATCAGTCGCCTCAGCCTAAGCCCAACCCGACTTATCAATCTGAGCCAACTCGGGAAGATCAAATGACCCTGATCCTTCAGACTCTGGCTGACATTCAAAAAACAAATGCGGCTATGCAAAAACAGCACAAAGAAGATATCACAGAGGTTCGCAATCAACTCGCCCAAATGACAAATCCCCACCAACCCGGTGTACTCCTGTCGTAACCTCTACCCAATCCAAATAACGTGTCGAACCAGAGGTGGGTTATGAACCCAACTCAAGGCCAGGCTCACTGCGTCTATCAGGCCCCTTCTGCTCCATCACCTGACAGGATGGAGGCTTCGACATCATACACAGGTTGTCAATAGTAACCACCTCTTTTTCCTTCCCCAACCCAGAACCAGGTAGGACTGAACTCTGTTACCACTCGTAGTGGCAAAACAACTCAGGACCCACCTTACCCGAGCCACTCTCAGCCTGGTAGTTCAAACCCAAACCCTAGGTTGGTCATTCAGGATACCCCTGTCCTAGATCAAGAACCTGGACCAATTCTAGAGGAACTTGCAGAGGTTCCATTTCCGGAGGCCTTGACTAAAGGAAAGAGGAAACCCAAACCCATGGCTCTAGAGGAGGACCTGGTCAAGCTCTTTTAGTAGGTCTAAATAAACATCCCATTGATTGATGCGATTTGCCAAGTATCAGCTTATGCGAGATTTCTGAAGGATGTATGTACACCTATGCATAAGCTGTGAACCAAAGGCGGGAATCCAATTGTACTATCAAACCAAGCCAGCTTCATCATTTTGAGCAGACTTCGCCTACGGCAAAAGATCCTGGTACCCCCCCAATTTCATGCAAGATCGGTGATTTAGAGTTCTATAGAGCCCTTTTAGACTTAGGAGCTTCCATCAATTTGATCCCTACGTCCCCACTAGATCATTTCGAGGAGACTGAGCTAAAACCAACTGAGGTGACTCTACAGTTAGCTGACCGATCGATCAAGTCACCTAGAGGAGTTCTCAAGGATATTCTGGTTCGGATTTGCAATTTCTACTTTCCTGTATTCTTTACTGTGTTGGATATGGAGATTGCTGAGAATCTTATGAATACACCAATTATACTAGGTAGATTGTTCTTAGCGACAACTAGGGCGAACATTAATTGTGAAGAGGGCCAGATTGAATTGAAATTTGGGAACAAGATGCTAAAAATTGATATACTTAAGGCCCAGAAAGGAATTAACTGTGAGACAGTGGAACAAGTATGCGACATCAGTTTTGTGGTTGAGGACACGTTTCTCGAGGATGACCCAATTATCCCTGATCCTCAGCCCCAAGCAGATCATACCCCGCAGATAGAGGAGCCTAGTATCGATCTAAACCCACCCACAGCTCCCACCTTTTCTTCTGAGGCCCATCCCAACCCGCCTGCTGCTGCTAATAATCCCGTTATGAAACTAAAGCCTCTTCTCGATCATCTGAAATACGTCTTTTTGGGTTTTGATCAGACATTTCCTGTGATTATCAATTCCCACCTCACCTCTGATTAGGAAACACATCTGATTTCTGTCCTCCAGCAACATCGAAGAGCCATTGGTTGGATTCTCGATGATCTGACTGGTATTAGCCCTTCATACTGCACACATCGTATTTATACTAAAGAGGGTGCACGACCATCCCGTGAAATGCAGAGATGTCTGAATCCCAATCTGCAGAAGGAGGTCGTGAAGAAGGAGATCAAGTGGTTAGATGCAGGGATCATCTGCCCAATCTCCGACAATCGATGGGTAAGTCCAAACCAAGTTGTGCCTAAGAAGGCAGGACTCACCGTGATCACGACTGAAATCGGAGAAACCATACCGACCCGTATGGTGAACTTGTGGAGAGTCTGCATTGATTATAGAAGATTGAATGCCTCCACGAAGAAGGATCATTTCCCACTTCCGTTCATTGATCAGATACTCGAGAAACTAGCAAGAAATCGATTCTTCTGCTTTTTGGATGGGTACTCTGGTTATAATCAAGTGGCAATCCATCCTGAGGACCAAGAGAAGACCACCTTCACCTGCCCTTACGAGATATACGCATTCCGTAGGATGCCTTTCGATCTTTGTAATGCACCCGCTACCTTTCAGCGGTGCATGCTTACCACATGCTCAGATATGGTAGGTGAATACCTTGAAGTCTTCATGGACGACTTCTCGGTATTTAGGGAATCTTTTGATGATTGCCTCCTGCACTTAGTCCAAATCCTCAGGCGTTGCATTGACGTGAATTTGGTTCTTTCCTGGGAAAATAACCATTTCATGGTTCCTGAGGAATTGTCCTAGGTCACCTTATTTCTGAGAATGGCATCTAGTTTGATCGAGCCAAGGTTAATTTGATTTCTAAACTACCCATGCCTAGCTTGGTCAAGGACATCTACTCTTTTCTAGGGCACGTCAATTTTTACCGTCGTTTCATTCTCGATTTCTCAAAAATTGCATGATGAGACACCATCATTAGCCATAACTAGCTCAATTTGGTTAAATAAAGTTGATAAAAGCTCTTATATAACCTTTAGGGGGTCCTAAGTGCTTAATATTCTATTTTGAGAAGAAAAGATGAAAAGAAGGTTATTTCTGTAATTTTACCATCTTATCACAAATACAGAATAACCACAGGGTATGTCAGGGGTTTACTAAAGGTCATATGGTCATTAATGTCTAATAAGTGGGTCCATGCAGACAGAAATGGGCAGCTGTATCCCCCAACACTGACCTTACAGTCTGTATTAACCTTCCCAGCTACAACAACTGGCCGCCTAGGTCCCTGATCACAACGTATCCCCTAATAGAGTGCTATCAGACCCCAAAGTAGCAATAAACAGGTGGGGCAAGAAAGTACGTCCTACTAGAAGCAAGAAATACGTACTCCAAAAAGACCAAAAACTGTAACCATACCTGTCACCACAGAAACTGAAGCTATGACGTCTTCGTGAGTCAAGATGTCGCGACACCCCTCAGTCTTGGGAGTGGACAAAACAGCCAAGCCCGGGGTGGAGCTAGTGATAGCTGGCCGGTATCCTCCCTATGACGGCTGACCCTCCCCACGTGCCTGGGAACCACGGCCTCCTGGTCATCCTCCAGCGCTCAGTGCGGGGAGCATCTGCTGAGCTCTAGCCCTAGACGGGCAGTCCCTCCTGAAGTGGCCCAGCTGGCCACACTGGTAGCAGAGGGGGACTCGACTCCCTCCCTCGGTAGGTCCCTACCGACGGCTGGGCGGGGGTCCAATGCTGACAGCTGGCCCCTGTCGGGGGCCCCCAGAGGCTACTGACGACCTCGCAAAATGAGATGGCTCCCCTGCAGGCGCTGTGTGCCTCCTTTGAGCTCTTCTGACTCCCTTGGTGCTATGGTGACAATGCCGTCACACGAAAAACTCCCCCTCCGTGCCCTCGGAAGAGAGATGAGGGGGCGACGAAGTAAATGGAAGCTAAAATTCTTCTTGAACGACCTCTCGGATCAACTGGACGAGGTCCTAAGACTGTACGCTCAGGAGGAGAGAAGGGGTAGCATGTACTCCAAGCTCAACATATCTGCCCCTCCGACCTCGTCCATGGCCACGTCCACGGCCTATTTCGGGAATTCTCCAACGGGGCATCTCCTGCAAGGAGACGCAAAAGACAAAATAGAAGAAGTCAACTCAATGGACTTCAGTGAAAGAACTTAGAATAGATGTCAAGCGGTACATTGTGGTGGTTACTCTAGTTACAAGCACGTGACTTGGTTATTTTCAAGCTAGTTGGTTCATTTCTCACGATGACCTTGCTTTGATACCATCCTGCTACGACCCGATTCCCGAATCCCTACAGGACATGAGACCAGACCGACTCGACTGATCCCAAGACCCAGTCGTCCAACGAGAAAGTAACCAAAAAGTAGGAAAGTAAACCACATTCACTATGCTAAGCAACTAACAATAAAAAGGTACAGCAGTAGAGAAGTAAAAACTGCTATAGTACGTATCACCACCACAACAGCAGAAAGCAACCAGTACAGGAACATAAAGAACATAATATAAAGGTATAAGAGTCTACTCACTACGACAGAAGGAAGTACAATAAAGAAGCTACAACTACTGGGCTCTACTGGGCCTAGCACCCTCTGCAGCCGTAGGCTCTAGCTGCTCAACACCTGGACCTGAAAAGGGGCTATGAGTACATAACGTCAGCGAACGCTGAGTAGAGTGGCAACTAACTAACTAAAGTAGTAAAAGTGGACAAGTAGCTGTTGTTTTCCAATTTCATTATTTCACAAGTTATTCCCTTTTTACCCATTGGTTTATTTATTAGATCTCTTTCTTGATCTCGAATGTTCCTCGTGGGAATGATCTTGATTGTAGTCTTTTCTGAAGAGTAGAAGGCACACGTGGTGCTCTCCTGGCCGGGAGAGTCCCCCGTGGTGATCCTACACCCAGTCAACCACCCCAAGGTCACAGACAGACGTAACGGTGACTACGGCACGCACGATAAACGCACGAGTAGTTACCTCGCATTGGCATGCGATCAGTTGTTTCCGTTAGCTGGTGCGCCCAAAGTACAGCACGGAACCAGTATAGGGCCTAGCCCTCTCAGTAACAGGGGTCTAGCCCCTCTCAATAACCAAACAGGGGTCTCGCCCCTCCACAGTCTGCGCACCCTCGCCTGACTACCCTGGTTTGCCCAGTGGGCTTAACAAGTCGGTGTAGGGCGGCTAGCTGAACCCCGGGTCCCATGGGGTGGCTAGCTCTCTCCCTACACTAGTAGCTCTCCCTGGTACAGTGTACACGAGGGCCACAGAGTCGGTGCAAAGTGGCCGAACCCACCCCAGGTCTCAACCCAAAGGCGGCAAGCACCCCTCTACACTAAGAGGTAACATGCGCTCCCCTTGGTACCACATACTCAAGGGCCAGCACACTTCCCAACACATTTCCAGATCCATTCCATTTATTTCCAGGAGCTCAACTCCTAATTTTCCCGTAGGGTTCATGCTCATATTCCTCAGGCCATGCCATACCAGGTTTCATCATTTCTATTTCCATTCTCGTGTTATCCATATGCAACTTGTATTTCTATCGTTCACATTTCTGTACACAGGTTATACACAGGTAGCTCGTATTTCTATCATTCACGTTACCATTCTTAATTTATATACATGCAGCTCATATTATGTCATTTAGCGTATACAATAGGAATTTACATGCAACAGTTTGCTAGCACAAGTACTTTACATTTCACAAGCAGCTGTTATTTATTTACAGGTAATTGTTATCATTTTATCTACTCATTCAAGACTGCAATTCAATCATCCATTACAGACATTTCAAGTGTTTCTCGTCCTAGGATTCATGCCATATTCTAGGTTCTAATCATTCATTCCACACATGCATTTAGGTTTTAAATTAAGGGGAAGCCACTCTACCAGTAAACCCAGGAGTAGTGGGGGCTTGAACGATAGGTTCACGTGCCTCAGCAAGCCCTAAACCCGCAACGGAACGAGGTCTTATCACAAGGATCAATCACAAGAGAATATTTAGAATAGTATAGAAAGTCTTCTAACAAGTAGAGGAATTCATACAGGAAACATCGGTATCTTATTTGTGGAAAACGGATCTCAAACGAACCCTAAACGGGTCAAAAATAGCATTTCTAACTCAAATCAAACGTCTGGAACAACTTCCAGACGTCCTAAAAGTGCCCAGTGTCATACCTCAAGCCCTGCGCCAATCCTCAGACATCCAGTAACTCTTCTGGACTGTCTGGACCCAGCTCCAGAAGTTTGAACACCTCTCCAGACGTCTGGAAGTGCCTCCCGTCGTCTGGTACGTCGCCTAGATGTCTGAAAAGCGTGGGAGGGCGTGTCCCACGCCTTCCCAAAGCGAATCCTGCACGCAGACACCCGATCTTCTCAAAATGGGCATGCAAAAAGGGATCGGCGGAGTGGCCTGCATGGCCGTATCCGCAAAGAGAATGTACCTTCGCGAAGCCTTCTCCTCAGATGTCTGGAACCACCTCCAAACGTCCGCACCGTCGTCAAGAGGTCACTCCAGACATCTGATTCTGGGAAAAACCTAGAACTAGAACCTGCCTCCGCCCTCTCGCGCCGTGCCCTCTCGCCTGCAACTCCGGCTGCAGTAGTGTCAGGGAGGACCTCCCCGACGCACTCCTCCGCCTCGCGTACCCGCCACTCCGACCGTGCGCTCACCGGTGAGCTCCCACCCAAGCTTGAAAGCTCAACTCCTCCTCTCCTTCTCACGCTGCTCCTCCACTCCGCTCTCGCGCTCTCACTCGCTTACGCTGCCTCTCTTGATGGAGGGAAGAAGGAGGGTGGCTGAGAAGTGGGGGAAACGAGAGAGGAGGAGGGGGTTATATATGGTTGGTGTTTAGGGTTTTGCTGGGGATAGAAGAGAGGGAAGAAGAAGAAGAGGAAAAATGAGAGTACTGTTTGCGCGTAGCACGCACGTAGACGCGAGCTCGTACTAAAATTTTCGATTTTCAGATGTTTGGGAATGCGTCCAGATGTCTGACCTACAGTCCAGTCGTCTTACCAGACGTCTAACCTAAAGTCAGACATCTTAAAAGGCTCAAACAACACGGGTCTTAACGCCCTAAATTCTTCATCTTCTTTGCAGAATGGTCCTTGCCACCATTGGTGGTCAACCGACCTCCAGGCAAGCTTTTACCAGACCAAATCCTACTCTAATGGCAATCAAATCCTACCAAATTTGGTGGGATTGATGTTCACACCAAGAAAAACCTATTGGGACAGATCCAAACTCCTAAAATCCTTTGATTCGTGTGTGCGAACACATGGAATCAATGGGTGTTTCTTGATTTTCTAAAGAGCACACTGATGAGAGCCTCATCATGAGCCATAACTAGCTCATTTTGACCCAATAAAGAAGATAAAAGCTCCTACATAACCTAGAAGAAGGCCTAAATGAAGGAATAAGTTCTCTGAGAAGAAAACATGAATTAAAGGTTAAAACTGTAATTTTACCATTGCAGTGCATAAACGGGATTTCTCAGAGGCAAAACATAGGTCAAATGGTATAAATAAGATAAAAAGTGGGTTGAGTCAATCAGAAATGGGTTCATGTGCAATTTAGGAATTAAATGACATTTGGTAACCCTAAAATAGACCTGCTTAAATTAACAAGGTTTCGGTCAGAATAAAAATCAAGTAAACCCTCTAAAAATCATGGAAAAATATCCTCTAGGGTTTAGAACACTTAATTTGGCCTTTGGAACCCAGTTTGACCTAGATTAGGGTCCTAGCTCATCAATTAACCTAATTTGGGTTTTTATGCAAAATGTCCAGTCAAACATGGTTAAACCTAAAATCCAACTTCACCATTGGATTCCTTAGGTCCAAATTAGGTTTTTACCAAAATTTGGACCTAAGGGGAGGTCATCTTGACCTACTTTGCAATTTAGTACACCCAAATCACAATTTGGCCCCTATCTTTTGAAAATCATTGCAGAGAGCCCCCTAATTTCCTCGCCACCTTTGCAATCAAGTCCTTCCGCCATTGTTGGTGCAGAACCGACCTCCGGCGAGGTTTAGAGAGGGAATACTCTCTGATTCCTCAGAGATCCCCTCCCATAAATGGAAGGGAGATTCTTTGAGGAATTCCCTTCTATCTAAGGCCAATCACGATCTCTGGTGTGAACCCAATCTCTCGTGCGAACGCACAAGGGATTTGGGTATCCACCCTCTTTCCTTCTTCAGCAAGCCGTCGGAGATAATTGCGCAGCCCTCCGCACACTAGAACGTTCGGCTAGCACCTATAAAAGGATCCCCAAACCCGACCGCTGATCTTCAGACTTGTTTTGGCGGAGATTCCCCCAAATTTTCCTCTCTTCCATCTCTGGCCAAGAAACCCGCAAGCTCTAGCGACCTCCTCCCCTCCTTCTCGTCGCTCTGCTGCCATACCAGTAGCAGAGTCCACTTCGCCTCTTCCTCTCGCGTCGCACCGTACCAAGCACGCGTTCTCCTGACCTCATCCTCGTCGCCGCTCCCTCCCTCAGGGTTCTTCTTCTCCGACGACGGCAGCTACGCGCCGTCCACTCCCCTGCCTCCCTCCCTTCCAGAACACTCCAGATACCTTCTCCATCTTCCCCTCTCTCTTTTCCCCCTTTTATTTCATTTAATTGCCCCTCGACCGTCGCTGACCACCCTCATCTTCCATGTCACCGACTGACCTCCGGCGAGCCGCCCCCACCATTCCACCCCTCCACATGGCTCGCCAACTGTCTCATAAGCTCCGCCTCACCACAAGGAACAACCTCCGCCCATCCACCATCCCTCTACGCCTCTGCAATAGCCCCCCGAACTCACCCACACCTTCGGTCACAGGACGACCTAGGCACGCACTCCTAGGTCGTCCCACGACCTGCAGCACCGTGCACCACCTTCGCTGTGCCACAGCGAAAGTCCCCAGCCGGTCTGATTAAGCCAAGAGGCTTGTTTTGTGTTGGACAGTATTTCAGCTCCTACCACCATTGACGGTTGAAGCAGCTTCGCAGCAGCGCCAGGCTTCAGCAGCTCCAGGCTTCAGGTGCAGTGGACAGTGGCGAGCGGTGCGAAGTGATCTGGTCCAGCAAAGAGCGCTGCGAAGCCCGCAGCCTTGGCAATTGCACGAAGAATCTTCTGCGGGTGCGCGCGGGAGCGGGGCAGAACAAATAGTCCCACATTGGCGAAACGTGAAGTGCAGGTATACTTTAAACTATTTTTGTGATATTACCTCGTTGCCTCCAAACGCACAGGGGTGAGGTCCCTCACCTTATCCCACGCTCGCCTCGTCCGCGGTTTCACCTCGTGGATCTGGTGGGCTCTGACCCGACCCAACCTGAGCACTCCTTGCGCATCACCCACCTGCCGGTGCGCCTGGTCCCCGGTGCGATATCCGACCCGATTACCCGTGGCTCTGGGAGAGCGTCCTTGAGTGAATTTCAGAGAGAGAGAGGGACGTGCAGGTAGAGGGACAGGGTAGGTTTTGCTCTCCTGTGCAGGCAGGCCGGGCGTTGAAGAAAAGAGACTTAGTCGCAAGGAAGAAGAAGAGAAGAAGCCGAAGAAGAGGCTGAGCGAAGAAGAGAAGAGAAGGAAGAAAGAAAAGGACTGCAGAGAGAAGGAAGAAGACCAAGGAAGGAGAAGATTTCGCAGGAAAGAGAAGTTCAAGGAAGAAGAAGACCTGTAGGTCAGAAGAAAAGAAGAAGAAGGCAGAAGAGAGAAAAGCAAGCAAAAATCAGAGAAGGCCAAGGCAGAATCAAAACAGGAAGAAGAATAGTTGCATTTAAGACGTCTGATATAGAAATCAGACGTCTAATCCTGTTATCTTTTAGCAATTCTTTTTATAACTCTCTCTCTTTGAATCAATTGTTCTTCATTTAAGAGTTGTATTCCTTAGTTTTAAAAGTACTGAGATTGCTCCCTGTGTTCGACCTCGGATACTCTAGTTTTTCGAGTAATAAAAGTCTCTATTTGTTTGAACGCTTTGTCAGCTATATTACAACGTATTATCTTTTAAAACCCGATCGAGCGCGATAAACACACACCAAACTCATTCCTAATCTAGAGACTTCTTTGGAGCTCTATTTAAGTCTTGGAACCCCTATCTTACCTCCTTAGCAAGTTTTGGTGAGCCAAATACCTTACTTCTCCTCCTCCGGCCACTAAACGTCTGCTCAGGTGACCTCTCTACATCCTCCTCTTCCGACCGTCCAACCATCAAATTAGATGGCCGATCATCTTCCTCTCTTCATCGCAGACGTCGCCAGCCAAAGCACAACTGCCATCTTACCTCCTGCTTCGTTGTCGCCTCACCGTCTCCATCTCCTTCTTCGGCTCCGGTCAAGCCATGGCTGGAGCTCTCCAGCCTCTTTCCTCTTCCTTAAAACCCCTTATTCCTTCCTCTATCCCTCTACATCATTTCCCCCTTACCTACACTTCCAAATGACCACCACACCGCCCTCCCGCACTTCATCTTCTTTACGATCAGCAGAACTCCGACGAGTTCACCTGGCCTCCACAGACCACCAAATCAATTTGCACCAACTCCACAAGCTTCATAACTCCACGTTCAACTAAACCGCTCAAGAAATTGAGGAGTTCACGCACCCAAATACCCCTCAAACACAGCACTCCATGCATGCCTCCTCCGAGCTTGCTTGACCTCCTCACTCACTTTCACGCCACACCACTACCACCACTACATTCGTCAATGACTGGTGATCCCCTTGAGCGATTTTAACAAGGCCATGAGGCTGTATTTTTGTTTTTCAGGTCTGACCGAAGCTCCGCCGCCTCCACCATCTCCAGCTCCGTTCATGGCAATCAGAGCGTGATCTTCAGCGCTCTTTACTCTAGGTGTTGTGAATGCCTTCCAGGCATCCCTCCAGGTCCGCAATTGACGACGCAAGCATCATCTTTGACTCTAACCTGAGGCTTCATCACCTGCTGCCACGCGAAGGAACGAAGCAGGTGGGCTGGTCCCACCTTGTGAGTTGCTGAAGCTGCAACCGCACATAAATTGATTTTGTGCCTCTGCCCGGTTGCCTCCAAGAGCACTGAGGTGAGGTCCCACACGCACACTTCATGCACGTGCCCTTGCCAGTGCTCACACCACACGAGTCTGGGCTTTGGTCCGATTACCCGACTACCCAGGTCCAGTCTGGTCTGGTCTAGTCTACCTATTCTGAGAGAGAAAAGGAGAGAGAGAGAGAGGAGGGGGGTTTCTGCCTCTTTCTCTGATCTCTCAATACTTAGTCTCTGAGAAACTTTAGTACCTCTGTGTTATGCTTGTGCCTCTTCCTTGAGGCTTGAAGGAAAAGAGAGGCCTTTGCCTCTATTGCTGGTTCTGAACCTACTGTTGGATCATTTAACTTGGTTGACGTGGAATATTGGTTGATAATCACTATCGATACATTTGATATATTTGAGCTTAATTAAAAGGGTTAATTTGTGATTCAAATCACCATTTTAACCCATCATTTTTCGCACATTGATATTTGAAATATTGATATATCATTCTTGAATAGTTTTAAATCAAATTTTGATTTCAATTGCTTATATCTCTTACTTAGAATTTTAGTCTTGAGATTGATTTGCTACTTGCTCCTTGCGTTCAACCTCATATTTTCATTCGAGTATAAATTTTATTTGTTTTCACACTTTATCAGCTATACTACAATGTATCATTTTTAAAACCCTGATTCAGAGTAATAAACATCTCACGCCTCCTGGCTAATCTCTTATCAAAAGATGTCCCTTTCGAGATCACTGATAAGCGCACTCACGCATTTGAGAGCCTACGTATTCGAGTTACTCAAGCACCAATCCTACAATCTCCTGACTGGTCTCTACCCTTTGAGATAATGTGTGATGCATCTGACTATGCAGTAGGGGCGATGCATGGGCAGAAAGTTGACGGGAAACCTATGGTATCTACTATGCCAGTAAGACACTGGACGAGGCTAAGTGTAACTACATGGTTACTGAGAAAGAGCTATTGGTAGTAGTATTTGGCTTGGAGAAATTCAGATCTTATCTTCTGGGTTCCCGTGTCATCATTTACTCATATCACACCACTGTAAGGCTCTTACTCGCGAAGAAGGATGCGAAACCTTGATTAATCCCTGGATCTTGCTGTTGCAAGAATTTGATCTCGAGACTCGCGATAAGGCAGGAAAACAAAACGTCGTAGCTGACCATTTGTCCCGTCTTCCTTCTTCAGTCATCGACTCATTTGGTCTGATCACCGAGCATTTTTCGGACGAGCATCTACTAGCCATTCACGGTCACCCCTGGTTTGCTGATATAGTGAACTACTTGGTTACGGGGAAAGTCCCGCCAGATTAGGTGACTTCTAGGCAGGATAAGCTGATTTCCGAGGCCAAGTACTATATTTGAGAGGAACCATATCTCTTCCACATTGGCAATCATCAGGTGATTCGGAGATGCATTCCTAGCGACGAGGTCAATGACGTGATTTCATTCTGTCACGATTAGGCCTGCAGTGGCCATTTCTTTGGGCATAAAACCACAGCGAAAATTCTCCAGTGTGGGTTCTTCTGGCCCACAATGTTCAAAGATGCACAAACGTATTGTAGGGCATGCGCTTGTTGTCAGACTCATAGCAACATGGGCCCGCGGGATATGATGCCCTTGAACCTGATAATTGTGTGCGAAGTCTTTGACATATGGGGAATCGATTTCATGAGACCCTTTCCCGGATCTAATGCCTTTGTATACATCTTGCTCGCTGTTGATTACGTCTCTAAATGGATCGAAGCTGTCCCCACGAGGACTAGCGATCATAAAGTTGTTCTCTGATTCATCCAAGAAAACATCTTTTCCAGATTTAGGGTTCCTAAAGCCATCATTAGCGATGGCAGGTCTCATTTCAACAATGTGCACTTCCAGTCCCTGATGAAAAGTACGGAGTGTTGCATAGTATCTCTACTCCTTACCACCCCCAAACTAATGGATTGGCAAAACTATCAAATCGAGAGATCAAGAAGATCCTTTAGGTCACTGTTCGGCTTGATAGGAAGGATTGGTCTACTTGCCTTCTAGAAGCTTTATGGTCCTATAGGAGCGCCCACAAGACCCAATTAGGCATGTCTCCCTTCAGATTAGTGTACGGAAAGGCATGTCACCTTCCCATAGGGATGGAGCATAAGGCCTATTGGGCAATACGGAAGTGCAATCTGAATCTGATGAAGGCTGGAATACACCGCTGGTTGTAATGACGCATACGATAACTCGCGTATCTACAAAGAGCAGTTCAAAGCCTTCCATGACAAACACATTGTGCGAAAATCTTTCCACCCTAGTCAAAAATGTCCTACTCTTTGATGCCAAGCTCAAACTCTTCCTTAGCAAACTCAGATCTAAGTGGATTGGACTATTCTTAGTAAGAAAAGTCTTTGGAAATGGAGCCGTTGAAATTAGTGAACTTAGCCATGATTCTAAACCTTTTGTCTTGAACGGTCAGAGACTCAAACCGTTCATCAAACTGACCAACCCAAACGTGGCTGAGTTATCTTTCGATCTCCATTCTCCTTGAGCTTATTGCGCCCAGCTGATGGCATTAAACTTAGCGTTTAATGCGAGGCAACCCGTCATCTTTTGAAAAAACCTAAAATCCTTTTGACATATCTCTTCGCTGAAATCATATTTCACTCTAGGGTTCGTCCATTAGAACAACCGACTCCACCTCTGGTACATGTACCAGAGCTTAAAATCGTCCACAACAATCACCCCGACCCGTCCACCCACCCTTTGAACTTGTACTAATGTACAATCTAAGCTGAACTTGAACCCACCTAATTTACAATGAGAACATTGCAAATTGTAGGCATGGGGGGTATTAAAGTGCAAAACGCTGTGAAAATCAACTCTCACAAAAGGATTTCACATAAAAAATATATATACATAAAAAAAAAAATATATATATAATAAAAAAATAAAAAATGGAGGTTGAGGAAAGAAAAGGTCCATTTGAAAAAAAAATGAGAAAAAGGAGGGAGGAAAAATTAAAAAGAAAAGAAAGGAGCAAAAGGATAAAGAAAAAAAATGGAGTCCCTTCAAAATAATATGGAACTTACCTAACTTCTAGGTTGGATCGAATGATGAATTAAGACCTGGAAGGCTAAAACTTAAGGGATTAGTGGCAAATACCGACCTTAGGCCTCTTAGATCTATTCTGAGATTTAAACACTCACGTACTTGTTAAGATCTGGATTAATCCTTAAGAGGTTGAGGAAAATGCAGGGCTTATGTATTAGGTCTAAGGCTTAGGGATTATTCGACTCCGTTAATTAACCTCTGACTTGCAGGACTCGACAACTTAAGCACCCAAAAATCGCACACAGTCTTGTTCAGTTCGCTTAAATATAAAATCATGCCAAAAGCATTTATGTTGTTCTATAAATGGTTCTAAGATCTAGATTAGGAGCGGCTCAAAAACACAAGTTGATTTATATGAGTTCCCAATGTGGAGAGGTGGGAAATTTCCCTTAAAGATGCGCAATAACATATCATCTCTCCGGTGCTTGTCTCCTAAGATATCTAAATATCCTACTGGGGGCATGTAAGCACCTTGTGCTGGTTCAGATGCCATGGGCGGCATTATCACGAAATGTCGATTGCCAAGGTCTGGATTTAGGTACAAAACGCCATGGGCAGCACTATCTCGAAGTGTCGAAAGCCAGGATTCTAGGAGTTGTCATGGGCGGTGCTATCTCAAAGCATTGATTGCTAGGGACTCTACGAGAATTGATGGTGGGGACAAGGAATCCGATACAAAACGTGTTTAGGGCTAATCCGAGGATGGATTTAAGGAAAAATATAATGAAAAGAAAAAGAGAGAAAAATCTCTCCACAAATGAAAATTCTTCCATCTCTCTCTTATAAAATGCACTGGCAAATTGAACCTAGGCTAGCCATGTTACAAGCACGGGTGTTTTAACCGCTGGGTCCAACAAACCTTAGGTTAGTTCCTGCGAGCCTTAGAAACTTTCACGGCAGACTAAGGCGAAAGCTAGTCAGGTCTGGATCTGGGCTGGTACTTGAGTACCTCTAGTCTTATTGTTGGTATTAAGATCTGATTCCTAGAGATGCGGCTTAATAGGGCATCCTGATGGTTACATCCGACCTAGATATCCTATTTGGTCCATAAAGTTTTGCTAAGGGACTAGTAAAAGCTAGGCAAGGGGGTATGATGGGTACACCATCATGAGCCATAAATAGCCCAATTTGGTTTGATAAAGTCAATAAAAGTTCCCACATAACCATCACGGGGTCTTAAGTGCTTATATTCTATTTTGAGAAGAAAAGATGAAAATAGGGTTATTTATGCAATTTTACCATCTTATCACAAATACATAATAACCATGGGATTTTCTAAGGGCAAACTAAATGTCAAATGGTTATAAAAGTCCAAAAAGAGGGTCCATGCAGAAAGAAACTAGTTTTCACACGTTACGAGAATTAAATGACATCTAAAATCCTAAAAATAGACCCACTTAATTCACTAAGGTTTTGGTCGGGATAAAATTCACCTAAACCTTATATAAATCATAAAAAAATATTCTATAAGGTTTTGTATCTTTAATTTGACCATTGGAACCCATTTTGACCTAAAATAGAGTCTCAGACAGACAGTTGCCCTAATTTGGATTTATGGTCAATTTACCTAGTCAAACTTAGTCAAAACCTAAATCCAACTTCACCATCAGATTCCTTGAATCTAAATTAGGTTTGTACCGAAAGTTGGGCCTAATCAGAGATCACCTTGACCTAGTTTGCATTCCAGTCCAGACGGACTCTTTTTATCACATAATGGCCCTTAACATTTCTAATTCTTTACAAACAGGTTCCTAACTTTTTCATTGTCTTCACATTTTGGTCCCTACCACCATTGGTGTGAACACACCAAGCTCCGTCGAGATTCGAGCGAGGATTTCTCGCTTGATTCTCAATCAAACTCTCCCAAAATTGAAAAGGAGATTCCTTGAGGAATTCCCTTCCAATTAAACTCGACCATGATTCCTGATTCATTCCCAATCTTCCATGCAAACGCATGGAAGATGTGGGCATCAAGTTTGCACAAACTTTTCAAGATTCACATGCTTGTTTCCAAGCTTGGAGCTCCTCTTTGTAGGCCTATAAAAGGATCAGGGGCAAGAACCCTTACTCCTTAGCGAGTTTTGGTATGAGAAAACCTCCTCTTCTCTATCTCCAACCACCTTCGAACTCAGCTCCGGCTACCTCTCTCCGTCCTCCTCTTCTGGTCGTCCAACCATCAAATTGGATGGCCGACCATCTTCCCCTTTTCATCGCAGTCATCGCCAGCCAATGCACGACTGCCATCTATGCCTCCTGCTTCGTCGCCACCTCTCCGTCCTTACCTCCTTCTCCGGCTCTGGTCAAGCCACGACCGAAGCTCTCCGACTCTCTTCCTCATTCCTAAGACCCTCTACCTTCTCCTCTACTCCTTGACATCATTTCCCCCTCACCTGCACTTCAAATCAACAACGCTATCACCCGCTACACCATCGTCTTCCTCTGCTCCAGCATAGCTCCGGCAATGCCAATACGCCGCTACACTGCTTGACTTTCGCTGCTACCACCTCCCTTAGCTTCTCCGCGACCTCCTGGTCAAAAGCCCTAACTTTATTAGGGCTATTGACCGCTCTACACTCTTGTTGAGCACACCCACCTCCACGCACCTTCTTCGACCTCGCTCCACCCACACACACCACACAGCCACCACTGTTGACTTCACCTCACCAAGGCGAAGCTTTTGAACTTGTCTGACATGGCCGAAAGGCCTTGTTTGCATTTTTAGGTCCTAGGTTGAAGCCGCCATTGCTGAAGCTTCTTCAAAGAGCTCCAGGTCTCATTCTTGTGACTCCACTCCCAAGCGTTAGCTCCAAGTAGTGTGGAATCACCTAAGGGTCATCACCAGGTCTTCAATTGGGGACGCCGATCTCAGCCACTACCTCAATTCGACGAAGAGGTGCTACTGCTGCGCGAAGGAATGAAGCGAGTGGGATAGTCCTACCTCATGAGTTGTAGGAGCCGCGACCGCACATATGAAGAATTTGTGCCTCTGGTTGGTTGCCTACGAGAGCACAGGGGTAAGGTCCTGCTCGCACGCTCCACGTACATGCCCTCGCCCGCACTCACGCCACACGGGTTTGGGCTCGATTCGATTACCCGACAACCCAGATCCAATCTGGTATGCCTGTTCTGAGAAAGAAGAAGAAGGAGGGAGAGGAGGGGGTGTTTTGCCCTTCACACCTCCTGCTCTATACTTAGCCGATTTGAAGAGGCCTTTGCCACTTCTGTGAAGCTGTGTTCTACTGGTTCTGAGGCTACTGTTGGATCATTTGACTTGGTTGACGTGGAATATTTGGTTAGATTCACTGTTCATTTATTTGAGATACTTGAGCTTAATTAAAAGGGTTAATTGGTGATTCAAATCACCATTTTAACCCATCATTTTTGCATATTGATACTTATTGCGCTTTATATATCATTTTGGATTATTCTTCTGATCTTAATTTCTTGTATTTCACCTAGAATTATGATCTTGAGATTGATTTGCTACTTGCTCCCTACGTTCGATCTCAGATTTCCATTGGAGTATAAATTTTATTTGTTTTCGCACTTTATAAGCTATGCTGCAACATACCATTTTTAAAACCCTGATTTAGAGCGAAAAACAAATTGTGAGAAGATTCACACATGTCCAAATGACTGCATGTTATACAGAAACAAGTACGCTGGGTTGAGTTCTTACTTGAAATGTGGCGAGGAAAGGTATAGAGGAGACGCGAAACAAGGAAGAAAGGTTTTCCAATACTTTTCGTTGATTCCAAGGTTCCAATGATTATTTATATCGAGTAAAACAACGTGGATGACATGGCATGCAAACAAGTCATGAGGCAAACGTATTCATCATCCAGCAGATTCTGAAGAGTGGAAACAATTTGATAGCACACATTTATCATTCGTTGGGGATTCACACAATGTTAGATTGGGATTTGCAAGTGATGGATTTAATCCTTTCAAGAACATGTACCCGTCGTATTCTATTTGTCTAGTCATGTTGGTTACTTATAACTTACCTCCCTAGATTTATATGTGATCCTCATTTATGATGATGGCACTTCTCATCCTAGGTCCAAAGCAACTGGGAAATGCGATCGACGTGTATTTACAGCCACTGGTAGATGAATTGAAACAATTGTGGCATGACGTCATTCAAATGTACAACGCACAGAAAAAAGAATTTTTTAAGATGTACGCAGCATTGTTATGGATCATAAATGACTTCCCAATGTACGCAAACTTGTTAGGATGGAATATGAAGGGGAAGCTTTCTTGTCTAATATGCATGGAGGATACGCAACATTTGCGTCTACCTAAAAGTAACAAATTTTGTTACTTAGGTCATTGCAGATTTCTTCCTATTAAGCATAGATAGAAGACATCATAGTTCAAGGAAAGATTTGATGGTAAAATTTATCGATATTTGGCCAAGAATCCAACAAATAAGTTGAGAGCAGATTCCATCAGGTTGTCAGGATTTCAAGTAATGGAAAAATTATAAAAACTTGGCAATATTCGATTAGGTCGTACATTTAAAAAAGACCTTATGGCTTTGAAGGATCCAGGTTTCAAAAACAAGAGAATCTTTTTCATGGAGCTACCCTATTAGAAAGATCTTACAATCAGTCACAACCTTTATGTAATGCATATTGAGAAGTGACATTGGAAAACGTGATGAGATAATTTGTATGCTATAGTATGCGCTTACGGCATCAATTTTAAAAAGAATATGGATGGTGAGTCCAAGTGTCGATCTCAAGGAGGCGAAAAGTCGAATCCTTTTGTTGCTCAATTTTATGGTCACATGATGCTCTATTTTATTTGCATGAAAAGTAGAGAGAGAGTGAGTGAGTGAGTGACAAAGAAAGTAAAAATCTATAGTAGAGATCAAAGGTTGCTAGCTACACAGTAGAAAAAACACACATAATTAAAATGATCATAATAGCATATGATAAGCGAAGTAGAAACCTAACTTGGAATGCATACAAGCAACAGAAATTATGGCAAATCACTTCTTTGAATTATTGGGAAAATGTCTTACAAATGCTAGCATAACAATTAGAGGAAAGCTTAGAAAAATAACAACAATACAATCTATGAGAAGAAGAACTATCGCTAAGTTGAGGCTTGTCAAGGTAGCCACGGCTGTGGAGAGAGCTCCGTCGGCAACTCGGCGAGTTCGAGGACCAACTTTGAGCTCTATGGAGGTGGTGGAAGACTTGTGGGAGAGATGCATCACAATGGAGGGTCATAGACCCTTTTATAGGTGATGCCAAATGATTTGGTATGGCACCGCAGTAAATGCCCACACTGAGGACAAGGTGCGTGCTCACCGGCTTGCGCATCGTGTACGCTCTACTGTCTCCACACATACACAGCTGGGGGAAAAGCTCCATCGTCCGATCACCATTGTAGGGTCCTTGATGGTAACACCATCATTAGCCATAACTAACTTGAATTAGTCGAAATAAAGTGACAAATGCTCCTGAATAATTGCCTGAGGACAGTAATTCCATATAAATCCATTTTGAGAAGAAAACAATAAACAAGGCTAATTCTATAGTTTTAACATCACATCACAAATGCAAAGTAACCATGGGAACACCTAGGGGTTAATTGAATGTCAATTGAGCATTAAAGTCCAAAGAGTGGGTTCACACAGACAGAAATAAGGTTTTACGTGTTTTGAGAGCCAAATCAAAACATAAAACCCTAATTTCAGACCTGCTTAAATTGAAGAGGTTATGGTCAGGTAAAATTCATCTAAACATCCAAAATTTATATAAAAATATTCTAAGAGGTTTGTTCTCCTTGGTTTGACCATCTAAACCAATTTTGACCTTGAACAGAGTTTTAAACGAGATTTTGCTCTAATTTGGGCTTCTGTATAAATTTCCTAGTCAAACGTGGTCAAAACTCAAATCTAATTTCACCATTAGATTTCTTGGGTCCAACTTAGGTTAATATCAAAATTTAGGCCCAATCAGAGTCCATCTTGACCTATTTTACAATTTAGTCCCTAAGATCTCTATTTCTCTTACTTCAACCCCTAACTTTCAAGTTTCTTGCAAACAGGCCCCTATCCTTCTCATCATCTTCACATTTATACCCCTTCCGCCATTGTTGAGTCAACCTGCGCATTACCAACCTTTGACCGATCCAAAACCACATCAAACCAACACCAAATCCCACCAAATTTGGTGGGATTGATGTTTACACTCTCGAGAATTGTTTGAATACAATTTAAGTCGCGAATCTTGAGCAAGGAACCCCCAGTGAATTTGAGAAATTGTGGGAATCCCTTGTTCCCAAATCTGACTCCAGGTGCAGCTAACTTCCCAATTAAAGCTCATTCTTGAGCTCTATAAAAGCTCTTGAAGGTTACATCGTTCTCTTCAGTAAGGTTCAGGCCCAAAATTCTTCTTCTCCTCCTTCCCTGGCCTTCTCCAATTGAGCTCCTGTGACACCTCCCCAATCTCTTCCTACGATCGGCCAATGGCCAAATTGGCAAGTTCTCCTTCTTCCCTGACTTCGTCTGCTCCTCGATAGCTAACTTAGGAGCTGCCTTCGACCCTTCCTTGTCGTCATCCTCTCTTAAGGAGATTTCATCCCCTCCAGCGTCAGCCAATCATAGCCGGCGCCAAACTCTCTCTCTTTCGTCAGTAATTTAGTTTGATTCCCTCTCTCTCTCTCTCTCTCTACGTTAGAAGCCAACCCTCACCTTCTTGATTCGACTACCATTCCACCATCTCCCTCTCCGTCTTCCTCACGGCCAATGAAACTCCGACGAGTTCACACAGCCTCCACATCACTCCAAACACCACATGACCACCTCCACAAGCTCTGCCTCACCTTCCTCTCCAAAAGCCCTAAATCTATTTGGGGTTTCATGCACTCCACCGCTCTACCAAACACCTCCACCCTCATCTTCATCACCGGCAAACCACCACACCACCTAACACACCACGCACTCACCATCACCATCCTCGGCTTGGTATGGCAAAGCGTCTGAGCATATTTGATTAGGCCGCAAGGCTGTCTTTCCTATTTCAGGTGCTCACCGGATCGCTGCCGCAGCCATCTTCTCCGACAGCATTCATCTCATTCCAGCCACCATCCCACCTTCGACCACTTGCATTCGACGTGGCTCCAGGTCTTGAGGTGGTTCTAGGATATAATCAAAGTAGCACGCATCACCAGCTGCTTCGATTTGGCGCATGGCTCAGTTGCAGTTCATTCGACTCTACACGAAGGGGAGAACAATGGGATTTAGTCCCACCTTGTTCACTACAAGACGGATATAGCAATATAAAAGAGAAAGTCACATGGGCATGTCGCCTCTTCACTGGGGGCGAGGTCCCCGCGCCACACCCTTTACTCACACCTTACCTGCGAACAAGCCACGCGAGTTTGGTCCCTTGCCCGGTACTGTACAACTCGATTACCCCAATTAAATTCGATTTAGGGAGAAAATATCTGAGGAGGAAGGGGAGGGTTTTGCATTGGGATTTGTATCCTGTGTCTCGAGATTCGTGCCTATATGCTCAATACTTAGCGTTCTAAGGCTTATGCTTGTGAGCCTTATGCGTATGCCTCTGTGTTGTGCTAAGCGTTTGATCCTTCTGAGGTTCAATGAGTTAAGGCATCTACCCCTTCTGACCGATGTCTGATCTTGGTTATTATGGAGATCTTGGCTCTTATCTGATGTGGAATTGAGAGATTAAGTGGTGGTTAAGATATTTGGATGTGCTTAAATGTGGGATTAAGTGGTGATTTAAATCATCATTTTTTTTAGATTCCTGATTTAGTTTTATCCCATTATTTCTTGAGATACTCTTGATTATTATTCAATATAATTTTGAGTAGATTATTCATCGCATATCTTTATTACTGTGCTCATTGATTATAAATTGCAATTAATGCGTGAATTCCATATTTGCTCCCTGCGAACGACCTTAGACTCAATTTCTTGTTTTTGAGCACTCTATAAATTTAAATGTTGTTGCATTTTTGTTGATCGTACTACAACGTGCATTTCATAAAACTCAGTGAAAGCGACTCAACAATCCTGATCACACTCATCAGTGTGATGAGCTTGCGCTTAAGAGGTGAGTACGATCACATGTTTGCCGTAATTCATCATCCGTGCGGCCACATGGCATGCTCTCCATTCATATATTGCGCATGCACAGCTATGATGCATGTGGAAATGGATGGCCGGCATCACGCGATTGAGTGTGCTGGTGTGGACTCATGTGAATCATTGATTGCAGCTCTGATGGCTCAATTGTGCTCACGAGCAGGAGATGTGCGATTCGTGTTTTGATCATGTGTCGCTCTTGCTCGGGACCATGCGCCTTAACGTTGCGCTACAACCGTGGATCGGTTGTTGGATATTGATCTAATAGTGGATGTCGTAGCAATATGATGACCATTCAATGTCGATCGGATGGTGGAGATGCATTCACTCGTGCGATGGAGAGAAAGTGATGCGACTGCTGCTAGGCACCGATGTAGACACATCTATTTCACAAAAATTGTCTATTTATGCATGTTCTTAGGCATATAATTGCATTTAGCATTGTATATATTGCATAGCATGCATCATTTTGCATTTAGAATAGTTTGTGTAAATTTTAGGTTAATTTGTCCTTTTTGTGGCAAGGGGACAGGGCAATATAATTTAAGGCCTCAAATTGAAGATCCAATCATACAGATCTGATCAGGGTGACGATCGGATTTCCGTAGCATCAGATGCAGTTCGAGAAAGATAGAGGCCAAGGGGAAAGGTGGTGTAAAATCCATACCTCAGATGAAGAACCCAACTGCATGGATGAGTTCAGATCGACAATCGCAACCCAACAACACGAAAATCAATCCAATCCAACATCTGTGACGCCATCTACAAGTCAAAGAAGATGGACAGCAATGATGGCACCACGTGGAGCCATCACAGCCGCCCAACACCTCCGGTGCTCTCGCTAGTCAGCAAAGGCCACGCGATCTCGACCGTTGGATCGAGATCCAACGGCTAAGAGCTCGCGTTCTTAAAATCAGAAGCACGACAAACCGCAGGCACAATTCAATGGTCAAGCACTCTATCAAGAGCATGTGGTGTGAGTTTGATCCACGCTGAGAGAATTTAATACGTGAAGAAGTGCAGGCGAAATTGGGTCGCTCGATCAAATATGAGCGGCTACGGATGCGGTTACATGGCAGCTCGGATGAGCAAGCGCGCACACGGGCGATCTGACGCCAAACTCCACGCCCGATCTGACGTGATGAGGTGCACGGGTGAGCGCACTCCTAGATCGTCTGATCTTCATCTAATGGTGGGAAGAAAGGCTATGTGGCCTCTTAATGGCTGAAGAGGAAGCACCCAGAGCGTTTGAGCCGTCCGATCATGTGATCGGATGATCGAGATCACTCGAGGCGGCGCATGCTAACGGTTGAAGAGAAAGAGGTGTCGAAGTGGCTTCTTCTAAGCGTCTGGATCTCCATTGTGTGGCCAGCGTTGCACGTGTGTCTTCACCAACACTTAACTATAGCAACGAACTGCATCTGTTACTAAAGACCCCTATATTAATTTCAAGGCCTTAAAAAGACCTTTCTACCCCTTTCCCCTTTCCTATAAAAGGGCACATATCCCCGCCTCATTCTTCATCTCTTCTCTTCTCCTCTCACCTCCTCGAAAGCTCTACGAGCTGGTCCCATACCCAATATTCTCCATTAGAGCTAGAGTAAAATAATTTTTCCATCTTCTCACCCCCTTCGTGGAGCATTCTACGGTTGTCCTCTCACTGTCGTTCGGGAAGTGGATCCCGCTATTGGGATCATAGAGCACGTATTTGATTAGAAATGCGTCGTAGTACAGTTGCGAAATACGATTAACAAAAATAATTTCTAAGATAACAAGACTTGAGTCTCGGCCGTTCGTCTCTGGGAGGCGTTTTGGAAATGCAAATTCAAATTCGATCTCGCTCGCTCTACTTGTTCGAAATCGCATGTTGATTTATACTAAATACGTATTGATACATGACATGTTGTTGCTAGAATATTAGAAATTGAGAGCATGAAACTTTAATCACACCAAAAGATGATAATCAAGCACATGGTGATTTTCAACATATAAATATATATAAATATTTTCATTGAGGCATGATGGTGGTTACAACACAGGTAGCGGAATGCTTGTACAGGGAAATTTAAATCTAGCTAGCAGAAAATGACTACATACATGAATCTATGGGGGGATTATGCATGCATCATTGGGAGAGAATATGGAGCTACACTACTAAGCAATAAATAAAGCATTAAATCTATGAAGAACTATAATCTAGTCTAGCAGAACTAAGGGCATTCAGAGGTAGGCTCCGATGGCCTTTGAATGGGTGAGAAGAGAAAGAGGGGCAACCAATGGTGCTTAGGTTGGCCCTTGGAGAGAGGTTGGAGAAGTTTATCCTGGTATAGGCTTGGTGTGGAGGTGGTGGCATCATGGTGGAGCTCATGAACATGGAGGTGGAGGTGGTGATGGCTTATGGAAGGTGGAGCTATTCTAAAAGGCTAAGATGGACCAAATGGCCACCCCTTAGGTCTTTTTATAGACCTAAGGGAAGCTCTCTAGAGAATTATGGAATTCTCTAGAGAGGCCTATGGTGGGAGCTCGTGGGAGAGTGAGAGAGAGGATGGATGGTGGTTTTTAGATCCACCAAATGTGGATCTAAAAATTGAATGGCTCTTGGTTGCTAATTTTAGCAACCAAGGCAACAACACATGGTAGAGAGTTCTAGAGAACTCTAGGCTAGCTATTTTCGTGTGGATGGTGTGTGTGGGTGTGTGTGGGTCAAAACTTAGATGGTTAGGTTGATTAGGTTAGGTTCTAGTGGGTTTAAGTCAAGGTAGGTCTCAAATTAGGATTGTAAACCCTAATTCACTAAGGTAAAGTGCAATTAAACTTAATACAAGTTTAATTGGGTGTGTGGAAACCTAATTGAGAGTAAAATAACTCAATTAAGTCAGGTCTAGGTCAATTGGACTCTCACTGAGTCCAATTGGATAGTGTATGCTGAGATCAGGGCTCAATTGGACTCAACGAGTCCAATTGAATAGACTGAAGAGATTGACCATGATCCAAGTCAATTAGGTTTAGTGATGACCTAATTAGGTCCTTGGGAGGTCTAGAGGTGATGTACTAGGGCTAGGGCACCTTAATTTAGGTTCCTATGGGGTTACAATTGGGTTTAGGGAGCTAGAGATCAAAGATCAAGGCTTCAATTTCAAAACAGGGTCTGGGGGGTAGTTCTAGACGTCCCACAAAGTTATCAGACGTCTTATAACGAGAAATCAGAAGTCCATACTTATTGTCTGGATGTCCAATCAGAGTCAGGAGGGATTCTAGGTTCTGTCATGAGTATTCTGCAGAAATTGGACGTCTGACCAAGTGTCTAGACATCCGATAACACTGTAGAAGTGGGTTTAAGGTGTGCGAGAGTTGGCTAAGGGTTCTGGACGTCCTATAACTCATCTAGACATCCAGGTAGAGTCTAGAATTAGGGTTTTAAGGTTTCCTAGGGTGCGGTGACCTAATCTAAGGATGGCTAAGGCTTGGGAAAGCTTCTAGGCTGTCCTAGGGCTAAGATGAACCTAAGTTCTTCACAATTTATTACTTTATTCCTACTTAATAGAATAGTATACCTTAACTCCCTTACATTATTATCTACTGCATTTAATCTAGGTTTTTCGCTCCAGCTCTACTGCAACAGCAATTATTCTTTATTCTTCAGATCCGGCTTTAGATCCAACTTCAGATCTAGCTTCTGATCAGTTTATTACCTGCAATTGACATAATGCACCTATAAAGACCCATTCTGTCCTGAGCCTTTTAAGACATCTAGACTGTCGGTCAGACATCTAGACCCCTTCCCAGACGTTTGGAAATCGAAATTTTGGTACGAGCCTTCGCGTCTGCGCGCAGACTGTACCTCTCTTCTCTTTCTTTCCCTCTTCCCTCCTCCACTGAACCCTAATGCACCTCTATAAAACCCCTCTCTCCCACTTCCTTTCTTCCCCCCTTCACCACTGGCAGCCACCTTCTTCTCTTCCTCTCCACCACAATGAGAGGAGCGAGCGCGAGAGCGGCGAAGAGGAGGAGAGGCAACGTGAGGAGAGGAGGAAGAGCTTGAGTTCACCGGAGGGTGCACGACCTGAGCAACGCGTGCAGGAGGAGTGCGTCAGGGGAACCATCCCCGACACTGCTGCAGCCGGAGCTGTAGGCGAGGAGGCGAGGCCAGGCTGCGCACGGCGAGGGAGAGTAGGAAGTGGTTCTGGTTCTGGGATTTTCCCAAAATCAGACATCTGGCGTGATGTCCAGACGACTGGGCTGACGTCTGGTGACTACACTGGACGTCTGAAAGTAGATCTTCGCGAATGTACGTTCCTTTTGCAGATATGGCCATGCAAGCTGCACTACAGCTACAATTTGCGTGGCTAAATATAGGTGATTTGGTTGTCGCGTGCAGTGATTGCTTCGGGAAGGCATGGGGCATGCCCTCCCATGCATTTCAGACATCTGGACAGCTTACTAGATGACCGAAAGCACTCCTAGACGTCTAAAGGAGAGGTCGAACGTTTGGAGCTAGGTCCAGAAGGTCTAGAAGAGGTTCTGGACGTCTGAGGTCGATGCAGAACCTGAGGTGAGTTTCTTGTTACTTTTAAGACATCTGGACCTTGTGCCAGACGTTTGATTTGGGTCTGTAGCCCTATTTTTGACCCATTTAGGGTCCGTTTGAGGTCCGTTTTACGCAAACAAGATATTGGTGTTTTCCTTATGAGTTCCTCTACTTGTTAGAAGGCCTTTTATACTATTCTGAATGTTCCATTGTGGTATGTTCCTTGTTATAGGACTTCGATTAGTTGCGGGTTCGGGGCTTGCTGAGGCACGAGAGCCTATCGTTCGAGCCCCCAATACTCCTGGGTTGTTTGGTAGAGTAGTCTTCCCCTAATTTAATTATAAAACCTAAATGCATATGTTGATTGAATAACTAGAACCTAGGATATGACATGAATCCTAGGACGAGATGTACTTGAAATGTCTGTATGCGTGTTTGGAATTGCAGTCTTGAATGAATGAATAGAAATGTTAACAACTGCCTGATAATGAATAAGAGCTGCCTGTGAAATATGAATTACTTGTGCTAGTTAAACAGTTACCTGTGACATTACCTGTTGTATATGTTAAATGATAGAAATACGAGCTACATGTGTATAACCTGAGAATGGGAATGTGAATGATGAAACCTGGTATGGAATGGCATGAGAAATACGAGCATGAACCCTACGGGGAATTAGGAGTAGAGCTCCTGTGAATAAATGAAATGGATCTGGAAATGTGAGTGGGAAGTGTGCTGGCCCTTGAGTACGTGGTACCAAGGAGAGAGACTGCCCCATGTTTAGTGTAGAGCGGAGCTAGCCGCCCTTGGGTTGGGGCCTGGGGTTAGGATTGGCCACTCTACATTGACTTCTTGGCCCTCGAGTACACTGTACCGGAAAGTGCTATTAGTGTAGGGAGAGAGCTAGCCACCCCACGGGGCTCGGGGTTCAGCTAGCCACCCTACACCGACTTGTTAGGCCCACTGGGCAAACTAGGGTAGTTAGACGAGGGTGCACGGACTGTGGAGGGGCAAGACCCTTGTTTAGTTCTGAGGGGCTAGACCCCTGTTACTGAGAGGGCTAGGCCCTATATTGTTCCGTGTTGTACTTTGGGTGTACCCGTTAACGGAAATGATTGACCGCGTGCAAGTGCGGGGTAGCTACCCGTGCGCTTAGCGCACGTGCCGTAGTCACTGCTACGTCTATCCATGACCTTGGGGTGGTTGACTGGGTGTAGGATCAGCACGGGGGACTCCCAGTTAGGTGAGCACCACGTGCGCCTTCTACTCTTCTAAAAAGATTGCAATCAAGATTGTTCCATGAGGAACATTCGAGATCAAGAAAGAGATCTGAAAATACAAACCCATGGGTGAAAAGGAATAACTTGTGAAATAAAGTAATTGGAAAAGATAAATTACTTGTTAGCTTTTACTGCTTTAGTTAGTTGGTTGCCACTCTACTCAGCGTTCGCTGACTTTGTTTACTCATAACCCTTTTCAGGTCCAGGTGTTGAGCAGCCCGAGTCACCGGCTGCAGAGGGTGCTAGGCCAAGTAGAGCCTAATAGCAGTAGTCTTCCTATTATTGTACTTTCTTTTGTTAGTGAGTTCAGACCCTTGTTACTGTTTACGTTTTGTACTTTGTTTCCGCTTTACTGTTGTAGTGGTGATATCTACTGTTAGTAGCTTTTCTTTCCTTACTGCTTATACTCTTTTACTGTTAGTTACATAGCATAGTGAATGTGGTTTACTTTCCTGCTTTTTGGTTATTTCTTGTTGGACGACTGGGTCTTGAGATTAGTCGAGTCGGGCCAGTCTCGTGTCCTGTAGGGATTCGGGAACCGGGTCGTAACAGCACCTAATCAATACATTATAGCATTATTTTATGCATAGCTAAAAGAAAGCAGTAAAGGTGCTAGTAATGCTTATGCATGCATGAATTACCGTAACTTATGCTAAGTCTTACCTTAATTTAGGTCAATTAAGACCTATGATTGCTGCGCAATCATAACCCCATGCCTAAATCTTGTTAGTCCTTAGCAAATGCGAGACTAAATTATTCACAGAAGGGTCCCTAAGGGATTGATTATTTTATCAAGTGTATGCTTAGAAATTTTTCTCCTTTTTGTTTTCATTATATGCTCTAGAAATTCAGACAAATGTGAAAGTGTAGCTACGTAGCTTTTGCAATGGATTTGAGTGATAGACCTAATTCACCTCTAAAGCCTGTACTTGACCCCTAGTAAAAAAAATTCTATCGGGATAGGCGGACTTCTTCCATCGGGGTATTCAAGATATTCTATGAATTCCACCCGGATTTAAGCTTAGGTAGAGAATCTTAGAGGGAATATATTATATATTTAGTGGCTCACTCTCAACTGGTGCTACATAGAGATTAGTACTATAGAATCTAGATTCCTAAATTATTAAATAATTCAACTCAGAGAAAGATGAGAAAAACAATGCTCTCTTTTGGTTCCTTTGTATTCATTCTCTCTTTTTCTTTTTCTTTTTATTTTCTTTTCTTTCTTTTTCTTAGAGCTCACAATCTCACCAGACCCACACATATGACCTGTATTTGGTGGTTTCACTTGGCATTAACACTTTAATTGAGTTCCCATAACTCTAACACTAAGTCAGAATTCCTCAGCCAGTATTCGGGCGATCAAAAACACAAGAAAGGTGGGTTAAGGCCATATTTGGTGGATCTCAAATTTATTTGGTGGTATTGCTCCAATGCAACTGAAATAAACATTAAATATTTACTCTTTTTTTCTTTGCTTTTTCTTCTTTTTCTAAATTTTCTTTTTTTCAATTTTTCTTTCTTTTCATCATTTTTTTTCTAATCAACACAACACAACTAGCACACATCCATGAACTTTATTGAGGAGGCATTATTAGGGATCTGTGGTACTCAAGAGACATTGGGTGATTTATTTGGTGGAAGTGCCTGTTCACAGCACCGAGAGAGACGGGTAGGACGGTGTATTTCTGACCTTGACATCAATACCCTCCTTCATTCGAGGATTTCGTAAAGAATGGTCGTAACCATCCACCTTAGCCTTAGTTTTATGAAAACTTTCTCTCCACGTATTTGCCTCATTTTGTGGCTCTCAAAATTTCGCACAAAAATATATACACAGGAATCGAGAGCGAAAACTATGGCTTATCTCTGAGTATCATCACCTAATTATCTAGGATTCCAGATTCCTTGCACTGATCTTAGAGTACCAGCACACTCTACTCTCATCTCACACTATTTGGTGGATTTTTGGAAGAAAATCTGCCTGACTCCGAAAACACTGTCTAGGGGTTTAGGAGAAGAAGCACTGCTTCTTCTCGACAGACTAAAGATGTTTATCAGCCTTCACCATGAATCCATTACAAATTCTACGTGTGTGTGAAAAATTGTACTGGATTCTGGTGTCGGACCTGAATAGGTTGTTAATATGGTGATTTTATCGTTGAAGCATGTATAGTGGTTAACCTAAATCGGACCTAACCATCTCTTTACAAAATTTTTAACCTGTCCTACTTGATTTTATCTTGGTCACTTTTAGGCCGAGGGTCGAACTCAGGGAAGTGGGGTTACAAGTCGAGTTTCTACGCCTTTCCTACAATGAGTCTCTTCCGTTCATTTATTGTGTTTTTGGTGTTTTTCTATTTAGATTTTTTTCTAGTAATCTTTGTCCTTGAGGCACACCCTCAAAATTAAGTTCTTGACTTTGGGCCAAAACAGGGTTCCAAAATGGGTCTTGCTATTCGCAAGACGAAGTACCTGCAATTCAAAGATTATCTTTCCTCTTTTATATATATATTTTTTATCTTTTTACTGGTATGCAAGACAAATAGAAATAAAGTAAATATAGTATAGATATATATGTATATACTATATATGTATAAAGGGGTGGGGGTGGAGGCGGAGATGGAGTGTAGCATGGTGTCGAGTCGGTCATCGTCTAGAAAGACGCAACCAACAGGACGAAGTGCCGCATGTAAGGTGTAGGATGGATGGTGGAAGATGAATGCGAACACGCTTTTTGTACGCGTGTATCGGGGAATATCAGCAACTGGTGCAGATATTCCTGTCATATAGCGTATGGTAAATAATGTGAAAAAATATATATATGTATATAAATATATCTATATATATATATGGTTATAAATATATAGGTATATATATGTATATATATATGTGTATATATATATGTATATATATATATAAGTATATGTATATATATATATATAAGTATATGTATATATGTAGCTATATGTATAGATAGATATATGTATAGATGTATATATATATATATATATGTATGTATATGATACTATATAGATGTATATAGATATATATGTATATATATATATATAATAATATATGGACATATAGGTATATGTAGCTAGATATGTATATATAGATGTATATATAAGTAGGTGTGTATATATATATATATATATATATATATATATGTATGTATGTATCTATACTTAGTTATATAGGTAATAATATATATATAGATATATGTATGTATGTATATATATAAGTATATAGATATATATATATGTATATGTATGTATATAGTACTATATAGATGTATGTGTATATATATATATATATATAAGTATATAGATATATATATATATATGTATATGTATGTATATAGTACTATATAGATGTATATATATATATGTGTGTGTGTGTGTGTATAAACTAATACATATTTATATAAGTACTAGTATATGTATATATGTAAGTATATATGTATATATAAGTATATATATATATATATGTATATATATAAGTATATATATATATATATATATATATATATATGTATATATATAAGTATATAGATACTACTATATGTATAAATATAAGTATATATATATATGTATATAAATATATGTATATATATATCAATATATATATATGTATACGTATATATAGATATGTATATAATAGTGTATAGGTGTGTGTGTGGAAGTGTGAGTGTATGTGTGTGTAAGTGTCGGTGAAGAGAGTGAGAGAGTGTTGTGAGAGAGAGTGAGAGAGAGAGAGAGAGCGGGAGAGAGAAGGCAGGAGAGATGGCGCTGCTAGAGTTGAGGACTGAGCGAGTTAAGACGTCCGCAGCTTCAGAACCCCGTCTGGAGGCTTCCACGCACGCATGCGCAAAGAAGAGTGCGCTGGAGGGAGTGGCCGCACGCAGAGGAGGCTGCAGCGCACCGCGCTGCGTGAAGGGTAGGCGCTTGCGCTCGCAGGCGCGCGTGGGCAAGGAGAGCGGGCGACGCAGGCGTACGTGGGCTGGCAGACGTGCAGGCGGGCACGCGCACGGGCGAACGACGGTAGCGGCGTGCCGGGTGACCGGTAAAGTGAGAAGCTTACCAGTCACCCCACTGTAGCCACAGTGTCGCGCAGACTTGCATGAACAGTGGCTACAGTGTAAGGCCGTGCCGCGTGACCGGGTACAGGCGGTTGTGTGAGTGCGGACGGCTCGGCGCGTGCGGTGGAGTGGCTTCGGCTGGTGGCTTGCGGGCGGAAGGTTGCGACAGTGCGTGCAAAGAAGGCTGCTGGCGTGCGCGGTGGAGGGCGAGGGCGCTGGCTTGCAGGCGGAAGGTTGTGACAGAGCGCTCGGAGAAGCTTGGCCGGCCACTGCAGTGGCGCACGGTGGCCGGTTGCGGAAGAGAGAAAGAGTGCGACAGAGTGAGGAAGCGAACAGGCCTGCAGGCGCGTGCGGAGGGCGGGGGCGGCCTGCAGGCTTGCGCGGAATGGCTGGGGCTGCTGCTGCTGCTGCCACCGAGCTTCGAGCTTCAGACCTTGAAGCTTACAGCAATGGCTGAAGGTGCTGGAAACGTGAAAACAATGAAGAAGGCCACCACGCCCACCGGCTCTTTGAAGAGCTGGGCGGTGGTGGTTTCACGGTGGTGGGTGCTCACCACAGTGAAGACTCCTGTCCGCCGGGTGTCTCCGAGGAGGGCCACCGTATGGAGGGAGAGGGAGGAGAGGACGGTGTCCTGGAGAAGAAGAAGCTGCCGGTTTCTTTTTTTTCTGGCTGGGACCAGGCTGCTGATGAAGGAGAAGTCGTGGTCTTTTTATAGTAGAAGAAAGCCATGCACAGCCATGCCCTGGCTGTGCATGGCTTGCGCATGGAGTGGTAGGGCATGGGTTGCTGCGGCTGGCAGGGAGAGGGCTACTGCAGGGAAGCATGGTGCAAGGAGAAGAAGAAGATGTATGCAGCTGCGGGAAGGAAGTCAAAATCAAAAAGAAATAAAAAATGGAGATGGAAATATTGCGAAGCAGCACTTGAGGCAAGATGTAATTGCAAGGCCACTTATTTATTCTCCTCTCCTCTCAATTAAATGCATGCATGCATGTATTTTTACAAATGCGATTATGGAACCCTAATATGCATAGGTAATGCTAGGAAATAGCACAAGAAGGCACTATTGTAGGTGTATTTTTGCGGTGCAATCAGATTCCAGATTATAGGAATCAACCAGAGGATAAAATCCCTAATGCATTCTCTTAATAAGATAATCTTATTCATGGATGCACTATGTGTATATGCTATAAACAAGTAACCTCTTATATTCATACTTCATGAAATTTCCCTTTCGGGTTACATTCAGCTTAACCCTAAATTTAGAACAAAAGGTGAGCGGGTGAGTCGGAAGTGGTTGTTGCAGACGATTTTTAGCTCCAATGCGAGCATTGGAGGTGGAGTCGATTGTTCTTTATTTAGGGTTCTAAAGTACGTTTGACATGCAGCTCTGAGGTTTTCCTAAATGTTGGCATAAAAATTTTCAATTTTGTTGTATCTACCCCCCCATGCGTAAGTTCTTTCATGTCCTCATGCATGAATATAAAAGAAGATAAATACAGCAGGGAGTAAATGGGTAGAAATCACCTGGAATTGCTCCTGAAGTTTAACGTTCAACACCGGCCAACCTGACAGTATGCAATATGCAAAAAGAAAATATGCTAAAAGAAAAATATGCTATGTATAAAAATGGTATGTATAGGGTGATGGTAGAATGTGAGGTAGATGCTGAGTCTAACGCTTCCAGCTGGGCGAAAACTCAATCAGATGTATCAGTTCTAGCATAGGAGCCGGTCAAGATTAAGAGAAAGATGTGCTCGTATGCTCCTAGAATCAGTGGTCTGGAGATGCGAACCAACTAATTATGTACCCCTACTCCAAAAAGTCTAGCTATAAGAAAGCGTGGAGTGGTGGTGGAAAATAAAGGATAATCTGAGGGGGGGTCATGATGTTGATTCAGCTGATTTATCATGTCCCACAATTCAGCAGGAAGTTGCTGAGGGAGTAGATCAACATGTATCTTAGAACCAAAATTTGAGTCATAGGGATCCTCATAACAATAATTGACATCAAAGATCATGCCCTCTCCAGGCTCTAGATCATATGGGGGTATCCGTGAAAGTAGAAGATCAGTGGGGAGGTCACTGAAATCCTTGTAAGAAATTACTTCGTCCTCATCAGTACTCATCTCTGATTCATTGGAGGTTGACTCTTCAGGCTCGGAGTCGATCCATCCATTAGATTGACTAGGATGGTAGGTGTGTCCCTAGCTCATTCTGCTCAAAGCTTCACCCTCGTATGCGTTGGGCTCCTCAGTAATTCCTGCCTCAGGTAGCATGTCCATTTCTTTGGTCAAACATCCATAGCTACTTCCGATCTTCGGATGTCAGGATCAGGGATAGAAAGTGTCATCTCATAATCTCTAATATCTGAATTAGGTATGTAGGTGAAAGAAGAAGAGTGCAGATCAGAAGATATTGGCTCTAGCATAGGTTCACCTATAATGGGAAGTGGCCTAGATTGATCAGTAGTGTCACGTGTAATGTTTTCCTCAAGATCCATTTCCTCAAATGGATCTACTTCCCTTATCACAGTTGGGTTATCTAACCCAAGAGGCATCTCCCAGGATTCAAGATAATCCGATTGTGGCTCAGTCCTGGAGATATCAATCCTTTCCTCCTCAGTTTCCTGAATGGAGTTCTCAGATGAACCCATTCAGAACATTTCCTGCTCCTGTCTCATATCCAAGATAGATTCTTCTTCCATTGAATTATCTTTCGGCATCTGCTCCTGAGAATCTCCTGTGTGTTCTTCTGGCGTAGTCGTTTCAAATTCTTCGAGGTCTTCAAGGCTATTTTGCACTTGATATCTCAAAAGCAGTAGTTCTTGAGTTTCCCGATTTCATCCAATTAGCCTTGTTATCCCTGCCATTCCCTGAAGGAGCTCCATCACAGCTTGTTGATACGGAATCCAGCTTTGTCTTTGGTTTGGCTCAGTGATAGCTTGGATTTCATGTAGATAGAATGCGGCCTTCTCCTTAGCACTAGCTATAGCTCTCTGTATTCTATAATGCGGTCGCATATGCACTGGAAGTTCTTCAGGGGTTCAAGGGGGTGAATCAGGTCTACGCATATTCCATGTGTGAGAAGCAGGAGTGTGAAATCCATACCCTTGGTTATAAGATGCAGTCCTTTGAGGGATTGACTGGTATGGGTCATACCAGGCGAAGGATATGGGTTAACCATTTCGATAACCTGAGAAGGATCAAGCGAAGCGAAAAGTCATCTTCGCCACCTTGGGTTCTGATCCCAAGGTTAAGCTAATTCTGTGACTCGAGCTCTCAGATAAGCTCGTGGGTCCAACTCTTCTAGATCCTGATTAGGTCTAGATCCAGAGTTAGCCATCGTGGCTAAGCAGATAGAAGAAGAGGGTGGGGGAGAAGATGGCCCGGGTGAAGTGACTCGCCTCCTTGGAAGCGGCTCCTAAGGTCCAACCAATTGAGGTCTGAGTGACCTCCTTCCTCTCATGCACCAGCCAACCCTTAGGTTGGTGTAGCCAGCCAGACAAGGCTAAGGCCCTGTCAATCAGATGGTCCTTATGATCAGATGACCAAATTTTTCATTTAAAATTCTAATTCCTGAAGAGAAAATTCGTCGTTCAACCAATTGAAAGTAATTCCCACCTCTCAAGCTAACCCAGCCAGTCTAGTTATGAGGGGACTAAGGGTAAGGTTCTTCCTTTGGCTCATGCCTCCGGTTCCGTTACCCCTTAGCCACGGTCGTTTGACACAACCCTGCAGACTTAGTCCCAGGTTTGGCAAGAGCGGTTGAAACCACCCAGTAGTACAACAACGAATTCGGGTTTATTCTGTGTTTTACAATTTATTTTAACCCTTTTTTTTCAATGGGGTTTATGGTGAGTGGTCCACATGGTGACCAAGTTCACCAGCTAAACACTAGACTTGACAAAGTCTAGGTTAGCTCAAATTGATGGTCTCTATAGTGTAACCCTAAAGGTGTAACCTAGGGTTCATACAATTCTAGGGTCTTCTTCTTCTTTCTTTTCAGTAGACCACAAGAATAAAAATAGTTCTCTGAACAAAATTGGAATCCAAATAAATTGAAATTTGGTAAGTAGATTCCTTTTTCAATTATTTTTTTATATAATTTTTTTAAATTTTTACTATTTTAACTGAATTTATAAGGATTTTTAATTGTTAGGGGGTTAGATCTAGAATTTTGACCCCTAGTTGATTTTTTTTCTTTGAAATAGTATCAAATGATATTAAAAAATTCAGAAAAAATATGGAAATAAAAGTTAATGTGATCAGATTCAAAACTCCACTATTTTTAGTCAAAACAGATTCGTGGATTGCTCAGAATTGATTTTTGAATTTTGAAAATGTTTAAATCTGGGTTAGTCTAACCCCCTTGCACTTCGTAAATTTTTAAAAAGTTTGTACTTGGAATTTTTTCAAATGAATGGTTCCGTTTGAAAGGTGATTTAAAAATGAAGGTCTAGCCCGAATTTCAGAATTTTTTGCTCATTAATATTTTGGCAATTGAATTTTCAAATTGAAATTTGAAGCTTGGTCGAAAATCAGAGGGTGGTGGGGAAGCTTTTGAAAAGGTGTTTGAATTTGAAATTCAAGCTTTCCACCAAAATGATTTTTTTTCTTTTTTTTAAAGAAAGATAGATTTTTTTCTTTCAAAAGATTTTCAAATTTTCTTTTTTTTCTTGCTTTTTTTTTTAAAACTAGCTAACTAATCCTAAGATTCAAAAAGGGAAACCTATTCTAACTACCTAATTTTTTTTTATTTTTTTTCATGAAAATAAATAGGCTTTTTTTTTTCAAATGAAATTGCTAAAAGGAAATCTAACCTAAGGTTCAAATCAAACCTAGGCTAAGAAAGATATGATGTGCACCTGGTATTATTTTTTTCCCGCACTCGTGTGCGCAGATCTTGTTTTTCCTTGTTTTCCTGCACATTAAAAGACAAGCAGAGGAAGATTTATTAGTGATAATTCTAGAGATCGAAATAAAAAATGATATTGCCTCCTTGGCAATGGCACCATTTCTTGGGATCGTAAAGTGCGTATTTGATCAGAAATGCATTGTAGTACAGTTGTGAAATATGATCAACAAAAATAATTTCTAAGATAACAAGGCTTAAGCCCTGGTCGTTCATCTCTGGGAGGCGTTTTGGAAATGCAAATTCAAATATGATCTCGCTCGCTCTACTCGTTCAAAATCGTATGTCGATTTATACTAAATACGTATTGATACACGACATGCTGTTGCTAGAATATCAGAAATTGAAGGCATGCAACTTTAATCACACCAAAAGATGATAATTAAGCACATGGTGATTTTCAACATATAAATATATATAAATATTTTCATTGAGGCATGATGGTGGTTACAGCACAGGTAACAGAATGCTTGTACAGGAAAATTTAAATCTAGCTAGCAGAAAATGACTGCATACATGAATCTATGGGGGGATTATGCATGCATCATTGGGGGGAAATATGGAGCTACACTACTAAGTAGTAAATAAAGTATTAAATCTATGAAGAACTATAATCTAGTCTAGCAGAACTAAGGGCATTCAGAGGTGGGCATGGCCTTTGAATGGGTGAGAAGAGAAAGAGGGGCAGCCAATGGTGCTTAGGCCAGCCCTTGGAGAGAGGTTCGAGAAGTTGATCCTGGTCTAGGCTTGGCGTGGAGGTGGTGGCATCATGGTGGAGCTCATGAACATGGAGGTGGAGGTGGTGATGGCTTATGGAAGGTGGAGCTATGCTAAAAGACCAAGATGTTCCAAATGGCCACCCCTTAGGTCTTTTTATAGACCTAAGGGAAGCTCTCTAGAGAATTATGGAATTCTCTAGAGAGGCCTATGGTGGGAGCTTGTGGGAGAGTGAGAGAGAGGATGGATGGTGGTTTTTAGATCCACCAAATGTGGATCTAAAAATTGAATGGCTCTTGGTTGCTAATTTTAGCAACCAAGGCAACAACACATGGTAAAGAGTTATAGAGAACTCTAGGCTAGCTATTTTCATGTGGATGGTGTGTGTGGGTGTGTGTGGGTCAAAACTTAGGTGGCTAGGTTGATTAGGTTAGGTTCTAGTGGGTTTAGGTCAAGGTAGGTCTCAAATTAGGATTGTAAATCCTAATTCACTAAGGTAAAGTGCAATTAAACTTAATACAAGTTTAATTGGGTGTGTAAAAACCTAATTGAGAGTAAAATAACTCAATTAAGTCAGGTCTAGGTCAATTGGACTCTCACTGAGTCCAATTGGACAGTGTGTGCTGAGATCAGGGCTCAATTGAACTCAATGAGTCCAATTGAATAAACTGAAGAGATTGACCATGATCCAAGTTAATTAGGTTTAGTGAGGACCTAATTAGGTCCTTGGGGAGGTCTAGAGGTGATGTACTAGGCTTAGGGCACCTTAATTTAGGTTCCTAGGGGTTAGAATTGGGTTTATGGAGCTAGAGATCCAAGATCAAGGCTTGAATCTCAAAATAAGGTCTAGAGGGCAATTCTGGACGTCCAATAAAGTTATCAGATGTCTTATAATGAGAAATAAGAAGTCCAGACTTATTCTCTGGATGTCCAATCAGAGTCAGGAGGGATTCTAGGTTCTGTCTTGAGTATTCTGCAGAAATTGGACGTTTGATCAAGTGTCTGGACGTCTAATAACATTGCAGAAGTGGGTTTAAGGTGTGCGGGAGTTGGCTAAGGGTTCTGGACATCTAGATAGAGGCTGGAATAGGGTTTTAAGGTTTCCTAGGGTGCGGTGACCTAATCTAAGGGTGCTTAAGGCTTGGGGAAGCTTCTTGGCTATCCTAGGGCTAGGATAGACCTAAGTTCTTCACAATTTATTGCTTTATTCGTACTTAATAGAATAGCATACCTTAACTCCCTTACATTATTATCTACTTCATCTAATTTAGGTCTTCTGCTCTAGCTCTACTGCAACACTAGTTATTCTTTATTATTCAGATCCAGCTTTAGATCCAACTTAAGATCTAGCTTCTGATCAGCTTACTACCTGCAATTGACATAATGCACCTAATTAGTACATTATAGCATTATTTTAAGCATAGCTAAAAGAAAGTAATAAAGGTGCTAGTAATGCTTATGCATGCAGGAATTACCCTAACCTATGCTAAGTCCTAGCTTAATTTAGGTCAATTAAGACCTATGATTACTGTGCAATCACCCGCCACGATGTCGCCCTACTTCATCCTCTGTCCTACAGCTCCATTCTCCTTTGTCTAGTATCTCATCGCCATCATCCGGGCACTCCGTCAACGTAGCTCGTCCTCCAAGCAATTGTCGAGGAGGATAACTTCTCACCCCTTCTCTTTTTATCACTTTTTAGTGTAGATTTCCAGCTTTCTAGTGTAGCTTGTAGATGTAATGGACATGATTCATGATTCTATCATTATGAAACATTTCTTTATTTTCTCCTTATTTTCTCTTTATTTGTATTATTCTTTCTCTCTCTTCTATTAATTATTCTTTAAGTAGAATAGCAAGTAGATTAATTTCAACCAACTAATATGCTTTCATAACAATAATTCCAATGTGGTTTTTAATCAAATTTTCGTCTCCCCATGTTCGACCCCGGGCTCACTTTGAGTTTTGGTAAAATTTTATCTGATAGCGCACAAATTCATTGATTATCTTTTTTATCTTGATTTTCCTATTGTCCGACTTTTTGGACATGAGTTGCATCTTCATAAATCGTAGGCTCGGCCCCGCTTGCATACTGATCTTAGGTTCTGGGTAATTTTTATCCAGAACCTTATATACACTCGACCGTGGGGCATGGATCTACATCATAATCTGGTCCACATTTGCAGACATTCTCTGCTGGCAGGTCTTAAGGTTAATCTTTTTATTCTGATCCTGACCTGCACTTGTGAATTCTTTATTTCTTCCCCTTGTTTGTATAGTGTGCCTAGCTGAAGGCAATAAATTTAGCCTATATACAGTCTATTTTCATCTCGAAGCTGATCGGATAATCACGAAATTCAAGTGCTTTCTTCTCTACTCTACTCTTTTTTTGTCATTTAATACAATGAGGACATTGCATTAGATAGGCATGGGAGGTGGATATTCATCTTTGAATCATTTTGTTAGCTCCATAGATTCTTTTTATTTTCTCTTTATTATTTTCTCTTTATTTTTGAAAAAAAAATTGAATTAGGAATAGAAAACTTGAGCTTTAGAAATTTGTCAACCATAGGAATGATACAATAGAACCTGAACACTTAGATTCTTTAGGTCTTCGGGCTTAATCAGCTTGGGTGTCCACTAAAATGTGAACTTGTTTCTTGAGTCCTCGCCATTCGAAAAATTCGTTTCTAATTGGTTAAATAAATTGGGGTGATAAGTATACGACTTATCAACCCGCCCTCTGATTTGAGGGAACTATAGTCTAAGCATCTACACAATATTTGCACTGACTCACTTTTTGACGATTTTAACAAAAATTGGGTAACTAATGAACTTTCTAGGGTGATATGGCTGGCAAGTTGTCGTGGGTCACAGCCCATTGGCCGGTTATTCAGAGCCCAGCCACACAACTATTCTCCTTTTGCTGCCTTTAGGTAAATCTTAGATCAGGGAAGCCACCTACTTAGGAAAAAAGAAAAAAATTAGAGAAATACCTAAAAAGAAAAAAAATGATAAGAACAAGAAAAGAAGAAAATAAATAAATAAGCCACACTTCACCGCATGAGTATGGCTGGCAAGTTATCGTGGGTAACAGCCATTGGCCAGTTGTCCAGAACCTAGCTCACAAAATGCATGTTTAATTTGAAACACTTAGGAAGAAGCCGAGAAGTAGAATAAGCCGAGGAGAAATATACTAGGTTCGCCCTTATGTTGACCCCATAAAAATACAAAGTAGGGAGAAAGCTACCTGTCGGATAGATACACCTTTAGGCAAAATTTCGTTTCAAGGTCACCTAGGGGTGTAGAAACCCAAAGTCCGTTCTGATTGCCGATTAGTGAGTCTATCACATTCACAAAAAAGATGCTTAGCACTTTGAGTTCTTTTTGAGTCTTGGGTGGGTTGGGTAGTCGTAGAAAGCTGCCCCGAAACTCTTAAGTTAAAAATCAAAAAAATTAGAAAAGAAGAAAAAGAAAGAAAAAATGTATTTGCTTTTGAATAAGGTGAGGGCTTGGGCGACTTGCATTTTGGCAGACACCTAGGCACTGTTGAGTCAAGGTAGTTCAAGACTTTAGTAGAAATTTCTTAGTGTTGAGAAATAAATATTACCCAAGTAATTTGATCCTAATTCTCTTATAAATAGCATATAGTTTTTCTAGGGACTAACAAAAGATAGGTATGAGGTGTGATGTAGACACATCTATTTCACATAAACTGTCTATTTATGCATGTTCTTAGGCACATAATGCATTTAGCATTATAAATATTGCATAACATGCATCATTTTGCATTTAGATTAGTTTGTATTAATTTTAGGTTAATTTGCTCTTTTTGTGGCCAGGGGATAGAGCGATATAATTTTGGGCCTCGGATTAATGATCAACTGTACGGATCTGATCAGGGCGACGATAGAAGTCCAACACCTTCGAGATCGCCCGATCGGATTTCCATAGCATCAGATGTAGTTTGAGAAAGATTAAAGGCCAAGGGACAAGGTGGTGTAAAATCTGTACCTCATATGAAGAATCCAACTGCACGGATGGGTTCAGATCAACAATCGTAGCCCAACGACGTGAAAATAGATCCAATCCGACATTTGTGGCACCATCTACAAGTCAAAGAAGATGGACAGTAATGAGGGTGCCATGTGGCACTATCACAGCCACCCAACACCTCCGGTGCTCTCCCACGTCAGCAAAGGCCACTCCATCTCGATCGTTGGATCGAGATCCAACGGCTGAGAGCACGTGTTCTTAAAATCAGAAGCGCGACAAATTGCGGGCGCAGCCCAGTGGTTGAGCACTCTATCGAGAGCGTGCTACGTGAGTTTGATCCACGCTTAGAGGATTTAATCCACGAAGAAGAAGCGCGGGCAAAATTTGGCCACCCGATCGAAGATGAGCAACTACGGATGCGGTTACATGGCAGCTCGGATGAGCGAGTGCACCTACGCACGATCTAACGCCAAACTCCACGCCCAATCTGATGCGATGAGGTGCACGGGCAAGCACACTCCTCGATCATCTGATCTTCATCTAATGGTGGGAAGAGAGGCTACGTGGTCACTTAATGATTGAAGAGAAAGTGCCCACAGCGTCTAAGCCATTTGATCGTGTGATCGGACGGCCGAGATCACTCGAGGCGGCGCATGCTAAGGGTTGAAGAGAAAGAGGTGCGAATGTGGCTTCTTCTAAGAGCTTGGATCTCCATCACTTGGCTGACGTTGCACGCGTGTCTTCACCAATGCTTAACTACAGCAATAGCTGCATCCGTCACTAAAGACACTTATATTAATTTCAAGGCCTTAAAAGGTCCTTTCTACCCCTTTCCCCTTGCCTATAAAAGGGCACATATCCCCTCCTCATTCTTCATCCCTTCTCTTCTCCTCTCACCTCCTCCAAAGCTCTACGAGCTGGTCCTATACCTAGGATGCACCATTAGAGCTAGAGTAAAATAATTTTCCCATCTTCTCACCCCCTTCTTAGAGCATCCTGCGGTTGTCCTCTCACCGTCGCTCGAGAAACGGATCCTGCCACAATGTCACCCTGCTTCATCCTCCGTCCTCCAGCTCCATTCTCCTTCATCCAGCATCTCATCCCCATCGTCCAAGCACTCTGTCAACGTGGCTCATCCTCCAAGCAGCCTCGAGGAGGATAACTTCTCACCCCCTCTCTTTTTATCGCTTTCTAGTGTAGATTTCTAGCTTTCCAGTGTAGCATGTAGGTGTAATGAACATGATTCTATCACTATGAAACATTTCTTTATTCTCTCCCTATTTTCTTTTTATTTGTATTATATTTTCTCTCTCTTCTATTAATTATTCTTTAAGTAGAATATCTAGTAAATTAATTTCAACCAGCTAATCTGCTTTCATGACAATAATTCCAACGTAATTTTTTATCAGTGTTTGCCTCCCCATGTTCGACCTGGGACTCACCAAAGTTTCGGTTATAAATTTTATTTGATAGCGGATTTTTACACAACTGCGATGATGGGTTTTCCAAACTCAATGCTTTTCACTACGAAATACCATTAATCAGGTACGGTGCAGCTGACACATGGCAAGGTCAGAACTTCTTTGGCCCATTGTGGGAGCTACAGAAGTCAGATTGGGATGATTTTGAGTTCGTTGGACTTCGATTTTTGTCCTGAATCCATACGTGTGGTCTGATTGCTCATACAAGGCCTATTTCAATGTGATATTTCATAACCTGGCCATTAAACGTTAGTTCCGAGCAATATCAATATAAAAATTATGCATAATTCATGCATGCCCTTAAACCCGCTAGATTATCACAATTAAGTGCAAAGGCCCTCAAAATTGGCTTTATATGACATAATTAACACTATTATTTGTAGAGTCATCGAGAAGAACGACATGGACAACATTCTAAACATGTTAAACTTAACAGATAACCTGAAAGACACATTAAAAATGAGAAATGACATGAAGAAATTGGGTATTTGTCATGAGTTGCATGTTAACGAGAGAGAATTTCCTACCAGCTATGTATAGTCTGAATCAAGATCAGAGGGAAAGAATATTCTCCTTCTTGAAGGGAATACGGATTCCTGACATATACTCTTCATAGAATTCGCATTGTGTGAATGAAGTTTAGAAGAAAATCAATGGGTTAAAAAGTCATGATTCTCATGTTTATATTCAAATTTTATTTTCACTCGCTATTCGTGGAGTTCTTCTCGATCCAATGGTTGATACGTTCACAGAGATGAGTCGATTTTTTAAAATTGTCTGTTCAAAGACATTGAACTGTGAACTTTTAGACTATTGGAACGACCAAATTGTCATCACACTATGCAAGAAGGAACAAAATTTTCCTTTGGCCTTCTTTGACATTATGGTACATCTTACGCTGCATCTTGCAAATGAAGCAAGAGTTGCTAGACTTGTACAGTACATATGAATGTATTCAATTGAGAGCTTCTTGAAAAAATTGAAAGATTACGTCCTAAATAAGGCAAAGCTTGAAGGATCAATTGTTGAAGGATATCTTGTGGAGGAATGTATAAACTTTTGAGCCATGTATATGGATGATCTAGATAATAGATTTAATTGACTTGAGAGAAATTTCGATAAGGGATACAATGAAAATAACGAAGATTCTCTCTCCATTTTTTATACAAAAGGAAGGCCAATCCTATGGATAGAGTACAAACTAATCTTAGAAATGGATCGAAAGTTAGCGCACTTATACATTTTAAAGTAGATTCCTAAGGTTGATCCATTCTATACCAAATTCAAATAGTCTTCACATCCATCTTTCCAAGACTTGGTCTTCCTTGATTAGTTTAAGGAGCATGTAAAACATATGAAAGAAAATGACCCTAGGTGGATAGAAGATTTTGATGTTATTGTTGAGATCTCATTGAGTTACGGACATTACCATTTTGGATATATAATAAATGGCTTTAGAATCAAGATAAGATCAATTAATGATGATAAGGGAACGCAACATGCTGGAGTTGTTGTCAGTTGCGATCTAACAACTAGTTGTACTAGCTGCTATGGCTAAATCGTTCAAATTATGGAGATGAGCTTTAGATATGATCTCAGGGTGGTCATGTTTAAGTGTGATTGATTCAATGTTTTTAAGAATGGCATTGGTTTCAAGAAAGATATTAAACATGGTGATAACACCACGCAAGGGGGTAGTAATTAGGTTGAATATGGCCCATCTTTAGAATAAAAGGCACAACATAAAGTAGAATAGGAGCATTGCATGCATCAAGTACCAAGATTGCTTATAAACTGCATTAATGGCCATTTGTGTAAAGCATGTGTCAAAGCAGGCCCCAGATGAGCAATCGGACTACACGGATGGATTCAGAACGACGAACGGAGTCCAACGGACTCAAGATCAGCCAAATCCGACATCCGGAGCTCCCACAATGGGCCCAAGAAATTCTGACCATTGATCTGGAGATCAACGGCCCAGAAAGCGCCACATCGCCCTGGCCCCACCGCTCGCACGCCCTCAAGCCAGCCAAGGACGAATCTCGGCCGTTGATCTTCGATCGAACGGCCGAGATCCGCACGCTCGCCCACGGTTGCCGCGACAAAGCGCGGGCGTGGCGCAACGGCTAGCGCGCACGCCCGCATCGCAGCGATGCACGTTCGAATCGTGCGGAGCGGAAATCAAGCGCGAGCGAAGGGCGCGGCAAAATTGGGCCGCCCGATCAGCAGCGGGCGGCCAGGATCGCGCCACGCGGCGCGATGACAGCTCCTGAGCGCCCACGCGTGCGTGCACGCCGGGCGCAAACGCGCGCGCGCACGCGCGCCCGAGGCACGATCTCAACCGTCCGATCTTCGATCGGATGGCTCTCATTCAACGTCCACGGATCGGGCTTGGAGAGAGAGAGGGGCGGGCAGCTGACCGGTGGCAGGAGGGCTTCACCGACGTATCTTGAAGCGGTTTTAGCGACGTTCTGGATGTCGCTAAAGCACATTCTTCTTTTAGGAAGCCCTTAACTCTATTTAAACCCCCTTCTACCACCATTCAAGATATACTCTCCCACTTGCAACTACTCCACTCCTCTCCTTGCTAGTTTTAGGCACTCTTGTAATCGCCGGAGACGACGAGCCGCCGACGGAGCCTCCTCCACCGCCGTGGCTGCCTCGTCGCTCTCCACTCTCTCTCTACCTCTCTCTCTCTCTTTTAAGCTTTCATTTACTTTTGTTGAAGCATGTATTTAATGTTGTAAACCATGAACTATGAATGCATGTTTAATGAAATTATTTTCTGTTTAGTCGCCATTTTAATTTCTGTTTAAAGTGCATGATCAAAACCAAGAGCTTTCTAACCCTAAACTCTCTATCTCTCGCTTTTCAAAACCGTCTCTTTCGCAAGCAAAACTCCGCCTTTTTCGTGACAACAAGTGGTAAACAAAATCCGATTTCCACGCCTCCCTGAGATCGACACTCGGACTCACCTCCGTTTACTTCTTTTAAAACCGACGTATCAAGTGCAACTATAACGACACCTCTTAACACACACGCACGAGACCACGTCAGTTTTTGGCGCCGTTGCCGGGGAGGCAACGGATTTGTTTTATCACCTCCATTCCACATTCATTCTCACATCATCTAATGCCCTATTCTCCTTTTTACTTGACGGTTGCAGGAATTCGGCGCATGGACGGCGAAGCGACGCATTCCACGACGGTAGCAAGGGAGTAGGCGCCTCGAGGACCGATAGTGAGTAACCTGTCTCTCATTGTTTGCTTGCGTGAAAAAGCTAAAAAAAAAATCATAAAAACTGAAAAAAATTGGCGTGGTGAATGATTGATTGACCCACATTCTTAACACATCACCCTACAAAAAAATGTACACTCTAATATGCTGAATAAATTCTTGGAGTGTTCTTTTCTTTTTCTCTTGAGTGGTGTTTGCGAAGCCACCGTGAGTTGACCTGGGCCGCACCACTCAACCCTAAAAACTGACTCATCTAATAGAAGCTGCACGATCTTTAGGATGAGTACACTAGGGTTTTAGAGCCTCTACAAAATAAAAGGAGATCTACTTTCACTAAGTTGTGTGCAGAACTTGACGTGCCCACTGAAACTTGTTTGAAAACATTAAGACACGTCAACCCTAAAAAGTACTCAAGTAAGGATGAAACACTAAAAGACACTATATCTTAACAAATCCTTGCTTGAAAATCATGTTTTGCTAGAAGCACACACTTTGAAAGTGGAAAATTAAGAGGCACCACCCCAATCAACGCCTCATCACATCACCCTAAGCACAAGCACTATCCTAGCCCTTTAAAACTGAGTAGACGTGCCCTAGGCAGGACTGAGTTAAGTCTCAAAAGGTGAGGTTTTGTCTGCTAGGCACTTGGCTTTCATTCCCTTGGTAGAATCTGGTGACTAGGCTGCGGGGCAGTGTCAAACGACCGTGGTTGTGGGGTCTATGGAACCGGAGGCGCAAGACAAAGGAAGAACCTTCCCTGCAATCCCCTCGTAATCAACCTGGCCAGATTAGACTTGAGAAGGGGAGTCCAGTGCTTACGGACTTAATCACCCTTTGTGAGATTTCTAGGTCTCCTAAGGAATACACCATAAGGATTAGGCTTGCGTGCTTGATTGAAACACATTTCTCGCATCTGTCGCCCTCCACATCCCCTCCTGTTCTTCTCTAGTGTATGCACGGGAGGCGCTCATTGCATCCCGAATTGTGTGTTTTGGGGCAAGAATCTAGGTGACGTAATTCTGTTGAAAACATGGCTGAACCTAGGGTAGATGAGGCTGAAGATCAACCCCCACCAGATGCTATGGCTATCATCCAGGCTCAAATCAATGCTAACCATCGGCTTCAGCAACAACAAATCCACACCATCATGCAAGCCATACAACGGTTACAGAACCCACAAGAACAACCACCACCTTTCAATGACATACCAGGACAGCCACCACTTGATTTACCGCCATTTCAGGACCAGCCAAGGCCCCTCCGTGATTTCTATAACCCTTCTGCCATTAGAGTCGAGCCACACCTTAGGATCCCCGAAGGGGGAGACGATTTTGAGCTAAAACCTAATGTATTAAGTCTAATCCAGAGCCACTTTCATGGAAGCTCAAATGAAGACCCCTTTCAGCACCTAGAAGATCTCGATCACATAGCAAGAATAGTAAAACCTAGGAACATTAGCCTTGACATTATTCTAATCAAGATGTTCCTTTTCTCATTAAGAGACAAGGCTTCTCATTGGCTTAGAACCCTAGGTAGACCCATCACCACCTGGGAAGAACTGAGGCATGCATTTTTAAAGAAATTCTTCCCCATAGGAAAGACCAATGCCCTCAGAAGAGCTATCACTACCTTCACACTCCAGGGTGAGGAACAATTTCATGAGGCGTGGGAAAGATTCAATGAACTTTTGAGGAAATGCCCACACCACGAAGTTCCAAGGTGGCAATTGGCCCAGATCTTCTACCACGGTCTGGACAACAACCTACGGAACTTCGTCGATGCCTCATGCGGGGGAAACTTCCTAAACAAAGACGAGGAGAGCGCGTTTGAGCTCTTTGAGTCTATGAGCGAGAATTCGCTCAACAATGCCTCCATAAACCAGTTTAACAGGTCCAGTCAACCCCATGGCGGGATTTATGAGGTGCAAGCAAATTCTGGAATGGTTGACATGGACATCATTACCAAAAAGTTGGATCGAGTGGAATTGGTGGACAAGAAGATTGATGAGCTTCTAAACCAGACCAGGAACCCCTTGTAGACTTTCTCCCTAGCAAAGGGAGCACATAATGTCGACCTGGTCCAACCCTTCACCCAATCGAACCTAGAACAACCCCTGACCACGTACCAGGGAGGGACCTTTACTCCCTCGACCCTTGATTACTCCCTTCCTTCTTCATCAACATCGGCTATTCTAGAAGATGTGCAAGCCATCCAAGGATATGCAAAACCTGACCCTTTCTCCAACACTTACAACACCGGCTGGCATAATCACCCCAACTTTGGTTGGACAAACCAGAAACCACCGCAATTCCAAAACCAGCCCAGGCCAAACCAACAGCCACACTTGCCCCCTATCAGCAAGGACCACCAGTTAGACCCCAATATAACCAGAATAGGGCGGCCCCTCCCCCACAAAACCAAATGGACACCCTAATAAAGATGATGGCTGACATGAACCAAAAACATCAGGAAGAAATGGCCTTGGTAAAGGGACAGTTAAGCCAACTCTTGGACTGTAAACAGCAAGGATCTCTACCTTTCCAACCACAACCGAACCCGCGAAACATAATTAACAGAGGCCCCAATTCGCAAGGGTTCCAAGGCAACCCCAGGCAGGCTCATATGGTCTAGCCGGCCCCACAAACACCTCCTGGGTTTGGCGCTTCTTCATCCTCGTCTTCTCAAGGATCACCCCATGGCCCCAATGCCTCTGCGAATGCGGTGACCTTGAGAAGCGGCACCAAAACCCAGGATCCCAAATGGCCGACTCTCCCCGAGACTTTACCCGACTTAGAAGAAGCACCAACCAAGGACCCAGACATGGAACCAATTCAGACACCCTATCCTGAGGCCTTGGAAACAATCAAGAGAAAAAAGAATACTGTGGAAACTGAGGAGCTGATGGAAATTTTTAAATAAGTACAGATTAATATTCTGCTTCTAGAAGCTGTCAAACACATCCCCGCTTACGCCAAGTTCTTAAAGGATGCCTGTACACCCAAGCGTAAGCCGAGACCTCAAGCACCTAGGAAGGTTGTACTCTCTGAGCAAGCCAGTTCCGTGATATCAAGCAACCTTCCACTCAAACGAACTGACCCAGGAGTGCCCCTGATTTCTTGCAACATCGGGGACATGACATTTGATAGAGCGCTCCTGGACCTAGGTGCTTCTATCAACCTAATTCCCACAACCTTGTACCACCAATTTGGTTTTGGGGAGCTGGCACCAACCCCTGTCACCATCCAGCTGGCGGATAGATCAGTGAAAACCCCGAAGGGGGTTGTCGAGGACGTGATTGTACGGGTCAAGGACTTCTATTTCCCAGTCGACTTTTTGGTGCTCGACATGGAAGTCCCTGAAAAATTACAAAACGTACCCATAATCTTAGGCAGACCTTTCTTAGCTACGGCTAAAGCAAACATCGATTGCGACACGGGATGTATGGAAATCACCTTCGGAGACAGGAAAATGCAATTGGATATCTTCTGGGCAACAAAGTCTTTTGATTGTGATTACATTGAGGAACATGATCCCGTGGAAACTTTAATTGAGGAATGCCTTACCCTCAGTTCTGTCTCAGACCACCAAACCCGTAGTTCTGACCCGTCACCATCATTACCTGTGGACCTCTGTAAGGCTGAGTATCATCACATGACACCATTTGAAGAAATCGATGTTGATCAACTACCGCCCTTTCCATTCCCATCGACTGTGGTCCCACCCGCACCTGAACTTAAACCATTGCCCGAGAATCTCAAGTACGTCTTCTTGGGACCTGGCCAGACCTTCCAGTGATTATTAATTCCCACTAACCAAGGATCAGGAACTAAGGTTGACTGCAACTCTTTCAAAACATCGGGCCGCCATTGGTTGGACCATCTCAGATCTAAGAGGAATTAGCCCCACCTATTGCACCCACAAGATTTACCTGGAAGACGGGGCCCGACCTTCCCGCCAGATGCAGAGACGGTTAAACCCTAACATGCGGGAGGTCTTTAAAAAAGAAATTATCAAGTGGCTTGACGCCAACATCATCTACCCTATCCCTGATAGCCCCTGGGTGAGCCCCACTCAAGTGGTTCCAAAGAAGGCTGGGCTCACCGTTGTCACTAATGATCATAGCGAATCCATCCCCACCCGCACCACCACCGCATGGCGGGTATGTATTGATTATAGGAAGCTTAATGAAGCCACTAAGAAGGATCACTTCCCCTTGCCATTCATTGACCAAATCGTTGAAAGATTGGCAGGACAGAAGTATTTTTGCTTCCTGGATGGATATTCAGGATATAACCAAGTCGCAATTGCTCCGGAAGATCAGGAAAAGACCACATTCACTTGCCCGTATGGCACGTTTGCATTCCGTCGAATGCCGTTCGGGTTATGCAACGCACCTGCGACCTTCCAGCGTTGCATGCTAGCCATTTTTTCAGAAATGGTGGGTGAATACTTGGAGGTCTTTATGGATGATTTCTCTGTATTCGGGAATTCATTCGACCATTGTTTGAGCAACTTGGAGAAAATCCTGAAACGATGTATCGAGGTTAACTTGGTGTTAAGTTGGGAAAAGAGCCATTTTATGGTTCAAGAAGGAATTATCCTCGGACACATCATTTCGCATAGGGGCATCGACGTAGATCGAGTTAAGGTTGATTTAATTTCCAAACTTCCTCCACCTAGTTCGGTCCAACAGATTCGCTCTTTCCTAGGACATGTTGGCTTCTACCGAGGGTTCATCAAAGACTTTTCCAAACTTTCCAAACCCTTGACCAACCTTCTAGCCAACGACGCCACTTTCCACATGTCTCCTGATTGCATCTAGGCTTATCATACCCTCCGGGACTTAGTCTCCACCGCACCTGTACTTCAACCCCCAGACTGGTCCCAGGATTTTGAGATTATGTGTGATGCATCAGATTTTGCCATAGGCGCTGTCCTGGGACAAAGGCAAGACAAGAAGCCCGTGGTGATCTACTACGCGAGCAAAACGTTGGACGAGGCCCAACGTAATTATACGGTCACAGAAAAAGAGTTGCTTGCTGTAGTCTTTGGACTGGAAAAATTTCGATCATACTTGCTGGGATCCCACGTGACTATCTACACCGACCATTCAGCCATCCGGTACCTGTTGGCCAAAAAGGATGCAAAACCCAGGCTCATCAGATGGATCCTGCTTTTGCAGGAATTTGACCTGGAAATCCGAGACAAGGCCGGATCGAAAAATGTGGTGGCTGACCACCTGTCAAGACTTCATCCAGACCACATTGGACCCTCCCTACCTCTATCTGATACCTTCCCTGATGAACACATCCTAGCCGTGCAAGACAAGAAAATGCCATGGTATGCTGACTATGTCAACTACCTGGTTATAGGACAAACCCCGCACAGCTGGTCCAGACAGCAACGGGACAGGTTCTTGGCTGAGGCCAAGCACTATTTCTGGGATGATCCCATGCTGTTTCGCCTCTGTGCTGATCAGATCATCAGGAGGTACCTCCCCGAAGACGAAGTTCAGAGTGTGCTTATCTTTTGTCATGACCAAGCGTGTGGCGGCCATTTCTCTGGCAAGAAAACAGCTGCAAAAGTTTTGCAGTCTGGATTTTATTGGCCGTCCCTATTCAAGGATGCACACATCTTTGCCAAGACTTGCTCACGATGCCAAACACTAGGGACAATGACCAAAAAAGATATGATGCCCCTTCAACCCATTTTGATTGTTGAAATTTTCGACGTTTGGGGTATCGATTTTATGGGCCCCTTTCCACCATCCAACGGCTTCGAGTATATCCTGGTCTCGGTAGACTATGTTTCCAAATGGATTGAAGCCGTCGCCACCCGACGATGCGATCACAAGAAGGTCATGGACTTTGTAAAGAAGAACATCTTTTCCCGGTTTGGAATACCTAAGGCCATGATCAGTGATGGTGGAAGCCATTTTATCCATTCCCAGTTCCGTGCCCTACTTAGAAAATACGGGGTAAACCACCGCATTGCCACCCCGTATTATCCACAAACAAATGGGCAGACTGAGGTCTCAAACAGACAAATCAAGAACATTTTACAGAAGACTGTGAGACCTGACAGGAAAGACTGGTCCACACGACTTGATGATGCCCTGTGGGCATACAGGACCGCTTTTAAGACCCAGATAGGCATGTCACCTTACCGCTTGGTCTTTGGCAAAGCTTGCCATCTCCCTGTCGAATTGAACACCGGGCTTACTGGGCTGTTAAGCAATGTAACATGGATCCCCAGTTAGCTGGTACGCAAAGGACTCTTCAATTATCTGAGCTTGAAGAAATTCGTCGGGACGCCTTTGACAATAGTCGGCTATATAAGGAGAAAATGAAAGCCGTCCACGACCGACTCATTCATAGGAAAACCTTTGAGCCAAACCAAAAAGTCTGGCTATTTGATGCACGCCTGAAACTCTTCCCAGGGAAACTTAGGTCCAAATGGACAAGACCATTTCGGATGGTCAAACCCTATTCCAATGGGGCAGTCGAAATCACCGATCTTAATACCGGGCACACCTTTACAGTCAATGGTCAAAGACTGAAGCATTTCCTGGCCCAGGTACCCCCCAAGGAAAGTGTCACCCTTGTTGAGGGCTGACACCAAGCACCGCCCAGCTGGAGGCATTAAACTCAGCGCTGCCTGGGAGGCAACCCAGCGGATTCAGACTGATCTGGTAGTTTACGTCACTCAGGTACTATCTTTTTGAACGCTTTTGCATCCATGCATCTACCAATGAAGACATTGTCCAACTTAAGCATGGGGGGATGGTAAATTGCATAATCCTGAGCTTAATTAATCAGTCTGAATGAATAAATTAATTGATTAAAAAAAAAATTTTGAATTTAGGAAGAAAAACTTAGGCATTAGAAACTTGTCAATAGTGGGAAATAATACAAAAAGAACTTAAACACTTAGACTTTTCAGGCCTTCAGGCTTAATCAGCCCTGGTGTCTATTAAAATATGGATTTAGCGGCGAATCCTTGCAACTTTAAGCTATTCTAATCCACCTAATAAATAAGGTAATAAGTATATGACTTATCAACTCACCCTCTAACTCAGAAAAACTTTGAGTCTAAGCATCTACACACATTTTTGTACAGACTCACTTCTCGGAGATTTTGACAGAAATTGGGTAGCTAATGAACTCTCTAGGGTGGTATGGCTGGCAAGTTGTCGTGGGTAACAGCCCATTGGCAGGTTGTCCAGAACCCAGCCACAGGCCATTTCTTTTTCGCTGCCTCTAGGTACATTTGAGATTAGGGAAGCCACCTACGAAAAAAAAAAAGAAGAAGAAAAGAAAATAAACCACACTTCACCGCACATGTATGGCTGGCAAGTGATCGTGGGTAACAGCCCATTGGTCAGTTATCCAGAGCCCAGCTCAATAATTGCACAAAAAAAGACCAAAACACCTAAGGACGAAGCGGGGAAGTAGTACAAGCCGGGGAGATATACACTGGAAAATCCTTGTGTTGACCCCAAGTAAAATGAACGTAGGGAGAAAGCTACCAATCGAACAAATACACCTTCAGGCAAAAATTTATTTTCTTTTCTGGTCACCTAGGGGCGTAGAAACTCGAAGTCTCTCTCAATTACTGTTAAGTGAGTCTATCACAACATTCACACCAAGATGCTTAGCACTTAGGGTTTTGACCGAGTTTTGGGTGGGTTGGGTAGCCGTAAAAAGTTACCAACCCACACTGAATTCCGAAAATTATAAAAAGACATATATAGATATATACGTATACATATGTATAGTTATATATACAAAGCAAGGATTCGGGCAATTCGTATTTTGGAAGACACCCGGACGCTGCTTAGTCTTTGTAGATTAAGATCTTCGTATATTTCCTCTTATTGACGAGTAACGAAGTGCCTAAGCAATTACTTCTTGAATTCTCCAAAGAAATAAAGGCTAGAATAAACCTTGCTAGGGACTATCAAGGAGTAAGCATGGGGGTATGATAACACCACGCAAGGGGGTAGTAATTAGGTTGAATATGACCCATCTTTAGAATAAAAGGCACAACATAAAGTAGGATAGGAGCATTGCATGCATCAAGTACCAAGATTGCTTATAAACTGCATTAATGGCCATTTGTGTAAAGCATGTGTCAAAGCAGGCCCCAGATGAGCAATCAGACAGCACGGATGGATTCAGAACGATGAACGGAGTCCAACGGACTCAAGATCGGCCAAATCCGACATCCGGAGCTCCCACAATGGGCCCAAGAAATTCTGACCGTTGATCTGGAGATCAACGGCCCAGAATGCGCCACGTCGCCCCGGCCCCACCGCTCGCACGCCCTCAAGCCAGCCAAGGATGAATCTCGGCCGTTGATCTTCGATCGAACGACCGAGATCCGCGCGCTCGCCCACGGTCGCCGCGACAAAGCGCGGGCCTGGCCCAACGGCTAGCGCGCACGCCCGCATCGCAGTGACGCGCGTTCGAATCGCGCGGAGCGGAAATCAAGCGCGAGCGAAGGGCGCGGCAAAATTGGGCCGCCCGATCAGCAGCAGGCGGCCAGGATCGCGCCACGCGGCGCGATGACAGCTCCCGAGCGCCCACGCGCGCGCGCATGCCGGGCGGAAACGCGCGCGCGCACGCGCGCCCGAGGCACGATCTCAACCGTCCGATCTTCGATCGGATGGCTCTCATTCAACGTCCACGGATCGGGCTTGGAGAGAGAGAGGGGCGGGCAGCTGACCGGTGGCAGGAGGGCTTCACCGACGTATCTTGAAGCGGTTTTAGCGACGTTCTGGATGTCGCTAAAGCACATTCTTCTTTTAGGAAGCCCTTAACTCTATTTAAACCCCCTTCTACCACCATTCAAGATATACTCTCCCACTTGCAACTACTCCACTCCTCTCCTTGCTAGTTTTAGGCACTCTTGTAATCGCCGGAGACGACGAGCCGCCGACGGAGCCTCTTCCACCGCCGTGGCTGCCTCGTCGCTCTCCACTCTCTCTCTACCTCTCTCTCTCTCTTTTAAGCTTTCATTTACTTTTGTTGAAGCATGTATTTAATGTTGTAAACCATGAACTATGAATGCATGTTTAATGAAATTATTTTCTGTTTAGTCGCCATTTTAATTTCTGTTTAAAGTGCATGATCAAAACCAAGAGCTTTCTAACCCTAAACTCTCTCTCTATCTCTCGCTTTTCAAAATCGTCTCTTTCGCAAGCAAAACTCCGCCTTTTTCGTGACAACAAGTGGTAAACAAAATCTGATTTCCACGCCTCCCTGAGATCGACACTCGGACTCACCTCCGTTTACTTCTTTTAAAACCGACGTATCAAGTGCAACTATAACGACACCTCTTAACACACACGCACGAGACCACGTCACATGGTTTCTTAAGTTTAAATAAGAACTGTCGTATTCTTCAGACAGCAGAACCATTCACCTTAGCCTGTCAAGTGTCACAAGTGTTTTACATCCCCGATAATAGAAGGATTGGATGGGTAATACCTATCAGAACCGTGCCACGTGAATACTTTGATGCAAAAAAGGATATTGATCTTGTTTTTGAATCCAAAGCTTATCAAAAAATTCCATAAGAAGGACAAGTAGCACCCAATGCGTCAGACAACGACATATAAGGTATAATGTCGAATTGAACTCCCTTTTATTTCAGTCATTATTTCATGTAAAGCTTTATCAAGAAAATAATTAATTTGTGCTCTCATTATATTAACTGTAGAGTAATTGTAAAAATCACAAGGAAAGAGCGAAAGAGATTTCATTATAAAGGAAAAAGAATAAAGTATAAACCTACACTTCAAACTCAAAGGGAGATTGAGGGCAATATATTCTCAAAAAAAAAAAAAAAGCAAATAACCCTACGCCAAAACCCTCCATGACCATCCTACATTAGCCAACTCCTTCCTCCTCTACTTCCCTCATCATCCACACTAGGGGCATCGCCTCACTTCCCCACAAGCTCCCAAAGGAGAAAGGAGCTCGCCCTAGCAACGAAGTCAAAGGTGAGGGAGGGGGAGGAGAGGAGGGGGAGGTGGCATAGAATAGACCATCTGGTACGTATGTAAAGAACATAATAGATGCATACACTTTAGGGTGGAAATGACAGGTGATGATTTATGCGATTAAGTGGTAAATGCTATATTGATATATCAAAATTAAGTAGGTGTGAGTTATAATATGTGTGAAGTGTGTTTGTACAATGTGACCACACACGTTAAATTCTTGAGTAAGATTACTATTTACTTAAAAAAATATTGATTAAAAGATTAGGGTAATTAGATAGACGTGAAAGATTCTTTGTATCAAACAGTGGAGTTTTGTGAGGGGTCATGGCAAGATATGGCAAGAGTTTCAGGGTGCCATTAAGTTCCACCCCCTCACCTTTGGAGCAATATGGGCCCGATATTAAATGTGCAAAAAGAGATACAATCCCCTTAAAAAGAAGAGTATCTTTCACCACTACGAAGCAATCAAAGAAGAGTCATTAGAATTTTTTTTGTAGATCTAAGCTAGATGCATTGTTTTTTGGAAATCGCTTTTACTTTCTGGATCCCATCCCTATCTCCTTGATTGGATCTCGTTTGTAAATTGTTTTTAGTTAATTGGCCTACATATATATTTCTTCGAGTCGGTTTAGTTAAATTGGAATCGAATGGTTAAATTGGAGAACCATTTGACTCTTTACCTCCTTTCATCATATGTACACATTTGCAAGCTGGTTGGATTCTGCAACAAATTGTTACCTTAAAAGTATGAGATTTTATCATTCAAAACAAATTTTTACCTTGAAACAAAAGATTTGAGAAAACTATCTGTTTTTTTGTTTAAGATTATGGGCACACACATGTTGCTGACTCCATAACCTAACACAATGAACCCCTGGATCTATAGGATGGCAAAGTACTATATATGCAGCTAGAAAGAGGAAACCTACAATAAAACTAGACAAAGGAATAACCAAAATTATCCGCAATCCAACATGGCATCCATTATACCAAGATTACAGCAAATGTTTTTTTTTGACAAACCTAACTAAAGTTGGGATAGATACCTCAACTAGGCATGCCTCTAACTAGAAACCATGGAAGTGCCACATATTGGGGGTAACTACAATTGAAGGGGAACCATGAGGAGCAAAGGAGAATATACTAATTGGAATATACTAAAGATCCACAAATATTATTGGCAATAAAATTTCTAATACAAACTTTATTTTCACAAATAATTGCATGGGTTTCATTTCATATCACAAATTATGGTTTATATTTCTGTAATATATATCTTCTCTTGAATACAAGATTTGGGAAAAATTAAAAAATGTAGAGGAAACGTTGTCGAGTTTTTTTGGGATTTTTTTATATATATAGCTAATTAATTATAATTTAATGTGCAGAAGAAGTATAAAAAGAAGGCCTCCAGGGAGAATTAGGAGTGTTATGACCTCGGCATCAAACGTCGTTTAAGATGTTTGGGAATTGGTCTAGACGTCTGGTCAGATGTCTGGAAGCCTTCCTAGACGTCTAGAATTAAATTTTTTCGGTGTATGGGTTCGCGTCTGCGTGCGTGTGCCCGCAGACTGAACCGCCGCCCTCTTTTCTTCTCTTTCCTTCCTCCCTGCAGGCGCAACCATCTTTTTCTCTCTCTCTCCCCACGGCAGCCTTAAAATACCCCCTCTCCTCTCCCTCACCCTCACTCCACCACCTTCATCTTCTTCTTCTTCCTGTTAGCGAGAGAGTGAGCGGGCGAGGGCGGCAGCAGCTGCTGCCGTGTGTGGGGAGGAGGGGTTGCTGCGAGAGGGAGAGAGCTAGATCGCGAGGGTGCGAGCTCGCCGGACCGGCCAGGGCCGGCCGGCGGGTGCACAGCAGGAGCGTGGTGTTGGGGAGGAGCTGCTGCAGCTCAGGCAGCAGGCGAGCGTGGCGTGGCACGGCCGTGCGCAGTAGGCAGAGGGCGAGGAGGTCCTGATTCTGGGAAAATTTCCCAGAATCAGACGTCTGGACATACGTCCAGACGACGTAGGAGACGTCTGGAGGAAGGTCTAGATGTCTGAAAGGTATGATATTTTTCCTTCCCTTCTTCTTTCGCATGTACGGCCATGCAGCCGTTCCACCAAAGGGTTCTGCTTCGTTCCGTGTTGAGGACGGTTGCATATGTGTGCAGGTCTCGTTTGGGAAGGCGCAAGGGCACACCCTTCCACACAGATCGGACATCTAGGCACAACACCAGACGATGGAGAGGGTCTCTAGACATCCGGAGTGACAGTCGGACGTCTGGAAACTAAGTCCAGACGGTTCAACGGGATTCTGGACGTTTGAAGGACCGCGCAGGATCAAGGTATGACCTGAGACATTGTTTAAGACATCTGGAAGATGTTACAGACGTCTAATTTTGGGCAGACTTGTCATTTTTGACCCGTTTAGGGTCCGTTTGAAGTCTGTTTTCCGCGTTTCAAGTTCCGTTCTTCTCAGATTTAGTTCCTCTACCTATTTACAGTAATTGTATCCTGTTCTAAGTAGCTCCTTGTAATTGATCCTTGTGTTAGGACCCCGTTTCGTTGCGGCTCTAGGGGTTGCGGAGACGCGCGGGCTTGCCGATCATGCCCCCAGTACTCCCAGTTTTGCTGGTAGAGTGGCCCCTTTAATTATTTATCAAAAATTATGCTCTTGTGAAATAATTAATAGATTCTAGGGTATTGCATGAATCCTAGGACTGAAAAACTAGATTGAATGATAGATCCTAGGGTATGGCATGAATCCTAGGACTGAAAAACTAGATTGAATGATAGATCCTAGGATATGGCATGAATCCTAGGACTAGAAAACTAGATTGAATATAAATATTGCAGTCTTGGAAAAGTAGAAAGGAAAACGATAACTTCCTGTAACTGGTTAACAGTTGCCTGTTTATGAATGGATAAGTACTGTTGAGAACATAGGCTATATGAATATAAAGCTGAAATGATGAAACCTAAATTGGTTGAGTTAAAGAAAAATGAGCATGAACCCTACGGGGAATTAGGAGTAGAGCTCCTGAGAGGTGAATGGAATGGAGTTGGGGAAGTGAGCTGGCCCTTGAGTACGGAGTACCAAGGAGAGCGATTGTCCCCCTGTTTAGTGCAGAGCGGAGCTAGCCGCCCTAGGGACCTGGGGTTAGGTCTGGCCACTTTGTACCAACTTTTGGCCCTCGTGTACACAGTACTGAGAAGAGCTACTAGTGTAGGGAGAGTACTAGCCACCCCACGGGTCTTGGGGTTCTGCTAGCCTTCCTACACCGACTTGTTAGGCCCACTGGGCAAACCAGGGTAGTCAGGCGAGGGTGCGCGGACTGTGGAGGGGTAAGACTCCTGTTTGGTTACTGTGGAGGGACTGGACCCCTGTTACTGAGAGGGATCTGCCTTATACAGGTTCCATGTTGTGCTTTGGGCGCACCCGTTAACGGAAATGACTGACCGCGTGCCAGTGCGGGGTAGCTACCCGTGCGTTTATCGTGCGTGTCGTAGTCACCGTTACATCTGTCAGCGACCTTGGGGTGGTTGACTGAGGGTAGGACCACCACAGGGGACTCTCCCGGCCAGGGGAGCACCACGTGTTACTTCTACTTTTCGGATAAGACTGCAATCAAGATCGTTCCCACGAGGAACATTCAAGATCAAGAGAAAGATCTGAGGAATAATTCAATAATGAGTAAATGGAAAAATAAAGAAAGAGATTAAAAAATATAACAGCTACTGTCCACCTTACTGTTTTTCTTAGCCTTTGGTTGCCACTTTACTCAGCGTTTCGCTGACGTGTCACCTTTGTCACCTTTTCAGGATCAGGTGTTGAGCAACCAGAGCCGGCGACTGCAGAGGGTGCTGGGCCTAGTAGAGCCCAGTAGTTTTACTTGTGTAGTACCCACTGTACTTTTCCTTCTGTTGTAGTGAGTATTTTTTGTTACCACTGTACTCTTTTATTATAAGCATCATGTTTATGTACCTGTTTATTTCTTTATTGTTGTGGTGGTGTATAATGTAGTAGTTCTTTTCTTTACTGCTGTATTTTGTTACTGCTAGTTATATACATGGTGAATGTGGTTTATTTTACTGCTCTTTTGGTTACTTTCTCGTTGGATGACTGGGTCTTGGGATCAGTCGAGTCGGTCCGATTCTCGTGTCTCGTAGGGATTCGGGAATCGGGTCGTAACAAGGAGGCACTGATTAAGGAGGAGGCCTAGACTCAACCTCCAATCCCGGAGCCTCTACCTGTTTCCCAACCTCCACTACAACCCCAGACCACCCCATTCCCTTCCCAATATATCCCCACCTTACCCCAAGGTATCCCCACCACCACCTACTATGAACCCACCCCTGGGTATAGGCCATATAGGCAGCCTCCTCCTAGATCCCAATACATAACCCCACATACTCTTTCCCAGGGGTGTCACCTTCAGGGGAAGGGTAAGGCCCCAATTCTTTCCACTTAGCTTCCTTCTACCACTTACTTCATTGAGCAGCCTGACGATGACGAGGATGATGAGGAGGAGGCTGGTGGGGAGGAGGTTTTAAGGATGTACAGTAGGAGGGTGAGGAGCTACAACAGGTGGGTGGGGAGGGACACCAGGACGTGCTTGCTATGACTGAGGCAAGCACGTCTGTGCCTGCTACAATTGAAATAGACACCAGTGCTAGTAAAATTATTATTCTTTTTTTAATTTAAGTTTATGTTTCTTGACATTAACTTGTATTTAATTTAAAGATAATATGATATAATATATTTTTAGGTAAAGTGGACCTAGATAGATTACCAACATACACTAGGATCCCAGTCGAGATTAATCCTTCGAGGGAAGCAAAGAAATACCCGAAGTTTACTAGTAGGCTGGCGACGCTTATGAAGTCAAGCATGCCTCTTTCATGCTTTGACTAGAGGAACGTGTCGAAGTAGTTGAAGGCGACAATTATTCGTGAGCTGTAGGTAAATACATTTCCACTATCCACTTTACAAACCTTAATTAAAATTTATTTATATAAAATTTAAAATAATTTTCTAATTGTAGGCGATATTTGTTTGGAGGCCAACCTGATCCAAATGTGCCTAAGTATATTCTAAAGCATGCGGGCAAGATCCACCATGGTTGGAGGGAGGAAGTGAAGAGTATGGTAATAAATTTTACAATTTAAAAGTACAATAGCTAATTTATTTTTAAAAAAAGCTTCTAACGATTAATATAAATAGTTTAGCACTATAATAAAATGTCATTTGAGGAGGCATTGAGGGATGTGCCTCCAATGGTTACACCTAACATTTGGAGGGAGGTGTGCGAGCATTGGAGCAATCCAACAATAGAGGTAAAGAATTAGTTGTTTGTATATAATTTTAAATGATTATATTGTTATTTACTACTGATAATTTCTTGTAGGAACAAGCTCAAAAAAATAAGGCCAACAGGGCTAAGCTCCACCACAAACCCATTGATTGGGTTGAATGAGTATTAATTCATTAAGAGTCAAATATATAAGTAAAAATATTTATTTACATTCAATTTATACATACAAATATATGTAAGCTAAAATTTTTTCCTTTATTAAATTTTCAAGCTAATACACACAAGGGTGCTAGGCTGGATTAAGTAGGAGAGCATGCTCATAGTAAGCAGACACTCAATGGCTCTCGTGCATGGATTCATAAGACATATTAGGAGAGACATGTAAGTATCATGGATTTTTCTACTACTAATTTAGTACACTAATTTACATTTTGAAATAATTACAAATGTATTTACAAACTCGTATGATGGACTTGATCCATCCTCCTGAGGTCACGGACTAGAACTCCGCAACCGTTTCGCAGCCTTCGATGACACTAGAGGAGGCATTTAGGACCATGATGCCTCCGAAGCATAGAGGCTTTCTCCATAGCAAGGGAAGGATCACGATTATCTCTTCCAGTTATGGGAGGAAAGGATCGTCGTCGACTGTGACATCCCAAGTGGAGAATCTGAATAAGAAAATAGAGATAATGGAACGTCGAGAGGTGGATAGGGAGAAGAGGTTAGAGGATGTGACCTCGCAGCTGCAAGCAGCCACTCATAGGATGGAGCGATAAGACAAGTTATTAGAGTGGCAAAGCCAGCAGTTGATGGACTTGATGGCATTCCTCTAAGGATCTAGACCAAACCATTCGATGTTTCACGTACCTTCACGACGGGACGACAACGACAGGGTGGACCAGGAGCTAGTGGCATAGGTGCCCCAGCATAGTGTATATATTTTACAAACATTTATTATCTTTTGTAATAGTTAAACTCTTTTTATATATAAATTATTTGCATTTTTATTGTGGTGTGATTTACTTTTATATGTTGGTTTGGTAGGTATAGCTATAAGCTACAAACCCTAATTAAAAATTTATTTAAAAAAAGCCATATATTTGGCGATAGTTGTGGTTAAAATCGTTGCCACTTATATTATGGCAACTTTTATGAAACCACCGCCAAATGTCAAATTTTGGTGCCACTCAATCTCCTCCCACCAACTCCTCAACAATGACGACAGTAACATAAAATTTGACGATAGCTATAAACCATTGCAAAAAATCAATATTTTCCCACACAAACTACTTTTGCGCCAACTCATTGTTTATGGCGATAGCACTGTGCAATATAGCAACAATTCATAAGCGTCGCAATATGAATTCTTTTCTAGCGTAAATTATTCTCCGCCAAATACATTTAACAACGGTCTACAACCGCCACTAAAGCTTGTGATCCTCAGACTTGGCACCGAGAGAAATAGTGTTAGTACATCATTTTAACGGTTGCCAACTCCTTACAGCGACACAACAATCCACGACAGTAGTTGGCAACGGTTCTAAGGGTGTTGGCAACGGTTCTAAGGGTGTTGGCAATGGTTCTACCATCTTTTCCTGTAGTGTATTCTCGAACAAGTCTAAAATTTGAATCGCATTCTAATCTTGTCCTATGTTTACATGTTTGAGATCACATCCCATGCATTACAATCACAATCACGCAAAACATTACACACAAAAATTACATTAAATGTAAAGTCTTCGAAATTATAGGGATTACATGAAAAAGAACCTAACCCGTTCATAATTGCTTCACACAGTATGCTTAGATGATCACATCATCACAATCATTGCACAATCAAAACCATAAAAAATCACAGAATAAAACTTGGCATACATATACAATTCCCATAATGTCATGTGTCGAGGGATGCTCTTATGATCACCAATAAATCAAGTGAGCGCAGTTGGTTATTTTACTAATTGTAATCCTAATTATGATTGTAAGAATGTAATAACATCCTACTGATTTGAAATCCTTTTAATCCAGAAACTAATCTAATTAATTTTGAAAGTAAATTTCCAAAATAATTTATCGGTTTATTGAGTTTGAAATACTATGTGCCTAATTTCTACACAAATCATATCCATAAATTAAGGCAACATTTAAAACTACAAACAAATTCACAAAAACCCTGGAAAAACAAATGAATGTTCATCAACAATTGTATCGGATTTTTCCTTGATGATCGGATCGTATCCAATTCGATTTTGGGTAGGAAACACACTCAGAATAAAGGTTCCAATATTGCCCTGACAACCAACAACACTTATTGGTCAACTGACTACAATAGGTCATGGTTTCTAAAGTCAAACTTTAGTAACCAAACATCTGGCCCCTTCATCAAATGTTTGATTTCTCAAATCAGACATCTAACGATTGCGTCAGTCATTTGATTACAACACCATGGCCCTATAAAAATAGGAATAATTATTGTTGTAGTCAGACGCTTGGCTGTGAACAAGTGTTCAATTTAGCCATATTGGTCATTGGGTACGCCTATAGGACGATTGGTTCCTTGATGTTTGACTTCACATGCTTAGCATCCAATGTCAAGCAAACCCTTCATGAATTCAAAGCAACTCTTAGCCTCAGAACCACGAACACACCATGAGAAGTCCTTCAAAAGGACCACAAGAACTTGGCCCAGTACAGACTGAACGACCAACAAAAAAGGTCCACCAGCTATAGAAGGCTAGAACCCTAAAGGAAGGGTGCCTTCAGTAGCTAAATGATGAGCTTTTAGCTACCTTAGGTGCTAAATCAATTAAATTACGTTGTTATTGTAGCTCAATTTCTGCACATAATGCACTAGGTCATTTAAAAATTTATTATGAAACTCAGATTAATTCAATTAAAGAGTTTCGGTCGGTCTGCAGGAAGGCTAATTAAGGGCCAATTTGTGAGTTCCTTTATTCTATTTTTGGGTTTTGGCATTTGTCATTTTTTCATCTTTTTAATTGTTGAACATACTCAAAATGAGATGCTAATTACAACTTCCCTAGATTTTTTTGGGTTTTGGTTAAGTTACGAAAAGGAGGAATAACTAACTAAGATCTTTTTGGTATTTTCTCTTTTATAACGTTTTTAGCTTTTGTATAATAACGAAAGAACAAAGTAAAGCTAATCGTGATTGGTACTAACTAAGCGAATAGATTTTTTCATTGTTTTCGTTTTGCAGATTTTTTTTTACTTTTTCTAATCACAAGAGAAGCAACATTTCTTTTGTATTTTTAAATAGAAAAGAGAGATGGATATTCACAATATTAAAACAACTTGACAATTCAACTTCATAGGAAATGAGTACAACTCTAGAAACAACATGACTAAAGGTAATAATGCACTTCACAAATACAGTCCATGTAGCTTGAAGCTTCTCATACAAAGCAATAAAATATTTACAAAGCTTCACTCTTCACTCAAAGAGATGGTAGTGATGATGAGTGTGACATGGTGATGTCTTTGGTGCATGTTTGAATGGAGTGTAGGATAGGAACTTGTGATGGAGTGAAAGTGGTGGTGGTAGTGATAATGGGGGTGATGACTACCAAGTATAGGGTCATTAGACTAAGCTATGTGGGTATGGTAGAGTGTGTGAACGTGCCAGCTTAGCTTAGCTTAGCTTAACTAGTCACCTCCTTGGCATCCCTACATAACCCTAAAATCCACCTACCCAAGCTCCACCAAATAACCCTAAACCTAATCCACCTAAGCTCCCCTACTCCCACTCTAATTTGGCACCAAGACTAGGCAACCCTTCACCCCTCAACCACCACCAAAAGGCACCACAAAAGTGGTGTCAAAATGCTCATAACCAACCCTTTTGTTGGTGCCACTTTTCCCTCCAAAAATCCCCCTCATCACCACCATACACCTAAGCCTACAACCCATCCTAACCCTCCACCTAACCCTCCTTCTAGAAGCCCCCCTTGTTGGCGTCAACTAGTGGTGTCTCTCCACCACCAAGAGTCACCAACACCACCATAACCACCACCCTACATGACCTTTGAATTGGCGCCAACTCTCCATAGCCATAGGATCACTAACCACCTCCCTAATGCAATCCTAGCCATCCGCATGTCCATGCCAACCACCCCCCCCCCCTCTCCACTTCTATATATAGCCTCCTAACCACCACCATAAAAATCATCTTCTCCATTAGTTTAGGTTCCACCCTTGCCACCTACATCCACGCCAAGGAAGAAGAAGAGAAGAAGATCAAGGGGCAACCTACCCGCCCCATTGGTGCGTTCTTTCTCTATCTTCCTCTCCCTTGTGCCACACCAAGGAGGAGGTCTTCAACTTGAAGGGACGGCTAGGCATAGAAAGAACCTTAAGGCAGTTGACTCCCACCTTGAGGAGAGAGCTTGGAGGGGGACTACATCAGGAAGAAGCTAAGGAAACCCTTTTTACGTGTGGGGCAACCACACTTGGAGCAAAGGCTCTCCAAACCTTCTACAGAGGATTCCCCTTCTTTTATCTTTATTTTATCTTGTATTAGCTAGTGTGTTTTTTCTTTTTTTTCTTAGAAGCATTTAGCTACTGACATTCGCTGGATGCGTTTGTGTAAAATCCATTTGTTGTAGTGCGCTTACGACGTCAATTTTAAATAAAGAATCGGAGGTGAGTCCAAGTGTCGAACACAGGGAGGTAATAATTAGAGCAAATACTCGCTTTCGTGTCAAGTAAATATGTCGTTTGTGCACTTGAAAATAGATTTGAGAAAATGAGAGAGAGAAAGCGACATAGAGAGAGAAAGGTTAGAGAACCATATCATAAGATCAATGTGCTAACAATTTCTTATCAAATGTGTAATCAAACATAATGTAGATGAATGCTTTAGAAAAATCAAGACATGAACTACACTACAAAATAAAATAACACTAAGACAATGAAGAACTCGTCAAGACAGCCACGACAGTAGAGGGGCTTCCGTGGGTGGCTCGGCGGCTTCGGGACCTTGCTTGGAGCTCTAGAAGGTGGTGGTATCTTGTGGGTACAAGCTTGGTGCAAATGGGAGGGGTAGGGCCCTTTTTATAGTTGAGGAAAGAGCTCAAATTCATCATTGGTCTTTAGTGATAGCTACAAGCATCACTAAAGACCCCTTCAGCTGTCACTGAAGGTGTGCCCCTGCTACTCACGCCCTTGCTGGGGCACGCCTCATGCGACTATGCACCCCACACCTTACGCGTGCGCATGCGCTGGCATGCGCTGTGCCGTGTCTGCTGCTCCTCGCATGCGCATGCCTTACTGCGCTGCCGCTTCAATTGCTAATTGAGGGGGGTCGCAGGGATTCGAACCCATGCCCCTCTCTTAAGATCTCCTCTCAAGACCAATGCACCACATCTACGAGATTGTTGAGAGGAGAGGCTAAGGGCGTGTAGTGGAGACGGCTTCTCAGCCGTTGGATCAAGATCCAAAGGCTGGGAATAGATGATGCATTGATGAAGGGTGCATTGGTGGATGCTGGCTGGTGTTGGGTGGCCAAGATGATGCCACGTGGAGCTATCTGGGCCATCCATCTTCTTTCTTTTGTAAAGGTAGCCACGGTGTTCGGATCAAGATGATTCCCACGTTGTCAGACTGCGATTATCGCTCCGGATCCATCCGTATGGTTGGATTTTTCATCTGAAGCCCACAAGGATGTCGCATTGTCCCCTGGCCATTGATCTTCCTCGAACTTATTGTGGAAGCCACGGAGGTCGGATAGAGGTGATTTTGAGTCCGTTAGACTCTATTTGTCGATCCGGATCCATCCGTACGATTCGATCGCTCATCTAAGACCTATTTCAAAATGGACTTGTGCACATGGTTATTAAACATTGATTCTAAGCGATCTCAACATCAAATAATGCATAATGCATGCAATGACCCCAAACCCACTATGATATGATATTATCGCACAAGTACCCTCGAAATTGACTCTAATTGATGATATTAACACTGATAATTATAGAGTCATCATACCTCCATGTCCACTCCTTGCTTGTCCCTAGCAAGGTTTAACCAAAATTAGGAATTGATTACTCAGGTAAACGTTGTTTGTCAATAGGAGGAAATTTCTACTAAGAACCTAACTCGCTAAGACTCAATAGTGCCCAGGTTGCCTGCCAAAATGCCGACTGCCCAAGTCCTCGCCTTATTCTATATAGAAGCAAATACATAGTTTTTTCTTTTTCATCTTTTCTAATTTTAGATTTTTGGTGTTGAGGATTTTGGGGTAACTTTTTACGGCTACCCAATCCACCCAAGACTCGAAAAGATTTCTTTGTACTAAGCATCTTATTGTAAGAGTGATAGACCCACTCAACGACAATTAAAATGGACTTCGAGTTTCTACGCCCCTAGGTGACTCGAAAGAAAAAATATTGCCTAAAGGTGTATCTATCTGACCGGTAGCTTTCTCCCTACTTTTTATTTTTGTGGGGTCAACACAAGGGCAAACTCAGTGTATATCTCCCTGGATTATGCTACTTCCCCACTTCTTCCTTAAATGTTTTGGAATTCTTGTGCATTTTATGAGCTGGGATCTAGATAATCAGCCAATGGGCTGTTACCTACGACAACTTGGCAGCCATACTCGTGCGATGAAGTGTGGCTTATTTCTTTTTTTCTTTTCTCCTTTTCTATCTTCCTATTTCTGTCTCTCTTTTTTTTAAAGTAAGTGCCTTTCCTGATCTAAGATTTACCTAAAGGCAATAGTAAAAGAGAATGATCCTGTGGCTGGGCTCTGGACAACCTGCCAATGGGCTATTAACCATGACAACTTGCCAGCCATACCACCCTAGAAGGTTCAATAGCTACCCAATTTCCGTTAGAACCGTCGATGAGTGAGTCAATGCAAAACGTGTAGATGCTTAGACTAAAAATCCCCCCCAAATCAGAGGGTGGGTTGATAAGTCGTATACTTATCACCCTACTTTATTGACCAGATTAATATACATTAAGGTGGCGAGGACTTGAGACCAAGTCCATATTTTAGTTGACACCCAGATTGATTAAGTCCGAAGACCTGAAAAGTCTAAGCGATTAGGTCCCTAATGTATCATTTCCTAAAGTAGACAAGTTTCTAATACCTAAGTTTTCTTTTCCTAATTTTAATTTTTTTTAATAAAAAGAAATAAAATTAGTTCAAGCTGACAATTTTGTACTCAGATCCTATGAATTACCACCCCTCCATGCCTAAGTTAGACAATATCCTCATTGGAAAAATAACTATATACAAGGGAGTAGGGAAAGAAATCACCTAAGTTGTAATTGTGAATCCGGTTAGCCTGAAACCTCTGGGTTGCCTCCTAGGAGGCTCTGAGTTTAATGCCTCGTGCTAAGTTTAGCAAGGCAAAGACTTAATTAGGTGGCTTAATACTTGCAGAAGATAGGGTTATCAAGACCAATATGAAAATGTGCTCATCTGCTCCAAGAATCATTGGTCCATAACCATGGACCAACTGATGGTGTATCCCTATGCCAAAGAGTCTCTCTATAGAAAACTATGGAAAGAATGGAGAGTAATCGAAATGCGGGTCAAGATGCCAATTCTACTCTTTGATTCTGTTCCATAGTTCAATGAGAGGTTGCTGAGGTAGTGGATTGAAATGAAAATCATCATGCAAGTCAACAACAGAGTCTAGAACATAGGGGTCTTCATAATGGTGATTGATATCAAAAATCATGCTCTCCCCAGGCCCTGGATTATATGAGGGTACATGTGACATTTGAAGCTCTGTAAAGTGGTCACTAAAATCCTCATCAGAAATCATCCCATCCTCATTGGTACTAATTTTAGATTCATTGGAATCTGTCTCAGCCTCTAAGTCGAGTCATCCATTAGATTGACTAGGATTATGAGTAAGTGCCCAATTCATTCTACTCAATATTTCACCCTCATATGTATTGGACTCCTCAACATTAGGTGGCCTTTCTGTTTCCCTACTTGAATCTTCAAAGGTATCCCCCAGTAATCGAAAATTAGAGTCAGGAGGAAAACATGCAAACTCAAGGTTTCCTTCATCACCCTGGTAGGTTGGAAGAGAAAAATGTGACTCATGCGATGTCGGAGTGAAGACAGATTCGCTTTTTAGAGGACATGACTCAGATTGAGCAATCATGTCAACTTCAAATCTATCAAGGCACATTTGATTATCAAAATCCTTAGGTAAAATCATCTCCATATTGCCCAGGTGTGCCTGACTAGAGATGTCCAAGTCAGTACTCTCATGATATCCATCCTACCTTTGCTCAAATTCCCCCAGATTATTTGGGACATTGAAATCTTGATTGTCATGTGAATCCATTTCTTGAAAAGGTTCATGACTAATTGGATCCTCAAAATAAAATGTTTGCATTTCAGGGCTTCCCTCCAGATCTGTATCCGTAAGTGGACTTCCTTCCTTAATTCTAGTGGGTGTCTCCCAAGATTGATAATTAGTGTTGGGGGTATTGACCTTTTCCTCATCACTTTCATGATTGGGGTTGTCTAAAGCTGGTTGAGTCTGGTAGTCCTCTAAGGAATTTGTTGTCAAGAATTCTTCAACCAGGGTATCCACAGGATCGCATTCCTCGACCCAACCGCAATTAAAAGACTTGGTTTCCTTGAAGATATCCAATTGCATTTTCTTGTTTCCAAAGGCAATTTCCATACGTCCCGTGTCGCAATCAATGATAGCCTTGGCTGTAGCCAAGAAGGGTCTGCCCAGGATGATGGGTGTGTTTTGTGATTGTTTGGGGACTTCCATGTCAAGGACTAAGAAGTCAATCGACAAGTAGAAGTCTTTAACCCGAACGACTACATCCTCGACTACCCCCTTTGGGGTTTTCACGGATCAGTCGGGCAGTTGGATGGTCACAGGTGTGGGCTTTAATTCCCTAAATCTGAACTAGTGACAAAGGGTAGTTGAGATTAGGTTAATTGAGGCACCAAGTCCAAGAGTGCTCTATCAAAAGTCATGTCACCAATATTACATGATATCAGAGGTGCTCCAAGGTCAGTTCTTTTAGGAGGTAGGCTACTCAATATCACTGAACTAGCTTATTCCTAGAGCACTACCTTCCTACGTGCTTGGGTTCTTGACTTACACTTAGGTGTACAAACATCCTTCAAAAATTTATCATAAGCCAGAATATGTTTGATTGCTTCAAGGAGAGGTATATTGATCTGTACTTGCTTAAAAATCTCTAACATCTCCTCATTCTTAGCCACATTTTTCTTTTTCTTTATTTTCTCCAAAGCTTCAGGGTATGGTATTTGGGTTTGAATTGGTTCAGGCTCCTGATCCTTGGGTTCCTCTCGCTAATCCTCAGAGTCAGTTACCTCAGGTAATGAGGTCACAGGAGGGGTCAGCCATTTGGGATCCTGGGTTTGAGTGCCACTTCTCAAGGTAACTGCATTGGTTGAGGCATTGAAACCAGGGTTAGGTCCTTGAGAAAAAGACGAAGCAGCAAACCCGGGAGGTGTCTGTGGGGCTTGTTGAATCATATGAGCTTGCCCCGAATTTTGTTGGAACCCTTGAGGATTGTGACCTCCATTCATTACATTCCTCAGGTTCGGTTGTGGTTGAGATGGAAGGGACCCTTGTTGTTTGTTACTCAACAACTAGCCCAAGTGTCCCTTCATTAAAGCCATCTCCTCCTGATGTTTCTGATTTATATCAGCCATCATCTTGATCAGGGTGTCCATTTGGTTTTGCTGTGTAGGAGCCTCCCTATTCTTGTTATAGGGTGGTCTGGTAGGTGGACCAGGCTGATAGGAGGGAGGGTTTTGCCTAGGCTGGTTCTGGAATTGGTTCGATTTTTTATTCGACTAGGCAAAGTTTGGGTGGTTGCACCATCCAGGGTTGTAAGTGTTGGAGAAAGGGTCTGGCTCAAAAAATCCCTGGATGGCCTGGGCATCTTCAAAGGTAGAAGGTGCCGAAGAGGAGGGCAAAGAGTAATCAGAGTTTGAGGGAGCAAAGGTCCCTTCCTGGAACATGGTCAAGGGTTATTCCAAGTGCATTTGGTTCATAGACTGAACCAAGTCCACATTGTGAGCTCCCTTCGCTAGGGAGAAGGTCTGTAATGGGATTCGGGATTGGTTCAATAGCTCGTCAATCTTTTTATCCACCAACTCAACCTGATCTAATTTCTTGGCTATAATGTCCATGTCAACCATTCCAGAATTGGTTTGCACCTCATAAATCCCACCACGGGGTTGATTGGACCGATTAAATTGGGTCATGGAGGCATTGTTAAGCAAATTCTCGCTCATTGATTCAAAGAGCTAAAATGTACTCTCCTCATCCTTATTCAAAAAGTTGCCTCCGCATGAAGCATCCACGAAATTCCTAAGGTTGCTATCCATACCATGGTAGAAAATCTAGGCCAACTGCCACCTTGGAACCTCGTGGTGTGGGCATTTCCTCAATAATTCGTTAAATCTCTCCCATACCTCATGTAATTGCTCTCCACTTTGCAGGGTAAATGTAGTGATGGCTCTCCTAAGGGCATTAGTCTTTCCTATGGGGAAAAACTTCTTAAGAAAAACATGCCTTAATTCCGCCCAAGTGGAGATGGGTCTCCCTAAAGTCCTAAGCCAATGAGATGCTTTGTCTCTTAGGGAGAACGGGAACATCTTGATTAAAACAATATCCAAACTGATGTTCTTAGGTTTTACAGTCTGGGCAATCTGCTCTAAATCCTCCAGGTGTTGGAAAGGGTCTTCATTTGAGCTCCCATGGAAATGGCTTTGAATCAAGCTAAGGACATTGGGTTTTTGCTCAAAATCATCTCCCCCTTCAGGGACCTTAAGGTATGGCTCTACCCAGATGGGAGATAGATCGTAAAAATCATGGAGAGGCCTTGGTTGGCCCTCAAGGGGTAGTTGTGGGTTAGGTGGGTTCAGTGGGGGTTGTCCTTGAGGGTTTTGCCTTTGATTCTTCCTCTGAGGGTTCTTAGTCGGTGTATGGCCTGCATGATGGTGTGAATCTATTGTTGCTGAAGTTGACGGTTAGCTGTAATCTGAGCCTAAATCATGGCCATGGCATCGGGTTGAGGTTGATCCTCAACCTCCTCAACTCGTGGGCCGACCATGTCCTCAGTCCTACCCCTAGAAAAATCAAGTTTTCTCCTAGTTTCTCTATCTAAAGTAACCAATTCGGGATGAGGTGATCGCCTTTCGTGCAAACACCGAAGAAGAACCAGGAGAGATGCAAAAGGAAATAGATGCAAGAAGTGTGTGCACAATCAAGCAAACAAATCTAAGCCCTACAATGTACACCTAGGCAACCTAGAAGTCCTAGAAGTAAATGAATCTGCAAGCACTTAAACCTCTTTCCCAAAGTTAATCTAACCAGGTTGATTACAAGGGGATTGAAGGGAAGGTTCTTCCTTTGGCTTGCGTTGCTGGTTCCTTTGTACCTCACAACCGCGATCGTTTGACACTTCCCCACAACCTAGACACCAGATTTCACAAAGGGAATTAAGGTAAAGTGCTTAACAAACCTAGTCACACCTCCAAGACTTAGATTGATCCAACCTAAGGCTAGGATCTAGAAGTGCTTGGGAATTAAGTGAAGGACGTTAAGGGGGTTAATGCCCTTAAAATTCCAATTGAAATAGTGTGCACAATTGGGTGCAAGGACCCAATGCTCAAACAAGTGTTCCTTCACTGGCAAGATTAGGATGTGTGATTCTTAGGATTTAAATCTTTCGTTTATGGCTTTTAGAGTTCACACTTGTTTACACCTTTAAACACGACACAAATGTTTAGGCACACAGTCGGTGAAAATTAACTTTCTTTAAGGCCTTTCGTGTGACTATATAAAATCAAAACTCCCCAATTTGGAAGATCCTAGGGTCTGCAGCTTCTATTCAATGAATCTTTTTTAAGATTTTGTCACGAAGGATCCAATCAAAACAAGAAATGACCCTATCCTGACCAAAATCAAATGAGCTATTCAACAAAATTAATTTCAGAATTTTTTAAGGATAGTAGACTATTGAAATTCACGTTTTCCAAGAGGGGGTCAATCTATCCAGAACCTCTAGATCAGTGAGCAAGTTTAATATCTTAATTAAAATAAGCAATAGTCAATTTTAAATGCAAAAGTGTTCTTCAGATGAAGTGTAGATAAGTTCAAGATATTTCTAGAAATATAAATTTCTCGTAAATCTGAGCTGCTTGGAGTTCTCAGCTGTAAGAACACCCTACAGATCTCAAGAACATAGGATAACCTTGCGCACTTCCAGTAGCAAATTTCTCACGGCCAAACCACAAAGATTTTGGCTCTAAAAGAGGGGAGTTCTACTGGTAGGGCCAACTCTGAGATTTTTCTCAAAATTTTTAGAGGTGTTTAGAGTCAAATCATGTCCTCAACCCGAGTCCAAAAAATAATTTTTTTGAAGTTAACAGGTTGAAGACTTAATGGTGGTGTTTTTCTTTGACAAACAAATGAGAGCGATTTTTTTTAACACATCACCATTTTCTTCGGTCCCAAAGTTGAGAAGTTACCTTTGGATCGTGGGAAGTCAAGATTAAGCCATCGTGTTGATGGCGGTCTTCTTCTTACACTTCGTTTAATCCAACCTGACTCGTTCTCCTCCCGTTGCCAATGCACGAGTGATGGGAATACCATCATGAGCCATAACTAGCTCATTTTGATCCAATTAAGTCAGTAAATGCTCCTACACAACTGCCAGAGAGGCATATTTCACTGCATAATCATTCTTAGGGAAAAATAAGAAACTAGGGTTAAAATTGCAATTTTACCATCATATCATGAATGCAGTACAACCACAGGCTTTCCAAGGGGTTGATTAAGGGTCAAATGACCCTAAAAGGCTAACAAGTGGGTTAGAACAATCAAAAAAGGGTTTGCACGTGTTCTAAGAATTAAATGACTTTTGAAACCCTAAAAACAGATCTACTTAATTAACTGAGGTTCTGTTCAAGATAAAATTCACCTAAACCTTTTAAAATTCATATAAAAATATTCCCTAGGGTTTGGAACCTTCAATTTGACCATCAAAACCCGTTTTGACCCAAAATAGGTCTCAGACAGACATTTGCCCTAATTTGGGTTTTTGCATAAATTACCTAGTCAAACATGGTCAAAACTAAAATCCAACTTCACCATTGGATTCCTTAGGTCCAAATTAGGTTTTTACCAAAATTTGGACCCAAGATGAGATCGTCTTGACCTAGTTTGCAACTTGGTCATGTCTGATTACATTTATGCCCTTAACTTTCAAAATCTTTTCAAACAGACCCCTAACTTTGTCATCGTTCTCACAAAAAGGTCCATACCGCCATTAAACCTATTCCTACTTGCTCCGGCAACCTTAATTTGGAAAGAACTCCTTGATTTCTTAACGAATCCCTTTCAAATTTGAAAGGGAAGTTCATCAAGAAATTCCCTTCCTTTTGAACCAAATCCCATGCCCCAAAACTTTCTCAATCTCTCATATGAACACATGAGAGATTTGGATATCAAGGAATTTCCCAACTCTGGCAAGCTTTCCGAGCTTGGGAAGCTTGCTTCCCAAGCTCAAAACTTCTTCCTGAGGTCTATAAAAGAACCTCCTGATCAAACCGTTCTCCCTACGCTCGAAATTGGCCAAGATTCCCCCCAATTCCTCTCTCTCTCTCGCTCTCTCAACCGAAAGCTCCTCAATGTCCGGCGAGCCCCTCCATCCATCTTCATCCTCCATTCGCAATACCAACAACGGAGTTATCTTCCTCATGTCTTCCCGTGTCTAGCCGTACCAACCAGCACCCTAATCTCCTTCTTCCTCACCGTTTCCCTCTCTCTAGAGCTATTCTCTTCTCCGGTGCCGGCAACACCACAACTGGTGCCTCTCCTTCTCACTTCGTCTGTTACTACCTTCAACTACTCTCTAACCTCTTCCTCATCACACCAACACTTTCGACACGCCATTTCGACCTCAACCACGCCGGCTACCACTCTGGCTACACCTCCGGTGAGGTACATCTCGCTCCACACACCACCAAACCCCTCGTCGACTACCTCAAAACCTTCGCCACACCTCTCCGCTCATTTCCCCTCTCTCTTTTCGATCCATCATCCACCCGAACACCGCCCCGAACAGACCCATCATCTCTGACCTAACCCGTCACCGTCCGACCTCCACCCTCACTCGCGCCACGCCACATAACTACCACCACACTCACCACTTCACAGTGAATCTGCTGAGCCTTTTGATGCGGTTGCGAGGCCCTTATTCTTGAATTTCAGGTTCTACCTGTCACTGCCATTAACGACGGAGCTCTAAGCAAGCTTGGAGCCGTGTTCTTGCGGTGCAAGCTCCAGGCTCTATCCCCAGGTTGCATAGAAACAACTTGCGAACAAATCTAGGTGGGAAATTGGATGCATTGACCATGCTAGCTATGCCAATTGAAGGAAGAAGTGCTACTGTAGACGTGCGAAGGAGAGGGATGCAGATAGTCCCACATCGGAAGCCACTGAAGCGGAGCATACACTTAAATTGATTTTCTGCATAGGGCATATTGCCTCAGAACACGGGTGAGGTCCCTCTCACCCACACACCTATGCCTCGTTCGTGACCTCTGCCCATGGACCTGGCCTCACCTGTTAACCTGCCTAAGCCTCACTCCTCGCTCATCACCCATTGCCGGTGAGCTTGGACCCGGGTACGCTAGGTCCGATAACCCGATTACCCCTGAGGCTCTGGGAGAGCAGATCCTAAAGAGAGAAAGAGAGCAGGAGAGCCTGCGCAGATAGGGGGAGGGTTTTGCTCTTGGTGAGATCCGGCTAACACATAGCCGAATTCAGAAGCTTCCCCTACTGTGTGAAGAAAGCTAGAGAAAGAAGAAGAGCTGAAGGAAGAAGAAGAGTTGCAGAGACAGAGAAGGAAAGTAAGAGAAGAACACAAAGAAGAGGAAGGTCGCAGCTGAAAGAAGAGAGGTAGAAGAAGAGAAAGAGAAAAGAAGAAGAAGAATAGAGAAAGGCTTAAGCAGTTTAAGGTGTCTGATTAGTAAATAAGATGATTGGTTTGATTGCATTTCATACATATATATACATTGAGTTCATTAGTTATCATTGTAAGGAGTACTTGGTGATCTAAATCACCATTTCACTCCATTATTTTTACAGTTTGACACTTGATTCTAATACTACTTTATTCTGAAATAGTTTTTTTTGTTTACAATTTCATAGCTTTCTTGTCTTAAATTGCAATTTTGAGAACTAAATTCCATATTGATGGGAACACTATCATAAGCCATAACTAACTCATTTTGACCCAATTAAGTCAATAAATGCTCCTACACAACCACCAGAGAGTCACAAGTCAGCATAATCATTCTAAGGGAAAAATAAGAAATTAGGGATAAAACTGCAATTTTACCAGCTTATCGTGAATGCATTACAACCACGGGTTTTCTCAGGGGTTGAATGAAGGTCAATTGGTCTTAAAAAGATAACGAGTGGGTTAGAATAATTAGAAAAGGATTTGCACGTGTTCTGAGAATAAAATGACTTTTGAAACCCTAAAAACAGACCCGCTTAATTAATTGAGGTTATGATCAGTATAAAATTCACCTAAACCCTCTAAAATTCATAGAAAAATATTCTCTAGGATTTGGAACCTTCAATTTGACCATCAGAACCCGTTTTAACCCAGAATAGAGTCACAGACAGACATTTGTCCTAATTTAGGTTTTTGCATAAATTACCCAATCAAATGTGTTCAAAACCAAAATCGAACTTGACCATTGGATTCCTTAGATCCAAATTAGGTTTGTACCAAAATTTGAACCCAAAATGAGTTTGTCTTGACCTAGTTTGCAAATTGGTCCTGTCTAATTACATTTCTGCTCTTAACTTTCAAAAAATTTTCAAATAGGTCCCTAACTTTGTCGTCATTCTCACAAAAAGGTCCCCACCGCACAGAACTCCTAATCCTACAACTCTGACGACAACCAATCAAGGATTTCTCCTTGATTGATTGATGAAACCTCCTCAAAATTGAACCGGAGATTCCTCTTGAAATCCTCTTTCCGTCAGACCGATTCTTGTGCTTTAAATCTTTCCCAATTTCTCATGCGAACGCATGAGAAATTTGGGTTTCCAACTCCAGCGACCTTCTAAGCTTGAAAGCTTGGCTTCCAAGCTCTAATCGACCCCCTAATACCTATATAAAGACTCCCAAGGCTTGCCCGATCCTCCAAGCTTGAATTCGACCAGAGAAACCCTCAAATTCCTCTCTCTTACTCCGGCCAATTTGCTCTTAAAGCTCCGGCGACTCTCCAAGCTCCGGCAACTCTCCCTACCTTCCCTCGTCGTCTGATCGCAATACCAGTGGCAGACTCTTCCTCCTTGCCTTCTTCTGCGTTGCGCAACACCCGCCGGTGCCCCTATCTCATTCATCCCCGCTGTCCACCTCTCATTAGAGCAGTTTCATCTCCGGCACCGGGCATACCTCAACCGGTGCCAACTCCGCTCCCATTCGTCTGCCTCCTCTCCTAAACAACTTCTCGTCTTCCACTCTTCATTTTTAGACACTCTCCACTTTGTTTCGACCGTCGACTTGCCCCATCGTCCTCCATCTTCCACCTCACTGGCGTACCTCCGGCAAGCTCGCACGGCCACTACACTCCACCAATCCGGCCGTCGTTCATCCCTACACCTCCGCCATGTCCCAAAGAGCAAAAGCCCTCTGGTATTTGAGGTTATTAGTCTCTCCAATGCCCCACCGAACACACCCACTCTCACGCACACAGTCTGACTCCACCATGCACACACGGACCTCACCACACCACTCAACCTCCACCGTTGCACTCGCCGTGGTCCGGTGAAGGTCCTGAGAAAGTTTAATTGGGCCACGAGGCCGTTTGCTTGGTTTCAAGTGTTCCAGCCTTCTCCACCATTGACGCAGTAGCTGTGAGCTTGCTTGAAGCTCTCATCAGGCCTGCAGTTCCAGGTCTTCGACTCCAGATAGAGTGGACTACCTCCAGGAGCATCCTCGCACGGTCAATTGGAGCCTTTGACCGCTCCTTACATGTGAATTGAGTGAAGGAAGCAGCTGCAGTCATACGCAAAGAAGGAGGGACGTTTAGTCCCACATCGTTCGTGGAAGAGCTAAGGCGCATGCATAAATTGAATTTCTGCTTTAGGCTTATCGTCTTAGACACAAGGGGTGAGGTCTCTCACACCCCTCACGTGCCTCGTCTGTGACCTCTCCTCCGTAGACTTGGTACACCCGACCTGCCTAAAACCCACACCTCGACTACCACCCACTCTAGTAGCCCTGGTCCCGGGTGCGCTCTAGGTCCGAACTTGATTACCTAGTACTATGGAAGGCTCTGGGAGAGCGTGACATAGAGAGAGAAAGAGAGCTTGCACAGGGGTAGGGGGGTTTTGCTGCAAAGAGTATTGGCGACACTTAGCCCCCTCCATGTGTGAAGAGGCTAAACAGAAGAAAAGAAGAAGGAGAGGACCCACAGCAGCAGAGGAAGAAACAGAGAAGAAAGAAGAAGGCAGAGAAAAGAAGAGAAGAGAAGAAGAAGAAGAAAAGAAAAATCACTCTATATTGCTACTTTAATTACATATATTTAAGCATTGATTTGAGTGTTATTTGTGATGAGTAATTGGTGATTTAAATCATCATTTTACTCCATTCTTTTTATATATTGATCCAGACATTACTCTTATTGCAATATTTATTCTTGATTTAAATTGAGATCTTGAGCTTTAAATTTCATTTTGCTCCCTGTATTCGACTTCAGAACATTTTCGAGTAATAAAATATTTATTTAAAGCGCTATTTTGGCTATACTACAACACGACAATCTTAAACACCGATTTAGCGCTCAAACACATATTGCTCCTTGTGTTCGACTTCGAAACTTTTTCGAGTAATAAATTTATTTGTTTGAGCACTATTTGGGCTATACTGCAATGCAACAATTTTAAAACACGGATCTAGCACCCTAACATTTTGGCGCCGTTGTCGGGGAGCAACGAGCAATTTAGAACTCTTGATTGCAATTCATGATTTGGATTCTAAGTTGCTATATCTCTTTTGTTGTGGTTTGTTTTAGGGGGGATACATTCCGGAAAGATCAGCCGCACATTAAACACACCAGGGGCAAGTAAGTTCTAACTACTCTTCTCTTAAGCCCCTAATTCTGAAAAGGTTAAAAGAAAAAAAATCAATTAGGGCTACTTGCATTCTATCCTTAGATAATTCATCAAATTGCTTGATTTGATACATTCTATTTAAACAACAAATCCTAATCTGTGCACCCACTTGAAGCTTAAGGTATCTAGGGCTATCACATTCCTGTTTGAGCCCTATGTACTGCATTTTTGACAAATTAAATTGGACCAAATTAGAGCCAATTAAGGATTCCAGTTTAAGATTTTTAGAGACACTTGCTTAATCAAGAATTGATCTTTCCAAACAATGTGTGCCTAAGCCTTAATTGAACTGATCTATTCAAGAAAAACCCTAAAATCAGGCTCTTAAATTCATTTAAATACTAAAAGAGGGACCTAAATTTTTAAGGACAAATAGGTGAAGTTGACCCACCTTGTTGGGTCAACCAATCTTCAAATTAGGTCACTTTTTGCACTCAATACATCTTAAAGTTCAAGTGAAATCCTAAGCACCCTTGCCCTTAATTGAAACTGGTAGACTTAAGAGGTTAAGTCCCCATTCTGGTCTACCTGGAACATCAGTGACAAGAGAGGTTAGGTGGGGAAAACCCTGTAACCTATGGGGGCACTCTACCATGTAGGGGTCTTTGCGAGACTCTCCCTCTCTGGCTGCCTAGGTAATTCTCAGGTGGACGACTTTTTGACTAAGGGGTATCATCCGCCCCGAACCCTATAGTCATCCAAATTTTTTGGGTGTCTTGATTGGGTCCATCACATTCTACCTCTCATCTACTCCTTCGGTGCATGTTCGGGAGGAGGTCTCTAAGACCATCCTTAAGGCCTCCTTTAGCTACTCATTCACGTCAAGGCCAAGCCTCAACCTCCTTGTTTGTGCGACAACCCAATCCTATTGATATCTCTTCCGATTCATCTGAACCTGATTCTCCTTCATCCATCAACATGGCACAACCCACAGAAGAAAATAATCTTGAAAATCAACTTCAGCACCTCAATGATCTATTCCAAGCCTTTGTAAACCCACCGCAGTGTCTAATGATACGAGATCACTACAATCCCGCTGCGGTGGCAATCGAACATCGAGTACAAATCCCTGCTGGAGTCCTAACACTGAACTCAAGCCCAACATGATTCATGCCATTACCAAATTCCATGGGCGTAATTCCGAAGATCCTTTCCAACATATCCAACAACTCAAGCATCTGGCCCAGACCTTCGGGTCAAAAGCTCAAAATCGGGATGTCTTACTCATGAAAATGTTCTCCTTCTCTCTCATGGATAAAGCTGCTCACTGGTACCAAACCCTCATGCATCCAATCAACACCTAGGCAGAACTTCAATCCGAGTTTTTGAGAAAGTTCTTCCCTGTTGGTCGAACAAATGCTTTACGGCACCAAATCACACATTTCACACAGCAAGCAGGAGAACCACTTCACGAGGCATGGGATCGTTTTCTGCATCTCATGCGAAAGTGCCCCCACCATGGAGTTCTTAAATGGGAACAAGTCCAGTCTTTTTGCCAGGGACTCCATGAGGATATTTGATTATTCGTCAATGTGACTTGCGGAGGAAACATCATGGGTCAACACGAAGACACCGTGTGGGAGATTCTCGAGAATATGTGCGAGAACTCCATCAATAATGAATCCATGGGCATGTTTGACCGGACGAATGCCCATGCATTGACGAATCTAAAGGGAGAACATGAGACGCAGGGCCTGTCCTCTTCCGTCGACTTGGAACTGATGGCCAGTCATCTGGACAAGGTCTCTATTATTGAGAAGGTGGATGAGCTAACTCGACATCTGTAGCGAGCCACCTCTGCACAAAACCCGTTCACGCAACCACCCTCTGGCAGGGAGGCCGTGCACAACATCTATCACTGACCTTCTCAGGGGATGGACCCATATCCACCCCTGTTTGATTCTGGTTTCGGAGGAAACTCTGGACCCACCTACTCTTGTTGGGGGAACTCTGAACCCTCGTATTCTAATTTTCCCGAGGTTCCTCAGAGCTGCGAGGACCTCAACGCCATTCAGATGATCCATTCTCAAACACTTACAACCCTAGATGGCGTAATCATCCCGATTTCACATGGTCAGGCAATAATCAAAATCAGAGACCTCAATATCATCCCCGACCACAAGCTCCTCATTCATATCAGCTGCCTCAACCTCGACCTAACCCAACTTATCATTCTGGGCCAAATCATACAGATCAAATGACTCTTATCCTTCAGACTCTGGTTGACATTCAGAAGACGAATGCGGCTATGCAAAAATAGCACAGAGACAAGATCATAGAGGTTCGCAATCAACTTGTTCAAATGGCAAATCCTCGTTAACCTGGTGCACTTCCTTCACAGCCTCTGCCTAATCCAAATAATGTGCCGAACCAGAGGCGCGTTACGAATCCAAATCAGGGCCAAGCTCACTTTGTTTATCAGGCCCCTTCTACCCCATCACCCGACGGGATGGAGGCTTTGACATCTTATACGGGTTACCAACAGCAAGCACCTCTTTTACCCACACCAAACCAGAACCAGGCAAGATTGAATTCTGTTACTACCTGCACTGGCAAAACAACACAGGACCCACCTTATCCAAGCTAATCCTAGCCTGGTAATACAAACCCTAACCCTAGGATAGTCATCCAGGACACCTCTATCCCAAATCAAGAACCTGGACCCATTCTAGAGGAACCATCTAAGGTTCCATTTCCCGAGGCCTTGCCCAAAGAAAAAAGGATAACCAAAACTGTGGCACCTGAGGAGGACCTAGTTAAGCTCTTTGAGCAGGTCCATATAAACATCCCCTTGATGGATGTGATACACCACATACCAGCTTACGCACGATTTCTGAAAGACGTGTGTACACCTAAGCGTAAGCCACGAACCAAAGGTAGGAATCCGATCGTACTGTCAGAGCAAGCCAGCTCTGTCATTTTGAGTAAACTCCCACCTAAGGCAAAAGACCCAAGCACCCCTCTAATCTCTTGTGCAATCGGTGATATACAATTTGATAGAGCCTTATTGGACTTAGGAGCCTCCATAAATTTGATACCTACATCCCTACTAGACTACTTCGAGGAATCTAAGCTTAAACCGACTGAAATGACTTTATAGCTAGCTGACCAATCAATTAAGTCACCAAAAGGAATTCTCGAAGATGTCACAGTTAGGGTACATGATTTCTATTTTCAAGTGGATTACATTATCTTCGACATGGACGCTCCTGAGAATGTGAAGAATACACCGATCATACTAGGGAGACCATTTCTGGCCACTGCTAGGGCCAATATCAATTGTGAGGAGGGCCAAGTTGAATTAAAATTTGGGGGCAAGACACTAAAGATCGACATTTTTAAGGCCCAATAAGGAATTAATTGCGGAGTCATAGAACAGATTTGCGATATCGAAGCTGTGGTTGACGACTTTATTGAGGAAAAACCAACTATTTCTGATCTACCACAGGAGGATCAAAACCTGCAATTAGAGGAGCCCAAACGCAACATAGACACACCCATAGCTCCTTCCTTTGCTCCCGACACCCACCCTAAACCACCCACTGCTGTTGACAACCCCGTTATGGAATTAAAGCCTCTTCTCGATCATCTCAAGTACATCTTTTTGGGTTCCAATCAGATGTTTCCTGTGATTATCAACTCTCGACTCACACCTAATCAGGAAACTCGCCTGATTTCTGTTCTCTAGCAACATCGAAGAGCCATTGGATGGACTCTTGATGATCTAACTGGTATCAGCCCCTCATGCTGCACACATCACATCTACACTGAAGAGGGCTCGCAACCATCCCATGAAATGTAGAGATGCCTGAATCCAAATCTGCAGGATGTCGTGAAAAAGGAGATCATCAAGTGGTTAGATGCAGGGATCATTTACCCAATCTCTGACAATCAGTGGGTGAGCCCAATCCAAGTTATGCCTAAAAAGGGTGGACTCACCGTAGTCACGACTAAATCTGGAGAAACCATACCGACCCATATAGCAAACTCGTGGAGAGTCTGCATTGATTACAGAAGACTCAATTCCTCCACGAAGAAGGATCATTTCCCACTACCGTTCATTGATCAGATTCTCGAGAAACTAGTAGGAAATCGATTTTTCTGCTTTTTGGATGGGTACTCCAGTTACAACCAGGTGGCAATCCATCCTGAGGACCAAGAGAAGACCACTTTCACCTGCTCCTTCGAAACATACGCATTCCAAAGGATGTCATTCGGTCTTTGCAATGCACCCGCTACTTTTCAACAGTGCATGCTTGCCATATTCTCAGATTTGGTAGGTGAATACCTTGAAGTCTTCATAAATGACTTCTCGGTATTTGGTGAATCATTTGATGATTGCCTCCTACACTTGGTCTAAATCCTCAGGCGGTGCATTGACGTGAACTTGGTTCTTTCCTGGGAAAAGAGCCACTTCATGGTACCTGAGGGAATTGTCCTAGGACATCTCATCTCTAAAAAAGGCATCCAGGTTGATTGAGCCAAGGTGAATCTGATCTCCAAATTCCTTATGCCTAGCTCGGTCAAAGACATTTGATCCTTCCTGGGGCACGTCGATTTTTCCCGTCGATTCATTCCCGATTTCTCGAAAATCGTGCCCCCCTCACTAATCTTCTATCTAAGGATGTCCCCTTTGAAATCTCCAAGGAGTGCACTCAGGCGTTTGAAATACTACGTGACCGAGTGACCTAATCACCTATACTGCAGTCCCTTGATTGGTCTCAACCCTTTGAGATCATGTGAGATGTATCTGATTATGCTGTAGGAGCAATACTTGGGTAGAAAATAGATGGGAAACCCGTGGTCATCTACTACGCTAGCAAGACACTTGACGAGGCTCAGCATAACTATACAGTTTCTGAGAAAGAGCTGCTAGCTGTAGTATTTTCCTTGGAAAAATTCAGATCATATCTAACTATACTCAGATTACACTGTAGTGAGGCACCTCCTTGCAAAGAAGGACGTGAAACCTCGACTAATCCGTTGGATCTTGCTGTTGCAAGAATTTGATCTCGAGATTTGTAATAAAGCAGGAAAGAAGAATGTGGTAGCTGACCATTTATCTCACCTTCCTTCTGACAGTATTGACCCTTTCGAACCCATCACAGAACATTTTCCCGATGAGCACCTCATGACTATTAGTATGGAACTTCCTTGGTTTGCTAATTTAGTAAACTACTAGGCATCACATCAGATCCCGTCCGATTGGCCGAAGGCCAAGAAAGACATTACTTTTCGATGCCAAGTACTACATGTGGGAAGATCCGTACCTCTTCCGCATTGGTGCTGATCAAATCATTAGACGGTGCATCTCGGAAGTAGAAATTCAGGACATTTTGTCCTTCTGCCATGACTAGGCCTGCGGTGGATACTTCTCTGGTCATAAAATTGCAGCAAAAGTCCTCCAGTGCGGCTTCTATTGGCCCACGATTTTCAAAGACGCATACAATCACTGTAAGGCATGCACTCATTGCCAGACCTTAGGCAACATGAGCCGCCACGATATGATGCTTTTACAGTCTATTCTCGTATGCAAAATCTTCGATATCTGTGGGATTGATTTTATGGGACCCTTCCTTGTTTCGGACGACTTTGAATACATTCATCTCGCTGTTGACTACGTGTCCAAATGGATCAAAGCCATTCTGACCTGAACCAGCGATCATAAGGTGGTTATCAAATTCATTCATCAGAACACCTTTTCTTGATTCAGGATTCCACGTGCCATAATCTCCAATGGAGGGACCCATTTCACGAATGCTTGGTTCATATCATCGATGACCAAGTACGGGATGTCGCATAGAATCTCGACTCCTTATCAACCCCAAACTAATGGTCTAGCTGAGCTGTCGAATCGGGAGATCAAGAAAATCCTCCAGGTCACTGTCCGACCTGACAGGAAGGATTGGTCATCCCGAATTCCAGAAGCCTTGTGGGCCTATAGGACCACCCACAAAACCCAATTAGGCATGTCTCGCTTCAGATTGGTGTACGGGAAGGCATGTCACCTCCCCGTCGAGTTGGAGCACAAAGCCTATTGGGCCATACGAAAGTGTAATCTAGGTCTTTCTAAGGCAGAAACCCACAGAAAGTTTTAAATAATCAAGATCAATGAATTACGCAATGATGCATATGAGAACTTGTGAATCTATAAAGAGAAGGTTAAGGCCTTTCATGACAAGCACATATCCAAAAAGATCTTTCACCTTAGTCAGAAAGCCTTACTCTTTGATGCCAAACTCAAATTATTCCCAGGAAAACTCAGATCAAAATGGATTGGACCATATCTTATCAGACGAATCTTTGGAAATGGAGACATAGAAATCAGCCAACCCATCCTTGATTCAAAACCTTTTGTCATGAACGATCAGCGACTTAAGCCATTCATTAAACTCATCGATGCGAACAGGGTTGAGGTATCTTTTGATCTCCATTCTCCCTGAGCTTATTGCACCCAGCTGATGGCGTTAAACTTAGCACTTAACGGGAGGTAACCTGTCATCTTTTTGAAAAAATTGAAACCCTTCTTGACACATCTTATGCTGAACTCATATTGCACTTTAGGGTTCATCCATCAGAACAGCCAACTCCACCTCTGGTACCCGTACCTGAGCTTAAAATCGTCCGCAACAGTCATCTCGACCCATCCACCCACCCAACACCTATTCTAATGAATGATTTAAGCTAAACTCGAACCCACCTAATTTACAATGAGGGCATTGCAAATCGTAGGCATGGGGGGGTATTAAAGTGCAAGACATCGTGAAAATCACTTCACAAGAAAGGATTTCATCAAAAAAATCACATATTCCAAAAACTAAAAAAAAATAAAAAAATTGAAAAAGAATAAAAATAGGAGAGGGGAGGAAATTTTGAATGGATTGCATGTCATTTGTTGAGGAGAAAAGGGGAGGAGATAAAAATGTCAAAAAGGAGCACAATTTGAAGAAAAAGAGATAGTCATTAGTAAAAGATGAAGGAATTGACTTAGTTCTAGACCAAATTAAAAGAAAAAAAATGCTTACTAGGAACGCTGATCTTAGGCCTCTTGGGTTGCGATCCTAGGCTTAAAAATTCAAGTATCCGCTAAGATCTGGATAGTCCTCAAGAGGTTGGAGAAAATGCGAAGCTTAAGTATTAGGTCTAAGGCTTAGGGATTATTCGGCCTCTTTAACTGACCTCTGGTTTGCGGGACTCAGTAACCTAAGCACCCCAATCCACGCACAGTCTGGTTCAATGCGCTTAAGTATCAAAATCACATAAATGCGTTAAATCTGTTCTGAAAAAGTTGCCTAGAATAGGAGCGGCTGATCAACACAAGTTAATTTGGACGAGTTCCCGGCATGGAGAGGCAGGAAATTCCCCTCAAAGATGCACAATAACATATCGTCTCCTCGGTGCTTGTCTCCTAGGATATCTAAATATCCTACTGAGGGCATGTAGGCACCTTATGCTGGTTCAAATGCCATGGGTGGCATTATCATGAAATGTTAACTGCCAGGGTCTGGATTTAGCTACAGAATGCCATGGGTGGGATTATCTCAAAATCTCGAAAGCCAGGGTTCCGGGGGTTGCCATGGGCAGTGCTATCTTGAAGCATCTATTGCTAGGGACCCTGCGAAGATTGATGGTGGGAACTAGGAATTCGATACAGACTGTGTTGTAAGGATAATCTGAAGCTAGAAATAAAAAGAACAAAGAGAGAAAACTTTCCAAAAATAAAGAAAAGTTCTTCTGTCTCTCTCTTACAAAAACACACTACAAACTGAACCTGGGCTAAAACATGTTACAAGCACGGTTGCTTTAACTGCGGAGTTCAATGAACCTTAGGTTAGTTCCTATAGGCCTTAGAAACCTTCACGGCGGACTGAGGCTAGAGCTGGTCAGGTTCGGATCTTGGTTGGTATGTGAGTACCTCTAGGCCTACTATCGGCATTCTAATGAAATCTACAAAAAAAAGCACACATCAGAGTTTTAAGCATCAAAAGGCATATGGTCTAGAATCAAAGTTAATACCTTAAAATTTTTCTAAGGGACTAGCAAAAGCTAGGCATGGGGGTATGATGGGAACACCATCATGAGCCATAACTAGCTCATTTTGATCCAATTAAGTCAGTAAATACTCCTACACAACTGCCAGAGAGTCATATTTCACTGCATAATCATTCTAAAGGAAAAATTAGAAACTAGGGTTAAAACTGCAATTTTACCATCATATCATGAATGCAGTACAACCATGAGTTTTCCTAGGAGTTAATTAAGGGTCAAATGGTCCTAAAGGGCTAACAAGTGGGTTAGAACAATCAAAAAAGGGTTTGCACGTGTTCTGAGAATTAAATAACTTTTGAAACTCTAAATACAGACCCGCGTAATTAACTGAGGTTATGGTCAAGATAAAATTCACCTAAACCTTCTAAAATTCATAGAAAAATATTCTTTAGGGTTTGAAACCTTCAATTTGACCATCAGAATCCATTTTGACCCAGAACAGAATCTCAGATAGACATTTGCCCTAATTTAGGTTTTGCATAACCTACCCAGTCAAACATGGTCAAAACCAAAATCCAACTTCACCATTGTATTCCTTAGGTCCAAATTAGGTTTGTAGCAAAATTTAGACCCAAGATGAGTTTGTCTTGACCTAGTTTGCAACTTGGTCATGTCTAACTACATTTATGCCCTTAACTTTCAAAATCTTTTCAAACAGACCCCTAACTTTGTCGTCGTTCTCACAAAAAGGTCCCTACCGCCGTTAAACCTATTCCTACTTGCTCTGACAACCTTAATTTGGAAAGAACTCCTTGATTTCTTAACGAATCCCTTTCAAATTTGAAAGGGAAGTTCATCAAGAAATTCCCTTCCTTTTGAACCAAATCCCATGCCCCAAAACTTTCCCAATCTCTCATGTGAACGCATGAGAGATTTGGGTATCAAGGAATTTCCCAACTCTGGCAAGCTTTCCGAGCTTGGGAAGCTTGCTTCCCAAGCTCAAAACTTCTTCCTGAGTTCTATAAAAGAACCTTCTGATCAGACCGTTCTCCCTACGCTCGAAATCGACCAAGATTCCCCCCCAATTCCTCTCTCTCTCAGTCGAAAGCTCCTCAACGTCCGACGAGGCCCTCCATCCATCTTCGTCCTCCATTCGCAATACCAACAGCGGAGTTATCTTCCTCTTGTCTTCTGGTGTCGAGTCGTACCAGTTGGCACCCTAATCTCCTTCTTCCTCGCCGTTTCCCTCTCTCCGGAGCTGTTCTCTTCTCCGGCATCGGCACCACCACAACCGGTGCCTTCTCCTTCTCACTTTGTCCATTACTACCTTCAACTACTCTCTAACCTCTTCCTCATCAGACCAACACTTTTGACACACCGTTTCGACCTCGACCACCCCTCCGCAACTCCATCGTCTACCGCTCCGGCCACACCTCCGACGAGGTACATCTTGCTCCACACACCACCAAACCCCTCGCCGACTACCTCAAAACCTCTGCAACACCTCTTTGCTAATTTCCCCTCTCTCATTTCGATCCATCATCCACCCGAACACTGCCCTGAATAGACCCATCATCTTCTACCTAACCCATCACCGTCCGACCTCCACCCTCACTCGTGCCACGCCACACAACTACCACCGCACTCGCCACTCCACAACAAATCTGCTAAGCCTTTTGACACGGCCGTGAGGCCCTTATTCTTGTATTTCAAGTTCCACCCTTTATCGCCATTAACGAAGGAGCTCCAAGCAAGCTTGGAGCCGTGTTCTTGCGGTGCGAGCTCCAGGCTCTATACCTAAGTTGCGCGGAAACACTCGCGAACACGTCTAGGTGGGCAATTGGATGCATTGACCATGCTAGCTATGCTAATTGAAGGAAGAAGTGCTGCTATAGACATGCGAAGGAGAGGGATGCAAATAGTCCCACATCGGAAGCCACTGAAGCGGAACATACACTTAAATTGATTTTCTGCATAGGGCATATTGCCTCAGAACATGGGGTGAGGTCCCTCTCACCCATGCACTTGTGCCTCATCTGTGACCTCTGCCCGCGGACTTGGCCTGACCTGTTAACTCGCCTAAGCCTCACTCATCGCTCATCACCCACTACCGGTGAGCCTGGACCCGGGTACGCTAGGTCTGATAACCCGATTACCCCTATGGCTCTAGGAGAGCAGATCCTAAAGAGAGAAAGAGAGCAGGAGTGCCTGCGCAGGTAGGGGGAGGGTTTTGCTCTTGGTGAGATTCGGCTAACACTTAGCCGAATTCAGAAGCTTCCCCTGATGTATGAGGAAAGCTAGAGAAAGAAGAAGAGCTGAAGGAGGAAGAAGAGTTGCAGAGACAAAGAAGGAAAGTAAGAGAACACAAAGAAGAGGAAGGTCGTAGCTGAAAGAAGAAGAAAGGCAGAAGAAGAGAAAGAGAAATGAAAAAGAAGAACAGAGAAAGGCTTAAGCAGTTTAAGTTGTCTGATTAGTAAATCAGATGCGTGGTTTTGCATTTCATACATATATATACATTGAGTTCATTAGTTATCATTGTAAGGAGTACTTTGTGATCCAAATCACCATTTTACTTCATTATTTTTGCAGTCTGACACTTGATTCTAGTACTACTTTATTCTGAATAGTTTTTTTTGTTTACAATTTCATAGCTTTCTTGTCTTAAATTGCAATTTTGATAACTGAATTCCATATTGCTCCCTATGTTCAACCTTGGAACTTTTTCGAGTAATAAATTTATTTTTTAAGTGCTATTTTGGCTATACTGCAATGCAACAATTTTAAAACACAGATCTAGCACCCTAACAACGAGGTACCTGCAACCACAAGAAGAGAGAAGAGCAAGTTAGATAACACACGTATAGATAATGACCAAGAAGATGAAAGCAAATAAGAAATACATTACCTCCCCGGCATCGATGCCAAAAACTGACGTTCGCTAGACACGTTTGTGTAAAATCCGTTCGTTGTAGTGTGCTTACGACGTCAATTTTAAATAAAGAATCAGAGGTGAGTCCGAGTGTTGAATGCAAGGAGGCAATAATTAAATCAAATACTCACTTTTGTGTCACGTAAATATGTTGCTTGTGTGCTTGAAAATCAATTTGAGAAAATGAGAGAGAGAAAGAGAGATAGAGAGAGAAGGGTTAGAGAACCATATCATAAGATCAATGTGCCAACAATTTCTTATGAAATGTGTAATCAAACATAATGTAGATGAATGCTTTAACAAAATCAAGGCGTGAACTACACTAAAAAATAAAATAACACTAAGATAAGGAAGAAGAATGCGTCGAGATAGCCACGATGGTGGAGGGGCTTCTGTCAACTGCTCGGTGGCTTCGGGACCTTGCTTGGAGCTCTAGAAGGTGGTGGTATCTCATCGGTACAAGCTTGGTGCAAATGGGAGGGTTAGGGCCCCTTTTATAGTTGAGGAAAGGGCTCAAATTCATTGTTGGTCTTTAGTGACAGCTGTAGGCGTCACTAAAGACCCTTGTAGCTGTTGCTAAAGGTGCACCTCCACCGCTCGCGCCCTTGCTGGCGTGCACCTCACGCGGCCATACTCCCCGCACCTTGCCACGTGCTCATGCGCTGGCATGCACTGTGCCGCGCCTACTGCTCCCCACGCACGCGTGCTTTGCTGCGCTGCCGTTGTTGCCCTTGTTGTGTTGCCGTTTCAATTGCTAATTGTGGGGGGTCGCAGGTATTCGAACCCATGCCCCTCTTTTGAGATCACCTCTCAAGACCAATGCGCCACGTCCATGAGATTGTTGAGAGGAGAGGCTAAGGGCATGCAGTGGAGACGGCTTCTTTGCCATTGGATCAAGATCCAACGGATGGGAATAGATGATGCGTTGATGAAGGGTGCGTTGGTGGATGCTGGCTAGTGTTGGGCGGCCTAGATGGCACCAATGGCACCATCTGGGTTGTCCATCTTCTTTCTTTTGTAGAGGATGCCACGGTGCACGGATCAAGATGATTCCCACATTGCCAGACTGTAGTCGTCACTCTAGATCCATCCATACGGTTGGATTTTTGATTCGAAGCCCACAAGGATGTCGCATTGTCCCCTGGCCATTGATCTTCCTCGAACTTGTTGTGGGAGCTACGGAGGTCGGATCAAGGTGATTTTTAGTTCGTTGGACTCTGTTTGTCAATCTGAATCCATCCATATCGTCTGATCGCTCATCTGAGACCTATTTCAAAATGGACTTGTGCACATGGTCATTAAACATTGATTTTAAGCAATCTCAACATCAAATAATGCACAATGCATGCAATGACCCCAAACCCACTATGATATGATATTATTGCACAAGTACCCTCGAAATTGACTCTAATTGATGATATTAACACTGATAATTTTAGAGTCATCATCTACTTGTAATCAACTTTGCTAGTAATACAAGTTTCCTTTGCCTTCTAAGTTCATGTCTCAGTCTTAGTGTGTTTTTCTTGTTCTTGTAAGTGTAGTGCACACCACACTCTCTTCTTCTAATTACCCTAGGTGCACTTGCCTAGGGTGAGCTTAGAAGAGAGGGTTTCATTCCTGTCACTTAGGGTTAGTTGATAGTTGTAGCATAATCATCATCTCGTATTCTATTTGCCCAATTGTTTTGAAAACTATAAAAATAATAAAAATCAAAATCACAAAAAGAAAAGTGTGGATTTGAGACACGAGAGAGAGAATCAATTCCTCTGATTAACAATTTGACCTCCTTCGATGACCCTAGATACTCCACCATCTAGGTATTACAAATTTGAAAAATTGATTGCAGATTTATGTGTACAATGACAAATACATCAATTTACAAAACGTGTATTTCCTACATCACTTTTTGATGTCGTTGCCAGGGAGGCACGGCTTAATTACATCATTTATCTCTCTCGTTCTTGCTTGATCTTCACAAAATTTTGTTTGTTTTGATTTCAAGTATGAATCAGGAGCAGGAGTGGGATTTGGAGCACTTAGAGCAGAAGCTTCAAGTTTCTTTTCTTCCCATGTACTTTAGGTAAGCACCCCAGGTCATTCCCTTTCAAAATCAAAACTAAAATCTCAAAAAAAATATAAATTATCAAAAAAATCAAAAACAAGAAAAATTGAGGGTGGTGGAACCCTAAAAATCAATTTCTTGCTTGTTTGCTTCATTTTTCCACCACCTTAGTCTTATTGGTGTCTGATTTTTGAAAATTCAGACTTTTATCTTGATTTTCAAAAATCAGGTTCGGGCACGTAAGAGCTTCCTCAAATCACCAAATTTCATCCAGGGAAGCCCCTTTGAGTTAGGAACCTTGGGTCCAATTTTCAAGTAATTTGGAAGAATAGAAAAAATTAAAAAATTCACGAATTGAACAAGGGTCAGACCATGTTTCCTTACTATTTTCTTATTGTCCATGAATTTATAAATTTTTCTACTCATCACATTTGGATAAACTTTATATTACTAGAAACCTTGATAAATTATTTACATCATATAAAATTCTCAAAAACTTTTGAAGTCATGTGAGGTTTCTGTAGAATCAATTTCCAAAATCTATCATTTCTAACTCTTGACACAAGTAAAAAGAAAATTTCCAAAAAAAGTCAAACAATTTTCTAAAATCCTAAAAAACTCATTTTTGGAATTCTTGTTTGATTTTACATTAAGTGGTGGTATTTTTTTCTTGTTTGGATCACCACTCTTAAAGATTTTGAAAAGAGATTCATTTTTTAGAAGCTGTATACATAGGATTTCTACATTAGGGTTTTAATTTCTCTCATAGTTACATCAACTTTAAAGGAATTGAACTCCACCAAGAACAACTTGATTGTTATTATTTGTGGAACTTCAAAACCTTGTTTGAAATTTTAATAAGAGAGAATCTTAAAAGACATCGAAATCTTTATCAAAACCCTAAAATACTTTAACAAAAATCCTTGTTTGCAAACCTCCTTTGAATTGGCTTGGACACCACTTCCCACCCAATTCGCACACATAAAAAAAGAAATAATGGGGAATTATCCCAAACATTGCCCATCACATTCCTTGTGCACTTTAAGCTCCTAGACTTAATTAGAAATTTGTAGCAATTTGACCCCTAAGGTTTCATCAAACTTAGGCTTGCTACCTAAGTTTTGAGTTTTCTTTAGTTGGTATCAATTCCTTCATCTACATCTGGTGCTAGACCGAAGGGCCGTGTCAAACAACTAGATGCGGGTTTATACAAGCCCTCAGTGATTTTCCTGGGACATGCTTGGGCCCAACCCTCCCCTTATTCAGCCTAACCAGATTTGTTGAGGGAACGGTTATCCATTATTGATTTCTTATTTCCTAGATAGCCCAAGTCTTAGGTTAATTTTTAGGGAGTCACATTTAAGTTAGGTTTAAAATTTTGTTGCTTGACTGCACACTTATCTCATCTCTCCCTCCTCTTCTCCCCGTTTCTTCCATTATATGCATAGGCGGTAGTCCCAAACTCCACACTTGAAGGGATCACTTGATTTTGCCTCCTACACAAAGACCACTTTTTCCTCATTCTCCTTTGCATTCTAAAAAAATGGAAAACCAAACATATAGGTCCACTAACCCATCCACATCCACCTCTAATCCCACCTCCGACCCTTCCACCCAAAATGCACAAACTAACCCCTCCATCTTTGACCTGCCCCTTCCTAACTTTCCTATCTTAGAAATTCCTAAGAGGCCACAACAACAACAACAAGCCCCTCTACCTAATCCCTTCTCCATAATGGATGAGCAGCTGGCCTAGTGTTGATGAATGGCGAAATGCGTAGTTAGTGGAGAAGAGCATTGTAGTATAGAGCAAATCACGATTCCAAAAAAAAATTTAATAATTGAGATGGTGAGTCTTGGTCGATCTCAGGGAGGCCTATGAAAATGAAATTGATTTCTGATTTTAAGTTCTTTTCTTTCTTAGAAGCAGACTCCAGTTTCATTGGTACGAGTGAAAGTTACGCCAGTCGCGTTGTTAACACAAAAAACATGTGCGTGCGTCAGGTATATCACAAAGGTGAACGTATGTGTTTGCGTTCGCACGACTTCTACTATACGATGGTGACTAACAGAAAATAAATTTATCGCTAAATCATTCACATCCTCTGGAACTGACATATTTATTGCAATATCTTATATAGATGAGACAAGCAAATGATGATTTCTATTCCTTCACAAATATTATCATTACACAATTTTAGAGGAAAGCTTGTACATGAAAGCTTGAAAATACTATTTTAACTAACAGAACATATGTGCATGCATGGATCTAAGGTAGATTATGCACTCATTCGTTGAGGTAGAGGATTACTACTATTACTAGCAGATAATAATGCAAGAATTAAAACTTTGAAGAACTTCAAGCTAGCTAAAGAAATCAAAACATTAGAGGTGGTCTTCAATAGCTGTGTGGCTTGAGGTGGTGGGAGGGGAAAAAGGGGCGGCCAAGGTGGGTGGCCGGCCTCTTGGGAAGGTGGGGGAAAGCTTCTTGGATATTGGACTTCCAATGGTCGAATGAATGATGGTGGGGCTCGTGGAGGGTGTGCACATGAGCTGGCATCCAAGATGGGGTCTCTTGGCCATCCAAGGAGAGTCTTATATAGACTCTTGGATGGCCAAGATGCTCTCAAGAGAAGTCTCTAGACTTCTCTAGAGTGGTCAGCCCCTTCAGTCTATTTTTAGTCTTCTTAGATCCACTTTTTGTCGATCTAAGAATGACCATGTGTGGCCATTCTAGAGACTTCTCTAGAATTGGCGGCTAGGTGTGTGTGTATGGGTGTGTGTGCGTGAATATGTGGGTGTGTGTGTGCGTCAATAGGTGGTCAAGTGGAGTCCTATAGGCCTAGGCAATTGGGTTTAGGTAGGTTTCTAGAAATATGTTTATAAACCCTAATACTAAGGTAATGAGTGCAATTAAACTCACCATAAGTTTAATTGAGTGGATGTGTGTGTAATTGGGAGAGGACGTTCCCCATTAGGTCAGGCTTAAGTCAATTAGGCTCTCATTGAGTCCAATTAGACTTGTGCTAGTTGAGATTTGAGCTCAATTAGACTCTATGAGTCCAATTGACTAGGTGAAGTGTAATTAATTTATATCCAAGTCAATTAGGTTTAGTGAGAACCTAATTAGGTTCTTAGGAAGGTCTTAGGGTAGTGTACTAGGCTTAGGACACCTTAATTTAGGTTCCCTAGGGTGTACGATTGGGTTTAGGGTCTTAAGAAATCATGATCTAGGCTTGATTTCATAAATAGTAATTGGAGAGGGGTTCCAGATGTCTGATTTAGTGATCAAACAACTTATAATTCAAAATTAGAAGTCTAAGTCTCTAGTTTGGATGTCCAATGTTGAGTCAGGGTGAAGTTGAGGTTCTTTCTTGGATTTCTGCAGAAATTGGACGTCTAACACCTTGTCTGGACGTCAAATTTTCCAACAGATTAGGTTCTAGGTTCTGCGGGTGGTGTCTAAGGGTCCTGGACGTCCAGCATCCTACCTGGACGACTAGATATGGGATAGAAGATGGGTTTTCAATTATTCTAGGCTAAGGTGACCTAATTTAAGGGTAGCAAGGGTTTAGGAAGGTATGTAAAGCTATCCTAAGGCTAGGAAAGGTCCTATGTTTTTCATATTTTAACTAAAACATTAAAATTCTATTAGTAATATAGTATACCTCTTCCCTACATTATGTCTTCATCTTTATTCTAAAACTTCTGCTCCAACTCTGCTGTAGCTCTGGCTTCTTCCCTTCTTCAGGTCTAGCTTCAGGCCATCTTTTGAGCTTCTTATTGCTTATAATCCAAATAGCGCACTAATTAGTACATTATTTCATGATTATTTAAGTAAAGCAGAAAAGATGCAGTGTATGCTACTAATGCATGAATTATACTACAATTATGCTAAGTTCTAACTTAATTCAAGTCTTTTAAGTCTTATGATTGTTGCGTAATCACTCGACTACAAGCTAATCAACAATAGTTGACTAAGACTATAACGAACCTAGCCAACCAAGGGCAAAACCTACTACCCCGTCAGTAGCTTGTCATTCCTCTTAAGGATTTTTACGATCCTTCCAATTATGAGGATAGACCTAGGGTGGTAATTCCAGAAGGGAACTTTGAAATCAAACCGGCCATTCTGAACTTGATTAAACACTTCCATGGCCTTCCTAGGGAAGACCCGTTTAGCCACCTTAAGGAGCTCACTCTCCTTGCACAAACAACCCGTTCCCAAAATGTGCGAGAAGATCTTTGGCTGATGCGGCTATTCCCATTATATCTTAAGGATAAGGCTGCGTATTGGTTCAAAACTATCGGCAGACCTATTGCCCACAAGGGCTCAGCTCAAAAATGCTTTCCTAAGGAAATTCTTTCCATAGGTTGTACTAATTCCCTACGAAGATCTATTATGACCTTTCAACGAAAATTTGGTGAGACTCTTCATGATGCTTGGGAACGATTCCAAGATCTTTTATGAAGTTTCCCACACCACAAGATTCCCTTATGGTAGCTCATGCAGATCTTGTATCATGGATTAGAAGATCAACTTCAGCATTTTGTCGACACCTTTTGTGGCGACAACTTCTTAAATAAGGATGCCGAAAGTGACTATGATTTATTTGAGGAAATGAGTGGAAACTCCTTTAATCAGGCATCCATGAACACCTTTGGCAGAACTTCAAACCCGCAGTTCAATGTTCATGAGATAGGCACTCAATCTATTCCCGTTACCCAAGATGGTCTCCAAATGATTGCCCAACGACTCGACCAAATGTAATTAAATCAAAAGAAAATGGAGGAAAGACTTACCACATCAACCCAAGCTCCACAACCTCTGCATCTAACCCCACCTAACATCCTCAAGAGAGAAAATCTACATAATCTAAATATTACTCCTGCTGAGTATAATCTATATTTTAAGGTTTTTTATGGTTCATCGGGAAATTACGCATATCCAAATCATAGCCTCACTGAAAATATCTCCACCCTCTAGGAGCAATTTAAAAATTCCTCTAATTGGAAGAATTACCTTACTCACTCCTAGACCAATCTGGTTCCTCACCAAAACCAAACCTGTTTGGAGGGTATAAGTGAAATCAGACTTTCTATCAACCTGGGCCATCTCAAGCAAACATCAATGCCCAGATGATAAAACCCTGCAAGGAATGCAAAGTAAAATGTCAGAAGTAACCCGTGCTATTAACAATCTCCATAACCAAGTTGGGGTTACTCCGACTCAAAGACCTACAGGACATTTACCTTCCCAACCCATGGCAAGCCCTAATAATTGGAGGAACCACTATCAGGGTGGAAGTCAAACTCAAAACCACCATAACCAGCCTCCCATCAACACTATATCTCAGCAGCCATCAGGTTTTCCACAACATCAAGATCCCCAACCTCCTCCCCAGAATAACCCAACTGCACATGCAGTTACATCGAGGAGTGGAAAAACCACTACTGATCCTGGGCCTTCAAAATAACCTAATGAAACCCAATTCCTATGCAAATTGACTCTCATCCCCCCCACTCAGGAAGAAGAAACCCAAAAATCACAAGATTCAAATCCTATCCCTTACTTTCAGGAGCTGCAATCCAAACCTCTTAAGAAAAAGAAATCAGAGCCCTCTCACAAAGATCTTATAGACTTATTTGGGCAAATCAAGATTAACATCCCCCTCCTAGATGCCATCAAGTACATCCCTGCCTATGCTAAATTCTCTAAAGAAATGTGTACCCCAAAGCAGCAGGCCAAGAATCTAGGAAGGGTGGTCCTTTCTAAGTAAGTGAGCTCAGTTGTACAGAGCAAGCTACCTCTCAAGAAAAAGGACCCGGGCACAACACTCATTTCGATTGTCATAAACTACACCAGTTTTGATCACGCCCTTCTCGACTTAGGTGCTTCTATTAATCTCATCCCCATGATCTTATTTGAGGAATTCCAATTTGGTGAATTAAAACCTATTGAGGTTCAATTACAATTGGCAAACTAATCTACCATTAAACCATGGGGAGTTGTCGAGGATATTATTGTCAAGGTCCGGAAATGTCTATTTCTGATTGATTTTATGGTCCTTGACATAGAGGTACCTGAAAGACTCAAAGATGCCCCTATCATCCTTGGAAGACCTTTTTGGCTATCGCAAAAGCTAATATCAATTGTCATTCCAGAAAAATGGATATAAGTTGCGGTGACTAGACTATCCCATTAGATATTTTCAAAGCTTCCAGGAGGCCCATTGATCATGAATTTTTTGAGGACTCTAATAATGAAATGGAAGTAGTAATTGTGGAATATATGTTGATCAACTCTTGCTCTGCTTTGACCACCATGGAACCCAATTTCACCGATTCATATTCCGATTATGATAATGGGGTCCAAGACATTTCAGATCAACTAGGGTTTGACTTTTACTCTTCTAATCTTCTTAATTTCTTACCAAAAACATCCACACAAACTTCACCCACCCGTCAACACACTGACTTCTCTCCCACTCCCTTTCCATTGGACCTACCACCTAACCCACTCGAGTTTGTATTTTATCATGAACTCAAACCATGGCCAGTCTCGGGTCATCCTTCCATTTTGATCCCCATAATTTTACCACTCATCTTTTAGGGGATCCTAAGGAAGACACATTTCTTGAGGGCATTGATGTGTCCAATTTTTTACATGATAATCCACCTTTCATGCGTCACTTCACACCCAGCTGAGTAGGCGTAAAAGATAGCACTGGATGGGAGGTAACCCATCATTTTTCCTGCTTTCCTTTTCTTTTTTTCCCAGGTTTTGATCATCCAAAACCTAACCACTTTTTCACTAAGGTGCTCTCTTTTCCCTCCTAATGTATGAGGACAAGGCATATAAGCATAGGGGGTGTTTTTAAATTTTGTCTATCGATTCAGCTTTTTCAAATCCTAAAAATATGCAATTTTTTCTTACGCATGCATCTTCATTATAGAAAAATCACAAAACTTTTTTAGGAAAATTTTGAAATTAGGAGTAAGGTTGAAAGATTCATTTCTAGGTACAATGGGATTTAATCTTTAACAAACTAGGGACTAGGATGCATATCTGATTGTTAGAATTTCTGGGTCTATTTTTTAGACTAAATCAAGTATCTTTCCCTAAATTCCACCTAAATTCATGATGATTTAGATGACTTGATCTCCTTTTGTGACCTGGAAATTACTTGGCTTAGTTTCCAACCCAAAAACTCGCTAAATCCTTGTGTCAAATTTCACACCTAGCCAACACTTAAAAATAAATTAGAAAAATTAGAAAAGCCCATTGTTTAGTCTTGGTGAAATCCGAAGCAGATGATTGGTTTGAGTTCCTACCGCCGTGAAGGAGGAAAATGGATCCTTTGAGGATGCGATGTCAACATGTTACCTCCTCGGGACTGCTCTATATCTATATTTCATATCTTTAGATGGAACAATAAGGTACATTTTGCGGCTCAAGTATTTTGAACGGTGCTCTTCCCATAGCATCGAAGCAAGAGCTTGAGTTCGCTTGGAGCGCCCCTTTTACACTGCATTGTGTTTTGGGGTTGTAAGCTCCTAGGTGGTGTCTCGGACAATACTATCTCAAAGTTTTGGCGCCAAAGCCCCCTCGAGGATTGGTAACGGGAATGATGATCTTGACACATCTATTGTAGGTTTAAGCAAGGACTAAGCATGGAGGAGACAAAAAAAAAAGTTTCAAAAACACGACCTTAGAAATATCCCTATAAATGTTGGCATGCACATAGCACCAACAAAAGGTTTTAAAAGATCGTGTAAGTTGTGAATCGGATTCAAGAGCCAAGGAAATCATAATTGCAAAACGATTTCGGGTCATTTGAATTAACAAGGAGTTAACTTGTGAATTTTTGAAAGACACATTCATCCCGATTCTTCTAACTTTTGGATCCAAAAATGAATCTTGATGTTTTATCTTTAACAAATCCCGTGACTTTCATGTTTTCAATCAACCAAGGCCCCTAATCTTTTTTACCTCAAAAGAAAAAAAATAGCTTTTCCCAAAAGTCCATTTTGTGAAAATAATTTTGCTAAGAGACTAGCAAAAGATAAGCATGGGAGTGTGATAAAAGCTAGTTTATCATCATTCTTATGCCCTAAAACATATCTAGCTCTTAACGTTTTAACTCCACAAATGGGTTTTCAGGCTACATTTAGGCATTTGCCTAGGTTAGGCATGCATTGCATTTTAGTTGTATTTTTTATGTGTTTATTTAAGTGTCAGGATTAGGCAAAATGTCAAATCCCATACACCTTGTGATAACACTATACAAGGGGGTGATAATTATGTTGAATATGACACATCTTTAGAATAAAAGGCACAACATAAGTAGAATAGGAGCATTGCATGCATCATGTACCAAGATTGCTCATAAACTGTATTAATGGCCATTTGTGTAAGCATTTGTCAAAGCAGGCCTCAAATGAGCAATCGGACTGCACAGATGGATTCAGAACGACGAACGGAGTCCAACGGACTCAAGATCGGCTAAATCCGACATCCAGAGCTCCTACAATGGGTCCAAGAAATTCTGACCGTTGATTTGGAGATCAATGGCCCAGATTGCGCCACGTCAGCCCCACCCCATCGCGCGCCGTGCCTTCAGCCAGCCGAGATCAAATCTTAGCCGTCGATCTTCGATCGAACGGCCGAGACTCACGCGCCCGCCCACGGTCGCCGCGACAAAGCGCGGGCGTGGCGCAACGGTTAGCGCGCACGCCCGTAGGCACGCAATGCGGGTTCGAACCGCGCGGAGGCGAAATTGATGACGGGAGATGGGCGCGAAGAAATTGGGTCGCCCGATCAGCAGCGGGCGGCCGAGATCTTGCCACGCAGCGCGATCGCAGCTCACGGGCATCCACACACTCGCGCACGCCGGGCGATGACGCATGCGCACACGCGTGCCCGAGGCGCGATCCCAGTGCAGCCGAGGACTCTCAAGATCGGACGGCTCTCGTTCAGTGGCCGCGGATCGCATGAAGAGAAGAAACGAGGAGGGCAGCTGATCGACGGCTGGAGGGCTTCACCGACGTTTTTGGGAGTGGTTTTAGCGATGCTCTGGATGTCGCTGAAACGTTGTGCTCGAGAGATAACCGGGTTTTATTGTTATAGCGTTGTAGTATAGCCAGTTATTGCCATCATTTCAAATATATAAATTTTTTACTCGGAAAATAAAAGAGTTCCCGAGGTCGAACTCAGGGAGCAAGTTGTATTCTAGGGGTACAAGTTTCTTTTACAAAAATAAAGAAAGAGAGAGAAAGAATTTGTTGTCTTTTCTTCTTTTCTCTTTGCTTCTCCTCGTCTCAGATCTTCTGTTATCTTCTTCTTCTTTATCTGCAGTGGTGATGTTCTTCTTCTTCTTTCAGCTGTTCCTGCTCTTCCTTTTTCTTCTGCAGAGCGGTCCTGTTCTTCTTCTTTTCCTTTCTTCAGATCTTCTTCTCGTGCTCTTCTTCTTTCAGTTCTTCCCTTGTTCTTTTGTGTTCTCCTCTGCCTCGCCTTCTTCTGTTGTTCTTCCTTGTTCTTTTGTTCTTCAGATCTCCTTCTTTCTTCTTTTCTTTTTCCTGTCAGGACGTCGTCTCTCCTTCTTTCTTCTTTTCCCTTCAGGACGTCGTCTGATTTTCCAATCAGATGACTTAAACCGCTTGTTGCTACAGTGTCTCCCTCAGCTTTCTTCTTCTTCCGCGGTCCTTCTTCTTCACCGGTGCCTGCACACTTCAGAGTTTACGTCAGAGGGCAAAACCTACTCTAACCCCCCCCCCCCGTCTCTCTCTCACAGAAACCGCTCATAGGATAGCTCGCCCAGAGCTGCCGGGTAGCCGGGTACGGGTCGCGCCCGGGTCCAGGCCCACCGGCATGAGTGGTGGGCGAGGAGTGCAGGTCAGTCTAAGTCGGGTCGGGTCAGGTCCGCGGGGCGTGAGCGCGGACGAGACCGGGTAACCGGGCGGGTGAAGGGGACCTCACCCCGTGTGCTGAGGCAGTAAGCCTCCAGCACTTTTTCGCTTTATACCGCTGCGCCTCTTCAGAGTTTTCCGAGGTGGGACTAAATGTCCCACCCTAATTGAGCGCCCGCAGCGGAGAAAGCAGCGGGCGATCGCGGCTTCACGCGAGGCCTTCGCCCCAGCTGCGAGCCTGATGCTTTGTCGAAATGCCTCGCAAGGCCTGGGAGTCGAATCTGGGCGTGGCGCGCCTGCAGCTGCAGGCGGAAGTAGCTCCTTCTGCACGGCAATGGCGGCGGAGGTCGGGTGACCTGTTCACAGCAAAACGGCCTCTCGGCCTAATCAGAAGGTGCCGGGAGCTTCGCCAGAGTGCGGCGAAGCTCGTGCGGGTGGTGGCGAGGCGTGGGGCGGCGTGCAATGGCTGCCCTAGGTCGGACTGTGGGTCGGAAGATGGGTTTGTTCGGTGGGGTTGCAGAGGATGATGTGGGGGAAGTGGAAGGGCGGGGGTTGATCAGGGTGAGGAGGCGGAGGTTCTGCGGTGGTCGGCGAGCCGTGTGGGTTGCTGGGGTGATGGGAGCGGCTCGCCGGAGGATGGCCGGAGGCGGAGAAGGTGAGGGTGAGGGGTCGGAATCGAGGGCGACAGTAGATGTTTAAAGTGAGGAAAAGGAAGAGGGGAGGAAGAGGAGGAACTCTACCTACTTAGCAGGAGGAGGAGGGGCCGGAGCGGGCGACAGTCGTATCGACTGTCGCCGGAGAAGAAGATGCCCGGGGGAAGGGGCGGCGGCGAGCAGAGGGCCGGAGATGCGCCAGCTGGGTGCGGCGTGGCGCGGGAAGAGCAGGGGAAGAAGTCTCTGCTGCTGGTATTGCGGCAAAGCGAAGAGGAGGAGGAGGAGGAACCGCCGGAGCTGGTGGGCGTCTGCCGGAGTGAGAGGAGAGGAAAGTTGGGGGTTTTCTCCGTCAGATTCGAGCTGGGAAGATCGGTGGAGCAACGGGGGTATTTATAGGGACCGAATCAGGGAGGAAGGCGGAGGGAGACGACGTGTCTCCCTCGTCGGAGGACACCGGAGATGGAAACCCATATCGTCCGTGCGTTCGCACGGCCGGTATGGTGGGTTACAGCGACCAGGGGGGTGTCCCTGCGACGGCTGACGACGCAGGGCACCCCCGGTTTACTTGCCAGGCTCTCCCCCTCACCCTGCGCGGCGCCATGCTCCGCGCAAGGTCGCCGGAGCATGGTGCTGGCAGGTTTTGCAGGGGGGACCTGAACGCAAAGAACGAAGGAGATTTAGGGGCCAAAATGCGAGGGTTCAAAAGTTGTGGGCCAAAAAGTAAATATATGAGGACCAAAGTGTAAAGTTGGTCAAGGAGGTTTCTTCTTAGGCTCAAGTTTTTATACATGACTAATTAGGACCTAAGGAATCTGATGGTGAATTTCATTTCTATATTAAACCTTGTTTGACCGGTCAATTTATGTGAAAACCCAAATTAAGTTATTAATTGGGCATGGTTCTCAATGTAGGTCAAAATGGGTTCTGAAGGCCAAATTGAAGGTTCTAAACCCTAGAGATTATTTTTCTATGAATTTTAGAGGGTTTATTCTATTTTTACTTTGCCTCGAACCTCGTGAATTGAAGTGGGTTATTTTAGGGTTACAGATTATCATTTAGTTTCTTGGAATTGCTGTAGCCCTTGCTAGATCATCTCATCCCACTTTTATTCTTATTAAGTTGCTTTGACCTATGTTTAGGCCCTGAATTACCCTGTATGCAGATTATACTGGTAAAATTGCATTTTTACCCCTTATGACTTGTTTTCTCCTTAAACTCAGAATTCTCTGAGTTAAGCCTTTCCTTGAGTTATGTAGGAGCTTTTATCCTTTGTATTAGGTCAAAATGAGCTAGTTATGGCTCATGATGAGGTTCTCATCAGTCGCTAAAGCCCCTTCTTCTTTTAGGAAGCCCTTAACTCTATTTAAACCCCCTCCAACCACCATTCAAGGCATTCACTCCCCTTGCAACTATTCCACCCCTCTCTTAGCTAGCTTTAGGCCCTCTTGTAATCACCGGAGACGATGAGCCACCGACGGAGCCTCCTCCACCTCCGTGGCTGCCTCGTCGCTCTCCACACACACACACACACTCTCTCTCTCTCTCTCTCTCTCTTTTAAGCTTTCTATTACTTTTGTTGAAGCATGTATTTAATGTTGTAAGCTATGAACTACAAATGCATGATTAATGAAGTTATTTTCCGTTCAATTGTCATTTTAATTTCCGTTCAAGTTGCATGATCAAGCAAAGAACTTTCTAACCCTAAACTCTCCCTCTCTCTATCTCCCTCTCTCGCTTTTCAAAACCACATCTTTCGCAAGCAAAACTCCTCACTTTCCGTGACAACAAGTGGTAAGTAAAAATCCGATTTTCACGCCTCCCTGAGACCGACACTCGAACTCACCTCCGTTTACTTATTTTAAAACCGATGTTGCAAGTGCGACTATAACGACACTCCTTAACACACACGCACTAAGCCACGTCACCTTGGCACTCAGGAAGGCAGAAGATGAAGAAGAAGCTCCTATCAGCTAGATCCCAGCTCGATCCAACTTATCCCAACTGGATCCAAGCTCCTTCTAACTGGATTAACTCATCCCTAGCTCCATTCAGCACATCTCAGTTGAATGGAAGCTCTACCTAGTTCACCTCAACTCCATTCAGGTCACCTTATCTAGATGGCAGCTCAAACTAGCTCAAGATAGTTGATCCTAGCTCCATTCCAGCTCCTCCAGCTCAAAACAGTTCACTAGAAGCTCACCCAAACTAGAACTAGCTACTGCCATCAACTAGCTAGACCTTGTCAGCTGAAGATGACCTCAACCAGCTCAAGCCAACTCAAGTCCAACTCCTAGAGACTTAACTCAACCCAACCTGGTTGACCTAAGCTAGCTACTCTAGCTAGCTAGGTAATCTCTAGGAAGACTAGACCCAGCTCACCTCAGCTCATTTCAGTAAAAGCCAGCTCATCTTAGCTTGGCTTAACAACTAGCAAAGAACTAGCAAGCTAAGCCAACTAAGGTAGCTCCTTATAGTTCTCTTCAGCAACGACCAGCTCTAGTGTAGCTCAAGGCAGCTCCTTCCAACTCGTCAGCTCCAAAACCCTAGCTCCCTCTACCTCTCTACCCTACTCCCTACTAGCTAAGCTATCTTAGCTTAGCTAGTCACCTCCTTAGCATCCCTACATAACCCTAAAACCCACCTACCCAAGCTTCACCAAGTAACCCTAAACCTAGTCTACCTAAGCTCCCTTACTCCCACTCTAATTTGGCTCCAAGACTAGGCAACCCTTCACCCCTCAACCACCACCAAAAGGCACCACAAAAATGGCACCAAAATGCCCATAACCAACCCCTTTGTTGGAGCCACTTTTCCCTCCAAAAATCTCCCTCACCACCACCATACACCTAAGCCTACAACCCATTCTAACCCTCCACCTAACCCTCCTTTTAGAAGCCCCCCTTGTTCGCACCAACTAGTGGTGTCTCTCCACCACCAAGAGTCACCAACACCACCATAACCACCACACTACATGACCTTTGAGTTGGGGCAACTCTCCATAGCCATAGGATCACTAACTACCTCCCTAATGAAATCCTAGCCATCCACATGTCCACGCTAACCAACCCCCTCTCCACTTCTATATATACCCTCCTAACCACCACCATAAAAATCATCTTCTCCATTAGTTTAGGTTCCACCCATACCACCTACATCCATGCCAAGGAAGAAGAAGAGAAGAAGATCAAGGGGGCAACCTACCCACCCCATTGGTGCATTCTTTCTCTATCTTCCTCTCCCCTGTGCCACGCCAAGGAGGAGGTCTTCAACTTGAAGGGACGGCCAGGTAGAGAAGGAACCTTAAGGTGGTTGACACCCACCTTGAGGAGAGAGCTTGGAGGATGACTACATCAAGAAGAAGCTAAGGAAACCCTTTTCAAGTGTGCGGTAACCACACTTGGAGCAAGGGCTCTCCAAAACTTTTGCAGAGGACTCCCCTTCTTCTATCTTTATTTTATATTATATTAACTAGTGTGTTTTCTCTTTTTTTTTGTAGAAGCATTTAGCTATTTGTAATCAACTTTACTAGTAATACAAGTTTCCTTTGCCTTCCAAGCTCATGTCTCAATCTTAGTGTGTTTTTCTTGTTCTTATAAGTGTAGTCCACACCACACTCTCCTCTTCTAATTACCCTAGGACACTTGCCTAGGGTGAGCTTAGAAGAGAGGGTTTCATTCCCGTCACTTAGGGTTAGTTGATAGGCGTAGCATAATCATCATCTTGTATTTTGTTTGCCAGATTGTTTTGAAAACTATAAAAACAACAAAAATCAAAATTACAAAAAGAAAAGTGCAGATTTGAGAGGCGAGAGAGAGAATCAATTCCTGTGATTAACAATTTGGCTTCCTTGGACGACCCTAGATACTTTATTATCTAGGTATTACAAATTTTAAAAGTTGATTACAAATTTACACGTACAACGACACAAATACATCAATTTACAAAATGTGTATTTCCCACATCAATCAATAATATTGAAAACTTAGGTTTTGGCTAAATTTCAATCCTAACAAGTTTCAAAACGCATCGGGTGTTATCTTTGAGGTTCCTTACAATATTCTAGAGTCAATAAAATTAAAATGAGTCTTCAAGATATTCATCGAGAGATTGATTCCACTTGTAGCACGATTATCATTACTTGATTTTATCTTTAAGTGTCTTGAAATAATTAGTCTACAATAAAATATAATTTTGTTACATCAAAACAAGGGTTTCAACATTCTCCTCCTTTTTAATGATAACAAAATTATAATTATATGTGCATGAGGATAGAAAAGACGCATGATATGCTGCTTCATATTAAATGCATATAGAAATTTATCTCCCCCTTTGTTATTAACAAAAAGCTTAAATGATAGACAGAATTAATTATATGCTCCCCCTTACTATATGATAGATGCAAATTATGACATGCTACTTTATTAACAACATTAACAAAATAACATAATCTCATATAGATTGGAAGTATTATAACTGAAAAGTGCATCATGAATATCATAAATAGAGAGAGATTAAGTTCCATCACAATAATATAAAGTGCAACAAATAACACAATGCTGAAAATAAAGTACCACAATCAATCCAGATAATATAGTTCTACAACTGATAGGGATTTTATACGATTTGTTAATAATGAGAAATAGTGTTGTTGTACACGTAAAACCGATCAACTCTTAAATTTACAATACCTAAATAATAGAGTATCTAGGTTCATCCAAGGAGGCCAATTCGTTAATCACATGAAGTGGTTCTCTGTCTCGCTGCTCAAATCCACACTTGTCTTTTTGTATTTTTGATTTTTGTTATTTTTAGGGTTTTCAGAAACAATCGGGTTTTTGATGCAAAGATTAACTACACTAAAACTACACCTAGGTGACAAGAATGAAACCATCTCTTCTAAGCTCACCCTAGGCAAGTGCTCCTAAGGTAATTAGAAGAGGAGAGTGTGGTGCACTAATTAACTATAGCGTGAAAAACACACTATGCTAGAAAACAGAAATTGGAAGGCAATTGAATTTTGTATTACTAGTAAGTAGATTACAGGTAGAGGAATGCTTCTACAAGAAAAATAATAAACTACTACCTAATACAAAACAAGATAAAGAAGAACGGGAGATCCTCTGTAGAAGCTTGGATAGCCCTTGCTCCAAGTGTGGTTGCCCGACACTTAAAAAGGGTGCTCCTTAGCTTCTTCTTGATGTAGTCCTCCTCCAAGCTCTCTCCTCAAGGTGGGTGTCAGCCACCTTAAGGTTCCTCCTCTACTTGAACATCCCTTCTATGTAGATGACCTCCTCCTTGGCGTGACACAAGGGAGAAGAAAGAGACGAAGAAGGCACCACAGGGGGGTAGTTTGCCCCCTTGATCTTCTTCTCTTCTTCTTCCTTGGAGTGGGATATGGCAGAGTAATGGTGGACCTAACTAATGGAAGAGATGGTGATATGGTGGTGGTTAGATAGGATATATATAGAGTAAGTGTGGAGGGGGTTGGAGTGGAGATAGGTGTAGGGCTAAGATTGATTTTTAGGGTGGTTATGGGAATCCTAGGGTATAGGATAGTTGGAGCCAAATGTAAGGTTGCCTAGGTGGTTGGTTAAGGGTTGGAGGCCACTCTTAGTGGCCATCCATGGGGGTAGGGGTGCCTTGAATTTGGCGCCAAGTGCTTCTAGAAGGGTTCCTATGTGGCACCAAGATGGGTGGTTGAGATGGGTTTAGGTGTTGGATGGAGGGTTGGGATGGAAGGGTGTTTGGCACCAAAAACCAAGGTGGTTATGGGGTGGTTTCGGGGCCAAAATGGTGGAGGCTTTTGGTGGTGGAGAGGGGTGGAAGGGTGCGTATAGTTGACACCAAAATTGGGCAGGACTAGGTAGCTTAGGTGGACTTAGGATTAGGTATATTTGGTGGAGCTTGGCTAAGTAGGTTTTAGGGCTATGTAGTGGTGCCAAGGAGGTGATTAGCTAAGCTAAGCTAGCTAAGCTAGTTTAGCTAGTAGATGAGTAGGGTAGGAGGCAAAGGGAGCTAGGGTTTTGAGGGAGAGGAGCTGGAGGAAGCTATCTTGAGCATCACTGGAGTTGGTGGTTGCTGAAGAGAACTGCAAGGAGCTACTTTAGTTGGCTTAGCTTGCTAACTGCTAAGCCAAGCTAAGATGAGCTGGCTTCTTCAGCTATGAGTTGAGGTGAGCTGGGTCTAGTCTTCCTTGAGAATACCTAGCTAGCTAGAGTAGCTAGCTTAGGTCAAGTAGGTCAGCTCAACCCTCTGGGAGCTGGACTTGAGATGGCCTGAGCTAGCTGAGGTCATCTTCAGCTGACCAGGTCTAGCTAGTTGATGGCAGTAGCTAGTTCTAGTCAGGTTGAGCTTCAAGTGAACTGTTCTAATCTAGACGAGCTGAAATGTAGTTAGGATCAACTATTTTGAGCTAGTTTGAGCTTCCATCCAGCTAAGGTGAGTTGAATGGAGCTGAGGTGAACTAGCTAAAGCTACCATTCTGCTAAGATGAGCTGAATGGAGCGAGGGATGAGTTGATCCAGCTAGAAGTAGCTAGGATCCAGCTGGAATGAGCTGGATTTAGGTGGGATACAGTTGAAATGAGCTTCTCCTTCATCTTCTGCATTCCTGAGTGCCAAGGTTTGTGGGATATGACTCTCTGCTTATACCTGACACTCAAATAAACTCACCAAAAAGATAATTAAAATTCAATGCATGACTATCCTAAGCAAATGCCTAAATGCAACCCAAAAACCCATTTATGGAGTTAAAAACCTAAGAGCTAGATCTATTTTAAGGCATAAGAATGATGATAAACTGGCATTTATCAACAACTCATGATACTGAAACAAACAAACTAAAAAAAACTCGAAAAGCTTCAATGTCTAATGGCAACTCTGCATCCATACCAAAGTAATCCAATGAGTAGGTGGCGGTGTTGGGTCCAACAGAGGAGGAATCATGAAAATGTAGTCGTTGTCTGATGAGAACCTCATCATGAGCCATAACTAGCTCATTTTGACCCAATACAAAGGATAAAAGCTCCTACATAACTCAAGGAAAGGCTTAACTCAGAGAATTCTGAGTTTAAGGAGAAAATAAGTCATAAGGGGTAAAAATGAAATTTTACCAGTATAATCTGCATACAGGGTAATTCAGGGTCCAAACATAGGTCAAAGCAACTTAATAAAAATAAAAGTGGGATGAGATGATCTAGCAAGGGCTACAGCAATTCCAAGGAACTAAATGATAATCTGTAACCCTAAAACAACCCACTTCAATTCACAAGGTTCGAGGCAAAGTAAAAATAGAATAAACCCTCTAAAATTCATAGAAAAATAATCTCTAGGGTTTAGAACCTTCAATTTGGCCTTCAGAACCCATGTTGACCTACATTGAGAACCATGCCCAATTAATAACTTAATCTGGGTTTTCACATAAATTGACCGGTCAAACAAGGTTTAATATAGAAATAAAATTCACCATCAGATTCCTTAGGTCCTAATTAATCATGTATAAAAACTTGAGCCTAAGAAGAAACCTCCTTGACCGACTTTACACTTTGGTCCTCATATATTTACTTTTCGGCCCTCAACTTTTGAACCGTCGCATTTTGGCCCCTAACTCTCCTTCGTTCTTTGCATTCAGGTCCCCCCTGCAAAACCGGCCAGCACCATGCTCCGGCGACCTTGCGCGGAGCATGGCGCCGCGCAGGGTGAGGGGGAAAGCCTGGCAAGTACACCAGGGGTGCCCTGCGTTGTCAGCCGTCGCAGGGACACCCCCCTGGTCGCTGTAGCCCACCATACCGGCCGTGCGAACGCACGGACGGTATGGGTTTTCGTCTCCGGCCATCCTCCGGCGAGGGAGACACGTCGTCTCCCTCCGCCTCCCTCCCTGTTTTGATCCCTATAAATACCCCCCGTTGCTCCACCGACCGGGGCAGCTCGGATCTGACGGAGAAAACCCCCAACTTTCCTCTCTTCTCTCTCCAGCAGACGCTCACCAGCTCCGGCGGTTCCTCCCCCTCCTCCTCTTCGCTCTGCCGCAATACCAGCAGCAGAGACTTCCTCCCCTGCTCTTCCCGCGCCACGCCGCACCCTGCTGGCGCCTCTCCGGCTCTCTGCTCGCCGCCGCCCCTTTCCCTGAGCATCTTCTTCTCCGGCGACAGTCGATACGACTGCCGCCCTACCGCTCCCCCTTCGTCCCTGCAAGTAAGTTAGAACTACTTCCCTTCCTCTCCTCTTTCTTTCCCCGGTTTCAATTTGTTCAATTAAGCCCTCGACCGACCCTGACCATCGTCACCCCCTTCGTCTCCGGCCACCCTCCGGCGAGATGTTCCCATCGCTCCACAGCCTCACACACCTCGCCAACCCTCACCGAACCTCCGCCTCATCACACTGAGCACCCCCCACCCCTCCACTGCCACTCCACACCTCCGTAACGCTCCCCCGAACAAACCCATTCCTCCGGTTGCAGTCCAACCTAGGGCTGCCGCCAGACACCACCTTGCGGCCTGCCGCGCAGCTCCTCACCTTCGCCGTGCCACGGCGAAGGTTCCCCAGTGGTTTGATCAGGCCGAGAGGCCCTATTCGTGTCCGACAGGTTTTGAGGTTCGACCGCCATTAACGCACATTGAAGCAGCTTCTCCCGCGCTCCAGGCTTGAGGACTCCAGGTCTCCAGCTGCTGCGGATTACGGGGAGTCTTGCGAAGGCAGCCAACCAGCAACCTACGCAAATCGAAGCCGCAGCTGCAGAAGCTAGGCCGCGGTCTCCCAGCAGGCGCACGCGAGGAGAGGTCTGCGTTTAGTCCCACATCGGTAAGCCTCACAACCTTTCCACTGTTTAAATTGATTTTGTGCACTAGCCTTACTGCCTCAGCACACGGGGTGAGGTCCCCTTCACCCGCCCGGTTACCCGGTCTCGTCCGCGCTCACGCCCCGCGGACCTGACCCGACCCGACTTAGACTGACCTGCACTCCTCGCCCACCACGCACGCCGGTGGGCCTGGACCCGGGCGTGACCCGAACCCGATTACCCGGCAGCTCTGGGAGAGCTTTCCCAAGAGTGGTTTCAGAGAGAGAGAGACGCGGGGGGAGAGGGTAGAGTAGGTTTTGTCCTCTGACGTAAGCTCTGAAGTGTGCAGGCACAGGTGAAGAAGAAGAACCGCGGAAGAAGAAGGAAGCTGAGGGAGACACTGTAGCAACAGGCAGTTTAAGTCGTCTGATTTGGAAATCAGATGACGTCCTGAAGGGAAAAGAAGAAAGAAGGAGGGGCGACGTCCTGACTGAAAAAGAAAAGAAGAAAGGAGATCTGAAGAACAACAGAAGAAGGCGAGGCAGAGGAGAACACAAAAGAACAAGGGAAGAACTGAAAGAAGAAAAACAAAGAAGAAAGAAGAAGATCTGAAGAAAGACAGAAGAAAAAGGAAGAGCAGGAACAGCTGGAAGAAGAAGAAGAGCATCACCATTGCAGAAGAAAGACATCACCTCTGCAGACAAAGAAGAAGAAGAAGATCTGAGACAAGGAGAAAACAAAGAGAAAAGAAGACAACAAATTCTTTCCCTCTCTCTTTCTTTATTTTTGTAAAAGAAACATGTATATCTCTAGAATACAACTTGCTCCATGAGTTCGACCTCGGGAACTCTTTTATTTTCCGAGTAAAAAAAATTATATTTGAAATGTTGGCAATAACTGGCTATACTACAACGCTATAACAATAAAACCAGGTTGCCCACGAAGCGTTTCATTGTCCAAAGATAGGTGAAATTGAGTGTCTAGAGTACTGCAAGACGGAGTGACTAACATGCCAATCTATTGCTGTCGAGGAGAAGATGTTGCTATAGTCTAACCAGAAGGAGGAGATGCTGCTACTACTAGGGCTCGTCGAGCTCTAGGAGCCCTGTGGTCTCGGAAATGAAGCGCATGAATCTACTCTCCCAACTAGTCGAAAAACTTCCCCTACCTACTTAGGTAGTCGGATACCTGAGTATCATGCTCCATCATCATCTGGCAGGTCTCCCTTTGGAGATGCATCATCAAGGAGATGTCATCGGTGACATCCTGTGCACGCATAATGTCATGCCTAGTGAATTGACTATCAAGGTAAGGCCACTCGTGAATGAAGAAAGAAGGAGTGGGTTTGACTAGAGGAGGGCAATAAGCATCAAAGTGTTGGTAGGGTGTACAGAAGGGTGAAGCAGTAGAGGTCCAGCCTGAGGTGGTGGAGGCTGGGAAGAGGAAGAAGCAGCTACCTAAGGTGGAGGATCCTGTCATCCCTGATGCTCCTACTCCATTTTGGAGTAGGTAAGCTCTCCAAAAATGCCGACACGAGTGATGAACTACTTATGGTTTATATCTATAGGCATGCTGAAGTAGCGGAAGATGTGAGATAGGAGAGTGCCAAATGGGAATACACTCATAGGCTTCCACTCCATGAAGGTGAGGATGAAATGGTTCCAATTGAATGCCTTGTTTGTCATGAAGGCATAGAGAGCCACGAGCATGGGACTAGGACAGTTCTTGAATGAGGTGGATTTCAACATGAAGTTTCAAAGAAATACGTGGTTAAGGAACAGCGGGAGAGGACAAAAATGAAGTGACTTGGTGTGCTTGCCCAAGTTAAAGTATTTGGGAGTCATCCAAGTCTCCCTAATGGCCTCGGAGGAGGTGTCGTGGTGGAGCTCTAGGTAGGTGGAACCGAAGGAAGGACAGCCAAGAATCTGAAAGAGGACATTGGCATTGACCAAGACCTCAATGCCATAGACATTAGACGTGAGCAAAATATCGAAACCCTCGCCCATGTTGTAAGGGTTTGCATAAAAGAGGTGACATGCCATGGGGTCAACACCATTAATGTTGTTGGTGCAAGGGCACCATGATCGTTGATTTTGATGATAACAAAACACTTATATTTTAACATTTGCAATTGAGTTTAAAATTTCAGGATATTGCAAGTGATAACGAGTGTGAAGGAGATCAAGCTCACAACCATGGAGGAATGGAGGAGCTCGATGGTAAACAAAAACATCAAGGAGCATGAAGTAGGAGCTAAAGCTTGAAGAAGAAGAATAGGATTGATGATTTCTGTAAATGTACTTGTATTTCTATTTTGCTCTTTATTTTCCTTAGAAGTGTGTTAAAGAGTCCAAAGTATAACACCTTAGTCCTAGGAACACTTACACATCCCTAGGACACTTAAACAAACTTTAAAATAGAATCAAAAAGCCAAAATAGGAATTAGATAGACATATCAAACGTCCAACACTATTATCAGACGTTTGATAACTCATTTTAAGTCCTCTAATACTATGACCAGACATCTAATTACTCAGGCCAAAATATCATAGCCTATGCCTTTCCATTCAGACATCCTAACCAAATTCCAATCGACCTTATAGACGTTTGATAGTATAGCCAGACATCTAATAATAGGGTTGTTATCCTGTCAGAGCAAAATCTTCGAGGATCACCTTAATTTTATTTTATTATTATTCCTAGATGTCCTTAGAGATCCCTAGACATTTGATAAAGAGACATTAGACCAAATCTTACCCAAATCAAGATTTGTCAGACCCATATGGTTGTTGGCTTCTTGGGAAGAACACCCTTACTATTAGACGTCCAGACCATTTGTTGAACGTCCAGTCCGTCGTTAAACCTTGTTACACTAGAACACTGTTTGGATTTGGACATTTCTAGGAACAAACCCGCTTACAATTAGATGTCCAAAAATAAGCCCAGACATCTTAAAAGTCTTCCTTAAACATCTCACTAGATCCCTGTTTAGATCCGATTAATTCCAGGAAACACTCCTTATAGAATTAGATGATTAGACCTTTCATTAGATGTCTGACAATGATTTTTTTTTTTTGAGAAAGAAAGGAATACTACCGTTCACAGTAGTAATCCAAAAAATATATTAAGGCAAGTAAAAGTTAAGTACATCAAGGAAGTCCACCGCCTCACTAATGCAGCTACATTATTACATATTCTATCCACCGATACACTCCCATTACATAATAAAGCATCATTACAAGCACACCACAGATACCAAAGGACTGTAATTCCTTACGGGAGGGAGTGAGATATGCGTGACGCATAAAATATGGAATTAAAATAAACAATCTCACAAAAAATAAGCAATCACACACTGGCACAAGTGATTTTAGGTGGAAGCCCAAACCAGGTGAAAACCACCACCTAACCATCTCGAGTTAGGATTTCCGATCGACCTAGTCAATCAAATCCACTAAACAAGTCACTTAAAATGAGGGTGACTTAACCTCTTACAACCACACTACTTTGAACGAGGGTAGTGTACCTTAAAACCACCCCTCTTCACGGGAGTGTTTTATCTCGCGAAAGAGACAGGAATTTGCAATGAAAATACCCAACCAATAACGAAGAAAAAGTACAATAGACCTCTAGAGCCAACAAAGTATATAAATGAACCTAGCTACTATAGGTGAAGAATCTTCCCTTAGGTGGGAGTGCGTCAGCATGACGACACGAGTGCGTGAACCACGTGGTGGCACTTCGTCGCTCTCGTAATCGCGAAGGGAGAGTGGGTGCGCAACTAGAAGACAGCTCTCAAGATGTGGAATGGCGAAATGGAGAGCAAGATCTTCTCAAGATCAATTTGACACAAATGATGTGGAAATGCTAATGCTTGGTGTGTCTTCACAAGGCAAGGGTCCTCCTCTATTTATAGAGGACCTAGGAAGGCTTTGGAAGGCCTTAAAAGGCTTTCATAGCCGTTGAGGGTGAACCCAAGGCAAAATAGGCCGTAATCAAAATCATTTATGATTCTGACAGGGTCATCAAACGTCTGGTCTAGGTATCAGACATCTGGAAAACTAGTTTAAGATGCCTGGAGCTAAGTCAGACGTCGAATTCTAGGCAGGTTTCCTTCTTGACTTGGTTCAGACCTAAACATGGTTCTAGTGTAAGGTCATCAGACGACGTACAGGACGTCTGGCACTAGCTCTGGACGTCTAGAAACCTATTGTACTAAGGGAATAGATTTTCCAAGGTCTAAACAGCTAGATAATCTGACAAAGATGACTTTGGCTCACAACGAGGGTCAACGGTCATATATCAGATATCTGGGATCCTCTACGGATGTCTGATAGAAGCCTAATGGTTATTTTCCTCAACGCTTACTTTGTTAGCCAACGTTACACTAATTGGACATCTGGCACAACCATCAGACATCTTCTAAGACGTTTGGACTAAGGTCAGGTTGTCTGATTTCATCAAACATAACCTACAAAGTCTAGCCTAAGTTATTGGACGTCTGAGTCAACAGTCAGACGTCTTAAAAGACAAGATCAGACGTCTGGTATTCAGTTTAGACGTCTGAAAAGGTTGTCTGAAGCCTAACTTGGTTTTCTAAGTTCTCTAAGAAAAATCGAAGTATCCTAGGGTTGTGCAAGTGTTCCTAGGACTACTTTAAGGGTACTTTGAGTCTCTTTAACATAAGATCTAAGAAAGAAATAAAGAGCAAAAACACAGTACAATGAAACAAGAAAGGAAATCTATCCTATTGTTCATCTCTTTCCTTCTTCAAGCTTTCGCTCCTCGCGAAGCTCCTTCTCTGTCAAGCTCTTCCAATCCGCCATGGATGCGAGCTCGAAGTCCGTCTAAACACGTCTCCATTTTCAAATATCCTGAAATCTAAGACTTCAAATGCAAATGTTAAATAACACGTGTTTTGTTATCATCAAAATAAATGACCGTGGTGCTCTAACACCAACAAGGACAACTACCATCACCTAGCCAAGATGACTGGAGTCATGGATCTCCTCCCAAAGATTAGCCCATGTTGACAGTGAGCCAGAGCAACATCTACGCCAGATTTCATTTGAAACAAGACATGCACTGGACAGATGTTTAACACCATCCACATCAAACTTACACAGAGGACAAATAATAGAGAGGGCATCCATCATGCATGTTCTAGTTGCACCAGTGATCAATCTGTCTCTGATAGCGAGCCACATAAAGATTTGAATTTTTAATGGAGCTTTAATCTTCCAGATCAATGCACATCTACCTGCCAACACATCCTCACTTCTGAAAGGATGCAACATGTCACAAGCCTTCTTTGATGTGTAAAGACCTCCCATCCACCTGAAGCCATCAATATCGGAGTTGGGTTTGAAAGCCCCTAGCGTTTCCATCATTCTGCTATGTTCACCTCGCATGCGACCTTCATAGTGTCCCCCTGCATTGGGAGGAACCCATTTACCTTTGATGCTATCCCAATAGTCTATCACTTTGGCATGTTTATCACCGACGCACCCATACGACCTTGGGAACAAACTATCTAATGTCCCTGGCCCTAACCAATTGTCCTTCCAAAATTTAAAACCACTACCATTTCCCAAGATCGGCTTGAATAGCTCATGGTTTGCTTCCACAGCTTTGGAGACTAACGTCCAGAAGGGGGATGAATTCGGGAAGTGAAGCAAATTCACTGGTGAGCTTCCACCATAGGAATCACGCACTAGGTCTTGCTAGGGGCCAGTATCTCCCCTTAGTATAATAACCCCCCATTTGAGAAGAAGACAGTCTCCAAACTCCCTTAAGGCTCTAATCCCCAACCCACATTTTTTCCTAGGATAGCAAATAGTATCCCACTTCACTGGTTGCAAAAACTAACCTTCGTGACTAGCCCCCTTCCAAAAGAATCGCTTTCGAATAATATCTAGTCGTCTCAAGATCGTATTCAGGGGTCTAAACATGGAGAGGTAGAAAACAGGAATTGCAGAGATGACTAAATTCAATAAAATCAATCTTCCACCTTTGGATAAAAATCTTCCACACCATCTAGAAAGTCGAACGGAGATTTTTTCAAAAAGAGTTGCCCAATCCGACTTCATTTTCTTCCCTAATAAGGGTAAGCCTAAGTACCTGATAGGAAGCTTACCCACTAGGATCTGGAGAATAGAGGATACATCATCCTTGATGTTCAAGGCTACCCCGAAGCAAATAAGGCTTGATTTAGACCCATTTACTCTGAGACCAAATATTTCTCCAAAAATATCAACATGTTTAACACATTCTACTTTTCTAAACCCACCTTTTATAAAAAAGACTATGCCATCAACATATTGAAGCAAGGGGGTCAAAGCACGTGAGGAGGACAACCTGTAACCATGAATTAGGCCATCATTACACATACTAAATGCCAAATGTGCCAAAGTATTAACAGCAATCAAAAAAGCTAATAGTGCTAGTAATGCTGGTTGCTGCCTTGTTTCGTCGTGATGGTTATTTATGGTTTACAATCGTTGTAGTATATGACAAAACAGCTACCAGATTACTACAAATTTTAACTCGGAATAACAAGTTTTCCCGAGGTCGAACTCAGGGAGCAACTAGAATTCTAGAAGCATAAATATTCACAATTTTGTTACAAAAATAAGAGAGAGAAAGATGGGGGGATAAAAAGTTCTCTTGGCTTCTTCTTCTCTCTTCCTCTTCTTTCTTTTCTTCTTCTCTTTCAGCTGATGTTTCACTTCTTCTCTTTCTCTGTGGCTGCAGAGGCTTCTGCCTTCTTTCTTCTTCTTCTTCTTCTTTCTTCTTTTCTTCCTGCCTTCTTTCTTCTTTAGCTTGCGGCTGTGGTGATCTTCTTATTTTTCTTCCTCAGCCTGCTGATGAGAACCTCATCATGAGCCATAACTAGCTCATTTTGACCTAATACAAAGGATAAAAGCTCCTACATATCTCAAGGAAAGGCTTAACTCAGAGAATCCTGAGTTTGAGAAGAAAACAAGTCATAAGGGGTAAAAATGCAATTTTACCAGTATAATCTGCATACAGGGTAATTCAGGGCCCAAACATAGGTCAAAGCAGCTTAATAAGAATAAGAGTGGGATGAAATGATCTAGCAAGGGCTACAGCAATTCCAAGAAACTAAATGATAATCTGTAACCCTAAAACAACCCACTTCAATTCACAAGGTTCGAGGCAAAGTAAAAATAGAATAAACCCTCTAAAATTCATAGAAAAATAATCTCCAGGGTTTAGAACCTTCAATTTGGCCTTCAGAACCCTTTTTGACCTACATTGAGAACCATGCCCAATTAATAACTTAATTTGGGTTTTTGCGTAAATTGACCGGTCAAACAAGGTTTAATATGGAAATGAAATTCACCATCAGATTCCTTAGGTCATAATTAGTCATGTATAAAAACTTGAGCCTAAGAAGAAACCTCCTTGACCGACTTTACACTTTGGTCCTCATATATTTACTCTTTGGCCCTCAACTTTTGAACCCTCGCATTTTGGCCCCTAACTCTCCTTCGTTCTTTGCAATCAGGTCCCCCCTGCAAAACCTGCCAGCACCATGCTCCGGCGACCTTGCGCGGAGCATGGCGCCGCGCAGGGTGAGGTGGGGGACCTGGCAAGTAAACCGGGGGTGCCCTGCGTCGTCAGCCGTCGCAGGGACACCCCCCTGGTCGTTGTAACCCACCATACCGGCCGTGCGAACGCACGGACGGTATGGGTTCTTGTTTCCGGCCATCCTCCGGCGAGGGAGACACGTCGTCTCCCTCCGCCTTCCTCCCTGTTTGATCCCTATAAATACCCCCCGTTGCTCCACCGACCAGGGCAGCCTGGATCTGATGGAGAAAATCCCCAACTTTCCTCTCTTCTTCCTCCGGCAGACGCTCACCAGCTCCGGCGGTTTCCTCCCCCTCTACCTCTTCGCTCTGCCGCAATACCAGCAGCAGAGACTTCCTCCCCTGCTCTTCTCGCGCCACGCCGCACCCAGCTGGCGCCTCTCCGGCTCTCTGCTCGCCGCCGCCCCTTTCCCTGAGCATCGTCTTCTCCGGCGACAGTCGATACGACTGTCGCCCTGTTCCTCCCCCTTCGTCCCTGCAAGTAAGCTAGAGCTACTCCCCTTCTTCTCCTCTTTCTTTCCCCGCTTTCAATTTATTCAATTAAGCCCTCGACCGACCCTGACCACCTTCACCCCCTTCGTCTCCGACCACCCTCCGGCGAGCCGCTCCCATCACCTCAGCGACCCACACGGCTCGCCGACCACCGCAGGACCTCCGCCTCCTCACCCTGATCAACCTCCGCCCTGCCACTTCCCCCACATCACCCTCTGCAACCCCACCGAACAGACCCATCCTCCGACCCACAGTCCGACCTAGGGCAGCCCTCGCACGCCGCCCCGCGCCTCGCCACCACCCACACGAGCTTCGCCGCACCCTGGCGAAGCTCCTGGCACTTTCTGATTAGGCCGAGAGGCCGTTTTCTTGTGAACAGACCACCCGACCTCCGCCGCCATTGCCGCGCAGGAGGAACTGCTTCCGCCTGCAGCTACAGGCGCGCCACGCTCAGCGCCAAGCCCAGATTCAACTCCCAGGCCTTGCGAGGCGTTTTGGCAAAACACCAGGTTCGCAGCTAAGGAAGAAAGCTTCGCGTGACGCCGCAATCTCCTGGTGATTTCCCCGCTGCGGGCGCGCAATTGAGGTGGGACATTTAGTCCCACCTCGGAAAAGCCTGAAGAGTCGCAGCGACATAAGATGCAAAAGTGCTGGAGGCTTACTGCCTCAGCACACGGGGTGAGGTCCCCTTCACCCGCCCGGTTACCCGGTCTCGTCCGCGCTCACGCCCCGCGGACCTGACCCGACCCGACCCGACTTAAGACTGACCTGCACTCCTCGCCCACCACGCACGCCGGTGGGCCTGGACCCGGGCCTGACCCGAACCCGGTTACCCGGTAGCTCTGGGAGAGCTTTCCCAAGAGTGGTTTCAGAGAGAGAGAGAGACGCGGGGGGGGGAGGGTAGAGTAGGTTTTGCCTCTGACGAAAAACTCTGAAGTGTGCAGGCACAGGCGAAGAAGAAGACCCGCGGAAGAAGAAGGAAGCTGACTGTAGCAACAGGTAGTTAAGTCGTCTGATTTGGAAATCAGACGACGGCCTGAAGGGAAAAGAAGAAAGGAGGGGTGACGTCCCTGGCTGAAAAAGAAAAGAAGAAGCTGACACTTAGCCGCAGGGAGGAGAAACAAGAAGAAACCTTCACAGAAGAGACTGCAGAAAAAGAAGAAGAGAGACCAAGACAGAAACCAAGGAAGAAGAAGAAGGAGATCTGAAGAAAGAAAGAGGAGCATCACCTCTGCAGAACAAAGAAGAAGTAGGAGATCTGAAGAAAGAAAGAAAGAAAGAAGAACATCACGAGGAGAAAACAAAGAGAACAACAAATTCTTTCCCTCTCTCTTTCTTTATTTTGTAAAAGAAACATGTATATCTCTAGAATACAACTTGCTCCCTGAGTTCGACCTCGGGAACTCTTTTATTTTCCGAGTAAAAAATTTATATATTTGAAATGTTGGTAATAACTGGCTATACTACAACGTTATAACAATAAAACCCGGTTATCCCGAAACAAGCGTTTCACCTGCCTTATTCTTTCTTCTTCTTCTTCTTCTTTCTTCTTTTCTTCCTGCCTTCTTCTTTCTTCTTTAGCTTGCAGCTGTGGTGATCTTCTTTTTCTTCCTCAGCCTACCTTGTTCTTTCTTCTTCTTCATCTTTCCTTCCTTGCAGCTGTGTCTTTCTTCTTCTTTCTCTTTTCTTCCTGCCTTCTCCTTCTTTCTCTTTTCTTCTTCTTCTTTGCTTCTGCTTCTTTTCTTTTCCTCTTCTTTCTACTCTGGCCGCTGACCTTCCTTCCTCTTTTCTTCTTCTTTTGGTTGTTGCCCTTCCGACGTCTGATGCAGTGCTCAGGTGGCTTATTTGTGCATTTGCTACAGTGCTTTCCTTCTTCTCTTCTTCTTTAGCTCCTCTCCTTCCTTTCTTCTTCAGCTGCTCAGTGCGGCTAAGGCTTCGGTCGGTCCTCCTCTCTTCTTCTTCCTTAGCTTGCTTCTTCTTCTTCTTTCTTTCTTTCTTTCTTTCCTGCGTACACACAGTGGTCAGTGCAAAACCTACCCCTACCCCTTCCCCGCGTCTCTCTCTTTCTCAGAATCTCTCTTAGGAATGCTCTCCCAGAGCTGGGTAATCGGGTTCGGGTAGCGCACCCGGGACCAGGCCCACCGGCGTGCGATGGTGGGCGAGGAGTGCTTGGTCAGGTAGTCGGATCTGACCCAAACCCGCGGGGCGTGAGCGTGGGTGAGGGCGGGTGAGCGAGTGGCACGCTGCGTGCAGGTGAGAGGGACCTGACCCCTGTGTATCGAAGGCAACCAGCCCGATGCACTTTTGCAATTTAAGTGTGGGCGCTCGGCCACACACTTACGAGGTGGGACTAAAATCCCACCTCTAGATTACGCGCCCGCAGGCGAGGGATTCTCCACCAATTGGGGCAGCTGCGAGGCTCGCAACCCAATTGTAGGCCCGGGCGCCTTCGCGGAGTCAATCCGCGCTGCCTGGGACTCACACCTGGGCTGGAGAAGACCTGGAGCTGCGAGTGAAGGTGCTGCAGCAACTCAACAATGGCGACGAGGGCCTGTTGACCTGTAAACACAGTGACGGCCTCTCGGCCAAGTCAGATAACGTGGGAAGCTTTGCCAGAGTGCAGCGAAGGCAGTGCGGTGGTCGGCGAGGCGCGAGGTCGCTTGTGGAGGTGGACCTAGGTCAGACTGTGTGCGTGAAGATGGGTTTGTTCGGGGGGTGGTTGGGCGGTGATTGGCAGTGAATGGAGAGGAGGGATCGGTTGAGTGGAGTGAGGGGGAGCCTCTGGGTTGGTCGGCGAGGGGTGAGAAGGCCTGTGGAAGTGGGATGGCCTCGTCGGAGAAGGCGACCGGAGATGGAGAAGATGGAGTTGGACAGTGGTGGTTGGGTGGTTGAAATGGCAAATTAGAAGGGGGAAAATACAAGGGAGAGAGAGAGGAAACTTTTTACCTATTTACTTGACGAAGGGGGAGGGAGAAGCGTCCGGCTCATGCCTGCCGGAGCTGAGGACGAAGATGCCCAGGAGGAGGGTATCGGCGACGAGGAGGCAGTCGGAGGGTGCCAGCTAGTACGGCCTGACGCGGACGATAGGGCAAAGTAAACTCTACTGCAAGTAAGGTAGCAGAGCGACGAGGAGGGGGAGGAGATCGCCGGAAGCTCAAGCTCTCTGACCGGAGGAGGAAGAGATGAAGTGCGAGGTATTTCTCCGCCAGAGGAAGCTTGAAGGAGTCGGCAGACCTTGCCGCTCCTTATAAAGGCCTTGGCACGGAGAGGGGACCGAGGTGGCGACGTGCCAGCCTCGTCGAAGAGTGGCTGGAGAGGATACCCATGCCTTTCATGCATTCGCATGAGAGGCATGGTTGGTGGCAGAGGGCAGGGGAGGGTCCCTGCGATAGAGGACGTCGCAAGGAACCCCCGTCTGTTCTAGAGGACGGCCGCCCTGCCCTGTGCGGCGCCATCCTCCGCGCAAGGTCGCCGGAGGCATGACGCTGTGTAGAAGTGGCAAGGAGGACCATTCTGCAAAGAACGATGAGAAGTTGGGGGCCTAAACACAACAGTTTCAAAAGATAAGGGTCAAAAAGTAAATTAAGAGGATAAATTTGTAAAGTTGGTCAAGATGGTCTTTTTTTAGGCCCAAGTTTTTATACTATACTAATTTGAACCTAAGAATTTTAATGGTGAATTTTGATTTTAGGTTGGACCATGTTTGACCGGTCAATTTGTGCAAAAACGTAAATTAAGTCATTAATTGGGTATGGTTCTCATTTTAGGTCAAAATAGTTTTCAAAGGCCAAATTGAAGGTTCTAAACCCTAGGGGATATTTTTATATGAATTTTAGAGGGTTTATTTGATTTTTATCCTACCTCGAACCTCGTGAATTAAAGTGGGTTTGTTTTAGGGTTACAAAATGTCATTTAATTCCTAGAAGTTGCTATAACCCTTTTCAGATCAGATCATCCCACTTTCCTTCTCATTAAGCTTGTTTGACCTATGTTTGGACCCTTAATTACCTTGTTTGCATACTGCATTGGTGAAATTGCAGTTTTACCCCTGATGATTTATTTTATCCTTTAACTCAGAATTCTCTGAGTTAAGCATCTCTTTAGGTTTTGTAGGAGCTTTTTCACACATATTTGGATTAGATTGTGCTAGTTAGGGTTCATGATGAGGTTCTCATCAAGTGCCATCGAGCATCCCTGACGAACGCCCTTCTGAGGCTAAATCCATCTCCCTGTAGGTCTGTCGTTGATCAAGGGAGAGAAAGAAGAGGTAGTAATACACCACTTCAACCATTGTATCCAAACTTCTAGGAATTCCCTTCTACGAAACATCTCCCATAGATACACGTAAGACACCGAATCATATGCCTTCAAGAAGTCCACCTTCCATATAAATGCTTTTTCTCTCCTCCAGATCCACCCTGAGACCATTTCCTGTGCCAGAATAAATGACTCCTGTAGGGACCGCCCTTTAGGGAAAGTTGCTTGGACCAAGCTAATCAATTTGCCCAAAACCTCACACACTCGATTTGCAAGCACTTTACCAATCAACAAATAAATAGAATTTGAGAGGGCTATAGGATGAAAGTTCGTGATACACTTAGCCCCTTGTTTCTTTAGTAGTAAAAATAGGAAAGATTTATTTAGCTTCTCAAGACCAAAACTCCCCTGTTCAAACTCGCCAATAGCCTGCAAGACATCCCCCTTCACCACATCCCAGAACTCTCTGTAGAGTAGGATTTAAAACCCCTTCAGGTCCCGAGGAGCCTTCCACTTTAAGCCCTTTTAACATAATGACCACTTCAGCGTTCGAATGGGCCTAATAAGGGACTTTCCATCCTGCTCATCAAGCTTAGACATATTGGAGGAGGATAGATGCCAACTGGCCTTTGGCTCTACTCATGTGACCCAAAAAAAGTAATTATTGACTTCATTTCTGATCTCCTATGGTGTATTAAATTCCACCTCCCCATTTTTAAGCCAAGAAATAAGATTGAACCTCCGACAAGAACTTGCTGCAACATGAAAAAATTTAGTGTTGGCATCACCTTCTTTTAACCATAGTTGTCTTGATTTCTCCCTCTAATCAATCTCCCTCTGACTGCTCTCCTGCACAATGACATGCTAATGATCTCTCCTTTCTCATTCTTCCTCCTCAGATAGTCAGCCATGCTCCTCCTTGGAATCAAGGTTCCTAACTACATCAATGGTCTTCAACCTCCATTCTGATTTAATTGCAAATAAGATCTTCTTATATTCCAAAAGGAACATACGCAACCCCCTCAATTTTGCAGTCAGCCTCTGCGTAGCTGAACCTTCCTCATCATGGTTTAGCCACCAAGATTTGATCATCTCTCTAAAACCAGGCTCATTCAACCAAGACTTCAGGAACTTGAAATATGGGCCAACATTAACCCCCTCTCCACTGTCCCAGATCAATGGTGTATGATTTGAACAAGGACAACCCAATGCTGAAACAGATGCCAACTAAAACATGATCATCAAATCCATGTTACAAAAAAAGCAATCCAAGCGAAACATCTGACCATTACCATTCCTCCACGTGTAACACGCACCAGACGTGGGAAGGTCCACCAGTTCTAGCTCCATCACTATAAATTGAAAATCAAGAGATGAGGAGTTCATCCTTCCATCAGGCTTGTCCTCCACTGATAAGGTAACATTAAAATCTCCTCCAAGCAACCATGGTCCTCCTTACACAAAGGAAGAGGCTGACCTCAATTCGCTCCAAAGAATGGGTCTCTCTATTGGAGCACACAGACCATAAATACATGAAACAAACATAGAAAGGCCATCTTTCCCTCTCTGGAATTTGCATGTAATGATACAGCTATCCATACTGACATCATCACAACTAAGCATGGTCATTCTACATATCACAGCTAGTCCCCCAGCCCTCCCCTCTGCATTGACATATTTCACGTTAAATTCCCCATCCGATGTGAATGTATGCCACAGGCTAAGACCTTCGTGATCAATATGGGTCTCCTAGATCAAAGCCATGTCCACGTGCTACTCCCTGAAATAGCGACAAAGCAACACATGCCTTGTCTTGTTGCACAACCCATGCACATTCCAAGTGAGCATCCTTATTGGGAGGACACGCTCACACCCTTCTTCATCAGCGTAGTACGTTCCACCTTTAGTACCTTAGCCACGTGGTCTATATCAGTCTTTGGAGACTTAGCCAACATATGACTCCTAAGGTTGTACCATCCTCTTGTTTTAGTTGCACATGAAGATGAAGACGACCCCTCATTGAACGTGTTTCCCATCTCCAGTTCCACATTGGTCTCAAACTAGAATTCCTTGCTAACCCCCCTAGGATGCTGAGCTATGTCACTTCCCTCACACTCGAGATGTTGTGTCTGATCAGGGAAGTCCTCCCTTAAGATGAGGGCCTTTCCTCTCCCATTCTTCGACGTCAACTCCTCACCCTCTGAGGTGTTCCCAACCTCCATTGCCACAACCATCTTCTGAGTCACTTCCTCACACCCCTTCCTTTTTCTACCACCCTCCCCATTGGAAACCACCCTCCATTCATTGCCATTAGGTCAATCACAAGGCTCCCAAGTTTCTATATCATCATCTTGATGTATCACCTGAGCATGCACTCGAATCAACAGTAGCCACAAGCTGCCACCACACCTAAGGACGACCCTTTTTGGAAAAGGCCCATTATGTCGCAGCACCACATCAACCTCCACACACCGACCATCTCCATCAGACAACCCAACCACTGTGTCCGTCTCTAGGGAGGAGAGACCTGCAACAACGTGTTGCACCACCGCCGTGGACCTGCAATGTAAAGGGAGACTAATAGAGAGATTCTTGCTTAATTAAGATAGTAGCAACAAAAATGGTTCATTATTGTAATCGTGTGATGGAAAATCTCTCAATCAAAACATCAAATAATTCAAATCTAACCATAGTAGATTAGGTCATCTTCACATGGAGGCATAAGCTTTAATAAACTCACATATAAATTTCATTCATATCCAATTCTAAGAATAAACGTGAGAATTTTTTTACACAACTATCTCATTTTATGCTTCCAAATCTAAGAAGATATTCTATAAAAATATTTTTTGCAAGATACATAGGAATCCAATTAATGACAAGATAGTGTTTAGAGAAGAGAGATAAAAATGATCTGAGGGGCGTGGTGTGCAAAATTCAATAAATAATATATTAATCAAAATTCCCATCTTCAATCTCCCATCATTCCAACTAATGCTACCGTTACTGTAGCAAAACAGGGGAGGCGCTTCGTGGGGCTACATGCGTGCGAGGAAGGAACGGTTGGCGGCGTGGCTGCTGACGGGAGATGCGCCGGAGGAGGAGCTTCGAGATGACGGCGAAGGCGTGGCCGATGGTCGCCGTAGGTGGCCGCACGGCGATGGTATGGTCGGCGGTGATGGGTTGTGCGCACGAGAACGAGGACGGCTTGGAGGCCGTGCGGTCGACGTGGGTGTCTCGGTGGCAGCAAGGTGAGCGTTCCGACGATGTTGGCAACGAGGGACGTGACCGGCAGTGGTGGCTGTGAGCACCGGTGGTGGGTTGTTGTTTGGGTTCATTCGGGTGCAGCGGGAGAAGAAGGGAGGAGGTTGAGGATGAAGAGGAGAGAGAGAAGGAAGAGGAGGGGTGGGGTGTGGATAGTGGTGGTGGGTTGGCGTGAAAACAGAGAAAGAAGAAGAAGAAGAAGAAGAAGAATGGCAGTTGGTGGCGCGATGCGTGCGGAAGGTTGGAGGAGGAGGCAGCTGATGGTGATGGTGCTCTCTATCACAGAGCACCACCGGGGTAAAGACGGCTTTGAAGGGAACGGTGGAGTTCGTAGAGGTTCACGGCATATTCCACAGGGTCGGTGGATAAGATGGGTGAAGCCTCCGCAGGGGAAGAAGATCGATGGCGCTCTTGGATGATGATCCTGCTTTTAAAAATTTCTCCATGCGTTTTCTTCTGCCGAGATCTCCCCGCTTGGAGGATATAACGAGCGGTTGAGAGGAATGCGGTGAGGCTCAGCCGGCGGTGGTGTGTGCGGCTGCCTACTGGGGAGAATATTCCCGCATGTAATATAAAAATACATGATAAGTTATATTTCTTGGATAATATAAATTAACTTCTAATTTTAAATAATTAAATTCTAACAAAATATATGAAAAATATACTTAAGCAATTAAATAATTCACGGAAGTGAACTTATCAGAGACCCCTAATTTCGACCTTCCCCTCCTTGAACATACGTTGGGGAGGGCATTCTAGGTGGGCTCTGTATAATGGGGAGGCTAGTCTCCACATAGCTGATAACTCATCATTCATAGACATGCAAAACTTCAAACAAGCAATATCACCATCTCCAATCCTGAACAATAAGAACCTCGAGGGGTTCAACAGAGCAATCTTCCACGTACACGGAGATAAGGAAAGAGTGCTCATCAAACTTCAAATCTTGCTGAGATCTGCGTTCCCAGCCAACACCTCACCAACAATCGCATTCTTGAGAAGCATCCCCGTTGCCATATCTTCTGGCGTCAAGGGGACTTCCACATCGAAGGCAGAAGGGGTAAGGCGGTGGAGGCTGACAAGGGTGTTTGAAAACCCTATCTTGCACAGGCAGTTCCTCGTCGTGGTGCATCCTCGCCACCCTAGGGTTTTGACAGTTAGCGTTAGGGTTCTGAACTCCTCCACCGGGCCGCCGAGTACATGTGAATCTCCAGTGACCAACACCACCACAGTTGAGGCAGACGATGCCATTCCTACACATAGCAACAATGTGCCCCCGTTCTCTACACCTGTAGCAAACGACCTCCCTACGTCTCCCCACGAAGTCGCGCCCTCCATAACCTCCTCCACGTAGAGACCTTCCATCCCGAAAGAACCCCCCACGCCATGCATGACTCCAGTCACGTGGTCATCCCCTCCCCTCGTCTCCCCATCTCCTCTCTCGCTCTTGCCTCATGGTCCATCTAACATTAAAATTAGTCGTATGATTCTTGTGTAAAACTCATTTATGATTTTATTTTGACTCATTCTTTTGTGCAATCACCCCTAATGGCTATAAGATCATTTTTAAACCTTCTTAAACATTCCTAAGGCTTCTATAAATATTAGAGGATCTCTACTTGGCAATATAAACCATAAACCCAATACTTCCACCTTTCTTGAGTGTAAAAAGAGATTTAAGAAGAGACTCTGCAATTTGCTCTCCGAGTTCTACGTTCCACGTATGAGAGCACCAACCTATTGTGCATTCACGCATACTCTCTTCAGCATCAAGGAAGTCCCTTTCCTATCGAAGCTTAGGTTAATTCCATACTTATTGGGCTTCATAGGATTTTGTATTCTCCGTTCTCTTTAGTTGGGTATTCACATGGTGAATTCCCTTCTCTTTCGTGAGACAAAATACTCTTCGTGAAGAAAAGAGGTTTGAAGTACGCTACTCTTGGGTCAAAGTAGTGTGGGTGTATTAAGGTTCAACTACCTTCGTTTAAGTAGTTCAGTTAGTAGATTTGATTGACTCAATCAATCGAGAAATCCTAAGTCGAGAGGCTTAGGTGGTAATTTTTACCCTTAGGGTTTCCACCTAAAAATTTTTTGTCTCTTGTGGTGATTATTATGTGTGATTGATTTTATTCACATCATTATTTTATTTTCCGCACTATTCACCCCCCTCTAATGCCATTTCAAATGCAACTACCTTTAGCACCTGCATAAAAGTTCCTATCAAAGAGACAACCTATCTTATGAAAGGTAAGCCTATCTCTTAGACCAGGAAATACGCACCCAAAGTAATCTAGGTAATAGGGTGACCCACATGTGGAGATAACATGGAATATAAAGAAAAGTTATGCCTCATGTCATCATTGATGAAATATAGGTCAAATGTATCATCGCGAGGTATAGAAGAGGAGACATGAAAGGAGCATTTGGGAGCCATAGTCTCAGTTCTATTTAGGTTTGGTCAATCAAAATTAGTCGGTTGATCAATCAGAAGGGAGTTTTAGTCAATCAAAGACAAGAAATTGATCGATTAAAATGAAGACGATAACGAAGTTTGGTTATAGACAATTTTGGTCGATCAAGGTTATTGTTTTGGTCGATCAAAGGAACAAAATTAATCGATAAAAATAGATAGTAGTGAAAAAATAAGTTTTGAATGGATTGAACAAGGTGGAAAAGAACACGAAGAACATGAAGAACACGTGGTTGGAAAAATGAACATCATCACAAAATCACATCAAAACAAGATCAAATCATACTATTATGTGTAAGAAAAGGAGGGGGATAGGGATATACTGGGATTGACACAGATCGATCCAAGAGGCAGCATGAGGGACGGGGAGGGATAGGGGGTGGACAACCGATCGAGGTGGTCAGCTGGAGAGATGGTGACGGCAGTGACGACAGAGATGTCACCGAAGAGATGTGGTCGGCACTTGTTTGACCAAGGTGTGGTCAAGGCTGGCAGCAGCGTTGGTCGATGGAGGTGGGAGAGAGGTGGTTGGTCGATGGTTTGTGTGGGGAAGGAGGTGTGGTCGATGGTAAGAGGAGGGGGACCATGGTGGAGAAGGTGTTTGAAGATGTGAGACCGGTGGTGTTGGGTGTTCCTATTGAGGGAAGAAGTGGTAATGATTTAAGTGAAAAAAGATGTAAAAAAAGTTGTTTTTATAGAGATTAAGTAAACCAAAATAGGTATGTAGTAAAGTAGGAACAAGATCAAAGATTAAGAGGGGATTAGAAATCAAATCAAGGTGATTTGATTCACAAAACACTTATCTCAGGAATTAGATTTGGTCAATCAACACTTATGTTTGGTCAACCAAATTCAAATTCGGTCGATTAGATTTAGAAGTTGATCAACAAATTTGAATTTCCAGTGGAGGGATCCCAATTATTGATCGATCAATATAGGGATTGGTTGATCAACTTTTGAAAGTTTTGGAGGGAATTTTCCCACCTAAGACTTTCAAGTATTGATCAATCAAAACAAAGTTTTGGTCAATCAACGGTTAATCGATCAAAGGAACAATTTGATCAACCAATAGCTAACAAGGAAAGCAAACAACAATCAAAGCTCATTGATTCTTATTAAGCATAGTTCTCTTCTTATTGTTATAAATCTTTCTTTTGCTGGGGTTTGGTAAAGATGTCAGCTAGTTGTTTTTCTGCTTGAATAAATTCTAGTGTTATCTCCTTTTTCACTGTATAATCTCTTAGGAAATGATGTCTGATATCTTTGTGTTTCGTTCTAGAGTGTTGGATATGATTTTTCGACAAGTTTATAGCACTAGTGTTATCACATAGGATCATAGTGTTTTCAAAGCTAAGTCCAAAATCCCTAAGTGTTTGCTTCATCCACAAAATCTGTGAACATGCTGGAGAAGCGGTGTTAAGACCCCGGCATCAAACGTCTTTTAAGATGTCTGGGAGTTGGTCCAGACGTCTGGAAGCCTTCCTAGACATCTGGAAATTAATTTTTGCAGCGTACGATTTCGCGTCTGCGCTCATGCGCGCGCAGACTGACCCGCCGCCCTCTTTTCTTCCTCTCTCTCTCCCCTTGGCGCCTTCAAATACCTCCCCCTCTCCTCTCCCTCACCATCACTCCACCGTCTCCTTCTTCTTCTTTCTGTTAGCGTGAGAGTGAGAGGGAGAGGGCAACAGCTACTGCCGTGTGTGTGTGGGGAGGAGGAGTTTGCAGCAAGAGGGAGAAGAGTTAGAGCGCAAGAGTGCGAGCTCGCCGGAGTAGCCAGGGTCAGCCGGTGGGCGTGCAGCGGGAGCGTGGCGCTGGGGAGGTGCTGCTGCAGCTCAGGCAGCAGGCGAGCTCGGCGCGGCACGGCCGTGCGCAACAGGCGGAGGGCAAGGAGGTCCTGATTCTGGGAAAATTTCCCAGAATCAAACGTCTGGACCTACGTCCAGACAACACGAGAGACGTCTGGAGGAAGATCCAGACGTCTGAAAGGTACAATATTTCTTTTCCTTCTTTCGCGTGTACGGCCATGCAGGCCGTTCCGCTGAAGGATTTGCTTCTTTGCCGTGCTGAGATCGATTGCGTACACGTGCAGGGTTCGTTTGGGAAGGTGCAAGGGCACGTCCTCCCACACAGATCGGACGTCTGGGCACAGCACCAGACGGCGGATAGGGTCTCCAGACGTCCGGAGTGATAGTCGGACGTCTGGAACTAGGTCTAAACGATTCAGTGGGATTCTGGACGTCCGAAGAACTGCACAGAAACAAGGTATGACCTAAACCATCGTTTAAGACATCTGGAAGATGTTCCAGACGTCTGATTTGGGGCAGACTTGTTGTTTTTGACCCGTTTAGGGTCCGTTCGAAGTTCGTTTTTTGCGTTTTAAGTTTCGTTCTTCTAAGAATTAGTTCCTCTACTTGTTCACAGTATTTGTATCATGTTCTGAGTAGTTCCTTGTGTTTGATCCTTGTGTTAGGACACCGTTCTATTGCGGCTCTGGGGGTTGCGAAGGCGCGTGGACTTGCCGATCACGCCTCCAGTACTCCCAGTTTTGCGGGTAGAGTGGCTCCCTTTAATTGTTTATCAACAATATGCACTTGTGAGATAATTAATAGATTCTAAGGTATGGCATGAATCATAGGATTGGAAAACTAGATAGAATGATAAATCCTAGGGTATGGCATGAATCCTAGAACTGGAAAACTAGATTGAATGATAGATCCTATGGTGTGGCATAAATCCTAGGAACAGAAACACCAAAATGAATGTCGTGAATATATAAATTGCAGTCTTGGAAAAGTAGAAAGAAAAATGAAAATTGCCTGTAATTGGATAACAGTTGCTTGTTTATGAATGAATATTAGCTGTTGAGAACATGGGCTATATGAAAATAAAGCTGAAATGATGAAACCTAAATTGGCTTAGTTAAAGAAATATGAGCATGAACCCTATGGGAAAGTAAGAGTAGAGCTCCTGAGAAGTGAATGGAATAGAATTGGGGAAGTGAGCTGGCCCTTGAGTACAGAGTACCAAGGAGAGCGACTGTCTCCCCTGTTTAGTGCAGAGCTGAGCTAGCCACCCCAGGGACCCAGGGTTAGGTCTGGCCACTTTATACCGACTTTTAGCCCTCGCGTACACAATACCATGGAAAGCTACTAGTGTAGGGAGAGCACTAGCCACCCCACGGGCCCCGGGGTTCTACTAGCCTTCCTACACCGACTTGTTAGGCCCACTGCGCAAACCAGGGTAGTCAAGCGAGGGTGCGCGGACTGTGAAGGGACAAGACCCTTGTTTGGTTACTGTGGAGGGGCTGGACCCCTGTTACTTAGAGGGCTCTGCCCTATACTGGTTCCGTGTTGTGCTTTGGGGCGCACCCGTTAACGGAAACGACTGACCGCGTGCCAGTGCGGAGTAGCTACCCGTGCGTTTATCGCTCGTGCTGTAGTTATCGTTACGTCTGTCAGTGACCTTGGGGTGGTTGACTGAGGGTAGGACCACCACGGGAGACTCTCCCGGCCAGGAGAGCATCACGTGCTACTTCTACTTTTCGGAAAAGACTACAATCAAGATCGTTCCCACGAGGAACATTCGAGATCAAGAGAAAGATCTGAGGAATAATTCAAGAATGAGTAAATGGAAAAATATAGGAGATTAAAAATAACAGCTACTTGTCCACCTTACTGTTTTTCTTAGCTTTTGGTTGCCACTCTACTCAGCGTTTCGCTGACGTGTCACCTTTGTCACCTTTTTAGGACCAGGTGTTGAGCAGCCAGAGCCGGCGGCTGCAGAGGGTGCTGAGCCTAGTAGAGTCCAATAGTTTTATTTGTGTAGTACCTACTGTACCATTTCTTCTGTTGTAGTTAGTATTTTCTGTTACCACTGTACTCTTTTATTGTAAGCATCATGTTTATGTACCTGTTTAATTCTCTACTATTGTGGTGGTGTGTAATGTAGTAGTTCTTTTCTTTACTGCTGTACTTTTGTTACTGCTAGATATATATATGGTGAATGTGGTTTATTTTACTGCTCTTTTGGTTACTTTCTAGTTGGACGGCTGGGTCTTGGGATCAATCAAGTCAGTTCGATTCTCATGTCTCGTAGAGATTCGGGAATCGGGTCGTAACACTTATGGATAGCGAAACACTATTCTATTTCTTGCTGATCCAAGAGACCAGGGAATTTTCCAGAAACTGACACATTCCACTAGTACTCTTGTGATTTGTCTGACTATCCATATAATCAGCATCACAATAAGAGAGTAAGTCAAGTGTGGTTGACTTGGGATAAAACAAACCAAGATCTATTGTGTTTTGAAGATATCTAAGTATACATTATAAGGCATTGTAGTGTGATTCCTGAGGGTTCACTTGAAACCTAGCACATAGGCAAGTACTAAAAAGTACATCTGGCCTACTACCAGTCAAGTATGGTAAAGACCCTATCATACTTCTATATAACTTTTGGTCTACTCACCTGATTCATCTTCCTTAAGTTGTGTAGTGGTAGCCATTGGTGTGTCCTTTCCTTTGGTGTTGTCCATTCCGAACTTCTTCAAAATCTCCTTTATATACGTGGTTTGCAAAGAGAAGATTCCATCTTCAAGTTGATCGATTTGCGGCCCTAGAAAGAACTTCAATTCCCCTATCAAGCTCATTTCGATTGATCCTATATAACCTTCTCAAACTCTTGGCATAGAAGATCATCAGTAGCACCAAAGAGTATTTCATCAACGTATATTTGAATTAAAATAAGTTGATTATCTTTTCTCTTAGTGAAGAGGGTTGAATCAACTAGTCCAATTTTAAAGTAATTTTCTATTAGATAGTTTTTAAATCTTTCATGCCAAGCTCGAGGAGGTTACTTTAGTCCATATAAGGTTTTGTTTAACTTGAAAACATGATCAAGATTATCTGAACTTTCAAAGCCAAGTGGTTATTTTAGAAAGACTTCTTTTATGAATTTATTAAGAAATGTGCTTTTGACGTCCATCTGGAATAACTTGAATCCCATATGGGTAGCTGATGTGGGGGAAGTGGCAGGGCGGAGGTTGATCAGGGTGAGGAGGCGGAGGTCCTGCGGTGGTCGGCGAGCCGTGTGGGTCGCTGAGGTGATGGGAGCGGCTCGCCGGAGGGTGGTTGGAGACGAAGGGGGTGAAGGTGGTCAGGGTCGGTCGAGGGCTTAATTGAATAAATTGAAAGCGGGGAAAGAAAGAGGAGAAGAAGGGGAGTAGCTCTAGCTTACTTGCAGGGACGAAGGGGGAGGAACAGGGCGACAGTCGTATCGACTGTCGCTGGAGAAGACGATGCTCAGGGAAAGGGGCGGCGGCGAGCAGAGAGCCGGAGGGGCGCCAGCTGGGTGCGGCGTGGCGCGGGAAGAGCAGGGGAGGAAGTCTCTGCTGCTGGTATTGCGGCAGAGCGAAGAGGTGGAGGGGGAGGAAACCGCCGGAGCTGGTGAGCGTCTGCCGGAGGAAGAAGAGAGGAAAGTTGGGGATTTTCTCCGTCAGATCCAGGCTGCCCCGGTCGGTGGAGCAACGGGGGATATTTATAGGGATCAAACAGGGAGGAAGGCGGAGGGAGACGACGTGTCTCCCTCGCCGGAGGATGGCCGGAAACAAGAACCCATACCGTCCGTGCGTTCGCACGGCCGGTATGGTGGGTTACAACGACCAGGGGGTGTCCCTGCGACGGCTGACGACGCAGGGCACCCCCGGTTTACTTGCCAGGTCCCCCACCTCACCCTGCGCGGCGCCATGCTCCGCGCAAGGTCGCCGGAGCATGGTGCTGGCAGGTTTTGCAGGAGGGACCTGATTGCAAAGAACGAAGGAGAGTTAGGGGCCAAAATGCGAGGGTTCAAAAGTTGAGGGCCAAAGAGTAAATATATGAGGACCAAAGTGTAAAGTCGGTCAAGGAGGTTTCTTCTTAGGCTCAAGTTTTTATACATGACTAATTAGGACCTAAGGAATCTGATGGTGAATTTCATTTCCATATTAAACCTTGTTTGACCGGTCAATTTGCGCAAAAACCCAAATTAAGTTATTAATTGGGCATGGTTCTCAATGTAGGTCAAAAAGGGTTCTGAAGGCCAAATTGAAGGTTCTAAACCCTGGAGATTATTTTTCTATGAATTTTAGAGGGTTTATTCTATTTTTACTTTGCCTCGAACCTTGTGAATTGAAGTGGGTTGTTTTAGGGTTACAGATTATCATTTAGTTTCTTGGAATTGCTGTAGCCCTTGCTAGATCATTTCATTCCACTCTTATTCTTATTAAGCTGCTTTGACCTATGTTTGGGCCCTGAATTACCCTGTATGCAGATTATACTGGTAAAATTGCATTTTTACCCCTTATGACTTGTTTTCTTCTCAAACTCAGGATTCTCTGAGTTAAGCCTTTCCTTGAGTTATGTAGGAGCTTTTATCCTTTGTATTGGGTCAAAATGAGATAGTTATGGCTCATGATGAGGTTCTCATCAGTAGCAAAGGCTAGTAACATCCTAATGGATTTCAATTGGGCCACAGGTGCATAGGTCACATCAAAATCGATTCCTTCTTCCTGATTATAACCTTAGGCCACAAGTCTAGCTTTATTTCTTACCACCTTACCTAATTCATCAAGCTTATTTCTAAAAACCCGCTATGTTCCAATCACTGATTGAGTTTCTAATTTAGGTACTAATTCCTAGACATTGTTTCTCTTGAATTGATTTAGTTCTTCTTGCATTGCAACAATCCAACAGTCATCAGTGAAGGCTTCTTTTACAATTTTGGGTAATTGGGATACAAAAACACAAAGTGCATGATTATTTAGAGAATATCTAGTTTGAACTCTTTTTGTTACCTCACCAATCACAAGATCTTTAGGATGGCCTTTGGTATAGGTTAGATCTTTAGGTAGGTCACTGGTGATGGTTTCCTCATGAATGTTTGAGAGATCTTCTAGTGTTTGATCATCATCTCTAGTGGAAGCATTTTCTATTTGATCTGATTCATCAAAAGAAACATGCAACGTCTCTTCAACCACCAAGTTTTTTTGATATATACTCTGTAATCTTTATTTCTAAAAGAGTATTGATAAATACACATTTATTCAAGATAAAATTTCTATTTATGTGAGTTCCTAAACTTAACATTGCATTTGATATTATGAATATTGCATAACATTTATCATATTGCATTTAGGGTGACTTGTATAAATTGTATCTTAATTCATGTATTATTATGGCTAGGAGACAAGGCGACATATTTTGAAGCTTTAGATGAAGAATTCAACTGTATGGATGGTTCTGAATCGACAATCGCATCCCATTGGCGTGAAAATCAATCCGATCCGACATCCATATCATCCTATAAGCATTTGAAGATAGACGGCCCATATGATGCCACGTGGCATCATCTCAATCGCTCAAAGCTAATTGAAGCCGCTCTCTCTCCTGCTAAAGGATCTTTGTTGCCACTTCTCCATCGTCGGATGAGCATTGCATGGTAGATAAAGCACCATGCCTCATCAAGCTCACGACCATTGGATGAAGATCCAACGGCCCTGAGCATATGACCACAACGATGCCCGCTCAACCATCCACGGCTATAGCGCGTTGGATAGCTCCCCCAACCATGAACACTGGGCACATGGTCAAAGCCCCGTGTGCGGAATTAATCCATTGAAGCACGCACAGGTGAAATTCAGCCGTTGGATCGGCATCGAGCGGCGAAGGAAGCGACTACGTGGCTCCATCTGATGCGCACAATTCGCGCACGTGAGATCTGACGTGCAATTCCATGCGCGATCATATGCGCAGGGCAAGGAACGATCTGAAGCACCAATCCATGCGTGTCTCCAGCCTTTCATCTTCAATCCAACGCTCGAACTTCATTCCTGCGCGATCAGGCATGTGATGGTAGCTAGAGGGGTGATCAGAACCCTCCGTCTTCAATCCAACGGCTACACTTACGCCTTGCGTACTCCAGCGAGGCACCATTGAGTGCCAACTACTATGTGCGCTGCATTTTCCAGTGAGCATGCGATCACAACACGAGATCAACAGCCAACAAGGCGAGGCATGATTAGCACACGCATCCAAGGGTCCACCAAGGCATAGCTCGCTTTAGCACAAGCCAACATGTGAATCGGACCTCTTCACCTGGCCAAGCCCTCTCCTAAGCTTATTTAAGCCCCTACACACTCCCCTTGCCTACTGATCTCTTCCTACCTCTTCCTCATCACCTCTAAGGCTCTAGAAAGCTTATCTCAAGCCTGGGATGCTCCTCTAGAATAGAAAATAAATATTTTTTCCCGCTTCTCATCCCCCTTCGCGGAGTATCCCATGGCTGTCTTCTCACCACATTCAGGAAGTAGATCCTTACCGCGACGCCATCTTGCCCCATCCTCCTTCCTTCGACTCCATTCTTCTTCGTCTAGCCTCTCACCACCTTCATCCAAGCGCCGTCAAAGTGAGTCATCCTCCAAGCAACCGTCAAGGGGGATTTCCTCATCGCATTCTACCTTTTTATCGCTTCCTAGTGTAGTTTTATTTTCTGCAAGTAGTTGTAATGAACCTTGATTTATTTTTATGAAATAATTATTCTCTCTTTCTATCTCTCTCTTATTTTGCAAGTAGATTAGCTAGATATTTTTGACCTAATCTCTTGCTTTGAAAAAAATACCAAAAAAATAGAAAAATATAAAAACACCAAAAACAAATAAAAGTAAAAGCAGATTTCTATAATCAAACATTCACCTCCCCGTGTTCAACCCGAGACTTACTTTGAGTTTTGGTTATAAATATTATCTGACAATTGGATTTTCTTGCGAATTTCCAAATTTCAACTTTTCTTCACACAATATTCCGCTCATCAAGTATCCTAAGAAAATTCCTTCACCACTTTTTACATCAAACTTATCCAGATTTTCTTTTGCATTGAGGATAAAGCATTTGCAACCAAATACCTTAAAGTAGAAAATCCTAAGTGTCCTATCATAGTAAAGTTCAAAAGGTGTTTTCTTTATGATTAGTCTAATGGAGGCTCTATTCTGGATGTAACAAGTAGTGTTTACTGCCTCAGCCCAAAAATACCGAGGTAGTTTTGACTCGCACAACATAGTGCGAGCACACTCTTGTAGGGTTCTATTTTTTCTTCTACAACACCATTTTGAGGAGCTACTCTTAGAAAGGCAAATTCTTGCATTTATCCCAAAAGTTGAGCAAAAATCTTGGAAGTTTTGATTCTCAAATTCTCCTCCATGATCACTCCTTACCCTAGTAATGGAAAGGCCTGTCTCAATTTGAAGTCTTTTGGCTAATTTTCTAAATTCCTCAAAAGGAGAATCTTTAGACCTTAAGAATAGTACCCAAGTGAAACGAGAAAAGTCATTGATAATGACAAGACAATATCTATACCCACTTGAGGAATAGGTCTTCTTCTCCTGTCATGTGCCTTGAGCAGCCATTGTCCATAACCCATCTTCCTTTACTTTAAACCTGTCATTGGTTTATGTCTGTGAGGTCCAGAACTTCTCCTTACAGCTACAAGATGTCCATCTTTTTGTTGATAGATCTAATCTGAATACTTTATTAGTCTATTGTTTGGGTGTCCTACAAAACAGGATTGCAAATTTCTTTTTGGTACCCAGTTTCTTTTGGGTCTAGATTTGTTAGTTGGTTCCTGTTTAGGCGTGAACCTATTCTTAACCTTATGGCTAGAAAGATTTTGTGTGTTGGTTTGTGACGTAGGTGCTTCAAGATCATTGTTGGGAACATATCCTAACCCAAATTTAGTTGTGGTTTGGGCATGTGTACTATTCTAAACACGGATGGGATTGTGAAAAATTGCTTTTCGTCATAGTAAATGCATACAGAAACTCTCGAATTTATAAATTAGATTGAACTCGAGAATATTAAAATCGTAGATTAATAGTGGAGACCGAGTCATTCACAGGGATGCAAACAAATTAAAATCGCTTGCCAAACTAGAACTAGAATCGAAGATTAAGTAGGAAGATTATTAAAACTAGAACTAATCTCATAGAATGCAACTTCTAACTAGAAAGCATACAACTTGAAGACAAGTTGAAAAATAAATACTAGAACTTTATTGAATAAAATAGGAGTTTGGCATAAGTAGAACTAGTATTACAGCTAGAGGAATGCTTCTAAAGGAAGAAAAGTACAACTAGAACTAGAGTAGAAAAATGCAAAGTAAGGCCTTCGAAGGCAAAGTCTGGAGTGTCGACGTAGATGTAAATACAAAGGTGCATCCACAATCTCCAAGGGGAGAAGGAAGAAGTAGAGGACTAATTCTAGTTAGTGAATCTATTTTTTGGAAGTATAAAGGAATGATCCTAAGGGGGTGGCTAGGCTGTTTATATAGAGGTCAAGAAGACGTATGTTTGGTTGATCCAAGTTGCCTTGGATCACCAAAATAAAAGGCTAGGATTAGGAGTCTAAGAATCAAGGGGTAGGATGAAGGAATAGGTGGATAGAATTGGTTAGGTATTGTTAGAATTGATGGAGGGCTAGGATGACTTTGAGAGGATAATGGAAGGTTGTGGTTCTCTCAAATTTTTGGCCTCTATATATTTCGAATTTCAAGTTTCACATAAAAGCAAAGTTGTAGCCCTCAAAATCAGCTTTGCAACGCAACTTGAATCACTCAATTTGGATTTGAAATGAAAAGGTTATGGCCAAAATACTAAATATGTGTCATGTTGTTACGAATTTCGAGATTAAGTTTAGGATTAAGAATATAATTTGGTTTAGGGTTCTAAGATAAGGATTTAGGTATGCAATTTAGAACCCTAGGATTTATATCTAGTGGTGATAAATTATGGTGTATTTTACCATCCAAAATGATTTTTACTTTAGGATAAAAGGGATGGCCAAATAAGGCTTGTTGGGTTAGGATTTAGGTTTTCTACGGATAAGGGATAGGTTCCTTTAGGACAGGATAGAATCTAGTTTGGTTAAGCAAATAGGTTAGGATTTGAGGTCTATGGTCAGTCCTAAGATGTGGAAAATTGGGTCCATAGGTTAGGTCATAGGTTTGAAAATTTGGATTCCTAATTAGGCTAGGATTAGATTTAATTGGGTTTCCAAATAGGTCAACCAATTACGCTCAGTCCTTCTCCACGTGAGCTCAACTCAAAAAGTCATTCAACCTTGCTCCAAACAACTTGAAATTATGTACCTGCACATATAAAAATAAACACATCAAGGTACTAGATACAATTGCAGGAAAAATTACACAAAAGCCCACAAGTATGCATTATTTACATAATAACCTAAAATGACTAATCTAACCTAATTGCATGCAATCTAACCCAAATTACCCTTACACTAACATTAGTTAGGCAATAATTAACATAAATAAATATGAAAATATCATACCCCCATGCCTCTCTTTTACTAGTCCTTGAGCAAAATTCTAAATGAAAAACCTATGAGAAAATAATATTTACATGGGAAACCAACTTACAAATTTTAAGTTGTCACATCAAAGTCATCAATCTCAATTCTTCACCAAAACAAAGGATTTATACACAAAATCTCAACGTTGAAGACTTAGCAGTTCTAAAGTATCGACTCAAATCTGGACCTCTCAAATCAAATTAGGAATCCTATTAGCCATCGAACTTGGGTTGCTAGAGTAACTTTCTTTGACTAAGTCAACCCACCCAAGGTTTGAATCGAATGTGAGAAACAAGCATCTTGTGTGTGAAATAATGTGACTCGCCAGACGAGCAACTAAATTAATTCCTAGTAATCAATGAAACTTAGAATATTTCTATACTCTCTGAGACAATCCTGCCTTTAGTTAGGCCATATTAAGATTTGGCGACTTTTTCCTCACCATTTTTCTACCCCAAGGTCAACACACTAGATGCATATCTCTCCAGCTAGACCCATTGATCTCTTATTCCTAATTTTTTTTCTATAGGATAAACAACCATTTGGAGTGAGGTGCTTTTATTTTGAAAATAGAAAGGGTAGCATCCATATGTAGTGAGATGCTTTTATTTGGTGGAATTGCACCCATTTGTAGCAAGGTGCTTTATTTGGTGGATTTTTTTTTTCATATTTTTCTCCTCATTTTTTTTCAAGGATGAATATCTATATATATATATATATTTTTTTTTCCAAATCATTTTATAGGTCAGTGGATCTCCTTCATCCGTTCTAAATGCATTCCCCTACAAACAGGAACAATCCTAAGAGCTAGAAATAGGGCAAGGTCCTTTGGATCTGCAAGCCCTGAGACTAAATCTTATTGACTACTAAAGACTCAACAAAATCGACCAAAAGATGAGTCAATACAATGTGCAAGTGAAGATGCTTGGAACTCCAAAGACTATCCAAACCAAAGGGAAGAACGATAAGTCATTCACTTATTACTCCTTTGACTTAATACTTCTAGCTTTTTCAGACTCCTTTCAAAGTCTCAAGAAAATAAATTTAGATTTAGGTAAATACTCGAGATAATTAAGTCGACATACGAACTGAAGAGTCTAAGCGAAAAGACTTTGTTCGTGCTTTTGCTAAGATAGGTAAATCCTCAAAATTGAATTTTCCAACATTTTTATAGCTCAAACTCTAAAAACCACGATTTTATTTTCTTTTTTCTTTTTTTCCTTTTTTCTTATTTGAAAATAACTACTATTTTTTGATAGCACAACAAATTCGAGAAAAACCACTAATACCTATAATTCTGAAGATAAATAAGAATGACTTTGAAAAATATTATCTACCCCCTCCCATGCCTATTTCATTCATTGTCCTCAATGTATGTAATAAACATAAAAGAAGAATAAATGTTACCTGTAAATCTAAGAGTTCTAAAGAAATCAAGACTCAACCATCTCTAGACTTAAATTTTACGTCTACAGCTAGACATAGACCCTTAAAAAGATGAATCAATTATTAAAGAGGAGAGGGTCAAGAGCAAAATAACAGATAGATCAAGGAGGTCCAAAGTTAGATGTCTGCAAATAGAGACCAGTTGGTGATACAGCCCCATTCCTAAGGGTTGAATACTTGGTAGATGCAGAATAAAAAATGATCGCATCACTTATTTTCTAGAAGTTGGTAATGGGGTGCGGTCTTCAGCTTTGGCCCATGTAACCCGAGTCTAAAGATCTGAACATACAAGAGATAATTAGAATAAGAAGCTTGTGTCCCTTGGCAATGAAAATTTGAAAAACGATTCAAGGAATAACTGCACTCAAATACACGGGCCTTAGGTAAACTAGGAGGATCATAAGGGTTCTCATAGAAGGTTGGGAGTTTAAAATCATAAGGAACCTTTAAATCTGGTCTAATTCTCTCTCGATAATTTCTTCCAAAATGATTATGCCTTTATTCATATCCTCTAGATCATTCAAATCTTTACTCAGAATACTTCCTATGTTTGTTTTCTCAACCCCTTCATATTCTATGTTATCTAGATATAAATTAAAATCATCATGAGCATGTAATGTCATGAGCATGTAATGTCTCAAATTCAAGATCCTCAAAAGTAGAAGTGAAGGTGAAGCTAGTCATTAGATTATCATCAAATTTTGATTCGTTTACTTTAGCCTCACCTATCTCCAAAAAGGGGTTATCCTCAAATTCAAAGATGAAATTTTCATAATCAACCTCTACCTGAATCTGGTCCTCAAAATAAAATGTCTCATATTCCAATTCTGGTTCAATCAAAAGTTCTTCTTTGAAATCCAAATGATACAATGAGACATCTTCCTTATTGTTCATAAGATCATGGACCTCTTCTAAATCCTCTAGATCTTGCTCATTAATGGACTTCTCATTAACATTGTCCCGTTCAATTGAATCTTTCATTATTGGTTCAGTATGAATCGAATTTATGACATGGTGGTCTTCATCGAGCTCCTCAGCTTTTGTTTTTGGTGGTTCATCATTTAGCGAATCAATAAAGCTGGGAATCTGTAGCATTTCCTTTGTAAGTTGGAATCTCATGTTTTTCATCTCTCAAAATAATATCCTAGCTTGCCCTTATTGGGCCTAATTACCTAATTGGTCTGTTTGTTGTGAAAATTTATCGCTCATGTCATCCAACACATGTAATCTTTCCATCATTTGCTCAAATTGCTTACTTGGAAGTGTAGACTTAGGCTATAGGTTGATCTGGAGCTTGATCTTGATTGAACCCAAAATTAGATGTATCTAAGTCAATTTGGCATGGGTCAATCAGTTGAGAATCAGAATACGGAGGATCTGAATATCCTCCCAGGCTATGGGTCATGATAGGATAATCATTTGAATCTACTAACCTAGATTGGAAGTTAAGATTAGGAGGATAAGAGGCTAGATTTTGATATCTAGGATTAGAATCATACCCCCGGTTAGAAAGAGCTCTATCCCAATTTAAAGAAGTAGAAGTAAACGTCGAATTGGCAAGAGGATTAAGATCATCCTGGGGATTAGATTCATGTCTTGGATATTGATATCCCGATTTAGATCCCTAATTAGAAGCAAAGTCATCCCAATTAGAAGATGGATAATGTTGGATCGAATTGGGATAAAAATCAGATTGGGGATAAAAGGAAAATGAAGGATAAGAATTGAAGTCCATGGATACCGAATGAAGAAATTAAGGTTAAGAATAGGAGAGAGATATCAATGTGCACAATACAAGCAATGAGATCTAGCCGTAGAAGGTCTCACCTACTAGACCTAATCCAAATTTTACTAACCCTAGTTAATTGATCTGACCCTTGAATTACTTGGTTCGCCAGAAGGGTGGGACCCCCTAAGACACCTCGCACAGTGGGACACTACTAGAGGTTAACGCGGTTACCACACTGACCTTTCTTGTCACCAGTTGGTCTAAATAGATAAGGCCTCAGATACAATCAACTCAGTATAGCTCCGGTTTGGAAAATAAAATCCAACCTAGTTGGCACGTCTATAAGTTAATTAGAGCTTGGGATTTAAAGTGCACAAGATTAGATGATGGGCGTGAGGGGGGTGGTTGCCCAATTAAATCACTTAAATTGTGTGTGCGTGCCAAACAAGGGTCCACATACAGATTTAATTGGCGAAGCATTTTTTAATGTTCAAATGATTAATTCACCAATTTTAGGGTTCAAATTTCAAGCTATTTTCAAAAAGGTTTTGAGTGGAACAGATAGCGTTTTGCAATCACGTGACCTTGATCTTTTTCCTTCAGATTATGAATCAGTCACCCTAATGTGACACCTTAACATGTAGTTGTTAAGTAAATCAATTTTATTTCAACTGGTGTAGCCTAAACAATGAAACAAAAACCTCCCAAACACCACTTGATCAAGCACACATGAAATAATTTTTTTTAGAATTTTTAAGAGGTTAAAAATATTTTTTTCAGATTTTGCAACTTAGAATGCCAAAATAGTCCAAACAGAACCCTAAAGAGTATTGTCCAGAAATAGTGATGATAAATCCATCAAAAAAATTTCCCAATTTTTTTCAAGAAACTATATTTGATCATAAATTGAATGAAAAAAATTTCACCAAATTTTGAGTTGTATAGAATTTAGGTAATTGTAGCAAACCTGAATCTCCAACAGAAAAATTTTAGATTCACCCACCGATAGTAAAAGATTTTTCTAGGATAGTAAAAAATGAATTTTCAAGTGAAATTTGGTGGGTTTGTTTCTTATTTTAAGGGGATGACGTAATCAAAATTTTAGAATTTTTGGATGCACCAATAGTTTGGAATTAAAATTTTAAATCAGAAAAAACAACTAATCTGAACTTGGTTAGATGAGATATGATCTTTAAAGCACAAGGAGAGTAGGTTAAGAGATTTTTTCTTTTTTTCTTTTTGCTTTTTTTTTATTTTGTGTAACTAAATGCAAATATTCTTAGGTTCAAAATTGAAACCTACTACTAAGATGCAAGATACTAACCTTAGGATCTTCACCCTCACTTTATTCCAAGATTGCTTCATGATCCGAATCCAAGCAGATGCACGTCTCTTCACACAAACAATCACAGAAGAAAGAAGCGAGTTAGATCAAATGAATGCAATACTAAATGCAACTAATGAAAGTGAAATAATTACGTTGCCTCCCCAGCAATGATGCCAAAAAGTGTTCTGAATGCGGATGTGATTGCAAAAAATCGCTTTTCATCATAGCAAATAAGTACATAAACTCTTGAATTTACAAATCAGATCGAACTTGAGAATATTAAAATCGTCGATTAAAAGTGGAGCCCTAGTCGTTCACAGGGAGGCAAACAGATTAAAATTGCTTTCCAAACTAGAACTAGAATCAAAGATTAAATAGGATGATTATTAGAACTAGAACTAATCTAATAGCATGCAACTTCTAACTAGAAAGCATATAGCTTGAAGACAAGTTAAAAAATAAATACTAGAACTTTATTGAATAAAATAAGAGTTTGGCATAAGTAGAACTAGTATTACAACTAGAGGAATGCTCCTAGAGGAAGAAAAGTACAACTAAAACTAGACTAGAAAAATGCAAAGTAAGGGCTTCGAAGGTGAAATCTGAAGCATCGGCATAGATGTGGATCCAAAAGCACACCCACAATCTCCAAGGGGAGAAGGAAGAAGTAGAGGACTAGTTCTAGTTGGTGAATCTATTTTTTGGAAGTATGAAAGAATGATCCTAAGGGGGTGGCTAAGGTGTTTATATAGAGGTCAAGAAAGGTTGTGATTGGTTGATCCAAGTTACCTTGGATCACTAAAATAAAGGGCTCGGATTAGGAGTCTAGGAATCAAGGGATAGGATGAAGGAATAGGTGGATAGAATAGGTTAGGTGTTGTTGGAATTAATGGAGGGCTAGGATGGCCTTGAGAGAATGATGGAGGATAGTGGTTCTCTCAAATTTTTGGCCTCTTTGCATTTCGAATTTCAAGTTGCACATAAATGTAAAGTTGTAGCTCTCAAAATCAGCTTTCCAACACAACTTGAATCACTCAATTTGGATTTTAAATGAAAGGTTATGGCTAAAATACTAAATATGTGTCATGCTGTTACGAATTTCGTGATTAAGTTTAGATTAGGAATAGGATTTGGCTTAGAGTTCTAAGATAGCATTTAGGTAGGCAATTTAGAACCGTAGGATTTAGATCTAGTGGTGGATAAATTATGGTGTATTTTGACCATCCAAAATTATTTTTATTTTAGGATAAAAGGGATGGCCAAATAAGGTTTGTTGGGTGAGGATTTAGGTTTTCTAAAGATAAGGGATAGGTTCTTTTAGGAAAGGATAAAATCTAGTTTGGTCAGGCAAATAGGTTAGGATTTGAGGTCTATGATCAGTCCTAGGGTGTGGGAATTGGGTCCATAGGTTAGATCATAGGTTTGGAAATTTCGATTCCTAATTGGTCTAGGGTTAGGTTTAATTGGGTTTCCAAATAGGTTCACCAATTAGGCTCAGTCCTCTTCCGCATGAGCTCAACTCAGAAAGTCCATTCAACCTTGTTCCAGACAACCTGAAATTATGTACCTACACATATAAAAGTAAACACATCAAGGTACCAGATACAATTGTAGGAAACTTACACAAGAGCCCACAAGTATGCATTATTTAGAGAATGACCTAAAACGACTAATCTAACCTAATTGAGCGCAATCTAACCCAAATTATACTTAGACCACCATAAGTTAGGCATTAATTAAGATAAATGAATATGGAAATATCATATACCTAGTTATTTTTCTAGGTTAATGATATGAAAATATGCAATTTTGTAAAAATCGAGTTTGGAGTCATTTCAACGGGTAAATTTCAATCAACTTTTAAATTTATATTCCTAGATAGCGGGAGTATCTAGGGTCATCCAAGGAAGCAACTTTAACTTTCAAAAGTATTTTTTCTCTTGCAAAATCTAGAATCTTCTTTTTTGTATTGTTTTTTGTTTTGTTGTTTTTAGGGTTTTGAAATAATCAAGATGACGAGTGAAAATGTAGAATTGAAACTACACCTAAGTGACAAAATAAAACTTACCTCTCTAAGCTAACCTTAGGCAAGTACACCTAAGGTAATTAGAGGGGTGAAGTGGGTGCACTAAGAAAAGCAAAGAAAATACTTCAATTAAAACATACAAAAATGGAGAAAGGCAATTGTATTAATACGAGAGAAAACTCGTCTTTACAAAATTATTGTAGAGGAATGCTTCTACAATAAAATACTAAAAGTAAAAGAACAGAAATTCTCCCAAATGATGAAGAAGAAGAAGAAAATCTTTGCTCCAAGTTCAGATGCTCCTCGACTTAGAAAAGCTTCTCCTTGCTCCTCCTTTGGTTTTCTCCTCAAGGTGGACGTCCACCCTAGCTCCTCCTCCTCTACCTAGTCGTCCCCCTTGATGAAGTGCTCCTTGGCTTGGTCCAAGGTAGAAGGGAGAAGAAGAAGGCACCAAGGAAGCATAAGATAGCCTCCTTAATCTTCTTCTCCACTTCTCCTTTGGACATTTATAATGGTGGATATGTAGGAATGTTAATGCAGCCAAGGGTTAGTATTTTTGGTGGTAGGAAGGGATATAAATAAGAAGGGAAGGAGGGGGGTTTGGCATTGGATTATGGATGGCTAGGATTAAGTTATGGGAGGTGGTTATGGGATGTAGGGCTAGGATGATTTGGCGCCAACCTAAATGGTGTCTAGGGTGGTGGTTAAGGTGGTTGGCCACCCTTGGTGGTCGGCCATGGGTGTAGGGTTGTGTGGGTTTTGGCTCCACCTTAGGAGGGTTCTAGAAGGGGTTGGTTTGGCGCCAAATTCCAAGGGTAGATGTGGCTTAGGTGGGTAGATGTAGGGTGGTGATTTAGGGGTTTAGTTGGAGCCAAAAATGGGGTTTCTAGAAGGGGTTTTTGGCACCACTTTTAGGTGGCTTTTCATATTGGTTGTGGGGCTAAGGGGTGCCTCTACTTGGTGCCAAAAGGGGAAGGGCTTTAATGGTGGTTTAGGTTAGGTAAGAGGGTGTAGTAGTGGAGCTTAAGTAGGGGGGTGGATGGACATAGAGTGGAGCTTAGGTGTAGCTAAGCTAAGCTAGCTTAGCTAGTAGAGTAGTGGAGGATAAGCTAGGATTTAGTTGAGAAAAAGGAGGCTTGAGCTACACTGATTCTGCATGGAGCTGACTGTTGCTGAAGAAGGTCTTCTAGGAGCTCAACTACTCAACTTGGCTAGCTAGTTCTTTGCTAGATACTAAGTTGAGTAAGTTAAGCTATGCTGAGTTGATCTCAACTGTTCTGGAGCTAAGGAGAGTTGGTTCTAATCTTCATGAAGACTCCCTACCTATCTAAGCTAGCTAGCTTAGGTCCAATAGACAAGCTCAACTAAGTTGAGCTAGGGTGAGTCTTCATGAGCTGGTGTTGAGCTACCTTGAGCTGGTTATGGACTTCTTAGCTGACTTAACTTAGTAGCTAAGGACTAGTAGCTAAGATAAGTTGACTGAAGCTGCCATGTGCTAAGTAGAGTTGTGTTGAGTTCGAATGAACTGGATCCAGCTACATTGAACTGGGTTGAGGTGGAATCCAGCTGAGGTGAGCTGGAATGAGCTAAGATTTGAAAGGAGTGGCGTGTGTGCAACTTACCTGCACAAATCTTACTTGGCCACAAACACATGATCAAGCATGATATTAATTATAAAAAAAATATGGCACAATAAAAACAATGCCACAATATACACAGTGATTTATAGTGGAAACCCCTACGGCTAAAAACCACTACCTAAGCCTCCCAGCTTAGGATTTTCTCAACTAGGCAACAGTAGTCAATCCACTAACACGTACCACTTAAACGAGGGTGGCACAACCTCTTACAAGAATCTCTTCTCTTTTCAACCTGAAGAGAAGCACAACAACAGGTCCTCCCAACAACTTGGGACCTGAAATCAAAGTAATAGATAAAGATAAATACAATAGAATCCTATGGAACCTCAAAAGAAATCAAATCAAATTTTTTGCAAAGGTATTTGATCAGTGTGCTTTTGGAAAATGTAGAAGCACTTGAGAGAAAGCATGAGAGCCCTTTTTCTAGAGGCATTTCATCTTGAAATGTGTGTTAAAAAAGGCTACCTTTGACCTCTATTTATAGTAGAAATTCGACCTGAAAAGGAAGTAATCAGAAATCCAATTGGTCGATCAATTAAGGTAGTTTGGTCAATCAAAATGAGATTTGGTCAGTCAAACTAGTTATTTGATCCATCAACATTTGGTTGATTAATTAAGCTATATGGTTGACCAAAGGTGTATTAATCAACTTTCTAAATTGGGCTGGTTTGATCAATTAATTAAGCTGGTTGGTCGATCAAAGCATTTGGTCTATCAATTCTTTTATCTGGTTGATTCATTAACCTAAGAACTTGAATTTTAGAGATTTACGTTAAGCACAAAAATTCTTTTGAAGTCATTTGAGGTTCCTTACAAAATATTCTAGACTCAAGAAAAGTAAAAAGATTGAGAAGCAAAACGGCAATCTTCTTGCTTTAATCCAAGAATCCAAAGAGAGTCCTGAAAGATTAGTCTAGACAGATAGCATATTTTGGTGCATCAAAACAGAGATACTTACAAGATCCAGTTGGAATGAGCTCTTTCTTCATCTTCTGCCTTCTACATTGTCAGGGTTTGGGTGATTTCCACTGTGTGATCATCCCTGACAATGATAGGAATTGTAAGAAAGCCAAAATAAGGAAAAATGATGCAATGCATGCCTAAACTAAGAAATGCCTAAATGCAATTCCCAAACCATATTGTAATATGCAAGACCTAAGAGCTAGATGTGTTTTAAGGCATAAAAGTGATGATGAACTGGTGTTTATCGATTAGCTCTACCTTTAGTAAATTTGGCTAAGTTATTCACTAAAGTAATAGATTTTTGTTTCAACTTTCCTAAGTCTACTTGAAGTGAATTTACTTGTGTTTTAAGTGCTATGATCTCTTGTAAGAGTTGATGATTTTGTAAGGCAAATATGTGTTTCAACTGTGTTTTTTCATCTAAGTCTTAAGTTAACTTCTTATTAGCCACTTTAAGTGCTTTAGCTAAGTCATGCAACTCATAGAAAGCTTCTAAAAGCTCATCAAATGAAAAAGAAGATACCTCATCTTTGATTGCCATGAGTCAACACAGTGCTTCTTCACTTGATGTATCTTCTTCTTCAATGGAGCTTGTGTCATTACCATCCTAGGTGACTTAAAGGGCTTTCTTCTTTCCTTCTCACCTACGTTGTTTCCAAACCTTCTTCTTTTCAACTTCCTTCTTTAGTTGAGGGCACTCCTTTCTCATATGCCCTTTCTTCTTACAGTTGTAGCAAATGACTTGGCTATCTTGTGGTTCTTTCTTTTTCCTCCAGCCTTTCTTATTTTTCAAGAATCTTCTGAACTTCCTGGAGAGTAGGGCTATATCACCATCTTCTTCATCTTCTAATTCTTCAGAGTCGATATCGGCCTTCAAAGCAATATCTTTCTTTTTCATGCCTTCACCTTCGTGCTCCTTCATATACTCGAGCTAAACCTCATAAGCCATTAGGCTACCTATGAGATCATCTAACTGAAGCATAGAGAGATCCGTAGATTCCTGAATTGTCGTTGTCTTGGTTTCCAGTCACTAGTGAGAGATCAAAGGATCTTTCAAACCAAGGCTTCATTTGCGATTTCCTAATCCAGGTTTCTCAAGGAGTTGATGATGTCAATGAATCTAGTGTGCATCTCCTTGATGGTCTCCCCCTTCTTCGTGTGAAAGAGCTCATACTTCTATGTGAGAAGATTGATTCGTGTCTCTTTCACTTTTGAAGTCCCCTCGTGGGTTACTTCAAGAGTGTTCCATATCTCATATGTCATCTTACAAGTTGAGACACTTTTGAATTCTTCCTTGGATAGACCGCAGAAGATAGCTTTCATGGCTTTAGCATTGTGAGTAGCCATCTTCTTATGATCTGAGGTGATAGCAACTCCTTTCTTTTCTGGCTGGGTATATTTGGAAGCTATCACATCCCAGACCTCGTAATCCATAGATTCAAGGAATATCTGCATTCTAGTCTTCCAATATCCATAGTTGGTGCCATGAAAGAGCAGTGATCTGACAGCAGATTGCCCCTCAATGTATACCTCAGAGGATTTTGACATCCTTGCTGGGAAGGACAAGGCTCTGATACTAGATGAGAATAAGGCTCTAATACCATATGTGAGTGCATGCGGAGCTTGTAGGAACTAACTATACACTAAAGGGGGGTCAATAGTGTACTATTGAAAGTGATTGCAGAATTAAAATTTCATTCACCACAGATCAAAAATAAATATATAAAAACCACCAAGATAGATGACACTTGGATTTAGAGTAAAAACCCTTCTAGGTAAAAATCACTTCCTAAGCCTCTCAGCTTAGGATTTCTCTAATTAGTTGATGGTAGTCAAATCCATTAACGCACCACTTGAACAAGGGTGACTGTTCTTCACACTAAATCGGTGTTTAAGATTGTCATGTTGTAGTATAGCCAAAATAGCTTTTAAACAAATAAATTTTATTACTCGAAAAAGTTCCGAGGTCAAACAAGGGAGCAATATGGAATTCACACACTACTCTTCAAATAATGCAAATGAGCACAAGAATTTAAACTAAATAAACTACTCAAAAATGATAATCAATGTAGAAGATGAGTATAACAAGAATTCAATATGATAAAAAGAATCTACAACAAAATAATGGTGATTTAGATCACAATTATTTAGTATAGTCATATATAAACTAGAGTAATCAAGGACCAAATATCTACACAGTAGCTTGAATGCTACACTAATCAGCGTCTCCTTTGAAGATCAGATGCCTTAAATGGCCCTCTCCTTTGTTTCTCCTTCTTTCTCTTCTCTCACTTCTTTCTTCCTTCTTCTTCTTCCTTGCTCTTGCGGTTCTCTTCCTTCTCTTCTTCTTCTTCTGCTCAGCCTCTTCACACAGGGGGGGGGATTTCTCAAATTGGCTAAGTGTTGGCCAATTTCCTCTGCGACAAAAACCCCCTACCCCCACGCAATCTCTCCTTCCCTCTCTCTCTTAGGCTCTGCCCTCCCAGAGCCCTTCTCAAGATATCAGTTTATCGGGTACACGCACACCTGGGTCTAGGATTGCGAGCATGGTCACAACCAAGGAGTGCATAGCTAGGCAGGTTAACAGGTCAGGCCAAGTCTGCAGGCAGAGATCACGGATGAGGCGTGCGTGGTTGAGAGGGACCTTACCCCGTGTTTGGAGGCAAATAGCCATAAACACTTTTTCAATTTATGTAACGTTTCAGCCCCACGACTTGCCGAGGTGGGACTAAATGTCCTACCGTCTTTGCGCGAACGTCTACAGGTGGGAGTCCTTGGCAATGAAGAACACGGCTAGAACAAGATGAACACGGCCGGAGGAGACGTTGCGGCAATGAAGGTCCGATGGTACACCTGAAACATGAAATACGGGCTAAAAGCCCTAGTTAAAAGGTTTAATAGCATCGCCATGAGGCGAGGAAGTGAATGGCAGTGTTTTCGTGGTGTTTCATGGAGTGTGGAGGTGGAGCAAAGGCGGAGATGGAGGTTTGGAGGTGGGTTGCTCATCAGAAAGTTCAAGAGATGGAACCGTCGTAATAGGAAAGGGGTTTTATAGAGGGTGGTGCGGTGGAGCTTATGAGGGTTTCGGTGAGGCAAATGGAGGTGTGTAGCAGCGGAGATGCCTCATCGGAGGTCTGGTCGGAGATAGAGATGATGAGGGTGAACGGTGGTAGCGAGGGGTTGTTTTTAGTGTTTTGGGTAGGAAATTAACCTAGGAACCTAGAGAGACCTAACTACCTATTCTAAGTGGACGAAAAGGGGGAGGACAACACCGGCTGGTATGGCCGACGTCGGGGAAGATGATTTCTCCAATAGGAAGGAGCGGCGATGAAGACGTGGAAAGGGGACGGCCACGGTATTGTGGCACACGAAAGAATCTGAAAATGAGGAATCCGTTGCTGGTTTTGCGAGAACAGACGAGGAAAGAGGTCAAAGATATCGCCAGAGCTCGCAGAGTTTTTTCTGTCAGAGAGGAGGGAAGAGCATGGGGTAACTCCAGCCAAAAATGAGTCTACCCCACTTGGCGAGGTTTGAGGGTCCTTATATAGGGCTCTAGAGAGAGTTTTAAGCTTGGAAGCCAAGCTTCTAAGCTAAGAATGCTCACTGGAGTAGGATTTTGAAAGATACCCGAATCTCTCATGCGTTCGCATGAGAGATTGGGAAGGTTATGGAGCTCATGGACGGATTCAGAAGGAAGAGGACTCCTCAAAGAATCTCCCTTCCAATTTTGGAAGGGATTGATTGAACAGAGGAGTTCTCTTCAATCAAAGGTCGCTGGAGAAGGATTCCTTCGCGATAATGGTGGAGGGACCTATTTGCGAAGAGTGACACAATGATAGGGGCATTTTTGTAAGGATTTTGAAAGTTAAGGGTAGAAATGTAATTAGACAAGACCAATTTGTAAACTAAGTCAAGACAAACTCATCTTGGGTCCAAATTTTGGTACAAACCTAATTTAGACCCAAGGAATCTAATAGTGAAGTTGGATTTTGGTTTTGACCATGTTTGATGGGGTAATTTATGTAAAAGCCCAAACTAGGGCAAATGTCTATCTGTGATTCTGTTTTGGGTCAAAACGGGTTCTGATGGTCAAATTGAAGGTTTTAAACCCTAGAGAATATTTTTCGATGAATTTTAGAGAGTTTACGTGGATTTTATCTTGATCAAAACCTCAGTTAATTAAGCGGGTCTATTTTTAGGGTTTCAAAAGTCATTTAATTCTTAAAACGCGTGCAGACCCTTTTTTTATTGTTCTAACCCACTTGTTTTCTTTTTAAGACCAATTGACCTTTATTCAACCCCTGAGAAAATCCGTCGTTGTACTGCATTCATGATAAGCTAGTAAAATTGTAGTTTTAGCCTTAGTTTCTTATTTTTCCTTTAGAATGATTATGCAATAACTTGTGATTCTCTGGCGGTTATGTAGGAGCATTTACTAGCTTAATTGGGTCAAAATAAGCTAGTTATGGCTCATGATGGTGTTCCCATTAGTGACACAACCTCTTACAAGTCTTCTTCTCTTATACACCTGATCAAGAGGCCTTTGATTGATTAAACAAATTTGGTTGGTCGATAAATATTGGTTTGGTAGATCAATGTAAAAAGGGTGGTCGATCAACAGTATTGAAAACTTAGGTTTTGGCTATATTTCAAGGCTAATGAGTTTCAAAATGCATCGGTTGTTATCTTTGAAGTTCCTTACAATATTCTGGACTCAATAAAATTAAAAAGAGTCTTCAATATCTTCATCAAAAGATTGATTCCACTTGTGGCACAATAATCGTTACTTGATTTTATCTTTAAGTGTCCTGAAATGATTAGTCTATAATAAAATATAATTTTATTACATCAAAACAATGATATCAACATGACCTTGGATGATAAGGCTGATTTTGTGGATGTAGAGCACCCAATCCTCATTAAAGAGGATCTAGTTCCTTCACCTGAAACCTTAGAACCAAAGAATGATGTCTCCACAAACTTTAGTATTGTACATGATCGCGAGACATATATTTAGGAGGATCAACAATTCTTTGATGAAGAGGGTGAAGGATCCATATGTGAAGAAGTCTTACTAGAAATAGTCGACTTTAAAGAAAATCCTAATGAGACGAACAAGTCCGAGGAACTTGATGAATTAGTTGACAACCCTTTAACTAAGGATTATGATTCAATTAGGGTTAAAATGAAGGACACAATTCTTGGAATTATGGATAATTTAATTAGTAGTCCCACTCCTCAAACACACCTTGAAGAACATATTGAAGATTCTGTTTTTGAAGTCACCGAATCCAGGCCAATTTTGATTCAACCATAATTTTTGGACTTGGACATTTTAGATGGGGTCATTAACATTGGAGGTCCCAGAAACTGGAACATTGATTTTGGAGGATACCAACCTAGAAATAAAAATTTGGGAAGATGATTCCAGTGAAGATAGAAGTTTGGATCTTAGGGTTACTATATGCCTTAAACCACCAACTTTTTACCAAGACCCTTATGATACTTGTGATTCTGAGGACATGAAACCCAATTGCAGAACAATGGATTATCATTTTGAGCTAAATATGAAGTGGACAAATATAGCCATTGGATTAGATCTACCTTGTGTCCAAAATTCTAGATTTGGGTTCTCTTAAGATGAAATCCTGTGCCCACATGCTGAAAGACAAGAGGATGTGGCTAATCTTGGTTAAAACCCTTACCAACATCAGACCTTGGGGCATAGGATTACATCATAACTTGGTCCACAACTATGGACATCTTCTAGCAGGGTGGAAAGTAAATTTTCTCCTCCTCATTTTGACTCGCCAATCTGAGTCACTAATTTCTTCTCTTTGTTTGTGGACTTTGCCCAACTGATGGCACTAAATGCAACACTTACTGCGAGGCAACCCAGTGTTTGTGTAGGCTGTACATACTCTCCTTCTTGGCCTAGTGAGATAACCAGATTTGATGCGATATTTAGGTGCTATTCTCACACTCTACTCTTTCATGCATATGTAATACATTGAGGGCATTGTATTAGATAGGCATGGGGGGGGGGGGTGGATACATTTATTTATGAATTATTTATGTTAGCTCCTTATAAGTTGTGAATGTATTTTCTATTTATTTAAAAAAATAAAATAAAAGGACAAAAAATAGAGAGTTAGGAAACAAGAACTTAAGCATTATTCAACCTTAGGAAATAGCACAGTAGGATATGAAAACTTAGACTCTTTAGGTCTACTGGCTTAATTAACCTGGGTGTTCACTAAAATGTGGACCCATTTCTCGAGTCCTTGCCAATTTAGAATGTACTCTAAGTAGATAAATAAGTCGGGGTGATAAGTATGTGACTTATCAACTCGTCCTATAATATGAGGGATCCTAAAAGTTTAAATACCTACATACCGTAAGCACTAACTCATTTTATGGGCAACCTTTATAGAAATTAGATACCTAATAAATAGACTAGGGTGGTATGCACTAGCACAAAAAGTACAATTTGAGAGGGTTAATAAGTGACGGTTCGTACACCGTCACTAATGGTATGATGTTACGACGGTTATATACAAAACCATCACCTAAAGCCTCATCCATCGTACCCACACTCAAGCTCAGTGCTAGTGGATCATGGGATATGTTTTGGCAATGGCTATTCGAATAGTCGTTGCTAACTGATGAATTGGAGCGCACTCTTTTCCCTGTGTAGGGGAAATATTTGACAAATGGCAATAGTTGTTTTAAAAAATCATTGCTAATGGATGGATTGGAGCCTGCTCTTTTTTCCCGTGTAGGTGAAATATTTGTCAACTTGCAACAGTTATCAATTAAATCATCGCTAAGCGCACCCCATTTAGTGTTGGCGGATGGGGTAAAAGCAATTGAATTAGCGATGGTAATGAACAAAGCATTGCTAAGTGAGGCCATTGACGATATTAAGAGACGGTGTTGTTGATAACCATCACTAAAATCGAGATATTAGGGCACGATACCAATAGCCTTTCCCCTAACCTTCTCCTCTCCTCACCAACAAACACGTCACCCCCAGCAGCCAAACCGCGCCCGTGACCGTTGCTCCTCACCCCGTCGTCGACCTCACCACGTGGCAAGGTAGTATCCCAACCCCTCCTCCCCACACCCTCCTCCCCGACCCCCTCCCCAGCAACCACCACAGCCGCGCACACCCCCTCCTTCACCTGTCCTCCCCCTCACGATCATCGGTCTCCCTCCCCCTTTGCCTCCCCGCGCGCTCGCCCCCTCCACCTCCTCCCGTACTCGCCCCCCACTGCCATTCCACCCCCTACCGCCCCGCCACGCCTCCACCCCTTGTCACACCCCTCCACCCCCTGCTGCCGTTCCACCCCCTACAACCCCTGTAGCCCCCCTCCCCCTCCCTATAGCCACCCCACCACCCCCTGTCGCCCCCCCACACCGGTGCCCCTCCACCCCTTCCAACCCCTCATCCCCCTCCCCACCCCCACCCAATAGTTTCCCCCTTTTTTTCATTTAGATAATGTTATGAAATTAATTAAATGTTTCAATTTATTTTCTTGACAATTTATGTTAATTTGTTGAGTAAGATTTAATTTGCCTCTAAATTTATTTTTGTTAAATTTGCATGTAATTAAGTTAGAAGAATTTTTAATGTAAAATTAAGGAAATTAATTTTCCTCTCATCTATTTTAATAAATGGAAAAATTTGAACTTATAATTTTGTGATATTACGTGAATTGCATGTACACTTGTGGTATGTGAATTGTGGGGTGTGCCAAAATGTTTACATTATTTGTGTTGCTTGATTTAAATGTAGGGTGTGCCCACATATTTAATTTTTCCATGTTAAATCTATTATGTTAAATATGGGGTGTGCCCACAGATATAGAATGATTTTTTCTAATTTTTTTTGCAAGAGGTGGAAATTGTCTAATATTATAAGGGAAACTTTGCCAAATTTTTTTGGCTTTGAGTTTAGGTTTAGGGTTTAGGCTGTTTGATTTAGGTTAGGATATTGACTTATAACCTTTGGGTTTAGAGTTTAGGATATTTAATTTTAGGGTTGTGAGATTAAAGTCTTGAGTTATATGGTACATATTGCCATTAGAGTTTAGGACATTAGGTTTAGCTTTCTGACTTTTGAGTATAGGAAATTGGCTCATAAGGTTTTGAAATTTAGAGTCATGAGATTTAAGCCTTTAAGTTTAGAGTTTTAAGGCATATGGCTTATAAATTGATGTAAGTAACCCCCCATATTTGGGTGTCTAAAGCCCAGCCACTTAACCTAATCTTTTTGAATGCTACCTTTAAGTACATCTTAGACCAGGGAAGCCACCTGCTGAGAAAAAAAAAGAAATGAAAAAAAATAGAAGACACCCAAAAAAAGATAAAAATATAGAAAAGGTGAGAAAAGAATAAACCGCACTTCACCGCACAAGTATCGCTGGCAAGTTGGCATGAGTAACCCCCCATTGCCAATTGTCTAGAGCCTAGCCAATAAAAATGTACGAATAAATCCTTAAAATAAGAAGAGGGGAAGTAGAAATAAACCCGAGGAGATACACGCTGGGTTTGCCCTTTTATTGACCCTACCAAAAATACGAGTAGGGAGAAAGCTACCGATCGACGAGATAAACCTTTAGGCAGGAATTTTTTTTGTAGGGCTTCCTAAGGCTTATAAATTCTTAGATAATCTTAGAAAACACTTAGAAAACCAAAATAGGTGTCAGACAGCCTGATTAGACGTCCAATCTGGACTTCAGACGTCTGATATTGGACTTTAAGACGTCTGATAGTTTGTACAGCCGGCCAAACACTTAGGCTGAAAACACAAAGCCTACAACCATTCTTTCAGATGACCAGCCTATAGTCCAGACATCTTAGAAGACGTCTAATGACCTTGACAGACATCCAATTAGAGGACCATTGGTTTGTCAAAAGAATATCTCTGAGGATTATCTTATTATTATATTTATATTATTTCCAAACATCCATAGAGCCTCCCTAACGTCTGATAAATAGACGTTAGGCTACATCTGACCCAAACCTACTTTTGTCAGACCCTTATAGCCGTTTGAGTCTCAGGAAATCAATTCCGGCAGAGAATCCTCTTTCCAGACGACCAAACATTATGTCAGATGTCCAGCCTATCGTCTAACCCTTAAGATCTAGAACCTTATTTGGATCAGGTCAAAATAAGAACTTGTCTATTATTAGACATCCAATTTTAGTGCCAAACATCTTACAATGGCATATCAGACGTATGCTTAGATCCCTATTTAAATCCAATAGAATCAGGTGAGGATTCTAGGAATATCCTGTCTATCGCAACTAAATACTAAAGGGGAGGGGTGAATAGTATTGCTTAAAAATATATGCACAGATCAAAATAAAGCGACAAGAATTCAAGCACAGAGTACACCTAATTTATAGTGGAAATCCAGTCTTGGTGAAAACCACTACCTAAGCCTCCTAGCCTAGAATTTTTCTGACTAGGCACCGCTAGTCACTCTACTAAACCATACCACTTAAACGAGGGTGGCACAACCTCTTACAAATTATTTCTCTTTTTATCCTGAAGAGAAGCAAAAACAACAACACAGATCTTCCAAACAGACTTGGAATCCGCAAATCAAAACAACAAAATAGTATAACAAGAATATAAATTCTATGGAACCTCAATAAATGATCAAACCAATTTTTCACAAAGGTTTGAGGCGTCGTGCTTTCGAAGAGCATGAAGAACGAGGCATGAAAGCCTTTGGAAATAAGCATGAGAAACTCCATTTTTGAATGGTGTTTCTATTTAAAAGTTGTAAAGGAATGGGCTACGTGAGACCTTTATTTATACAAAAAGTTTTTCCTGAATAGGAAATTAAATTGGTCGATCAATTAAGATTAATTGGTTGATCAAAAGGCAATTTGGTCGATCAATTAAGAAGGTTGGTCGATCACTGATTGATCAATCAATTAGCCTGGTTGGTTGATGTAAACATGTTTACACTACTTAAGATGTCTATTTATGCAAGTTCTTAAGCATAGGATTTCATTGCATACTATAAATATTGCATAACATGCATCATCTTGCATTTCGACTAGTTTGAATAAAATGGAGGTTAATTATCTCCTTTTATGTTCATGGACAGGGCAAACGTTTTATTGGGGCCTCAGATCGAAGATCCAACCGTACAGATGTGATCAGGGTGACGATTGGAGTTCAACGACTCCAAGATCGCCCTAATCAGAAATCTGTAGTATTAGATAGAGATCGAGGAACCCTAGAAGATCAAGGGCCAAGATGATGTGAATCTACACTTCAAACGACAAATCCGACTGCACGGATGGATTCGGATCGACAATCGCAGCCTAACAGCACGAAAATCGACTCAATCCGACAACCGTGGCACCATCTACATCATCCAGAAGATGGACGGCCAAGATGGCACCACGTGGCGCCATCTCGGCTGCCCAACCAGCCACCCTCAACCACTGAAGATTTTAGTGCCCACGCATCTCTGTCGTTGGATCAAGATCCAACGGTTGAGAGAGGAGCTCAACCGGCATGCCCATCCTCTGAGTTGCACCTGAAGAAGTCGCCTTGACCATTGGATCTTGATCCAACGATCCTGATCGCGTGTTCAAAAGATCGGACGTCCGCCCATCCACGCGCGCAGCGCAGTGGATAAGGCACTCGGTCGCCTTCAGACGTGGGTTCGAATTCGCATGCGCAGGCAAGCGGGCATGGCCGAGCAGGCGCGTGCGACCGTGAGATGAGGATCGAGCGGCTACCGGCGCTCGATAGCGCCCACGCGCTATTGCACGCCTCGCCTCACGCGGGATCGCACGTGGGCGGGCACGTTGAGCAGGCGGAGGCGTGAGATAAGCCATCCGATCGTGGCAGTACGTGAAAGCGCGTTACGCACGCGAGTAGGCGAGTGGGCGCGCGTGCTATGCCACACGTCGCCCGCGATGGGGCTTTAGCGACGGTTTTATCTGTCACTAAAGACCCCTTATTTAATGTTTTGAGATTTAAAAGACTAATTTGCCCTCATATCTTGCAACTATAAAAGGAGACCCCCTCCACACGAAATTCTCATCCCTTCCTTCTCTTCTCTCCCTCTCCAAAGCTCAAGAGAAGCTTGTCCCACACCCGGGATGCTTCTCACGAGATAAGGTCAATTTTTCATCCCCCTTTCGAAAGCGGATCCCACGACGACGACGACGTGCTGCCCCGTTCCCGTTCTTCCCGCTTCGTCCTCCTTCGTCCTGCTCCATCCTTCTTCATCCAGGTGTCGTCCCGTCCAACTCATCCTCCAAGCGACCGTCGAGGAGGATATCTCTCTCCCCATTCTTTTTACTGCTTTCTAAAATAGATTTACTACTTTCTAGAGTAGATTTACTACTTTCTAGTATAATCATTTTCCTGCTTTCTAGTCGTAATATTTAGTGTAATGAACAGTCCTTTCGATAATGAATTCCATGTGCATTCTACATCTCTTTTTGGTTTTTGTTTGTAATATTCTCTCTCTCTCATTCTCTCCCTCTCTCTTCTATTTAGTGTAAATAGATAAATACTTTCTAGTCAATTAAATTACTTCGTGACAAATAAAATAAACGTGTGTTTTTAAATCAAACGTCCGCCTCCCTGTGTTCGACCTGGGATTTCCATTCCGCTATAAATTTTATTTATTGAACACGAGTTCTTCGCTTTCAAACTACAACGACAGGTTTTCAAAACTAAACACGTTAGCGTAGCTACTCGTGCGTTCAACATTGGTCGATCAAAAAGATATTCTCAACTTCCTAAAATGGGTTGATTTGATTGGTCAATTAATTTGGTTGGTCGATCAAAGTGATTTGGTTGATTAATTAACTAGTTTGACGATCAATAACCCTAAAAGTTTGGTTTTGAAAAAGATGCGTGAAAATTTCGTATTTGAGTTTTATTTGAGGTTCCTTACAATAATGTCATAGACTCAAATAAATGAAAAAGACGTATATCAACAACTATCTTCTCTTGTCTTGAAAGACACTTTAATACTTTGATCCAAGATAGTCCTAAAATGTTAGTCTAGCAATAAACATAATTTTGGTATATCAAAATAAAGGTGCTTACATTCTCCCCCTTTTTGATGATAACAAAATTATAATTATGAAATTTAAAAAAAGTTTTGCATAAAATCTCCCCCTTTTTGTTTCAGCAAAAAGTAAAACATGCTGCTTGTGATTTTACATTTAACTCCCCCTTAAACAAATAATTCAAGAAAAATGTCATGCAATATAAGAGAGCTAGAAAAAACACAAAACTGAGAGAGATATATTATGCATAAATAACCAATCTATATAAGCAATACATAGAATGTTCTGAGAAAAATAAAGTTATACATGCCAAGATAGAAACAGAGATAAATATAATCATCTAATCATCTAATAATGCCATGAAGGCATCCATAGTGCTCTGAAGATCAGTGTCCATCTCGAGATCCAGTGAATTTGATCTCTCAGAAGATGCAGGCTGACCAAGGCAAAGGCATCGCTGAGCTGATAAACAAGGTATCGAATGCCTGGATGTCCTACGAGGAGTAATATGCTAGTCAGCCAGTCCTACTAATGCTGATGGCACTGCTGGTGATGTAGGAGGAGGAGGTGCTGAAGGCATGGTAGTCAAACGATGAGGTTGAGGAGGTCGATGAAGCTCCTGCTGAATGCTGTGAACTGACTCTCCAAGTTTGTCCAAAAATTCACTCTAAACATTCAGGTACTCTAATACCTAATGCCCATGCCTCATCATAACCATGTTAGTCTTTCGTTGACTATGCATCATCAGAGAAATACCACTGGTCACATCTTGAATAGTGACGAAGTCCCTACCTGAAATCTGTTTGTTCAAGAGGCTCCAGTCCTGGTCGTAGAAGGAGGGTGATGGTCACACTGGAGTTGGACAAGTCACAGTGAAGTGCTCATAAGGCGGGAACGGAGGAGGTACTGCAATCTGCTGCTGCTGCTGCTCTTGTTGTGATTCCGCACCACGGGCTCCCTATGCTTGCTCCATCTTCGCATATGTGAGTTTATCGAATATGGAGACACGAGTGATAAACTGTTTATGATTGATGTCCATGGGCACACTGAAGTGAAGAAAGATATGGGAGAGAAGTGTCTCAAACTGAAAGGAGCTGCTCAGTGGTTTACTCATGAGATAAATAATCAAATGGTTCCAGTTGAACCGTTTGTTCTTCATAAATGCATAGAGGGTGATCAATGCCAGGGCAGTTCTCAAAAGATGTGAACTTAGACATGAAATTCCACAAAAATACACGATTAAGAAAATGAGGCAAACGTCGAAAATAGGGTGACTTGGCAGGACGGCCCAAGTCAAAATGAAAGGAAGTGAGCAGGGTCTCCCTGATGGTGTCAGACTGTGTCTGCTGATGTAAATCAAGAAAAGTAGGTCCAACAGAAGGACAACCAAGAATCTCAATCAAAACATCTACATTGACTAGAACTTATATCCCGTAGACGTTCGAGGTCAACTCGATGTTCGAGCCTTCACCTATATCTTTGAGATTGGCATAAAATAGGTGATAGGCCATGGGATCAACACCGGGAATGCGGCTATGTTTAGAACTTGCATAAAAGTTCTGCTCAAACAAACGTAAAATCTGATGGTATGCAAATTTTTCGTGGATCCCAGGGAAAATAGACTCGAAATAAGTGAAGTCAATGAGTCTGCCAACATGCGGAGAGAATTTCGTAAACAATGAAAAATGATCATAAGCGACATCGGTAATGAAAAAGCGATCAAAAGTATCATCACAATGACTAGAAGAGTTGCGTGGACATTTGGGTGCCATGGTAAAGTACTGGAAAACACGATTGGACGATCAACAAAGTTGATTGGTCGACCAAAAATGAATCAAACTTTTGGTCGATCAACCAATGAATTTGGTCGACCAAAAGACCTCAAACCGGAAAAAAAAGGTGTTTGATAAGATGATAAACTCATGTATGCTACACAATTTCGCAAGAAAAATACACATTCAAGATCAAACAAGTGAGAGTAAGTCATAGCACATTATAAACACAAGAAAAATTCAAAGGAATGGATGTATTCAAGGTTTAGAATGTACCGAGATCAAACCAAAGTTGGTCGATCAAAACGGAGGCCGAATGGAGGGCGTGCGAGGAGGTCGAAGTCGCGCAAGCATGGAGGTGCGAGGAGGTGACGAGCGAGCACGCACACATGAGGACCGATGCACGGTTGACCCACGCACGAAGATGGCTTGTGCGAGGTGGTCATCGGTGGCGATGTTGGTCGATCGGTCGATCGGAGTAGAGAAGTGGGGTCGGGTGTGTTTTTAGAAGTAGGGACCAAAGGATTTGTAGAGTAAAAAAATATGTGTTTGTGGTTAAAAAAAAAGAGGTGTTTTATAGAGAACGTGCTTAGTAAAATAGGTAAACACACTTAAGGCAACTAATCACAGGTTAGAAATGGCAAGAGAGGATTACGAAAGTAAAACGAGGAAACAAGATCGCAATCTTCAAAAAGAGAAATCGCCAGTTTTGGTCGATCAAAAGTGGTTTATGGTCGATCAAAATTAGTATTTGGTCAAATAGAGTTTAAATGTTTGGAGGGAAAATTCCCGCCCAAATAGATTGGTCGATCAAAAAATTTGATTGATCGATCAAAAGGACAGAGTTGTGGAGGGAAAATTCCCGATAGGCAAAATCAAGTTTTGGTCGATCAAACAAGAGTTTTGATCAATCAAAGGTTGGTCGATCAATTTTTGAAAATTGATCGATCAAAACAATAAAAGAGTCATTTATTAGGCCAATTAATTAAGTTCTTTTAATCTAGATAAACCTAGTGAATGACAAATCAGATTAGACCTATCTTTTGGTAATGGTTTTGTGAATATATCAGCTAATTAACTTTCTATGTTAACAAATTCTAAGTTGATATCTTCTTTTAAGACATAATCTCTAAGAAAGTGATGTCTAATATCTATATGTTTTGTTCTATAGTGTTGTACTGGATTCTTTGAAAGGTTAATAGCACTTGTGTTGTCACACAAAATCTTGTTATTCTTATAAGATAAACGAAAGTATTGTAATGTTTGTTTCATCCACAATAATTTTGAACAAGCTAAATATGCTGCTACATATTCTGCTTCAGTTGTAGATAGTGATACAGTATTTTGTTTTCTAGAGAACCAAGAGACTAGGGAATTTCCGAGAAATTCACAAGTTCCACTAGTGCTCTTTTGGTCTATGAAGCTACCCGCATAGTCAGCTTCACAAAAGGAACATAATTCCAATGTGTCTGACTTTGGATAAAAATGTCCCAAGTCTTGTGTGTTATTTAGATATCTAAGTATTCTTTTAACAGCATGTAGATGTGATTCTTTAGGGTTTACTTGAAAGCAAGCACAAAAAGAAGTACAGAATAGAATGTCAGGTCTACTTGCAGTTAAATATAATAGAGATCCTATCATGCTTTTGTATAGTTTTTGATCTACTGATTTACCTGTGTCATCAGTTTTTAATTGGGTAGAGGCTGCCATCAGTGTTTCCTTACTTTTGACTTTATCCATTGAGAATTTCTTCAGTATCTCTGCTATGTATTTTGTTTGAGATATGAAGATTCCAGAGGATATTTGATCAATCTGAAGACCTAGGAAGAACTTGAGTTCTCCCATCATGCTCATCTCAAATTGATCCTACATTACCTTTGCAAATTCTTGGCAAAGTAGATCATTAGTAGCACCAAAAATGATATCATCTACATATATTTGAATTATTAAGAAATCATTTTCTTTTCTTTTGGTAAATAAGGTTGGATCTATTTGACCAATTTTAAACTCATTATTAATTAAATATGATTTTAATCTATCATACCAAGCTCGTGGAGCTTGTTTTAGACCATATAATGTTTTATTTAATTTGTATACGTGTTCTGTATGATTTGGATCTTCAAAACTAGGAGGTTGTTTAACAAAGACTTCCTCTTTGATGAATCCATTTAGAAAGGCACTTTTGACATCCATTTGGAAGAGTTTGAATTCCATATGGGCTGCAAAAGCTAGCAACATTCTAACAGATTCTAGTCAAGCAATAGGTGCATATGTTTCATCAAAATCTATTTCTTCTTCTTGATTATATCCTTGAGCCACAACTCTAGCTTTATTTCTAATTACACTTCCTGATTCATCAAGTTTGTTTCTAAAAACCCACTTGGTACCTATAATGGCTTGTGATTCAGGCTTTGAAACAAGTTCTCATACTTGATTTTTCTTGAATTGATTTAGCTCATCTTCCATAGCAATAATCCAACAGTTGTCTGAGAAGGCTTCCTTAACATTTTTAGGTTCTAATTGTGAAACAAAGGCTGCAAAGGCTAGTGTGTTAAGGGAAGATCTGGTTTGAACTCCTTTTGACAAATCTCCTATTACTAGTTCTTTAGGATGATCTTTCGCAAAAGAGATATCTTTGGGTAAATCATTAGAAATATTCTCTTCTGCAATGTTCGATGGATCATGTACTGGTTCATCATCATCAATCGTAGAAGATTTAGGTTGAACAACTGTTTCATCAAATGATATATGCATGGTTTCCTCAACAACAGAATTCTTCTTATTGAAGGCCTTATAGGCTTTACTTTTGGTTGAATAACCTAAGAAAATCCCTTCCGTGCTTTTAGCATCGAACTTATCAAGATTATATTTAGCGTTAAGTATAAAGCATCGACATCCGAAAATCTTGAAGTGGGAAATTCTAGGTGTTCTCCCTTGATAGAGTTCAAAAGGTGTCTTCTTTAGGATTGGTCTGATCAAGGTTCTATTTTGGATATAGCAAGCAATGTTTACAGCCTCTACCCAAAAATATCGAGGTAGCTTTGACTTGCACAGTATTGTACGAGCACATTCTTGCAAAGTCCTATTTTTCCTCTCAACTACACCATTCTGAGGTGCAGCTCTAAGGAAGGAAAACTCATGTTTGATTCCATATTGATCACAAAAATTTGAAAAAGATTCATTTTCAAATTCTCCACCATGATCACTTCTGATTCTAATTACCTCAGATCCTTTCTCATTCTCAAATCTTCTAACTAGTTTGCTAAAGGCATCTATGGTTAAGTCTTTACTTTTTAAGAAGGGTACCCAAGTAAATCTAGAGAAGTCAAAAATATTTACTAAATAATATTTGCGCCAACTTAGGCTTTTGGATTTGGTTGGTCCGAATAAGTCTAAGTGAAGTAACTCCAAGGGTTGAGAAGTGCTAGCCATCCTTTTTGGTTTAAATGGATTTTTGATTTGTTTATCAACTTGACAAGAATCGCAAACTTTGCTTTTCTTGAAGTTGATCTTTAGTAGTCGCTTGATAAGCTCATGTTACACAAGTTTACTAATTACCCATGTGAACATGACCTAGTCACTTATGCCAAAGTGTTGCTTCTTCATCAGATACAACTAGACATTCAAGACTATCATATTTGTCGAAGTTTACAGTGTAGATATCTTTATATCTATTTCCTTTAAGAATAATTTGTTTTGTTTCTTTGTTACGAATTTTAAAATCTTTTGATGTGAATATGATTTTATTTCCTTTATCATATATTTGGCTTACACTTAATAGATTATGTTTTAAGCCTTTAACTAAATGTATATTATCAAAAAAAGTAGAAGAGTTACCAATTTGTCCAATACTAATAATATGGTCCTTGTGGTTGTTCCTAAATGTGACCGTACCACCTTCCTGACGATTAAGCTGCAGGAATAGGTCTTCTTCACCAGTCATGTGCTTGGAACAACCATTGTCCATAATCCATTTTCTTTCTTCTCTTTCCTCATCTTCTACTGCCATTAGTCCGAGAAGAGCTTCTTCTTCTTCAGTTTCTTCTTCTTCTTCTGAGCTTGAGTCTAATTCATCCCATGTTGCCGTAAAAGCTTTCTTCTTTCCATCTTTTCTGAAGTGCTTCTTTTTGTTATTTGATTCCTTCCTGAGAAGTAGACAATCTTTCTTGATATGTCCCTTTCTCTTGCTGTTGTAACAAATGACTGCATCTCTCTTGGCGTCTTCTTTCTTCTTCCCCCAATTCTTTTTATCCTTTAGGAACTTTCTAAATTTTCTGGACAGAAGTGCTATATCTTCCTCTTCTTTTGTACTTGAAGTTTCTTCAAATTCCTGAATGGCTTCAAGGGCTATAGCTTTCTTCTTTAATCCTTCATCTTTATGTTCCTTCATGTACTGAAGTTGAACTTCGTAGGCCATAAGGCTTCTGATAAGTTCATCTAGTTTTAGGGTAGATAGATCTTTCGATTCCTGTATGGCTGTGGTCTTGGTCTCCCAATCACTAGTGAGTGATCAAAGTATCTTTCTCACCAAGGCTTCATTTTTTATCTCTTGATCTAGGTTTCTTAGAGAGTTTATGATATCCATAAACCTCGTGAACATCTCCTTGATTGACTCACCTTTCTTCATCCTGAAAAGCTCGTTATTTTGCGTTAGTAAATTTACTTTGGTTTCCTTTACTTTAGTTGTTCCTTCATGGGTGACTTCTAGTATGCTCCAGATCTCATATGTTGTTTTGCATGCAGAGACGCGGTTGAATTCTGCCTTTGAAAGTCCACAGAAGATTGCGTTCATTGCTTTGGCATTGTGGGTTGCCATCTTCTTCAGGTCTGGTGTCACCACCACTTCTTCCTTGATTTCAGGATGAGTGTACTTGGATGCAATGACATCCCATACCTCAAAGTCCATGGATTCAAGGAAAATTTACATCCTAGTCTTCCAATATCCATAGTTTGTTCTGTCGAAAAGTGGAGGACGAATAGCAGATTGCCCCTCAGTGTATTTGTCGACAGAAGACTTTGACATCATTCTAGACAACTACGCTCTGATACTAAGTGAGGATGCTAAGAATATCCTGTGGATCACAACTAAATAGTAGAGGAGAGGGGTGAATAGTATTGCTTAAAAATATATGCACATATCAAAATAAAGCAACAAGAATTGAAGCACAAAGTACACCTAATTTATAGTAGAAACCCGATCTGGGTGAAAATCACTACCTAAGCCTCCCAGCCTAGGATTTTTCCGACTAGGCATCGCTAGTCAATCCACTAAACCATATCACTTGAATGAGGGTGACACAACCTCTTACAAACCACTTCTTTTTTTATCCTGAAGAGAAGCAAAAACAACAACACGAATCTTCCAAACAGACTTGGAATCCGCAAATCAAAACAACAAAATAGTATAACAAGAATATGAATTCTATGGAACCTCAATAAATGATCAAACTGATTTTTCGTAGAGGTTCAAGGCATCATGCTTTCGAAGAGCATGAAGAATGGGGCGTGAAAGCCTTTCGAAATAAGCATGAGAAACTCTATTTTTGACTGGTGTTTCTGTTTAAAAGTTGTAAAGGAATGGGCTGCATGCAACCACTATTTATACAAAAAGTTTTACCTGAATAGGAAATTAAATTGGTCGATCAAAAGGCAATTTGGTTGATCAATTAAGAATGTTTGTCAATCACTGCTTGATTGATCAATTAGCTTGGTTGGTCGATCAAGAGGATTTTTCTCAACTTCCTAAAATGGGCTGATTTGATCGGTCAATTAATTTGGTTGGTCGATCAAAGTGATTTGGTCGATCAATTAACTAGTTTGGTCGATCAATAACCCTAAAAGTTTGGTTTTGAAAAAGATGCGCGAAAAATTCGTATTTGAGTTTTATTTGAGGTTCCTTACAATAATGTCATAGACTCAAATAAATAAAAAAGACGTACATCAACAACTATCTTCTCTTGTCTTGAAAAATGCTTTAATACTTTGATTCGAGATAGTCTTAAAATGTTAGTCTAGCAATAAACATAATTTTGGTATATCAAAACAGAGGTGCTTACATTAGGAACTTTGACACTTTAGAGCAAACATCAAAAATATGCATTAGATGTCTAACTAGAACATTAGACATCTGATAACTCTGTTAGAGTCATTATTACCCTGATTTCGGCCTGATTTACCTTGGATTTGATTCCAACGGCTATAAGCCCTCTCCAAGGCCTTCTTGAACATTCTTAGGACCTCTATAAATAGGAAAGAACCCTTCCTAAGCAAAACACACCTTGAGAAACTACTTCCACTCACATTGTGTCCAAGAGAAGAAAGAAATCATCTAGAAGTGATCTTTCTCTCCAAGCCTTAGTCTCCACATCTGAGAGCACTGCCTTCGTTGCACACTCACTCTCCCACCTTCGTATATTTGAGAGCATCCATGTGCTTTGCGTGGTTCACGTACACCGCGTTGCTAGCCGACACACTTCCATCTCAAGGAAGTATCTTTTCCTCTAGAAGCTAAGTTTAACATATTTACTTTGTAGCTCTACGGGATATTTGTAATTTGGTTTTGTTTGGATATTCACTTTGCAAATTCCCATCTCCACCTCGAGACAAAATATTCCTCGTAAAGTGGAGGGGTTTGAGGTACGCTACCCTCGGTTCAAAGTAGTGTACTTGTAAGAGGTTGAACTACTCTCGTTCAAGTAGTTTGAATAGTGGATTTGATCGACTAAATCAATCAACGAGGTTGAGGTGGTGGTTTTTACTCAGATTTAGGTTTCCACCTAAAAATTCTTGTGTTCATTTGTGGGATTGCTTTTGTGAGATTGTTGTTTATATTTTTGCATTATTTTCTTATCACGTACATCTCACCCCCTCCGTCAGAACCTACAATTGGTATCAAAGCAGGTCTCACGACATTGGCGCAACACACCAGCGGGGATCCAAGCATGGAGGGAAGCATCACCGCAACTAGACATGATGAGGGCAATCCTGTACCCGTCCTCCATACTTCAACAGGAGCAACTACGGGTATTGGAAACTAACGATAAAGACGTGGCTTTAAGCCAACGACTTCACCATATGGGCTAGATGCGAGACTCCCTTCGACATTCCGGAGAAACCCAAGGGAGGATACTTGTAGCAACAAATTCGGGAGCTATCTCTCAATGCAAAACGATGAATGCTTTATATTACGCGTTGAGCCTAGAGGAATTCAACTGCATCTCGTAATACAACACCACATACGAGATTTAGCATACATTAGAGGTAACTCATGAGGGTAACTCAAAGGTAAAAGCTTCTAAGATTAATGTTTTATCTCAAGAATTTGAATCTTTTGTTATGAAATCTAATGAATCGTTGAGTGAGATGTATACAAGGTTCACTCTTGTAGTGAACAACATAAAAGCTTTAGGTAAGACCTTTATTAAGGGGGAGCTTCAAGGAAAGCTTCTTCGTTCCCCTGGATCGGAGTAGGAACAAAAGGTCACTGCCATCGAAGAGGCGAATGAAGTAGAGGAGCTCAACATGGAGGATCTCTTAAGCAATCTCATGGCCTATGAGACAAAGATGAAGCAAAAGAAGAAGGATACACCGGAGCCAAAGCCAAGAAAGAGCTTAGCCTTCAAAGCCGCATCAAATATCGAGGTAAGTTCCGATGACGAAGACCTTAGGATTTTATTTAAGAAATTCTCTAAGTTTTGCAGGGATTCAAAGAAGGGGAAGGAGTAAGACAGCCTGATACGTTGCTATCATTGCAACGAAAAGGGACATCTTCGACCCGAATGCCCTCTTATCAAGAAGGAGAAGAAGAAAGGGAAGGAGAAGAGATACAAGAAGAAGGCATTCCAAGTCACTTGGGATTACTCAACCTCGGAGGAGGAAGAAGAGGAGGATCCCAGGACCAATAACGAAATCGCTTGCATGAGTTTCATGGCCATTGCGAGTGATAGTAAAGATAAAGATGACAACAAGGAGGTAAATTCATTTAATGAGTTGCAAGAAGCATTTGAAGAATTGTACGAACTTAGTAAATCATTAAAGTTAGAGCATAAAAATTTGAAAAAGGAAACTAGAGTCTTAAAAAGTGAAGTAGATAATCTTGTTGTTAAAAATCAAGACTTAAATGCTTCTTTTGATTCCATTAAATCTGAAAAGAATGCTCTTATAATAGAAAGTCATGACCTTATTTTGAATAATACTAAATTGATTGAAGAAAATACATTGATTAAATCTGAGATTTCTATCTTAAAAAGCAAGATGAGTTTTATTGAAAATGATCTTACTTGTCTTAAAGAAAAATCAGATAAATTGTTAAATGGAGTTAGCACAAGTCAAAAGGTTGAGAAAGGATCTCCATCAAGGAGACCAACTAATAAGCCTGGATCCAAGCTAACTTGGATACCGAGAAACCAATTAGAATGTTGTTTTGTAGGTTTCAAAGAAGATTTCAATGTAAAAGATTGGGCCTACAAGATGAAGAATGGTCAACTCGAATTGGGAGGACCAAAGAGTATACCAAAGAATGGTCAACTCCAATCCTGATCTGTGCCTCTTCCTCAGGGTAGGCATGAGAAAATTCGACCTCTCAATGAAGATCCAGCGACAGAAGGAGCACCACGTCTTCTCGCTGATCGAACGATGCATGCTACGCATGATTTCGGTTGCGCAATCACAATCATGTGGTGATGGAGGCGCCACGTGGCGCTACAGATGGTCAAGAGCGCCCTTAGTGCGATTGAGAGGTGCAATCCTCGTACTCTCATAGCCATACGATGACGATCTGACGACTCACATATGCTCCCCTTGCGACAGTTGTTGCTTCGCGCATCCTCTCTAATACACACGCATTGTGCGTGCGTCACGTGTGGCACATGCCTCATGCACGCAAATTGAGCACCACCACACGCCATTGGCTGACCCAAGACCCTCCTTTCCACTATAAAAAGCCTACCAACCCATTCCTTTGTCAACCATCTCTTCTTACATCTCCACCACCTATCCTAGAGCCTAGGAAACCTACTAAAGCTCCTAAAGCTCTATTCCTAAGCCCTAAGGTCCCCTATGAGCTTAGAAATTTCCTCCCCCGACCAATATTCTTCCATACCTCACCACCTTCATAGGATACCCTAGGGTCATCCTCTCACCGCCATTCCAAGAAGAGATCACTTCCACCTCCTTACCCCCATTTCCTTAGTCTAGTAGCCTCTTCCCTCACCTCATATTCCCATCTAGCTTGGCCTAAGATTCCCTCTACCTGTATTCTTCCTCCACCTCACCCCGTTGTCCAATCTTCACACGTCCTTCGTCCAACCGCTGCTAAGCGCAGTCGTTTCGTCGGGCAACCGTGTTAGGAGATTTTTCATATTTCTCTCTCTCTTTTATTGCATTTTCTCTATTTTAGTTGTAATAAGCATTGTTAATTCATAATATCAGTTTCGTTCTCTCTCCCTATCTCTTTATATACTATTGCTTAGCTTAGTCTTATTTCTCAATGCTTGTTCTATCTATTAAAAAATCACATAAAAATTACAAAACCAAGAAAAATACTAAAAAGAAATAAAGTCAACGTGGATTTATAATCAAACGTAACCTCCCTGACTTCGACCCGGAACTCACAGTCTCAGTTATTTTTATTTGATCACCAAGAATTGCCCATACTACGATACAGGTTTTCTAAACCTAAAATCCTTTGCAAATTTTCAAGCGATCAGTAGTCTATTGTCCTCAAGTATTTGAGAACGTTTTTGATAGCAATCTAGTGTTTCTGTCCTAGGTTAGATTGGTAATGACTTACCACTCCCATTATGTGACAAATATCTGGTCATGTACATAGCATGGCATGCATTAGACTGCCCAATACAATAGCATATAAACATCAACCCACATCTTTCTTCTCCTCATCTATTTGGGGAGACATTCCCTTTGACAAGAAAATCCCATGTCTAATGGGGAGAAAACCTTTCTTAGAGTTATACAGGTAGAATCTCTCCAAGACCTTAGTAATGTATCCTTGTTGTGATAATCCTAGTTTCCTCTTTTTCATGTTTCTGAATATCTTCAGACCCAAGATACAAGAGGCTTCTTTGAGATCCTTCCTCTTGAAGTTTTGGGATAACTACAAGTTTACACTGGACAACATCCCTGTATCATGCCCAATAAGTAGGATGTCATCTACGTACAACACCAAAAAGGTGATAGCACTCCCACTAGCCTTCTTGTAGACACAAGATTCATCTGGATTTTGATGGAATCTATAACCCTTTATGGTCTCATCAAATCAGATATTCCAGCTACGAGAAGCCTACTTGAGTCCATAAATGAACTCTTTTAGCTTGCACACCTTTCTTTCCCCACCATCTACTTGGAAACCCTTAGATTTCTCCATGTAAATGTCCTCCTTAAGGAAACCACTGAGGAAAGTTGTCTTAACATCCATCTTCCAGATGTCATAATCATGGTATGCAGGTATGGCTAGCAATATCCAAATGGATTTAAGCATGGCGATAGAAGAGAAGGTTTCCTCATACTAAACCCCTTCCTTCTAGGTGTAGCCCTTGGCTACAAGTTGTGCTTTGAAGGTCTCCACCTTCCCATCAGATCCCTCTTTCTCTTGTAGATCCATTTGCATCCAATGGGTTTTACCCCATTAGGAGGATCCACAAGAGTCCATACATCATTCTTATGCATGGAGACTATCTCAAACTGCATTGCTAGCCTCTACATGTCCACATCACTATCCTTTATTATATTATCATATGTGGCATGATCAATCTCGCACTCTTCTAAGACATGGAATCCATATGTTTTAGGTGGATGCCCTGCCCTAGAACTCCTTCAAGGTGGAATGAGAGCATCACTTATTTTTGGCTCATCTCTTTCTTCTAGGTTAGCAACTTCGATGGTCTCGTCAGACTCAATAAGTTCTCTTACTTCATTTTTGTCTTAACCTTCAAGGAACTCTACTTCAAAAATTTTAAATGGTCGTGATTTCGTGCTACAACGACGTGATTATCCTTTCGTAAATTCCACAATTAGTAACACATTTAGATTTAGTTCGAAGTGTTTCATGATAATGTGTTTGTCATGAAAGGCCTTGATCCTTTCGTTATATATTTGAAAAGTCTCATAAGCCCCATTATGAATTCCTTAGAGTTGACTTAGTTGGAGTTTTCATTCTCGATTTTGATCTAAGTTATTGTTGCATTGTTTAGTTCATAGCCCAATTCACTCGTCTTTTGATTCAAAGGGGAGATGGAAAGGCTTATCATAGATAAAATGATATAAAGACAAAACAATGGGAGTCTTGTAAGTTGCTCAGTGAGCTCATAATGCATCATCAAGACTTATTAACCAATCTTTTCAAACTAATTAAATCATCTTTTGTAAGATGTTATTAATCTCCCAGTAGGATACTTTGTTTGGTTTATTGGTTTGAGAATGGTAAAGAGTTGCAGTTTGATGTGTCATCCCATATTTCCTGAGCACAACATAGAATTGACCATTCATTAAGTGAGCTCCATCACTAATGGTCATGGCATTCCATGTTGAAGTTATGCACCTTTAGAAAGTTATTTGATTATGTAATTGGTACATGAATTGGATGTGTCCTCTCCATGCATCTAAATAAATATATTTTGAGTACATTTATGTGTTATATTGGTCCTGCTTGTGCTTCTAAGGTTATTCGCACAAAGGCTAGATTAAACATGTAAGGATGGGGATCAACTATCCAAAATGGTTCTACATAGTAGATAAAATATATAGGTCTATATATGATTACTATCGTTAACTCATTGCCATGACCATAGCCTTCCAGGTTATTTATATGAGACTGACACATAACTAAATTCTTGATAGAAAGAGTTCCATAGGAAATGGAGATTTTGGAATTGTCACGTGAGCATGATCAAATAGTTGATTAGCGGACTGAGATCACAGAAGTCCTTTTTCAAACATTGTCTCTAGAGAAAGAGGCATGTGTCCTTATACCTAAGACAGAAGTCAATGTTTTTATGTAGGTCATGTATATTTGGCAACCTAATGATTGAAGGTTCATTGAGGATGAGGCCAATATGATTGGGAAATTGGTTTGCATATTCAACACGGGACGTACATGTCTTCTCAAGAGGGGATTCACATCACTTCAAAAGTTGGAGCATAATTTGAGCTATATTATTATAGATTTACAGGTCTAATTCCATTGACGATCGTTTTGATAAGATAGACCTAGATAATAATAAAGGAACTAGATGAACTTGGAGAAGTTATCTAATATATCTTCCATTAAAGGCATTGCGATACTTTACATAGACTAGTTCTATAAGGGATGTCAACAGGGTAGGATCTTAAACCTTCAATTGCTTATATATGCATCTCTCTATTTGTCGGACATATGGGATATATGGTATATCTCAAGAGTAGGTTATTTCCTTAATAGTTTGCAACTCATCATATTCACTAGAGGTATGCAAGTGATTTTAGTTATATATGGAGTTAATTGATAAATTAGAGATTACTTATAACTGGAGAATTTTGGAGTAATGTTTGGACTAATTTATTTAGGTAGATTTATCAATTCATGAATTTAAAAAATGATTAATAGGATCAAATAAGGTCATAATTGATCTAAGCCGTTATCTAAAGTGGTTCTAATCCTAATCATAAATAGACTGTAGATTGCCTAAGATAATAAATCAACTAACAATGCAATAATAAAGAGAAATTAAATTATTTTTTAATTGGTTAAAATATATAATTAATATTCTCAGAGAAGCACTAAGGGAAATTTTGTAAATATTAAAGTGTTGGAATTCTCTTTAATTAGAAAGATTTCTAGAGAAGGGCATTATTGAAATTTCCAGAGAACTTGATTTTTAGTAGATTGAGGTTTTGCCTCTTTAGAAAAGGAGAGTAATTCTAATAATTAGAGTCTAATCAATCGTCTTTCTCCCTCTCTAGCTAGCTACCCCTTCTCTTAAAAAGACGAGAGCATGCCCTTTCATCTTCCATCTCAATGGCAGTGCTTCTTGTAGAAGAAGTATCCCGCTACATGAAGATTATCTTCCATTGTGCAATATACAACATAGTGTTCATCAACGTACTCAAAGAAGTTACACTTTGTGGTGGGGACTAAGAGCAGGTGCATAGAATTGCTTCCATATACTCCATTTTCCCATGATAGCCAATCACGAAGGTATACTACTTAACTCATGCAATTGGAAAGAGTTTCCATGGTTTTAGTCAGATTTGATTAGTGATTTATAATCTTGTTTGTATTTTGAGAAGTTTTTAAATGATCCCCTTGCTTTCTTGCATCTTTCATTTTGAACCTTGCAAAGATGTTTCTTCAAACAAAATTGACAATTATATATGATATGATCATTGTTTTGGGTGGAATTGCCTCAATTCATTTCAATACATAATTGATAGCGACTAAAACATACTCAAAACCACATGAGAGAATAAATGGTTCTATGAAACATCAAGGATCTCAACAATCAAGATTGGATTGAGGAGCATCATGTCTCTCTTAGTCATATTTCCAAGAGATTGACATCTAATACAAGCCTCTCTAAAGTTATTGACATCTTTGAAAAGTGTTGTCCAATAGAAACTACTTTAAAGTACTTTTTTAGTCGTTTTCTTCCCAGAAAAGTGTACTCCACAGCTACACTATAACAAAAGGTTAATATGCTATATACCTCAACCCTTTGTATATCATCTAATAATAGATGTGGATCCTTTAGAAGTAATTTTTTTTCATAGAAAAAAATTTATCTTACTCATGTCTATTTAAATCTAGTGGAATCTTTTCCAATGGTTAAACAATTACAATAAGTTCAAACTGAGGAGATCCTTTCTTCAAGATAGTCAGTATTTGCTTATGCTCAACCGTAACATCTTGTGCTCCAACTTTATCTTCAATTTCCAGGTTAAATTCTTGAATCAATAGAATCCATGTAATCAAGTTAGCCTATGATAAGCAAGAATTTTGTGTAAGAAAAAGTGATTTAGAGTCGTTGCGTTACAGAAAATCCGATATCAAATAATTTAACCGAAACTCTGGTGAGTCTCGGGTCAAACATGGGGAGGCTACATTCGATTTTGGAAATCCGCATTGGGTTTTTCTTTCTATTTTCTATCTAAGAAATCGAATCATAATATTTCTAGCTATTCTATTATATTCTACTTGCAGAATTAGAGAGAGAGAGAGAGAGATTACTTTTATATAAATCTAATCAAATGTTTATTACAAACTATTTGCTACAAAATTACTGCAAGAAATTGAAATATAAACTAGAAAGTCATAAAGAGATAGGGGAAGAGAAGTTATCCTCCTCGACGGCTGCTTGGACGACAAGTCAATCGAACAATGCCTAGAAGATGAGGAACGAAGACGGAGGAAGGAGGACTAAGCTAGATGAATCAGAGATGAGGCAGGACGTCATCATCGTGGGATCCGCTTCCGGAACAAGGGCAAGAAGACAGCTGACAGGAGCTCTATGAAGGGGATGAGATGCGGGAATTGCAAAATTTTCATTTTTACTCTAACAAAGCAACCTGTAGCTTGGGAGCGCTAGATTGAACTTTGGAACACTTATTCTTAGCTCCTAGGAGAGGTGAGAGGAGAAGGAAGGGAAGAAGAACATGGAGGGGGTGTAGGGGTCCTTTTATAGTGGTGGAAGAGGTGAAATTCATCCTTGGATTTAAGGGCCATAAGTTTAATGTCGCATGCATCCGTTGGTAAAGGCAAATGTGGTTGTTTGTGCAAGGAGGAAGGAGAGCCCTTTGATCTTGATCGAATGGCTGCAGATCAGGCGCTCACAAATGTTTCAAGTTACACTCGCGTTCCAGTTCATGAACCCGCACACATTCATTCAATCGTAAAGGAATGACTAAGAACGCACGCTCGTTGCGCTGCTGAGAACATTCATCAAATCGCGAGTTGAATCGCGTGTGATAACGCACGTACACATATTGTGCGAATCTAGCACGCCACGTAGACACCTCCATCGCTGCTCATCTTCAATCAGGCTACTCAATTTCACCCGCGCTTCTTCTTCGTGGATTAAACCTGTCCGCTGGGGCTCAAACACACGTTGCTCATTGCGAGTAGCGCCTTCACCCAACACGCTACAAGCATGAGTGTCACATTTCTTATTTTCCTCCATGCGCTCTCGGCCGTTGGATCTTGATCAACGGTTGAGATTGCGTCTTGATTTGATGAAGGAGCAATATGGGCGATGTGGCCTCTTAGTGGCCTTTGGATTAAGATCCAACGGCCCAGAGCGCAAGATGAGAATGCAACAGAGAGGGAAGCAGGCTTGCCTTGGGCGATTTGAGCGGTCCAGATGATGCCACATGGCACAATCTGAGCTGTCCATCTTTTATTTCTCGTAGGTAGTGTCAAGGATGTTAGATTGGGTTGATTCTTGCATCGTTGGGCTTTGATCGTCGATCCGAACCCACCCGTGCGGTTGGATTTATTGTTTGAGGTTCGGATTTGCATCACCTTGCCCCTTTGCCTTTGATCTTCCTCGAACTGCATATGATGCTAAGAAAGTTCAATCAAGGTGATTTCGGTAGCATTGGCTCCAATCGTCGCCTTGATCAGATCCGTACGATTGGATCTTTAATCCGAGACCATTAAATGTATCTTCTTCTTCCTTGGTCACCAAAATAGGCAAATCAATACATAATTTACATAATCTAATCTAAATCCAATATGATGCATGTTATGCACTATTTATAATGATGAATGCATCTAAAAATCTAAGACTCGAATAAATAGGCATTTTACCCTATATAAATATGTATTCATCACACCCCCATGCCTATCTTTTGCTAGTCCCTAGCAAAACTAAACTAAATGTTATGTATAAACAGAATTAGGATCTGATTATTTAGGCACTTGTTATTTCTCAACAATACGAAATTTCTACTAAGGACCTAAGCTACAAAGACTCAACAGTTCCCGGGTGTCTACCAAAATGTAAACTGCCCAAGTCCTCACCTTATTCCGTACAAAAGCAAATACATTTTTTTCTTTTTCTTCTTTTCTAATTTTTTTGGATTTTTGATTTTAGAGTTTTAGGGCAAGTTTCTACGGCTACCCAACCCACCCAATACTCAAAAAGAACTCTAAGAATGGACTTCAAGTTTCTACAATGCTAGTTGACCCTTAAAAAAATTCTATCTAAAGGTGTATTTATTTGATCAGTAGATTTCTCCCTACTTTTATTTTTATGAGATCAACACAAGGGCGAACCAAGTATATATCTCCCTAGATTATTCTACTTCCCCACTTCTCCCTTAAGTGTTTGGGAATTATTTTGTGCATTTTGTGAGCTGGGTTCTGGACAACTAGACAATGGGGTGTCAAACCCACAACAACTTGTCAACCATACTCGTCCGGTGAAGTGTGGCTTTTTTTTCTCCTTTTTCTATTTTTCTTTTTTTTTGGTATTTTTATTATTTCTTATTTTTTTTCCTTTTCTAAGCAAGTGGCTTCCCTAATCTAAGATTTACCTAAAGGAAACAGTCAAAGAGAATGGGTTGCGTGGCTAGGCTCTAGACACTCGGCTATGAGGGGTTACTCACAGCAACGTATCAACCATATCACCCTAGAAAGTTAATTAGCTACCTAATTTCCATTAGAAACCCTGAGAAGTGAGTCGGTGCAAATAGTGTACAGATGAAATGTTGAAATGGGTCCTCGGAGCCAAACCCATGAAAATATTTGATCAGGCTTAATACTTGGGGCTTGATTTCTACGTCTCCGGTGGGAATCAAAACATCAAGATGTTTACCATAATTTGAAGGATCACAAAAATCCTTCAAGGGGCCAAGCGCCTTAACCATTCATGCACTGGAACCATTCTTGCATCTACTGTAATTATTCCAGCTGCCTCTTCATCAGCTCCTACTGGTTCGAAGGTCGGGGAGGTGGTTGGTTAGCCATGGGATCTGCTTGACTATAACTCAGCCTACACCTCCTTGAATGGTCTAATGGCCCTTCCAGCTGGGGGTTCAATGACCTCCTTCTAAGCATACACCAAAAGGAAATCGGAAGGATGGAGAAAAGGAACACTGCAGTACAATGAATATAAGCCTGTCCTTAATTTGGGTAGACTAAGGACCAATGCTCTAAGATACACTCTAACCACAGCATGAATTTTGTGTAGTCCTTAATCCAGAAGTTGGTTAAGTTGGACTGGTGAAGCAGGGGAAGCGTGTCCCTCACTTTTTCTCGCATGAAATTCTTGCTTATCATTTTGGCGCCAATGCAGAGGAGGAAGGAGATCCTTTGATCTTGATCGAACGGCTACAGATCGAGCGCTCATAAACATTTTAGGTTGCTCATGCATTTCAAATTGTGAGCCCACACATAGCTGTTCGATCGTGAAGGAACAGCTGAGATCGCACGCCTGTTTCGCTACTAAGAACGTGTGTCAGATTGCAAGTGCGCATCACACAAATCCAGTGCTCCACAATGACACCTCCATCGCCGTGCATCTTCGATTGAGCGGCTGATGGTAACACCATCATGGGCCCTAACTAATCATAATTAGTCAGGTTTGAATAATAAAAGCTCCTACCTAATCATTTGAGGGTCACAACTCCGCATCATTTAGATTTGAGAAGAAAATAAGGAAACTGGGTTAATTCTGCAATTTTAACAGCACATCACAAATACAAAAAAATCACAGGGTCACTCAAGGGTTAATTAAAGGTTAATTAAGCCTAAAAGTCTAAAAAGTGGGTCAACATTGACTGAAACAGGGTTTCACACATTTTTAGAGAAAAAATAGACTAAAAATCCTAATTATCAAACCATTTAAATTAAAAGGTTCTGATCAGAATAAAATTAATATAAACCTCCTAAAATTTATATAAACATATTCTAAGAGGTTTGGTACCTTTGGTTTGACTACCTGAACCCATTTTGATCTAGAATGGAGTTTTAGACTGGAATTTGCCCTAATTTGGGCTTCTATGCAATTTACCCAGTCAAACGTGGTTAAAACTCAAATCCAAGTTCACCATCATGTTTCTTAGGTTAAAATTAGGTTAATACCAAAATTTTGGGCCAATCAGAGTCCATCTTGACCTAGTTTGCAATTCAGTCCTTAAGATCTTTATTTCTACAATCAACCCCCTAACTTTCAAGATTCTTGCATTTACCCCTATCTTTCTCTTCATCTTCACATTTATATCCTTGCTGCCATTGATGGTGTGAAAGCACCTGCAACAAGATTCGAGGGAGGATTTCTCCCTTAAATTAGGTCCAAATCCCTCCAAATTTGAAGGGATTGATGTAGAGATGATTCCCAATCGATTGAACTGCCTCAACAACCCTAAATCGATCCTTAGATATCAAGCCAGCTCGAGATTTCAGGGGAACTTTTTCTCCTAAAATCACGGTCAAATCAAGCTCTTTCCTTGCTTTATAGCTTGGTTTTGAGCTCTATAAAGAGCCTCAAGTCTTCAGCTTCCTCCTCAGCTAAGAACAAGCCGAGAATCTCCTCTCTTCTCCTTCTCCAACCACCGCACCTTGAGCTTGGCGAGCTTCTCCAACTCCCTCATCCTACCAGCAACCACCAAATTGGGTGGCCCTCCATCTTCCTCTCTTCATCGCGCATCTTTCCGGCCAAAGAAAGAGTGTTTCCTTCCTTTTCTTCCTTGCAGACACCTCATCGTCAACTTCATCTTCTTCACATCTGGCCAGTCAACACCAAACACTGTCACCTCTCTCGCTCCTCCAAAATTCCCTCATCTTCTTTCTCTTCCTCTCTAGAACACTCCTACCCCCTTAGACTCTAGGTTCGACCACCGCATCACCCTTACCCCTGTCACCTTCCCCACATTCGGCACGAGCTCCAGCGAGCTTGCATCGACGCCATACACGCAAACACACTTCCACCACCACCACAACCTCCACCGTATATCGCAAAGAAAAAGCCCCAAGGAAATTTGGGGCTTAAGATTCTCTCTCTCTCTCTCGAACAAACTCATCACTGCTCACCCTCTTCAACCTCAACAGAGCTCCACTAACTACTAAACATCACAAGACTTCCACCAGCATACTCGCCAAGCTCCGGCGATCACCCAGAATTGGTTTAATTGGGGTGATAAGCCCATGTTCATGCTTTTTAGGTTTGGCAGACCTCCGTCTCCGCCACCATCTCCCCTAACATCGTCTGCTACACTCCGACTACTACTCGTCCTATTGCTGCCCTAAACAAATGCGACTCCAACTCCTGAAGCTTTCTGCACCAGCAATCGAGCGAGAAGGCAATGTCAGAAGCATCAATTCAAAGCTTCATCCCAGCAGTGTTATGCGAAAAAGAAGCTTTCATGTTAGTCCCACATCCTAGGCACTAGGGCTAGAAGAGGCTAATAAGCTGAATTTGTGCCACACGCTAGTTGCCTCAAACACGGGGGTGAGGTCCCCTTATCTTACATGCCTCTCATAACTCACCCGCTACACCACGCTGGTGGGTATGGTCCCTAATCCACTTACCTGCATACCTGATTACCCAGTACTATTCACCCATGTTTGAAGAGAAAGAGAGAGAGATCTGATGAGGAGGGAAGGGGTTTTGCACTGTAGTACTTTGGGATTCATGCCTCCCCCCTCCTTGCTCCACACTTAGCTATTGCTGAATCTTGCCTTGTGCTTGCCTGGCCCTTGTGCTTGCCTTGGTTCTGAGATTACTGTGGACACTGACGTGGAAATTTGCCATTAGTGATTGAGGATTACTGTTCAATTATTTGATCCTAATTATAGCTTAATTGTAGGGATTATTTGGTGGTTTCAACCACCATTTTTATCCCTTTCTTTTTTCACTTCTATACCTGACATTTTGAGATACATTTCTAATATATGTTGCATATCATTTTGGTTGCTTGATTCACTTGCAATTATTATTTCTGATTACTATGATTAATTAATTGATTTGCTAAATTTGCTCCCTGCGAACGACCTCGAACTTATTTCTGTTTCTCAAGTTTATAAATTTAAATGTCGTATCGATTTTCATCGCTACACTATGACGTGATATTTTCCAAAAGGTGATGATTTTTGACACAACATTTTGGCGTTGTTGCTAGGGAGCAACGCGCATTTCATTCATTGATTACAATTTTGATTTGGTACTTACTTTATCTAACTTGCTGCAATTTTACGAGGTGAATCTAAAGATCGATTGCACAAGCAGCCACACCAAGGGCAGGTAGTCTCATTCCCTTCTTCCTTAAGCCCCTCATCTCTAGAAAAATTTGAAAAGGAAATCAATTAGAATCAACTCACTTATTTCATAGTAATCAATCATCTAAGTTGCTTGATTTTATCTGATTAGATATCCCCATCCTGATACTTGCACCTATTAAGGACTTAAAGGTGCCTTGGGCTACTCACCTTCTTGATTGAGCCCAAGGTACCAACTTTGGAAAGAATTGGACTTAGAAAATAGAGCCAAATTAGGGTTTCCATATTAGGGTTTTAGGAACACACACTTGCCTGATTTAAAAAGAATAGATTTCCAATATTGTGTGTTACCTAAGCCTTCATTGAATTGATCTAGTCAAGGGAATCCTAAAATCAAAGCTCTAATAATCACTTGAATTACTAAAATTTAGGACCTAATAACCTATTTGCAAACCACTTCAGGGTGATTTTGGGTTCTTTACCCAACTCCTCAATTTTAAGGCAGGTTAGGTGAAGTTGATTCACTTTCTGGGTTAACCAACCTCCAAATTAGGTCACAAATCAAAATCAACTCTAAAGTTCAAGTGAAATTCAAGTCACATACACAGGATTAAAATTGGAAGACTTAGGAGTCAAGCTTTCTCATTCCGGTGTACTTGGATTCTCAATGACAAGGAAGGTTGGGTGGGGGAAACCCTGTAACCCGTGGGGACACTCTACTGTATAGGGGTCTTTGCAGGACTCTCCCTTCCTGGCTACCCAAGTAATTCAAGTGAGTTTCTAATCTAGAGGTATCATCTACCTCGAACCTCCTTAGTCATCCAAAATTTTTGAGTACCTCGATTGGGTCCATTACACATTCTGTCCCTCAACTGATTCTCTAGTGCATGTTCGAGAGGATGTCCTTAAGACCAAACTTAAGGCCTCCATTAGCAGTTCACTCTCGTCGAGACTAAGCCTCGACCCACTTGTTTGTGCTCTTGCCTGATTAGATTGAGATCTCTTCCGACTCTTCCACATCTAAGCCTAACTCCCCATCACCTGCCTCCATGGAGAACCAAGAAGAAGAGCCTAATGTTCAGAATCAATTGCAATGCCTCACTGATCTATTCCACACATTCATGAACCCTCCACCACGACCACAGATGAGAGATCAATACAATCCCGCCATGGTGGTGATCACACCCAGGGTGCAAATCTCGGCTAAAGGGCCTAATACTAAATTGAAGCCAAATCTAATTAATGCTTTCGCCAAATTCCACAGCTTAAACTCCGAAGATCCCCTCCAACACATTAAACAGTTGAAACATCTGGCTTAGACCTTTGGACCACCTGTTTAAAATCAGGACATCCTGCTATGAGAATATTCTCCTTCTCTCTTATGGTCAAGGCTGCCCACTGCTATCAAACTCTGACTCGTCCGATCAACACATGGGAGGAACTCTAATCTGAATTCCTGAAGAAATTCTTCCCAGTTGGTCGCACCAACACATTAAAGCACCAGATCACGCATTTCACGCAAAATGCAAGAGAACCACTTCATAAGGCATGGAACCGCTTTTTTGGATCTCATGCGGAAATGCCCCCATCACAAAGTTCCTAAATGGGAATAAGTCTAGTCTTTTTACTAGGGACTCTATGAGGATATCAGGCTATTTGTCAATGCAACCTATGGTGGCAACATCATGGGTCAGCATGAAGATACCGTTTGGGAGATTCTCGAGAACATGTGCGAGAACTCGATAAATAATGAATCATGGGTGTGTTCGACCGAACAATCACCCGCGCATTAACAAACATGCGAGGGGCACACGAGACTCAAGGCCTATCTGCATCCGTCGATCTGGAGTTGGTGGTCAATCGCTTGGATAAGGTCTCTATCATTGAAAAGAAGGTGGATGAATTGACTCGACATCTACAAATAGCCGCTACTGCACAACAGAGCACGTATGCGCAATTGCCCTCAGGTAGGGAGGTTGTGCATAACATTCACCACCACTCTTATCAGGGGATGGACCCATATCTGCCCCCATTTGATCTTGGTTTCAGAGGAAACTCCAGACCTGCCTACTCTAGTTGGGAGAACTCTGAACCCTCATACTTTGATTTCTTTGGAGTTCCTCAGACCTGTGAGGATCTCCATGCCATCCAGAATGATCCATTCTCTAACACCTATAACCCTAGATGGCTAATCATCCTAACTTCGCGTGGTCAGGAAATAATTAGAACACGAGACCGTAATTCCAACCCCGACCACAAGCTCCATGCCCATATTAGCCTACCCAGCCTAGGCTCAATCTAAATTACCAATCCGGGCCGTCAAGGGAAGATCAAATGAATCTGATTTTACAAACACTGGCTGACATCCAAAAGACTAATGTGGCTATGTAGAGATAGCACAAGGATGAGATCACAGAGGTTCGAAATCAACTCACACAGATGATTGGGTTTCGCCAGTCTGGTGCACTCCCGTCTTAACCTCTACCGAATTCGAATAACATGTCGAACCAAAGGAGTGTTATGCACCCAAATCAGGGCTAAGTTCACTATGTTTATCAGGCCCCTTCTGCTCCATCACTTGATGGGATGGAGGCTTCCACATAGTATTCGGGATATCATCTGCAACCACCTCTTTTGCTAACTTCGAACTAAAACCAGGCTAGCCTTAATGCTGTTAGCACCCATAGTGGCAAATTAACTCAAGATCCACCTTATCCTAGCCACTCTAGACCTGGTAGTTCAGAGCCTAACCCCAGAATGGTTATCCAAGACACCCCTATCCCAAATCCGGAGCCTGAACCAATCCTAGAGGAACCTACAGAGGTTCCATGTCCTAAGACCTTGACCAAAGGAAAGAGAAATCCAAACACATGGCACTTGAGGAAGACTTGGTCAAGATCTTTAAGCAAGTCCAAATAAGCATCCCTTGATGAATGAGATCCACCACGTATCGACTTACGCACTATTTTTGAAGAATTTATGTATACCAAAGAGTAAGCCGCGAAACAAAGATAGGAGTCCGATCGTATTGTCTAAGTAAGCCAACCCTATCATCCTGAGCAAATTCCCGCAAAAAGTGAAAGAACCTAGCACCCCTTTGATCTTCTGTAAGATTGGCAATCTAGAGTTTGATCGAGCTTTATTGGATTTAGGAGACTCCATAAACCTGATGATGTGTATGGATCCAAATAGCCAAAAATGTCTATTAATGCATATTCTTAGTATCATATAAGCATCGTGCATTGTAAATATTGAATAACATGCATCATCATGCATTTAGGTCAAATTATACAAATTGTATTGTAATTTCTTCTTCTTGGTGTCCAAGGACAAGGGGACATTTAATCGGGGCCTCGAATTGAAGATCCAACCGTACGGATTTGATCAAGGCGACGATTAGAGTTCAACGACTCTAAGATCTCCCTAATCGAACTTTCGTAGCATCAGATATAATCTAAGGAAGATCAGAGATCAAGGGCCCAAGATAGTGTAAATTTGTACATCAAATGACAAATCCAACCGCACGGATGGGTTTGGATTGACAACCGCAACCCAAAGGCACGAAAATCGATCCAATCCAACATCTGTGGCATCATCTATAAGACACAAAAGACGGACGGCCAAGATGGCACCATGTGGCACCATCTCAGCAACCCACACCGGCCGAAGGCACCCTCTCCCTCTCTCTCCTCAACCATGCGATCAGATCTGGGCCGTTGGATCTTGATCCAACAGCCATGGATGCCCATGCCTTAATTCATAACCGCAACCATTCGTGAGGATGGCGCAGCAGTCTCGAAGCCACGGGCAACGTAAAGGTCGCACGTTCGAGCCCCCGCAAGTGCCTCAAATCAGCTAAATGCAGGGCGCATTTGATTTCAGCCGCGCGATGCACATCAGGCAGTGGCAAGAGCGCCACGTGGTGCGCCCAGATGAGAGGAGCCCCGCATGTGCGATCAGACATGCCTCTGCACGCGTGATCGCACGCGGGGGACATTTCGACGACATGGGTGCAATGCATTCTCGGTCGTCGATTGCAAGATTGGACGGTTGAGGTTGTCTGGATATGCGCGGGCGTTTTTGAGCGCGGGAGAGGAAGATATGTAGTATAGATATGGAGCAGCGCCAAGGCGATAACATGTTGTCATCATGTCCTCAAAGGAAGCATTTTCCTCCTTCTCGGCGATGGGAACTCAAACTAATAATCTGCTTCAGACTTTTACTAAGGCCAAATAAGGGGTTTTTCCGATTTTTAGTAGTTTTTAGGTGTTGGCTTGTGTGTGAAATTTGACATGGGAAGTTCTGCAAGAAATGCAAGTTTTTGAATCAGAAACTAAGCCAGATACTTTCCATATTACAAAAGAGGATCAAGTCACCTGAACTATCATGAGTTCAGGTGGAATTTTAGAGAAGGATATCTGATCTAGCCTAAAGAAAGACCCTGAAATTCTAATGATCAGATCCGTATCCTCATCCCTAGTTTGTTAAAGATAAAATCCCATTGTACCAAAAGTGAGTTATAAACCTTAGTCCTAATTTCAAAATTTTGCTCAAAAAGTTTTTCAGTATTTTTATTTTTTTTGGGTATGCAAGCAGGAAAAACAAAATGACTAAAGAAAAAAATGCATGCTCTTAGGTTTTGAAAATCCTAAAACGATCATCAAAATTTTAAAAACACCCCCCCATGCTTATGATATGCAATGCCCTCATGCATTAGGAGGGAAAAGGGATCACCTTAGTGAAGGGCGGTCGGGTTTAGGATGGTCAAACCTGGAAAAAGAAAGGACAAATAAAGTAGGAAAAATGATGGGTTACCTCCCACCCAATGCTATCTTTTATGCCATTTAGCCAGGCGTGAAGGTATGCATGGAAAACGGACAATCATGTAAATAATTGGACACTTGAATGTCCTCAAGAAATGTGTTTTCCTCAAGATCCCTGAAAAGATGAATGGTAAAGAAATCGGGATCAAAATGAAATGGAAATATGGAAGAATGACCTGGATCTGGACATGGTTTAAGTGCATGTAAAATGCTAGACTCTGGTGGGTCGGGTGATAGGTCCAATGGAAAGGGAGGGGGAAAGGAGTCAATGAGATGTAGGGTGGGTGAAGTTAGTGTGGATATTTTTGGTGAAAAATCAGGAAGATTGAAAGAGTAAAAGTCAAACCCTAGTTGATCTGAAAAGTCTCGGACCACAAAATCATCCTTAGAATAGGAATCAATAAAATCTAGATCCATGGTGGTTAAAGATGAGTAGGATTTGATCAAAAAAGATTTCTCACAAATTGCTTCCATTGTATTATCAGTGTCCTTGAAAATTTTATGATCAATGGACCTCTTAGAAGCTTGAAATAAATCTAATGAGAAAATCTAGTTACCGCAACTTATATTCATTTTCCCAGAGTGAGAGTTGATATTAGCTATTGCAGTAATCAGAAGGGGTCTTCCAAGAATGGTGTTAGTGAGAGCTGCAAATACCTCTATGTCAAGGACCAGAAAATTTACCGGATTTAGACAATTCCGGACCTTGACAATATGATCCTCAATGTTTCCCATCGGCTGAATGGTAGATCAATCTCCCAATTGAAATTGAACCTTAGTAGGTTTAAAATCATCGAACCGAGATCCAAGAATATGACTGGGGGAATGATATTAATGGAGGTACCTAAGTCGAGAGGGGGTACAAAAAAAGGTGGTGTCATTTATGACAACCGAGATGGGAGATGCGCCCATGTCCTTTTTTGTGAGAGACAGCTTGCTGTCTTAGAAAGGACCACCCTTCCTAGATTCTAAGCCTCCCCCGTTGGAGTAAACTTTTCTTTCAAAAATTTAGCAAAGGCAGGGGTGGCATCTAGGAGGGAGATATTCCTCCCGACTTGCCCAAATAAGTCCAAAAGATCTTGGTGAAAGGGCCTTGATTTTTTATCAAAAAGATTGGATTGCAATGTTTGAGAGTGAGAAGTAGGATTTGAATCAAGTGTTTTTGGGATTTCTATTTCTTCTTCCTGAGTGGGCTTAGGAGAGTTGATTTGCATAGGCTGAGAGTGGGTTTCATCAATTTGATTTGAAGGCCCTAAATCAGTGGTGGTGTTCCCACTCCTCAACATATCTGCATATGCAGTTTGGTTATCACTAGGAGGAGGTGAGGGGGCCTGTTGTTGATAGAAACCAGGTTGGTGCTGAGATATTGGGTTAATAGGAGGATGAACAATGTGGTTCTGATTTGGTGTCCACCCGGATGTTGGTTCCTATGATTGACAAAGTTTGGTGTGGGCTGGGATGGTAAGTGTCTTGCAGGTCTTTGGTTTGAAATGACCCCAAATTGATCATTGAGATTATTAATAGCACGGGTTATTTCTGTCATTTTTCTTTGCATCTCCTACAGGGTTTTCATCATTTGGGCATTAATATCTTCTTGAGATGGCTCAGATTGATAAATTTGATTTGAACCATACCCTCCAAACGGGTTTTGTTGTTGGTGAGGAACTGGATTGATTTAGGAGTGAGTCAAATAATTCCTCCAATTAAAAGAATTTTGCAATTGCTCCTAGAAGGTGGAGACATTTTGAGTAGGGTAATGATTTGGATAAGTATAATTCCCCGCTGAACCATAGAAAGCCTCAGAATAATGATTATACTCAGCATGGGTCGTATGCAAATTTTGTCTCTTTGGGATGTGAGAAGGGGTGAGATGTGGAATGTGTAGAGCTTGGGTAGCTGTGGTAGGACTCCCTTGGTTGGCTAGGTTTATTAAATCCTTATGCAACAATTGTTGCCTAACTTGTGGCTAAGCCATAATGGAGTAGAATTTAGGTGGGGGGGCCTGATTAAGAAGCTCTTGGGTGGAAAGATTTGGGAAAGAATAATTAGCATGTAGGTTAGAGGACCAATTTTGATTTTCCATTTTTAAAGAAGAGGAAAAATGTAGGAAAAGTCTTTTTAGGGAGGCAAAAATCAAGTGGTCCCTCCAAGTGTGGAGTTTTGGAAAGTTGCCCATGCAAAATGGAAGAAACGGGAGGGAAGGAGAAGAGATGGAGATGAGAGAGTGTGCAAACAAACAATCAAAATTCTAGACCTAACCCAAATGTGACTCCCTAAAAATAACCTTAGACTTGGCCTACTTAGGAAATAAGTAATCACTAGTGAATACCCATTCTATCAACAAATCTAGCCAAGTTGTTTAAGGGGAGGTTTGGTCCCAAGCATTTCCTAAGAAATCCCCAGGTGCTTGTATAAACCCGCGCCTGGTCTTTGACACGGCCCTTCAGGCTGAACACCAGATATAGATGACAAAATTGATATTAACTAAAGAAAACTTAAGACCTAGATAACAAACTTAAGTTGATGAAACCTTAGGGGTCAAGTTGCTATAGATTTTAATTAGGTCTAGGATACTAAAGTGCACACGGAATGTAGAGGGCGTTGATTGGGTTGTTGCCCTGTTATTTCAATTTTTATAGTGTGTACAAGATTGGAAAGTGGTTCCAATTCAAATAAGTTGTCACACAAAATTTTATGTATTTTTGTCTTTTATGATTTGCTTTAAATTAATGCGTTTTAGGGTTTCCTTTCTTAAGACTTCAAACAAGTTTTGAGATTCCACAACAAAAGGAAATCAAGTGGTATGGGTTGAGATAAATTTCCTTTTAGTGGTTTATCTCTAAAAATGAAAAAGAAACCCTAATCCAATTGATCCTAGAACAGAAATTTAACTACCAATGGATCTTTGTTAGGCTTTCTGTATTAAGTAATGGTCCAAACAGATCAAACAACACCACTACTTTATGAAAAATCAAACAAGGATTCCTGAATTTTTTTAAGATTTTAGGAATTTGTTTGATATTTTTTCTGAATTTTAATTTATACTGGTGTCAAAGTCCAAAAATGATACCTGTGGGTATTTTAGACTTTTCAGTATCACCACCGACCTCAGAAAATTTTGGTGATTTTATATGATGTGTAGAATTTCACAAGAATTCTAGAAAGCTAAATTTAACAAAAATTGGATGAGCACAAAAATTCTAAAAATTCGCGGACATTAGCAAAATAAGAAAATTAGAGGGTGTGACCCATCTGTAGTCCATGAATTTTTAAAACCTAAATACAAATCAACTAGTCTGAAATTTGGAACAAATGTTCCTAACTTGATTTGAAACTCTGGGTGAAATTTCAAGATTTTAGAGGCCTGTGGTGTTCGGAATTGATTTTTCAAATCCGGACAGAAATTTGGATCCGAAAAACAAAACACCCGCACTTAAGGTAGAGTGGTGTTTAATGGGGCAATCAATCAAAAATGGATTTTAAAGGTACCACTCTACAAAAATTTGATGTTTAAGATCCTGAAAGCCAAGTTTAGTGTATTTTGGTAGTCTTTTAGGCTAAGTGTGACAAGAAAGAAGAAACCAACCTAGAATAGTGGGAAGAAAAGGAACTTTAAGCTCTCGCTTCCAAATTCCCGCTTTCTTCCTGTAGTTCCTGCACACACAAGAAAGAAGAGAGGCATGATGAAAACCCTGTAGGAGATGCAAAGAAAAACAACGGAAATAACCCGTGCTATTAATAATCTCAATGATCAATTTGGGGTCATTTCGAAACAAAGACCTACAGGACACTCACCATCCCTGCCCACTCCAAACTTTGTCAATCACAAGAACCAACATCCGAGTGGACACCAACATCAGAACCACACTGTTCATTATCCTATTAACCCAATATCTCAGCATCAACCTAGTTTCTATCAACAACAGGCCCCCCACCTCCTCCCAGTGATAACCAAACTACATATGCAGATATGTTGAGAAGTGGGAACATCACCGCTGATTTAGGGCCTTCAAATCAAATTGATGAAACCTACTCTCAGCCTATGCAAATCAACTCTCCTAAGCCCACTCAGGAAGAAGAAAAAGAAATCCCAAAAACACTTGATTCAAATCCTACTTCTCACCCTCAAACAGTGCAATCCAATCTTTTTTATAAAAAATCAGAGACCTCTCACCAAGATCTTTTGGACTTATTTGGGCAAGTCGAGAGGAATATCCCCCTTCTAGATGCCAGCCCTGCCTTTGCTAAATTTTTGAAAGAAAAGTTTACTCTAACAGGGGAGGCTCAAAATCTAGGAAGGGTGGTCTTTTCTAAGACAACAAGCTCAGTTGTTCAGAGCAAGCTCCCTCTCACAAAAAAGGACTCGAGTGCATCTCTCATCTCGGTTGTCCCCAGCAACGGCGCCAAAAAGTGATGAGAAATTTAGCATAATTTGTAATTAGGGTTTTTTTAAGGTCATTGTAACACGTGAAATCGCATACGCTTTTAAAATTTGTAACATAGATAGGGGAGTATATAGGGTCGTCCAAGGAGGCAATATGTTTGCAAAATTTAGGTCTCTTGCTTGGAAATAGAAATCACCTTTCTTTTTGGTCTTTTCAACTATATCAATTTTTTTTGCGTTTTGAAATAACGAAGGCAATATACAAATTGTTGACGAAAAACAACTAACACCTAACTCACTACACTACTACTAAAGTGACAAGTAGAGCCTCTCCCTAAGCTCACTCTAGGCACATGGAGGCCTAGAGTAATTAGGTAGAGGGAGTGAAAAAGTGCTAGAACAAAGATAAAATAATTGCAACCAAAAAAAATGAAAAGAAGGCAACTTGATTTGATAGAATTTGTGTTTTACAAAAACGTGTAGAGGAATGCTTCTACTTGAAATGGAAAATATAAAAGAAATAAAAACATAAATCCTCTTGCAAAATCTGGTAAAGAAAGGAAGCTCCTTGCTCCAAGTTTAGTGGCTCCTAAGCTTGAAAATGGGCTCCTCCTCCTTCCTTGAAAATGGTGTCCTCCAAGGTGGAAGCTACAACCTTCAATGATCTCCTCTAAGGGTAGGCATGCACCACCCTTCTCCTCCAATGCCTGGCCGTCCTCCTTGATGTGGAATGCTCCTCCTTCTTGGCGTGGCACAAGGTGAAGGAATGGGGAGAAGAAGGTACCAAAGGGACGGGTGATGTGCCTCCTTAATCTTCTTCTCTACTCCTTCTTCTTGGCTGTAGATATGAGGTAGGTATAGGGTAGATTTAACTAAATGGAGGATGGGAAAATGTGGGTAATTAGGTGGGTATATATAGTGGTGGAGAAGAGGTAGTTGGCGTGGAGGTAATGGGTGGCTAGGATGGAGTTTGGGATGGTGGTTAGGAATCCTAAGGTGGAGATCACTTGGCACCATCTTAAAGGGTGCAAGGGGGGTTATTTATAGGTTCAATCCACCCCTTGGTGGACATCCATGGTGGAAGGATGCCACCATTTTGGCACCAAGGGAGGTGGTTTCTAGAAGGAAGGGTAGGTGTAGGGTGGTGATGGCTTGAAAGGGTATGTGTAGGGTTAAGATGGGGGAATTTTTGGAGGGAAAAGTTGGCGCCAAAATGGGGGTGGTTATAGGTGGTTTTGGCGCCAAAAATAAGGTGTCTTTTGGTGGTGGTGATGGAGTGAAGAGATGGCTAGGTGGTGGTGCCAACTTGGAGTAGATGGAGCTAGCTTAGGTGAGCTTAGGTGGGGCTTAGTTGGTGGGGCTAGTTAGGTAGGGTTTTAGGGTGGTAAATGCCAAGGGAGTTGGAGCCTAGCTAAGCTAAGCTAAGCTAGCTTAGCTAGTAATGGAGTAGAGGAGGAGGCAATGGGAGTTAGGGTTTGAAGAAAGGAGCTGGACAGAAGAAGTCTGAAGCTGAAATGGAGCTGGCAACTGCTGAAGAGGGTGGCATGTGATGAGAGACTCATCATGATCTCTAATTACCCCTAATTAACTAGTCTTCCTAGTTAATTAGCTAAGGTTATGAATTTATAAGGGTTAATTATGAAATAAGGGATATAAAGTAAAGGACCTTAAAATAAGTTAAAAATGATATTTTATCATTCAATTAACATTATTAATAATCTAATTAATAATTGGACTCAAAATCTTATTAATCATTCCCTTAATTAATAAGTTAAGCAACTTAAACATAATGTGTACCTAAGTATATAATAACTTAAGTAATTTTACTTAATCTAATAAATTAACCTAAAAAGGTCAAAAATGTAAATTCAAGGTGAAAACATAGTTATTACCTTATTTACTAACATATATAAAAAGTTGAAAAAGATCTAAGTTAAAATAAACCTTCAAAACTTGAGTTTACATTTTTGTCCTTAAAACTCATTACAATCGGGTCCTTAATTTTCACATAGGTCCTTAAGTTTCATTACATTTAGGTCCCTTTTCATCTTCTTCTTCTTCATCTGTTTGGACGGCTGACAACGGAGAGTGCCTCCACCGCGTGATCACCGCCCTACCAACATCATCCTTCTTTCTCCAAGCTCTTGGAGCTTGCACTCACCACTCCATCTTCATCCACCGGTCTAGATTAATCGGAAATCCTAATTTCTGGTGGGAGTTAACCTAATCGTCGTCGGAGACGATGCCGGAGGTTAAGCTCCTCAAGCTTCTTCGTCCAAACCTCGCCACTCTCTTCGTCGCCAACCACTATAAATACCCCCTTACCCCTCCGATTTCTCTCAAGTTGGCTCCCTTCCCTCTTCTAACATTGCAGCCGACTTCGATAGGCTATCCTCTCCGTAACTCCGGTGACCTTCCATACCACTCTCTGACTTCCTCCATCCATCTTGATTAGCTGAGGAGATCTACCAAGGTCAGTCGCGTCTCTAGACACAGGCAACGACCAAGGAATCCTCTGCTCCATCCAAATCCGCCCACCGGAGATCTTCCTCTTACACCCTCTGATTTCGTCATCCGCTATGAACCTTTGGTGGAACCCTATTGACCCCTTCGTCCAAGTAATGGTAGATTAGGAGTAGGAGTAGGAGTAGGGTAGTTTAGGTAGGTAGTTAGTTAGGTAAGTAGTTAGTTGTAATTTTAGATTTCAAATGTTCATCTTCTCTAACTCTGGTGAGTTCCTTGAGCTTGCCAGAGCCTTAATTTTGTCTTTTTAAGTCGCTGTCCACCTTCTTCCATCTTCCATGATCATTTCTATAGTCATTAATTACTTAATTGATCACTTAATCGCCTAATTCACTTCCACCTCCACCAATTACTCCTACTGTCCATGGTAGCAGTAGTTGACTTAATCTTCACCTCCATTGGATCCTCCATCACCTATCCATCACCTAAGGATCCTAATCATCATTATAATTAGAGTAAATACCACATATAATGTAAATGCCTAATTCTATTTAAGCTCCTGAGCTCGCTGTCAATGGCGGCTCAGGAGTAGTTAAAATCTTAAATTAATTATATATTTAGTATTGCAGATATCTGTTGACTTGTCTCAACCACTCAATTGAGTGGCAAAACAAGTCCTGAGCCTAATCCAACTCAGATTCTTAAAGAAATGGATTTACTGTTAAATCTTAATCCTAATGAGAAAATGAAGAATTAATTGAGTCCCTGAGGTTCCTTGCAACCTCAGGAACCTTCTCAGATTGAAAATGGCACAAATTCTCACTCTGTGCATGGTTTTGCCTTTTTCTAGACTCACCAGAGCTTTGACAAGCTCCGGCAAGTCAAAATTGAGCTTCAGCCTATTAAGCTTAGTGAGAAGCTCCAGATCAATGATTTGATGATCCCTGATTGCTTTGAGCTTGTTTATTTGAGGATTACGTATCTGGAGTTGTAGATTGACAGTTAGGTTTCAGTTGCAATAAAGAGATCTGGAAGCTTCAGTGTCATACCCTGAGTTCATTCCTATCAGTTAACCATTGTAACAACCTTTACTTTTCTCTGTCAAACAAACCACATTAGGAAATCAGGCGACAAACCTGGAACCCTAATTTTTAGGGTTAAACCACCTGTTAAAGAGTTGAATGAGTTCCTGAGGAAGAAAGGATTCTAATTTAGGCTTTAATTTCACCTGAAAAGGTTAAACTTAGAAAGTCAAAATTCGAGGCTTTACAGTCAAACTTGAGTCTGAACCTTGGATTCTAGATTCAATCTGATGAATTGATGGATTCAAACTATTTCTGGGAAGATTGTGAATGATTTAAAAGAGATTTGAGTGAGCTCTAATGGATTAATTGATATGATTTGATTTTTGTTCAGTTTGGGTTATTTTTGAACCCAAACTGACGACAGTGGTTGTTCGAATGAGATTTGATCTAAAATCCTACCTAGATCAATTTGTTGAAACCCTTAGAATCTGTTTTAATCGATTTGATTTGTTCTTAAGTGTTTGTTGCACATTTTTAAGTGTTACGACCAGGTTCCCGAATCCCTACAGGACACGAGACCAGACTGACTCGACTGATCCCAAGACCCAGTCATACAACGAGAAAGTAACCAAAAAGCAGTAAAGTAAACCACATTCACCATGCTAAGCAACTAACAGTAACAAAAGTACAACAGTAAAGAAGTAAAATTACTACAGTACACACCACCACAACAGTAGAAAGGTAAACTGGTACAAGAATATAATATGCAGAACGAAAGAGTACAGAATATAAAGATACAAGAAGCTACTCACTATTACAACGAGTACAAAAAGAGCTACAACTACTGGGCTCTACTGGGTCCAGCACCCTCTGCAGCCGTAGGCTCTGGCTGCTCAACACCTGGACCTGAAAAGGGTTATGAGTACAAAACGTCAGCGAACGCTGAGTATAGTGGCAACCAACTACTAATGCAGTAAAGGTGGACAGGTAGCTGTTGTTTTTTTTTTTTCAATTTATTTCTAATTATTCTTTCTTTCACCACTTGGTTTAATTATCAGGTCTCTTGATCTCGAATGTTCCACATGGGAACGATCTTGATTGTAGTCTTTTCCGAAGAGTAGAAGTCGCACGTGGTGCTCTCCTAGCCAGGAGAGTCCCCCGTGGTGGTCCTACACCCAGTCAACCACCCCAAGGTCACGGACAAACGAACGGTGACTATGTCACCCGAGATAAACGCACAGGTAGCTACCCCACACTGGCACGCGGTTAGTTGTTTCCGTTAGCAGGTGCGCCCAAAGCACAGCACGAAACCAGTATAGGGCATAGCCCTCTCAGTAACAGGGGTCTAGCCCCTAAGAACCAAACAGGGGTCTCGCCCCTCCATAGTCTGCGTACCCTCGCCTGACTACCCTGGTTTGCCCAGTGGGCCTAACAAGTGGGTGTAAGGCAGCTAGCTGAACCCCGGGCCCCATGGGGTGGCTAACTCTCTCCCTACACTAGTAGCTCTCCTCGGTACTGTGTACGCGAGGGACAAGAAGTCGCTATAGAGTGGCCAATCCTAATCCCGGGTCCCAACCCAATGGTGGCTAGCTCCGCTCTGCACTAAACAGGGGGACAGTCGCTCTCCTTGGTACTCCGTACTCAAGGGCCAGCTCACTTCCCCACTCACATTCCCAGTTCCATTCCATTTATTCCCAGGAGCTCTACTCCTAATTCCCCGTAGGGTTCATGCTCATATTTCTCAGGCCAAGCCATACCAGGTTTCATCATTTCTATTTCCATTCTCAGGTTATGCAGACGCAATTTGTAATTCTATTTCATATTCAGTTTATTCACAGATAGCTCATGTTTCCAACATTCACCTTTCCATTTCCAAATTATATATATGCAGCTCATATTACGTCATTTCACGGGTATGATAGAAAGGTTACATTCAACAGTTAACTAACACAAATACTATATATTTCACAAGCAACTGTTATTCATTTACATGCAATTGTTATCATTCTATCTACTCATTCAAGACTGCAATTCATTCATTCAATACAGACAATCCAGTATTTCTAGTCCTAGAATTCATGCCATATCCTAGGTTCTAATCATTCATTCCACACATGCAATTATGTTGTAATTAAATTAAGGGGAAGCTACTCTACCAGAAAACCCAGGAGTAATGGGGGCTTGAACGGCAGGCTCACGTGCCTCAACGAGCCCCGAACCTACAACGAAACCTAGTCCTATCACAAGGATCAATCACAAGAGAATACTCAGAACAGTATAGAAAGTCTTCTAACAAGTAGGGAAAATCATACGGGAAACATTGGTATCTTAATTAGGGAAATCGGACCTCAAACGAACCCTAAATGGGTCAAAAACAGTGATTCTGACTCAAATCAGACGTCTGGAACAACTTCTAGACGTCTTAAAAGAGTCCAGAGCCATACCTCAAGTCTTGCGCTACTCCTCAGACGTCCAAGAACTCCGCTGGATCGTCTGGACCTAGTTCCAGACGTCCAACCACCTTTCCGGACGTCTGGAAATGCTACGCATCGTTTGGTGCCTCGCCCAGATGTCTGATGTGCGTGGGAGGGTGTGTCTCGTGCCTTCCCGAAGCAACTCCTACGCGAAATCAACCAAAATCTTCTCAAAAAGGCAAGAAATAGTGTCTTGGCGGAGCGGCCTGCATGGCCATATCCGCAAGGAGATGTACCTTCACGAAGCCTCCTCCTCAAACGTCTGGCACCACCTCCAGACGTCCGCACCGTCGTCTGGAAGTTACTCCAAACGTCTGATTCTGGGAAAATCCCAAAACCAGAACCTGCTTCCGCCTTCTCGCGCTGCACGTGGCCGCACCACGCCCGCTCACCTGCTGCTCTGGCTGCAACAGTGTTGGGGAGGATCTCCCCGATGCACTCCTCCGTCTTACGTACGCGCCGACAGGCCGTGAGCTCACCGGTGAGCTCCCATGCAAGCTCGCAAGCCTTCTCTCCTCTCCTCACGCTGCTCGTCCTCTCTTCTCACGCCACTCCTTCTCTCCGTCACTCTCGCTCAGCTGCTCTCGCTGGAGGGTAGAGGAAGGTGGCTGGGAAGTGGGGTGAAACGAGGGAGAGGAGGGGGGTTTATATAAGGTGTGGGGTTAGGGTTTTCGTCGGGTGGAAGGAGAGAGAAGAAGAAGAAACAACGGACATGTACTGTCTGCACGCAGCACGCGGGCAGCGCGAGCCTGTACACGAAAATTTCGATTTTCAGACGTCTGGGAAGGAGTCCAGACATCTTACAAGACGTCTGACCCTCAGTCCAGACGTCTTACCAGATGTCTGACCTAAAGTATGGACGTCTTAAAAAGATTAATAACACGGGTCTTAACATTAAGTCTGAAATTCGTTCTCTAAAGCTTTCAAAGAAGCTTCAAGCTTCTCTACCGTTCCTGAAGCTTTAAGAGCTTCAAAACCTACACCAGCAGCTGCGGAATTAACCTTAGAATCTATTCAAAGCCTTTCTGAGAGAGGAAAGTCCATTTGTGGACTCTGTAAGCTTAAAATCATTTCCAAGCAGTTTAAACCCATAGGAACCCCTTAAATTCACTCTTCAAATTGAAGAGGAAAACATCCTCTTATCTTAAAATTGACCCTGCAACCTTGTAGATCTACCTTAGAGCTTTCCAACAAGCTTTGAATCACTTGGAACGAAGCTCTGAGCTAGGAAAAATTGTCACTTGAAGTTTGCTCTGAAGGGGGGAAACATAGTCCCACATCGGTAGATACGCCTTAATATAAAACGTTTTTGTGTTATAGCCATGCCAGTCGTCAAGCGCTCGACCTAATCTGAACATCTGACCTTTACAAGCATGTGTGTGTGTGTGCGGGTGTGTGTGCCTGCGAGTGTGCGCCCAAGTGGGCGTGTGCAAATGTGGCCCTGGGAGGGCGAGGCCTAGGAGGCAGTTGAGCCGGATTGGCTCGAATCTGTGAACAAGAAATGAACTGAAATTGAACCATAATTGAAATCAGGCGAGGACCGAGTAGGGTCTGGTCCCACCTTGATCTCAGGGTGCTGTGTATCCTCGAAAGGACCTCGCTGCAAATAAAAAAATAATTTTTGGTTAAAGAAGAAATAAACCCGGTTCAGCTAAAGAAAAGAGAATGAAGGAGCTGATGGCTAAATGCTGAAGAGATAGAGTGTTGAAGAAGATAAGGCATAAAGGTTGAAGATTAACAGGCACTATGAATACTAAGGAGGAGGCTTAAGGAAAAACTAAGGGAAGAAGTAGGCAGGAGTAGAAGAAGAGAAGAAAGAAAGAGAGCTCCAGAGAGAGAGTAAAAAAATAAATGATACATAAAAGAAAAAGAGAAAGAAAGAAGAAGAGAGAGATAGAGGCTGAAGAAATAAAGAAAAGAATTTATTTTTTCTTGCATTATTTTAAATTTCTTTTTAAATGTTGTAATAAGGCATGTTTTAATAGAAGAACTTTATATTGCCTTAATTTCTTTAAAATAAATTGGAAATTAACATGTTTACTTGCTAATAAAGTAAATCATTTGAGTAAATATGTTCTCTTATGGGATTTTGCTTGTTATTACATTCTAATCAATTTTTAGCAAAATTCATGTTCTTAAAATTAACTTAATATACCTCCTATACTTAAAAAGAAAAATAAAGATAACTAGTGAATTTAAAATGAATTATACCTCCCAGTGAACGACCTGTACTCAACCAATAAAAATTTCTAAAATGTTAGGTTAATTCGACCCTATACTACTAATCGACACAACTTTGAGTTAACCTAAGTGACTTCTCTCTACTCTTAATTAAGTAAAAATAACTTAATTAACTGAGTTGAGTTAACCTAAGTTGACTTTTCTCTCTAGCTGGCTTAGCTTGCTAGTTCTTTGCTAGCTGCTAAGCCAAGCTAAAGTAAGCTAGCTTCTACCATGAGGAGCTGAGGTGAGTTGGGTCTGGTGCTCCCGGGAAGGATCAAGCTGGTTAAGGCAGCTAAGGTAGCTTAGCTCAACTGAGTTGAGCTAAGCTAAGTCCCCGGGAGTTGAACTTGAGCTTCCTGAGCTGAAATGAAGTCATCTTCAGCTGGCTGAAGTTGAGTGGAGCTAGATTAAGCTGGTCCTGAGCTGAGGTGAACTCCAGTCAACTCGGCTGAACTAGCCAGAGCTCCCTGTGAACTAATGGGAGCTAAGATGAGCTAGATTCAGCTAAGTTGAGTTGGATCTGAGCTGACCTGAGCTAGGGTGAGCTAAGATGAGCTCTCTTGAGCAGTCATTCAGTTGAGATGAGCTGAATGGAGCTAGGATGAGTTAACCCTAGTTTAAGTGAGCTGAAATCCAGCTATGGTGAGCTGGATCTGGCTGAGTTCCAGCTGGTTTGGGCTTCTCCTTCACCAGTTGCCTTCCTGAGTGCTAGGGTTCTAGGGATCTGGCAATCTGTATATCCCTAACACTCACAGAAACACATTAAAAAGATAATAAAAAGTACAATGCATGCCTATTCTAATTAATACCTAAATGTAGCCCAAAAACCTGTTTGTGGAGTAAAATTCTAAAAGCTAGGTTTGTTTTAATGCATAAGAATAATGATAAATTGGTGTTTATCACGTAGCCTCCCTGTGTTAGACCTAGAATTTTTTTTAAGTTTCGGTAAAATTTATTTGTTGACAAATTTCCTCACAAATCATACTACAACGACGGGTTATAAAACTCAACTTCCATTTGCGATGATTTTCCGCACCAACATTTTGGTGTTGTTATCGGGGAGGCAACAAATCTCGATTTTCTTTCTGCATTTCACACACTTAATTGTTTTCTAACTTGCGTTTATTTCTCTTCTATTATTTTGCAGCTACCTCAATAGGAAATTTTCAAGCGGTAGAAAGGAGTAAAGTGCAATTGAAGACAACTGTAAGTGCTCCCTATTCTTCCCCCCTCTATAGATTTCATTCAACAACCCTAATTCAAACCCTAATTAACCTAGGTGTTCGCATAAACCCTAGGATTAGTTTGGATGCTTTGATTTCCACCCCCACTCATCTCATCCTCGTAAAAAAAATAAACAAACAAAAAGATACTTCTTGTGGGACAAATTAACATACACACTACATACACCCACACTTGAGGCACATAACCTAACTTGATTTTTATCTACTCAACCGAGATTCCAACCTTTGGAACCAGCACACACACCCAAACACATAATTGAGTAGAAATCAGATTAGGTAACCACTTGTATGCCTAACTCAGTGGTGCATTAAGGCCAATTGTTTGAGTTGTTTGGGCTGCACCACTCCATCTAAAATCAACTCATCAAGTAGCTTTCCCTTAGGGTTTACAAGTTAGGTCAATACCAGGCACTTCATTTTACTTTTGATTTCAAAAGGAAAATATCTTCACCCGTGTTTTGAAAATCTGATTTTCCTCTTGAACTTGATTGAATTTACCTAATTCTAAACCCTAAAAGCTACTTAAACAAGATTTGAACTTTAAAATCCACTCATCCAAATAATCTTTCTTGAAAACCCTGATTGTGCATGCACTCACACATATTCAATCAATCATTAAGGGCACAATCCATTTTAAGGACCCACCACATTCCATAAGCATTACAATTCTAAGCCTAAGTTAAAATTGATTAGACGTTGGCCTTAAGGACTGATTCGCTCTTCAGGGCTCAGATTGAGATTGTTCATGATTAACCTACTTGTACTAGTCAATCTGATGTCTAGCTAGGGGAGTAGCGTCAAACAACCACGGTTGGGTGGTACACTAGGAATCGGAGGCGCAAGCCGAAGGAAGAACCTTCTCCCCAGCTCTTCCTTTTAATTGGTTGGATTGACTGGATACAAGTAGAGTAAATCGTCTATAATCTTAAGGCGAATTCTGAGAGTCTGTAGATCCTTAGGCTACCCAACTTAAGGACAGGCTTATTTTGTTATGCTGCAGGGTTCTTATCCCCAGTCCTTCCTACCTCTTCCTAGTTTATGCTTGGAAGGAGGTCATTGAATCTCAGATTGGAAGGACCATTGGATCATTCTAGGAGGCGTAGATTGAATTTTGGCCAAATTGATCCCATGGCCAATCAACAACCTCCTCTGCCTCAGAATCAACAAGAGATGTTTCAAAGGCAGCTAGAACAAATGCAAAGAATGAAAGAATGGTTCCAGAAAATGTAGGGCACTCATCCCTTGATGGATTTTTATGATCCTTCAAATAACAGGAAACATCTCGGTGTCTAGATTCCTGCCAGAGACGTAGAAATTAAGCCCCAGGTGTTAAGCCTGATCAAACATTTTCCTGGGCTTGGCTCTGAAGACCCGTTTCAGCATTTGGAGGACTTGACCACTTTGGTCCAGACCACCAAAGTACGAAACATGAACGGAGAGCAAATGATCATGAGGCCCTTTCCTCACTCTCTTGGGGATAAGGCTGCTCATTGGTACAGGACCATAGGAAGGCTGATAGCAACTTGGAAGGATCTTAAATCAGCTTTCTTAAAGAAATTCTTTCTAGTTGGGCGTACCAATGCACTGAGGTGGGCGATTACTACTTTCGCCAAGCAGCCAGGGGAGCAGTTTCATGTTGCCTGGGAGCGATTCCAGGACTTATTGCGGAAGTGCTCACACCACGAGGTGTTCAAATGGCAACTCGTGCAGATCTTTTACCACAGGTTGACAACCAAACTTAGAAATCACGTGGTTGCTTCTTGCAGAGGCAATTTCCCTAACAAAGTATAGATAGTGCGCATGATTTGTTTGAGGAAATGAGTGAAAATTCAATCAATCATGTCTCCATGGATACATTTAACCGGTCCCAACAACCCAGATCGAATGTTAATGAGGTCCATGACTCTCATTCATTCGATATGGAGCTAATTTGTAATAAATTAGATAAGGTGGACCTAGTTACCAAAAGGATGGAGGAGTGGATGGCGGGAAACTCTGCAAACAATTCTCGATCCACTCAATCCCAGAATTCGGGATTCCATTGTTCGCGAGCTCCTTCTGGACGAGAGTTCGTGGATCAACTGGATGCGGCTCAACCCATGAGCCAGCATTGCTCGGAACCCCACGGGTTCCGAACTGGGGCATTTGATCCCAGTTTCTCTGATCCCTCCCTTTCTTTCTCTCCATCCTCGCCCTATGAGGATGTCTATGCTGTACAGGAGAATGTTAGGTCCAACCCATATTCCAATGCTTATAATCTGGGTTGGAGGAACCACCCTAACTTCTCCTAGAAAAATCCAGGGCAGCAGACCTAATTTCGACCCAACAACTATGCTCCACAAAGACTAATGGGTTAGGGTCATGTTTATACTCAGCTGCCCTCGAATTAGGTCAATCAGCCAGCTTGGAATGCTCATCAACCCGTAAGGTAGGCTTATTTGAACCGTCAAATGGTAGAGATGCAAGGATCTATGCCCCAGCTCATGCAACAAATGAAAACTTCACTGGACAACTTACAAACCGTGCTCATTGCTAACACCCGTCAGCCTGGATCTTTGCCATCTCAACCCGTACCCAACCTGCGCAACATACAGAATCCAGGCGATCAAGCCCAAGGGTATGGGAATTAGAGGGACCCACACGCACATGCTCAAGTGGTTGAGTAGGGTCCTTCCTCTTCTGCTTCTTCATCAAATCCAGGGTTTCTGGCTAATCAAGTCCCTTCGATCTTTCCTAACCCTCCCCAAGACCCAAACCCATATGCATCTACCAACTTCATTACTTTGAGGAGTGGAAGGCAAACCCAGGACCACGCCTACCCTACTCTAGTCAAGAACATCCTAGTGAGCCTGAGGAAAGAAAGGAGAATTCTGAAGAAGTCAAGGCTCAGGAACCTGATTCCGAAGATCTGACTCATGTTCCTTTTCCTTAGGCCTTGATTAAACCCAGGAAGAAGAAGCCTGTTGATAGTAATGAGGAGCTCTTGAATATATTCAAGAATGTTGAAATCAATATCCCCCTCCTCGATGCTATCAAACACATACTGGCTTATGCTAAATTCTTAAAGGATTTTTGCACCCAGAAGCGTAAGCCGAGGGAATCTGTTCCAAGGAAAGTGATACTCTCTGAGCAGGCTAGTTCTATTATCCTGCATTACCTTCCTCCGAAAAAGAGTGATCCAGGTGCCCCTTTGATTTCATGTGTTATCGAAGATTACACCATTGATAGGGCACTCCTAGATATAGGTGCATCCATTAACCTAATTCCAACTTCTCTTTACGAGAAGTTCGGATTAGGTGAACTTCGGCCGACCTCAGTAACACTGCAGTTAGCAGACCGTTCGGTCACAAATTCGAGAGGCGTTATTGAGGATGTTATTGTCAAGGTTAAGGACTTTTATTTTCTTGTAGAATTCCGTGTCCTTGACATGGATGTTCTTGAAAATTTAAGGAACACGCCCATCAATCTGGGGCATCTGTTCCTAGCTATCACTAAGGCCAATATCAACTATGAGAGTGGTAGCATGGAAATCGCTTCTGGGGATCGGAAATTGAAACTAGATATTTTTAAGGAGATTAACAAATTTGAGTATTGTGGATATGTTGAGGAACTCAAGGAAGATAACTTGAATATTGAGACATGTATGGCTGTTTTTGCAATTGAAAACTCCTTTTGTCTTAATGAATCCAACCAGCAACCCTCTGTGGCAAACCTGCCACATTCTGAAGAGGTTATTGATTTTGATCACTTTCAACCTCTTCCTCTTGATGAATCTTCATCAGCATCCTCCTTACCTTCCATCTTAGACCCGTCCCAGCTCGAACTGAAACCATTGCCTGAGAGTTTGAAATATCAATTTTTAGGACCTAAAAAGATGCTCCCTGTGATTATTAGTGCTAGATTGACTAAGGAGCAGAAGATTAAATTGATCAAGGTCCTTAAAGAACACAAAGAGGTAATTAGTTGGACCATCCATGACCTTAGGGGGATTGAGCTATCTTACTACAATCATAGAATTTTCATGGAAGATGGATCCCGTCCTTCTCGCCAGATGTAGAGACTAAACCCTAATATGCGAGAAGTGGTCAAGAAAGAAGTAATTAAGTGGCTCGATGAAGGAATCATCTATCCGATCTCAGATAGTCCATGGGTAAGCCCTGTGAGAATTATTCCCAAGAAAGTCGGGATTACCGTTGTGACTAACGAGAAAGGAGAATCTGTCACAACTTGTTCAGCTTCCTTCTGGAGAGTCTGTATCGATTACAGAAAGCTAAACATAACCACCAAAAAGGATCATTTCTCTCTGCCCTTCATCGATCAGATCCTTAAAAGATTAGCTGAGCAAAAGTACTTCTGCATCCTAAACAGTTACTCGAGATACAATCAAGTCCCTATCCATCCCGAGGATCAAGAAAAGACGACTTTCACCAATCCCTATGGAACCTTTGCTTTCCGTAGAATGCCATTCGGCTTATGCAATGCACCTGCGATTTTTCAAAGGTGTATGCTAGCCATATTCTCTGACATGGTGGGAGAGTTTATGGAAGTCTTCATGGGCAATTTCTCTATTTTCGGAGAATCGTTTGATTCTTGCCTAGCTAATCTTGAATTGATCCTTAAAAGATGTATCAAAACAAGATTGGTCCTTAGCTGGGAAAAGAGTCATTTCATGACACAAGAAGATATCATCTTGGGTCATGTAATCTCTAAACGGGGAATTAAGGACAACAAAGCCAAGGTCGATGCTATTTCCAAACTTCCTCCTCCACATCTGTCAAACAAATCCACTCATTTCTTGATCATGTGGGATTCTATCGAAGGTTCATCAAGGACTTCTTTAAGGTTGCTTGCCCTCTGAGCAACCTTCTCGCCAAAGATATGACATTTGAATTCGACGAATCGTGCTGCAAGGCATTCAATTTTCTTAAAACGGTAGTCACTTGTGCTCTGGTTCTGCAACCACCGATCTGGACAGCCCCATTTGAGATCATGACCAATGCTTCTGATTACGTGGTCGGGGCTATTTTGGGTCAAAAGATTGATAGGAAGCCCTCTGTCATCTACTACACTAGCAAAACTCTGGATGAGGCCCAGAGGAAATATACCGTTACTGAGAAGGAGTTGCTAGCTGTAGTATTTGCTTTGGAAAAATTCAGGGCTTATCTCTTAGGATCTCACGTCATAATTTCCACCGACCACTCGGCCTTGAGACATCTCCTGGCCAAAAAGGATGCTAAACCCCGGCTCATTAGATGGATTCTTCTGCTTCAAGAATTCGATCTTGAAATCAAAGATAAATCCGAGGCACAGAATGTGGTAGCGGATCATCTTTCAAGACTTCAAAGTGATTCTCCTCGTTTGGATATTCCGATTGCTGATACTTTTCTGGATGAGACTATTCTTACAGTGTTAGGTGTCCAAACCCTGTGGTTTCTTCTTGGTGGCTAGGGACAAGGTGACATTTAATCGGGGCCTCAAATTGAAGATCCAACCATACGGATTTGATTATGGCGATGATCGGAGTTCAACGACTCCAAGATCGCCCTGATCAGACTTCCGTAGCATCAGATATAATCTGAGGAAGATCAAAGATCAAGGGACCAAGATGGTGTAAATCCATACATCAGATGACAAATCCGACCGCACGGATGGGTTCGGATCGACGATTGCAACCCAACGAAGTGAAAATCGATCCAATCTGACATCTGTGGCACCATCTACAAGTCACAAAAGATGGACGGCCAAGATGGCACCATGTGGCGCCATCTCAGCCGCCCACACCTGCCAAAGGCACCTGCTCCCTCTCTCTCCTCAACCGTGCAATCAAATCTGGGCCATTGGATCTTGATCCAACAGCCATGGACGCTCGTGCCTTAATTCATAACCGCAACCATCCATGAGGATGGCACAGCGGTCTCGAAGCCACGGGCAACGGGAAGGTCACACGTTCGAGCCCCCGCAAAGGCCTCAAATCAACTAAACACGAGGCGTGGTTGATTTCAACCGTGCAATGCACATCAGGCGGAGGCAGGAGCTCCACGTGGTGTGCCCATATGCGAGGAGCCTCGCACGCATGATCAGACGCACTTCTACATGCGTGATCCCACGTGGGGGGTGTTTCGATGACATGGGTGCGATGCATTCTCAGTTGTCGATCGCAAGATCGGATGGCTGAGGTTGTCTGGACATGCGTGGGCACTTTTGAGCACAGAAGAGGAAGAGGCAACAAGTGCGCGTGAGCTAAGGCCACGTTCAGGGTCTGTAGTGACGCTTAAATCCATCACTAAAGACCCCAACATTAATGTTTTTTAACTTGAAATGACCTTTTTGCTTGCAACCTCTAAACCTATAAAAACGTCTACGCCCCCCACATTTCATTTATCCCTTCCTTCACCTCTCTCCCTCTCCAAAGCTCTAAAGAAGCTTGTCCCAAACTTGGGATGCTCCTCTAGAGTTAAAATCAAAGTTTTCTCGCCCCCATTCCGGAAGTGGATCCCACGACGACGATGCCCTGCCTCACCCCCAGTTCGTCCGGCTTCATTCTCCGTCTTCCATCATCGCTCTCCGTCTTCCAGGCGTAGCCCCGTCCGACTCGTCCTCCAAGCAACTGTCGAGAAGGATAACTTCTCACCTGCTTTCTCTTTACTACTTTCTAGAGTAGATTTTACTACTTTCTAGTTGTAATATTTCCCACTTTCTAGATGTAATATTTCCCGCTTTCTAGTTGTAAACACATTATCCATATTATAAAGTGTTTGTTCTCTCTCTTTCTCTCTCTCTCTTATTGTTAATATCGAATTCATTGTGATTATCCTGCTTTCTAAATAAAAACAACCAAAAAAATATAATCGCGGATTTCAAATCGACGTAGCCTTCCTGTGTTCAACCCAAAATTCTTTTCAAGTTTTGTTAAAATTTATTTGTTGACGGATTTCTTCGCAAATCATACTACAACGATGGGTTTTCAAAACTCAACTTCTGTTTATGACGATTTTCCACACCAACACCTGATCCCTACATCCCTACTAGATCATTTCAAGGAAACTGAGCTCAAACCGACTGAGGTGACCCTACAGTTGGCTGACAGATCAATTAAGTCACTAAGAGGAGTTCTTGAGGATGTTCTGGTTCGGATACGAGATTTCTACTTCCTGGTGGACTTCATTGTGTTAGATGTGGATACTCCTGAAAATATGAGAGATACACCGATCATCTTAGGGAAACCGTTCCTAGCCACAGCTAAGGCAAGTATTAATTGTGAAGAGGGCCAGATCGAGTTGAAATTCGAGAATAAGACACTAAAGATTGATATCTTTAAGGCCCAGAAAGGAATAAACTGTGGGGCAATTGAAGAAGTATGCGACAGTAGTTCATTGGTTAAGGACCCTATTATAGAGGAAAACCTGATTCATCCAGAGCCTCAACCATAAGAAAATCTTGACCCATAGATAGAGAAGCCTGAAGCTAATCCAAACCTACCCATAGCTTCCACCTTATCTTCTGAGGCCCATCTCGACCCCCCACCTGCTGCTGATAACGTTGTACTTGAATTGAAGCCCCTCCCGGATCATTTGAAATACATATTCTTGGGTTCCAATCAAACATTTCCTGTGATTATCAATTCTCGACTCACCCCAAATCAGGAAACGAAGCTGATTTTTGTCCTTTAGCAGCATCAAAGAGCCATCAAATGGACTCTAGATGGCCTGATTGGGATAAGTCCCTCATATTATACACATCGTATCTACACTGGAGAGGGCTCACGACCATCTCGAGAAATGCAGAGACGACTGAATCCGAGTCTTCAAGAGGTCGTGAAGAAGGAGATCATCAAGTGGTTAGATGTTGGAATCATATACCTGATCTCTAACAGTCGCTGGGTGAGCCCCATTCAAGTTGTGCCTAAGAAGGTAGGGCTCACCATGATTACGATCGAATCTGGAGAGACCATCCCAACTCGTATTGCGAATTCGTGGAGAGTCTACATAGACTATCGGAAATTAAATGCCTCCACGAAGAAAGATTATTTCCCACTCTCGTTCATTAGTCAGATTCTTGAGAAACTAGCTAGAAGTCAATTTTTCTATTTTTTGGATAAATACTTCGGATATAATCAGGTGGTAATCCATCCCGAAGATTAAGAAAAGACCACCTTACTTGCCTCTACGGTATGTATGAGTTTCATAGGATGGCATTTGGGCTTTGCATCGCACTCGCCACCTTTCAGCGATGCATGCTAGCCATATTCTCCAACATGGTAGGTAAATACCTTGAGGTCTTCATGGATGACTTCTTGGTTTTTAGTGAATCTTTCGACAATTGTCTCCTACATTTGGTCCAGATCCTTCGAAGATGCATCAAAGTAAACTAGGTTCTTTCCTAGGAAAAGAGCCACTTCATGGTTCTTGAGGGCATTATGCTTGGACACCTTGTTTCTGAGAGAGGTATCCAAGTTGACCGAGCTAAGGTAAATCTAATTTCCAAATTACCTGTACCTGCCTCAGTCAAAGACATTAGATCATTTTTGGGGTACGTCAGGTTCTATCATTGATTCATGTCTTATTTTTCCAAGATCGCGCACCCCTTAACGAATCTTCTCTCAAAGAACACACCTTTCGAGATGACGAGTGAGTACATTCATGCATTTGAAATCATGCGTGATCGAGTCACCCAAGCACCAATCCTGCAATCTCCCAACTGGTCTCAACCCTTCAAGATCATGTGCAATGCGTCTGGTTACGCAGTAGGAGCAGTGCTAGGACAGAAAATCAATGGGAAACCTATTGTAATATATTATGCCAGCAAGACCTAGATGAGGCTCAGCGTAATTACACCATTACGGAGAAAAAAGAGTTGGCTATAGTATTTGGTCTAGAGAAATTTAGATCATACCTCCTGGGATCCCATGTCATCATTTACTCAGATCACACTATGGTGAGGTACTTACTTAAGAAAAAGGATGTGAAGCCTAGATTAATCTGTTGGATCTTGCTGTTGCAAGAATTTGATCTTGAAATTCGTGACAAGGCAAAAAAGCAGAACATAGTAGCTGACCATTTATCTCGCCTTCCTTCTTCGGTCATTGACCCATCCGAACCTTTCACCAAGTACTTTCTGGATGACCATCTCTTGGCCATCAATGAACTTCACTGCTTTGCAGATATCGTGAATTACTTGGTTACAAGGAAAGTTTTGCCTGATTGGGCAACCTCCCAACAGGACAAGATGATTTTCGATGCCAAGTACTATGTTTGGGAAGATCCGTATCTTTTCCACATTAGTAATGACTGATGAGAGACTCATCATGGTTCCTAATTATACTTAATTAACTAGTTTCCCTAGTTAATTAAATAAGAATACACTAAATACAGGGTTAATTACACTATAGGGGTTAAATTACTAAGGACCTATAAAATAAGTTAAAAGTACTAAATTAAATATCAATTAATCTTAATAATAATTTAATTAATAATTTGGACTCAATTAATAACCATTTAGCTAGCTATTTAATATTTAAACTAAACTATTTAATATTATGACCTAAGTATGTAATTAACCTATTTAAGTTAATCACTTAAATTAATATAGCTAAAAAGGGCAAAAACGTAATTTCAACATTTAAATAAAATATTTACCTAATTTATAATTATATATAAAAAGTTGAAAAAGAAATAAATTAAAATAACCCTTGAAGTTCACTGTTTATGTACAGGTCCTTAGCTTTCATTTTAATTGAGACCTTTTATTCCATTCAGGTCCTTCACTTTTTATTACATTTATACCCCTATGTACACACTCGTCGTCTTCATCTTCATCCTCTCCACGGACGACCGAGGTTATCCGATGTTCATATCGCTTGATCACGTTGAGTTGACTTCACACAGCCACCGCCATTGACGCTCAGCTTGTGCTCACCGCCGTTTTCACATCCAACGGATCGGATGACCCTGAAATCCTAATTAGACTAGGTGACTAAGCTCACCGGCGTCGGAGATGACGCCAGTGAGTTAGGATGCACCTAGACCCATTCCCATCCAGGTACAACCCCCTATCCCTCTCCGCCACCTATAAATACCCCTCGCCACCTCTGATTTCTGTCGTCAGCTCCCATCCCTCTTCCCCCAACTGAGATCGACGATAGGCTATTCCTCCCACTTCGGCGACCTCTCAACTCTTCCCCCAACTGAGACCGACGATAGGCTATTCCTCCCACTCCGGCGACCTCACAACTCTCCTTCAAAGCACTTTCGGCGGATGCACTCGTCTCCCTCACCTCTTCCTCTCCAATGGCTGTGACAGAGCCTAGGAGAGCCATCTCTTCTGTCTCATCACCTTCCTTTCTCTTCGGAGAACTACTCTAACTATGTCGGAGTTCTTCCTCCATTACGCACCATCGACAGAGATCCCCCTCCCTATTTGTCTAGGTAATTGTAGATTAGCATAGAATTTAGTTTAGCTTAGTTCTAGCTAGTTAAATAGGTAGTTAAAGTAGTATAATGTGCAGCTTTCATGTCATCTTCTTCGACTTCGGTGAGCTAATTCTAGCTCGTCGGACCTTCGTTTATCAATCTGATCACTTGTACACTCTCTCTATCACACCATGTTTCCAGTCCACCTTCTCACATGCTTGATTAGCCACTTATATGCCTAAACCACTTCACCTTCAACTGAGGACATCATTAGGACCTCACAAGAGCTATTTCACACTCACAAGAGGTCCTTCATCACTTCTCCACTTCATTAGGACCTCAATTCACTACTTAATTAGACAGATAAATCATTACACAAGAAACACCTAATTCCACTCAATTTCTGATCTCACTATCAATGGTGAGCTCAGAAGAGTCTATTCACCTAATTGACCTTCAAATCAGCATCACATCACCTTCTTAGCCACTTCCCTCACTCAATTGAGTGAGAGGGAGGCTCTTGAGTTCAAGTGAACTCGAAAAGCATTCTTTTGAATTACTCGATTAATTCTTGAATTAGGTTGTTAATTGATTCAATTGTTGAGTTCTTGAGGTTCTTTACAAACTCATGAATCATTTCAGACCTTCTTTGGTTTGATTTGTGGAGACTTGGTCTCCAACATACTCAAACGGCATTCACTAGAGCTCTGGCAAACCAAACTTAAGCCTCAGCCTTCCAATCTATCGCTGAAGCTCCAAATCATCTTTATTGGATTAGAGAAACTAAATCCACCTATTGGATTTGTGTTTAAGTGATGATTACTCTTTGTCTATCTTCATCTTCTCCAATTCCGGCGGAGTTGGAGAGGCACACCTGTTGAGAGTAAGGGTTCAAAATTAGGTTATTAAGCATGTAGAAACATCATAGAACCTATTCTAACTTTCACAGAGGTCCTAGAACGCCTGATTTGGTTTGCCGAACAACCCATCATCTTAGTCTTGGCGACGAAGCTTTAGAGCACTATAGAGGCTCTCAGAACACTAATTCGAGATGCTGGATAAATTCTTAAGGTTGAATTAGACCCTAACTAGACCTTAAATTTGAATCTGTGAGCTCTATATTTGAAAGTCAATATTTTAGCTCTATAGGTCAACTCTAAGCTTAACTCAAGGATTAATTGTTTGAATCTCAGAATTAATGGGTGAATTAAGTTTCTGATTTGATTTAGAATCATTTAGAACTGATTTAATTGGATTTTATTGAGTTTTAATGGAGATTCTAACTTCTACACAGTTTGGGTTCAAGATGGAACCCAACACTGTTCTTGATGCTTCTGATGAGAATTGGAGCTAATTTTCGACCATATTAGTCCCATTTAGCCTTATGATTTGACCCAGATCCTTTCTTGATGATCTAAATTAACTGTTAGGCCATTTCAAGTTTGAATTGGAGCTCTGAATCTGAGATTTACCATCTGAAGCTTCTGAGCTTTCTGAAGCTCTTCTCTATTCCTTTCCTCCTCTACTCAGTGTGGAATGCTATTCTAAGCATTTCCAGAACCCTCAATTGAGGGTTTGTCATCTTCTTCAGGTTAATTGACCTAAGATTTACCATCTGAAGCACGTTCCAAGCATGGTGAGACAACCATGTTTCTCTTTCAAATCCTTGGATCAAATTTGATCCAATGTCAAAATTGACATCAAAATTGTGTAGAGGATCCCTACAGCTTTCGATCGAGCCCTTGTTTGCCCGATTTGACCTTATGTGCTATCTGGAATCGTCATTTGAAGCTTCCGCCAGCAAATGCTACACAAAGGAGAGAGTAGCTGAACTTAGTTCCACATCGGGAATTGAAGATGTTGTGCCTTGGTATAATACGGAAATGTGCACCCAACGCTTCAGTCATTAGCGCTGGGTGAACATATCCCCTCTATCCTCTGAACATCTTCTGAGCACGTGTGTATGCACGTGCATGTGTGTGTGCACACACCTGTGTGTGCATGGGCCTAGGCAGGCGTGTGTGTGGGCTTGATGGGCTTGGTACTATGCATTGCTTGAAATCATTAAAAATCCACCTAATAAAAATTAGGCTTGGGCTTAGTAGGATCTGGTCCCACCCTATGAGTGTTGCGTATCCCCAAAAAGCCTGAGCCGCCCACTAAACCAATTTTTGTTAAGTGTGAGAATGGGTTAAGGGTCAAATTTTGATTGAATGTGGAAAGTATACATGCACAGTAAAAGCAAAAGAAGAGAGAGCTTAAGAGAAGAAGAGGAGAGATTTAAAAGAAGTTGAGAGTTGATCAAAAGATAAAAGTATAGAGAGAAGGAGAGGTAAGGAAAATAAAAGAGATAGGCGAGAGAAAGGGTTTAACAGAGAGATTAAATGAGAATCGAGATGAGAGAGAGTAAGATAAGTAAAGGAAGAAATTGAAGAAGAGAGGAGATGACTGTTGCTCTAGTTAGAAGTCTAATTTCTATTTCTAAGTCGTCTTACTTTGTAAAGAGACATCTGATCATCACAAGTTGAAGGCTAAGAGAGAAGAAAAAGTGCTTGAGCTTTATTTTGTAATAAAAGGCATTTTGTATTCATTGTAATTTGTTTTATGCCTTACATTTTGTAACATTTGTAATAATCATTTCTCTACTTTTATCATTCATTGTAAATCATTCTTTTATTAATGAAATAGTTGCAATTTTTAATTATTGAAATTCTTGTGCAATTATTCAAGTGCTTAACAAATAATGTACTTATTGATTTAATTAATTAAGTAATTAGTAATATTATGCTTAGAATAAGAAAATTGTGAAGTAAATTATAATTATGCCTCCTAGTGAATGACCTGGACTCAACCAATTAAATGAATTAAATCTAAAATGTTAGGTTACCTTGATCCTATACTACAATCAACGACAATAATTTAGCAATTCGAGTTAACCTAAATCCAATTCTTACATGATTAATTAAGACAACCTTAATTAACTGTGTTGAGAATTGAACGACCAATGACCAAGTCATCCAGAGATTCATTCCCAACGACGAGGTCAATGATGTTATGTCGTTTTGTCATGATTAGGCCTGCGGTAGCCATTACTCTAAGCATAACATTGCAGCGAAGATCCTCCAGTGTGGGTCCTTTTGGCCCACAATATTCAAAGACGCACAATCCTATTGTAGGGCATGTGCCTGTTGTCAAACCCTCAGCAACATGAGCCCGCACGATATGATGCCCTCGAATCTAATCATCGTGTGCGAAATCTTTGACATCTAGGGAATTGATTTCATGGAATCCTTTCTAGGATCTAACGGCTTCGAGTACATCTTACTAGCTGTTGATTATGTCTCGAAATGGATCGAAGCCATCCCCACCAGAACAAACGATCATAAGGTCATCCTTCGATTCATTCAAGAGAACACCTTTTCCAGATTTGGGGTTCTGAAGGCCATCATCAGCAATGACGGGTCTCATTTCGCGAATGTGCCTTCCAGTCCTTGATGAAAAAGTACAGGGTGTCACATCGTATCTCGACTTCTTATCACCCCTAGACTAATGGATTGGCTGAGCTATCCAATTGGGAGATCAAAAAAATCATTTAGGTCACTATTTGCCCTAACAGGAAAGATTGGTCTACCTGCCTTCCAGAAGCCTTGTGGGCCTATAGTGAAAGTTCCCTACTAGGAGGGGGTGACGTAATAATTGCGGAAATAAAATAAACAATCTCACAAAGTACATAAGAATTTTTAGGTGGAAACCCAAACCTGGTGAAAACCACCACCTAACCCTCTCGAGTTAGGATTTTCCGATCAACCTAGTTGATCAAATCCACTAACCGAATCACTTTAAAACGAGGGTGATTCAACCTCAGTACAACCACGCTACAAATACGAGGGTAGCGTTCCTCAACCCCTTCTCTCCACGAGAAGGATTTTGTCCCACGAAGGAGACGGGAATTCGCAAAGCGAATACCCAACCAAAAGACAAAGATAAAATAAACAACAAACCTATAGAGCCAACAAAGTAATAAACCTAAGCTTCTATAGGATTTAGGAAACTCCCCTTTGCAAGGAGTGCGTCGACGATGACGCGGGTGCGTGAGCCACGCAACGGCGCAATGTCGCTCTCGTGAACAACGGCGGGAGAGCGGGTGCGCGAAGGCTTGATGCTCTCAAGATGTAGAACTTGAGCTTAGAGAGCAAGATCTTTTCTGGACACAAAAGAGTGTGAAAGTGTGTAGCTAAGTGTATCCAAGTGTATCTCTTAGTGTGTCTAGGTGTGTAAAGGCTCCCCTCTATTTATAGAGGCCTTAGGAAGGCTTTGGAAGGCTTAGGAAAGGTTCTATAGCCGTTGGGAACAAAGCCCAAGAGAATCAGGCCGAAATCAGGACAATGATTACATTTGACAGGGTAATCAGACGTCTAACTCTGGCATCAGACGTCTGTAAGGCCACTTTAAGACGTCTGATTTAAAGGTCAGACGTCTGATTCTATGCGGGTTTCCTCCTGACTTGAATCAGATCTAAACAGGGTTTTTGCGCAAGTCCATCAGATGACATACAGGACGTTTGGCACTATGTATGGACGTCTGGAAACCTACTTTTACTGTGGGAATTGATTTCCAAACGTTGCAACGGCTAGAAAATCTCTGAGAAGAGATTTTGGGTCAGCCGAGGCAAAACGGTCATTTATCAGACGTCTGGAAAGGCCTAAGGACGTCTGATAAGGCTCTAACGGTCATATTCTGCAGTGTTTGCTAAGCCAGCCAACGGTCCACTAATTGGACGTCTGGCAAATCCATCAGACGTCTCCTAAGACGTCTGGTCTAAGGTCTGGACGTCTGATTTCATCAGACAGAACTAACTATGTCCAGCCTAATAGTTATCAGACGTCTGAAACAACAGTCAGACGTCTTAAAATACTTTATCAGACGTCTGATTTGGGAATTAGACGTCTGGAAGTGCTATTTAAACCCTATATTGGTTTTCTAAGTTCTCTACAGAAAACCTAAGTATCCTAGGGTTGTGCAGGTGTTCCTAGGACTACTGTTAGAGTACTTTGAGGCTCTTTAACATAATATTCTAAGAAAAATAAAAAGAGCAAGAAAAATAAAGACAAGAGATACAAGAAAGGATTAAAAAGAATCTATCCTATTCTTCTTGTCTTCTATCTTCAATCTGTCGCTCCACACGAACCTCCTCTGTTCTTCATTAAGCTCCTCCAATCCATCCTGGATGCGAGCTCGAGTTCCGTCTAAACACGTCCACATTTGCAATTGACCTGAAATCTAGGACTCAAATTGCAAATGTTAAATAACACGTGTTTTGTTATCATCAAAACAAATGATCGTGGTGCTCTAGCACCAACATATAGGACCACCCATAAGACCTAGTTAGGAATGTCTCCCTTCAGACTCGTGTACGGGAAGGCATGTCACCTCCTTGTAGAAATGGAGCACAAAGTCTACTGGGTAGCACGGAAGTGCAATCTAGATCTCATGAAGGCTGGAATCCATCGTCGGTTGCAAATGAGCGAGATTGAGGAACTACACAATGATGCATATGAGAACTCGTGCACCTACAAAGAGCAGGTCAAAGCCTTCCATGACAGGCACATTTCGCGAAAATCTTTCCATCCTGGTAAGAAAGTGTTACTCTTTGATGCCAAGCTCAAGCTCTTCCCAGGAAAACTAAGATCGAAGTGGATTAGACCATTTCTCGTTCGACGAGTCATTGGAAATGGAGCTGTCGAAATTAATGTACTCAGCCTTGACTCAGAACCATTTGTTGTGAATGGTCAGAGACTCAAACCTTTCCTTGAACTCACCGATTCGAATTTGGCTGCAGTATCTTTTGATCTCCATTCTCCCTGAGCTACATTGCGCCCAGCTGATGGCGTTAAATTTAACACTTAATGGGAAGGAACCCATCATTTTGAAAAACCCGAGACTCTTCTAACCTACCTCTGAGCTGAAGTCATATTGCACTTTAGGGTTCATTCTTTAGAACAGTCGACTCCACGTTTGATACCTATATCAGAGCTAAAAATCGTCCGCAACAGTTATCCTAACCTATTCGCCACCCACCAAACCTGTTCTAATATACGATCTAAGATGAACTCGAACCCACCTAATTTATAATGAGGACATTGTAAATCTTAGGCATAGGGGGTTATTAAAGTGCAAAATGCTATAAAATTCAATTCATGAATGGGTTTCATGAAAAAAAAATGGAGAAAGGAGAAAGGAGAGACCAATTTTGAGTTAATTGAAAAAAATTGAGGAGAAAAGAAAAGAAAAGACAAAAAGGAGCAATAAAAAAGAAAGAAAATAAGTTAGTCCCTGTGATTGAGTATGGAACTCACCTACGTTCTAGGCTGGATTGGATGATGAATTAAGATCTGGAAGGCTAAAACTTAAGAGATTAGTGACGAGTACCAACCTTAGGTCTCTTGGGTCTATTCTAGGACAAACACTTACATATTTGTTAAGATTCAGATTAATCCTCAAGAGGTTGGGAAAAGTGAGAAACTGATGTATTAAGTCTAAAGCTTAGAGATTATTCAACCTCGTTGCCTATTTTTTGGATTGTGGGACTTGGTAACTTAGGCACCAAAAAATTACACACTAGTCTAGTTCAGTGTGCTTAACGAAGAAATAATGCCAAAAGTGTTCCGTTATGAAAAGGTCGTCCCTAAGATCTAGCTTATGAGCGACTCGAAGACATAAGTTGATTGGATGAGTTCCCAACGTGGAGAGGTGGAATGAAAAATACTCCCTTTAAAGATTTGTAATAACATATCATCTTCTCAATGCTTTTCATATAGGATATCTAAATGTCCTAATGGGGGCATGTAAGCACCTTGTGCTTGTTCAGGTACCAAGGCCTGAATTTAGCTACAGAATGCCATGGGCGACACTATCCTGAAGTATCGAAAGCTAGGGTTCTAGGAGTTGCCATGGGTGATGCTATCCCGAAGCATCGAAAGCTAAACCCTTTAAGGATTGATGGTGGGGACAAGGAATCCAATATAGACCGTGTTTAGGGCTAATCCAATGTTGGATTTAGAGGAATATAAAAAGAAAAGAGTGAAAACTCTCAAAATGAAAATCCCTCTCTATCTCTCTTATAAAAAATGCATTGGCAAACTGAACCTAGACTTGCTACAAACATGCATGGATGCTTTAACCGTTGGGGTCAACGACCCTCTAGGTAGTTTTTACGGACTTTAGAAACCTTCATGGTAGACCCAAAGTTGAGTTGGTCAGGTCTAGATCTTGGCTGGTACTTAAGTACCTCTAGGCCTATTGTTAGTATTTTGATTTGATTTTTAGAGATGCAGCTTAGTAAGGCATCCTGACAGTTACATCTAGCTTAGAGATTTGGTTTGGTCTATAGGATTTTGCTAGGGACTAGCAAAAGCTAGGCATGGGGGTATGATGGTAACACCATCATGGGCCCTAACTAATCATAATTAGTCAGGTTTGAATAATAAAAGCTCCTACCTAATCATTTGAGGGTCACAACTCCGCATCATTTAGATTTGAGAAGAAAATAAGGAAACTGGATTAATTCTGCAATTTTAATAGCACATCACAAATACAGAAAAATCACAGGGTCACTCAAGGGTTAATTAAAGGTTAGTTAAGCATAAAAGTCTAAAAAGTGGGTCAACACTGACTAAAACAGAGTTTCACACATTTTAAGATAAAAAACAAACTAAAAACCCTAATTATCAAACCCAATTAAATTAAAAGGTTTTGATCAGAATAAAATTAATCTAAATCTCCTAAAATTTATAGAAACATATTCTAAGAGGTTTGGTACCTTTGGTTTGACTACCTGAACCCATTTTGATCTAGAATAGAATTTCAAACTGGAATTTGCCCTTATTTGGGCTTCTATGCAATTTACCTAGTCAAACGTGGTTAAAACTCAAATACAAGTTCACCATCATATTTCTTAGGTTCAAATTAGGTTAAGACCAAAATTTGGGCCCAATCAGAGTCCATCTTGACCTAGTTTGCAATTCAGTCCTTAAGATCTCTATTTCTCACAAATCAACCCCTAACTTTTAAGATTCTTGCATTTACCCCCTATCTTTCTCTTCATCTTCACATTTATATCCCTGCCGCCATTGATGGTGTGAAAGCACCTGCAACAAGATTCGAGGGAGGATTTCTCCCTTAAATTATATCAAAATCCTTCCAAATTTGAAGGGATTGATCTAGAAATGATTCCCAATTGATTGAACTGCCTCAACAACCCTAAATCGATCCTTAGAGATTAGGCTAGCTCGACATTTCAGGGGAACTTTTTCCCCTAAAATCATGGTCAAATCAAGCTCTTTCCTTGCTTTAGAGCTTGGTTTTGAGCTCTATAAAGAGCCTCAAGTCTTTAGCATCGTCCTCAGCTAAGAACAAGCTGAGAATCTCCTCTCTTCTCTTTCTCTGGCCACCGCACCTTAAGCTCCGACAAGCTTCTCCAACTCCCTCATCTGGCCAACCAACCACCAAATTGGGTGGCCCTCCATCTTCCTCTCTTCGTCGCACGTCTTTCCGGCCAAAGAAAGAGTGTTTCCTTCCTCTTCTTCCTCGTCGACACCTCGCCGGCGAACGCCATCGCCTCTCTTGCTCCTCCTAAGCTCACTCATCTTCTTCCTTTCCCTCTCTATAACACTCCTACCCCCTTAGACTTTAGGATCTACCATCGCATCACCCTTACCCTCATCATCTTCCCCACGTTTGGCATGAGCTCCAGCGAGCTCGTGACAACGGCACACACACGCAAACACACTTCCACCACCACCACAACCTCCACCATATCTCATAGAGCAAAAGCCAAAAGGAAATTTGGGGCTTAAGCTTCTCTCTCTTTCTATCGAACAAACCCATCTCCACTCACCCTCTCCGACCTCGACAGAGCTCCACCAACTACTAACACATCATGAGACTTCCACCAGCATACTTGCCAAGCTCTGGCGATCATCCTGAACTGGTTTAATTGGGGCAATAAGCCCGTGTGCATGATTTTTAGGTTTGTCGAACCTCTGTCTCTGCCAACGTCTCCCCCGACACTGTCAGCTACACTCCAACTACCACTCGTCTTATTGCTACCCTCAATTGACGTGGCTCCAACTCCTGAAGCTTTCCGCACCAGCAATCGAGCGAGAAGGCAGCGTCAGAAGCTTCAATTCAAAGCTTCATCCCAACAGTGTTACGCGAAGAAGAAGCTTTCATGTTAGTCCCACATCGTGGGCACCAAGGCTGCGAGAAGCAAATAAGTTGAATTCGTGCCATATGCTGCTTGCCTTAGACATGGGGGTGAGGTCCCCTCATCTTACGTGCCTCTCATACCTCACCCACTACACCATGCTAGCGGGTTTGGCCCCTGATCCGCTTGCCTGCATACCTGATTACCCGGTACTGTTCACCTAGGTCTGAAGAGAGAGAGATCTGACGAGGAGGGAGGGGGTTTTGCACTGTAGCACTTTGGGATTCGTGCATCCCCCTCGCTCCACACTTAGTTGCTGCTGAGTCTTGCCTTGTGCTTGCCTGGCCCTTGTGCTTGCCTTGGTTCTGAGAATATTGTGGACGCTGACGTGGAAATTTGCCATTAGTGATTGAGGATTATTGTTCAATTATTTGATTCTGATTAGAGCTTAATTGTAGGGTTAATTTGGTGGTTTCAACCACCATTTCTATTCCTTTCTTTTTGCACTTTTATACCTGACATTCTAAGATACATTTCTGATATATATTGCATATCATTTTGGCTGTTTGATTCACTTACAATTATTATTTCTGATTACTATGATTAGTGAATTGATTTACTAAATTTGTTCCCTGTGAATGACCTCGGACTCATTTCTATTTCTCAAGCTTATAAATTTAAATGTGATATCGATTTTCGTCGCTATACTATGATGTAATAATTTCCTAAAAATGATGATTTTCGACGCAATAGCGGCTCAATTTCACCTACACTTCTTCGCGGATTAAATCCGCTCGTTGGGGCTCGAATGCATGCCGCTCGTTGCGAGTAGCACCTTCACCCAATGCGCTACGAGCACGAGTATATCGCATTTTTTTATTTTTCTCCACTCTCTCAGCCATTGGATCTTGATCCAACGGTTGAGATAGCATCTTGATTTGATGAAGGCGTAGTGTAGGCGACGTGGCTTCTTGGTGGCCTCCAATGCCCCGGAGTGAATGATGAGAATGAAGCAAAGAGGGGCGTAGGCTTGCCTTGGGCGGTTTGGGCAATCCAGATGGTGCCATGTGGCACCATCTGCGCCATCCATCTTCTATTGTTTGTAGGTGGTGCCACAGATGTCAGATTAGATCGATTTTCACACTATTGGGCTACGATCATCGATTTGAACCTATCCATGTGGTTGGATTTGTCGTTTAAGGTTCAAATTTGTGCCACCTTACCCCTTGGCCTTTGATCATCCTCAGACTGCATATGATGCTACGGAAGTCCAATCAAGGCAATTTCGAAGGCGTCAGACTTCGATCGTCGCCTTGATTAGATCCGTATAATTGGATCTTCAAGTTGAGGGCCATAAATGTGTCTCCTTCTTCCCTAGTCACCAAAATAAGCAAATTAATACATAATTTACATAATCTAATCTAAATGTGATACGATATATGTTTTGCACTATTTATAATGATGAATGCACCTACAAACCTAAGAATTCACATAAACAGGCATTTTACCCTATATAAATATGTATTCATCAGCCTATTATCCTTCTTGGCTACTAGATGTTGCATGGTTGAGTGATCCATGTGAATGACCATTTGGGATTTAAGGAGGTATGATATGAATTTCATAAGGGTGAAAATAATTACTAGCAATTCCTTTTTTGTTGTGGTATGCTTCCTTTGTGTTTCTTCTAAAGTCTTGCCAACATAATATATTACTACTAGTTTCTTGTCGATTTGTTGCCCTTAAACAGCTTTGGCTACATAATCGATATGTTGTGCATGGTCTTGAAGGGGTGTGACTAGTCAAGGGTTGTTAGATTAGGGCTTGAGTCACAACATCCCTTAAAATTTTATATTTTTTGATAAAATCATCGTTCATATTGAAAAGCCATATCATTAGCCAATAATGCATTGAGAAGTATGGAAATACTATACTTTTAAGCTCCTTATTCTCATTTTTTACTGTCATTTTATTTGCTTGGTACATTTGAAAGAACCTATCTCTTCTAAGCATAGAGCTTAATTTGAGTGTGAACTCAAATTTCTTTCTATTATACTTGCCTCAAACCACTTTCTCTTCCTAGGTCAAGGTCTTGGGTTCATGTATGATAGTTCACCCTAGACTTGGTGTGTTCTAGACAAACCATCAATATCCTCTAGCATCTTCATAGAACGTTAAATTCTTTAAAAGCTGGTTTACCTCATGGATTAGAGAATCTGGGTTAGCAATTGTGGAATAAAGATATCCCTTGTTTGTGTGTTACTGACTAAGTGCAAAAAGAAGGATTTCCTCGACAATAAATGGGAATTGGTGTTGAGGATGGTCTTGATCAATGATGGATTTGTATTCTCATGTTAATGAGCCAAACCGATGTTAAATTTTAATAGGGGTATTCCATTTGAGCTAGTTTACTCGGGGGGGATGTCTGTTCAACTTATCTTTGCTTATGTAAAGGATATTCCATTAGATTTTCAAGTCGAGTTTGGCAACTTAGCCAATTGTATCCTAACTTGACATTGAAGGGGCTGAAGTTAACACATCTTTCTCCAACACCATTTATTATTAATGATCTGGTATAATCTTTCCATATTTTATATGTTAATACCTCATCTAACCCTTCTTTCTATGTAAATACCTCATTGAATATCTCTCCAACTTATCTCTCATTTAGTAAACATCAATAGGAGATACCTCCTCATGTAAAAATGCAAACGTGGGGATGATTCATGAGCCTAAGTTAACAAATTCTTCTAATAAACTAGTGCTTAGTAAGCAGGATTATCCCTTATGTGGAGGATAGTGAGAATTCAGAATGGATGGATTTTATACGTTGTGATTAGGCACGAGTTTAATGATGGATCAAATCCAAATTTTCTCTTGGACCCTCTCAATGACAATTTGGTATATTTGGAAAGAACGAAATAATAGGCTTTACGATAGTAATCCCATGCACCCTATTACAATTTCCTCTTATATCACCAGAAGCATTAGAGATCTCCAAGAGTTGTAACCATATTCTTGCTCTTTTGTCTTTTATAATATTGTACTTCTCCCTTGGGAGGCTATAAGGTCCATATACTTGTTTTAGCTTGTTTGGTCTTGAGTGAAAAAAAGAATCCTTTGTACTAAATAAAGAAAGGATGAGAAAAGGAAAATATGCATTGTAATATATTTTGTAATGCACGATCCTCATTTAATGAAAAAATCAAAATATATAATTGAAAATTAAAATACAATGTTGTGTTTTTATTTTTAAATATTATATTTTAATTTTTAATCGATTTTTCACTTATGTAAAGTAATTTTTCACGTACGAAAAATAATTTTTTAACTTTGGATTTGAAATTTAATATTTACCTTAAATTAATTACTTTTTATAAAACTTCAACCTTAACTCTTAAATCTCAAATCCTAAACCTTAAATTCAAAATCTACAAATGAAAAATTATTTTTTATTTTCTAAGTGAAAAAATTTTTTTTATTCGTAAAAATTTAAAATACATCAATATATTTTTATTTTTAATCGATTTTTTTAAATTTAATTAATAAAAAATTTAAATACACCTATTTACGTACAACGATCTATCACATTGTTTTTCACGAGGTACGTTACAAAAATATATTACAAACGTTCATTTGTCTGCTTCTTCTCACAAGAGAATTCAGACACGCGGAGACGGGTGAAATCCGATCGATTTTTGGAAGCTTCCTGGAAGGATAAGGCAATCCGTGGCACTCCATCGCATGCACCCAGCGATGCCGCATCATCACGTCTGGCATGGAACGTGACGTCGACATCCTGAAAAAAGAAAAGCAGTGGATTCCATCAGCCAAAGTCGACGGGAAAGTGCCCTCACGCCTCCCATTCCGAAAACAAAAGCCCCGGCCCAATTGTAAAAGCCCTAACCCCTCTCTTTCTCACATTTTCCCCCTCTCTTACCCCCACACCCCCACCCCCCGCCTCTCTGCCCCAGCAGTAGACGGAACACGTAACGGAAGAAGGACGAGAAGGCACAATTAAACATTCCCCATGGCATAGTAAGTAACCACCGATCTATCTCGTTATATATGTAATGTAATGTAATGTTGTTGTTTTTCTGATCTTGTTCGAGCACTCGCATCCATTAATTCCTTCTTTCACTTCTTCGCAAGCACCCCATTCGCCGATGGAACTTCCCCCAGAATTTCAAGCACCCATTCTCCTCCGTTCGTTGCAATTTCACGAAGTTGTTCGGCTCTCTGCTTGGATATATAGATTCTTCAGCAACCAACATTCCCTCCATCCGTTGACATTTTTGACGATCACCACCATCTGTTTACATCGATCCTCTCCTCCTCCTCCTCCTTCTCCATTCCTTCGATCTCTCTAGTTTTGTCCATGTTTCCTCTGATCTTCGAGTGCTCTCGGCCTGTCCTTCTCAACATCACGTTCGGATGCTGATTATCCTTTTCTTTTCTTTCCTTTTCCTTTTTAAATTAAAAAAAAAATGACGACCGACAAAACAAACAACAGTAGCCCACCGGAGAGCTCAAGGGAAGGGTCGGTGACGTCCAAGGGTGGGGATGACGCGTCGACCGCGACGGGCAGCCCGAGGTCGCCAAAGCAGGATACTCTCGGGGTGTTCGCCCCACGGCCGCCCGAGGTGGCGCCTCCTGTGACCGCGGAGGACATCCTCCTGCTGGCTCAGAACCGCGCCACCACCAGCATCCATGTGACTGCCCTGGATGGCCTGGTGAACGTCAACTCCCTCTTCACTATTGCCGTCTTCGTGGGGCTCTCCCTGACGTCACCGGGGCAGCGCAGCCTCGCCAACAAGTCGGCGTGCGACGCCGGGGACGACGTGGCGAAGATGCTGCTGGTGTTCGAGGTGGTGTCGTTCAGCTTCTTCCTCTTCTCGAGCCTGGTGGCGCAGGGCCTGAAGCTGGCCATCAACATCCTCAACAGCAAGCAGGCCGACGAGGCCTTCAGGGCGCACATCAACTCCCACGTCCTCAGGATGGGGATGATCGGCTCTGCCATCAGCTCTATGATGGGTTGCATCTTCCTCATGCTCTCTATGATCAATGTCATCCAGATCCGCCTTGGCCTCCTCTCCTGTGGCAGTACTGCCTCCGTCCGCGCCACCGCCGCCCTCATCACCCTTGTCTCCACCGCCCTTGTGTGCTACATTGCCACCATCTTCTATGCCTTCACCCACTGGTAATCCTCCCTTGTTTGTTCATTCATTGATTAATTAACTACACTACCTATCTATTCACATACATACTCATCATAACGTATATATGTGCATGCTTGCCCTTGTTGTTGTGTGTGACCTAATGGATGTTCTTAACTCATATTGGTTGGGCCCTTGCTTTCGTCAAATCCTCTCTGTCTCTCTTCTTTCTTTTGGCCATAATGATATGATAGATGTATACTACCTACAATTCGTGAGCTAAAAAACAACTGGGATTGGTGTAAGCAGAGAACTCTTTCGGGTGTAAAATGTGGCAAAGGTAGGATGACAACACCTGGTTTAGATGTAGTTTCGGATTTTTTTATTGGTGGGAAGGTATGATTTGGTCCTTTATCACATGCATGTGTCTTCTTGAAGTACAAATCTAGAGATGGGCTGGTATAAGTTGTTGCATGAACTGTGTTTGTGCTCTGCATGAACCCATATGAACATTCAGATCAAGCCTCCTCCATTAACCTGATGAAGATGGTGACTCTGGATTGCTTTGCTGCGAGATAGGAAGATGGTGACTCTGGATTTCTTGCAGACGGGTCATCATTTACACTGGAATGAGCTTGTGCAATAGCATGCCAAAAGCTGAAGAAAATGTTGTTCCATTTAAGTTATAAACATTGAAAAACTAAAAAGATATGCAGAAGCTCTCTGTCAAAGATCATGTACATAGTAATTGTGCGGTTTCCGCCTACACCAGAACCTTGCCCAAATGGTAATGTGAAGTGTGGTAGATGGATAAACATGCTTCTTTCAACAAAGAGGATTGCCCCTTTCAGGGAAATGTAGCTACAAGTCCTTTCCATTGCTTGGCTTCCCCAACCATCCATTCTATTAGTGTGTTCTTGCCTTGCTTGCTTGAGAGAAGACAAAGGAGAAAGATTCCAGATTTCTTTGTTGTTATGATACAATTAATTGGGGAATTTAGGGAGCGATGAGCGTGAGTGAGAGGGGGAGCGTGAGAGGGAGGGAGGATGAGGAGGAGCCTGTTGGATGGCGGTGAAGAGGAAGTCGCGGAGGGGAGAGGTGCCGGAGCTTCGCTGCTTCAAGTGCCTCAGGAAGGGACATTTCACGAAGGGTTGTAGGGAGCTGTTGAGGTGTCTGCGATGCGGAGGATTTGGGCATGGGTGAGCGAGGTGCCACCTTCGGGTGCTTGCCGCTAGGGCTTCCGTGGGGTGAGCGAAGGAGTTGCTGCCTCCGCTGGAGGGGGTGCCTCTCATGGAGGTTGAAGCGCCGTGGTCGAAGGAGATTAGGGCCCTTGAGGGGAGTTTGGTGGCCGCCCTGGTAGCTGTGGTGTTGGAAGGGGAGGTGGGGCTGGGGGACTTGAGGGGGGTAGTCTCCTCGCTTTTGGGGATTGGAAGGGGTGCCTTTGGAGTTGCGACTCTCGGGAGCGGAGGCTTTGTGCTCTCGGGGCTCGGATCGATGCTGCTGTGGAGATTGGCGTTCAAGGAGATGTCATGTGGTCGAGGAGTGGTGAGGTGGAGGTGGCTGGTGAGGTCGGATGGGGTCGTGGTGGAGCGCCCACCTGTTTGCGCGAGGTAGAGGGTGGTGATTGAGGGGGTTCCTCTCTTCCTTTGCACAGTGGAGGTGGTGGCGGCAGTGGTCGCTCCGTTTGCGAGACTTCGGAGATGCGATGGTCTTGGCCTGAGAGCGGAGGACCTGTCGAGGTTCAGTGCTTGGGTGGAGATGAAGTCGGGGATGCAGATCGTGGAGAAGGTGGTCTTGAGGTGGGGGAGCTCTTCTTGGTTGGTTCGGGTCTCGCCGGAGGTCGGGAGACCTAGGTCTTTTGCTGAGGCGATGGCTAGTAGTGCGGTGGCGGAGTGTGGCGGCGGAGCTGGTTCGCAGGCAGGCCGATGGCTGGCCATTTTTGGGAAGGCAAGGGGACGCGGAGATGATTGCGTGACCGTTGCGGTTCTCATGGTGCGTTCAGTGGCAGACGAGCGGGCAGTGGAGGCGGCCGAAGGTGCGGGATTTGCTGTGAAAGATCTGGAGAGATCTGAGGCGCTGAAGACGAAGGGCCTGGCTGGCGTGGAGAGGCTTTTAGCAGCTCACCCTCTTGGCGGATCCGGACTTGGGGAAAGGTGAGTTCGAGGGGGTTTTTGAATCGTGCCCCTTCGGCCACAAGGGTTTGGGGCGGGCTCTACACGGTGGCGGCTATCGGATGGGCCTGGAGGTGAGCCCACGATCCGAGCTTCGTCAGGCTGACCGAGCGGTGATGGACGGCGTGGACGGAACCGTGCTGTGCCTGCAGAGATGGAAGCCGAGGAAGCTCCTCGTGTAGCGACTCTTATATAGATCGAGGTGGACCTATCGGAGGTGGAGGGCTAAGTCTTCTCTGACCGCGAGGGTTGAAGGGGAGAGAGAGGTGGAGTGGCCGGCATCGAGGGGAGGTGTTGGTGGAGGAGGTGGCCATTAGCACCTTGCCGATGGCGGGGCGAGGTTAGTTGATGGCTCGGTGGGAGGCGATGGTAGCATGGAGGGTGCTGGGGCAGCGTCAGTGGTTGGTGGTGGTGTTGATAGCCAGCGAGGGGATGTGACTAGAGAGGGGGCGGTGGTTGAGGAGGTTCGGGCGAAGTTGGGTGTGGGTGAAGAGAGGGTGGTGCGAGTAGGGGTGGACGGGGAAGAAGAGGACCCTTTAGAGGGGGAGCAAGTGCGGCGGGGGCAATCAGGTCTGCCTGTGGAGCTGGAGGACAGGGAGGTTGATCCGGTGGCTGAGGAGGTGGGTTTCAGGTGCACGATGCAAGGTGGATTTTCCCGACCATCTCCATAACCAAGGTCCTCACGTGGAATGTGAGGGGGTTGAATGACCCCTCCAGGCGGGCAGCGTTGTGTGGTTACATTCAGAGGTGGGGACCCGAGGTGGTTTTTCTCCAGGTGACAAAATGGGGGAGTTGTGATCAGAGGTTGTGGATGGAGGTGGGGGGTGGTGGCATTGGGGAGTTCATAGCCCTTGATGCGGTTGGAAGAGCAGGTGGTGTTGTTGTTGGGTGGAAAGGAGATGTCTTCTCCTTGTTGGACTCGACGGTCGGATCCCATGTGGTTACGGTCAAGTTGCAGAGGCGTCAGGACAATCTCTGCCTGCTCTTCTCTTCAGTCTACGGCTCGAATGATGGTATGTGAAGGTAGGTTATGTGGGATGAATTAGATCAAGTCCAAGCAGCACGTTAGGGGATCCCGTGGTTGATTGGTGGTGATTTTAATGTCGCTCTATTGGCAGAAGATAGACTGGATGGCCGTAGGGGAGTGGACCAAGGCTCGGAGGCTTTTGCGGGTTTTGTTGCTGCGCAGGGGTTGGTTGACATGCCACCCTCTTCTTGCCACTTCATTTGGAGGAGCTCTGGTGGGTAGCGCTCTTGGATTGACAGGTTCTTAGTCTCGACAGTGATGGCGGAGGTTTTCCCTATGGCGGAGGTCAAACCTCTGGAGCAGCCGTTCTTGAACCATACCCCCTTGCTTTGGGCGACGAATGAGGGCTGGAGGCATGGTACACATTTTAAGTTTGACAGAGCTTGGCTTCTAGAAGAGGGATTTAGGAGGCTGGTGGAAGAGAGATGGAGATCTACTCACGCGGAAGGCTTGGCGGCTGCTAGGTTGGAAGCCAAGTTGCGGGAGATGAGGTCCTTCCTCAAGGTCTTTATGAAGCAGATCAAAGAGGAGCGTGGGAAGAGGAGAGATGAAGTTCTCAGTGAAATTGTGAGGCTAGATTTGGTTGAGGATGTTGGCTTCCTCTCCAAAGTAGACAGGGAGAGCAGAGCAAATTGCTTGTAGGTGGTGTAGGAAGAGGATCAGAAGGTGGAGGTGGAGAGGAAGGTGAGATCCAGGTAGAAGTGGCTCAGGGAGGGCGACTAACACTCGGTATTTTCATATCATGGCATCTGGGAGGAGGAGGAAGAACTGGATCGATAGACTGAAAGTCGACGGGGAGGAGTTTGTGGGCAGGGAGGCGGTGGGCGTGGTGGCTGCAAGGTACTTCAGGGAGTTCACCGAGAAGAGGCAGGGGGGAAGATGGAGGTGGTTGGGATCCGAGATACCATGGATTAGGGATGTGGAAGTGGAGAGCTTGATTAGGCCATTTGAGGAGGATGAGATCCATAAGACGGTTTGGGGGTTGAATGTCGACGGTTGTCCAGGTTCGGATGGTTTTCCCGTCTTCTTCTATAAGGAGTTCTGGCCAGTAGTGAAGGATGAAATGGTGTAGGTGCTACAGGAATTCAGTGAAGGAAACTTGGGCTTCAACAGATTGAACAAATTTTACTTGTTCTTATTGTCGAAGAGGGATGGAGAGGAGGAGATTTAGGAGTATAGGCCGATAGCTCTTTGGAATGCTATTTACCTGATTGTGGCTAAGATCTTGGCAAATAGATTGAGGAGGACCTTGGCGGAGATTGTGGATTGGGTGCAGACGGCTTTTGTCCCGGGTAGGAATATCTTGGAGGGGTATGTGGTGGCTTTGGAGATTTTATCTTATTGGAAGAAAAGCAAGAGGAAGGCTTTCATGTGGAAGGTTGATTTCAGCAAGGCATATGATTCGGTGCAATGGTCTTTCCTTTGGGCCTCTTTGGTGAAGAGGGGATTTCCACCCCTGTGGATCGAGTGGATAAAGAAATGTGTCATTACAACATCTTTTTCGATTCTTATTAATGGAAACCTAGCAGGGGGTTGGATCCAGCCGAGAAGAAGGGTTAGGCGGGGATGTCCATTGGCTCTGATGCCTTTTGTTCTAGAGGCAGATGCGCTAGTGAGGGTAGCGAATAGATCTTGTAAGGGGAACTTGGTGAGAGGTTTCTCTTTGAGAGATGGGACGAGCATTCTACTGCTGCAGTATGCGGATGATACGACATTTTTTATTGAAGGCAAGGAGGTGGAAGCTAGGAGGATGCAGATCTTGCTTCTATTGTTTGGAGAGGCTTTCGAGCTACAGATTAATCTGTCCAAATCGAGTTTTGTTCCATTCAACTTGACGGAGGAGGAGGTGAGGGAGTACAGTATGTGTCTTAGCACGGAGCAGGAGAAACTACCCATTAAATACTTGGGCCTTCCGTTGACGGACGAGAGGATCTTGGTGCAGGATTGGGCTTCCTTGATGGGTAGGCTGGAGGGGAGGTTGGCAGGATGGGCGTTCAGGTTGCTGTCAAGGGGAGGAAGGTTGGTTCTGCTCAAGGGGGTTCTAGCTGCGATGCCTTCATATTTCATCTTGTCCTAAAGTTGCCTCAGCAGGTTGTTAAGAGAATGTTGGGTCTTATGAGGAATTTTTTCTGGTCCAACCATAGGTCGAACAGGCCTAGCGCCAGGTTGGTGGCGTGGGAGGAGGTTTGCAAGCCGATTGAGGAGGGGGGGCTTGGGGTAAGGGAGTTGGGGAGAACTAATGATAGCCTGCTGGCGAAATGGATTGGAGGCTTGTTGGAGAACAGGGGAGATTTGGTGGGGAGGGTTTTTAGGTCTGCTTATGGAGGCCCTTCGCGTTGGGATCTCCTCCTATCCTCGCCAAGGGATGCTTCTCATTTCTTGAGAGGTCTATCGGCTGTGGCTCCTAAAGTGCAGAACTGTTTTGTACCGGTGGTGGGGACAGAGGATGATTGGACAGGTCAAGGTGCACTTTCTAGAAGATTTCCGAGACTTTTCGCTCTTTCCACGGGTAGGGAGGCATTTGTGGCAGAAGTTTGGAGAGGTGGGTGGTGCCCGTCTTTTGCAGGAAATCTTTCAGATGCGAGAATCTAGGACTTCCAGAGATTGCTTGAAGAGTTGGAAGGCTTCCGCCGGTGTTAGGGAATGATATGTTTAGTTGGGATGAAGGAGATTTCTCAGTGAGGGTTGCTTATAGGAGATTGTCCGGTGGGGGACCCACTGGTGATCTGGACCTGGTGAGAGATTGCAGACAAGTTTGGAAGGTGGCTTGCCCTTTGAAGGTTAAGATCTTTGTTTGGCTACTTAGGAGGTGGAGGCTCATGACGAGGGCGTGGAGGGCGAGATGGGCTCTTGGGGAGGTTAAGGTGTGCCTCTTGTGTGGAGGAGATGATGAGGATGTCGACCACATTTTCTTCTCTTGCCAGTTTGTATTACAGATTTGGAGCCGTGTGGGAGTGGGATGGTGTAATTGTCGTTCTTTTGATGAGTTTTGGAGCGGATACAGAGGTGGAGCCCGCAACACTGGGTATAATGTCTTTCGGATGAAGGAGAGGGCCAGGCCATTGTCTGTCCTCTGGGGTGTTTGGTTAGGAAGGAATGAAGTCGTCTTTAGGGGACAGAGGTCTTATGTGGAAAATTTTGTGGAGTCTATTTTTACTTTGATTAGGATGTGGAGTGAGTCACTGTCAGTGAGGGGTCTTTGTGGCTATACTTTGGACCTGATGTAGGCTAAAAGGCCTTTTCTTATAATACATTTGAGGTGGTTATCAGTTTGGATAACTACCATTTTCTTTTTCAAAAAAAAAAAGAAGTTTTTTGTTTACTTCCTCCTTTACCAGTTATGACTGATGAATTGAACATGGAAATGTGTCTTCACGAGTTCAGCCATCCATTGATGGTTCATTTTCTCTCTTTAAGCTAAATGAAAGAGTTTTTTTTCGATTGATTTGGTTCAGGAGCTAGATGTTATCCCTTGCTTGTGTTCATTGTGAATATGCCACAATCTATATGTAGTCATGCTTGGGCCTTACCCATATCTTTAAAAGTTATGGGTGGTTATTACTTGATAACTATGCAAAGGGAATCTTGTCTTGCGCACTTACTAGGAGACACTGAGGTCCACTTTGACTAGATACAATCAATGCAACCATAAATGATGCTGTCATGCAAGATTGCCCTCCATCTACCTTCTTTTTGTTTTTTTTTTTTTTTTAGGCTCAGAGTGTAAGTAAACATATACTTTGTTTTCCTTCCATTCCCTTGAACTGATCTTCCAACCATGTAAGTAAACTACTAGAATTGATAAAAATAGCATAACATGAATAGGATGTAAGAAGAAGCTACAATTTTTCCTCTTCCCTTTTTATGAAAGATAGGAAGAAGCTGCAGATAAGAAAAGGTTGCCTAGGAAAAACAAAAGTAGAATTTGAGGATTACCTTCTCAATCAACATTAATGTGCACACCAATTCACTAACCAATTTTTGTTAGCATAATTTTATTAAAAGTCTTTAATAAACTTTGTAGTGCATGCAAAGGGTAAGAGAGGGCCTTACGTTCTTCAACTATCATGATGATGGTGGAGAATCTCTTTGTTACCTTCACTGAGGTTGGATTTTTCATTTTTCACTGATTATTAAGGGGCCTTTCCAAGCATGTTCTTGATTTGTCACTGTTTGATGTGGAAATTCCTTGATAAGCTCTCGAGCTCCAACAAAAGCTACACAGGTGAGAGAATGTTTACAAGGATTTGTCTTGGACTTTACGGACAGGGTCCTGAGACTAGCTCAGCTAAGAGTATCATTAATCTCTTGCTTCTCCTTAGGCAATGAGCTAGGTGTTCATTATTGGTTAACGGCTAACTCAAGCATGTTCCTAACTTCCCCACTTTGCAGAGGGAAGTTCAGGTTGTTTGACACAACTTTCATCAAAAGTTGACCCAAGCATCACCTTAACTTGGATCCCTTACATCTTTTTGAGGATAATCTAGATCGATAGGAGCACTCTAGGAATAAGTTTAGCAAGAATCAATCCACAATTGAGTAACCCATTATAAGATAAATCTCAAGCTATACAAAAGCAAATTTAGCTTTCTAGGATGGTTTTTAAGTTGGCTTGTTATTCTTCCATGTCATGCCATTTGCCATCTCACTTTTGAAATCCTTGTCCATATGTTGCCATGATAGTTTACAATCCCATGCTGATGAAATTCCGTGGGCTTTTATCATATCCTCTATAGGTACATTCTTGGGACCTTTCCTTCCATTTCAAAAGTCACAAGTTCGGCATGGTCTTTTAGGTTTCATTTGAAATCATTTCAATAGTTAAGTAGCTGTGCCCTTCAAGGAAAAAAGGACAGCGAAGTAGTTCTAAACTACACTTGCAAGATGCTTGAATTCCACCCAACTATAATTAGGTAGGTAAGCATGGCAGCTTTAATCAGTTATTATTTCTCTTCTAAGCAGATTCTGAATACACATGCAGTATTGGATTTATCTCACACCTAAAGATGGTGATCTGATGGATATTTCTCCCACCTAAAGAGGTCACCCTCTCATATGGACTTGTGGATATTATGGGAAGCTTTTCTTTTCGGTCATATTTTATGATTGAAGGATCGATAGTGATATCACCCCATTTAAAAGAAAAAAAGTTTATATAATTAGTAAGTGGACAATTTATCCCTAGTTAGAAGATATGAGAAATTAGTTGTTGAGCCTTTGACAAGGGGGTAGGGAGAAGAAAACTATTTGACATGATTTTATTTTGCTTTTTTGAAGTGGAAAAAGGGGTTAACGAAGGTTAGAAATGATAATGGACACCAGGAGGAACAAGTGGATTGAAAGAAATGTAGACCCATCCATAGAAGTTCACTCCCTCTTGAAAACAATGCCATTGCGCTTCCTCCACAAACACCAAATCATAATGGAAGCCCTTCTTAAAGTGTTCGCATCAACGCAGGCCTTATGGATTCTTGACCAAAAGTCAACCTTAGCAAAGCTCATCTTTAGTGAAAGGGTGAGTCTAGGCTATGATATCTTCAAGCTTGAGACATGTAGGGTGGTAGCCACTTAAATGGCACACTTCCTTTTATGAATGTGACAAGATAGTTGATGATAATGATTGGCAAAAGCTCTAGCCATTGCCTGTCTCCCAGAGTGTACCTTCCTGTTGTTAAAAATGGAGTTGATCCAATTCTTCCTTCCGTTTGCATGCGAGTGAAAGAATTTCGTGTTTAAGTTGCCTTCTTCCAGCCATAACTATCTCGATCTCTATTGACAATCAATTTCTTCCTTTTTGACTTCTACTAGAAGCTTCTGGCAGAGTTTGGACCTCTCCTTGCCCTCCTCAGGTGACAAATAATGGGTATCCTCGATCTAGTCAAGTCTGGATATGCCTGTCAAAGCCTCCTTCCTGACCTTCCTAGCTTCCCACATTTCCTTTTTGAAGTCTAAAAGCTTTCCTTGTAGGAAGAGAGTTTTCTCACAAAAACCAGTGTCCAATAGTCAGGATCTTTCAAACTTGAAATAGGTGCTTATGCGGGTTTCCTGACCTGAGTCCCAATCTAAGGGTGTATGATCCAAGAACAGTCTTGGGAGGGCCTTTGGTAGATTGAGGGAAACACATTCATAGAAGTTAATAGACCCAAAGAATCTATCTAGACTTGATTTGACCCTACCCTCATTGGAGCTTGTCTTAGGCTTATTTTGGCTATTTTCTATTTTTGATGTACTATTTATTAATTTTCTTGATTATGATGGACTCGTCTTGTAATTTCCTCATGCCTCTTCTCTATAAGGATTTTCATATTTCAATAAGACAATTCATTTTCTTTTGACATGGTATCAGAGCAATAGTCCTAAGATGGTGTTTTGATATCCCACTAAATACCACCAAGAAATTCTTCTTCTCTTATGATTGTAATATTCAAATCTCTGCCCTTGAGGATTACATGCAAGAATCGATCCCCAAAGGGGGATCCCTCCTTAGCATTGTTGGTCACCAGAGGCTTGTTGGGGGGCTTCTTTCGTTGCTCCAGAGGTTGCACAACCTGCTATTAGAGTTGCACAGACTCTCTTCCTTTGCCAGCATTGCTACCCAGTTGGTCTAATAGGATTTGGGGCTTGAAGCATCACCGTTGGAGTTTAATTACTTGCATTAGGCTGATTACATCCTTTATGGCTTGCTGCGCTATTGTTGAGGATCAAATCAACCTAAACAAGACGATTTGATCTTCGTTTGGGTCCACGTAATAGGGTGCGTGACCCTTATCCCCTAATCGCGTGATTTTGGCGCCCAGTGCCCTCTTTTATGTGCTCTGTCGCGCACATACTACAGGAGACACATGTTGATTGACTGATGAAGATCTGAGTTTACATGAAGAGATAGTGATTTCTATAGATGGCTCTCATGGATAACACAAAGTCCTTGATCCTCATCTCAGTGGCCAAGCTTTACGCTTCTGCTTTTGTTTAAGGGACAATAATTAAATTGATAGGGTCCTAGAACTATTGACTTTGGTCCAAGATTTAAAACACCGATTTCAACGTTGTTTCAATAAATTTTCAAGTGCGCATTTCGCCAGCAAACAGTGGAAACACTTATGTTTCGACGTTGGATTTCGACGATCTCGATATCTCAAAAATAATCCATTCCGGAGGCACGTCGATGCATGTTGACAAAAATAGCATAAGTAGTCAAAATGATTGAAATTTTAAGAATAACTATTTAAAAGGATAAATAAGCCTTAAACCCTATCTTATATTTCCTATTTAAGTGGATAACTATTTTTAAAATTAAGGACTACAAGAAAAAAAATGCTAATGCTAATTCAAATTTAGGATTTTATTTTTAGGAATTAAATAAATATTTTCTTAATTCTAAATTATGATTAGACCTATATATTTGTAATAATAGTAAATCTAGACCTTAGTGTGTAGATTTATTCTATAATTAGAGATAGATGTGAAATGAAATCAAATTTCAAAAGAAGAATAGAGCAACAATTATAGTTGTCTTACATCAGCAAAAAATTCTTCTCGAGGAGAAGATAAAATTGGGATGAGGCATTCAAGTAGGTAGAGGGTAGGGGGAAGAGCATGACGCTTAGTTCTCCTACCAATCATTAGAGTTATCAACATCAACTAAACATGTGTTGAAGTTTTAGTAGAATCTTTTTTGAAGTAGGTACAACAATAGAGGGTTTAGAATGTAGTAGCAACAACAATAATGAAGAATGGAAGCAACAACAGTTATTGAAGTGCCGAGTGCATTTCGCCAATGCCGATCATTTTGACAAAATTTCGTTGAAACCCCATACCAAAAATGCCCATTTCGATGGGATACCACTGAAATTTCAATCACTACTCTAGTTGAGGGCATTCTGTATTTTTGTTGGAGGCCATGAACATCTTCATGTGCTCACCAATGCCACCATAGATGCGAAGGATAACAAGTATAAGAAGTGAGAAAAGGATAACCATTTAGTCATGAATTGGCTCTTGAATAGTGTTGATTCAAAGATTATGTCAAACAACATGCTTTATATGACTGCCAAGGACATATGGGATACCCTAAATTGACGCTATTCAATGTAGACCAGTAGCTCTTGTCGTGCTGATATTTATCGACGTATATGGAGTGCAAATGAGGGTGATCTTGCTTTGGTCGATTACTTCACTATAGAGGGCCTATATGAAGAATTGGCTGTATTTCAGCCTACCTGCTGTGACAAACAGGTGACAGAGTGTACAGAGTGGCAGACCTAGATTTCTTGATGGGCTATCTTCCCGATATCAGTTTTCTAGGGATCAGATATTGTTAGCAGAGACTATTTTGAGTTTGGAGGTGGTATATAGCCGTCTTCAGAAGATTGATGCGGATAACAACTCTTCAGCCTCCACGCCTATTACTTTGCTTGATAGTGCTGTGCTTGCGATCTCTTGGGAGGGAAGTGGTTGATCTGCTGGACACGGACATGGATGACACCATTTGTTTAGGGGAATTGAATTAGGGGGATTGAAAAATAAGGAATTGGGATTGTGCCTCAATCCTGTGATAGAGAGGGTTTTTTGTTTGTTTAGGTAGAATGTGTAATGTAGGGATTGGAAGGAGTAATATCTTATTTGGCAAAGTTTGAACGTTTGTTTAAAGGGATAGGACATGAAAGTAAAGTGAAGGGATACAGAGTTCACCGGTGTGTTTACGCACATTTGGATTGAGCGTCGTTTCGAAATGCATGCTCGAACCTGAAAAAGTTATTAGAAACACTGGTGGATTTGAAGAGACGGTATATAAATTGTTTTCAAATACGTAACAACACTCAGCACAAACCATTGGAATGCAAATCATCAGGAAGTCGCCAGCCTTGAGCAAATCACGTCCACCGACGATCGCAGAAGGTACCTTCGTTGAGCAAGCAAGGACATTGTTGGTGGAAAAGCTTCTACGAAGAATAATGGTGAGCAGCAGCAGCAGTGGTAACGGCATCCAAGTAAGGTATGTTGTGGAAATGGTACGGAGAATATGTTGATCGAGAAATGGTTCTATTAGTTGTATACCTATTTTTATTTGCATAATACATTAGTGTATGACTTGTATTATAGAAATACGTTGGTGTATTTATACATCGATTTAATTCATTATAGGAATACATCGGTGTATCATTGGAGAATACATCGATGTATTTTAAAAATACATCGATGCATTTATACAATACACTGATATATTATTGTTATCCATGGGTGTATTATAATGATACACCGATGTATCATAGAAATACACCGGTGTATCATTGGAATACACCGATGTATCATTGGAATACATTGGTGTAACATGAGAATACACCAGTGTCTTGGTAGAATACACCGATGTATTTTAAAATACATCGGTATATTTGTATAATACACCGGTGTATTATTGTTATCCATGGGTGTATTTCAACAACACCGGTGGATGAAGCTCATATAATTCGTGGATGTTTGTACTGTAGGGAGGTGGATCACGGATGCACAATTGTATCCATCAAGAGAGCACTAAAGTTGGCCAGGGATGACATTGTTGAGGCATTTCAGAGGACTACATTCGTTGTCCTCGTTGAGAATGAGAAGTATTTCCCTTAGTACAAAGATAGGGAATTGTAACGGCATATGGTGGATGCCTATGATGTGGAGACGGAGTTTCACTTTGGTTGACTGGTGCTGAAGCTAATCGCTGACCATATTAAGATGATGATGGGGTTGAAGAATGAAGAAAACTTGGCTTGTTCGATGGGAAGAGTAATGTGAAAGACATGCCTAAAATTTGGACAACGAACTTCTCCACTGTGAAGCCTAAAGTGAGGTCTATTTTAGAGAAATTACATGAATTAAATCCAGATGGCAAGAAGGGGAAAGAGAGGGCGAAGGGAAAAGGGACGGAAACAACTGATGATAAAAGTGTGGAGGTGGAGAAAGAGACCAAGCTCTTGGTTCTCGTCACCCTTGGGTCCTTCCTCTTATCTTACGGGGACCAAGCCGTCATTACTTCACTTTTTGATATAGTGGAGGATTTGTAATCGTTATATGAGTTCAATTGGGCTGATGTGGTGCATGATTTTCTACATGAAGGGCTCCAAGAGACTAAACTGAAGGAGCAAACACATTTGAAAGGTTCCACCATTCTGTTGCCGATTTGGGCAACCAAGATGTTCCTAATTGGTGACGCAATGAATTTAGAGGCTAAGCTTGTGGTTCAAAGGCATAACCAAGAGAAGTCATTCACAGAGCGTGCCAAGTATGTCAATCTGAATTTGAAAGTAACCATAAAGGCTCTCTTGAGGGAGTCATCATTTGGAGAGTCCTATGTGAAAAAGGGTTTGAAGCGAAAATCAGATGCATCGGTTGAGGGTGATGAGAGGAGGAAGAGGAAGGCAAGGCTCGAAATGCCGATTTCGACGTCGTGCCGATGAAATTTTAAGTGTGCATTTCTTAGGCATGCTAAGAGCACATCGTGGAAATACCGAGGGCATGTCGACAAAAATGACAAAAGTAGTCAAAAAAACCAACAGCCTCAGCATGACCATCGACTTCGCTGGCATGTCGACCATGCCTATGCTATGCTGACCATGCCGATGATATCCCTGCATTTCAACAACTTTACCATGTCGACATGGGCTTTTCCCAAAAAAGGCCTTGCTGATGACATTTAAATCACTGTAGGAAGGTAGAGGGAGAGGTAAGGAAGGGAGGTGATGGTGCTGTTGGGATAGAGGAGGATGCTGTTGGGAAGAGCGAGAGGCGAAAGAAAATTTTGGTGGAAGAAAGATACTTGATGTACCTGAAAAAGAAAATAAAGTTGTCAGGGAAGAATTATCAGAGAAGCGTGAAATTGATGACTCTAAGAAGGGGTAAGGTGGAGGAGGTCAAGGGGAAAGAGGAGGAGAACAAGGAGGAAAAGGAGGATGAGTAGAAGAAGGTTGGATCTCAGAAGGGGGAGGGGAAGGAGGACGATTGGAAGGAAGAGGAGAGGGAGAAGATTGAATTAGGGGAAGAAAAGTAGAGGAGGTGAAGAATGATGATAAGAAGGTAATGTTTCAATTATTACTAAATCCAGTAGTGTGTTTGTAAAAAGCATTGATGTATTTGTTTTGAGAATGCACTGGTGTGTTTACACAATGCACCGATGTGTTAGTGGAATACATCGATGTGTTATTATAATACACCGGTGGATTGCATCAATCCATCGGTGTGTTTATATAATACATTGGTGTATTTGAATATTCGTTGTTTGTCCTATTTGACACGACATGGTTTGTAGTTTTCTATATGAGGATGATGAGACTCCGATCAGGAGGATCGTCGGTCGAGGACGACGAACAAAATTAGTTGCTCATAGGCTAGCAGGAGTTGCGAGGAGGCCAACCCAATACAAGAAGCCAAGGATATACAAAAAAATACCAAATTTGGAGAAATGTATCCTCAAATGTCTTCCGGACCTGGATAGATGTCTTCTCGATTAGTTAATTGAGCAAAGAAAAAACCCTGACGATGTTCTTTAGCAATTGAAGAGGAGATTTGTTGAGAGGTCCATGCTTCCCTTACTTATAAATAGTGGGTTCAGTGATAGCGAGGTACGTTTAAATTTAAAACATTTCAATTGCGTATGTAATAGTGTTGTGTAATTATTTGCCATTATATGCAGATCATTGACGGAATAATTGATGCCATCAAAGACATGATGGCTCAAGAGAAGATGAAGTGCGATACACTTGTTTTAGACACAAACTTCGGTATATTTGTTAAATATTTCAATCACGACCGAATCCGTGGCTATGTTGACGATGCCAGTGAAGAGTTCTACACTTGTAAATATATAGCTATACCGTTGTGTATGCAAGAGGTCTCCCATTGGACCCTTGTAGTTATTGATATTGGGTGTAAAACAATGATATAATATGATAGCGACTCTCGGTATTGCCCTCATCAGACACAAAGATAGTAGAGATGTGGTATGTATTGAATATATTGTACTTCAAGTTGATATGTTATGAATATGCATGAGTCAGTAATGAAGGTATGCTTTTATGTTTAGTTTGACACGATGGCGAAACTGTTGATATGTCGGGGGATAAGTGCTGATGGATGGGATCGACAACATTACATGGAGGCTCCTTAGCAAGGCAACACAACTAATGATTGTGGCATCTTTGTCACACGGTAGATAGCATGCCTGATGCGTGGTCTGGATCCAATGGTCGTAACATGAGAGCAGGATGTACATAGGTATCGAGCAATTTACATTCCTATGCTTTTGAAGCACAGGTTTGCAGCGGTTAATTTAGTATGATGTTTGTTTATAGATCTTTCAATCATACACGTTGATTAAACTTGTAATTATTTCTTTTATCTTTTGTAAATCGTGCTTGTCTATATTGCATATAGTCCTTTGTATTTATTTCTCAATTTTTTAAGGTAATTTATGTATTTAAAGTTTTCTCTGACGAAATATGTGAATTAACATAAATCCATCGGTGTATTTATTAGAAATTCATCGGTCTTTAAATGTTAATACACGTGTATTTCGTTAATATATTGGTGTGTAACGTTAATACACCGATGTGTAACGTTACACACTGGTGTAGTAAAGGAATACACCGATGTATTCCATCAAAGTCATCGATGTATAACTTAATTCATCGATGTGTTTGGTGAAATTCATCTAAGTTTAACGTCAATACACCAGTGGATTTCATTGATATGTAAGTGTAGTGATAGAATGACCACCAGTCAAATGAGAATTCCATTTTTACTAGATGAAGTTACATTCCCTTAAAATGATAATAATGTAACGATAATTAAAAATTTGAAACAACGATCATTTCTCAGAAGTAGAGTATGGTGATCTGCCCACAAAGCATGGGCAATTTGATACCTTATTAAATCCCCAGCTCTCACAACACTCTTGTCAACAAGGTCAACTTTCACTTCCGTATCCCTAATGTCTTCAAGATCTCGAGTGTTGTGTACAAGAAGTCGTCAACTTTCTACCGAATTATCATGTTGTGAATGATGCAACATGCTATCACGATTTTGCATTGCATGTCGAACCCATAGAATGGCCTTGTATCAAGAAGTTTGAAATGCTTTTTCAAAACTCCGAAGGCACGCTCAACAACATTTCGCAGATGTGCTTGACGATGGTTATTATAGCTCCTTGTAATTTTGATATCGATTATTTCGATTACGATACTCCTGCAAATGATATGGTATGCCATGAAAGGGAGAACTAAAGGATTTCGTTTTCGCGTAACCAAGGTCCACTTGGGGCATTAAGACCATTTTTTATAGCCCACCGGTGGGTCTTAAGCATCGGTCAAAATACATCGGTGGGTTCCCATTTCCCACTGGTGTATTGTCTAAATTCACTGGTGGATTACATCAATTCATCGGTGGATGTACACAATCCATCGGTGGATTCCAACAATTCATCGTTGGGGTTAATGCAATCCACTGGTGGATTTTAGACAATACACTGGTGGTTTGCAACAATCCACTAGTGGATTTAGATAAACCATTGTCTACTACAACAATCCACCGATGGATTTAGACAATCCACCGGTGAATTATACTCATCCACTGGTGGATTGTACGGTACACTGGTGTATTGTATCAATTCACCGGTGGATTGTCTAAATCCACTAGTGGATTGCATTAATCCACCGGTGTGTTTCTTGCATCCATCAGTGTATAGTGAATTGATGATTGCTATATTCATCAGTACACCAGTGAACTACCGTTACCATCTATCATATGTTCCAATCCACCAGTGCATTCCTATTTGCAAGCGATGTCACTACCACACAATCTTCAAATTATTCAACATTCCTAATGCAAATTACATTAAAAAGTACCTGAAATAGAGATAATTGACGAATATCTCCAGCAAAGTCAAGGCAACGCTTGACCTTCGCAGCGAGCTTACAATCGATTATCAACAACACATGAATGCAAAGTTTACAAATAACACAAGGAACACAAATTCCACATGTAATTAGTCAATACCTTCTGTACAACCTCCCTCGTTCCTCTCGTCACTCAGCAAAACTTAAAACAGTAATGAGAAGTTTATCCAATACCTGAGTTTGCCATTCCTTATATACAAAGAAGACGTCCGTTGCATTAATCTAATCCACCTTCCAGATGTAATGTCAGAAGCGTGCGGACAGCTCGTTGATGTTCCCATCAGACGCATCTACGAAGTCAGATAATCTTCCACAAGATCTTCAAGTCTCATTCATACATGGGGAAGGATTCAAACTGACCTATCGCTTTTACCACCCAAGATAAAGCAAAGATGGGTACACCTCTTGCCAACGTAATATAGCCTTGCATGAGGAGTAGCTCTCACGAGAAAGCCAAGATTCCTTACATATTCGCTTCTTCGGAAATCGTCAGTTCATGCTGCCATCACCAGAGCTGTCCATTGCTATTACTCTTCCAACAACCGAAGTAATGTGAGCGGGTTTACATTATCCCGCTTGAGGGCAAAAACTATATAAAACAACCCCAGGATGATCTTATCTCGGGATTCAGGGCTCAATCTTGGCATAGAACCCTGGGATTATTGCCCCTAAATGGAGGATTGCAGTGACTACTGCCAAACAAACGGTATCGTAGTTGTGGACGTAATGGAGGCCATGGTCGAAGATCTTATTCACCATGTGTTTACTGCCAGAAGACCAATCATCCTTTTGATCGATGCTGGGAGAAGTTTGGGAGGCCAACATGGGCCAACCAAACTTACACTACCACTGATCCTACTGCTAAGATAGAGACCACTTCTGATCTAGTTGCTGCTGGTTTTCCATTTACTACTGATGAATTGGATCATCTTTGTTATTTCTTGAGAGTGAGCCTAACTCTTCTTCTACTGCTACCTTGGCTATAGGTACCACAGTGCATGCCTGCTATTCAGGTACATCAGATTAGATTATAGACTTTGGTATCTCTACTTATTTAACGAGTAAGGATGCTAGTCTTTTCTTTGCGAGAGGTTCTACCACTATTACCTTTGTTTGTTTGGCAAATGGTAGCATGTCTCCTGTTACTTTAGTTTGTAGTGTTTACCGTTTAGTTTTCACCAAGGTTCGAAATGCCAATTTCGACGTCGTGCCGATAAAATTCTAAGTGTGCATTTTATGGCATGTCGAGGGTACACCGTGAAAATGCCTGTTTTTTGATAGCATATTGTGGAAATGCCGAGGGCATGCCAATGCATGCTGACAAAAATGACAGAAGTAGTCAATTTCAAGAAAATCAAATATTGATTGTCATAATGTGTGTGTGACCTACCTTACTCTTGTGTGTGACCTGACCTGCATTAGGAAGACCGACCCTTAGCCTCGGCAACGTCAGCATCTAGCGGCATGCTACCCATCTCGTTGGCATGTCGCCGGCATACCTGTATTTCGACACCTTGTGTTTGCATGACCCTTTTCCAAAAGTGGTTGTGCCGATAGCATACGATGGCATGCTGTCGGCATTTAAAACACTGGTTTTCACCTCGGTTGTAGATTTCAGATGTTTATTGTGCCTCCAAATTTCCTCTTAGTTTACTTTCTAGGAGTCAAAATTGCAAGCAGTTGAAATGTCAAATTATGTTTGATGAGAAATACTGTTATTTTCAGGACATCCAGACGAAGTAGACGATTGGTGAGGACTAAGAGCATCGTGTGTTGTATTACCTAGATACCCCTATTATTTTTGCTAACATTACTTCTATCACCTCCAATCCTCTTTTGTGGCATTCCAAACTTGGCCATCCATCTCTTTTTAAGCTATGATAGATGTATCTAAATATTCCTGTTACTGCCACCTTGACCGTAAGGCATGCCAACTTAGGAAATATCATTGACGTACTGCTCCTTCTCGTGTAGGTCGTCAATGTACTTTTGTCTTAGAACTAGGTCATTGTGATGTTGGGGTTCGTGTCTTGTGATTGCCATGTCTGGACATAAGTATTTTGTCATTTTTGTTAATGATTTTAGTCGTGTGTCCTGGATTTTTCTTTGTTGAAAGACAGATTTGCACTACTTGCTATAATAAAGTTTTTTTCGGAGGTGCAAAATATGTTTTCTACTAAAATAAAGTGTTTCAAATATGATAATGCTCTTAAGTTTGTTTAGCATACCTTGAGATTTTTCTAGAAGAAAATGGGACTATTCATCAAACTTCCTACTCCCATACTTCTCAGCAAAATGAGGTTGCAAAGAGAAAATTGTGCCATATTCTTGACATTGCTAGGACGCTTCTTATCTCTATAGGGGTCCCTTAGTCATTCTGGGGTGATGCTGTTCTTATAGCTACTTGATTAATCATGTGCCATCTATTTTAGAGGAATTTATTCCATTTCGACTATTCTTTCCTGGTAAGGATGCTTTTCCCTTGCCACTCCAGATATTGGTTATGCTTGCTTTGAATACAATTTCAGTAGTCCTGATAAGTTGTCTCCTAGGGTTACGAATGTTGGTGCAAGAGCATTACGATAGTTAATTTTGATGATAACAAAACAATTAGTATTTAACATTTGCATTTGAGTTTAAGTTTTTTGGAATAATGCAAATAGAATCAAATGTGAAGGAGTTCAAGCTCGCATCCATGGCAGGTTGGAGGAGTTTGATGGAAGAGAAGAGAAGATGGAGCTTCACTTTGAGCGAGATCTCGAAGATACATGAAGATGAAGAATATGATAGATATTTTGTCTCTTATGTATTATGTATTTGTTTTGTTCTTTGCTCTTTTTTTTCTTAGATTCATTGTTAAAGAGCCTAAAGTAACAAACATTAATTTTAGGAACACCATTCCATCACTATGACACTTAGGCAAACCCTACAAACGAATCAGAAAATCAATATACAAACTAGGCAGCTTGATCAGATGTCCAATTTGGACTTCAGACTCTGATTTTGGACTTTAAGACGTTTGGTAGTTTGTACAGATGTCCAAACACTTAGGTTGGACTTAGTATTCTCTGTTCATTGCTTTTAGACGACCAATCCATAGTCCAGATGTCGTAGAAGACGTCTGATGACCTTGATAGATGTCCAACAATAAGACTGTTGGATGGTCAGAACATTGTCTTTGGAGATTACCTTTTAATTATATTTTTAACACTTTTAAATGTCTGTAGAGCCTCCAAAACGTCTGATAAATAGACGTTAGGCTAAATCTAACCCCAATCACTTTTGTCAGTTAGCCTCTTGAAAAGTCTATTCCCGCAGAGAATTCTCTTTCTAGATGTCTAGACATTTTGCCAGACGACTGACTTGTCGTTTGACCTAAAATTACCTAGAACCCTGCTTCGATCTAGTGAAAATAAGAAGAAACCTGTCTAGATTTAGACGTCTGATAATCTTCTTAAACGTCTTCTTAGAAGTCTGCTTTGATCCAACATCATCTCGATGATTAACCATTCTAGATCAGATGACTGAATTTTAGATCAGACAAAGTGCCATACGTTTGACCTTAAATTCAAACGTCTGATAAACCTATCTGACTCATAAATGACCTTTATTTCGTTGGGATTTTGGCTTGATCTTTTGTGATTTGTTCCCAACGGCTATGAAAGCCTTTCAAGGCCTTTTAAACCCTTCTTAGGGTCTTTATAAATAGATGACCCTTCCTAAGCAACATACACTTTGATAGAATACTTTCCACCATAGTTGTGTCAAAGAGGAGATAGAAAAGAGTTCTTGCTCTCCAAGCTCTATTCAACAAATCCGAGAGCATCGAAATTCTGTTGCAATCACGCTTATATACTTCTAGTTAAGGGGAAAATTCTTGCCTATAGTAGGATAGTTTAAATTACTTTTTATGGCTTTATAGGTTTATTTGTTTTTCTTTTGTTTTTGGTTGGGTATTCGCTTTGCGAATTCCCGTCTCCTTCGCGAGACAAAATACTCCTCGTGAAGAGGAGATGTTTGAGGTTACACTACCCTTATGTAAGTAGTGTGGTTGTAAGAGGTTGTGTCACCCTCGTTTAAGTAACACAGTTAGTGGATTTAATATACTAGGTAGATCGGGAAATCTTAAACCAAGAAGTTTAGGTGGTGGTTTTTACCTGGGTTTAGGTTTCTACCTAAAAATCATTGTCTTTTGTGAGATTGTATATTTGTGTGATTGTTAGATTATTTCCGCATTATTTCATATCATGCACGTCTCACCCCCCGTCGTCAGAACCTTCAATTGTGTTTTCCTTGGCTATTCCCACACACAGAAAGGTTATTGTTGCTATGGCCAAGTTGGTAAGCGTCATCACATTTGTGCTGATGTGACATTTTTTGAGAGGGTTCCATATTTTTCCCCTTAGGGATGGAATGCACAATTCTAACCTCATGTTTACCAGTGTAGAGAGCCACCACCAAATACATCAGCACCTATGTCTATTCTTGTTCCATGTGTTGATCCAGGTCCCAGTACCATTGATGATGCAACTCCACCAATCCTTGCTATTGAATGTTCCTACCCCCTCGGTGGATGGCCATAGTGGGGGTGATGACAGGCCTAGTGAGATCATGTATCTTGCACCCTATATCACATTTTACTTTTTTTGTCCATTTGAACTTGTCTATGCAGTAGTTTTCACAAGCACTCTACAATACTATAATACCCAAGAATTACTATGAGATATCTTAGGATCCTAGGTGGGTGGCGGCCATGAACACAAAGATGGAGGCACTTACATCTCGTTAGACCTAGGATATGGTACCTACTCCTGGTGATACTAAAGTGGTGGATTGCAAATGGGTTTACATAGTGAAATATCTAGCTGATGGGAAAATTGACAAATTCAAGGCTTGCTTTGTGGCAAAGGAGTTTACACAAATGTATGGTGTAGATTTCTTTGAGTCATTCTCTCATGTGGCACGTGTCGGCTTCATTCATGTGATCTTCTTAGTGGCAGTTAATCTGGGTTGGCCATTGTATGGGCTCGACATTAACAATGCTTTCTTTATGATGATCTGCATGAAGAGGTGTATATACATCAACCTTCAGGCTATGAGGTTGAGGGGGAGTATGTAAGCAAACTGAAGAAGGCGATCTATGGCCTAAAACAAAGTCTCAGGGCATGGTTTGATCGACTGAGTGTTGAGGTGATGAAAGTTGGGTTCAAGATGTCTGCATCTGACAATTCTATTTTCATTAGAAAGATAGTAGCTGGCACAGTAATTTTGGCAGTTTATATCGATGATATGATATTGACAGGAGATGATGTTGGTGGTATTCAAGTGGTAAAGAATTTTCTTCGGAGATCATTTGTTATGAGGGATCTTGGAGATCATTATTCTTTGAGCGTAGAGCCTATCAGGGGCAAAGATGGAATGCCACTCTCACAAAGTATGCACTTGAAATTCTAGAAGAGGTAGGACTTCTTGGGGCTCAGCTATCAACCATACTTGTTGAGCAGAAAGGGAAGCATAATGTGATAGAGGATGCTCTTTGAGGATGTGTACAGATATTGGAGTGTGGTTGGTAAACTGCTTTATCTTACCATTGCATGTCCAGATATCAGTTTTTCAATGAGTAGGGTCAGTCAGTACGTGAAAAGGCCTTGTTATAGTAATTGGAATGATGTGTGCTTAATTCTGTGATACTTGAAGGGATCCCCTTGTAAAGGACCATTCTATCAGAAGAATGGCCATTTAGAGTTATCTTCATATTCTGATGCAGATTATGCAGGGTTCGTAAAGAACATGCGATCTATCATAGGTTTTGGAATCTTTCTTAGAGGTAATCTGGTTTCGTGGTGCAGTAAGAAGTAGGCAATGGTAGCGAGATCTAGTGCGGAGGCAGAATATAAAGTCATGGCCCACACATCATGTGAAGTCATGGATTGTCTCCTTTCTGGTTGTTCTAGACATACTAGTGGCGAGCCTTGTTCCTATGTATTATGATAACAAATCTGCCACTTACATAGCCTCAAATCTAGTTTTTTATGAGAGGACAAAGTATATTGAGATTGAGTATCATTTCATACGTAATTCTGTGTTGGAAGGGTAGACCAATACACCTTATATCTCTATGGAGTTGCAACTAGTGGATAGATTCACCAAAGCTCTCCCACGGAAACGACATGACTTTATCTCTAGTAAGATGGGACTCGAAGATATCTATGCTTCAATTTGAGGGGGAGTGTTGGATTTTAAGCTTATTTTGGCTATGTTCTATTTTTGGTGTACTAGTTATTAATTTTCTTTATTATGTTGGACTCTTATAATTTATGCATGTTTCTTCTCTATAAACGAGAGGCTAGGGTTTTCATATTTTAATAAGTCAATTCATTTTCCTCTGACAGAGCTCCTTCAAGAGTCCTACAGTTTGGAATCTCCAACTCAATGGCATTAGCAATGGAGATTCAATCAATAAATCTTTAGAAGCCCTCTCCTTACCTTGGGAACTACCAACTCTGTCATCTGAAGATAAAGTGGCATTGAAGTTTCCGCTACAAATCCAAGCATCCTCAATCACATGTTCCAAAAGTTTTGCTCGAAAGGCTGGTTTGGCTTGCAAGGAGCATAGACCAATCCACCACTAAAGAGAGATCTTCTTAATATTCCAATTGTAGTGGAAACTCCCTTGTTCCAGCTAATGAGATTGCCACTAGATCCATTGTTTGCATTTAAAGTTGCAAAAATGTCACCAATCCTATTCCACTACCGTGAGTCACATTTCTCTAGCATAGTCTCTTGCAGTGAAGGAGGATCCACTTTCCATTCCATGATAGTCTTGCCCTTATCCCTTAGGCCCCTGACATTCCAAGTCAAGATCTTCATTTCATTAGTTTCCTAACCCTCCTAGCCTCCTTGACCTTGTGTAATATATCATAGGCAATGCATCTAGTGACATCATGCTGATCGGTTTCTTTGGCTACTAGATTTTATCCTCGTTGGGAGGGGGATTAGCTGGTGGAGCAATGGAGACACAATGTGCTTGTCTATCCTCACCCACTTCCCCACCCTTTGATGCTGAGGTAGAACCTAAATTCTTACAAATGTTCCTTTAGGCTTTAGCTAACAATCTTTGGCTTAAAGGTCAAATAGGGATAAGGGAGTCCCCTTATGGCTGTCTATGTTGTAGGGGATCTAGAGGGTTCTAGAAATATGGGGTGTGGTCTTTTTACAATTGGGTCCTTCCCTGATGTTAGGTTTAGGGTTTAGGGATGGAGTTGCCTCACCAGAGTAGCAGAGTAGTCACTTGGGGAGGAGATTTGGAGGATTGGAAAGACGGTGAATCCAACAAACCTAGATGGGGGAGGCGTCTAATTATCCCAACGAAGCGGCAGAAGGGGCATCATTGACTACAATGATGAGATGATCACCGTCCTAAGCAAGCTTCATGCTCTTAACCCCCCTTTAGAGAGCATACGATCGCTAAGGCCTTGGAGGAGATTTGGAGGATTGGAAAGATGGTGAACCCAACAAACCCAGATGAGGGAGGTGTCTCATCATCCCAACAAGGTGGCAGAAGGGGTATCATCGACTACAATGAGATGATCACCCTCTTGAGCAAACTTCACGCTCTTAACCCCCTTCTAGAGAGCACACTGTTGGTGCTAGAGTACCACGATCATTTGTTTTGATGATAACAAAACACGTGTCATTTAATATTTGCGCTTTGAGTCCTACATTTCAGGTCAATTGCAAATGGATATGTGATTAGACGGAGTTCGAGCTCGCATCCAGGACGGATTGGAGGAGCTCGATGGAGAGCAGAAGAGATTCGCGAGGAGCGATATATTGAAGAAGGAAGGAGATGAAGAATAGGATATATTTCCTTCTCTTGTACTCATTGTATTTTTCGTTTCTTTTGTTGCTCTTTATTTCCTTAGATAATTCATGTTAAAGAGCCTCAAAGTACCCTAACAGTAGTCCTAGGAACACCTGCACAACCCTAGGATACTTAGGTTTTCTGTAGAATACTTAGAAAATCAATATAGGGTTCAAACAGAGTTTCCAGACGTCTAATTCCCAAATCAGATGTCTGATAAAGTATTTTAAGACGTCTGACTGTTGTTTCAGACGTCTGATAACTATTAGGCTGGACATAGTTAGTTCTGTTTGATGAAATCAGACGTCCAGACCTTAGACCAGACGTCTTAGGAGACGTCTGATGTTTTTACCAGACGTCCAATTAGTGGACCGTTAGCTGGCTTAACAAACACTCAAGGATATGACCGTTAGAGCCTTATCAGACGTCCATAAGACTGTCCAGACGTCTGATAATTGACCGTTTTGCCTCGGCTGACCCAAAATCTCTTCTCAGAGATTTTCTAGCCGTTGCAACGTTTGGAAAATCCATTCCCACAGTAAAAGTAGGTTTCCAGACGTCGAGACATAATGCCAGACGTCCGATATGTCGTCTGATGGACTTGCGCTAGAACCCTGTTTAGATCTGATTCAAGTCTGGGAGAGACCCGCCCAAAATCAGACGTCTGACCTTGAAATCAGATGTCTTAAAGTGAACTTCCAGACGTCTGATGCTAGAATTAGATGTCTGATAAACCTGTCAGAATAATGATTGTTTCTGATTTCGGGCTGATTCTCTTGGACTTTGTTCCCAACGACTATAGAACCTTTCCTAAGCCTTCCAAAGCCTTCCTGAGGCCTCTATAAATAGAGGGGAACCTTTGCAACACAAAAACACCAAAAGAAACACCTAGAGAGACCAAGATACACAAGAAACACTTTGTAATACACTTTCCACTCTCTTGTGTCCTAGCTAGCTCTTGCTCTCCAAGCTCAAGCTCCATTCTCTTGAGAGCATCAAGCTGTCGCGCACCCGCTCTTCCGCCGTAGTTCATGAGAGCGAAGTTGTGCCATCGCGTGGCTCACGCACCGCGTCATCAACTCGACGCACTCCTTGCCTAGGGGAGTTTCCTAATTCCTATAGAAGCTAGGTTCATAATTACTTTGTTGGCTCTATAGGATTACTTGTTTATTTTATCTTTGTTATTTGGTTGGGTATTCGCTTTGCGAATTCCCGTCTCCTTCGCGAGACAAAATCCTTCTCGTGGAGAGAAGGGGTTGAGGTACGCTACCCTCATTTAAGTAGCGTTGTTGTATTGAGGTTGAATCACCCTCGTTTAAAGTGATTCGGTTTAGTGGATTTTGATCAACTTGGTTGATCGGAAAATCCTAACTCGAGAGGGTTAGGTGGTGGTTTTCACCCGGTTTGGGTTTCCACCTAAAAATAATTGTGTACTCGTGTGATTGCTTATTTGTGAGATTATTTATATTTATTTCCGCAATTATTACGTCACCCCCTCCTGGTAGGGCCAGAAATTTTAGTTGGTATCAGAGCAGGTTCTTGCGAGTTCGGAGTAACACCCGGTAAGTAGATCATGGAGGGAAGCATAGTCGCAATCAGAATCTCCGAGGGGCAGTCCACCGTCCGACCACCCTACTTTGACGGGAACAACTACAGCTATTGGAAGTTGAGGATGAAGACGTGGCTCCAAGCCACTGAATTCGAGATATGGGGATGTTGCGAAACCCCATACGAGATCCCGAAGCGACCCCAAGGAGGCTACTCGCAACTGCAGATTCGAGAGCTTTCACTCAACGCAAAGGCAATGAATGCCTTGTATTGCGCGTTAAGTCTGAAGGAGTTCGAGAAAATCAAAGAGTGCACCACCGCCCACGAGATATGGAGGAGGTTGGAAGGCACTCATGAGGAGACAAGTTCGGAAGAAGATCACGAGAAGGAGGAAACCGCTTGCTTTGGTTTCATGGCCAGAGGAAGCAACACCGACAGCGAAAGCGGAAGCGACTCCGACAACGAGGTAAATCTCGATCTACAAGAAGCTTTTAATGAACTTTTGAAGTTAGTAAATCACTAAAAAGAGAAAATAATAGCATTAAAAAGAACCTTAGCTTTCTTAAATCTGAAAATGATAGGTTAGAAATAAAACTTAAGGATCTAGAAGCTTGTCCTAAAAATGATAACCTATTATTAGAAAATCATAACCTCATCAATGAAAATAATAAATTGATTGAGGAAAATGTTAATCTAAAAATAGAAAATTCTAATTTAAAGACTAAGATGAGTATTATAGAAAAAGAAATTGCATGTCTTAAGGAGAAATCAAATAAATTGATAAATATGGTAGATAACCTATATAGTCCTAAGGTTGAGAAAGGATCTCCATCAAGGAGACTCGCTAACAGATCCGGATCCAAGCCCACTTGGATACCGAAGAAAGAATTAGAATCTTGTTTTGTAGGGTTCAGGGATAATTACAACACAAAGGACTTGACCTACAAACTCAAAGCTGGTCAACTCAAGTTGGGAGAACCAAGGAGTAGACCAAGGAGGAGAACAAGAAGACCGACGAGATGGCGAACAAACGACGGACTCGCCGCACGTCGACCACCAGATTGGAGACCGGCGCCAATGCCCGAGCCTCCAAGCTACGGATGGGAGCCCCATCCGATGTGGCATCCACTACCATTCGGGCCATTTTATTGGCCATGGTAGGTGAGGTAAAAAATTCTTTACCCTATCCTTTTATCATAAGCATTTAGATAGGGGAAATTATAAGCTAATTGTCAATTTTTAAGGGAGAGATATAAGGTAGCTAAATTTCCTTTAGAAAGGGGGAGAAAAATAATAGCTATCTTGTTATAAAAAAAAAGGGGAGGCATTACCTTTGTCAAAAGAAATTTATAAAAGAGCATGTTTTAAGGGGGAGTTATAGGAAATGTAAATCAATTAAACATTTTTGATAATGTCAAAAAGGGGGAGGATTTTTTGCATTATTATTTATGATTTTGTCATCATCAAAAAGGGGGAGATTGTTGGTGCTAGAGCACCACGATCATTTATTTTGATGATAACAAAACACGTGTCATTTAATATTTGCGCTTTGAGTCCTAGATTTCAGGTCAATCGCAAATGGATACGTGATTAGACGGACTTCGAGCTCGCATCCAGGACGGATTGGAGGAGCTCGATGGAGAGCAGAAGAGATTCGCGAGGAGCGATATATTGAAGAAGGAAGGAGATGAAGAATAGGATATATTTCCTTCTCTTGTACTCATTGTATTTTTCGTTTCTTTTGTTGCTCTTTATTTCCTGAGATAATTCATGTTAAAGAGTCTCAAAGTACCCTAACAGTAGTCCTAGGAACACCTGCACAACCCTAGGATACTTAGGTTTTCTGTAGAATACTTAGAAAATCAATATAGGGTTCAAACAGAGTTTCCATACGCCTAATTCCCAAATCAGACGTCTGATAAAGTATTTTAAGATGTCTGGCTGTTGTTTTAGACGTCTGATAACTATTAAGCTGGACATAGTTAGTTCTGTCTGATGAAATCAGACGTCCAGACCTTAGACCAGACGTCCTAGGAGACGTCTGATGTTTTTACCAGACGTCCAATTAGTTGACCGTTAGCTGGCTTAACAAACACTCAAGGATATGACCGTTAGAGCCTTATCAGACGTCCATAGGACTGTCCAGACGTCTGATAATTGACCGTTTTGCCTCGGCTGACCCAAAATCTCTTCTTAGAGATTTTCTAGCCGTTGCAACGTTTGGAAAATCCATTCCCACAGTAAAAGTAGGTTTCCAGACGTCGAGACATAGTGCCAGACGTCCTATATGTCGTCTGATGGACTTGCGCTAGAACCTTGTTTAGATCTGATTCAAGTCAGGAAGAGACCCGCCCAAAATCAGACGTCTGACCTTGAAATCAGACGTCTTAAAGTGAACTTCCAGACGTCTGATGCTAGAATTAGACGTCTGATAAGCCTGTCAGAACAATGATTGTTCCTGGTTTTGGGCTGATTCTCTTGGACTTTGTTCCCAACGACTATAGAACCTTTCCTAAGCCTTCCAAAGCCTTCCTGAGGCCTCTATAAATAGAGGGGAACCTTTGCAACACAAAAACACCAAAAGAAACACCTAGAGAGACCAAGATACACAAGAAACACTTTGTAATACACTTTCCACTCTCTTGTGTCCTATCTAGCTCTTGCTCTCCAAGCTCAAGCTCCATTCTCTTGAGAGCATCAAGCTGTTGCGCACCCGCTCTTCCGCCGTAGTTCACGAGAGCGAAGTTGCGCCGTCGCGTGGCTCACGCACCGCGTCATCAACTCGACGCACTCCTTGCCTAGGGGAGTTTCCTAATTCCTATAGAAGTTAGGTTCATAATTACTTTGTTGGCTCTTTAGGATTACTTGTTTATTTTATCTTTGTTATTTGGTTTTGTATTCGCTTTGCGAATTCCCGTCTCCTTCGCGAGACAAAATCCTTCTCGTGGAGAGAAGGGGTTGAGGTACGCTACCCTCGTTTAAGTAGCGTGGTTGTATTGAGGTTGAATCACCCTCGTTTAAAGTGATTCGGTTTAGTGGATTTTGATCAACTTGGTTGATCGGAAAATCCTAACTCGAGAGGGTTAGGTGGTGGTTTTCACCCGGTTTGGGTTTCCACTTAAAAATAATTGTGTACTCGTGTGATTGCTTATTTGTGAGATTATTTATATTTATTTCCGCAATTATTACGTCACCCCCTCCTGGTAGGGCCAGAAATTTCAGTTGGTATCAGAGCAGGTTCTTGCGAGTTCGGAGTAACACCCGGTAAGTAGATCATGGAGGGAAGCATAGCCGCAATCAAAATCTCCGAGGGGCAGTCCACCGTCCGACCACCCTACTTTGACGGGAACAACTACAGCTATTGGAAGTTGAGGATGAAGACGTGGCTCCAAGCCACTGAATTCGAGATATGGGGATGTTGCGAAACCCCATACGAGATCTCGAAGCGACCCCAAGGAGGCTACTCGCAACTGCAGATTCGAGAGCTTTCACTCAACGCAAAGGCAATGAATGCCTTGTATTGCGCGTTGAGTCTGAAGGAGTTCGAGAAAATCAAAGAGTGCACCACCGCCCACGAGATATGGAGGAGGTTGGAAGGCACTCATGAGGAGACAAGCTCGGAAGAAGATCACGAGAAGGAGGAAACCGCTTGCTTTGGTTTCATGGCCAGAGGAAGCAACAGCGACAGCGAAAGCGGAAGCGACTCCGACAACGAGGTAAATCTCGATCTACAAGAAGCTTTTAATGAACTTTTGAAGTTAGTAAATCACTAAAAAGAGAAAATAATAGCATTAAAAAGAACCTTAGCTTTCTTAAATCTGAAAATGATAGGTTAGAAATAAAACTTAAGGATCTAGAAGCTTGTCCTAAAAATGATAACCTATTATTAGAAAATCATAACCTCATCAATGAAAATAATAAATCGATTGAGGAAAATGTTAATCTAAAAATAGAAATTTCTGATTTAAAGACTAAGATGAGTATTATAGAAAAAGAAATTGCATGTCTTAGGGAGAAATCAAATAAATTGATAAATATGGTAGATAACCTATATAGTCCTAAGGTTGAGAAAGGATCTCCATCAAGGAGACTCGCTAACAGATCCGGATCCAAGCTCACTTGGATACCGAAGAAAGAATTAGAATCTTGTTTTGTAGGGTTCAGGGATAATTACAACACAAAGGACTTGACCTACAAACTCAAAGCTGGTCAACTCAAGTTGGGAGAACCAAGGAGTAGACCAAGGAGGAGAACAAGAAGACCGACGAGATGACGAACAAACGACGGACCCACCGCACGTCGACCACCAGATTGGAGACCGGTGCCAATGCCCGGGCCTCCAAGCTACGGATGGGAGCCCCATCCGATGTGGCATCCACTACCATTCAGGCCATTTTATTGGCCATGGTAGGTGAGGTAAAAAATTCTTTACCCTATCCTTTTATCATAAGCATTTAGATAAGGGGAAATTATAAGCTAATTGTCAATTTTTAAGGAGGAGATATAAGATAGCTAAATTTCTTTTAGAAAGGGGGAGAAAAATAATAGCTATCTTGTTGTTATAAAAAAAAAGGGGGGAGGCATTACCTTTGTCAAAAGAAATTTATAGAAGAGTATGTTTTAAGGGGGAGTTATAGGAAATGTAAAATCAATTAAACATTTTTGATAATGTCAAAAAGGGGGAGGATTTTCTGCATTATTATTTATGGTTTTGTCATCATCAAAAAGGGGGAGATTGTTGGTGCTAGAGCACCACGATCATTTATTTTGATGATAACAAAACACGTGTCATTTAATATTTGCGCTGAGTCCTAGATTTCAGGTCAATCGCAAATGGATACGTGATTAGACGAAGTTCGAGCTCGCATCCAGGACGGATTGGAGGAGCTCGATGGAGAGCAGAAGAGATTCGCGAGGAGCGATATATTGAAGGAAGGAGATGAAGAATATGATATATTTCCTTCTCTTGTACTCATTGTATTTTTCGTTTCTTTTGTTGCTCTTTATTTCCTTAGATAATTCATGTTAAAGAGTCTCAAAGTACCCTAACAGTAGTCCTAGGAACACCTGCACAACCTTAGGATACTTAGGTTTTCTGTAGAATACTTAGAAAATCAATATAGGGTTCAAACAGAGTTTCCAGACGTCTAATTCCCAAATCAGACGTCTGATAAAGTATTTTAAGACGTCTGACTGTTGTTTCAGACGTCTGATAACTATTAAGCTGGACATAGTTAGTTCTGTCTGATGAAATCAGACGTCTAGACCTTAGACCAGACGTCTTAGGAGACGTCTGATGTTTTTACCAGACGTCCAATTAGTGGATCGTTAGCTGGCTTAACAAACACTTAAGGATATGACCGTTAGAGCCTTATCAGACGTCCAAAGGACTGTCTAGACGTCTGATAATTGACTGTTTTGCCTCGGCTGACCCAAAATCTCTTCTCAGAGATTTTCTAGCCGTTGCAACGTTTGGAAAGTCCATTCCCACAGTAAAAGTAGGTTTCCAGACGTCGAGACATAGTGCCAGACGTCCTATATGTCGTCTGATGGACTTGCGCTAGAACCCTGTTTAGATCTGATTCAAGTTAGGGAGAGACCCGCCCAAAATCAGACGTCTGACCTTGAAATCAGACGTCTTAAAGTGAACTTCCAAACGTGTGATGCTAGAATTAGACGTCTGATAAGCCTGTTAGAACAATGATTGTTCCTGATTTCGGGCTGATTCTCTTGGGCTTTGTTCGCAACGACTATAGAACCTTTCCTAAGTCTTCCAAAGCCTTCCTGAGGCCTCTATAAATAGAGGGGTACCTTTGCAACACAAAAACACCAAAAGAAACACCTAGAGAGACCAAGATACACAAGAAACACTTTGTAATACACTTTCCACTCTCTTGTGTCCTAGCTAGCTCTTGCTCTCCAAGCTCAAGCTCCATTCTCTTGAGAGCATCAAGCTGTTGCGCACCCGCTCTCCCGCCGTAGTTCACGAGAGCGAAGTTGCACCGTCGCGTGGCTCACGCACCGCGTCATCAACTCGACGCAATCCTTGCAAAGGGGAGTTTCCTAATTCCTATAGAAGCTATGTTCATAATTACTTTGTTGGCTTTAAAGGATTACTTGTTTATTTTATCTTTGTTATTTGGTTGGGTATTCGCTTTGCGAATTCCCGTCTCATTCGCGAGACAAAATCCTTCTCGTGGAGAGAAGGGGTTGTGGTACGCTACCCTCGTTTAAGTAGCGTGGTCGTATTGAGGTTGAATCACCCTCATTTAAAGTGATTCGGTTTAGTGGATTTTGATCAACTTGGTTGAGCGGAAAATCCTAACTCGAGAGGGTTAGGTGGTGGTTTTGACCAGGTTTGGGTTTCCACGTAAAAATAATTGTGTACTCGTGTGATTGCTTATTTGTGAGATTATTTATATTTATTTCCGCAATTATTACGTCACCCCCTCCGAGTAGGGAACTTTCACACACGACCGCTAAGGCTCTAGCAAAAGAAGCATCACAACCAGTTAATGAGGCTTAGAGCACATGACCACAAACGAATGAAATGGACCTTGTTGCTCCCTCACTGTGCATACCACCATCGATCGGAACTCCAATTCTCATGGGGCAAGCAGGCACCTTATATCTATGGTTGCTACAACGATGACAGATTAAAGGACTACTGCAACCCTTGGCAAAGTGACCAAGTGACCACTTCTAAGGCACTTGCAAACCTCCTTGCGTGCTATGAGGCAGACAAGATTCCTAGCCCTGCACTTATGATGGTGTGAGACTAAGGCCTAACCCCTTGCCTGATCTTGTGCTCGTGCCACAATCAACAAAGTTACACATAGGGAGGGGGTCATACTTGGCAGAGGGTGGCTGCGTTTGCGACGGGGTTGGTAATGAGACGAATGGTAATGCTGATACGAATGGTGTTGGAGATGTAGGAGGGGGGACATGGTTGATAGTACGATCAAGAGGCAGAGGAAGGGGGGTGATGGGGGACGATGTGGGAAGGGTGATGGGAATTGTTCATAATGATCTGGTGGCATCGTGAAAGTGCAAAAACACAAGAAATAGGTGTTTTAAATTTTTTTGCAAACAAGATCAAGTTGATGCCGGAAATCAATAAGGAAAAATGAAAACAAAACACCTATGACTGGAATCACAAGGGAGGAACTAGTTTTCTCCTATTACGGGATCCCATGAGAAGAGGGTTTATACCTTCGAGTGGTGTGATGCAATACCTTATGTGGTGGTGCCTTCTCAAATAAGTCTCAGAAGAGACCCTCTTACTCCTTCTCAATGGGCGAGTGAAGCTCCCATGTCATGGAAGTTGAATCCTATTGGAGATCTGCAACTCCTTCGTGAATCGAGGAAACGGTTGCCTCTAAATCCAAAGAATGGATCCTAAGAATAGCTTCAGGAGATGCTGCAACAGCTGTACCTGCAGTAGCCAGTCGACGCCCAATTAAGCTGGTTGAGTGGCTACAAAGGTCTAAGAAGGGGACGAGATCAGGAAGAAGAATGCAATATTAGCTTTTAGTAGTTAGTTGGCCAGTTCGCCAACTGGTTGACTGGCTATAGCTGCCGGCACAGACCAATAATTTTATTGGTTGATCGGTTACAACAGTGGTAGGGGATGCCGTTGCCTAATCTTCTTTCTGGTGTCACAGCTGGTGGTTGTTGGTGGATTTGGTAGGTTTCAATCAACAATTGATTGAATGGAAAAGTGCATTAAGGTTTCTCTTTGGAAGGTATTTATAGGGATTCCTTCCCTAATCCTGAAATTGATGGGATTTGTTGGATCTTCAACCAATGGATAGGATGTAATCTTAATTGATAATTGGATCTTTGGCTTAAAATAATTTTTGGAAAGTTTAAAGCAAGTATTCAAATTTAAATTAATTGTAATTCAACATTTGAAACTTGTACCTACTCAAGTTAGGTGAAATTAGTTGCCAAATTAAATGTAATTTAATTCTTTAAATTACAATTAGTTTATTGTTCAACTAGGAATCCATCAATATCATTATTCATAACTTCAATAATGACTAATAGGATAGGTAGAATTTTGGCACTTTATCCTCAAGTATTTTGAGTACTTGTGAATCTTTCACACTTGGAGGAAAATATTATCCCAAGATTTAATCCCATTAAACAGTTGTCATTATTCTTTGGATAATATTATTCTTGATATCTCCTTGTATCATTGGGATGAAAACGAAGACTAGAATCTTTCCTAAAGGTTTATCTCCTTTTCTTCTTGCTTTAAGTTTGATCAAGACTCTACGATCACAAATAGAATTTATCATCCCCAATATATGTGAAGTGAGCTCACGCCTCCAATATGTTACATACACCTATGCAACATATTTGTGTGATTCCTTTGAGAGATCACATGCCTTATGTCTCTTTCCCCATATACTAGCTTTTCATTATTAACACCAAGGTGGGTGCATCAATTTATTGGTCTGCCAAATATATGTGTTTGTGAACAAAGACATATCTATTTCATGTTTAACGATACGCTTTCTTTATGACAGCATTGGAGAAGAACTTCTGTTATCTCCTGTTTTATCATTTTAACTCCCTAACTTCACCCACGTGACAGTTCTTGAATCTCCATTCGAGAACATTAATTAGGCGACAACCTCTAGAGAAGGTTTTCATCCTAACTCAGGCCGGAAACATGTGATCAAATCAGATTGTTTCTTAATGTATTATCGAATCCTCTAAATCGTTTAGATCTTTGAATTATCACATATTAGGATGTTCGATCTAGCCAACTAACCCTAATTATATAAAGGGACTCAAATCATTTACTGGAAAATAATTAAATTCTTTATTAAGATAAAATGTAATCTTTTTTTCCTATAAGAAACAAAGCTAGAAGAGTGCACTCCTAAGCATGGAACCAAATTGGAGGCACCTAGTGGCTAGGTCAATCCTCTTTGAATTTAGTTGGCCAGTCTAGGGTTAGTTGATAGGATGGGAGGAGAATCACTTTAATAAGGTGCAGATAGGGACAAGAAGACTTATGTTATTTGCTCTATTATCACGAAGGTCTAACAAGGCTTAGTTTCTCTTCTTCCCGATGTATAGCCCAAACTAGGAGGTAGAAAGGAGGATTTATGGAGGGAGATTAAGACTGTAAGGGCTAATTGTTCAAGCATACCATGGATGATAGGAGGAATGGATTTCATTATCACATTAAATGTTAAGGACAAGCCAAGTGACAAGAGGATCAGAGATTGGGGTCCAATGGCTTTTCGGAATTTGATTGGTGACTTGAGGGTAGTAGGTTTCCCCAATTACATATCAACTCACATGGCAGAGTTCAACGTTATAGAATTCATCTTCCTATCAGGAAAGAGTTTTGGCTTTCGTTGAGTGTGCAGATCTCTACCCTCTACAAGATATGGTGCCACTGAGTCAATCATTTTCTAGCCACATTCTTCTTTGCTAATGGTCCAACCATGACCTAAGGTGTGATTCTTCAAATTTGGTAGATCATGGCTCTATGAATTGGATTTTTGCATGCTGGTAGAAGCGGAATGGAAGAAGATACTAAAAGCTTACTCGGCAATGATGATGTCCAGAAGAAGCAGAATGGAAGAATGTACTAAAAGCTAACTCAGCAACTAGCATGTTGGCCCTCAAATAGGTGTCCTTAAAGGAATGGCTACAAGAATACAAGAAGAGAAGTAAAGAAAGGGAGAAGAGGAAGAAAGAATCTCACAAAGAGGTGTCATGGTTGACAGGATAGTAGACTCCTCCTTGAGGAAGTTGCTAAGCGAGTCTGTCACCATGATATATAGCACAAGTAGAGGACAAGATAGAATTCCACTAGAAGCAAAAATATGGACAGACATGGGGAAAAGACGGCAGTACAAATACAAGGTTTTTCCATGCCTACACAAATGAAAGGATGTGTAAGACTTATATTGAAAGGCTAGTTGACAAGAACACGAGATAAAAGGGCAAGAAAGAGGTTGAAAATTTCTTGGCAACATATTTTAAAAGATTTGATGAGAGACAAAAGATGGGCTGGCATTGGAGGGGGTTGGAAATCCTTTTCCTGTTGGAGGAGCAAAGGACAACCTTAGTTTAAAGAAGTGACAAGAAATGTTGAAATACTTGAAAGTGCTAAATACCGATTGGTTCCCTAGGCCTAATGGATTGTCATGTTTACTCATAAGGACCTTTGGAATATGGTTGGCATGGACTTCACCACCATGAATTTAGAACTTGTGACAGAAAATATGCTGGTTTGAATGCTTGAATGTTCTTTTTTGTTGCCTAAAAGTGATATAGTGGAGTTTGTTGAGGACGTATGACCATCGCTTTATCAAATGCAACATACTTGGTCATTGTCAAAGTGTTCGCAAATTGCCTAAAAGGGGTGTCAGATTCATTAGTTAATCCTGGACAAGCCACATTTAGACGAGGTTGCAACCTAGCTAATTGCTTTATTGTAGGCACAAAAATAGTCTCAACCTAGGATAGAAGGAAAAAGAAGGCTTTTACATGGAAAGTTGATTTTGGAAATCATATGAATTGGTTGCTTGTAGATTTGTATGGGTATCTTTAGCCAAGCAATGTTTTCTAGGCATCTAAAATCACTGCAACCTCTTTTATTGTCTTGAATAGAAACCCAACAGGAAAGCAAGCTCTGCCTAGGAGGGGTGTGGACTAGGGGTGTGAGCCAGGGTACTAGGGGTGTGTGCCAAGAGGTTCATGTTGTCATAGCAACGCTCTCCTTGCCACACAATATGATGATGATTGCACATACGATTTTGATTAGTTGCTTCTTCCTTGTAATTGCAAGATTTTGCCCCATTGATACATCACTCGGACAAAATGCTAAGAGATTGGAAGGCAACGATCCTATCAAAATGTGGTTGTTTGACCCTCGTAAGAGTGATATTGGCAACTATACTAGCATTTCTTATGTATGATTTTTGGTTAGAACAAGACAATGTGGAATTAAGGCCATATGTAGGAGATATCTATGGAAGGGCCAGGAGAAGATGCGAGAGGGAGATACTTGGTATCGTGGAAAGAGGTTTGCTATCTAACGAAAGAGGGTGGTTTATGAAGGTGTACTAGAGGGGTGATTAGTGCAGTCAAATAAATTTATTAAGAATCAAAATATAATGAATAAATAAAAGCATACCACAAGGATATAAGGATTTTTAGGTGAAAAACCTACAACAGGTAAAAATCATCACCTAAGTCTTTCCAATTTAGGATTTTCTCAAATCGCACAGTGATCACAATACTAAACCACATTACTTCAAATCAAGGGTAGTGTAACCTTAATACAACATGCAACGGATTAAACCGATGTAATTTTGTCTTCGTGAGACGGGAATTTTGGCGCAATGATTTGAGCTCTCAGTAGATGTATAAGAAGCTAGAAGAGCAAATGCGTGCTTGCTCTCTTTGATTGTCTCTCTATGTGACAATAGTGGAAGAATTGATTCTCTTGTTGTGTGTAACAATGGTGAGCCAATAGGTTATTTATAGAGGTATTAGGAAGGCATGATTGAGAGATGCCTTATAGCCATTGGGAGTGATTGGGATAAAGATCTCTCAAAATCAGAATATATTGCAAAGTGATCCAAATAGTTATTATAATATCAGGCATTTGATTGACTCATCAGTCATTTGATCCATCAAGTTAGACATCTAAAGAAAAAGGGTAGATGTTTGATAAAAGGCCTCAACGTTTGATCAAGTGGTCAGATGAATTATTTGAGAATACTGGACATTTGATAGGAGTGGTCATTTGTTATTGTAACCAAATTGTCTTGGAATTGGGTTTAGAGTGAGTTAGGACGTTGGGTTTAAGTATTGGTTGTTGATAGGATGTCTGATCTTATTGTTACGTCTGATGTGAAAATGACTTTAGGATTTAAGCTTCTGAGATAAGATCTTTCTCTATTTAGGTTTCAAAGGTCCAATGGTTTACTATGTGTTGTTTGATAGGTGTATAGGATGTCTGATGGACTCATAGGTTGTTTGATTATGAAGTTGTCTATCTAATAACTGAAGGTGAATGTTGGGCTGCCAACGGTCAGTATAGGAGATGTTTGGTAAATAGGTTAGTTGTTTGATAAAAAGATTTTAGATGGCTGACGGAGGAATTGGGCGTCTGATTGTGAAGGCTGATTACTATTTTGGATTTCTGTTTTGATTCTAAGTTTTTTCTAACTGTTTAGGATCTATGTAAGTGTAATTTAGGACTAGGTTATCATACTTAAGCTTTTTACAACATGTCTAAACAAATAAAATGAAAAAGCATCAAATGAAATACAAAGACTAACAACTAATCTTCTAGCTACTTCTTTCTTCTTGGCTTTCCTCTTAACTCGTTCCTTCACTTTTTCTCCTTGATATTGAAATGCCAATCCTCTAACAATAATATAAAAACCTTATATTTTGTTATCATCAAAATTACATATGTTAGTGCTTATGCACCAACAGATCACAGATCTTTCAAATTGGTGTGCAAAGAAATGAGTGGAGATTTAGGCCTCTTGGCTATTATGTTGTGTGACTTGGATGAAAGAATATTGAATTGGAAGGAGTGGTGTGCCTTACACATGACAAGGAATCACTATATTCCCTCTTGAAAGGGTTTGATGAGGGTTTTTTCACTTTTTTTTTTCAATTTTTGAAAAGGGAAATGGCAGTTATCCAGCTGAGAACCACCTAGAATGTATTATAACAAAAGAAATGGCTTTCAGCCTACATCAAAGCTCACTTACAACAACAAAATATCCATTCACAACGACTCACTCCACATTCTAACTATAGGAGCAATGGACTCCACAAAATTTTCTACATATGATCTCTACCCCCTGAAGATCACCTCATTCCTCCCTAACCAGATGCCCATTAGCATCGCTAGAGGCCTTGCTTTCTCATTTTTTGACTGGAAGACATTGTGGCCGGTGTTGATGCCTCCTCACCTAAATGAAAACCAAAACTCTTCAAAAGACGAGTGGCTCCACCACCTAGCTCCCATGCGGTTCCATATTTGTGACACAAACAGGCAAGAGAAAAAAAGGTGGTCCACGTCCTCATTAGCTCTTTGACACAAGGGGCACTCCTCCTCGAGGGCCCACCTCGCCCTCCACACCCTCATCATGAGCTTATGCCTTCTAAGCAACTAAATGAAGATCTTAACTTTCAACAGGTAGTCTACCCTCCAAACCTGATTGCAAGCTCTCACCAGGTCCAAATTGCCAATGGGTCTCCCACTAAAAAGTCTCCTATAAGCAGCTCTTACTGAGAATCACCTTCATCCGAAGACAAAATATCATTTCCCATCTCTGGTTGGAATCTTTCCAGTTCCCCAAGCAAAATCTGGAATTCCTGAATCCTCGCATCTGAGAGGTTCCCAACAAAGGACGGGCACCACCCACCTTCCTAAACTTCCGCCACCCATGCATCCCTGTCCGTAGCTAATGCAAAAAGTCTCGGGAATCTTCCACAGTCTCCCCAGACCCGTCTAATCGTCTTGCCAAAATCTAAACACTCCCTTGATCCCATCATCCGTACAAAACAATCCTACACTTTAGGAGCCACCAAAGGGAGATCTCTAAGGAAGTGCGAGGCATCCCTCAATGGGGAAAGGAGACCCCACCACATCGGAACGTCATAAGAGGATCTAAAAACCTTCCCCACCAAGTTACTTCCATTCTCCAACAACCCTCTAATCCACTTCGTCAACAAGCTGTCATTCATTCTCCCTAGGTCTCTCACACCAAGTCCTTTCTCTACCAGCCTGCAAGCCTCCTCCCATGCCACTAACCTTGCACCTGGCCCATTTGATCCGTGGTTTGATGAAAAAAAATTCCTCATCAGGCCCAAAATCTTTTTTACTACAGAACAGAAATGAAATATGACGACATTGCGGCCAGCATCGTGTTGAGTAAGACAAGTCTCACTCCCCTCGACAACATCCTGGATACCCATCTTGCCAATCTCCCTTCCAATCTTCGAACTAAAGAGGACCAATCCTGTACCAAGATCGTCCTATCTGTAAGGGGAAGGCCCAGATAAGTAATAGGCAAATTCTCCCATTCCGTGCCAAGACCCAAGCTGCACACCCACACCTCCTCTGTCTTGTGGAAAGGAACAAAACTCGATTTAGATAGGTTAATCTGTAACCTAGAAGCCTCCCCAAACAACTCAAACAAGATCCACAGCCTCCTAGCTTCCACCTCTACACCTTCTATGAAGAATAACATATCATCAGCATACTAAAGCACCGAAATCTCTATCCCATCTTCGAAAGAGAAACCTCTTACCAGATTTCTCTCACATGATCTATTCGCCGTTTTTGCTAACGCATTTGCCGCTAAAACAAAAAGCATCGAAGCTAAAAGACACCCTTGTCTAACCCATCTTCTCGGTTGAATCCAACCCCCTGCCAGATTGCCATTAATAGGGATCGAGAAGGAAGTCATGGTGATATACCTCTTCATCCAGTCGACCCAGAGGAATGGGAACCCCCTCTTTATCAAAGCAACCCACACAAATGACCATTGCACTGAGTCTTAGGCTTTGCTGAAATCTACCTTCCACATGAGTGCCTTCCTCTTTTTCCTCCACCAACATGACAATCTCCAAGGCCACAATGTATCCCTCCAAAATGTTCCTGCCAGGAACAAAAGCTGTCTGCACCTGAGCCACAATCTTCGCTAGCACCCTCTTTAGCCTATTAGCTAGGATCTTTGCCACAATATGATAAATAGCATTGTAAAGAGCTATCAATCTATAATCCTCAATCGCCTTTGCCCCATCCTTCTTCGACAACAAGAACATATAAAATTTATTCAGCCTGTTGAAACCCAGATTTCCATCGTTGAACTCTTATAGTACTTGTAAAACATCCTCCTCAATCATCGACCAGAATTCCTTATAGAAGAAAACAGGGAATCCATCAGGACCTGGATAACCATTTGCATTTAACCCCCAAACAGCCTTATGGACCTCCTCCTCAAATGGCCCAACAATATTTCTTGCCTCATCATCACTAATCCACAGAACCCTGAACCCCAGCCATCTCCATTTTCCTCCCTGCCTTCTCCCTGTGATCTCCTTGTAGTATCTTGCAGCCACCTTGCCCACCGCCTCCCTGCCCGTAAAGTCCTTGCCAACCTGCAAACTATCAATCCAATACTTCCTCCTTCCCGACGCCACCATATGAAAGAAATGAGTATTAGTCTCCATCTCTGAACCACTTCTGTCTAGACGTCACGTTCCACTCCACCTCCACCTTTCAATCTTCTTCCTGTACCGCCTACATGTGCCTCGCTCTGTTTGCCTTGTTATCCTTGGATAGAAGATCAATGTCATCAACCCTGTCCAGCCTCGTAATCTCAGTGAGCGTTTCATCCCTCCTCCCACGTTCCTCTTTAACCTGCGTCCTATAGACCTTGAGAAAAGACCTCAAACTCCCATAGCTTAGTTTCCAAGCTTGCAGTCACTGAGCCCTCCGCATGGATCGACCTCCATTTCTCTTCCACCAAACTCCTAAATTCCTTTTCCAGAAGTCAGACTTTATCAAATTTAAAATACATACCATGTCTACTAGAGCATTTCTCACTCCCGGTTGAAATTGGACAAATCTTCATATTCCAGCTAGATGATTGGTGCTCATTAAGCCTCCTTTAGATCTGCTTTTCAAAGGTTATATGCTGTAGCATAAGATAAAGAAGCAAAATTTATTGATTGTTGGAGCGGACCATTACTTTATGCTGGGGGCAATAGGATTCTTTTGTTTCGAGACTCAAAAGGCGAGGATGGATTTGCTTTTACATTTGCATGAAGCAATTAGCAATGTTCACCTCGTGAAAGATGGTGCCGATGATTGGCAATGGGAGATTGGTGAATTCCCCAGGCAACATGCTTATAATTCCTTAAGAGTGCCCTTGCAAGCAGGTGATGAGGAATTATTTGAGTGATTCTCTCTTGTTGAAAGCCGAGGCACCCTTAAACGTATCATTATATGCTTGGAAATTTAGAAGATAAGAGGTTGGTGAAGAAGGCTCACTATCGCAAATGGATTCCTAATCAAAACACTTTATGTCCACTTTATGGTGTAGGGGAAGAAAATATTAGTCACTTATTCTACTTGTCCGTTGGCCACTTTGGCGTGGACTAATTTCACTATTGATTGGGTGGATTCTACATCTTTTGATGCTTTTTGGCAGTTCTTCAAGAGAGGGAGGCCTACAAATGGACCGGCCATATTCCAATCCAATAGCAAAAGAGTTGCACCCTTGGCTTTTCTTTAGGCAATTTGGAAAGAAAGAAATGCAATGATTTTTAATAATGATGGGTAAGAGTGTACATGGGTCAGGTTGGGACTCAACTCAAACCCAACCCACAGTTTTCGGGTTGGGATTTTTCCAACTCAACCCAACCCGTTACACTACTGAACCTAACCCAATTTAACCCATAAAAATTGGGTCAGATTGAGTCAGGTTGAGTGGGTTGTTAACTAGTCAAAAGACTCAAAACTTATATTTATCTCCTACATATATTTTCTATATCTTTCATACTTAATAATAAAACATTTTAAACTCATAAATAACTTATATCTTCTAAAAATGTGAATAAAGTAGGTAAAAAAAACTTGATAGTTGGATAGCAGTAACAACAAAAATAAAAGTATACTTAATAATATTAAACTTGAAGATGGCCGGTGAAGGGGTGTTAGGCTGCGTGGTGGTGGTGGTAGCAGCTCTGGTGACAGGCTCAGGCTGGGCGAAAGGGAAGGTAGAGACAACGTTGGATAGCTGGTGAGGGGGTGGAGGCTTGTGTGGTGGTGATGGTGGCAGTAGTGGCTCTAGTGAAGGATGGTAGCCATCCGAGGAGGATGGCTAGGTGTAGTTGTGGTCAAGGTCAAGGGAGGTGGTAGCTATTGCATATGTAGAGGTGGAAGAGAGGAGGGAGGAAGATGCTAACCTCGAGTGACGGTGACGAGAACGATGGTGACGAGAAGGGAGCTACAAGTCTCTGCAATGGGGAGGTTGGTGGCGATACCAAGAAAGGAAAATTGAAAAGAGAGCGCATAGGGATGCTCCTACGTGTGTGCGATGGAGAGTGCATGGCAAGAGGGGAAACTGAGGGAGTGACATGCATCTGCGTGGGTTTTTTTTACCTTTCAAGTTTGAATAGGATGGCTTATATATATATATATATATAACTAAAATCGGGTTGAATCGGGTTACGAATTGGGCTGTGTTTATTAGACCTCAAATCCAACCCAACTCATTTTTTATCGGGTTGAGAAAGTCTTAACCCCCAACCCAATCTAGCTCACAATCCAACCCAACCCAATCAGGTTTGGTTTGGGTTGAACCCGACCCATGTACACCCCTAGTGATGGGGCTTATGTTGAAAATGTTATTTTGAGTGCCTAAGCATCAATTGTGGAGTTTTGTGTGCCTAAGCATCAATTGAGGGGGTTGTATTATGACTCCCAATTCCATATGACTACAATACTTGATTCCTCATCCTTTGCCCACTCAAAAAAAATGTTCCTTTTTGTGACAAATTGAAAAAGGTATGGCTACAGTCTGATATGTTGTGCCCATGATTTAGACAATTGGTGCAAAATTTCTATGGAGATTTATTAGACTATGAAAGCAGCAGGATCAATAAGTGGTTTATGAAGACCAATACGAGTTTCTTCAAAGAATAGTTTAAAGATAGCCCGTTTAAGAGAAGGCAAAGGATTATGATGAAGTGAAGCTCAAGTTCAAAGTCATCTCAAAGAGCCACCGAGAATTGAATTAGACATAATTGGTGATGGTCATGGAACTTTGCTGAATCCTTAATACATTCCCATTGAGAATCAACAGTAGACAGTTGGTCTCAAAGAAGCTGCATCCTGAAAAGAAAGTCATTAGTTGCTTCACCGAGTTCTACTTGAGGTTGTCAAAGCTTTGCTTCACCAAGTTCTTGGTTGAGATTCTAAAAAGCTCCCTAAAGTTGACATTCTTATATGAGGTTGACTACGTCATAAAGATTCTTAGCATACTTCCTTTGCAGTGTCAAGCCCAAACCATTCATAAATAGAAGACTTTAAATTTTTGCAAAACTACGTAAGGTTTAATGGTCTTTGCATCCCATTCATCCATTCTTTGCAAATTTGTCATGTCTTCCCCAACAAGTTTTGTGAACAATTTCACATTTCCTGTAACAAAGCACCAAAGATTTGGGTCCAACAAGCAATGCATGGCTTGAAACCATGCTTGTCAATTATTCTCATCCAAAATGGTAGTAAAAATGGTTGGACCTTGTCGGTTTCGGAGGTAGAGGGAAAAGAAATGAAGGATATTGAACTTGTAACATTTGGATGAGTCAGCAAAAGAAAGGAAACGGTGAGGGATGGGTGACAACTGGGATTTGGCGGATGGTGGATGATGTTGGCGCTGCTGAGTTTGGATAACAATTTATTGGAATGAAAAACACGAAAGTGGAGGAGAGGGAAAAAAGCAAGCCTCTGGCAACGGTGATGAAAGGGTCCCAAAGTTGGCAGATCAAAGGAGGTTCTCGACGAGGTTGATGAGTGATAGCAACAATTATACTAGGAGGTTACGCATTCATGTAGCAACAATTGGAGGTACTTGCCGGAGACGATGGGCAACAAAGTAGAGAAGTACAAGCTACCATCAAGGTATTTAACTCTCTAAATAGAGCTTATAAGGACTAATTTAAGGTGCAAGAGTCGAGAGATGGGGTTGCTATCTAGCATAAGGGAGGGAGGAGTTGGTGGTGGGAGAAGATTGTTGCCCACGTTGAGAGATTGAGCCGCTCGTCTTCACAAGATGGAGGAATTGATGAGAGGAAAGAGGATCTAATACCAAGCTACAAAAGTAGGTCATTGCACATTTATTCTTGAATTTTGAAGATAGGGGAATATTTCATATGTATAGCGTAATAGAAGACCAAAGGAAAACGCAAAAGGGATACATATCCTGGCTATATTTTCAGACTTTGACTTTCCATTGAAAACAAAAGAGCTGTTAGAGTATTGCCAAAGAATAAAAAAGCAAAAAAGATTTAACAATCTAACTGAAGATGCATACATTTACCTACTGCAATAGTTGGATTTCTCGTACATAACCATCACGCATAATTTTAGAGATGATATTGCATCAACCATACTGTGTGACCTGACTTTTTTATAGTAAAGGATATTAATGTACAATCCTATAGAACAAATCCTATTTAACTACGGTTGTAATTAATTGTAGAATGCTGTTTTCCGGGGAAAAAAAATTAATCATAGAATGTTCGTGCATTAAAACTATTTTGTAGATCATTTTCGTGATTAGGTATTTCTCCATACAATTATCTGACCACGATTTTATTGGCCATGTGAAAGCATTTATGGTTTGTCTGCAAAAGTTATGAAATAGCCACCAAGATGTTGATGGAATGGTAGGCATCCAGAAGTCATGGAACAAATCCCATGCTAACCCTATTTACCCTTCTGCCTGCGTGTGTGCGTGAGAGATTCCTAGGAACTCGAGACTTGTTTTGAAACTTACTTTATTCGACGAGTCCTATTGCATACAAATGATAGGTAATTTACTAAGGTGATGTATGTTTCGCGTGTTATGTGTTTAAGTGGTCACTTACATGTTCTGAAACAAGTTAACAGGTATGAAACATAATATGTTTAAAAATAAGTTAATACGTCCTGAATTTATTTCATCTTTTTCTGAAAAATAATTTTAATTATTTAACATGTCTACCATCTAAATGAGATAACTTATTTATTTTATCATTTATTTTATTTTTTCTATATTTCTCTACTTATCTCGTAAACTTATTTCTTTTATCAAATGAAACCTCAAAGATTTAATTGTTGCAAGTGATCGACGCTGTGTGTTGCCACAGTATTTCCCACGCAGAGACTGCGTGGGGGTCGTGCAGCCACAGTGGATGCTGTGTGCTGTTCAGTTGTGAGGCCCTCTTTGGCCTCAAAGATTCAAGGGCTGCAGTTGATGGACGCTGTGTGCTGCCACAGCATTTCCCACGTACAGACTGTGCGTGGGGGTCGTGCAGCCGCAGTGGATGCTGCATGCTGTTCAGTTGTGAGGCCCTCTTTTTTGATGTATGGGGGGGGGGGGGGGGGCCGCGGGAGGTTTCCACTTTAAATACTGCCTTAGGTTAGCTTTTCTCAAGATTTAATGGCCGTGGCCTTTGCAACAGATATAGGCCCTGTACACGTCAGAGGTTACTCCCATCACCTGGACATTCACGAAGCTACGTCATTCTTAATCCTAGGACTCACATTCTCCGCCGAGGAACTTCCTTGCTGATGACACCTCGAATTACAATCCTAGATATGCCAAATGCATCTGCAAATGAATGTTCTGCATGTGTACCGTCCTCGTGTGGAGCCCGTAACTATTGCATACAAATTGTAGACACCATATTTTACACTTATCTTAAAACAATTAGGTCTTTCATTTTAGATGAATCGTTCCACCCTTCGAGAAGAGTATTCTTAAGCATCATCAGTCAAGATTTAGTGTTTGGTTTATCCGGTTGTTTTCAGGCCCTGCAAAATAGAAAGATTGCCCCCTTTCTTTCTTTGCATAAACATGCAAGTAAAGACAAAAACTGTCAAACATTTGACACAATATTTTTTATAGATTATGAATGTTATCGTTAATTAGCAACGATTAGCAATTTACGGTTTGGTCAAGCTTCCGTTTTTAAGTAAAATGAGATTTTTATCGTTCTTTATACTCTAACAAAATTTAGGTTTTATTTGTTCATCTACTAACTGAAGTGTGAATTGGCCTAAGTCGCACTCCAACACCTATAGGACTAATCCAGTACATGCAATAAATTGATTTTGTTGAAAGGATCACAGTTAATAAATCCACCCGTTCACATACCTATACACACACATCTATTTGTTGCTGACATTGGGAGTACATGGGTAAAGGAGGAATCAAGCGTCTTCTTGCAATAGGTGTACCTTGTTATGGTGGACGTGCTGCTACTTCATGGCAAAGCTTGTTATTTTTGGTTAAAAGAGGGGTTATGCCATGGTTGAAGGACAGATGACAAGGAATATTTGGTTCTCTAAACAATTTGTAAGTTATGCAAAGAGAGGAGAGGGAAGGATAGTGCACTATATCCGTGCTATAGCATTGATGTTGTAACAGCACAACACAATGTTACAACGTCAGTGTCGTGGTATTGATGCTATAACAATATTATAACATTGACGTTGTAACAATGCTACATCAATGCCATGCTAGTGGCATGCTGATATAGATGCCACAATGGTAGTGCTAGTACACCACAACACAATATAACACGTCTTCAATGTTATGATAAGTCTATAACATTCTCGATGCCAATTATCAATGCTGCAACAGCATGAGTGTACAACACTAATGCTATATGCCATAGTGTCGTGTTAATGTTATGGTAACACCATAGAGCCTTGACACCATGATATGCGATGTTGACATTGGTGGGAAAGTACAGGTGTACATGTACATGCACATGTAGAATGAATGGCCATTTTTCTTTATGGAAATATGCACTCATATTACGCATGATAGTTTCAAGATAAACACAACTTTCTTTTATTATTGGTCACATTAATCCTTCATATGGAAAGTTGTCAATAATTGTGCAATAAGCCATTGGTATATTGATTTCCTGCATTATCCATCGGGAAGGTCGCATTAGATTCCAACAAACAGACAAGACCTTTCTCTTTGGTGTATATGAATCGTTGAAGTAAAAATACCAAGCTTATTTCAATTGGTTTATAAGCATTTTTGTATTTGTATTTGTACTTTTATTTTTATATTTGAAAGAATCCAATGTAGGTCTAAGGGACGTGTATACCCAAGTGGATTGACAATAAAATGCACCGCACATGGCGTTAAATTCCTGTAATTCACCATCACAATTAAAGTTCTAAACGAAGAATTATACATCTAATTGATGAACTATTTGTGCACATTTCTATTTGATTCCTTTAACTATTCTTTACCCATCACACTTGCGAAAATATCACTCGACTGTCAATTGCGATAAATAATGACCATAAACTCTAAAATCAATACTAAAAGAACTCAGTTAAGTAGATATTAATCAATTCAACTGAATGCTACAGCCAAATAACATGATAATCTCGCACTTACAAAACACTATAATAATATCAAAAACCGTGCATGACATCATTTTATCTATTTTTTATATGCTGAGTATCTCATATACATTAGAAAAGATGTCAATTATACTGAAAGTATAGTATAGGTCAACATTTGTTTCTATTTTTTGATGGGCGCTTATCCGTAAATGGAAGTCACCCGCCCCTACAATTACAGATAAATCGCCTCTTGAATGCCTAAATAGAAATTGCATGGTGGTTGGTACGCATGGCATCAAAATTTTGTACGCATACCTGATAGCAAGTGATACTTATCGAAACAACTTATCCTGAATGACAAAATCTCTTATTTTGTGCGCTGACAGCATGTCCTGAGCCTCCAGAGAGGGCATCAGTTTGGCAAAGGGATAAATTAGAAATGATGTTTGTCAGGGGATGCGATAAATAGTGAAATATAAATTATTGATATGGTAACATTATATCTATAGATAATTTTTTAATATTATGATATTGAATGTTAGTGAGTTGATGTAATATAGTGAATGTATTTTAATAAATATATTATATTAAAATGAATATATTTTAATATATATAAATATAATATAATATAATAATTATTAATGTTGATTCGATAGAGTAAGATAAGTTAGAAACATAGATATTAATTAAGTCCAACTTGTTGAAAAAATAGGGGTGATGAAAAACATCCATTAGGAGTGCATATTTTTCCTTTTATATTTGTCTCCATAAAATAGAACTCAACCTCGATTTATTTTGTACACTTGTGAAATACTGTATTAAAAGCAATAAAGATAGTAGATTGATTATCATAAAACATATGACCTGTTAACTTCACTTATAACCTCAGATTAACTAAGAAATTGATCATCTACATAAATGCACAAGTTGTATGAGTCATGATTCTATATTCTACCTCAACATTAGATTAGAATGAGTCACCACTGCTTCTTACTTCTCCAAATAATTAGATTGCCTCCAAGAAAGATAACATATTTTGTTGTAGATGTTCTATCATCAACAAGTCCAGCATAATCTATATTAGAATACGTACACAAATCTAAGTGACCATTATTTTTCATGTATAAACCCTTGCCAGCAAGTCCATCAAGAATTTTAGAATCAAGCAAAGTGTATCAAGGGTTTTCCATTAATTGGCTAGCTTGACTTATTGCAAAATTGATGTTTGGTCTAGTGACTATTAAATATAGAAGCTTGCCAATAATACTCCTGTATCTCTTCTTATTCTTAAATAGAGGATCATCTTCATCCTTTATCCACTCTTAAGCCTCCACTAGAATAAATGATGTCTTGGTTTCTAGCAAACTAACTTCCTTGAGGATCTCCATAACATACTTTCTCTATGATATAACCATACCACTAAAGTTTCTGGCCATTGCAATGTCAAGAAAATATTTAAGATTACTAGAGTTAGTTACAAATGTCTTTTGCAATAACTCAATTTTTTGAATTAGTGTACTATCATCGCCAATAAGGATTATATCATCAACATAAATAACTAAAATAATTGTATCAGTCTCTACATCTGACAAAGATAGAAAGATCTAAAGTAGATTTGAAAAAGTCAATCTTTTGGACTTCACAGTTCTATCTCTCAAGTCACACTCTGGAGTTCTATTTCAAGTCATATATTGCTTTCCTGAGTTTACACACCTCCCCTCTCAACCATGTAACTTGGTGGTTGGGTTATGTAAATTCCTTCTCGTAGGTCTTTAGAAAAAATTATTTTTTTGTCTAACCGGTATAAGGGCCATTACTTATTTACTACCACAGATAATATGATATGAACAGAGTTAAGGCGAGTCATTGGATAAAATGCATCAAAGTAATCGACTCTATACATCTATGTATAGTCCTTTGCAACAAGTCGGCCTTCCAATCCTTCAACTGTCCCATATGGTTTATATATCACTATATATACTCATTTGCAATCAACCCCTTTTTCTTTTTTAGGCAGAATAGTCAACTCTCATGTACCTTTGAGAACATGAGTATTGATTTCTTCATCCATAGCCTGTTTCCATATTGAATCCTACACAGCCTTAGATTAGTTTCTTGAAACCACTATACTGGATAAACTTGTAGCACATTATCTCAAAGGACTAAGTTTGTCAATAGTAGTATAATGTGACATAAGATGAAGAATACAACTTCTTACAACCTTTTGTAGAACAATAGGCAGGTCATCAGACTGCTGAGTTGGTGGAATATCTAGACCAAATTCTAGTGGCGGCTGCAAATTAGATGGGTTGTCTCCAAGAGTATCAATCTGGATGGATGGAAGAGAGACATGCATTGGATCCTTAAGGAAACATTGGTACATAGTCAAAGATGGGGCATCCCATTTAAGAGAGTTACCATCAATAGAAAAGAATTGTACCCATTCAAAGAAAGAGACATCAGCAATTACATAATATCTTTTCCTAATAGGATTATAATAGCGATACCTCATTTGAGAGTCGAAGTATCCAAGAAAAACACCTTTTATACACCTAGAAATGTTAACACTCTCTCACAGCAATGAGAAAAGTCTAGGCAACATCAAGAATGTGGTGAACCTTCCTCTTAGCGACATCATTTTGCTGAGAAGTATAGGTGTATGATGCTTGGTGGATGGTGCCATTATTAGCAAAAAAGTCCTAAATATCACATTGCATGACCTTAACAGCATTATCACTGCGAAAAATTTTGAACTTCATCAAAGAACTTTGACAATACAGTACTAATCTTTGGTCAATCCTTCATAAAGAATACGCAAGATAGACAACTACAAATATCAACAAAAACAAGATAACGAAAGCCAAACCCATTACCTATATGACATGGACCCCAGACATCACAATGAACTAGATGACATGGCAAACGACTCCCATTATTCTCTCTAGACGGAAATGAAACCCTGTGATGTTTCTCCAACCGACATGCTTCATAGTCAAAGGAAACTAAAGTAGGGTCCAAAAACATCTCACGGAGCCTAACAACAAAAGGGTGACCAAGATGACGATGTCAAAGCTTTGAATCGGCTGGGATAGATACAACACCAGCAAAAACTGCAAGAATGTCTAGGCAATACAACTCATCCTTTTCAATCCTCCCATCAATCATCTGTCCTGTCCAAATGCCCTAAAAGAAAACATAGTGCTCATCAAATATCACATGGCATTTCAACTCTTTACATAATTTACTAATGGATAACAAGCTTAGTAAAAACTCAGGAGCACGGTAAACATTCGATAGTCGAAGAGTACATGTAAAACTAACATCGCCAATAGTAATGATGGGAGAATCCAAGCCATTAGCTAATCTAATCGAAGTAATACCAATAGATCTATGTAAAAAGTAAGATTGTCTTTCTTACCTATAAGGTAGTTGGATGTACCAAAATCCAACCACCTAGGAAGTAAAGGATGTTATGGCTAGATTAACACTAGTACCTGCAACCTCAGCATAGGAGGTAGAAACACTCTACGGCTTTGTGGACATAGTTATCTACCAAAGGAGCTGCATCAGACGTGCATAGTCCTATGTGGACAACATTGAGAAGGAAAACTAACAGGGTATGTCTCTTAGGCAATAACAGAATTAGCCCAATCAAGCCTTCCAAACTTCTCTCAGCACCACTTCGAGGGATGGTTAGTCCACTTTGCAGTGAGTGCACGGCTCATAAACTTGTCCTCGTCCATAGTCGCATCCATAGCCTCCTCTTCCTCCACGACCATTAGAAGTAGCAAAAGCAGATGTCTATGGTAGGAGCAACAAACTGAGAAGAGGGTTGCACAATAGTAGTCGTATCAATAGCAATCTTTTGGAGTCTCCCATAGATAGTATCTAGATCAAGAATATTCTCCAATGCAAGAATCTAATCTTTAGCAGAGCGGTATATAGAGCTTAAGCCATTTGAAAACCTGTCGACTTACCACATCTGTTGCTAACCTGAGTATCACAGTAGGTGGGTTGAAAAACATTCAACTTCTCATAAAATGCTTCTATCTGAGTATAATAGTCAACCAATGAGTGCTCCTAAATAGTAGAGACTAGATCTAACGATAAATATCAATTAGGTGGGCATGATTACACTTCTGTGAATTTCTTGGCCAAATTGTCTCAAATCTCCTTTGTTGTCTTCTTGCATGAAGGTTTGCAACAATCTAAGGCTCTATATTATTCATCATCCAGTTCATAACAAAATAATTTTCCTATTCCCACTTCTCATACTTTGGAGCTTCGGCATTAGGAGTGGACTTCAACAGGATGTACAACTTCTTCTGACTTCCCACAAAGATCTTAAACACTTGAGACCAGAGAAGATAGTTTTGGACGCAAATGAGCTTTATAAAGGTGCCTGAATCACCACAACAGTTGACAAAGCCATAGGCTTGGCTTTAGTAGTAGTAGAGGAATTAGGAGTAGAAGTAGTCACATAGTCAAATTGTTTGTGAAATTGAGCTCAACACATTGAGAGGTCTCCTAAACAATGCCATAATCAAACAAGAACCAAGGCAGTAGGGAGGCCTGTGCTACAAGACCTAGCTGCTCCCTGGTAGCCCGCTTGCAAGCATTGCTAAGCGACTCTGGTAGCACTATTGAGGGCCCTAGGCGGCACTGCAGTGTTGCTGGTGGTCCTAGCATCGAGAGAAGGCTCGACATTGGCCCCCCTTGGTGCTGAAACCGCAGTCGAGGATTAGCAACATCGAATCCAAGAGATCCAGGAATGGTAGCATTGGCTAAGGTTCCAGTGAGGGCTAGTGGCACCGATGAATTGACTGGCAACATCGATGAACCACCTAATGGTGAGGTTGACAATGGTTTGATGGTGGTTCTCTATTGAAAATCACACCCGGTCAAGAGAAGGAAAAAAAGGGAAAAGAAAGAAGAAAAGGAGAAGGATCATTTCTTTTTTTTGTTTTGGTGGAAGATATGAAGACGAAGAGACTAAAATCCATGTTGCTCTGCTATCAAGTTAGAGGAAACTAAATGAATTGTTTATTCTCAGAAAACCTAGTCTATTTATATAGAGAGGTGAAATGGAAAATTACATAATAGTCCAAACAAGAATAGAAATACCTTACAAAACAAAACAAAAAGAGGAATAAACTAACTAGAAAATAAATAAAGAATACATATTCCAACAGACACATCTGCACCTTCACAATGGAGGAGAGGATTGGATGCAACATCCACATGAGGGGGAAAAGAGAATAGAAGGTAAAATGCTCAAGTTTAGTTTGTTTCAGTTTAAAAGGACTAAACAGCAAAATTGTACTCCTGGTTGAAAAGTAGATTTACATCAAGTGAAAAAGACAGGATAAGTGCTTTACCTGTTCCATATCATGAAATGATCCAGTTTCTTGTTCTTTGCAAAACAATTAAGTTGAACCTATGACATTGCAAAATTGTGATGATTTATGTCCACTAATTTTTCATGGTTTAGTTTTCATCATTGAAATGGTCATAACAAACACTGCAGTATAAGGAACAACTAATGGTACAATGCCTAATTTGATAACCAATAAAAGCTGCGTACATCTTCATGTTTATTATCTCAACTCATCTTTTACATAGAATTCTCAGCCAACTGAATTTATTTCTGTTTCATGGTAATGTGCAGGACTCTCCCAGGATGACCTCTAATAGCATGTCTGATGATGTTACCATCCCAAACCAATTGTACCTCATGAACAATTACTTGCTTTCAGCTGGTGGTTTAAATTCTTTTATGTAGGGGATACAATCTCCAATTTGTCTGATGGTGATTCTGCCAATCCTCTATGCTAATTGCAATCCACTTGCTTTAGTTGTTTGTTTCACCATCTTCTGTTTATGGGCAATGTTATTTGTAACTCAAATTTTGATATTTACCCTTTCGGTTTGTATGTCCCTAGTGTCAACGTGAATTCTACTTTCATATTAATATGCTCTTTTTGTTTGACATCCAAAAAGTTGGATCAAATTTTTGAGACACTACGTGGCATGATTTGTTTTAGTGCATATATGATATATTGAAGTGAACTTAGATTTAGAATTGCGTGGCTATTTTGAGCAAGAGGATCTTTATTTAACTCTAATAACCAGATTTTTTTTTCTCCTTTAAGTAAAAGGATGATGTAAAAAAAAACATGTTTTGGCTGTTTACAAAAGGTTGTATAGGGTATCTTGTGGAATATGAGGAAGAACGTATGGACCTAACTATAAACAATTTAACAGGTTAAGATCTGGCCAATTTGTTGCTAATCAAACTTAAAATGCAAGGTGATGTTTGCATATGACTTAAAAGGGATAAAGACAAAATTAGGATTTTTGTATTGATGTCCCTGAAATCTTATTGACCGAGTTCTTACTGGTTACACAGATAGCCTTCCCAACAAGTTTCTCCCATTTACATTTTAAATGTTTACATATCCAATCAAAGTTAACTAATTTTGAGCTACAATTAAGGACTTTTCTGGACTCAAAATTCATAAATCTACTTTCTCCATTCCTCATCCTATTCCTCCATTTCCACCTTCCTCTTCTTCCAGCAATCACTTCTTTATTCCACTAGTGCATCAACATCGTTGAGCAAGCCCAGCATCTCAAAATTTCAAATGGCACAATTCAGGGATCTGCATATGGAGATTGAATGCATAAGAACTTAAATGCAAAAATCCCTTATTTTTAAGTCCAATTCCATCAACTTTTATGAATATCTAAATGGAGGGGCAAACAGTTTCAACTAAACAAGATTTTAAGGATGTGTGTAAATGGTAAGAAGTTAGGGTATATGTTATTGAAAAATATTTCTTTTTGAAAAGTTGTTGCAAAAGGTTTTGAGGATATCCATGTAAAAATCTCTTTCTTTATTGATATTTTGACTAAAGTATACATATTTCAAGTTAAAATATTTTACAAAAAGGGGGAAAAAGATATCATCACAAGCCTATCAAACATAAGCATATAATCTTGCAAGTTTATATAAAGTGGAGATCTTATTGGAGGATGTGTAAATAGTAAAAAGTTAGGGGTATGTCTTTCACTGCAATAGACTCTTGGGAAATCCATGTAAAATTCTCTTCTAATTATGTGTTGGGAGTACACAAATCTCTACAAGTTAAACGATAGAGAAAAAGGTGAAAGGAAGGATGCCATCGTCACTCCAAGCTTACGTAGAATAAGCTTCCAATCTTGCAAGCTTATATAAAGAGCATGTGCTTCTCAATCCCAAAGAGGATATCCTTCCAATCACAGATGACTGAGGATGGTGAAACTCCAATCTACTCCTTGGATGTGAATGTTAACTACTTCCTTCGCACAACTACAAAGGCAAAGGTGAACAAAGTGCCCCCTGGGGACTTACAAGTTTTGGATTGTAAAGAACGTAGAATATGTCCGAGTACCTATGCAAATGGCTTACAAATCACTATCTCAATCTTCCTCTCTTTAATGTGGCTACTAAATCTCATAATTGGAAGACGTCTAATGGAGAGTGATGAGACTATATTTGTGGACTAATTGAATACATAAATGCCTAGATATTAGAGGAATGTCTACATGTACATAGCATACTTTAATATGTAAATAGATTAGTCTATAAAACTACTTGCATGCATATTTCATACATTGCATTCATATGTAATAGAAGATAGTGTGCATTATAGTGGCATGCATGCATTACATACATTGTTTTGGATTATTTTTTTAAATAACCTAGCTTTCTTTTTCTTTTCTTTTCCTGCAGGACCCACTACCATTTGCATTTTTTTTAAGACATCCAGAACTCAATCTGGACGTCTAACGAACTAATGGTACCCGACCTCAACGTACCGCCACCCTCCTTCTCGTAACAACTCCCTCTGAGCCTGTTGGCACTTGCCTCATCGTCAAAGTTGTTGGCCAAGACGCTCGAGGGGAAGAGAACAGAGTGAGAGAAAGTTGCAATTGCAGATGCTTATAAAAGAAGACGCCCACATGCAAGAGGGTCTTCTTCTTCCTCGTTCGACACTGTGCCCATCGCAGACACCATGGCCGTAGCGTGCATTATGGATTGAAGGCAACATCTTCATTGCCCTTCCACAACTATAGTGTGCACAGTGATAATGCGCACACCATCACCATCACCATCAGCCACCTTCCTCGCCCCTGCTCTATTTCCCCTTCAAGGCCCACACACCGAGACTCGTCGCCCTCTTCTACGCCTAACCAAGCCACCACCGTGCCTTCATCTTCTCCACCAAAAATCATCCCTCACCATAGCCACCGCCAAACCCATAGCCACCACTTAACCCATAACCACTACAGCCACCCCTCATAGCCACCCACTGCCTAAGCCTCTTCCTCTTCTTTTTCTTCTTCTTCTTCTTCCTCGTCCACCGTCCCCTATCCACGCACGAAGGAACCCAAAGAACCACAGCATGCAGCACCTCTGTTCCGCCTCATTAAATCTCCAACCTCGGCCCCAAGCACAGTCCGACGATCCCAAGCACCGCCCGAGCATCCTCGTCGACCACAGAGGCCACGTGCAGCCACACATGAGCATGCATGACACACCTCCGCCCTCGAAGCCGTCGGCCACGTCCGATCATCTCGACTCGCACAGAGATCCCCATCACGCAGCCCTTGTCGAGACATATCTCCGCCAAAAGTGCCTCACGCCGCCACCAGTCCATGCGTGCATTGGAGGAAGGAGAAGCAATCCTCTATTTTTATGGGTATTAAAATTTACAAAGAATGCCATTGCCAAATCCACTATTCACTTATTTAAATGATATTTATATTGCAGCAATTTTATGAACTACCCCTATCTTTCTCTCTTTTTCTATCTACTTTCTCTCTACATGTCTCTCTCTCTTATTCCAACAACTTATTATTAAAATTTTCGAATCTGTTTAAGGTAAAGATGATAGGGTGTTATTTGCATGTTTATTGGACTTAAACCTCCCTGCGGATACGACCTAATCCTCGTGGTTAATTTTATTAATTGATATTTTGATCGAGAGATTTTACATCACATAAAAATACGACGACATATCTTTTTATTGCAATCATTTTAATTAAGCGAGAATCTCTCTTGTCAGCAAGGGTAAGTGCTGAGAGGGAAGAATGGGGGAGAGGGAGGGCCCAATGAAGACAAGGAATTGGCCCACAAAGGGGAAACAAATGGAGTTCACGAGTTACGTGCCTTTGACTACCTCTCCAAGTGACATTAAGCGATGGCAATCATGCATTGGTGTGTCATGTGTGCTTTATACTTGGTCATTTGGGTTTTCATGAATAAGTAGACTGAAGTTAGTTGGAACGAGATATATCTAAAAAAAGATCACTCCCATCTTCTCCAAGCTTCATATTGCAAATATCTTTACTAAGGTTCTTTGATATTGTGACATCTTCTTATGCAAAATCTATATGTGTTGGATGTCGATGAGCTTGTGGGGCCTGTTAGACTAAATTTCTTGTCTATATTTCTCTACTTACTTTCATATTATTTTGTGTTCCTTAATTTGTAATTTTTCCACCTAACTTGTACTTCCTTTCCCTAGGGGAATGACGTCGAGGTAAAGAGCTCATGAAGGATAGACATCAATCTTTCCCTCTCACAAGCGAAGGCTATGATATGTGAGGATGTGAAGTAGCAATCCATGAGGAAAATGCTATTATATCCACTCTTTCTTCCCAAGTTACCTTGTTTAATAAGGCTTCCATCATTCCCAAGGGAAGCGAGCTACTCATGTATTAGTAGAAGATATAAAAGAATGATGAGTAGTGTATGGCCTATATTTCTAAAAGAATGAGTGGTTCTACACACTTTGCTAGAAATCAAGTATTTCAAATACAACTTGCTGTTGCTTTGGATCACCAACAAGCCTACCTCTATTTGACCTTGTGGAAATAATCAAAGTCCACCTTACTAATCAGAACTGATTATTTATGATAGTCTTTCTGACACCATTCAAGAAATAGTGAAACAAACTCAAAAGCCATTTAAAGTCAAGAATGAGAAGAAGGCAACCTTTCGCAAGCTAACCATTAGTCGAGAGATGAAAAGGTCATTCATTTGATTCATCTGGCCCTTGCACCTTGGTCACTCATATATTAGAAAATCTGCATGTTGGAACTCTTGTCGAGGATGGTCTTTGAACTTTTGATACAAAAAGTCATGTCATTCACTACGGTGAGTTTAATAAATGTTAGGATTTCCTAGTAAATAAGTCTACTCATGGCCTGTGATACGACAGTCTATGAATCCATAAATTTGAGGGGTGATCTACTAGACATCTATTAACTCCCCTTTTTCCTTTCAAAAAAAAATACAGAACCCTTTGGTCCACAAAGTAACTCCAGAAGGACAGAACTTTTGTGAGGCAGTTGAAGCTAAGTCACTGAGGCCCTTCACTTGAGATAGGCACTAGACTCCAATGCAACCTTGGGCTCTTGGATGACAATTTTCACTATGCACTTTTAGATGCATGTGCCAAGGACCTACTCGGTCATGCAAGGTTGCAATCTTTAGCCTAATGTCTTGTTTTCTGATTCTTGGAAATAGGAAATTGATGAATTTACTGTCCATAGTGCATACCCCTTGTGGCAACATTCTCTCCAGGTCATGATGTGGCTACTGCAAGAAAACGTAGAATCCTTTGCTCCAGAAACTCCAAAAAGGGTAGAACTTCTGTATAGCAGTTGAACCTAGTCACTTAGGCCTTTTATTGTGACAGGCACTAGGCTTCACTATAACCCTGGGTTGTTGGACACCACTTTTCCTTTCGAAGATCACTGTCATTAGCCCTTATTGTGAGGTCTGGTCCTCTACCCTCACTTGTTGTCTCCATCTATCTCTCGTAGACTCGAATCTCGCATGTCCCCGGACCCCGATTTATGGAAACTTTTTGCAGCGAGAGATTCTCACCTAAATTGGTTCGCCCCTCCTCATTTTGTCATTACTAATTTCTTCCTTTTATATATATTTCCTTAGTTAAAAAAAAAAAAAAGAAACAATTGAAGGGCTAACCTTATATTCCTTGAATTGGTTATTGAGATCATGGCCACCAATAAAGGGAATAAAAATTTCCTTTCATTCCCTAATATGTTGAATCAGATCGACCTGTCAAACTCAGCAGTGGAAACTACTTACCATAGGACAAGTCTCATTCTTCCTTTCATTCATGGTCAATGGTGGGCCAATCATATTAATGGAAGCTCATCAAGGTAGCCTACGTACATACCGGATGACACCAATAATGAGGTTACTTATAACAATAGCTCATCAAAAGGGATACGTCTTATCCCCATCCCGACAAATGTTGAATGGATTGCTCTTGACCAGTAGCTCATTGGGTGGATGAAATCAACTCTTTCTGAAGAGGTTGTAAATGAAGTCATGCATGTTCATACACAAAAGAATTATAGGATGCCCTTGCTAGTGGGTTTTGCCAGATGGTAGAGGCAAAAATTATTTACTTGAAATGAGCAAGAAATGCAAATTTAGAGTTATTGGATACTACAATAAATTGCAAAATATTTGCAATGAACTTGCCTTGGTTGGACATCTTATCAGCAACATAGACAAAGTAATGCATTATCTTGCTAGCCTTCAAGAATAGTATAAGATGTTTCTTGTCACAATTATAATGCAACCTTCTTTACCTTCTTTTGAATAGCTTGAATTTTCAGTACTTCAACACGATAACTTCGTTTTGGCTTTTCAGAAAAAAAAAGTTCGTTTTGAAGATTGGCAACTCATAGTCATTTGACCACATCAATATAGGGGCCGAAGCATTAAATGTGAATACTATGTACATTGAACGAGGCAGAGGCCAAGGACGTGGGCAAGGTCATCATCAGCATAACAGAAAGTTTTACATGGGATGTGGACACCGCTCTTATGGGGGCCGATCCAACTATGCTTGAAGAAAGTGTGGTTGAGGATCCATTAGCTAAGTGGTAGTTGTATGCCAACTCTACGGATGGGTCAATCGTACAACACTTAGTTATGACTTACCCAAATTTTTGGCTGGCATTGCCCAACAAAGATAGGAGCTCACATTCTAGACATTGGTGCTTCACAACATGATGTCAATGCTTTGTCAACTACCATGGAGGATGCCCAAATCAATACTGAAGACCGGATAACAGACATTGATACAAGGAATCATATCTCCAATACTAAAGGTACTTTTGTTTCCTTAAAACCCTATCATGGAAATAAACAGGTAGTTATTGGAGATGGCACTAGACACCCCATCACTTACGTAAGAGATGCCATTACATGGACTCTTAATGGTTTTATCTTACTAATGTCCTTTATCTTCCTACCATGAAGTTCTATTTGTCATGCCTTTCTCATTTTCTTGATGTCAATAATGCTTTTAATTTATTTACTTAGACCTATGTTTTCCTAAAGTAACGTGGATCTAACAAGACCCTCATTAATGAGCATTGGCATATGTCTCTAGATCATTTAGAATTTTTGTCTTTCCAATAAGCCACTTGTTTCCTTTTCTTCTTTTTATAGTTGTAACCATAATAAAGCTTCAGTTGCTACCTTGAAACACTGGCATGCTTGATTTGGCCATTGTACTTACTGATGCCTTAAAACTGTAGACCCTTCTCTTCTGGGTGCCAATATAAAAAACATACTCAATTACCCTTTTCATCATCTACCATAATGATGTCTCGTGCTCTTGAGTTGATCGACACGGTGTTTGGGGACCTACACCCCGTGCCTCTTTCTCTCAATCATGCTATTATGTCATTTGTCGACGATTTTTCTAAATATACATGGATTTATTTTCTTAAGGAAAAATCTAATACCATTGATGTCTTTGTAAAATTCAAGTCCTCTATTAGAAATCATTTCGAGTGCAACATAAACATCACAGCAAAATGGGATAGTCAAAAAGATACATAGGCAGATTTGTGCGACTACCCTTGCCATGCTTCAAGCCAAAGCCATTCCTAAATACTTATGGCTAGAAGCTTTTCAAATAGCACTATATTTGATTAATCGGATCCCAACACAAATTTTACAATGGAAGATACCTCATGAAGTATTGCATTCTTCTTCGCCGGATTATTGCATGCTTCATTTGTTTGGAAGCATCATTTATGTTCATATAGACAGAAGCATACGTGATAAGCGTAATCCCAAAGTCATCAAATGTACCTTTGTTGGTTATGATGAACAAGAAAGGGGTACAATGTTTCACTATGACCACTCAAAAGATCTGTCTGCTTGACGTATACATTTGATGAATGCAGTGAAGGTTCTTCAAGCATGGACAATTCTAATAAAAGCGATACGTCGTCCATTCTGATTCTTGATGTCTACCAATCCATTCACCCTGATACTTACAATTCCACTTTGACAGTAATCAAGAAGATGAAAAGTTGTCAAAAGGGCCAAGCATAGAGAAGGCTGAGCATTAGTCAATTCTCATTGACAACTTATTAAGAAGATTAAAGATTTCCAGCTGAGTCAAGCACAAAAAGGCCCATCATTTCTTAATAACGTCGATGATTCAAGTCTTGTGATAATTATGGACACGTGGACCTAGGACCTGATGCTATTCAACAAACATGTACTGATGAACCAATGGTGCCGCCAACCACAAATGACTCGTCCTTAACAATCCCTGAAAATGCTTCACCTGATGCCATTAGAACTGGTGACAAAGCACCCATACACAACTACAATTTGCATCCTAGAAAGAAGACCAACGCTCAATATCTGCTTGTCAACTATGTAGATTATGTTGTTTTCATTACTGATATTTGTAGTTTCATCACCAAAGCTATGACTACTAAGGGTCCCTGGAATTACAAAGCCATTAAAGACAAGTGTTGGATCCAAGTGATGTAAAAAAAATGGAAGCTATGAAGAATAATCGAACTTGGATTCTTGTGCCTTGGCCACAGTATCGTTGTTGGCTCCAAGTGGGTTTACAAGATTAAATATAATTCTGATGGGACCATTGACGAGTTTAAAGCACAACTTGTTGCTAAAGGATTCTCTCAACAATGTACTGAAGATTTCAACGAAACTTTTTGTCCCGCAATAAAGGTTGTCAATATTCATAATAATCATTTCCTTCAAAAAAAAAATTTGCATAATCATAAGTTTGGCCTTCAGTTGCGATTGAAAATTACATTAACAATGCTATTCATAATGATTTACAAGAGAAAGTTTACATGAAGCAACCCAAAGGTTTTGAAGAAAAGAGTTGTAATGAGTATGTGTGCGAACTTCAACAATCAATCTATGGACTCAAACAAGCATCCTCTACTTGGATTCTTAGTTTTTGCTGAGTTATGGTCAACCTTGAGTTTCAACCCTGTGAATCATCCCTATCGATTCCACTATGTGTCCAAGAGTGAAGCACACAAGTAGCTTTCCAAAAACAACAAAAAAAATCAGATACATGGAAATCATTACCTCCAGGACCTGCTTCATTTTTGTTGCTTGCCCATCAAATTCAAGGACTAAGAGCTTTGGCCCCATTCCCAGCGAGTGGGTCTCAATAACTGTTTGAAGAGTGCTATCTTTGGAACATTCCAATGCTCCACATGCCTAGACAATAAATTAATTTATATATTATCCTAGCAAAAACTTACGGAAGTTAGTGAAAATAATATTTCATTACCTATGAACCTTTCCAGATTGGGGAGCAAAATGGTACTCCGTGTAACCAGTAGCTGAAAAATACAGAAATAAACTAAGTCGATCAAATATAGTGAAGGTATAAACCAGTAATTTCAAATATTGCGGTACTTAACTGTCTGTGAACTTGATATAAGATTAAATTTTAATATGCCAGGTAAAAGCCTCTCAAAAACACATGCCAAGTAGAAGAAAACTTTTTGGGAATCATGATGGTAGTGGAAGTACCAGAAAGAATTGGCCTCCAAGGAAAGGACATGATACAACTGAAACGCCAGTGGCCGATCGCCTTATCCTGCATCAATGCATTTCTTCATAAGATTTTCTTTTACATCTTTTGTGCAACACCAATGTATTTATCACAAGGTTCTTTTCAATATCTTCTATGAAGCATTTTATGAAGTTTTGAAAGTTATTGTGGAGAATAAAGTGTCACGTGGACAGATCACATGGCACTTTATTCTCCACATGCCCCTTCAAATCAAGGCCAGTGGAGGTCGAAGACTTGCTTGGTATTGGTGAGACTAATGGCCTCACCACTCTTCATCATCTTCCAAGTTGGTGTAGTTGCTCAGGTCACCTTTAGATGAGTCTGTAGTAGCCATGGTGAAGCTTTCTGCAACCTTTGAAGTCGTTGCCTCCTTGGCAACCTCGAAAGCCATTGCAATAGCTACCATGATCGACTTATCTTCTCTTAGTAGGCCTTGAAGCTTCTCTAGATCCTTCAAGGAGAGAGAGAATTCCCGTAGGATAGTAGACATCCCACATGGAGGCCTTTTAAATTTGTTGATGACGTGGTAGAATGGGAGTCGATCCCAAGCATGATGACAAATTCGAGGCTTCTTCATTTGAGCCTCGAAATCTTCTTGCATCTCCCACTTTTTCATCTTTAGTCCTTCATGCAAGTCTAGGATTTTATCTGTAAGGATGTGAAGCTTCTCTTTATCTCCGAAAAAGACCCTGAAGGCACTCACCCACAAGATGAAGTTCAAGGCCCCATCAACTTGATGGTGGTACCTTAAACAAGGACCTTCGCCTCTCCAGTTGTGATTTGTGCTCCGACTTCCTGCATTCTCGCCTTCAGGAAGCAAGATTTTGTCTCTACTTCTACACTCTGCGTAAGTCACTAGATGTGTGACAGATGAATCTCTCTAGGAATCTTCTTGACTCAGTCTTTGCGTAAGGCGACTTTAGTCCTTCAAGGAGTTCTTGAGAGAACTCTCACCTCGAGTGAAGATAACACGAAACACGAAGTCTTGTTGGCACGTTTGAAGTTAACGCACAAGATAAGGCTCTTGTGCGTGGAACCTCTCCTTTCTCCTCTCGATCATGTGAAGATTAGAGGCCCGAAGGAACCCACTCTAATAACGTGTGAGGAATTAGGAAGCATAGCGTGGTTCTTGGATGTGTGAAACACCCATGTGTGGAGAGAAGATCACCAGGCTATTATTGTTCACGTTGAACAGTACCTATGCTGTTCACGTGAACAGTAACAGGGAGAAGAAAATACATTGAAAGAGAGGAGAGGTGGAGTCTTGTTGTTGGAAGAAATAATTTATTGACTCATGAATAAATGAAGAGATTGCCTTTCTTTTAAAGAGAACAACTCTTCTACAAAAAAGGCAAACACTTAACAAATCCTATTTTTAAAACAAGAGGAAAATGGTAAACCTATTTTTCTAATTTACTAAAAACAAAAAATGACATTCAATTAACAAAATTTGTCACATTTGGCAACAAACTAACTTGAAATGCAAGCCAATTTTTACTCTTATATGGTGATGTGGCACACTGCAATGCCACGTGGACTATCCATGTGGCAATGGGGTCACATGGGAGTTCACGTGGCATTTTATTCTCCATAGTTATGAATTTTCATCTTCAGGATAAAATTACATTCAAATTAAGATTACGAGTTAGAAAACTCACCTCAAAATCTTCCCACTTGGTAAGTTTCATACTGGCTTTTACAAGTAAGGATCCAAAGTTTGTGCAGTTCCTTTTGAAACGACTAAGCCCTGTAAATGATCCAGCAGGATCAGCGAATTCACAGTCCTCTTCATAAGCATTAAGTGTGAGATTTCCTAAAGAAGGAGAGAAGTTGCATCAGTAACAAATTAAATAACCCATTGTCAGATGAGTGAGTATTTCTTTTCTGAAAGGTGTCAGATGAATATGCAATCAGACAATTAAATACATACATTTAATGCAAAGCAAGGTATTTGAAAAACATGGATTATATTTGAGAGTGTTAGAAGTTAATCATGTAAGATGCCCATGGATTTATGTGGAGAACCCTTCTTAACAGAAATGAAAAACCATAGTAACACAAGCCCTAGCTCATTGGCAGTTAAGGTTTTATCTTCATTAGCAAAAAGAACAAAGAATAGCGTTAGAATAATTATAGAGTTACTGTTGTGCACGGATCCATATTCAATGATCCATATAGCCATTTATAAATAGCAGCACTGAATACTTGCGAAAATTGCACCATGGGAAGACCATCTGTAACCTAATATTCAAATTTAATGTATGGAAGACACAAATCTCTAGAATCAACCTTCTCCCAAATGAAGTGGTTGTTAATCATGGAGAACTGAATGGTTGATTGTAGCTTTGATATCAAAATCTAGTTTCATGGGCATCTTAGGTTATATAACGATATCAGCTCTGTAGAGTTATTGTTGTACATGCATCCACACCCCCACAATCCACATAGCCATTTAAATATAGCACTTGGTACTCTCCCTCGAGTTAGGTATAGATGTCACATATGCCCAACTTATCCACATTCTCCTCAAATTGCATCGTTGAAAGGCATAGCGAAAATATTTATTCAAATTTAATGTATGGACAACACAAGTCTCCATAATCAACCTTCTTCCAAAAGTTTGTTGATCGTGGGAGAACTAGATTGCTTACTAGTTTTATTACAACTTTAATGTCAAACTATAGTTTATGGGCATCTTAGGTTGAATACCTGTATGAGTGAATAATTCTAACCCACATCTTTGTGACTCCCAACGCCATCTCTTGAGTAGTAGAACGAGTACACAGTAGCCACCTAGACAAATAATACAACCTGTGGTAGACCACATATCATCAATGGATGTACCCAACTTGCATTTGTGAACCCTTCAATGACTAATTTATTTCCCTTTTTGAAAGGCATTCATTTTCTACATTTTTTTTTAAAGTAACTGAGTATGGACACGTCATTCAGGTGAGTTTTAGATGGTACATGCATAGATTACGAACATTTACTACACATGTAATTTCAGCTAGAGTTAAAATTAAATAAATCAACTTACAATGAGTTTTTGATACCTTTGCTTCTTAGCATTATTTAAAGGTGTTAAGAAGAAAATGATGCATTGCATTTAAAAGAAGCTCTAGCCTCTCTTTTATACTAGAGAAGTTTGGAAAAAATTACATGGTCATCCAAAAATAATATAAAATAGTAAATATATCCCTAGGCTCAATACTCTCCCTCAAGTTGGGACGTACATATCAACGAAACCCAACTTGTCGCATAAAAAATCAAGTCATTTTTTCTTAAGAGCCTTGATGAATATATCCACTAGTTGAAGCTTAGAGGGGACATAAGGAGTGTCGATCTTCCCTACAAGGACTGCATCATGAACAAAGTGATAATCTACCTTAATATGTTTAATCCTCTCATGAAAGATCAGATTATAAGCAATATATGTGGCTGACTTGTAGTCACAAAGAAGTGGAACTCGTACAGTGACCTGAATGCCCAAATTCTGTAGAAAGGTAACAACCCACATAATTTCACAAGTAGCTTGGGCCATCGCTTGGTACTCAACCTCTGCACTCGAGTGAGCAACAACACTTTGCTTTTTACTTCTCTAGGAGATTAGGTTTCCACCAAGATAAATTGTAAAGCTTGAAGTAGAACGTCGGTCATCTACAGACCCAGCATAGTTTGCATCAGAATAGGCCAGAATGTCCAGACTATCACCATCTCTACACTAGAGTCTTCTAGCTAGTGCTCCCATGAGGTACCTAAGAATAAAGCAAACCTCATGCTAATGACTGTATCATGGAGTCTATAAATGCTAGCTAGCTCTGCTCACTGCGAAACTAATATCAGGCCTTGTGATAGTAAGGTAAAGCAAACATCCTTCTATACTATGATATTGAGTGACGTCTTTATACAATGAATCCTCCTCATCAAAAGAATGTGTAGGTAGAGGCTCAATGGGTATACCAAAGGGCTTGGTCCCAAGCAAACTAGCCTCCTCAAGGATCTGCAATGTATACTACCTCTATGACAAGGAAAGATACAATCCCAGTCGAACTTCTTCGATCACCAAAAAATATCTAAGGTCACCCAAGTCCTTGGTAACAAACGTGAACTGTAAAAAGGACTTGGCCTGAATAATTCCATCCTTATTATGACCAGTAAGAATCGTGTCATCTACATAAATAGCAAGAATGACAACTCGATCATGATTTCTATACCTAGCCTTCTTGATGAAGATAGAATGGTCTGAACTAAAGTGTTGGAACCCAATCTTCTCAATCTCTAAGCTAAGCCTCTCAAACCAGGCACGAGGACTCTACTTCAACCCATTTATAGCCTTCCTCAGGCGACACACAAGCTCCCCTAACTACTGTACCTTGGTAACTGTCTCATGTACACCTCCTCAAATAAGTCACCATACAAGAAGACGTTTTTAATATCCAACTGATATAAAGGCCAACTCTTGACAACAACATCAGCGATGATAATCCTGACAGACGTAATACGGGCCACATGAGAGAATGTCTCAAGATAGTCTATCTCATAGGTTTAAGTAAAACTCTTGGCAATAAGCTTGACCTTATATCTATCTACAGTCCCATCAACTCTATACTTGATGGTATAAACCCACCTACAATCAACAACTATAGCATCTAGAGGACATAGTATAAGATCCCATGTCTTCCAAGACTATAAAGCCAGCATCTCTTCATCCATCACTGCATGCCACTTAGAGTCCTAAGAGGCCTGAACAAAATTCCTCGGAATAACTATTGTGGTAATGGTGAGGTAAACTAGCGAGCCCCATCCTCCAAGTGGGAAACTCCTGTATACTAAGATAAAGGATGAAGAGTACAAGCTCCGCTAAATCTCTTCGAAACTGGTTGCTCCTCAGTATCTGACCTACTCTCATCTGACATAATAGGACAAGGCATTGTATCAGGCGAAGTCCGTTGTCTCCAATGGTAGACAAGGGTATCCTCCAAGGTGGCCTATATAGAGGTTCCTCTGAGAAGTATGGGATCTTCTCAAAGAAAGTAACATCTACAGTAACAATGTATCTCCTGCCGCTTGAGTTATAGCACTTGTATCCTTTTTGTGTTCTGGAATGCCTAAGGAAAACACATTTGACTGCATAAGGAAAGAACTTATCTTGGTTGACATACACTTGTACAAAGCAAGTATATCAAAAAATTCTCAAAGGAAGAGCCAAAGGCCTGGCACAATCTGGATAAATCACCTAATACAGAATCTCTCCTCTAAGCACAAACGAAGGCACTCAATTAATCAAATAAGCTAAAGTGAGTATAGCATCTCCCTAAAACTACTTGGGAACTTTCATGTGAATCATTAAGGTTCTAGCAATATCGAGAAGGTGTTAGAATTTACACTCGGCCACGCCATTCTGCTGGGATGTGTGAGCACAAGACGTCTAGTAAATAATATCCTTGGAAGAGAAAATCTCCTGTAAGTCTCGTTGTATAAATTCTAATGCATGTCACTGCGAAAACTTTGATTGTGGTGGTATAACTTATCTTTGCATGAGAGAAGGCTCATCATGCTTGAGGGAGAGAACTTCATTGTCAATGATGAGAGAAGGCTCACGACCACGCATATAACGCGTGAAAGAGACTTCACCATGCAAGAAACACTGCCAAGAACCAAGGATCGAGGCCATTTGTTGGCCTGTTGGATCACTGACAGACCCTCTACAAATCTGCAGGCAGTGGCAGCAAGGTCACCAAACCCCAAGGCAGCGGTGGCAAGATCGCTAATAGCCCCTTGGCTGTCGACGACAATCTCTTCAACTTTGCTATTGCTGCCGCTGCCGCTACCACCATGCTCCATCGACTTTTCTTCCATCAAATCACTTTTATGTTGGTGATTTGATCATTTTTTAGGTGGGTATTTGATGAGATATCGAAGCACTATTTTAGGACCGCTACTTTGATACCATGTGAAGAAGAAAATGATGCATTACTTTCAAAAGAAACCCTAACCTCTTTTATACTAGATCGATTTGGGAAAATTACAGTAATCCAAAAATAACATAAAATATCAAATGCATCCCTATGCTCAACAAAAGGCTCTACACTTTTGGCTCAACTAATGATTTGAGTCAATTGGAGTATATCGAGAATCAAGAAGCATGGTGGAGGCTCCTTGGGCGTGGTGATTCCACGCGTGGAATCAAGAGAAGGAGAGATTCGACAAGAGAGAAGGAGAGAGTTGGAGAGAAGTTGTTGATGATAAAACTTTTATTATGGCAAACTCAAATGATAATTGGTAGGATCCTCTCTTTTTATAGAGAGGTAATCCTACTTCTAAACAAATAATTCAAAAAATCAAGATCGTAATTTACTAAAAATAGTAACCACTAATTATCCCAACAAATCTCTAATTATCCTACCCAAGAAAGGCCACAAGTTGGCAAAACTTCTTAACTAAGCAACCCAACAAAAAATATCAAAGTCGGTTGCCTTTATTGGACTTGTGACCACTACCACGTGGATTGCCTACATGGCTACTCTGCCACGGGGCAATCCGTGTGGCCTTTTACTTCTTTACATTCCCCCTCAAGTCAAAGCTGGAGTAGGTCAATGACTTGGTAGACTTATGGTTCATGGATGGTATGGTCAGATGCTCCTCCATCTTCTTTTGATGTGACTGCAAATCCTTTTGCCACCTTCATAGTTGTTGATTCTTTGGCAACTTCTGAAGTCGTGACCATTGGAGTAGTTGTCTTGTCTTTGTATAACTTGATAGATTTTGTTCTCCAACTTCTTCATCTTAGATGCATTCATGGTCTCAAGTGTCTCCTCCAGATTTTGAACGCCTTCGCCCATAATGAGCACCTTGCCTTCTCCATCCGATCATCTCCGTAGAACAAACCTCCCCTTACTTCTATGCTCCGTGTAAAGCACTAGATGCGCTAGCGAGAGGATTCATTAGGACTCCCCTACGTGACTCCTTGGGCCTTGCGTAAGGTGCCAAAGTCTTCCAAGGAGTTCTTTAAGAGAACTCCCATGTCAGATAAAGAAGCCATGAATCAAGTGGCCTAGGTGTTGCCATGAAGTATTCATGCACAAGAGGGAAACCTCCTTATGCGTGAACTCTCCTCGCTTTTCTCAATCCACGCGTGTGAAGATGAAGCCTAAATCAATGGCTCTAATACCATGTGGAGAATCACGTAGCATGGTTGATGCTCCTTAGGTGTAGTGATTCCATGCGTGGAATTGAGGGAGGGAGAGAGAGACTTGATGAGAGAGAGGGAGAGAATTGGAGAGGAGTTGTTGATGATAAAACTTTTATTATGGCACACACAAATGACAATTGGTAGGTACTTCTAAATAAAGAAATCAAAAAACCAGGATCCTAATTTACTACAAACAATAACCATTAATTCTCCCAACAAATCTTTAATTATCTTACCAAAGAATGACCACAAGTTGGCAAAACTTCTTAAATAAGCAACCCAACAAAAAATATCAAGGCTGGTGGCCTTTATTGGACTCGTGGCCACTGCCACGTGGCTACTCTGCCACGTGGCCTTTTACTTCTTCACAGAGTAGCCATTCTCCTGCATCCTAACTTCCTGTCTCTTTCAATCGATCTTGCTAGAGTAATGTTTCTTTATATTATTTGTATGTCTCCCATTAGTTTTCATTTTCTTATTGAATTCTTGTGTAATTTTGTGCACCCCTCCTCTCTATATAAGAAAGGTTAGAGTTTTCCATAATGAAGTAAGCCATTACCTTTCCAAATACTCCACCTTCATCTCCATTTCTTCTCAATTTCTGTGCACACACGCAACAACCATCACGTAGAGATTTCACATACATCGTGAGGGATCTATGTGTGCCACCACAGGATCTTCTAAGCATCATTGGGATCTTCCCACGATCAGATCTAGCATCATCCCCTCCCCCCTTGAATACGAGAACTGCAAATCTGATCACCAACATCCTTAGCACTGGGGGGTCGTAAGTCTTCTGTGCAGTGCTGATTTGCTGCACTGCAAGGCGCTTACTCATGCTCGTGATTCATCAATGGTTTGCAGGGTCGTGTGCTAATGATCTGCAACACTTGTGTACATGTTGATGCCTGAGTGTTTGCATGCTGCCACTGTGGGCTGATGCTATGTTGTTGGAGTGCACAAGGCATCATACTGCTGTTGTTGATCAGATCGTGGATTTGCTACTACTATTATTGAGGTTTGTTTGGTTATACAAGTCTCTACTTCTCTGTGTTCTGATGGCTATGTTTGGAAGTTGTTCTCAACCGCTGCTTGGGATCATCTCCCAATATGGTTACATTATCTATTTGCTATTACCTTGGATGGCTTTCTCTTGTTGGGTTAGATATGATACACCAAGTGAGATCACTACTTCAGTCTCCTGCTGCTGGTAGCACAGCTACTAATGTCACTGATGGTATCTAGGCTAACCTAACGTCTACTGCCACTGGAAGTTGGGTGAAAGATTCTGGTGCTTCTACCCATCACACTGGTAATGATAGTTCTCTTTACGAGACTAGACAAGCTACAAAGGTTATTTCAGTGAAACTGCCTAATGGCACTTATTATCTTGTGACTGCAATTGGCCATGTCCATTTCTTTTCTCGTCTTTAAATGTCTGATGTGCATTGTGCACTAGAATTTTCCATGAGTCTCATCTGCTAGCAAACTGTGCAGAGATCTGAAGTGTCATGTAACCTTTGATGAGCATTGTTGGGAAAAGAAAATGTCTTATTATTTAAAGGGAAACCTTAACCTCTTTTTTATATTAGAGAAGTTCGAGAGAATTACAAAGACACCACAAAAATAACATAAATAATAAATGTCCCTAGGCTATCCCTTAAGTTGAAACGTAGATATCAACAAGAGCCAACTTGTCACACAAGAAATCCAGACACTTCTTCATAACCTTAGTAAATATATTAACCAGCTGAAACTCTGATGAGACATATGGGCTGCTAATCCTGCCAGTAAGAACATCACGAACAAAATGGTAGTCAACCTCAATGATCTTCATCTTCTCATGAAAGACTGAATTCAAGGCAATATAAGTGGTTGACTTATTGTCGCAAAGAAGTGGAACGTGCATAATAGTCTAGATGCCAAAGTCCTGCAAGAATGAAATAATCCACAATCTCACACGTAGCTTGTGCCATCACTCTATAATTTGCCTCAGCACTCGAACGAGCCACAACATTCTACTTCTTGCTCCTCTTGGAGACGAAATCTCCCCCAAGATAGACTGCAAAGTCTGAAGTGGAGTGTTAATCATCCACTAACCCGGCATAATCGACATCAGAATAAGCAATGCTATATAAGTTGCCACCATCTCTGTAATACAGCCCTCTACCTGGTGTCCCCTTGAAGTACCTCAGAATAAGGCAAACCTCATGTCAGTGGCTATAACATGGAGCTTGCATGTGCTAACTGGCTCTGCTCACTGTAAAACTGATATCAGGCCTCGTGGTAGTAAGATAAAATAAGCAATCCACTCTTCTATAGTAACAGGTAACATCCTCATATAATGGATCCTCCTCATTTGATGAGTGTGCAGATGGTGGCTCCACAGGTATACCAGATGGCTTAGTCCCAAGCAAACCTGTCTTTTGAAGAATCTGGAGTGTATACTATCTCTGTGACAAGGGCAAACCTGACCCCTGTCATACTGTCTCAATCCCCAGAAAATATCTCAACTCTCCCAAGTCCTTGTAACAAAGGTAGACCACAAGAAGAACTTGGTCTGGGTAACCCTATCCTCATCATTACTAGTAAATATCATGTTATCCACATACATAGCCAGGATAATAACACGACTATGCTCTCCATACTTAGTCTTCCTGATGAAGACAGGGTGATTAGAAGTAGAGCGTTGGAACACAATCTTCACAATCTCCGTACCAAGTCCCTCAAACCAAGCACGAGGACTTTGTTTAAAACCATATATTGCCTTCCTCAAGCAACAAACATGCTCCCCCTGGCTGCTTTAACTTGGAGGTTGTCTCATGTACACCTCCTCAGATAAATCACCATATAAAAAGGCATTTTTAATATCAAGCTGATGTAAAGGCCATGTCCTGATCACGGTAACAGAAATAATAATCCTGACTAAGGTAATATGAGCTATAGGAGAGAAAAAGTCTCAAAATAATCTACTCCATATGTTTGAGCAAAGCCTTTGGCAGCAAGCCTGGCCTTATACCTGTCTAATATCCCATCAGGTCTATATTTGATAGTGTAGACCCATCTGCACCACCAAGACAAGGTACTAAATCCCATGTTTGTCGTAACAGTAAGGCCTATATCTCCTCATCCATTGCAGCCTACCACCTAGGATCATGGGAAGCCTGAGTAAAGTACCTAGGAATCGTAGAGGCAATAATAACTAAAGCAAACTGACGAATCCCATCCTTAATATAACAGCACCTGTGCACTAAGAAAGATGATGGAGTGTGCATTCTCTACTGGGTCTCCTCGAAGGTAACTGCTCCTCTTTGCCTAAACTACTCTCATCTGCCGAATCAGGACAAGGCCCAATGTCTGGTGAAGAGTGTGACCTTTGGTAGTAAACCTAAGTCTCCTTTAGGACAGCCTATATAGATGTTCCTTCCTTTGACAAGTATGGAATCTTCTCAAAGAAAGTGATATCTGCAGTGACAATGTATCTCCTGTGGCTCAGGTCATAACACATGTATCCCTTCTATGTCCTAAAATACCCAAGGAAGACGCATTTGACTGCCTTAGGAGAAAACCTGTCATGATTCCCATATGCCTGGACAAAGCAACGATAGCCAAAAACTCTCAGGGGTAGAGCAAACAGCCTATCACAATCTTGGATGAATCACCTAGAAGGAAATCTACCCATGAAGATCTGACGAAGAGACCCGATTGATCAAATAGGCTGCAGTAAGTACAGCATCCCCCCAGAATTGCTTACGAACCTTCATATGGATCATCAGGGTCTTAACAATATCCAGGAGGTGTTGAAGCTTGAGCTCAGCCACACCATTCTGCTAAGATGTGTGAGCACAACACGTTTAGTGAATAATGCCCCGAGAAGAGAAGAGGCTTTGAATATCTCGTTGCACAAACTCTAAGTCATTATCATTGCAGAAGACTCAAACTGTGCCATCATACTTGGTCTAAACCTTTGCTAAGAACTTCTGAATAACCTGGGGAATCTCTTAGTAGGTTTTCATCAAGAAAACCCAAGTAAAGCGACTATGATTATCCACAATAACAGTACAGTGTATGTACCCTCATGGGATAGGCACCCTGGATGGCCCTTACACATCATAATGTACCAAGGCAAAGGGAACAAAACTTACTCCAACATCCCTCTGTGGGTAAGTGCTCCTGTTGTGCTTCCCAAGCTGACAATCTTCAAACTGTAAAGTTAAGGAATCTAGCAGACTAGGATACATTTGTCGCATCTTCTTGAGCGATGGGTGCCCAAGCCTCCTGTGCCATAGCTAGGGATCAGTGGCTACGGAGACTGCTCCTGCAAACAACATAGATGTGTCAAGATAGTAAAGAACATCTTGTTCTACGTCTCCACTAATAATACCTCCTGTCTGTTGATCCTAGAAATAATAGTGACCTTCGTTAAATACAACACGGCATTCAAGATCTTTATAGATACAACTGACTGACAATAGGTTTATTGGAAACTCTAGAGCACAATGAACCCCTTCAACCAACATCTCTGGAGAGGCATGTACACGCCCAATTGCCGTGATCGATGATGTAGCTCCATTGGCCACTCTGACATTCTTGATCCCACGTAGATTGATGGGATCTATAAGTCTCTCTCTATCTCCTGTTAGATGAACAGAGGCACCGGAGTCAATTATTCACGCTCCCCTGGTTCTCTTTTTCTTCCTTGAGTCTTCTTGGACTGCACACACTAGTCCCTTCCAATTTGAAATTGATCCTCTCTGTGGATCTTACACCTTCCTTACATGAGAGAAGACTCATCATGCTTGGGGGCAAAAACTTGACTTTCAATGGTGAGAGAATACTCATCACCATAGGCAACGTGTAAGACAACCTTCATCATGCAGCAAACACCATAAGGGATCGCAAATCGGGAGGAGACGCCGATCTACTTGGCCACCGACAGACCTGCTACAGGTCTGTCGGCATCGGTATGCTCCTGACCGACGGTCTAGCCGGTTGCATTGGGGCCGCCAGACCTCCAGCCAACAACGATCTGCTGCCAACCGACGATCTGACCGACGGCATCAGGGCAACTAGACACCCAACGGCAACATGAGGCACCGGCGATGGTGCTGAGAAACTCTCTCCAGCGTCACTGCCCCTGCTATGGTGATCCATCAAGGTTTTAGATGGTCAAATCACCTCTGTGTTGGTGATTTGATCATCGTTTTGGGACGGTATTTGGTGGGATATTGGAGCATCGGCCTAGGACCGTTACTTTGATACCATGTTGAGAAAAAAAAATCTTATTATTCAAAGGGAAACCCTAGCCTCTCTTTTATATTAGAGAGGTTTGAGAGAATTACAAAGACACCCCAAAAATATTATAAATAATAAATATGTCCCTAGGCACAACAAGCATCATTGTTACTTTCAGGATATATAGACTCATTAGATCATTGGCTAAGGATATGAGAAGAATGGTCTCTACTGCCTTGACATTCCCTCTTACTTGGAGTTGCTTCTATCTCCACTGATCCTATATTCTAGCATCATTGACTAGGGCAACCATCCTTTAGAAAGCTATGTCAGATGTTCCTTGACTTATAACCATCTGCCAAATTTGATTGTGAGGCATCTTAGTTGGGTAAACATCATCGCTCTACTTGCCTCCATGAGATGAGAAGCAAAGTACATCTCCCTTCTACTTGATACACTGCAATGTTTGAGGACCTTCTCGTGTGAGCAGTACAACAGGTCACAGATACTTTGCAGTATTTGTTAACGATTATAGTCGATCATCACAGGTGTTCCTTATGAAGGATAGGTCTAAGATCTTACATATGGTTGAATGCTTCTTTGCCAAAGTACAGAATGTATATTCATAATCCATAGAGATCTTTTGCAATGACAACACTCTAGAGTTCATGCAAAAGGAGGAGTAGTCCTTTATCTCCAAAGGCACCTAGCTTCAAATAACATGTGCATATATCTCTCAGCAAAATAGAGTTGCTAAGAGAAAGTTAGGCATATCTTGGATATTTCTTGAATTCTTATTATCTTTATGAAAGGAGTTTTGGGGAGATGCAATACTTACTTTGACTTATTTGATTAAATAGGTCCCATCTCCTGTCTTACATGGGGAGATTTCTTTTCAACTGCTACATCCTAATGTGGATCATCCATTCGCCTTGCCTCTACATGTTTTTGACTATACCTGTTTTGTACATGCCTTTGGACAAGAAGACAAATAATCTCCATAAGCTATCAAATGTGTCTTCCCTGGTTATTCTTGTACCCAGAAAGGATATTAATTCTATAATCCAAGCATCCATCAGTATCTTGTTACCACTGATGTCACACTCTTCGAGAACGTTCCATTTGTCTTTTAGGAAGGAAGCAATATTGAGCCTGTACCTCGCCACTTGCAGATATACCATAGACATCATAAGGAGCCTCCTCCAATTTCACTGCCCACTTCTCTAATAGATGATAATCTAGCTGACTTGCCTCTTACCACACCACCACTAAAGTAGAATCAAACAAGGTTGGATGGCAAGCCTATTGCTCTGAGGAAACTAGTCCAATCTTGTACTCCACATCCCATCTCCCAATATACTTCCACTACACAATTGAATCTCTTTACACCAGTTCTCTCAAGCCCTATTCAGTACAGTGGTGCCACATAACTACACCAAGGCTTCATAAGATCCACAATGGATGCAGAGATGAAGGCACTTACTACTCAAAACACTAGAGCTTGAACTATGTCCACTTAAGGCAAAGATTAATGACTTCAAGTGTGTACATACAATGAAATACCAGGAAGATGGTAGCATTGACCAATTCAAGGCTAGATTAGTGGCAAACGGCTTTACACAGATGTATGGCATGAATTATTTTGAGACATTCTCCCCTATGAAGTAGGTTAATTCCATACGGGTCATCATTTCTCTTGCTATTTACAAGGATAGACCCTTATTTTAGCTGGATATCAAGAATGTCTTTCTCTATGAAGATTTGATTGAGGAAGTGTATATGCGGCACACACCAGTGGACTCCAAACTTTGATGACTTCTACATCTTATGTGGTGGCAAAATGAAAGATAATGAGCACCATTTCTTTATTTGTTCTTTTGCAAGAGAGGTTTGGTTGGCCTCGAGCTTTGCTCCCATCCAGCAAGACTCTGAGCTCTCCTTCTGGCATAATTTACATTGCTCGCTTGCCAATTAGATGACTATTGGTAGGGCCTTTACTCTCATATGGTGTCTTTGGATGGAGCGCAATCACATAATGTGTAAAGTGCATTTCTTTGTTGATGACGTTAGCTACTTATACTCTTATTTTTGTAATGCCTGTAGCTTATAGAATCCCATATTAATAATGCCTTGGGGGGTTAACATCCCATGTTAACCCCCCTTTCCCTTTTCAAGAAAAAGCTAGTGGACTAGAATCACATCCTCTACATATCTATTAGAGACGACACAAGTGTCTACTCTTGCTCCATTACCTACTATACCAACCTTTTTACGAAAGGAAAGCTCATTTAATGAAAACTCTACACTTGCTTCTACTCTGGATGCTTAACTCGAGACTAATTTGGATTTACTTATTACTTTGCGGAAGTCAATGAGATCATGTACCTTACACCTAATGTCCAATTATACAACCATTGACAAATTGAGCCCTTCTCTAAGGTAGTTTTCACTTGCTTTGATGAGTACCATAGTCCCAAGGAATCATATGGAAGGAATGAAAGATTCAGGATGGAAAAAGGAAATGGATGAGATGGATGCTCTTCTATCACAAGGAACTTGGGAGTTGATTTCTCATCCACCAGACTCTGTTGTGGTCAATTACAAATGGGTCTCTATGGTCAAGTATCTTCCTAACGATGCAGTTGACAAGCTAAAAGCATGTCTAGTTGCCAAAGGCTTCGCACAGACCCCATGCGTAGACTACTTTGAGACATTCTCTCAAATTACACGTTTAAATTTTGTTAGGATTATTCATTGTGTTGTCAACAAAGGCTAACCATTACATCAGCTAGATATCAAAAATGCTTTCCTCTATGATGACCTTACAAAGGAAGTCTATATGTCCCAACCTCCTAGTTATGAGGTTAAGGAATATGCATGCAAACTCAAAAAGGCCATCTATGGTCTCAAGCAAAAGCTCCAGAACATGATTTGAAAAACTAAGCAACAAAATTATGAAGATTGTATTCACCAATCATTCTATTTTCATTCAACAACGTTATTTTGGAAGTATCAATTTAGACTCTAAGTTGATGGCATGATCTTATAAGGTGATGGCCATGTTGGTATACAAAGACATTTTTGCAAAAAACATTTGTGACAAAAGATCCTGGGAAACTCTTTTTTTTTTGGGCATTAAAGTTGCCCAAAATTCTAAAAGACTTCTCTTGTCACAAAGAAAATATGACTTGGAGTTGCTTGAGGAGATTGTCTTAATTGGATCTAAAAGACTTCTCTTGTCACAAAGAAAATATGTCTTGGAGTTGCTTGAGGAGATTGTCTTAATTGGAGCCAAGCCTTCATCAATTCCTATGGAGCCAAGGGAGAAACGTTGAGGTGATGATGATCCTTCATTTAAGGATCCCAAAAGGCAAAGAACTGTTGTAGGCAAACTTCTGTATTTGACTATTACTCAACCAAGCATAAGCTTTGCAATGAGTAGGGTGCGCCAACACATGGACAAACCATGTAATGGTGATTGGCATGACGCGTCTAATTCTTAGATACGTGAAGGGATCTCCGGGGAAGAGGCCTTTTCTTCAAGAAAATAGACATCTTAACCTACATGCCTACTCTAATGCAAATTATGCTAGCTATCCCGATCTCAGCAATAAGTATTTTATGTTTTACTTATTTAAAATTTCAAAATCGTGTACTCATTTACATACTTGTTTGCATATCCTGTATTTACCATGCAATGACCTATTTGATTGAATATCGCAATTATCATTTTCCTAAACATTGCATGAAACTAGTAACATTCTTGATAAAGTGCATATGAAACAACATCAGTCCTAAAAAACTATGAACCAATGTCATGGCTCTTAGGGTTAGCCAGCTCTATAGAGCTCCAATCTTAATCACGTAACTTGCTATCTTTTGCCAACACAATATAAGCCAAGAATGATAAAATCAATCCTAAACAAACATTCTTTAAGTAGCCAATGCTCTTATAAGGTCTATATAGCACCTAGCGCAGATGACATAAATGGTTGTCCTTACTAGTATTGTATATCAAGATATCATCAAAATAGAAAACCAAAAACCTTTTGATAAATAAGTAAAGAATATGAAACATTGTGCATACAAAGGTGCTAAAAGCATTACACAATCCAAAGGCATGACAATCTACTCATGTAGGCTCTCTCACACTTGAAATTTGTTCCATTTGTCATCATGTCTAAGTTGAATTTGACAGTTACCAACTTTCAAGATCCATTTTGGACAACAGCTAGCATGTTTAACACATTATCAAGCCAAGGAATCGAGGAGCAATACCTAACAATAATCTCATTGATGGTATGATTATCCGTGCACATTCTCCAAGTCTCATCTTTCATAAGTGTCAAAAGTGCAATTACCATGATTAGGCACATACTCACATGAACATATCCCTTTCCTTGCAATCACTTGATAATATATTTCCACATGTCCACTCAAACTCATTTGGTAATGTGGAAAATAAGGCGGACCAGCTCCTAAAACAAGATCAATATACTATTGAATGCCTTGCAAAGGGAGCAAACTATATGAAAACTCATCATGCATAAAATAAGCAAATTCTTTCACTATAAGTTGCATCTTGGGGAACACATCCATGGGATGTGAGACTATATTGTCAATGTCTCTACCAACTAAACAATGAACCATTTGAAAATCCCAAAGCTATCATCAGATTTTAAAATGGCAAGCAGTTCAGTGCTCGGTCTGGTAGTTCCCTTATGCACTCTAGGAGAATGGATCGACACCTTTGTTGAGACTTAGAGAAGACGCCACGTGAACACTGCCACGTAGCACATCAGGCCACATGGCAGTGCCACGTAGCAGCAGCAGAAGCAGCCATCCAGACACCCAACAGGGCTGGCGGCAAGGGTCCAATTGGACCAAGTTTGGTGCTTTTCCATCTTTAGTAAATTAGCTTTGTTAGGAATATTTTTGGGATTTGTTTTAGGAAATAAGATCTTTCCTAATGAGATAAAGATCTTTCTCAAATAGAAATATAGTCTTTACTATTTTTAGGAGACATGTATTCTCTATAAAATAAAGAGCCTTCCCAAGTTATTTTCTTGAGCAACAAAGTTAATTCTTCCAATTATATTGCTCCTCTCCTCTCTCTCTCTTCTTCCAAGTTCAGCCGGCCACCCATAGAGGCAGGAGGCCTCCCTGCCGGCCACCAAGAAGCCCAGCCGGTCTGCCTGCACCGGCAGCACATCAGACCAATCACTTCAGCCCCTTGCAGGGCTATCCCAAGTCCAAACAGAACCCATCTCAGCCATCTGCAGGACCAGCTGCTCCCAGTAGCCAGTCCACAGCAAGCCCAGACCAGCCATATCAGGCTGGTTGGTCCACAACAGCCAGAGGGCTGATCTACCTCTCCGTGCGTTGACAGCTCCTTGTTTGGACCATTTTCCCACATACGGGAGTCTCCACACTCCGCTTCCGCGCCAATTCTCAACAACCTTGATAGGGTATTTTCCCTACTTAAAAATAGGGGAAAGATGCTATCTACATGGGACGTGGTGTGTCATTCCAGGGACTAAGGATCATGCACACTTTGTCCAAGAGAAATAAACAAGTACTCTTCCTATCCTTCTAGTTGATGTCTTGCTCAAACAACTGCCAAGGTTGTCCTAGAAAAATATGATAAGCATCCATCGGTGCTTGCTTTTGAAAAAGAAAAAAACATTGGTGCTGCATGACATGAAGTCTCGCCCTTATATGAAGGTTTAACAGAAAAATGAATGACACGCTAATGTGGGTGGGCATCCACGTCTATGTCCCTCCATTGAACCAAGCCAAGTTGTAGAGTCATTTCAAAGGTCAAATCTACAAGCCTAAATTATCCAAAAGCTCCTAGGATACAAACTTTTCAATTCATCTTAAATTAATAATGAGGTAGCAATGATTTTTTTGAGAAGAATAAATATGATGGGCATAGGATTTGATCCCATGACCTTTAGATGACAATAGGGGCGCTTGTCCACTCTACCAACCCATTAATGGCAATAAGCTAGCAATAATAACTGCTTAAAAAAAAAAGAGTGGTGTGGAAAATGTTGTGCCAAAACCAAGAATCATTCAAGGTTCAAATAATTGGTAGATAGCATTTAGTCAAGTACATAACTTGGAATGATATGAGTAAATTGTTTTGTATTTTTAAATAATTAAAATATATAGATTTAATAATTTGTTACCAAAACATGAGTTCTAGAATAAAATGTAGTTATTAATCCATAAAGAACCATGGGTAGGAAAAAATTTAGTACAACCAAAATATAAGCTCTTAAATCAAAGTATGTGCGCCAACATAATAACATATTATCCTAAAAGATGTGGCATCAAAAGTAGAAGTATATGTCCTATTAGATATCATGCCAAGGATGTTGAGGATTCTATGCTTTTAGGTGATGCTTAGCACGATTTAGTAAATATTTGAGTTCACCACATTCAATAATTATGGAAGTATTCAAATGATCATTTGACAAACTCGGACCACATACTTGCCTTAACTGCTTCTTAACCTACCTATATACATATGCAATATGGAGACATTTTCATCCATGAGCACGAGACTGAGTATGCAATCTACTCGGATGACTTTCTAAGCACCAGTATCATTTTGTTCAGCCTTAATGGTAAGCATCGGTTGCCTAATTGTCTCTATGGGAGCACCATCTTTCTCTTAACAATTCTTCATGCTTGACAAATAGGAACAAACTAGAGGTTTCCCCATTAACTTCCAAATAATCAAGATCATCCTCTTCTTATTACATCTAATCCATCATTTGTCCAAAGGCACAACATGATCAACTGGTGATAGAACTTTGGATTCCTTCGGTATTGGACATGCCCTAGTGACCTTTAGCATTGAATACTCTACAGCTCAATATCCCTTCTAGAATCACCTAAAACAAGTGTCAAGACCCACAATAACTTGGCACCTAGGAACCCAAATTCGACCAAGGTAGGCAAAAGAGTCGTGGCAAATGTTAATGTGCTTAGTGGGCAGTCGGGAAGACCGTTGGATACCCGGGAAGGTACAGTGGTCACGTCTGTGCGGGGGGGAAATGTGCGATTGCACGTGGGTCGGGCTCAACCCGTAACCCAAGCCAACCTCCCTGAATCAGGCTAGGTTGGGTTACAGAAGTAATATGATCGAACCCAACCTGCACTCGCATACATAGTTTTCGAGTTGCTTCGTTTCAAATGTTTTTTACACGCTTGAAGGAAAACGAAATAATTGCGCAGATAAACATGGTTCCTAGGGAGGGAAGGAGGGAGGGATTTCATTTTAGCGTTCGGAAATAAAGTTTGAACGAATACCGATCGATACCAACAGTGGCACAACACAAGTAAGAAATCGCTACGTCTAGACAGATTTGCGGGAGCAGTTGGACGCATCTTATCGCTATCTGCGAACAGTAAAAACAACCATGCGAGAGAGAGAGAGAGAGAGAGAGAGAGCCGGAACCTGTGACGAAATAGGAACGCTTGAAATCCTCTTTGATGGCCTCCACGGCCCGATCGCGTCCGATCACCGCAGCACCTCCCTCCAACGACTCCAAACCTCTTCTCTTCTCGCTGACGGGCGCACCCGGGCGGAAGAGGGAAGCGGCGATGCCGAGAAGCTCCGAGCCGTACCACGCAGCCTTGAGGAAGGCTTTCTCCGGGGCGGAGCTCGCCCCTTTAGCGGCCGCAGGCTCCCTGTCGGGGCGAGAGTCTCCCGAGGTCGCAAGGACCGCAACGCTGCGGGAGGAGAGGTTGCAGCGAGCGTGGGAGTGGAGGGGGAGAACACTTGCGGGAGTAAGGGAAGCCATTGGGTGCGCGGGGCGAGGAAGGGAGGAGTTGGAGCATGGTGTGTGGGCGTTATTGATGTGCTTGTTGGAATGCCGCGAGGGGGAAAAGAATGTGTGGCTGCAGAGAGCACGTGCGCGCGGGAGTGTCGAGTCCCCAGGGTCCAACCGATCTCTCGGCTGTGGTTGTCTACCTACTTTTTTTTTTTTAAAGGGGATTTTTATATATCTATTTTTTGGTAAATTTTGAAAAAAATATATATACTTTCACTTATTTTGTATATACATAGATATACATATGCCCTTGATATTGATATATATGCCCTTAGAAATTTTAATTTATTAAGTTACATATCTTTAAGAAAACTTAAGAATAAAAATTAAATATTTTTTAACAAATCCTCTCGATTTGTTTTCTTTTTATCCAAAACATCCCCACCTCTCTTCCCTCACTTTCATCCCTTTGATAGAGCCAAACTCATCAGAGGAGGATTGCTAGGAGGGTGCAGAGGAGCTTGCCGAAGGGTGTGGGGAGTTGGGAGGGTATGAAGGAGCTCGTCAGGAGGGTAGAGGAGTCAAGGGAGTCAAGTTCAAAGGAGCTTGTTGGAGGGTGTAGTGAAGTCGAGGCTCACTAGGTGCAAAGGCTCACTGAGTGTTGGAGGGTACAAGGGAGTTAGAGGAGGGCTCAAAGGAGGAGGAGGAATTGAAGGAGGAAAGCTTGGAGGAGAGGAAAGCACAGCAGGTAGGGAAGGAGAGGGAGAGAGTGGAGGAGGGGGCGAAATAGGGGGAGAAGCATAGGTCACGGGGAAGGGGGCAAGTAGAGGAGGAGGGGGAGGCATCAAGGGATGGGGGTGCTAAGCGAAGGAGGAGAAGTAGGGGGTGATGCTAAGGAGACTAACGAAGGAGGAGAGGTGGAGGAGGAGGGGAGGAAGATGAGAGAAGGTGGAGGATTTGTTAGTGTATAAGAAAAAAAAAAGGGATTTAATATAAAAATCTCTTTATTATTTAGACCTAATAGTTTATTTTTTTTGAAACTATAAACTATTAGGTCTAAATAATAAAGAGATTTTAGACCTAATAGTTTATAAGGGCATCTAAATAAGCAAATGGGCATTTCTAAGGATATATACATATATACGAAATAGGTGGAGTATATATATCTTTTCCAAAGTTTATAGGGGCATATATGTAAAACTTCTGATTTCATAATTTTTTTGACAAGAAGTTTTTACATAAATGCCCCTGTAATCTTTCAAAATTACACCTATATCCCTATCTTTTTCATATTTACGTAGATACCCTCAAAAACATTGCGTAACTTATATATCATACCCATATATCAATAAATTCATTAACTTTAATGAATTTGAATTAAAATGTGTATATTTTTTATAAAGAGACCCTCATAAATTTTATTTTCTTTCTAATTTTTCTTATTTCCTTCCTTTCAACTTCCTCCTCCTCCAACCCTCTTGCTTCCTCCCTTTCTCTCTCTTTAACCTCCTACTTTCTGCATCCATGCTCGCCACGCCATGGAGAGCTCACCCTCACCAAGCCAGATGGAGTCAATGTAGTCGAGCAATCTAACCCCCTCAACGTAGATGGAGATCTAGAGGAAGGCACTTGTCAAACTATCCAAGGGAGGTCTCAAGGAGTGTGAAGGGAAATGATGGTGAAAATAAGAGGTTAACGAGGGAGGAAAGGAGGAGGTGGATTGGAGGAGGTGGAAAAGAAAGGAAAAAAAGAAGAAGGATTAATAAAATAAATAAAAAATGCAAGGGTCTCTTTATAAAAATATACATATTATAATCTAAACCCATTAAAGTTAATAGATTTGTTGACAAAGGGATATGACATGTAAATTAACTGATTTTTTGAGGTGCCTACGTAAATATGGAAAAGATAGGGGTATGTGTATAATTTCAAAAGATTATAGGAGCATTTATGTAAAAAACATTAGGAAAAGAACCAATATAGAGGGGTGCAACCCTAAACGAGAGAGGGAATAGGAGACTTTCTTGCAAGGAGGGAAACTTAATTGCCCTCACAACGGGAACTGAACCCTCGTAGGGGAAGAACAAAACTTACAACAATAAATCAAAAACAAAAAAGAGAAGACAATGAAAGAGAAAAGAAAGAATCCACAATACAAGATTCCTAGTAGCACACTAGATCTCTTCAGCTTCTACTCCATGCTCATAGCTGATGGCTATGCCACCAAAAGAAACTCCTAGTGAACTATCTGCCTGATGTGTGCAAATGAGAAATCCACCATATGCTAGAAGCTAGAATGAACCAAGCTCTATCTCGATCATGTGGAGGTGCTGGATTATATGTGGTCCCCAACAACAAAAAGCAAAAAAAGAGAGGTTGGGCTATTGTGGTAGGCAAAACTCAAACACCTTAGATCTCAATACTTCAACTCAAGATACCACTCTAGCTTAAAACCTTGGTCAAAATAACACTTGTAAAGCTTCCTCTAACATTGAGATCCATAAAACCTCTTGACAAGGGAAGGCTACAATGCCAAACTCAAAATCCAATGAAGATGGCAACCTTCCATCATCACCTTGCATCGTGCAACACTCTATAGGATATACACATAGATAGGCTGACAGAGGTGTAGCCAACCTAAACAAAGATCATTAACTGTAGCTAGCTCTATGTGTCAAGAAAGAACCTGAGAAGAAGAAATCGTTTGCTAAAAAGATTGGGGTTGCCACACCATAAAAGAATAGTCATGGGAGTAGGAAGAGTCAATGTTAGTTTAGGCACCCACCATAGCCGCACAACCAAGGAGGAGGCACAAAAGTAGATGAGCAAGCAGTATTGAGAAGAGGAGTTGAAGGGGGAAAATCTACAATTGATGATAAAAAATGGAAACTCTCTCCTACGAATGAGGCAAAGATCTTTGACTTAAAGAAAAGTCAAGGGGAGACACACAATTAGTAGGAATGATGGTAAACATCATTCATCACCTTAGCCATCTCGGATCTGGTGAACATAGATCCAACAAGTGTTCGTTGCACCCAAGTCTGAGCACTCCACCAATTGTGCCCGATGCAGTTTACACCTAGAACTTGTTGGTGCAAATGCACCACGATTATTGATTTTGATGATAGCAAAAGACTTGTTATTTGACATTTGTGTTTGGGGTTAAGATTTCAGGATTAATGTAAAGAGAAGCAAGTATGAAGAAGTTCAAGCTCAAGGCCGTGATATACGGAGGAGCTTGATGGAAGGACAAAAGCATCAAGGAGCATGAAGATGGAAGCTTTGGACTCAAAACTTGAAGAAGGAGAAAGAGATAGAAGAATAGGATAGAGGTTTTTCTATTCAATGTATTTATATTTCATCTTTTATTTTTATTTCCTTATAATCATGTTAAGGAGCCCAAAATATCATATCCTAGGTCCTAGGCACAATTACTCAATCTTAGGATACTTAGGTAAAGACCTAGAACCAAAATTCAATTTCAAATAAAAAACACACCTTAGTATCGACATCTAACATAGACATCAGACACTTGATTTGTTAACCTAAGTCGTCTGATCACCATATCAGACATCCAATATCTATATATAAAGCCTTGACATATTGAACATATAGGCTTTAGTCGACCCATCTTCATTTCAAATGTCTATACTTAGTTTCAAACGTTTAAAGAAATTATCCGACATCTAATATAAGACCGTTGGACTTTGTCAGAGCAAAATCTTCTCAAAACCCTTAACAAAAATTTTGTTATTATTCCCAGATGACTTGAACCCTCTCCATACATCTAATAAGTAGACGTTAGGTCTACTTTGACCCAAATCTTGATTTGTTAAACCTAATATATTAGTTAGCTTCTCAAGAAGTCAATTCTCGAGGGTTACCCTTAGTTCTAAACATCCAATAACATATCCAAATGCCTTATAGACGTCTGATGGCTAAACTCTAGATCCCTGTTTGGATCTAATCACTTCCAGGAACAAACTCGCTTAGTTTCAGACATCCAATAATTTATCCAGATGTCATATAATTAGAAATCAAACGTCCGACCCTTTGACACTAGATCCCTATTTGAATACGAGCAATTCTAGGAAATCCATCTTACAATTTTAGACGTCCATAAATCATGTCAAACATCCAATATGACCTTATCAGATGTACGACCTTTTTATTAGTTGTCTGATTCTGTTGTCAAACTTAATTATGGCCTGGTTTGAGTTGGATTTTGACTAGATTTTCTTGGATTTGTTTTCAACAGCTATAAGACCTCTCTCAAGCCTTCTTGAACCATCCTAAGACCTTTATAAATAAAGGGGAACCTCCCCTTGGCAAAATACAACCCTTGAGATAATCCTTTCCACCTTATACACATTTTGTGAAAGATAAAAGAAGAGAAAACTTTGTCATTTGCTCTTCACAACTCATATTATACATCCGAGAGCACTGTACACTCATGGCCATTCACTTCCTTCTCAAGGAAGATCTTTAAGCCTATAGCAGCTTAGCTTTGATTTACACTCTTAGGCTTAATAGTTTTATGTCATTTTATTTCAAATTTCGATTGAATATTTGCGTAGCGAATTCCCGTCTCTTTGTGAGACAAAACACTTTTCATGATGAAGAGGGTTTGAGGTATACTACCCTCAATCAAAGTATTGTTGGTGTATTGAGGTTGTGACACTCTCGTTTTAAGTGGTATGTTTAGTAGATTTGATCTACTCGATAGGTCAGAAAATCCTAAGTCGAGAGACTTAGGTGGTGGTTTTTACCCAGATTAGGTTTCCATCTAATAAAAATACTTGTGCAATTGTGATGAATGTTTTGTGGATCTCTCGTCGGCCCTGTGAATACTCTGGTTGGTAGGGCATCTTTCGTCCGCTATCGGTGTCTCGTGCGGCCGGGTTGGTCTCCTCGTATGTCATAGCTGCCTCCACCACTCTCGAGAAGGTGAGCAGCTTCAGAGGTTTGACATACCCTTGAATGGTAGGCCGAAGCCCCTTAGTGAACCTCCACAGGCGCTCCTTCTCCGATGCTACAACTGTCGCAGCAAAACGTGACAGCTCTAGGAAGCGCGTGTGGTACGCACTAACAGTCATCGTCCCCTGGCAAAGAGTGTGAAACTCCCACCTCCTCTGGTCCTGCCAAGTTTGCGAGAAGTACTGCTCACAGAAGAGGGTCATGAACTGGTCCCACGTCGGTTCTCCCTCTCCTAGCCTCTAACTGCCCTCCACCACCTGTGTGCCGCACTCTCCAACTGGACGTGGCAAAGGCCACGTGGCACTCCGCAGGGGGGCGAAGGGTGTCAAACACCTTCTCAATCTGCTCCAGCCAGTCCTCGACCTCAGACGGGTCCTCATCCCCCTTGAAGGAGGGGGGCTTCAGCTTCCGGAATTGTCCGAAAAGTTCGTAGTGCAGTTGCAGTGGGGGAACGGGCACGCCTCCAAGCAGGGAGGGCTCATGCTCAGAAGTGTCAGAGTGCGGTGGGGGCGGTGGAGGACCACCCCCCCTCGTCCAGTGCTGTGTCGATCTCTCGGCCCCATAGAGGACTCCCCCTCCACGTCCCTAGGGAGAGGTGCCTGTGGAGGTGAGTGGAGCTCCTCTCTTACTATGTCTCAAATCAATTGAGCGAGGTCCTGGGCTTGAACGCCCGGGAGAAGTGGTGGGTCAACTGGCACCTCGAGCCCAACACATCCACCCCTCCAACCTCGTCCACGGCCACGTCCGCGGCCCGCCTCAAGAACTCCATGGTGAGGCATCTCCTGCAAGGAGACAGGGAAGACAGAACAAAAAGAAGTCAACTCTAATGGACTTTAGCGAAAGAAACTCAGAACAGATGTCAAGCGATACGTTGTGGTGGTTACTCTAGTTACATGCACGTGAATTGGTTATTCTCAAGCTAGTTGGTTCATTTCTCGAGACGACCTTGCTCTGATACCATCTTGTTACGACCCGGTTCTTGAATCCCTATAGGATCCGAGACTGGCTCGATTCGACTAATCCCAAGACCTAGTTGTCCAACAAGAAATAAACAAAAAGCAGGAAAGTAAATCACATTCACTATGCAAGTAACTAACAGTAAAATAGTACAAGCAGTAAAGGAAGTAAAAGTTGCTAACAGTACATATCACCACCATAATAGTAAAGTAGAACAAACGTACAGAATAGTAACAATAACAAAGTCTGAACTCACTAACAAAAAGGAAGTACAACAACAGTAAAAACTACTGCTGGGCTCGAGTGGGCCCAGCACCCCCTATAGCCGGTAACTTGGGCTGCTCAACTCCTAGACTTGAAAAGGGTTATGAGTAAACGGAGTTAGCAAACGCTGAGTAGAGTGGTAACCAAACTAACTAAAGCAGTAAAGGCTAACAGGTAAATTTATCTTTTCCATTATTTTATTTTATAAGTGATTTCTTTTCATCCATTGGTTTACTTTCAGATCTCTTTCTTGATCTTGTATGTTCCTTGTGGGAATGATCTTGATTGCAGTCTTTTCCGAAGAGTAGAAGGCACATGTAGTGCTCTCCTGTCCAGGAGAGTCCCCCGTGGTGATCCAACACCCAGTCAACCACCCCGAGGTCACAGACGTAGCGGTGACTACGGCACGCGCGATAAGCGCACAGGTAGCTACCTCGCACTAGCACACAGTCAGTTGTTTCCACTAGAGGGTACGCCCAAAGTACAGCACGGAACAGTATAGGGCCTAGCCCTCTCAGTAACAGGAGTCTAGCCCCTCAGAACCAAACAAGTGTCTTGCCCCTCCATAGTCCGTGCACCTTCGTCTGACTACCCCGGTTTGCCCAGTGGGCCTAACAAGGCGGTGTAAGGTGGCTAGCTGAACCCTGAGCCCCGTGGGGTGGCTAGCTCTCTCCCTACACTAGTAGCTCTCCTCAGTACAGTGTACACGAGGGCCAACAGAAGTCAATGTAGAATGGCCAATCCTAACCCTGGGTTCTAACCCAAGGGCGGCTAGCTCTGCTCTATTCTAAACAGGGGATAGTCGCTCTCCTTGGTACCACGTACTCAAGGGCCATCACACTTCCCACTCACATTTCCAGATCCATTCTATTCATCCACAGGAGCTCTACTCCTAATTCCCCATAAGGTTCATGGTCATATTCATGTGTTGTTCTATACCAGGTTTCATCATTCACATTTTCATTCTCGTATTATACACATGCAGCTCATATTTCCACAATTTAACATATACAACAAGTAATGTCACAGGTAACTGTTTAACTAGCACAGGCATTTCATATTCCACAGGCAGTTGTTTTCAATTCTATTCATTCATTTATGACTGCAATCCCAAATATGCATACAAACAGTGCAAGTATTTCTCGTCCTAGGATTCATGCCACATCCTAGGTTTCTAGTTATCTAAATTCACATATGCATTCATGTTTAATAATTCGAGACTCCTGGGGGCTCGAACGGCAGACTCACGTGCCTCTGCAAGCCCCGAACACGCAACAGATCGAAGTCCTATACCAAGGAACATACCACAATGGAACGTTCAGAATAGTATATAAGGCTTTTTAACATGTAGAGGAACTCACAAGGAAGCCACAGATATCTTGCTTGCGTAAAACGGACCTCAAACGGACCCTAAACAAGTCAAAAATAGGACTGTAGACCTAAATCAGACGTTTGCACAAGGTCCAGATGTCTTAAAAGTCACCAGGGTCTCACCTCAAGTTCCTATGTCGACTTCAGACGTCTAGAACCCCTACTTGACCGTCTGGACTCAGCTCCAAACGTCCGACCTCTCCTCCAGTCGTCTGGGAGTGCTTCCAGTCATCTGGTAAGTTGTCCAAACGTCCGAAACGCATGGGAGGGCGTGTCTCGCGCCTTTTCAAAGTTGTCCCTGCGCACGACAGACTAAATCGCCTACTTTTAGCCACACAGATTGACTCTGCGGTGCGGCCTGCATGGCCGTAACCGCAAAAGGAATGTACCTTCACGAAACCTTACTTTCAGACGTCCGGTGTTGTCACCAGACGTCCAACCCGTCGTCTGGATTGAACGCTAGACATCTGATTCTGGGGAAAACTAGAACCAGAGCAAGCTCCCGCTCCTCTCACCGCGCGCAGCCGTGGCTCCTCCTCCTCGTTTGCAGCTCCGTCTGCAATAGGGTGTCGGGGACAGCTCCCCCGATGCACTCCTCCCACACGCGTCGCTCCGGCCATGCATCCTCCGGCGAGCTCCCATGAACTCGCGAGCTCAAGCTCCTCCTCTCTTCATGCTACTCCTCCTCGCTCCTCGCTCTCACTCCCTCTCTCACTCGTCCCTCTCGCTGCAGTGGAGAGGAAGAAGGAAGGTGGTGGTGGTGGAGTGGAGAAGAGAGGAAGGGGGATAGGGGGTCTTATATAGGGAGTGGCAAGGATTTGATGGAGGAGAAAAGAAGAGAAAGAGAAGAGAGGAAGGCTGTCTGCGCGCAGCCAGTGTGCAGACCTGGCCTTGCGTACAAAATTTTCAATTTCCAAATGTCTGAGAAGGGGTCCAGACGTCTGACTGACAGTCCAGACGTCTTAAAAGGCTTAGAACAGAACGAGTCTTTACATCATAACAAACTTAAAGGAAGTTTCGTCCCCGAAACTTGAGTTAGCTAGGGTGCGGAAAGGAAAAAGAAACATGCATAACAAACTTAAAGAGGACCGAAGTCGGTCTAAAAAGACGTACCCTCAAAATTCTCTGGGTACCGCTCTCTCATCGTCGCCTCAAGCTCCCAGGTAGCCTCCTCGTATCGCTGGCTCCTCCACAAGACCTTCACCAGGGGTACCTACTTTCGTCTCAAACTCCGGACGACTCTGTCTAGTATCTGCACTGGTCTCTCAGGATAGGTCAGGTCGTCACCCACCTCAACACTCTTGTGGCTCAGAACGTGACTGGGATCGGCGACGTACTTCCTGAGGTTGGACATGTGGAACATGTCGTGCACACCAGAAAGCTGGGGAGGAAGGGCAAGCCAGTAAGCAACGGATCATACTCGCTCCAGGACCTCAATGGGCCCCACAAACCTTAGCGCAAGCTTCCCTTTCACCCTAAAACATTGTAGGCTCTTCATGGGTGAAACACGAAGAAAGACGTGATCCCCAACCTCGAACTGCACCTCTCTGCGCTTCCGATTGGCATAACTCTTCTATTTGCTCCTGACAGTGCGAAGTCATCTGTGAATCTGCTCTATCACCTTCTAACTCTGTTGGATCATCCTAGGGACAACCTCCTACTTGGTCCCCACCTCAACCCAACTCAAGGGCGCAGTACACCTCCGTCCATACATAGCCTCGTAGGGTGCCATGCCGATACTCGAGTGATAGCTGTTATTATATGCAAACTCTACCAGGGGTAAGTGCTCCTCCCAAGAGCCCCTCCAGTCTAGTGCATAGGTGCGTAAAAGGTCCTTAAGTGTCTGTATAGTGCACTCTGACTGTCCATCCGTCTGGGGGTGGTATGTCGTACTGAATCTCAACCATGTCCCCAAGGCCTGCTGAATCTCAGCCCAAAACTGGGAAGTAAAACGGGTATCCTGGTCGGATACAATCTCACGCAGAACTTTGTGCAGATGTACCACATCATGAATATACCTCTCTACCAACTGCGCTGGTTCCAAGGTGACTCAGATTGGCAAGAAGCATGCTGTCTTCGTCAATTTGTCTACTATCACTCAGACTGCGTCGTGTCCTCGTTGGGTAACGAGTAAGCCCACCACTAAGTCCATGGTGATGCTCTCCCACTTCCACTTTGGCACAGGAAGTGGCTGCAACAGCCCTGCAGGTCTCTGATGCTCGACCTTCACCTGCTGGCACACCAAACACTGCTGCACGAACTCACTTACATCCCACTTCATCCCTCTCCACCAAAAGTCACATCTCAGATCATGATACATCTTCCTGTTCCCGGGATGTATGGTGAACCTAGACTCGTGCACCTTAGTTAGGAGCTCTCTCAACAACTCCTCGTCCTTGGGAACGCACAAATGTCCCCTCATGCGCAGCACCTCGTTTGTAAAAGAGAAGCCTCTCGGGTCCCCTGACAGTATTCTGTCTCACAATGACTGCAGGTACAGATCTGTCATCTGTCCTGTGATGATGCGGTTTATCAGCTCTGGCCTCGTCTGTCGTGTCACCGTCACTACCCCATAATACCCCTGTAACTCTAGGGGTCGCCAACTGCCTAACTCCTCCATGAGTCTCCAACTCTGTTCCTGTAAATTGGCCAAGTGGGCGAGTGCCTTCCGACTTAAGGCGTCAGCCACTACGTTGGCCTTTCCCGGATGGTAGGAGATGCTGTAGTCATAGCCCTTCAGGAGCTCTAACCAACGTCTCTGTCTCATGTTAAGCTCCTTTGATCAAATAAGTACCTGAGGCTCTTATGATCCGTGAAAATCTCAAAGGTCTCACCGTAAAGGTAGTGCCTCCATGTCTTCAGCGCGAAGATGATAGCTGCGAGCTCTAAGTCATGGGTAGGGTAGCTATGCTCATGGGGCTTCAGTTGTTGCAAAGTGTAAGCGACAACATGACCCTGCTGCATGAGCACACCCCCTAACCCCTGCAACGAAGCATCCGTGTAGACCATAAAACCACCACTACTATCTGGGATGGTAAGCACAGAAGCTGAAGTCAGCCTCTCCTTCAACTCTTGATAACACACCTCACAAGCGTCTGTCCAAGCAAAGGGCATGTCCTTTCAGGTCAACTGAGTCATAGGACACGCAATCTATGAGAAACCCTTGATAAACCGTCGGTAGTAACCTGCCAGTCCCAAGAAACTACGTATCTCTGTCACTGTACGTGGCCTCTCCCACCTGAGTACTGCCTCAACCTTAGCTGGATCCACAGCCAAGCCATCCCTTGAAATCACATGGCCCAAGAAAGTCACCTGCCTCAACCAAAACTCTCACTTGCTGTATTTGGTATACCACCACAAACTAATCCAGATACGGTCTAAACGCCCGGTTCATCAAATCCATGAAGGCAGCGGGGGCGTTGGTCAGCCCAAATGACATGACCAAAAACTCGTAGTATCCGTACCGGGTACGGAAAGCTGTCTTGGAGACGTCGGTCTCCCTGATCCTCAACTGGTGGTAGCCTAATCTCAGATCTATCTTGGAGAATACCGTGGTACCTCGCAACTGGTCAAACAGATCATCAATCCTCGGCAGCGGATACCTATTCTTGATGGTGACCCTATTCAGCTGTCTGTAGTCAACACAAAGGCATGGGGTACCATTCTTCTTCTTCACAAATAACACCAGGGCTCCCCACGGGAATCCACTAGACCTCACAAAGCCCTTTTCGAATAGGTCTTGTAGCTGTGACTTGAGCTCCCGCAGCTCATATGGTGCCATCTGGTACAGTGCCGGAGAAATGGAGCTGGTCCCCGGTACCAGTGAGATCTCAAACTCAATCTCATGCTCAGGCGGTAGTCTTAGCAGCTCCTCTAGAAACACGTCGGGGTACTCTCTGACCATCCCGAGAATCATGCCAAAGTCCTCCATCGGTATCACAATCAAGTCAGCAGGGAGGCTATGTCCCCCAATATTGACCTCACTGTTTGTGTAGACCTCCTCAGCTGCAAACAGTTGACCATCCAGACCTCTGATCACAAATGGATCCTCTAACAACACGCAATCTTGTCCCAAATTGACAGCAAAACTCGCAACGACAAAAGAGTGTGTGGCACCGGAATAAAAAATTACGTAAACTAATCTGCTGGAAACTGTAACCATACCTGCCACCACTGAACCTGATGCCCTGGCGTCTCTGTGTGTCAGGGCGTTGATACGCCCCTTAGCTCTCGGTGAAGAAGAAGCAGCCACACTCTACGTCGGGAGAGTAGCCGCTGGCTGGTACCCTCCCTGGGACTGCCGTCTTCCCCCACGCGCCTGGGAACCACGACCACCTGCTCAGCCTCCAACACTTGGTGCGGGGAGCATCTGCTGCACTCCAGCCCTACACAGCAGTCCCTCCTGATGTGGCCCGGCTGGCTACACTGGTAGTAGAGGACTCGACTCCCTCCCTTGGTAGGTCCCTGTTGATGGCTGGGTAGGGGTCCAGTGCTGACAGCTGGTCCCTTTCGGGGGCCCCCAAAGGCCACTGACGGCCTTGCAAAACGAGACGGCTCTCTCGCAGGTGCCACGTGCCTCCTCTCTCGTCAGTCCTTTAAGTACTCTAGCTGGTAGGGCCTCTTCCGTCTACTGTCGGTGTCTCATGCAGCTGGGTTGGTCTCCTCATACGTCATAGTTGCCTCTACTACTCTTGAGAAGGTGGGCAGCTTCAGGGGTTTGACATACCCCCGAATGGCAGATCGGAGCCCCTCAGTGAACCTCCACAGGCTCTCCTCCTCCGTAGCTACGGCTATCGCAGTAAAATGTGACAGCTCTAGGAAGTGTGTGCAGTATGCACTAACAGTCATCGTCCCCTGGCGGAGAGTGTGGAACTCCTGCCTCCTCTGGTCTTGCCAAGTTTGCGGGAAGTACTGCTTGCAGAAGAGGGTCATGAACTGGTCCCACGTTGGCTCTCCCCTCTCCTGGCCTCTGACTACCCTCCACCACCTGTGTGCCGCACTCTCCAGCTGGTACGTGGCAAAGGCCATGCAGCACTCCGCAGGGGGCGAAGGGTGTCAAACACCTTCTCAATCTGCTCCAGCCAATCCTCGATTTCAGACGGGTCCTCATCCCCCTTGAAGGAGGGGGGCTTTAGCTTCTGGAACTATCCGGAAAGCTCGTAGTGCAGCTGTAGTGGGGGAACGGGCACACCTCCAGGAAGGGAGGGCTCATGCTCAGAAGTGTCAGAGTGCGGTGGGGGTGGTGGAGGACAACCCCCTCCCCCTCGTCCAGTGCTGCATCGATCTCTCAGCCCCATAGAGGACTCCCCTTCCACGTCCCTAGGGAAAGGCCCCCGTGGAGGCGGGTAGAGCTCCTCTCGTACTATGTCTCGAATCAACTGAGCGAGGTCCTGGGCCTAAATGCCCGGGAGAAGTGGTGGGTCAACTGGCACCTCGGGCCTGGCACGTTCGCCCCTCCGACCTCGTCCACGGCCGTGTCCGCGATCTGCCTCAAGAACTCCATGGCGAGGCATCTCCTTGAAGGAGACGAGGAAGACAGAACAAAAAGAAGTCAACTCTAACGGACTTCAGCGAAAGAAACTCAGAACAGATGTTAAGCGGTACGTTGTAGTGGTTACTCTAGTTACATGCACGTGAATTGGTTATTCTCAAGCAAGTTGGTTTATTTCTCGGGACGACCTTGCTCTAATACCATCTTGTTACGACCCGATTTCCGAATCCCTACAGGACTCGAGTCCGGCTCGACTCGACTAATCCCAAGACCTAGTCGTCCAACAAGAAATAACCAAAAAGCAGGAAAGTAAACCACATTCACTATGCAAGTAACTAACAGTAAAAGAGTACAAGCAGTAAATGAAGTAAAAGCTACTAACAGTACATATCACCACCACAACAATAAAGTAGAACAAACGTACAGAACAGTAACAGTAACAAAGTCTGAACTCACTAACAAAAAGGAAGTACAACAACAGTAAGAACTACTGTTGGGCTCGACTGGGCCCAACACCCTCTACAATCGGTAACTCGGGCTACTCAACTCCTGGACCTGAAAAGGGTTATGAGTAAATGGAGTCAACGAACGCTGAGTAGAGTAGTAACCAAACTAACTAAAGCAATAAAGGCTAACAGGTAAATTTATCTTTCCAATTATTTTATTTTACAAGTCATTTCTTTTCATCCATTGGTTTACTTTCAGATCTCTTTCTTGATCTCGTATGTTCCTCGTGGGAACGATCTTGATTGCAGTCTTTTCCGAAGAGTAGAAGGCACACGTGGTGCTCTCTTGGCCGGGAGAGTCCCCCGTGGTGAACCAACACCCAGTCAACCACCCCGAGGTCACAGACGTAGCGGTGACTACGGCACGCGCGATAAGCGCATAGGTAGCTACCTCGCACTGTCACGCAGTCAGTTGTTTCCGCTAGCGGGTACGCCCAAAGTACAGCATGGAACAGTATCAGGCCTAGCCCTCTCAATAACAGGAGTCTAACCCCTCAGAACCAAACAAGTGTCTCGCCCCTCCATAGTCCGTGCACCTTCGTCTGACTACCCCGGTTTGCCCAGTGGGCCTAACAAGTCGGTGTAGGGTGGCTAGCTGAACCCTGGGTCCCGTGGGGTGGCTAGCTCTCTCCCTACACTAGTAGCTCTCCCCGATACAGTATATGCGAGGGCCAACAGAAGTCAATGTAGAGTGGCCAATCCTAACCCTGGGTCCCAACCTAAGGGCGACTAGCTCCGCTCTACACTAAACAGGGGACAGTCGCTCTCCTTGGTACCACGTACTCAAGGGCCAGCACACTTCCCACTCACATTTTTAGATCCATTCCATTCATCCACAGGAGCTCTACTGCTAATTCCCCGTAGGGTTCATGCTCATATTCACATGTTGTTCCATACCAGGTTTCATCATTCACATTTCCATTCTCGTAGTATACACATGTAGCTCGTATTTCCACAATTTAACATATACAACAAGTAATGTCACAGGTAACTGTTTAACTAGCACAGGCATTTCATATTCCACAGGCAGTTGTTTACAATTCTATTTATTCATTTATGACTGCAATATTAAACATGCATACAAACAATGCAAGTATTTCTCGTCCTAGGATTCATGCCACATCCTAGGTTTTTAGTTATTTAAATTCACACATGCATTCATGTTTTATAATTAAAACAAGGGGAAACCACTCTACCAGACAATTCGGGAGTACTGGGGGCTCAAACGGCAGACTCACGTGCCTCTGCAAATCCTGAACACACAACAGATCGAAGTCCTATACCAAGGAACATACAACAATGGAACGTTCAGAACAGTATATAAGATTTTCTAACATGTAGAGGAACTCACAAGGAAACCACAGATATCTTGCTTGCGTAAAACCGACCTCAAACGGACCTTAAACAGGTTAAAAATAGAACTGCATACCTAAATCAGACGTTTGGCAAAAGGTCCAGACATCTCACCAGGGTCTCACCTCAAGGTCCTGCGTCAACTTCAAATGTCCAGAACCCCTACTTGACCATCTGGACTCAGCTCCAGACGTCCGACCTCTCCTCCAGTTTTCTGGGAGTGCTTCCGATTGTCTGGTAAGCTGTCCAAACGTCCGAAATGCGTGGGAGGGCATGCCCCGCGCCTTTCCAAAGCTGTCTCTACTCGCGACAAACCAAATCACCCACTTCTAGCCACACAAATTGGCTCTACGGTGCGGCCTGCATGGCCGTAACCCAAGAGGAATGTATCTTCGTGAAACCTTGCTTTCATACGTTCGGTGTCATCACCAGAAGTCCAACCCGTCGTCTGGATGGCACGCCAGACGTCTGATTCTGGGGAAAACCAAAACTAGAACGAGCTCCCGCTCCTCTCGCCACACGTAGTCGCAGCTCCTCCTCCTCATCTGCAGCTCCGGCTGCAGCAGGGTGTCAGGGATGGCTCCCTCGACGCACTCCTTCCGCAAGCGTCGCTTTGGTCGTGCGTCCTTCGATGAGCTCCCACGAACTCACGAGCTCAAGCTCCTCCTCTCTTTACGCCACTTTTCCTCGCTCCTCGCTCTCTCTCCCTCTCTCTCGCTCGTCCCTCTCGCTGCAGTGGAGAGGAAGAAGGAAGGTAGTGGTGATGGAGTGGAGAAGAGAGGATGGGGGAGAGGGGGTCTTATATAGGGAGCCGATAGGGTTCGGTGGAGGAGAAAAGAAGATAGAGAGAAGAGAGGAAGGCTGTCTGCGCGCAACCAGCGCTCAAACCCGACCCTGCATACAAAATTTTCAATTTCCAGACGTTTGCGAAGGGGTCCAGACGTCTGACCAAATGTCTGACTGATAGTCCAGACGTCTTAAAAGGCTCAGAATAGAACGGGTCTTTACTGACCCCAACCTTGGTTGAGAAGGGCTCACCCAAGAGGACCCAAGAAAATGCAGGTACCTAGACATATGATCCAATCTTGTTTTGCAGATCTACAAATGGACCCAAGAAGCTACTTGTATGAACTTCATGAAGGAAGAATAAAGGTTCTTAGCAATCCAAATGCGTATGGAGGTTGGAGCCCATACCAATGGAGGTAACAATATTTTGATTTTGATGATCTATTTCTAAATTAACATCAAGATAGGGGGAGAAAATTAAATTTCATATATGTTATAATTTCATTTAAAATTATATAAAAGTGCATGTATTGAAGGGGAAATTTTAAAGATCATATTAAGCTATGTTTAAATCAAAAAGGGGGAGATCACATCTCATATTAGTTGGTATCAACTCTCATATCATCAACAATAGTTGATTTAAATTTAATATAGAAAAGCATGTACTCAGGGGAAGGATTTAGAATTTTCTATATGCTAAAATTTCCATTAAAAAGGAGTTATATAATAGATTTCAGAAAAGCATAGTTCTCTTATTATTTCAAAAGGGGGGAGTTAACTTATTCTTAAAAGATCATATCTCTTTTATTATGTCAAAAAGGGGGAGCTAAACTAATTTTAGAAGATCATATTTTGAGGGCGAGTTATAAGATAAAATTGACTAAATTAAACTTTTTTGATAATGTCAAAAAGGAAGAGAATTTTTTTAGTATTATTGTCATCATAAAAAATGGGGGGATTGTTACTGCAAATACATCACCGATCATTGATTTTTATGATAACAAAATACTTTTTATTTGGCATTTGTGTTTGTGGTTAAGATTTTAGGATTAATGCTTAGAGAAGCAAGTATGAAGGAACTCAAGCTCAAGACCATGATATACAAAGGAGCTTGATGGAAGGGCAAAAGCATCAAGGAGCGTGAAGATGGACACTATGGACTCAAAACATGAAGAAGGAGAATGAGAAAGAAGAATAGGATAGAGTGTTTTCTATTCAATGTATTTATATTTCATCTTCTATTTTTGTTTCCTTAGAATCATGTTAAGGAGCCCAAAATATCATATCGTAGGTCCTAAGCACAAATACTCAACCATAGGACACTTAGCCAAAAACTTAGAACCAAAATCCAATTTCAAATAAAAAACAAACCTTATTATCAAACGTCTAACATAGACATCAGACGCTTGATTTGTCAACTTAAGTTGTTTGATCACCATATCAGATGTTCAGCATACATATATAAAGCCTTAACATATTGAACATATAAGCTTCAGTTGACCCATCTTCATTTCAGACATCTATACTTAGTTTCAGACGTCTGAAGAAATTATCTGATGTCCAATATAAGACCATTGGGTTTTGTCAGGGCAAAATCTTCTCGAAACCCTTAATTAATATTTTATTATTATTCCCAAACTAGAACCTTCTGTAGACATCTAATAAGTAGGCATTAGGTTGACTCTGACCCAAATCTTAATTTGTCAGACCTAAGATATTAGTTAGCTTCTCGAGAAATCAATTCTCGAGGGTTACCTTTAGTCCTAGACATCCAATAACATATCCAGATGCCCTATAGACGTCTGAGGGCTAAACTCTAGATCCTTGTTTGGATTTGATTATTTCCAAGAACAAACTTGCTTAGTTTCAGACATCCAATAATTTATCCATACGTCTTATAATGAGAAATCAGACATCAGACCCTTTGACAGTAGATCCCTATTTGGATCTGAGCAATTCCAAGAAATCCATCTTACAGTTTTAGATGTCCATAAATCCTGTCAAACATCCAATATGACCTTATCAGACGTCTAACCTTTTTGTTAGTCGTCTAATTCTATTGTTAGAGTTAAGTATGGCCTGATTTGAGTTGGATTTCGGTCAGATTTTCTTGGATTTGTTTCCAATGGCTATAAGGCCTCTCCCAAGCCTTCTTGAACCTTCCTAAAACCTCTATAAATAAAGGGGAACCTCCCCTTGGCAAAATACAACCATTGAGATAATTCTTTCCACCATATACACATTTTGTGAAAGATAAAAGAAGAGAAAACTCTGTCATTTGCTCTTCACAACTCATACTATACATCCGAGAGCACCAAATCGCTGCACACTTACGCCCATTCACTTCCATCTCAGGGAAGATCTTAAGCCTATAGGAGCTTAGCTTTGATATACACTTTTGGGCTCTATAGTTATTTTGTTTTAAATTTCGGTTGGGTACTCACATGATGAATTCCCATTTCTTTGTGAGACAAAACACTCTTCGTGAAGAAGAGGAGTTGCAGTACATGATGAGGTGTAGCTCATCATAGCTAAAATGCCCAAGTTAAGCTAGAATCTAGGTTAAACACTATAATATTAACATAATAAATGGGTTAAGTGTAGGAGTTAATGACAATGACCTAAAACATCAAATTTGTGTTAAAAATGCATAATTAGGTCACTTTTGAGAGATTATTTATTAATTATGTAAATGGATGATTCAAATTCCGATTGAACACCAATTACAGCTTAAAAGTACAAATCAATGGTTGGATTAACTTCTAAATTGTTCAATTAAGTTGCCATAAAAACTTCATTGTATTTTGAGTTTAATAGGACCTTGCATTTAGAATTTTACACTTAGGTCCTTATTCTAGCACATTCCCTTCACATTTTCTATACTTAAAAGAGACCAAGGATTGCTTTGTTTTGGAAACTCATCACTTATGGGCTTCTATGCAATCTTTGCATTGTTTCACTTCAAGGGTGTTTTGTAAAATCTCCATTAGACCTGCATCTCTCTCCTACTTGAGCTCGATGAACTCGAGGCTTCTAAGCCATCCATCCTTCTCAGCCTATTCTAACGGTGGATTTTCTTCTAACCTACTAGAGCTGGTACCCAATTATTCTTGCCTATTTCTAGATCACATCGAGCGACTTACACTCCATCTGATCCATCCTGCGCTTCCCAGATCAAATCCCTACCCTTGAGACCCAACGGCTCGCCACCTTCAATCCCAGGTAGCTACAGCTTCACTCCCTATATAAGGACCCTTACACTAGAGCTGCAACCCTTACTAGCTCCCATCCCTTTGAGTTGATTCCTTCATCCATTCCCCTGGCTCCATTTACCCCTTCCTCGATGGCTGGTGATAGCAGCCATTTCCTTCCTCATTCAATCGCCATTGGACGATGGCTGGCGGATCTGGGACACCACCTTCTTCCGTTGGAGGCATCTCCCCGTTCTTCGCCATTGGCCAACGACTGATGGCTCTTGGACATCCCCTTCCTATGTTAGAGTAGATTTACAGCTTTCATAGATAGATATAAATGCTTTCTAGCTAGATTTACTACTTTCTAGTTTAGTTTGGATAGTTTAGATCACAATTACATGGTTTGATTATGTTAGATTTAGGAGTGGAGTAGATTAGATTGTAGGTGATAAGTCCACTTTCGTGGACCATTATTTAGCCTAAGTACTATTTAATTATTTGCTCTTAGTTGTTAATTGACTAGGAGATATATGGTAATTTACCTTAGTCTACATATAATTTTATGCGTTAATTTTACATTTAACCACATATGATATGATAATATAATTCATTCGATGAATGCAGGCTAGGTACATGAGTTTAGACATCCATTTCTACATCTATAAGACGTCTGGAGAAATTGACGGATGTCTGGGACCGCCAGCAGGAACTAACTGATATCTACATTTTTAAGACATCTGAAGGTCTGATCAGACGTCTGATGAAGAAGTTGCCTGGCAGATTCTACCACTCCAACCACTCGCATCCTTCGCGGGTGGTTGGAGAAGCATCTGGCGGAAGCAACAAATTGCAGATAAGAAGAGCAGTTTGAGGACTCTCACCATTAATTCTCTTCTCCCCTGGCGGGGTCTCCTCCATCTTCTCCACCATGAAGGAGGCGAGCACCGTGGAACTAGCGAGCTCTGTGGTGTAAGCGTTCTCCACTACCATCAACCTCCATCACCGTAGTGGTGCACGATGACAGTGTGCATCACCACCTCCGCAATCGCATCTGCAACCCACCACCATCGGCTGCCCTGTCATCGCCATCTCAACGGCCATCCTTCGACGTGCCTCCATCTCTCACAGGCCTGCAGAAGATCCCTCCTCGCACACGCACGAAGGAGAGAGAAGGATTGCTCTATTTTCCTTCCCACTAATATTTACCAACCTTGCCATTGCGGGGGAACACTATTCCCTTATTTAATGAATTAAATTATTGAGGTGAATTTGCATAGCCATCCTTCTACTTAATCAAAATTGCTTGTAGCTAAATATCTCTTATGAATGATTTAATGCATGTCATATATATTATGGTGAACAAGCTATATTCTAGAAATTAGTATTTACGGTGTTTACCACTGTCAAGATCATTATTTTACATGATATTATATAGTGGTGATTTTGCATATGCACACTTGCATTCTTGATGAGTTATTTAAAGCAAGAATTTATGTTGAAAACAAGTGCACTGGTTAGTATGCGCACGCGTTGAATTTCCCGAATAAACGAGACACCATTCACTAATTCAATAGGCTAATTCCTCCTTGTGGAGACAACCTAACTATTTTCGTGGTTAGATTCTGAGAATTAAAATGTTTTGAAAAGTGATTTTCTACCACGTGATTACATACAACGACACGTCATTTATGTTAAAGTTTTTATCGAAAACGAAGATCGCTCTTTTAGTAGGTTCCCTCGATCAGTCCTCTCTGATCAATTCTAATCAGAGAGGCAAATTCACACACATTCATTGATTCATTTAGCTCCCTTATCACCTCATGGTCACTTCCTACTGATTCCTCGTTGGTTTTAATCGCGATTCACCTCTCTCACTGAAGTATTGTTCAGATTTGAAGCCTAGTGGCTCTCATATCTAATTGAGTGCTAATTCCACAAGAGGGCTCTCCCACTCATGTCACTTGATGACACGAACCCTCCTCCTTAACTGAATTGAGCTTGATTCATTTGATTTATTCAGGTTTGGTTTTCATGCCTAATCGAGAGATTTGGGTTTCAATTTGGTTTCAATTGGTTTTAATTGAGTGAATTGATCTATTAGATGCTTAATTGAATGTGGAGCAATGATTCTGAAGTGTTTTGATTGAATTTTCTTTCTCAGATGAGTTTACGCCTAATATTTAGCATTGATACTGAGTTTTGGTGTTTACTGATAACAAGGGCTTATGAAAATTAGTTGCACTAATTTGAGGCCTTTGCAATGATTCAAAGGTTTCATGAGCATCGCCTAGGATCCCTGAACACGAGTCAATGGTGTGCAAAGATCCTAGATGATCATATCATCCTAGCGGATTCACATGAACAGCTTGCTCGGGCAATAGCTCAAATGGATGACGTTTTGTTTTGATTAGATATGTAAGAGTTTTATTAGGTTTGAATGATACTAATGTAGGTCTGAAACTTGTTTTGATAAAGTTTCAATGCCTAAATTGATTCTTCCCTCTTCGCTGTCTATAGCATTAAAGGAAGAATTGATTAGGGTTTTGTTTAGTTCAATGAGCTTTAAATGATGTTTTAGAGAGTTTCAGATTGCATAATGAACATTTGCGATGACTTAGTTAGCACCTTTATGGATTTGAAGTGTTTTGGGACTTATTAGAGTCGATTTTAAGGGTTTTGCTATTGATTTTCAACCGATGGCAAATGTCCATATTGTTGTAGTGCAAGTAATGTTTTACTGACCTAGGTAAGGATTTTAAGATGATTTCTTATAAGTAGATAAAGAGCTTAAATGATTTGTCTTAGTATTTGAAGTCTCCAATCACATCTGGAATTGATTTTTTATAGTGGCATTAGTCAATCATTCTTAACTGAATTACTGAGCTTTGATTATGGATTTAGCTGGATTCTAAGCAAGATTTTGTTTGAACAAGATTCTATGGTCTATATCTTAGACAATAATATATTCTAATGCTAAGAATGAGTTCTGATAGACGTGGATTTAGCTCTAGATCAAATTGCCTTTTCTTTAGCAACAATGGCCTAACAAATTTCCAAAACTGGATGAAGTTGGGTCAAATGGTTCTGAATTGATCTTAAGCTCTAATGAGTGTTTTGAGAGTTTAATGAAAGAACTACATCTTAAGAAGCATTTATGTATATTGATTTTATTTTATCTTGAATGAAAGAGCTTGTATAGTTGTTTAAAATCTATTGTCAACAACTCAGTGGCATGTAATCTGTCCAACTTTGATCTCTTTACTTATTTCAACGATTATCACATGATTTAATGTTGATTCTAATTGCATTTGATGTGTAGAAGTTACTTATGCCTTAGCTTTTCTTTCCAGCATCTAAATCTGAATTCTTTAGGCATTGGTTTCAAGTTTCAACATCTACTAAGCCATCTTTTGCCCAACTTGTAAATACCAGAAAAATACAAAAATAAGTGTAAATAAATAAAATAAATGTGTCTTGAGTTATATTAGGTTTAGTTTTTGGTGTGTGTCAAGTTAGGTTAGGTTTCGAGTCCTATAAATAGTAGAACATATTAGTAGAAGCTTAGGTCTTCTCTAGTTTTAAAATAAAAGAACTAATGCAAAAACATCAAAAATAGTCTTCTTCTTCTCTTCTCACCTTTCCTCTCTCTTCCCCTATCTCCATTAAACACAAAAAGAAAATAAAAATCTAAAAAACTTCAAAAATCTATAAAAATACCCATGTATATAGTATTTATACTTGTATATAATACTAAGTTAAGTGTAAATAGTAACTTATATGTATGTAACATATGTAAATAACTTATATATTTATTCTATGTACTTAGGTAGGTATTTATATTGATTTGTATAGTATGTATTATAATTATATAATTATATATTTATTTATTTATATTATGTGTACATAATCCTAAGTATTTGTAAATAGATATGTATATACTTATAATTGTAATTATAATTGTATATGTAACCTAAGGTAATTATATTGTACAATAACATACCTTTATATTTATTTATTTACTTAAATATTGTAAATAATTATATTCATAAGTTAATTGGGAATATTAGTAAGGTAAAATAATTTAAATTAGTAATTTAATAAACTAATGAAATAAATTTTGTTATATAGTTTTATAATGTAATTTAAAATAATTTTAGTATATTTATAACCTATTTATATTTTAAAATAGTATTTATAATGTATATATATATATGTATATATATGTAAAGCATGTATTTAAATGTATATAAATTGAAATAAATAAATAAAAATAAATTAAAAATCTGTAATAATAAGTTAACAATGTATATTAACTAATTTATAAGTCAATTGAACAAATAATTTATTAATGTACCCTTTAATTAATGAATTAAACCTGAAATCAACATGTATTTTTCACAAACTTTAATGAATTTTTAAATATAATTATATATTTAATTAAGTTAAAATAACTATTCCAACAAGTAGCCCTATATATCATCTACATATATATATAATTTAATTGTAAAATAAATAATTATTTAACACTTAATTTAACTCCTAAAGACTAAAATAAGTCATAGCCTGGCATGCCAATTTGGCACCCAGTTATTGTCCCACCTCGATAGTTTTGTAGCGCTTACCCACCTTTATAACATTTTTTGCTGAGGATCTTCTCGGTCGTCAGCGTTGGTCGCATATATAAGCATTTTAGTGTATTGTGTGTGTATATGTGGTGGGCCTGAGAGCCCGATTTGGCCTGCATGGGTTAAAAACTATGCAAAACATAATAAAAAAAATCATGGGCCCAAGTTTAGTAGTGGTTGGTCTGACTCTTGGTGGATTGTTGATCCTGCGAAGATTTGTGCTCGCAAATTTCAAATTTTTGATTAACTAGCATTAAACATAGGTTAAGTTGACTAACAAAGAGATTTTCGCTTAATTAAGATAGTTGTAATAAAATGATTCGTCATTGTAGTCGTGTGGTGTAAAATCTCTCAATCAAAGATTAAAACAGATATCAATTTAAACCACAGTGAAAATGTTGTATCCACAGGGAGGATTGAACCCAAATAAACTCATAAATATATTTCATTCAAGTTTCCAAATATTTAAACAAGTAGGTTGTAATAATAAGAAATATAGATAAAGATATGCATGAATGACCAACAAAAATTGAACAAACAATAGGGGTAGCAATAACAAATCCCAATATAATATATTAAACTTAAAATTCTATCTTCTCAATCATCTCCACCACAACTCATTTAAACTAATATGCCCTCTACTGTTTAAAAACAGGGGAAGATGTTGATCGACGGCCTACATGCAGAGGAGGATACCGGAGATGGCAAAGAGCTCATGGGAGGTGCACCTGACAGCGAGGAACTCGGCGATGGTGATGATGAGAAGAACAACGGCCGGAGGTGGCTAGACGGTGAGGACATTCGTCGTCGATGATGAGTTCGAAGGGCAGTGGTGGAGCCTTTGGCGACGTTTCTTGAATGTCGAGTGAGATGCACTAAAGTGTGGTTGTCCTCCTGGAGTCGGCGGTGGTGTTGACGAGGAGATTGGGCAGCCGAAGATGGGTGGCGGCGTGGATTGGTGACTGCAAACTTTGGGTTCTTTTTTTTTTTTTTAGAGTTGTAGGGGATGGTTGTGGAGAAGGAAGGTTGAAGAAGAAGGAGATGAAGGGAAAAAGGATAGGTGGCTGTTCAGGCGTGGAAGGGGAAGTCACAAGGAGGATGGCGTTGGCTTTGGGTTATGTTGGTGAGGGAGGTTTTCGATGGAGAAGCGACTGATTGTGGAAGCGGCTGGTGGTGATGGTGGTGCTCTTTGTCACTGAGCACCACGATGTTGGCCTCAATCCACAGTGCACGCTTGAGGTTCACGGTGCAAGTCCAGGCCACTGTGCCGATGGTGGAGAGGGAGAAGGTCCCCAGCAGGGGGAGAAGATGATCCCATCCTGTCACGAGCCCTTGCTTTTTAACTTCGTGAATCTGTTCCTCCTCTCCCCTTTTCACTGCTGCCGTTAACTCTAAAAATAGCCTGAAAATTCGGTTGGCCTTGTGTGAAGGTTGAGATGGAGCGGGTCTAGTGGAGGAAGTTGGGTTGCGAGAAGGTGTGCTGTGTTCGTGAGTTTGGACCTGCATGGGAGAGGAGATTGGTTTATTCATGAAATAACAAAATATAAAATAATTATTTATATACATAATAAGTTATAAAATGCATTAGAACATATGCAAACCTAAGTAATGATGCATGAAATCATTCTATGACCTAATGTAGTTATTAACGAACATAAAATACAAGAATAAAGTTAGCTTAGGCATAACAATAGTCCATTAAAATGGACTCATCAAATACCCCCATATCTAAGCTTTGCAAGTCCTTAGCAAAAGTGAGAAACAATGGAAGTAACCAAAAGATTTCTTCTTCCCTTATTCCAAAAACTTAGAGATCCAGACAATTGTGAAGTAATAATAGCCTAGGTAATGAATCCAAGTGAAAAGCCAACTTACGTTTACAGTTCGTACTTATCCCTTGGTAAACATTTTATTAGGATAGGCAACTTCTTCCCTCGGAGATAAAGCAGAAAATAATTTGTAGTTTGACCCTGGCTTTTTAGCTTAGGTAGGAGATACTGAGTTGAATGAAATCGCATTTGGTGGCACATACTCATCTGGTGCTCATGTAGTCTAGTACTGCAGACTCTAAATCTTTAGACTATCAAATCAGTCACCTCAGAGAGAGGCTAAAAAATTATACTCTCTTTGTGTTTCTTTACGCTCACTCACTCTCTCTTTTCTTTTTCTTTTTCTTCTTTCTTTTCTGAGATCACATATCTTACCAGATTTTGTAAATGTACTCACTGTTTGGTGGCTTCACGTGGCATTTACACTTCAAGTAAAGTCCTAATAACCCTATAACTAAGTTAGAGGTCCTCAACCAGTATTCCGCCGATCAGAAATACTGAAAGGTAGGTATGGGTTATATTTGGTGGATCGCGATGGGTGTTTTTGTTGCCTCAGAAACATCGACACATAATGAAAAATGATACGAAGATTAAATTATAAACTTGAACTATTTTCTCTTTTTTTTTTCATATTTTTCTAAATATAAATGTTTCTTTCTTTTTTTTTTAACATAAAATGATGCATATTTTTATTTATGAGGCATTATTAGGAATGATGATGGTCAAGAGGATATTGTGTGACTTATTTAGTGGAAGTGCCTACTCTCGGCATCGGGAAGGAATGTATAGGATAGTCGTATTTCTGACCTTTGACATTACTACCCTCCTTCAGCCGAGGGCTCTATGAAGGACAGTCCTAACTATCCACCATAGTCATAGTTTTATTAGGACTCAATCTCTGTGTATCTGCTTTATTTGGTGACTCTCAGGAATTCACACATTGTTTGCACACAGGAAGAGAGAGTGAAAACTATGCCTAACTCTGAAGTATCATCATTTAATTATCTAGAACTTAAGAGTCATTGCACTAGACTTAGCACACCAGTAGTCTCTCTACTTCTCCTCACAAATATTAGGTGGATCTAATAGAAGGTAGTATGCCTGTCTCCCTATTAACTGTCCAAGGGTTTAGCAGATTAAAAATGCTTAGATCCATTACCCAGTCTATGTGTAAGTGAAGTAAATGTACTGAATTCTAAACTTAAGAAATAATTTAAGAAGAAAATCTTCAATGAAACCTCCTTGATACAACTTCTACTATGGATTAACCAATTCAGCTCAAGATTTTTTTTTTAATACAACTAACCTAAATGCATGAATACTGCCTAAAAATGCAAAATGCACCCCCCATGCCTAAATCCTACAATGTCCTCATTATAAAATTAAAATAGGGGGAGAAAGAAAGGAAATCACTTAAAGAAGGCATTATTCTGGACGTTGGGTTACCTCCCAACAAGTGCTGCATTTTCTGTCAGTAGCTAGACTTATAGGAAACTTGTAAGTCTGGTTTCGAACAAAAAGAGCTAGGCCCTAAAAATATGCGTAACAGTGCGGGCCTAGAAAATAGATAGCCATAGATGTTGGCGAGCTGATGATGCAACGTTATCCCAAATGCTCGCCAGAAGATATGAAAACAGAGAACCTCGTAGGCTACCTGGGGAGGTCTAAGAATAACAAAAGGAATTGGAAAAGGGACCTCCTAAAACAGAATAAGTGGAGGATAGCAAGGGTCCTCCCAAGTAGGAAGGGTTTTAAAAGATATAAACATAATTATTTTGAACCCTTGAATGGCGAGACTAAAAGTACATGCATCAATCCACACTCGCCATTCTACCCGAGGATGTACTGGCCTGATATGCTCCCTAAAAAGAATGTATGTGAGCAGAGACCTGAGCCAAGGATCGGTGAGGAAGTGTAAGGGTTGTTTGTGGTGTTGGGCGGTAATGGTTAAGTCTAAGGAGGACTTAGTTTGTGTTAAGTCCAACAATTCAGATTCGGTATTATTCTCCCTAACAGTTGTAGAAAAATTCATGTCACCCTTCCTATCATTAATGATCGGAGTCATATTTTCACCTTCCAGTATGTGTGAATCAGTGGTGGACTCTAAATCAAATTCCTTTGATGGCAGGTGATGAGAACCTCATCATGAGCCATAACTAGCTCATTTTGACCTAATACAGAGAATAAAAGCTCCTACATAACCTTAGAAAGGCTTGGCTCAGAGAGATTCTGAGTTTGCAAAGAAAACATAAACTAAGGGGTAAAAATGCAATTTCACCAATCCGATTTGAAAATAGGGTAACTCAGGGTCCAAACATAGGTCAAAACAACCTAATAAGAAGAAAAGTGGGATGAGATGACTCAATAAGGGCTACAGTAACTCCAAGGAATTAAATGACAGCCTGTAACCCAAAAAACAAACCCACTTCAATTCACATGGTTCGAGGTAAGGTAAAAATCAACTAAACCCTCTAAAATTCATAGAAAAATAATCTCTAGGGTTTAGGACTTTCAATTTGGCCTTAGGAACCCATTTTGACCTACATTGAGAACCATGCCCAATTAACAACTTAATTTAGGTTTTTGCGTAAATTGACCGGTCAAATAAGGTTTAATCTAGAAATAAAATTCACCATCAGAATCCTTAGGTCCTAATTAGTCATGTATAAAAACTTGGGCCTAAGAAGAAACCTTCTTGACCAACTTTACACTTTGGTCCTCATATATTTACTTTTTGGCACTCAACTTTTGAACCCTCACATTTTGGCCCCTAACTCTCCTTCGTTCTTTGCATTTAGGTCCCTCCTGCAAAACCTGAGCAGCGCCATGCTCCGGCGACCTTGCGTGGAGCATGGCGCCGCGCAGGGTGAGGGAGGGGCCCTGGCAAGTCAATGGGGGGTACCCTGCGTCGTCAGCCACCGCAGGGACACCCCCCTGAGTGCTGCGACCGCCCATACCGCCCGTGTGAATGCACGGACGGTATGGGTCTCTTTCCTCCGGCGTCCTCCGGCGAGGGAGACACGTCGTCTCCCTCCGTCCTCCTCTCTGATTCTGCCCCTATAAATACCCCCGTCGCTCCGCCGTTCTTCCTAGCTCGGATCTGACGGAGACACCCCCTCAATCCCTCCCTTCCCACTCCGACAGACGCCCCCTTGCTCCGGCGGTCTCTCCTCCTCCTCGTCGCCCTGCCGCACTACCAGCAGCAGGGTTACCTTCCCTCGATCTTCCCGCGCCGCGCCGCACCCAGCGGGCGCCTCTCCGGCCCTCTCCTCACCGCCGCCCCTTCCTCTGGGCAATTTCTTCTCCGGCGACAGTCGATACGACTGTCGCCTGCGCCAACCCCTCTTCGTCCAGCTTAGTAGGTAAACTTCTCTTCCTCCCCTCTTTCTTTTCCATACTGGAAGCCCTTACTGTCGCCACCGATTTCCCACCGATCACCCTCACCTTCTCCACCTCCGGCCAAACTCCGGCGAACCGCTCCCATCGCTCCAGCACCCCACACGGCTCGCCGACCTGTGCATAACCTCCGCCTCCTCACCCTGATCCTCTTCCGCCCCTCCACTTCCCTCCAAACGGCCTCTGCAGATCCACCGAACACACCCACTTCTCCGCCCGCAGTTTGACCTAGGGAGACCCTTTTTGCTCCACCACGCCCACTGCAGCCCTCCGACCACCTTCGCCGTGCCACGGCGAAGGTTCTCCGCATATTTGATTAGGCCGAGAGGCCGTGCTTCTGTGAACAGGTGTTGCGCCCGCCATCGCCATTGCTGAGCAGCGAAGCTCCTTCGACCTGCTGCTCCAGGCAACACCACGCCCAGGTCAGACTCCCAGGCTTCGCGGGGTAGCTTCGCGAAGTGTCAGGCTGCAGTTCGGGCGAAGCCCTCGCCCGAAGCCCTCGCGCGAAGTTCGGCTGCCGCTGCTTCTTCTGCGCAGGCACTCACATTGGGGTGGGACATTTAGTCCCACCTCGGAAGGCTTCGAAGAGAAGCGCCGATATAAGTTGAAAAAGTGCTGTAGGCTTATCGCCTCAGCACACGGGGTGAGGTCCCTCTCACACCACTTCACCCGGCCAGTTCGCGAGCTCATCACGTGGATCCGGCCGACCCGACCCGACTTGACTGGCACTCCTCGCCCACCACCGCACGCCGGTGGGCCTGGACCCGGGCGCGACTCGTACCCGATTACCCGGTTGCTCTGGGAGAGCCTTCCGAAGAGTGAATACTGAGAGAGAGAGACGCGCGGGGGTGGGGGGGGTAGAGTAGGTTTTGCCCTCTGACTCTGAACTCTTGAGCGTGCAGGCACAGGTGAAGAAGGAAGCTAAGGGAGACACTGTAGCAACAAGCGGTTTAAGTCATCTTATTTTCCAATCAAACGACGTCCTGAAGGCAAAGAAGAAGAAGGAAGGCGAGGTAGAGGAAAGAGAGGAACACAGAGAGGCCAAGTGAAGACTCTGTAGAGATCAGAAGACAAAGAAGCAAGAAGAAAAGAAGAGAGAAGGAGCAGCCAAGTGAACAAACAGAAAGCAGAAGAAGAAGAGAAGCAAGAAGCAAGAAGAAAAGAAGAAGAAGAGCACGGGAGGAAGATCTGAAGCAAGAAAAGAAGAAACAAAGAAAATAAAAAGAAGAAAAAGACAGGATCGTCCAACCAAGAAATAGAGGAAGAACAGGAAGAACAAAAGACAAAGAGGAAGAAAGAAGAGAAGAAGAAGAAGCCAAACTTTCATCTCTCTCTCTCTCTCTCTCTTTATTTTTGTAATAAGAATTTGTACCCCTAGAATACGACTTGCTCCCTGAGTTCGACCTCGGGAGAACTTTATTTTCCGAGTAAAAAATATTAGTAAACGATGGCAATAACTATCTGTACTACAACGACTTAACAAAAGCTAGTTGTCGCCGCCGTTTGCCAGCAGGGTCGAAGCAATAGAATCTTTTTCATTAATTTCATCCCTGGGTTCTTTTGTCTCACTTGAGTTTTGTCGGGGTGTATATGTGATTCACTAGTAAAGAAAGGAGTTGCTTCAGTATCCTCAATTATTTCTGAAGGAGGATCAATTTTGATGTTTTGGAGTAAGCCTATATCACTCAATTCATTGTTCTTCTCGGGGCATAAATCCTCAATTGATGTATATTATCCCTGAGAGTCTCTCCTAGGCTTCTCACTATTGTGTTCGTCCTCCTCCAATATCAACTCCTGGTTTTGCGGAGGATGACTCTCAAAATCAAAAGAAGGGAGGAATCCGAATTTCACCAGATTATTTATATCCTCAGGGGGTAAGTCCTCGAATAACACATAATCCCCCTGTGATTCACTCCAAACTCTAAGGCCGGGTTCCTCCATCGGGTTATCATCCTCCTCTAAAATAGACTCTTTGTATCCCTGAGACCAGAATTGATCCAATTCATCCTCCATTCCCTTAGGGTCACTTTCATTGGGTGCATTTAAATCCTCAATTTGCTGAATGGTAGGTGTTGATTCCCTAAGTGGAGGGTCAGGATTAGGCTCACTAAGGGAAGAATGAGGTTCCACCACATGATTAATAAGGGAAGTGGCATGAACAATACGACCTTGACCCGAGTTATTAGGGGTAGGAAAAATACTGTCATCAGGGTCAAGGTCCTCAAGAGGTACCATCTTTCCTTTCTTTTGACTCCAATATAGCTTGGGTGGATAATCGCTAGGGTCGTTTTCCTCTAGTGGCCGTGTCTCATGGGGAGAGTCTAAGTGATAGCTACTCAAAATGGGATCCCTATTGTCATTGGTTTCCTCAGAATTATTTTGATAATCACGGTTATACGGGTAGGGATCAGAATCACTAGTAAGAGTGTAGCTAAGCTGTCTAATTTCCTTATTCAATTGTTGACTATTCCTCAACATCTCTCCCATAGACTCCATCATTTTTATTTGTTGTTTTTGCATTTCTATAATAAAAGAGGAGAGACTACTACTATTAGATTGGGGAGGATAGTCAATCTCAGGCTCTGGTTGCCCAGGGGTATTAGTCCAACCTCGATAAGGAAAATCATGAAGGGTGGGAGGGTTGGGTGTTTGCTTAGTAGTGGGGATTCCATGGGTGGAAAATCCCGCTCCTAGGCTTTGCTCAAAAGTGGGAGCTATCGGGCCAGTACTCCTAGGATAGGAATATGATTGATCCCATGAATTGTCATTGTACCCATCAAAGGATGGATACGCTTGGGGAATGGGATCCTGTTTAAAAGATGGGAAGTATTGACTCTGATAATCTGAATGATAGGAGTAAGGGTGATCCATTTTTTAAAGTCAAACAGGTTTAACTCTCTTGGGATTTAGAAGAAATCAGAACGAAAGCAAAAACTTTCTAGAAAGTTTTACCACTGTCAAAACACACGCAAATACAGCGGGATATGTTTTTAGTAGATTCTAGGTCTTAGAATTAGGTGTTTAGTTGGTGGCCAAACAAGTTTTGCAAGAATTACGCTTCCTAGGTTGACCTTCATTGGTGCTTACAACCTACTCGCAAGGGATGGAAGTTTCATATCGAGCCCACACACGAGGAACCGAAGTAACTTGGTGGATAGGCTTGTTGATTTCCGACTAACTTCCCTCGTGGTGCAAAAGAGGAGAGGTAGAAATTTATCTAGTGACCTTATGTGTGATGTGCACAGTGTCTCAGGTGTACAACACATGTTTGCATTTTTGTATTTTAAAATCTCGCAATCAAATCCTTTTGCATGTAATTTAAAGTCACTAATTTTAAGGTCCAACCTTTTAACAGTCCCAATTTTTAAAGTGACCACTGAATTAATTCGATTCAAAGACTTTAGTGGTCTTAGATTTAAGTCCAATGCAGATGCATGACAGGTAATTGATACTTAAGAGAAGACGTACCTTACTCCAGCTTTCTTCGTGCAAGGATGTATGCAATACAGAAATATAAGCTAGATGTTGCTCATTCAATCCTAGATGGTTGCCCTATTGATATGCAGCTTCTAGCAGGCAGTTCCTATATTTATTATTTATTATTATATATATATTTAATAAGCAAACAAACCTAATTTAACTAACTAACTAACTAACATGCAGTTCAAATAATTCAAATAAACCTATAATCTAAATAAAATGGGAACACTCTTCCAAAAATACGCCCCCGCATACAAGAGCATTAAGCAATAAAAGCACTGGGAATAAGTTCCCAAAAATGCCCAACACGGGTCCACAAGACAGAAATTTAAATATCTAATGTCTATCTAGTCTAATCTAAATCTAAAAGAAGCAAATAGATGTCTTTGGTTGTCGATCCTCCTTCCACAGTGTAGGATCAAGGCCCATATGCTCCTGTTGCTGCCTCCAGGTGGCGTCAAGGTCCACTAAGCATATCGTCTCCACTGCGTGTGCTTCCTCCCAAGAATGTACCTCGCATAGAAAAAATGTTAAATCAATGGATGTGTAATATCAATTAGAACTCAAGGCAGATAGGAAAAATTACTTGTGAGTTTACTAGGCCTGTTACCCTCCTCGGCAACGACGCCATTTGAAAGAGAGATTTTCACTTAATTAAGATAGTTGCAAAAAAATGATTCGTCGTTGTAGTCGCGTGGTGGAAAAATCTCTCAATTAAATATTAAAACAAATATCAATTTAAACAATAGTAAAAATGTCATATCCACAAGGAGGATCGACCCTAAATAAACTCACAGATATATTTCATTCAAGTTTCCAAATATTTAAACAAGTAGGTTGTAATAATAGGAAATATAGATAGAGATATGCATGAATGACCAACCGAAATTGAACAAACAATAGGGGCCGCAATAACAAATCCCAATATAATATATTAAACTTAAAATTCTATCTTCTCAATCATCTCCACCATAACTCATTTAAACTAATATGCCCTCTATTGTTTAAAAATAGGGGAAGATGTTGATCAACGGCCTGCATGCGGAGAAGGATACCGGAGATGGCAAAGAGCTCATGGGAGGTGCACTTGATAGCGAGGAACTCAGCAATGGTGACAACGAGAAGAACAACAGCCAGAGGTGGTTGGATGGTGAGGACATTCGTCGCCGGTGATGGGTTCGAAAGGCAGCGGTGGAGCCTTCGGTGACGTTGCTTGAACATCGAGGGAGATGCGCTCGAGTGTTGCCGTCCTCCTGGAATCAGCGGTGGTGTTGGCGAGGAGATTAGGCGGCCAGAGATGGGTGGCGGCGTGGATTGGTGACTGCAAACTTTGGGTTCTTGTTTTTTTTTTTGGAGTTGCAGGGGACGGTTGTGGAAAAGGAAGGTTGAAGAAGAAGGAGATGAAGGGAAAGGGATAGGTGGTTGTTAGGGCATGGAAGGGGAAGTTGCAGGGAGGATGGTGTTAGCTTTGGGTTATGTTGGTGAGGGAGGTTTTCGATGGGGAAGCGACAGATGGTGGAGGCGGCCGGTGGTGATGGTGGTGCTTTCTGTCACTAAGCACCACCGTGGCGTAGGCGGCGACGATGTTGGCCTCAATCCACAGTGCACACTTGGGGTTCATGGTACAAGTCTAGGCCACGGTGCCGATGGTGGAGAGGGAGAAGGTCCCCATTAGGGGGAGAAGATGATCCCATCCTTTCACGAGCCCTTGCTTTTTAACTTCACGAATCTGTTCCTCCTCCTCTCCCCTTTTTACGGCTGCCGTTAACTCTAAAAATAGCCTGAAAATTCGGTTGGCTTTGCGTAAAGGTTGAGATGGAGTGGGTCCAGTGGAGGAAGTTGGGTTGTGAGAAGGTGTGCTGTGTGCGTGAGTTTGGACTTGCATGGGAGAGGAGGTTTGGTTTATTCATGAAATAACAAAATATAAAATAATTATTTATATACATAATAAGTTATAAAATGCATTAGAACATATGCAAACCTAAGTAATGATGCATGCAAACATTTTATGACCTAATGTAGTTATTAACGAACATAAAATACAAGAATAAAGTTAGCTTAGGCATAACAATAATCCATTAAAATGGACTCATCATTGAATAAAATTGACTAAGTGTTAAATGCAGAGTATGTGTGTTATATGTTTGCGTAAGTTACAGGTGTTAGCTAGTATATATGTATATACGTAAGTAGAGAGTTTATATTAGTAAGTATATACCATATAAAGTAGTTTTGCCTTATTTTGTATATATATGCTTTTAAAGTTTTTAGTGACATTCAGAGATGTCAATGCAAGTAGTTATATATGTTAGTCTAGCATATAGTTTATGTTAGGGTATATATACTCTTTCTATGCTTATATTGAGGCATTACTTAGATATAATTATACATAACTACCTAAATTAGTTTAGATTATTTTTAATGCCTTTCTACCTGTATATATGTTTTAGGCATTATCATTAACACCAATTAATTTATTGTTGTACATAATTGACTTAGGTTGGTTTATTCTTTGATTCTTTCATTCATTTGTAAATAAACTTAACATTTTTAGAATAAAAGATGGTTTTTGGATAGTAGAGAGTGATGTAAATCAATAACTATCTCTCAATGAATGACTTGGAATAAACCAGGAAAATTTGTATATAAGTAAAATGACATCTATTTGGATTGCGACTATACTTCAATGTGATTAATTAACCATAATTAACTAGTGATCTGGATGTATCATCAGTACACTACCTTCGGTCAAAGTAGTGTTGATGTATTAAGGTTGTACCACTCTTGTTTTAAGTGCTACATTTATTGTATTTGATCTCCTTGGTAGATTGGGAAATCCTAAGTCGATAGACTTAGGTGATAGTTTTTACCTGAATTGAGTTTCCACCTAAAAATACTTGTGTAATTGTGGTGAATGTTTTTTAGATTGAATTTTATTTTGCAAATTGTCTTTCATTTTATTTTCCACACTATTAACCCCCATCTAGTGTGAACTTTCAGAACTGATATGATGTCTCGTCAAGGACCATAGCTTCATCATGTGTGGCGGAAGATAGTTGTTGCAAGGAGAAGAGCCAAGGAACCCAAACTCGACAAGTCTTATGGGGAAAAAAAGCTCCAAAACATGAGAGGTAGATGAGGGGACGAAGAAGTGAAAAGGAAGGTAGGATGGGGACCCCGATAGGCTTGCAATGGTTGACTAGGTACTTAGAAGTGGTGCAAGAGAGTTAAGAGTTATAGTTATAAGGGAGGGGGGAGTATCCTCGAGAGAAAAGAAGACAAGATGCCACATTATGATGGTGTGTATTTGTGTACTTGAAAACACTATCCTTCCTTAGGTTTATTTATTTAAACAAAACCTAATAAGGTAAGGTTCCTATACTCCAACTTCAACTCATTTATCCATGGAAGGTAGCCTACAAGCACCTTTTCGAGAATTGGATCCTACAAGTACTTGATTTGAAATGAGAAGGTGAACCATAATATTGTTTAATTATTACTTTTTATATGAATGCCCCTGTAATCTTTCAAAATATAGCCATACCCACGTTTTTTCCATATTTACATAGGTAACCCTAAAAACATTGGTTAATTTACACATTGTGCCCCTTTGTCAACCAATTTGTTAACTTTAATGGATTTAGATTAAAATATTATTTTTTTATGACGAGGCACTTGCAGTTTTTTGTTTACTTTCTTAATTTTTCTTTTTTTTTTTCTTTCTTCTTCCTCCTCCAACCCACCTCATTTGTCTTGCCTTCCTTCCTCTTCAACCTCCTTCCTTCTCCTCCATCCATACCCTCCACACCATGTAGAGGACATTCTTGTGGGCCTCAAGTAAGGACTTTCTCCTTACTCGTCAACCTCCATCCTCCTCTTCCTTCCTCCCCTCCTCAACCTCCTCCCTTTACATCTTAAAAATACAATGTGGCATTAGCATGGTCACCTTAATGTGTAGGGATATTCCGATGCTGACTATGTTGGGACTCATAAAGATCAGAGATCTACCACAACCTACTCCACATATGTTGGTGGCAACCTTGTGACTTGACAAAGTAAAAAGAGAATGTAGTCTCTAGATCTAGTGCAGAGTTAGGGTACAGGACTATGGCACATACTACCTGCGAGTTGTTCTAGATTTAGTCTATCTTACATGATTTTTGGATCTCAGTCTCAGGACCCATTCCTATGTGTTCTGATAGTAAGGATGCCACTTATATTGCTAATAATCTTGTATTCCATGAGATCAGGATAAAGCATAGTGAGGTCGATTGTCATTTTATCATAGAAAATATCTACCCCATACATCTCTACTGACAATTAGGTTGTAGACATCTTCGCTAAGGCACTCTTCATGAAGCGACTTGAGTATCTTTGTTCCAAGTTAAGTATGTCAGATATCTATGCTTCAGCTTGAGAGGGAGGGTTGAGAGTTATTTATTCATGTAGTTTGCAATTTTTTGTTATTTTTCTTGTTGTATGGGGTGATGCTTGTAATTGTCCCAAGATATTATTTATATGATGATCCCTAGGCTACATTTGGCTTAAGGCTTCAGGGTGGGATTAGTGCACTATAGCAACGCTATTTCACTGTAGTGAGAGGCATTTGTGAGGAATTGGTTTTCGAAAAAAGAGGATCAAGGAGGCAACGACTATTTCTCCTGTCAAGCATCAATTGCAATTACTACCCCACTGCAACTCACACAGCCCAAATGATTGATGTGATAGGCTAGCAGATGTGACCTAAGGAGGAGATGCATTGGTCACAAATCTCCATACCATTTCATCCCTCATCTCCCTTGTCTGCCCAAAAAAGATCTTTCCTTCTCAAACAATTGTGGAACGGCGCGAGAGTCAGGAAGTGTGGATTATTCCTTCATTAAAGGACTGTGGAGGTCATGTAGGCTATCATTGGTAGCTCACGATGCTATTGATACCTCGTTTGGAGAGAGGCTAGCAAATACTTTACTTCAGAGCTACATCGATTAGAGCCATTCAACTATGCTTCACGTGACTTATCCTTCGAGCTTCAAAGTGTCCAGTGGTTCTATGGACGAGTCCCCTCCAATGATCCCTCAATCCTCCTCTATTTATTGGGGCGAGATGCCTCCCATGGAGGAGTCACCAACCGATTCCTACCCTTCTGATTGTGAGAGCATCGCTCCTCCTCTCCCCTCCCATCCTGTTTGTTGTGGTCGAGAGTGTGTTTGTGACGTTGAGGAAGACCTCCCTGACATCACTCTTTGGTTTTACCTCACTACTGCAGTGACTCTGCTTGCCACTGGTAGTCTTATATCCCCAAATGTAGATATGGTTCTCCCCTATCCCTTCATGTACCTATTGTATTGTGTAGAACGTGACCATTTGGCCTTAGACGCTGGCCCAACAAAACCTTCCCTCCCCAACCACCACCGACGATAAGTGATCCACTTGCCAAGTACTGTAGGGATGCCCCCCTCCAATCATCAATGACCCTCCCCATTCCCTTGCTCGAGTGTGGTAGACCATTGGCACCCCTGATATCATCTTAGCTTAGCTTGTTAACCAAGGTTGGTCCTTGGCAACGGTGGCAAAAAAATGATGTTATAGTTATCTCGCAATTGTAATTATGGTTTTACGTTGTAGTATAGTGTGTAAGGCAACCAACACATTTTATAAATTTAACAAAAAAATTATTAAAGAAGTCCTCCTCCTTCAGTGCATAGTTGCAAGTAGCAACAACTCTTTTCATGCCTTGCATCTTTTAATTGCAACTTCCGCTCTCCTCCAAATCATCAATTAGTTAATAATATCATCTTAAAGCACATTTTAACCTCTCTCGTCTTCTCCGATGACCGCAAGTTCGACGTGTGTCATGGGGCCGTTATCGGCTCACTGGAACCATTAGATTGGATGAAGTTGTTGAGAAATTACTTAATGGCCAAGGAAATGAAGGATGTCCGTCGGATACGTCGTCATTGAAGGAAAGATTGAATGGCCGGCAGCCATTGAAGAAGAAGAAGAGAATGTGAAGGACATGTATGTAGGGACCTATTCGTAATACAAAGGACTAAAATATAATACATATAGGGACTAAAATGAAAAACCATAATTTCTTGATGCAATTTAATTTATTTTTCTTTGAACTTTTTATAGGGTACTTAATGAATGTTAATGAACATTATGAAGTTTAATTACATTTTTGTCCCATATGTGTTATATAAATTAAAGGCTTGATATAGGGCTTATAATTATTAACCTAGTTATTAACTTAATTGGCTATATTCTAAAATAGCTAAGTAATGATTTTAAGTCCTTGATTTTAACTTAAATTAATAGGATACTAAATTGATGATAACAAGGTCCAATTGATGTATATTTTATGCTTAAGCCTATTATTGACTTTATTGATAATTAACCTTGTTTATTTGATATTATTGACTAATTACTTGGTAAACTAGATTATTTTTGGTGAATTATGAACTATGATGAGTTCCTCATCATACCCCATGCCTAAGTTTTCCTAGTTCCTAGCAAACTAGCTAGTGTATATAATGAGTTCAACACATCAGGTTTTTATTTTTAAACTAAAGGATAGTTATGAATCTCCAAGTGTATAGGTTTAGATCACAAGGTTTTTAGGAGTTTTTTTTCTTTGTATGCTTTTATAAATAGAACCATAAATAACAGAGATGTTTATGAGTAGGTTTCTATTCAGAGCATTAGTGGGAATCCTGAGAATAGAGGACCTACATAGACTCAAAAATATAACACAAAATAGATACTCGTGAAAAAACTAATCCCTTGACAAGAATTCTATTGAGTCAAACCTATATGATATCCTTTCTATATCTCATATACCACTCAAAAACTTTAGAATCAGAGAAGTCAGGGTGTAATGAATGTAACAAGACTTAGAAGTTGGAAATTAAATTCTAACTCAAAAATTCAACTAGGCATAGATCAATCCTAAAATTCATGAACTCTTATTTTTAATCAACTAAAGTTTCCACAGATCAACTAGACAACTGTTATCAATCAAACTTTGGAAAGTTAGTAGGACTCTTATTCCAACCAGCCCACAATGTCAAGGACAGACATCTAGACTCAGTGGCTTTGTCAATCGGTCTCCTTTAAGCATCAACCACTAGTTTCGGAGTTAGATTTCTTAGGCTTCACTACCCACTCAAGGTTTAGTAGCTATGAGGTTAAAGCGTCTGTGCAAGTGCAGTAGATTCAACTTGTAGGCATCCAATGTTGTAAAAATCCAGACCTCAAGGCATCATAACTCAATTTAGGTCATCCCAATTCGCTCCTTTGATTTGGCCTTACTCAAAATTGGTTGCTTTCTCCTCACTCGTTTTTATCCCGAGGTCAACACTCATGGCATATATTTCCTCGACTTGACCATTGAGACTTTTATTCCTAATTTTTATCTCCGTATTTTTCTAATCCTTTATCTATAATACAAAACACTCATGTAGTGAGGTGTTTTTATTGAAATGGAAAGGGTAACATCCATTTGTAGCGAGATGCTATTTATTTGGTGGAGTTGCACCCATTTGTACCTAGGTGCTTATCGCTGAGTGGGATATATATATATTTCACTCCTTAGTTTTCTTACCATATATTAAAACTCAAAATATTTTTTCTAGGTGAGTGGCACACCCTTCATCTTTCAAGAACTGTATCGCAGAGATCCTTGGGGTAAAAAAGATACAAATCCAATCACAATGATTTCTATGTTTTCACGATTTTTGATGCCTGTAAGTCAATTTTATTGTGTTTTAAATTTGGACGACTTAGGTTACTTAGCTCGCAAACCAGAGAGTGGACCGCAAAGCTCTATACTTTTAGACTCCTAGACCATTGGTATCAATTAGCAAGATCTGTCAAGACATAGACCAATTCCAAATCTAGCAAAATGTCCTCAACTGATTAAGCTAACTGTAGCCTGCAAGGCCTTATAGTTTAAGGTTCCAAACTAACTTTTTGATTTGACTAACTAAAAGTATCTAGTCTTTCTACTCAACTTAATGATAAAAATAGAAATTCTATGAAATAGAAGGACATGACTTAGCCCTATTGACTAAGAAAGTAAGAATTCAATCTCAAAAAATTGAGTCATGTATATAAATTATGAATACCTTAATTACTCTGTTTCGAAAGTAAAAGGCAGGTGTATAAGTCACATACTCCGGATTTCTTCAAGTCTTGACTCTAAAACACTGTGTCAGGTATTGAGAAGAACACGTACTTATTTAAAGAATATTCAAGTAAAGTCCTAAGTTAGGATTAAATGCTTTTACTTAGATATCTTTTCATAAACATTTCTTTATTACTATACTAATAATAGATATAATTTTGGGTTTCTAACCTAAATTTCTCACTTGAAAATTCAAAACATTTTATGCTCAATGATTTACATATTATAATTTATTAAGTTAAGTCCCTTCGGAATTTTCTTCTCAAAAATCTTCTCCGTTTTCAAATGAATAAAACCCTCTTCTCACCCAAAAAGGAATATTTTTGAATTTTTATGCTTATTTTTACTTTTTTTATATTTACATTTTTTATTTTGAAATTTTTAAAAGTTTGGTTGTAGTTTTTTTAAAAAAAAATTTATTTACGTTTATTAACACACTTAGAGTTAAGAATTTCACTTTTACACCCGCCCATGCCAAAATCATGCAATGTCCTCATTATATGAAAAGGGTAAATGTAATGCAGATTATATTCTTTCACTTAGTGTAGGTGATGAAAGGAGTCGAATAGAGGAGATATAAAATCTTTGGCGAACGATTTCTAACTCTGACAATTGTCAGAGGGAACAATCGAACTAAGTAAAAGAATAGGTAATAAAGAAGTGAACGTGTAGAACAATCTAAGAGTGTGAAAGTAGACATAGAAAGAAAACAGACAACAAATATTTATAATCTTAGGCTGCCTCTCGAGGAGCGCTAAGTTTTACACCTTCAGCTAGGTGCAAACTTAGAAAAATTAGTGGAGTGTATAACAGTCTCCAACCAAACCCAAAGAGTGTGGCTTAAGAAAAGGTTTCATATGTTGTCCATTAAGTTTGAAGGGTTGATTCTTGTTGGGTTTGGTGATTTCAACAGCACCGTTGTCAAAAACTCTCAATTTACTCTCGTAAAAGAAGTAGATTGCGAATTTTAAATAATGGGAGTTGAGGTTAATTCCAACCAAATTTTGTTAAGTTCACCCTGTTACCTTCTTATGTTCTCGTAGGACCACGATCAGATTGGATTCTTTATCTAAAGATAGGAATTGATTATTAATGGACATATCTGATTGGGTTCGTGGTATACATGTTTGAGCATATCAGGCAAAGGTTTGAGTTCTATTTTAGCATAGGATCAACAACAGAGTCAATTTTGATTAGAAATAATAGATTGATCTACTCAATACAATAGGGTTTGTTGCTGACTTGGATAAGATAACTCAATTTCAAATGCTACAAAGGGTAGGTTCTAATTGGCCTAATTAAGTACGTGTGCTTGGCCCTGATTTTGGCTCGAATTCGCTAGAATATATCTCAAAATTTGCATGTTTCTAGGGTTTGGAACTGGCTGAGATGGTAAGTCCTTGGTTGACAAGCTTCAACCAACTACGTGATTTGGCCCCTGAATTAAGCTAGTTCAGCAAACATTGCCTTTGGATTTCAGCGAGAGCCTCAACATTTCTTCACCTGCTCTCATTCACAGCTCTCAAAATCTGATCTAGCTGTGAATCTCTAGATGACCTCGAATAATTCTACATATTCAGATGGGTGGGCCTCACGTGTGATTGCTGAAAAGGCAATGTCAATGGGTTCTGAGTTTAAAGGGTTTGATTCGGGTAGATGATTGCGCAGCAATCATAGGACCTAATTTACATAAATTAAGTTAGATCCTAGCTTAACCTAGGACTAGTGCATGCATGAGCATCATACTTTGCATCATAGTTGATTTGTTTAGCTATGTAAATAATAATGCTATTTTATGCTGTAATTGATAAGCAATGGTAATTGTAGATGATTCGAGGCCAAGAATGATAAATCCGACCATACGAATAGACTCAGAGCGACGATGCAGTTCAATGGCGCAAAAATTACTTTAATCGGAGCCCTATAGCACCATCTATAAAGGCAGGAAGATGGATGGTGTTACGACCCGATCCTAGATCCTTACAGGACCCGAGATTGGCCTGTCTCGACTAATCCCAAGACCTAATCGTCCAACAAAAAATAACTAAAAGTAGAAAATATTCCACAACTAGAAGCACGATGTAACCAAGCAGAAAATAAAACAGAGATAGTAAAAGAACCAAAACGGAAAGTCTCATAATAGTACAAGCCATCACATCCACTACAGCGGAAAATAAAGCAGAAAAATAATAGAATTTGTATTACATATAACATAATAGTCACTACCACAAAAAGAAGCTAGGAAACAGAAGGGAAACATTGCTAAGGCTTGGCTCGACTGGGACCAGCTCCCTCTGTAGTCGGTGGTGCTGGTTGCTCAACTCTCTGACCTGAACCAGGTTATAAAATTCCGTAGTTAGCAACACTGAGTAGAGTGATAATTAAGCCATTTACATGCAATTAAAATAGGAAATTAATTTATTTTCATTCTCATTTAGCTCAATCAAGTATTTCTAAATTGTTTGTTCTTTAATTCATCTAGCCATATCTTGATCTTGTCTGTTCCTCAAGGGAATGATCTTGATTGCAATTTTTCCCGTGATGTATGATGTACATGTGGTGCTCTTATGGCTGGGAGAGTCTCCCATGGTAGTCCTACACCCAGTTAACCACCCTGAGGTCACGGTCGTGACGTAGCGGTGATTACCGCACTCGCGATAAGCGTACAGGTAGCTACCTCTCATTGGCACGTGGTCAATCATTTCCACTAGCCAGTACGCCTAAAGGTATAGCACGGAACAGCACAGGGCCTTGCTCTCTCAGAATAGGGGTCTCGCCCCTCCACTGTCTGTGTACCCTCGTCCGACTATCCTAGTTTGCCCTAGTGGGCCTAACAAGAGTCGGTGTAGGGTGGCTAGTCTTAACCCTAGGCCATGTGGGGCGGCTAGCTCCCTCCCTACACTAAGTAGCTCACCTCGGTACCACGTACACGAGGGCCAAATAGAAGTCGGTGTAGAGTGACTAGATCTAACCCCGGGTCTCAACCCAAAGGGACGACTAGCTCCCCTCTACAGTAAAGGGACAGTTTCTCTCCTTGGTACCGCGTACACAAGGGCCAGCTCACTTCCCGTCTATTTGCTAAGTTCTTTCCATATACACGAGTTCTTCTCCTAATTCCCCATAGGATTTATGCTTGTATTCCTTTCGTTCTATTTTCCAACATTCCGATCTCACTATTCACATTACAGGTTTCATTCTTATAATAGGCAGCTCGTGTTTTACTAACTGAGAAAGCATCACATTAATAAACTAATACATTTGCTAGCAAGTTGGTTTAACATGCATCTCAAGGAAATAGTGTAGCTCAAGCAATACCCGTTCGCTTCTGCCCTAGGGTTCATTTCACGTCCTAGGGTTCAATTAAGTTATTCTAAACATGCACTTTGTTTGATTAAAGCTTGATATTAAAGCAAACCACTCTACCGGGAAACACAGGAGGAATGGGGGCTAGAACCGTAGGTCTTGTCACCTCCACGAGCCCCACGTACTCAACTGGCTGGAGGGAGACCTATACAATTGACCAACCACATCAAATGAGTCCAAAACTGTATATAAGTGATGCTAACTCATAAAGAAACTAAAGCAGAAAACAACGGTACTTTGTTTGCGGAAATCCAATTCCATTTAGGCCCTAAACGAGTCAAAAATATGCATATTGTCTAAAATCAAACGTCTAGGACTAGACCCAGACATCTTAAACGAGCTTAGAACCTCACCTTTCTTTCCTGCGGCTTCCTCAAACGTCCAAACCCCTCTGTAATCGTCCGAGGGAAGTCCCAGACGTCGGACTCTCCTTCCGATCGTTTAGGAGTATAGTTAGACGTCTGGAGATGAGCCCAGACGTCCAAAAGTGCCTTGAAGGGCACACTGCGTGCCTTTCCAATGTTCTGCACCTGCGTATGCATGCGTAGAGCCAAAAATGGCTAAATGTCCCGTATGCATGGCCAGAACCCGTGCAGAAACACGTACCTCTACACTAAACATGTTTTTAGACGTCCGACCTCAACTCTGGATGTCCCGCTGTTGCTCTAGACGTTTGGCCGATGCTCCAAACGTCTGATACTGGAAAAAATCTAGTATGCAGAACCCTCTTGCGAGCCTTCTTCTCCGCACAGACTCCGTGTCGCCCGCAGCTGCTATGCCAGCAGCCTCAGGAGGTCGCGAAGCTCCCCTTTGTGATCTCGTCCTCCTCGCACGACCCTCTCCTCGCACGAGTCCTCAACCATGCACCCGCGAGCTTCCCCGAGTCTCCTCTCCCACGCTCTCGCTCCTCGCTCACACTCTCTTCTCTTTCTCCTTCACATCTCGTCCCTGATTCTTCCTCTCCACTCGTTGCACTGGGGGCGGGGGAAGCAGGTGGCTGCCGGCAGGAGGAAAGGAGATGGAGGTGGTGATTGGTGGTGATGGGGAGAAAGAGGAAGGGTGTGGGGGTTTAAAAGGTGGTGTTTAGGGTTTTCGGTGAGGAGGCCGGAGGGGAGAAAAAACGCATGCATGTCGCATGCTCGTGAAAAGTAAAAGAATGTACGATTTTCCCTACTTTCAGACGTTTGGCCATCTATCCAGACGTCTGATGAATACTCCAGACGTCTTATCCAACCCAAGAGAGGCGGGTCATTTTAGACTGTCAGGATAGCGCCACATGGCACCATCCCAACAGCCCTCCTCAGCACCCTCAGCCATTGAAACACAATGCAGGAGCTTCGTAGGTCTTTGGATCGTCATCTCACGACCACGATTACGCCACATCGTAAGCTTCCCCATGCTTCATCCAGCGGCACTTCATCTCAACTGTTGGATCTTCATCCAACGATTGAGGACAACGTGCGTGTCAATGAAAAGCACGACCATCTATGCACATAGCGTGTTGGTCATCGCCTTCAAACATCAGCATGGGGCTTGCGATTGAGATGCAAAACGTAGGCCGAATTGAAGGCGATGGCTCACTACTGAAATTGCACCACATGATCAATGATTGACGACACTGGAATGAGACATGTGGCGCGCGGAGGCACCTCGGATCGAAGTGCGTGATACACGCAGCTGCACGTGCGATTACACACGATGATTGGTGAGGCGGTAGCGAAGCGCGATCTCAACTGTCGATCGTAGTGATCAGATGGCCAAGATTGAAATCGCGTGCACGCACGATGGAAGTCAGGCAGTGGATCAGGCGGCGCAACGAGCGCTACGTGGTGCAATCTGGTGTGAGCTAGTGTTGGCCGTGCTATGGAGGCGCTTGTGCGGGTGTTTTGGATGAAATTTGAGTCGTAGACTGCCAGATTGACAACTCTTGTTGCTCCAAAGTGGTTGCACGGATTGGGGGCCTAAAAAACCCATTTTACCCCTCACTTTGGCTATTAAAAAAGCCCCAAACCTCCAATTTGAGGGAATTCCACCTCCGCACATCCCCCACTTCCTCCTGCTCCGAAGATCCCTCTTCCTCCGCGATGTCCGCCAAGGCCACCCTTGGTGCACCGCTGTTGCTCCTCCACAACTCTCCAAAGGTCACTAAGAACCACTCCTTGGTGCCCTTGTTCTAGTAGAATAGATAGTCGTCTTTTTAATTCTTCTAGAAGTTCTAGTTCTAGTAGATTTTATTCTAGTTTCTAATTTAGTTCTAGTTATTCTTCTTTTCAAGCACTCAACTAGATGGAAAACTTGCCTGATTATTATCTGAATAGATTTGATTTGCTTCATATCATATATCTATCTTGCTTGTTGCTCTAGTTCTAGTTAGATTAGATCGTTATTAAATTAAGTTGCATTTCCTCCTCCTGAGTTCGACCGAGACTTACCAAATCTCGTTATATTTATTTGTCAATGTGTTTTTGCACTATACTACGACGAAAGTATTTTAAAAACGCGATTTCACGAATTTGATAGTAGATAGGCGGTCTCTAGCTTTGATCAGACCAAGAGAAATTAAGGTGATTTCTCCATCCAGGGTTGTAGGTGATAGAATGAGGGTTTGATCATGAATTGTACTCATGGATGGCATACGGATCATCAAGATTCGATGTGTTTTCCACCAATGGAGGTAAAGGTAGGGGAAAAAGCAAGAAAAGATGAGGCAAAGGTCCCTCCTTGGGCTTGAGTGGGAGTTTGATAGAAACCCAAGGTAGAAGGATCTTGAATATCCAGATTGTTCACAAATTTCCTCCCTGTGGGAATTTTCGAAACAGGCCTCTGTATAGGATGCATAGCTAAAAGAAGTGTAAGATTCTTCACTGTGTTGTGAACCTCGTCGAGATGCTTGGCTACGTGTTGACTTTATCCAGTTTCTCGACGATAACCTTTAAGTTTCGCGAACTAGTTTGTCCTTGAACTTCATGAATGCCCTTCAAATGTAGGTTTGTATTCGTGCTCCCTTGGTTAAACTGGGGCATGGAGGCGTTATTGATTGAGTTTTCAGCCATACCCTCAAACAGCTCAAGGGCGGATTCTTCATCCCTATTCAAAAAATTACCTCCGCAAGATGCGTTGACAAGATTTTGTATGCTCTCTTGTAATCCATAATAAAAGATATACATGAGTTGCCAGCGAGGGATGTCATGATGTAGGCATTTCCGTTGCAATTCCTAAAAGCGCTCCCACACTTCATGAATTGGTTTTCCTTGGTTCTGAGTAAATCTAGTGATAGTTTTCCTAAGGGCATTTGTGCGACCTATAGGGAAGAATTTCTTCAGGAATGCAGTTTCCAATTCGATCCAAGTAGTGATAGGTTCTGCTATAGTGTGATACCAATAGGCCTCTTTATCTTTGGGACTAAAGGAGAACATCTTCATGAGTAGGATTTCCCAGCTTTGATTTCTAGGACTTAGGGTTTGGCTAAGGTTTTTGAGATCTTTGATGTGTTGGAATGAGTCCTCAAAACTATTTCTGTGATAGTGTGGGATAAAACTAATGATATTTGGTTTAAGCTCGGGATAGTTATCCCCAAGGGGAATCCTAAGGTTTGGCTCCACTTGTCCGTTGGCTGGGTTATAGTAGTCTCTAAGTGGTGGCCTAAGTGGAGGTTGAGGTCGACCAGGTCCCAGCTCAAGTTGTCAGACCTATAGATTCTGTAATGTAGCTATCAATAGATTGATCTAATGGTTTTGCTCGAGTATCTGTAGATTTTGAGTGAGAATGTCCTGATGAAGATCAAGATAAGGACTCTCATCTTGGTGCCAAGGTGGATCAGGAAGGACAGGTGGAATAAGAGGATTTACCATTGGAACAAGAATGGAAGTAGAACTAGTAGAGAACAGGTTTCTGGGATTACCTGTCAAAGGAGGGACGCGAGGCAGTTTCTGAAAATGTCTCCTGTGCATAAATAGAAAAAATGTGCAAGTGCACACTCACACCAAAATGGGAAACTGCAGTAAGCAAAGACTCGAAAATAGCTAGAAAATACACAATTTCTTCTTTTCTAATGAAAAGAAGGTATAAAGGTACACACAAAATATAAGATGCAAATAGATACTGTATCAATACAAAATATGCATCTAAGTGTAACCTACGTAGTGCTTGACCCTAAAGCTCAAAGATTTAACGTTTAAGATCAAGAATGCTCACTACTGGCTCCCCAGGCTTAGGTAGTGAGACGAACATGTTGATCTTCAACTAAGGCCCGAAGAGGTGTAAAGAGGAGATATAGAAGCAAAGGCTTGTGTGTTCTCAGTGATTACGCTATGTCTGCAATAGCCAATCAACATATGTCATGAAAACCTACACACAAGTTCGCAAATAAAAATTAGGTCACGAGTTTTAAAAATTTTCCTCTTTATAAATGTCTTCTAAAAGAAAAGAAAGATAAGTGTTCTCATTTTTTAATCTTTTACAATCAAGTAATGGTCTTGACTTTGGTGAGAATTCAAGGATGATAGGAATATGAAGTAGTAAAAGCATACCTGTCTCTAGCAATCTACCAGATGCAATATAGGGAAAGAAATCTAGCAGATAAGATGCAACCTAAAATGGATGCCCAATACAAGCTGTTGTTAGACAAGTAGAATGATATTTTTTATATATTTTTTAGCTAAATGCAGGAAACAAAAAGCGGGAAGTAGAACTACAGTTGTTACAAAACAGAGAGTCTCTCTCTCATAAACAAATACCTAATACAACAAATCTAAGCAATAAAATGCGAAAAGATGGGAAACATAATGCAAAGCTCCACCAGGAGAAATCACGCTCTTCTCCTAGAAGAAACAAAACACATAATTAATAGATAAGAAATAACGATTAATACAAAATTATTTAAAGATGATAATGGTGAATAAGAAAGTTGCCTCCCTTGCAACGGGGCTAAAAAATGATATTATCTTAGCTTGGCTTGTTAACTAGGTTTGAATCCCTAGTGACGGTGCCAAAAAAATGATGTTATAGTTGTCTCGCAATTGTAATTAGGTTTTATGTCGTAGTATAGTGTGAAAGACAACCAACACATTTTATACATTTAATAAAAAAATGACTAAAGGAGTCCTTCAACGCATAGCTGCAAGTAGCGACAACTCTTTTCATGCCTCCTATCTTTTGATTGCAGCTTTCACTCTCCTCCAAATCAACAATTAGTAAATAATATCATCTTAAAACACATTTTAGAACTCTCAGTCATTCAATTCAACATCTCAAATGGCTGGTGACTCAATGACTAATTTGAAGCTTCACCTTCACTAAAGCTTGAAGCAGTGCCTGCAATGCCTATGAAATACCCTATTAACACTCTAAGGACTCACTCAGAGGTTCTAACAAGTGCCTAATGTCACTTAGAACTCATTCAAACCTTAAGACTCTATCTAGAGCTTACTTTTAGTCCTAAGAGCACATATTACAGGTGACATAGTCAGAACATAGAGCTTCCCAAACAAGAATATAAAGAACTAATGTGAAGTTCCAAACTCTACTAGAATGAATCGTAATTATTCCTAGAGGCTTCAAAAGCATGTTAAAACCTTAAAACTAAAGCTTGGAGCTTTGCAAGTTCTCCTGGTGCCGAGAGTTGACCCTACTTAGATCATGAGTTGACTCTGAGCAAAAGAATGAATTAAATCAAAACGAAGGAACTATCAAACATAGTAGAGATCATTGAAACTATGGAGCGCATGATTGAGTAGAATCAGGCATTCCTAAGAGGTCTAAGGGGTTGTTGCCTCCGCTTAAAAGTAGGTGTGTTCGACAGAAGAGTTAAGAGACCTAACAACCTTACATGAGGTTGCTACATACTTAGTATAGTCTGCTGAAGCTCACTGACCTATCGGCAGGATCTATCAGTAAAGAAATCATGCTACTCTTCCTCGCCGGAGATATAGAAGATGATGGCAGGCAGAGAAGTATATTTGATGTATTTCAAATTTAGAGGCATAAAAATGATCTACTTGAGTAGTGGAGTTATTTAGAGGTTCTTAAGATCAATTACAAACTTTATAGGGATGAATTGAGTTTGCCGAAGACATTAGAGTCGTCGGAGCAACATCGATGAATCAGCTAGAGTTCGTTAGAATAGATCACTCAATGAAACACCAAATGAATTAGCTTAATGACTTCCTAAAGACCTCAGGAAGCTCGAGTGCTTCTCAATTAGATCAATGGATGCTTGCGGAAGTGCCATGAACTCGAATCAATTGAGAGTGGAACCTGAGTTCGTTAAATCACTTGAGTGGAGGAATCACTCAATAAAGTTGGGTCAATTACTCCTTATGGTGTTGCAATGGTAAATAAGGGATCAATTGGAGGTAAAAAACCCCACTAGAGCTTTGTCATAGACAACAGAGGTTTGGTGTGGATGGAAAATTAGGCGCATGAAGTGTGGTGGTTAATTTCGAGAAGTACAAGGTCAAATGATGTCGTGAGGAGGTGAGGAGGATGATTGGGGGGCCAATTGGATGGAAGAAGGTCGTACATCACTAGAATTGGTGATGCCGGAGTTGAAGACGAAATATAGTAATAAAACATTAAAACTACATAAATCTATGAATTAAAAGACTAGAACTATGCTATAAAAGGAGGTGAGAAAGTAGAGGTACTTGGAGGAAAGGATGAGGGTGTCGACGAATGCTTGCTGGAGCTAAGAGAGAAATAGTTTGGATGAGAGAAGAGTCGACACGATCGAAAGTGGAGTTAGGAGAAAGGTGAGCGTGGCTCCACTGTTGGTAGGGCAGTGTGGAGGAAGATGGGGTGTGAGAGACGATTAGCTCCGTTGGAGCTAGTTCGAGAAGGGAGGGAGGGAACACCAAAGTTGAAGACGAAGGACCTACGACCACGTCAATGGAATGAGTAGGGTGGGATGTGAAAGGAGCGATCAGGGGGTTTAGGGGGGTATTTATAGGTGCAGCGGAGGAGAAGGTGTAGTGAGTGTGGCTAGAGGTGATGTCTAGGTATGGTTTAACCTTCGCCGTCTTCTTTGACGACGACAGGTTTGACGCGTGTCATGGGGCCATTATTGGCTCATCGGAATTGTCAAATTGGATGGAGTTGTTGAGAATTGCTTGACGGCCAAGGAAATGAAGGATGTTCGTCGGATACATCGTCATCGGAGGAGGAAAGATTGAACGACCGACAGCTATTGAAGAAGAGAATGTGCAGGACATGTATGCAGGGACATGTCCTTAATACAAAGGACTTAAATATAATACATATAGGGACAAAAATGAAAAACCCTAATTTCTCGATGCAATTTAATTTATTTTTCTTTCAACTTATTATAGGATACTTAATGAATGTTAATGACCATAATTATGGGGTTTAATTGCATTTTTGTCCCATATGTGTTTTATAAATTAAAGGCTTAATATTGGACTTATAATTATTAACCTAGGTATTAACTTAATTGGCTACATTCTAAAATAGCTTAAGTAATGATTTTTAATCCTTGATTTTAACTTGAATTAATAGGATACTAAATTGATGATAATAAGATCCAATTGATGTATATTTTATGCTTAAGCCTATTATTGACTTTATTGATATTTAACCTTATTTATTTGATATTACTGACTAATTACTGGATAAACTAGTTTATTTTTGATAAATTATGAGCTATAATAAATTTCTCATCATAACCCTCCAATTAGTTGTGCTTCACCCAATGATCGACCGAAACCTCCAATCTCGGAAAGAATCCCCCTCCGTTTCTCTCATTGAAGGACACCATCATTCGAACTCCCCACTAACCACTCCCTCTCGCAATCCCTTATGCACGCAACAGAGGCCTAAGCCTCCTCCACAACCAAACTCCATTGACCAACACCCCCCACCCCCACGTAGAATGGATTATCATTCCGTCTTAGTGGATTTCGGAACTCTGTCAACTCTATTGATTTTGCTTGACTTTTCATATATTCAGGTTCTATTGTGTTTTTATTTTGCTATTTTGGTTAAGTTCTTTTAAATATTTCAGTACATTACTTAAATTTACTTGTTTGCATGAGAAATAGATTATCGCCAATCTAATCGAATTGAATTTGAGGACATCATCCCTCTGTCGGTTACATTTTGTAAAAATTTATTCATAATTCTATTTTTTAAATAATTTTGAAAACTTCTGACATAGGGGCAAAATGGCCTTTATGAACCTTGGTAAGAATGGGATCAGTAGTATAGCTTTGTCGAGGAGTAAACTTGAAACGTAGGGATTGTTATTTGTTCTGATATACAATTAGAAGTTAATTTGGGATAGCCATTTTTTCTACGTAGGAAGATACGATATGTTCAGGAGAGAATCTTACGAGGGCATGGCGAACTTTATTCCGTGTAACAATTACCAGGAATAGATTAAATTACTTTACCTGGTATAGACATGCGCGTTTGACTCGTAGGAGGCTTTTTCGTCCCATGTATCCCAACGGAAATTATTTTCCCTCCAATAATAAGCAACGAAGTATGTAACGAACTTGAAATCGATTTCAATGATTCCAACGTAAAGGAGTTAACCTAATAAAATTGACCTTCAATTGGGTTTGATTCGGTTATTAGTAGACCCTTTACATGAATGATCGTTGTAGTTTCTTATTTCAACATAATCTGTCTAAGAACAGAAACGAGCACGGAACAACTTAAATGTGGGGGAAAAAGTCTAGAACATGAATATGACAAGATTAGTATGTGTTGCCTTTTCTCGGAAGTAAAATTGGGTAACCAAAATGTTTGATAATTGACGTAGATAATCATCTCATAATATCAAGAGTTTACCAACGATCCCTTCACAGTATGTGTGCAATTTCCCTCATTACATAATTGGGTATAAGCACAATTAATTGACGTACTTCAGTCAACAATTAACTTCATGCCCGTTGGTACTACCCTCTAACCATATCCAGTCCTAAGTTGCGCATAAAGTATAAGTCAAAATGTAAATGTAGGTGATGTACTTAATTGACCTTACTTTATCCATCACCTTCTAGATGATAAATTTGTAATGGAAGGTAATCCTATTTTGAGAACTTGTACATGTAGTTCTTTGTAGGACTTACCGTGGTTTCGTTAACAATCTCGACATGTCATATGCAATGATGAAAGTTGAGTTACATCCATATGATCGGGATAGGAAAGTTTCATTTGTTACACCAGGTATGTGGTGGGGAAAAAATAAAGTAGTTACATTCCTCCGATGGACATCAATTGTGAACCTCACATAGGGAGGGGAGTTGGTTTCTCGTGGATAGCGTATTGCTTACAAATAAATTTGTACATCATCACGAAATTGGGGGGTAGAAGAAGATGGCATGATTAGTGGTTGGAGAAGTCAAAATTGGAGAAAAGGATCCTCTACTTAAAGAAATCGGGTATAATTTGCTAATGAGAATATAACGATTTCCCGATTTGTTAGTGGGTAAATTGTGGATTCTTATTTAAAAGGGGAGAGCACAAGTTGCAATTTGTAGTAATGTTAACCCTGTTGAAACATAGATGACGTGTATGAAGTGAATATGGATCAAGAAGGGAAAACATTTGCTTCTAGGAATGGTTATGTTGGATATGATGAAGGTTGTAGTAGGTATGGTGTTGATGCAATTTATGTTTATAGGATACTTCTGAAGCACTTGTAGGCCTTCTCACCCACTGATTGTGCTAAACTTACATCAACATGGACTTTAATGATGACCTCTTTGAGGAAGGATGGGAGAGTGATGAAAATGCGTACGGACTATTCTTTCAACTGGGTTTGCAACAGCATACTTGTGTTGGAGTGCCGGAGGACCTAGTAATGATCGATCCCAAGCTCAAAGGGCCATTGATGTTGAAGATGTGTTTGATGAGAAATTCACGCAAGGAGTATGGGATGAGGGATGAAGACGTATCACGTGGACAATGGAGAACACTAAGGGGCTACTTGGAATCATGAGAGGTACCAAGGAGAAGAAGAAGCAGTACGTAGGTGGTACGTTTAATACACCTAGATGGGATTGAATCACACATCACTTTAATGCATTATTTGACATGGGTGTCAAGGACAAAATACAGAATAAGTGCAAGACCTTAAAAATTTGGTACATCAGATTCTGATAGTTAATGAAGAGTGGGTAAAGTTGGGACAATGAAACTCAACAACTGATTCCCCCATATCCAGGAGCTTGGGATGAGGTTAGTGGAAGGTCTTGAGGGTTGTATTTGCGATTAATTTTATCATATAGTTTCTTACTAATGTGTTGCACAATTCTATTTACAATTGGAGGACAAGTAGAGGAAGTTTCGCAACAATCTGTTCATGTTCTATGAGGAGATGGATACCATTTGTAGTAATGACACCACAATTGGTGATCATGCTGTTGGTACTACTCAAACATCCACAGATGTTCGTATAGTACACACTTCGACCCATCCATCTAGGTGTCGCGGAAGCGCCCATTTGGAATTATCTGCGAATCAAAAGAGGAAGTGGTGGAGATATTGGATGGCAATAGTGACAAAGAAATTCTGCGTACTCCTTTTCGTGGACAAGTTGCAAGAAACCCCTGAAGCTCATCAAGTTTCAAGAAAGGCAAGAGTTCTAGTACAACATCTGAGAATACTCAATAGGGTTGGCTGGTAGTGGAGACCACAAGCGAGTTGGTTAGACAAAACCTCAAGCCTCGTCTTGTGGATCCATTAGGACGTATTGGGGATGCAATAGGAGCTTTGTACCAAGCCAGGTCTGATATGGACCCTATCAAGTTTGCTAGGTTGGTAATGGTATTTGAGGATCCTTCAAAGAGGTATGCTTTCTTGGAGATGCTGACGATGCTTGAGTACATGTTGGATGAATGGTTGGAGCAGCAACTTGCAACTAGGAAGGATTAGGTCACTTCCATTTATTTCATTTGTTTTATCTTGGCGCAGTCGTCGTTTAATTGTAGGGTTCTATGCCAGTCTTTGTCGTGTTATTGTGGCGCTGTGATGTCATGTTGGTGGCAATGAACTTTAGTTGATCAGCTGTTTATGATAGTGCTTGAGGATGTAACTGGTATTGTAAGACGTTTATGTTATTTTTTGTTATGAAATAGTGGCTTTTCTTCATACCCACGTTCATTCTGTGTACGTGTAATGATGTGAAAAATACACGATTTGATAATATGGTTTTTAATGACACTGAGATGTGCAAATTTGATCAACTTTTAAAGTTGTAAACCTAGATAATGGAAGTATCTAGGGTCATCCAAGAAGACAATTGAAAGTTATAAAATTGATATTCTCTCTCTCACTCTCTCAAATCCTTTTTTCTTTTTTTGGTTTTTGTGAAATTGTGATTTTTAGGATTTTTTTGCAAGTAAGGCAACAGGAATAAGAATTACGCCTAAGTAACAGAAAGAAGTAAATCCTACCTTTCTAAGCTCACCCTAGACAAGTGCGCCTAGGGTAATTAGAAAGGAAGTGTGAGTCCACTAAAGCAATTAAAGAGGCTTGAACTTACAACACATAAAATGAAAGGCACGTGAAATTGATTAAGAAGAAATGTCTACAAGTACTTGGAGAGCTCAATTGTGTGGAAGGATTCTACACAATTAACCCCCAAGTACAGGAATGCTTCTACTGCAAAAATGAATACAAAGAAAAAGAAAATAGAAGAATCTCCCGAATGATGAAGTCACCCTCGCTCCAAGTATGGCTAGTCCCGAACTTGAAGAAGGCTTCTTCTTCCTCCTTGAAATGCTTCCTTTCTAGCTCTTCCAAGGTGGTAAACATCCACCTTTCTCCATTGCCTGGCTGTCCTTCAAACCCACCTTGCTCCTTGGCTTGGTTCCAAGGAGGAGGAAAGTAGAATGTATACTAAGGAGACATGGTGGTAACCTCCTTAATATGCATACCTATTCTCCTCCTTGGCCTTGTATGTAGTTTTTCGTGTAGGAAATATGTAGCCAAGGATGGTTCTAAGGTGATGGTTATGGAGGTGTTATATAGAAGTGTAGGAGGATGGTGGTTATGGTATTTTTGAAGGGAAATGGAGTGTGTGGATGTTTTTGGAGGTAAAAATGGGAGGAAAATGAAGATGTGCCTTTGGGTGGTAGTTATGTGATTTTTGGAGGGAAAAGGTGGTGCCACTTTATGGTGGAGGTAAGTAGAGTAGGGAGCTAAGTGGACTTTGGAGCTAGCTTAGTTAGCTAAGGTTAGCTAGTAGCTAGTAGGAGCTAGGAGGAGCTGAAAGAAGCTGACTTGAGTTGCTTTGAGCTGGATAGGAGCTAGGAGGTGCTAAGTTGAAGCTTTTTGTCATCACAGTAGGAAGCTTAGCTAGCTAGCTTATTTCTAGTAGCTAAGCTAAGCTGGGTTCAGCTAAAAGGAGCATGCTTGAGCTTGATTGAAGCTAAAATGAGCTGGAGATGAGCTACTTGTAGACTCTTTAGCTAGTTAGTTCACAACTAGTAGCTAAGCTCAATGGAGTTGAGCTACTTGGAGCTGGGAAGAGTTGAAGATGAGCTGACATTCAGCTAATTGAAGCTTCTATCTTCTTCTTCTTGAGTTATTATCTTTCAATGTGACAGGGTTTAGTTGATATTTAATGGCTCCACATTCCCTGGCAAGCAAATGATATAAATACATAAAATGATAAGAAAACTTAATAATGTATGCCTAAACCCTAAATGCATGTGAATGCCTAAATGCATCCTAATACCATAATGTGAATACAGAAACCCTAGGAACTAAGTGTATAATGAGCCTAAGAATGATGATAAACTAGTGTTTATCACACTTCTATACTTAGCTTTGTGCAGTGTTTATCACACTCCTATACTTAGCTTTTTGCTGGTCCCTAGTAAAATTGTTTTGCAAAATAGAATTAGGGAAAACTACTTGTTTTTGGTTTTGAGGAGAAAACTTTTATAGGACATTGGTTGATTCAAAAAATAAGGTACGTGATTTGTGGTGGAGAGATTCTCGCTTATTTATGATAGCAATAGAATGATATGTCGTTGTGTTTTATGTGGTGGAAAATCTCTCAATCAAAACTAAATATCAAATTTAACCACAATAAAGATGTCGCATCCACAGGGAGGAATAAACCAATAAATTCACGAGTAGAGGAATATACTGTTTGCAGACACTTTCGTGACTTTAATGAGAGGAATATGCTATTTTAAATGGAGCTTGCAATTTCCTTAAAAGTTTAGGGTTATTTATGTAATTTTCACGTCAGGAATTAAGCTCCAAAAATATGTATGATGCATGTGTAATGGCATATCATGTAAATTCAACTTGCATGCAAATCTGATTTGAAATTCAAAGTTAAATGATGCACATAACACAAGTGAAGTAATTTCAGGAAACTATAAGTGCATCAATGCAATGTGGCTTGAATAAAATATTAATATCTAAATGGCAATGGCATTCAATGTAAATATTAATTGAGGAGAAAGCAGAGAAAGCTTCCTCTCTCTTCCTTGCGTGCACGAGGAGGCTTTGTGGGAGGAGCTATGCGACGGGAAGTCACGTCTTGATGAGGGCTACGCAATGGTGGTGACGCGGCGGCTAGAGGTGGTCGGAGGCGGTCGGCTGGTGGAGAGGAGAGCCGTCCTATTGCAGGTAGGTGGTTGCATTGCTGTTGTGGGCGTGGCACGCGGGCATGCGTGGCTGTGCTTCACTTGCACGCAGGCGCACATGGCTGCGCTGCACTGCCTGCAGGCACGTGACTACTGTGGGCGCCTGTTGTGGGCGGCTGCTTTGGGTTCTTGCAGGGCGTTGGAGAGGAAGACGATGATGTAGAGGAGGGCTGTGTGGTCTGCAGTGTGCGCTTTTGCGCGCTGTGGTAGTGCGGTGAGTGGTGAGGGCGGGCACTTGCAAGGTGCGCACGGGCAGTGCAAGGGAAAGGCTGTGGTGTTGTCGCCTGCGGGCGGCTGCTGCCTGCGGGTGCTGCTAGGAGCGCTGCTTGGCACGGTGAGGGAGCGGGTACAGGGCGTGGGTGCAGGGCGTGGAAGGGCAGTGGATGTAGGGCGCTAGAGGCTGGTGTGCTTGCGGTGGAAGCACTGGAGCAGTGCGCGCGATTGCAGGCGCATGGTGGGGAGGTAAATGCACTGATAGGTGGGCAGGTGGTGGAGGGCGCGGTTGTGGCGTGGATGCAACGCCTGCAGGGCAAGCAAGGGTGGTGAGGCTTTAGTGCAGCACCTGCGGGGTGCGCAAGGTAGGCGGTGAAGGGCGTTGGCGCACAGTGCTTGCTGGTTGCACAGTGCACGCAGTACTTCTCGATGGATCTTCTCTCCAGCCCCTCCACCTCTCTTTCTCTTTATCTCCTCTCTCCCGCGAGTCAAGGGATTTTCAAAATCCCTTACTAAATATGGCCAGCACTATTTTATTCTGTTGAAGGAGGACGGCTGTAGGTTAGATATTTGTGGGGGGGGGGGGAAATATCTTTTCACCCCCTGTTCCTTTCTACAATTGATCCTCCCCCCTCTTCTTCCCGATTATTAGCTTGTAACGAGTGCGCTGTTGCGGGACCTACATGAAATTTAAAATAATTACATAATAACAATAGAATAAATGTAAACTTAAATAATGACATATGCAATCATTTAATGACCTAATGTGATTATTAACAAACATACTATGTTAGAATTGAATTACTTAGGCATAACAATAGTCTATTAAAATGGACTCATCAATTTGTTTAAGATAAAACATCGGGATTCATCCTCAGATTCAAGAGTTAGCACAATCAGGATCTATATATCTTCCCAAGAATTCAACTAATTTCCCCTTTTGATTCCAATTATCCCATCAACCATTTTCGTAGTTAGAACCTCCTCGACTTAAGAAATTGATCCAGAATTTGTGTGACAATGAAAATTCAAGTGTCAGTACTTTGTGATTAGCCAACTTTTTCTCTCTCTCTATTTTTTATTATATTTTGATGTTTTTGTTGGTTTTCTCCCCCATGTTTAGTCTCAGATTAGCCTTCAACAGAATTGTGTCAGAATCATCCCTGTCACCAATCCTCGAAGAGGCCCTTGCTCCGATGCTATAGTAGCATCGTCCAAGGCACCTCCTGGGAGCCCTACACCTCAACACCTTGTGGCATCGTGAGAGGAACTCCCGACGAATTCAGGCTCTTGCTTCAATATTTCAGGATAGTACCGTCCGAGATACCTGAACCGCAAGATGTGCTGATACGCTCCATATATAGATATGGAGCAAGCACTGAGATGGTAACATGTTGGCATCACTTCCTAAAAGGAAAGTTTTCTCCTTCGTGGTAGGAACTCATCCAATCGAAATTGTTTTGGGTTTTATCTTAAGCTAAACAAGGGGACTTATTTATTTGGGTGTTCTTTTGGCTTTTGTTTCTATTGGTTGTGAGTGTGAATAAGTTTGACACTTGAGTTTCAAAAGAAATTCAAATTTTCGAATCGAGAACCAAGTCAAGTACTATTCATACCACTAAGTGGAATCCGAGAGTCAATTTCTTCAGGGATTCAGGAGGATTTATTTAGGAGATATACTGATCGAATCTAAGTTTTTAGACCTTAAAACTCTAACCAATGGATCCTTTGATTCGTCCTTAAGTTTGTTAAATATTAAATCCCCTATGTACCCTTTTGAAATAAGGTCACAACCTTAGTCCTGAATTTTTGAAAGTACTCAAAAAAGGTTTTGAATATATAATTTTTATGGGTTTTTGAAAATGCATTCAAAGATGACTATAAAAAATTTTTTGTTTTTGGTTCTAAGAATCCTAAAAAGATCGTCAAGAAGTTAAAGCAGGCCCCCCATGCTAAAGCTATGCAATGTCCTCATGCATAAGAAAGGATAAAGATATCACCTGGGTAGGAGAAGGTCGACTTCAGGATTGGTAGGACCAGAAAAGAAATAAAAAAAAGAAAAGCAAGAAAAAGATGTTGGGTTACCTCCCAACTAGGGTTATCTTTTATGGCTTTTCAATTGGACGTAGTGTGTAGTAAGGCCTCAGGAATGTCATGGAGGTAATTGGAAATTTGGATGTCCTCAGCAAGCAATTTTTCCTCTTGATCCCCAAAAAGATAAGAATTGATAGTGAGGGGACAGGTGTGATCAATGGAAACATGATTTGAGTTTGGCCAGGGTTTTAACTCTGAGTACGGACCAAGCTCTTGGGGATAAGATGTGAGGTCCAAAGTGAAGTGGAGGTTAGAGTAGGTGGGGGTGAAAGTGGGTGATGACGTTAGGGTGGGAGGGTGAGGTGAACTCAAAGTGGGGGAATGAGGTGATTTAGGAAGAGGGGTGGAATTAAGGCAAGTCCCCAAATGTGAAGTATTCATTGTCTCTTCAACTACTTGTTCCGTTTCTGACTCTGAATCATCAAAGAAATCTTGTTCAATATGGTCAAAGCACAACAAGAACCAATAAGCATAGTTTCTTCCACCAATTTTTCTGTTTCAGAATCTGAGTCATCAAAGAAGTTCTCATCATGGAATCTTCTGGAAGCTTCGAAGATATCTAAAGTGATTGTTTTGCCATCACAAGTAATGTCCATTGTTCTAGAATAACAATTAATATTGGCTTTTGCGGTGGCTAAGAAAGGTCTCTCAAGGATGATAGGGGCATTTTTCAAGGCCTTAGGTACTTCGATGTCCAAGATAGAAAATCAACCGAGAATAAACAGTTCTAGACCTGAACAATCACATCCTCCACATTCCTTTAGGTTTTATCACAGATCGGTCTGGCAGTTGTAGTGTCACTTCAACTGGCTTCAATTCACTGAACTAGAATTCTTCAAATAAAATAGTGGGGATAATATTAATAGACACCTAAATCAAGAAGGGAATGATCAAAAGTGGTGTCATTAATGACAACCTAAATTAAGGGAGTGCTCGAGTCTTTCTTTTTTAGAGGCAGCCTACTCTGCATAACTGAGCTGCCTATCTCTAAAAGAATTACCTTTCCTAGGTTTTTAGATTGCCTTTTTTGAGTACATAAGTCTTTCAAAAACTTTGCATAGGCAGAAATGTACTTGATAGCATCTAGGAGAGGGATATTAATTTCAAATTGCCCAAAATGTTTCATGAGTTCCTTATCAGAGGACTTAGATTTCTTCTTTTTCTTGTTGGTGGTGGGGTGTAAGGATTGAAGGAAGGGAATGGGATTTTTGCCTTTTGAATCAATTTCTCTTTCTTTTTCTTCTCGAGTTAGGGTGGGAGGAGAGTCAACTTGTATTTTAGTTGGGTGGGTTGCATGTGTGGAATGAGAAGGCCTAGGATCCTGAGTTGTCTTCCTTCTCCATAGAGTGACTGCATTGGTAGTGTGATTGTTTATGGGAGGAGGTCGGGGGGCTTGATTTTGATTGAAACTCAGAGGGTACTAAGGTGTTGGTTGGATAGGAGGTTGTCTGGAGTGATTGTGATTCCTACCCTGATACTAGTTCTTCTGGTTATTGGGGTTAGGCATTGGTTGGGAAGGTAGATTGCCTGCAGATCTTTGATCTAACATAACCTTGATCTAATTTTTTAACTTAGTGACAACACGGGTTACTTCAGTCATTTAACTTTGCATACCCTACAGGGTTTTCATAACTTGAGTGTTAATATCATCTTGAGAAGATCTAGGTTGGTAATGATTTTGTCCATGAACCCAAGCTTAAGTTTGTTTAGAGTAAGGAACCTGATTAGAAGTATTCCAGGAGAAATTTAGGTGGTTCCTCCAACTCGTATTGTAAGAATTGGAGGGATTTCTAAAATACTCCTGGAGAGCGGAAATGTTTTCTATAGCAAGGCTGAAAGAGTTTGGATTTATAAAATCATATGTCCTAGTCAAATCCGATGTAACCTCCGGAAAATAATTCTGCCTAGCAGGGACAACACCAATGTGATGCAAGTTTTCTTTCTTGAGTGAGTTAGGTGTGGGTGGAGTCAGTTTTTGGGAATTAATTCTTTCCTCTATTTTCTTTTGGTGAATTTGCATTTGATCTAGTCTCTGGGCAATCATTTGAATGTCATCCTGAGTAACAGGAATAGATTGGCTGTGGGTGCCTATCTCATGAACACCTAATTGCGAGTTGGTGTTTCTACCAAAGGTGCTCATGGAAGCATGATTAAATGAGTTTTCACTCATTTTTTCAAATAATTATAGGCATTCTCAACGTCTTTGTTAAGGAAGTTGCCACCACATGAGGCATTCACAAATCTTCTCAATTATTCTTCTAATCTGTGATAGAAGATTTGTACTAATTGCCTGAGTGGTACCTCATGGTGTGGACAACTTCTTGATAATTCCTAAAACCTTTCCCAGGCTTTGTGCAAAGATTCACCATGTTTTTGTTGGAAGGTTGTAATGGATCTTCGCAAGGCATTTGTACGACCTATAGGAAAGAGCTTTTTGAGACATGCACTGTTGAGTTGGGGCCATGTTGTGATGGGTCTGCCAATGATTCTGAACCAGTAGGTGGCTTTATACTTAAGAGTGAGAGGGAAGAGTCTCATTAGCCATAAATCTTCCCGCACATTACAGGAATGAGTTGTCTGAGCGAGGACAGTTAATTCCTCCAGGTGACTAAAGGGATCTTCTTTAAGCAGGTCGTGAAAGTGTTTGATCAAATTCAAGATGGCAGGTTTGATCTCGAAATCCCTTTCAAGTATGACCACCCTTGGTCTTTCCTCATAATTGGATGGATCATAAAAGTCCTTAAGAGGAAGGACAGGCTCCTCGTGGGGTGGCGAGTTTTGCCTTTGGTTGGCTAGGTTTGTGACAGTCCTAGCCAATTGTTGTTGATTGGTTTGGAGTTGAGCCAATTGCTCAACCATCATGAATAAAGGGTTAGCAAGGGGACCTTGATCTTGTTTTTTTTTGAAAAACAGAAAGAATCACTACTGTCAACAGAAGTCATCACTATCTTATTAATGAAAAAATTACAAGCACGATTGCCACATTTTGACACACCCAGCAATCACACTACAAATATTCTCAATACACACATTCCCCCATTAAACCCCCCACAGAATTCCTGCCATAATAAGTCATGGGCTAGATGGCTGCATAAAATCCAACCATAGTCCATCCCACGTTGAAGCATCAAAGGAACGGAATCTTCGCCACACTTTGTTCATAACCAGGTAGGAGCTGAACAGATATCTGATGTCGTCTTCATCAAAACTACACAAAGGACAACTCACCAATGGTGTGGACATAATGCATCTACGTAATGCGCCCATTATCAACCCCTCTTCTAGCCAGTCACAAAAAAAATTGTATCTTCAAGGGAGTTTTGATCTTCCAGATTGCTGCACACATCTATTGATGATCTATAGTTACCTCATTCACCATCATCTCATAGGCCTTCTTTGGTGAATAAATCCCAGCCCACCAAGCAAAAGCATCCACCTCCACGTTTGGCTTAAAGGTTAGAACGTTTTCGGCCATCCTCATTGATTCCTCCAAAGAATGACTATTATATTACCTCGGTAAAGGAATCCTCCATGTATTCTCCACACCATCCCAGTATTCCACCACCTTTGCATCCTTGTCACGAGCATTTTTAAAAGCATGTGGATACAGATCCCTTAGAGATCCCAAACCACTCCAACCATCCTTCCAAAAGCTAAAGTGCCTCCCATTCTCAAGCTTTGGTGTAAAGAGATCCCACCTATCCCCCAGCATTTTTGTAACAGTTGCCCAAAAGGAGAAGGCTGCACAGGGTGTAGCCGTTCAGAAGGGGCATTCGACTCGGCATACGAATCTCTAATCACGTCTTGCCACATCCCCTTGTCACCTTTCAATATTATCACTCCCCATTTTAGTAGCAAAGAGTCACCAAACTCTTTAAGCGCCTGTACACTCATGCCTACAATCTTCTTAGGAACACAAATATTTTTCCATTTAACAGGTTTCATAAATTGGTCTTCATGAGAGGCTCCCTTCCAGAAGAACCACTTTCATAGGACATCCAAATTTTTAAGCACAGTCCCTAATGGCCTAAACATGGATAGAAAGAACAATGGAGTAGCTGAAATAATGGAGTTAAGGAGAGTGAGTCTACCCCCTTTAGAGAGAAACTTGCCACACCACCCTGCCAACCACAAAGCGATCTTTTCAAATAGATCCATCCAATCTTTTCATTTCATTTTCTTTGCATGTAATGGGAGACCCAAGTAAAAGATGGGAAGAGTTACCACAGGAGTATAAAGTATTTTAGATAAAGTGTCTTTGCTCTGCACCACTGTGCCAAAGTAAATAAGAGAGGACTTTTCACCATTAATTTTCAGCTCGAAGATTTCCCCAAAAATGTCTACTATGTATTTTAAGCACTCAGCTTCTTTGCAACCCCCTTCTTTAAAGAATACAATATCATCTGCATATTGTAATAGTGGATTTAAGGCATGTTGAGAGGATAAAGTGCACCCATGAATAAGACTCCTTGTACACATTTTGAAAGAGAAATGAGCCAACGTATCAATAGCCAGAATAAAAATTAATGGAGCAATGGGGCAACCCTACTTCACACCCTTCTGTGTTTGGATCCACTATCCTGTCAACCTGCCATTAATCGGAGGAGAGAAGGATGACGTAGTGATTGACCTCTTCATCCACTAGATCCACACCTCCGGAAAGCCTCTGCATCTGAAAGCTTCCCATAAATACTTCCACGAGATTGAGTCATAAGCTTTGGAGAAGTCCACCCTCCACATGAAAGCCTTTTTCTTCCTTCTCACCCATCCAGAAATCATTTCTTGAGCCAAAATAAAGGACTCCTGTAACGATTTGCCTTTGAGAAAAGCAAACTAAATAGGACTGATCAACTCTTGCATGACACTTCTCAATTTGTTGGCGAGCACCTTGCCAATTATCAAATAAATGGAATTTGACAAGTCAATGGGTTGGAACTCAGATAATGAATTAGTCCCCTGTTTCTTTGGTAATAAGAAAAGCATAGACTTATTGATGCGCTCAAGACCAAAGTTCCCCCTTTGAAACTCTTCTAAAACCTTCATCACATCTAGTCTTACCACCTGCCAAAATTCTTTATAGAATAATACAGGAAAACCATCTAGCCCCAACGAACCCTCTACTCTAAGGCCTTTGATTTCATTTAGGACCTCCTCTTCACTGAATTCCCTACGCAAAAGCTGGCCATCTTCTTCCCTCGAAGTCAGCATATCAGAAGCTGCAAGCCTCCAACATCCCCTTGGCACGAGAGATATCATAAAAATATTTATTTGCCAACCTACAAATACCACAAGGAGACGTGATAGTCTCATTACCCTGGCACAAAGAGGAAATGCGATTTATCCTTCTCCTAGTACTTGCTACCAAATGAAAATATCTAGTATTAGAGTCACCTTCCTTTAACCAAAGCTGGCAAGACCTTTCCCTCCAATCAACTTTACACTGCAAGTCCTCTTTTGCAATGATAGTTTGATATGCTTTCCTCTGCTGAATCTCATCCTCAGACAATGGCCCCCCCTCTTCTTTGATGTCCAAAACTTTCACAGCTTGGATGACTTCCTCTCTTTTTTGTGCCTTAGTACACCTAAGAATTTTTCTGTACTCAAAAAGCATATGTCTCAACCCCTTTAGCTTGCACGCAAGGGACTTTGTAGTTGACCCCGAATCTCCCTACGAGCTCCACCATATAGACTCTATCTCCTTGAACCCTTCTTCACTCAACCAGGACTTTTGGAACTTAAAATAGGTGTTGGTATTAACCCCTTCACCACTCACCCACATGATGGGAATATGGTCTGAAAAAGGCCTTCCCAGAGCCACCACCAAAGCCAACTGATACGAGCTCATGATCTCTACATTGCAAATAAACCTATCAAGTTTCGACATTTTCCCATTGCCATTACTCCAAGTATAAGTTGTGCCCAAAATTCACAAATCAAGCAACTCCAATTCAGACACAATGGATTGGAAACCAAAGGTAGATGAAGCAATGCATCCATCCAGTCTCTCCTCTGACGATAATGTTGCATTGAAATCACCACCCAAGATCCACACACAACCCTTGTATCAATTCAGAAATTTGTCTAAACTCCTCCCAAAAGGTTGATCAGTTGATAAGGGATTCATCATGGCTCCAAGTCACCATAATTTGCTAGTTTTCCTAGTTAATTCACTAGTAAATAACAAATAATCATGGTTAATTATATATTAAGTTAACAATAGCAAGGACCTTAATTATATGTTAAAATATCTAAATTAAGGGTTAATAAGCATTACTTATTTATAATCATTTAGCTACCTCTAAGTATTATATATAAGTTTATAGTATTTATATACCTAAGTTTACCTAAGTTATTAATTAAACTAATAATGTAAATAACTTGAATAAATAAAGACAAAAAGGACAAAAATGTATTTTCATTCCATTAATAAATTATTTATCATATTTATTAGAATATATAAAAAGTTGGAAAAGAATTAATTTAATTTAAGCCTTAAAATTCATTGTTTGCATTTTAGTCCTTAACTTCCATTTCAATTAAGTCCTTGGTATAGCATTAGGTCCTTTACTTATTCCATACAAGTCCCTGCATACATTCCTTTCTTCCTCCTTCCTTGTGAACAGTCACCGTTCATCAATGACAGGACCACCTAATCATTGACAATCCAACATCCAAACTTCTTCGCCATGGTTGTCTGTTAAGCTTCAGTTCACCACCCCCTCTTCATCTGACAGCTTGAATGAGCTGTCAACTGATTTTTCCTAGGTGAATAACCTCACCGTCATTGGAGATGATGACGAAGGTTATGATGAACCTAGACACCCTCTTGTCCAGATTCTCCCCCCTTCAGCTTCGACAGAGCCTATAAATAGACCTCAACCCCTTTGATGGATGGTGGCAACCACTTATCCCTCTTCTCCCACAGTGGTTGCTAATAGGCTATTCCTCTACTTCTCCGATGACCTTTCATCCCCCCTTTGGAGCTTTTCTGGCAAAGAAGCCTGGCACCCTCATCTCCTCTTCCTCTTCGGATGTTGTGACAGAGCTAAGAAGCATCATCGTCTTCTTCGAGTCGCTTTCCTTTCTCGCTGGAGTTGCTTCCTAACCCCATCAATTTCCTCCAAACCGACGACTCAATGCTGGTGCCCTCTACCTCCTCTCGTCCAGGTAACAGGTAGATTAGACTTAACTTGTAGTTTAGATTAGTTTAGCATAGTTAATTAGGTAGAACAGAGTAGATTAGTCCCTGATTCTTCTTCTTCTTCTCTGACTCTGGCAAGGCTATTCTGACCTTGTCTGGACTTTGATTCACTAATTCCACTTCATGCTCATCTTCTTCACCTCATCGCGATTCATTTCCATCTTCTTAATCTTCCTATTGCTTAAAATCACCAAAACACCCAAATCACCTCAACCTCCAGACTCCATTGTCTATAATGGGGCATTGGAAGAGTTCATCTAATTCACCCTTCATACACCATCACAATCACCTTTGGAACATTTCGCTTCACTCAATTGAGTGAAAAGACTTCTCTTGAGTTCTGGCAAACTCAAGAGGCCTTTTCGAGTAATTTAGGTCCTTATCTCTTATTAATTGATCAATTGTGGTAATTGTTGAGTTCCTGTTGATCCTAAGATCATTAGGAATCGTTTAAGCCACATCTTGACTCTTTTCATGGAGTTTTGACCTCGGATGCTCAAATTCCAGCCATCACCAGAGCTCCGGCTACTTCAACCATTAGCTATAGAGCTTGAATCCTCTTAAGAAGCTCCAAATTTGTTAATTAGAGCACATTGATCATATTCCACTCTTTTATTTAGTATTTCATTGACTCAATCAATTAGATAGACTTTGTCTTCCTCAGCTTTAGCAAAGATAAGGATGACGATTCACTTAATCACAGACCTTAGTAATAGGTCAGAAAGCATCCTCAGGTCCTGAGGGATCTAAATCAAACCTCGGATTTGTGATTGAACCTTTGGTTCACTCTGTCGATCAAACCTCTTCTTGTGCTCAGGCAGTGGATGATGTAAACACATTTACACTACTTAAAATGTCTATTTATGCATGTTCTTAAGCATAGGATTGCATTTCATGATATAAATATTGCATAACATGCATCATCTTGCATTTAGAGTAGTTTGAATAAAATGGAGGTTAATTGTCTCCTTTTATGTGCTTGGACAGGGCAAACATTTTATCGGGGCCTCGGATCAAAGATCCAACCGTATGGATGTGATCAGGGCGACGATTGGAGTTCAACGACTCCAAGATCGCCATAATCAGGCATCCGTAGCATCAGATATAGACCGGGATCCCTAGAAGATCAAGGGCCAGGATGGTGTAAATCCGCACTTCAGATGACAAATCCGACCGCACGGATGAATTCGGATCGACGATCGCAGTTCAACAACACAAAAATCGAGTCAATCTGACATCCGTGGCACCATCTACAACTTCCAGAAGATGGACGGCCAAGATGATGCCACGTGGCGCCATCTCAGCTGCCCAAACGGCCGCTTGCATCTTGTGAAGACCGCACACCCGTCTCCTCTCCGCCGTTGGATCTCGATCCAACGGCTGCGACGCGCCCGCGCTGAAGTCAAGCGCTCGACACAAACGCGACCGCAGCGCAGCGGTCGAGCGCTTTAACGCGAAGCAGCGACGCGCGCTCGAGCCGCGCCCCGCAGAAATTGGAGCGGTGGCGCGCCTCCAATCGACCGCACGATCGCGATCCAACGGCCGCGCGCGCCCGATAGCGCCGACGCGCGATTGGACGTGTGTGTGAACGCGCGATCGCACGCACAGGCGGGCGGGCGGCAGCGGTGAAGGCGAGATTTTAAGCTGTCCGATCTCGCGATCGGAAGGCTGAGACTTTGCGGACGTGCGTAAGCGTTACGCACGCGGGCAGCCGAGCGGGCGCGCGTGGGCGCGGCGGCGACGGCCACGTCGGGGCTTTAGTGACAGATTTATCCGTCACTAAAGACCCCTTATTTATTATTTTGAAGATGTAATGTCCATGTTGCCCCCACTCCTTGCAACTATAAAAGGAGACCCCCTCCATACAAAATTTTCATCCCTTCTTTCTCCTCTCTACCCCTCCAAAGCTCAAGAGAAGCTTGTCCCACACCCGGGATGCTTCTCGCGAGATAAAGTCCAATTTTCGTTCCCCTTCGGAAGTGGACCCGCGACGACGACGGCGTGCTGCTTCGTTCCCGTTCTTCTGCTTCGTCCTCCTTCGTCCCGCTTCGTTCTCCTTCGTCCAGGCATCGTCCCGTCCGGCTCGTCCTCCAAGCAACCGTCGAGGAGGATTTCTCTCTCCTTATTCTTTTTACCGCTTTCTAGTATAGATTTACTACTTTCTAGATTAATCTACTCGTCCTCCAAGCAATCGTCGAGGAGGACATTTCTCTCTCCATTCTTTTAATGCTTTCTAGAGTAAATTTATCGCTTTCTAGAGTAATTGTTTTGTGCTTTCTAGTTGTAATGAACAATCTCTTCAATGAAAAAATTTCTTGTTTATTCTATATCTCATTTTGATTTCTCTGTGTAATATTCTCTTTCTCTCTTACTCTCTCTCTCTCTTCTATTTATTGTAAATAATTAGATGGTTCTAAATTGAATTATTCTGTAGCAAATAAAAAGAAACGCGTAGTTTTTAAATCAAACGTCTGCCTCCCTGTGTTCGACCCGGAATTTTAATTTCGGTGTAAATTTTATTTGTTGAACACGAATTCTTCGCTTTCGAACTACGACAGGTTTTCCAAAATTGAACACGTTAGCGTAGGTTCGTAATCGTTCAACAGTGGACCTGGGGATACAATTTGCAGTGATCAAATTCCAGTCTGTTTAAGTTAAATGAGTTCCTAAGGTCCTTAGGGTCTATCTGGGTTGTTAGCTTGGTTGAAATCACCCTACAGCTAAAAGTCAACTTTTACGTTGATTTCGTCAAACCAGAGTCACCATGAGAGATTAAAGCTTCTAAGTTTGAGTTCAGTTACTGTAGTATGTTCTTAGGACCATTAGGAATTCAGTTGAATCATTTTTAGAAATTTTCTAAGTTGTTTTAAGTCTATTGTGATTTCTGAGCATGTTGGGTTCACTAATCATGTAGATGAGCACCCTTGAGCTTTAATCGAGATTCCAAGCTCTGTAAAGCTTAAATGAGTTTATTTTGACCTTCTGAAGATCCTTAGAACATATCTTGAAGCCTTGAAGTGTGAATTGAGTTCTTTTGAAGCCTTAGTATCTATCTTTGTTGACCTTCATCTACAACAAAGCATCTAGGTAGTTTTGAAGGATAAGAAGCATTCTTCGATGCTTCTTAGCATTTGGTGTAGTTTAGGCACTGTGAACAAATCATTTAGGCATGAGGAGAGAGAGATTAGGACCTTAGAGCACTGCAAGTGGTGGTTGAGTAGAATTGTTGCTCTACTAAAGTAAACATAGTTTGTAGCCATGTTAGGTGGTCAAATTGAAGCAGGCCCTTGGATCCAATCAAGTAATTAATTGGTGGAATTAAGAGACAAGATGAAGATATGGAGTTTTGATTGATGAAGATCATGACTGAATTGAAGGAGAATTGAAGTTGAAACGTTGATGGAGTGTTGCCTCTATTGCAGCTAAAAAAAGGGGGACTCTTTAGTCCCACCTCGGAAAGAGACGGGCAACTAAAGCACTACTTAAGAAAATGTGTATCTTCCCCTACCGAGCGACTACGATGTGGGCCCTCTGGGTCTCTTGCGTGATATGTGAAGCCCTGTGCACTGCACGTGCGTGTGTGTGCGCACGTGTATGCATCTGGGCATGTGTGCCTATGCCGCGAGTCCTATGTGGTGGGCCTAGTACATCTGTTCTAGTTAGCCCATGAGACTGTGTGAAAGGCCCAACAACTTTTTAGAATAAAAAGAGAAGTGTTAGCTAAGACTAAGTGTTCTCAACACATAGTTAAAAATGTGAAGGCTTGAAGCTCATGTGCTGAGGATGTGCTGACTATAGTTTGTAATTAAACAAATTTGAAGGTTTAAAATGAGTTGTTATAAAACAACTTTTTGCTGTATTTCCTTTTTAATTCAATGCATATTCCCATTTCTTTTGGAATTGATTGCTTTATATGATGTTTAATTTTTTGCAATTGATTCATGTGGCTAAGATATTCTAATTATATGGTTAATTAAGTAATTAGTGTAATTATGTAACTTAAGACTTATATAAGTATAATAGGTTAATTAAGTATATAGGTTTAAATTAAGTAATTATAATTTAATAAGTAATAATTTAAGTTAAGTTAGTTAAGTTATAAATATGTAAGTTAAGTACTCTCTAAATTAAGTACTATAGTTCAATAAAAATAAGGTATTATATGGTTAAGTTAAGTATTTATAACTTATAATTTTGTAAGTTAGAGTAATTAAGTAATTAATAAGTTAACTTATAGTTAGTTAAGATAGTTAATTAAGTCATGGTGGTATTAATTAAGTAATATTTTAGTATATACAGATAATAAATAAGCTAAATAGATTAGTATAAGTTATATAAGTATCATAAGTTTAAATTAGGTTATTTAATTATAGATGATTAATTAATAGATAAGGATTAATTAAAGAATAATTGGTGAATTCTATGCTTATTTAGTCTCCCAACGAATGACCTGAACTCAACCCTGTGTAAATTTATAAAATATGTGAACTATCTCGCTCTTTATACTATGATTTAACAATGACAAATTAACAAAGTGAGGTAGTTTAACATCATTTTTTTGGCACTATTGTCAAGGAGGTAACTCACATAAATTATATTCACCATTATCATTTATTTCTTATTTCTTATTTCCTATTTCTATTTTATTTATTTCTAACTTATTGTGTTTTTCTTATCTTCTTTCAGCTATCTATCTGAGATCGTTGGGTAGAAAGAAGGGTTTCTGATTTCCCGCTATTTTTCCTGCATTGTGAGATATCCATCCCTAGCCTTGTAGATAGTTTGCTTTTTTGCATTTAGATAGAGATATTAAAAAATACCAAAAGGACATACTTTCTAACTAGAAGTTGTATCCATTAGGCATCCATCTTAGGATTGCATAGTTTGTGCTAGATGTTTCTTCTAGAGATATTTTTGAGGAGATAGAGTACATTTTTGTTGCTTTAGTTCCTGTCTATGGACTTAAGCAAGACCTTATTTTGCATTGAAAAGATTTAAAAAGCGAAACATTTTATCTTCTTTTCATTTAGAAGACATCTTATAAAAAAAGGAATCTTTTAAAAACTCGTGACATCTTATTCTGTATTGCGAACTTATGCGTGGGTTTTTATTGATATCTATTGCATGATATTGCGCACACAGCGCAATCACCAGGTTACATGAGACTTTGCTTCTATCTCTCCTCCTTACAACTCTTAGGGCCTTAGTCAAAGATCAACGAGTTTGTCTCACTACTAGAGCCTCGGGGAGTCAGTATAAGCGGTCTCAATCCTAGACTTTGGACCTTTGAGCCTGTAGGGTTTCACACATCATAGACACATAGGACATGTGTTTGTACTTATACAGTATCTATTTGCATCCTTACTTTATGCGTAGCCTAGGTCTTCTTTTCTTTAGAAAAGAAGAAAACCAGCTTTTATTTCATTATTTTCTAGGTCTTGTTTTGTTGCATTTTTCTTACTGTGGTGTGAGTGTGCCCCTGCACATTTTTTTTTGGTTGATGCATGGGAGACAATCTCTGAAACCATCTTTCATCTCTCCTTTGACAGATACTCCCAGACCCACTGCTCTTGTGCAGCACTCTATCTCGTCTACTTCTTTTTCTGCCTTTGATTCCTTGGTAGATCAACCGTAGATTCCTGAGAACCCATTGGGTCAGGAGGAGATGCCACCTTTTGATATCCATCAGGCTCTCTTGGCCCGGAACTTCCAGATGCTCGAGTAGAACCATTAGATTAATTTGCTGACGGCTGCTGTTCAGACTCTTCAGGCTCGTCCACCTGAGGTGGGTCCTGACCCTAGTTCGCATCCTCCACTTAGGCCACCACTTAGAAACTACTACAATCTCGCTAACGCCCAAGTGGAGCCATGTGTTAGGATTCCCATAAGGGAAAACAACCCTGAATTAAAGCCGAATATCATTAGTCTTATCCCCCACTATCATGACCATAGCACCGAGGATCCATTTCTCAGACTTTGGGTCCGAGGAAACAAAATCAGGAAATCCTTTTGATGAAGATGTTCTCCTTTAGTTTAAGGGATAAAGTCACCTACTAGTACCGCACTATCAAACAACTTATTACAAGTTGGACCGAACTAGAATCCACATTTCTAAAGAAATTCTTCCCTATAGGTCGTACCAACGCACTTAGGCAAGCCATGACTACATTTACCTAGAATCAAGGAGAACCTATTCAGGAATCATGGGAACGCTTTCACAATCTACAGAGAAAATGGCTACGCCACAATATCCCACTTTGGCAACTCGTGCATATCTTCTACTACAATTTACAAGAGATCGTGCGAAATCTCATGGACGCTTCCTGTGGAGGCAACTTTCTTAATCGAGATGAGGAATCTACTCATGAACTCTTCGAGGGAATGGCAGAGAACTCTATCAATAATGCCTCTATGTCCCAATTTAGCAGAGGAAGCACAAATCTGAAGGGCAACCATGAGATCGAGGGCCAGTCTAGTTCACGAGACTTAGAGATCATAGTAGAAAAATTGGATAAGGTTGACATCATAGCAAAATACTTAGACGAGATTCGCAATTCAATGAAGAATCTTACACCTCTACTCACTACAAATCCCACGCATAGATCTATTTTGTAAATACTCGCGAGGAAGGAATTTGTGAATAATCTAGATATACAAGATCCGTCTACCTTGGGTTTCTTTCACACTCCGGCTCCAACCCAAGGAGGAACCTTTGTTCTGTCTTTTCCTACTCTTTCCTCACATTCTGTTACGGAAAATACGATTGCTACGAACGCATGCCCCAGACGTCTTTTAAGACGTCTGGGAGGTGGCCCAGACGTCTGACAAGACGTCTGGGAGTACATCCAGACGTCTGACCAGACGTCTGGGATCGTTTCCAGACGTCTGACCAAACGTCTGGGATCGTTTCCAGACGTCTGTAAAATAGTTATTTTTCGCACGAGACATTCGTCTGCGTGCCTGTGCGCGCAGACCCGCGATTCCTCTCTCTCTCTCTTTTTCCCTCTCTCTGCGGCTGCAGACCTGCCGCGCACTCTCTCCCTCCTCCTCGCGCGGCCTTAAAAGGCCACGCCTCCCCTCTTGTCGTCTCCACCGTCCCCTTCCTCTTCTCCTTCCTGTGCGCGAGAGCGAGTGAGCGCGAGGGCGGCAGCGGCGGCCGCAGTGAGTGCGGAGGAGGTGCGGCGTGCGAGGGCGGAGCTCTGCCGTGAGGGCGAGCTCGCCGGAGCGGCTTGGCCGGCCGGCGGAGGGCGCAGGAGGCGCGGAACGACGCGGAGAGGGACCTGCTGCGGTCTGAGCAGCAGACGCACGAGGTGCGACGCGGGCGGCGTCGCGAGCGGAGGCCGAGTGGTGCCCTGTTTTGGAAAAATTTCCAGAATCAGACGTCTGGGTTGATAGCAAGACGGCGAGGGAGACGTCTGGAAGATCATACAGACGTCTGAAAGGTGAGTAGCCCACTTTCTTCTTCCTTCCTGTCGACTGACCGTACTGAGGGAGGGAGTTGGCTGTGCACAGGCTCGGTGATTCGCCATCCAACGCGAATCAGACGTCTGGCTGTTGTACCAGATGGCTGGAGCAACCTCCAGACGTCCGGGGTGACCATCGGACGTCTTGGAGATAGGCCAGACGTCCCCTCAGACTTCTAGACGTCTGGGAAACCACGCTGAGCAGGTAATTCTCTGATCCACTTTTTAAGACGTCTGGAAGAAGTTCCAGACGTCTGATTTTACACAGTGTCGTCGTTTTCGACCCGTTTAGGGCCCGTTCGGGTTCCATTTTCCGCGATTCGAGTTGCGTTCTTTTCAGAAATAATTCCTCTACCCATCTACAGTAGCTATACACTATTTTGAGACTTTCCTTGTGTTTGATCCTTGTGACAGGACCTCGTTGAGTTACAGTCTGGGGAGTCGCGGAGGCACGCGGGATTCCCGATCACGCTCCCATTACTCCCGTTGTACCTGGTAGAGTGGCTTTAAGTTATTAAAATCTGTTAAATTATAAAACCATAAATAGAACCTAGGACATTGCATGAACCCTAGGAATGAGAAATAGAGAGAATGATAGCTCCTAGGTGTTGCATGAATCCTAGGACTGGAAAACTAGATTGTATGATAGATCCTAGGATATGGCATGAATCCTAGGATGGGAAAACTAGTGGAATGTATAATACTGCAGTCTTGGAAAATGGAAAGAGATATAAAGCTGCCTGTTGTGAATAGATAACGTGGTTGAGAACATGGATTGTAAGAATGTGAAACTGGAAAGTGAAACCTGGATGTTTGAGTAAAAAGGATGGAACCCTACGGGGAAGTAGGAGTAGAACTCCTGGAAACTGAATGGAATAGTTTTGGGGAAGTGAGCTGGCCCTTGAGTACGGAGTACCAAGGAGAGCGACTGTCCCCCTGTTTAGTGCAGAGCGGAGACAGCCGCCCCAGGGACCTGGGGTTAGGACTGGCCACTCTGTACCGACTTGCTGGCCCTCGCGTACGTAGTACCGAGGAGAGCTACTAGTGTAGGGAGGTACTAGCTACCCCACGGGCCCCGGGGTTCTGCTAGCCTCCCACACCGACTTGTTAGGTCCGCTGGGGCAAACTAGGGTAGTCAGGCGAGGGTGCGCGGACTGTGGAGGGGCAAGGCCCCGGTTTGGTTACTGTGGAGGGGTTGGACCCCTGTTACTGAGAGAGCTCTGCCCTGGACTGGTTCCGTGCTGTGCTTTGGGCGCACCCGTTAACGGAAACGACTGACCGCGTGCCAGTACGGGTTAGCTACCTGTGCATCTATCGCGCGTGTCGTAGTCACCGTTACGTCTGTCAGTGACCTTGGGGTGGTTGACTGAGGGTAGGATCACCACGGGGGACTCTCCCGGCCAGGAGAGCACCACGTGCTACTTCTACTTTTTGGAAAAGACTGCAATCAAGATCGTTCCCACGAGGAACATTCGAGATCAAGTAAGAGATCTGAGAAATAAATGAAATAGTGAGACAATTGAAAGATGTAAATAAAGAAAGTAATAGAGCATAACAGCTATTGTACACTCTACTGTTGTCTTTAGTTTTAGTTGCCACTCTACTCAGCGTTTTGCTGACATGTTACACTCGTTACCTTTTTTCAGGACCAGGTGTTGAGCAGCCAGGGTCAGCGGCTGCAGAGGACGCTGGGTCGAGTAGGGTCCAGTAGAGTTACTACTGTCTTTTGTGCCTCTTTATTTCCGTTATAGTGAGTAGTTCTTGTTTCCGCTGTACTTTTCTTTACCTGCAGTTCATGTTATATGATAAATGTTGTTCTACTGTTGTGGTGGTATATACTGTAGTAGTTTCTTTCCTTACTGCTGTACTTTCTTACTGTTAGTTATATTCATGCTGAATGGGGTTTATTTTACTGCTCTTTTGGTTACTTCCTCGTTGGACGACTAGGTCTTGGGATTAGTCGAGTCGGTCCGGTTCTCGTGTCTCGTAGGGACTCGGGAACCGGGTCGTTACAAGATGGTATCAGAGCAAGGTCGTCCCGAGAAGTGAATCAACTGACTGGAAAATAACCAATTCACATGTTTATAGCTAGAGTAGCCACCACAATATATCTCCTGACTTGAGCTCTTAGAAGTTTCGTTAGGTACCGTCTGTTTTGACGTTTCCGTTTGGTTTCGCGTCTCCTTGCAGGAGATGCCTCGTCGCGGGACTGGCGAGACTGGCTGCGGGCACGACCGAGGGCGAGGTCGGCGAGGTGGACGTGCTGTTGTTGACGTCTCGGTGGACCAGCCACCATTCCCGGGCATCCAGGCCCAGGACCTCGCCAGACTGATACGAGATATTGTACGAGAGGAGCTCCACCCACCGCCCCGAGCGCCTCCTCCTGGGGCTGCAGAGGGGGAGTCCTCTGTGGGACCACGCGACGGACACGGCGCTGGACACGAGGGAGGGGATGGGCCCCTGCCGCCCCCACCTTCCTCCGACACTTCTGTACACGAGGCACCTTCGCCTGGAGGTGCACCAGCACCTCCCCTACAGCGCCACTTCGAGCTTTTCGGACAGTTCCGGAAGCTGAAGCCCCCCTCCTTCAAGGGGGATGAGGACCTGACCGAGGCAGAGGACTGGCTTGAGCAGCTGGAGAAGATCTTCGACACCCTTCGCCCCCCAGTGGAGTGCCGCGTGGCCTTTGCCACATACCAGCTGGAGAGTGTGGCACACCGGTGGTGGAGGGCGGTCTGGGGACAGGAGAGGGACGAGCCGACGTGGGACCAGTTCGTCACCCTCTTCTGCGAGCAGTACTTTCCCCAGACGTGGCAGGACCAGAGGAGGCGGGAGTTCCACACTCTTCGCCAAGGGACGATGACTGTGAGCGCGTACCGCACGCGTTTCTTGGAGCTGTCCCGCTTTGCAGCGACAGTGGTAGCCACCGAGGAGGAGCGCCTTTGGAGGTTCACCGAGGGGCTCCAGCCTGTGATCCGGGGATATGTCAAACCCCTGAAGCTGCCTACGTTTTCGAGGGTGGTAGAGGCAGCTATGACTTACGAGGAGACCAACCCGTCCGCGCGAGAGACCGATGGCGGGCGGAAGAGGCCCTTTCAGCCAGACTTCTCACAGGGCTGGCGAGAACGGAGACATGTGGCATCCGCAGGAGAGCCGTCACGTTGTGCAGGGCCATCAGTGGCCTTTGGGGGCCCTCGACAGGGGCCAGTCGCCAGCACCGGACCCCCACCTAGTCGACAGCAGGGACTCACTGAGGGCGGGAGTCGGGTTCCCCTCTGCTACCAGTGTGGCCCGCCGGGCCACGTCAGGAGGGACTGCCCATCTAGGGCAGGAGGTCAGCAGATACTTCCCGTGCAGAGCACTGGAGGGAGCGCAGGAGGCCGCGGCTCCCAGGCGCGAGGAGGACAGCAGTCGCGAGGAGGGTACCGACCAGCACCTACCCGTCCGACGCAGAGTGTGGCTGCTTCGTCCGCACCTAGAGCTGAGGGCGTATCAACGCCCTAACACACAGGGATGCCAGAACTTCGGGATCCGTGGTAGCAGGTATGGTTGCAGTTTCTGGCAGACTCATTTACACGCTTTTTGATTCCGGCGCTACGCACTCGTTTGTCGTAGCCAGTTTCGCAGTTAGTTTGGACCAGGATTATACACTGTTAGAAAATCCGTTCGTAATCAGAGGTCCGAGTGGTCAGCTGTTTGTAGCTGAGGAGGTGTACACGGATTGCGAGGTCAGCGTTGGAGGACATAGCCTGCCAGCTGAACTGATTATTATCCAGATGGAGGACTTTGGTGTGATTCTGGGGATGGATTGGCTGTCCGCTTACCACGCCTTGGTGGACTGTTTTGAGAGGAAGATTGTCTTCTCCATTCCGGAGTTGCCTTCTTTCGAGTTTCACGGACAGCCAGTGGACGGAAGTTTCAGGTGCATTTCGGCACTTCGGGCGGCGAGACTTTTGAGCCAGGGGTGTGAGGGCTTCCTAGCCTGTGTGGTGGCAGAGCCCAGCCCTGTGGCAGACTTCCAAAGCATCCCGGTGGTCAGAGAGTACCCTGACGTGTTTCCAGACGAGTTACCAGGACTACCGCCCGAGCGTGAGATCGAGTTTGAGATCTCACTAGTACCAGGGACCAGCCCCATCTCCACCGCGCCAAACAGGATGGCACCGCTTGAGCTGCGAGAGCTCAAGTCCCAGTTGCAGGATCTTTTGGAGAAAGGTTTCGTGAGGCCCAGTGCGTCTCCCTGGGGAGCCCCGGTACTGTTTGTGAAGAAGAAGGATGGGACCCTACACCTTTGTGTGGACTACCGACAGCTGAATAGGGTCACCATCAAGAACAGATATCCGCTGCCGAGGATCGACGATTTGTTTGACCAGTTGCGGGATGCCACGGTGTTTTCCAAGATAGACTTGAGGTCTGGATACCACCAGTTGAGGATCAGGGAGACCGACGTCTCCAAGACAGCTTTCCGCACCCGGTACGGACACTACGAGTTTTTGGTCATGTCGTTTGGGCTGACCAATGCCCCCGCTGCCTTCATGGACCTGATGAACCGGGTGTTTAGACCGTACTTGGACCAGTTCGTGGTGGTTTTCATAGATGATGTACTCATCTATTCTAGAGATCGGATGCAGCACGGACAGCACTTGCGGATGGTTCTGGACACTCTGAGATGACGCAGGCTGTACGCCAAATACAGCAAGTGCGAGTTCTGGTTGAGGGAGGTGACCTTCTTGGGTCATGTGATCTCTGGAGACGGCCTGGCGGTGGACCCAGCCAAGGTCGAGGCAGTGCTCAGGTGGGAGAGACCGCGTTCAGTCACTGAGATCCGCAGTTTCCTGGGACTAGCTGGCTACTACAGACGGTTCATCAGAGGGTTTTCGCAGATTGCGCGTCCTATGACACAGTTGACCCGGAAGGACGTGCCTTTCACTTGGACAGACGCCTGTGAGGCGTGTTTTCTGGAGCTGAAGGAGAGGTTGACCTCGGCTCCCGTGCTCACCATCCCTGACAGTAGTGGCGGGTTTGTTGTGTACACGGACGCTTCCTTGCAGGGGTTAGGAGGTGTGCTCATGCAGAGGGGTCATGTTGTCGCTTACGCTTCGCGGTAACTGAAGCCCCATGAGCATACCTACCCTACCCACGACCTAGAGTTGGCAGCTGTTGTCTTCGCGCTGAAGACCTGGAGGCACTACTTGTACGATGAGACCTTCGAGATTTTTACAGATCACAAGAGCCTCAGATATCTTTTTGACCAGAAGGAGCTCAACATGAGACAGAGACGTTGGTTGGAGCTCCTGAAGGACTACGATTGCAGCATCTCCTACCACCCGGGAAACGCCAATGTGGTGGCTGACGCCTTGAGCCGTAAGGCGCCCGCACGCTTGGCCAGTCTACAGTTACAGAGTTGGAGCCTTTTGGAGGAGGTGGGAAGTTGGCGACCTCTAGAGTTACGAGGGTACTGTGGGGCAGTGACGGTGACACGGCAGACCAGGCCAGAGCTGATAGACCGTATCATCACAGGACAGATGGCCGATCCGTAATTGCAGTCTTTGCGTGACAGAGTACTATCAGGAGACCCAGGGGACTTCTCTTTCACAGACCAGGTGCTACGTTTGAGGGGACGGTTGTGCGTTCCCAGAGACGAGGAGCTGTTGAGAGAGCTCCTGACTGAGGCACACGGTTCCAGATTCACCATACATCCCGGGAACACGAAAATGTACCACGACTTGAGACGCGAGTTTTGGCGGAGAGGGATGAAGCGGGATGTGGGTGAGTTTGTGCAACAGTGCTTAGTGTGCCAGCAGGTGAAAGCCGAGCATCAGAGGCCTGCAGGGCCGCTTCAGCCGCTTCCAGTGCCAGAGTGGAAGTGGGAGAGCATCACCATGGACTTGGTGGTGGGCTTACCCGTTACACAGCGGGGACACGACGCAGTCTGGGTAATAGTGGATAGACTGACGAAGACGGCACGTTTCTTGCCGATCCGAGTCACTTTGGGACCAGCATAGTTGGCAGAGAGGTATATCCGTGATGTGGTACGACTACACGGAGTTCCGTGGGAGATCGTATCCGACTGGGATACCCGCTTTACGTCCCAGTTTTGGGCTGAGTTTCAGCAGGCCTTGGGGACGAGGTTGAGGTTTAGCATGGCTTACCACCCCTAGACGGACGGACAATCTGAGCGCACGATACAGACACTTGAGGACCTTTTGCGTGCCTGTGTACTGGACTGGAGGGGCTCTTGGGAGGAGCACCTGCCCCTGGCGGAGTTTGCATACAACAACAGTTATCACTCGAGCATCGGCATGGCTCCCTACGAGGCTCTGTACGGACGGAAGTGTACGGCACCCTTGAGTTGGGTTGAGGTGGGGACCAAGTGGGAGGTTGGCCCCAGGTTGATCCGGCAGAGTCAGGAGGTAGTTGAGCAGATCCACAGACGACTCCGCACTGTCAGGAGCAGACAGAAGAGCTACGCGGATCGGAGATGTAGAGAGGTGCAGTTTGAGGTTGGGGACCACGTCTTCCTTCGTGTTTCGCCCATGAAGGGCCTACAGCGGTTTGGGGTGAGTGGGAAGCTCGCGCCGAGGTTCGTAGGGCCCTTTGAGGTCCTGGAGCGGGTTGGACCCGTTGCTTACAGACTTGCCCTTCCCCCGCAGCTTTCTGGTGTGCACGACGTGTTCCACGTGTCCAACCTCAGGAAGTACGTAGCCGATTCCAGTCACGTACTGAGTCACGAGAGCGTCGAGGTGAGCGACGACCTGACCTACCCCGAGTGGCCAGTGCAGATCCTAGACCGAGCCGTCCGCAGTTTGAGACGAAAGCAAGTACCCCTGGTAAAGGTTTTGTGGAGGAGCCAGCGGTACAAGGAGGCTACCTGGGAGCCTGAGGCGGCAATGCGGGAGAGGTACCCGGAGCTTTTCGCGGGTACGTCTTTTCGGACCGGCTTCGGTCCTCTTTGAGTGTTATGGTTATTTGGACATCTTTTCCCCACACCCTAGTTGGCGCAAGTTTCGGGGACGAAACTTCCTTTGAGTTTGTTATATTGTTACGAACGCGTGCCCCAGACGTCTTTTAAGACGTCTGGGAGGTGGCCCAGACGTCTGACAAGACATCTGGGAGCACATCCAGACATCTGTAAAACAGTTATTTTTCGCACGAGACATTCGTCTACGCGCCTGTGCGCGCAGACCCGCGATTCCTCTCTCTCTCTCTTTTTCCCTCTCTCTCTACGGCTGCAGACCTGCCGCGCACTCTCTCCCTCCTCCTCGCGCGGCCTTAAAAGGCCACGCCTCCCCTCCTGTCGTCTCCACCGTCCCCTTCCTCTTCTCCTTCCTGTGAGCGAGAGCGAGGGCGGCAGCGGCGGCCGCAGTGAGCGCGGAGGAGGTGCGGCGTGCGAGGGCGGAGCTCTGCCGTGAGGGCGAGCTCGCTGGAGCGGCTTGGCCGGCCGGCGGAGGGCACAGGAGGCGCGGAACGACGCGGAGAGGGACCTGCTGCGATCTGAGCAGCAGACGCGCGAGGTGCGACGCGGGCGGCGTCGCGAGCGGAGGCCGAGTGGTGCCCTGTTCTGGAAAAATTTCCAGAATCAGACGTCTGGGTTGATAGCAAGACGGCGAGGGAGACGTCTGGAAGATCATACAGACGTCTGAAAGGTGAGTAGCCCACTTTCTTCTTCCTTCCTGTCGACTGACCGTACTGAGGGAGGGAGTTGGCTGTGCGCAGGCTCGGTGATTCGCCATCCAACGCGAATCAGACGTCTGGCTGTTGTACCAGACGGCTGGAGCAACCTCCAGACATCCGGGGTGACCATCGGACGTCTTGGAGATAGGCCAGACGTCCCCTCAGACTTCTGGACGTCTGGGAAACCACGCTGAGCAGGTAATTCTCTGATCCACTTTTTAAGACGTCTGGAAGAAGTTCCAGACGTTTGATTTTACACAGTGTCGTCGTTTTCGACCCGTTTAGGGCCCGTTCGGGTCCCGTTTTCCGCGATTCGAGTTGCGTTCTTTTCAGAATTAATTCCTCTACCCATCTACAGTAGCTATACACTATTTTGAGACTTTCCTTGTGTTTGATCCTTGTGACAGGACCTCGTTGAGTTGCAGTCTTGGGAGTCGCGGAGGCACGCGGGATTCCCGATCACGCCCCCATTACTCCCGTTGTACCTGGTAGAGTGGCTTTAAGTTATTAAAATCTGTTAAATTATGAAACCATAAATAGAACCTAGGACATTGCATGAACCCTAGGAATGAGAAATAGAGAGAATGATAGCTCCTAGGTGTTGCATGAATCCTAGGACTGGAAAACTAGATTGTATGATAGATCCTAGGATATGACATGAATCCTAGGATGGGAAAACTAGTGGAATGTATAATACTGCAGTCTTGAAAAATGGAAAGAGATATAAAGCTGCCTGTAATTTGAATTAACAGCTGCCTGTTGTGAATAGATAACGTGGTTGAGAACATGGATTGTAAGAATGTGAAACTGGAAAGTGAAACCTGGATGTTTGAGTAAAAAGGATGGAACCCTACGGGGAAGTAGGAGTAGAACTCCTGGAAAGTGAATGGAATAGTTTTGGCGAAGTGAGCTGGCCCTTGAGTACGGAGTACCAAGGAGAGCGACTGTCCCCCTGTTTAGTGCAGAGCGGAGCCAGCCGCCCCAGGGACCCGGGGTTAGGACTGGCCACTCTGTACCGACTTGCTGGCCCTTGCGTACGTAGTACCGAGGAGAGCTACTAGTGTAGGGAGGTACTAGCTACCCCACGGGCCCCGGGGTTCTGCTAGCCTCCCACACCGACTTGTTAGGCCCGCTGGGGCAAACCAGGGTAGTCAGGCGAGGGTGTGCGGACTGTGGAGGGGCAAGGCCCCGGTTTGGTTACTGTAGAGGGGTTGGACCCCTGTTACTGAGAGGGCTCTGCCCTGGGCTGGTTCTGTGCTGTGCTTTGGGCGCACCCGTTAACGGAAACGACTGACCGCGTGCCAGTACGGGTTAGCTACCTGTGCGTCTATCGCGCGTGTCGTAGTCACCGTTACGTCTGTCAGTGACCTTGGGGTGGTTGACTAAGGGTAGGATCACCACGGGGGACTCTCCCGGCCAGGAGAGCACCACGTGCTACTTCTACTTTTTGGAAAAGACTGTAATCAAGATCGTTCCCACGAGGAACATTCGAGATCAAGTAAGAGATCTGAGAAATAAATGAAATAGTGAGACAATTGAAAGATGTAAATAAAGAAAGTAATAGAACATAACAGCTACTGTACACTCTACTGTTGTCTTTAGTTTTAGTTGCCACTTTACTCAGCGTTTTGCTGACATGTTACACTCGTTACCTTTTTTTAGGACCAGGTGTTGAGCAGCCAGGGTCAGCGGCTGCAGAGGACGCTGGGCCGAGTAGGGTCCAGTAGAGTTACTACTATCTTTTGTGCCTCTTTGTTTCCGTTATAGTGAGTAGTTCTTGTTTCCGCTGTACTTTTCTTTACCTGCAGTTCATGTTATATGATAAATGTTGTTCTACTGTTGTGGTGGTATATACTGTAGTAGTTTCTTTCCTTACTGCTGTACTTTCTTACTGTTAGTTATATTCATGCTGAATGGGGTTTATTTTACTGCTCTTTTGGTTACTTCCTTGTTGGACGACTAGGTCTTGGGATTAGTCGAGTCGGTCCGGTTCTCGTGTCTCGTAGGGACTCGGGAACCGGGTCGTTACAACGATGAATTCTTACAATCTTTATGCCATCTAGGAGAATGATTCGAGATTAAATCCTCATTCTAATACCTATAATGCTAGATGGAGAAACAACCCAAATTTCTCTTGGGCTGATGACAATCAAAGACCTAGTTATCAAAATCAAACCTGTCAAAACCCGCTAGTGTTGCCTTTTCAGTGACAACAAGCGAGGCCTGCCCAGTCGAATATATAGACTTATTCGGGCCCGAATAGGGATAATCAACTCAAGTAGATTTTGAGAGCTACGAATGAGAGCTGGCATAGGAATGCTGAGGCTTTAGCTAAGATCCAGAGGCAATGCACAATTGAGCCAGCTAATTTACAAAATCAAATCATGCAGTTGGCTGAGTCTCGTCAGCCAGGTACTCTACCATCCCAGCTAGTTTTAAATCCTAGGAATTTGCTACATCCTAGGTACCAGGGCCAAGCACATGTAGTTAATCAAGACAATGATTTGAATCAAAACCCGCCCTCTGCACCTCTCGAGAGTGAGTTACCAAACTCTTCTCAACAACCACTTTTACTATATCAAGAAGATCTACCTATCATTCCAAATCAGAATTGATTGGTTGTTGACCCTATGCCTAATTGAGCTCAATTTTTATCTTTACCTCATGTTCTGACTTGTTTACCTCGAACCAAATAGAATTTATCCTTTGTGAAATCAAATTCCATCTTTTTGAGATCTTCACTTGAATCTGATTTTGGTCCTATGAGGTCTTTTCAAGAAATCAAGGCGAGATCTTTCTGTTACTCTACTTTTGTGGGTGGTTATTCTGATATGTTCTAATCACTCTTTACTCCCTCATTTTGTATTATACGGGAGTTACCTTTTACTCGATTTACTCATAGCTGAAGGCGTAAAACTTAACACTTGTACATAGATGTTTTTGGTTCTTTCTTTTCTATTTTTCTCATCTTTGTCTAATTCTACACTTGAGTTTGAGCTCATCAGATCACTTCCTTATTTCCTATCCTTCACTTAGCCTGACTGACCCCTTTAACTTGTGTTAGAGTAGAAATCGTTCACCTGAGATCTATTGATCTCCTTTATCCGACTCCTTCCGTCATCCTATACTAAGTGAAGTGTAAAGTCATTTTCACCCTTTCTTTTACAATGAGGACATTGTAAGATTTTAACATTGGGTGTGTGAAGTGGATCTTAATACTTTAAGTGCAGCATTAGACAAAAGAAGAAAAATTTATCATATAAACTCCTTTCTCATCCATAGTGAAATCTGATTGGGCCCCCTTTTTTGCTTCTACCATTCTTTTACTACACTCAGTATCTTGAGTTTGAGCTTCTTGCATTTTATCATGTAAAATCGATCTGACTTGCAAGCTAGCTGACAAAGCTCCACAATCATTTATTGTTAATGCGACATTTAGTGGCCTTAGTTGCAATAGTAATGGGAGACACTCAGTTCTTATATAAGATAAAGTGCCAATAGACTTACGACTTAAAGCATCAACAACAATATTTGCCTTCCCAGGACGATACTCAATAGTATAGTCATAATCATTAAGTAGCTCCAACCATCTTCTTTATCTAAGATTTAGTTCCTTTTACGAGAAATATATTTCAAACTCTTATGATCTATGAAAATTTGACGTGTTTCCCCCATACAAGTAGTGTCTCCATATCTTAAGTGCAAAAATAACTGCAGCCAACTCTATATCATGGGTAGGATAATTTAACTCGTTCTTTTTGAGTAACCTTTCCATTTTGCATTAAAACACACACTACAAAAAAAAAGACTTAAGGTAATATTTATTTAACGTCACAACAAGTGAAATAAACATCGTCATAAGTTTTTGTAGACATTAAAATAATGTCACCATAAATGTCTCTTTAGGTGCATCATTTTAGGTCTATATTGACGTCAAAAATCAAATGTCACAAAAAAGAATTCTACTGACGTTAAATAAATGTCACCTACAACCTCTAAGTTGATGTTTAAATGTCTCTGAAAAGTCCCACCACGTAACCGAACATATGCAAACGTCGCCTTAGCTATCTTTCAACGACGTTAAAACGTCACCAAAGAATAACTAAGGAGACGTTTAAACGTTACCATATCTTATGTACGATAACATTTAAATATCACATTAAGTAATTTCAAAGACATTTAAATGTCACTTTAACTTTTCCTTAAGTTTCTACAAAATCTTTAAAAACGTTTAACCGTCTCCCTATGTATCTTATTGTGATGTTTAAACGTTACTTTAAATAACTTTTAAAGATGTTTAAGTGTTACTGACAGGTTTTTCAACCGCGGCTAATTTTTGTTCGTTTTAGTGCTTATTATAGTAAGGTCGTTGTAGTGTAAAATAAGACAGCTACGGTTGTCGTTACTATCAAAATTTACTCGGAAATAGTTTGGTTTCCCGAGGTCGAACTTAGGGAGCTACTAGAATTCTAGAAGTACAGAGTTTTCTTTATTACAAAAATAAGAGTGAGAGAGGGAGAGATAGATTTCGATTTTTGGCTTCTTCTTCTTCTCTTCTTTCTCTCTTTGCTTGTCTTCTTCTCTTCTTTGGCTTTTCTTCAGCTGCATTGTCTCTATGGGTCTTCTTCTTCTTGTTGCCTTCAATTCTTCTTCTGCTTGTCTTCTATTTCTTTTATTCTTCAGTTCTTCTTCTTTCTCTTTTCCTGCGCGAAGTCTTCTTTTGCTTCTTTCTTCCTTCTTCTCTTTTCTTTCTCTTCAGTTGTGGAGCCTTCTCTTTTCTTCTTCTTCCTCTCTGCTTTATCTCCTCTGAATCTTCATCCATCGTCTAATACCGCAGTCAGACGACTTAAACAGTGGTCTGCTACAGTGCTTCCTTTTCTTCCTTCATTGCTTCTTCTTCTTCTTCTCTTCTTTGGCAAGCCTTCTTCTTCCTCTGCTTCTTTTCTTCTTTGGTCTCCTGCCTTGCTCAGCTGCAAGGCTTCTTCAGGGTTTCTTCTTCTTCTGCTCCTCTTCTTCTCCTTCCTGCAGCTAAGTGTTGAGTCTGCCTCCTTCGCGCCCTGTTCTTGCATAGAGCACAGCAAAACCTAGCCCTTCCCTCTACCTGCACGTCTCTCTCTCTCTGTAAACCGCTCACAGGAAGCTCTCCCAGAGCTGGGTTAACGGGTCGGGTTTCATAACCGGGACCAGGCGCACCGGCGTGGGTGGTGCGCGAGGAGTGCAGGGTAGTGTCGGGTCGGATCCACCAGGTCCGCGAGATGAATCCGCGGACGAGGCGGGTGATGGGCGAGGGACCTCACCCCAGGTGCGTTCGGAGGCAACCAGCTGTATACACAAAAACAATTTAAGGTGGTGTGACGATTTGAAGACTCACGATGTGGGACTAAACTTTGTCCCTTCTCGCGGGCGCCTGCAGGAAGGACGCGACCTCGCCTTAGCAGCTGCGTCCTCGTTTCCCTTCACAAACCAGCTACCTGCCTTCGCCTGAGTCTCCCTAATTCGCCTCAGCTGAAGTCCTGACGCTTTGAGGCCTGGAGCTCGCTTGGAAGCTCCTTGCATCGTCGCCAATGGCGGCCGGGGCTGAAAGTCTGTCTAACACAAGTAGGGCCTCTCGGCCTAATCAGACCACAGGGGAACCTTCACCGTGGCACGGCGAAGGTAGTGCGGGGTGCAGCAGGTCGCGGGGCGGTGTATGGCGACAGCCCTAGGTCGGATTGCAACCGAAAAGTGGGTTTGATCGGGGGTGTGTTGTGGAGGTGTGGAGTGGCAGTGGAGGGGCGGAGGGTGTTTGGTGAAGTGAGGCAGAGCTTTTGGGATAGTTGGCGAGTCGTATGGGGTTGTGGGATGACGGGGATGACTCGCCGGAGAGTGACCGGAGGTGGGGAAGATGAGGGTGGTCAGGCGTGGTCGTAGGGCGATCAAGCAAATTAAGTTGGGGAAAAGAAAGAGGGGAGGAAAGGAAGTAACTGTAACCTACCTACAGGGACGAAGGGGGGCCGGAGCGGCGGGTAGCCGTACCGACTGTCGCTGGAGAAGAAACACTTAGAGGGAGAGAGCAGAGCGGCAGCGAGGAAGAGGGCAGGGAGGCGCACACTTGGTGCGGCGCGACGCGGGGAAATTGGGCGAAGGTGGCTCTGCTGCTGGTATTGCAGCAAAGCGACGAGAAGGAGGAGGAGCCGCTGGAGCTGGTGGGTTCCTGTCAGAGTGGAGAGAGAGGAAGGGTTGAGGGATTCTCCGTCAAGACCAAGCTGGGAGAAACGGCTGGCGACGCTGGTCTTTATAAAGGCGATGGCGGAGGGGCGGATGCACGCTGGCGACGTGCGTCCCTCTCCGGAGTATGGTTGGAGACGAGACCCATACCTTCCGCGCGTTCACACAGAAGGTGTGGGCATCGTCAGGTGGCATGGCCGAGTCCCTGCGATAGCAGACATTGCAGGGAACTCCGCGTTCTCTTTGCAGGACGCCCCCCTCACCCTGCGCGGCACCATGCTCCACGCAAAGTCACCGGAGCATGGTGCTACGCAGAGACTTGCAGGAGGGACCAAAATGCAAAGAATGAAGAGGAAATTAGGGGCCAAAATGCAAGGGTTTCGAAAGTTGAGGGTCAAAAATTAAATGATGAGGACCAAATTGCAAAGTCGATCAAGGAGGTCTCTTCTTAGGCTCAAGTTTTTATACATGACTAAGTTGGACCTAAGGATTTTAATGGTGAATTTTGTTTCTAGGTCAGACCATGTTTGACCGGCCAATTTATGTAAAAATCCAAATTAAATCAATAATTGGGCATGTTTCTCAATGTAGGTCAAAATGGGTTTCTAAGGCCAAATTGAAGGTTATAAACTCTAGAGGTTATTTTTCTATGAATTTTAGAGGGTTTATTTTATTTTTACCATGCCTCGAACCATGTGAATTGAAGTGGATTTGTTTTAGTGTTATAGAATGTCATTTAATTCCCTGGAATTGCTGTAGCCCTTGTTGGATCAGATCATCCCACTTTCCTTCTTATTAGGTTAGTTTGACCTGTGTTTGGATCCTGAGTTACCATGTTTGCAGATTGTGTTGGTGAAATTGCATTTTTACCTCTTATGACTTATTTTCTTCTTAAACTCAGAATTCTCTGAGTTAAGCCTTTCTTTGAGTTATGTAGGAGCTTTTTCTTGCATACCTAGGTTAGATTGTGCTAGTTAGGGTTCATGATGAGGTTCTCATCAAGTGTCATCTTATATAACTTTTAACAACGTTTAAGCGTCGTCTTACGTATTTTATATTTACGTTTAAATGTTACCTTATATACCTTTTAAAGACATGTAAACGTCATGTTATATCCCTTTTAACGACGTTAAAACGTTACCTTATTTATCTTACTATGGCGTTTAAACGTCATTTTAAGTAACTTTTACCGACGTTTAAACATCTTATGTACTTTTTAATAACGTTTAAATATCCTCTTATGTATTCTATACTGACATTTAAATGTTACCTTAGGTAATTGTTGAAGACATTTAAACGTCATGTTATATCCTTTTTAGTGATGTTAAAACGTCACCTTAATTATCATATTATGACGTTTAAATGTCATTTTAGATAACTTTCACCGACACTAAACGTCATCTTATGTAACTTTTAACAATATTTAAACATTTTTTTATGTATTTTATATTGACATTTAAATGTTACCTTATGTACCTTTAGAAGACATTTAAACATCATGTTATATCCCTTGTAATGACGTTAATATGACATCTTATTTATCCTACCATGACGTTTAAACGTCATTTTAGGTAACTTTTGCCAACATTTAAATATCATCTTATGTAATTTTTACTAATATTTAAACATCCTGTTACGAATTCTATATTGACGTTTAAATGTTACCTTAGGTAATTTTTGAAGACATTTAAACATCATGTTTTATCCCTTTTAGTGATGTTAAAACATCAACTTAGTTATCATATTATGACGTTTAAGTGTCATTTTAGGTAACTTTCACCAACGCTTAAATGTCACCTTATGTAACTTTTAACAACATTTAAATGTCCTCTTATATATTTTATATTGACGTTTAAATATTACCTTACGTACCTTTTAAAAACGTTTAAATGTCATATTATATCCCTTTTAATGATGTTTAAACGTCACCTTATTTATCCTAATATGACGTTTAAGCGTCATTTTAAGTAACTATCTCCAACGCTTAGACATCATCTTATGTAACTTTTAACAACGTTTAAACGTCTTCTTATGTATTCTATATTGACGTTTAATCCCTTTTAATGACGTTAAAACATGACCTTAATTTAATGACGTTAAAAGTATGCAATTACCATCACAACAACAAAAATGGTCAAAGGCGACAAATATTTTATGAAGATGATGAATAAATAGTTGTTATATGACCTGCCAACGAATAATTTATTCGTCGCCACATTCGTTACAATACAATCCATTGTTAAATCTACAACGAATAATATATCCGTTGGCAAATTGAAATTCCGAATAAAATCATTACTAAAATTGTCACATACTTTAAATTTAGCAATGGATATTTTCGTTGTCTTTACTTTCTTTTAACAATAATTTTTTTCCTTGCCTTATGAATAACATGCCAATGATTAATTCGTTGCAATATAAAAATAATACAAAAATTTATTAATCTTTTAAAACACTCATAATGTATCATACTTATAGTTTATATTGATTACCTATAAAATAAAATTTTATTTTACAATATCTACCAAAAATATTCCTCACAAATTAAAATTTTCAAATGAAAACTTCACAAAAAATTAACCTAAAAAATTGTGAGCATGCTTCATTCCTGCATATATTTGAAGGGACTAAAAAGTTTATTAGTTTCCCAAAAATCATTGAGATATATAGTTTCCAAAATAAACTCCAAGAATTCCTTTCAACCAATATAGCTAGAAGTTTATAAAAACTAATTGTTCCTACACTCTTTGCCTATTATGCATACGAACAAGTCAAACAAAAAGCTACCTCTACAAGGGCCTCTCCTATAACGGCTCCCTTTGGGCCCGGCCACTAGGTTGGTCCTGACTCCCTACACTGTGCTGTTGTGCTTTACATGTTTTTTTGCTTCGCCTTGGTTTTCTTTTTCTGGCTGTGTGCGCATTTTGCTGTGAGTTCCGTTTTTGGTTTTTTGTTTGGTTCCTCGTGGTTCGCGGTTGTCTCTTCTATTTTGGCTCAATCCCTCTCCCTCCTAGCGATCGTGCACCTCCTCCTTGGTTGGTGCATGCCCTTTGGCTCCTCCGTGTGGGCCTAAGAGGTTTCTCGCTTTTTGTGGTGGCAGCTTGCTTTTGTTTTGGCTTTTATGGGAATTTTCTTTTTTCTTTCAGCCGGCTGGTTTTTTTGGCTCTTAGTGGTTCCTCGTGCTTTGTTTCCCCCTCTACACCCTTATGGCTTGGTTTTGTTTTGGGTGGCAGTGATTCCCTACCCAGGCGACGACTCCCCCCGAGGGGAATGCCTCTCCTGGTCCGGCGGATCCTTTCTGATCGCCTCTAAAGGTCTCTTTCGCCTCGGTTGTGGCAAATCGGAGGGTGGAGAAGCCACCACCTCCTTTTATTGAACTTTCGCTCCAGGTCCATATGCCTGTGCTCTTAGATGGTTGTGTTTGTACCTCCTTTTCGCCTGTGGAAGTGTTTAACCTCTGCATGAACTTAAAGACGACCGTAGTTATTCGTGCATGGGGCCCCAAGCCCCCTTTCCAAGCTGTTTCGGCTTTTCTCACAAATAAGGTTAAGGTCAAGGGTTTTTCTCTCTCTTCTCTTGATATGAGACATTGGTTGGTGTAATGACTCGTTGCCTTTTTAGTCGGATAAGACGTTTGGAGTTTTGGTCAGATGTCTGTCCAGACGTCTGGGCACATGCCCGGACATCTGAAAGTGAGATTTGCGTACCAACCTTTTTCACTCTACGCGTGGGCAGCATGCAAAGGTCTCTCTCTCTACCACACCCCCCACCACAAAACCCTAACTCACCCTATTTAAACCCCCCTTCCCTTCTTCTCACCCCTTCACACCACTCTCCAGCCACCACCACCACCTTCAGCGTCTCCTCTTGTGGCCGTGGCGAGGGAGGACGAGAGTGATGAGAGAGAGGGTGAGCGAGGGAGAACGAGTGGGGGAAAGGAAGAGAGAGGAAGAAGAGAGTGTGAAGGTCGGAGGACCTTCGGGAGCTCAGTGGAGCTCGCATGGTCGGCAGTGGACGTGCACGCGAGGAGGAACGGCTCGGGGAGGCGGCCTCCCGACCCTCTGCAGCTGCTGAAGCTGCTGCGGCACATTGCAGGCGACATCGCGAGGAGAGAAGAATCGCGGAGCAGGTTCTGGTACTAGAAGTTTTCCAGTATTAGACGTCTGGGTTATCATCCAGACGGCTGGCAAGGCATCAGGACGTTCGAAGCTGAGGCCTGACGTCTAAAAGTGCAATATCTTGCAAGGTACGTGCTTCTGCACTACTTTTCGCCATGCAGACATAGCGTAGGGATGTTTTGCTAAAATTGTGCCTACGTTTTCGTACGCAGGTGAAGGCTTCGGGAAGGTGCACGGTACACTTTCCCAAATACTTTTGGATGTCTGACCGCATTGCCAGACGTTTGATGGTCCTTCCCGAAACTGGAAGGAGGGTGAGACGTCTAGAGCTGCCCACAGATGGTCGAGGGATCCAAACGTCTGAGCATACCGTAGGAAACACAAGGTGATATCTGATGTCTTTTAAGACGTCTGGGACTAGTCTTAGATGTCTGATTTTGGTCAGTAACCGCATTTTTGATCCGTTTAAGGCCCAAATGGAATCAGATTTCCGCAAACGAAGTATCGCTATTTTCCACTTGAGTTCTTGTACGTGTTCGTGTTGAGTATCTATTGTCTTGAGCTCGTCTAATGTACATTGGTCGCTGGTACAAGTTACCAACTGGTGACGTGTTCGGGGCCTACGGAGACGATGAGATCTGCGGTGTAGGCCCCCATTCCTCTTGTGATACTCGGTAGAGTGGTTTAATTCAGTTGTTAATATTTAAATAAGAATGTACTTGATTGGGATAATTGGATTAAACTCTAGGATGTGGAATGAACCCTAGGGTAGAAATGAATGAGCCTGTTTGAGCTGTACTATTTACTTGAATGCATGGTTAAAATAAATTGCTAGCAAATGCCTTTAATGTAATTACGAGATGCATGTTAAAATACGAGCTGCCTATATGTAAATGAGAAATTGAACTGTGAAACCACAAGTTGCATGTTTATGATTGAGAACTGAATTATGAAAACACGAGCTGCCTGTATATGGATGAGGAATGAGTTATGAAACATGGGATCTAGATATGGATAAATGAGATGAATATGAGCCTGAACCGCATGGGGAATTCAGGAGTAGAACTGTGTATGGAAGGAATCTGGAATGTAGAAGGGAAGTGTGCTGACCCTTGTGTACGCGGTACCAAGGAGAGCAACTATCCATTTTTAGTGTAGAGCGGAGCTAGCCTCCCTTGGGTTGAGACCCGGGGTTAGGATTGGTCACTCTACACCAACTCCTGTTGGCCCTCGCGTACGTGGTACCAAGGCGTGCTACTAGTGTAGGGAGGGTGCTAGCCACCCCACGGGGCTCGGGGTTCAGCTAACCACCCTACACCGACTTTGTTAGGCCCTTTAGGCAAACTGGGATAGTCAGATGAGGGTACGCAGACTATGGAGGATCAAGACCCTTGTTTGGTTATGAGGGGCGAGACCTTTGTTCTGAGAGGGCAAGGCCTTATACTGTACCATGTGTACTTTGGGCGTACCCGCTAGCGGAAACGACTGACTGCATGTCAATGAGAAGTAGCTACCCGTGCGCTTATCACGCATGCCATAGTCACCACTACGTCTCGACAGTGACCTCAGGGTGGTTGACTGCGTGTAGGACTACTGCGGGGGACTCTCCCAGTTAGGAGAGCACCATGTGTACCTTCTACTCCATGGAAAAGACTGCAATCAAGATCGTTCACATGAGGAACATGCAAGATCAAGAAATACCTAGATACTTTGAGAAATAGATGAACCAGAAACACATAAATGAAATAAATAGAAATGAGAAATAAACCTGCTTGTTGTTTTACTTTACTTGTACATAAAAAATGTAAACATCACTCTACTCAGCGTTTGTTGACTCCATCTTTTCATAACCCTGTTCAGAACCAGGAGTCGAGCAACCTGAATTTTCGGCTGCAAAGGATGCTGGGCCCAGCCGAGCCCAGCCATAGTGGTTCTTTTAGCTCTTTCATTTTTTTGCTGTTCTAGTGAGTAATGGACATATATTTTACTATTCATGTTACTTTCTGTTTCCTTTCCGCTGTTGTTGTGGTGGCATGTACTATATTTTGAGATAGTTGTTCGACTTTCCTTTACTGCTTCATTATTTCCTTCTGCTTAGTTATATTGCATGTGTGAATGTGATTTAGTTTCCTACTTTTGCTTATTTCTCGTTGGATGACTAGGTCTTGGGATTAGTCGAGGCGAGCAGGTCTTAGGTCTTGTAGGGATCCGAGGATCGGGTTGTAACAAGATGGTATCAAAGTAAGGTCGTCCCGAGAAATGAACCAATTGGTCCGAGAATAACAACTCTCGTGCATATAACTAGGATAGCCACCGCAACGTATCGCTTTGATATTCATTTCTGAGTCTTTTTCTTGATGTAATCTGGTATCGTTGACAACTCTTGTTCTATCTCCTGAGTCTCCTTGCAGGAGATGCCTCGTCGGGGAGTTCCCAAGGTAGGCCGTGGTCGTGGTTGTGGATGAGGTCGGAAGGGCGGACGTGCTGGACCTGAGGCACTAATTGACCCACCTCTCCTCCCAGGCATTCAGGCCCAGAATCTCGCCCAGTTGATTAAAGACATCGTGAGAGAGGAGCTCCACCAGCCTCCACAGGCACCTCTCTCCCTGAGGATGTGGAGGGGGAGTCCTCTGTGGGATAGAGAGGCCGTCGCAACGTCGGACGAGCAGGAGGGGGAGGGGGTGATCCTCCACTACCCCCACCACCCCCACCACACTCTTACACTTCCGAGCACGAGCTCTCCTTGCCTGGAGGCATGCCCGTTCCTCCACTGTAGCTACACCATGAGCTTTTCGGACAGTTCCGGAAGCTGAAGCCCCCCTCCTTCAAGGGGGATGAGGACCCGTCTGAGGCATAGGACTAGCTAGAGCAGATCGAGAAGGTGTTTGACACCCTTCTCCCTCCCACGGAGTGCTACGTGGCCTTTGCCACGTACCAGTTAAAAAGCGAAGCACACAGGTGGTGGAGGATAGTTAGAGGCCAGGAAGGGAGAGAGTCGACGTGGGACCAGTTCGTGGCTCTCTTCTACGAGCAGTATTTCCGCAGACCTAGTAGGACCAGAGGAGGCGGGAGTTCCACACTCTCCGCCAGGGGACATCGACAGTTAGCGCGTACCGCACGCATTTTCTGGAGCTGTCTGTTTTGCCTCGATAACTGTGTCTACTGAGGAGGAGAGCCTGTGGAGGTTTACTGAGGGGTTATTGTAATCTTTACTTTGTTATTTGGTTGGGTATTCGCGTTGCGAATTCCCATCTCCTTCGCGAGACAAAATCCTTCTTGTAAAGAGAAGGGGTTTTGAGGTACACTACCCTCGGTCTAAGTAGTGTTGTTGTAATTGAGGTTCAGTCACCCTTATTCAAGTGACTGGGTTTAGTGGATTTGATCGACTTTGTAAATCGGGAAATCCTAACTCGAGAGGGTTAGGTGGTGGTTTTCACCCGGTTTGGGTTTTCACCTAAAAATTACTTGTGTCTTGTGTGATTGCTTATTTTGTGAAATTGTTATCTTTTTATTCGGCATTTTTTTACGTCACGCACATCTCACCCCCACCAAGTAGGGAATTACAAGGTGTAGTCATCAAACATAGGCCCAGAATCATAGTTCAACTCGAAAATCTGAGTCTCATCACATGGGGCCTTATAATTATCCCAAATAGGTTCAAATCGAAATTCTAGGTTAAGGGTAGGGATTGGATCACTAAAGTCTAGGATGGGCTCTATTAGGATGTCAGAATCATCCTCGAAAATTACCTTAACAGGATAAGGCTCGGGATTTACATTATCGAGGAGTTTTGTTTTAATCTCATCATTATAGGTGTCTGGGAATTCAAAGCTAGGCGAACCAGGTTCTTGTGTCTCTAGGGATGGCTGATAACATTACATTTTACAATGATAATTCTGTCAAACGGGGTCGATCTTAAGGGTAAAATGTACAAGTAAAACATCAGAAATAGGCATGGGAGCATTGCATGCATCGCACATCGAGATTGCTTATAGTGCATTATTAATGGCCATTTGTACAAGTGCATGTCAAAACAGGCCTCAGGTGAGCGATCGGACCGCACGAATGGATTCAAAGCGATGAATGGAGTCCAACGAACTCGAAATAGGCCAAATTCGACATCCGGAGCTCCTACAAATGACCCAAGAAGTTTTGACCGTTGATCTGATGATCAACAGTCACGAGGTGGCCACGTGGCAGCATCAGATGCATCCCCGCCCGTAGCGTAACATCGCCTCATTGTGCAGAAGCTAACCACAGCCGTCTGATCTCCATCAAACGACTGACGATTGACAAGGAAGTGCGACCATCTGCGCCCACAGCGCAACGGTCGTGCCTCCACCTCGCATGTAGAAGATGCAGGTTTGAGCCACTCGCTGCAGCTCATCCGCCAAATTCACCCGCGCGTCCAAATTTGACCGCCTGATCGCCATTGAGCGATCTCGATAGTGCTACGCGGTGCCTCCTCAAGTGTTGATGTTGCACGCGCGCGCCTACGCCGGTCGACAACACCCGCTCTCACACGCGCTTGAGGAGCGATCTGAGCGTGCAGGCATGAGCGATCTGGACCATTGATCGGGGATTGAATGATCCTCAGCAACTGCACATGGATCGCCAAGACGACGAAGCACGGGTGCGCGCAGATGACCGGTGGGCTGGGGCCTTCACCGACATTTTGGGAAAGGTTTTAGCGACGTCTCGAACGTCGCTAAAACCCCTTCTTCATTTGGAAAGCCCTTCTTCCTATTTAAACCCCTTCCAACCACCCATGAGAGGCATTGAATTCACTTAGCAAGTGTTGTATCTCCCTCCTAGCTTCCCTTAGAATCTCTTGCAATCAACGGAGTCGACGAGCCACCGATGGAGCCTTCTTCCACCACCGTAGCCTCCTCGCCGTCTCCCCTCTCTCTCTCTCTTTCCCTCCCTTTACTCTAGCTTTACTTTACGTTTGTTTAAGCATTTAGCTATTGTTGTATTTGTAAAACTCGAGTTACATGTTAAATATAGTATTGATATTATTTTCCATTTTGATCTAAGTGAATGCCATGACTTAAAAGACTCTAACCCTACTCTCTCTCTCTCTCACTCACTTTTCTCCCGTGTTTTCTCGTAAGCGAAAACCCGCCATTTCCGTGACACTAAGTGACCAGAAAAATCCGATTTTCACACCTCCCTGTGTTTGATACTCGGACTTACGTCTGTTTCTTCATTTAAAACCAATGTTGCGAATGCAAACTACAACAATCCTTTTAAACAAACACATCCGTAGCATGTCAGTTTTTGACGCTGTTGCCGAGGAGGCAACGGATTTATTTTGTCACTTTCATTTTGCATCCATGCTCACATCATCTAACGCATTCTCATTCTACTTGATGGTTGCAGGAACTCGACACTTGGACGGTGAAGTAGCGCAACTTGTGATGGTGGAGATGGAGTAAGCGCAGCAAGGACTGATTGTGAGTAGTTCTCTACCCGTGGTTGTTTGCTTGCCTAAAAAAAAATCTCTAAAAAAATTTTTAAAATAAAAAAAAATTGGCATGGTGAATGATTGCCTGATCTTCATCCTTAACTCATCACAAAAAAAAATACACTCTAACATTCTTAAAGACCTAATCTTTTTAGAGTGTTTTTCTTTCTTTTTGAGTGGTGTTTGTGAAGCCACCATAAATTGACATGGGCCGCACCACTCACCCCTAAAATCAACTCATCTGGTAGAAATTGCATGAACACTAGGATGAGCACATTAGGGTTTTAGAGCCTCTTCACACTAAAGGAAATCTACTCTCACCGATTGTGTGCAAAACTTGGCGTGCCCATTTGAAACTTGCCTGAAAACATTAAGACACGTCAACCCTAAAAGACACAAAAGTAAGGACAAACATTAAGAGATACCACATCTTAAAATCCTTACTTGAAAACCATGTTTTGATAGGAGCACACACACTTGAATTGGAGAACTAAGAGGCACCACCCCAATCAACGCCTCATCACATAACCCAAGCACAAGCACTGTCCTAGCCCCATTAAAACAGAGTAGACGTGCCCTAGGCAGGACTAGGTTAAGTCTCAAGAGGCGTGATTTCGTTTATTGGGCACTTGGCCTTCATTCCCTTAGTAGAATCTGGTGACTAGGCTACGGGGAAGTGTCAAACGACCGCGGTTGTGGGGTCTACTGAACCGGTGGTGCAAGCTAAAGGAAGAACCTTCCCTACAATTCCCTCGTAATCAACCTGCCCAGATTAGCTTTGGGAAGGGCAGTCCCGTGCCTACGGACTTTATCGCTCCTTTGGAGATTTCTAGGTCCCCTAAGGAATACACTACAAGGACTAGGCTTGCTTGCTTGGTTGTGCACACACACTTCTCGCATCTGTCGTTCTCCGCATCCCCTCCTGCTCTTCTCTAGTGTATGCACGGGAGATGATCACTTCATCCCAAGTTGTTTATTTTGGAACGGGAATCTAGGAGACTTGATCTTGCTAGAGACATGGCCAAACCTAAAGTAGATGAGGTTGAGGACCAACCCCCACTAGATACGATGGCCATCATCCAGGCCTAGATCAATGCAAACCACCGGCTTCAGTAGCAACAGATCCACACTATCATGCAAGCCATACATCGGTTGCAGAACCCACAGGGGCAACCACCACCACCTTTCCAGGGCCCACAAGGACAATCACCACTTGATCCACCACCATTCCAGGACCAACCTAGTCCCCTCCACAACTTCTACAATCCTTCTGCGATTCGGATTGAGCCACACCTTAGGATCCCCGAAGAGGGAGATGATTTTGAGCTAAAACCAAACGTCTTGAGCCTGATTCAGAGCCACTTCCATGGAAGCTCAAATGAGGACCCCTTCCAGCACCTAGAGGATCTTAACTAGATCGCTTGAACTGTAAAACCCAAGAACATTAGCCTAGACATTGTTTTGATTAAGATGTTCTCCTTCTCACTAAGAGACAGCATCTCACTGGCTTAGAACCCTAGGAAGACCCATCACCACTTGGGAAGAACTGAGGCATGCATTCTTAAAGAAATTCTTCCCCATAGGAAGGACCAATGCCCTCAGAAGAGCCATTACCACCTTTACACTTTAGGGCGGGGAACAGTTCCATGAGGTATGGGAGAGATTTAATGAACTATTGAGGAAATGACTACACCATGAAGTACCAAGGTGGCAATTGGCCCAGATCTTCTACCACAGTCTGGACAGCATCCTTCGAAACTTTGTCGATGCCTCATGTGGGGGAAACTTCCTGAACAAAGACGAGGAGAGCACGTTTGAGCTCTTTGAGTCAATGAGCAAAAATTCGCTCAACAATGCCTCCATGACCTAGTTTAGTCGATCCAGTTAACCCCGTGGTGGGATCTATGAGGTACAAGCAAATTCTAGAACGGTTGACATGGATATCATTGCAAAGAAATTGGATCGAGTTGAATTGGTAGATAAAAAGATAGATGAATTACTGAACCAGATCAGGAACCCGCTACAGACCCTCTCCCTAGCAAAGGGAGCTCACAATGTTGACTTAGTCTAGCCACTAAGCCAAATGAACCTGGAACAACCCCTGACCATGTTCCAAGGAGGGACCTTTGCTCTCTCAACCCTTGATTACTCTCTTCCTTCCCCCTCGACACCTGCTATCTTTGAAGATGTCTAGGCTATCCAAGGTTATTTCAATCCTGACCCTTTCTCCAACACCTACAATGTCGGCTGGCATAATCACCCAAACTTTGCTTGGAACCAGAAATCGCCTCAATTTCAGAACTAGCCCAGGCCAAACCAGCAGCCAAACCTGCCCTCCTATCAGCAAGGACCACCGGTTAGACCCCCCTATAATTCGAATAGGGTAGCCCATCCCCCACAAAACCAAATGGACAACCTAATAAAAATAATGGCTGAAATGAACCAAAAACACCAAAAGGAAATGTCTTTAGTGAAGGGACAGTTAAGCTAGCTATTGGATTGTAAACAACAAAGATCCCTTCCTTCTCAGCCACAACCGAACCCGCGAAACGTGATTAATAGAGGCCCCAATTCGCAAGGGTTCCAAGGCAATCCTAGGCAGGCCCACATGGTCCAGCCAGCCCCACAAACACCCCTTGGGTTTGGTTCTTCTTCTTCCTCTTTTTCTCAAGGATCAACCCATGGTCCCAATGCCTTTGCAAATGTGGTAACCTTGAGAAGCGTCACCAAAACCCAGGATCCCAAATGGCCGACTCCTCCCGTGACTCCACCCCCTGAAATGCCCGACTCTGAAGAGGAGCAAGAAAAACCCAAGGACCCAGAAATTGACCCTATTCACATTCAGACACCATATCCCAAGGCCTTGGAGACGATCAAGAGAAAGAAAAGTGTTATGGAGAATGAGGAGCTTTTGGAGATCTTTAAGCAGGTTCAGATTAATATTCCGCTCCTCAAAGGCGTCAAGCACATTCCGACTTACGCCAAGTTCCTGAAGGATGCCTGTACACCAAAGTGTAAGCCAAGACCTCAAGCACCTAGGAAGGTTGTGCTCTCAGAGCAAGCAAATTTCGTGATATCGAGCAACCTTTTGCTCAAACAAACTGACCCAGGAGCACTCTTGATATCCTGCAATATCAGGGACATGACATTTGATAGAGCGCTCCTGGACTTAGGTGTTTCCATTAATCTGATTTCGACAACCCTGTACCACCAATTTGGATTCGGAGAGTTGACGCCCACACTTGTGACCATCCAGTTGGCCGATAGATCTGTGAAGACCCCAAAGGGGGTTGTCGAGGACGTGATTGTTCGGGTCAAGGACTTCTATTTCCTGGTCGACTTCTTGGTGCTCGACATGGAAGTCCCTAAACAACTACAAAACACACCCATCATCCTAGGCAGACCTTTCTTAGCTACGGCTAAGGCCAACATCGATTGTGACACGGAATGTATGGAAATCACCTTCGGAGACAAGAAGATGTAGTTGGATATCTTCTGGGTGACCAAGTCTTTCGATTGAGGCAGTATCGAGGAACATGATCCCGTGGAGCCTTTGGTCGAGGAATGCCTCACCCTTAGTCCTGTCTCGGACTACCAACCTTGTAACGACTGTTCTGACTCGTCACCATCTATGCACACGGACCTTTGTAGGGCTGATTACCATCAACCAACACCATTCGAGGAGATTGATGTTGATCAACTCCCGCCTTTCCCCTTTCCATCAAACATTGTTCTACCCACACCTAAACTAAAGCCGTTACCTGAGAATCTCAAGTAAGTCTTCCTGGGACCTGACCAGACCTTCCCAGTAATTATCAACGCCAACCTAACCAAGGATCATGAACTTAGATTGACTGCGACCCTATCAGAACATAGGGCTGTCATTGGCTGGACTATTTCAGACTTGAGAGGAATTAGCCCCACCTATTGTACCCACAAGATTTACGTAGAAGATGGGGCGTGACCCTCCCATCAGATGCAGAGATGATTAAACCCAAATATGCGGGAGGTCATTAAGAAGGAAATTATCAAATGGCATGATGCCGACATCATCTATCCCATCTTCGATAGCCCCTGGGTGAGCCCCACTCAAGTGGTTCCAAAGAAAGTCGGGCTCACCGTTGTCACCAATGAGCATGGCGAATCCATCCCCACCCACACCACCACCGCATGACGGGTGTGTATTGATTACAGGAAGCTCAATGAGGTGACCAAGAAAGATCATTTCCCCCTGCCATTCATCGACCAGATTCTTGAGCGATTGGTAGGGCAGAAGTATTTTTGCTTCCGAGATGGATATTCAAGATATAATCAAGTCGCAATTGCTCCTGAAGATCAAGAGAAGACCACATTTACTTGCCCGTACGGCACGTTTGCATTCCGTCGTATGCCGTTCGAGTTATGCAATGCACCTGCTACCTTTCAGCGTTGCATGCTAGCCATCATTTCAGAGATGGTGGGTGAATACCTGGAGGTCTTTATGGATGATTTCTCAGTGTTTGGGAATTCATTCGATCATTGTTTGAGCAACTTGGAGAAAATCCTAAAATGATGTATCGAGGTTAATTTGGTGTTAAGTTGGGAAAAGAGCCATTTCATGGTTCAAGAAGGAATCGTCCTCGGTCACATTGTATCACATAGGGGCATTGAGGTGAATCAAGCTAAAGTTGATTTGATTTCCAAACTTCCCCCACGAAGCTCGATCCGGCAAATCTGCTCGTTCCTTGGACACGTTGGCTTCTACCGAAGGTTCATCAAAGACTTCTCCAAACTCTCCAAACCCTTGACCAACCTTCTAGCCAATGACGCCCTATTCCACATGACCTCTTATTACATCCAAGCTTACCACACCCTCAGGGGCTTAGTCTCCACAGCACCTGTACTTCAGCCCCTGGACTGGTCCTAGGATTTTGAGATCATGTGTGATGCATTAGACTTTGCCATAGGCGCAGTTCTGGGACAAAGACAAGACAAGAAACCCGTGGTGATCTACTACGCAAGCAAAACGTTGGACGAGGCCCAACGGAATTATACGGTCACAGAGAAAGAGTTGCTCGCTGTAGTTTTTGGATTCGAAAAGTTCCGATCTTACCTTCTGGGATCCCATGTGACCATCTATACGGACCACTCGGCCATCCGGCATCTATTGGCTAAAATGGATGTGAAACCCAGGCTCATCAGATGGATCCTGCTCTTGCAGGAATTTGACCTGGAAATTCGCAACAAAGTCGGGTCAAAGAATGTGGTGGCCGATCACCTATCCAGACTCCACCCAGACCACATTAGGCCTTCCTTGCCCTTATCTAACACCATTCCCGATGAATAAATTCTGGCTGTGCAAGATAGGAAACTACCTTGGTATGTTGACTATGTCAACTACCTGGTTGTAGGACAAACCCCGCACAGTTGGTCCAGATAGCAACGGGATAAGTTCTTGGTTGAAGCCAAGCACTATTTCTGGAATGATCCCATGCAATTTCGCCTCTGTGCCGACTAGATCATCAGGAGGTGTATCCGAGAGGATGAAGTTCAGAGTGTGCTGTCCTTTTGTCACAACCAAGCTTGTGGTGGCCACTTCTTAGGAAAGAAAACGGCTGTAAAGTTTCTGCAGTCCGGATTTTACTGGCCTTCTTTATTTAAGGATGCACACAACTTTGCTAAGACTTGCTCTCACTACCAGACTCTAGGGACCATGACCAGAAAAGACATGATGCCCCTCCAGCCCATTCTGATCGTCGAGATCTTCGATGTTTGGGGTATTGATTTTATGGGTCCCTTTCCACCCTCCAACAGCTTTGAGTACATCTTAGTCTCTGTAGACTATGTCTCCAAATGGATTGAAGCCGTTGCCACTCGCCAATGCGATCATAAGGCTGTCATGGACTTTGTTAAGTAGAACATCTTTTCTCGGTTTGGAATACCGAATGCCATGATCAGTGATGGTGGAAGTCATTTTATCCACACCCAATTCCGTGCCCTACTCAGAAAATACGGGGTTACCCACCGCATTGCCACCCCGTATCATCTACAAATGAATGGGCAGACCGAGGTCTCAAACAGGCAGATCAAGAACATTCTACAGAAGATTGTGAGATTTGACAGGAAGGACTGGTCCGCACGATTGGATGATGCCCTGTGGGCATATCGGACCACTTTCAAGACCCCGATAGGCATGTCACCTTATCTCCTGGTCTTTGGCAAAGCTTGCCACCTTCCTGTTGAGTTGGAACACCAGGCTTACTGGGCCGTTAAGTAATGTAACATGGATTCCCAGTTAGCCGGTGCGCAGAGGATGCTCCAACTCTCTGAGTTCGAGGAGATTCGTTGGGATGCTTTTGAGAATAGTCGGCTATATAAGGAGAAAATGAAGGCCGTCCACAACCGACTCATCCATAAAAATACCTTCGAGCCTAACCAGCAAGTTTGGCTTTTTGACGCCCGACTAAAACTCTTTCCTGGGAAGCTCAGGTCCAAGTGGGCAAGACCATTTAGGGTAGTCAAGCCCTACTCCAATGGGGCGGTTGAAATCGCAGATCCGAACATTGGGCATACTTTCACAGTCAATGGTCATAGATTGAAACACTTCCTCACCCAGGTTCCCCTAAAGGAGGTTGTCACCCTCATTGAGGGATGACACGAAGCACCGCCCAGCTGGAGGCATTAAACTCAGCACTTCCTGGGAGGCAACCCAGAAGATTCAGACTGATCAGGTATTTTACTTCACTCAGGTAATATCTTTTTGAACCCCTGTTGCATCCATGTATTTGTCAATGAGGACATTGTCTAACTTAAGCATGGTGGGGTGGTAATTTACATGATTCTGAGTTCATTTAATCAGTCTGAATAAAATAAAATAAAATAAAATAAAAAATGGATTTAGGAAGAAAAACTTAAGCATTAGGAATTTGTCAATAGTGGGAAATAATACGAAAAGAACCTAAACACTTAGACTTTTCAGGCTTTCAGACTTAATCAGCCCTGGTGTCTGTTAAAATATGGATTTAGCTTCAAATCCTTACAACCTTAATTTATTCTAATCCACCAATAAAATAAGGTGATAAGTATACGACTTATCAACTTGCCCTCTAACTCAGAGGGACTTTTAGTATAAGCATCTGCACACATTTTTGCACTGACTCACTCCTCGGAGATTCTGACAGAAATTGGGTAGCTAATGAACCTTCTAGGGTGGTATGGCTGGCAAGTTGTCTTGGGTAACAACCCATTGGCCAGTTGTCCAAAATCCAGCCACAAGACCACCTTCTTTTTATTGCCTCTAGGGAAATTTGAGATCAGGGAAGTCACCTACTAAAAAGAGAGAGAGAGAGAGAAGAAAAAGAATAAAATAAGCCACACTTCACCGCACGAGTATGGCTGGCAAGTGATCGTGGGTAGCAGTCCATTGGTCGGTTGTCCAGAACCCAGCTCATTAAATGCACAAAAAGACCCAAAACACTTAAGGAAGAAGAGGGGAAGTAGAGCAAGTCGGGGAGATATACACTGAAAAATCCTTGTGTTGACCCCAAGTAAAATAAAAGTAGGGAGAAAGCTACCGATCGGATAGATACACCTTCAGGTAAAACACTTCCTTTCCCAGTCACCTTGGGGTGTAGAAACCCGAAGTCTGTCTGAATTACCGTTGAGTGAGTCTATCACGATCTTCACACCAAGATGCTTAGCACTTAGAGTCTTTTTTGAGTTTTTGGTGGGTTGGATAGCCGTAAAAATTTACCAACACACTCTCAACTCCAAAAATCTAAAATGAGAAAAGATGAAAAGAAAAAATAGATATGCCTTAAAGCAAGGATTCAGGCGATTCATATTTTGGCAGACACCCGGGTGCTATTTAGTCTCTGTAGATTAGGATTTTAGTATATTTCCTCCTATTGACAAGTAACAAAATGTCTAAGTAATCACTTTTGAATTTTGACTGAGAATAATGGCCAGAATGAACCTTGCTAGGGACTAGCAAGGAGTAAGCATGGGGGTATGATAACACTACATTTTACAATGATAATTCTGCCAAATGGGGTCGATCTTAAGGATAAAATGCACAGATAACACATCATAAATAAGCATGGGAGTGTTGCATGCATCGCACATCGAGATTGCTTATAGTGCATTATTAATGGCCATTTGTACAAGTGCATGTCAAAACAGGCCTCAGATGAGCGATCGGATCGTACGGATGGATTCAGAGCGACGAACGGAGTCCAACGAACTCAAAATCGGCCAAATCAGACATCCGGAGCTCCCACAAATGACCTAAGAAGTTCTGACCATTGATCTGATAGTAAACGACCACTAGGTGGCCACGTGGCAGCATCAGATGCGCCCTCGCCCGCAGTGCAACATTGCCTCATCACGTAGAAGCTAACCATAGCTGTCCGATCTCCATCGAACGGCTGACGATTGACGAGGAAGCGCGACCATCCGTGCCCACAGCGTAATGGTTGCGCCTCCGCCTCAAACGCAGAAGACGCGGGTTCGAGGCACTCGCTGCAGCTCATCCGCCAAATTCACCCGTGCGTCCCAATTCGACCGCCCGATTGCCATCGAGCGGTCTTGATAGCGCTACGTGGCACCTCCTCAAGCTTCGATGCTCCACACACGCGCCTACGCCGGTCGACAATGCCCACTCGCATGCGCGCTTGAGGCACGATCTGAGCGCGCGGGCATGGGTGATCTGTACCATTGATCGGGGATCGAACGATCCTTAGCGGCTGCACATGGATCGCCAAGACGACGAAGCATGGGCGCGCGTGGATGACCGGTGGGCTGGGGCCTTCACTGATGTTTTGGGAAGCCCTTCTTCATTTGGAAAGCCCTTCTTCCTATTTAAAACCCTTCCAACCACCCATGAGAGGCATTGAATTCACTTAGCAAGTGTTGTATCTCCCTCCTAGCTTCCCTTAGCATCTCTTGCAATCAACGGAGTCGACAAGCCGTCGACGAAGCCTTCTTCCACCACCGTAGCCGCCTCGCCATCTCCCCTTTCTCTCTTTCCCTCCCTTTACTCTAGCTTTACTTTACTTTTGTTTAAGCATTTAGCTATTGTTGTATTTGTAAAACTCGAGTTGCATGTTAAATATAGTATTGATGTTGTTTTCCATTTTGATCTAAGTGAATGCCATGACTTAAAAGACTCTAACCCCCCCTCTCTCTCTCTCTCACTCGCTTTTCTCCTACATTTTCTCGCAAGCGAAAACCCGCCATTTCCGTGACACTAAGTGACCAGAAAAATTTGATTTTCACTCCTTGTGTTTGATACTCGGACTCACGTCTATTTCTCCATTTAAAACCAACATTGCGAATGCAAACTGATCCTTTTAAACAAATGCGTCCGTAGCACGTCAATGGCTCAAAATCGGGAACACCTGCAATTGGATCTTCCCAACCCAACTCAAGATCAGGAGTATTAGTTTGCACATAAGTTGGATCATATTCCATCTGGGTTGGGGATCCACAACATTGATTCTCGAACCCAGGATTTGGGAAATCAGATTGATCCTCAATCTTATTCTAAGATGTTTTGCTAAACACTTAGGGAATATACGGGTATTTTTGATTGATAATTTGTTTCAACAATTTTATCATCTCTTCTCGTTTCTCAAGGTCATCTTGGTTTCTTTCCCAAAGTACATGATTTGTCATGCATTGGAGATATTCAAAGTTATGCAATTTCTCTAATTCAATATATCCTGCCATGAAAATATCCTGAGTTGAGCACAATTTGCAATAAAGGCTGTTGTTTCTGGGATATTAACTTGAATCTTGCTAATTGGATTTGAGGTTTTGTCATTAACTCCATAAAATTCCAGGGCATCCTCAATCATTCTATCTTTCATGGACATTCGGGATTCAGGTTTCCTAAATGGTCTTCCTAAATTTCCAGGCTGCATCTTCAGATCAGGTGGTGGATCAGAATGTAGAATCAAATTCAGGTTCAGATCGAAGTGATCTAATCATATCAGAAGTCCCGTAGAAGATCTAATGTGGCCTCTTAGGTTAAAAACCCAAGGACCTTCCTGTGTGTGTGCTCTAAAGAATAGATGAGGGACTGAATATGAATTGGACTCAATCAAGACACCCAAAGATTTTTTTATGACTATAGAGTTCGGGACGGATGATACCCCTTGATCAGAAAGTCGTCCACCTAAGAATTACCTGGGCAATTGATGAGCCCATATTTGTGGTTATTTAGTTACTTAAGTGCCTAGGAATTAGATTGATATTAGTGTATACATAGCATGTATTAAGATATAAATAAGTTAGTTTATATATATTGGTTTGTATGCATTACATATATAAATTATTTAGCATGCATTAGAATAACATGCATTAGTCTTTAGGTCACATTATATGCATTAACATTTTATTGAGGGTTTGAACATAATTAACCAATCTTTTTATTATTATTCATTTTCTTTTCTCTGCAGGAATTCGCCGTTCCAATGCCACCAGCTGTCGCACTAAAACCTGCATTCAAGGACGAGTGGAGAATGTGGATCTGCTCCCGCCTCTCCATTCAAATCCATGCAGATGACTACAAAAAAGGAAGAATGGCTTCCGTTCAAAGGAGGCCACCACCCCTTTCCTCACTGTGCAGAGAACCTCGTTTCTCATCCGCTCCTCACCACCGGCCTCAATTGCAGCAGCGCGACTCCACCACCGTGGGTGTGTGGTGTGACAGCCCACATCGCCAATCAAGAGTCCCTGCATCACCGTGCTTCTTCTTCATCACCACCACACCCACCAGCACCATCCCTACGCACATCCATCACCCTTGGCCTACGCTTCACCTTCTGCAGCAACCAACCCACGCGCGTTGCACCTCCACTGCAGCAGGCGCGCGCCTACCAGTAGCGTAGCGCACGACCTCCCTCGTGCCTCAGCCCCTGCCGCACGCACCACGCGCTGTTGCGCGCCCCCCAGCACCATTCCTGTACCCGCTGCTGTTGCGTGCGCACCTCTGCCCGTAGCAACCGTCGCGTGCTCCTCGCAGCCACAGTCGTGTGCCCAGCAGCAGCAACCGGCCCTCTCCCACCAGCAGCACGTGCAGAGCATGCGCTACTCCAGCCGGTGTCGCCAGCCCGTGTGCACGCCCAGCTTCTTCTTCTTCTCTGCCAACCGAAGGTACCCAAAGCCACCAAAAGTGCAACCATCAAATCCTGCCACGAAACTTCATGTCGGGAACTCCATCGGACTCGCCTCGACTCCCCGAGCACAACCACGCTTCCGGCTGCACCAATTGACCATCTGATGGCCGATCGGAGGGCCTCACCGTCGGTGGCTTCTTCCACTTCGATCGGCAACCATCGACGGCCGTTCGGAGCGCCACCACCACCATCGGAAAGCTCTCGTCGTGCTTATCCTCCTCCGAGCTTCCTGCAGCCCGCCATCGATTCCTCGTCGCGTACGCACAAAGGAAGCAAATCTTTTTTTTTGGGTTAATTAATATTTACATTTGAGTGCCATTGCCAAACTCTCATTTTTTATTTTAATATTTGATATATTGAGTGAATTGCAACTTCATGCTCATGCTTTCTCATAATTACTTGGCTTTTGTTATTCACATCTTTTGGCATTGGTTTTGGATTAAGATGTACACAATTTCTCTCTAATACATGTGCAATTGGAAATTATAGAGATTGATCACATATTTATTGAATATTTTGTTAAGAAAAAATTACACATATAACTTTACATTCTCGAGTTATTGTGTGTCTTATTTTTGTCGCATTTCATGTCAAATTTGACTATGGATTTTGCACTCGATTGAACGAATACAAGAGAAAAATATTCATGAATTTATTGCATCATTGTCTCCTTGTGGACACGACCCGCTCTTCTATGAGTGGTTTAATTTTTATTTTAATTATTTTGTTAAGCGATTTTCCACCACTTTGATACTAAAATGACAAATCATCTTAATCATATTCAAAAGCGAAAATCGACTTATCAAATGGCGCCGTTGCCGGGGAGGCAGTAGACGCAATAATTTCACCTGATTTTTATTTCTGATTATTTCTTGTTGCACAGTGATTTGACCATTTGTTATCTTTTCTGTGTGAGGATTCTGTGAAGGTGATAGGCGCATCTAGGAGACGACGTCGACCTTGAGTGACGCCTACACGCAGGGAAGACACAGGAGACCTGGATCCCGCTTCCATAGGGGATTCTCCTTTGTTACAAGTTTTATTCCTGTTTTCTCACCCTTGTAGTAATTGGGGCTGATTTTCGGGAGCCTGTTCCCTTTTCTTTGGATATACATTTTTATTTTATTTTGTGGGTTGTTTATCCTTAATTTGTTTGTGCATAAGTAGATAAAAAAAAAAACACGAGCTACCTGCTAGAAGCTGCCTGGCCTTAGGTCGAATCATTTAGGATTGAATGAGTAGCATCTAGATCTAACTTCTTGTCTTGCATATTGCATGAAGGATGCTGGAATTAGGTATGCACTTCTAACTTTGCATTTCTACCTGTCATGCAAATGCATTTGGATTAATTTTTCGACCACATAATCTATCTTGAAGCGATCTAAGAAAGTGGACACATTTAATTTTTGAAAAAGGACTAATTAAAGGAGGGACATTTAAAAATCAAGGACTTGATTTTCAAACTTGTCATGCAATTCAAAATTCAAAATCTTTTGCGATGTATGCACACTTATATCCCTTGCACCAAGGCACGCATTTAGACACTCCTAGGTCTTGGAACTACTAGGACAAGAGCCCTCCTACCGTTGGATTCTGAAGTGTTCAGAACTTGAGATCAAAGGTTTTGTAAATCCAAAGAGGGGGATACCCTGTCATTGATTTTTTGGGGGTAGTTAAGAAGCACCGCGAAAGCACAGCTTCAAAGGGAGGCTTAGGCCTACTTGCATCCCTCAATCTTCCGTCTTTGGAGTTGCTCTACCATTTGAGATTTAGGGAAGAACACCTAAGCTCCAACTAGGTCTTTTTAGGCATTTCGAAGGTTGACAATAGGCATGTAATTGATTGGGCAACTTGCTTTGTCACCTACAATTTAAACTAAAGTCAAAAGCCTAAATTTGTAAAGACTGAACAAGTCCTTTTGAGTTGTGTTTGTAGTGAATGCTTGGTAGGCGATCTCTTAGGAGACAACTTGTGTTTGATCTTGAACTTGAAAGGATCTTAAGAAGAAACCTCCCAAGGGAAGAAATGGCTGGTCAAAGGAGCCTTAAGGAATATTTCATTCCAACCAATCAAGCTGGCCCTGCACTACGTAGACCTAGAGGGGACAATCCTTATAAGATCAAAAGCAGTACCATATCCTTGCTACCCTCCTTTTATGGTACTACTAGGGAAGACCCTTACAGGCATATAGAGGAATTCACCGAGGTCTGTTCCACGGTGAAGCTGCAGGGCGTTACTGATGATGCTCAAATGCAGACCCTCTTTCCTTTCTCCCTCAAGGACAAAGCCAAGTATTGGTATCATACCCTTGATAATATTAACACTTGGGATGCCCTGAAGAAGGAGTTTTTGAAGAAGTAATTCCCCATGAGCAAAACAAATCACTTTAGGAGGGAAATTATGAGTTTTGTTCAAAAGGATGGGGAAACTTTCCATGATGCGTGGGAGTACTTCAATGACCTGTTGAGACTTTGCCCACATCGCCAGGTGCCTAAGTGGCAGCTGGTTGAAAGGTTCTACATTGGACTTAATGATTCGCACAGGTAGACTGTGGATGGTGCCTGTGCAGGAACCTTTCTGTTTAAGACTGAGGATGAAGCTTGGAACCTTTTTGATACTTTGAGTGAGAATTCTATTCACTTGGATTCTGCCTGCATGGATAGAAAACCCACTCTCATGCAAAGAAAGTTGGAGGCGAATGAGGCAAGGGACACCCAGAATTTAGCCTATCAGATTCAATTGTTGAATCAAAACATGGAAGGGCTTATGTCAAGCCTAGGCCAATTCGTATCTAACACCTCCACATCCCAAGCTTCTGAATGCTCCATTTGCCAAGGCAATACACACACCATTGTGGATTGCCACTTGGCCTCCCAATTCCCTGAGCTTGTGCAGGAAGATCTGAATGCCGCTCAAGGGTTCCGTCCTAGACCTCGTAATGACCCTTTTTCCAACACTTATAATGAGGGATGGAGGAACCACCCAAACATTTCATGGAGACAAGGAAATGTCTCAAATTCAGGGAATTATAAACTACAATCCTTTCAAAACCATCAAATGAACTAACCTCAGACCTTTGCCCAACCTAAGACCTCTGAGATGGATGAATTGAAGGAAATGTTGAGAACTATGCAAGAAAGTCAAAGTGCCATCATCCAATCTCATGACAAGGCTATACACGAGATGAAATCACAGATAGGACACCTTGTTGAGGCCGTTAGACAGAGGGAAACTGGGAAGCTTCCCAATGCTGCTGAGGAGAATCCTAAAGGAAAAGGGATTGTCTTTAGGGAGCATGCTCAGGCGGTGACTATTATGAGCAGTGGGAAAGAAATTTTCAAACCTGATGCTCCTATAGTCTCACCCTCTGAAAAATCATCCACCTTGACTTTTACCCCCACTGGAGAAGACTTGCCCAAATCTCCTTTGCTTGAAATCACCTCACCGGAAGAAGTTGCCCCCATTCCACCCCTTACTCGACATGACAACCCTTCCACCCAGAGATCAAGAGTGCCATTTCTAGAGCGCTTATCCACCTCCGGGTAGACTTCTGCTGGCTCATCTGGAGCCAAAGATAAGACGGATGATATCATGGAAACTTTCAAGCAAGTACAGATTAACCTGCCTTTGCTTGAAGCTATCAGGCAGATTCCATCTTATGTCTGCTTTTTAAAGGACCTGTGCATGAAAAAGCGGCAATCGAGGAAATAGATCCAAGCAAAAGTTGTCCTACCTGATTCTGTTAGCTCAATTGTTCAACATGGCGCACCCTCGAAAGTTAAGGACCCAGGAGTCCCGTACATCTCAGTGGTTATTGGTGACTTACAGATTGATGAGGCTCTACTTGATCTGGGTGTGGGTGTGAACATCCTTCCGAGCTACGTGTATGAACAACTTGGGGGAGGCAATTTGAAGCCCAGCCCGGTAATCCTCCAAGTTGCTGATCGATCACTTAAGACACCGCGAGGAATTTTGGAAGATGTCCCCGTGAGAGTGGAGGATTTCTTCTTCCCTGTCGACTTCTTAGTTTTGGACATTGACCCTACCAACAAGCCAACCAAACCCTCAATCATTTTGGGCTACCCCTTCCTTGCAACTTCACATGCTTCAATCAATTGTAATACTGGGGCATTGAAAATGGGCTTTGGGAACAGGAAAATCCGACTTAATGTGTTTGATGCTTACAAACAAGTTGGGCTTGAGGATTATTCTCAAGTTGAGGTGATAGATGACCTGATTGAAGAGACAACCCCTGCAATGTTATGTGATGACCCCCTTCAGCATGTCATGCTAAAGGAGCATTCCCATCTCTTGGAGGAATGTGAAGGGGATATACTAGAACTTGAGGAGTTGCTGGGTGTTTCTGCTGAGTCTCTTTCCCCATCATCTCTACCCAAGGTAGATCTGCTACCTGAGATGGGGACATCTATTATGAAACCCTAAACCATATAAGCCCCCGACCTTGAGTTGAAACCCCTCCCTGACACTCTCAAGTACGTCTTCCTGGGTGCCAATGATACGCTCCCTGTTATCATTTCAGCTATGCTATCTGAGGCACAGGAGGGAGCCTTGATTGAATGCTTGTCTAGGCACAAGGAAGCTATTGCTTGGAGCATTGCTGACATTAAGGGTATAGACTCTACACTCTGCATGCACCACATTTATATTGATGATTCCATCAAGCCATTTAGGGACATGCAAAGACGTCTGAACCCTACTATGTGGGAGGTGGTTAAAAAGGAAATCCTGAAGTGGTTGGATGCTGGGATCATATATCCCATTGCAGATAGTAAATGGGTAAGTCCTATTCATGTGGTGCCAAAAAAGGTAGGCTTTACAATGGAATTTAATGACCAAGGTGAACAAGTTGTTACTAGACCCTCAACTGGATGGAGGGTCTGTATTGATTACCGCAAATTAAGCACCGCTACCAAGAAGGATCACTTTCCCTTGCCTTTTATTGATCAAATTCTCGAGAAATTGGCAGGGAACAAGTACTATTGCTTTCTCGATGGATATTCTGGGTACAACTAGGTTGCAGTCTTCCGTGATGACCAGGAGAAGACGACGTTCACAAGTCCTTACGGTACCTTTGCATTCAGGCGTATGCCGTTTGGATTATGTAATGCCTTTGCAACCTTCTAGCGGTGTATGATACCCATTTTTTCTGACATGATTGACGAGTGTGTTGAAGTGTTTATGGATGACTTCTCCATTTATGGCTCGTCTTTCAACTAGTGTCTCCTGCACCTGGAGAATGTGTTGAAGCGATGTAAGGAGACTAGTTTAGTCCTTAGCTAGGAGAAAAGCCACTTCATGGTACAGAAAGGAATTGTACTTGCACATGTTGTGTCTAAGCGAGGATTGGAAGTAGATAAAGCCAAGATTGATTCTATTTCCAAACTCCCATTGCCCACGAATGTCAAACAGATTAGATCCTTTCTGGGCCATGCCGGCTTTTATAGGCACTTTATTAAAAATTTTAGTAAAATTTCTAGGCCACTTTGTGACCTGTTGGCGAAGGAATCTTCCTTCAATTTTGATTCAAAGTGTATCGAGGCCTTTCAAACTCTGAAGGAGGCCTTGATCTCTGCACCTATTCTCCGAGCTCCTGATTGGACACTCCCATTTGAGCTGATGTGTGATGCTTCGGATTATGTAGTGGGAGTAGTCTTTGGACAAAGGGTTGAGGGAAGACCTCATGTGCTACATTATGTTAGCAAGACTTTAACCGAACCATAGCAAAACTACACCATCACTGAAAAGGAATTACTTGCTGTAGTTTTTGCTCTGGAGAAGTTTAGGTCTTATCTTCTTGGGTCTAAGGTGGTTATTTTCACTTATCATGCGGTAGTGAAACATCTCATTGCTAAGAAAGATTCTAAGCCACATCTGATTAGGTGGATCCTACTCCTTCAAAAATTTGACTTGGATATACGTGAAAAGAAAGGAGAAGAAAATGTTGTGGCTGACCACCTGTCTCGCCTTCCACTTAATGACTCTCTATCTGGAGACATCTGCAAGACATTTCCTGATGAAACCCTTATGGCAGTAACACCAACTTCACCTTGGTATGCTGATACTGTAAATTACTTGGTCACTGGAGAAACTCTTGGCCCTTGGGATGAGCAGAAAAGAAAGAGATTCATTTCCCAAGCTAGATACTTTCATTGGGAAGAGCCTGAATTATTTAGAATTGGACAAGACCAAGTATTGAGACGATGTGTACCTGAAGAGGAACAACAAAGTGTGTTGAGTTTTTGCCATGAACTTCATTGTGGAGGACACTTTGGTGCTAAGAAAACTGCTTTTAAGGTTCTCCAATCCGATATTTGGTGGCCTTCGTTATTTAAGGATTCTCATAATTTTGTTAAGGCTTGTATTAGATGTCAACGGGCTGGAACGATTGGGAAGAGGAATGAGATGCCTCAACACCCTATTTAATCTGTTGAAATTTTTGATGTGTGGGGAATTGACTTTATGGGCCCCTTCCCTTCGTCCCATGGTTATGAATATATCTTGGTGGCAATTGATTATGTCTCTAAATGGATAGAGGCCATTCCTATGCACACAAATGACCACTCTGTGGTTTTGAAATTTGTGAAGGCCAATATCATATCTCGTTTTGGTTGCCCCAAGACCATTATAAGTGATGGGGGACCTCATTTCCGAAACCACCACTTCAATCGGCTACTCAGGAGTCTGGGAGTGACTTACAAGGTCGCTACCCCTTCCCTTCCTCAGACGAGTGGTCAGGTTGAAGTGTCGAATAGGGAGATAAAAAATATTTTAGAAAAGACCGTTAGACCTGATAGGAAAGATTGGTCCCAAAACCTCGATGATGCTTCGTGGGCATATCGAACGGCTTATAAGACTCCTTTGGGTGCATCTCCCTTTCGGATTGTGTATGGGAAAGCATGCCATTTACTCGTTGAGCTGGAACATAGGGCACTTTGGGCTATTCGAAGAGTTAACATGAATTTAGAAAAGGCAGGTAAGGCACGACTTCTAGAATTGAGCTTGAGGAGCTGAGGAATGATGCTTATGACACCTCTCAAGCTTATAAAGAGAGAACTAAGGTCTTGCATGATAAGTATATCCCTAGAAAGACCTTTGAGCCCAACCAACAAGCCTCTCTTTTCAATTCTAGACTTAAGCCTTTTCTAGAGAAATTAAAATCTCGTTGGGATGGGCCTTATATAAACACTAAAGTATTTCCACATAGATCTGTGGAGATTAAAAGCCCTTCCTCTTCAGCAACTCCCTTTATCATCAACGGTCAACGGTTAAAGCCATACATTACTTTGGATGACCATCTGGTTGACGAGGTCACTCTTGAGGAGCCTTAGCTCCTGCCATTCTCCGCCTTAGGTAATATCTTCCTTTAACTATTTTGTTTCCAATGAGGACATTGTTTGAACCAGGCATGGGGGAGAGGACCTGAGGCATCTATTTATAGCATGTCTATATTTTGCATTCATTCATGCATATTGCATTCAAAAAAAAAAAATTGTATTATTGAGCTTAACTAGCTGGGCACTACATTCTTAAGCAAACCAGAAATTTAGGTTAGACTAAGTTGATTCTAGGTGTCGAACTTTAGAAGCTAAGTGAGCTACTAGCTTTAGACCTTTAGGGTCCTTTGTGGACTTAAAAACTTAAGTAGGAGTTAAGTTGTGGATCATTCCTCAAGAGGTTGAGGAAGGAAAGCTAGGGATTGAGTTAAAGGTTGGGTAGTACCTGGAGTCTTGTTTTACCTTGTAGTTTACGGGTCCTTATAACCTAAGCATCCAAATTTCACACACACTTGGTCTTATAAGTGATCACCTTAATTCCTTTCTTAAAAGAAAATTTGGTTCTCTTAGTTTTGACTTAGGAGAAGCTTGAAAACACAATTTGATTGAAAGAGTTCCTGCCGCAGGAGAGGTGGAGTATATACTCACCTTGAGGATGTGATGATAACATGTTACCTCCTCAACGCTTGTCTCTTAGGATATCCATCCTACTGGGGCCATGTAAGTGCATTGTGCGGTTTAGGTACCATGGGTGGCCCTATCTCGAAGGGTCGATTGCCAGGATTTCTTGGGGTCGCTATGGGCGGTGCTATCTCGAAGCATTGAAAGCCAGGCACCCTTCGAGGTACAGTGATGGGGACAATGAATCCGACATAGACCGTGTTAATAGCTGATCTAAGGTTAGACTTAGAGGAATCAAACAAAGAATATATATATATATCCTTTTTTCTCTCTAGGTTGGCAATCATACCAATCTCAAATAACTCAGACCAATGCATATGCACGGATACTTTAATCTCAGGGATCAATAAACCCTATGGTAGAGTTAGAAATTAGGGAAACTTGTGCCTGCAACTCATCTTTAGCCGACCTAGTCTGTAACTTAGCAACTACATGGGAACCTTAGGTCTAAAGTCTGAACTTAACATGTTTCTAAAGGAAGACCGATTGGGCTGGTCTACTTGGGGTGCTAGGTTATTGCTTAGATTTGCTAGAGACTAGCAAAAACTAGGCATGGGGGCATTTGATGAGCCCATATTTGTGGGCTATTTAGTTACTTAAGTGCTTAGGAATTAGATTGATATTAGTGTATACATAGCATGTGTTAAGATATAAATAAGTTAGTTTATATATATTGTCTTATATGCATTACATATATAAATTATTTAGCATGCATTAGAATAACATGCATTAGTCTTGAGGTTACATTATATGCATTAACATTTTATTGAGGGTTTGAACATAATTAACCAATTTTTTATTATTATTCATTTTCTTTTCTCTGTAGGAATTCACCGTTCCAACGCCACCAGCTGCTGCACTAAAACCTGCATTCAAGGATGAGGGGAGAATGTGGATCTGCTCCTGCCTCTCCATTCAAATCCATGCAGATGACTACAAAGGAGGAAGAATGGCTGCCGTTCAAAGGAGGCCACCACCCCTTTCCTCACTGTGCAGAAAACCTCGTTTCTCATCCGCTCCTCATCATCGGCCTCAACTGCGGCAGCGCGACTCCACCATCGTGGGCGTGTGGTGTTACAGCCCACACCGCCAATCAAGAGTCCCTGCATCACTGTGCTTCTTCTTCATCACCACCACACCCACCAGCACCATCCCTACGCACGTCCATCACCAAGCACAGGAAACTCCCTCCAGAACCCTCGACCCGCGCTTCACCTTCTGCAACAACCCACCTGCGTGCGCTGCACCTCCACCGTAGCAAGTGCGTGCCTACCAGCAACGTAGCGCACGACCTCCCTTGCGCCTCAGCCCTTGCCGCAGGCACCACGTGCCACCGTGCACCCTCCAAAACCATTCCCGCACTCGCTGTTGCTGCGTGCACACGTCTACTTGCGCGACCGCCGCGTGCTCCTCGCAGCCATAGCCGCGTGCCCAGTAGCAGCAACCGACCCTTGCCCACCAGCAGCACGTGCAGAGCGTGCGCTACTCCAGTCGGCATCGCTAGCCCATGTGCACGCCTAGCTTCTTCTTCTTCTCTGCCAATCGAAGGTAACCAAAGCCACCAAAAATGCGGCCATCAAATCCGTCCACGAAACTTCGCGTTGGGAACTCCATCGGACTCGCTTCAACTCCCCGAGCACAACCATGCTTCCGGCTGCACCAATCGACCACCTGACGGCCTGTCGGAGGGCCTCACCACTGGCGGCTTCTTCCACTCTGACTGGCAACCATCGATAGCCGTTCAGAGAGCCATCACCGCCATCAGAAAGCTCTCGTTGCGCTTATCCTCCTCCGAGCTTCCCGTGGCCCGCCAATGCCACCTCTTCGCGCACACACAAAGGAAGCAAATCCTCTGTTTTTGGATTAATTAATATTTACATTTGAGTGCCATTGCGAAACTCCCATTTTTTATTTTAATATTTGATATATTGAGTGAAATTGCAACTCATGCTCATGCTTTCTCATAATTACTTGGCTTTTGTTATTTACATCTTTTGACATTGGTTTTGGATTAAGATGTACATAATTTCTCTCTAATACATGTGCAATTGGGAATTATAGAGATTGATCACATATTTATTGAATATTTCATTGAGGAAAAAAATGTGCATATAACCTTACATTCTTGAGTTATTGTGTAGCTTCTTTTCGTCGCATTTCATGTCAGATTTGACTATAGATTTCACACTTGATTGAACGAATATATGGGAAAAATATTCTTGAATTTATTTTATCATTGTCTCCTTGTAGACACGACCTACTCTTCTGTGAGTGGTTTAATTTTTATTTTAATTATTTTGTTAAGCGATTTTCCACCACTTTGATACTAAAATGACAAATCATCTTAATCATATTATTCGAAAGCGAAAACCTACTTATCAATAGCCAGGAAGGGAGAGTCCCACAAAGATCCCTACAAGGTAGAGCATCCCCATGGGTTACAGGGTTTCCCCCACCCAACCTTCCTTGTCACCATAAATCTAGGTAGACCAAAATGGATAACTTGACCTCTTAAGTCTACCAGTTTTAAGTCCTAATTTGTGCCTTTAATTCCACTTGATTAGAAGTTAATTGACTCGTGACCTAATTTGGAGGTTGGTTGGTGATGAGAACCTCATCATGAACCCTAACTAGCACATTTTGGCTTAATAAAGTGAACAAAAGCTCCTACATAGCCTAAAGGAAGGCCTAATCCAAGGAATTACTAATATGAGAAAAGAACGTGAAACAAGGGATAAAACTGTAATTTTACCATTGCAGTGCATCAATGGGATTTCTAAGGGTCTAGGAATAGGTCAAGTGGACCTAACAAGAGAAAAAGTGGGATGATTTGGTCAAAATGCGGTCATGGCGAAATCTAAGAATTAAATGACATTCTCTAACCATAAAATAAACCCACTTTAATTCACAAGGTTCCAGGTAAGATAAAAATTAACTAAACCCTCTATAATTCATGGAAAAATATCCCCTAGGGTTTAGAACCTTTAATTTGGCCTTTGGAACGTGTTTTGACCTTGATTGGGGTCCATCCCCAATATTTAACCTAATTTGGGTTTTTATGAAAAATGTCTAGTCAAACATGGTCAAACCTAAAATCCAACTTCACCATTGGATTCCTTAGGTTCAAATTAGGTTTATGAAAAAATTTGGACCTAAGGAAAGGTCGTCTTGACCCACTTTTCAAATTGGTCCTCAAAATTACTTTCTGACCCTCAACTTTTTGAAACCCTTGCAATCACCCCCTCAACTTACTTGTTTTATTCTTCATTTAGGTCCCTATGCCATTCGCAGCAGGGGCCATACCTCTGGCGACTTCGCGCGGAGGTTTACGCCTCATCTGCATGGGGAGCCACCCTCAGATTTGAAAGGGGAGCTCCATGCGAAGCCCCCTACTGCATGGGCTGCTCCCCATGCCCTGAAACCCACCATACCTCTCGTGCGAACACGCGAGAGGTATGGGTCTCCGACCGGACTTACCTTCGGCGTGGCTTTCCCGCCTCCCTCGCGCGCTTCCCACCCTGCCTGTGCCTATGTAAGGAAGGGCAGACCATGCCGCCTCCTCGAAGCTCAAATTGGCCAGAGATCTCCCTCCAATTCGTCTCCTCCCAACTCCGGCCGAATGCCCAGAGATTTCGACGACTCTTCCTCCCTCTCTTGTCGCTCTGCCACCGTACTAGTGGCAGAGCCAGCTCTGCCGTCCTCCGCCGCGCCGCGCCGTGTCGTACCAATGCGTGCCCTTCGACCCCCTTCGTCGTTGTTGTCTTCTTCCCCTGGGCACCTTCGTCTTCGACGATGGCAGGCACCCACCGCTCGCCATCCGCCTCCCCCTTTCGCTCCAAACCTATTAGATAAGTTTCCCTCACCCCCCTCTTCATTTCCCCTCTCCTAATTTGCAACTTCGGCCCCTCGACACCACATACCACCATCACCCTCTCCACCTCCAGCCACCAACTCCGGCGAGGTCGCTCCACCTCCACAGGCCACCACAACCCTCGCCGACAAGCCCACGAGCTCCACCATCACTCCCTGATCATTTCCCCTCACTCCACTCACCGCGCCACCCACTAGAACCTCCCCCCGAACACACCCACCTGCACACACACAGTGTGCCCTAGGCACACACGCACAGGCACCCTCACACCACTCCGACCACCGGGCCACCTTCGCCGTGCTCTGGCGAAGCCTACTGAGTGTTCTGATAGGGCTGCAAGGCCGTGTTCGTGTTTTCAGGTCCAGAGCCACCTCCGCCATTGACGCCGAGCTTGGAGCAAGCTTGCAAGCAGCTCCAAACCTCACCAGCCCTAGGTCACGAGCCTAGGTCGCGCGGACTCCCCTCGTGCACTCAACCAGGCCGTAGCTACAGCTGCAATTGGACATGATTCTTGCTGCTAGGCACGTGATAGGAAGGTGGGAAGTTTAGTCCCACCTCGTGCGTTTCCGAGTGGGCGTAGGTAAATAAATTGAATTTGTGAATTAAGCTTATTGCCTCCAACTACACGGGGTGAGGTCCCTCACCCACTCGACCCGATCTCGTCCGTGACCCATGCCCTCGAGGACCTGGCCTGACCCGTTTACTCTGCACACCACGCCCACCACCGCATGTCGGTGGGCCTGGTATCAAGCGCGTATACCCGAACCGATAATCCGGTTGGCTCTAGGAGAGTTGTGTCCTGAGAGAGAAATAGAGAGAGAGAGACCCGGGGAGGGTAGGGGTAGGTTTTGCTTAACTGTTCCTGTGCAGGGAAGAAGGAGGAAGAGGAAGCAACTGCGGGGAAGAAGAGAAAGAGGCCAGCTGAAAACTTAGTCGTGCCAAAGAAGAAGAAGAGGCGTATCACAGTGCAGAAGGAGCAGAGGCAGAAGAAGGTAGAGGAAGGAGTAGAGGCAAAAGAAGAAGAAGAGAAGAAGAAGCCAAGGAGACTCAGCCTCAGGGAAAGAGAAGGACTTGGCCAAAGAAGAAGGAAGAAGGAAGAGGAAGAACAACTAAAGGAAGGAGCAGCCGAGAAAGAAAGAAGAACTGTGGCACAGAACTAAGGAGAAGAAGAAAAAGAAGACACTGGCACTATAGCAAACGCCACTTAAGGCGTCTGATTCACAGAATTAGACGTTTGAAGGCAGAGAAAGAAGAGAAGAGAGAGAGCAAAGAAGAGAAGAAAAATTTATTTCCTTTTTTCTTTTTTTTTGTCTCTAGCATTCATTTTTGCACCAGTATTAAACATAATTGAAATTGTGATATTTTGCTTCTAAATACCGAATTACTTCCTGAGTTTGACCTTGGAATGTTTTCAAATTTCGAGTAATAAATAAATAAAATTGATAATCATTTTTCGCAACATACTACAACGTATCTATCCTTTTAAAACCGCGATGAACGATCCATCATTTTTGGCACCGTTGCCGGGGAGCAACGGACATTTTAGAAGCTTTAAATCATAATTTTTGATTTTATACTGACCTAATCTCTCTCTTATTGTGTTTGTTTCAAGAAAATCCAAGGAAGAACAAAGCAGCCGCACAACAACCATACCAGGAAACAGGTAACCTTTAACCCTCTCTCCTAATCCCCTCAAAATTTGAAAAGGAGAAACAAAGAGAAAAATCAATCTAGGACTACCTATTTTCCATATCTAGTAATTCACAAAGTTGCCTGGTTTTTACTTTTCAACACATCTTAAGGTAACTAGGGCTAAAACCTTCTTGATTGTGCCCTAGTTACCCATTTCTGAGGCAATTAACTTGGACCAACTAGAGCCAACCTAGGATTTCAAGCTAGGGTTTTAGAGACACATCTTCTTCTAAGCAGAGAATTAAAAATTCCAAAAAGAGGTGTGCCTAAGCCATTGTTTGAAAAGATTTATCCAAGAGAAACCCTAAGCAAATCAGGCTCTTAATCTACTTGAACAATAAAAGAAAGAACCTAAGAAGCTCTCTCAAAGGAACAAAGAGGTGAAGTTGTTCCTTTGGGTCAACCAACCTTTAAATTAGGTCACTTTTGCACACAAAAGGCTTAAAGTTCAAGTGGAACCCTAAGCACCTTGATCTTAACTAAAAGTGGTAAACTTAAGAGGTCAAGGTCCCCATTCTGGTCTACCTGAAATCTCAGTGACAAGAGAGGTTGGGTGGGGGAAACCCTGTAACCTGTGGAGGCGCTCTACCATGTAGGGGTCTTCGCGGGACTCACCCTCTCTGGCTGCCCATGTAATTCTCAGGTGGACGAGCTTCTGATCAAGGGGTATCATCTGCCCCTAACCTCTATAGTCACCCAACATATTTTGGGTGTCTTGATTGGGTCCAGCACATTTTAATCTCATCCAGTCCTTTAGTGTATGTTTGGTAGGAGGTCCTTGAAACCTCCTCTAGAAATCCACTCTCCCCGAGGCCAAGCCTCGGCACCCTTGTTTGTGTAACAACCCCTCCACATAGACCTTTCTTCCGATTCTGAACCTAGTTCTCCTTCCTTTTCCATCATGGCACAGCCTGTTGAAGAAGAAAATAATCTTAAGCACCAGCTTCAACATCTTAATGACCTCTTCTAGAACTTCATGAACCCACTGCAGCGCCCAATGATGCGAGATCACTATAATCCCGCTGCGGTGGTAATTGAGCCTTGAGTCCGAATCCCGGCTGGAGGACCTGATTCTGAACTAAAGCCCAATATGATTCATGCCATACCTAAATTCTATAGGCTTAACTTCGAGGATCTATTCCAGCACATCAAACAGCTCAAGCATCTGGCCTAGACCTTTGGGTCAGATGCGCAAAATCGAGATATCTTACTCATTAAGATGTTCTCTTTCTCCCTCATGGACAAGGTGGCTCATTGGTATCAGACATAGACTCGTCCGATCAACACCTGGGATGAACTTCAATCCGAATTTTTGAAGAAGTTCTTTCCCGTTGGTCGGACAAATGCCTTGCGCCATCTGATTACTCACTTCACCTAGTAAATGGGAGAACCTCTTCATGAGGCATGGGATCGATTTTTGGATCTCATGAGAAAGTGCCCCCATCATGGAGTTCCTAAATGGGAGCAAGTCCAGTCTTTTTACCAGGGACTCTGTAAGGATATTAGATTATTCATCAATGCAACTTGCAGAGGGAATATCATGGGTCAACATGAGGACACCGTGTGGGAGATTCTTGAGAATATGTGCGAGAACTCCAACAATGACTCCATGGGTTTATTCGACCAGAAAAATACCCGCGCATCGATGAATCTCAGGGGAGCACATGAGATGTAGGGCCTGTCTGCATCTGTCGACTTGGAACTGATGGCTAGTCGGTTGGACAAGGTTTCTATCATCGAGAAGGTGGATGAACTGACTCGGCATTTGCAGTGAGCCACCTCTGCGCAGAACTCTTTCGCACAGCCACCTCCTGCAAGGGAAACTGTGCAAAACATCTTCCACCGATCTTCTCCAGGGATGGACCTGTATCCACCCCCATCTAATTCCAGGATCGAAGGGATCTTCGATCCCCTCTATTCTTGTTGGGTGAACTTTGATCCCCCATACTCTGACTTTCCTGAGGCTCCTCAGACCTGCGAGGACCTCAACGCCATCCAGAATGACCCATTTTCCAACACCTACAACCTTGGATAGTGAAATCATCCCAATTTTTAGTGGGCGGGAAATTCTCAGACCCAAAGACCACTTTATCAACCCCGTCCACAAGCACCTCGTCCTTATCAGCTGCCTCAGCCTCGGCTTAACCCCACCTATCCATCCGGGCCTAACCAAGACCAAATGTCTCTCATCCTCCAAACATTGGCTGACATTCAAAGAACAAATGCGGCTATCCAAAAACAGCACAAGGACGAGATCACAGAGGTCCGTAACCAACTCGCCCAGATGACGAATTCCCGCTAACCGGGCACTCTTCCTTCACAATCATTGCCAAACCCTAACAACGTGTCAGCCCAGTGATGCGTTATGAACCCGAACCTAGGCCAAGCACACATGATTTATCAAACCCCTTCTGTTCCATCAATTGATGGGATGGAAGCATCAACATCTTACGTGGGTTATCAACAACAGCAACCCATCTTACCAACCCCCAACCAGAACCAGGTAGGATTAAACTTTGTAACAACCTGTAGTGGTAAAGCAACCCAAGACCCACCTTATCCAGACCACTCCAAGTTTGATAGTGAGCTAAGCCCTAGGATAGTTATCCAGGATGTTCTTGTCACAGATCAAAAACTTGGACCTATTCTAGAGGAACCAACCAAGGTTCCATTTCCTGAGGCCTTGACCAAGGGAAAGAGGACAACCAAAGTGCCTCTATGACCCAGTTTAATCGATCCAGTCAACCCCGTGGTGGGATCTATGAAGTGCAAGCCAATTCTAGAACGGTTGACATGGACATTATAGCCAAAAAGTTGGATCGAGTTGAGTTGGTGGACAAAGAGATTGATGAGCTATTGAACCAAACCAGAAACCCGCTATAGACCCTCTCCATAGCAAAGGGAGCTCACAATGTAGATTTTGTGTAGCCAATGAACCAAATACACCTGGAACAACCCCTGACCATGTTCCAAGGAGGGACCTTTGCTCCCTCAAACCCTAATTACTCCCTCCCCTCCCCCTCGGCACCTTCTATCTTTGAATATATCCAATCCATCCAAGGTTACTCCAAACCTGACCCCTTCTCCAACACCTACAACGCCAGATGGCGTAATCACCTGAATTTCTCCTAGATAAACCAAAAATCGAATCGATTCCCGAACCAACCCAGGCCAAACCCCCCTCCTATTAGCAAGGTCCACCCGTTAGACCACCCTATAATCAGAATAGGGCGGCCCCTCCCTGACAAAACCAAATGGACACATTGATAAAAATGACGGCTAATATGAATCAGAAACATCAGGAGGAAATGTCATTAGTGAAGGGACAGCTGAGCTAGCTGTTGGATTGCAAACAACAGGGATCCCTTCCTTCTCAGCCACAACCGAACCCAAGAAATGTGATCAACAGAGGCCCCAATTCTCAAGGGTTCCAAGCCAATTGTGGGAATGCCCACATGGTCCAACAAGCCCCACAAACACCCCCTGGGTTTGGTGCTTCTTCTTCCTCTTTTTCTCAAGGATCTACCCATGGTCCCAACACCTCAGCCAATGCGACTACCTTGAGAAGCAACACTAAAACCCAAGACCCAAAATGGCCAACCCCTCCCGTGACCTCACTTCCTGAGATGCCTGATTTTGACAATGAGCGGGAGGAACCCAAGGACCTGGAGACTGACCCGATTCAAACCCAAACACCATACTCTGAGGCCTTGAAGAAAAGGAAGAAAAAGAAAGTTGTAGTGGAGAATGAGGAGCTGTTGGAGATTTTCAAACAAGTCTAGATTAATATTCCACTCCTTGAAGCAATCAAGCATATTCCAGCTTACGCTAAGTTCTTAAAGGATGTCTGTACATCAAAGCGCAAGCCGAGAACCCAAGCACCTAGGAAGGTTGTGCTCTCATAACAAGCTAGTTGAGTGATATTGAGCAGCCTACCTCCCACATGAACTAACCCAGGAGCACCCTTGATTTCTTGTAATATCGAGGACATGACATTTGATAGAGCGCTCTTGGACTTAGGTTCTTCGATCAACCTCACTTGACTACCCTTTATCACCAGTTTGGATTTGGGGAATTGAAACCCACACCTGTGACTATCCAATTGGCTAATAGATTTGTGAAAACCCCAATGGGGGTAGTCAAGGATGTAATTGTTCGAGTCAAGGACTTCTACTTGCCGATCAACTTTTTGGTCCTCGACATGGAAGTTCCCGAATAGCTACAAAACACACCCATCATCCTAGGTAGACCCTTCTTAGCTACGGCTAAGGCGAACATTGATTGCGACACGGGATGCATGGAAATCCCCTTTGGAGATAAGAAGATGCAATTGGATATATTCAAGGTGGCTAAGTCTTTTGATTGTGGCTGGGTTAAGGAGCATGATCCTGTGGAACCTCTGGTTGAAGAATGCCTCACTCTTAGCTCTTCAGCAGACCATCTGACTCAACCAGTTGATGACTGCCCTAACCCACTCCAACCTATGGAGGCTAACCTGTGTAGAGCTTATTACCTTCAGCAACCTCCATTCGAGGAGATTGATGTTGATCAACTCCTACCCTTCCCCTACCCATCAAATGTTGTCCTACCTACACCCGAACTAAAGCCTTTGCCCAATAATCTCAAGTATGTCTTCCTAGGACCTGACCAGACCTTCCCTGTGATTATCAATGCCCACTTAACTAAGGATCAAGAACTTAGTTTGACTGCAACCCTCTCTAAACATCAGGTAGCCATTGGGTGGACAATTTCTGACTTAAGGGGAATTAATCCTACCTATTGCACTCACAAGATCTATTTGGAAGATGGGGCTCGACCTTATCGCTAGATGCAAAGGCGATTGAATCAAAATATGCGAGAGGTCGTTAAAAAAGAAATAATCAAGTGGCTTGACGTAGATATCATTTACCCGATTTTCGATAGCCCCTAGGTGAGCCCCACTCAAGTGGTACCCAAGAAAGCCAGGCTCACCACGGTCACCAATGACCAGGGCGAATCCATCCCCACCACACCGCTACCGCATGGCGGGTGTGCATTGACTATAGGAAGTTTAATGAGGCCACCAAGAAAGATCATTTCCCTCTGCCATTCATTGACCAGATTCTCAAGCGATTGGTAGGGCAAAAATATTTTTTCTTCCTGGATGGATGTTTATGATACAACCAAGTTGCTATTGTACCAGAGGATCAAGAGAAGACTACATTCACTTGCTCATATGGCACGTTCACATTCTGTCGTATGCCATTCGGGTTATGCAATGAACTCGCGACCTTTTAGCGTTGCATGCTAGCCATTTTTTCGGAGATGGTGGGTGAATACCTGGAGGTTTTTATGGATGATTTCTCTGTGTTCGGAAACTCATTCGACCATTGTCTTAGCAACTTAGAGAAGATCCTGAAGCGATGTATCGAGGTCAACCAAGTTTTAAGCTGGGAAAAGTGCCATTTCATGGTTCAGGAAGGGATTGTCCTCAGTCACATCGTCTCGCATAGGGGCTTCAAAGTGGATCGAGCTAAGGTTGATTTAATTTTCAAACTTCCACCCGCTAGCTTGATCAAGCAAATCCGATCTTTCCTAGGACATGTTGGCTTATGTAGAAGGTTCATTAAGGATTTTTCCAAACTTTCTAAGCCCTTGATTGACCTTCTAGCCAACGACGCCCTTTTTCACATGGCACCTAATTGCATCAAGGCTTACAATACTCTTAGGGAAACAATCTCCACTGCACTTGTTTTACAACCCCCAGACTGGTCCCAGGACTTTGAGATAATGTGCGATGCATTAGATTTTGCCATCGGCGCAGTCCTAGGACAAAGAATAGAGAAGAAACCCATGGTGATCTACTACGTGAGTAAAACATTGGATGAGGCTCAACGGAATTACACTGTCACAGAAAAAGAACTGCTCACCGTAGTCTTTGGATTAGAAAAGTTCTGATCATACCTTCTTGGATCCCATGTGACGGTTTACACCGACCACTCGGCTATCCGGCATTTGTTGGCCAAAAAGGATGCTAAACCCAGGCTCATCCGATGGATCCTGCTCTTGCAGGAATTTGACCTGGAAATATGAGACAAAGCTGGGTCCAAAAATGTTGTAGCTGATCACCTATCCAAACTTCTTCTGGACCACATCGGACCCTCATTACCCTTGACTGACACCTTCCCTGATGAACAACTTCCAGCCGTGTAAGGAAGAAAGCTACCCTAGTATGCAGACTTAGTCAACTATTTGGTGGTAGGACAGACTTCGCACAGCTGATCTAGATAGCAACAAGATAAGTTCTTGGCTGAAGCCAAGCACCATTTCTGGGATGATCCTATGCTGCTTAGACTCTGTGTTGACCATATCATTAGGAGTTGTATTCCTGAAGAGGAAGTCCCAAGTGTGCTGTCCTTTTGCCACAACCAAGCTTGTGGTGGCCACTTCTCTAGGAAGCAAATGACTGTAAAGGTTTTGCCATCTGGATTTTATTGGCCATCCTTATTCAAGGATGCACACAGTTTTGCCAAGACTTTCTCTCGGTGCCAGACATTAGGGACTATGACTAGAAAGGATATGATGCCCCTCTAGCCCATTCTGATTGTCGAAATTTTCGATGTTTGGGGCATCGATTTTATAGGTCCCTTCCCGCCATCCAACGGCTACGAGTACATATTAGTTTCAGTGGACTATGTCTCAAAGTGGATTGAAGCCATACTCACCCGAAGATGTGACCATAAGGTTGTCATGGACTTTGTTAAGCAGAACATCTTCTCTCGATTTGGGATACCGAAAGCCATGATCAGTGATGGTGGGAGTCACTTTATTCATGCCCAATTCCATGCCTTACTTAAAAAATACGGGGTTACTCACCGCATTGCCACCCCGTATCACCCGCAAACAATTGGGCAAACCGAGGTCTCTAATAGACAGATCAAGAATATTTTACAAAAGACCGTGAAACCTGACCGAAAGGATTGGTCCACACGATTGGATGATGACCTTTGGGCATACAGGACCACTTTTCAGACCCCAATAGGCATGTCTCCTTATCGATTGGTCTTTGGGAAAGCTTGCCACCTTCCGATCGAGTTGGAACACTGGGCATACTAGGCTGTTAAGCAGTGCAATATGGATTCCCAATTGGCTAGAGCATAAAGGACACTCCAACTCTCCGAGCTTGAGGAAATCCATCGGGATGCCTATGAGAACAGTCAACTTTACAAAGAGAAGATGAAAACCGTCTACGACAAACACATTCATAGGAAAACCTTCAAGCCCAATCAGCAAGTCTAGCTTTTTGATGCAAGACTTAAACTTTTCCCTGGGAAGCTGAGATCAAAATGGACAGGACCATATCAGGTGGTCAAACCTTATCCCAATAGGGCGGTTGAAATTGTAGATCCTAACACTGGGCAAACCTTCATAGTAAACAGCCAAAGATTAAAACATTATCTTGCCCAAGTTTCCCCAAAGGAAGTAGTCACCCTCATTGAAGGTTGACATGGAACTTTGCCCAGCTGGAGACAATAAACTCAGTGCTTCCTAGGAGGCAACCCAAAAGATTCAGACTGATCAGGTAAACTGCAGGACTCAGGTGATTTCTTTCTGTACCCCCTTGCATACATTTATTTGCCGATGAGGACATTGTCCAACTTAAGCATGGGGGGGTGGTAATTCTCATTCTCTGAGTTTATATTATCACCCTGAATTTTATATATATATATATATATATATATATATTAGGAAGGAAAACTTAGGCATTAGGAGCTTGTCAACTGTGGGAAATAATACAAGAAGAACCTGAAACACCTAGACTTTTCAGGCCTTCAGACTTAATTAGCCCTGGTGTCTACTAAAATGTGGATTTAGCCCCGAATCCTCGCAACCTTAATTTACATTAATCTGATCAATGGAGAAAGGTGATAAGTATACGACTTACCAACACGCCCTCTGACTTGGAGGGACTTTTAGTCTAAGCATCTGCACACATTGTTGCACTGACTCACTCCTCGGATATTCTAACAGAAATTGGGTAGCTAATGAACCTTCTAGGGTGGTATGGTTGCGAATTTGTAGTAGGTAACAACCCATTGGCCAGTTATCCAAAGTATAGCCACATGACCATTCTCTTTTATTACTTCTAGGTAAATCTTAGATCAGGGAAGCCGCCTACTGAAACAACAAAAGAAAAAGTAACAAAAAAAAGAAAGAAAAAGGGAGAAATAGAAAAAAATATATATAGAAAAAGAAGAAAATGAAAAATAAATAAGCTACACTTCACCGTATGAATATGGCTGGCAAGTGGTCTTGGGTAACAACCCATTGGCCGGTTGTCCAGAACCCAGCTCACTAAATGCACGAAAAAGCCCAAAACACTTAAGGAAGAAGAAGGGAAGTAGAGCAATCCGGGGAGATATACACTGGAAACACCCTTTTGTTGACCCCACTCAAAATAAAAGTAGGGAGAAAGCTACTACTGGTGGGCTGGTTTCCTCTTTATGTTTATTATGGTTGTTGTAGTATATGACAAAACAGCTACCAGATTAATACAAATTTTTTTTACTCGGAATACAAGTTTTCCCGAAGTCGAACTCAGGGAGCAACTATGATTCTAGAAGCATAAATGTTCATGATTATGTTACAAAAATAATAAGAGAGAGAGAGAGAGCTAGAGTTCTCTTTTGTTGGCTTCTTCTTCTCTCTTCCTCTTCTCTTTCTCTTCTTCTTCTTTAGCCGTTCCTCTTCTTCTTCTTCTTTCTTCTTTTCTTCCTGCCTTCTTCTTTCTTCTTTAGCCTGCGGCTGTGGTGATCTACTTCTTCTTTCTCTTCTCTTTCTCAGCCTGCCTTCTTCTTTCTTCTTTAGCCTACGGCTGTGGTGATCTTCTTCTTCTTTCTCTTCTCTTTCTCAGGCTGCCTTCTTCTTTCTTCTGCTTCTCTGCTTTCTTCTTTCTTCTTTAGCCTTCTTCTCTGCTTCCTTCTTTCTTCTAGCTGCAGAGTCTTCCTTTCTTCTTTTCTTACAGCTAGTGCCCTTTCGATGTCTGACGCGACGCTTAGACCGCTTATCTACGTGTTTGCTACTGTTCCTTTCCTTCCTTCGCCTGCCTCTTCCTTCTTTTTCCTTCTTCCCTGCGTGCATACACACCCATTAGTGCAAAACCTACCCCTACCCCTTCCCCGTGTCTCTCTTTCTCTCTGAATCTCTCTTAGGAATGCTCTCCTAGAGTCGGGTCTTCGAGTTCGGGTAGCGTGCCCGGGACCAGGCCCACCGGCATGCGGTGGTGGGTGAGGAGTGCTTGGTCGGGTAGTCGGATCCGGCCCAAACCCGTGGGGCGTGAGTGTGGGCGAGGGTGAGCGAGCGAGCGCGTGGCATGCTGCGTGCATGTGAGGGACCTGACCCTTGTGTATCGAAGGCAAACGACCCGATACACTTTTTGAATTTAAGTGTGGGCGCGCGGCCGCACACATACTAGGTGGGACTAAAGTCCCGCCTCCAGATTGCGCACCCGCAGTTGAGGAAGCCGCTGCCAATTGGGGCAGCTGCGAGGCTCGCAACCCAAATCGCAAGCCTGGGTGCCTTCGCGGAATTAGTCCGCGCTGGCTGGAGCGCATGCCTGGGCTGGAGACGACCTGGAGCTGCGAGCGAAGGAGCTGCAACAGCTCAACAATGGCGACGAGGGGGCACTGACTTGAAAACACAAGGATGGCCTCTCGGCCACATCAGATAACGTGGAAAGCTTCGCCGGAGTGTGGCGAAGGCAGTGCGGTGGTCGGCAAGGCGCAAGAGCGCCTGTGGCGGTGGATCTAGGTCAGACTGTGTGCGTGAAAATGGGTCTGTTCGGGGGGTGGTTGGGCGGTGAATGGCAGTGAATGGAGTAGGAGAAATGGTCGAGTGGAGTGAGGGGGAGCTTTTGGGCTTGTCGGCGAGGGGTGAGGTAGTCTGTGGAGGGGGAGTGACCTCGCCGGAGAAGATGATCGGAGATGGAATAGATGGAGGTGGAAGTGGCGGTCGGTGGATAAAAAGGGTAACTCAGGAAGGGGAAAATGTAAGGGAGAGAGAGAGGAAGATTTCTACCTAGTTAATCGACGAAGGGGAAGAGGGAAGCGTCCGGCTCGTGCCTGCCGGAGTTGAGGACGAAGATGCCTAGGAGGAGGTTATCGACGACGAGGAGGTGGTCTGAGGGTGCCAGCTGGTACGACCTGGCATGGATGATGGGGCAGAGTGAACTCTGCTGCTGGTAGGGCAGTGGAGCGATGAGGAGGAGGAGGAGAAGATCACCGGAAGCTCGGGAGTTCTGACCGGAGAGGGAGGAGATGAAGAGTAGGGTTTCTCTTGGCTAGAAGAAGCTTGGAGGAGACGGCAAACCCTGCCGCTCCCTATAAAGGCCTTGGCGAGGAGAGGGGATCGAGGAGGTGATGTACCTACCTCGCCGGAGAGTGGCTGGAAAGGATACCCATGCCTTTCGTGCATTCGTACGAGTGGCATGGTCGGTTGCAGATGTCAGGGGAGGGTCCCTGCGATAGAGGACGTCGTAGGGAACCCCCTGTCTGTTTCTGAGGACGGCCGCCCTGTCCTGCGCGGCGCCATCCTTCGCGCAAGGTCGCCGAAGGTATGGCGCTACGCAGAGGTGACAGGGAGGACCGTTCTGCAAAGAATGATGAGAAGTTAGGGGGTTGAACGCAAGGGTTTCAAAAGATAAGGGTCAAAAAGTAAATTAAGAGGACTAATTTGTAAAGTCGGTCAAGATGGTCTTTTCTTAGGCCCAAATTTTTATACCAGAATAATTTGAACCTACGGATTTTAATGGTGAAATTTGATTTTAGGTTGGACCATGTTTGACCGATCAATTTGTGTAAAAACCCAAATTAAGTCATTAATTGGGCATGGTTCTCATTTTAGGTCAAAATAGGTTGCAAAGGCCAAATTTAAGGTTATAAACCCTAGGGAATATTTTTCTATGAATTTTAGATGGTTTATTTGAATTTTATCCTACCTCAAACCTCATGAATTAAAGTGGGTTTGTTTTAGGGTTACAGAATGTCATTTAATTCCTAGAAGCTGCTATAACCCTTTTCAGATCAGATCATCCCACTTCCCTCCTTATTAAGCTTGTTTGACCTGTTTGGACCCTTAATTACCCTATTTGCATAATACATTGGTGAAATTGCAGTTTTACCCCTTATGATTTATTTTATTCTTTAACTCAGAATTCTCTGAGTTATGCCTCTCTTTGGGTTTTGTAGGAGCTTTTTCACACTCATTTGGATTAAATTGTGCTGGTTAGGGTTCATGATGAGGTTCTCATCATACCCCCATGCCTAGCTTTTGCTCGTCCCTTAGCAAAATTTTAAGGTTTCAACCCTTGTTCTAGACCATGAAGTTCTTAATGATTTCAGATAAGTGCTTTTTCTTTTGTAACCTTGATTAGGTCAGAATGCCAACCATAGGCCTAAAAGGTACTCTAGTACCAACCAAGATCCAGATCTGTCTAGCCTCAGCCTTAGTCCTTAGCAAAGGTTTTTAAGGCCTACAAGAACTAACCTAAGGCTTATTGGACTTTGTGGTTAAAGCACCCGTGCTTGAGACAATTTTAGCCCTGGCTCAGTTCGCAGTGTGTTTTGTAAGAAAGAGAGGTAGAAGATTTATATGTTTGGAGAGTTTTCTCTCTCTTTTTCTTTTTAATTCTAACTTAGGATTGGCTTCTCAACACGGTCTGTATCAGATTCCTTATCCCCATCATCAATCCTCAAAGGTTCCTGGAAGTCGATGCTTCGAGATAGCATCGCCCATGGTAACCCCCAGAACCCTGGCTATTGAGATTTCGAGATAATCCCATCCATGGTGTTCCGTGGCCGAATTCAGACCCTAGCAATTGACATTTCGTGATAATTCCATCCATGGAATCTGAACCAGCAGAGTGCTTACATGCCCCCAGTAGGATATGTAAATATCCTAAGAGACAAGCACCGAGGAGATGACATTTTGTTATGCATCTTCGAGGGGAATTTCCCACCTCTCCGCGCTGGGAACTCGTCCAAATCAACTTGTGTTGATCAGTCGCTCCTACTCTCAGTGTCATTTTCAGAATTTTTGCGACGCTTCTGCGTAATTTTGAATTTTATGCTTACTGAACTAGGCTGTGTGTGAAGTTAGGGTGCTTAGGTTACTGAGTCCCGTAAACCAAAAGTTAGTTAACAAGGCCAAATACTCCCTAAACTTTGGACCTAATACTTAAGCTTTTCATTTTCCTCAACCTCTTGAGGAATGTCTAGATCTTAATGGGTACTAAGAGTCTATCCAAGAATGCCTAAGGTTTGCGTTCTTACTAATCTTACTGTGCACTTTCCATTTCTTTTCCTGAATGAGGTCTAGAACTTAGGTTAACTCCTTAATTTCTTACTAATGACTATCTCTTTTCTTTCATTTTGTGCTCCTTTTCATTTTGTTCCTTTTTCTCCTCCTCCTTTGTAGAGTCTACAAAATTTTCTTTCCTCCTCTCATTTTATTATTCTTTTTCAAAAAAAAAATTTTAATTTTTATGGTGTTTTTGGCATATGTGAATTTTTTTTGTTTAAAACCTTTTCTTACGAGTTTTGCACTTCCATACCCCCCCATGCCTAAGATTTGCAATGTCCTCATTGTAACTTAGGAGGGTTTTTATTAACTTAGTTCATACATTAGAACAGATGTTATGATGAGTGATGGGTCAGGGTGACAGTTGCAGACGATTTCTAATCTCAGATGCAAGCACCTGAGGTGGAGTCGGTTGTCCTAAAGGGTGAACCTTAAGTGCAAAAAGGTGTCAGAAAAGGTTTTGGGTTTTTTCAAAAAGAATGATGGGCTGCCTCCCGTTGAGCGCTAAATTTGATGCCTTCAGCCAAGCGGGAAATGGGATGGAGAGGGAATGGTCAAATTAGCAGCGTTTAGTATAACAAGCACCTTGATCAAGAGCCTGGTTGGTTCAACCATGTGCTTGTTCAGATTAACAGGCTGATGATGCAGCCCAAACCCAATCAATCTGGTGGGTCGATAGATGTAGATCAAGAGGTGTGGAACCCACCATATACTATGAAGCTCAGATGGATGTGGAAATGTGAATGCGGGGTTTGGCTGAGTCGAATCAGCCTGGTCAGAGTAGGGACCTGTAAAATAATCAATGAATGACGCGGAAACCCTACAGGGATGATCAGAGAATGATGGAGCATGATCTTTTGTCTGATCAGTGTTCGCAACCCGGTGTGGAATTTCAATCGGCTCGGTGAGAGGTGAATCTGAATAGAAATTGAGTCTGGTTGCGGGTTGGGGTTGAGAAGAGGTTTTGATCAGTTCTGTGTGTGTGGAAGAGGTGGCTTCAATGAGAACTGTGTATGAGGGCTCTTTTAGAAACGAATGACAGGTGGTCTCCTGTAAAGAGTCCTCTAGGTAACTATCAAATGCTTGAAGAGTGTTTATAGGATGATGGAAATTTGAATTGAGAAAAGATTTGAATTCTGGGTTGCAATCACTCTTGGCATTTTCTATTTTTGGTTCCTGTGGATCGAAAAGAAATGCTTCTATGTTATTTGAATCAGTGATCTCAGGAACTGGGACCTCAACGTCGGAGTCAGAGAATGAGTCATGTGAGCTGAGGTTGTAGACTGGCTTGGTGTGTTCAGGAAAGAGAGTCTCTCCAACATTAGATCCGAAGTTGTCGGAGAGTTTGTGAAAATCGAGTTCTAAATGAGATTCATGATCATGAATTCCACCGTAGCATAAATCATCTAATGTGGAATCAGCAGCCTGACTGGGGTCTAGCCTATATGTCAATTCTGGGCTTAAAAAGGTGTTCTGTCTAGGCTCAAGTTCCAAGTTGGTAGGATAGACCCAATTGAAACCCCACTCATCCAACTCCTCGGTTTCTGTATCGTAAATTGGCATGTCTTCTGGAAAATCGATCATATTTCCTGAGGATGTTGGAGAGGGATATTCATCAAATAAAGTCCTGAAATCATACTCTTTATTGAAAATTTGATTTTCATCATAAAGGGCCTCGTAATCTTCCCAATAAGTTTCAGATCTAGATTCTAGGTTTAGGATGTGAGTGGAACTACTAGAATCTAAGTTCGAATAACCTTTGAGGGTCACCTTATCAAAATAAGGGGTGGAATTTATACCCTCAAGAGGTTCAGATCTGATCTTATTATTGCAGGAGTCTTGGAATTCTAAGCTTGGCAATTCATGGTCTAGGGTTGTCTCATCATTGTGTTCTCCTGCAACTTCCCAACCTAATTCAATGTTGTCTTCTATTTCGGTTGGGAATCCATAACCACCCTGTGCCTCAATACTGTTCCAAGATGGTTCATCCTCTGTTTCTGGTATATACGGGTATTTCTGGTTGATAGTTTGTTCTAGTGATCTCATCATTTCTACCCATTTTTCAAGAGCATCTTGGTGTTGTTCCTAAAGTACAGGATTTGTCAAGCATTGAAGGTATTCATATTTGTGTAATTTTTCTATCTCAATGTATCCTGTTAGGAGCATTTCTCAAGTTGATCCTTTTATGGCTTCTGTCAACAGAATTTGGGCACAGTTTATGATGAAGGCTGTGGTTGTTGGGATATCAAACTGAATCTTTTCTATTGGTGTTGAGGGTTTATATTTGATTTTATAGAATTCAAGGGCATCCTCAATCATCCTATCTCTCATGGATCTTTGTGATTCAGGTTTCTTGAAGGGTGATGCTAAGTAATTAGGCTGCATATTTGGATCAGGCGGTGAAATCAAGATGTAGAATCAGAATTTTGATGTAGACTCAAGTCATGCCAAGATGGAAGAAGGGGGACTTGGTTCAGAATTAGAGGAAAAGGGCTATGTGAAGGGTTGGTTGCACACGCAAGGGTACCGAGGCTCGGCCTCGAGGAGAGTGAATTTCTAAAGGAGGTTCCAAGGACCTCCTACCAAACATACACTGATGGAGAGGATGAGTTTAGTAGGTGCTGGACCCAATCAAGACACCCAGAATGTTGGGTGACTATAGAGGTTCAGGGCAGATGGACCCCTTAATCAAAAGATTGTCCACCTGAGAATTGCCTAGGCAGCCAAAGAGGGTGAGTCCAGCGAAGACCCCTACACGGTAGAGAGTCCCCACAGGTTACAGGGTTTCCCCCACTCGACCTCTCTTGTCACTAAGATTCTAGGTAGACCAGAATGGGGATCTTGACCTCTTAAGTCTACCACTTTTAGTTAAGATCAAGGTGCTTAGGTTTTCACTTGAACTTTAGCCTTTTGAGTGAAAAGAGTGACCTAAGTTTAAGGTTGGTTGACCCAAGGGGTCAACTTCACCTATTAGTTCCTTTGAGAGCTTATTAGGTCTTGTCTTTTAGGGTTCAAGTGTTTTTAAGAGCCAAATTTCTTAGGGTTTCTCTGAATAGGTATTTTCAAACAATGGCTTGGGCACACTTCTTTTGGGAATTCTCAATTCTTGCTTAAGAAGTGTGTCTCTAAAACCCTAATTTTGAATCTTATGTCGGCTCTACTTGGTCCAGTTAGCTTTCTGTTGGGTAATTAGGACTCAAGCAAGAAGGTGTTAGCCCTAAATACCCTTAGTGGGTGTATAGAAATAGTGTGTTGAAACAGGTAGCTTCGATGATTTACTAAATATGGAGGACAAATTATACCTAAATTGCTTGTTCTTTCTTTTTCTTCCTCTTTAGAATTTAGGGGTTAAAACGAGAGGATAGAAAATTACCTGTCCTAGGTGTGGCTGTTGTGCGGCTGCTTGTTGTCCTCTTGATTTCCTGTGCTTGCACACAAAAGAGAAGAGATTAATAGAAACTCAAAAATAGAGAATTTATGGCTTCTAGAATAGCCGTTGCTCCCCAGCAATGGTGCCAAAATACTGGTGGGCTGGTTTCATCTTTATGTTTATTATGGTCGTTGTAGTATATGACAAAACAACTACCAGATTAATACAAAATTTTTTTACTCGGAATACAAGTTTTCCCGAGGTCAAACTCAGGGAGCAACTATGATTCTAGAAGCATAAATGTTCACGATTATGTTACAAAAATAATAAGAGAGAGAGAGAGAGAGGGAGAGAGAGAGCTAGAGTTCTCTTTTGTTGGCTTCTTCTTCTCTCTTCCTCTTCTCTTTCTCTTCTTCTTCTGCTTTGGTTGTTCCTCTTCTTCTTCTTTCTTCTTTTCTTCCTGCCTTCTTTCTTCTTTAGCCTGCGGCTGTGGTGATCTTCTTCTTTCTTCTTCTTCTCTGCTTTCTTCTTTCTTCTTTAGCCTTCTTTCTTCTTTAGCCTGCGGCTGTGGTGATCTTCTTCTTTCTCTTCTCTTTCTCAGCCTGCCTTCTTCTTTCTTCTTCTTCTTCTTCTCTGCTTTCTTCTTTCTTCTTTAGCCTTCTCTGCTTCCTTCTTTCTTCCAGCTGTAGGGTCTTCCTTTCTTTTCTTACAGCTGGTGCCCTTTCGACGTCTGACACGGCACTCAGACGGCTTATCTGCGCGTTTGCTACAGTTCCTTTCCTTCCTTTTCCTGCCTCTTCCTTCTTTTTCCTTCTTCCCTGCGTGCATACACACCCATTAGTGCAAAACCTACCCCTACCCCTTCCCCGCGTCTCTCTTTCTCTCTGAATCTCTCTTAGGAATGCTCTCCCAGAGCCGGGTATTCGGGTTTGGGTAGCGCGCCCGGGACCAGGCCCACCGGCGTGCGGTGGTGGGTGAGGATCCGGCCCAGACCCGCAGGGCGTGAGCGTGGGTGAGGGCGAGCGAGCGAGCACGTGGCGTGCTGCGTGCATGTGAGGGACCTGACCCCTGTGTATCGAAGGCAAACGGCCCGATACACTTTTTGAATTTAAGTGTGGGTGCGCTGCCGCACACTTACGAGGTGGGAGTAAAGTCCCACCTCCAGATTGCGCACCCACAGTTGAGGAAGCCGCTGCCAATTGGGGCAGTTGCGAGGCTCGCAACCCAAATTGCAAGCTTGGGTGCCTTCGCGGAATCATTCCGCGCTGCCTGGAGCGCGTGCCTAGGCTGGAGACGGCTTGGAGCTGCGAGCGAAGGAGCTGCAATAGCTCAACAATGGCGGCGAGGGGGCGCTGACCTGAAAACATAAGGATGGCCTCTCGGCCACATCAGATAACTTGGAAAGCTTCGCCGGAGTGTGGCGAAGGCAGTGCGGTGGTCGGCGAGGCGCGAGAGCGCCTGTGGCAGTGGATCTAGGTCAGACTGTGTGCGTGAAAATGGGTCTGTTCGGGGGGTGGTTGGGCGGTGAATGGCAGTGAATGGAGTGGGGGAAATGGTCGAGTGGAGTGAGGGGGAGCTTTTGGGCTTGTTGGCGAGGGGTGAGGTAGTCTGTGGAGGGGGAGTGACCTCACCGGAGAAGATGATCGGAGATGGAGCAGATGTAGGTGGAAGTGGCGGTTGGTGGATAAAAAGGGTAACTCAGGAAGGGGAAAATGTAAGGGAGAGAGAGGAAGACTTCTACCTAGTTAATTGACGAAGGGGAAGAGGGAAGCGTCCGGCTCGTGCCTGCCGGAGTTGAGGACGAAGATGCCTAGGAGGAGGTTATCGACGACGAGGAGGTGGTCTGAGGGCGCCAGCTGGTACGACCTGGCATGGATGATGGGGCAGAGTGAACTCTGGTGCTGGTAGGGCAGCGGAGCGATGAGGAGGAGGAGGAGAAGATCACCGGAAGCTCGGGCGTTCTGACCGGAGAGGGAGGAGATGAAGAGTAGGGTTTCTCTTGGCTAGAAGAAGCTTGAAGGAGACGGCAAACCCTGCCGCTCCCTATAAAGGCCTTGGCGAGGAGAGGGGATCGAGGAGGTGACGTACCTACCTCGCCGGAGAGTGGCTGGAAAGGATACCCATGCCTTTCGTGCATTCGTACGAGTGGCATGGTCGGTTGCAGAGGTCAGGGGAGGGTCCCTGCGATAGAGGACGTCGCAGGGAACCCCCCGTCTGTTTCTGAGGACGGCCGCCTTGCCCTGCGCGACGCCATCCTCCGCGCAAGGTCGCCGGAGGTATGGCGCTACGCAGAGGTGACAGGGAGGACCGTTCTGCAAAGAACGACGAGAAGTTAGGGGGATGAACGTAAGGGTTTCAAAAGATAAGGGTCAAAAAGTAAATTAAGAGGACTAATTTGTAAAGTCGGTCAAGATGGTCTTTTCTTAGGCCCAAATTTTTATACCAGAATAATTTGAACCTACGGATTTTAATGGTGAAATTTGATTTTAGGTTGGACCATGTTTGACCGGTCAATTTGTGTAAAAACCCAAATTAAGTCATTAATTGAGCATGGTTCTCATTTTAGGTCAAAATAGGTTTCAAAGGCCAAATTTAAGGTTATAAACCCTAGGGAATATTTTTCTATGAATTTTAGATGGTTTATTTGATTTTTATCCTGCCTTGAACCTCATGAATTAAAGTGGATTTGTTTTAGGGTTACAGAATGTCATTTAATTCCTAGAAGTTGCTATAACCCTTTTCAGATCAGATCATCCCACTTCCCTCCTTATTAAGCTCGTTTGACCTGTGTTTGGACCCTTAATTACCCTGTTTGCATACTGCATTTGTGAAATTGCAGTTTTACCCCTTATGATTTTTTTTATTCTTTAACTCAGAATTCTCTGAGTTAAGCCTCTCTTTGGATTTTGTAGGAGCTTTTTCACACTCATTTGGATTAAATTGTGCTAGTTAGGGTTCATGATGAGGTTCTCATCAGCTACCGATCAGACAGATACATCTTTAGGCAAGCATTCTCTTTTCCGGTCACCTTGGGGCGTAGAAACCCAAAGTCTATTTTAATTACCGTTGAGTGAGTCTATCATAATCTTCACACCAAGATGCTTAGCGCTTAGAATCTTTTTTGAGTTATGGGTGGGTTGGGTAGCCATAAAATGTTACCTACACACTTTCAACTCCAAAAATCCAAAAAAATAAGAAAAGATGAAAAAGGAAAAAATATGTCTCTGTAAATATGCTTTAAAGTGAGGACTTGGGCGGTTTGTATTTTGACAAACACACGGGCGCTATTTAGTCTCTATGGATTAGGCTTTTAGTATGTTTCCTCCTGTTGGTAGGAAACATATGTCTAAGTAATCGATTCCTAATTCCAACTAAAAATAACAGCTAGGATAAACCTTGCTAGGGACTAGCAAGGGATGAGAATGCGGGTACGATAACTCTGCATTCATTGATGATAATTCCATCTACTAGGATTAGTTTTGAGAACATATGCTCACTAATAACATAACATGATGGGCATAGGAGCACTGCATGCATTGAGAATTAAGATTGCTTATAAATCAACGTTTAATGGCCATATACATAAGTGCATGTTGAAACAGACCTCAGATGAGCAATCGAATCGCACGGATGGATTCAAATCGACGAATGGAGTCCAACGGACTCGAAATCACTTAAATTCGACATTCGAAGTTCCCTTAACCAGCCTAACCCAAAACGTGCCACGTGGCGCCCGCTTGCCCCCTCCACCGCCTCTCTTCATCGTGCTGGAGCAACCATGGTCGTCCGATCTCCCATCAGACGACTAAGGATTCACAAAGAACCCAACCATATTACGTCGTTGGCATAGTGGTTAGCACCTCAAATCCACACACGCAGATGCACGTTCGAGCCGAGGCAGGGCTCAAATCGGCAGCGGAGGCGCACATGAAGGAAATTCAACCGTAGATGAAGGCGCAGACAGTGTGGATGGCGGCTACGTGGTGCTCTAGATGCACGCCATCGCCCACGCGCACTCAAGGCCCGATCCATAGTGTGCGCCCACGCGAACTCTCGACCGTCTGATCATCCATCGGACGACTCACATGGTGCGTACACGGATCGCGCATGCAAAAGAAACACGTGTGAGTGCTTGAACCGATGGGTGAGGGGCTTCACTGACATTTCTGGAATAGGTTTAGCGATGTCCTGGACGTCGCTAAAGCCCTTACTTAGTTTGGAAACCCCTCTTCTCTATATAAACCTCCTCGACCACCCCATTCAAGGGCATTCAATACACACACTCTCCTTGCCACTCTAGCCCTCTCCTAGCTCCACCAAACACTCCTTGCCTACCCCGGAGTTGTCAAGCCACCGACGGAGCCCCCCTCCACCGCCATGGCCACCTTGCCTCCTCCTCGCACTCTCTTTACTTTAGTTTTATGTTGCACTTGTTTAAGCTTTCGTCTATTGTTGTAGTCGTAAACAAACTCTAATTGCATGCTATATGTTGATGATGTTTCATATATCATAGTTCACATTCTCTTAGAATGATTGTCATGTTTTAAACACGATCTTTAACCCTACTCTCTCTCTCTAGCGTGTTTTCTCGCAAGCAAGCAAACCAACCATTCCTGTGATAACTAAAGTGAAAAACTAATCCGATTTCACTCCTCGTGTTCGACACTTGGACTCAGAAAATTCCTCATTTTAAATTAAAACCAACGTCGTGAACACATACTACAATGGCGTAATTAAACAAATGTGTTCCACACGTGTCACCAACCCACTCCACCTTCATATTGGGATAACCGTACACCACCCAACCAAGGGTATGATCCCTTCCCTAAGTATTCAAATCTTGATGATGATAGATATTCTGATTTGACTGAGGTTAGAAATCCTAGAAATTATTATCCTTAGCCCACTCAAACCCTTGACCATAGCGGTGATCTCGAGATTACTCAATTGCTCCAAGTGCTCCAGGAGATGAGAGAATCTAATAAAAGAAATACTGAAAACCTAATTAGGGAGCTTAATAGAATCCAGGAAGCACAACATGATAAATCTAGTTTGAGTGTGTTGCAAGTTGTTGATGAGCCACTTAGGGTGGATGATTCAAACTTAAGTATGACATGTTATTCAATGCTATCCTCTAGTTATACCGAGCCCACCCGCCAACCTTGTGATTATCCAAAACAGATCTTACCCAGGCCTACATTTGAACTAATAGACAGCTTTGATGTCCCAAAGACTGACTCTGAAACGAACGACAAATCTATGGAAGGGACATCTAATGGGGTCCTTTGAACTGATTACGACACATCTGGAATTGAATCATCTGGGAAACCCCATCCTAGAAAATGATGAGGAAAGTGTTTGCTAATTAGCCCATATTTGTGGGCTATTTAAGTATTTAAGTGCCTAGACATTAAGTTAATTCTAACATTTATTTAGCATGCATTAGGATATAAATAGATTAATTCATATTTCTGATTTAATTACATAATTCATGCATTACATTCATAGCTAAATGCATTTAGAATTAACTTAGAATTGCATTCATTTAATTAGTTAACCAATTAGGTGCATTGCATGCATTGTTTTAATTTAACATAGAAGTAAGTGCTTATGCATAAATAACCATAATATTTTATTCTTTTATTTTTTTTCTTCTTTGCACATGTAACTCCTCCGGCTTTGGCTCCGCCTCCTCCTCCTACGCATCACATTTACGCTATGCCATTTTGAATTTGAAATGAAGGCTGTGGCTACAAAAGGATGAGGGAGAGCTGCCATGAGGGAGAGGCCACCATCCCCGACCCACCACTGTGAAGAGAGTTAATCTCTCGTCCGATCCACCACCACCAGCTTCAGCCGTGGCAACGAGCCTCCATCACCGTGGGCGTGTGGCATGACAGGCCACACTGCCATCTGGAGCTCGTCTGCATTACTGTGAGCACCTCAGCGTGCACCACCCTCACCATCATCACCAACATCCACCATTGCAATTTCCGCAATTTCATCTCCCTGCGCCAGTTAAGACGTCTGGGAATGATCCCACATGTCTGAACTCCCATATCTTCTTCCGTCTTCTTTTTATTTCTTATGTTTTGTTTCCTCTCCACTTCAACAAAACCTCTCATCCTCGTGCCACTGCAACCACCATCGCACAGTACAGTTCCCAGTGCCCACGCCCGTGCCTACTCCCTGCAGCTCCCACCTTTGTGCACCTCCCCATGTGCATCTACGCGCCTTCAGCAGCAACAATAGCTGCTCAGCACCTCCGCGCGCCCACTTCTGCACCCTCCTTGCAACTTGCAGAGCCGCACCTGCAGCGCCTCCTTGCAGAACGAGCACTCACAACGCACGCTCCATCCTGCAGAACACACGCCCGCTCCTTTAGTGCCCTCGCCGACCTCCTCCAGCACACCTTCAGCGCGCAGCAACACCCACGCTTCCCTGCAACGCTTCACCACACGCCTGCAGAACGCGCACCCACCTCCATGCTCACCCTGTGGTGCTCTAGCCTTCACGCCCGCGCGCCTCAGCAGCTGCACACCTGCAGCATGCGCGGCAGCAGCAGCTTCTTCACCGCCGCCACCTTTCTCCTTCGGCAGGCCAGCTTCGGCCACCTCTCGATGTACCGCTGCCACCACTGCGACGGCCTCACTTCAGCCAACCTCCTGTGGGAATCTCTCCTCGATTGAACCTCTCTCCCGATCGCGAGGAGGAGAGAGGTAAAATCCGCTGCTTTTGTTCTAATTAGTAATTACATTTCATTCCATTGCCAGGAAAAAAAAATTTTGATTTATGATTATTTTATTATGATGAAATTGCAACTCCATACTCAAGCTTTCTTACAATTGCGTGGCTTTTGTGATTAACATTGTTTGACATTGGTTTTGGGATTAAAATGTGCACAAATTTTCTCTAATACATGTCAATTGAAAATTACATAAAATCATCACATATTTATTGAATATTTCAGTAAGGAAAAATTGCACATCTACCCTTACATTTTCCCAGTATTGTGCATCTTCTTTCCGTCGCATTTCATGTCAGATTTGACTATGGATTTCTCACTTGATTGAATGAATATGAAATAATCGAGATTTTATTACGTCATTGCCTCCCTATGGACACGACCCGCTCTTAATTGAGTGGTTATATTAATTTTTGATTAGTCGATTTTTCCACCACATAGAACTACAAACGATGTGTCATTTTATGTGACAAACGACTTTAAAAGCGAAGAATCGACTCGTCAAATGGCATCGTTGCCAGGGAGGCAACAGACGTAATAATTTCACTTGATTTTATTTTTGATTATTTCTCATTGCATAGTGATCTGACCATTTATTATTTTTTCTGTGCTACAAAATTTGTGCGAGGAATTAGAGAAAGGCGAGTGCAACGATCTGTGACACATATTCTACGACTCGCAATCACACCAGCCATCGTAAGAGGCGACCGTTGACGTTGCCAGAGGAGAAATTGATCAAGCTACCTTGCAAGGGAGGGGAAGGACGAGGACACGACGATCATCTCTGTACATTTAGTTGTTGATTTGATTAGAGTAGGATTAAGACTTTAGACTTAATTTTTCATTGCACATTTGGTTTGAAACCCTTGTTTTGGGGTATATTTTGAGGGGTTTGTTCCCCGATTTTGTTTTAGGCCCGTGTTGGGTAATTTTTGGGAGCCTGTTCCCTTTTCTTTAGATTCAGGTTTTTAATTTATTTTGTGGATTGTTTGCCTTTAATTTGCTTATGCATAAGTAGCTAAGAAAAAAACTAAAAGAATGAGCTGCCTGATAGAAGCTGCCTGCCCCTAGGATGAACCATTTAGGTCTGTAGGAGCAGCCTCTAGATTTATTTCTCTGCATTGTGTGCATTCTCACATCATTGATTGCTGGAAATAAGGTACGCATTCTCTTACTTTACATCCTATTCTTGATCACACATTGCATTTGGACTTAATTCGGAGACCACCTAATCTGTATTGAATAAATCTAACAAGTGGTCACATATATGTTGGTGCTAGAGCACCACGATCATTTGTTTTGATGATAACAAAACACGTGTTATTTAACATTTGCAATTTGAGTCCTAGATTTCAGGTCAATTGCAAATGTAGACGTGTTTAGACAGAACTCGAGCTCGCATCCAGGACGGATTGGAGGAGCTTAATGCAAAACAGAGGAGGTTCGCGTGGAGCGACAGATTGAAGATAGAAGACAAGAAGAATAGGATAGATTCTTTTTAATCCTTTCTTGTATCTCTTGTCTTTATTTTCTTGCTCTTTTTATTTTCCTTAGAATATTATGTTAAAGAGCCTCAAAGTACCCTAACAGTAGTCCTAGGAACACCTGCACAACCCTAGGATACTAAGGTTTTCTGTAGAACACTTAGAAAACCAATATAGGGTTCAAACAATACTTCCAGACGTCTAATTCCCAAATCAGACATCTGATAAAGTATTTTAAGATGTCTGACTGTTGTTTCAGACGTCTGATAACTATTAGGCTGGAGTTAGTATTCTGTCTGATGAAATCAGACGTCCAGACCTTAGTCCAGGCGTCTTAGAAGACGTCTGATGGACTTGCCAGACGTCCAGATAGTGGACCGTTGGCTAGCTTAGCAGGCACTGCAGATTATGACCGTTAGAGCCTTATCAGACGTCCATAGGACTTACCAGACGTCTGATAATTGACCGTTTTGCCTCGGCTGACCCAAAATCTCTTCTCAGAGATTTTCTAGCCGTTGCAACGTTTGGAAATCCATTCCCACAGAAAAAGTAGGTTTCCAGACATCCAGACATAGTGCCAGACGTCCTATATGTCGTCTGATGGACTTACGCTAGAACCTTGTTTAGATCTGATTCAAGTCAGGGAGAGACCCGCCCAAAATCAGACGTTTGACATTTGAATCAGACGTCTTAAAGTGGCCTTCCAGACGTCTGATGCCAGAGTTAGACGTCTGATTACCTTGTCAAGCGCAATCATTGTCCTGATTTCGGCTTGATTCTCTTGGGCTTTGCACCCAACGGCTATGGAAGCTTTTCTAAGCCTTCCAAAGCCTTCCTAAGGCCTCTATAAATAGAGGGGAACCTTTGCAACACAAACACACACCTAGAAACACTAAGACACACCTTGCAATATACTTTCAAACCATTTTGTGTCTCTCTTGCTCTCCAAGCTTAAGTTCCTACACCTAGAGAGCTAAATTACCTTTGCGCACTCGCTCTCCCGCCGTTGTTCACGAGAGCGACATTGCGCCATCGCGTGGCACACGCACTGCGTCATCAACTCGACGCACTCCTTGCAAAGGGGAGTTTCCTATTTCCTATAGAAGCTAGGTTTAAATTACTTTGTTGGCTCTATAGGATTACTTGTTTTATTTTACCTTTGTCTTTTGGTTGGGTATTCGCTTTGCGAATTCCCATCTCCTTCGTGGGACAAAATCCTTCTTGTGGAAAGAAGGGGTTGAGGAACGCTACCCTCGTACTTGTAGCGTGGTTGTACTGAGGTTGAATGACCCTCGTTTTAAAGTGATTCGATTTAGTGGATTTGATCAACTTGGTTGATCAGAAAATCCTAACTCGAGAGGGTTAGGTGGTGGTTTTCACCCGGTTTGGGTTTCCACCTAAAAATACTTTGTGCACTTTGTGTGATTGCATCTTGTGAGATTGTTTATATTTCAATTCCGCAATTATTACGTCACCCCCTCCTGGCTAGGCCGGAACCTACAATATATTCTTAAAAAGGACTAATTAAAGGAGGGACATCTAAAAATCAAGGACTTGATTTTCAAACGTGGTGTGCGATTCAAAATTCAAAATCTTTTTGCGGTGTAAGCACAGTTATATCTTTTGCACCATGGCACGCATTTAGACACTCCTAAGTCTTGGAATGACTAGGACAAGAGCCCTCCTACCATTGGATTCTGAAGTGTTCAGAACTTGATATCAAAGGTTTTGTAAATCCAAAGAGGAGGATACCCTATCACGGATTTTTAGGGGTAGTTGAGAAGCACCGCGAAGGCATAGCTTCAAAGGAAGGCTTAGGCCTACTTGCATCCCTTGATCTTCTATCTTTGGATTTGCTTTACCATTTGAGATTTAGGGAAGAACACCTAAGCTCCAACTAGGTCTTCTTAGGCGAGCCGTAGGTCGACAATAAGTGCATAAATTGATTGAACAAATTGTATTGTCACCTACAATATGACTTAAATCAAAAGCCTAAATTGGGAAAGACCTAAAAAGTCCTTTTTGAATTGTGTTTTGTTTGGGGAATTCTGATTGAGGTGTGAGTTAGAATGGACCACATTGATTTTCATCCTTTCACATCTTGCCCACACCCTCACCCCGACTTTGCACTCTTCGATCCCATATGCCAAGATGGTCCATCCCTTGATGGACATAATGACAATCATTGGGATCCGTTTTACTCCTATTATAGGAGTATTGGCCTGGTTAAGCCCCAAATTAGTGAGCAGAACTTAGGAGCGGGATTTGCTTTGCCCAATATCCCACACACCATAGAAATACCCAACCCACCCTCCCTGAATAATTATAATGGTTGGACAGACACTCCTGGGTACTATGAGCTTGAGCCTCACTTTGTTCATGATAAAAATGACCTCTCCTCCTTGAAGATGGAAATACAGAAAATGAAAAATGAAATGATTAAATTGTTAGGAGAATCTTCGAGAGTAGGCCAACAAGAAAGAGATGAAATTAGCCACCCAATCTACCCCATTGAGGATGACGTACACCCCTCTACAATAGATGCATCTCCTGTGGGAGAGCTACACTTTAAGTTGGAGGGAAATTTTGGGGAGAATAGCTACTTTTCGAGGATCGATTTTGAAACCTCCCCATTAGATGACACTTTCTTGAGAGATCCATGCCTTAAGTGGGAGGAAGATACATATGAAAGTAGCTATGCATTGGATGAAGAAAGGTGGCAACCCGAGGAAGATGATGATAAGGTTGAGTATCCACCTGAATTATATTGGAGTCAAAAGAAGGGAATGATTGTACCATTGGAAGACCTCGACCCAGATGATAGTATTGTCGTGACATTTGATGAAGTGGGTCGAAGTCAAGTTGTTAATCCTACCCTCCCTTCTGATCACGAGATGGAACTCAAGCCCACCCTTAGGGAACCTAACCCTCAAGAAATTGACCTATCTGAGGAGTCCGATGTTACCAGTGTAAACCATTTACCTCAGATAGAGTACCCTAGGGGATCTGCTGAGATATTAAATGATTCTAGACCTCAAGTATATGATGAATCATATGATGAGGACAAAGATGAATTATATGAGGAACCTACATTTAAGATCTGGAGTGACACTAAGGGTGATTATGTCTTATTTGAAGAGTTAGCCCCTGAGGATGTCACAAATTTGACCAAATTAGGTTTCCTTAGCACACCCATTGATGATATTTCTCCTCATAATGAAATGATGGAAAATTTGGAAGCAACTTCTAAGATTTCTGTGGATTCACTTATAGACTCCAGGGAAGAGTTGAGTAAAGAACAAGAACCCGGGGATGACATTGATAGGATAATCCCCAGATTTGTTGCTTCCAACCTGCCTTCATTTGATTCGAAGTCACCCTCTGATTCGCTTTTGTTTGAATGTGAAATTGTGACTCCTGATGAAGTGCAGGAAGATACATGTGATGGTGAAAGGAATGCTAGGGATACAATTGAGGATTTGGAAAGAGTGTTAGGGATGGACACCGAGCTAATTAAACCCAACCTACATCTTATGGCCATCCCGCAACCTCGAAACTTAGACATCCTAGATGATCCTTGCCTTAGAGATTTGCTCACGTTTGTTCTGACTGGGGGGCTTAACAAACCAATATTTGCTGTAATGGAGTATCGGGTATGGATTGATGATTTCTTTAGTCAGTCCATTGCCCTGGGGGTTTATCTCTGCACCATTCCTTCCCCATTCCCTTTGGAGGATCCTTGTCATCCTCCCCCTACCCCTTAGGAGGTTGTTATACCAGTTTATCCTTTAGAACCTCCTCTGGTGACCTGGGAAGATTTTATTCCCATCTTGGTTGGGCGAGCATTTGCTATCGGGATTCATCATCAGCTCGTCAACATCCTAGGTTACCTATTTTCTAGGCTGGCATTACTTTGCTCATTTTTAGGGCCTATTTCTGCAATCCTTGAACCTGATTTGCAGGTTCTTTGGCTACTCGGCTGCTAACAAAAGAACGGCAGCCCATCTCTGACTCAAGTAATATCCTTCTATGCAATGAGGACATTGCAGATTTTAGGCATAGGGGGGTGTACTTGGGGATATACATAGCATAGTGCACTCATGCATTTAATTAAATCATTCTGCGTTGCATACATTTGCATTAAAAAAAAAAATCTAACTAAAAAAAAAAAAGTTTTGAGCTTAACTGGCTAGGTCCTGCATTCTTAAGCAAATCAGAACTCTAGGTGAGACTAAGTTGGTTCTAGGGTCGAACTTTAGAAGCTAAATGAGATACTAGTTTTAGACCTTTAGGGTCCTTTGTGGACTTAAAAACCTAAGTAGGAGTTAAGTTGCAAACCATTCCACAAGAGGTTGAGGAAGGAAAGCTAGGGCTTGAGTTAAAAGGTGGGGTAGTACCTAGAGTCTTGTTCTACCTTTTGATTTACGGGTCCTTGTAACCCAAGCATCCAAATTTCACACACTTGGTCTGGTGTAAGTAAGTAATCAACTTAATTCCTTTCTTAAAAGAAATTTGGTTCTCTTAGTTTTGACTTAGGAGAGGCTTGAAAACACAATTTGATTGAAAGAGTTCCTGTCGCGGGAGAGGTGGAGTATATACTCACCTTGAGGATGCAATGATAACATATTACCTCCTCGGTGCTTGTCTCTTAGGATATCCATCCTATTGGGGGCATGTAAGCACATTGTGCGGTTCAGGTACCAGGGGCGGCCCTATCTCGAAGTACCGATTGCCACAGGCCTGAATTCGCTTAAGAAATCCACAGGCGATACTATCTCGAAGTGTCGATTGCCAGGAGTTCTTGGGGTCGTTATGGGCAGTGCTATCTCGAAGCATTGAAAGCTAAGAACCCTTCGAGGTATGGTGATGGGGACAATGAATCCGACACAGACCGTGTTGATAGCTGATCCGAGGTTAGACTTAGAGGAATCAAATAAAAAAAATTATTATATATATTATTTTTTTAAAAAAAATCCTTTTTCCTTTAACTCAAATAACTCAGACCAATGCACATGCACGGATGCTTTAATCTCAAGGATCAATAAACCTTAGGGTAGAGTCAGAAATCAGAGAAACTTGTGCCTGCAACTCGTCTTTAACCGACCTAGTCTGTAACTTAACAACTACTTGGGAACCTTAGGTCTAAAGTCTAAACTTAATATGTTTCTAAAGGAAGACCAATTGGGTTGGCTAGTTTACTAGGAGTGCTAGGTTTTGCTTGGATTTGCTAGGGACTAGCAAAAAGTAGGCATGGGGGTATTTGATTAGCCCATATTTGTGGGCTATTTAAGTATTTAAGTGCCTAGACATTAAGTTAATTCTAACATTTATTTAGCATGCATTAGGATATAAATAGATTAATTCATATTTCTGATTTAATTACATAATTCATGCATTGCATTCATAACTAAATGCATTTAGAATTAACTTAGAATTGCATTCATTTAATTAGTTAACCAATTAGGTGCATTGCGTGCATTGTTTTAATTTAACATAGAAGTTAAGGGCTTATGCATAAATAACCATAATATTTTATTATTTTATTTTTTTCTCCTTTGCACAGGTAACTCCTCTAGCTTTGGCTCTGCCTCCTCCTGCGCATCACATTTAAGCTACGCCATTTTGAATTTGAAACGAAGGCTGTGGCTACAAAAGGAGGGAGAGATGCCATGGGGGAGAGGCCACCATCCCCGACTCACCACTGTGCAGAGAGTTGATCTCTCGTCCGTTCCACCACCACCAGCCTCAACCGTGGCGACGAGCCTCCATCACCATGGGCGTGTGGCGTGACAGGCCACACCGCCATCTGGATCTCGTTTGCATTACTGTGAGCACCTCAGCGTGCACCACCCTCACCGTCATCACCAACATCCACAACTGCAGCCGCCTCAATTTCATCTCCCTGCGCCAGTTAAGACGTTTGGGAATGACCCCACATGTCTGAACTCCCATATCTTCTTCCGTCTTCTTTTTATTTCTTATTTTTTGTTTCCTCTCCACTTCAACAAAACCTCTCATCCCCGCACCACTGCAACCACCACCGCACACCACAGTTCCCAGCGCCCACGCCCGCACCTACTCCCTGCAGTGCCCACCTCTGTGTGCCTCCCCGTGTGCATCTACGCACCTTTAGAAGCAGCAACAGTTGCTCAGCACCTCCGCGCGCCCTCTTCCGCGCCCTCCTTGCAACTTGTAGAGCCGCACCTGCAGTGCCTCCTTGTAGAATGCACGCCCACAACGCGCACTCCAGCCTGCAGAACGTGCGCCCGCTCCTTCAGTGCCCTCGTCGACCTTCTCCAGCGCACCTCCAGCGCACAGCAGCACCAGCACTTCCCTGCAGCGCTTCACCACGCGCCTGCAGAATGCGCGCCCACCCTGCGGCGCTCCAGCCTTCACGCCCGCGCGCCTCAATAGCTGCACACCTGCAGCACGCGCGGCAGCAGCAGCTTCTTTATTGCCACCACCTTTCCCCTCCGGCAGGAAGGCTCCGGCCACCTCTCGACATACCACTACCACCACTGTGATAGCCTCACTTCAGCTAACCTACTGTGGGAATCTCTCCTCGATTGAACCTCTCTCTCGATCACGAGGAGGAGAGAGGTAAAATCCTTTGCTTTTATTCTAATTAGTAATTACATTTCATGCCACTGCTAGGAAAAGGAATTTTGATTTATGATTATTTTATTATGGTGAAATTGCAACTCCATACTCAAGCTTTCTTACAATTGCGTGGCTTTTGTGATTAACATTGTTTGACATTGGTTTTGGGATTAAAATGTGCACAAATTTTCTCTAATACATGTCAATTGCAAATTACATAAAATCATCACATATTTATTGAATATTTCAGTAAGGAAAAATTGCACATCTACCCTTACATTTTCGAGTTATTGTGCATCTTCTTTCCGTCGCATTTCATGTCAGATTTAACTACAGATTTCTCACTAGATTGAACGAATACGAAATAATCAAGATTTTATTACGTCATTGCCTCCCTGTGGATATGACCCACTCCTAATTGAGTGGTTATATTAATTGTTGATTAGTCGATTTTTCCACCACATAGAACTACAAACGACGCGTCATTTTATGTGACAAACGACTTTAAAAGCGAAGAATCGGCTCGTCATTAGCATCCCCAAGATTGATTCTCAATCTAAAGATCATGAATCTTGGGTGATACCATATTTTCATGGAATCCAATTTACATTATCTAATAACCATGTTGAGATTAAGGAGGAAGACTTACTCGAGGATCTAGATCTTGATTCAGGCCTTGATTTACAATCATTCTATTTTGAGGAACAAATCTTTGGTAGGCCTAAGTGTGAATCCTTTGTGTTCAAGGATGCATAGTTGGACCTTGGGGATGATTTAGATTTGGATATCTTGAGAAATTTGAGAGAATCACAACAAGATGATAATCATAGACAAACAAAAGAACCCCCTTAAGAGGATAGAGGGGTTCAGGACAATGACACTCCTTTCTAGGCACATATAGATGGTTCTAGCATGATTTTGTCTGAGGATTATGATGATCATATGTGCTTCGATGATTCGATTATGATATCTGGATTTGACGGTAAAGATCATTTTGAGATATTCCATATAGAAGCCGAATCTGTTTTCACTTCTATATCAGTTGATTCTCACCCTTCTCTTCCCATCCACCAGAGTCCTAAGGAAAACCCTGATTCTAAATTCCCTCCTCTTGACTCTAATCCCCAACATCTTGAGATTGAACAAGACAAACAATCCCCCTATGAAAGAAATGTTCAAGAGATTGCAGAACTATTGGGGATGATTTACGATGATCTGCCTGAGGAAGTGATCAACTCATTTAAATCATGGAATTTGGAGGAACTTGATTTGATTGATGAGAAACAGGAAGACATTACCTCAGAAGATCTAGTTTAAAATAGAGCCAATTGGGGTCAAATTTATATTCCTACTAATCATAATTGATGGCTTGATTTTGAGAGTGAGACAAATTCTGATGAGCATGAGATTTTTTCTAATGATGAAGAGATAATATCTAACGAGGATTTAGTGAATTCTACAAAGAATTTCTAATCTCACAGCCTTTACCTTTAGAATCATATGACCTAGGGACTGGAGAAATCATGATTTTTTATGTCAATCACCATTATGAAGATCCTTATGATTTAGATTCTAAAGCTGACTGGCATGTTAATCATAATTTCAATTCACCACCTCCATAAACTCTCCTTGAATTATGGAATTGGATTAATGAGTAGGCTTTGCATCATGAACCTCACTTTTGTTGTCCTCATCTATTTAGCCATATTCTACACTTCAAATTAGAAAAACTCTTTGGAGTAGGGCTACACCATCGACTGGTCTGTGATAATGACGGATCTCGTCGCAAAAGGGTTCGGGTTTGGAAAACTCGTTGTCATAGTTCGATTCACGAGAAAATTCGTTGATCAAATAAAATTTATAACCGAAACTCGAAAAGTGAGTCCCGGGTCAAACACGGGGAGGTGAACATTTGGTTTTGAAAATCCGCATTTTGCTTTTATTTGTTTTTGTCATTTTTATCTTTTATAATTTTTTTGGTATTTTTAGCAAGCAAGAGATTAGGTTAATGAATTCTTATCTAACTAATCCACTTGCAAAATACAAGAGAGAGAGAAACAATCATGTATTTTTATAATCAAATGTTTATTACAACTAGGAAAGCGGGAAAATTATACTACGAATGCAGTAAAGATAGAGATAGGTGAGAGAAATCCCCCTCAATGGTCGCTTGGAGGATGACTCGCTCTGATGTTGCCTGGAGGAAGGTGGTAAGGAGTAGGATGAACGAGGATAGAGCTGGAGGACGGAGGGTGGGACGAGATGGCGTCGCGGTGAGGATCTTCTTCCCGAAGGGAGGTGAGAAGACAGCCACGGGACGCTCCATGAAGGGGGATGAGAGGTGGGAACAAATGTTTGTTTTCTACTCTAGAGGAGCATCCCGAGCTTGGGACAAGCTCTCTCTAGAGCCTTGGAGGTGGTGAGAGGAATAAAGGAAGAGATGAAGAAAAATGGGAGGGGTAGGGGTCCTTTTATAGTGGAGGAAATGATCAATTTCATATACAAGACATTGCCGTGGTTTGGATTGTTCTCTGCAACTCGGGAACATGAAGTTGGAATCGGCAGTAATCGCGAATCAGCATGACGTGGTGAATATGTACCCGGGCTTACCTGGGCCCTGTACACACTGCCCGTCACACCCTGGGAATAGGTTTCACCTGAAGCATCGAACCAAGGAGCAAGCATTCCTTACTACATGTATACCATGGGGGCCACAAAGGCTTTTGGTCATCTTATTGGCGCATACCACGATGGGGTCTACGACTGGGGTGAAATCGTAATGTGGTAGCTGTAGGGGAACCTGTGGCTAGATTGAATCCTTCGTGACCTATCGACACTTTTCCATTTTCCTTCTTGTTAATAGAGATCCAATCAAGACAAAGTGGGCACTAGGGTTCGACGTGAAAACACCCGATCCCATGCCAAACTCGATATGTGGAATCGTCGTGCTCCATATGTACTGAAATGGTTCGGGAGACATGGTACCAAGCCCACTGAATCAAACAAGGCAAGAAAGAAAGAGAGAAAGCAGATCCACTTTGGCTCGAGTTATGTGAAGGATGTTCATCAGTCCGTGGGGCAGTTTCAAGTAGCGATGAGGTACGTACGAAGTGCAGCTCTATAAGCCTTGAAGTTTTAAGTAATATATGTGTATATAAGCCCTAACCCCCTATAGTATAGTATAGTATAGTGTAGTGTAGTGAGTGATTGAGTGACTCTTCGGTGATCCATACCCATACATTGATTCCAATTCAAACTAAGCCGAGGTAGAAGCCGAGAAGTCAAGTATTTCTCCCAGGGGAATCCAGAACTCTTTAAGGGAATAACTAATTAAAGGGATGAGGTGGAAGGGGTATATAATTCAGAAGTAATCAAATCCAAGAAGATCAAATGAGGAGTGAAGCGAGAAGGGTCAAATAAGTTCATGAATAGCGTAGCGGAGATGAGTTGGGTAAGGAATGAAGTTGAGGGGTAGGGAAATTCAGGGTGCCTTCATGTGAGAATGCTAACTAATCCCATGAGGGAAGTTTGGCTGAGCTTCGTCCGAGGAACTGTGAACTAGGGTAATTGATTCCTCTTGAACTACCTTACTTCACTTCAAGGATTGATTGGGGCGAAGAATTCCACTCATGGATTCGACCCTCGGGATACATGCGAATGCGATGAATCAATTCTACTCATGGGTTTGAGTCCTTTCTATTTCTCGATTCCATAGAAGCCCAGAGAAGTGAATATGGTACTCATATTAGTAAGGATGATAGATATGTCAAAAGCAAGTCCGATTACGCCTATTCCGAATCCTAAAGAAATCTAATGTCACGACGACCCTATGTAAACATAGTCTCTATTTACATACGCTCGAATGACCCCTTCTCATAATGAGAATGTACATAAGAATGAGAATATACATCACCCTAGCTGGAAAAGTAATGCTGGTCTAGTATGGAATGAACTTAATATAATGATCGAGTCGATTCCATGATTATCAGTTCATAACCCTGGAAATACCCTGCAAAGTGTACGAAGTGAAGGGAATGGAATGAGTGAGTGAAGTTCGTTTCCTTAACATACAACTCGCACGGTCAATACATATAATATAATTCTATATAACTAATATACTACTAATACTAAGGTAAGGGACTGAACATCAATACTTATGAAGTTCAATACAAACTGAATAACGGAGTGAGGTGAACGAGCAAGTCTACGAATACGGTGCAAGCAGACTCATACCCTGCGAAGTGCAGTGGAATGTAACTTCAAGAGCGAAGTGTGCAAAGTGAAGTTTCATAAAATCTATCTATTCCCGGTATTTTTATATCATACATAGAAGTAAGCTTTCATCTCTTGGGTTTGAGTTACAAAATATGAATCACCTTTATAATAAGCTTATAATCATAATGGAATTCATCCTCTCGGTCATCTCTATGTATAGTATAGGAGGTAATAAAACATACTTATGGTACCGTAGATAGAGAGAGTGAAATGAGGGGTTCCCCATTTAACCCCGAAGTGCAACGGTCAATACATACATCTCATATTATTACCTACTATACTACTCTAGTATTGGAGGTGAGCCCAACTGAGCCGGTCAAGTGTTAGGGTGTAAGTTATATGGAACCAAATCCAACCTCTGGGTTGTTGGTTCTTACATTAGTAAAATAATAGTTACCCTAACACTCTTCCAATGGGAATATATCAATGGGAATCTATTTCCTTGTATTCCACTATGCTCAAAAGAGATGCCTATCATAATGCGCCTATTTCCCCTTGTCAATTTTGTTTAGGTATGAAGATACGTGAGCCCTCTAAAACTCCTCTTCTAGGTCGATTTCTAGTATAACCCTTAATATAATTCTTTCAATAAAATACCTTGAATTAAGCCCCTAACAATACCCCTGGGACTCCAAGGTATATAACCCCATGGGACTAAATAAACCCTTGTTCTATGTCGATTCTTAAGATCAACTCAATAGAAGGAAGGAGTTTCAAACAAGATGAAAACCAACACTGGGACAATATTCAATTAATATGAATCCTTACTGTTGTTCTCATCATAATTGATTTGATTTCCTATGTGAGTTTTCAACCAAACAATACCCCAACCCAGGGACTAAACTAACCCATGGGATTCCCACAAGTTAGCTTTAAAGTCTATTTGGATTAAGCCCATATTAGAAGCCTTATTCAATAAACCAACTTATAAGTCTTATTCTTAAATTAACCAAATTATAAGTCGTATTAAATAAACCAACAATATGATCCACCCTGGGACTCAAAGGTATCTTCCCCCATGGGAAGGAAACAACACAGCTTCTAAGTCGATTTCAATCCCTACTTAATATAAGCCTTATTCAATAAACCAACTCCAACCCAGGGACTAAACTCCACCTTGGGACAATCCAACCTCAAGGGAGGAACAATAAATATCCTTCACCACTGTTGTTCTAATCAGTATGTTTGTTATGAGTCTTAATATTGCCAATTACACCATCCTTTCCTTTGATAATCCAATTAACTCCACCACCCTGGAACTCAACTCACCCTAGGGATAAACCATACATATTACTTAATGCAGTCTCAATCATAATGTTTGTTATGAGTGTCCCTATGTGAGTACTCAACAGAAAAGTGGTTTCCTTAATCAAACCCAATAACTCCAACCCTGGGATCAAAGAATAGATTGAATATGAATTCCATATGATACAAGTTTGATGTAAGGAATAACACCTTAAGTCATTTACACTAATTCCTTTTACTAAGTCAATCCAAATAAAACAACCAATACCCCTGAACCCGGATATAATAATATATAGAATATTCAGTCCATATGGTTAGAGTATTATATATAAATCAAATAATACCCTAATGAACTCTTTTACATTGACTCCTCTCACTAAGTCAAGTAAATTCAAATCAAACCAGATATAATATACACCCCATAACTCTCCCATAGGAAACCCCACCCATGGGATAACCCTCATATCATAGGAAATAAGTCAATAATGTTATAGTCTGATTTATGGTATGGAATAAAAGTCAGTTTGTTACACTTATGATTGAAACTAAGTAAACAACATAACTCCCAACCCTCATGGGAAAACAATTCAATCATTAACCAGTCTAACGTATTTGGAATATCAAATGAATCCCTAATGAGATGCTTTACACTATGAGCTTTCCTTAAGTGAACAACATAACACCCAACCCCTGGGACTCCAGTTACCAAAGTAAATAGATGTATTGGGGACTTCGGTTCATTTTGAAGTCTGCAGATTCGAAAGTCAAGGGAGTTTGTTAGTTAGGATGCTTATGATTAGGAGTATGAGTTAGTGGATTCCCCAGTTCGGGAGCTAGGCAAGGAAGGGGTTTGTTGAGGTAGGGGTACGAAGTGGCTTTTTAGGAAGGGGCGGAAGATTCCAGGGGAGAAGCTGGTGATTTGGGCATTTCCATCTGCTGGGGGGAATCAATGTTTCGCAAGGCTTTCGCAAGCAAGGCTTTCGCTAGTAGGGAGTCAGATTCTTCTATTGGTAAGAATTGGTTCCTACTTAACTGGGGGAGGATGTTATAGTCATGAGCTAGTCTAGTCGTATTGATTTCAAGGAGAAGTGGAATGCCTTTTAGGTAATACAGGGGAAGATCTTTGCTTTGAACCAGGAGTTCCCCTGGTTGTAGTTGATTATTTATGTAATCCAAGAAAAAAGCCTGGCTTAGACCCAATGTGCTTAGTCTTAAAGTGTGAACTCCCATCTACCCCGTAAAAAAGAGGTGAAAGCTTACTTATTTGGGGAAAACCTAATTGAAGTCATCTATTTTCCATCTACCCCGTCAAAAAGAGGTGAAAGCTTACTTATTCAGGGAAAACCTAATTTCATTCGTCTTTTTTCCATCTACCCCGTCAAAAAGAGGTGAAATTCTATTTCTATTTCTTATAGAATTAGACCTTATCTTATTGATAAGAATAGTGTGTTGGTTTCTCCCTTAAGGTCGGGTTTCCCATGGGAGATTCCCAGGGTGTATCCTTGGTTTGGATTGGACTCCGATCATCGTTCTGATCAGATCCGTACGGTCGGATCGTCAATCCGAGACTCCTAATTAAACCTTCTTCCCTCCTAGCCACAAAAAGGATGCAATTAACCTAAAATATACACAACTACTCTAAATGCAGAATGATGCATGCTATGCAATATTTATAATATGAAATGCAAATCTAACCCTAGGAACATGCATGAATAGGCATTTTATCCTCAACAATTGTGTCTACATCATACCCCATGCCTATCTTTTGCTAGTCCCTAGCAAAATTAAACTACATGCTATATATAAAAATAGAATTAGGACTCGATCGCTTAGGCTTAAGTTGTTTATTAACGATCGAAATTTTCAACTAAGGGCCTAAACAATAAAAACTCAACAATACTTGGGTGTCTGCCAGAATGTAGACCCCCTAAGTCCTCGCCTTATTTGAAAAGGGAAGATACATTTTTTTTTGTTTGTCTTCTTTTCTTATTTTTTGAACTTTTGGAGTTTGAGAGTGTAGGGATAACTTTTTACGGCTACCCAACCTACCCAAGACTTGAAAATGACTGTAACTGCTAAGCATCTTGTGAAAGAGTGAAAGACTCACTAGGCAGCTGTTAAAACGGACTTCAGGTTTCTACAACCTTAGGTGACCTTAAGAGTTTCTGCTTAAAGGTTTATCTTTCCGAATGGTAGTTTTCTCCCTACTTTAAAATTTTTTTATGGGGTCAACACAAGGGCGAACCTAGTATATATCTCCCCGATTTATTCTACTTCCCCGCTTCTTCCCTAAGTGTTTCGGGAATTATTTGTGCATTTTTGTGAGCTGGGCTCTAAACAACTGACCAATGAGCTATTACCCACAACAACTTTCCAGCCATACTCGTGCAGTAAAGTGTGATTTTATTTATTTTCTCCTTTTTCTATTTTTTTCTTCTCTTTTTTTCTTTTATTTTTGAGTATCATTTTTTTTCTTAAGTAGGTGGCTTCCCTGATCTAAGATTTACCTAAAAGTAGTAGAATGAGTATGGTCAAGTAGCTGGGCTTTGGACAGCCGACCAATGGGTTGTTATCCATGACAACTTGCCAGCCATATTACCCTAGAAAGTTCATTAGCTACCCAATTTCTGAAGAAACCGCCGAAAAGTGACTCAATGCAAATAGTGTGTAGATGCTTAGACTTATAGTCCCCTCAAATCAGAGGGTGTGTTGATAAGTCATGTACTTATCACCCTAATTTATTAATGAAATTAGAATAAAATTACTTGGCGATGACTCGAAACTAAGTCCACATTCGAGTGGACACCTAGGCTAATTAAGCTCGAAGACCTGAAAAGTCTAAGTGATCAGGTCCTAAAGTATCATTTCCTAAAGTTAATAACTTCCAAAAGCCTAAGTTCTCTTCTCCTAATTCTATTTTCTTTTTTTTTAAGAAAATAAAAATACAAGTATTTCCATAGAGTTAACAAAATGATTTCAGGATTATCCACCTCCTATGCCTAAATGATACAATGTCCTCCTTATAAAAACAAAGGCATGAAAAGGGCAGAGTAAACAGAATATCACCTGAATTTCATGAAAATCTAGTTAGCACCACAGAGAGGAGTATACACATGCGCTAAGTTTAATGCCTTTAGCTAGGCATAAAATACATACAAAGAAGAAATTGAGAATTCAAAAGTACAAGTCAGAATCAAAATCAAAAGATTAATCCTCAGACCCACCAGTAGAAGATGTCCACGGATGTGGACCAAGTTGTGGTGCAAACCCATGCTCCAGGGTCGAGTGGTTCTCAGGTTCTGAATGAAAATCACCTAGAATCGGAGATTATTGTGCTTGCAGGGCCGGGCCTACGGTTCGGCGGTGTGAACCCAAGACTAAAGTGGCAGACAATGGGTAGATCTGATTCACTCAACTCGGGTGTCCACTTAAAGTTTAGCTTAGGAAGATAGTCAATTATTCCGAGCTTAGGTTGCAGATCAAAGATATCATAAGGGTCCTGGTAGAAAGTAGGTGATTTTAGGTAAACAGGAACCCTTAAATCCAAACTCCTGCTTTCCCTGAAGTTAACTTCCCAGATCCTTACTTCCAAAATCCTATCCTCCAACATCAGGTGTTTGGGTTCCAGGACCTCCAAATCATTATACACCCCATCTAAAGTACCCAAGTCTAACAATTGTGACTGAATCAGGATTGACTTGGGTATAATGATTTCCAAATCAAAATCAATCCCTTCGGGTTGTGGTTGAGGAATGGAGCTACTGATTGAATCTTCTAATAAATGAGGATTCAAATCCTCTAAGTTAACCCCAACCGAATCTAAATCTTCAATGAACGGGCTATCAAATGGTTCGTCATGCTTCTCGAGCCTATTTGTCTCACTTAAATCAACTTCCTTAAGCTCAAGTGAGACTTTACCTAAAGATTCCTCACCCTCACAATTAAAGAATTGTTGATCCTCATTATATATGTCTCAAAATCATGTCATTTTCTGGTTCAAAGAGACATATTTTTCCTCACTCCTTGGCTCGGGGATCTCAGGTGAAGCAATCAGTTCATCCTGAATCAGTTGCTCTAGACCAACCTGGTCATCTGTGGTCTCAAAACATGTATCCCCCCCGACAGGCACCTGATCGGGTTCAGACATTGGCTCTCCTGAAGGGGGTTCATCTTGGGAATCATCCCAAGATTAGACTAAGACAACCACAAATTTCATCCTCAACCTTGACAATTTCCCAAGTAGAAACTCACCCAGGCCCCTATCCCTAACATGAGCAAATCCAATAAAGAGCCATTCAACTCATCAATCATTTTATCATAGGCTCCAATTCTTCATGCATGGTATTGGCTGAGCTTCTAAAGATTGGATGGTGTTCCTCAAGTCAGCCAACACCTTGTCTTGGACTTGGTTCACCTAAATCGAATGGTTCGGTTCAGGTTTGGGTGGGTTTGGGTTAAATATAGGGGAGTCAAAATATCGAGGTTCTCGGGTCCCTCCCTGATAGTAGGTCGTTTCAGGTTGTTCAAAGAATGGTGGCGACCTATATTCAGTGGAATACTGGGGAGGGTAAGTGTTTTAATCAACATATCCTTCGTGGTTGTAGATCTGGTTAGGTTGATCATCAAAGGGTGGAGATCTATAATCATTGTAACTCTGGGAGGATAGTAGTCATAGTCTTGTTGTCTAGGGTTAGGCCCTAGACACTGAGGTCCGGATTCATATCCCCAATCAAAGTTATCCCAACTAGGAGATGGGTAATCATAAGTCGAGTCGGGATAGTAAGCATCTTAAGTATATGTGTTGGTAGGAGGGTAGGATTGGAAATGTGTGAAAGATGTGGTAGGATACATTGTGGAGTAGGAGGGAAATCAGAAGAGGAAAGATGCCGTATAGTACAATCAACCAAACATGTCCTTATGTGGATAGCCTAAAGACCTATTGACTCCCAGGACTTGTCTTAAGATTATAAACGATTTGGTCTACTTTTATCCAGTCAATCCAACTAGTTAAAGGAAGGGGCTGGGGAGAAGGTTCTTCCTTTGGCTTGTGCCTCCAGTTGCTAGTGTACCCCCTAGCCGTGGTCGTTTGACTCTACTCTCCTAGCTAGACATCAGATGGACTAGTAGAAGGAGATTAATTGAAAAAATTCTCAATCTGAGCCCCGAAGAGCGAATCAATCCTTAAGGCCAATGTCTACTCAGTTTTAATTAGGCTTGGGATGATTGTGCTCTAGGAATGTGATGGGCCTTTTAGATGGGTTGTTCCCTTAATGATCAATTCAAATGTGTGTGCGTGCACAACCAGGGTTTGCAAACAAGGTTATTTGATGATGTGTCTTTTAGAGTTTAACCTTATTTAGTAGCTTTTAGGGTTTAATCTTTAGGTTCGTTCAATCAGGGTTCAATAGAATACTCTAAGTTTTGAAAGCATTGGTGATGATATATTCCTTTAGAAATCAGAAAAAATGGTGGAGTGCCTGGTTCATCCCTAAAGATCAGCCCTAAGTGGCAAGCTACTGATGGATTGCTTTTAATTTGAGTGGTGCAGCCCAAATAGTTCAATCAATTGGCCTGTTGCACCACTTAGTTAAGGCACACAAAAATGTTTGACCTATTCAGATTTGTACTCACTTATGTGTGTGTTTAGTTAAGTGTACCGAATCCATAGGTCAGATTTCGGTTAAGTGATAGAATCGATGTGATTGTGCACCTTAGGGTGAGAAGTTGTGGGTGTTAAGTGTGTAGACTTTAATTAAATCCCACAAGAGGAGCATTTTTTATTTTTTAATATATGCGGGTGAGTGAGGTGAGGCGAAGTGACAATCAAACAATCAAATCTATCCTAGGATCTATGCAAGCACCTAAGTTGATTTGAGTTTGAGTTATTAGGTTATGGAATGGAAATCTAGTGGGTGGGTGGGGGGAATAACTTACAAATGTCCCTACCCGCACTTTATTCCAATCTACCGCCTTTGGCTCCTCGATCAAGTTCCTGCAAGACAATAAATCAAAGAAGAAAGAGAGGTTAGAAGATATGTAAGTAATGCGAGAAAACGTGAGAAAAAACTAAAGAGTATTGCCTCCCCAGCAACGACGGCAAAATGATAATGGTGGATCTCATCGCAAAAAGGGTTCAGGTTTGGAAAACCTGTCGTCGTAGTTCAATTCACGAGAAAATCCATCGATCAGATAAAATTATAACTGAAACTCAAAAAGTGAGTCTCAGGTCGAACACAAGGAGGCAAACGTTTGGTTTTGAAAATCCACATTTCGCTTTTATTTGTTTTTGTCTTTTCTGTCTTTTCTAATTTTTTTGGTATTTTTAGCAAGCAAGATATTAAGCTAATGAATTCTTATCTAACTAATTTACTTGCAAAATATAAGAGAGAGGTAGAGAGAGAGAAAAAATCATGTATTTTTATAATCAAATGTTTATTACAACTAGGAAAGCGGGAAAACTATACTACGAAAGTAGTAAAGATAGAGATAGGTGAGAGAAATCCCCCTCAACGGTCGCTTATAGGATGACTCACTCTGATGTCGCTTGGAGGAAGGTGGTGAGGAGCAGGACAAACTAGGACGGAGCCGGAGGACGGAGGGCGAGGCAGGACGGTGTCGCGGTGAGGATCTTCTTCCCGAAGGGAGGTGAGAAGACGACCATGGGATGCTCCATGAAGGGGGATGTAGCAGGAATAAATGTTTGTTTTCTACTCTAGAGGAGCATCCCTGGCTTGGGACAAGCTCTCTCTAAAGCCTTGGAGGTGGTGAGAGGAAGAAAGGAAGAGATGAAGAAAAATGGGAGGGGTAGGGGTCCTTTTATAGTGGAGGAAAGGATCAATTTCGTATATAAGACATTTATTGATGATCATAATCGTTGCTCAAGGTTTGTCGCAAGCGTCACTAAAGATAGCCCACATGCCCACTAACCGCTGCGCTAGCGTGCATTCCACGTGCCCTTGTCACGCGCTCGTTGCTACACCTTCACACACACCCTTGCATGCTTGTTGCACTGCTGAGCGTGCCTACCTTCGCACACGCGTGTGCCTGCACTACTGTGCATGCAGTGGCACGTGTGTGCGCATGGGCGGCCTGGGTTGCGCTACATGGCGTGATTTGGGTTGTCCATCTTCTTTCCGTTGTAGGGGCTACTATAGAGGTTGAATTAAGTCAATTTTTGCACTGTTGGGATGCGATCGTCGACCCAAATCCATCCATGCGATCGGATTTGTCGTTTGAAGCTCCAAATTGCATCACCTAGTCCCTCGGCTGTGATTTTCCTTGGATTGCATATGGTGCTACGAGACTTCGATCAAGGCGATTTTGGAGGTGTTGGACTCCAATCATCGACCTGATCAGATCCATACTGTCGGATCATCAATCCGAGGCTCCTAATTAAATCTCCTTCCCTCCTGGCCATAAAAAGGATGCAATTAACCTAAAATATATACAACTACTTTAAATGTAGAATGATGCATTCTATGCAATATTTATAATATGCAATGCAAATCTAACCTTAGGAATATGCATGTATAGGCATTTTATCCTCAATAATTGTGTCTACATCAGTCCGCATTTGTGGATCACTGATTCTTGGACCGCACGATCATATCTTCATATTAATCTAACTCTCTCAGCAACAATAATTACTCCTCTTGACCTACAGTATTGAAGTATTTTTAGGTTTTGGTCCGGTAAATGATGTGAAACTTAGTGTTGGCTGGGAGGCAACTCAATATTCTATATAGGTATTGAGATCTTTATAAGCTGACTTGGAACAACAAGCTCAGTCAGGTGAAATTCCCTCTTCTTGCTTATTGCCTTTTGATACTTTTATTTTGCATACATTTCAATGAGGACATTATAATGAATAGGCATGGGTGGTACATTTCATGTCTTATTTTTGTTAGCAAATCTTGTCAGAACTTATATATATATAGACAATTATTTTTATGAAAAAAAAGAGAAAAAAATCTGCATTTACATCCTTGCATATGTTTTCCCGTGGTAATTCTTTGAATAAGAGTGTAATTCTTAAGATTCAAGCTAGGTAGAGTCAAGAATTCTTGATTTGGAAATTTACTGACTTTAGGAAGTGTGAAATAAAGTCTTTTCATCTAGACTCTTCAAGTCATATGTCGGCTTAATTATCTTAAGTATTTACTTAAATCTGGATTGATTTTCTCAAGGATTTGGAAGGAGTCTGAAAAAGCTAGAAGTATTAAGTCAAAGGGGTGATGAGTGAAAGACTTATCATTCCACACTTTGGTTCGGATAGTCTTTGAGTTCTAAGCATCTTCACTTGCACATTACATTGACTTGTCTTTTGGATGATTTTGTTAAGTCCTTAGTGGTCAATAAGATTTAATCTTAGGCCTGTAAATGTAAATGACCTTGTCATGTTTCTAACCCTTAGGATTGTTCCTATTTGTAGGGGAAAGCATTTAGAACGAATGAAGGAGAGCCACTTGCCTAGAAAAATGAGTTGAAGGAAAAATATATATATTCAGCCGAAAAAAATTAGAAGGGAAAATATATATATAATGTATTTTTTCCACCAAATAAAAGCATCTCACTGCATATGGATGCTATTCCTTTCCATTTTTGAATAAAAATAGCTCACTACATATGGGTGTTTGTCCTATAGAAAAAAGAAAAAAAAATACAAAGAAAATGTATAATTAGGAATAAGAGACCTAGAGGTTCAACCGAGGAGATATACACTTAGTGTGTTGATCTCGGGGTAGAAAAGTACGGAGAAAGCTACAAAGCCCTAGTATGGCCTAACTGAAGACAAGTTATCTTAAAGAGAGCTAGGAACATTCAAAGTTTTATTGAATGCTAAGAATCAACTTGGTTGTCCATCTGACAAGTCACATAAAAATCACACACAAGATGCTTTTTCTCACATTTGATTCGAATCTTGGGTGGGTCGACTTAGTTAGAGAAAGTCACTTTGGTGACCCAAGTCTAATGACTAATAAGACTTTTGATTTGATTTGGGAGGCCAGGATTTAAGTCAGTGTCGTTAGGGTTTTACCTGCAACTTCCTTTTGTTAGTGAAAAATCTTATTAGGATTCTTTATTTAAATTGGCTCGATTCTATGACAATACATTTATAGAAAAAAAATCATGTTTTTGAAAATAAAGAAAACCCGTGTATTGTGATTTGCGCATGATTTCCGTAGGTTTTCTCATGTTGATTTTGCTAAGGGACTAGCAAAAGATAAGCATGGGGGTGTGATAATAGCCTAATTTATTACCCTAATTGGCTTGATCTAGGGCTAACTCCTTAGTAAAATCATGCATTAGGTTTATAAATACTGCATTTAGAGCATGCATGCATATTTAGCCTTTGTGTTTATTTTATGCCTAATTATCTAATTTTATACTTTTGTGAATAACGTAGGTACAAGATGTAAAGAATAACATGGAATCATGAGTGGGATGAAAGATAAAGCTACAGAGTTAGGAGCTGGTTGAAGAGTAAGACATGATTGAAGAAGAAATGAAGACTTAAATAAAGAAGAGGAGAGAGAGGGACTACGATAACCTAACCCTACCCTTAGAACCCTAGGATACCCTTATCCCAACTCTTATCCTTAGGGTAACTCAAATTGGATAAGTGAGCTCAAAAGCCAAAATCATAGTTAACACTGTCCATGATCCTAATCCCTTATCCACAGAGTTGTCCTACTATCCAAGAACCTAGCCAACGAATCCTAGATCCAATCCCTAACCCAAGAACCTATTTAGGTCCATGAACTCACTTAATTGACTTAGTATAAGTCAATTGGGCTAACCTTAAGTCAATTGGATTCATGAAACCTATTTGGACCCAACCTATTAGACTTAGGGTCAACCTAGCCTAATTAGGGACCTATTCTCAAAACCTATGTCAACAAAACCTAGCCCTAACCCTACCCACATAAGACCCATGAAGATCGTAGCCTATTCCTCTTAAGTTGGTGCCAACTTAAGAAGGTTTTATCCCTTAGTGGCTGGCCAAGAGATAAGATCTTATCTCTTAGCAAGATTTTATTCCTTGGTATCCACCCACCTAGGTTCCCTATTTTTAGAAAGCCCTCATCCTATCTTGGCCCCACAACTTAGATCCTAAGGGCCCTATTCAACCAATCCTAGGCATCACTTTTGAGTAAATCTAAACCATCTAAATTAGTGATCTTAGGCACTTTAGATCAACCAATAGGAAGCCACCTAGATTTCTATAAAAGGAACTTGCCTCTACCCTTTGGAACATAACATAGATACCTAGAGATAGAAAAAATTGCCACCACATAGTCCATGCCCTTTCTGTCTCTCCAAGCTCTCTCTCTGGTCTTCTTCCTAATGCCCTAGATCTAAAGCTCTACTGAGTTTCATACAAGCATCCCACAAGCGACTCTGTAATCTTTCTCTCTCTCTCTTTATTTCATTACTCTATTTTTATGCTATTTGTAAGCTTTCCTCTAGAATTCATGTGTAAGACTATTCATGATTAGCAATAAAGTTCACTATTCAACGGATATCTTTTCTCTCTTTATGTACTTTCAATAGAATAGAATAATTTGTGCAAAAGGTTTTAAGAATCCTGATTTGCCTCCTTGCGAACCACTCAGGACTTACCAAATTTTGATTTATAAATTTAATTGATTCGACGTGTTTTTGCAACTACAACGATAATGTAAAAAACTCTTTTCATAAATTCGTGTTGCATCAAAGCCTTGTGGATGCCACCTGTAGAGGCAACTTATGAGTAAGGATGAAAATAGTGCTTTTGATTTATTTGAGAATATAAGTGAGAATTCCATGAGCAATGCTTCCATGGAAACTTATGGAAGATCCATGCAACCTAGAGGTGGAATTTATGAGGTCCTAGAGAGCTCCAGTATTGTGGGTATGAATCTGATCTGTGAAAAGCTGGACAAAGTTGAGATCGTATCGAAAAAACTGGATGAACTAGTGAACCAAAATAGGAAGGGAGCAACCCTCCCATCACGCACTATCCAAGCTCCCTTAGGGAGGGAGTTTGTGAACAAGCTGCACATGGCTCAAGATGTGAGCCAACTGACCCAAGGTCCTTCTCAAGGGACCCAGGTAGGGACCTTTGATCCCTGCTATCCTGACTCTACACTCCTATCCTCATCATCACCTAGATATAAGGATGTGGCGGTTATCCAAAGAAATAATAAAAGTCCTTTCTCCAAAACTTATAATCCTGGTTAGAGAAATCACCTAAATTTTTCCTAGAAAAGCCAAGGGGAAGGAAACCAAAACAATCCACAACCTAGACCCCATTAGATGAACCCTAACTTACCTACTACTTTCAAACAGGGTTAGACCTATCAGTCCATGCCCCTTAATCATCCTAGCCAAATTGAGTTGGCTATATTGAATTAGAATTAGCAACTGATGGACACAAATACTTCCATGTTGCAAGCTATGCAACAACTGACCCAATCCATCAGGGATCTGAAGAACCAGCTAGGGCCTAAGCCTAATGATAGACCTATTAGTGCCCTCCCTTCCCGACCCATTCTGAACCCTAGAAACATGCCTAATCAAGGACACAATCGTCAAGGGTTCATCCAAGCACACATGATTCAACCAGCTCCTCTAACTCCCTATGGTTTTCATTCACCTCAAGTTCCACATCCTTCTGCACCTATCCTTCTTATTCCTCCTTCTCAGGGGAATCAGTACCCACCTACTACTACCAATTCCACCACCCTGAGAAGTGGCAAGACCACTCAGAACCCTATGCACTAAAATCAAACAACCCCGGATCATGATAAACCAACTCTGATTAATACACCTGAGGTTGATGGTAGCACCATCATTAGTGTTAATAAGCCTAATTTAACCTAACTACAATAATAAATGCTCCTGAATAAGTATCTGAGGATTGTAATTCCTTTTCGAACTAAATATGAGAAGATAGGAAATTGGGTTAATTTTGATGTTTTAGTGAGAAATCGCTAATGAAGGTTAACTGAGGGGTTAATTGGTTCTTAATCTAAGGTTAAATGAGCTTAATTTCCCAAGAAGTGGGCCTAAGCTAATTGAATCAGGGTTTTATGAAATTTCAGAATTAATTTATTAAGAAAACCCCAATTATTGCCTAACTTCAATTAAACAGGTTCTAGCGTAAATAAATGTAATCCAAACCTTCTAAAAATCATTGAAAAATATTCTATAAGGTTTCAAATCTTCACTTTCACCAAAGTAACCCTTTTGGCCAAAAATAGAGATTTAGGTAAGAATTTGTTCTATTTTGCGCTTTTGTGTAAATTACCCAGTCAAACTGCATCAAATCCAAATATGAGGTCACCATTATATTCTTTGGATCCAAATTAGGTTAATCCCAAGATTGGAGCCCAATCAAAGTCTATTTTGACCTAGTTTGCATTTTAGCCCATAGGTTTCAACTCATTACACATTTACCCCTAATTTATGGTTTTCATTACAATTAGGTCCCAAATTTTTCGTTATTCTTGAGAAAAGCCCCTTGTCTCTTTCTCTGTCATGTGAAAGAGCAATAGCAGTAGCATCTCAATCAACCCATCACGCGCAACTTTTGATTAAGGAATTTAACCCTCAAATCCTCGCCAAATCCCACTAAACGTGGTTGGATTGCAATTAGATCATCCTCAATCATTTGAGCATCTCCACGAGTCCTAATTTTGCTAGAATTATTACCGGAGAGCTTGAGATCCGTGATCTCGAAGTCTGCAAAATGTGCAATCAAAACTTGCATATTTTTGCCTAATTGAGAGAACCTCTTCTATAAAAAGGCCTTACTTCTTCAAGTGGAGGTTGTGCTTGATTGGCCATCTCTTCCCCCTTTCTTCTTCATCTCCAGTGGCAAATCGATGCACCTTGAAGCTTGCCCGATCCCCTTCCTCGCCCTCTGCCACGTATAATAGGTAGAGGGCTTTCCTTCCCCATGCATCTACGAAGCTTCCCATGAAGCTTGGGCTCCTCCTCCACCTTCTTTGGCTCCGAATTTCCTCCTCCGTCATCACCAGTAGCCAAACCGATGGCCCATCTCCCACCTTTCTTTCCTTCAATTAGGTTAGGGATTTTGTTTCCCCCATCCCCAACTAGGTTTAGGTAGATTTCTAGCTTCGTTTATCAACTCCTCCCCTTTCTTCTCCGATAATGATCACCACCCACACCGTCATCGCCTCACCTCCTCCACTTCTCTATGACCCAATTGAGTTGGGAAAAAGGATCTCCACACCTCCACCAACCTTTTGCCCAACTCAATTTAACCGTTCATACCCATCCTCCATTATCGTCGACTAAGCTTCGATGAAGCTTCTCCGCCACCACTCAACACACACTATCTCTCACAATTTCCTTAGGGCTTTACTCTGGTGTAGTTGGTCGAAGCTTTTGGTATATTTGATCGAGGCTGAGAGGCCATATCCATCTTTGCAAGTGTTCGCCGGACTTGGGTCCATTCCTGGCATCGAGCATCATCTCCAACGAAGAAATCTACGAAGACCTCCCTCGCATTGGCTGCAGAATTCTCATAGGTGCCCATTTGGATCGTTGGATTGGAGATCCAACATCATCCATCCAGAATCGAAGAGCATTCTCTCGCGAAGGAGAAAAAGAAGACATGCTAAAGAGGATGGGACTTTAGTCCCACCTCATTCGTTTGTTTGGGTTGAATTTCCAAATAAAGGGAAACTCGACCCCATAGTATTCACCCAAGTAGCAAGGGGTCGAGTCCCCATCTACTCTCACACACACACGCATCCTCATGTGCCTACACACACGTGGGTGCACATGCATAGGCTTTGTCTGAGATGGGTTTTACCTCAATTTGTGTGTAGCTTGGGCTCGGTTCTAGTCTTTATGAGCTTGGGTTTAGACTTGGATAATTAAAGCTTAGAGGAAAGGGGTTGGGTTTTGGCCTTGGGATGCGTGCTTAGCCTTGGGTAGATTTTGGCCTTACTTAAAGTTGAACCTTAGATGTTTAATTTTGCACTTTAAGACATCTGGGGGCTAAGGCATACGTCTGATGGTCGTGAATTACATTGAGTGTTGAAGCTATTTATGTTAGTTGAAAACCCAATTTTTTGCCTAAAACACATTATTTATTTTTGCAGATTGAGAACTCAAGTTGTTATCTATTTGAGAGTTGTATTCATTGCATATTATTTCTCCTCATATCATATTATTATGCTTCTTTTTATTCCATTGATTAGTGGTTGAACACAATTTGCTCCCTAAGATGACCTCAGAACTCAAATTTTGAACATATAAATTTAAGTGTTGATCCATTTTCGTTTTTATACTACAACGTATTTCTTAAAACCCAACGAAAGTTCATTAGCATTTTGGCCTTACTGCTAGAGAGCAACATGCAGTTTGGCCACTAGTCATACTTATTCTGATTTGATTTCTCACTTGCTCTATTTGTTTTGCTATGTTGTTTCAAGGCGAATCATCATTGAAGATCGTCAAGCTTGAATCAACCACACAGTGGGTAGGTAATCAGCTGACTCTCTTCCATAATCCCCTCCTCTCTTGAAAAGACAAAAAAGGGAAACAACAGAATTAGGATCCAATTCTACCTTACTTTTCTAGTAATCATCATTTAAGGCAAGAATTCTTCTTGATTTATCTTGATTTGATTGTGATCGAATTTGATTGATCAGATTAGAGAACCCCAATCCCGATACTTGCATCTATTAGGGACATAAAGCACCTTGGGCTATTCACCTTCTTGTTTGAGCCCAAGGTGCCATCTTCGGAATCAATTGGACTTGGGAATAGAGCTAAATTAAGGTTTCTATATTAGGGCTTCAAGGATGAGTAAACATTTTCTTGCTAAAAAGGAAATATATATTCCTGCATTATGTGCCACTTAAGCCCTTGTTTGAATTGATTAATCATCAATACCCTTAAAGTCAAGCTCTAAGATCACTTGAATCTTAAAAATAGAGACCTAATAACTTGTTTGCAAATCGAAATCAGGTGATTCGGGTGACTTAACCCAAATTTCATCATCAATTTTAGGGCAAGTCAAGTGAAGTTGGTTTACTTTGTGAATCAACCAACCTCCAAATTAAGTCATAATTAGAATCAATTTTACATTCAAGTGAAATTTAAGGCGCAATCAGGTTTAAAATTGGTAGAGTTAGGTCTCAATTCATATATTCCGATCTACTTGGAATCACGGGGACAAGGAAGGTCAGGTGGGAGAAACCCTGCAACCTGTGGGGTCTTTATAGGACTCTCATTTCCTGGCTGCCCAAATAATTCTCGGGTGTGTGAATCTTTGTTCCAGAGGTCCATTTGCCTCGAACAACCTTAGTCATCTAATCTTTCTGGGTGTCTTGATTGGGTCTAGAACATTTCTAGTCCCTCATCTGATTCTATAGTGCATGTATGGGAGGAGGTCTTTGAGACCTGTCTTGAGATCTCCACTAGTGGTTAATTCTCATCGGGGTCAAACCCTGACCAACTTGTTTGGGTCCTTTTCTAATCCACTTGATATCTCTTCAGATCCATCCACATTTGAACCCAGTTCTCCATCCTCTGATTCCATGGAGAACCAAGATCAAGAAGGGGGTGAGATTCAAAACATGCAAAACTAGTTGCGGACTCTTACCGATCTAATTTGTGCACTGGCTAACCCCCGAGTGCATCTGCAAATGAGGGATTACTACAATCCCACAGCTGTGCCAATCGAACCCAGGGTTCAAATTCCAACTGAGGGACTTGATACTGAGTTGGAACCAAATATTATCAACTTGATCCTTCACTTTCATGGATTGGGCTCTGAAGACCCTTTCCAACACATCCAAGAGTTGAAACATCTGGCCCAGACTCTCAGGCCAAATGTTCAAAACTAGAACACCCTACTCATGAAGATGTTCCCCTTTTCTTTAAAGGATAATGCTGCCCATTGGCATCGGTCTCTAACTTGACTGATCAGCACCTAGGAGTGTTTACAAGCTAATTTCCTCAAGAAATTCTTCCCAGTTGGATGCATTAATGCCTTGAGGCATCAAATCACGCATTCACACAAAATGTGGGGGAACCACTTTATGAGGCATAGGATCGCTTTCTGAATCTCATGCAGAAATGCCCTCATCATGGAGTTCCTAAATGGGAGCAGGTCCAATCTTTTTACCAGGGACTCCTTGAAGATATCCGATTATTTATTGATGCAACCTATGGAGGCAACTTCATGGGTAAAGATGAAGACACCGTTTGGGAGATTCTCGAGAACATGTGCGAGAACTCCATAAACAATGAGTCTATGGATATGTTCAATCGGACGACTACCATCGCATCGACAAACACCAGAGGGACACATGAGAGATGAGGCCTATTCTCATTCGTCAATCTGGAGTTAGTGGCTAGTCAATTGGATAAGGTCTCCATTATCGAGAAGTTGGACAATTTGATTCGCCAACTCCAAAGGGCCACTTCTCAGCAGAGTACACATGTGCGTCTGCCTACAGGGAGGGAGGCCGTGCATAACATTCACCACCACTCATATCAGGGGATGGATGCCTATCCACCACCATTTGATCCTAGTTTTAGAGGAAACTCAGAACCATCCTACTCTAGTTGGGAGATCTTTGAACCCCTATACCTTGATTACTCGGGAGCTACTCAACCCTGCAAGGAGCTCCATGCCATCTAGAATGATCCATTGTCCAAGTCTTACAATCCTGAATGGCGTAATCATCTGAATTTCACCTGGTCTAGAAATAATTAGAACTCTAGACCTCAATTCCAACCTCGACCACAAAATTCGTGTCCATATCAACCTACTCATCCTAGGCCCAACCTGAACTTTCAAATCGGGCCTAGCAAGGAAGACCAGATGAGCCTGATTTTACAAACTGGTTGATATGCAGAAGACCAATGCTGCCATGCAGAGGCAGCATATTGTGGAAATTACAGAGGTTCGCAACTGACTCGCACAGATAGCTGGGACCTGCCAACCTAGTGCACTTCCATCTCAACCTTTGCCGAATCTGAAAAACATGCTGCACCAGAGGAACGTTGCGAACCCAAATTAGGGCCAAGCACATTATGTTTATTAAGCTTCTTCTTCACCTCCGCCTAAAGGGTTGGAAGGTTTTACTCCATATACAGGATATCAATAGCAACCTCCTCTTCTGCCAACTCTAAATCCAAACCAGGCAGGCCTAAACTCTATCACTACACGTAGTGGAAAAATTACCCAGGACCCACCTCATCCTAATCAATCTGGTCTAAGTAGTTCAAGACCTAAATCCAGGGTGAATATCAAGAACAAACCCACCCCAGACCCACAGTCCAAACCAATCTTGGAGAAACCTATAGACTTTCCATTTCCCAATGCCTTAACCAAAGGACATAGGAAATTCAAACCTGTGGCACCTGAGGAGGACTTGGTCAAGCTCTTTGAGCAAGTCCAAATAAGTATTCCTTGATGGATGCAATCCGCCACGTACTGGCTTATGCATAATTTCTGAAGGATTTGTGTACACCAAAGCATAAGCCACGAAACAAAAATGAGAGTCCGATTGTACTGTAAGAGCAAGTAAGCTCTATAATTTTGAGTTAACTTCCACAAAAGGCAAATGATCCTGGCACTCCTTTGATCTCCTGCAAGATAGGAAATTTAGAGTTCGATCGAGCTTTATTAGATCTAGGAGCCTCCATAAACCTGATTCCCACCTCCCTACTAGAACACTTTGAGGAGATTAAGCTCAAACCAACTGAGGTGACTTTGCAGTTAGCCGACAAATCAATTAAGTCACCACGAGGAGTTCTCGAGGATGTTCTAGTTAGGGTACGAGATTCTACTTTCCGATGGATTTAATAGTCTTGGATATGAATACTCCTGAAAATCTAAGAGATACACCGATCATCTTGAGGAGACCGTTCCTAACAACTGCTAAGGTGAATATTAACTGCGAAGAGGGCCAGATTGAATTAAAATTTGGGGACAAAACTTTGAGGATAGACATCGTTAAGGCCCAAAAAGGAATAAACTGTGGGGTAATCGAAGTATGTGACATAGGTTCTCTAGTTCAGGATCCAATTCCTGAGGTGAACTCGATTCTCCATGATCCTCAACCACAAGAAAATCTTGACCCATAGATTAGGGAGCCTGAATCTGATTTAGACCTATCCCTAGCTTCCACCTTAGCTTCCGAGGCTAACCCTAAACCACCACCCACTGTGGGTAACCTTGTTTTGGAGTTGAAACCTCTCCTGGATCATCTAAAGTATGTCTTTTTGGGTTCAAATCAAACGTTTCTTATGATTTTCAACTCTCAACTCACCTCTGATCAGGAAACTAAGCTAATTTCTATTCTCTTACAGCATCGTAAAGACATTGGTTGGACTCTGGATGGCTTGACTGGAATAAGTCCATCGTATTGCACTCATTGTATCTATACCAAAGAGGACTCACGACCTTCTCGCAAGATGCAGACAAGACTTAACTTGAATCTCCAGGAGGTCATGAAAAAGGAGATCATCAAGTGGCTTAATGTAGGAATCATCTACCCCATCTCTGATAGTCATTGGGTGAGTCCCATCCAAGTTGTATCTAAAAAGGCAGGACTCACCATGATTATGATTGAATGTCGAGAAACCATCCCAATACGAATTGCAAACTTGTGGAGAGTCTGTATTGACTATCGAAAATTGAATTTCTCCATGAAGAAAGACCATTTCTTTCTCCAGTTCATTGACTAGATCCTCGAAAAGCTAGCAAGAAATAGATTTTTTTATTTTCTGGATGGCTACTCCAGATATAACCAAGTGGCAATTCATCCTGAAGATCAGGAGAAGACCACCTTTACCTGCCCCTATGGTACGTACACGTTCTGCAGGATGCCATTTGGGCTATGCAATGCGCTTGCCACCTTTCAGTGGTGCATGCTAGCCATATTCTCCGATATGGTAGGTAAATACCTTGAAGTCTTCATGGACGACATCTCAATTTTTGGTTAAACCTTTAATGATTGCCTTCTGCACTTAGTTTAGATCCTCAAACGATGCAATAATGTGAACTTGGTTCCCTCCTGGGAAAAGAGCCATTTCATGGTTCCAAAGGGCATCGTACTTGGACACCTCGTATCTGAGAAAGGTATCCAAGTTGACCTAGACAAGATGAATATAATTTCCAAATTACCTGTGCCTTCCTTGGTCAAAGATATTTCATTGTTCTTGGGCCACATTGGCTTCTACCGACGGTTCATATTTGATTTCTTGAAAATCACACTCCCCCTGATGAATCTTCTCTCGACGGACACACCTTTTGAGATGACACATGAGTGTGTTCACACTTTCGAGATCATGCATGATCGAGTAACCCAGGCTCCAATCCTGCTTGACTGGTCTCAACCATTTGAGATCATGTGTGATGCATCTAACTAGGCAGTAGTATTGGTGGTGGGATAGAAAATCGATGGGAAACCAATGGTAATATATTACGCCAGCAAGACACTGGATGAGGCTCAGCATAATTACACGATTACAGAGAAAGAGCTGCTGGCAGTAGCATTTGGCTTGGAGAAATTCAGATCCTACCTCCTTGGTTCACATGTCATCATTTACTCAGATCACATTATAGTGAGGCTAAGGATGATTCGATGGATCTTGCTCTTGCAAGAATTTGACCTTGAGATACGTAATAAGGCGGGAAAGTAGAATGTGATAACTGACCATTTTTCCCATCTTCTTTCTTCGATCATTGACCCCTTCGGACCTATTACTGAGCACTTTCCAGATGAGAACCTTCTGACCATTGATATCGGACTTCATTGGTATGTCAATATAGTTAATTATTTGGCATCACACCAGATTCCATCTGATTGGCCAAAAGCCAAGAAAGACAAATTGATTTCAGATGCCAAATATTATGTCTAGGAAGACCCATATCTGTTCCGCATCAGTGCTGATGAGATCATCCGGAGATGCATTTTCGACTTCGAAGTCAATGATATTTTATCATTTTTTCATAACTAAGCCTGCAATGGCCACTTCTCTTGGCACAAAACCACAGCGAAAATCCTCAAGTGCAGCTTCTATTGGCCTACGCTCATTAAAGACTCACACAATTATCATAGGGCATGAGCTCGTTGCCAGACCTTAGGCAACATGAGCCATTGCAACATGATGCCCTTGAACCCAATTCTCGTGTGCGAGATTTTTAACATTTGGGGGATTGATTTCATGAGTCCCTTCTCAGATTCGAAAGGCTTCAAGTATATTCTTTTCACTGTGGACTACGTGTCCAAATGGATCGAAGTCATTCCGACTCGAACCACTGATCACAAAGTTGTGAGCAAATTATTCATGAACATATCTTCTCTCAGTTTGGTGTCCCGTACACGATCATCTTTGATGGAGGGACCCACTTTATAAATGTGCACTTCTAGTCCCTGATGAAAAAGTATGGGGTATCAGATCGCATTTCGACTCCTTATCGCCCCCAAACTAATGGACTGGCTGAGCTCCCCAAACAAGAGATCAAGAAAATTCTTCAGGTCACTATTTGACTAAATAGAAAGGACCGGTCATCCCGACTTCTGGAAGCATTATAGGCCTATAGGACTGCCCATAAAACCCATCTAGGAATGTCTCCATTTAGACTCATTTATGGGAAGGTGATGTAAACATGTCTATATCACATAAATTGTCCATTTATGCATGTTCTTAAGCTTAGAATTGCATCACATGCTATACATATTACATAACATGCATCATCTTGCATTTAGGTTAGTCTGAATAAAATGTAGGTTAATTATCTCCTTTTATGGCCAAGGACAGGGCAACTTGTTAATCGGGGCCTCGGATCGAAGATCCAACTATACGGATCTGATCATGGCGATGACGGGAGTTCAATGTCTCCAAGATCGCCCTAATCGGACATCCGTAACACCAGATAGAGATCGAGGAACCCTAAAGATCAAGGGCCAAGATGGTGTTAATCCACACCTCAAATGACAAATCCGACCGCACAGATGGGTTCGAATCGACGATCGCAGCCTAACAGAGTGAAAATCGGTCTAATCGACACCTGTGGCACCATCTACAACACTCAAAAGATGTACGGCCAAGATGGCACCACGTGGCGCCATCTTGGCGCCATCCCAGCTGCCCAACCAACCCTTAGGACCACCGCTACCTCTCCAAAGAGTCTCCAACACATGATCTGGGCTGTTGGATCTTAATCCAGCAGCTGCAAGCAAGCAAGCGCAAAATCATCCGTGCGACACAAGCCATGCATATCGCAGTGGTCAAGCTCATTGCGCAAGTGCGCGACGCACGTTCGATCCTGCAGCTGCTGCACACAGGCCTGCAATTGGAGCCATGCGATTCTCATCAAGTGGCGCAGATCAACCGATAGCGCTCACGCGCGATCAGATGCGCTACGCAAACGCTTGATCGCACGTAGGCGTGCGGCGCTGGCATGCGCGAATGTGCACAGGCATTGAAGAGCACGGAGACGAGGGGGCACGCGTGGCGCGCGCACGTTAGCCACGTTCAAGCCTTTAGTGACGGATTTATCCATCACTAAAGGTCCTAAATTAATGTTTTTAATGTTGTAGTGACCAAAATGCCCCCATTCGTTGCAACTATAAAAGGAGACCCCTACCCTACAAATTTCTCATCCCTTCATTCTCCTCTCTTCCCCTCCAAAGCTTAAGAGAAGCTTGTCTCATACCCGGGATGCTCCTCAAGAGCTAAAACCAAGTTTTCACCCCCGTTCCGGAAGCGAATCCCATGACGACGACGACATGCTGCCTCGTTCCCGTTCCTCCTACTTCATCCTCCTTCTTCCCACTCCGTTCCTCGTCTTTCAAGCGTTGTCCAGTCTGGGTCATCCACCAAGCGATCGTCGAGGAGGATAACTTCTCTCTCCCATTCTTTTTACTACTTTCTATAGTAGAATTTTCCTGCTTTCTAGTTGTAATAATTTCTTGCTTTCTAGTGTAATCATTTCTCGCTTTCTTAGTTGTAAAAATATTATGAAATATCAAGTGGTTGCTCTCTCTCTCTCTTATTGTCTATATTGATTCCATTGAGATTATTTCGCCCTTTAAACAAAAACACAAAAATATAATTGCGAATTTTGATCAACGTAGCCTCCCTGTGTTCAACCTGGAATTTCTTTACAGATTTTTCGGTATAAATCTTATTTGTTGAACAGATTTCTTCACGACTTGAACTACAACGAATGGATTTTCAAAACCAATTCCGATAGCATAGTCATCCGCCATTCAACAGAAGGCATATCACCTTCCAGTAGAGATGGAGCATAAAGCCTACTAGGTAGTACAGAAGTGCAATCTGGATCTCAAGGAGGCTGGAATCCACCACTAATTGCAAATAAGCGAGATCGATGAGTTACGCAATGATGTGTACGAGAACTCGCGTGTCTACAAGGAATGGATCAAGGCCTTTCATGACAGCACATATCATGAAAATATTTCTTTCCTTGTCAAAAAGTGCTTCTCTTTTATGCCTGACTCAAGCTCTTCCTAGGAAAACAGAAATAAAAATGGACCGAACCTTTTCTAGTCCAAAGGATCTTTGGAAATGTAGCCGTGGAAATCAGCAAACTTAGCCAAGACTCGGACCATTTTGTAGTGAATAGTCAGAGACTGAAACCATTCCTCAAACTTACTGATTCAAATATGGTTGTTGAATCTTTTGATCTCCATTCATCATGAGCTACATTGTGCCCAGCTGATGGTGTTAAACTTAGCGCTTAATGGGAGGCAACATGTCATTTGAAAACCCGAGACCCTTCTTACCCATTTCTGAGTTGAATTCATATTGCACTTGAGGGTTCGTTCCTTAGAACAGTCAACTCCACCTCAGATATTTGCATTGGAGCTTAAAATCGTTAGCAACAATCATCCCGACCCATTCACCTACCCATCTGAACTATTCTAAAGTACGAACTAAGCTGAACTCGAACCCACCTAATTTACAATGAGGACATTGTAAATCTTAGTCATGGCGGGTAGTAAAGTGAAAACTGTTGTGAGATTTGATTCTTTTGAAGGGGTTTAAAAAAAAAAGGGTTGAAAGGGGAGGAAACATTTTGAGCTGATTTGAAAATATATTTTGAGGAAGAAAAGTAGAGAAATAGAAGCAAAAAGAAATTTGTGTTAGTCCTAGAAGTTGTGTATGGAACCTACGTAAGTTCTAGGCTAGATCGAATGATGAATTAAGTCTTGAAGTGCTAAAGAAAAGGACATTAGAGAGAGATATTGATTTTAGGCCTCTTGGCCCAGTTTTGGGCTTAAACACTCACGTATTTGTTAAGATCTGAACTATTCCTCAAGAGGTTGAGGGAGTTGCTAGGCGGATGTATTAAGTCTAAGGCTTAGGGATTATTGGGCCTTGTTGTCTATCCTTTGGTTTATGGGGACTTGGTAACCTAGGCACTTAAAATTCACACACTAGTCTGGTTCAGTAAGCTTAATGAAAAATAATGCCATAAAGCTTTCTATTATGAAGAAATGTTTTCTTGAAAATTTGACTTAGGAGCAGCTTGAAAACATAAATTGATTTGATGAGTTTCCCCCTCAAAGAGGTGGAGTAAATACTCCCCTTGAAGATGCGTTATAACATATCGCCTCCTTGACACTTGTCTCCTAGGATATCTAAATATCCTACTGAGGGCATGTAAGCTCCTTGTGCTAGTTCAGGTGCCATGGGCGACATTATCCTGAAATGTCAATTGCTAGGTCCTGGATTTAGCTACAGAATGCCATGAGCGACACTACCACAAAGTGTCGAAAGCTAGAACAAAAGAGAGAGAAAACTCTTAAATATATATATATCTCCCTAGAAAAAGTTAAGCGTGGGGGTATGATGGTGATTGCGTAGCAATCATAGGTCATAATATACTTGAATTAAGTTAGATCCTAGCTTAACTTAGGCATTACGCATACATTCGCATCATACTTTGCATCATAGTTGATTTATTAGTTTTGTAAAAAATATTGTCATATTATGTTTTAATTGAGATGTATTAATAATCACAGGTATTTCGAGGCTATGGATGACCGATCCAATCATCTGGATCTGCTCAAAACGATGATAGGAGTCCAACGCCTCCGAGATCGCATCGATCAAACTCCTATAACATCCTATGGAGCCCGCAAAAGAGCAAGGGCCAAGAGGCAAATAGGTGGAAATCCAAGCCTCGGATGTCAAATCCAACCCATGGATGAATCCGGATCAACGATTGCAATTCAATGGGGCAAAAATCATTTTGATCGGAGACCTACAACACCATCTACAAAGAAAAGAAGATGGATGACCACGATGGTACCCCGTGGTGCCATCATAGCCGCCCAACGATGCCCCAACCTCTAAAGGCACCTCCCCATGCATTATGGGCCGTTGGATCATCATCCAACGGCCACAAAACTCCCACGTCAACCGTACCAATGTGCCTCATCAAGGATGGAAGATCCTTAGCCATTGTATCTCCATCCAATGGCTGAGGGCAGCCGTGCGCAAAATAGAAAGTGCGACCAACCGCACCCTTGGCATGTTGGTTAGTGCACTGGACCAGAAGGTTGCGACGTGCATTAGAAGCGCAATCCATGAAAAATTAAGGCAGCAACACGCGTAGATGAATCTCAAGTGGCGATGGCGCAACTGCGTGGTGCACGGAGGAGCGTCCGATGGCCACATGCACGATGATTCACAACTGAACGTGCGCGCATGCGCGTTTGAAATCTAGAGGCGGTGGTTGCGAAGTGCTTAAGCCGTCCGATCGCGAGATAGGAAGGCTGAGGATCAAAGCAAGCAAGCACACGTGATTTAAGCACGTGCTATTAAAGAAACACTAGCGATGCAGGCGAGTGCAAGCGACAGACGTCAGATGAAGATCTAAGGGTAGTGAGCATGCCACATGTCAGCTCCAGAGGCGATCCGCGTGTAGAGAACAATTTAGAAGGCCTTTTGAAGTGCGATCCGATCCGTTGAACTCCCGATCGACGGATTTGATTAATCTGAGGTTGTTGCACAAGTTTAGAGGGCTTAAATGCCCACTTTGCCCCTCAATGAAGCTATAAAAAGAGACCAGGGCCCCCAGTTGAAGAACAACTCTCTCCAAACCCTCTCCAACTCTCCAGATCTTCTTCTCTGGCTCTCTCCCTCTGAAGCACCCACCAAGCTACTTGGTGCACCGTTGCTGCTCTCCCCAACCTCTCCAAAAGGCCACCACGAACCACCTGTAGTGCCCTTATTCTGATAGTTTAGATAGTTATTTTAATTCTAGCATTACATGTTCTAACTATTTAATTCTAGTTGCAAACTCATGACCTATCAATTGCTTGCTTCACTCTATATATATTATGATTGGTATTCAGTTAGTAGATCTAAATCAGTTTTGAAATCAAAAGCATTTTCTACCTCCCTGAGTTTGACCAGGACTCACCTCTCATTAAACTTATATTTGTTTCAATGTATTTCGCGCTATGCTACGACGTATTCATTCTTTTAACGTGATCTACGAGACGAACAAATTGGCATTGTTGCTGGGGAGGCATGGCAATTTTTGATTTCATATCTGATTTAGTGTATTTCTTCTGTATGTAGGAATGAAGCGAGGATCTGCGCACACATCAAGCATAGGCGAAAACTATCAAGTGCACACGTTCAATTCAGTAGGATTTTAGATTAAGAAATTGATCAAGATAGGAGTTATTTGAGAAAAAAATAAAACAAAAGAGATCTAGAATTAGGGTTTGTAAGGTAGTTTAGGATTTTCTTTGCCTTAGGAAAAAAATGAAAAAAAATAAAAAAATTCTCTACTATTTTTAGAAACTCAACTAGAAACTTAATACGATTTTAAAAATTCAATTGTTGTGTTTCTAGTGATCCAAAAATCTTGAAATTTGGGCAAGAACTAGATTTTTAAACTATCTTTCCAACGCCACTACTCCCAAAAAGAAATTCAATTTTTGAAATTTTTAAAAATTCGTGGAGTACATAGGGGTCAGATAGACTAAAAATTGAATTTTTATGAACTTTAAAAATTGATTATGACCAACTCACAAATCTGATTGACCCAAGAATGGTGGAGTTTGAAAGATAATCAAATTAGCTTTCATTCTTGTATTTTTTCTGAATTTTTGGATCAAATTTGATAGCGTTTCCAGCAGAAAAACCAATGTAGGGTCAAAATCTCAAATTTGACCCCATGTTAGTTAAAAATTCATAACTATTTATTGGAAATAGTAAAAATTAAAAAAATACTCTGTGAAAAGATTTTCAAAAAAGGAATCTTCCTATCAATTTTTAAATAATTTGGATTCCAAATTCACCTGAGAGTGTATGTTTAACAAGTGGTCTACTATTTACAAAAACATAGAAGTGCATGAGCCCTTAGGACCACATTTGGCTAGCCTAGACTTAGTTGAGGCCAGTGGTTAATCAGTGAGTCGAGTCACCTTGTGGGCCACTCACCGCCAACTGAATTGAAGAAAAAGGTTAAAAATCACAAAAACATATATGATAACCTGCATTTGTCTTGAAACTACTGGGTAATTTCAACCTCTTCTGCTAAACCTAGTGACTAAACTTGCGAGTTAGTGTCAAATGACCATGGCTATGGGGTACAAAGGAAACGGAAGCGAAAGCCGAAGGAAGAACCTTCCTTTTAGTCCCCTCGTAACCAGACTGACCGGGTTAGCTTAAGAGGTGGGGATTATCTTCAGTCGGTTTCTCGACAAATTTCTTCAATAATTTGAACTTGAAAGAAAAATCTAGTCATCTGATCCTAAGGACCAATCTGATTAACAAGGCCTTACCCTTGTTTGGCTTGGATACATCAACCCTTTGTGTTGGTGTATGCAAGGAAGAAGGTCATTAAGACCTAAACTTGTGGGACCTTGGGAACAAAACCCGAGGCGGAAAAGGCGACTCTCGCTTGACCCTTCTTCCTCTTGATTAGCTAAGATGGCTAATCCCAGTCCTGGAGTTGGTCAAGGCCCTGAGAATCTAGACCCAATGGCTCGTCTGGAAGCTAGGGCCTAGGACTCTAAACAAAGATACGAATAGAGCAATGACAGGATCCTCATGATGCTAGATAGGATGCAGCATCCACCACATGGAGAACAACTGCGAGACTTCTACGATCCGGCAACGATGATTATAACACCTTAGGTTTGGATTCCCGCAAGAGGAGACGCATTCGAGTTGAAGCCGAACATCTTAAGTCTAATTCAGACTCATTTTCATGAAAACTTGAATGAGGATCCCTTCTAGCACATCGAAGACCTGAGTCGAATTGTAGAGTCAGTTCGACCCAGAAATGTAGATATCAAAATTGTTCTCATGAAGCTTTTTCCTTTCTCTCTCAAGGATAAAGCTTCCTATTGGTACAAGACCATTGAGAGGCCAATTGGAACCAAGGAGGAATTACGTCGTGAATTCTAATGAGAACCTCATCGCGAGCCCTAACTAGCTTATTTTGACCTAAGAAAGAGAACAAAAGCTCCTACATAACCAAGAGAAAAGCCTAACTTAAGAGATTACTGATCTGAAAAGAATACATGAAACAAACGGTAAAACTATAATTTTACCATTACAGTGCATCGACGGGATTTCTAAGGGTCTACACATAGGTCAATTGGACTTAATAAGAGAAAAAGTGGGATGGTTCAGTCAGAAAAGGGTTATTGTGAAATTTAGGAATTAAATGATATTTTGTAACCCTAAAATAAACCAACTTAAATTCACAAGGTTCCAGGAAAGATAAAAATTAACTAAACCCTCTAAAATTTATGAAAAAATATCCCCTAGGGTGTATAACCTTCAATTTGGCCTTTGGAACCTGTTTTGACCTAGATTGGGGTCCAAGCCCAATATTTGACCTAATTTTGGTTTTTATGAAAAATGTCCAATCAAAAGTGGTCAAACTTAAAATCCAACTTCACCATTGGATTCCTTAGGTTTAAATTAGGTTTGTACCAAAATTTGGACCTAAGGGAAGGTCATCTTGACCAACTTTGCAAAATGGTCCACCCAATTACATTCTGGCCCTTAACTTTTGGAAACCCTTGCAAAAACCCCCTCAACTTTTTAACACTTTCTTCATTTTAGTCCCTCTGCCATTGCAGTAGGGACCCATACCTCCGGCGAGGTTTTGAGGTGGTTTTCTCCTCGTTTCCCAGGGAGCTGCTCCCAAATTTGAAAGGGGAGCTCTCTGCGAAACCCCCTACCGCATGAGCAACTCCCCATGCCCTGAATCGTCCCATACCTCTCGTGCGAACACTCGATAGGTATGGGTTTCACTCTGGCCATGCCTCCGACGAAGACTTTTGGCTGCCTCCTTGCGACTTTTCCCTCTGCCCGTGCCTAAATAAGAAGATCCAGATCCCTTCGCTTGGAGCAAGCTTGATTTGGCCGAAGAATTCCCCAGAATTCCTCTTTTCCCTCTCTAGCCAAGTAGCCCACAAACTCTGACGACTCTCCCTCCCTCTTCTCGTCGCTCTACCACTGTACCAATGGCAGAGTCATCTCCGCCTCGTTCCTCCGCATTGCGCCGCACCAGCGCACGTCTCTCCGACTTCCTCCTCATCACCATCTCTCTCTCTAGGTCTTCATCTTCGGCGATGGCACATATGAGCCGTCTGCCTCCTCCACTCCCCCTTCGTCTATCCACTCGCAGATAAGTCCTCTTTCTCCCCTCTTCATTTTCCCTTTATCAATTTCTACTATCACGCACCGACCACCACAAACCACCATCACCTTCTCCACCTCCGGCAAACCACCCGCGAGGTGAAACCATCGCTCCACTCCTCCGCACGCCTCGCCACCTACCTTAGAACCTCTGCCTTCACCCACTGATCATCATCCACCCCTCCACTGACCGCCAACACCTCCATACTCGCCCACCGACCTAACCCACCTTCACGACCACAGAGCGACCTATGCACGCACGCCTAGGCCACCCCGCGGCCTGCCACCCACCGTTTCACCTTTGCCAAGACACGACGAAGCTCCTCATGTGTTTTAATGGGGCCACAAGGCTGTATTCAGTGATTTCAGATTTAGCCCTCGGCCACCATTGACAACCGTAAGCAAGCTTGCTTACTTCAGAGCTCCAGGCTGCACACTCCAGGCTTCAGGACTTCAGGCTGCGCGGGTTGAGTGTGCACGTGCATCCAGCCTGAGAGCAGTTGCTGCAAGGCCCTCAGTTGCTCCAATTGGGTGGATTTCTCCTCCTGCGGGTGCCAGCGAAGCGGGTAGGACTTTTAGTCCCACCTCAGAAAGCCAGGAGTGCACAGAATGAGTTAAATTGAATTTGTGATTCTTTCTCTTAGCCTCAAAACATAGGGGTGAGGTCCTGCACCCTCACTCACTCACGCCTCATCTGCGAACTGCCCCCGCAGATCTGTCACCTGACCCGATTACCTATCCCACGCACTCCTCGCCCACCACGCACGTCGGTGGGCCTGGACCCAGGTGCGCTTGATCCGACCCGATCACCCGACTCTGGGAGAGCATTCCTAAGATCGAGAAAGTGAGAGAGAGACACGGGAGAGGGTAGGGGATAGGTTTTGCTCTCTGTGCTGTGCAAGGACAGAAGGAGAAGGAAGAGGTAGTTGCTGAAGAAGGACTTGTGAAGGAGAAGGTGCGGTTGAAGGCAAAAGGTAGAAGAAGAAGGAAGGAGAACTCAAGGTAGAGGGGTGGCAGAGGAAGAGAAGAAAAAGAAGAAGAAAAAGACTGCAGAGGCCAAGTGAAGAAGAAGGAGGAGGCATAGTAGAGAAAAGAAGAAGACAGAGAAAGACTAAAAAGAAGAGAAGAAGAAGAAGCCAAGGAGGAAGCCGCAGTAGCTGAAGATAGAGGAAGAAGATAGGAAGGAGGAAAGCCAAGTGAAGAAGAAAAGAAGAAGACAGAAGAGGAGTGAGCACTGTAGCATTCGCCAGTTAAGACGTCTGATTCACAGAATTAGACGTCAGAGAAAGGAAAGATAGAGAAAGAAAGAAGGAGAAGGTGCAGCCAAGCAGAAGAAAGAAAAAGGAAAACAAAGAGAGAAGAGAAGGAAGAAAAGAGAAAAAGAATCTATTTCTTTTTATATTATCCTCTTTATCGTTTCATATACATTATATTATTATTGAACATCATCTTTCAAGTAAAATTTGAGATTGTGATTTTTTGTTTCTAAAATACCAATTTGGTCCTTGAGTTTGACCTCGGAATATTTTTACTTTCGAGTAATAAAAATTGATAATTGTTTATATGATAATTTCAAACTATACTGCAACGAATGTCTTTTTAAAACACGATCTTGTCATGTAAAGCAATTATTTTTGGCGCCGTTGCTGGGGAGCAACGAGCATTTTAGAAGCTTTAATCACAACTTCTGATCCAATAGTGAGTTAATCTCTCTCTTTTGTTGTGTTTGTTGCAGGAAAGCTGAGGAGAGAAAAGCAGCCGCACAACAACCACACCAAGGAACAAGTAAACTTTCATTAGCCCTCTCTCTTAATCCCCTCAAAATCTAAAAAGGAAAATAAAGAAAAATCAATCTAGGGCTACCTGTTTCTATATTTAGTAATTCACAAAAGTTGCCTGATTGTTATTTTCAACACATTTTTTATTGCACGTCCACTTAAGGTAACTAGGGCTAAGACCTTCTTGATTGAGCCCTAGATACCAATTTGTGAGGCAACTAAATTGGACCAAATAGAGCGAACTTAAGGATTACAAGCTAGGGTTTTAGAGACACATCTTCTTCTAAGAAAAGAATCAAAAAAATTTTCAAAAAGGGGTATGCCTATGCGTTGTTTGAAAAGACCTATCCAAGAGAAACCCTAAGCAAATCAGGCTCTTAATCTACTTAAACCCTAAAAGCAAGGACCTAAAAGCTCTTAAAGGAACAAAGAGGTGAAGTTGATCCTTTGGGTCAACCAACCTTTAAATTAGGTCACTTTGCACTCAAAAGACTTAAAGTTCAAGTGGAATCTTAGGCACCTTGATCTTAACTAAAAGAAGTAGACTTAAGAGGTCAAGGTCCCCATTCTTGTCTACCTAGAATCTCAGTGACAAGAGAGGTCGGGTAGGGGAAACCCTGTAACCTGTGGGGACACTCTACCATGTAGGAGTCTTCGCGGGACTCTCCCTCTCTGGTTGCCCAGGTATTTCTTATGTGGACGACCTTTCTGACTAAGGGGTATCATCCACCCTGAACCTCTATAGTCACCCAACATATTTTGGGTGTCTCGATTGGATCCAACACATTCTAATCTCATCCAATCCTTTGGTGTATGCTTGGTAGGAGGTCCTTAAAACCTCCTTTAGAAATCCACTCTCCCTGAGGCCAAGCCTCGGTACCCTTATTTGTGCAGCATCCCCACCACATAGATCTTTCCTCTAATTCAAAACCAAGTTCTCCTTCTTCTTCCATCATGGCATAACCTGTTGAAGAAGAAAACAATCTTGAGCACCAGCTTCAGCACCTAAATGATCTCTTCCAAAACTTCATGAACCCAGCACAGCGTCCCATGATGCGAGATCACTAAAATCCCACTGCGGTGGCAATCGAGCCTCGAGTCTGAATCCCGTCTGGAGGTCCTGATTCCGAACTCAAGCCCAATATGATTCATGCCATACCAAAATTCTATGGGTTTAACTCCGAGGATCCATTCCAGCATATTAAACAGCTCAAGCATCTGGCCCAGACCTTCAAATCAGATGCACAAAATCAGGATATTCTGCTCATGAAGATGTTCTCTTTCTCCCTAATGGACAAGGCTGCTCATTGGTATCAAACTCAGACTCGTCCAATCAAAAAATCGGATGAACTTCAGTTCGAATTTTTGAAGAAGTTCTTTCCCGTTGATCAAACAAATGCCTTGCGCCATCAGATCACTTATTTCACCCAATAGACAGGAGAACCTCTTCATGAGGCATGGGACTGATTTTTGGATCTCATGCGAAAGTGCCCCCATCACAGAGTTCCTAAATGGGAACAAGTCCAGTCTTTTTACCAGGGACTCCATGACGACATTTGATTATTCGTCAATGCAACCTGTAGAGGAAACATCATGGGTCAGCATGAGGACACAGTGTGGGAGATTCTCGAGAATATGTGCGAGAACTCCATCAACAATGACTCCATGGGCTTATTCAACCGAATGAATGCCCGCGCATCGACGAATCTTAGGGGGGCACATGAGATGCAGGGCCTGTTCGCATCCATCAACTTGGAGCTGATGGCCAGTCAGTTGGACAAGGTCTCTATCATAGAGAAGAAGGTGGACGAGCTGACTTGGCATTTGCAGCGAGCCACCTCTGTGAAGAACTCTTTCGCACGACCACCTCTCACAAGGGAAACTGTGTAAAACATCTTTCACCGATCTCCTCAGGGGATGGACCCGTATCCACCCCCATCTGACTCCAGAATCGGAGGGACCTCTGATCCACTCTATTCTTGTCGGGAGAACTCTGAACCCCCATACTCTGACTTTCCTGAGGCTCCTCAAACCTGCAAGGACCTCAACGTCATCCAGAATGACCCATTTTCCAACACCTACAACCCTGGATGGAGAAATCATCCCAACTTCCAGTGGGCGGGAAATTCTCAGAATCAAAGACTACCTTATCAACCCCATCCACAAGCCCCTCGTCCATATCAGCCGCCTCAGCCTCGGCCCAACCCTACCTACCAATCTGGGCCAAACCAAGATCAAATGTCTCTTATCCTTCAAACACTGGATGACATTCAGAGAATGAATGCGGCAATACAAAAACAACACAAGGACGAGATCACAGAGGTCCGCAACCAACTCACCCAAATGGCAAATTCCCGCAAACCGGGCACACTACCTTCACAACCTCTTCAAAACCCAAATAACGTGCCGACCTAGATGTGCATTATGAACCCAAATCCAGGCTACGCACACATGATTTATCAGGCCCCTTCTGTTCCATCACTTGATGGGATGGAAGCTTCGACATCTTATGTGGGATTTCAACAGCAGCCACCCATTTTACCAACCCCAAACCAGAACCAGGAAGGATTAAACTCCGTAACAACCTGTAGTGGTAAAGCAACCCAAGACCCACCTTATCCAAACCACTCCAAGCCTGGTAGTGAACCAAGCCCTAGGATAGTTATCCAGGATGTCCCTATCCCAGATCAAGAAGCTGGACCTATTCTAGAGGAACCAACCAAGGTTCCATTTCCCTAGGCCTTGACCAAGGGAAAAAGGATAACCAAACCCATGGCTCCTGAGGAGGATCTGATCAAGCTCTTTGATCAGGTCCAGCTAAACATCCCCTTAATGGATGCAATCAGCCACGTACTGGCTTATGCACGATTTGTGAAAGACATATGTACACCCAAGCGTAAGCTGCGAACCAAAAGTGGTAGTCCGATCATACTGTCAAAGCAAACCAGCTCTGTAATCTTGAGTAAACTCTCATCCAAGGCAAAAGACCTTGGCACTCCCCTGATTTCAAGTAAAATTGGTGAAACCCAATTTGATAGAGCATTGCTAGACCTAGGTGCCTCCATAAACCTAATACCTGCATCCCTCCTTAACCATCTTGAAGAGTCCAAGCTTAAACCGACAGAGGTGACACTGCAATTAGCTGATCGATCTATCAAGTCACCTAAAGGAATACTTGAGGATGTCATTGTTAGGGTACGGGATTTTTATTTCCCAGTGGATTTTATTGTTCTAAATATGGATGCACCTGAGAACCCAAGGGACACACCAATCATATTAGGAAGACCTTTTTTGGCTACTACTAGGGCCAACATAAGCTGTGAGGAGGGCCAAATAGAATTGAAATTTGGGAACCAAACTCTTAAGATTGACATCTTTAAGGCCCAACAAGGGATTAATTGCGGTGTTGTAGAACAAATATGTGATATCATAGCCGTGGTTGATAAACCGCATATTGAGGACAACCTGATTATCCCCAATCAACCACAAGAAGATCAAAACCTGCAATTAGAGGAGTCTGAACCTGATCTAGATACACCCATAACTCCTATCCTTGTTCCACACATACACCCTGAACCACCTGCTGCTACTGATAATTCCGTCCTGGAAGTCAAGCCCCTTCCCGATCATTTGAAGTATGTCTTTTTGGGTTTCAATCAGACGTTTCCTGTGATTATAAACTCCAGACTCACACCTGATCAGGAATCCCGTCTGATTACTGTTCTCCAGCAACATCGTGAGCCATTGGATGGACTCTCAATGATTTGACTGGTATAAGCCCCTCTTATTGCACACACCACATTTATTCCAAAGAGGGCGCATGACCTTCGCGTGAGACACAGAGACGTTTGAAACCTAATTTGCAGGAGGTCGTGAAAAAGGAGATCATTAAGTGGTTAGATGCAGGGATCATCTACCCGATCTCTGACAGTCAATGGGTGAGTCCAATCCAGGTTGTGCCTAAGAAGGCAGGGCTCACCACCATCACGACTGAAACCGGAGAGGTCATACCAACCCGTATAGCCAACTCGTGGAGAGTCTGCATTGATTACAGAAGACTCAATTCCTCCACGAAGAAGGATCATTTCCCACTACCGTTTATTGATCAGATCCTCGAAAAACTAGCGGGAAATAGATTCTTCTGCTTTCTTGACAGGTACTCCGGTTATAAACAAGTGGCAATCCATCCAGAGGACCAAGAGAAGACCACGTTCACCTGCCCCTTCGGGACGTACGTGTTCCGAATGATGCCTTTCGATCTCTACAATGCACCCGCAACTTCTCAGCGGTGCATGCTTGCCATATTCTCTGATATGATAGGTGATTATTTGGAAGTCTTCATGGATGATTTTTCAGTATTTGGGGCATCATTTGACGATTGCCTCCAGCACTTGGTTCAAATACTCAGGCGATGTATTGACATGAATCTGGTTCTTTCCTGGGAAAAGAGTCACTTCATGGTGCCTGAGGGGATCGTCCTGGGACATTTGATTTCTGAGAGAGGCATCCAAGTCGATCAAGCCAATGTTAACTTGATTTCTAAACTCCCAATGCCTTGCTCGATCAAGGACATTCAATTTTTCCTAGGGCACGTCGATTTTTACTGTCAATTTATTCCTGATTTTTCGAAAATTGAGCGCCCCCTGACCACTCCTCTCTCCAAGGATGTACCTTTTGAAATCTCCAAGGAATGCACTCAAGCATTTGAGATCCTTCATGACCGAGTTACCCAAGCCCCGATCCTACTGTCCCCTGATTGGTCTCAATCCTTTGAGATCATGTGCGATGCATCTGACTTTGCTGTAGGAGCGATTTTGGGGTAGAAAATTGACGGGAAACCCGTGGTCATTTACTACGCTAGCAAAACACTTGACGAGGCTCAGTGTAACTGCACTGTTACTGAGAAAGAGCTGCTAGCTGTAGTATTTGCCCTAGAAAAATTCAGATCTTACCTCCTAGGTTCCCATGTTATTATCTACTCGGATCACACTACTGTGAGGCATCTCCTTGCAAAGAAGGACGTGAAACCTTGATTAATCCGATGGATCTTGCTGTTGCAAGAATTTGACCTCAAGATTCGTGACAAAGCGGGAAGACAGAACGTGGTAACTGACCACTTGTCCCGCCTTCCTCCTGAGATCATTGACCCTTCCAGACCCATCACGGAGCATTTTCCTGATGAGCACCTCCTGACTATTGATACAGGGCTTCCATGGTTTGCTGACATAGTAAACTACTTGGCATCACATCAGATCTCGTCTTATTGGCTGAAGGCCAAGAAGGACAAATTACGTTCTGATGCCAAGTACTACATTTGGGAAGACCCGTATTTATTCCGCATTGGTGCTGATCAAATTATCCAATGGTGTGTCACGCAAGTAAAATTCAAAGACATACTCTCTTTCTGCCATGACCAGGCATGCGGTGGCCATTTCTTTGGACACAAAACTGCATCAAAAGTCCTCCAATGTGGCTTTTACTAGCCCACAATTTTCAAAGATGCATACAATCACTGTAAGGCATGTAATCGTTGCCAGACCTTGGGCAACATGAGCCATCGAGACATGATGCCTTTACAACCGATTCTAGTATGCGATATTTTTGACATTTGGGGGATTGATTTTATGGGACCCTTCCCTATCTCGGATGGCTTTGAATGCATTTTGCTTGCTGTTGACTATGTGTCTAAATAGATCGAAGCCATTCCGACCTGAACCAATGATCACAAAGTTGTTCTCAAGTTCATTCACCAAAGCATCTTCTCACGGTTCGGGATTCCACATGCAATCATTTCTGATGGAGGGACCCATTTCACAAACACTCAGTTCAGGTCACTGATGATCAAATACAGGGTGTCACACCGAATCTCTACTCCTTACAACCCCCAAACTAATGGTCTAGCTGAGCTATTAAACCGGGAGATCAAGAAAATCCTCCAGGTTACTGTTTGACCTGATAGGAAGGATTGGTCATCCCGGCTTCCGGAAGCTTTGTGGGCTTATAGGATCGCCCACAAGACCCAATTAGGCATGTCTCCTTTTAGACTGGTGTACGGGAAGGTGTGTCACCTCCTCGTCGAATTGGAGCACAGAGCCTATTGGGCAGTACGGAACTGCAACTTAGATCTTTCTAAAGCTGGAACCCACAGAAAGCTTCAGATAAGAGAAATTGATGAATTATGCCTTGATGCGTATGAAAACTCGCGAATCTACAAAGAGTAAGTTAAAGCCTTTCATGACAAGCACATATCTAGAAAGATCTTTCACCCTAGTCAAAAGGTCCTACTCTTTGATGCCCGACTCAAACTGTTCCCAGGAAAGCTGCGATCTAAGTGGATCAAACCTTATTTAGTTCGATGAATCTTTGGAAATGAAGTTGTTGAGTTCAGTCCACTCAGCCACGATTCCTAACCCTTTGTCGTGAATAGTCAGAGACTCAAACCGTTCATTGACATGACCAATATAGATTTGGCTGAGTCATCCTTTATCCTCCATTCTCCCTGAGCTCATTGCGCCCAGCCGATGGCATAAAACTCAGTGCTTAACAGGAGGCAACCCATCATTCTTTGAAAAATCGAAAACCTTTCCTGACATTTCTATGCTGAATTCATATTGCACTTTAGGGTTCACCCATTAGGATAGCAGACTCCACCTCAGGTACTCGTACCTGAGTCTAGAAGTCATCCGTAACAGTCACCTCGACCCGTTCACTCACCCAACACCTATCCTAATGAATGAACTAAGCTGAATTCAAACCCACCTAATTTACTATGAGGACATCACAAATCTTAGGCATGGGGGGGTATGAAAGTGCAAGAATGTATGAAAACTCATATCAAGAAAAGGTTTCAACAAAAAAATCACATATCATCTATAAAAGAAAAAGAAAAAGAAAACTAAAAAGAGGGAGGAAAAATTTTTGTGGGCTATACAAAACAAGAGGAGAAAAAGAGTAAAAAGACAAAAAGGAGCACAAAATGAAAAGAAAAGAAAGAGATAGTCATTAGTAAGAGATTAAGGGATTAATCGAAGTTCTAGACCACATCAAGAAAAGTAAAGAAAAAGTGCTAAAGAGACACAAAGAGATTAGTAGGAACACTGACCTTAGGCCTTTTTGGCTAAACTCTTAGTACCGGCTAATATCTGGATAATCCTCAAGAGGTTGAGGAGAATGCAAAGCTTAAGTATTAGGTCTAAGGCTTAGGGAGTATTCGACCTCGTTAACTGACCTTCGATTTGTGGGACTCGGTAACCTAAGCACCCCAATCAACACACAGCCTGGTTCAGTGCACATAATAATCAAAATCACGCAAAAAGTGTTTTGATGTTCTGAAAATGTTGCCTAGGTTAGGAACGGCTCATCAACACAAGTTGATTTGGACAAGTTCCCAGCTCGGAGAGGTGGGAAATTCCCCTCGAAGATGCGTAACAACATATCATCTCCTAGATGCTTGTCTCTTAGGATATTTACATATCCTACCAGGGGCATATAAGCACTCTGATGGTTTAGATACCATGGGTGGCATTATCACGAAATGTCAATCGCCAGGGTCTGGATTCGACTATGGAATGCCATGGGCGGGATTATCTCGAAATCTCAAAAATCAGGGTTCTGGAGGTTACCATGGGCGGTGCTATCACGAAGCATCGATTGCCAGGAACCTTTGAGGATTGATGATGGGGATGAGGAATACGATACAGACCGTGTTGAGAAGCTAATTCAAAGCTAGAAATAAAAAGAAAAGAGAGAGAAAACTCTCCAAACAAATAAATCCTCTATCTCTCTCTTACAAAAACACACTGCAAACTGAACCAAGGCTAAAATATGTCTCAAGCATGGGTACTTTAACCACGGAGTCTAATGAACCTTAGGATAGTTCCTGCGGGCCTTAAAAACCTTTGCGGAGGACCGAGGCTAAAGCTGGTTAGGTCCGGATCTTGGTTGGTACTAGAGTACCTCTAGGCCTATTATCGGCATTCTGACCTAATCACAGAAGAAAAAGCACTTATCATAACTAGTGAAAGAAATTCATGGTCTAGAATAGAGGTTAAAACCTTAAATTTTTGCTAAGGGACTAACAAAAGCTAGGCATGGGGGTATGATGAGAACCTCATCATGAGCCCTAACTGGCTTATTTTGACCTAAGAAAGAGAATAAAAGCTCCTACATAACCAAGAGAAGGGCCTAACTTAAGAGATTACTGATCTGAAAAGAATACATGAAACAAAGGGTAAAACTGTAATTTTACCATTACAGATCAACGGGGTTTCTAAGGGTCTAGACATAGGTCAATTGGACTTAATAAGAGAAAAAGTGGGATGGTTCAATCAGAAAAGGGTTATTGTGAAATTTAGGAATTAAATGACATTCTGTAATCCTAAAACAAAACCACTTAAATTCACAAGGTTCCAGGAAAGATAAACATCAACTAAACCCTCTAAAATTCATGTAAAAATATCCCCTAGGGTTTATAACCTTCAATTTGGCCTTTGGAACTTATTTTGGCCTAGATTGGGAGTCCAAGCCCAATATTTGACCTAATTTGGGTTTTTATTCAAAATGTTCAGTTAAACGTAGTCAAACCTAAAATTCAACTTCACCATTGGATTCCTTAGGTCCAAATTAGGCTTGTACCAAAATTTGGACCTAAGGGAAGGTCATCTTGACCTAATTTGCAAAATGGTCCACCCAATTACATTCTGACCCTTAACTTTTGGAAACCCTTGCAAAAACCCCCCTCAACTTTTCATCACTTTCTTCATTTTGGTTCCTCTACCATTGCAGCAGGGACCCATACCTCCGGCGAGGTTTCGAGGCGGTTTTCTCCCTATTTCCCCAGGGAGCTGCTCCTAGATTTGAAAGGGGAGCTCTCTGCAAAATCCCCTACAGCATGAGCAACTCCCCATGCCCTGAATCGCCCCATACCTCTCGTGTGAACACTTGAGAGGTATGGGTTTCACTCTAGCCATGCCTTCGGCAAAGACTTTTGGCCGTGCCTCCGGCAAAGACTTTTGGCCGCCTCCTTGCAACTCTTCCCTCTGCCTGTGCCTATATAAGAAGATCCAGATCCCTCCACTTGGAGCAAGCTTGATTTGGCCAAGGAATTCCCTAGAATTCCTCTTTTCCCTCTCCGGCCAAGTAGCCCACAAGCTCTAGCAACTCTCCCTCCCTCTTCTCGTCGCTCTGCCACCGTACCAATGGCAGAGTCATCTCCTCCTCGTTCCTCCGCGTTGCGCCTCACCAGCGCACGTCTCTCCGACCTCCTCATCGTCGCCATCTCTCTCTCTGGGTCTTCGTCTCCAGCGACAGCACATACGAGCCGTCCGCCTCCCCCACTCCCCCTTCATTTATCCATTCGCAGATAAGTCCTCTTTCTCCCCTCTTCATTTTCCCTTTATCAATTTCTACTATAACGCACAGACCACCACAAACCACCATCACCTTCTCCACCTCCGGCAGACCACCGATGAGGTGAAACCACTGCTCCACTCCTCCACACGCCTCACCACCTACCTCAGAACCTCTGCCTTCATCCACTAATCATCATCCACCCCTCCACTGACCGCCAACACCTCCATACTCGCCTACCGACCTAACCCACCTTCACGACCATAGAGCGACCTAGGCACGCACGCCTAGTCTGCCCCACGGCCTGCCACCCATCGTTTCACCTTTGCCAAGACACGGTGAAGCTCCTTGTGTGTTTTAATGGGGCCGCAAGGCTGTATTCAGTGATTTCAGGTTTAGCCCTCGGCCGCCATTGACGACCGCAAGCAAGCGTGCTTGCTTCAGAGCTCCAGGTCGTGCACTCCAGGCTTCAGGACTTCAAGCTGCGCTGGTTGAGTGTGCGCGTGCATCCAGCCTGAGAGTAGCTGCTGCAAGGTCCTCAGCTGCTTCAATTGGGTGGAGTTCTCCTCCTACGGGCGCTAGCAAAGTGGGTGGGACTTTTAGTCCCACCTCGGAAAGCCAGGAGTGCACAGAGTGAGTTAAATTGAATTTGTGATTCCTTCTCTTCGCCTCAGAACACAGGGGTGAGGTCCCGCACCCTCACTCACTCACGCCATGTCCGCGACCTGCCCCCACAGATTTGGCACCCAACCCGATTACCTATCCCACACACTCCTCGCCCACCACACACGCCGGTGGGCCTAGACCTGGGTGCGCTTCACCCAACCCGATCACCCGGCTCTGGGAGAGCTTTCCTAAGTGGGATAAAGAAAGAGAGAGAGAGAGAGAGAGAGAGAGACGGGGGAGGGTAGGGGATAGGTTTTCCTCTCTGTGCTGTGCAAGGACAGATGGAGAAGGAAGAGGTAGTTACTGAAGAAGGACTTGTGAAGGAGAAGGTGCGGTTGAAGGCAAAATGCAGAAGAAGAAGGAAGGCGAACTCAAGCCAGAGGAGCAGCGGAGGAAGAGAAGAAAAAGAAGAAGAAAAAGACTGCAGAGGCCAAGTGAAGAAGAAGGAGGAGGCACAGCAGAGAAAAGAAGACAGAGAAAGACTAAGAAGAAGAGAAGAAGAAGAAGAAGAAGCCAAGGAGGAAGCCGCAGCAGCTGAAGACAGAGGAAGAAGATAGGAAGGAGGAAAGCCAAGTGAAGAAGAAAAGAAGACAGAAGAGGAGTGAGCACTGTAGCATTTGCCAGTTAAGACGTCTGATTCTGTGAATCAAACGTCTAAGAAAGGAAAGACAGAGAAAGAAAGAAGGAGAAGGTGCAGCCAAGCAGAAGAAAGAAAAAGGAAAACAAAGAGAGAAGAGAAGGAAGAAAAGAGAAAAAGAATCTATTTCTTTTTACATTTTCCTCTCTAGAATTTCATATACATTGCATTATTATTGAACATCATCTTTCAAGTAAAATTTGAGATTGTGATTTTTTGTTTCTAAAATACCAATTTGCTCATTGAGTTTGACCTCGGAATATTTTGACTTTCGAGTAATAAAAATTGATAATTGTTTATATGACAATTTCAAACTATACTGCAACGAATGTCTTTTTAAAACACAATCTCGTCGCGTAAAGCAATTAAATTCCTCCAAAAGTTCTTCCCAATTGGTCGAACAAATGCAATGAGGCATGCAATCACGACCTTCTCCCAAGGCCCAGGAGAGAAACTGCATGACGCCTGGGATAGATTCCACGATCTTCTCAGGAAATGCCAACACCATGTGTACCCAGATGGCTCATTGCACAAGTCTTTACCTTGGGCTAGATGACACACATCGGTACTTGGACGATGTATCTAGCAGCGGAAATTTCCTCACGAAGGATGAGAACAATGCATTCGAACTGTTCGAGTCCTTAGCAGAGAACTCGACCTGGACAGCAACGAGTTAGTGTCCATGAAGCACATGCTGAATCTGCCCGAGTTGATATGGACATTATCACCAAGAAGCCGGATAAGGTGGATCTGCTCAATAAGAAGCTTAACAAATTAATGCGAGCAAGATCTGGGTTTCCTGGCTGTAACGACCCGATTCCCGAGTCCCTACGAGACACGAGAACCGGACCAACTCGACTAATCCCAAGACCTAGTCGTCCAACGAGGAAGTAACCAAAAGAGCAGTAAAATAAACCACATTCAGCATGAATATAACTAGAAGTAACAAAATACAGCAGTAAGAAAAGGAACTACTACAGTATATACCACCACAATAGTAGAACAACAATTATAACATAACATGAAGCTACAAGTAAAGAAGTACAGAGAGTAACAAGAACTACTCACTACAATGGAACAAAAGGGGTACAAAGAACTGCAGTAACTCTACTGGACCCTACTCGGCCCAACGTCCTCTGCAGCCGCTGACCCTGGCTGCTCAACACCTGGTCCTAAAAATAACGAGTGTAACACGTCAGCAAAACGCTGAGTAGAGTGGCAGCTAAAACTAAAGAAACAGTAGAGTGTACGGTAGCTGCTATATTTTCTTTCTTCCTTTATTTATGTCTTTCTATTATTTCACAATTTATCTATTTCTTAGATCCTTCACTTGATCTCGAATGTTCCTCGTGGGAATGATCTTGATTGCAGTCTTTTCCGAGAAGTAGAAGTAACACGTGGTGCTCTCCTGGCCGGGAGAGTCCCCCATGGTGATCCTACTCTCAGTCAACCACCCCAAGGTCGCTGACAAACGTAACGGTGACTACGGCACGCGCGATAAACACACGGGTAGCTACCCCGCACTGGCACGCGGTCAGTCGTTTCCGTTAACGGGTGCGCCCAAAGCACAGCACGGAACCAGTATAGGGCAGAGCCCTCTCAGTAACAGGGGTCCAACCCCTCCACAATCCGCGCACCCTCGCCTGACTACCCTGGTTTGCCCAGTGGGCCTAACAAGTCGGTGTAGGAGGCTAGCAGAACCCTGGGGCCTGTGGGGTAGCTAGTGCTCTCCCTACACTAGTAGCTCACCTCGGTACTGCGTACGCGAGGGCCAGCAAGTCGGTGTACAGTGGCCAAACCCACCTCGGTCTCAACCTGAGGGCGGCAAGCTCCCCTCTACACTAAGAGGTAATGTGCGCTCTCGTTGGTACCACGTACCCCAGAGACAACACACTTCCACGTCTTTCTTTCTCAGTTCCATCCATTCTTTTTCCAAGAGTTCTACTCCTAATTCCCCGTAGGGTTCTAGCTCTTTTAACTCAGCACATTTAGGTTTCATCGTTCCAGTTTTACGTTCATACAACCCATGTTCTCAATCATATTTATTCCTTTATAATAGGCAACGGTTAAACCTATTTACAGGCAGCTATTATTTCCTTTCCACCTTTCCAAGACTATAATATTTATATACATATCATAGTTTTCCAGTCCTAGGATTCATGCCGTACCCTAGGATCTATCATTCAATCTAGTTTCCAGTCCTAGGTTTTCATGCAATACCTTAGGATCTATCATTCAATCTAGTTTCTCAGTCCTAGGGTTCATGCAGTGCCCTAGACTCTATTAATTATTCCACAATTGTAAAAAATTTGATTAAGTAAATTAAAAGCCACTCTACCAGCTACAACGGGAGTACTGGGGGCGTGGTCGGAAATCCCGCGCGCCTCCGCAATCCCCAAGACTATAATGGAATGGGGTCCTAACACAAGGATCAAACACAATGAGTTTCTCAGAACGGTATATAATTACTGTAAACGGGTAGAGGATCTTATTCCGGAAAGAACGCAACTTGAAACGTGGCAAACGGACTCCGAACGGGCCCTAAATGGGTCGAAAACGACGAAACTACCCAAAATCAGACGTCTGGAACCTCTTCCAGATGTCTTAAAATGTGGGTCAGAGCGTACCTTCATTCTGTGTAGTCCCTCAGACATCCAGAAGCCTGCAGGGGCATCTGGCTTAGTTCCCAGACGTCCGATGGTCACCCCGGACGTCTGGAAGTCCTTCCCGTCGTCTGGCACTGTGGCCAGACGTCCGATTAACGTGGGATGGCGAGCCCTTGTGCCCTCCAGAGCAGAACCTGCACGCACCCACACCTGTTCTCAGTACGACGAGTCGCAGATGAAGGCACGGCGGACGGCCGCATGGCCGTACACGCAAAAAAGGAAGAAGATAGAAATATCTTACCTGCCAAATGTCTGGACAGTCCTCCAGACATCTTCACTGTCGTTTGGTTGGAATCCCAGACGTCTGATTCTGGAAAAATGTCCAGAATCAGAGCTCGACTCGTCCTCCGCCCGCGACGCACGGCCACGCCGCTCCCCGTCTGCCTGCTGCTCGAGCTGTAGCAGCCCCTCTGCGACACTCCACGCCCGCTGCTCCCCCGCTGGCTGGCTCTAGCTGCCCCGACAAGCTTGAGCCCTCACGGTCGAGCGTCTCCTCCCTCGCGCAACACTTCCTCCCGCACACTTGCCGCGACCGCTGCTGCCGCCGCTCACTCACTCGCTGGCGCTCCCGCACAGGCTGGGAGAAGAAGAAGAGGGACACGGAGGAGATGAGGGTGAGGGAGAGGGCGAGGGGCCTTTTAAGGCCGCGTAGGGAGAGAGAGGGAGAAGCGCCACGCCCTGCAGGAGGAGAGAGGGAAAAAGAGGGAAGAGAGCAGCGGGCGCAGGTCTGCGCGCGCATGCGCACAGACGTAACCCCATACGCCGCAAAAATTAAATACCAGACGTCTGGAAAGGGTTCTAGATGTCTGGTCAGACGTCTTAAAAACCATCTTGAGGCCGCGTTCGTAACAATATAACAAACTCAAAGGAAGTTTCATCCCCGAAACTTGTGCTAACTAGGGTGCGAGAAAGTACGACATATAAAAATATAATAAACTCAAAGAGGACCGAAGCCGGTCCGAAAAGATGTACCCGCGAAGAGCTCCGGGTATCGTTCCCGCATTACTGCCTCAAGCTCCTAGGTAGCCTCCTCGTACCGCTGGCTCCTCCACAAAACCTTCACCAGGGGTACTTGCTTTCGTCTCAAGCTGCGGATAGCTCGGTCAAGAATCTGCACTGGCCGCTCGGGGTAGGTCAGGTCGTCGGCCACCTCGACGCTCTCGTGACTCAGGACGTGACTGGGATCAGCAATGTACTTCCTGAGGTTGGACTCATGGAACACGTCGTGCACACCAGAAAGCTGAGGAGGGAGGGCAAGTCTGTAAGCAACGGGTCCAACCCGCTCCAGGACCTCAAAGGGCCCCACGAATCTCGATGCGAGCTTCCCTCTCACCCCAAACGGGTGCAGGCCCTTCATGGGTGAAACACGAAGGAAGACATGGTCCCCAACCTCAAACTGCACCTCTCTGCGTCTCCGATCCGTGTAGCTCTTCTGCCTGCTCGTGACAGTGCGGAGTCGCCTGTGGATCTGCTTGACTACCTCCTGACTCTGCCGGATCAACCTGGGGCCAACCTCCCACTTGGTCCCCACCTCAACCCAACTCAAGGGTGCCGTACACCTCCGTCCATACAGAGCCTCGTAGGGAGCCATGCCGATGCTCGAGTGATAGTTGTTGTTGTATACAAACTCCGCCAGGGGCAGGTGCTCCTCCCAAGAGCCCCTCCAGTCCAGTACACAGGCACACAAAAGGTCCTCAAGTGTCTGTATCGTGCGCTCCGACTGTCCATCCGTTTGGGGGTGGTAGGCTGTACTGAATCTCAACCGCGTCCCCAGGGCCTACTGAAACTCAGCCCAAAACTGGGATGTAAAGCGGGTATCCCGGTCGGACACGATCTCCCGCGGAACTTCGTGTAGTCGTACCACGTCGCGGATATACCTCTCTGCCAACTGTGCTGGTCCCAAAGTGACTCGGATCGGCAAGAATCGTGCCATCTTCGTTAGTCTATCCACAATTACCCAGACTGCGTCGTGTCCTCGCTGGGTAACAGGTAAGCCCACCACCAAGTCCATGGTGATGCTCTCCCACTTCCACTCTGGCACTGGAAGCAGCTGTAGCGGCCCTGTAGGCCTCTGATGCTCGGCTTTCACTTGCTGGCACACTAAGCACTGCTGCACAAATTCACCCACATCTCGCTTCATCCCCCTCCACCAAAACTCGCGTCTCAAGTCGTGGTACATCTTCGTGTTTCCCGGATGTATGGTGAATCTGGAACCGTGTGCCTCAGTCAGGAGCTCTCTCAACAGCTCCTCGTCTCTGGGAATGCACAACCGTCCCCTCAGGCGCAGTACCTGGTCTGTGAAAGAGAAGTCCCCTGGGTCTCCTGACAGTACTCTGTCGCATAGGGACTGCAAGTACGGATCGGCCATCTGTCCTGTGATGATGCGATCTATCAGCTCTGGCCTAGTCTGTCGTGTCATAGTCACTGCCCCACAGTGCCCCCGTAACTCTAGGGGTCGCCAACTGCCCACCTCCTCCAAAGGCTCCAGCCCTGTAACTGTAAACTAGCCAAGTGTGCGGGTGCCTTCCGGCTCAAGGCGTCAGCCACCACGTTGGCCTTTCCCGGGTGGTAGGAAATGCTACAGTCATAGTCCTTCAGGAGCTCCAACCAACGTCTCTGTCTCATGTTGAGCTCCTTCTGGTCAAAAAGGTATCTGAGGCTCTTGTAATATGTGAAAATCTCGAAGGTCTCACAGTACAAGTAGTGCCTCCAGGTCTTCAGCGCGAAGACGACAGCTGCCAGCTCCAGGTCGTGGGTAGGGTAGGTATGCTCATGGGGCTTCAGTTGCTGCGAAGCGTAAGCGACAACGTGACCCCTCTGCATGAGCACACCTCCTAACCCCTGCAAGGAGGCATCCGTGTACACAACGAACCCGCCACACCTGTAGGGATGGTGAGCACGGGAGCCGAAGTCAACCTATCCTTCAGCTCCTGAAAACACGCCTCACAGGTGTCTGTCCAAGTGAAGGGCACATCCTTCCAGGTCAACTGTGTCATAGGACGTGCAATCTGTGAAAAACCCCTGATAAACCGTCTGTAGTAGCCTGCCAGTCCCAGGAAACTGCGAATCTTGGTGACTGAACGCTGTCTCTCCCACCTGAGCACTGCCTCAACCTTGGCTGGGTCCACCGCCAAGCCGTCCCCAGAGATCACATGACCTAAGAAGGTCACCTCCCTCAACAACAAACAGCTGACCACTCGGACCTCTAATTATGAACGGATTCTCTAACAGCGTATAGTCCTGGCCCAAACTAACTGCGAAACTGGCTGCAACAAACGAGTGCGTAGTGCCGGAATCGAAAAGTGTGTAAACGAGTCTGCCGGAAACTGAAACCATACCTTCCACCACCGATCCCGAAGCTCTGGCATCCCTGTGCATCAGGGCGTTGATACGCCCTTCAGCTCTAGGTGCAGACGAAGCAGCCACACTCTACGTCGGACGGGTAGGTGCTGGTCGGTACCCTCCTCATGATTGCTATCCTCCTCCTCGCACCTGGGAACCGCGGCCTCCTGCACGCCCTCCAGTGCTCTGTGCGAGAAGTATCTGCTGACCTCCTGCCCTAGATGGGCAGTCCCTCCTGATGTGGCCCGGCTGGCCACACTGGTAGCAGAGGGGAACCCGACTCCCGCCCACAGTGGGTCCCTGTTGTCGGCTGGGCGGGGGTCCGGTGCTGGTGACTGGCCCCTGTCGAGGGCCCCCAAAGGCCACTGATGGCCCTGCAAAACGTGACGGCTCTCCCGTGGACGCCACGTGCCTCCTCTCTCGACGGCCCTGTGAAAAGTCTGGCTGGAAGGGCCTCTTCCACCCGCCGTCAGTGTCTCACGCGGATGGGTTGGTCTCCTCATAGGTCATAGCTGCCTCCACCACCCTCGAAAATGTAGGCAGCTTCAGGGGTTTAACATACCCCCGAATCGCAGGCCGGAGCCCCTCGGTGAACCTCCAAAGGCGCTCCTCCTCAGTGGCTACCGCTGTCGCTGCAAAGCGGGACAGCTCCAGAAAACACGTGCGGACGCGCTCACGGTCATCGTCCCCTGGCGGAGAGTGTGGAACTCCCGCCTCCTCTGGTCCTGCCACGTCTGGGGAAAGTACTGCTCACAGAAGAGGGTGACAAACCGATCCCAGGTCGGCTTGTCCCTCTCCTGTCCCCTGACCGCCCTCCACCACCTGTGTGCCGCACTCTCCAGCTGGTACGTGGCAAAGGCCACGGGGCACTCCACCGGGGGGAAAAGGGTGTCGAAAATCTTCTCGAGCTGCTCGAGCCAGTCATCTACCTCGATCGGGTCCTCATCCCCCTTGAAGGAGGGGGGCTTCAGCTTCCGGAACTGCCCGAAGAGCTCGAAGTGGCGCTGCAGTGGAGATGCTAGTACACCTCCAGGCAAAGGTGCCTCGTGCACAGAAGTGTCGGAGGAAGGTGGGGGCGGTGGCGGCCCATCCCCTCCCCCGAGTCCAGCGCCGCGTCCGTCGTGTGGTCCTACAGAGGACTCCCCTTCCGCAGCCCCAGGGTGAGGCACTCGCGGCGGTGGGTGGAGCTCCTCTCGCACAATGTCCCGTATCAGCTGGGCGAGGTCCTGGGCATGAACACCTGGGAGCAGTGGCTTGCCCACCGAGGTGCCGACAGCAGCACGCCCACCTCGCCGACCTCGTCTTCGGCTGCGCCCGCGACCCGCCTCGCCAGTCCCGCGACGAGGCATCTCCTGCAAGGAGACGCGAAACAAAATGGAAACACGTCAATACGATACGATATCAAACAAAAAACATCTAAGAACTCATGTCAAAAGGTATGTTGTGGTGGCTACTCTAGTTACAGACATGTGAATTGGTTATTTTTCAGTCAGTTGATTCACTTCTCAGGACGATCTTACTCTGATACCATCTTGTAATGACCCGATTCCCGAGTCCCTACGAGACACGAGAACCGGACCGACTTGACTAATCCCAAGACCTAGTCGTCCAACGAGGAAGTAACCAAAAGAGTAGTAAAATAAACCACATTTAGCATGAATATAACTAGCAGTAACAAAATACAGCAGTAAGAAAAGGAACTACTACATATATACCACCACAACAGTAGAACAACAATTATAACATAACATGAAGCTACAAGTAAAGAAGTACATAGAGTAACAAGAACTACTCACTATAGTGGAACAAAAGGGGTACAAAGAACTGCAGTAACTCTATTGGACCCTACTCGGCCCAACGTCCTCTGCAGCCGCTGACCCTGGCTGCTCAACACCTGGTCCTGAAAAGTAACGAGTGTAACACGTCAGCAAAACGCTGAGTAGAGTGGCAACTAAAACGAAAGAAACAGTAGAGTGTACAGTAGCTGTTATATTCTCTTTCTTCCTTTATTTACGTCTTTCTATTATTTCACAATTTATCTATTTCTCAGATCCTTCACTTGATCTTGAATGTTCCTCGTGGGAACGATCTTGATTGCAGTCTTTTCCGAGAAGTAGAAGTAACACGTGGTGCTCTCCTGGCCGGGAGAGTCCCCCGTGGTGATCCTACTCTCAGTCAACCACCCCAAGGTCGCTGACAGACGTAACGGTGACTACGGCACGCGCGATAAACACACGGGTAGCTACCCTGCACTGGCACGCGGTCAGTCGTTTCCGTTAACGGGTGCGCCCAAAGAATAGCACGGAACCAGTATAGGGCAGAGCCCTCTCAGTAACAGGGGTCCAACCCCTCCACAGTCTGCGCACCCTCGCCTGACTACCCTGGTTTGCCCAGTGGGCCTAACAAGTCGGTGTAGGAGGCTAGCAGAACCCCGGGGCCCGTAGGGTAGCTAGTGCTCTCCCTACACTAGTAGCTCTCCTCGATACTGCATACGCGAGGGCCAGCAAGTCGGTGTACAGTGGCAAAACCCACCCCGGTCTCAACCTGAAGGCGGCAAGCTCCCCTCTACACTAAGAGGTAATGTGCTCTCTCGTTGGTACCACGTACCCCAGAGACAACACACTTCCACGTCTTTCTTTCTCAGTTCCATCCATTATCTTTCCAGGAGTTCTACTCCTAATTCCCCGTAGGGTTCCGGCTCTTTTAACTCAGCACATTTAGGTTTCATCGTTCCAGTTTTACGTTCATACAACCCATGTTCTCAATCATATTTATTCCTTTATAATAGGCAACGGTTAAATCTATTTACAGGCAGCTATTATTTCCTTTCCACCTTTCCAAGACTATAATATTTATATACATATCATAGTTTTCCAGTCCTAGGATTCATGCCGTACCCTAGGATCTATCATTCAATCTAGTTTCCAGTCCTAGGTTTTCATGCAATACCTTAGGATCTATCATTCAATCTAGTTTCTCAGTCCTAGGGTTCATGCAGTGCCCTAGACTCTATTAATTATTCCACAATTGTAAAAAATTTGATTAAGTAAATTAAAAGCCACTCTACCAGCTACAACGGGAGTACTGGGGGCGTGGTCGGAAATCCCGCGCGCCTCCGCAATCCCCAAGACTATAATGGAATGGGGTCCTAACACAAGGATCAAACACAATGAGTTTCTCAGAACGGTATATAATTACTGTAAACGGGTAGAGGATCTTATTCCGGAAAGAACGCAACTTGAAACGTGGCAAACGGACTCCGAACGGGCCCTAAACGGGTCGAAAACGACGAAACTACCCAAAATCAGACATCTGGAACCTCTTCCAGACGTCTTAAAATGTGGGTCAGAGCGTACCTTCGTTCTGTGTAGTCCCTCAGACGTCCACAAGCCTGCAGGGGCATCTGGCTTAGTTCCCAGACGTCCGATGGTCACCCTGGACGTCTGGAAGTCCTTCCCGTCGTCTGGCACTGCGGCCAGATGTCCGATTCATGTGGGATGGTGAGCCCTCGCGCCCTCCCGAGCAGAACCTGCACGCACCCACACCTGTTCTCAGTACGACGAGTCGCAGATGAAGGCGCGGCGGACGGCCGCGTGGCCGTACATGCTAAAAAGGAAGAAGATAGAAATATCTTACCTGCCATACGTCTGGACAGTCCTCCAGACGTCTTCACCGTCATTTGGTTGGAATCCTAGACGTCTGATTCTGGAAAAACTTCCAGAATCAGAGCTCGACTCATCCTCCGCCCGCGACGCACGGCCGCGCAGCGCCCCGTCCGCCTGCTGCTCGAGCTGTAGCAGCCCCTCTGCGACACTCCACGCCCGCTGCTCCCCCGCCGGCCGGCTCTAGCGGCCCCGGCAAGCTCGAGCCCTCACGGTCGAGCGTCTCCTCCCTCGAGCAACACCTCCTCCCGCACACTTGCCGTAGCCACTGCTGCCGCCGCTCACTCGCTCGCTCGCACTTTCGCACCGGCTGGGAGAAGAAGAAGAGGGACACGGAGGAGATGAGGGTGAGGGAGAGGGCGAGGGGCCTTTTAAGGCTGCGCGGGGAGAGAGAGGGAGAAGCGCCGCTCCCTGCAGGAGGAGAGAGGGAAAAAGAGGGAAGAGAGCGGCGGGCGCAGGTCTGCGTGCGCATGCACACAGACGCAACCCCGTACGCCGCAAAAATTAAATACCAGACGTCTGGAAAGGGTTCCAGACGTCTGGTCAGACGTCTAGGCCACTTCCCAGACGTCTTAAAAATCATCTTGAGGCTGCGTTCGTAACACTGGCAGTACAGCTGCATCACACTCCTCTCTTGCATCCTGAGCCCCTCCTACTCAAGTACATCTTTTCACTCAGGATGTTTCTTCTCCATCTTCACGGGATCCTGTGTATCAGGAATCTGTGAATAATCTGAATCTGACATTGTACAATCAGGATTATGCATCACATGACAATTTAAGTGCGTATTCTTTTGATGAATTTGCGCCTGAGACATCCTCGACCTACGAAGATGTCATTGCTATCTAAGGTTACGGGCATAATAACTCGTATTCCGAGACGTATAATCTTGGTTGGTGCCAGCATCCTAACTTCTCCTAGTCTGGTAACTCACAGAGACCAAATCAAGATCCACACTACTAGACCAGACAATACGAGAATGCGCAAAACACATACCAAAGGTAGCAACCATTTCCGTCTCAGCAGCAAACACGTTCTGTTTATCAACAGCTGCACCAAGTTGCTAATTACCCTCCAAAACAGGCCGACCCTTTGGAGTCACTGAAGGAGGAATTGCAAGAGTCAATCCGGAAATCGACTCATGATAAAATGCAAATTATGAAAGAAATGGCTGATTAGATATATAGCATATAGAGTAGGCAGAATTAGATGCTGCAGGAGCATAGATCACAGGGAGCCTTGCCCTCCCAACCTATCCCGAACCCAAGATACATGCAGAATCAGGGTGCCTCGCCTAGGTTCTAGGCACCACAAGGATAGGCACATGCTGTTTTACAAGCACCTCCTGCACGACCTGGTATGGGCAAGGTCAGTCACCTTTACTACAAAACCCCGCATATTATGTTCCTTCCGCTCCTCCCCCACCTCATGGATAGCACGCCAATGCAAAGGTTGTCACTTTGAGTGGAAAGACTACATAGGACTAGCTACCTAGGCAAGCAGGTCATGATTTCTCATGCTCTCTACAGCAAGATGGCTCATCACCCTCTACATCTCAAGAGCCACCTTCGGTAGACAAAGGAAAGAAGCTAGTTGACCTTGAGATTCCCATCCCCTTTCCCAAGGCTCTAACGCGAGATTCAGCCCAGAAAAAGGATACACGGAATTTCGAGGACTTGAAATCCATGTTCAAAGAAGTTCACATTGAGGTCCCTCTCCTCAAGGCAATAGATCACATTCCTGTTGTCACTAGGTTCTTCAAGGACTACTGTACTCCGAAGCGACAACAGAAAATCGGTGACAAGCAGTATTGTCAAAAGAAGCTAGCACTATTATTTTAGTTGACTTACTGCCCAAAAAGGACCCGAGCACACCACTTATCTCTTGCTTCTTGTAGGATTCTCCATTTGATCGAGCCCTTCTTGATTTTGGGTCGTCCATCAACCTAACTCCCACCGTAGTATTTAATCGATTCTGATTTAGGGAGTTGAAACCCACCTCGGTTACCATATAGTTGGCTGACCAAGAGGTGAAAACACCGAGGGGGGTGGTTGAAAATGTGATCGTAAAAGTCCAAGAATTCTGCTTCCTAGCGGACTTTTTCATTCTTGATATGGAAGGTTCCTCTTAATCTCCGTGATGCACCGATCATTTTGGGTCACCCACTCTTGGCGACAACCCACGCAAACATCAACTGTGCATCTGGGTGTGTGGAGATAGCCCTAGGAAGTGAAAAGCTTAAACTAGACATCTTTAGGGCATTAAGGAACTTCGAATGTGATCTAATCAAAGAGGACAGTGAAGATGAAGATTCAACTTTCTGTGGGAACATTGGGCTCCTCTGCAATGACCCAATGGCACATTCATCTTCACTGTCAAGGTTCTTAGATCTGGATCCACATGAGGCTGAGGTTAATGATGTGCACATTTCATCCCGAAGATCTGATTGTCTAGCATGTTCATCTGATCACAACACCCCTAATCCTAATTATCTTGTCCCACAAAGCACTGATCTGCTCTCGTTAAGACAAGATTTATGACCTCTATAAGCAGATTTCTCATCAGTCAGGATTGTCAGATTTCCGCTATTGATTCCTCTCCTCCCATGCATGAACCTGCTCCCCACCCACCGATAATTGAGTTAAAGCCCTTACCTGATTCACTCAAATATGTGTTTCTAGGTGAAAGTGAGACATACCCAGTGATCATCAATGCTCACTTGACCCCAGAGACATCAATTGATCTCTGTACTGCAAGTACATAGGGCTGTTATCGAGTGGAGCATTGTTGATCTCCACGGGATTCGCCCCTCATATTGCACTCATCATATCTACACAGATGAAGGGGTGAAACCAACAAGACAACCTTAGAGGCACCTGAACCCAAATATGCTGGAGGTTGTCAAGAAGGAGTTCATCAAAAGGCTGGATGAGGACATTATCTATCTGATTTCCGACAGCCAGTGGGTGGGTCCTATTCAGATTGTGCCTAAAAAGGCAGGATTCACTATAATCAAGAATGAAATAGGCAAATCCATCCCGACCCGCACCACTACTTCGTGGAAGGTTTGCATTGTTTACAGGAAACTGAAAATAACTACCAAAAAGGATCATTTTCCTTTACCTTTTATTGATCAGATCTTAGAAAGGTTAGCCAGGCATAGTTTCCTCTGCTTTCTGGATGGATACTCCGAGTATAACCAAGTCACGATCAACCCTGAAGACCAAGACATGATAACTTTTACGTGTCCCTTCGGAACATTCACTTTTAAGCAAATGACCTTCGGCCTCTGTAATGCACCAGCAACATTTCAGCGTTGCATGATGGCCATCTTCTCTGATATGATCGGGGACTACGTAGAAGTATTTATGGACGACTTCTCCATTTTTGGAGATGACTTCTCATCTTGTCTTGATAACCTCACAAAGATCCTGAGGAGGTGCATAGACGTTAACCTAGTACTTTCATGGGAGAAAATCCATTTATGGTAAGGGATGGCATTGTACTAAGTCACGGGATCTCTTCTAATGGACTCAAGATCGACCGAGCTAAGTCCAAAATCATTTCTCGATTACCTATGCCTAGCTCAGTAAAAAAAATTAGATCATTCTTAGGGCATGTCCGATTCTACTGGAGATTCATTCAAGACTTTTCAAAAATCGCCTATCCATTGACAAATCTTCTGGTAGCTTACATCCCTTTTAACTTCGATTCCTCATGTCTTAACACTTTCAAGACCTTACGAAGCGCTATTTCGAATGCACCTATTATCCAACCACCCTACTGGTCTCTTGACTTCGAGATGATGTGTGATGCCTCAGACTTTGCTGTCGAAGCCATTCTAAGCCAACGTTGGGAGCACCATCCATTTGTAATATGCTATGCTAGCAAGATGTTGAACAAGGCTCAGCGTAACTATATAATTACTGAGAAAGAACTGCAAACCGTAGTATTTGGGTTGGAGAAGTTTAGATTGTACCTACTCGAGTCAAAAGTGATTATTTTCATTGACCATTCTACCCTCCGGCATTTGTTGGCAAAGAATGATGCCAAACCTCGACTTATCAGATGGATCCTTCTTTTGCAGGAGTTTGATGTCAAGATTTGTGACAAAGCTGGAGCTCATAATGTTGTGGCAAATCACTTGTCTCGGCTAGACCCAGAATACATTCCACACTCCCCGCCTATCTCCGATCAACTCTTGGATGAGTCTCTATTAGCTATAAACTCTATTAAGTTTCCTTGGTATGCTGATATTGCAAACTATCTCGTCGTAGGCAAGCTACCTGCAAGGTTATCCAAGGATCAAAAACTCAGGTTTATTTCAGACGCTAAGCTTTATTTCTGGGATGACCCACTGCTCTTTCGCATTGGGACCGATCAGATCATCAGAAGATGTGTCCCAAACTTAGAAATCTCAAGTGTGTTATCCTTCTACCACAACGATGCTTGTGGGGGTCATTTCTCAGGCCGAAAAATCGTTGTAAAGATTTTGTACTCTGGATTCTTCTGGCCAACCAGACACACACGAGTTTGCCAAATGCTGTAAGAGATGTCAGTACATCAGTTCTATGACTTGGAGAGACATGATGCCTCTCCAACCTATTCTGGTCGTAGAAGTGTTCGACGTCTAGGGCATCAAATTTATGGGCCCTTTCCTGAACTCTCACGACTTCGAGTACATACTTCTCACAGTTGACTATGTCTCGAAGTGGGTTGAAGCTATCCTGACAAGACAAGCTGATCATAAGACCGTTATATCCTTTGTTCAGGAATTTATTTTCGTGAGATTCGGAGTCCCCCACACTCTGATTAGCGATGGAGGTAGCCACTTCATCCATGCTCATTTTAAATCTCTATTGAAAAATATGGGGTACATCACCGCATTGCTACCCCGTATCACCCACAGACCAATGGGCAAGATGAAGTATCTAACCGTTAAATCAAGCTTATTCTTCAAAAGACGGTTAGACCTAATAAGAAGAATTAGTCCAATCGATTGATCGACACACTTTGGGCATATCAGACCATGTACAAGGCCCCGCTCGGAATGTCACCATACCGCATGGTGTATGGAAAGGCCTATCACCTTCCTATAGAGCTTGACCATCATACTTTTTAGGCAGTGCAGAAGTGTAATTTTAACCTTGATGGAGGTTATGAAAGGAAGCTCCAACTTAGCGAGTTAAAAGAGATTCGACGGGGAGCCTACAAGAATGTAAAGATGTACAAAGATAAGACTAAGGCTTTCCATGATCAACACATTCAAAGGAAGGAATTCATGCATAACCAGCAGGCCTGGTTATTTAATTCCCAACTCAAATTCTTTGTGAGAAAGCTCAAGTCCAAGTGGACTAGGTCGTATCTGGTGATCCACCCGTATTCTAACGGGGTGATCCAAATTATGGACCCGAAATCTGGGCAAGTTTTTACGGTAAATGGCTAGCACCTTAAGCCATTTTTAGCCCAGGAACCTCCTCCTGCTGACGAGATGATACATCTTCTCAAGGACGTGTGATTGACATTTCGCCTAGCTGGAGGCGTTAAACTCAAAACTTATACATACATACATAGCATACTTCATTCTGGCATATTATGCATATTGTGATTACCATTGTAGTGTTGGCATGAGCTGAACGACAAATCAGGAGCAACTCCAGGTGATTTCTACCCACTTATGCCCTGTCTTATTTCATTTTCTCTTATTCATACATGAGGACATGCAAGAACACAGGCATTGGGGGGTAGTACATATAAACTGAAAATTTTCTACCAACACCTTAGGAAATATATTTTTTATCAAGAGGTTTTATTAAGGATTTATTCTTTAGTTGATTCTTGAACTTAGAATCCAGTACACTTTCACACTTGCACGTAGAATTTGCAATGGATCCACTGTGAAGACCGATAGACATCTCTAGTTTGTCAAGAAGAAGTATTGCTTCTTGTCCTGAACCCTTGGACAGTAATCAAGGAGTCAGATAAACCATCTTCTAATAGATCCACTAAACATGTGTGAGGTGAAAGTAGAGAGTCTACTGGTGCTCTAAAACTAGTGTGAGGAATCTTAATTTCTGGATAATTGGATAATGATACTCGAAGTTAGGCACAGTTTTCGCTCTCGGTTCTTACGTACAAATGTTTTGAGAGAATCGTTATGAGATCAACCAAATAAGGCAAACACACAGAGAGCAGGTTCTGATAAAACTAAGACTAAGGTGGATGATCATGACTGTCCTTTAAGGAATCCTTGGCTAAAGGAGGGTACTAATGTCAAGGTCGAAAATACGTTGTCCTATCCATTCCCTTGCTGGTGCCGAGAATAGGCACTTCAACCAAATAATCCACCCGATATCCTCTTGAACATCCCCAATCCCAAATAATGTCTAGTGAATAAAAGTATGTATGCTATGTTACGTCGTATTAGTAGATATGGTGTTATGTTAGTAGATATGGATATGAAAAAAAAAGTGTATAAAAAAAATAGAAAAAGAAAGAAAAAAAGAAAAAAAAGAAGAAAGAAAAAAAATAAGGAAAAAAATTGCCATGTTGAGAAGTGTAAGTTATGTTTAAGTTTAGTCAAGTACATTGAGGCAACAACACCTACCACCCTCACAAACCACCAAATACAACCTTGACCTACTTTTCTTGTATTTCTGACCGCCTAAATACGAGCTGAAGGATTCTGACTTAGTTATAGGGTTATTAGAATCTAATTGAAGTGTAATGCCGTGAGAGACCACCAAACATATTTACAAATCTGGTGACATGTGAGCTTAAGAAGAAAAAGAAAGAGAAGAAAAAGAGAAAAGAATGAGTACAAAGGACTTAAGAGAATAGTTTTCCAGCCTCTCTCTAAATTGATTTATTTGATAATTTGGACATTTAGATTATGAAATACTAGTCTCTATGTAGCACTAGAGCTGAGTGAGCTACCAAATACAAATCCATTTAACTCAGACATCTTCTACCTAAGTCAAAAGGCTGAGGTTAAAAACTAGAGGTTATTCTATGTCCTCGACAGAAGAGGCAGCCTAGCCCAACAGAATTTTACTAAGGGTCAAGCTCAAGCTTTAGATGTGTATCGAATTTTCGCTTGGATCCATTGCATAGGCTACAATACTATACTTTCATGATTATCTAGATTCTAAATTTTTGGATGAAGATAGAAAGAAATAAATCTCTAGTCAAACTCTTGGTAGAATGCATTTAGTCCTGCACTTGCTAGGGACAAGCAAGAGTTAGGCATAGGGGTATGATTGTGCAGCAATCATAAGTCCTAATATACCTGAATTTATTTAGATTCTAGCTTAACTTAAGCATTATACATACATTCACATCATACTTTGCATCATAGTTGATTTATTAGTTTTGTAAATAATAATGTCATATTATGTAGTAATTGAGAGGTATTAACAATCGTAGGTAATTCGAGGTTGCGGATGACCAATCCAATTATATGCATCTACTCAAAACGATGACGGGAGTCCAACGCCTCCGAGATCACATTAATCTAACTCCCATAGCATCTTATGGAGTCAGCAAAAGAGCAAGGGCCAAGAGGAAAATAGCTAGAAATCTAGACCTCATATGTCAAATCCAACCGCACGGATGGATCCGAATCAATGATCGCAGTCCAACGGCATAAAAATCATTTCGATCGGGGACCTACAACATCGTTTACAAGGAAAAGAAGATGAAAGGCCATGATGGTGCCATGTGGTGCCATCATAGTCGCCCAACGACATCGCCCCAACCTCTAAAGGCACTTCCCCATGCACTGTGGGCCATTGGATCATCATCCAACAGCCACAAAACACCCATGTCGACCGTACCAACGTGCCTCATTAAGGAAGGAAGATCCTTAGCTGTTGGATCTCCATCGAATGAGTAAGGGCAGTTGTGCGCAAAATAGAAAGTGCGACCAACCGCACCCTTGGCGCATTGGTTAGCGCTCTGGAGTAGAAGGACATGACGCACGTTTGAAGTGCAATCTATGAAAAATCAAGGTGGCAAGCCTCGCACATGAATCTCGAGCGTTGAATCAGCATCAAGTGGTGAAGGCGCGACCGCGTGGCGCATGGAGGAGCATCAGATGGCCACGCGCACGATGACGCACAACCAAACGCGCACGCACATGCATTTGAAATCCAAAGGCGGTGGCTGTGAGGCGCTTAAGCCATCCAATCATGAGATCGAATGGCTGAGGATCAAAGCAAGCAAGCATGCATGATTTAAGCGTGTTAGGTTGAAGAAGCATTGGCGGTGCGAGCAAGCATGAGCAACAGACATCAGATGAAGATCCGAGGGTGGAGAGCACGCCACGTGTTGGAAGGCCTTTTGAAGGATTTAGAAGGCCTTTTGAAGAGCGATCTAATCCGTTGATCTCCTGATTGATGGATCTTATCAATCTGAGGTTGTTGCACGAGTTGGAAGGCTTAAATGCCCACTTTGCCCCTCAATGAAGATATAAAAAGATTCCCAGGTCCCCCAATTGAAGAACAACTCTCTCCAGGCCCTCTCCAACTCTCTAGATCTTCTTCTTTGAATCTCTCCCTCTGAAGCACCCATCAAGCCACCTTGGTGCATAGCTGTTGCTCTCCCCAGCCTCTCCAAAAGGCCACCATGGACCACCCATGGTGCCCTTACTCTGATAGTTTAGATAGTTATTTTAAGTTCAGCATTACATGTTCTAGTTATTTAATTCTAGTTGCAAACTCATGATCTATCAATTGCTTGATTCACACTATAAATATAATGATTAGTATTCAGTTAGTAGATCTAAATCAATTTTAAAATCAAAAGCATTTTCTGCCTCCTTGAGTTCAACTGGGACTCACCTCTCGTTAAAATTATATTTGTTGCAACGTATTTTGCACTATGCTATGACGTATTCATTCTTTTAATGTGATCTACGAGACAAACAGATTGTAGCACCATCATTGGTGTTATGAGCCTAATTTAACCTAACTACAATTATAAATGCTCCTGGATAAGCATCTGAGGATCGTAATTCCTTTCTGAACTGAATGCGAGAAGAAGACAAGAAATTGAGATAATTCTACTATTTTAATGAGAAATCACTAATGTAGTTTAACTAAGGTGTTAATTGGTACTTAATCTAAAGTCAAATGAGGTTAATTTCCCAAAAAGTGGGCTTGAGCTGACTAAATCAGGGTTTTATGGAATTTGAGAATTAATTTATTGAGAAAAACATTAATTATAGCATTACTTCAATTAAATAGGTTCTAGTGGAAATAAATGTAATCTAAACCTTCTAAAAATCATTGAAAAATATTCTATGAGATTTGGAACCTTCACTTTGACCAAAGGAACCCTTTTTTACCAAAAATAGACTTAGGCGAGAATTTATTCTATTTTGGGCTTCTGTGTAAATTACCCAATCAAATTGCATCAAAACCCAAATATGAGGTCACCATTAGATTCCTTGGGTCCAAATTAGGTTAACCCCAAAATTGGAGCCCAATTAGGGTCCATCTTGACCTAGTTTGCATTTTAGCCCATAGGTTTCTGTTTACCACACATTACCCCTAAATTTTTGGTTTCCATTACAATTAGACCCCTGAATTTTTGTTATTATTGCAAACAGCCCCTTACTACCTTCTCCATCGTGTGAAAGAGCAGCAGCAACAACATCTCAATCAACCCATCACGTGCGACTTTTGGTTGAGGAATTTAACCCTCAAATCCTCTCCAAATCCAACCAAACTTGGTGGGATGGATAATCAGATCATCCTCGATTGTTTGAGAATCAACAAGAGTCCTAATGTGGTCTAAATTGTCATTGGAGAGCTCAAGAGCCGTGAGCTCGAAGTCGGCAAAATATGCAATCAAAACTTGTGCATTTTTGCCCAATTGAGAGGAGAACCTCTTCTATAAAAAGGCCTTAACTTCTTCAAGTGGAGGTTGTCCTCGATTGATCGTCTCTTCCCCCTTTAATTCTTCTTCATCTCCGACGACAAACCAATGCACCTCAAAGCTTGGTTGATTCCCTTCCTTGTCCTCTCCCATGTACAATAGGCAGAGGTCTTTCCTTCCTTGTGCATCTACAGAGCTTCCCACGAAGCTTAGGCTCCTCCTCCTTTTTCGACTTTGAATTTCCTCCTCCTTCATCGTCACAGGTGGCTAAACCAGTGGCCCATCTCCCACCTTCCTTTCCTCCAATTAGATTAGGACTTTTGTTTCCCCCATCCCCAATTAGGTTTAGGTAGATTTCTAGCTCCGTTTATCAACTTCTCTTCCCCTTTCTTCTCCGACAAGGAACACCACCCATGCCATTATCACCTCACCTCCTCTGCTTCTCTATGACCTAATTGAGTTGGGAAAAAGGATCTCCACACCTCCACCAACCTTTTCCCAACTCAATTTAACCATTCATAGCCTCCACAGCCATCTTCCATTACCGCTGACCAAGCTTCAATAAAGCTTCTTTGCCACCACTCAACACACACTATCTCTCACAATTTCCTTAGGGCTTTGCTCTGACGTAGTTGGTCGGAGCTTTTGGTATATTTGATCAAGGTCGAGAGGACATCCATCTTTGCAGGTATTCGCCGGACTTAGGTCCATTCCTGGCGTTGAGCATCTTCTCCGACAAAGTAATCTATGAAGACCTCCCTCGCATTGGCTGTGAATCCTCATAGGTGCCCATCTGGATTGTTGGATTGGAGATCCAACAATCGTCCATCCGCAATTGAAGAGCATCCTCTCTCAAAGGAGAAGAAGAAGACACGCTGAAGAGGATGGGACTTTAGTCCCACCTCATTCATTGTTTGGGTTGAATTTCCAAATAAAGGGAAACCCAACTCCATACTACTCGCCCAAGTAGTAGGGGGTCGAGTCCCCATCTACTCTCACACACACATGCATGCTACGTGCCAACACATATGTGGGTGCATGCACATAGGCTCGATCTGAGCTGGGTTTTACCTCAATTTGCGTGTAGCTTGGGCTCGATTCTAGTCTTTATGAGACTTGATCTAGACTTGGATAATTAAAGCCCAGAGGAAAGGGGATGGGTTTTGTCCTTGGGATGCGTGCCTATCCTTGGGTAGATTTTGGCCTTGCTTGAAGTTGAATGTTAAACGTCTGATTTTGCACTTTAAAACGTCTGAGGGCTAAGGCAGACATCTGATGGTCGTGAATTACATTGAGTGTTGAGGCTATTTTTATTAGTTGAAAACCAAGTTTTTTGCCTGAAACACTTTATTTATTTTTGCAAATTGAGAACTCAAGTTGTTATCTATTTGAGAGTTATATTCATTGCATATTATTTCTCTTTATATCAGATTATTGCGCTTCTTTTTATTCCATTGATTAATGGTTGAATTACACAATTTGCTCCTTGAGATGACCTCGGAACTCAAATTTCAAGCATATAAATTTAAGTGTTGATTCATTTTCATTACTATACTACGACATGTTTCTTAAAACCCAACAAAAGCGTGTTAGCATGAGGACAAGATCTAGGCTCATGATTTTGAGGATCACAAGATTCGAATCCCTTTTCTTGAGGTCCTGAATAGACCTAGGAAAAAGAAGCCTGAACCTAAAATGGAGACATGGTTGGATGTGTTTAAACAAGTACAGATTAATATCCCACTTTTGGAAGCTATTGAACACATCCCGACTTTTGCCAAGCTTTTGAAGGAATTTACTATTACTAAGCGCAAGTCAAAATCAAATAATCATGGAAAGTGATCCTTTCTAATCAAGCTAGCCTTATTCTCCTAAAGGATTTACCTATCAAGAAAGGAGACCTAGGAACCTCCTTAATTTCATGCAAAATTAATGATCTAGCCTTTGATAGGGCTTTGATTGATTTGGGGGCTTCTATCAACCTAATGCCCAACAAGATCTATGAGATGATTGGATTCGGGGACCTTGAACCTATTGAAATACAAATCCAGTTGGCCGACCAATCTGTAAGATGTCCACGAGGGATTTTAAGGGATGTAATTGTTTGAATTGATAATTTCTACTACCTCATGGATTTCATTATTCTAGATCTTTGACATTCCTGAGGATTAGAGATGAACCCCAATTATTCTCAGAAGACCATATTTAGCGACTGCAGAGGCCTTGATTGACTGTAAAAATGAGAATATACAAATAATCTTTGGGGATGAAATGATGAAATTACAACTTTTTAAGGCTATTGAGGACTTTAATGAAAGCTGTGGGCTCATTGAAGAACTCAAGTAGATTGAGGGTCAGATTGAAAGTGCCACTTTGAAAGTCTTAGAATTCGAGGAACATACATATGAATCTAAATACAAGGCATTCCTTTTTGAGGGTCAACCTTCTCATAACTCTGAAATGGAAAGCTTTATATTTGATCTTGAAATTGAATCTGAGGAAAATGAGCATAAATCTGAATATGAGACCTTTTTGTTTGAGGAGATTCCTGATAGGTCTAAAATAGAAAGATTCACATTTGATCTTGAGGAGAATTTTTTGCCTGAAGTAGGTGAAGCTCAAAGATTCCAATTTGAACTTGATGAACCTTCAATGACTAGATTCACCTTTATATCAGATCTGGATGAACCTGAATGTGAATCATTTCCTATGGAGTTTGATTGCATATCTGATAACCAAGTTTGATTTTAGCATTGATGATGTTAAGGACTTGGACTTCAAGGAGGAAAAGAAGGAGGTGGTGGAACTAAGAGAAATTTTTTTAGGAAATAATACTAAGAATCTAAAGGTTGTTGGTGCAAGGGCACCACGATCGTTAATTTTGATGTTAACAAAACACTTGTTATTTAGCATTTGCATTGAGTTTAAGATTTCAGGACAAAATGCAAATGGTAACAAGTGTGGAGGAGGAGCTCAAGCTCGCATCCATGGCAGATTGGAGGAGCTTGATGGAGGAGTTTCACTTGGAGCGAGAGCTTGAAGACAAGAAGAATAGGATAGATGTCTTTTTGTCTTGTATTTTGTATTTGTCTTTGCTCTTTATTTTGCTTAGATTAATTGTTAAAGAGCCCAAAGTACCTTACAGTAGTCCTAGGATCATATACACTACCCTAAGATACTTAGACATCTCATAGAGAACTTAGAAAACCAAATCAGAAATTAGACAGCTTGATCTGACATCTAATCTGGACATCAAATGTCTGATCATAGACTTTAAGACATCTGACTGTTTGATCAGACATCCAAAACACTTAGACTGAAATTCTACTCTCAGTTTGCTAGTTTCAGTCATCCTGCCCTTAGTCTAGACGTCTGAGGACCTTGCCAGATGTCCAACTAGAGGATCGTTGGCTTGTCAGACTTAATCTTTGATGATAACCTTTAATCTGATTTACATCTACTTTCAAACATCCGTAGTTCATCCCAAACGTCTGATAAATAGACGTTAGGCTCAATCTAACCCAAATCATTTTTGTCAGATATTATGGCCTTTTGAGTCTCGGGAAATCCATTCCCGCAATGATTTTTGTTTCTAGACATCTAGACATATTGCCAAATGTCCGACCTGTCGTCTGTGCAGGTTAACACCTGAATCCTGTTTCGATCTTTTGAAAACAAGAAGGAAACCATCTTAGGATTAGACAACTGATTATTCTCCCAAACATCTTATAATTGAATCTTAGACATTCATCTTGATTCAACTCAGTCTAGATCTTCCACCCTTTTAGATCAGACGACCGATTCCAAGATCAAACGACGACCTAGATGTCTGATACTGGATCTAGATGTCTGATAGCCCTATCAGACTCATAAATGACCCTGATTTTGGCCTATTTTGCCTTGGATTTATTCCCAACGACTATAGAAGCCTTCCAAGGCCTTCTAAACCCTTCTTAGGGCCTCTATAAATAGAGGGGCACTCTTGCTTTGTTAGACACACAATACTACTTTTCACCACATTTATGTCAAAGAAAAGATTATCAAGTAGAGAAGTGTTGTTGCTCTCCAAGATCTTCTAGCCTACACTAGAGAGCACCATCTTCGCTGTGCACCCGCTCTCCCACCATTGTATACAAGAGCAATGTCGTGCCTTGCGTGGGTCACGCACCTCGTGTCACTAGCCAATGTACTTCCATCAAAGGGAACTTTCCTTTGCTTATAGTAGTTAGTTAGATTTATACTTTGTGGCTATATGGGATATTTGTATTATTGTCTTTGGTTGGGTATTTGCATTGTGAATTCCCGTCTCTCTCGCGAGACAGAATACTTCTCGTGAAGAGGAAGGGTTTCAAGGAACGCTACCCTCGTATATAGTAGCGTGGTTGTATTGAGGTTGAGTCACCTTTGTTTAAGTGACTCGATTACTAGATTTGATCAACTATGTCGATCGGAAAATCCTAAGTCGAGAGGCTTAGGTGGTGGTTTTTACCCGAGTTTGGGTTTTCACCTAAAAATACTTTTGTGCATTGTGAGATTGCTTTTTTGTGTGATTGTGATTTATATTTCCGCATTATTTCATTTCACACAAATCTCACCCCCCTCCGTCAGAACCTACAAAGGTGCCTCTACTCTTAAAGCATCCATGTTACGACTCGATTCCCGAATCCCTACGAGACACGAGAATCGGACCGACTCGACTAATCCCAAGACCCAGTCGTCCAACGAGAAAGTAACCAAAAGAGCAGTAAAATAAACCACAATTCATCATGCATGTAACTAACAGTAACAAAAGTACAGTAGTAAAGAAAAGAACTATTACAGTACACACCACCACAACAGTAGAGAATTAAACAGGTACATAAACATGATGCTTACAAATAAAAGAGTACAATTGTAACAGGAAATACTCACTACAACAAAAGAAACAGTACAGTAGGTACAACACAAGTAAAACTACTAGGCTTTACTAGGCCCAGCACCCTCTGCAGCCGCAGGCTCTGGCTGCTCAACACCTGGTCCTGAAAAGGTGACAAAGGTGACAGTCATCGAAACGCTGAGTAGAGTGGCAACCAGCTAGCTAAGAAAAACAGTAAAGGTGGACAAGTAGCTGTTGTTTTTAGTTTCTTTCTTTATTCCTCTATTTACTTGTTCTCGAATTATTTCTCAGATCTTTCTCTTGATCTCGAATGTTCCTCGTGGGAACGATCTTGATCGCAGTCTTTTTCCGAAAAGTAGAAGTAGCACGTGGTGCTCTCCTGGCCGGGAGAGTCCCCCGTGGTGGTCCTACCTTCAGTCAACCACCCCAAGGTCACTGACAGACGTAACAGTGACTACGGCACGCACGATAAACGCACGGGTAGCTACCCCGCTCTGGCACGCGGTCAGTCGTTTCCATTAACGGGTGCACCCCAAAGCACAGTACGGAACCAGTATAGGGCAGAGCCCTCTCAGTAATAGGGGTCCAACCCTTCCACAGTAACCAAACAGGGGTCTTTCCCCTCTACAGTCCGCACACCCTCGCCTGACTACCCTGGTTTGCCTAGTGGGCCTAACAAGTCGGTGTAGGAAGGCTAGCAGAACCCCAGGGCCCATAGGGTGGCTAGTGCTCTCCCAACACTAGTAGCTCTCCCCGGTACTATGTACACAAGGGCCAAAAGTCGGTACAAAGTGGCCAGACCTAACCCTGGGTCCCTGGGGCGGCTAGCTCTGCTCTGCACTAAATAGGGGGGAACAGTCGCTTCCCTTGGTACTCCGTACTCAAGGGCCAGCTCACTTCCCCAATTCCATCCATTCACCTCTCAAGAGCTCTACTCCTAATTCCCCGTAGGGTTCATGCTCATATTTCTTTAACCAAGCCAATTTAGGTTTCATCATCTCAGCTTTATTTTCATATAGCCCATGTTCTCAATAGTTAATATCCATTCATCTACAAGCAACTGTTATCCAACTACAGGTAATTATCATTATTCTATCCACTTTTCCAAGGCTGCAATTCATGCATTCACGACATTCGTTTCAGTGTTTCTGTCCCTAGGATTCATGCCACACCCTATGATCTATCATTCAATCTAGTTTTCCAGTCCTAGGATTCATGCCATACCCTAGGATCTATCATTCAATCTAGTTTTCCAGTCCTAGGATTCATGCCATGCCCTAGGATCTATCAATTATCTCAAGGATGCTTAATGTTGGTAAACAACCAAGGGAAGCCACTCTACCCGCAAAACCGGGAGTACTGGGGGCGTGATTGGCAGGTCCGCGTACCTCCGCAACCCCTGGATCCGCAACAGAACGAGGTCTTAACATAAGGATCAAACACAAGGAACTACTCAGAATAGGATACAAGTACTTTAAACAATTAGAGGAACAATTTTTGAGAAGAACGAAATTTCAAACGCGGGAATCGGACTTCGAACGGACCCTAAACGGTCAAAAACGGCAATACTGCCCTAAAACAGATGTCTGGAACATCTTCCAGATGTCTTAAATGATGGTTCAGATCACACCTCACTTTTGCACTATTCTTCAGACGTCCAGGATCCTGCTGAACCATCTGGACCTAGTCCCAGACGTCTGACTATCACTCCGGACGTCTGGGGACTCTCTCTGTCGTCTGGTGCTGTGCCCAAACGTCCGATCTGTGTGGGAGGGCGTGCCCTTGCGCCTTCCCGAACGAACCCTGCACGCATACGCAATTGATCTCAGCACGGCAAAGAAGCAGAACCTTCGGCGGAACGGCCTGCATGGCCATACACGCGAAAGGAAAAGGAAAAGAAATATTGTACCTTTCAGATGTCTGGATCTCACTCCAGACGTCCCCCATGCCGTCTGGACGTAGGTCCAGACGTCTGATTCTGGGAAAATTTCCCAGAATCAGGACCTCCTCGCCCTTCGCCCCTGCGCACGGCCGTGCCACGCCGCGCTCACCTGCTGCCTAAGCTGCAGCAACACCGGGGCAACTTCCCCAGCACCGCGTTCCCACTGCGCACCCGCCGACCGGCCCTGGCTGCTCCAGCGAGCTCGTCCTTTCTTCCTCACGCGCTCCGCCTCTTCTCCCTCTCGCTGCACCTCCTCTTCCCCGCGTGCACCCGATAGCAGTAGCTGCCCTCGCTCTCTCACTCTCACGCTGTCACTGGAAGGAGGAGATGGTGGAGTGGTGGTGAGGGAGAGGAGAGGGGGGAGGTATTTGAAGGCGCCGTGGGGAGAGAGAGCAGAAGAAAAAGGAAGGTGACTGCATGATGGGGAGGGAAGAGAGAGAAGAAAAGAGGGCGGTGGGTCAGTCTACGCGCGCATACGCGCAGACTCGAAATTGTACGCCGCAAAAATTAATTTCCAGACGTCTGGACCAACTCCTAGACGTCTTAAAAGATGTTTGACGTCGTGGTCTTAACAATCCAACTCTTTTTAAGGACCCTTATGACTTAATCAAATATGATTTCTATAAACCCAAGATAGCCCAAAATCTGCACCCTCAATCCAAATCTCATTTCTATTAGGCTCAACAATTTATGAATCACACATTTTTTATACTTGGGTTACCTACCTTCAGTCCCAATGCACCTCATGTTCTTAGCACTAAATGCCACTGGATACAGGTTCTTCTGATTTATCTATCTTGTACCTGACCTTCTGGCATGGGGCTACATCACCAATTGATTCAACTTTGGGGACACTTCATACCTGGGCTATAAGGTTATATCATTTCACAACTTATATGTGTGGGAATCATTTGATTAATATCTCTCTACTGAATTACTGGTCCCAATAAATGTCTGATTGTGTCTAGTTGTAGACGTAAAATTCAGCGCTTATTGGGAGGGAACCCAACGTTTGTAAATAATCTTGTTATTTGCTTTGAAATTTGTATTTAGGTCTGGAGATGATCAAGTCTCTTTAGAACTCTCAGATTTCCAAGTAACATCTATTCTTCTTTTATGTTTATTACATGCACTGAGGACATTGCATGAAATAGTCATAAGAGGTAGATAATACTTTTGAGAATCATTCTTATTAATTATCTCCATAATTATAGGTTTTAGTGGTTTTTCTTGAATTAGTTATGTCATCAAAAAGTAGTAAGTGTTTTTAAAAAAAGCAACAAAAAAAACCAAAAAAAAAGAGAAAAAAAGAAGGAAAAAAAGAAAAAATCATGGTTTTTAGAGTTTGAGCTATAAAAATATTGAAAAATTCGATTTTGAGGATTTACCAATCTTAGGAAAAGTATAAACAATGTCATTTCACTTAGACTTTTCAAGTCGTATGTCGACTTAATTATCTCGAGTATTTACCTACATCTCGATTTATTTTCCTAAGTCTTTGAAGGGATCTAAAAAAGGTAGAAGTATTAAGTCAAAAGGGTGAGAGTGAATGACTTATCATTCCATCCTGTGGTTTGGATAGTCTTGGAGTTCCAAGCATCTTCACTTGCACATTGCAGTGACTCGTATTCTAGGTAATTTCGTTGAGTCCTTAGTGGTCAATAAGATTTAGTCTTAGGGCAAAGGACTTTGCCATGTTTCTAGCTCTTCGAACTATTCTTGTTTGTAGGGGATGCATTTAGAATGGATGAAGGAGAGCCACTCACTTAGAAAAATGATTTGAAGAAACAATATATATATACATATAGCCTTTGAAAAAAAAAATCAAAAGGAGAAAAAAAAAAGAAAAACAAACACACTCACCAAATAAAAGCATCTCACTACATATGGATGCTACCCTTTCTTTTCCATCAAATAAAAACACCTCGCTACATATGGGTGTTGATCCTAGAGAAAAAAAAAAGAAAAATTGGAAGAAAAAAATTAAGAAAAGAGACCCAAGGGTCTAGTCAGAGAAATATATACTTAGAGTGTTAACCTCGGGATAGAAAAGTAGTGAGGAGAAAGCTGCAAAATCCTAATATGGCTTAATTGAATACAAGTTGTCCCAGAGAGAGTATAGAAATATTCTAAGTCTTATTGAATACTAGGAATATCTTACTTGCCCGTCTAGCAAGTCATATTATTTCACACACAAGATGCTTGTTTCTCATATTCTCTGACCCAATTCACTTAGACCCTAACCTAAATTAGGAACCTAATTACCTAGCCTAGAAACCCCTTAGGACCAACCAAAACCTTGTCCTAAAACCTATAGTGGTCAACCACTTAGGATACCTAATCCTATCCACCAAAAATCCCAACAAAACCTAGGAAAACCTAGAACATATCCTAACCCAACAAACCTTATTTGGAAATCCCTTTTATACTCCAATAAATAGTATTTTATATGGTCAAAATGCACCATAATTTATCCACCACTAGATCTAAATCCTAGGGTTCTAAATTACCTACCTAAATCCCTATCTTAAAACCCAAAACCAAATCATATTCCTAATCTTAAACTTAATCTCGAAATTCATAATAACATGACACACCTTTAGTATTTTGTCCATAACTTTTGCATTTCAAATCTAAATTGAGTGATTCAAGTTGTGTTAGAAAGTGTATTTCAAGGGCAATAACTTTACTTTTATGTGCAACTTAAAATTCAAAATAGAAAGATGCCAAACATTTAAGAGAATCACAATCCTCCATCATCCTCTCAAAGCCATCCTAGCCCTCTATCAATTCCAACAACTCCTAACCTATTCTATCCACCTATTCCTTCATCCTACCCCTTGATCCCTAACCTAATTAATCCTAGCCCTACATCTTAGTAATCCTAGGCAACCTAAACCAACCAATAGGAGGCCTCCAAGATTTCTATATAAACACCCTAGTCACCCCCCCTTAGGATCATTCCTTTCCACTTCCAAGTAGATCTACCAACTAGAACTAGTCCTCTACTTCTTCCTTCTCCTCTTGGATATTGTGGGTGCACCTTTGCATCGACATCTATGCTGACGCTCCAGGCTTCACCTTCGAAGCCCTTCCTTCGCATTTCTCTTATCTAGTTTTAGTTGTAGTAATTGTAGAAGCATTCCAATAGTTGTACTACTAGTTCTTCTTGTGCCAAACTATTATCTTATTCAATAAAAGTTCTAGTATTTGTTTTTAAACTTGTCTTCAAGTTGTATGCTTTCTAATATTTAGTTAGAAGTTGTATGCCTAGTTTTAATAGTAATCTTGCTTGATAATTGGTTCTGGTTCTAATATTGGAAAGCGATTTTGATCTATTTGCCTCCCTGTGAATGACTCAAACTCCCATATTTTTATTCAAAAAATCTTATGAGTTTGATCCAATTTACAATTTTCAAAAGCTTTTATGTGCATTTACTACGACAAAAAGTGATTTCTCGCAATCACATCCGCAAACAAAAGCCACCCTAGGGCTAACCCAACCTACCTAGATCATATCCTTTCCAACAAACTACCTAGCCACCTAATTTTAGAAACCCAACAAAAGAAATCCCCTCCTACCCTAGCCCTACACTCTAGATCTAAGGGTCCCTATCTAACCAATCCTAGCCCCCCCATAGAACCTAATCTAGCCCATCCAAAATAGTGATCCTAGGCACTCTACATCAACCAATAGGAAGCCACCTAGATTCCTATAAAGACCTTGCCTCCAACCCTTAGGGGACCAATTAGTCTTAGTTAATTAGTAGCCTAGTTTAGTAGTGGCCTCCCTATCTAGTTCCACCATAGTGTATGCCCACCACCATTATTCCTTCACCTTCTTCTAGCCTCTTCAGTCTTCATCTTCTTCCTCTCAATGCCCTGGATATGAAGCTCCATCAGAAGCTTCCAACAAGCATCCCTCAAGCGGCTCTGCTCTCTTCTTCCATGATCTATTCTCTTATGTTTTTATTCAAATTGTGATTGAATATTTCTATGAGACATTTTGGTGTTTTCAATAAAATTCAATGTTCTTTTGATATCTGTGTCTCTATTACTATTATTTGCTATTCTACAATAATTACGAAAGGTATTAAATAGCAACTGCCTCCCTATGTTCAACCCAAACTCCTTGTAGTTCAAAATTTATAAATATTAATTGATCACTTAGTTTGCGCACTATAATGATTGCATATTCTTAATTGCATAGATTTAGCATACATCATCAGGTACTCCCCAAGCTTTTGACTTAATACTTTGGCCTCTATGTTTCCTTAAAACTTGGAAAGCAATCCACATCTTAGGTAGTACCTAAGTTTTTAAGCTTAATCAGGCCCAAAGGGTCTAAACCATATGACTCTTAGCAAACCACTTGAAGGTTGGTGACTCCTCGGTTGGCCTAACTTAACTATCTTAGCTCAGATTGTGTGCTCATGTACACAATATTAATTTTTTTATTTTTCTTTTTGTTGTTTTTAATTTTTTCAAATTATTATTATTTTTATAAAAATGTAGAAATGATTCAAAAAGGAAAATAAACTACAAAATACACCCCACCATGACTAAATTCTATAATGTCCTCATTGTAAAATGAAGATATAAGAGGAGAAAGGAAAGAGGTCACCTGGGTAAGGATTTATTAGAGTTGGGTTGCCTCCCAACAAGCATTGCATTTATGTTGGCAGCTAGACAGATGGGGCCTGCAAGTCTGGTTCCGATAAAGAGGTGGAAAGAGGCCATAAAAAGATGAGCAATGAGGAGGGCCTAGTGAATAGGTAACCTAGGATGTTGGCAAGTTGGTGGTGGAGTGTGATGCCAAAGGCTCTCAAAACAAGAATAGGAATAAAAAATTCTTGGGCCACTTACGGAGGTCTCATATGATAAGCCTAAGTAGCAACCTATAGGAGTACAACGGGAGTAGGAAAAGGCTCCTCCAACAAAGGGGTGTGGGGGAGAGAGGGTGCTAACATGAGCACCCTAAGTGTAATGGGTTGACCTATACAAGCGTCAATCCATACCTGCAACTCCACAATAGGATGAATTTGTCTGGTAATTCCCCCGGTCAAAATAAAAGTGAGGAGCATTCTGAGGAAGATGTTTGCTAGGGAGTGCACATCTTTAGGTTGTTTTAGGGTAATAAGGTCTATAGGAGGTTCTAAATACAATCCTAACAACCTTTCTAATTCTACAATATTAGAGCTAGCAGAATGGGTAAACAAATCTAAATCCTCTCGCCTATCACACATGAACTCATCAAAGAGTGGAGTCACAGTTTCATCTCCCAGCATAAGAAGATGGTGAACTCTGGATCACATGATGGCAAGTTAGAAGCAATAAAATTAGAAATTTCCTTAAAAAGAACATCCCCAGGTTCTTATTCTTTGCTAAGGTCCCATCCCTGGGGTGTGTAGATTCCCTCATCAAGAGTATCAATTGCTTCTGTGTCTTCCCCATTTCGAGGAGGATGATCTTCAAAATGAAAGTAGGTAGAAATATGAATTTAACTAAATCATTCAAATCCTCAGGGGGTAAATCCTCAAATAACACATAATCCCCCCTAGAATCACTCCAAACTCTAAGATCGGGTTCCTCAATTGACTCCTTATCCTCCTCTAACATGAACTTGTCATGCCCTCGAGACCAAAATTCATCCAAGCCATCTAATTCAGTATCAATGCCCTTAGGGTCACCTATTTGGGATGTCGTTTCCTTAGAGGTGGTGAGCAACTCCCTAGAAGGATGGACATCACATGTAGGTTCCCTGAGTGAAGGCTCAGGGTGTTTATCATCATGTTCCAAGTTGATTTCCACTGTCACCTAAGGCTCTTGAGATCTCTCAACTTCAAGAGCAAATCCCCTATGGGAATCTAGCTGAGGCATAAGATCCTCAAAGGGGTAAGGATCAGGCTTGAAATCCCTCGGGGTGGGTGCAAGTTCCCCTCAAAATTAGAAGGGAAGGTGGGTTTACCACATGGCTTGTACCCTGATCATCAACTATGAAAAAGATATTATCATCAGGGTCAAGTTCCTCTAGGGGGACCATCTTCCCTTTTGTTTGAATCCAATGCCACTTAGGTGGAAACTCTAGAGGGACATCATCTTCCTCTAGAGGCCATAATTCTATAGTAGTGTCATGATCATAGCTACTCTTTGGGAAACAATTATTATCCTCCATCAAATTGGATGACCTAGTCAAGGGAAGGTGATAGATACACAATTAGTCACGATAAAATGTCTATTTATGCATGTTCCTAGGCTCATAGAAGCATCCAGTATTATAAATATTGCATAACATGCATAATCCTGCATTTAGAATAGATTGCATAATTTGTACATTAATATTCTCATTCTAATGGTTAAGGGATAAGGCAATACATTTTAGGGCCTCAAATTGAAGATCCAACCATACGGATCTAATTAAGGTAACGATCGAAGTCTAACGCCTTCAAAATTGCCCTGATCGAATCTCCATAGCATCATATGCAATTCGAAGAAGATCAACGACCAAGGGGTAGGGTGATGCGAATCTGGACCTTAAACGATGAATCCGTTCACATGGATGGATTCATGTCGACGATCGTAGCCTAATGGCGTGAAAATCAACCTAATCCAGCATCCATAGCATCGCCTACGAAGAGAAGAAAATGGACGATCCAGATGGTGCCACATTGTGCCATCCAAACTAACCATGGCCACTGCTACCCCTCTCCAAGGCACACCCTATGTTTAATTTAAGTTGTTGGATTCTCATCCAATGGCTATGGTTAACCCTCCATCGTGCTTCCCAAATTCTAAAGGACGTGCATCCACGCAATGACAACCGTCCGATCCTCACATCAATGGCTAAGGGCACTCCACATCAGGCATAGCACAGTGGCAAGGAGGAGTCTTTCTCAAAGGGAAGATGCGAGTTCGAGCTGAGCCCTTACCTATTTTCTTCACCATTATCAAAGATGAATAATGACAATGCAGCCACGACATCTCCAGTGCACCCCTCATGTATTAAGCATGTGGTCAAGATGAAATCAGAGTCGACTAATAGCGATTAGGCGGCAGGAAGGGAACAACCTGGCGTAAGGAGATCCAAGTGTGCGATACACATGATCAGATGTACCATCAAGTACGATTTGAACAACGTGGGTGTGCAAAGTCTCAGCCCTTAGATGAAGATCGTGTAGTCAAGGATGCTCCTTGTTGTGCCTGGGGTGTGACAACAGTGCATTCATGCGCGCTTTACGCACTGGGCATGATGGCCGAGCAAGGGCATAGGTGGTGTGTGCACTACATGCCTTGCACGCATCTCTCTTTATTGCTTTCTAGTGTAGATTTTATTCCCCACCGTTATTCTATAATAAACACTTGTTTAAGCATTTACCTAGAGTAATTTTATTTCTTTCTCTCTCTCTTTCGCTTTATTTATCCATTAAGTAGAGTAAAGTAGTTAGCTTAGCCTAGAATTATTCCACTCGTTATTCTGTTAATATAAAATCACAAAAAAATACAAAGGTGAAAAATACCATAAATAAATAAACCAACGTGGATTTTTCTAAAAATCAAATGTTGCCTCCCTACATTCAACCTGAGACTCATCCAGTCTCAATTAAAATTATTTGATAGTCAGATTTTCGCACATACTACAACATGGGTTTCTCCAAAACCCTAATCACTATTTTTCCTTGCGATTTTTCAACTCATCAGAAGGTTACCAATCATGAAGGGTTCATGATGTATCCTAAGGGGGTAGCTAATATGACCTACATCATCTTGAGGATCACCATTGCCCTTCACAAATTCTCTCCTTATTTTAATAAGGTCATTTAAATAATTTTGCATTTCCATCTTCAAAGAGGAGAGACTATTATCAGAATGGTGATCATAGGTCCTAGGAGTCAGTGTCCAACCATGTGAGTGAGGATCATCATTTGTGGGTGGGTTGGGTCTGTTCATGGGTGGGTGTGGGATGGGGTATCCCTCTCCTAAGTGCTACTCAAAATCATTTGAATGGGAATTACCCAGACCACTAGTATCATAGGAGTAGAAAGGATCCCATTTATTATCTAAACATCCATCAAATGATGGATAGTTGTGAGACTTGTGTTGAAAGTCATAAAACATGGATTTGACTAGAAAACATCGTAGTATAGTATGAATTACAATTCAAACAAAACTTTTTGTAACGAGACAGTGAGTTCTGGTCGATCTCAGGGAGGCGTGATTGCAAAATTTATTTTTAACTTCTTTATTTTCTTCTTCTTGCGTGCTTAAAATTGTAGTCCAGTATTTAAGGTACGAATATAGGATTCGTCGGTTATGTTGTTAACTCATAAAACATGTGCATGAGTCAAAAATAGTATGAACGTGAAAGTATGTGTATTAGTGTACACGATCTCCATTCTTCGATGATAACCCACAGAAAATTTGTTAATCGTTAAGTTCTCAAAATTTGAATGGACATTTTATTTTCATAAAAATGGAAATATGAAGCAGGCAACCTTTATTCATTTCCTCAAAATCTGTCATGTCATTACACAGGCTCTAGAGGAATGCTTGTACATGGAAATTGAAAAGACTGATTCTAGCTAACAAAAAAGATATGCATGCATTCTTAGAGAGAGTACTACTACTAGCAAGATAATAATGCAGAAATTAAACTACAAAGAACATGCTACTAGAAATTAGGGCATTGGAGGTGGTCTCCAATGGCCGTGTGGCTTGACGTGGTAGGAGGGAAGAGAGGGACGGCTAAGGTGTGTAGGTCGGCCTCTTGATGAAGGTGGTGGAGTGCTCTCTTGGACCTTGGACGAGTGGAGCTTGTGGAGGTGGTGATGGTGGCGTGCACTTGATGAAGAGGAGAGTCCCAGAATCCAAGAGATAAGGAGCGTTGGCCGTCCAAGGTGGTCTTCTTTTATAGGTTGAGGAGCCCTCCAAGAGGTCATCGAAGAAGCCTCTAGAATGGCTTAGGTGGCGGCTATTTTTGGAGAGGAGTGGGTCTTCTTAGATCCACAATTTGTGGATCTAAGAAAGACTAGGTTAGGTTTTCTAGAGTCTTCCTAAGGTGGCGCCAAGTCTGTGTAGGTGTGTGTGCGTGCGTGACATGTCTGGGTGTGTGTGTGTGTGCTCGAAGTGGTCAAGTGGAACACCTAGGTCCATGGCTAGGTTGGGTCTAGGTTGGTCTAAATGGTAGGTCTAATTAGGTTTCTAAAAATAGGTTCATACAACCTATGGCTAAAGTAATTGATCCAATTAAACTTAACCAAGTTTAATTGGGTCAATGTGTGCAATTGAGAGAGTAAGTTCTCAATTAGATCGGGCTTGAGTCAATTGGACTCTCACTGAGTTCAATTAGACTTGTATTGGTTTAGCTTTGAGCTCAATTAGACTTTATGAGTCCAATTAACTAGGTGAAGTATAATTGACTTAGATCCAAGCAAATTGGGCTTATTGAGAACCCAATTAGGTTCTTAGTGTAGATTCTCTCGGGAGGGGGTGAGATTTGTGAAAAATGAAAATAAGCGGAAGTAATGTATTCAACAATCTCACAAAAATAGACAAACACAAATACACATTGATTTTTAGGTTGAAACCCAAACCCAGGTAAGAACCACCACGTAAGTCTCTCAACTTAGGATTTTGTGATAGACCTAGTCGATCAAATTTACTAATTGAACTACTTAAAAGAGGGTAGTTCAACCTCTTACAACCACACTACTTTATACGAGGGTAGAGTACCTTAAACCCCTCCTCTTCACAAGGAGTATTTTGTCTCGTGAGGGAGACGGGAATTCGCAAGGCGAATACCAAACCAAAGACAATAAAATAACAACAATCCTATAGAGCCACAAAAATTAAAACATAGCTACTATAGGAGTTAGGAAACTTCCCTTTGGTGGAAGTGCGTCAGCTTGATGACGCGGGTGCGTGAACCATGCAACGGCACTATGTTGCTCTCGTAACGACGGTGGGAGAGCGGGTGCGCAGCTAGAAGGAAGCTCTCAAGATGTAGAATGGTGGTCTGGAGAGCAAGATCACTTCTAAAGTGTTTTGGACACAAAATGATATGAAAATGGTATTGCTTGGTGTATGTAACAAAGGAAGGGGCCTCTCCTATTTATAGATGGCTTAGGAAGGCGTAGGAAGGCTGTGGAAGCCTTAGGTAGCCATTGGGGATTATCCCAAGGCAAATCAAGCTGCAATCAGAATCATTGATGATTCTAACAAGGTCATCTGAAGTATGGGAAAAGTATCAGACGTCTGGAAGTCAAGTATAAGACATCTGGGAACTAAATCAGATGTCTAATTCTAGGCAGGTTACCTTCCTGACTTGATTCATACCTAAACAGGGTTCTTGTGAAAGTGAGTCAGATGATAGGTTGGACGTCTGGCAATAGGTTTGGATGTTTGAAAACCTAATTAACTGTGGGAATGGATTTTCCAAGGCACAAACAGCTAGATCCCTCAAGAGAAGTGATTTTGGCTTAATCGAGGGCTAACGTTCACTTATCAAACGTCTGAGGTCCTCTAAGGATGTCTGATAGAAGATCAAGGGTCGTTTCTCAACGATCATTTTTCTAAACCAACGTTCCACTAATTGGACGTCTGGCAAGGTCATTAGACGTATGGACAAAAGGCTGGTCATTTGAAATCAACAGACAGAAGGCTCTAAGTCCAACCCTAAATGTTTGGATGTCTAATACAACATTCAGATTTCTTAAAGTCCAAGATCAGACATCTGATTTTCAGATTGGACTTCTGATCAGGCTGTCTAAAGCCTATCTTGGTTTTCTAAGTTCTCTAAGAGTTGTCTAAGTGTCCTACGGTTTAGAAGGTGTTCCTAGGACTATAGATTAGATACTTTGAGGCTCTTTAACATATATCTAGACACAAAAAATAAAGAGCAAAAGAAGAAAAGATACAAAGAACAAAATACAAGGAAATCTATCATATTCTTCATCACCTTCCTTCTTCAAGCTTTCACTCTAAGCGAAGCTCCTTCTCCTCAAACGAGCTCCTCCAATCTACCATGGATGCGAGCTCTAAGATCCTTCACACTTGTATCCATTTGCAATTATCCTAAAATCTTAAACTCAAATGCAAATGTTAAAACATAAGTGTTTTGTTATCATCAAAATTGATGATCATGGTGCTCTTGCACCAACAATCTCCTCCTTTTTTATGATGAAAAAATCATAAATAATAATCCATAAAATCCTCTCCCTTTTTGACATTATCAAAAAGGTATCACAAATTTTAATTATCCTATACTCCCCCTTAAGGCATGCTCTTCTAATTTCATCCTTTTCATAAAATAAGGTAGCTATGTTATTATCTCCCCCTTTCTAAAGGCAATATAGCTATGTTATTTTTAAAACCTCCCCCTTAATGATGGACAAATAGCTCATCAATTTTAATAAAAGAAAATAGGGTTTAGAGTATATCTCACTTAGCATGGCCAATAAAATAGCTCAAATGGAGGTTGATAAAATGGATGGGGCTCCCATCCATAGCTTGGAGGTCCAGGCATCGACGCCATTCTCCAATCGGGTGGTTGATGCACGACAGCTTGGTTATTTGTTTGTCGTCTCGTTGATCTCCTTTTCTCCTTCCTCTGTCCACTCCTCCCAATCTGAGTTGACCATCCTTCATCTTATAATTCCAATCCTTGATGTTGAGCTCTCCCTTGAAACCTACAAAACAAGTTTCAAGTTGATCTTTTGGTATCCAAGTTAGCTTGGATCCGGATGTATTAGTTGGTCTCTGATGAGTTCACAATAGTGAACTAATTTTTAGCCCAAGTTGGTTAATTCTTACATTTTAGAACATACTAATATTTGTATTTTCTTATTAAATAAATGCATGCATTATAAGGTAAGTTTGCATAATTTATTTTGTAGTATTAATAATTATCTTCATTTATTTGATCGTAGAATTCAAGTTCAGCCAAATTTGATTTTTAAGACATCCAGAGCTTATTCTAGACGTCTGATGATGCTGATGGATTTCAAACGCACCACCTCTAAAGCCACCGCCTCACTGCTACTATTGGAGAAGCGGAAATCTCAGGAGAGAATAGAATGATAGAGGAAAATTGCAACAGAGAAAACCACCGGTGGAAGATATATCATCCCCTCCCCCTAGCGGGGATCGGCGGCATCCTCTAGACCATGAAGAAAGCCTGCACTATGGACCCAACGTGCACCATCTCCGCCTCCACCAACCTTCCCCTACCGTGGTGTGTGCGGTGACAACGTGCACACCATCTCCACCATCATTGCCTACCCCTCACCGTCACCACCTTCATCACCAACCCATCACCTTCTCCACGCACCACGACCACCCTTCAGCCGCAAACCATCTTCTTCCATACCAGAACCTGCAACTTCTAGCAAACAACTCCATACCACCACCGCCGTCCCCCTTTTCTCCTTCATCATCATCTTCCTCTTCTTCTTCTTCTTCCTCCTCCTCTCTGCCAACTGAAAGAACCCAAACCACCCAAAAATGCAGCCATGTCCATGGGCCTCGAAACTCCGCACCATCGACACCAACATGCTCCCCTCATCTTCACGAGTGCTTCCATGCCATTCGCGCTGTCAACCGATGACCCACGCGCTCAATAATTAGATTAGGTTTGTTTGCTTATTATTTAAAAAAAAAAATCTGAACTACCTGCTAGAAGCTGCATATCTTTAGGACGACCATCTAGGATTGCTTGAGCATCATCTAGATTTTCTTACTGCATTGCGTACATTTTTTAATAGAAGAGTGCTGGAGCAAGGTACGTATTTCCTATCTTTCTGCATCAGTTATCTGCACATGCATTGCATTTGGACATAATTAAAGAAGACCACTTAAGCTGATTTGAAAAGATTAATCAAGTGGTCACATTACTTCTTGAAAAGAAAGTAAAATATACATGAAGTGTTTAAATAACTTGATTGTGATTTTCAAAAGAAAAATCACTTTTCGAGGTGTGTTGCACACTTCCTGCACTGAGCACGCACTATAGGCACTACACTAGGACTTGGACCCTTAAGGCTATAGGCATCGATCTCTTTATCGCTGCAAACCCTCCTATCTCGCTTTGTGACGGTGGTATTAACTTTTGCCCAAGTGATTTGATACTCTAAGGAGGGGGACACCCCTTAAAGGAATTTAAGGCTAGTTAAGAGGCACCGCTAATGCATCGCCTCAAAAAAAGGGTTTGCCCTACTTACATCCCTTGGTTCCATCCTTGGAGTACCTTTTTACTTGAGCATTTGAGAATATCATTACAACAAAGTATACGTCTCTAAGGCACTCGAAGGTCAATTTAAGGTGCGTAATTGATTGACAACTTAATTGATCACTTAAAGGAACTAAAAGTCTCAACCTCCTTAACAGATATTGACCAGGAATCTCAAGTGTCTTATTTCTCTTATACCACTTACGTGGGAACGGAGAAACATTGCCTTGACTCTATTTGGCCAAACTGAAGAGTTTAAAGAGGACTTAAAGTACTTTAAATCAACAAAAGACCTGTTGCATTGTGTTTGCTTGGTGTATGCTTGGTAGGCGTTCTCTTAGAAATAGTCTTATTTTCAACCCAGAACCGAAGAGAAATATTAGAAAAGCCAACCAAGAAAGAAGAAAAATGGCAGAAGAAAGACCTGAAGAAAAGGTTAGGGTTAGTGAAAATCAGAGAAACTTGAGAGACTATTTCCTCTCTACAACCCACCAAGCCCTACCTATCCGAAGATCTGGAGTGGATAATCCTTATGAAATCAAGAGTAGCACCATATCTTTACTCCCCTCTTTCTATGGTACTACTAGGGAGGATCCCTACAGGCATCTTGAGGAATTTACCGAGGTTTATTCCACGGTGAAGCTTCAGGGCTTTACTGATGAAGCCCTAATGAGGGCTTTATTTCCTTTCTCCCTTAAGGATAAGGCCAAGCACTGGTATCATACCCTCGATGCAAGGGGAAATGATTGGGCCACCCTTAAGGGAGAATTTTTGAAAAGGTACTTTCCCATGAGTAAGACCAACCATTACAGAAGAGAGATTATGGGTTTTACTCAACAGGAACGGGAGCAATTTCACGAGATTTAGGTGCGCTTTAATGACCTCCTTAGGTTATGCTCCCACCATCAGATGCCAAGATGGCAATTGGTTGAAAGGTTCTATAATGGATTATCTGAAAGGCACAGGCAAACCATCGATGTAGCCTGTGCAAGAACCTTCATGACTAAAACTGAGGATGAAGCCTGGGCATTATTTGAAACATTAAGTGATAATTCGATACATTTGTCCTCTGCCTATCAAGAAAGAAAACCATCAATCTTGCAGAGGAAGATAGAGGCCCATGAAGCCGGGGCTACTTAGGATTTGGCTTATCAGATTCAATTATTGAACAAAAATTTTGATAGGCTTTTAGCAAACTCCAGCATGAACTAGCAAGCAGCCTCTATCTTTCAGGCTTCAAGTGAATGCTCCATTTGCCAAAGCACAACGCAAGCCACTGCAGAGTGCCACCAAGCAAATCAATTCCCTGGGTTGATTCAGGGCGACCTGAACGCAGCCCAAGGTTTCCGCCCACCTCCTCGTAATAACCCTTATTCCAATACCTATAATCCGAGGTGGTGAAACCATCCAAACTTTCATGGAAGCAAGGTGATGCTTCTAACTTAGGGAATGCAAGACCCCAACCTCCCCAACCCATATACCAGCCATCCTATACAAACCCTCCTCAGAATAAGCCTTTTGAAATGGATGAACTAAAAGCCATGATGAAAGCGATGCAAGAGCATCAGAATATGGTCATCCAATCTCAGAATAAGATGATCACTGATATACAATCCCAAATTGGTCATCTTACTGAGGCAGTTAGGCAGCGGGATCCCGAGAAATTGCCTATCTCTTCTAAGGAGAACCCAAAGGGTAAGGGGGTCATATTCAGGGAGCACGCCCAAGTAGTGACTATGCTGAGGAGTGGAAAGAAAATTGACAAGCCTTGGAGCACTCCTACGGTCACCCCTCAGGATTCCCCTCCTACACCAGACCCGACTTCCATCTCCACCGAGGAAGAGCCACACTGCTCTCCCTCGCTTGAAATCACTCACCTTGAGGATGTCATCATTCTGCCACCCCTTTCCCGACATGACGACCCCTCTACCCAAAAGCCGAGGGTGCCCTATCCTGAGTGCCTATCCGCTCCTGGGGAATCTTCTGTTGGCTCATCTGAAGCCAAGGATAAGACGGATGAGATTATGGACACTTTCAGGTAAGTCCACATCAACTTGCCTTTATTGGGTCCTATTAAACAGATCCCATCCTATGCCAAGTTTCTGAAGGACTTGTGCACCTAGAACATCAATCTAGGAGATAGGTCCAAGCTAAGGTCATCCTGGCTGACCATTTTAGCTCGGTACTCTAACACGGAACACCCCCCAAAATGAGAGACCCAGGGGCCTCGTACATTTCAGTGGTTATAGATAACCAACAAATTGATGAGGCTCTACTCAATCTAGGTGTGGGGGTGAACATTTTACCGAGCTCTGTCTATGACCTTTTGGGAGGAGGTGATTTAAAGCCTAGTCTAATCATCCTCCAAGTCGCAAACAGATCACTTAAGACACCGCAAGGATTGCTAGAAGATATCTTGGTGAGAGTGGAGGACTTCTTCCCTGTTGATTTTCTCATACTTGACACTGACCCATCCAATATGCCCACCAAGCCGTCCATTATCCTGGGATGCCCCTTCTTGGCCACAACCAATGCTTCTATCAATTGTAGATCAGGAGCACTTAAAATGGGCGTTGGGAACAAGAAGATCCGGTTGAATGTTTTTATACCTACAAGCAATCTGGATTTGAAAATTGTTCCCAGATTGAAGTAGTTGATGAAATCATTAAGGAGACTACTCCAGGACTCTTATGTAGAGATCCCCTTCAAAAGGTCATATCTAAAGACCATCCTCTGACTATTAAAGAAACTGAAGGGGATATGCCCAAATTAGAAGAGCTGCTAGGAGTACACATAGAGTCTCTGTCCCCACCCTGGACCCTGAAGGTGGATCCACTACCTAAGGCGGGAACATCTCAGCTTAAACCCTCAATTCAAAAGGCTCCTGAGTTGGAGCTTAAACCCCTCCCGAGCACATTGAAGTATGCTTTCCTTGGCCCTAACAACACGCTCCACGTCATTATCTCATCTACATTAACTAAATCGCAAGAGGGAGCTTTGCTCGAGTGCTTACAAAAGCACAAGGAAGCTATTGCTTGGTTGATGGCTGACATTAAGGGTGTCGACCTCTCCCTCTACATGCATCATATATACATGGACGAGTCTATGAAGCCCTTTCGAGACATGCAGAGAAGGCTCAACCCCAATATGCAGGAGGTTATAAAAAAGGAGATTCTGAAATGGCTGGATGCAGGAATTATCTATCCCATTTCAAATGGTAAATGGGTCAATCCTATAAATGTGGTTTCCAAAAAGGCAAGAATCACTGTGGAAGAAAATGACCAAGGAGAGTTGGCAACCACTAGACCCTCAACTGGTTGGAGAGTGTGCATTGATTACCATCGTTTGAACACGGCTACCCAGAAAGACCATTTCCCCTTACCATTTATTGATCATATTTTGGGACAACTGGCGGGGAACAAGTACTTCTATTTCCTTGATAGGTACTCTGGGTATGATCAGATAGTTGTCTTTCCTGATGATTAGGAGCGTACCACCTTCACGAGCCCATATGGCACACTTGCATTCCACTGAATGCCATTCGAGTTATGTAATGCTCCTATCACTTTCCAACGTTGTATGATGGCTATCTTTTCTGATATCATCGATGAGTTTATAGAAATTTTCATGGACGATTTCTCCATTTATGGCTCGTCATTTGACCTATGCCTTTTGCACCTTGATAAAGTCTTAACCCGTTGCGAAGAGGCAAAGCTAGTTCTTAGCTAGGAGAAAAGCCACTTTATGGTCTAGCAGGGCATTGTTTTGGGGCATGTAGTTTCCGAGAGAGGATTAGAGGTGGAGACTGCCAAAATTGATTCCATCTCTACGCTTTCATCGCCCACCAATGTTCGTCAAGTTAGATCTTTTCTTAGCCATGTTGGATTCTATAAGTGCTTCATTAGAGATTTTAGTAGAATCTAAGTCATTCTGTGACTTGTTAGCGAAGGATGTTTCCTTTGATTTTAATGACAGATGCGGCGAGGCTTTCCAAGTCTTGAAGAAAGCCCTTGTTACTGCGCCAATTCTCTAAGCACCAGATTGGACCCTCTCATTTGAACTAATGTACGATGCTTCTGATTTCTCAGTGGGAGAGATCTTAGGTCAAAGGGTTGATGGCAAACCTCATGTTTTGCATTATGCCAGCAAGACCCTTACGGATCCTCAGCAAAACTACACAGTCATTGAAAAGGAACTTCTTGCTGTAGTGTTTGCTTTGGAAAAGTTTCGATCTTATTTATTGGGGTCCAAGGTTGTGGTGTTCACTGATCATTCTGCTTTAAAGCATCTTCTTGTTAAAAAGGACACCAAACCTCATTTGATTCGTTGGATTCTGCTACTCCAAGAGTTTGACCTTGAAATAAAAGATAAGAAAGGAGTTGAGAATGTAGTAGCAGATCATCTGTCCAGGATCCTTATTAAGGCATCAACCCCTGCTGGTGGTATCCAAGAGACTTTCGTTGATGAGTCTCTAATGACCATGGAGGCCAAAACTCCTTAGGTCGTTGACAAAGTGAACTATCTGGTCATGAGCATAACCCCAAGTACTTGGGACAAGTAGAAGCAAGACAGGTTGCTTCTCGACGCTAAATTTTATCACTGGGAGGAACCTGAGCTTTTTAGAATAGTCCCTGACCAGTTATTCCATTGTTGCATCCCTGACGAAGAACAAAGGAGTGTTCTGAGTTTCTACCATGACCTCCAATGTGGAGGGCATTTTAGTCGAAAAAAGGCTGCCTAAAAGGTTCTTCAATCTGGCTTTTGGTGGCCCACATTATTCCGAGATGCACATACATATGTGGGCGCATGTCTACCTTGCCAACATACGAGAACCATTGGAAAAAGAGATGAGATGCCCTAGCAACCTATTCTCCCGATTGAGATCTTTGATATTTGCAGAATTGACTTCATGGGTCCCTTTCCTGTGTCCTTCGGATATGAGTACATCCTTGTGGCCGTGGACTATGTATCAAAATGGATAGAAGCCATACCCACATGGACCAACGACCATTCCGTGGTCTTGGATTTTGTTAGGGCTAATTTCATTTCTCGATATGGGTGCCCAAGGATGTAGGATCTAAAGATAGGATATATGGCTATGCGCAAAAAAACTCAAACACAAAATTAGTAATAATAAGAAAATTTGCATAATCAATCAAACCACAGAAATAGTCACAATATGTATAGTGGTTCCCCTCCCTTGGGTACTCCACTACCTAAGCCTCCCAACTTAGGGTTTTTAACCTGATTCCCTCAACCCCGAAGAAATCAATTTACTAACCGAGGTAATTAACGGGTTACCTCAACCCAAGTACAATAACAGGTTTGTTACAACCCAACGAGCAAATGCTCAAGAACAAATGAAATACAGGTGTAAGAAAGAAAGATAAATCTTACAAGTAGAACCTAAGCCTCTCAACAAATGTAAATATAATGTTACCAATTTGAGAGCCTAGAATGAAAGTGAATGCCTTGACAATGTGTAAAGGAATCACATTGATGTGCTTGCAAAATCGTAGAGAGATTGATAGCAGCAAACTATTCCTTCTTCAAAATATTGTGAGAATATGAAATATAGCTCTAGAATTTTTCTTCTCTATTTCTCATATGCAAACTAAGGGTCCAAGGGTTTATTTATAGAGTTTAGGACCTCAAGGATTCATCTACTAGATGTTGGGGTTTAAATCCCAATGTTCATATAGCCAAAATTAATTTTCTAGCCATTCAGTTTTGAGCCAACGGCTACCTGGTACCGGTACTAAAGTGTGGGTACCAGTACTTGTTGCTTCCAGATTTAGGTTTCAAACTCTTAACACAAATCTTTAACCCACTTGTACCGGTACTGATCATTAGTACCGGTACTCGTTACCTCCAGTACCGATACTGATCATGAGTACCGATACTCGCAGGGTACAGGTTTATTTCTTAAAAAATCCAAACCTTTAACTCACATGTATCGGTACTAAACTTTAGTACCGGTACTTGTGGGTTAACAAGTACCTCAATTATGTTCTTTGAAAAAATGATTGCAATATTAATCCTAATTTATCTATAATTATTTTTACGATCTAAGTTATATTCCTTTGTTAAGAGGCATATACAATCTATAAATAAAAAATCTAAACTAGAAACACTAAATGTCGAAGATGATCGTCTCCTCCTTGATTCTTCTCATCTTGCCTCCTTCTTATCATGATCTTCTCCTTTTCATCAAGCCTCCATCATTTCCTATTTGCCTTGATCTTCACCTAAATTTGAAAGAACTCAATTGCAAACATCAATCCATAATAATTTTGTTAACACCAAAACAAGATGTGGAACAAGGTTCCAACAATCTCCCCCTTTTTGGTGTTGACAAAACTATCTTGCAAATAGATAATTATAAGAATAAAAATAATTTTTAATAATGTTATATGAAGGAAAAAAACTTTTAATTAAATCCTCCCCCTCAATATATGCTCCCCCGAAAAATATTACTATTTGCCCTCTATCTTTAATAATCTCCCCCTTTTTGTCGATCACAGAAAAATGAAAAAATATCATACCATAAAATTTACCAATAGTAAAATGGAGCTTGTGGATACCAAGCATCTCTCATCCAACATTCTTGGTCTTCATTCAACCTATAGAAAGGTTGAAGTGTTCCGTTATGTGCCTTGAACACCTATTGATTACTTTGATTAACTCTTGCAAAATAAATATCTTTTCTAGGTATCCATTTTCTTGTAGGTCCTTTAGAGTTAGCACCTTTCAAATCCTGAGATTTATAGAACTTTTTAGTGTTAGATCTATAATTCTTGGGATTTTTAGCCTTTTGATACATCCATGCATGCCTAGGTGCATGTGATTTATTTTGTATATTCTTTTTACTTTGAAATTTTGATTTTAATGAATCACAAAATTCAGTGTTTAGCCTAGTTGTTATTTTAAGATTATTTAAAGTCCCTTCAAAGTGCTCGTAAGTATCTTCTAGTTCTAATATCTTTGCATGCAGCTGATTATTAGTTTCTTTTGATATTTCTAATTCTATTTCTAAACATGATTTTTCTAATTCTAATGTTTGATAATTATTCTTTAAAACCTTATTTTCCTTTTTAAATGACTTAGCTTTATGATATAGTTCCTCATAAGCTTCTAATAATTCTTCAAAAGAGAAATCAGGGTTTACCTCATTGTTTGTATCTTCTGTAGTTGCTGCCAAACATAGATGAGCGACCTCGTCGTCATCCGATTCGCTAGAGTCAGTGTCCATGCCGGAGTCACTATCATCCCATGTTGCTTTTAAAGCTCTCCTCTTCTTCTTCTTGACTTCTTTTGTGTCTTTCCTTTTGTCTTCCTTCTCCTTATTCATAGGGCAATCCTTCCGTAAGTGGCCCTTCTTCTTGCACTCATAGCAAATAACATTAGTTGAAATTTTATTGACTTGCTTACCTTGTTTCTTGAGGAATTTGTAGAATTTCCTAGTAGGCATTTCCATCTCCTCATCTTCGGATTCCGATGATGTTGAGTCCAAGTCCTTTGTGATTGCTCTAAAAGCAATACTTTTCTTCCTACTTGTTGCCTTCTCCTCTCTCTTCTTTATGTTCTCCAATTGAACTTCATACGCCATAAGGCTTCCAATCAGATCATCCAAGGGGAGAGTGGATAGATCCTTTGCCTCTTGGATCACTGTGGTCTTTGGAGACCAATCGCTTGTAAGTGATCTCAAGACCTTTCTTACAAGCTACTCCTCTTTCAGCTTGACTCCTAGATTTTTCATTGGATTCACGATCTCTCCAAACCTTGTGTACATGTCCTTAATTGTTTCTCCTTTTTCCATCCTGAAACACTCATAATTTTCTGTTAAAATAGAAATACGTGTTTCTTTTACCTTGCTTATACCTTCGTAGGTGACCTCGAGAGTGTTCCATATCTCATATGCGGATTCACATGCCGAAATTCGGTTGAACTCCTCCCTTGATAATGCACAATAAAGTGCATTCATCGCCTTTGTGTTACCTACGATCTTTTTTTGATCCGTTGTCCAAGCTACACCTTCCTACGGCTCCGGATCCGTGTACTTCTCTTGAATGAGAATCCAAGACTCCTCGTCCATTGCTTTGAGGAAGACTTGCATCCTCCTCTTCCAATATCCATAGTCCATCCCATCAAAGAAGGGAGGATGAGTGGATGACTGTCCTTTGGTGCACTTGACTGAAGATGCCATTGCAAGTCGATTTGTCACATCTTCTCGCAACTTGGCTCTGATACCACTTGTGGGATCTAAAGATAGGATATATGGCTATGCGCACAAAAACTCAAACACAAAATCAGTAATAACAAGAAAATTTGCACAATCAATCAAACCACAGAAATAGGCACAATATGTACAGTGGTTCCCCTCTCTTGGGTACTCCACTACCTAAGCCTCCCAGCTTAGGGTTTTTAACCTGATTCCCTCAACCTCGAGGAAATCAATTTACTAACCGAGGTAATTAACGGGTTACCTCAACCCAAGTACAATACCGGGTTGGTTACAACCCAACAAGCAAATGCTTAAGAACAAATGAAATACAGGTGTAAGAAAGAAAGATAAATCTTACAACTAGAACCTAAGCCTCTCAACAAATGTAAATATAATGTTACCAATTTGAGAGCCTAGAATGAAAGTGAATGCCTTGACAATGTGTAAAGAAATCACGTTGATGTGCTTGCAAAATCGTAGAGAGATTGATAGCAGCAAACTATTCCTTCAAAATATTGTGAAAATATGAAATATAGCTCTAGAATTTTTCTTCTCTATTTCTCATATGCAAACTAAGGGTCCAAGGGTTTATTTATAGAGTTTAGGACCTCAAGGATTCGTCTACTAGACGTTGGGGTTTAAATCCCAACATTCATATAGCCAAAATTAATTTTCTAGCCGTTCTGTTTTGAGCCAATGGCTACCTGGTACCGGTACTAAAGTGTGGGTACCGGTACTTGTTGCTTTCAGATTTGGGTTTCAAACTCTTAACACAAATCTGTAACCCACTTGTACCGATATTGATCATTAGTACTGGTATTCGTTACCTCCAGTACCGGTACTCGCAGGGTACAGGTTTGTTTCTTAAAAAATCCAAACCTATAACTCACATGTACCGGTACTAAACTTTAGTACCGGTACTTGTGGGTTAACAAGTACCTTTTTTAAGTGATTTAATCAATTATGTTCTTTGAAAAAATGATCACAATATTAATCCTAATTTATCTCTAATTATTTTTACAATCTAAGTTATATTCCTTTGTTAAGAGGTATATACAATTTATAAATAAAAAATCTAAACTAGAAACACTAAAGGTCGAAGATGATCTTCTCCTCCTTGGTTCTTCCTTGTCATCTTGCCTCCTTCTTATCATGATCTTCTTTTCATCAAGCCTCCATCATTTCCTGTTTGCCTTGATCTTCACCTAAATCTGAAAGAACTCAATTGCAAACATTAATCCATAATAATTTTGTTAACACCAAAACAAGATGTGGAACAAGGTTCCAACAAAGGACAATCATAAGTGATGGGAGACCTCACTTTAAGAATGTACACTTCACAAGATTACTCCAAATTTAGGAGTCAACCACATGATAACTACACCTTACCATCCCCAAACAAGTGGACAAGTTGAAGTGTCTAATAGGGAGATTAAATAGATTCTGGAAAAAATTGTTAGGCCCGACCATAAGGAATGGTCGAAAAAATTGAATGATGCTCTTTGGGCCTACGGAACAGCTTATAAGATTCCCTTGGGCATGTCTCCTTTCCATCTTGTCTACGAAAAGGCGTGCCACTTTCCCATTGAAATTCATTAGAAAGCTTATTAGGCTATTAAAAACGTTAACTTAAATCTAGATAAAGCAGGAAAGGCACGCATGCTGGAGTTAAGTGAGCTTGGGGAGCTTCGCAATGAAGCCTACGAAACCTCTCAAGCTTACAAACAACGTACAAAGGTCTTCCATGATAAGCACATCGTTAGAAAGACCTTTGAGCCCAACCAGTGGGTCTGGCTTTTCAATTGCAGACTTAGATTATTTCCAGGAAAGATCAAGTCCGGCTGGGATGGGCCATACGTTGTTATCAATGCCTTCCCTCATGGAGCAATAGAAATTCAGAACCCTACTTATGGTGCGAGCTTTAAGGTAAATGGCCAACGACTTAAACCTTATGTTAGTCTTTCAGATGGTCAGGTTTTGGCCGCACTTCGACTTAAGGAGCCTTAGCTCCTCCCACTCTCCTCCTTAGGTGGTATCCTTCTATGTCTTTAATTTTCCAATGAAGACATTGTCAATCTTAGGCATGGGGGGGTATAACCTGAAGAAGCTTATAGCATTTATAAATATTTGCATGCAATTAGGATAGGTGCATTAGTTCAAAAAAAAGAAAAAAGAAAAAAAAATCTCTTGTTTTCTTGAGTTGAATTGCTTAGTCCTTAGCGGAAGTTTCATTAAATATTTTCTTCTTATATTATTTCTAAGTTTAGAATCCAATACAATTACTTTACTTGCACATAGATTGGATAATGGATCTTTGTAGAAAATAAATAAACATTTTTAGTCTGCTGAATCCTTGGATAGTTTGAAGGGAGTCAAGCATATTATCTTCTATTAGATCCACCTAATATTTGTTAGGAGAAAGTAAAAAGACTACTGGTGCGCTAAGTCTAGTGCAAGGACTCTTAAGTTATGGATAATTAGATGATGATACCTCAAAGTTAGGCATAGTTTTCACTCGTTGTTCCTGTGTATAAATATTGTGTGAATTTCTGAGAGCCGCCAAATAAGGCAAATACACAGAGATTGAGTCCTACTAAAATTATGACTATGGTGGATGGTTACAACAACCCTTCATAGAATTCTCGGCTGAAGGAGGGTATTAATGTCAAAAGTCAGAAATACGTTTATCCTATTCATTCCTTCCCGGTGCCGAGAGTAGGCACTTCCACCAAATAAGTCACACAATATCCTCTTGACCATCATCATCTCTAATAATGCCTCATAAATAAAAGTCTGTGTCATGTTGTGTCAGAGTTATAAAAAAAAGAAAAATAAAAAGAAAATAGAGAGAGAGAAATATATATATATATGTAAAAAAAAAGAAGAAGAAAAAATTCAAGTTATAGCTGTCTTAGGTGACTATTTTTTTTTGAAAGGAATCTTAGGTGACTATTTGATCAGGTGTCGATGTTTTTAAAGTAACAAAAAAAACACTCATTACGATCCACCAAATATGACCCATACCTACTTTTTAGTATTTCTGATTGCCTGAATACTGACTGAGGACTTCTAACGTAGTTGTAAGGTTATTAGGACTTTAGTTGAGGTGTGAATGCCATGTGAGGCTACCAAACATTGAGTACATTTACAAAATCTGATAAGATATGTGATCTCAAAAAGAAAAAAATAAAAAAAAAAGAAAAAGAAAAGAGAGACTGAGTGAGAGCAAAGGAACATCAAGAGAGCACAGTTTTGTTTAACCTCTCTATGGGTTGACTCATTTAATAGTCTAGAGATTTAGAATCTGCAATATTGGACTACATGTAGCACCAGATGAGTGTGAGGCACCAAAAATAAATCCATTAAACTCAGTATCTCCTACCTAAGCCAAAAAGCCAAGGTCAAATTATATATCATTTTCTACTTTATCCCTAAGAGAAGTAGATGCCTATCTCGGTTGAATTTTATTAAGGGTTAAGTACGAACTTCAAATGTAAGTTGATTTTTCACTTGGATCCATTATCTAGGCTACTATCACTTCACATTTGTTTGGATCTCTAAATTTTTGGTACAAAGAAAGAAGAAACCTTTGTTGCTTCCATCATCTTTCACTTTTGCTAGGGATTAGCAAAACTTAGGCATAGGGGTATTTGATGAGTTCACAATAGTGAAATAATTTTTAACCTAAGTTGGTTAATTCTTACATTTTAGAATGTACTGATATTTGCATTTGCTTATTAAATAAATGCATGCATTATAAGGTAGGTTTGCATAATTTATTTTGTAGTATTAATAATTATCTTCATTTATTTGATCGTAGAATTCAAGTTCAGCCAAATTTGATTTTTAAGACATACAGAGCTTATTCTAGATGTTTGATGATGCTGACGAATTTCAAACGCATCGCCTCTAAAGCCACCGCCTCACTGCTACCGTTGGAGAAGCGGAGATCTCGGGAGAAAATAGAACAATAAAGAAAAATCGCAACAAAGAAAACCACTGGCGGAAGATATATCATCCCGTCCCCCTGGCGGGGACCGGCGACGTCCTCTAGATCGTGAAGAAAGCCTGCACTGTGGACCCAGCGTGCACCCTCTCTGCCTCTGCCAACCTTCCCCTACCGTGGTGCGTGCAGTGACAGCACGCACACCATCTCCACCATCATCACCTACCCCTCACCGTCACCACCTTCATCACCAACCCATCACCTTCTCCACGCACCACAACCACCCTTCAGCTGCAGACCATCTTCTTCCACACCACAACCTGCAACTTCCAGCCAACAACTCCACACCACCATCGCCGTCCCCCTTTTCTCCATCATCATCTTCTTCTTCTTCTTTTTCTTCCTCCTCCTCCTCCCCCTCCTCTCTGCCAACCAAAAGAACCCAAACCACCCAAAAACATAGCCATGTCCATGAGCCTCGAAACTCCGCACCATCAACACCAACACGCTTCCCTCTCCTTAACGAGTGCTTCCATGCCATCCATGCCATCAACCAACGACCCATGCTTCGATCCTCCTCGTCGCCGCCGGTCCTCCTTGTCGTCGCGCCAACTTCGGCCGTCGTTGGTTGTGCCACCACCGCCATCAGAATGCCCTCATCACGGCCATCCTCCCTCGGGCATCTCTCCTCCAGACATGCGCACAAGGGGAGTTCATCCCTTGTTTCTCTACAGTGAAGGCAACATTAGAAATTACGATCAATGCCATTGCAAAAACTCATTTTTTTGATTTTCCTTGATTATTAAATTGAGGTGAAATTTTGGCATCATATTTATTCTTTCTCATATTTGTTTAGCTATTGTTATTCATCTCATTTTGCATTGAAATTGGATTAAGAATGGCATGTAATTAAAAATTACATACTCTACCACTACACGTGCATCATCTACATATTTTTAGGAGCTTAATTTCTGACGTGAAATTTACATAAATAGCCCTAAACTTCTCATGAAATTGGAAGTGACATTAAGAGCAACAAATTCATTAAATTAATTTCGTGAATGTTTCTGCAAACATGATAGCTCTATACTCGTGAATTTATTGCAGTCGTTCCTCCCTATGGATACAACATGCTCTCCTGTGAGTGATTTATTTTAATTATTGACGATTGATTTTTCACCACTTAATTTCTACTTTGACAACTTATTTTCTTAAGCAAAAATCAATCGTTCAGTCTCCTTGATGGAGATCCTTTCTCAACCTTAGGGCTAAGGCTAACTTTATCATTAGAAAAGTTATCTAATTTGTTCATCAATTTATTAGATTCTTCCCTAAGACATGCAAGTTCTTTTTCTACAACATACATCTTAGTCTTTAAATTAAAAATTTTCATTTTTAAACTAGTATTTTCCTCAATCAATTTACTATTCTCATTGATTAGGTTATTATTCTCTAACAACAAGTCATCTTTTTCAGAAATATTAGAACTAGAACTAATTTCTAGATTCTTAATTTTAATCTCTAATCTTTCATTTTCAGTTTTTAAAAAACTAAGATTCTTTTTAATGTTTTTATTTTCTACCTTTAATGATTTACTAATTTCATAAAGTTCGTCAAAGGCATCTTGCAGTTCAGAATTTATCTCATCATTGTCAGAGCCGCTATCGCTTGCAATAGCCATGCAACCCATGCAAGCGATTTCATTCTTCTTCTCAGGATCTTCCTCTTCTTCCTCCGAGCTCGAGTCATCCCAAGTAGCTTGGAATGCCTTCTTGAACTTCTTGTCCTTCTCCTTCTTGGGAAGAGGGCATTCAGGTCGAATGTGCCCCTTCTTGTTGCAATGATAGCAATGATTTGGGCTTTCTTTTTCCTTCTTTTCTTTCTTCAAATCCCTACAAAACCTAGAAAATTTCTTAAATAAAATTCGAAGGTCTTCATTGTCGAAACTTACCTCGGTGTCCGAAGCGACTCTGAATGCGAGAGACTTCCTCGACTTTAGTTCAGGTGTGTGTATTATTCTCTAACAACAAGTCATCTTTTTCAGAAATATTAGAACTAGAACTAATTTCTAGATCCTTAATTTTAATCTCTAATCTTTCATTTTCATTTTTTAGAAAACTAAGATTCTTTTTAATGTTTTTATTTTCTACCTTTAATGATTTACTAATTTCATAGAGTTCGTCAAAGGCATCTTGAAGTTCAAAATTTACCTCATCCTTGTCGGAGTCGCTATCGCTTGCAATGACCATGCAACCCATGCAAGCGATTTTATTCTTCTTCATGGGATCTTCCTCTTCTTCCTCCAAGCTCGAGTCATCCCAAGTAGCTTGGAACGCCCTCTTCTTAAACTTCTTATCCTTCTCCTTCTTCTTCTCCTTCTTAAGAAGAGGGCATTCAGGTCAAATGTGCCCCTTCTTGTTGCAATGATAGCAACAATTAGGGCTTTCTTTTTCCTTCTTTTCTTTTTTCAAGTACCTACAAAACTTAGAAAATTTCTTAAATAAAATTCGAAGGTCTTCTTCGTCGGAACTTACCTCAGTATCCGAAGCAGCTCTGAATGCGAGAGACTTCCTCGGCTTCAGTTCAGGTGTGTCCTTCTTCTACTTCAATTTTGTCTCATAGGTTATGAGGTTGCCTAGGAGATCCTCCATGTTGAGCTCTTCAATGTTATTCGCCTCCTCGATGGAGGTGACCTTTTGTTCCCATTTCGGTCCAAGGGAACAAAGTAGCTTTCTTTGAAGCTCCCCCTTAATGAAGGTCTTACCTAAGGCTTTCAAGCTATTAACAATGAGAGTGGAGCTAGTGTTCATCTCACTTAAAGACTCATTAGGTTTCATAACAAAAGATTCAAATTATTGTGAAAGAATATTTATCTTAGAAGCTTTTACCTTGAAGGTACCCTCGTGAGTTACCTCTAATATGTGCCAAATCTTGTATGCGGTGGCACACTGCGAGATTCGGTTGAACTCCTCCGGGCTCAATGCTTAGTAGAGAGCGTTCATCATCTTGGCGTTGAGAGAGAGCTCCTGGACTTGCTACTACGAGGAGCCCCCCATAGGTCTCTCCCAGATGTCAAACGGCGTCTCGCACCTTGCCCAAATGACGAAGTCATTGGCTTGAAGCCATGTCTTCATCCTCAATTTCTAATAGAGGTAGTTGCTCCCGTTGAAGAATGACGGATGGGTGGTAGACTGCCCCTCAAATATCCTTGATGTGAAGCTGCTTCCCTCCATCAGATCTTCCACATATATTACTACTAAAAGGCAGAAACCTACTCTGATACCAAATGTAGATTCCCTCGGGAGGGGGTAAGCTTTGCGGAAAATGAAAATAAGCGAAAATAATGTATTCAACAATCTCACAAAAATAGACAAACACAAATACACAATGATTTTTTAGGTGGAAACCTAAACCCAGGTAAAAACCACCACCTAAGTCTCTCGACTTAGGATTTTTCAATCGGCCTAGTCAATCAAATCTACTAACCAAACTACTTAAACGAGGTTAGTTCAACCTCTTACAACCACACTACTTTATACGAGGATAGTGTACCTCAAACTCCTCTTCACAAGAACTATTTTGTCTCGCGAGGAAGACGGGAATTCGCAAGGCGAATACCCAACCAAAGATAATAAAATAACAATCCTATAGAGCCACAAAGATTAAAACCTAGCTACTATACGAGTTAGGAAACTCCCTTTTGGTGGAAGTGTGTTGACTAGATGACACGGGTGCGTGAACCACGCAATGGCACTACGTCACTCTCATAGCGACGACGAGAGAGCAGGTGCGCAGCTAAAAGGAAGCTCTCAAGATGTAGAACGGCGGTTTGGAGAGCAAGATCTCTTCTAAAGTGTTTTGGACACAAACTGATATGGAAATGGTATTTATTGGTGTATGTAACAAAGGAAGGGGGCTCTCCTATTTATAGATGGCTTAGAAAGGCCTAGGAAGGCTGTGGAAATCTTAGGTAGCCGTTGGGGATTATCCCAAGGCAAATCAAGCCGCAATCAGAATCATTAATGATTCTACAGGGTCATTAGATGTCTTGAAAAAGTATCAAACATCTGGAAGTAAAGTATAAGATGTCTGGGAACTAAATCAGATGTCTAATTCTAGGCAGGTTACCTTCCTGACTTTAGTCATACCTAAACAAGGTTCTTGTAAAAGTGGGTCAGACGATAGGTTGGATGTCTGGCACTAGGTATAGACACCTAGAAACCTAATTAACTGCGGAAATGGATTTCCCAAGGTACAAACGGCTAGATCCCTCAAGAGAAGTGATTTTGGCTTAATCGAAGGCTAACGTTCACTTATCAGATGTCTGCGATCCTCTAAGGACGTCTGATAGAAGATCAAGAGTCATTTCTCAATGATCATTTTTCTAAGTCAACGTTCTACTAATTAGACATCTGGCAAGGTCATCAGATGTCTGTTAAAACATCTAGACAAAAGGCTAGTCAACTGTAATCAACATACGGAAGGCTCTAAGTTTAGCCCTAAATGTTTGGACGTCTGATACAACATTCAGACGTCTTAAAGTCCAAGATAAAATGTCTGATTTTCAGATTGGACATCTGATCAAGCTATCTGAAGCCTTTCTTGATTTTCTAAGTTCTCTAAGAGTTGTCTAAGTGTCCTAGGGTTTAGAAGGTGTTACTAAGACTATAGATTAGATACTTTAAGGCTCTTTAACATATATCTAGACACAAAAAATAAAGAGCAAAAGAAACAAAGATACAAAGAACAAAATACAAGGAAATCTATCATATTCTTCATCTCCTTCCTTCTTCAAGCTTTCGCTCTAAGCGAAGCTCTTTCTTCTCCAACGAGCTCCTCCAATCCACCATGGATGCGAGCTCTGAGGTCCTTCACACTTGTATCCATTTGCAATTATCCTGAAATCTTAAACTCAAATGCAAATATTAAAACACAAGTGTTTGTTATCATCAAAATTAACAATCGTGGTGCCCTTGCACCAACAATTAGGAGGGTCTTAGGGTAGTGTACTAGGCTTAGAATATCTTAATTTAGGTTTCCTAGGGTGTAGGATTGGGTTTAGGGGCATTAGGAATCAAGATTCAAGCTTGAATCCAAAAACAACATCTGAAGAGGGGTTCTAGATGTCTTATTTTAATTTCAGACGACTTATACTTTAAAATCAAAAGTCTAAGTCTCTAGTCTGGTCGTCCAAGACTGAATCAGTGTGAAGTCTAGGTTCTATTTTGGGTTTCTGTAGAAATTAGACGTCTGGCACCTTGTCTGGATGTCCAGTTTTGTAGCAGCTTGGGTTCTAAGTCTTGCGGGTGGAATCTAAGGAGCCTGGACGTCCAACATCCTACCTGGACATCCAAAGGTTGGTTGGAATGTAGGTTTTGAGGTGCTTTAGGCTAGGGTGACCTAATGTAAGGGTATCTAGGGTTTGGGAAGGTGTCGAGGGTTGTCCTAAGGCTAGGTATAGGTGTAGGGATGGCCTATGTTCTTCATAATTTAATTTACACATTAAAACCCTACAAGTAATGTAGTATACCTCTTCCCTACATTATGTCTTCAACTTGTGTAACTTTATTCCAAGGCTTCTACTGCAGCTCTAGCCTCTATCCTGCTTCAGGCCATCTCCTTAGTTTTATTACCTACAAACCAAATAAGACACTAATTAGTACATTATTATGGCATGATTTCATGAATATCTAAGTAAAGCAGAAAAGATGCAAGATATGCTACTAATGTATGAATTATGCTACAATTATGCTAAGTTCTAACTCAATTCAGCTCATTTAAGTCTAATGATTGCTACGCAATCAACATGGGATCGAGGTTGGGCATTTGTGGGTGAGGGTAAAAGGTGAAAGGATAAGGATAAGGGCAATCCATTCTAAACTACCCCCAAGAGACACAACATCCAAACAAGAACAAAACAAACACTTATGAATTTTAGTAGGTTAAGGCTCTAAATTTGAATTCAAATAGGTGACTAAGCAAGTTGTACACTGCAATTACGAGCCCTAGGCTGTCCAACGAAGTGCCTCGACCTACTCGCAAGGAAAATTTGGATGTAATCGAGGCCAACCCTTGGATCCGCAAGGCTCAAATGGGTTGATCTTATGACCTAGGTTCAAACCACCTTGTGGTGCAATGGAGAAGAGGTTGAAGGGGTTTACCATCCTATGTGTGTGCAAATGTGAGAATAGTGTGCATCACAGTGCAAAAATGTAATTTTGAATTTTTCAAAATCGCTCACACTTTCCTTTTTCAAAACAATTGTTTTTCCAATTTTAGGTCCATTATAGTTAGCAATCCCAATTTTTAAAAGGTGACCACTTGGTTAATTCTTTCAAACAACTGGTGGTCTTGGAATTAGGCCTAGTGCAAATTCATGTAACAAGAGCTCAAGCCAAGATAGAAATCATACTTGAATCCAGCACTCTACATGCAAAATGTAACAATGCAAGGAATAAAATACTAGAGGCAGTTTGTTCTCTTATATGCAACGCATCTAGGATATGTTGCTTCTAGAATAGGTAGCTCGCGTCTCTTTTTTTTTTAGATATATAAGCACACAAATAAGCACATCTAGAATCCAATCACAACCTACAAAAATGAATTCCTAAATCCAAAGAAAAATGGGAACACGCCCCCAAAACAACACCAGAACAAGGGTCCTAAATTATCATTAAAGTAGGGACACTCCCTTAAAAATGAACCCCAATGCTAGAAGGGCAACAAAATTGAAATTAAATTATAAACTAATGTATTGTCTAAATTAAACTCTAATCTAAAGAGAAAGTAAAAATAGGAGGAGATGACTCCTTTCCTTCATGTGGTCATGGGAGTCTTTTCTTCATTTTCCAAAAAATTTGATTCTCCTGGAATAGTAACAAAGTTATGGTCACACTATATTCAAACGAATTCTAAACTTGTCCAAACTTGACAGAAATGTAATATATCAAATGAGGAACATTTCATGATTTTTTGAGATTTTTCTAATAGCCGAAACTAAATTTTCTTGATTTTTCTAATATGGCAGGTCAGTCTACCCAAAATGACAACTAATCAAAGGTGCACGTGAAAACCAAACCCAATCATGTCCAAAATTTTTGTAGATATTTCTCGAGATGCTAAATTTGATAAGGAAAACACTGCAACAAGTTTCGTTAGTATATGATTTTTAAAAATTCATTGAATTGAGAAAATAGAACCAAAATTCAAATCTGACCGATCCACATCTTTTGATTTTTATCTTTTTTATACTACGAATTAGAAAACCTGCCACATACCATTGAAAATCTCTTTTTAAGACCTATCACCTCACGAAATTTCACGAATCTAGGAACTGCAGAACCCTCTGCGTGGATTTTTGAACTCACTCAAAAGATAGCAAACTCGCATCAGAACCTCAACACTCAAACTTAGACTCTTAAGCCCCGTTTGTCAAGGGAAATTAATTTTTGTAATAAGTAGAACGAGTTGAATAAATATTAAAATAAATGAGTTAATTTATTTAGATATTTTGGTAAGTTAAAATTATTGGATAGATAAGGTAAAATAATTTTATTTTTAATTAAATTTAATTAACCTAACGTAAATAGAAAACGAGTTAAATAATAGATTAAATATTTAATCCATCAACAAAACACCTCTTTATTGACCAACTAATGCAACCTAAACCTAATAAAACCCAAAACTAACCTAACATGCTATATATAAGAGATCAATTAAAAAAAAATGATGTCTGTATGCCTTTGATCACGCATTTTCTCTAAAGAGAAATACGTATATGTCGTTGCATGGCTAGCGAAATCGTGAATGAAAGAAATTAAAGAAAACCACGTATAAAAACGAGTGTCGTCCCCAAGAAAGGCACTGACATCAAAGTATTTTTATCTAATCTCAATCAAGTATGATTTACAAGATAAAAAATAATAATAATAAATAAAACAAAGTAAAAAGAAAAGATCAAGATATTCAAACTAGTAGGAACATCCCCCCCTAACGAACGGCAATGGACTGTGATGGTTGACGATCCTGGATGTGTCTCCTCGTGCCATCACTACGAGGTGGGCATCCAGGGTGAATCCCTGAGCATGGGACTAGTGTCTCTTCTCGACAGTAGCGGGTGAGGCGATGGCATATCGTTGCCTCCTTGCATCTTTACGCTTGCGAAGTTGAAGGAGACTAGTCTGTGGAGGTGACCTCTCCATGAGGAGTAGGTGGTGTAGCCCATCCAAAGGGGCTCGAAAGCGGAGAGGAGCGTGACCCCCTGCTCAAGGGATGCTGCACATTGAGAGAAAGGTTGGGTGTCCCACACCCATGGGGGTGAAGGTGAAGGAGGGTGGTGGTCCGCCTCCTCAAGAAAAAAAATGGAGAATTGATTGCCTCTTTTCTTCCTTGAATGCAATATATGACAACCCCCTTGTCATTCAATTTTAGATCCACAAAAAGTGGATCTAATCTCGTGCGTATGACATGTACACTTCATAGCATTTGAATTCAAAGGGAACAACCTCCATATGCATCCATCAACATTCAAAAGGGTGGTCGTCCACCCTCTTTGGAATGGGAGAATTATAGATGAGGACGGTTACCTTTGGAATTTCTTTTAGAGGTAACCATCAATTATGACCTCCATCACATAATTATTTATAATACATAATAGGATTTTTTATGTTAATAGTACTGAAATCTTTTAAAATTACTTAAATATCATTCAATTCATTATATTTATAGATATGATATTGAAAAAGTAGCACCGTTTACATATTTACCATTCCGTAAACCATATCTGTTAAACGTAACGATTTTGCACTTAAATGTAATAAAAATTTATTTTTTAGTCTTCAAATTTTATTTTTTAGTTCTCAATTTTTTTTGTTGTCAAATTTTATTTTTTTAGTTTTCACCCCCTCCCTCCCCTTACTAGTTCACCTCCCTTCCTCCTCACCTCCGACCACCTCCTCCCCCCTCTCACGCGGGGGTCGCGTGGTAGACCTCTAAACATCCAGAGGTTATTTCTCAATTTCTACGCATATTTTATAGTGTCTCATAGTTTCAAAGAATTCTCTAAACTCTAAAGGACCTTCCCATAGTTTTACGTATTGTTCAACCCACGTAGGGATCCCTACGTATTTTCTCTCTTCTCACAACGAGGTTGGGTGCAAGTTTCTACTTAGTTATGTTTGAGAAGAGATGAGGTAGTTGAGAGAAGGTGGTGGTTAGAGAGGGGACAGAGGAGGTGATTGGAGATTAGAGAGTGGGGGTGGAGGATGTGGTCGAAGGTGAGGAAGAAGGGAGGTGAACTAGCTAGGGGAGGGAGAAGAGAGGGGGTGAAAATTAAAAAAATAAAATTTGATGAAATAAAATTTAAGGATTAAAAAATAAATTATAAGGATATAAAATAATTTTTTATTATATTTCAGTCCAAAATCATTAAATTTAACGACTTTAACTGACGGAGCGATAAATACCAAAATGATATTATTTTTTCAATGACATATCTATAAATATATTAAATTGAATATTATTTAAGTAATTTAAAAAAAATTCAGTGATATTCATGTAAAAGATCTTATATAATAAGATACATAATACTAAGAAATACAAGCAAAACCTAATTTTAATACATATATTTATTCTTTAGTTAATTTTCTAAATTAAAGTGACCTAACAAATGAGGGTTAACGATCTTACTCTGAATTACAGTCCAATAAATTAGACCAGCAGAGACTGTCTTACTGGTCCACAACTTTTTTACGCGGGTAGAACATATTATATGTCGTTGGATTTTTTTCAATTACACTGAATCGAACACACATTTAACGGTCGGAGGATAGCGTTTATATTAGAAATTTTTCTACCTGTATGAGTCATCGTTTTCAATACATTTATATTGCACATTCAGAATTAAATTTACATGCAATTTTCGACGCTACGTTAACCTTTATTACGTATTTCGCAACATGTACTACTCCTTTTATTATAAAATAAAGGATTATTTACGAACATACTCCTAAATTATCACTGAATTACATTCATTCTTTAATAAACTTTATATATACATCCACACCCCTGAAAACAAGCTTACCAGAGAGTATCATACCACAAGATTTATTTTCCGTTAATAGGGGATGAATATTCCTCGGAATTTTCCTCACACAATGTTAACGGTAACGATGAAAACTTTGAATATTACATTTATGCTATCAATGGTTCAAATAAGGTAGGAAAGGACAAAAATGCCTCCGATTAACCGTCGAGGGCTATCAGAGACATTGGGTGATTGTTTCAACTATACAAAGTCGTTATCAAAATTAAGAAATTGACCAAAATTTTAAGAAAATCTTGCATGCAAATCTTATAGTTTTTGTTAATCATATGTTCATATTACTTGCACTCACAATTTCCTAAATACCGTCAACAAGATTTATTATTACATTTCTTTAATAAATGACTCATTAATTAAAATGTTAAATTATTTACGCAAGGTTTCATGTGATTCAACTTCACAAAGCTCCAACAGCTAGTATTGAGCATTCGTTCCTTGCATGACTTGTTCGTGTAATTGACTTACATTCATGAGAACACCTCGTAAGGCATAAAGTAAAGATAGAAAGTTTTACACTTGTGAAATAAACGAGTGTAAATTCTTCAAATCGATTGAAAATAAATCTTAAAAAAAAAAGGAAGAAAACATCAATGGGTTGCTCAAGGAATTAGAGCATGTGAAGGAGATATCAATGGGTACTAATACAAATGTTCTTAAGCTTCGTAGTCAACTTAAAGAGGTGGTAATATATGTAAAGGTGATTATTGTGTGTTCGGTGGTAAATCTAACAATGAAAATGTGTATGTAATAGAACATACCTAGTCCGATAGGAGGGATGAGTGTTACTTCATGTACAAGTTGAAACCAATTGAATTTTGCTAATGTCTATAACATTAACAGATCTTTACTACTATTCTTTTGTACTATTCGGTACTACAACTTTTACCATGATTTAGGAACAAACATTTAACTTTTAGCCAACTATGCTATGATTGGTAATTATGTTACATTCATGTTGACGTAAAGCGTACTTATGTTACTTTAATAGGTACTAAGTCATATATGTTGCAAAATTTTCATAATAATTATCATTTTCATGATATTCTTCATACTTCATCATAATTTGATAAGGGGATCTCATTTCATAGCTTCCTATAAAAGGATCTAATAAAGCACTACATATATACAATATCCTTCTAGGTAATTATAGGTGGGATATGGAACATAGAGAATTTCCTTAACATCCAATAACTTAACGAAATGTCTAAAAAAATCAATAATAAATGTATTTGCATTTAATTATGTGTAGCATGGATTTTTATTCTCTTACGAGGAGTGGATTCTCCTACATGCATTATTCAGGAGAAAAAAAGGAGGAGAATATCGATGCAGACACTTCACTCCCTTAAGATGGTAGCGAAGTTATACAGAGTTTGTAGAGTAAACTAACCACTACCCTTGATGAGGGAATTTTTTGCTTTTGCAATAACTAATAATAATGATAATAATGATGTGTCATTGTTATATAAATAGTGGTGGAAAAATTCCAAATCAAAATATAAGTAGTGAAATCAAATAAATATCATTCTCATTCATCAAATCATGCAATCAATCAAAGTGAACCACTGAAATATTGTCATCTCCATAGGGAGGCAAGTATGTGCAAATAGGTTCAATATTCGAATGTAAGGATGCTACTGATAATCAGATTCTAAGAAAAAAATGAAATACATAAATCAAAGCATATGCAGAGCAGTCAAAAACAAAACGTAGTCATGGTGAGCACACGATTGCAGATGTGATGCAGGGCATGCACGTTGTCACTGTGCATACTAACGAAGGCGATGACAATGGAGTCGAGGAAATGCGGAGTCACGGTGGCAAGGTCATTGAGTGGAGAAATGCAGTGTGGGGCCACGCATGGTCACATGTGGTTGAAAGAGGCAGAGGTACACGGTCATCGCAGTCGTGGAAGACGTGCAGTCACGGTGATGACGTCATGGTCTGGCTATCCTCAAGAGGGACAGGACGAAGAGAGTTAGGCACGATGGAACTTCTTGTTGAGGGAGGTGTGTCGATGTCCCTGCTATTCGCAAGGAGGAGGAGGATAAGGGTGGAGGTAGAGCATGGTCAAAGAGAGTCGGAGTGTGCAATGTAAGGGTCTGAATTTGTAATACCCTTAATGGGCTAATTAATTGGTTGCTTAATGTTGGATCAAGGGCGTGGGAAGCCTTGTTTTCTTTTTGGGTTGCTTAAGAAGCCACCTTTCTTCTTGGCTTGCTGGTGAAGCCATTCTCCTTTTTGGCTTCTTTAAGAAACCACTCTTTTTGGCTTCTTTAGGAAGCCACTTCCTTCGGCTTGTTTACGAAGCCAACTCTTTTGACTTCCTTAAGAAGCCACCTCCCTCACCTTTCTATTCAAGCCACTCTCCACCTCCTCATTTGATGGTTGCCCAACGAGAGAAAGGGAAGAAGAGAGAGGAGAGCTACTGCCGCTACTGCCGTAACTGTCAGTGCTGTGATGAGGTGTGCCTTATCATAGTTAAAATACCCAAGTTAAGCTAGAAACTAGGTTAAATACTACTGAATTAACACATAAATAGGGTTAAGTGTGGAAAATAACATAAATGACCTAAAACATCCAATTTGTGTAAAAACGTGAAATTAGGTCATCAAATGAGATATTCTATTCATTAATGAAATATGATGATTCAATTGCAAAATAAACACATGTTTGGGTTCAAAAGTTCAAATCAAAAGTGAAATTAACTTTCTTAATATTCAATTGGGCTTCAATAAAAACTTGGTTGCATTTGGACATCATTAAGATCTTACGTTTATAGTTTCTCACTTAGGTCCTTAGGCATATACATTTTCTTCACATTAAAACCTCTAAGGACCAATTTGATAGCCACCAGGGACCTTCTTGCAATTCCTACGGACTGCACCGCATTCATTTCACCCACTTATGGGCCTCGCCATAATTTCTCTACCCCTTCGCCATTTAGGACCTCAATGTAATTTCACCAAAATACTTGTGAGAGCACTTACACTGTAGCAACTCATGAACTCGCTCGATCTTGGTCATCGCTTCCTTGATCTCTTGATCTGACGATCGATCTCCAATCGAAGTTTCACGTGCTTCGGTGCATGTGACCACCTTCCCCTCTAGATCTCATCCAACGGTGGCATTTTGATTTGAACGCTCACATGCTCCTTAATTCCATCTCCACCACCCAAGACCTAGGCACTTGATTCCACCACTGTGGTGCCCAGATCTAATGATCAACCTACTTAAGCACTTGCCTTGAGTCGCGCACACACTTAATCGCTCCCTCCCCTTAAGTGGTTCCCTTTGCTCTATTCCCTCAACTTCTCACCTCCCTTCATCGCCTGCGATGATAGAGCAGGTTTCCCTCCCTCCGTCGATTGCCTCCTGCCAACAGCTATTGGCTCTCGGATATCTCCCTCATCATCTGATGGGTCTTCTCCCCTTTCTTTGTCATCGGCCACCGACTGGTGACGTTGGACATCACCTTCTTCCTTTAGATAGGATTCCTATTTTCTAGATTAGTGTAGTATTATTACTATAGTTTAGAGTAGCTTAGGAGTAGATCAAACAGTGAATTCAACGGTTTGATTGTTAGAGTTAAGAGTATATTATATTAGGTAGTATTCCACTCACCCACCTCCTCTAATCAATTCAGATCAGAGGAAATGAATTCATCTATTCATCATGTACATTTAATCTCCCTCTCCATATCACTATCGCATTCATTGATTTCCTCGATGATTTATTTCACGATTCGCTCCATTCATGAGAATCACTATGGATCTAAAACTCCATAGCTTCTAGATCCACAGTGCATTCAATTCCATCTGAGGGTGAATTCATTCATTCATTCCATTAGTCAAAAGCACCCTCAATACGGTTTGATTTGTGCTTATTTGGTCATTTGGCATTAATTCAAATTTTTGAGTTGAATGAGGATTTTCTGATGTAATCATGTGTTCATCGGATTTAAATGGTCAAATTGAGCTTTCATATGCTTGATTGGCTTGATTGCAATGGGCTTAAGCTATTTTAATGTGATTTTGATCATTATATATGCTTATGCCCAATTTTAAACTTAATCCCTGATTTCTAACTTTGTTTGATAGCTCAAGCCCATGAGAATCAAATGTCCTGATTTGATGCTTGAACAATGATCCAATTGGTTTTAAAGGATCACCTAGAACACATGTACACCAATTAATGGTGTGCAGATGTTTCATATAATCAAATCATTTTGGTAGAGCCATAGCAACAGCCCAGTTTGGGTGACATTATTTCCTGGCAAAAGCTTTAAATCTGACAGTTGAAGGTCAATTGAGATTTTTGAAGTTTTTGACAGAATTTTTGAGTAGTTGAAAGATGGATTTCCAGTAGGGATTATCATATCTGAATAGCAGCTAATGGCTGCTTTGTTTTGTCTACTGAACAAGTTTTTTTGGAGAATTTCAACTCTGATTTCAAATGATTTGGAGATGGAATGATTTGCTGAGCTTTATTGATCGTTAGATCTAATGTATTAGATCTGAGGATAACCTTGTTGACTTGTTTTTATGATGATTTTAACATGAAGATCTTTAGGATTTCATGCTTGGGTTTTGGACAGTAACACAGCAGTAATATCTGTTTTAAGACGTCTGATACAACAACTCTTAGCTGCTGATATTGGGAAGAAACTGCTGAATTTGAGCAGTATTTGAGCCGCTAATTTGTTGCAGCATTAGTAGCAGCAACTACTACTGAATTTGACAATAGTAACAATTGGTTTTAGCTGTCTGTAGCCAGTGATATGGCTGTCTTGAGTTGGAGATTTGAGTGTTTTCAGAGATAGAACTTAGCTGACCCTATGTACAACTGTAAAATGTCATGTACAAGCTTTCATGTATTGAAATTGAACCTTAACTTTTTTTTTGAAAGAAAGGAATGCTATCGAATCACCGATAGCAAACCAGGAGAGCTATTATTGATAATAAAAAAATAATTTACAAGTTCGACTCCCAGTACTGTATGAGCCTCCAGCAAAAATTTACAATGTTTTCCACATGAGCTGGGGTCTCCTGAAAAACACACTCATTTCTAGCCCTCCATACCGCCCACAGAACCGCCACCATATGTATATAAGGCTTATTCCCATCTACCAGACAGCTCCACAAATTTCCCCAGGTGGGTAAGGACTCATTGCATACTCTCCTCCAAACATAATCAGTGATAGCACATGAAGAGAAGATATGATATGTAGAATCATTATGCAACCCACACAAATAACAAAACTGGGTTGGGGTCCCCATCCTTCTGTGCCTCAGATCTCCAGTAATCAAACCATCCCTCCTGCACAGCCATAAGAAAATTTGTAACTTTAATGGTATTTTTAACTTCCAAAGCTTTTTCCCCATTTCTTCATCTTCCGCCATCCTGGAGGACATTATCAATTTGTCATAAGCAGCCGCAGTAGAAAAATTACCTTCCCATTTGTATGTATCATATTCATGAGGCATGGGTTTGAAAGCAGCAAGCTCTTGCATGAGACGTTCATTCTCTACGCGTGTTCTTGTTTCATGATTATTTCTCCCACCAATATTTAACAGCCACTGCTCCGAAACCACATCCCAATAATCAGCTACCACTGCATTTTTATTTGCTGCAGCAGCATAAGCAAGGGGGAACCTATCTTTAAGCGTCCCTCCGTGCCCCCAATTCTCCAGCCAAAACTTAAAGCTTTTTCCATCACCTAAAACAGATTTGAAAAAGTTCCAATTTTCCTTCAAGGCATGCACCACAGAAAGCCAAAACGGGGATGGTTTACGTGGGTTAAGACGATTTATCTCATCATTGGTACTCTCATAACTGTCCTGAATAATTTCTGTCCAAGTTTTTTTTTCCCCTGCAGTAACCGAACAGCCCATTTCAACAGTAAAGCTTCATTGAATTCCTTAAGGGATCTGACACCCATGCCTCCCAGCTTCTTTGGTTTGCAAATTAACTCCCATTTTAAGGGTTGAAAGAAAGCCCCTTTATGGGAGGCCCCTTTCCAAAAGAATCTTTTCCGCATCACCTCCAGCTTTTTCCAAATAGAATTTGGAGCTCTCAGGACAGAGAAGAAGAAAACAGGAATCGATGTGACAACAGAATTCAGTAATATATACCTCCCCCCTTTTGATAGGTATCTACTGCTCCAGCCCTCCAATTTTGTAGCTATCTTTTCAAAGAGGAAAGACCAATCTGCTTTCTTCAGCTTAGAACATTTCAAAGGCAGACCCAGATATTTAATCGGTAGTGGCACCACAGGTGTACCAAGAGTGGCAGAGATCTCATTCTGTAAACCATCATTCATCCCAAAACAGACCAGGGAAGATTTACTTCCATTCAATCTGAGCCCAGAAACCTCTCCAAACAATTTAACCATATGTAACAAAGCCTGCGCTTCTCTCTTCCCCCCTTCTACAAGAAAAACAGTATCATCAGCATACTGAAGTATAGGAGCTAGAGCCCTATGATTAGACATTGAATACCCCCTTATAAAACCATCCACAGCCAATTTGCAGGCAAACCTAGCCAAAGTATCCACCGCAAGATTAAAAATTAGAGAGGCAATAGGACAACCTTGCCTTACTCCACATTGGGGCTGAATCCAAGAACGGCACGGTTTACCATTTATCAATGGGGAAAAAGAGGCTGTCGTAATGCATCTCTTCACCCATTGAATCAATAAGGGTGGAAATTTCCTCCTTTTAAGGATCTCCCACAAGTATGACCAGCAGATAGAATCATAGGCTTTTGAGAAGTCTACTTTCCATAAGAAAGCCTTTGATTTTCTCCTTTGCCACCCCATTACAATTTCCTGCGCCACAATGAATGACTCTTGTAACGATCTCCCAGGAAGAAAAGCTGATTGAACAGGCATAATCAAATCCTTTAAAACCTCCCGCAATCTATTAGCAATAACCTTACTAATAATAAGGTAGATGGAATTTGATAACGCAATGGGTCTGTAATCAGAAAATCTTTCTGCACTTGATTTCTTGGGCAACAAAAACAGGTAGGATTTGTTTAGCCTCTCAAAACCAGAGTTACCCACTTCAAACTCATGGATGACCTTCATTACATCCACCTTAACAACATTCCATAGCTCTCTGTAGAAAAACACCTGAACACCATCTGGACCTGGAGCCCCTTCATTATTTAAATCTTTAATGGCCTTTAGCACTTCCTGTTCAGAAATAGGGTTCACAAGCATGCCACTCTATTCATTATTTACACAAGGGAAATCCATTGCTGCCATCCTCCATGAACCTCTTGGAGTTGCCTTGGAAGCTTCTTTAAAAAATTTTGTTGCTTCAGATCTGATCTCCTTAACCGAGGTAATATTTCTTTCTTCAACTTTAATAGATGAAATAAGGTTGAATCTCCTTCTAGCACTGGTCGCAAGATGGAAAAATTTTGTGTTCGCATCACCCTCTTTAAGCCAAAGCTGTCTGGATTTTTCCCGCCAATCCATTTCAATTTTCAGGTCTTCATCCCTCACAATTGCTTGCATTTGCTGCCTCAATTGCTGCTCCTGTTGGTCCAAATTCAGCCTGCACTCTTTCATATCTAAATCCCTGATGACTGTCAAGGCTTCCTTCCTCTTCTGGTCTCTAATCAAGTTCACAGCCTGCCCATATTCTTTCAACATTTCACGCAAACCAACCAATTTTGCAGCCAACTGCTGTGTGGCAGTGCCTTGAACATCCTTGCTCTGCCACCACTGAGAAACCATTTGCACAAAGCCTTCTTCCCTAAACCAAGATCTCTTGAGTTTGAAATATGTCCCCGTGTCTGCATTCACCCCACTGTCCCAAACCAAAGGCGTGTGGTCAGAGAACGGCCTATCAAGGCTCAAAACAGCTGATAACTGAAAACTCTCTAACAAACTAGGACTGCCAAAGAACCTGTCCAATTTGGAAATCTATCCACTTCCATTCCTCCAAGTATATTCCACACCACTGATGGGAAATTCAGTCAAGCCCATGTTCTGCACAGCCAATTGGAAGCCTGTTGAAGAACTGTCCATTCTCCCATCTGGGTTGTCATCACCAGAAAGATAACAATTGAAATCACCCCCTAACAGCCATGGAGTCTCTTGTACTCTTTGATGCATTGCATAAAGTTCCTCCCACAAGCCAACCCTCTCTGCTGCCACACAAGGACCATAAATACATGATATAAACCATTCCATATCACCTTGGGGAGATTGACACCTGCAGGAAATTAAGAACCTATCACGAAAAATCTCAGTTACTGAAATGGCAGACTTTCTCCACCAAAAAGCCATACCACCAGACCGACCAGCAGCACCCTTAGCCACAATATCACTATGGCCAGATTGTTTGAAACAGTCCCATTCTTGACCATTCTCCCTCTCCAAGTGAGTCTCTTGTAAAAGGGCACAGTCTATCTCCCACTCAGAGAGATATCTACAAAGAGAAGCCCTTCTTTGCTTGTTGCGTAGCCCACGCACATTCCACGACAAAACTCTCATTTCTCACTTGAAAGATCCCCATTGACCTTGCAACCCACATATTCTACCATAATAGATTTAGCAATATCTTGCTCCACAATAGGATGCTCCTTTCTTCTCCTTCGCAGCACATATGGAGATTTGCCCACGCCTCTCTTTTGTTTGGACCCACAGCCATACTGCAAATCAGTTGGAGTAGCAAACTGTAACTGGCTCTGCTCTTTAAGCCTCAACTCCCTTTCTAAACTGCCCAATTCCACACTGCAATTCATCTTAGACTCTGCCAAATCAGTCTCAGTAACCTCTAAACAATCACCCTCTTTGACTATCAGAGCTAATCTATTTTCAGCAGGTGTTGCAGCATCTTCCATCAGGTCCTTCTCAGCCATAATACAATGGTAGTCCTCCCTCTTTTTGGGCTCAGGAACCTCAACTGCAGGAGGACTCAGGTGCTGCATCTGGTTTGGTTCTTTAAGCCTCAACTCCCAAAGTAGAATTACTTGTAATTTGTTATTAAGATTCTTTATCAGCTATTTGTATCATGAATTAATTATCCAATTATGAAAATTAATGAAATTTGAAGTGGAAATCATGTTTAACTGTTTGCATATCTTTTATGTGAAGTGTTGGATGTTTTTGGATGTTTTTACCCGATTTCCAGCACTTAGAGTCCACTTTAGGCTTTAGGATCATTATGAAATACCTTTCAAGGCCTAGAATTGTGTTGCTTTGCACATAAATAAAAACTATAAAAAATTTCAAAAAATAAAATAAACATATCTTGAGTAAGAGCAGATATTTTTCTAAGTGTATGCAAAGTTTTAAGGTATTCTGAACCCCTGGCTTGGTAGAACATATTAGCCAACGGTTCGGTATGCCTTAAAACTTAATAAAAGAATTAAACTTGAAAAACAGCAAAAAGAATTATCTCTCTCATCTCACTCTTTCTCTCTCATCCCCTATCTCTCCTATACGTATAAAACCATAAAAGTTAGAAAAACACCAAAAACTCCCAAAAATATCATATATATTATGTATATACTTGTATATACTAATTAAATCTAACTAATGTAAATGTTGTATAATATGTATAAAATAGCTCTATATAACTCATATATGTACTCTATATATTAAATTAAGTATTTAGAATAATTCTGTGTATATATATCTTAATTGTATTATTAGATAATAATATATATAACTTAAATGTATAATAACTAAGTAATTATATAAACCTATTTAAATGTACATATTTATATCTCATACTGTACATACGTATCTATATATGTATTATGAATATTATAATACCAGTAATTTAATTTAATTATATATTTACAGTAGATAATTAAGTTATTAAGTTAATTAGGTAATTTATTAAGTTAAAATAAAATAAATTAGTAATTTAAGTTAATGCTGAGATAATTTATAGTGTATACTTGTATTATATTATATTAAGTATTTTCAACTTATTTAAACCGTATTTCTATTGTATTATAGCATTTATAAATTATTTATATGAAAAACTATCTTAAACCAATATTTAATTATCTATAAATTAAAATAAAACTTCTAAAATATAATAAAAATGTGTAATACATAATTTATTATGTATATAAACTCTGTATAAAGTCAATTTTGTAATTAAGTCACTAATTTATACTTTAATTAATGAATTAAACTCTAATTTAATGTGTATAATCAGCCAACTTAAACTAATTTTATTATATAGGTAAATAACTTATTTATGTAAATTAATTATATAATTATGTAGCCCTATATAAGGTCTCTCTAATGATACAATTTAATTTAAAATAATATTAAAATAAGGCCCTCAAATCTAGGGCTAAAATCAAGCTCTTCATACAATCGCAAAGCACTGTAGCGCCTTAGGGCTGCTCCAACGTAGTGCCAAGTCGGTAGTGGAGAACCACACACAACGATATAAATGGTTTTTCTCACCTTAGCGTTTTGGTCATCACAATGCAAGGCACCAAACATGAACATTGCTACATATTCTCGATTCACGTGTTGAATACACTTGCGAGCATGCGTGGGTGCGTGCGTGTGCACGTAAGTGCACAGGTGTGCAGGCCTGTGTGGTCGAAGGATGAGTTTGAACTGGATTTAATGAACCTAAATATAAACTAAGGTGGCCTTAGTAAAGGTCTGGTCTCATCTTGTAAAACGTACTGCGTATCCCTCGAAATGGCAGTCTGCCCACTAATAAACTTAATTTTTGACTAAGTGAACAGTGATTGTGTGTTAAGTGGGGAGAAAAGAGAGCTATTACCAGCTAAGTGTTGAGTCTTCTGAGCTCTATGTGTGTGCATGTTTGTGCATATGTATATATGTAAATATATAGTATACTCATAGTATAAAGTATAAGTATATAAATAATGTAAATAAATAAGTATACGTATGTATAGTATATATATATATATATAGTATGTATATATGTATACGTATAAATATGATAGTATTTTTGAGCTTTTATATGTATATAAATAAGAGCTTTAGTGACATATATATATATGTCACTATATATATGTATATACACTAGTGTAAGTAACAATTTTTACCTTTGGTTATATAATTATGTTACTAAGGTTTTAGTAATGTATATATACGTCACTGTAAATATACTTATATGTTAGTATAGATAGCTATTTTACTAAGGCTTTAGCGACATTTATATATGTTATTGTATAAACAATATATGTTACTATAGATATTAGTATGTTATTATGATTTAGTATGGTAGATATCATTAACTATTTTTATATCTATACTCAGTTATTCTTTATAGTAGTTGTATATAACTAACAAAGAATAATTATATATAGTTTTTTAATGCTTGTTTGTGTATATATGTTTTCAAGAATTGTAATGCACATTAACTGATTCTTTTGTAAATAATTAACCAAATTTTTTCATTCATTGATTTATTTATTTATTTTTGTAAATAAAGTCAACAATTTTTTGAATAAAAGAATTTTTTTGGACTTAAAGAGTGATGTATATCAATAACTGCCTCCTACTGAATGACCTAGAATAAAATTATGTAAATAAATAAAATTGATGTGACATCAATTTGCATTTGTGACATATACTACAACAACGACATTTAAAACACCATTTTTAATGTGAATCGGTAGTCGACGATCATATTTTTTGGCGCCATTGCTAAGGACAAAAACCTAACATTAACGCTTTATTATGGTTGTTGATGTCTTGTCCATAACATACTGCTCTAGCCATTGTAGCTGTTGCTGCTACATGAGAAGAAGGGAAGGAGAGGAGGAGATCTACTAGTGCTGTTGCTGTTTTTGTTGTTCTCGCTATTGTTGTTGTGGTTGTGGCTGTTGTTGAAGTCGCTATTGCTACAGCTACTATTGAAGTTGCTGTTGCTGCTACTGTCGAGGCTGCTGCAAGGAGAAGAAGAGAAAGGAGGAGGGTTGCAGCTGGTGTTGCTGTTGCTGGTGTTATAGCTGCTCCTGTTGTTGCGGTTGATGCTGCTACTGATGGTGCTGTGTGCATGGCAAGAAGAGGGAGAACGAGCTCCATTTGAGGTAGGGTTTTCTCTCCTTGATACCCTCTTTTGTTCCTATGACTAGGAATGGTAGAAAAGGAGTATTGGGTATACAATCCGTGTTTGCATGTAAAATGGTAGGATTGTGCTTTAGTGTTGGATTAACCTTGTAAATATGTAATTTGGATGGTTGGCACTTTCGTCTGGGTGCTGGAAGCACCTAGTACTGATATTAGCAATCAGTACCGGTATTAGTTGATTTTAGCACCGGCAAGTAATGAGCACAAAAGGGTACTGAAGGCACCCAGTACTAGTACTGGATGCATTCGGTTGGCATGACTGGGACTACCCAGTACTGGTACTGGTGCCCAGTACCGATACTGGCTGGGGTACTTGGAAAAGGCTGTTGGCGCCCAGCACCAGTACTGGTGGTCAATACCAATGCTGGCTGGGAATTTTGGTATTATACTGGGGGTGCCCAGCAACGGTACTAGGGTTTAGTACCGATACTAGTGCACATGCTCCACCCTGTTTGAGCTAAGAGACAAGGAACTCTTAAGCTCTAAGAAGATGATTAAAAGTTCATTTTAATTTGGCCAAGTAAAGGATTGAACCTTAAATGTTGAACCTGTTGATGACTCAGCTAGAGTCTAACAAAGGAAATGCTTGGATCCTAAGGTTTTGGGTCAAGACCCCAGGTGATCCAGTAGATAATTAAGGCTGTCTACTCTGGGTTAGACTAGGGGAAAGGAAAAGGTTTAAGAAGTGATTAGGTCGAATAGGTGAGCTCGAAAAACCTTGGATTTGGATAACCAGGGGTTTACTAGTCGAGTGGGGGACCCGAGGTGTTGCGATAGCTGGAGGCTACCAAGGGTTTTCTGCCGTGAAACTTGGAGGGTTTCTAGATGCGGTGATAGGCCAGGGACCGTCATTGGTATTTGGTACTTAAATGCACCTAAATCCGACTTGATGCTGAGGTACTCGTGGCTGTAGACTCTGTAGGTGCCTGTAGGCGCAACGGGGGATGCAGAGGGTACTTGGTACTTTGCTAGAGGCTCACTTGGCACCCGTGGATACTGAAGTGCCGGGGTACTATGATGGATTGGTTGAGATCCCGTCCAACGACGGATTGGGAGGGCACACCCGAGGATGTGCTATACGGGGAGCTACTCTTAGCGAAAGCATTGGTGTGGCTCGACAATTTTAACTAATCCTACCATGATGATCTGGTTTGATCTGTGACTGATCCTTGTTGGACACAAATTGGGCTTGTGCTTCATGATCGCAAAGGATAGGCCTGGGTAGCTCCTAAGATCCCCGACTCTTCTGACTGAGGTCAACAATGTTCTCGATACGTCAAGAACGGGCACGCCTTTCTTGAGAATCAACAGACTTGTTAGGCTCTCTCCTGATCAAGAAGAGGCTATCATGCTGGAATTCAAAGGAAATGATGCATCTCAATCTCCTCTGGTAGAGAGGGATGATTCTAGACTCTGATCATTGAAGCGAGTGAGGGAATAAATTAATAATACCAAATCATGGGAGGGATTTTGGGGCAGCTTGATGAAGGGGTTGTGGGACCACAGTAATTCGTCAAGTTGTATTCGGGTTCAGGTTGAAACCTGAGGTTCTGTGTTAGGCTAGGGATCTAGCTAGCTAGTGAGATTGTACACTACCCTGTGTTTTAATTGCAATACAGTAGATGTTTGTTCCCCACTAAGTCGATTGGCTCATCCCTACTTTGTGACCTACTTTTAGGTTGCTGCAATCGTGAGACGTCGACATGCTGGTTTTGTCGCTGCGAAGTTTATGTAGGCTCTGTTGACTAGTAAATTTTTATGCCTTGTTACTACTTTTCTGTTTCAACTCCATGCCATCCTTTCCCCTTTTCTTCCATTTTACATGATAAATGGAATTTTTTTATAGCTTGACTTAGTTAAGTACAACCTAAATTAAATAAATTAGCACCTCTTCTGTTGCCATTCCTCGAAATTTTGATCCTCATTTAGGGGTCTGCGTTTTGGGGCGTGACAGGCGAGGGTTGTTGTCGAGGGAGAGAAGGAGCCGAGAGATGGAAGGCATGGTCGTGGTGGTGTTGTTCGTCTCTGCCAAGAGAATGCGACGATGCACAGTCGGTTGTAGTGGGTGTCAGCTCGAGAGAGGGGGTGTTGTCACTATTGAGATTCAAGAGGGAGAGGAGAAAACGTGGGTGGGCATCTGTCTTCGTGTGGGTGGAGAGATCGAGTGATTTGAGTTGGGGGGGGGGCACGGGTGGTCAGTACGTAAGGGAGAGAGATCAAGCAAGTGGTGCTGGGTGCCCGATCTCAATGGAGAGGGAGGACCTGGGGGGGGGGGGGGGGGGGGGTGCGCGCAATGGGTGTTTCCTCGAAGAGAGGACGTGGGCATTAGCGTTCTCGGTGCATGTAGGGGACATGAGTGTGAGGAGAATGAAGGGGCGATGGTGTTGGCGTTGTGCGTGGCTAGTATGTGGTGTCCATGTTTCCCACCATTTGCTTCTCGTGATATATCATGTTTACTTTATATGAAACTTGTACTTTTTTTGAACCTTTCATGTGCCAGTTATTTCACTTCCCTGTGGTAAGCCAAATTTTGATTTGCTATAATTTCCATTCATGATGTCATTTATGCTCAACCTCTACGGTTATGCTTTCTCAAATCATTCATAATAAGGTGATATTTTTTTACATAAAATTTTCAATCCCGTAATATGCATTTTACTTACTACCAAATAAGAATATAACAATATGAAATCTTATTGCATGAACAATGCACCTCTCAAATCTCATAAAAGTAAAAAATTTATACGTGAGTGCTATTAAAATTTTTTAAAATTATTTAAATATAATTTACTTCATTATATTACCAATTATGTCATTGAAAAGTTATGTCATTTTCATATTTGTTACTATGTTAATTATAATCGTTAAATTTAATGATTTTAGATTGAAATGTAATAAAAAGATTATTTTTAATCTTTAAATTTTATATTTTTATTTTCACCATCCCCCCTTACTCTTCCCTAATTCACCTCTCATCCTCCCTCACCTCTTGACTACCTCCTCCACCCCCTCTCTTCAACCTCCTCCACACCTCCAACCACCTCCTTCACCCCCTCTTTTTAATGGCGTGGAGGTGGTCAAGGGGATGGGAGGGGGGGGGGGGGAGGGTAGAGGGGTGGCCAGGGATGGAGGGGGTGGGTTAGCTGGAGGTGGTTCGGAGTGATTAGGGGTGTGGGGAGGGGGGGAAGGGTGGAGGGGGTTGAAAATAAAAAAAATAAATTTACAGGAGTAAAAAATAATTTGGTGGATTAATTTTTTTTATTATATTTAAATTTAAAATCATTAAATTTAATGATTATAATTAATCAAATAATAAATAAAGAATAACATAACTTTTTCTATGATATAATTGATAATATAATAAAATAAATGATATTTAAGTAATTTTAAATAAAATCTACTGATGTTTACGTAACATTGGTGACAATTTAGCATCTAGTGTTATTAAAGTGTTTGTCCTCTTTCATGCAAAATGTCAACGGCTGGGTATGCTTACTGGGCCTCTTACGTTAAGTTATGGTATTCTTATGAAAATTTTCATTAATGCTTCTCTATTAAGGCCAGTACAGACAGTTAATCTACAAAAATAGGGAGTGGATTGGGTGTCATCAACATTCGTAACGGAATCATTGTTAGTTTTGATTCCAAGTTGTTCATCGTGTGAGAGCGGGAGAGAGAGAGAGTGGGGCTAATACGGATTACAAATCTCGCCTATGGGTGACATAAAGAGTCGATCGGAAATTACGTATAGCAAATTTCGGCCATTTTCAAGTCCGTACTTGCATCGGCAAAATGAATAAACATTGTGTTGTTAATGTCTACCATCTCACTCGGTTTAATTAAGTTCAAAATATATGCAAATAGACGATTAATAATTCTCAACAATAAAGTCAACTGGACTCTCCTAAATTCCCACCGAGAACTCCACCACAGCAGAAAAACTGAATTATGAAGAGAGCAACAAGATGACGCAATATGAACTTACTTTTTCAATCGATCATCTCTACCTTTATTATAAAAGAGTAAAAAAATCGATAAATAAAAAGAGCCACCTTGAAATTTCTTACAAAATAAGCAAATGGAAAATTGATTTCCGTAAGCTGTGTGTGTGTGTGTGTGAGAGAGAGCGGGGGGGGGACGGGGGGGTTTGTGGGTATGAGTCGATGACCGAATATAATTAAACTAAATTAAAGATTAAAGTTGGAATAGACGGAGATAGCGACAAGCGGAAAAGGGGAACGGGAGAGGCAAAGAGAGCGAGAGATAATCACAAGAGCACAGACAAAAGGGGGAGCGATACGAGAGTGCCAAAAGAATTTTAAAATGAAAGTAAGTGAAAACTTGTAAAGGTGATTAATGAATGCCCATGTACACTACCACGAAAGTGTTGTGTCCAGGGGCTATAAATATAAGATACTTTTTAACCTGAACACTGTTGTAGGAGGGTCAAAGTTTAATCTGTATCAAATTTATAATGCTCAAAATAATATTGGAATCCAAAAACTCAAGTCTCAAATCCCAATCTAAAAAGTAAAAATTATTTTGGTGTATTGTTTCTCATATTCAACTCTAACGCAAATACCACACAGATCGTACATTGGATGGCTTCAAATTATTTGTTATGGTTTCACCATTTCTAGTTACTTATGTTTGCACGTTGTCAGAGCGTGAAAGAGAGAGCGGATCAAAATTTACAATAATGAGAGAGACACCGATGAAACTTTCAGATCGATTTAACGTCCGTATTTGTATCATGAACCGAAATAAATATTGCTCTCTTCGTGTACACCACCCCCTTTCATTTTAATTAAATAGAAGATAAAGGAAAAAAGTGAAAATAATCCTCGACACTAACCACCATTAAATTCTTGTAAATTTTTTTGGTCAACTGCACCCCCAACAAATAAAGAAAATTTGAAAAACATAAATAAAAAAAAAAAAACACAGAACATTAATTTCCTTTTTAACCCATCAACTCAATTATATTTAAAAAATTATAACAAAATAAATGAACGAAAGGATTCAACCGAAATTGTGTCAGAGAGAGAGAGAGATGAGAGTCCATAAAATTTAATTAAAACTTTTAAAATAAACGGCATGAACAATTCTACCGTCCACCGATTCGTAGTGTGTATATATATACACATATACATGCTAGTTTCTAATTTATAAATAAAAAATAAAAGTCATATATATTTTTTTAAAGGATTTTTACATGAATATCTCTAAATTTTTTTAAATTACTTAAATATTATTTAAATTACTATATTTACATATATGTCAACATCATTTTCGTATTTATCGTTCCATTAGTCATAAATTTAATAATTTTAAATTAAATATAAAAAAAAATTATTTTTTAGTCTTTAAATTTTTTTTAATTCTTAAATTTTATTTTTTTAATTTTTGCCCCTCCCATCGCCAAGTTACCTCCCTTCATCCTTACCTTTGATCATCTCCTCCACCCCCACTCTCTATTTTCGATCGCCTCCACCACCTCCTCCTCCTAAGGTGCCCCAAATCCCTACAGGATTCAAGATCGGTTCGCTTCGGCTAATCCCAAGATCCAATCGTCCAACGAGAAATAACACAAAAGTAGAAAATATATTACAACCACACATGTAATGTAACTAAGCAGAATTAATAAAAATGTAGTAATTGGAAAACAGAACGAGAAGTCTCAAAAATATTACATGCCACAAGTGGAAGAGTATTACAACATACATAGCCATCACAATTACAACAGATGGTAAATGTACTCACTACTACAACAGGGCTCTGAAACAGAAAGGAGAAAAACACTACACCTGGGCTCAGCTGAGCCCAGCATCCTTAACAGTCGGTGGCGCTGGCTACTCAACTCCCTAACCTAAACATGGTTATATAATCCGTAGTCAGCTAATGCTGAGTAGAGTGGTGGTTAATCCATTTATATGCAATTTAACTTAAAGAAATAAGCAAGTAACTAATCATACATTTCCATTTATCTCAACTAGGTGTTTCTATTTCGGTTATTCTAATAAAGATCCACAATATTTCTTAATCTTCATGTTCCCTAAGGGAACAATATTGATTGCAGTTTATTTCGCGATGTAGGACATACATGTGGTACTCTCATGGCCAGGAGAGCCCCCGTGGTAGTCCTACACCCGGTCTGTTGGTGCCAGAGCACCACGATCATTTGTTTTGATGATAAAAAAACACGTGTCATTTAACATTTGCACTTTGTAACGACCCGATTCCCGAGTCCCTACGAGACACGAGAACTGGACCGACTCGACTAAACCCAAGACCTGGTCGTCCAACGAGGAAGTAACCAAAAGAGCAGTAAAATAAACCACATTCAACATGAATATAGCTAACAGTAAGAAAATACAGCAGTAAGGAAAGAAACCACTATAGTATGTACCACCACAACAGTAGAACAACATTAATAACATAATATGAACTGCAGGTAAAGAAAAGTACAGCGGAAACAAGAACTACTCACTACAGTGGAACCAAAAAGAGGTACAAGAGAACAGTGGTAACTCTACTGGACCCTACTCGGCCCAGCGTCCTCTGCAGCCGCTGACCCTGGCTGTTCAACACCTGGTCCTGAAAGGTAACGAGTGTAACACGTCAGCAAAACGCTGAGTAGAGTGGCAACTAAAACAAAAGAAATAGTAGAGTGTACAGTAGCTGTTATGTTCTGTTACTTTCTTTAATTACGTCTTTCTATTTTCCCACAATTTATCTATTTCTCAGATCCTTCACTTGATCTCGAATGTTCCTCGTGGGAACGATCTTGATTGCAGTCTTTTCTGAACAGTAGAAGTAGCACGTGGTGCTCTCCTGGCCGGGAGAGTCCCCCGTGGTAATCCTACTCTCAGTCAACCACCCAAAGGTCACTGACAGACGTAACGGTGACTACGGCACGCGCGGTAAACGCACGGGTAGCTAACCCGCACTGGCACGCGGTCAGTCGTTTCCGTTAACGGGTGCGCCCAAAGCACAGCACGGAACCAGTATAGGGCAGAGCCCTCTCAGTAACAGGGGTCCAACCCCTCCACAGTAACCAAACAGGGGCCTTGCCCCTCCACAGTCTGCGCACCCTCGCCTGACAACCCTGGTTTGCCCCAGTGGGCCTAACAAGTCGGTGTAGGAGGCTAGCAGAACCCCGGGGCCCGTGGGGTAGCTAGTACCTCCCTACACTAGTAGCTCTCCTCGGTACTACGTACACGAGGGCCAGCAAGTCGGTACAGAGTGGTCAGTCCTAACCCCGGGTCCCTGGGGCGGCTGGCTCCGCTCTGCACTAAACAGGGGGACAGTCGCTCTCCTTGGTACTCCGTACTCAAGGGCCAGCTCACTTTCCCAATTCTATTCCATTCACTTTCCAGGAGTTCTACTTCTAATTCCCCGTAGGGTTCCAGCTCTTTAACTCAGCGCATTCCGGTTTCACCTTTCCAGTTTCACGTTCATACATCCCATATTCTTAATCATATTCATTTATTTATAACAGGCAGTTGTTTAAACAAATTTACAGACAGCTATTATTTCTTTTCCACATTTTCAAGACTACAGTGTTCACATATTCCACTAGTTTTCCCATCCTAGGATTCATGTCATACCCTAGGATCTATCATACAATCTAGTTTTCCAGCCCTAGGATTTATGCAACACCCTAGGATCTATCATTCAATCTATTTCTCATTCCTAGGATTCATGCAATGTCCTAGGTTCTATTTATGGTTTCATAATTTAACAGATTATACTTAAAGCCACTCTACCGGTTACAACAGGCGAACTGGGGGCGTGGTCGGGAATCCCGCGTGCCTCCGCAACCCCTGAGATTACAACGGAACGGGGTCCTATCACAAGGATCAAACACAAGGAATTTCTCAAAACAGTATACAGCTACTGTAGACAGGTAGAGGATGTAATTCCGAAAGCACGCAACTCAAAACGCGGAAAACGGACCCCGAACGGGTCCTAAACGGGTCAAAAACGATGAAACAGTGCAAAATCAGACGTCTGGAACTTATTCCAGACGTCTTAAAAAGTGGATCAGGGGTTACCTTGCTCTGCGTGGTCTCTCAGACGTCCAGAAGCCTGCAGGGGCGTCTGGCCTAGTTCCCAGACGTCCGATGGTCACCCCAGACGTCTGGAAGTTGTTCCCGTCGTCTGGCACTACAGCCAGCCGTCTGATTCACGTTGGATGCGAATCTCAGAACCTGCGCATACCCATTTCCTCTCTCTCTTAGTACGGTCAGTCGAAGAAAACGAAGAAGCTAAAATAACTCACCTTTCAGACGTCTGGACAGTCTTCCAGACGTCGTGCCCGTCGTCTGGCTAGAAGCCCAGACGTTTGATTCTGGAAAAGTTTCCAGAACCAGGGTGCAACTCGCCCTCCTCTCGCGACGCCCGGCCGCGCCGCTCCTCGTCCGCCTGCTGCTCAAACTGCAGCAGTCCCCCCCGTGTCGCTCCACGCCCGCTGCGCCCCCCGCCAGCCGGCCCTAGCAGCCCGGCGAGCTCGCCCTCACGGCCGAGCGCCTCTTCCATGCGCAGCACCTCCTCCCACGCTCACCGCGGCTGTCGCCGCCGCCGCTCACTCGCGCTCGCTCTCGCGCACTGGCTGGAAGGAGAAGAGGAAGGGGGCGGAGGTGACGGGAGTGAGGGAGAGGGCGTGGCCTTTTAAGGCCGTGCGAGGAGGAGAGAGAGAGCGGACAGGGTGGTTCTGCGGCCGCAGGAGAGAGGGAAAAAGAGAGGGAGAGAGAGCGTACGCAGGTCTGCGTGCTCAGGCGCACAGACGAAACACGTGTGCCAAAAATAACCGATTCCCAGACATCTGGAAGTGGTTCCTGACGTCTGGTAACACGTCTAGGCCACCTCCCAGACATCTTAAAAGACGTCTGAAGCGCGCGTTCGTAACAATATAACAAACTCAAAGGAAGTTTCGTCCCCGAAACTTGCGCTAACTAGGGTGCGGAAAAGATGTCAAAATAACCATAACAAACTCAAAGAGGACCGAAGCCGGTCCGAAAAGACGTACCCGCAAAGAGCTTCGGGTACCGCTCCCGCATTGCTGCCTCAGGCTCCCAGGTAGCCTCCTCGTATCGCTGGCTCCTCCACAAAACCTTTACCAGGGGTGCTTGCTTTCGTCTCAAACTGCGGACGACTCAGTCTAGAATCTGCACTGGTCACTCGGGGTAGGTCAGGTCGTCGCCCACCTCAACGCTTTCGTGACTCAGTACGTGACTGGGATCGGCTACGTACTTCCTGAGGTTGGACACGTGGAACACGCCGTGCACACCAGAAAGCTGCGGGGGGAGGGCAAGCCTATAAGCAACGGGTCCAACCCGTTCCAGGACCTCAAAGGGCCCCACAAACCTCGGCGCGAGCTTCCCTCTCACCCCAAACCGCTGCAGGCCCTTCATGGGCGAAACACGAAGAAAGACGTGATCCCCAACCTCGAACTGCACCTCTCTGCGTCTCCGATTCGCGTAGCTCTTCTGTCTGCTCCTGACAGTGCGGAGTCGCCTATGGATCTGCTCAACTACCTCCTGACTCTGCCGGATCAACCTGGGGCCAACCTCCCACTTGGTCCCCACCTCAACCCAACTCAAGGGTGCCGTACAACTCCGTCCGTACAGAGCCTCGTAGGGAGCCATGCCGATGCTCGAGTGATAGCTGTTGTTGTATGCAAACTCCGCCAGGGGCAGGTGTTCCTCCCAAGAGCCCCTCCAGTCCAGTACACAGGCACGCAAAAGGTCCTCAAGTGTTTGTATCGTGCGCTCGGACTGTCCGTCCGTCTGAGGGTGGTAAGCTGTACTAAACCTCAATCGCGTCCCCAGGGCCTGCTAAAACTCAGCCCAAAACTGGGACGTAAAGCGGGTATCCCGGTCGGATACGATCTCCCGCGGAACTCCGTGTAGTCGTACCACGTCGCGGATATACCTCTCTGCCAACTGTGCTGGTCCCAAAGTGACTCAGATCGGCAGGAATCGTGCCGTCTTCGTCAATCTATCCACAATTACCCAGACAGCGTCGTGCCCTCGCTGGGTAACAGGTAAGCCCACCACCAAGTCCATGGTGATGCTCTCCCACTTCCACTCCGGCACTGGAAGCGGCTGTAGCGGCCCTGCAGGCCTCTGATGCTCGGCTTTTACCTACTGGCACACTAAGCACTGCTGCACGAATTCACCTACATCCCGCTTCATCCCCCTCCACCAAAACTCACGTCTCAAGTCGTGGTACATCTTCGTGTTTCCAGGATGTATGGTGAACCTGGAACCGTGTGCCTCAGTCAGGAGCTCTCTCAACAGCTCCTCGTCTCTGGGAACGCACAACTGTCCCCTCAAGCGCAGCACCTGGTCTGTGAAAGAGAAGTCCCCTGGGTCTCCTGACAGTACTCTGTCACGCAAGGACTGCAAGTACGGATCGGCCATCTGTCCTATGACAATGCGGTCTATCAGCTCTGGCCTAGTCTATCGTGTCACCGTCACTGCCCCACAGTGCCCCCGTAACTCCAGGGGTCGCCAACTGCCCACCTCCTCCAAAAGGCTCCAACTCTGTAACTGTAAATTGGCCAAGTGTGCGGGCGCCTTACGACTCAAGGCGTCAGCCACCACATTGGCCTTTCCCGGGTGGTAGGAGATGCTGCAGTCGTAGTCCTTCAGGAGCTCCAACCAACATCTCTGTCTCATGTTGAGCTCTTTCTGATCAAAAAAGGTATCTGAGGCTCTTGTGATCTGTGAAAATCTCGAAGGTCTCACCGTACAAGTAGTGCCTCCAAGTCTTCAGCGCGAAGACAACAGCTGCCAACTCTAAGTCGTGGGTAGGGTAGGTATGCTCATGGGGCTTCAGTTGCTGCGAAGCGTAAGCGACAACGTGACCCCTCTGCATGAGCACACCTCCTAACCCCTGCAAGGAGGCGTCCGTGTACACAACGAACCTGCCACTACTGTCAGGGATGGTAAGCACGGGAGCCGAGGTCAACTTCTCCTTCAGCTCCAGAAAACACGCCTCACAGGCGTTTGTCCAAGTGAAGGGCACGTCCTTCCGGGTCAACTGTGTCATAGGACGCGATCTGTGAAAAACCTCTGATAAATCGTTTGTAGTAGCCTGCCAGTCCCAGGAAACTGCGAATCTCAGTGACTGAACGCGGTCTCTCCCACCTACGTACTGCCTCGACCTTGGCTGGGTCCACAGCCAAGCCGTCTCCCGAGATCACATGACCTAAGAAGGTCACCTCCCTCAACCAGGACTCGCACTTGCTGTATTTGGCGTACAGCCTACGTCGTCTCAGAGTGTCCAGAATCTTCCGCAAGTGCTGTCCGTGCTGCGTCTGATCTCGAGAATAGATGAGTACATCATCTATGAAAACCACCACGAACTGCTCCAAGTACGGTCTAAACACCCGGTTCATCAGATCCATGAAAGCAGCGGGGGCATTGGTCAGCCCAAATGGCATGACCAAAAACTCGTAGTGTCCGTACCGGGTGCGGAAAGCTGTCTTGGAGACGTCGGTCTCCCTGATCCTCAACTGGTGGTATCCAGACCTCAAGTCGATCTTGGAGAACACCGTGGCACCCCGCAATTGGTCAAACAAGTCATCGATCCTCGGCAGCGGATATCTGTTCTTGATGGTGACCTTATTCAGTTGTCGGTAGTCCACACAAAGGCGTAGGGTACCATCCTTCTTCTTCACAAATAGTACCGGGGCTCCCCAGGGAGACGCACTGGGCCTCACGAAACCTTTCTCCAAAAGGTCCTGCAACTGGGACTTGAGCTCTCGCAGCTCAAGCGGTACCATCCTGTATGGCGCGGTGGAGATGGGGCTAGTCCCTGGTACTAGTGAGATCTCAAACTCGATCTCACGCTCCGGCGGTAGTCCTGGTAACTCGTTTGGAAACACGTCAGGGTACTCTCTGACCACCGGGATACTCTAGAAGTCTGCCACAGGGCTGGGCTCTACCACCACACAAGCTAGGAAGCCCTCACACCCCTGGCTCAAAAGTCTCGCCGCCCGAAGTGCCGAAATGCACCTGAAGCCTCCGTCCACTGGCTGTTCGTGAAATTCGAAAGAAGGCAACTCCGGAATGTAGAAGACGATCTTCCTCTCAAAACAGTCCACCAAGGCGTGGTCAGCGGACAGCCAATCCATCCCCAGAATCACTCCAAAGTCCTCCATCTGTATCATAATCAGGTCAGCTGGCAGGCTATGTCCCCCGACGCTGACCTCGCAATCCGTGTACACCTCCTCAGCTACAAACAGCTGACCACTCGGACCTCTGATTACGAACGGATTCTCTAACAATGTAAAATCTTGGTCCAAGCTAACTGCGAAACTGGCTGCGACAAACGAGTACGTAGCGTCGGAATCGAAAAGCATGTAAATGAGTCTACCGGAAATTGAAACCATACCTGCTACCAAAGATCTCGAAGCTCTGGCGCCCCTGTGTGTCAGGGCGTTGATACGCCCCTCAGCTCTAGGTGCGGACGAAGCAGCCACACTTTGCGTCGGACGGGTAGGTGCTGGCCGGTACCCTCCTCTCGACTGTTGTCCTCCTCCTCGCGCCTGGGAACCGCAGCCTCCTGCGCACCCTCCAGTGCTCTGCGCGGGAAGTATCTGCTGACCTCCTACCCTATACGGGCAGTCCCTCCTGATGTGGCCCGGCTGGCCACACTGGTAACAGAGGGGAACCCGGCTCCCGCCCTCAGTGGGTCCCTGCTGTCGGCTGGGCGGGGGTCCAGTGCTGGCGACTGGCCCCTATCGAGGGCCCCCAAAGGCCACTGATGGCCCTGTAAAACGTGACGGCTCTCCTGCGGGCGCCACGTGTCTCCTCTCTCGCTGGCCCTGTGAAAAGTCCAGCTGAAAGGGCCTCTTCCGCCCGCTGTTAGTGTCTCGTGCGGACGGGTTGGTCTCCTCATAAGTCATAGCTGCCTCTACCACCCTCGAAAACGTAGGCAGCTTCAGGGGTTTGACATACCCCCGAATCGCAGGTCGAAGCCCCTCGGTGAACCTCCAAAGGCGCTCCTCCTCAATAGCTGTAACGAACGTGTGCCCCAGACGTCAGACCAGACGTCTGGGATCGTTTCCAGACGTCTGGAAATCCGTTATCTTCCACACGTGCGGGTCGTCTGCGCGCCTGAGCGCGCAGACCCGCATATTCGTTTATTCCCTGCGGCTGCAGACGCCCTGCCGCGTCCTCTCTCCTCCTCGCACGGCCTTAAAAGGCCACGCCTCCCCTCACTTCCATCACCACCGTCTCCTCCCTCTTCTCCTTCAGCCAGTGAGCGTGAGCGCGAGCGCGAGGGCGGCAGCGGCACCCACAGTGAGCGCGGAGGAGGTGCTGCGTGCGAGAGCGGAGCTCTACCGTGAGGGCGAGCTCGCCGGGGCTGTTAGGGCCGGCCGGCGGAGGGCGCAGGGGGCGCGGAGTGACACGGAGGGGGGGATTGCTGCGGTCTAAGCAGCAGGCGCGTGAGGTGCGACGCCGGCGACGTCACGAGCGGAGGCCGAGTGGCGCCCTGATTCTGGAAAAATTTCCAGAATCAGACGTCTGGGTTGATAGCCAGACGGCGAGGGAGACGTCTGGAAGACAATCCAGACGTCTGAAAGGTGAGTTTTCCGTCTCCTTCTTCCTTCCTGTCGACTGACCGTACTGAGGGAGGGAGATGGGTGTGCGCAGGCTCGGTGATTCGCCATCCACCGCGAAGCAGACGTCTGGCAGTAGTACCAGACGGCGGAAGCGACCTCCAGACGTCCGGGGTGACCATCGGACGTCTGGGAGCTAGGCCAGACGTCCCCGCAGACTTCTGGACGTCTGGGAAACCACGCTGAACAAGGTAATTCTCTGATCCACTTTTTTAAGACGTCTGGAAGAAGTTCCAGAAGTCTGATTTTGCACAGTGTCGTCGTTTTCGACCCGTTTAGGGCCCGTTCGAATTCCGTGTTCCGCGATTCGAGTTGCGTTCTTTTCGGAATTAATTCCTCTACCCGTCTACAGTAGCTATACACTGTTTTGAGATACTCCTTGTGTTTGATCCTTGTAATAGGACCCCATTCTGTTGCAGTCTCGGGGGTCGCAGAGGCACGTGGGATTCCCGACCACGCCCCCATTTCTCCCGTTGTACCTGGTAGAGTGGCTTTAAGTTATTAATAAAATCTGTTAAATTATGGAACCATAAATAGAACCTAGGACATTGCATGAATCCTAGGAATGAGAAATAGATGGAATGATAGCTCCTAGGTGTTGCATGAATCCTAGGGCTGGAAAGTTAGATTGTATGATAGATCCTAGGATATGGCATGAATCCTAGGATGGGAAAACTAGTGGAATGTATAATACTGCAGTCTTGGAAAATGGAAAGAGATATAAAGCTGCCTGTAATTTGAATTAATAGCTGCCTGTTGTGAATAAATAACGTGGTTCAGAACATGGATTGTAAGAATGTGAAACAGGAAAGTGAAACCTGGATGTTTGAGTAAAAAGGATGGAACCCTACGGGGAAGTAGGAGTAAAACTCCTGGAAAGTGAATGGAATAGTATTGGGGAAGTGAGCTGGCCCTTGAGTACGGAGTACCAAGGAGAGCGACTGTCCACCTGTTTAGTGCAGAGCGGAGCCAGCCGCCCCAGGGACCCGGGGTTAGGACTGGCCACTCTGTACCGACTTGCTGGCCCTCGCGTACGTAGTACCGAGGAGAGCTACTAGTGTAGGGAGGTACTAGCTACCCCACGGGCCCCGGGATTCTGCTAGCCTCCCACACCGACTTGTTAGGCCCGCTGGGGCAAACCAGGGTAGTCAGGCGAGGGTGCACGGACTGTGGAGGGGCAAGGCCCCGGTTTGGTTACTGTAGAGGGGTTGGACCCCTGTTACTGAGAGGGCTCTGCCCTGGACTGGTTCCGTGCTGTGCTTTGGGCGCACCCGTTAACGGAAAAGACTGACCGCGTGCCAGTACGGGTTAGCTACCTGTGCGTTTATCGTGCGTGCCGTAGTCACCGTTACGTCTGTCAGTGACCTTGGGGTGGTTGACTGAGGGTAGGATCACCACGGGGGACTCTCCCGGCCAGGAGAGCACCACGTGCTACTTCTACTTTTTGGAAAAGACTGCAATCAAGATCTTTCCCACGAGAAACATTCGAGATCAAGAAAAAGATCTGAGGAATAAATGAAATAGTGAGAAAAATTGAAAGATGTGAATAAAGAAAGTAATCGAACATAACAGCTACTGTACACTCTACTGTTGTCTTTAATTAGTTGCCACTCTACTCAGCGTTTTGCTGACGTGTTACACTCGTTACCTTTTTCAGGACCAGGTGTTGAGCAGCCAGGGTCAGCGGCTGCAGAGGACGCTGGGCCGAGTAGGGTCCAGTAGAGTTACCACTGTCTCTTGTACCTCTTTTTGTTACGTTGTAGTGAGTAGTTCTTGTTTCCGCTGTACTTTCTTTACCTGCAGTTCAAATTATATTATGAATGTTGTTCTACTGTTGTGGTGGTACATACTGTGGTAGTTTCTTTCCTTACTGCTGTACTTTCTTACTGTTAGTTATATTCATGCTGAATGTGGTTTATTTTACTGCTCTTTTGGTTACTTCCTTGTTGGACGACTAGGTCTTGGGATTAGTTGAGTCGGTCCAGTTCTCGTGTCTCGTAGGGACTCGGGAACCGGGTTGTTACAAGATGGTATCAGAGCAAGGTCGTCCCGAGAAGTGAATCAACTGACTGGAAAATAACCAATTCACATGTCTATAACTAGAGTAGCCACCACAACATATCTCTTGACATGAGTTCTTAGACATTTCCATTCGGTATCGTTCCGTAGTGACATGTTCCGTTTTGTTTCGCGTCTCCTTGCAGGAGATGCCTCGTCGTGGGACAAGTGAGGCTGGCCGCGGGCGCGGCCGAGGACGAGGTCGGCGAGGTGGACGTGCTGTTGTTGACGTCTCGGTGGACTAGCCACCACTCCCGGGCATCCAGGCCCAGGACCTCGCCAGACTGATACGGGACATTGTACGAGAGGAGCTCCACCCACCGCCCCGAGCACCTCCTCCTTGGGCTGCAGAGGGGGAGTCCTCTGTGGGACCATGCGACGGACACGGCGCTGGACACGAGGGAGGGGATGGGCCGCTGCCGCCCCCACCTTCCTCCGACACTTCTGTACACGAGGCACCGTCGCCTGGAGGTGCACCAGCACCTCCCCTACAGCGCCACTTCGAGCTTTTCGGACAGTTCCGGAAGCTGAAGCCCCCCTCCTTCAAGGGGGATGAGGACCCGACTGAGGCAGAGGACTGGCTTGAGCAGCTGGAGAAGATCTTCGACACCCTTCGCCCCCCAGTGGAGTGCCGTGTGGCCTTTGCCACGTACCAGCTGGAGAGTGCGGCACACCGGTGGTGGAGGGCGGTCCGGGGACAGGAGAGGGACGAGCCGACGTGGGACCAGTTCGTCACCCTCTTCTGCGAGCAGTACTTTCCCCAGACGTGGCAGGACCAGAGGAGGCGGGAGTTCCACACTCTCCGCCAATGGACGATGACTGTGAGCGCGTACCGCACGCGTTTCTTGGAGCTGTCCCGCTTTGCAGCGACAGCGGTAGCCACTGAGGAGGAGCGCCTTTGGAGGTTCACCGAGGGGCTCCGGCCTGCGATCCGGGGGTATGTCAAACCCCTGAAGATGCCTACGTTTTCGAGGATGGTAGAGGCAGCTATGACTTACGAGGAGACCAACCCGTCCGCACGAGACACCGACAGCGGACGGAAGAGGCCCTTCCAGCCAGACTTTTCACAGGGCCGGCGAGAACGGAGACACGTGACGTCCGCAGGAGAGCCGTCATGTTGTGCAGGGCCATCAGTGGCCTTTGGGGGCCCTCGACAGGGGCCAGTCGCCAGCACCGGACCCCCGCCAAGCCGACAACAGGGACCCATTGAAGGCGGGAGTCGGGTTCCCCTCTGCTACCAGTGTGGCCAGCCGGGCCACGTCAGGAGGGACTGCCCATCTAGGGCAGGGGGTCAGCAGATACTCCCCGCGCAGAGCACTGGAGGGCGCGCAGGAGGCCGCGGTTCCCAGGCGCGAGGAGGAGGACAGCAGTTACGAGGAGGGTACCGGCCAGCACCTACCCGTCCGACGTAGAGTGTGGCTGCTTCGTCTGCACCTAGAGCTGAGGGGCGTATCAACGCCCTCACACACAGGGACGCCAGAGCTTCGGGATCGGTGGTAGCAGGTATGGTTCCAGTTTCTGGCAGACTCGTTTACACGCTTTTCGATTCCGACGCTACACACTCGTTTGTCGCAGCCAGTTTCGCAGTTAGTTTGGACCAGGATTATACACTGTTAGAGAATCCGTTCGTAATCATAGGTCCGAGTGGCCAGCTGTTTGTAGCTGAGGAGGTGTACACGGATTGCGAGGTCAGCGTCAGAGGACATAGCCTGCCAGCTGACCTGATTATGATCCAGATGGAGGACTTTGGAGTGATTCTGGGGATGGATTGGCTGTCCGCTTACCACGCCTTGGTGGACTATTTTGAGAGGAAGATTGTCTTATCCATTCCGGAGTTGCCTTCTTTCGAGTTTCACGGACAGCTAGTGGACGGAGGTTTCAGGTGCATTTCGGCACTTCGGGCGGCGAGACTTTTGAGCCAGGGGTGTGAGGGCTTCCTAGCTTGTGTGGTGGCAGAGCCTAGCCCTGTGGCAGACTTCCAGAGCATCCCGGTGGTCGGAGAGTACCCCGACGTGTTTCCAGACGAGTTACCAGGACTACTGCCCGAGCGTGAGATTGAGTTTGAGATATCACTAGTACCAGGGACCAGCCCCATCTCCACCGTGCCATACAGAATGGCACCGCTTGAGCTGCGAGAGCTCAAGTCCCAGTTGCAGGACCTTTTGGAGAAAGGCTTCGTGAGGCCCAGTGCGTCCCCCTGGGGAGCCCCGGTACTGTTTGTGAAGAAGGATGGGACCCTACGCCTTTGTGTGGACTACCGACAGCTGAACAGGGTCACCATCAAGAACAGATATCCGCTGCCGAGGATCGACGATTTGTTTGACCAGTTGCGGGGTGCCACGGTGTTTTCCAAGATAGACTTGAGGTCTGGATACCACCAGTTGAGGATCAGGGAGACCGACGTCTCCAAGACAGCTTTCCGCACCCGGTACGGACACTACGAGTTTTTGGTCATGCCATTTGGGCTGACCAATGCCCCTGCTGCTTTCATGGACCTGATGAACCGGGTGTTTAGACCATGCTTGGACTAGTTCGTGGTGGTTTTCATAGATGATGTACTCATCTATTCTAGAGATCGGACGCAGCACGGACAGCACTTGCGGATGGTTCTGGACACTCTGAGACGACGCCGGCTGTACGCCAAATATAGCAAGTGCGAGTTCTGGTTGAGGGAGGTGACCTTCCTAGGTCATGTGATCTCTGGAGACGGCTTGGCGATGGACCCAGCCAAGGTTGAGGCAGTGCTAAGGTGGGAGAGACCGCGTTCAGTCACTGAGATTCGCAGTTTTCTGGGACTGGCAGGCTACTACAGACGTTTCATCAGAGGATTTTCGCAGATTGCGCGTCCTATGACACAGTTGACCCGGAAGGACGTGCCTTTCGCTTGGACAGACGCCTGTGAGGCATGTTTTCTGGAGCTGAAGGAGAGGTTGACCTCGGCTCCCGTGCTCACCATCCCTGACAGTAGTGGCGGGTTCGTTGTGTACACGGATGCCTCCTTGCAGGGGTTAGGAGGTGTACTCATGCAGAGGGGTCACGTTGTCGCTTACGCTTCGCGGCAACTGAAGCCCCATGAGCATACCTACCCTACCCACGACCTAGAGTTGGCAGCTGTTGTCTTCGCGCTGAAAACCTGGAGGCACTACTTGTACGGTGAGACCTTCGAGATTTTTACTAATCACAAGAGCCTCAGATACCTTTTTGATCAGAAGGAGCTCAACATGAGACAGAGACGTTGGTTGGAGTTCCTGAAGGACTACGACTGCAGCATCTCCTACCACCCGGGAAAGGCCAATGTGGTGGCTGATGCCTTGAGCCGTAAGGCACCCGCACGCTGGCCAGTCTACAGTTACAGAGTTGGAGCCTTTTGGAGGAGGTGGGCAGTTGGCGACCTCTAGAGTTACGAGGGTACTGTGGGGCAGTGACGGTGACACGGCAGACCAGGCCAGATAGACCGCATCATCACAGGGCAGATGGCCGATCCGTACTTGCAGTCTTTGCGCGATAGAGTACTGTCAAGAGACCCTGGGGACTTCTCTTTCACAGACCAGGTGCTATGCTTGAGGGGACGGTTGTGCGTTCCCAGAGACGAGGAGCTGTTGAGAGAGCTCTTGACTGAGGCACACGGTTCCAGATTCACCATACATCCCGGAAACACAAAAATGTACCACGACTTAAGACGCGAGTTTTGGTGGAGAGGGATGAAGAGGGATGTGGGTGAGTTCGTGCAGCAGTGTTTAGTGTGCCAGCAGGTGAAAGCCGAACACCAGAGGCCTGCAGGGCCGCTTCAGCCGCTTCCAATGCCAGAGTGGAAGTGGGAGAGCATCACCATGGACTTGGTGGTGGGCTTACCTGTTACCCAGCGGGGACACGACGCAGTCTGGGTAATAGTGGATAGACTGACGAAGACGGCACGTTTCTTGCCGATCCGAGTTACTTTGGGACCAGCACAGTTGGCAGAGAGGTATATCCGTGATGTGGTACGACTACACGGAGTTCCGCGAGAGATCGTATCCGACTGGGATACCCGCTTTACGTCCCAATTTTGGGCTGAGTTTCAGCAGGCCTTGGGGACGAGATTGAGGTTTAGCACGGCTTACCACCCCCAGACGGATGGACAGTCTGAGCGCACGATACAGACACTTGAGGACCTTTTGCGTGCCTGTGTACTGGACTAGAGGGGCTCTTTGGAGGAGCACCTGCCCCTGGCAGAATTTGCATACAACAACAGTTATCACTCGAGCATCGGCATGGCTCCCTACGAGTCTCTGTACGGACGAAAGTGTACGGCACCCTTGAGTTGGGTTGAGGTGGGGACCAAGTGGGAGGTTGGCCCCAGGTTGATCCGGCAGAGTCAGGAGGTAGTTGAGCAGATCCACAGACGACTCCGCACTGTCAGGAGCAGACAGAAGAGCTACGCGGATCGGAGACGCAGAGAGGTGCAGTTTGAGGTTGGGGACCACGTTTTCCTTCGTGTTTCGCCCATGAAGGGCTTACAGCGGTTTGGGGTGAGAGGGAAGCTCGTGTCGAGGTTTGTGGGGCCCTTTGAGGTCCTGGAGCGGGTTGGACCCGTTGCTTACAGACTTGCCCTTCCCCCGCAGCTTTCTGGTGTGCACAACGTGTTCCACGTGTCCAACCTCAGGAAGTACGTAGCCGACTCCAGTCACGTACTGAGTCACGAGAGCGTCGAGGTGGGCGACGACCTGACCTACCCCGAGCGGCCAGTGCAGATCCTAGACCGAGCCGTCCGCAGTTTGAGACGAAAGCAAGTACCCCTGGTAAAGGTTTTGTGGAGGAGCCAGCGGTACGAGGAGGCTACCTGGGAGCCTGAGGCGGCAATGCGGGAGCAGTACCCGGAGCTTTTCGCGGGTACTTTTTTCGGACTAGCTTCGGTCCTCTTTGAGTTTGTTATGGTTAATTGCACATCTTTTCCCGCACCCAAGTTGGCGTAAGTTTCGAGGACGAAACTTCCTTTGAGTTTGTTATATTGTAACGAACGCATGCCCCAGACGTCTTTTAAGACGTCTGGGAGGTGGCCCAGACGTCGGACCAGACGTCTGGGATCGTCTCCAGACGTTTGGAAATCCGTTATCTTCCACACGCGCGGGTCGTCTGCGCGGCTGAGCGCGCAGACCCGCATATTCGTTTATTCCCTGCGGCTGCAGACGCCCTGCCGCGTCCTCTCTCCTCCTCGCACAGCCTTAAAAGCCCACGCCTCCCCTCATTTCCGTCACCATCGTCTCCTCCCTCTTCTCCTTCAGCCAGTGAGCGTGAGCGCGAGCGCGAGGGCGGCAGCGGCGCCCACAGTGAGCGCAGAGGAGGTGCTGCGTGCGAGAGCGGAGCTCTGCCATGAGGGCGAGCTCGCCGGGGCTGCTAGGGTCGGCCGACGGAGGGCGCAGGGGGCGCGGAGCGACGCGGAGGGGGGGACTGCTGCGGTCTGAGCAGCAGGCGCGCGAGGTGTGACGCGGGTGGCGTCGCGAGCGGAGGCCGAGTGGCACCCTGATTCTGGAAAAATTTCCAGAATCAGACGTCTGGGTTGATAGCCAGACGGCGAGGGCAACGTCTGGAAGACAATCCAGACGTCTGAAAGGTGAGTTTTCCGTCTCCTTCTTCCTTCCTGTCGACTGACCCTACTGAGGGAGGGAGATGGGTGTGCGCAGGCTCGGTGATTCGCCATCCACCGCGAAGCAGACGTCTGGCAGTAGTACCAGATGGCGGAAGCGACCTCCAGATGTCCGGGGTGACCATCGGACGTCTGGGAGCTAGGCCAGACGTCCCCGCAGACTTCTGGACGTCTGGGAAACGACGCTGAACAAGGTAATTCTCTGATCCACTTTTTTAAGACGTCTGGAAGAAGTTCCAGACGTCTGATTTTGCACAGTGTCGTCGTTTTCGACCCGTTTAGGGCCCGTTCGGGTTCCGTTTTCCGCGATTCGAGTTGCGTTCTTTTCGGAATTAATTCCTCTACCCGTCTACAGTAGCTATACACTGTTTTGAGATACTCCTTGTGTTTGATCCTTGTGATAGGACCCCATTCTGTTGCAGTCTCGGGGGTCGCGGAGGCACGCGGGATTCCCGACCACGCCCCCATTTCTCCCGTTGTACCTGGTAGAGTGGCTTTAAGTTATTAATAAAATCTGTTAAATTATGGAACCATAAATAGAACCTAGGACATTGCATGAATCCTAGGAATGAGAAATAGATGGAATGATAGCTCCTAGGTGTTGCATGAATCCTAGGGCTGGAAAGTTAGATTGTATGATAGATCCTAGGATATGGCATGAATCCTAGGATGGGAAAACTAGTGGAATGTATAATACTGCAGTCTTGGAAAATGGAAAGAGATATAAAGCTGCCTGTAATTTGAATTAATAGCTGCCTGTTGTGAATAAATAACGTGGTTCAGAACATGGATTGTAAGAATGTGAAACAGGAAAGTGAAACCTGGATGTTTGAGTAAAAAGGATGGAACCCTACGGGGAAGTAGGAGTAGAACTCCTGGAAAGTGAATGGAATAGTATTGGGGAAGTGAGCTGGCCCTTGAGTACGGAGTACCAAGGAGAGCGACTGTCCCCCTGTTTAGTGCAGAGCGGAGCCAGCCGCCGCAGGGACCCGGGGTTAGGACTGGCCACTCTGTACCGACTTGCTGGCCCTCGCGTACGTAGTATCGAGGAGAGCTACTAGTGTAGGGAGGTACTAGCTACCCCACGGGCCCCGGGGTTCTGCTAGCCTCCCACACCGACTTGTTAGGCCCGCTGGGGCAAACTATGGTAGTCAGGCGAGGGTGCAAGGACTGTGGAGGGGCAAGGCCCCGGTTTGGTTACTGTGGAGGGGTTGGACCCCTGTTACTGAGAGGGCTCTGCCCTGGACTGGTTCCGCGCTGTGCTTTGGACGCACCCGTTAACGGAAACGACTGACCGCGTGCCAGTACGGGTTAGCTACCTATGCGTTTATCGCGCGTGCCGTAGTCACCGTTACGTCTGTCAGTGACCTTGGGGTGGTTGACTGAGGGTAGGATCACCACGGGGGACTCTCTCGGCCAGGAGAGCACCAAGTGCTACTTCTACTTTTTGGAAAAGACTGCAATCAAGATCGTTCCCACGAGGAACATTCGAGATCAAGAAAAAGATCTGAGGAATAAATGAAATAGTGAGAAAAATTGAAAGATGTGAATAAAGAAAGTAATCGAACATAACAGCTACTGTACACTCTACTGTTGTCTTTAGTTAGTTGCCACTCTACTCAGCGTTTTGCTGACGTGTTACACTCGTTACCTTTTTCAGGACCAGGTGTTGAGTAGCCAGGGTCAGCGGCTGCAGAGGACGCTGGGCCGAGTAGGGTCCAGTAGAGTTACCACTGTCTCTTGTACCTCTTTTTGTTACGTTGTAGTGAGTAGTTCTTGTTTCCGCTGTACTTTCTTTACCTGCAGTTCAAATTATATTATGAATGTTGTTCTACTGTTGTGGTGGTACATACTGTGGTAGTTTCTTTCCTTACTGCTGTACTTTCTTACTGTTAGTTATATTCATGCTGAATGTGGTTTATTTTACTGCTCTTTTGGTTACTTCCTCGTTGGATGACTAGGTCTTGGGATTAGTTGAGTCGGTCCGGTTCTCGTGTCTCGTAGGGACTCGGGAACCGGGTCGTTACAGTAGCTACCGCTGTCGCTGCAAAGCGGGACAGCTCCAGGAAACGTGTGCGGTACGCGCTCACGGTCATCGTCCCTTGGCGGAGAGTGTGGAACTCCGGCCTCCTTTGGTCCTGCCACGTCTGGGGAAAGTACTGCTCGCAGAAGAGGGCGACGAACTGGTCCCAGGTCGGCTCGTCCCTCTCCTGTCCTCGGACCGCCCTCCACCACCTGTGTGCTGCACTCTCCAGCTGGTACGTGGCAAAGGCCACGCGGCACTCCACCGGGGGGCGAAGGGTGTCGAAAATCTTCTCCAGCTGCTCGAGCCAGTCCTCTGCCTCGGTCGGGTCCTCATCCCCCTTGAAGGAGGGGGGCTTCAGCTTCCGGAACTGCCCGAAGAGCTCAGAGTGGCGCTGCAGTGGGGATGCTGGTGCACCTCCAGGCAACGGTGCCTCGTGCACAGAAGTGTCGGAGGAAGGTGGGGGCTGCGGCGGCCCATCCCCTCCCCCGCGACCAGCGCCATGTCTGTCAGGTGGTCCCACAGAGGACTCCCCCTCCGCTGCCCCAGGGGGAGGCGCTCGGGGCGGTGGGTGGAGCTCCTCTTGTACAATGTCTCGTATCAGCCGGGCTAGGTCCTGGGCCTGGATGCCCGGGAGTAGTGGCTGGTCCACTGGGGCGTCGGCAACGGCACGCCACCTCACCGGCCTTGTCCTCGGTCGCGCCTGCGGCCCGCCTCACTGGTCCTACGACGAGGCATCTCCTGTAAGGAGACGCGAAACAAAATGGAACACGTCACTACGGAACGATACCTAATGGAAACGTCTAAGAACTCATGTCAAAAGATATGTTGTGGTGGCTACTCTAGTTATAGACATGTGAATTGGTTATTTTCCAGTCAGTTGATTCACTTCTCGGGACGACCTTGCTCTAATACCATCTTGTAACGACCCGATTCCCGAGTCCCTACGAGACACGAGAACCCTCCTTGGTACTCCATACTCAAGGGCCAGCTCACTTCTCCAATTCTATTCCATTCACTTTCCAAGAGTTCTACTTCTAATTCCCCGTAGGGTTCCAGCTCTTTAACTCAACGCATTCCGGTTTCACCTTTCCAGTTTCACGTTCATACATCCCACATTCTTAATCATGTTCATTTATTCATAATAGGCAGCTGTTTAAACAAATTTACAGGCAGCTATTATTTCTTTTCCACATTTTCAAGACTGCAATGTTCACATATTCCACTAGTTTTCCCATCCTAGGATTCATGTCATACCCTAGGATCTATCATACAATCTAGTTTTCCAGCCCTAGGATTTATGCAACACCCTAGGATCTATCATTCAATCTATTTCTCATTCCTAGGATTCATGCAATGTCCTAGGTTCTATTTATGGTTTCATAATTTAACAGATTATACTTAAAGCCACTCTACCAGTTACAACAGGCGAACTGGGGGCGTGGTCGGGAATCCCGCGTGCCTCCGCAACCCCCTAGACTGCAATGGAACGGGGTCCTATCACAAGGATCAAACACAAGGAATTTCTCAAAATAGTATACAGCTACTGTAGACGGGTAGAGGATGTAATTCCGAAATGCATGTAACTCGAAACATGGAAAACGGGCCCTAAACGGGTCGAAAATGACGAAACAGTGCAAAATCAGACATCTGGAACTTATTCCAGACGTCTTAAAAAGTGGATCAGGGGTTACCTTGCTCTGCGTGGTCTCTCAGACGTCCAGAAGCCTGCGGGGGCGTCTGGCCTAGTTCCCAGACATCTGATGGTCACCCCAGACGTCTGGAAGCCGTTCCCGTCGTCTGTTACTGCAGCCAGACGTCTGATTCGCGTTAGATGCGAATCTCAGAACTTGCACGTACCCATTTCCTCTCTCTCTTAGTACGGTCAGTCGAAGAAAACGAAGAAGCGGAAATAACTCACCTTTCAGACGTCTGGACAGTCTTCCAGACGTCGTGCCCGTCGTCTGGCTAGAAGCCCAGACGTCTGATTCTGGAAAAGTTTCCAGAACCAGGGCACAACTCGCCCTCTGCTCGCGACTCCCGACCGCGCCGCGTCTCGTCCGCCTGCTGCTCAAAGTGCAGCAGTCCCTCCCGCGTCGCTCCGCGCCCGCTGCGCCCCCCGCCGGCTGGCCCTAACGGCCCCGGCGAGCTCGCACTCACGGCCGAGCGCCTCTTCCACGCGCAGCACCTCCTCCCACGCTCATCGCGGCTTTCGCCGCCACCGCTCACTCGCGCTCGCTCTCGCGCACTGGCTGGAAGGAGAAGAGGAAGGGGGCGGAGGTGACGGGAGTGAGGGAGAGGGCATGGCCTTTTAAGGCCGCGCGAGGAGGAGAGAGAGAGCGGACAGGGTGGTTCTGCGGCCGCAGGAGAGAGGGAAAAAGGGAGGGAGAGAGAGAGTACGCAGGTCTGCGTGCTCAGGCGCGCAGACGAAACAAGCGTGCCAAAAATAATCGATTCCCAGACGTTTGGGCCACCTCCCAGACGTCTTAAAAGACGTCTGAAGCACGCGTTCGTAACACACTTGGAGTCTTAGATTTCAGGCAAATTGCAAATGGAGACGTGACTAAACGGAGTTCGAGCTCGCATCTAGGATGGATTGGAGGAGCTTGATGGAAAACAGAGGAGATTCGCGAGGAGCGATGGATTGAAGAAGGAAGGAGATGAAGAATAGGATATATTTCCTTCTCTTGTGCTTTTTATTTTTTTTCATTTCTTTTGTTTCTCTTTATTTTTGTTACTTAAATTCATGTTAAAGAGCCTCAAAGTACCCGAACAGTAGTCCTAGGAACACCAGCACAACCCTAGGATACTTAGGTTTTCTGTAGAGAACTTAGAAAACTAATGTAAGGTTCAAACAACATTTCCAGACGTCTAATTCCAAGATCAGACGTCTGATAATGTGTTTTAAGATGTCTGACTGTTGATTCAGACGTCTGATAACATTTAGGCTGGACATAGTTAGTTCTGTCTGATGAAATCAGACGTCCATACCTTAGACCAGACGTCTTAGAAGACGTCTGATGAATTTTCCAGATGTCCAATTAGTGGACCGTTGGCTGACTTAGCGAACACTCAAGGATATGACCATTAGAGACTTATCAGACGTCCTGAGGCCTTTCCAGACGTCTGATAAATGACCGTTTTGCCTTGGCTGACCCAAAATCTCTTCTCAGAGATTTTCTAGCCGTTGCACTCTCTTGGAAATCCATTCCCACGAAAAAGTAGGTTTCCAGACATCCAGACATAGTGCCAGACGTCCTATATGTCATCGATGGACTTGCACTAGAACCCCGTTTAGATCTGATCCAAGTCAAGAAGAGACCCGCCCAAAATCAGACGTCTGACCTTATTTTCAGACGTCTGATGCCAGGATCAGACGTCTAATAACCCTGTCAGTGCAATCATTGTTCCTGATTTCGGCCTGATTCTCTTGGGCTTTGCACCCAACGGTTATGGAAGCTTTCCAAAGCCTTCCAAAGCTTTCCTAAGGCCTTTATAAATAGAGAGGAACCTCTTGCACACAAATACACACCTAGACACACCAAGAACAAGCATTTCCATTCTTTTGTGTCCAAAAAGAAGCTCTTGCTCTCCAAGCTCAAGCTCTACATCTTGAGAGCATCAAGCCTTCGCGCACCTGCTCTCCCGCCGTAGTTCACGAGAGCGACGTTGAGCCATCGCGTGGCTCACGCACCCGCGTCATCGATCCGACGCACTCCTTGCAAAGTGGAGTTTCCTAATTCCTATAGAAGGTAGGTTTAAATCTTTGTTGGTTCTATAGGACTATATTTGTTATTTTACTTTGTTATTTGGTTGGGTATTCGCTTTGCAAATTCCCGTCTCCTTCGTGGGACAAAATCCTTCTTGTGAAGAGAAGGGGTTTGAGGTACGCTACCCTCGTATAAAGTAGCGTGGTTGTAATTGAGGTTGAATCACCCTCATTTAAAGTGATTTGTTTAGTGGATTTGATCAACTTGGTTGATCGGAAAATCTTAACTCGAGAGGATTAGGTGGTGGTTTTCACCCGGTTTGGGTTTCCACCTAAAAATAATTGTGCACCTTGTTTGATTGAATTTTTGTGAGATTGTTTATATTTTATTTCCGTAATTTATTACGTCACCCCCTCCTAGTAGGGAAACAACAATTGGTATCAGAGCAGGTTCTTGCAGTTTCGGCGTAACAACCAAGCAAGAAGAACTATGGAGGGGAGCAGTTCCGCGAGTAGGATTTCCGAGGGGCAGTTCATCGTCCGACCACCCTATTTCGACGGGAACAACTATAGCTACTGGAAGCTACGGATGAAGACATGGCTTCAAGCCACCGAATTTACAATATGGGACCATTGCGAGACCCCCTTCAACGTCCCAGAAAAACCTACAGCAGGCTACTCACAGCAGCAAATTCAAGAACTCTCACTCAACGCGAAAGCTATGAACGCGTTGTACTGCGCGCTCAGCCCGGAGGAGTTCAATAGAATCTCGCAATGCGCCACTGCATACGAGATCTGGCACACATTCGAGGTAACTCATGAAGGTACATCTAAGGTAAAAACTTTTAAACTCAATTTACTTTCACAAGAGTTTGAGGCTTTTTCTATGAAATCTAACGAAACTTTAAGTGAGATGAACACTAGGTTCACTCTCATAGTAAACAATTTGAAAGCTTTAGGGAAGATTTTCATCAAGGGGGAGCTTTAAGGGAAAGCTTCTTCGTTCCCTTGGACCGGAGTGGGAATAGAAAGTCGTCGCCATCGAGGAGGCGAACAAAGTAGAGGAGCTCAACATGGATGATCTCCTAGACAATCTAATGGCCTACGAGACTAAGTTGAAGTAGAAGAAGAAGGATACACCGGAGCCTAAACCGAAGAAGACTCTCGCCTTCAAAGTCGCGTCGAATAGCGAGGTAAGTTTCGACGACAAAGACATTAAAATTTTACTTAAAAGTTTTCCAAGTTGTGTAGGGAATCAAAGAAGAAGGAGAAGAAGGAGAGCCCTAGATGTTGCTACCACTGCAACGAGAAAGGGCATCTGCGACCAGAGTGCCCTCTTCTCAAAAAGGAGAAGAAGAAGGAAAAGGAGAAGAATCTAAGAAGAAGGCGTTCCAAGCCACTTGGGACGATTCGAGCTCGGAGGAAGAAGAAGACGAAAAAGAAGAAGAAACCGCTTGCTTTGGTTTCATGGCCAGAGGAAGCAATAGCGACAGCGAAAGTGGAAGCGACTCCAACAACGAGGTAAATTTCGATTTACAAGAAGCTTTTAATGAACTATTTGATGCTAGTAAATCATTAAGAATAGAAAACAAAAGTATTAAAAAGAACCTTAGTTTTCTTAAAAATGAAAATGGTAGGTTAGAAAAATAACTTAAGGATATAGAAAGTAGTCCTAAAATTGATAACCTATTATTAGAAAATCATAACCTCATCAATGAAAATAATAAATTGATTGAGGAAAATGATAGTTTAAAGTTAGAAATCTGTGATTTAAAAACTAAGATGCATACTATAGAAAAAGAAATTGCATGTCTTAGGGAAAACTCTAACAAATTAATCAAGAAAGTAGATAATTTATATAGCCCTAAGATTGAGAAAGGATTTTCATCAAGGAGACCCGCTAACAGATTCGGATCCAAGCCCACTTGGATACCGAAAAAAGAATTGGAATCTTGTTTTGTAGGTTTCAGGGATAACTACAACACAAAGGACTTGACCTACAAACTCAAGGCTGGTCAACTCGAGTTGGGAGAACCAAGGAGTAGACCAAGGAGGAGAACGAGAAGACCGACGAGACGGCAAACAAATGATGGCCCCACCGCACGTCGACCACCAGACTGGAGATCGGCGCCAATGCCCTGGCCTCCAAGCTACAGATGGGAGCCCCATCCGATGTGGCATCCACCACCACCATTTGGGCCATTTTATTGGCCATGGTAGGTGAGGTAAGACCCTTTACCCTATCCTCTTATTATTAGCACTTAGATAGGGGGAGTTAAAAAAAAAAATTATTATGAGCTAATTGTCAACTTTTAAGGGGGAGCTGCAAGTTAGCTAAATTTCCTTTAGTAAGGGGGAGAAAAATAACAGCTATCTTATTGTTACAAAAAAGGGAGGACATTACTCTTGTTTAAAAGAAATTCATAGAAGAGCATGTTTTAAGGGGGAGTTATAGGAAATGTAAAATCAATTAAACCTTTTTGATGATGTCAAAAAGGGGGAGGATTTTTTGCATTATTATTTATGATTTTGTCATCATCAAAAAGGGGGAGATTGTTGGTACCAGAGCACCACGATCATTTATTTTGATGATAACAAAACACGTGTCATTTAACATTTGCACTTGGAGTCTTAGATTTCAGGCAAATTGCAAATGGAGACGTGACTAAACGGAGTTCGAGCTCGCATCTAGGATGGATTGGAGGAGCTTGATGGAAAATAGAGGAGATTCGCTAGGAGCGATGGATTGAAGAAGGAAGGAGATGAAGAATAGGATATATTTCCTTCTCTTGTACTTTTTATTTTTTTTCGTTTCTTTTGTTGCTCTTTATTTTTGTTACTTAGATTCATGTTAAACAGCCTCAAAGTACCCGAACAGTAGTCCTAGGAACACCAGCACAACCCTAGGATACTTAGGTTTTCTGTAGAGAACTTAGAAAACTAATGTAAGGTTCAAACAACATTTCCAAACGTCTAATTCCAAGATCAGACGTCTGATAATGTGTTTTAAGATATCTGACTGTTGATTCAGACGTCTGATAACATTTAGGCTGGACATAGTTAGTTCTGTCTGATGAAATCAGACGTCCATACCTTAGACTAGACATCTTAGAAGACGTCTGATGAATTTGCCAGATGTCCAATTAGTGGACCGTTGGCTGGCTTAGCGAACACTCAAGGATATGACCGTTAGAGACTTATCAGACGTCTTGAGGCCTTTCCAGACGTCTTATAAATGACCGTTTTGCCTTGGCTGACCCAAAATCTCTTCTCAGAGATTTTCTAGCCGTTGCACTCTCTTGGAAATCCATTCCCACGAAAAAGTAGGTTTTCAGACGTCTAGACATAGTGTCAGACGTCTTATATGTCGTCTGATGGACTTGCACTAGAACCCTGTTTAGATCTGATCCAAGTCAGGAAGAGACCCACCCAAAATTAGACGTCTGACCTTATTTTCAGACGTCTTAAAATGTAACGACCCGATTCCCAAATCCCTACAAGACACGAGAATCGAACCGACTCGACTAATCCCAAGACCTAGTCGTCCAACGAGAAAGTAACCGAAAGAGCAGTAAAATGAACCACATTGAACATGAATATAACTAGCAGTAACAAAATACAGTAGTAAGAAAAGGAAATACTACAGTATACACCACCACAACAGTAGAATAGCAAATATGTACATAACATGAAGCTTGCAATAAAGAAGTACAGGGGTAAACAAGAAAACTACTCACTACAGTGGAAGAAAAGTACACAAGGTACTACAGGTAACTCTACTGGACCCTACTAGGCCCAACATCCTCTACAGCTGCTGACCCTGGCTGCTCAACCCCTGGTCCTGAAAAGTAACGAGGGTAACACGTCAGCGAAACGCTGAGTAGAGTGGCAACTAAAAGCTAAGGAAGCAACAGAGTGTACAGTAGCTGTTATATTTTTACTTTCTTTATTTACGTCTTTCTATTATTTCACGATTAATTTATTTCTCAGATCCTTCACTTGATCTCGAATGTTCCTCGTGGGAACGATCTTGATTGCAGTCTTTTCCGAAAAGTAGAAGTAACATGTGGTGCTCTCCTAGCTGGGAGAGTCCCCCATGGTGGTCCTACCCTCAGTCAACCACCCCAAGGTCGCTAACAGATGTAACGATGACTACGGCACGCGCGATAAGCGCACAGGTAGCTACCCTGCACTGGCACGCGGTCAGTCGTTTCCGTTAACGGGTGCGCCCAAAGCACAGCAAGGAACCAGTATAGGGTAGAGCCCTCTCAATAATAGGGGTCCAACCCCTCCACAGTCCACGCACCCTCTCCTGGCTACCCTAGTTTGCCCAGTGGGCCTAACAAGTCTGTGTAGGAGAGCTAGCAAAACCCCGAGGCCCGTGGGGTAGCTAGTGCTCTCCCTACACTAGTAGCTCTCCTCGGTACTGTGTACACGAGGGCCAAAAGTCGGTACAAAGTGGCCAGTCCTAACCCCGGGTGCCTGGGGCGGCTAGCTCCGCTCTGCACTAAACAAGGGGACAGTCGCTCTCCTTGGTACTCCGTACTCAAGGGCCAGCTCACTTTCCCAATCTATTCCATTCACTTTCCAGGAGTTCTACTCCTAATTCCCCTTAGGGTTCAAGCTCTTTTAACTCAGCCAACTTAGGTTCCACCGTTCCAGGTTTATGTCCATACAATTCATGTTCTCATCCGTAATTATCCATTTATAACAGGTAGCTGTTAACCAATTTACAGGTAGTTATCATTTCCTTTCCACTTTTCCAAGACTGCAATGTATATATTCAACTAGTTTTCCAGTCCTAGGATTCATGCCATACCATAGGATCTATCATTCAATCTAGTTTTCCAGTCCTAGGATTCATGCAATATCCTAGGATCTACCATTCAATCTAATTCCTCAGTCCTAGGGTTCATGCAATGCCCTAGACTCTATCCATTGTTTCATAATTGTACAAATTTTGTTAAATAATTTACAGGGCCACTCTACCTACGAAATCGGGAGTACTGGGGGCGTGGTCGGCAATCCCGCGTGCCTCCGCAACCCCCTGAGTCGCAACGAAATGGGATCCTAACACAAGGATCAACACAAGGAGTTTCTTAGAATGGTATACAATTACTGTAAATAGGTAGAGGAAATAAATCTGGAATGAACGCAACTTGAAACGTGGAAAACGGACTTCGAATGAACCCTAAACCGGCCAAAAATGACGAGTCTGTCCAAAATCAGACGTCTGGAACTTCTTCCAAACGTCTTAAAACGTCGATCATGCCATACCTTCTTCTACGCAGTCCTTCAGACATCCAGAAGCTCGCTGGATCGTCTGAAGTCAGTTTCCAGATGTCCGATTGTCACCCCGGACGTCTGGAGGACCTCTCCATCGTCTGGTACTGCGGCCAGACGTCTGATTCACGTGGGATGGCAAGCCCTCGCGCCCTCCCGAGCAGTACCTGCGCACCCACACTCCTTCTCTCAGTACGACGAAACGCAGAAAAACCACGGCGGACGGTTGTAAGGCCGTACACGCGAAAAAGGAGAAGGTAAGAAAATATCTTACTTGTCAGATGTCTGGACCGTTCCGCAGACGTCTTTAGTGTCGTCTGGACGTAAGTCTAGACGTCTGATTCTGGAAAATTCTCCAGAACCAGAGCCCGATCCGCTCTCCGCCCGCAACGCACGACCGTGTCGCGCCCTTTCCGCCTGCTGCCCGAGCTGCAGCAGCCCCTCCGCGACACCCCACGCCCACCGCTCCCCCACTCGCTCGCGCTCTCGCACTAGCAGGGAGAAGGAGAAGAGAAGGGCGGAGGAGATGAGGGTGAGGGAGAGGGCGAGAGCTTATATAGGCAGCGAGGAGAGAGAGAAAAGAGGGAGATGGCGTGTCTGCAGGTAGAGAGAGGAAAAGAAGACGAAGGCGGCGAGTGCAGTCTACGTGCATACGCGCGCAGACACAACCTGGTACACCGAAAAAAATTTATTACCAGACGTCTGGGAAGGGTTCCAAACGTCTGGACAGACGTCTGGGCCACTTCCCAGACGTCTTAAAAGTCCGTCTGATGCCACGTTCGTAACATAAAGTGATCTTCTAGACGTCTGATGCCAGGATCAGACGTCTAATAACCCTGTCAGTGCAATCATTGTTCCTGATTTCGGCCTAATTCTCTTAGGCTTTGCACCCAATGGCTATGGAAGCTTTCCAAAGCCTTCCAAAGCTTTCCTAAGGCCTCTATAAATAGAGAGGAACCTCTTGCACACAAATACACACCTAGACACACCAAGAACAAGCATTTCCATTCTTTTGTGTCCAAAAAGAAGCTCTTGCTCTCCAAGCTCAAGCTTTACATCTTGAGAGCATCAAGCCTTCGCGCACCTGCTCTCCTGCTGTAGTTCACGAGAGCAACGTTGCGCCGTCGCGTGGCTCACGCACCTGCGTCATCGATCTGACGCACTCCTTGCAAAGTGGAGTTTCCTAATTCCTATAGAAGCTAGGTTTAAATCTTTGTTGGTTCTATAGGACTATATTTGTTATTTTACTTTGTTATTTGGTTGGGTATTCGCTTTGCAAATTCCCGTCTCCTTCGTGGAACAAAATCCTTCTTGTGAAGAGAAGGGGTTTGAGGTACGCTACCCTCGTATAAAGTAGCGTGGTTGTAATTGAGGTTGAATCACCCTCGTTTAAAGTGATTCATTTAGTGGATTTGATCAACTTGGTTGATCAGAAAATCCTAACTCGAGAAGGTTAGGTGGTGGTTTTCACCAGTTTGGGTTTCCACCTAAAAATAATTGTGCACCTTGTTTGATTGAATTTTTGTGAGATTGTTTATATTTTATTTCCGCAATTTATTACGTCACCCCCTCCTAGTTGGGAAACAACACGATCTACAACCCCAAGGTCGCGGTCGTGACGTAGCGGTGACTATAGCATGTGCGATAAGCGCACAGGTAACTACATCGCACTAGCACGTGGTCAGTCATTTCCACTAACGGGTACGCCCAAACGTGTTGGTGCTAGAGCACCGCGATCGTTTGTTTTGACGATAACAAAACACGTGTCATTTAACATTTGCACTTGTAGTATTAGATTTCAGGCAAATTGCAAATGGAGACGTGATTAGACGGAGTTCGAGCTCGCATCCAAGATGGATTGGGGGAGCTTGATGGAAAACAGAGGAGATTCGCGAGGAGCGATAGATTGAAGATGGAAGGACAAGAAGAATAGGATAGAATTCTGTTTATTTCTTTCATGTACTTTTGTCTTTATTTCCTTGCTCTCTTTGTTCCTTAGAACATCATGTTAAAGAGCCTCAAAGTACCCTAACAGTAGTCCTAGGAACACCGGCACAACCCTAGGATACTTAGGTTTTCTGTAGAGAACTTAGAAAACCAATATAGGATTCAAATAGCTTTTTCAGACGTCTAATTCCAAAATCAGACGTCTGATAATATGTTTTAAGACGTCTGACTGTTGATTCAGACGTCTGATAGTATTTAGGCTAGACTTAGTTAGCTCTGTCTGATGAAATCAGACGTCCAGACCTTAGTCCAGACATCTTAGAAGATGTCTGATGTTTTTGCCAGACGTCCAATTAGTGGACCGTTGGCTGCCTTATCAAACACTGAAGAATATGACCATTAGAGCCTTATCAGACGTCCTTAAGCCTTTCCAGACGTCTGATAAATGACCGTTTTGCCTCGACTGACCCAAAAATCTTTTCTCAGAGATTTTCTAGCCGTTGCACTCTCTTGGAAATCTATTCCCGCAGAAAAGTAGGTTTCCAGACGTCCATACATAGTGCCAGACGTCCTATATGTCGTCTGATGGACTTGCACTTGAACCTTGTCAAGATCTGATTCAAGTCAGGAAGAAACCTGCATAAAATCAGACGTCTGACCTTATTTTCAGACATCTTAAACTGGTTTCCCAGACGTCTGATGCCAGGATCAGACGTCTGATAACCCTATCAATGCAATCATTATTCCTGATTTCGGCCTGATTCTCTTGAGCTTTGCACCCAACGGCTATGGAAGCTTTCTAAAGCCTTCCAAACCTTTCCTAAGGCCTCTATAAATAGAGAGGAACCTCTTGCACACAAACACACACCTAGATACACAAGACATACCTAGTAATACACTTTCACACTCTTTTGTGTCCAAGAAAAGCTCTTGCTCTCAAAGCTCAAGTTCTACATCTTGAGAGCATCAAGCCTTTGCACACCTGCTCTCCCACCGTAGTTCACGAGAGCGACGTTGTGCCGTCACGTGGCTCACGCACCCTGATGAGAGCCTCATCATGAGCCATAACTAGCTCATTTTGACCCAATAAAGAAGATAAAAGCTCCTACATAACCTAGAAGAAGGCCTAACTGAAGGAACAAGTGCTCTGAGAAGAAAACATGAAATAAAGGTTAAAACTGTAATTTTACCATTGCAGTACATAAACGGGATTTCTCAGAAGCAAAACATAGGTCAAATGATCCAAATAAGATAAAAAGTGGGTTGAGTTAATCAGAAATGGGTTTATGTGCAATCTAAGAACTAAATGACACTTAGTAACCCTAAAACAGACCCGCTTAAATTAACAAGGTTTCGGTCAGAATAAAAATCAAGTAAACCCTCTAAAAATCATATAAAAACATCCTCTAGGGTTTATAACACTTAATTTGGCCTTTGGAACCTAGTCTGACCTAGATCAGGGTCCTAGCTCCTCAATTAACCAAATTTGGGTTTTTACGCAAAATGTCCAGTCAAACGAAGTCAAACCTGAAATTTAACTTCTCCATTGGATTCCTTAGGTCAAAATTAGGTTTATACCAAAATTTGGACCTAAGGAGATGTCATCTTGACCTACTTTGCAATTTAGTACACCCAAATCACAAATTGGTCCCTATCTTTTGAATACCTTTGCAGAGAGTCCCCTAGGTTCTTCGCCCCCTTTGCAATCCAGTCTTGCCGCCATTGTTAGGGCAGAACCGAGCTCCGGCAAGGTTCAGAGAGGAATTGCTCTCTAATCCCTCAGAGATTCCCTCCCAAAAATGGAAGGAGGATTCTCTGAGGAATTCCCTTCCATATAAAGCCAATTACAATCGCTGGTGTGAACCCAATCTCTCGTGCGAATGCACGAGAGATTTGGGTATCCACCTTCCTTCCAACTCCGGCAAGTCGGCAGACCTAATTGCGCGCTCTCCACGCACTGACAGGAGCGGCCAGCACCTATAAAACACCCCCCAGACCCTGCCGCAGGACCCGAGCTTGATTTGGCCGAGTGTCCACCCCCAATTCGTCTCCTCCTGCCTGGCCAAAAGTCCCAACAAGCTCCAGCGAGCCTCCCTCCCCTCCCTCTCCGCTCTGCCACAAAACCAGTGGCAGAGTTAGCTTTCTGACTTCCCTCCGCGTCGCGCAGTACCCGCGCACGCCGCCTCAGCCCCGTCGTCGCCGCCTTTCTCCCCCACTGGGCATTATCTTCTCCGGCGACAGCAGGTACTGCTGTCCGCCTTCCGTCCCCTTTCGTCCTTACAATTAGGTTAGAACTCCTCTCCATCCTCTCCTCTCTCTTTTCCCCCTGTTATCTCATCTGATTACCCCTCGACCGACGCTGACCACCCTCATCTTCCACATCATCAACCGACCTCCGGCGAGCCGCTTCCACCATTCCAGCCCCCCACACGGCTCGCCAACCACTTCGAGAGCTCCGCCTCACCACCAGGAACTCGCTCCACCCCACAACTGCCACTCCAGACCTCCATAATGACCCCCCGAACAACCCACCATCTCCGGCCACAGGTTGACCTAGGCACGCATGCCTAGGCCGACCTGCGGCCTGCAGCATCGTCCACCGCCTTCGCCGTGCCACGGCGAAGGTCTCTAGCTGATCTGATTGGGCCAAGAGACTCGTTTTGTGCATGACAGTGTTTGAGCTCCTGCCGCCATGGACGACCTCTGATGAAGCTCCAACGAAGCTCCAGGCACCCGGTCTCCCAGGCTACAGGTGCTGCATACTCGCGCGAGTGTCGCGAGGTGAGTGAGTCCAGCAAGGAGCGCCAGCAGAGTCAACAGCTTGGGCAATCGAGCGACAAAACTCTGCGGGCGCACGTGAAGGCGAGACCAGATAGTCCCACATCGTGGGATTGCAACACTCAGGTACCATATAAGTTGTTTTTGTGTTTTCGTCTTAGTGCCTCCGTAAGCACAGGGGTGAGGTCCCTCACTGCCCTTACACACGCCTCGTCCGCGGCTTGACCACGCGGATCTGGCAGATCCGACCCGACCTAAACCTACGCACTCCTCGCGCATCACACCACCTGCAGGTACGCCTGGTCCCAGGTACGATCCGACCCGATTATGGTTGTGGCTCTGGGAGAGCGTCCCTGAGTGAATTGCTTGAGAGAGAGAGACGCGTGGGTAGAGGGAGAAAGGATAGGTTTTGCTCTTGTGTAGGCACAGGCTGAACGCTGAGGAAGAAAGACTTGGTCGCGAGAAGGAAAAGAAAGAAGGAAAGGCAGGAAGAACAGAGAGACCAAAGAAGAAAGAAAGAAGCCTTCACAGGAGAAGAAGGAGCAAGACAGAGAAGAAACAAGGCAGAGAAGAAGAAGAAAGAAAGAAGCCTTCGCAGGAGAAGAAGAAAGAGAAGAAAAGAAGGCAAACACAGCAGCAGAAAAAGAAGAAACAGAGAGACTGTAGAGGAAGAAGAATAATCAAGAAGAAAAGGGAACATGCTTTTAAGACGTCTGATCTTGTGATCAGACGTCCAATTTCATTTCTTTTTGTCCTAACTACTTTTAATCGCATACATTCATAGTTGAATTGATATTTTGAGTAAATTAGAGTGTTTAATTACATTTTGACTGGTAGTAAATTCCATTTGCTCCCTGTGATCGACCTCGGATACTCCAGTTTTCGAGTAATAAAATTCTTTATATTTGTTTAGACGTTTTGTCGGTTATACTACAACGTGATATACTTTAAACCCGCACAAAACGTTGACAACATTTTGGTGCCGTTGCCGGGGAGCAATGCGCAATTTACCACTAGTCTCTACATTCTTTTTATCATATTGAACACTAACTTACCCTACTTTGCTTTGATGTGATCTTGCAGGTACTTCATGAGAAAATCTATCCCGCAAGTCAACCACTCCAGGGCAGGTAATTTCTTTTCTTCCTTAATCATCCCCTAATCTTTGAAAGACAAAAGGAAGAAAATCAATTTAGGAATCAATTGCCTTCTTTATATAGTAATCACCATCTCTAAGGCAAAACATTTCCTGATGTTGCGAAAATTTCTGCAAATATTCTTGAAGTTGGAGTGATTTTTTTTCCATCCCACAAAGTCTTGTGCCTAATTGAAATAACGCTTAATCTCGGCGGACCACACACTTCTTGTTTATAAGTCCAAAGAGAACTTTTGAAAAAGAAAAAGAGGATTGGAAATAGAACCAAATTAGGGTTTCCACATTAGGGTCTTGAAGTGCTAGTCACACATGCCTGTGTAAAAGGAAATAAACCCTCCCGCATCAGTGTGCTACCCAAGCCCTTGATTGAAGAAAGCTAAATAAGACAAACCCTAAAATTGAGCTCTAAAATCACTTGAATCTTAAAATTTTTTTGACCTAATAACCTGGGAGTCAAATCAGGGTGATCTCTAGGCTCCGAGCTTAGAATCACTCTGCCATCTATAGGACAGGTCAGGTGAAGTTGACCCCTTGGGTCAACCAACCTCTTAATTAGGTCACAAAACCAAAAACATCTAAAGTTCAAGTGAGAACCCTAAAAGCACCTTTGAAATAAAAAGTGATAGACTTAAGAGGTCAAGGTCCCCATTCTGGTTTACCTGGAATTTCAGTGACAAGAGAGGTCGGGTGGGGGAAACCCTGTAACCCGTAGGGACGCTCTACCGTGTAGGGGTCTTTGCGGGACTCTCCCTCTCTGGCTACCCAGGTAATTCTCAGGTGGACGATCTTCGGATCCAGGGGTCCATCCGCCCCGAACCTCCATAGTCATCCAAACATCTTTTGGGTGTCTTGATTGGGTCAAGAACATCTCCAGTCCTGCATCTTTTCTCTTTAGAGCACACACACTCATTTTCAGTGGGACTCGTTATTCAGATCTGATCTCTTCATAACACATCTTGAGTCAAACTCTGATCTTGATTCCACCACCTGATCCAAATATGCAGCCGAACCACCTAGGACTACCATTCAAGAAACCTGAATACCGGAGATCCATGAGAGATAAAATGATTGAGGATGACATGAGATTTTATGAAAATGAAGAAACCTCAACAACAGTAGGAAACATTCAGGTTGATGTCCCAACAACCACAACCTTTGTCATAACTTGTGCCAAAGTACTATTAGCAGAAGCCAACAAAGGATCAACCCGTGACTTGCTCATTACTGCATACATTGAGATAGAAAAATTGCACAATAGTGAATACCTTCAATGTATGACAAATCCTCGACTTTGGAAGCAACACCAAGATAGTCTTGAAAAACAGGAAGAGATAATGAGATTAATAAAATAAGTGATTGATCAGAAATACCTGTACATACCACCAACAGAGGATGAGCTATCTTGGAACAACATCGAGGATAAATCTGACCTCGCGTTTGAGGCACAAAATGGTTGTGGATTCCCAACCCAGATGGAATATAATGCACCTGATATTGAAGAAGGTTGGGAAGCTCCATATGCAGGAAAAGACCATGATGAGCCCATTTTAGAATCCCAAGACTCCTGCAAGTATGAGAGTAGAACTGAACCTCTCGAGGGTGTAAATTTCATCCCTTATTCTGATAAGGTGGCCCTCGAAGGTTATTCAGACCTAAATTCTAGTAATTCAACCCACATCCTAAGCCTAGAACCTAGATCTGAAACATATTTTGAAGATTTCAAGGCACCAGATGAAGAAAATCAATCTCTTAATGAAGAATATGATTTTGGGCCTCGGTTTGATGAATATCCCTCGTCAACCTCCTTAGAGGAACAAATTGATTTTGTAGAAGTCATGCCAATCTATGACACAGAAACCGAGGAGTTAGATGAGCAGGGTTTCAATTGGGTCTGCCCTACTAGCTTAGAATTTGAGCCTCTACCAGATAAGGATACCTTTTTAAGCTCAGAATTAACATTTAGGCTAGATAACAGTCAGGCTGCTGAATATACAACATATGATTTATTCTATGGTGGAACTCATGATCTAGAATCTCATTCAAACTTTGATTTTCGCAAACTCTCCGACGATCTCCAATCTGACCATAACATCGGAGAAAATCTGCCTCCTGATTATAACATGTCAATCTTCTTTGAAGCCACCTGCTCCACATATACAGAACCAAGAAAAACCCGTTCCCCACCCCGACCCGCAACTGGACTCAATTTCTATTCCGATTCACCTCTCACTGAGCCGTTTGCAGATGATTCAACTCCATATCTAGACCAGGTATCGGGTACTGATCAGACCACAAATCAGGAGCCTCCATCCTTTGATCACCTCTATAGGGATTCCACACCTTACATGGATAATTTTTCGGAACCCTACTTTGACCAGGCTGATTCGACTCAGCCTGAACCCGAGTTTTCACTTCCATATCCATCAAAACATCACTGCATATGGTGGGTTCCGCATCTGCTGATCTACATCTATCAACCCACCAGACTTATTGGGTTCGGGCTGCATCATCAGCCCGCTGATCTCAACAAGCACCTGGTTGAACCAACCAGGCTCTTAATCAAGGTGCTTGTTTTCTAAAACTCCATTGATTTGACCACTCCCTCTCCACCCCATTTTCTGCTCGGCTGAAGGCATTAAATTTAGCGCTTAACGGGAGGCAACCCGTCATCCCAAACGCAGAGACTCGTCTGATTATCCATCTGGACCCCACGTCTCTTGCACCTTGAGTCTAGCCTTAGACAGATGATCCCACCTCTGGTACACGTATCAGAGCTTGAAATCATCCGCATCAGTCATTTACGACCCATTCACCCACCCGATGTATCCTGTTCTAAGCCCCTGACCTCAACACTAATTCACACCCTCTGTTTACAATGAGAACATTGCAAAACTTAGGCATGCGGGGGTGATAAAGTGCATACATACAGAACCAAGAAAAAAATCAAGAGTCTCACACACAAAAAAAATTGCATATGTCAAAAACGCAAAAAAATTGAAAAAAATTAAGAAAAAGAACAAAAAAATGGGGGGAGGGAGGAAATTTTGTGAGCCACTTAAGCATAAGGAGGAGAAAAAGAAGAAAAATGACAAAAAGGAGCACAAAATGAAAATGAAAAGAAATAGTCATTAGTAAAAGATTAAGGGGTTAACTGAAGTTCTAGACCGAATCAAAAAAAAAAAGGAACAGAAAAGTGCTATGGAGATATAACAAGAGATTAGCGGGAACGGTGGTCTTAGGCCTTTTGGGCTAGTACCTTTAGCTTAAAAATTCACGTATCCGTTAAAATCTGGATATTCCTCAAGAGGTTGAGGAAAATGCGAAGCTTGAGTATTAGGTCTAAGGCTTAGGAAGTATTCGGCCTCGTTAACTGACCTCCGGTTTGCGGGATTCGGTAACCTAAGCACCAAAATTCACACACAGTCTGGTTCAGTGCGCATAAAACATCCAAATCACGCGAGAAGCGTTTAATGTTCTGAAAAAGTCACCTAGATTAGGAGCGGTCAATCAACACAAATTGATTTGGACGAGTTCCCAACGCGGAGAGGCGGAAAATTCCCCTCGAAGATGCGTAACAATATATCGTCTCCTCGGTGCTTGTCTCTTAGGATATTTAAATATCCTACTGGGGGCATGTAAGCACTCTGTTGGTTCAGATACCATGGGCGGCATTATCACGAAATGTCGATCGCCAAGGTCTGGATTCGGCCACGGAACTCCATGGGCGGGATTATCTCGAAATCTCGAAAGCCAGGGTTCCGGGGGTTGCCATGGGCGAGATTATCTCGAAATCTCGAAAGCCAGGGACCCTTGAGGATTGATGATGGGGACGAGGAATCCGATACAGACCGTGTTGAGAAGCAAATCCGAAGCTAGAAATAAAAAGAAAAGAGAGAGAAAAGCTCTCCAAACAAATAAATCTTCTATCTCTCTCTTACAAAAAACGCACTGCAAACTGAACTTAGGCTAAAAATGTCTCAAGCACGGGTGCTTTAACCGCGGAGTCCAACAAACCCTAGGTTAGTTTCTGTGGGCCGTAGAAACCTTTGCGGAGGAATGAGGCTAAAGCGGAACAGGTTTGGATTTTGGTTGGTACTTGAGTACCTCTAGGCCTATTATCAGCATTCCTACCTAAATCACAAAATAAAAAGAGAAGCACTTTTCATAGTTGTTGACAGACACTCAGGGTCTAGAATGGAAGTTAAAACTTTGAAATTTTGCTAAGGGACTAGCAAAAGCTAGGCATGTGGGTATGATGAGAGCCTCATCATGAGCCATAACTAGCTCATTTTGACCCAATAAAGAAGATAAAAGCTCCTACATAACCTAGAAGAAGGCCTAACTGAAGGAACAAGTGCTTTGAGAAGAAAACATGAAATAAAGGTTAAAACTGCAATTTTACCATTGCAGTACATAAACAGGATTTCTCAGAAGCAAAAAATAGGTCAAATGATCCAAATAAGATAAAAAGTGGGTTGAGTTAATCAGAAATGGGTTTATGTGCAATCTAAGAACTAAATGACACTTGGTAACCCTAAAACAGACCCGCTTAAATTAACAAGGTTCCGGTCAGAATAAAAATCACGTAAACCCTCTAAAAATCATATAAAAACATCCTCTAGGGTTTAGAGCACTTAATTTGGCCTTTGGAACCTAGTCTGACCTAGATCAGGGTCCTAGCTCCTCAATTAACCAAATTTGGGTTTTTACGCAAAATGTCCAGTCAAACGAGGTCAAACCTGAAATCCAACTTCGCCATTGGATTCCTTAGGTCAAAATTAGGTTTATACCAAAATTTGGACCTAAGGAGAGGTCATCTTGACCTACTTTGCAATTTAGTACACCCAAATCACAAATTGGTCCCTATCTTTTGAATACCTTTGCAGAGAGCCCCCTAGGTTCTTCGCCCCCTTTGCAATCCGGTCCTGCCACCATTGTTAGGGCAGAACCGAGCTCTGACGAGGTTCAGAGAGGGATTGCTCTCTAATCCCTCAGAGATTCCCTCCCAAAAATGGAAGGAGGATTCTCTGAGGAATTCCCTTCCTTATAAAGCCAATTACAATCGCTGGTGTGAACCCAATCTCTCGTGCGAACGCACGAGAGATTTGGGTATCCACCTTCCTTCCAACTCCGGCAAGCCGGCAGACCTAATTGCGTGCTCTCCACGCGCTGACAGGAGCGGCCAGCACCTATAAAACACCCCCCAGACCCTGCCGCAGGACCCGAGCTTGATTTGGCCGAGTGTCCACCCCCAATTCGTCTCCTCCTGCCCGGCCAAAAGTCCCAACAAGCTCCGGCGAGCCTCCCTCCCCTCCCTCTCTGCTCTGCCACAAAACCAGTGGTAGAGTTAGCTTTCTGACTTCCCTCCGCGTCGCGCAGTACCCGCGCACGCCGCCTCAGCCCCGTCGTCGCCGCCGTTCTCCCCCACTGGGCATCATCTTCTCCAGCGACAGCAGGTACTGCTGTCCGCCTTCCGTCCCCTTTCGTCCTTACAATTAGGTTAGAACTCCTCTCCATCCTCTCCTCTCTCTTTTCCCCCTGTTATCTCATCTGATTACCCCTCGACCGACGCTGACCACCCTCATCTTCCACATCACCGACCGACCTCCGGCGAGCCGCTTCCACCATTCCAGCCCCCCACATGGCTCGCCAACCACTTCGAGAGCTCCGCCTCACCACCAGGAACTCACTCCACCCCACAACTGCCACTCTAGACCTCCATAATCACCCCCCGAACAATCCACCATCTCCGGCCACATGTTGACCTAGGCACGCACGCCTAGGCCAACCTGCGGCCTGCAGCATCGTCCACCGCCTTCGCCGTGCCACGGCGAAGGTCTCTAGCTTATCTGATTGGGCCAAGAGGCTCGTTTTGTGCATGACAGTGTTTGAGCTCCTGCCGCCATGGACGACCTCTGATGAAGCTCCAACGAAGCTCCAGGCACCCGGTCTCCCAGGCTACAGGTGCTGCATACTCACGCGAGTGTCGCGAGGTGAGTGAGTCCAGCAAGGAGCGCCAGCAGAGTCAACAGCTTGGGCAATCGAGCGACAAAACTCTACGGGCACGCGTGAAGGCGAGACCAGATAGTCCCACATCGTGGGATTGCAACACTCAGGTACCATATAAGTTGTTTTTGTGTTTTCGTCTTAGTGCCTCCGTAAGCACAGGGGTGAGGTCCCTCACTGCCCTTACACACACCTCGTCCGCGGCTTGACCACGCGGATCTGGCGGATCCGACCCGACCTAAACCTACGCACTCCTCGCGCATCACACCACCTGCAGGTGCGCCTGGTCCCGGGTACAATCCGACCCGATTATGACTGTGGCTCTGGGAGAGCGTCCCTGAGTGAATTGCTTGAGAGAGAGAGACGCGTGGGTAGAGGGAGAAAGGATAGGTTTTGCTCTTGTGTAGGCACAGGCTGAATGCTGAGGAAGAAAGACTTGGTCGCGAGAAGGAAAAGAAAGAAGGAAGAAGGAAAGGCAGGAAGAACAGAGAGACCAAAGAAGAAAGAAAGAAGCCTTCACAGGAGAAGAAGAAGGAGCAAGACAGAGAAGAAACAAGGCAGAGAAGAAGAAGAAAGAAAGAAGCCTTCGCAGGAGAAGAAGAAAGAGGAGAAAAGAAGGCAAACACAGCAGCAGAAAAAGAAGAAACAGAGAGACTGCAGAGGAAGAAGAATAATCAAGAAGAAAAGGGAACATACTTTTAAGACATCTGATCTTGTGATCAGACGTCCAATTTCATTTCTTTTTGTCCTAACTACTTTTAATCGCATACATTCATAGTTGAATTGATATTTTGAGTAAATTAGAGTGTTCAATTACATTTTGACTGGTAGTAAATTCCATTTGCTCCCTTTGATCGACCTCGGATACTCTAATTTTCGAGTAATAAAATTCTTTATATTTGTTTAGACGTTTTGTCGGTTATACTACAACGTGATATACTTTAAACCCGCACAAAACGTTGACAACACACCCGCGTCATCGATTCGACGCACTCCTTGCAAAGGGGAGTTTCCTAATTCCTATAGAAGCTAGGTTTAAATCTTTGTTGGTTCTATAGGACTATATTTGTTATTTTACTTTGTTATTTGGTTGGGTATTCACTTTGCGAATTTCCGTCTCCTTCGTGGGACAAAATCCTTCTCGTGAAGAGAAGGGGTTGAGGAACGCTACCCTCGCACTTGTAGCGTGGTTGTAATTGAGGTTGAATCACCCTCGTTTAAGTGATTCGTTTAGTAGATTTGATCAACTTGGTTGATCGGAAAATCCTAACTCGAGAGGGTTAGGTGGTGGTTTTCACCCTGTTTGGGTTTCCACCTAAAAATAATTGTGCACATTGTGTGATTGAATTTTGTGAGATTGTTTTACACTATATTTCCACAATTTATTACGTCACCCTCTCCTAGTAGGGAATCTACAAAATGTACAGCACAGAACAAAATAGGGGTCTCGTCCCTCAATAGTCTGCGCACCATTGCCTGACTATCCTAATTTGCCCAGAGGGCCTAACAAGAGTCGGTGTAGGGTGGCCAGTCCTAACCCCGAGCCCCATGGGACAGCTGGCTCCCTCCTTACACTAAAGTAACCAGAGTCGGTGTAGGGGGCCATTCCTAACCTTGGGTCTCAACCCAAAGGTGGCTAGCTCCCCCCTACACTAAGTAACAGTAGCTCTCCTCGGTACTGTGTACTTGAGGGTCATCTCACTTCCCTCCTACATACAGTATTCGTTCCATACACGTGAGTTCCTTTCTAGTTCCCCGTAGGGTTCGTACATAGACTTTTTCATTTCCACATCCAATTCATTAAATGCATAACAGGAAGCTTAAGGTTCATTAAATATTCAGTACACAGCATATATTTTCATTCATGTCATGGTTCGTTAAATATGGTATAGGCAGCTCATGGTTTACTATTTTCCTTAAGTATCACAATAATTTAATCATTCAATACATGCGCATTCATCTCTTTTCATCCCTAATGTTCATTTCACAACCTAGGGTTCAATTAAATATTTCTAAAGTAGCATGCATTCATCTCTTTCAGCCCTAGGGTTCATTTCACAACCTAGGGTTTAGTTTAATATTTCTAAAGCATGCAATTCAATTATTAATTCTGAAACTAGAGGGAGAACCACTTTACCGGGATACACGGGTGGAATGGGGACTCGGATCGTAGATCTTGTCACCTCCGCAGGCCCCGTATACTCAACTGGCTGGAGACTTATACAATTGACCAACCACATCAAACAAATTCAAAAAGGTATACGAGTGACACTAATACATAAAGAAACTCGAACAGAAACTAACGGTACTTCGTTTGCATAAAACCGACTCCATTTAGACCCTAAATGGGCCAAAAACAAGTATACTGGCTAAAATCAAATGTCTGGGATTAGACTTATACATCTTAAACGATCTCAGAACCTCACTTTGCTTTCCTGCGGCTTCCCCAGACGTTCGAACCCCTCTGCAACCGTCTAAGGGTGATCTTAGATGTTTGACACTCCCTCCGGTAGTCTGGGAGTGTAGTTAGACATTTGGTACCATCTCCAGACATCCTAAAGTACCTCAAAGGACGCGCCACGTGAATTTCCCATGTCTCATACCTATGCATGTGTGGCGCTTAAAAATCACGACACGTAAAAGCACAAGTACGTGCATGCAGGCACATACGTAGGACATACTTCAGCACTCTACGTGCTGTCAAACGTCCGATGCCAGCTCCAGACGTCCTGAGGATCCTCCAAACATCTAGATGGAGTTCCAGACGTCTGATACTGCAGAAAATGGTTCATCAATATCCTCCTGCGAGCTTTCTCCTTGCGCTCTCCTCCACCTGTAAATGTCGCAGCAGCACCTCCCGCGGTTGAAGGAGGTCGCACCTCCTCTCCAGAGTTCCTCCTCGCACCTCTGGCTCCTACACTCTCCCTCTCCCTCATCCACCCTCTCCCTCGTCCACGCTCTCCCTCTCCTTCACGTCCTCGCTTGCCCTCTCTCCCGTGCTCCTCCGTCTTGACCTCCCCTCCTTCCTCCGTACTCGGGCTGCAAGGGGGACGGGGAAGGGGAAGAGGCCGCCGGTTGGGTGGTGAAGGACAAGGGTGGAGGTGGTGGTGGTGATGGTGAGGGTGGTGAAGATGGTGAGGGAATGGAGAGGGTGGAGGGGTTTCTAAAGAGAGGAGGGTGTGGGTTGTGTGCGTGGGTGGGTGTGTTGTGTGGGAGGAGAGAGAGAGAAAAATTTTGAGAACTCCTCCTGCAAAATCTTTCTATTCCCACAAGGCCCACACACCTAAACCTAGGGGGTTTAAAATTGCACTCATGCCCCTATCTTTTCGGAAAAACTACGAACGACCCTTAGGAAGGGTCATTTCATAAGGCGACATCGAAAAGGAAGATCCCGAAGTCCACCACTCCACCACAACATCTTTAGGCACCTCTTCGACCACAAGCTCAAGAAGGGAGTCATAACAAATGACAAGAAGTTGGAAAAGGGTGCCACCATAGACGGTGAGAAAACGACAAAGGGCGAGGGTACGATCGTCGCCTTGGGAGGAGGAGGTGGTGGTTAGAGAGAGGGAGCGAAGAACGTGGTTGGAGGTTGGAGAGTAAGGGTGGCGGAGGTGGTCAGAGGTAAGGAGGAAGGGAAGTGAACTGATGAGGAGAAGAGGAGAGAGAGGAGGTGAAAATTTTTAAAATAAAGTTTGAGAACTAAAAGTAATTTGACTAAAAAATAAATTTGGAAGACTAAAAAATAAATTTTTATTATATTTTAGTCGAAAATCGATAAATTTAATAGTTATGACTAACAGAATGACAAATACGAAAGTAAACTAATTTTTCAATAATATATCTGTAAATATAATGAATTAAATGATATTTAAATAATTTTAAAAAATTTTAATAACATTTACCTAAAAATCTTTATTTTCAATTATATCACATGATATAAATCCCATTCACTATATAAAACAACATAAACATCCACTTCATAAAACAACGTAAATATCCACTTCATTCTAATTAAAGAATTATATCATCATTTTAACACAAATTATCACATAATAACTATTCACATGAAAAACCTTATCCACTATATAAAATAATATAAACATCCAATTCCTTATAATTAAAAATTATATTCATTATTTTAACAAAAACTGCTACACAATAACTATCCACATATAAAAAAATCTCAACTCCACTTATATTTATTAAATAAATACTTATAATTTATTAAATACATTCATAATATTAATCCTTTTATTTCACTGCTTATTATTATACATCAATCAAATATCTCATAACTTATCTATATGAAGCTTTATGTCAAATAATATAATCCATATTCCTTTACCAGACATAGCTTAAGACTTCTTAATGAAGATCATCCCGTCTTTCCCAACTAACGATTGGAATATACCCTCCATATCTCATGGTCCCGTCTGATACCATCTGTGAACCGTACTTTAGCTCCTCTACGTTAAAACAATGAAATCACTTGCTAAAAGTGACCCTAAAAAAAGTGAAACAATAACAAAGTTTAGCCATCAAGAGATGAGGAGATTTTAGTGATTAACATTTGGAACCAAAATCATTTATTCCTCAAATGTGCTTATACCAAAGCATTATGGTTCCTACTTGGTTACAAAATCTCAATAGATGCTAAGGATTGATTTCTTAAATTTTAGAAAATTTCTACACAGTTAAAGAAATCAAATTAAAACGAAGTTATGCTGTATTTCTTGCCTTACTATATATGGATGAATAGATGCCATAAGATACATGGATCTAGTTATCTATCTCCTTAATTATTAGCTTTCAAAATTCCAGCTCCAGTGGCTTTCTACTCAATATTGATAATGCATGGTTTAGTGACCAGTTAGTCATTGTCAATTCCTCTACACTACAAGCAAATGTTAATGATTGTACCTTGATTTTAGATGTTGCGGTTACTGTCAACTTTTCGACAACGACTATTGTGCTATGTGATTCATCAACACAAATTATAACAAACCACACAAAGAAATTCTCCTCTGTTCATAGTTTGGAGGCTGAAACTTCTACTATACTTCAAGGTATTCTTCTTGCCTTCAGTTTGGCTTACTACTTTGGACTTGTCCTCATTGACGCCCTATCCCTTGTAAGCTAAGTTATTAGATTTAAAAAATCACTCTGGAGATTACTTCACATTGATCGTCATTGCCAACACCTGCTACTTCAAAATCCATCATTGCAGGTCGCTCATGTTTCAAGATCACATGTTTAGATTGCACAAAATCTTGCTAGATTTTATGTTCGGAATGATGTTTTTGGCTCTTGGGATGGAAATAACATCTCATTCAACTTATGATGTTTTGGTTGAAGCTACTTCAACTTAAAAAAAACAGAAAAAGAAATTTGAACATTGTGTATTGAAACATTTGTTCAATTACAATCAAATGATTCATGAATTATGGTTCAAAGACCTCCTTCTTGGTTGCAAATGCATTTTGATAAACAAGCAATCGATGCACTTAACAGATTTAGCTAATTAAGATGTGCAATGCAATCAAAACTTCCCTGCATGATCTAATTTACATATCCGTGGAGTTAATGCTGTTGAGATAGATCACGTAGGGACGGGAAATATCGTATTAGATGAGGATGCTCGTCAAATTGGCTAAACAGATCCTTCACCCCCACTCTCCGTCCGGCGCTCTCCCAGCCCCTCAGTCCCACGCCATCTGTCCGGTCCCGCGCTCTCCCCACTCCCACTCCCACTCCCACTCCCACGTTCTGTGTCAGGTTGTGATTTTGGATTCACCATCCATGATTCAAATTTTATATTCATGATAAGGTCAAAATAATTAAACCTCATTGAAGAATACAAACAAATTAGATATCGAACATCAAAGATCATTTTCGGTAGACATTCCAGGTCACCGTATCATTACGATCACTTACTACACTGCATCAACAAATTAATGAAAGAGATTTACTCAAAATAATAAAAATATATAACTGTATACTTACAAAAAGATTAACAAGAGAGGCATTTTTCATCGGTAAATACGTAAGCATCGAGATCTTAAATACGTGCACCCTCTTTTTAGTCTACATTCATTATCATAATTATAATTACCTTCACAAATTAAAGGTAATTATCCAAAATTACTATTTTATAATCATCCATGGGTAACATTTTTGATGCATGCATGCATTAATTTTATTCCTATAATCACGACCATTATTAAGTGTATATCCTCAACTTAACTTAAATGCATATATGAAAGGACATGTGAATTTCTTTTAGATTGTTTAATTACTTAGTATCTACTGTAGCTCGTAACTTTAATTTGAGTGATTGTAATGGATTTGACACATTTAGATTGATTGATCACTGAGATTATCCAATTTTATTTTTGGATGTATCCACGCTACTAAATATAAGATTGCTATTATTTTAAATGTAGAAATCTCCCACTTAACTTCAAAGTCCACATACCCAAACACATGCACGTGCACATATAATATATACATTATTAAATAAATTCACACACACATAATATATACATTATTAAATAAATTATATTTTAAAAAACATTTATATATTTGAAATAATACATAGCAAAATCCTAAAATATAAATTATGTAGAAAAGCATTATCATGAGACGATATGGGAGGTTGGAGATAGGGCTTCGAGCGATGTTCAAGGCAGTAGCGAGCGGAGGCGGAGGGTGGCTTCGTCGATGTCGACGTGGCCACATGAGGCCATCTTGACCCTCCTCACCCTCGACCACAGCTGGGGAAGGCACCACCGACGTCATCGTGCAATGCTGTTGAGCTTCATTGCGCGAGCACGACCGCGAGTGGAGGAAGTTGAGGTGGCAACGAGCGAAGGTGGCCAAGGGCTATGTTGACGTCGGTGCAGCTACGCACGGCCCTCTCGATCCTCATCCTCAGTCATGACCGGGACGGTGCCACCGGCAAGCTTCAGTGCGCGACGGGCGAGAACGAAGGAGAACAGTGGGAACGGGTGGGAGCAAGCAGATGGCATCCGGCGACTCGTGGGTGACGTGCATGTGATGCGGCAGTAACCGTCGGTGGTTTGCATCGTGAGGTAGAGGTGTGTTCGGCGTGTAATTCACGTTTTAAAAGTTAATTCAGTTGTAGTATAGTGTGAAAACACGTCAATAAATAAATTTATAAAACCGGTGAGTACCGGATCGTTCGTAGGGAAGCAATCACAATTTATGTAGAAGCGTTTCAATAGAACTTGTTCTAAATATATATTTATATATGTATATATATATAGGAATCAGATATATGCATTCAGAAGATCAGAATTTTATTGCAATTAAAATAGAGTTTTCACAATAGAGAATGCTACTAGAAACAAATAGGTAGATAGATAGAGAGAGATAGAGAGAGAGATAGAAAGTGGCAGAGAGACGACGCAGCTTGTAGGATGCTTGTGAGAGGTGTGGCAACACCTCAGGTCCAGAGCATCGGAATGAAGATCAAAGCAGAGTTACGGAGGGATGGAGAGTTGCAAAGAAGGTGGAAGATATCTGGAGTTGATGGAAGAGAGATGCTTCAACTGGGGGGGCTTTGGCCTTCTTACAGCTTTTATGGAGGGCAAAAAGGATCTTTTAGCCCTCTATCTCATGTAACAACTCCTGGGCAATCAAATCCGTCGATCGGGAGATCAACGGATCAGATCTAGCCTCAAAATAACCTCCAACACACCCTCTACACGCGGATTCAATCTGGGCTCGACACATGGTGCGCTCTTGTACGTTAGATCTCCATTGAACGTTCCCGCCTTCTCCTCACGTGAGCCCAACAGTTCCCCTCTCTGCATGTGCACCCGCAAGCCTCTTTTCAGTGCCTAATCGCTAGCCTCGTGTGCGCATGCCTCGCTTTCGCGTTTCAAAAATCGTGTGGGTTCGCATGTCCGGTTGCAGCGTGCTTTGATTGCACCACGTGGTCGCGCCTCCACCCTTCGATCGCCATCCTACGATGCAATTGCCCTCGTGTCAGCGCTCCTTCAATTTCATGTAGCCCTGCTCGAACACGCGTACCGTGCTTCCATGCAAGCGCATGAGCCAACGCGCTACGCAAGAGTTCTGTTATAGTTTCCTGTTTGTGTGTATTTGTCCTTATCTGGCTGGACGGGCGACGTGGCACACTCTTGGTTGTTGGATGAAGATCCAACGGCCCACAGCATGCGAGGGTGACCTTCCTAGATGGGGCGGTGGTGAGGGACCAGCTATGATGGCACTACATGACGCTATCGTGGTTGTCCATCTTCTTTTCCTTGTATCTGGTGTTGTAGACCTTCGATTGGGTTGATTTTTCCACCGTTGGACTGCGATCGTCGATTTGGATTCATCCGTGCGGTTGGATTTTTCATCTGAGGCTCGGATCTTTGTCTTTTGCCTTTATGATCTTCGTTCTTTTATGGACTGCACAAGATACCCTGGTTGTCTGATCGAGACGATTTCGGAAGCGTTGGACTTCCATTGTCGTTTTGATTAGATCTGTATGGTTTGATCTGTCATCTATGGGTTCGAATCATTTGTGATTAAAATCATTTCTCTTTTAGGTCATAAAATGACAATATTATCTATATGACTAACAAACTAGCTATTGTGCAAATTACGAAGCCTATGAATGCATTAATCCTAAGTTATGTTAGGATCTAGCTTAATTCAAGTGATTTAGGTTGCATGATTATTGTGCAATCAAGGTGTCCGCCGGAGTCATCAGTGGAGGTGGTTCTTGTATCGTGGTAGGTGTGGGGGATGGAGAGACTGTGACCATCGTGGAAGGGGAGAGATGCAGCCATCATGTGCTTTAGGTGTCGTGAGAGGGGGCACTTCGCGGCTCAATGCCATAATGCAGTGGCGTGCTTGGCGTGTACGGGTTTGGGCCACAAGAAAGTGACGTACCGAAGGTGTGTTGGAGATAGAAGGGCGGACATAGGGGTTGCACAAGCGAGAGCTGTCGGGGATGTGAACCTTGGTTCTAGGTTGCACCAGCGGCAAGGGAGAGGGGGCTGCAAGGAGGTGGGTAGGATCACGTGAAGGAGTGGCCTCCCCAAAAATGCAAGAATCATCGAAATAACGATGGGAGATGTCCCCCACCACCACCAACGTCGCCATCTCTCGACGTTGAAGTGCCTACTTCGCCAGAGGTGCAAGCGACTGAGTAGGTATTGCATGGAGCCCTCATTGGAGAGGTCATGTCGGGCTCTCCATCTATTGAAGAGCTGCGTATGATTGTGAGGACTCTTCCTCTCTCTTCTTCTATGTGGAAGTTGTCATGGTTGAACCTTTTGAGGTTCTTGCTGCTTGGACTGGGCAACTATGATGTGGAAGGTCTGAAGTTTCGCACTACGTGCTTTGATGGTGGATCGATATTGTGGAGGATGCCATCCCTGTTTGATGGAGCTCTCGGTGAACGGCCCCCCTAATGTTTATTTTCTAGAGATGGGACGGTGTTGATTAGAGGCATTCCCCTCCATCTCCGATCGCATGCTGTGGTCTCCTACATTGTGGCGAGCTTTGCTTCTTTGAAAGAGGATGCTATGATTGGGCTGGTGGATGGTGATGGCAGTGTGGTGCATACTAGTGTCTGTTTAAAGCATGGTGGGCCCTTCATGAGCGAGCTGTGTTGAGGTGTGGCGGTTCCTCATGGCTTTTGCGAATCAGTGTACAAATGGTTGATGGTGTGGGTAAGGAGGAGAAACACACACAGATGGATAGGGAGGTGGAAGAGGCTGTTGACATGCAATGGAGGAAAGTGGAAGAGCCTGTGGGGTCGGGCCAGAAGAAACAGAGGATGGAGGTTAGTGTAGCGGCTGCGGATGGTAAGGGATTGGTGGGGGACAAGGGTAGAAAAAAGGGAGACACTAATATAGAAGGCACCATGGTGATACATAGGGATTTGGTCAGGCCGACTTCATCCTTTGTTGGAAGGGGAATGCAGGATATCCCAGCTAGGAATGAGATCGTTTTCACCTTTGCGACTCAAGAGGGGGTGCGGTATAATGAAGGCTCACTAGAGTGTACTCGTGGGAAGATAGCTGGCAGTGGGAAATGCAACCTGCGCACTCTCAGGAGCTTTATTAGGAGTGGGGGACCTGCGCAGTAGCAGCATGTGGATATTTAGCTGGTGGCATCAGCAATAAGTGCAGTACGTAGAGAGAGGACATCTAGGGGCGTCAGTTCTTTTCCATGTTAAAATTCATGACGTGGAATGTGCGAGGTCTTCAGGACCGTGATAGCAGGGGGTCTCTCGGGAGGTATTTGAAGGAGTGGGGAATTGACTAGGCCCTATTGCATGAAGCACATATTGACAGTGTGGAGTCTGCTTGGTAGCCGTTGGGAGAGAATGGGGAAACGAAGTTGCGTGTGGTCAAAGCGGTGGGGAGATCGAGTGGTTTTTGAGTCTGGTGGAGGAGACGGACGTTGGAGCTTGTTGACGTGCATGAAGGAAGGTATACACTCTCTTGCAAGTTCACCAGGTGTTCAGATGGTACCATGTTGTGTGTGACGTGTGTTTACGGATCGTGTGCCTTGAGCGACAGGCTAGGTTTGTGGGAGGAGCTGGGTGATGCATCCACGTGGACGTAGGGTGGACCTTGGCTTATCAAGGGTGATTTTAATGCCACTCTTTCCATGGATGACAGGCTGGATGGCAGAGTGGATACGTCTTCCTTTGGCTTCCAAAAAGTGGTATCTGACTTGGAGTTGGACGACTTGCCCACATCTGCGGTGATGTACACGTGGAGGAATGGGAGTGGGTAGATGTCGCGGATCGATCGTTTTCTCTACAGTGTTGGGCTTATGGGGTTGTTTCAGCTTCCATCTATCTGTGCTTTGGGAAGACCGTTCTCTGACCACATTCCCCTAGTGTGGGAGAGTGGGGAAAGCTCCAAGCCTAACATGTACTTCAAGTTCCAGAGGTCATGGCTTTAGGAGGAGGGCTTCAGGGACATGGTTGGATCTTGGTGGCAATCTTAGGTGATTAACGGGTCAGGGATGCAAAGATTAGCCCACAAGTTAAGGGGGTTGCGTCTTATGCTTTTTGAGTATCAGAAGACCCTTGTTCGCACACGGGCCTAAAGAAGGCAGACGACTTTGGAAGGGGTGAAGGTGTTGGATGACAAAGAGGATAGAGGGATGCTGACGGCGGAGGATATACAACAACGTAAAGATCTCTTGGGCATTGTTGCTAGGGAAGACTTACAGAGAGAGGTGGATTGGCGTCAGAAGTCCCATCAGCTTTGGCTTAAGGAAGGGGATTCCAATACGAAGTTCTTCCATGTTGTGGCAAGTGCGAGGAGGCGATACAATCTGATATCGTCCTTACGCTATGAGGAGCGAGTTGTGACTTCACTGGTTGATGTCTGTGATATTGCCCATTGCTACTTCTATGATGTTACTCATGCGGATCCTGTGGAAGGGTGGAGGATGACCACATTGGATATGCTGAGGGTGAGTGAGGATGATGGTCGATAGCTGTGTAGGACCTTTATGGAGGAGTTTGTAAGGGCGATGAGGGGGTTGAAGGTCGAAGGGTCCCCAGGACTGGATGGCTTCCCAGTCTTTTCTTACAAAGATTTTTGGCAAGTGGTTTGGGATGATGTTATGGATGTCATGCAGGAGTTCCAGCCTGGGAACTATGGTATGGAAAGATTGAACAGGTCGTTTCTTTCTCTATTGCCGAAGGAGGGGGCAGAGGAGATATCATACTTCAGGCTGATTGCTTTATCCAACTCGATCTACCTCATCATAGGGAAGGTGTTGGCCAACCTCATGAGGGAGGTTCTCTCTAGTATCATTAGCTCGATGCAAATCGCTTTCTTACAAGGAAGGTCTTTGCAGGAGTCCTTTGTGCTGGTGCAAGAGATGGTGGCAGGGTGGGTGAGAAGGAAGAAGAGGGCTTTTCTTTGGAAAGTTGACTTTTCCAAAGCCTATGACTCCCTGTCTTGGATGTATTCGTGGGAGATTTTGAGGCGATGAGGCTTCCCAGAGACATGGGTTGGGTTGATTAAAAGATGTATTACCACGTCGTCTTTTTCTTCACTCATCAATGGGCATTCTACCGGAAAATGGATTCAGCCCTAGAAGGGGGTAAAGCAGGGGTTCCCATCTGCTCTGCTTGTGTTCATTCTTGCTGTTGACACGTTGGCCAAACTTGCGTTCAAAGCCATTGCAGGGGGACTGCTTCACGGCTACACTTTGATGTCGAACAAAGCACTGATACCAATCCTCCAGTTCACAAATGACACCGTGTTTTTTATCGAGGGTGGGGTCTGGGAGGTGGAGTGTGTGAAGCACTTGCTAGATATCTTCAGTGAGATCACGGGGTTGAAGGTGAATGGGGCGAAGTCATTCTTGGTTTGTTTTGGGTCATTGTGTGGCATCAAGGAGGACCTATCGCAGATTCTAAGCACGTCGGTGGTTACCTTGCCCATTCGGTATTTAGGTTTGCCTTTGCAAGCCAAATAAATGAGGAAATGGGATTGGATGTTCTTGTTTGAAAGAATGTCTAAGAAGATGGCCGCTTGGAGTGGGAGGTTCCTATCCAAAGGAGGTAGACTCACCCTCCTTAATTCTATGTTATCTGCGATTCCAGTGTTTTTCTTATCCATGTTTAGGTCTCCTGATTCTATCATAAAGAAGTTGGACATGGTAAGGAAGAAATTTTTCTGGAAGGGGTCGTTATACAGTGATTGCACAGCAATCATGCAACCTAAATTACCTGAATTAAGTTAGATTCTAGCATAACCTAGGAACAATGCATGTATAAGTGTCATAATTCGCATAATAGTTAGTTTGTTAGCTGCAAAGATAATATTATCATTTTATGCACTAAGGGAGAGATGAAATTAATTGCATATGATTTGAAGTCACGGATGACAGATCAGACCGTACAGATCTGATCAAGACGACGACGGGAGTCCAACACTTCCGGAATTGTCTTGATCAGACAACTAGAGCATCATGTGCAGCCCAAAAAAGAACAGAGGCCATAGAGCCAAATGAATGAGATACAAACCTCAGATGAAAGATTTGACTGCACTGATGGATCCGAATCAATGATCGCAGTCTAACGACGCAAAAATCAACTCGATCGGAGGCCTACATCAGCAGTAATAAAGAACAGAAGATGGAAGGCCATGATGGTGCTTTGTGGCGCCATCACAGCCACCCCTCACACTAGCCCCAACTACTGAAGGTGTCATGCCACAAATTGTGGACCGTTGGATCAACATCCAACGGTCAAGGTGCGTCCATGCCATTGCCCCGCCCCCACCCCATCAAGGAGGGAAGATTCTCAGCCGTTGGATCTTCATCCAACGGGTGAGAGCAGCGGTGCAGAGATTGGAAACTCAACTCAAAAGCGACCACAATGCAATGGTGAGAGTGCTAAACCATGCACGAAGGGTGCAGGTTCGAGTGGTGTTGCGCGTAAAATTCAGGAGAGGCGGTAGGCGAGTGCACTATTGGCCATTGGATCAGAGTCGGAGGGTGAGCATGCACCCACGTGTTGCAGCCGGAGGCTCCTACGGCTGCACAAGCTAACAGACGGGCGCTCAACGCGCGCTCTTCAAAAGGTGGTGCAAGTGAGTTCTTTAAGCCGGCTAAGGATGATGCGCGCGATTTGAATTCGCGAGGGCGCGCACAAGAGAGAGAATAGGTGGTGCGAGCGTTGAAGAAGAGAAGCAGATGCACGAATAAGAGGAAAGCGTGTGCAGAGGCATCCAATGGCCATCCAAGGGCAGCAAGAGCCGACACGTGGCGCCGTCTAGTGCGCTCCGAACATAGAAGGCACAAATAAGTTAATTTTGAGTCCAGATCTGATCCGTTGGTCTCTCGATCAACGATCTGATCACCCAGGGGTTGTTACACAAGTTGGAGGGATAAAATGCCCACTTTGTCTCTCATCAAAGCTATAAAAGAAGGTCCAGGGTCCCCTAGTTGAAAGACAACTCTTCAATCTTCTAGAAAAATCTTCCTTTCTCTCTTCCACCTTCCTCCAGACCTCTCTCCCTCTGCAACTCTGCTTTGACCTTTATCCCGGTGCCCTGGATTTGAAGTGTTGATGTGCTTCCATGCGTGTGTGTTAAGAAGTGTCGTTATAGTTCGCACTTGCAACGTCGATTTTGAAGTGAAGAAACAGATGTGAGTCCGAGTGTCGATCTCAGGGAGGCGTGAAAATCAGATCTCTTGTCACTTATTGTCACGAAAATCGTGGAGTTTTGCTTGCGAAAAGGTGCGGGTGAAAAACGAGAGAGAGAGAGAGAGAGAGCGATTAGGGTTAGAATCGTTTCATTCTTAACATGCAACTTGAAAAGGAAATAGAGTAGGCAACTGAATGGAAAACAACCTCATTAATCATGCAGCTTTAGTTCATAAATTACAACATCAGATACATGCTTAAACATAAGTAAAGCTTAAAAGACAGGAGGGAAGACAGAGAGAGGGAGGGCGGCGAGGCAGCCACGGTGGTGGAGAAGTCTCCGTCGGTGGCTCGTCGTCTCCGGCGATTACAAGAGGGCCTAAAGCTAGCTAAGAGAGGGGTAGAGTAGTTGCAAGGGGAGTGAATGCCTTGAATGAGTGGTTGGAAGGGGTTTAAATAGGGAGAAGGGCTTTCCAAATGAAGAAGGGGTTTTAGTGACGTTTGGGACATCGCTAAAACCCTTCCAAAAATGTCGATGAAGCCCCCAGCCCGCCGGTCGCTCGCCCACAGTCGTTCTTCCTCGCGCTCGATCCGTGGGCGTGGCATGAGAGCTGTCCGATCGAAGATCGGACAGCTGAGGTCTTCTCCCGGGCGCGCTCGAATCGCGCCTTGAGTGCACGTGCGCACGGGCGTTGTCGTCCGGCGTGTGCCCGTGCGTGGCTGATCAACGCCTGAAGGCGCGCCGCATGGTGCTATCTCGGGCACTCGCTGTTGATCGGGCAGCCCAATTTCGCCCTAGCACGAAGTCGTCTTTTGATTTCAGCATCGCACGGCTCGAACCCGTGTCGCGTGGGCGAAGGCGTGCACTTCAACCGCTGCGCTACGCCCGCTACTTTGTCGCGGCGACCGCGGGCGTGCGTGCGGTTCTCAACCGTCCGATCAGAGATCAACGGCTGAGATCTGCTCTCCAAGTGAAGGTGGAAGCGGGGACACGGTGAACGGGTGCCACGTGGCACATCGTGGGTCGTTGATCATCAGATCAACAGTCAGAACTTCTTGGGCCCATTGTGGGAGCTTCAGATGTCGGATTTGGCCGATTTTGAGTCCGTTGGACTCCGTTCGTCGTCCTGAATCCATCCGTGTGGTCCGATTACTCCTCTGAGGCCTGCTTTGACAAGTGCTCATACAAATGGCCGTTAATACTCTTTTATAAGCAATCTTGGCATATGATGCATGCAATGCTCCCATTCTACATATGTTGTGCCTTTTATTCTTAAGATGGGTCCTATTTAACATAATTATCACCCCCAGATGCAGTGCTATCATACCCCCATGCTTACTCCTTGCTAGTCCCTAGCAAGGTTTATTCTAGCCTTTATTTTCTGTCAGAATTTAAGAAGTAATTAGTTAGACACTTCGTCACTTGTCAATATGAGGAAATATACTAAGATCTTAATCCACAAAGACTAAACAGCGCCCGAGTGTCTGCCAAAATACGAATCGCCTGAATCCTTGCTTTAATGTATGTAAATATATATATGTATATATATATATATATATATTTAGAATTTTTTTTGGAATTCAAAGTGGGTTGGTAACTTTTTATGGCTACCCAACTCACCTAAAACTCGGTCAAAACCCTAAGTGCTAAGCATCTTGGTGTGAAGATTGTGATAGACTCACTCAACGGTAATTCAGATAGACTTCAGGTTTCTACGCCCCTAGGTGACCGGAAGAGGAAGTATTTTGCCTGAAGGTGTATTTGTTCGATTGGTAGCTTTCTCCCTACGTTTGTTTTAATTGGGGTCAACATAAGGATTTTTCCAGTGTATATCTCCCCGGTTTGTATTACTTCCCCTCTTCTTCCTTAAGTGTTTTGGTTCTTTTTGTGCAATTACTGAGTTGGGCTCTGGACAACCGACCAATGGGCTGTTACCCACGATCACTTGTCAGCCATACTCGTGCGGTGAAGTGTGGTTTATTTTGTTTTCTTTTCTTCTCCTTTTTTTTTTTGTAGGTGGCTTCCCTGATCTCAAATGTACCTAGAGGCAATGAAGAAGAAGTGGTCCCGTGGCTGGGCTCTAGACAACCTACCAATGGGCTGTTACCCATGACAACTTGCCAGCCATACGACCCTAGAGAGTTCATTAGCTACCCAATTTCTGTCAAAATCTCCGAGGAGTGAGTCTGTGCAAGAATGTGTGTAGATGCTTAGACTCAAAGTTCTTTTGAGTTAGAGGGTAAGTTGATAAGTCGTATACTTATCACCTTATTTAGTAGGTGGATTAGAGTAGCTTAAGGTTGCAAGGATTCGAAGCTAAATCCATATTTTAACGGACACCAGGGCTGATTAAGCCTGAAGGCCTGAAAAGTATAAGTGTTCAAGTTCTTTTTGTATTATTTCCCACTATTGATAAGTTTCTAATGCTTAAGTTTCTTCCTAAATTCATTTTTTTTTATTTATTCATTTATTCAGACTGATTAAATGAGCTCACGATCGTGCCATTTACCACCCCCCATGCTTAAGTTGGACAATGTTCTCATTGGCAAATACATGGATGCAACAGGGGTTAAAAAGATATTACCTGAGTGACGTACAATACCGGATCAATCTGAATCCTCTGGGTTGCCTCCCAGGAAGCGCTGAGTTTAACGCCTCCAGCTGGGAGGTGCTTCGTGTCATCCCTCAATGAGGGTGACACTCTCCTTTGGGGGAACCTGGGCTAGGAAGTGTTTCAATCTTTGACCATTAACTATAAAAGTGTGCCCAGTGTTTGAATCAGCGATTTCAACTGCCCCATTAGAGTAAGGCTTAACCACCCGAAATGGTCCTGTCCATTTAGACCTGAGTTTCCCCAGAAAGAGTTTTAGGCAGGCGTCGAACAGCCAGACTTGCTGATTAGGCTCAAAGGTCTTTCTATGGATGAGTCGGTCGTGGACAGCTTTCATTTTCTCCTTATACAGTCGACTATTCTCAAAAGCGTCTCGACGAATTTCTTCGAGCTCAAATAATTGGAGCGTCCTCTATGCACCGGCTAACTGGGAATCCATGTTACATTGCTTGACAGCCCAGTAAGCCCGGTGTTCCAATTCGATAGGAAGATGGCAAGCCTTGCCAAAGACCAGGCGATAAGACGACATGCCTATCGGGGTCTTGAAAGCGGTCCTGTATGCCTACAGGGCATCATCTAGTCGTGTGGACCAGTCTTTCCTGTCAGGTCTCACAGTCTTTTGTAAAATGTTCTTGATTTGTCTATTGGAGACCTTGGTCTGCCCATTTGTTTGCGGATGATACGGGGTAGCAATGTGGTGGTTAACCCTGTATTTTCTAAGTAGGGCACGGAATTGGGAGTGGATAAAATGACTTCCACCATCACTGATCATGGCCTTTGGTATTTCAAATCAGGAAAAGATGCTCTGCTTAACAAAGTCCATGACAGTCCTGTGATCGCATCGGCGGGTGGCGACGGCTTCAATCCATTTAGAAACATAGTCTACCGAGACTAGGATGTACTCGAAGCTGTTGGATGGTGGAAAGGGGCCCATAAAATCGATACCCCAAACATCGAAGATTTCGACAATCAAAATGGGCTGGAGGGGCATCATATCTTTCCTGGTCATGGTCCCTAGTGTTTGGCAGCGTGAGCAAGTCTTGGCGAAGTTGTGTGCATCCTTAAATAGGGAAGGCCAGTAGAATCCGAACTGCAGAACCTTTGCAGCCATTTTCTTTCCAGAGAAGTGGCCACCACAAGCTTGGCCATGACAGAAGGAAAGCACACTCTGAACTTCGTTCTCGAGGATACACCTCCTGATGATCTAATCGGCACAGAGGAGAAACAACATGGGATCATCCCAGAAATAGTGCTTGGCCTTAGCCAAGAACCTGTCCCGTTGCTGTCTGGACTAGCTGTGCGGGGTTTGTCCTACAACTAGGTAGTTGACATAGTCAGCATACCAAGGCAGTCTCTTGTATTACACAGCTAGAATGTGTCTATCGGGGAAGGCATCAGATAGAGGTAGGGAGGGTCCAATGTGGTCTGGATGAAGTCTAGACAAGTGATTAGCCACCACATTCTTCGATCCAGCCTTGTCGCGAATTTCCAGGTCAAATTCCTGCAAGAGCAGGATCCATCTGATGAGCATGGGCTTTACGTCCTTCGTGGCCAACAGGTGCCGGATGGCTGAATGGTCAGTATAGATGGTCACGTGGGATCCCAGCAAGTACGATAGGAACTTCTCAAGTCCAAAGACTACAGCGAGCAACTCTTTTTCTGTGACCGTATAATTTCGTTGGGTCTCATCCAACGTTTAGCTCGAGTAGTAGATCACCACGGGCTTCTTGTCTTGTCTTTGTCCCAGGACAACGCCTATGGCAAAATCTGATGCATCACACATAATCTCAAAGTCCTGGGACCAATCCGGGGGCTGAAGTACAGGTGCTGTGGAGACTAAGTCTCGGAGGTTGTGATAAGCCTGGATGCAATCAGAAGACATGTGGAATATGGCGTCGTTAGCCATAAGGTCGGTTAAGGGTTTGGAAAGCTTGGAAAAGTCTTTAATAAACCTTCAGTAGAAGCCAACGTGTCCCAGAAATGAGCGAATCTGTCGGATCAAGCTAGGTGGAGGAAGTTTGGAAATCAAATCAACCTTAGCCTGATCTACCTCGATGCCCCTATGCGATACGATGTGACCGAGGATAATTCCGTCTTGAACCATAAAATGACTCTTTTCCCAACTTAACACCAGATTATCCTCGATACATCATTTCAGGATTTTCTCCAAGTTGCTCAAACAATGGTCGAATGAATTCCCAAATACGGAGAAATCATTCATAAAGACCTCTAGGTATTCACCCACCATTTCTAAAAAAATGGCTAGCATGCAATGCTGGAAGGTAGCAGGTGCGTTGCATAGCCCGAACGGCATTTGACGGAATGCAAACGTGCCGTACGGGCAAGTGAATGTGGTCTTTTCTTGATCTTCCGAAGCAATTGCTACTTGGTTATATCCTGAATATCCATCCAGGAAGCAAAAATACTTTTGCCCTGCCAATCTTTCAAGGATCTGGTCAATGAATGGAAAGGGGAAATGATCCTTCTTAGTGGCTTCATTGAGCTTCCTATAATCAATACACACCCGCCATGCGGTGGTGGTGCGGGTGGGGATGGATTCACCATGATTATTGGTGACAACGGTGAGCCCGACTTTCTTTGGAACCACTTGAGTGGGGCTCACCCAGGGGCTATCGGAGATAGGATAGATGATGTTAGCGTCAAGCCACTTGATAATTTCTTTCTTAACGACTTCTCGCATGTTTGGGTTTAGACGTCTCTGCATCTGGCAGGAGGGTCGTGCCCCGTCTTCCAAGTAAATCTTATGGGTGCAATAGGTGGGACTAATTCCTCTCAAGTCAGAAATGGTCCAACCAATGGCGGCCCGATGTTCTGAAAGGGTCGTGGTCAACCTGAGTTCCTGATCCTTGGTTAGATGAGAATTAATAATCATAGGGAAGGTCTGGTCAGGTCCCAGGAAGACATACTTGAGATTCTCGGGTAGTGGATTAAGTTCGGGTGCGGGTGGAACCACAGTTGAAGGAAAGGGAAAAGGCGGGAGTTGATCAACATCGATCTCCACAAATGGTGCTGTGTGATGGTAATCAGCCTTACAAAGGTCCACGCATAGTGATGGTGATGGGTCAGAACAGCCATTACGGGTTTGGTGGTCTGAGACAGAACTAAGGGTGAGGCATTCCTCGACCAGAGTTTCTACGGGATCATGTTCCTCAACACAATCGCAATCAAAAGACTTTGTCGCCCAGAAGATATACAATTGCATTTTTCTGTCTTCGAAGGCGATTTCCATACATCCCGTGTCACAGTCAATGTTTGCCTTAGCCGTAGCTAAGAAAGGTCTGCCTAAGATTGTGGGTGTGTTCTGTAATTTTTCAGGGACTTCCATGTCGAACACCAAGAAGTCGACCAGGAAATAGAAGTCCTCGACCCATACGATTACGTCCTCGACAACCCCCTTCGGGGTTTTCACTGATCTATCAGTCAGCTGGATGGTGATTGGCGTGGGTGTCAACTCTTCGAAACCAAATTGGTGGTGCAGGGTTGTTGGAATCAGATTGATAGAAGCACCTAAGTCCAGGAGCGCTCTATCAAATGTCATGTCCCCGATATTGCAGGAAATCAGGGGTGCTCCTGGGTCAGTTCGCTTGAGCGGAAGGTTGCTTGATATTACGGAACTTGCTTGTTCGGAGAGCATAACCTTCCTAGGTGCTTGAGGTCTTGGCTTACGTTTGGGTGTACAGGCATCCTTTAAAAACTTGGCGTAAGTCGGGATTTGCTTAATGGCTTCGAGGAGCGAAATATTAATCTGTACCTGCTTAAAGATCTCCAAAAGCTCCTCAGTTTCCACAACATTCTTTTTCTTGATTGTTTCCAAGGACTCAGGGTAGGGTGTCTGAATGTGGATCGGATCTATTTCTGGGTCCTTGGGTTTTTTCTGGTGCCTCTTCTGAGTCAGGTATTTCAGCAGGTGAAGTCTCGAGGAGAGTCAGCCATTTGGGATCCTGGGTTTTGGTGACGCTTCTTAAGGTCACCGCATTCGCAGAGGCATTGGAACCATGGGTTGATCCTTGAGAAGACGAGGACGAAGAAGCACCAAACCCAGGGGGTGTTTGCGGGGCTGGTTGGACCATGTGAGCCTGCCCGAGATTGCCTTGGAACCCTTATGAATTAGGGCCTCTGTTAATTATGTTTCACGGGTTCGGTTGTGGCTGGAAAGGTAGGGATCCTTGTTGTTTACAGTCCAAGAGTTGGCTTAACTGTCCCTTTACCAAGGACATTTCCACCTGATGTTTCTGGTTCATGTCAGCCATCATCTTTATTAGGGTGTCCATTTGGTTTTGTGGGGGAGGGGCCACCCTATTTTGATTATATGGGGGTCTAACTAGTGATCCTTGCTGATAGGGGGGCAAATGTGCCTGCTTGTTTGGCTTGGGCTGGTTTTGGAATTGCGGTGGTTTCTAGTTTGTCCAACTAAAGTTCGGGTGGTTACGCCAGCCAGTGTTGTAAGTGTTGGAGAAAGGGTCAGGTTTAGCATAACCTTGGACAGCTTGTACATCTTCAAGGATAGCCGATGTCGATGGAGAGGGAAGAGAGTAATCAAGGGTTAAGGGAGCAAAGGTCCCTCCCTGGAACGCGGTCAGGGGTTGTTCCAGGTTCAGTTGGGTTAAGGGCTGGGCCAGGTCAACATTATGTGCTCCCTTTGCTTGGGAGAAGGTCTGTAACGGGTTCCTGGTCTGGTTCAGTAGCTCATCAATCTTTTTGTCCACCAATTCCACTCGATTTAGTTTCTTGGCAATGATGTCCATGTCAACCATTCCAGAATTTGCTTGTACCTCATAAATCCCACCACGGGGTTGACTGGACCTATTAAACTGGGTCATGGAGGCATTGTTGAGCGAATTTTCGCTCATGGACTCAAAGAGCTCAAATGCTCTCTCCTCGTCCTTTTTGAGGAAGTTCCCCCCGCATGAGGCATCGACGAAGTTCCGTAGGTTGCTGTCCAGACCGTGGTAGAAAATCTGGGCCAATTGCCACCTTGGTATTTCGTGGTGTGGGCATTTCCTCAAAAGTTCATTAAATCTTTCCCACGCCTCATGGAACTGTTCCCCACCCTGGAGTGTCAAGGTAGTAATAGCTCTTCTGAGGGCATTGGTCTTTCCTATGGGGAAGAATTTCTTTAGAAATGCATGCCTCAGTTCTTCCCAGGTGGTGATGGGTCTACCTAGGGTTCTAAGCCAGTGAGAAGCCTTGTCTCTTAACGAGAAGGGAAACATCTTAATTAGAACAATGTCAAGGCTAATGTTCCTAGGTTTCACAGTTCGTGCTATGCGGTCGAGATCCTCTAGGTGCTGGAAGGGGTCCTCATTTGAGCTTCCATGGAAGTGGCTCTGGATCAGACTTAAGACATTTGGTTTTAGCTAAAAATCATCTCCCCCTTCGGGGATCCTAAGGTGTGGCTCGACTCTAATAGCGGAAGGATTATAGAAATTGCAGAGGGGCCTCGGTTGATCCTGAAATGGTGGTACATCGAGTGGTGGTTGCCCTTGTGGGCCTTGGAAAGGTGGTGGTGGTTGCCCTTGTGGGTTCTGTAACCGGTGTATGGCTTGCATGATGGTGTGGATCTGTTGTTGCTGAAGCCGGTGGTTTGCATTAATTTGGGCTTGGATGATGGCCATTGTATCTGGTGGGGGTTGATCCTCAGCCTCATCTACCCTAGGTTCAGCCATGTTTCTAACAGAATCACGTCTCCTAGATTCCTGTCCCAAAACAAACAACTCGGGATGCAATGAGCGTCTCCCGTGCATACATTAGAGAAGAACAGGAGGGAATGTGGAGAGCGACAGATGCGAGAAATGTGTTCAATCAAGCAAATAAGCCCAGTCCTTATGGTGTATTCCTCAGGAGACCTAGAAATCTCAAAAAGGGTGATTAAGTTTGTGAGTACTGAACTCCCCTTCCCAAGGCTAATTTGGCCACGTTCATTATGAGGGGATTGCAGAGAAGGTTCTTCCTTTGGCTTGCACCGCCGGCTCCGTAGACCTCACAACTGCGGTCATTTGACACTGCCCCGCAACCTAGTCACCAGATTCTACCAAGGGAATGAAAACCATGTGCCCAGCGAACAAAACCTCGCCTTTCGAGACTTAACTCAGTCCTACCTAGGGCGCGTCTACTCAGTTTTAAAAGGGCTAGGATAGTGCTTGTGCTAGGGTTATGTGATGAGGCGTTGATTGGGGTGGTGCCTCTTAATTTTCCACTTTCAGAGTGTGTGCTTCTATCAAAGCAAGGTTTTCAAGCAAGGATTTTTTTCAAGATGTGGTGTCTTTTAGTGTTTCATCCTTACTTTAGTATCTTTTAGGGTTGATGTGTCTTAATGTTTTTAGACAAGTTTCAGTGGGCACGTCAAGTTTTACACACAATTTGGTGAAAGTAGATTTCCTTCTATTCTGTAGAGGCTCTAAAACCCTAATGTATTCATCCTAATGATCATGCAACTTCTATTAGATGAGTCATTTTTAGGGTTGAGTGGTGCGGCTCAAGTCAATCCATGGTGGCTTCACAAACACCACTCAAAAAGAGAAAATAACACTCCAAGAATTTATTCAGAATGTTAGAGTGTACATTTTTTTGTTTGGTGATGTGTTAAGGATGTGGGTCAAGTAATCATACACCATGCCAATTTTTTTCAATTTTTACAATTTTTAGTTTTTCACGTAAGCAAACAGTCATGAGTGAAGAATTACTCACTACCGATCCTTGTTGCGCCTACTCCCTTGTTACCGTCATGGGATGCGTTGCCTCGCCATCCAAGCGTCGAATTCCTGCAACCATCAAGTAAAAAGGAGACAAGACATTAGACGATGTGAGAATGGACGTGGAATGGAAGTGAAAAAATAAATCCATTGCCTCCCCGGCAACGGCGCCAAAAACTGATGTGCTTCTGTGAGTGTGTTAAGAAGTGTCGTTGTAGTTCGCACTTGCAACGCCGGTTTTAAAGTAAAGAAACAGATGTGAGTCCGAGTGTCGGTCTCAAGGAGGCGTGAAAATCGGATTTCTCTTGTCACTTATTGTCACAAAAATGGTGGAGTTTTACTTGCAAAAAGGTACGGGTGAAAAGCGAGAGAGAGAGAGCGATTAGGGTTAGGATCGTTTCATTCTTAACATGCAACTTGAATAGGAAATAGAGTAGGCAACTGAATGGAAAACAACTTCATTAATCATACAGCTTTAGTTCATAAATTACAACATCAGATGCATGCTTAAACATAAGTAAAGTAAAGCTTAAAAGATAGGAGGGAAGACAGAGAGAGGGAGGGCAGCGAGGCAGCCACGGTGGTGGAGAAGGCTCCGTCGGTGGCTCGTCGTCTCCGACGATTACAGGAGGGCCTAAAGCTAGCTAAGAGAGGGGTGGAGTAGTTGCAAGGGGAGTGAATTCCTTGAATGAGTGGTTGGAAGGGGTTTAAATAAGAAGGGCTTTCCAAATGAAGAAGGGGTTTTAGCGACATCCCGAACGTCGCTAAAACCCATCCAAGAATGTTGGTTAAGCCCCATCCTGCCAGTCGCTCGCCTGCAGCCATTCTTTCTTGCTCTCGATCCGTGGGCGTGGCATTCGATCGGACGGCTGAGGTCTTCGCCTGGGCGCGCTCGGATCGCACCTTGAGTGCACGTGCGCGCAGGCATTGTCGTCCGGCGTGTGCGTGCGCGTGGCTGATCAGCGCCTGAGGGCGCGTCGCGTGGCACTATCTCGGGTGCTCACTACTGATCGAGCAGCCCAATTTTGCCCAAGCGCGAAGTCATCTTCTAATTTCAGCACCGCGCGGCTTGAACCCGCGTCACGTGGGTGCAGGCATGCGCTTCAACCGCTGCGCTACACCCGCTGCTTAGTCGCGGAGACCGCGGGCGTGCACGCGGTTCTCAGTCGTCCGATTAGAGATTGACGGCTGAGATCTACTCTCCGGGTGAAGGTGGAAGCAGGCACGCGGGGAGCGGGTGCCATGTGGCACATCGTGGGCCGTTGATCATTAGATCAACGGTCAAAACTTCTTGGGCCCATTGTGGGAGCTTCGGACGTCGGATTTGGCCGATTTTGAGTTCGTTGGACTTCGTTCGTCGTTCTGAATCCATCCGTGTGGTCCGATTGCTCATCTGAGGCCTGCTTTGACAAGTGCTCATACAAATGACCGTTAATACTATTTTATAAGCAATCTTGGCATATGATGCATGCAATACTCCCATTCTACTTATGTTGTGCCTTTTATTCTTAAGATGGGCCCTATTTAACAGAATTATCACCCCCAGATGCAGTGTTAAGATGGGCCCTTTCATTCTTAAGATGGGCGTCGTCTTATCTTTCTCTCTCTCTCTTTCTCTCTCTCTCTATCTATCTACCTCTTAGCATAACCCTTTTTACTTTGAAAAACTGTTTATGAATGCATATAATTCTTATCTTTTGAATGTATGATATCTATCTGTTATCGGTGGCAAAGTCGTGTTTTAAAAGACGTTCGTTGTAGTATGAAATCGCTGCGAAAACAAATAAGAATTTTTTTTACTCGAAAACCTAGGTATCCGAAGTTGAACTTAGGGAGCAAATTGGTATTTTAGAACTAAGATCACAATCCCAAATTACTCAAAAGATAGTTTTCAACAATAATCTTAATGCAATGAAAAGATAAAAAGATGCAAAAAGAATATTCTCTCTTCTCTGATGTCTTTTTTTTCCTTGTGAATCAGTCGTTAGATTTTGTGAATCAGACATCTTAAACTTGCATTACTACAGTACTTTTCTGATTTTTTTCTTCTTTCTTCCTTTACTGATCTCTGACTCCTTTTCTTCTTTAGCCTCTGCTGCGGTTAAGTCCTTCTTGGCTTCTTCTTCTTATGTTCTTGCCTCCTCCTTGGCTTCTTCTTCTTCTTTATACTGTAGTCTTTTTCTTCTTTTTCTCGCACTTGGCTTTCCTCAGCTCCTGCCTTCTCTTATTTTCTGTGGCTAGCTTCTTCTTCCTGTCTTCTTCCCTTGCAGTCTTCTTCAGCCGCGCTTCCTCCTTGGCTTCTTCTTCTTCTTCTTCTTTCTTCCCTTCGGCTACAGTGCTTCTTCCTCCTTGGCCTTGTCTTCTGCCTTTGAGTCCTTCTTGCCTCTGCCCTTGATCTTCTTCTTTAGCTACTCCTCTTCTTTCTCTTCTTCTTCCCTGCACATGCACACAGAAGCAAAACCTACCCCTACCCTCCTCCGCGTCTCGCTCTCTCTCAATTTCTCTCTTAGGTATGCTCTCCCAGAGTCGGGTAATCAGGTCGGGTTTCGCGCGCCCGGGTCCAGGTGCACCGGCGTGGGATGTGCGCGAGGAGTGCAGGGTTAATCGGGTCGGTCAGCCAGGTCCGTGGGGGCATGGGTTGCGGACGAGGCGGGTAAGCGTGGGCGAGGGGACCTCACCTCGTGTCTTGAGGCGAAGAGAAGAAAACAAAAATTCAATAAAAATGTCTCATCGCGCTCCTGAGTTTCTGTGGTGGGACTAAAAGTCCCACTCGCTTCGCTTGCGCCCGCAGGTGAGGTTCTTCTCTCAATTGCTGTAGCTGGGCATCTCGCAGAGCCAAATGTCTGGACGTATGTATGAGTGAGACCAACCCACACCTTCTAGACCTAGGAACTTGGAGCGCTTCGGCCTGGAGCGAGCTTGCGAGCTCCTTCGAGTCCTCGCTAATGGCGGTGGAGGGGTCAGATCTAAAACTCACTAAGACGGCCTTACAGCCTCATTAAACCACATGGGGAGCTTCGTCGTGTTAGGGCGGAGGTGAAACGATGCGTAGCTAGCCGTGGGGTGACCTAGGTGTGCGTGCCTAGGTCACTCTGTGGCAGTTGTGATGGGTGTGCTCAGGGAGCACTTGGGGAGGTGATGGCGGTCAGTGAAGGGTTCAATGATGATCAGTGGGTGATGGTGAATGTTCTGAGGTAGGTAGCGAGGCGTGTGGATGGGTGGAGCGACAGGAGCACCTTCGCCGGTGGTCGGCCAGAGATGAGGGAGACGAAGGTGGTCTGTGGCTGTCGAGGGTGATTTTGTGAAATAAAGAAGGGGAAAGTGAAAGGTAGGGAGAGAGAAACTTAACTGAGGGTATCTGGACGAAGGGGGGAGGCGGAGGGTGAGCGGCACGTATTTGCCGTCGTCGGAGATGAAAACCCTAAGGTAAGGATGACGACGACGAGGAAGGGGTCGGAGAGGCTCGCGCGGGTACGACGCGAAGCGGAGGAGCAAGGCGGACATGACTCTGCCACTGGTATGGTGGCAGAGTGACGAGAGGAGGGAGGAGAGGTCATTGGAGCTTGCGGGTAGATGGCCAAAGATGAGGGAGGATGGAATTCAGGGGAATTCTCAGGCCAAAACAGGCTTGGAAGAAGCGGCTGGACCTGGAGCTTCTTTTATAGGCATAGGCAGAGGGTCAGATGCTTGGAAGGCGAGCAAGACTCTCAACGGAGGTCGTCGCAGGTACGATACCCATGCCTCTCGAGCATTCGCACGAGAGGTATGGTGCGAACCAGATCATGGGAAGCCACTCAGACGGTAGGGGATTTCTCAGAGGACCCCCCTTTCAAATCTGAGAGCAGCTCCCTGGGGAAGTGAGGAGAAATCCTCCTCGAAACTTCGCCGGAGGTATGGGTCCTCTGCTGCAATGGTAGAGGGACCAGAATGCAAAAAGTTACGAGGAAGTTGAGGGGGTTTGCGCAAGGGTTTTCAAAAGTTAGGGGCCAGAATGTAATTGGGTGGACTATTTTGCAAAGTAGGTCAAGATGGCCTTCCCTTAGATCCAAATTTTGGTAAAAACCTAATTTGGACCTAAGAAATCCAATGGTGAAGTTAGATTTTAGGTTTGACCACGTTTTACTAGACATTTTGCACAAAAATCTAAATTAGGTCAAATATTGAGCTAGGACCCCAATCTAGGTCAAAATTGGTTCCAAAGGTCAAATTGAAGGTTCTAAACCCTAACGGATATTTTTCCATGAATTTTAGAGGATTTAGTTGATTTTTATCCTAACTAGAACCTTGTTAAATTAAGTAGGTTTGTTTTAGGGTTACAGAATGTCATTTAATTCTTAAATCTCACCATAACCCTTTTCTGACTGAACCATCCCACTTTTACTCTTATTAAATCTAATTGACCTATGTTTAGCCTCTGAAAAATCTCGTTGATGAACTAAAATGGTAAAATTATAGTTTTACCCTTTGTTTCATGTTTTCTTCCCAGATTAGTAATCTCTTGAATTAGGCCTTCCTTTAGGTTATGCAGGAGCTTTTGTTCACTTTTTTAGGTCAAAATAAGCTAGTTAGGGCTCATGATGAGGTTCTCATCATACCCCCATGCCTAGCTTTTGCTACTCCCTTAGCAAAATTTCAAGGTTTTAACTTCTATTCTAGACCATGAGTTTCTTTCACCAGTTATGATAAGTGCTTTTTCTTCTTTTTCTTTTATGATTAGGTCAGAATGCCGATAATAGGCCTAGAGGTACTCAAGTACCAACCAAGATCCAGACCTGACCAGCTTTAGCCTTGGTCTTTCGCGAAGATTTTTAAGGCCCGCAAGAACTATCCTAAGGTTCATTGGACTCCGTGGTTAAAGCACCTGTGCTTGAGACATATTTTAGCCTTAGTTCAGTTTGCAATGTATTTTTTGTAAGAGAGAGACAGAGGATTTATTTGTTTGGAGAGTTTGCTCTCTCTTTTCTTTTTATTTTTAGCTTCGAATTGGCTTCTCAACACGGTCTGTATCAGATTCCTCATCCCCATCATCAATCCTTAAAGGTTCCTGGCAATCGATGCTTCATGATAGCACCGCCCATGGCAACCCCTAGAACCCTGGTTTTCGAGATTTCGAGATAATCCTGCCCATGGCGTTTCGTGGTCGAATCTAGACCCTGGCAATCGACATTTCGTGATAATGCCACCCATGGTATCTGAACTAGCAGAGTGCTTACATGCCCCCGGTATGATATGTAATATCCTAAGAGACAAGCATCGAGGAAACGATATGTTGTTATGCATCTTCGAGGGGAATTTCCTGCCTCTTTGCGCTGGGAACTCATCCAAATCAACTTGTGTTGATCGACCACTCCTAATCTAGGCAACTTTTTTAGAACATTAAAATGCTTTTGTGTGATTTTGATAGTTATGCGTATTGAACCAGACTGTGTGTGGATTGGGGTGCTTAGGTTACCAAGTCCCGCAAACTGAAGGTCAGTTAACGAGGTCGAATACTCCGTAAGCCTTAGACCTAATACCTAAGCTTTGCATTTTCCCCAACCTCTTGAGGATTATCCAGATCTTAGCAGGTACTAAGACCCAAAAAGGCCTAAGGTCAGCATTCCTACTAATCTCTTTTTGTGTCTCCTTAGCACTTTTTCTCATTTTTCTCTTGATGTGGTCAAGAACTTCGGTTAATCCCTTAATCTCTTACTAATGACTATCTCTTTCTTTTTTCATTTTGTGCCCCTTTTTTGTCATTTTGCTCTTTTTCCTCCTCGTATCTTATATAACCCACAAATTTTCTCTCCCCCTTCTCAGTTTTTTTTTTTGTTGAAACCTTTTCTTGATGTGAGTTTTCATATATTTTGCACTTCATACCCCTCCATGCCTATGATTTGCAATGTCCTAATTGTAAATTAGGTGGGTTCGAATTCAGCTTAGTTCATTCATTAGGATAGGTATTGGGTGAGCGAACAGGTCGAGATGATTGTTGTGGACGATTTCTAGACTCGGGTACGGGTACCTGAGGTGGAGTTGGCTATTCTAATGGATGAACCCTAAAGTGCAATATAAATTCAGCATAGAAATGTCAGGAAAGGTTTCGGGTTTTTCAAAGAATGACGGGTTGCCTCCCGTTAAGCGCTGAGTTTTATGCCATCGGCTGGGCGCAATGAGCTCAAGGAGAATGGAGAATAAAGAATGACTCAGCCAAATCTGTATTGGTCATGTCAATGAACGGTTTGAGTCTCTGACTGTTCACGTCGAAGGGTTCGGAATCGTGACTGAGTAGACTAATCTCAACGGCTCCATTTCCAAAAATTCGTCGGACTAAGTAAGGTCCGATCCACTTAGATCATAGCTTTCCTAGGAATAATTTGAGTCGGACATCAAAGAGTAGGACCTTTTGACCAAGGTGAAAGATCTTTCTAGAAATGTGTTTGTCGTGAAAGGCTTTAACCCGTTCTTTGTAAATTCGCGAGTTCTCATACGTATCGTGGCGTAATTCATCGATCTCGCTCATTTGAAGCCTTCTATGGGTTTCATCCTTAGAAAGATCTAAGTTGCAATTCTGTACTACCCAATAGGCTTTATGCTTCAATTCAACGGGGAGGTGACACACCTTCCCGTACACCAGCCTGAAAGGAGACATACCTAATTGGGTCTTGTGGGTGGTCCTATAAACCCACAAAGCTTCTGGAAGCCAGGATGACCAATCCTTCCTATCAGGTCGAACAGTAACCTAAAGGATTTTCTTGATCTCCCGGTTTGATAGCTCAACTAGACCATTAGTTTGGGGGTGGTAAGGAGTAGAGATTCGGTGCGACACCCCGTATTTGGTCATTAGTGACATGAACTGAGTGCTTGTGAAATGGGCCCCTCCATTAGAAATTAATGCACGTGGAACCCCGAACCGTGAGATGATATTTTGGTGAATAAATTTGATAACAACTTTGTGATCATTGGTTCGGGTCAGAATGGCTTCGATCCATTTAGACACATAGTCAACAACGAGTAAGATGTATTCGAAGCCGTCCAAGATAGGGAAGGGTCCCATAAAATCAATCCCACAAATGTCGAAAATCTCGCATACCAGAATCGGCTATTAAGGCATCATGTCACGATGGCTCATGTTGCCCAAGGTCTGGCAACGGTTACATGCCTTACAGTGATTGTATGCATCCTTGAAAATTGTGGGCCAGTAAAAGCCACATTGGAGGACTTTTGATGCGATTTTGTGTCCTGAAAAATGTCCACCGCATGCCTGGTCATGGCAGAGAGTATGTCTTTGATTTTCGCTTCCGTGACACATCGTCGGATAATTTGATCAGCACCAATGCAGAATAAATGCGAGTCTTCCCAAAGGTAATACTTGGCATCGGAACACAATTTGTCCTTCTTGGCCTTCGGCCAATCAAACGGGATCTGATGTGATGCCAAGTAGTTTACTATGTCAGCAAACCATGGAGGCCCTGTATCGATAGTCAGGAGGTGCTCATCAGGAAAATGTTCCGTGATGGGTCTGGAAGGGTCAATGATCTCAGAAGGAATGTGGGACAAGTGATCAGCTACTATGTCCTGTCTTCCTAATTTGTTGCGAATCTCGAGGTCAAATTCTTGCAACAGCAAGATCCATCGAATTAATCGAGGTTTCGCATCCTTCTTTGCAAGGAGATGCCTCACAGTTGTGTGATCTGAGTAGATAATAACATGGGAACCCAAGAGGTAAGATTTGAATTTTTCTAGGGCAAATACTACGACTAGCAGCTCTTTCTCAGTAACCGTGTAGTTATGCTAAGCCTCGTCAAGTGTTTTGCTAGCGTAGTAAATGACCACGGGTTTGCTATCAATTTTCTGCCCCAAAACTGCTCCTACAGAGAAGTCAGATGCATCGCACATGATCTCAAAAGGTTGAGACCAATTAGGAGACTGTAGGATCAGGGCTTAGGTAACTTGGTCACGAAGGATCTCAAATGCTTGAGTGGATTCCTTGGAGATTTTGAAACGTACATCCTTTAAGAGAAGAGTGGTCAGGGGGCACGCGATTTTCGAAAAATCGAGGATAAATCGACGATAAAAATCGACGTGCCCCAGAAAAGATCGGATGTCCTTGATCGAGCTAGGCATAGGGAGTTTGGAAATCAAGTTAACCTTGGCTCGATAGACTTGGATGCCTTTCTCCGAAATCAGATGTCCCAGGACGATTCCCTCAGGCACCATGAAGTGGCTCCTTTCCTAGGAAAGAACCAGATTCACGTCAATGCATCGCCTGAGTATTTGGACCAAGTGCTGGAGGTAATCGTCAAATGATGCTCCAAATACTGAAAAGTCATCCATGAAGATTTCCAGATAATCACCTACCATATCTGAGAATATGGCAAGCATGAACCACTGAAAAGTCACGGTTGCATTGCAGAGACCAAATGGCATCCTTCGGAACGCGTACGTCCCGAAGGGGCAGGTGAACGTGGTCTTTTATTGGTCATATGGATGGATTGCCACTTGGTTATAACCGGAGTACTCGTTAAGAAAGCAGAAGAACCTATTTCCCACTAGTTTTTTGAGGATCTGATCAATAAACGGTAGTGGGAAATGATCCTTCTTCGTGGAGGAATTGAGTCTTCTGTAATCAATGCAGACTCTCCATGAGTTAGCTATACGGATCGGTATGACCTCTCCAATTTCAATCGTGAAGGTGGTGAGTTTTACCTTCTTAGGCACAACCTAAATTGGACTCACCTATCGACTGTCGAAGATCGGGTAGATGATCCCTGCATCTAACCACTTAATGATCTCATTTTTCACGACCTCCTGCAAATTAGGGTTCAAACGTCTCTGCATTTCTTGCTAAGGTTGTGCGCCCTCTTTGGAATAGATATGGTGTGTGCAATAAGAGGGGTTGATACCATTTGATGGAGAGATTCTCGCTTATTTAAGATAGCAATAGAATGATACGTTGTTGTAATTAATGTAGTGGAAATCTCTCAATCAAAGATTAAATAAATATGCATTTAAACCACGAAAAGGATGTCATATCCATAGGGAGGAACAGATTAATAAGTTCACAAAATATTTTTCCTTTGTATTTATTCAATCACGTGCGCAATCTGTGTTCAAATTTGATGCGAAACAAGGCGAAAAGAAGGAACACGTAATAATTTAGAAATGCAAGGATGTGAATGTAATTTTTACGTCAGAAAATTATACATGTGCAAGAGTATGTCATGTACTATTCACTTGCATGCATATGAAGTGTCATTCAAAATTAAATTCCATGCACATAGAGATGAATAATAAGGTTTAACAATTATCTAGAAGCATGAGCATTAAGGCATAAATTCACCACAATAAAATAATCATAAATCAAAATTCATTTTGTGGAAATGGCATTCAATGTAAATACTAATTGAGTATAAAACAGAGGAAACTTCCTCTTCCTTCCTTGCGCGCATGAGGAGGCTTCATGGGAGGAGCTATGCGGCAGGAAGGCACGTCTCGACGAGGGCTACGCAATGGTGGTGACGTGGCAGCCGGAGGTGGCCGGACGGTGGAGAGGAGCGCCGGCCTATCACCAGCGGATGGCTACACTGCACTTGCGCGCAGTAGTGCTTTAGTGTGCTGCCCTACCCGCAGGCACGTGGCTACTGTGGGGGCATTGCTGCGGGTGTGACTTTGGGTACTTGCAGGCACTGGAGAGGAAGAAGATGAAGAGGAGGTGTCGTGCGGTCTATAGTGTAGGCGCTGGTGCTGCTGGCTGGCAAGGATGCTGGAAGGTGGCGCGTAAGGGCGCTAGAGGGTGGCGATGAGAGTGCTGGAGGGGGCACGCAAGGGCGTTGGAGGGAGCGTGCCTGTAGGGCACTTGGGCTGTAAGGGCGGTGATGCGTGCTGCTGCTAGGAGCATTACTTGGCGCGGTGAGGCTTTGGTGCAAGGCGCAAAGGTAGGGCACGCAAGGGCGATGGCGTGGCGAGGGCATGCTGGGGTGGGGCACCTACAGGCAGGCAGAGAAGGGCGATGGCGTAACGCACCTGCGGGCATGTGGTGCAGCATTTGCGGGTGCTTGGGCTGCAGTGCATGTTGGTGCTAGAGTGCCATGATCGTTTATTTTGATGATAACAAAACACGTGTCATTTAACATTTGCACTTGAAGTTTTAGATTTCATGTCAATTACAAATGGAGAGGTGGTTAGACGGAGTTCGAGCTCGCATCCATGGCGGATTGGAGGAGCTTGACGAAGAATAGAAGAGCTTCGCGAGGAGTGATGGCTTGAAGAAGGAAGGAGATGAAGAATATGATAGATTTCCTTTCCTTATACTCTATGTATTTTTTGTTTCTTTTTGTTGCTCTTTATTTTGTTACTTAGATTCATGTTAAAGAGCTTCAAAGTACCCTAATAGTAGTCCTAGGAACACCTGCACAACCCTAGGATACTTAGGTTTTCTGTAGAGAACTTAGAAAACCAAAATAGGGTCCAAATAGCCTTTTCAGATGTCTCATCTGAAAATCAGACGTCTCATAATGACTTTTAAGATGTCTGACTGTTGACTCAGATGTTCGATTATGTTTAGACTGGACTTAGTTAGTTCTGTCTAATGAATTTAGACGCCCAGACCTTAGTCTAGACGTCTAATGATTTTGCCAGATGTCCAATTAGTGGACCGTTGGCTGGCTTAGCAAGCAATGAAGGATATGACTGTTAGCCGGTATCAGACGTCCGTAGAGGACCCCAGATGTCTAATACATGACTGTTTTGCCTCGGCTGACCCAAAATCTCTTCTCAGAGATTTTATAGCTGTTGCACTCTCTTGGGAATCCATTTTCACAGAAAAGTAGGTTTCCAGACGTCCAAACATCACTCCAGATGTCCTGTATGTCGTCTGATGACAATTCACTAGAACCCTGTTTAGATCTGATTCAAGTTAGGAAGGAAACCCGCCTATAATCAGACGTTTGACTTTGTTCCCAGACGTCTTAAACTAGTTTTCCAGACGTCCGATGCCAGGATCAGATGTCTGATAACCCTGTCAGTGTAATGATTAATCCTAATTTCGGCCTGATTTTCTTGGAGCTTGCACCCAACGGCTATGGAAGCCTTCCAAGGCCTTCCAAAGCCTTCCTAGGGCCTCTATAAATAGAGGAGAACCCCTGCCTCTAAAAAAAATGTCAAGAAATACCAAGATACACCCAAGCTACATACTTTCCACTCTTTGGTGTCTAAAAGAAGAAGAAGATCATATAGAAGAAAGCTCTTGCTCTCCAAGCTTAGTTCTACACGTAGAGAGCTTGATTCCTGTTGTGCACCCGCTCTCCCTTCACGATTACGAGAGCGACGAACTGCTACCGTGTGGTTCATGCATCCGTGTCATCGACTCACTTCTTGCAAAGGGAAGCATCCTAAATCCTATAGAAGCTTAGTTTAAGAATATCTTTGTTGGCTCTATAGGACTATTCTTGTATTTTACTTTACTTGTGTTGGGTATTCGCTTTGCGAATTCCCGTATCCTTCATGAGACAAAATCCTTCTCGTGAGGAGAAGGGGTTTGGAGGTACGCTACCCTCGCATTTGTAGCGTGGTTGTAATTGAGGTTGTACTACCTTCGTTTAAGTAGTACGTTAGTGGATTTGATCAACTTGGTTGATCGGAAAATCCTAACTTGAGAGGGTTAGGTGGTGGTTTTCACCCAGTTTGGGTTTCCACCTAAAAGTCATTGTATACATTGTGTGATTGTCTATTTTTGTGAAATTGTTATATTTTATTTCTGCATTTTTTTACGTCACCCCCTCTAAGTAGGGAATTACAGTGCGCGCGGTTGGGACGTGTGGGCTGCGCCTGCAGGGCTGCAAGGGTGGTGATGCGTGCTGCTGCTAGGAGCGTTGCTTGGCGCGGTGAGGCTTTGGTGCAAGGTGCAGAGGCAGGGCGCGCAAGGGCAGGCTGGGGGTGGCGTTGGTGTACAGTGCACACAGTCTTCACGGTTGGCCCCTCAGTCCCCTCTGCCTCTCGCTCTATATCTCCTCTCTTTCGCCTCTCAAGGGATTTTCAAAATCCTTTTCTAAATATGGCCAGCACCGTTTTCATTTGTTGAGGGAGGACGGCTGTAGGTTAGATATTTGTGGGGAGGTGTTGAGGTCGGCTGGAGGATGAGGGAGGTGTTGAGGCAGCCATTTGTTGGGGGAAATTTACCCCCCCCCCCCTCCTTGTTCTTTTCCAACATCATGCCAAAAACAACAAAACATAAAATAATTACATAATAAGTTATAGAATGCGATAAAATAGATAAAAACTCAAGTAATGATGCATGCACTTATTTAATGACCTAATGTGATTATTAACAAACATACTATGTTAGAATTGAAGTACTTAGGCGTAACAATAGTCCATTAAAATGGACTCATCAAATACCCTCATACCTAAGATTTGCTAGTCCCTTGTAAAAATGAAAAATAATAGAAGTAATCAGAAGATTTCTTCTTTTCTTATTTCAAAACTTTAGAGATCTAGACAAATGTGAAGTGATAGCCTAGGTAGCAGATCCACGTGAAAAGCCAATTTGCATTGGGAGTTCGTACTTCACCCTTGGTAAATATTTCTGTCGGGATAAGCAACTACTTCCCTCAGGGATAAAGCAAAAGATAATCTGTAATTTGACCCCGGCTTTTGGCTTAGGTAGGAGATATCGAGTTGAATGGATTTGTATTTAGTGGCACACACTCATCTGGTGCTACATGTAATCTATTACTACAGACTCTAGATCTCTCGACTATTAGACAAGTCAACTTGGAGAGAGGCTAAACAACTGTGCTATCTTGATATTCCTTGGCACTCACTCTTTTTTTCTCTCTCTCTGAGATCCCAAATCTTACCAGATTTAGTAAGTGTACTCACTGTTTGGTGGCCTCACATGGTATTCACACTTCAATTAAAGTCCTAATAACTCTACAACTAAGTTAGAGTTCTTAGCCAGTATTCAGGCGATCAGAAATACTAAAAGATAGGTATGGGTCATATTTGGTGGATCACAATAGGTGTTTTGTTGCCTCAGAAATAATGTTACATAAATAACATTATAAACTTGGACTCTTTTCTTTTTCTTTTCTCTCTCTCTTTTCTTCTTCTAGTTTTCTTTTTTTTTGTAATATAATTGTTTCTTCTTTTTCTTCTTTTTTTTTTATAAATCAACATAACACGACACAGACTTTTATTTATGAGGCATTATTAGGGATGACGATGGTCAAGAGGATATTGTGTGGCTTATTTGGTGGAAGTGCCTATTCTCGACACCGGGAAGGAATGGATAGGACAGGTATACTTCTGACCTTTGACACTATTACCCTCCTTCAACCGAGGACTCTATGAAGGACGGTCGTAACCATCCACCATAGTCATAGCCTTATTAAGACTCCATCTCTGTGTATCTACCTTATTTGATGACTCTCAGGAATTCACACAAAGAACGCATGCAAGAACAAAGAGTGAAAACTATGCTTAACTCTGAAGTATCATCATCTAATTGTCCAAAACTTAAGAGTCCTTGCACTAGACTTAGCGCACCAATAATCTCTCTACTTTCATCTCACAAATAAGGGGTGGATCTACTAGAAGATAGTATGCCTGACTCCCTATTAACTGTCCAAGGGTTCAGTAGACTACAAATGTTTATTGATTTTCTACAAGGATCCATTACCCAGTCTACGTGCACGTGAAATAAATGTATTGGATTCTAAACTTAAGAAATAATTCAAGAAAAACCTCCAATGACAAAGATATTTTGCTAGGGACTCACCCATTCAACTCAAGAAAATAAGAGTTATATATATATATGTATGCAAATATTTATAAATGCTATAAACAATCTCAGGTTATACCCCCCCATGCCTAAGACTGACAATGTCCTCATTGAAAAAATGCAGACATAGAAGAATATCACCTGAGGAGGAGAGTGGGAGGAACTAAGGCTTCTCAAGCCGAAGTGCATCCAAAACCTAGCCATCTGAAAGAGTAATATAAGGTTTAAGTCGATGGCCATTTACCTTAAAGCTTGCACCTGAAGTAGGGTTTCAAATTTCTATAGCTCCATGAGGGAAAGTATTGATAACAACGTATGGCCCATCCCAGCGGGACTTGAGCTTTCCAGGAAATAATTGAAGTCTAGAATTGAAAAGCCAGACCCACTGGTTGGGCTCAAAAGTCTTTCTAATGATGTGCTTATCATGGAAGACTTTTGTACGTTGCTTGTAAGCTTGAGAAGTTTCATAGGCTTCATTACGAAGCTCCTCAAGCTCACTTAATTCTAACATACATGCCTTTCCCGCTTTATCCAGATTCAAGTTAACGTTTTTAATAGCCCAATAAGCTTTATGTTGGATTTCAACGGGAAGGTGGCACGCTTTTCCGTAGACAAGACGGAAAGGAGACATGCCCAAGGGAGTCTTATACGCAGTTCTGTAGGCCCAAAGAGCATCATTTAGTTTTTTAGACCAATCCTTCCAATCAGGCCTGACAGTTTTTTCTAAAATTCGCTTAATCTCCCTATTAGGCACTTCAACTTGTCCACTCGTTTGGGGATGATAAGGTGTGGCTATCATGTGGTTGACTCCCAAATTTTGGAGTAGTCTAATGAAGTGTACGTTCTTGAAGTGAGGTCCTCCATCACTTATGATCATCCTTGGGCACCCGTATCGAGAAATGGTATTAGCCTTAACAAAGCCCAAGACCACAGAATGGTCATTGGTTCGCGTGGGTATGGCTTCTATCCATTTCACTACATAGTCTACAGCCACCAGGATGTATTCATATCTGAAGGACACAGGAAAGGGACCCATGAAGTCAATGCCCCAAATATTAAAGATTTCAACAGGGAGGATAGGTTGTTGGGGCATCTCATCCCTTTTTTCAATGGTTTCCATTTGTTGGCAACGTAAACATGCGCCCACATACGTATGTGCATCTCGGAATAATGTGGGCCACCAAAAGCCAGACTGAAGAACCTTATGGGCAGTTTTCTTCCCACTAAAATGTCCCCCCACAATGGAGGTCATGGCAAGAACTCAGAACACTTCTTTGTTCTTCATTAGGGATGCAACGGCGAAAAAGCTAGTTAGGGCCTACTCTAAAAAGCTCGGGTTCCTCCCAGTGATAAAATTTAGCGTTAGCAAGAAACCTATCTTGCTTCTGCTTATCCCAAGTACTTGGGGTAATGCCCGTGACCAGATAGTTCACTATGTCAGCGAACCAATGAGTTTTAGCTTCCATGGCCATCAGAGACTCATCAGGGAAAGTCTCTTGAATACCGCCAGCAGGGTTTGATGCCTCAATAGGGATCCTAGACAGATGATTTGCTACCACATTTTCAACTCCTTTCTTGTCTTTAATTTCCAGGTCAAATTCTTGGAGTAGCAGAATCCAACAAATTAGGCGAGGTTTGGTGTCCTCTTTAGCAAGAAGATGCTTTAAGGCAGAATGATTAGTGAACACCACAACCTTAGATCCCAAAAGATAAGACCAAAACTTTTCCAAAGCAAATACTACATTATGTAGTTCCTTTTCAGTGACCGTGTAGTTTTGCTGAGGATCTGTAAGGGTCTTGCTGGCATAATGCAGCACATGAGGTTTGCCATCAACCCTTTGACCTAATACCACTCCCACTGCAAAATCAGAAGCATCGTGCATAAGCTCAAACGGGAGGGTCCAATCTGGTGCTTGGAGAATCGGCACAGTAATAAGGGCTTTCTTCAAAACTTGGAAAGCCTTGCCACATCTATCATCAAAATCGAAGGAGACATCCTTCGCTAACAGGTCGCAGAGTGGCTTAGAGATTTTACTAAAATCTTTAATGAAGCACTTATAAAATCCAGCATGGCCAAGGAAAGATCTAACCTAACGAACATTGGCGGGTAATGGAAGCTTAGAGATGGAATCGATTTTTGCGGTGTCCACCTCTAATCCTCTCTAGGAAACTATATGCCCTAACACAATGCCCTGCTGGACCATAAAGTATCTTTTCTCCCAGCTAAGCACCAGCTTTGCCTCTTCGCAACGGGTTAAGACTTTATCAAGGTGCGAAAGGCATAGGTCAAATGACGAGTCATAAATGGAGAAGTCATCCATGAAAATTTCAACGAACTCGTCAATCATATCAGAAAAGATAGCCATCATACAACGTTGGAAAGTGGCAGGAGCATTACATAACCTGAATGGCATTCGGTGGAATGCAAATGTGCCATACGGACTCGTGAAGGTGGTACGCTCCTGATCATCAGGAAAAACAGTTATCTGATTATGCCCAGAGTATCCGTCAAGAAAACAGAAGTACTTGTTCCCCACCAATCGTTTCAAAATTTGATCGATAAACGGTAAGGGGAAATGGTCTTTCTGGGTAGCCATGTTCAAACGGCGGTAATCAATGCAGACCCTCCAACCAGTTGAGGGTCTAGTGGTCACCAGCTCTCCATGGTCATTCTCCTCTACAGTGATTCCTGCCTTTTTGAGAACTACATGAATAGGACTGACCCATTTACTATCTGAAATGGGATAGATAATCCCTGCATTCAGCCATTTCAGAATCTCCTTTTTAACAACCTCCCGCATATTTGGATTGAGCCTTCTCTGCATGTCTCGGAAAGGCTTCATGGACTCATCCGTGTATATATGATGCATGCAAAGAGAGGGATCAACAATTGACCAAGCAATTGCTTCCTTGTGCCTTTGTAAACACTCAAGCAGAGCTCCCTCCTGTAATTCATATAATGCAGACGAGATAATAACGGGGAGCGTGTTATTAGGGCCAAGGAAAGCATATTTCAATGTGCTCGGGAGGGGTTGCAACTCCAACTCAGGAGCCTTTTGGATTGAGGGTTTTAGTTGAGATATCCCCGCCTCAGGTAGCGGATCTACCTTCACAGTCTAGGGTGGGGACAGAGACTCAGTGTGTATCCCCAGCAACTCTTCTAATTCGGGCATTTCCCTTTCAGTTTCTTTAATAATCGAGGGATGGTCCTTAGATATGACCTTCTGAAGGGGATCTCTACATAAGAGTGGTGGAGTAGTTTCTTCAATTATTTCATCAACGACCTCAATCTGAGAATAATCTTCAAATCCAGATTGCTTGTAAGTATCAAAAACATTCAACCGGATCTTCTTGTTCCCAAAGCCCATTTTAAGTGCCCCAGATCTACAATTTATTAAGGCATTGGTTGTGGCCAAGAAGGGGCATCCCAGAATAATGGACGGCTTTGTGGGCTTATTTGATGGGTCAGTATCAAGAACCAGAAAGTCAACAGGGAAGAAGAAATCCTCCACTCTCACAAGGACATCTTCCAACAATCCCCGTGGTGTCTTAAGTGATCTGTCTACAACCTGGAGGATTACTAGACTAGGCTTTAGCTTGCCTCCTCCCAAAAGGTCATAGATAGAGCTCGGTAGAATGTTCACCCCCGCACCCAGATCGAGCAGAGCCTCGTCAATGTGTTGGTTACCTATAACCACTTAAATATATGGGGCCCCTAGGTCTTTCATTTTGGGGGGTGTTCCATGCTGGAGAATCAAGCTAACATGGTCAGGCAAGATGACCTTGGTTTGGACCTGTTTCCTAGATCGGTGCTTCTGGGAGCACAGGTCCTTCAGAAACTTGGCATAGGACAAGATCTGTTTAATAGCTTCCAACAAAGGCAAGTTAATCTGGACTTGCCTAAAAGTATCCATAATCTCTTCCGTCCTATCCTTGGCTCCAGACGAGCCAACAAAAGATTCCCTAGGAGCAGATAAGTACTCTGGATAGGGCACCCTCGGCTTCTGGGTAGAGGGGTCGTCATGGCGGGAGAGGGGTGGTGGAAGGACGACATCTTCATTGTGGGTGATTTTGTGCGAGGGAGAGCTGCGTGGCTCTTCCTTGGTGGAGATGGAAGTCTGGTCAGGTGTGGAAGGGGAATTCTGAGACGTAACCGTAGGAGTGTTATCAGGCTTGTCAATCTTTTTTCCACTCCTCAACATGGTCACTACTTGGGTGTGCTCCCTGAATATAAACCCCTTGCCCTTAGGGTTCTCCTCAGAAGAACTAGGCAGCTTCCTCGGATCACGTTGCCTAATTGCCTCAGTAAGATGACCAATTTGGGATTGCATATCAGTAATCATCTTATTCTGAGATTGGATGACCATATTCTGATGCTCTTGCAGTGCTTTCATCATGGCCTTCAGTTCATCCATCTCAGAGGACTTATTCTGAGGAGGATTTTCATAAGATGGTTGGTATATGGGCTGGGGAGGTAAGGATCTTGCATTCCCTGAGTGAGAAGCATCACCTTGCTTCCAAGAGAAGTTTGGATGGTTCTGCCACCCTGAATTATAGGTATTGGAATAAGGGTTATTGCGAGGAAGGCAGAAACCTTAGGTCGCGTTCAAGTCAGCCTGAATCAACTCAGGGAATTGATTTGCCTGATGGCACTCTGCAGTGGCGTGCGTTGTGCTTTGGCAAATGGAGCATTCTCTTGAAGCCTGAAAGATAGAGGCTGCTTGCAGGTTCATGCCTGAGTATGCTAAAAGCCTATCAAAATTTTTATTCAATAGTTGAATCTAATAAGCCAAATCCTGAGAAGCCCTAGCTTCATGGGCCTCTATCTTCCTCTGCAAGATTGATGGTTTTCTTTCTTGATAGGCAGAGGACAGATGTATGGAGTTGTCGCTTAATGTTGCAAATAATGCCCAGGCTTCATCTTAGTTCTGGTCATGAAGGTTCTTGCACAAGTTGCATTGATGGTTTGCCTATGCCTTTCAGATAGAACCTTTCGACCAACTGCCATCTTGGCACCTGATGGTGGGGGCATAACCTAAGAAGGTCATTAAAGTGCTCCCAAGTCTCATGAAATTGCTCCCCTTCCTGTTGAGTAAAACCCATAATCTCTCTTCTGTAATGGTTGGTTTTACTCATAGGAAAATACTTTTTCAAAAATTCTCTCTTAAGGGTGGCCCAATCATTTACCCTTGCATCGAGGGTATGATACCAGTGCTTGGCCTTATCCTTTAGAGAGAAAGGAAATAGAGTCCTCATCAGGGATTCATCAGTAAAGCCCTAGAGCTTCACTGTGGAATAGACCTCGGTGAATTCCTCCAAATGCCGGTAGGGGTCCTCCCTAGTAGTACCATAAAAGGAGGGCAATAAAGATATGGTACTGCTCTTGATCTCATACGGATTATCCCCTGCCAGTCGTCTTAGTGCTTGTGCGGGTTGGTTAGTTGGAATACAATAGTCCCTTAGGGTCCTTTGTTGATTTGCTCCTTGATCAGCCATTCCTTCTCTTTTCTCTCCTAGGTGAGCTCTCCTAAGAATTCTCTCGGGCTTAGGATCAAACACTAGACTACCCTCAAGAGAGTGTCTACCAAGCATACAATATCAAATATAATTCAGGTTCTTATTAAGTAAGCGAAACCTCCACTCCAAAGATAAGTCAAAAGGTCAAGGCTTATCCCTCCGTTCCCATGTAAGTGGTATAAGAGGGGTGTTGACTTGAAATCTTAACCTTGTTTGTTGCAGAGGTCGAAGTAGTTGATATAAATGGCCAAACAAGTTTTTCACTGCAATTACGTGCCTTAATTCAACCTTCGAGTGCCCTAGGACCTATACTTTGCTTGGATGATACTCCCAGGTGATCAAGTGAGAAGTTACTCCAGGACAAACAAAGGGATGCAAGTAGGGTGAACCCTTCCTTTGAGGCGGTGCGTATGCGGTGCCCCTTAACTACCCTTTTGTTCCTTTAAGGGGTGTCCCCCTTCGTGAAGTATCAAAACACTTGGTCAAAAGATAGTATCACCTCCACCACAAAGCACAATAGGAGGGTTTGCACCAATAAAGAGATCAATGCCTATAGCCTTAAGGGATCGAGCCTTAGTGCAGTGCCTAATGTGCGTGCTCAATGTCAGAAGTGTGCAACACACCGCAAATCTTTGTAATTTTTTTTTTGAAAACGCAGACAAGTCCCTTAGAATCATATCAAATGTGAATTGATTTTAGGGTTGAATTTGATTATCAGTCCCACTTTTAGTTTTGCGACCACTGAATTAGTAAATTCAAACAACTTGGTGGTCTTGAATTTTAATTTGAATGCAAATGCATGAACAGGAGCTGGATGCAAAAGTTAGAAAGGTGTACCTGTCTCCAGCAATCTTCGTGCTAATATGCTTGCAATGCAATAATAAGATCTAATGTGCTGCTCAATCACCCCTAAATGCACGCACCTAAGAGCATGCAACTTCTAAACAGGCAGCTCGATATTTTCTTTTGTTGGTTTTAAAGGCAAGCAAGCAGAGAATGGAATTATGCATGCGAAATGTAAACCCTAGTAGCTAAAGAATGTGGGGACAGACCCCAAAAATTTAGCCCCAATTACTACAAGGGTGAAAAGACAGAAATAAATTTTGTGACAACGGAGAATCCCTTGTGAAAGCGGAATCTTGGTCTCCTACATCTTTTCCTCGTGTGGCTTAGCTTGTGGTTGATGTCGCCGCTCTATTGTGCCTCGTCGCCTCGTCAGATTCCTCGGACAATAAAAAAAAAATGATTAGATAATTGCGCAACTCAGAATATTCAAAAATAATAACATGAATCTATTGCGTCTGTTGCCTCCCCGGCAACGGCGCCAATTTGATGGAGAGATTCTCGCTTATTTAAGATAGCAATAGAATGATACGTCATTGTAATTAATGTGGTGGAAATATCTCAATCAAAGATTAAAATAGATATGCATTTAAACCACGAAAAGGATGTCGTATCCACAGGGAGGAACATATTAATAAGTTCACAAAATATTTTTCCTTTGTATTTATTCAATCACATGCGCAATCCGTGTTCAAATCTAATGCGAAACAAGGCGAAAAGAAGGAACACGAAATAATTTAGAAATGTAGGGATGTGAATGTAATTTTTACATCAGAAAATTATACATGTGCAAGAGTATGCCATGTACTATTCACTTGCATGCAGATGAAGATGTCATTCAAAATTAAATTCCATGCACATAGAGATGAATAATAAGGTTTAACAATTATTTAGAAGCATGAGCATTAAGGCATAAATTCACCATAATAAAATAATCATAAATCAAAATTCATTTTGTGGCAATGGCATTCAATGTAAATACTAATTGAGTATAAAACAGAGGAAACTTCCTCTCTCTTCCTTGCACGCACGAGGAGGCTTCGTGGGAGGAGCTAGCGGCGAGAAGGCACGTCTCGACGAGGGCTACGCAATGGTGGTGATGCGGCGGCCGGAGGTGGCCAGACAGCGGAGAGGAGTGCCGGCCTGTCGCCGGCGGATGGCTGCACTGCACTTGCGCGCGGTCGTGCTTTGCTGCGCTGCCCTGCCCGTAGGTGCGCTGCTGCGGGCGTGACTTTGGGTACTTGCAGGCGCTGGAGAGGAAGAAGATGATGGAGAGGAGGTGTCGTGCGAGGGCTGGTGCTGCAGGCGTGCAAGGGTGCAGGAGGGTGGCGATGAGAGCGCTAGAGGGGGTGCGCAAGGGTGCTGGAGGGGGTGCGCTTGTAGGGCGCTTAGGCTGCAAGGGCAGTGATGCGCACTGCTGCTAGGAGCGTTGCTTGGCGTGGAGAGGCTTTAGTGTAAGGCGCAAAGGTAGGGCGTGCAACGGCGATGGCGTGGCGAGGGTAGGCTGGGGTGGGGTGCCTGCAAGCAATGCATGTGCGGGCAGGCGGAGAAGGGTGATGGCGTAAGGCGCTTGCGGGCATGTGGTGCAACGCTTGTGGGCACTTGGGCTATAGTGCACACGATTGGGACATGTGGGCAGTGCCTGCAGGGCTGCAAGGGTGGTGACGCACGCTGCTACTAGGAGTATTGCTTGGCATGGTGAGGCTTTGCTGCAAGGCACAGAGGCAGGGCGCGCAAGGGCAGGCTAGGGGTGGCGTTGGTACACAGTGCACGTAGTCTTCATGGTTGTCCCCTCAATCCCCTCTGCCTCTCGCTCTATATCTCCTCTCTTCAGCCTCTCAAGGGATTTTCAAAATCCTTTTCTAAATATGGCTAGCACCATTTTCATTTGTTGAGGGAGGACAGCCGTAGGTTAGATATTTGCGGGGAGGTGTTGAGGCCGGCCGGAGGATGAAGGAGGTGTTGAGGCGGCTGTTTGTTAGGGGAAATTTATCCCCCCCTCCTTGTTCTTTTCCAACATCATGCCTACAACAACAAAACATAAAATAATTACATACTAAGTTATAGAATGCGATAAAATAGATAAAAACTCAAGTAATGATGCATGCACTTATTTAATGACCTAATGTGATTATTAACAAACATACTATGTTAGAATTGAAGTACTTAGGCATAACAATAGTCCATTAAAATGGACTCATCACCAGTCAAATCATCAAGAGTCCATCCAATGGCTCTACAATGTTGCTGGAGAACAGTAATCAGGCGGGATTCCTGGTCAGGTGTGAGTCTGGAGTTTATAATCACAGGAAACGTCTGATTGGAACCCAAAAAGACATATTTCAGATGATCGGGAAGGAGCTTGAGTTCTAGGACGGGATTGTCAGCAGCATCGGGTGGTTCAGGGTGTGTGTCAGGAACAAGGGTAGGAGTTATGGGTGTATCTAGATAGGTTCAGACTCCTTTATTTGTAGGTTTTGATCTTCTTGTGGTTGATCGGGGATAATCAGGTTGTCCTCGATATGCGGTTCATCAACCACGGCTTTGATATCACATATTTGTTCTATAACACCGCAATTAATCTCTTGTTGGGCCTTAAAGATGTCAATCTTTAGAGTTTGGTTCCCAAATTTTAATTCTATTTGGCCCTCCTCACAGCTTATGTTGGCCCTAGTAGTAGCCAGAAAAGGTCTCCCTAGTATAATCGGTGTATCCCTTGGGTTCTCAGGTGCATCCATATCTAGAACTATGAAATCTACCGGGAAGTAGAAATCCCGTACCCTAACAATGACATCCTTGAGTATTCCTTTAGGTGACTTGATGGATTAATCAGCTAACTGCAATGTCACCTTTGTCGGTTTAAGCTCGGACTCTTCAAGGTGGTTAAGGAGGGATGTAGGTATTAGGTTTATGGAGGCACCTAGGTCTAACAAGGCTCTGTTGAATTGGGTTTCACCAATTTTACATGAAACCAAGGGAGTGCCTAGGTCTTTAGCCTTGGGTGGGAGTTTACTCAAGATTACAGAGCTGGCTTGCTCTGACAGTATGATGGGACTCCCACTTTTGGTTTGCGACTTACACTTGGGTGTACACATGTCTTTCAGAAATCGTGCGTAAGCCAATACGTGGCAGATTGCATCCATCAAAGGGATGTTTATCTGGACCTGTTCAAAGAGCTTGACCAGATCCTCCTTAAGGGATGTTTAGCTATCCTTTTTCCCTTGGTCAAGGCCATGGGAAACAGAACCTTGGTTGGTTCCTCTAGAATAGGTCCAGGTTCTTGATCTGGGATAGGGACATCCTGGATAACTATCCTAGCGCTTGGATCACTTCCAGGCTTGGAGTGGTTTGGATAAGGTGGGTCTTGCGTTGCTTTACCACTACGGGTTGTTACGGAGTTTAGTCCTGCTTGGTTCTGGTTTGGGGTTGGTAAAATGGGTGGCTGCTATTGAAATCCTGCATAAGATGTCGAAGCTTCCATCCCGTCAGGTGATGGAATAGTAGGGGCCTGATAAATCATATGTGCGTGGCTTGGATTTGGGTTCATAACACACCTCTAGGTCGGCATGTTATTTGGGTTCAGCAGAGGTTGAGAAGGAAGTGTGCCCGGTTGGCATGAATTTGCCATCTGAGCGAGTTGGTTGCGAACCTCTGTGATCTCGTCCTTGTGTTGTTTTTGTATTGCCGCATTCGTTTTCTGAATGTCTGCCAGTGTTTGAAGGATAAGAGTCATTTGATCTTGGTTTGGCCTAGATTGATAGGTGGGGTTGGGCCGAGGCTGAGGCGGCTGATATGGACGAGGGGCTTGTGGACGGGGTTGATAAGGTGGTCTTTGATTTTGAGAATTTCCCGCCCATTGAAAGTTGGGATGATTTCGCCATCCAGGGTTGTAGGTGTTGGAACATGGGTCATTCTAGATGGAGTTGAGGTCCTTGCCGATCTGAGGAGCCTCAGGAAAGTCATAGTATGGGGGTTCAGAGTTCCCCCTACTAGAATAGAGTGGATCGGAGGTCCCTCTGGTCCTAGAGTCAGACGGGGGTGGATACGGGTCCATCCCCTAAGAAGATCAGTGATAGATGTTTGCACAGTTTCCCTCGTGAGAGGTGGATGTGCGAAAGAGTTCTACGCAGAGGTGGCTCGCTGCAAATGCCGAGTTAGCTCGTCCTCCTTCTTCTCTATGATAGAGACCTTGTCCAACCGACTGGCCATCAGCTCCAAGTCAACAGATGCGGACAGGCCCTACGTCTCATGTTCTCCCCTAAGATTCATTGATGCGCGGGCATTAGTCCGGTCGAATAAGCCCATGGAGTCATTGTTGATGGAGTTCTTGCACATATCTTCGAGAATCTCCCACACAGTGTCCTCATGTTGACCCATGATGTTTCCTCCGCAGGTTGCATTGACGAATAATCGGATGTCTTCACGGAGTCCCTGGTAAAAAGACTGGACTTGTTCCCATTTAGGAACTCTGTGATGGGGGCACTTTCGCATGAGATCTAAGAACAGGTCCCATGCCTCATGAAGAGGTTCTCCAATTTGTTGGGTGATATGAGTGATCTGATGGCGCAAGGCATTTGTCCGGCCAACGGGAAAGAACTTCAAAAATTCAGACTGAAGTTCATCCCATGTGTTGCTCGGACGGGTCTGAGTTTGATACCAATGAGTAGCCTTGTCCATGAGGGAGAAAGAAAACATCTTCATGAGTAGAATATCCCGATTTTGCGCATCTGACCCAAAGTCTGGGCCAGATGCTTGAGCTGTTTAATGTGTTGGAATGAATCCTCGGAGTTAAGCCCATGGAATTTTGGTATGGCATGAATCATATTGGGCTTGAGTTCGGAATCAGGACCTCCAGCCGAGATTTGGACTCGAGGCTCGATTGCCACCGCAGTGGGATTATAGTGATCTCGCATCATAGGATGTTGCGGTGGGTTTACAAAGTTTTGGAAGAGATCATTTACGCGCTAAAGCTGGTGCTCAAGGTTGTTCTCTTCTTCAACAGGTTGTGCCATGATAGAAGAAGAAGGAGAACTTGGTTCTAGATCAGAGGAAAGATCTATGTGGTGGGGTTGCTGCACAAACAAGGGTGTCGAGGCTTGACCTCGGGGAGAGTGGATTTCTAAAGGAGGTCTTAGGGACCTCCTACCAAACATGCACCGAAGGATTTGATGAGATCAGAATGTGCTGGACCCAATCGAGACACCCAAAATATATTGGGTGACTATAGAGGTTCGGGGCGGATGATACCCCTTAGTCAGAAAGGTCGTCCACCTGAGAAATACCTGGGCAGCCAGAGAGGGAGAGTCCCGCGAAGACCCCTACACGGTAGAGCGTCCCCACGGGTTACAGGGTTTCCCCCACCCGACCTCTCTTGTCACTAAGATTCCAGGTAGACCAGAATGGGGACCTTGACCTCTGAAGTCTACCTTTTTTACTTAAGATCAAGGTGCTTAGGGTTCCACTTGAACTTTAGGTCTTTTGAGTGCAAACAATGACCTAATTTTAAGGTTGGTTGACCCAAAGGAACAACTTCACCTCTTTGTTCCTTTGAGAGCTTTTAGGTCCTTGCTTCTAGGGTTCAAATGGATTAAGAGACTGATTTGCTTAGGGTTTCTCTTGGATAGATCTTTTCAAACAAGGCTTAGGCACACCTCTTTTTGAAATTTTTGCTTCTTTGCTTAAGAGATGTGTCTCTAAAAACCCTAGCTTTGTAATCCTTAGGTTGGCTCTAGTTGGTCCAATTTAGTTGCCTTAAAAATTGGTATCTAGGGCTCAATCAAAAAGGTTTTAGCCCTAGTTACCTTAATTGGATATGCAATTCAAAATGTGTTGAAAGTAAAAATCAAGCAACTTTGGTGAATTACTAAATATGGAAGCAGGTAGCCCTAGATTGATTTTTCTTTGTTTTCTTTTTTTTTTTTCAAACTTTGAGGGGATTAAAAGAGAGGGCTAATGGAAGTTTACCTGCTCCTTGGTGTGGTTGTTGTGTGGCTGCTTTTCTTTTCTCGGCTTTCCCTGAGACAAACACAACAGAAGAGAGAAATTAAGTCAGTACTGAATCAAAGGTTGTGATCAAAGTTTCTAAAATGCCCGTTGCTCCCCGGCAATGATGCCAAAAAAATGTTATTGGTGGCGAAGTTGTGTTTTAAAAGATGTTCGTTGTAGTATGAAATTGCCGCGAAAACAAATAAGAATTTTTTTTACTCGAAAACCTAGGTATCCGAGGTCGAACTTAGGGAGCAAATTGGCATTTTAGAACTAAGATCACAATCCCAAATTACTCAAAAGATAGTGTTCAACAATAATCTTAATGCAATGAAAAGATAAAAAGATGCAAAAAGAATGTTCTCTCTTCTTCGATGTCTATTTTTTCCTTGTGAATCAGACGTCTGATTTTGTGAATCAGATGTCTTAAACTTGCATTGCTACAGTACTTTTCTCATTTTTTTCTTCTTTCTTCCTTTACTGATCACTGACTCCTTTTCTTCTTTAGCCTCTGCTGTGGCTAAGTCCTTCTTGGCTTCTTCTTCTGTTCTTGCCTCCTCCTTGGCTTCTTCTTCTTCTTTCTTCTGCAGTCTTTTTCTTCTTTTCTCGCACTTGACTTTCCTCAGCTCCTTCCTTCTCTTCTTTTCTACGGCTAGCTTCTTCTTCCTATCTTCTTCCTCTGTAGTCTTCTTTAGCCGCGCTTCCTCCTTGGCTTCTTCTTTCTTCCCTTCGGCTACAGTGCTTCTTCCTCCTTGGCTTCTTCTTCTTTCTTCCCTTCGGCTACAGTGCTTCTTCCTCCTTGGCCTTGTCTTCTGCCTTCGAGTCCTTCTCCTACCTTTGCCCATGATCTTCTTCTTCAGCTGCTCCTCTTCTTTCTCTTCTTCTTCCTCGTTGCCTTAGCTTTGGCTGCGACTGCACCTTTAGCTTCCTCTTCTTCCCTGCTCACACACACAGAAGCAAAACCTACCCCTACCCTCCCTCGCGTCTCTCTCTCAATTTCTCTCTTAGGTACGCTCTCCCAGAGCCGGGTAATCGGGTTGGGTTTCGTGCACCCAGGTCCAGGTGCACCGGCATGGGTGGTGCGCGAGGAGTGTGGGGTTAATCGGGTCGGTCAGCCAGGTCCGCGGGGGCTTGGGTCCCGGACGAGGCAGGTAAGTGTGGGCGAGGGGACCTCACCCCGTGTCTTGAGGCGAAGAGAAGAAAACACAAATTCAATAAAAATGTCTCACCGCTCTCCTGAGTTTCCAAGGTGGGACTAAAAGTCCCACCCGCTTCGCTTGCACCCGCAGGTGAGGTTCTTCTCTCAATTGCTGCAGCTGGGTGCCTCGTAGAGCCAACTGTCTGGATGGATGTATGAGCGAGACCAACCTGCACCTTCTGGACCTGGGAACCTGGAGCGCTTCGGCCTGGAGCGATCTTGCGAGCTCCTTTGAGCCGTCGCTAATGGCGGTGGAGGGGTCAGATCTGAAACTCACAAAGACAGCCTTGCGGCCTCATTAAACCACATGGGGAGCTTCGCCGTGTCAGGGAAAAGGTGAAACGGTGGGTAGCTGGCCGCGGGGCAACCTAGGCGTACGTGCCTAGGTCGCTCTATGGCAGTTGTGATGGATGTGTTTGAGGAGCACTTGGGGAGGTGATGGCGGTCAGTGAAGGGTTCAATGATGATCAATGGGTGATGGTGAATGTTCTGAGGTAGGTGGCGAGGCATGTGGATGGGTGGAGCGACGGGAGTGCCTTCGGCGGTGGTCAGCTGGAGATGAGGGAAACGAAGGTGGTCAGTGGCTGTTGAGGGTGATTTTGTGAAATAAAGAAAGGGAAAGTGCAAGGTTGGGAGAGAGAAACTTAACTGAGGGTATCTGGATGAAGGGGGAGGCGGAGGGCGACCAGCGTGTATTTTCCGTCGTCGGAGACAAAAACCCTAAGGTGAGGATGACGGCGATGAGGAAGGGGTTGGAGAGGCTCGCGTGGGTACGGCACGAAGCGGAGGAGCAAGGCGAAGATGACTCTGCCATTGGTATGGTGGAAGAGTGACGAGAGGAGGGAGGAGAGGTCGCTGGAGCTTGTAGGAAGATGGCCGAAGATGAGGGAGGATGGAATTCAGGGGAATTCTCAGGCCAAAACAAGCTTGGAAGAAGCGGCTGGACCTGGAGCTTCTTTTGCAGGCACAGGTAGAGGATCAGACGCTTGGAAGGCGAGAAAGACTCTCATCGGAGGTCGCCGCGGGTACGATACCCATGCCTTTCGAGCGTTCGCACAAGAGGTATGGTGCGAATCAAGGCATGGGAAGTTGCTCAGACGGTAGGAGATTTCTCAGAGGACCCCCCTTTCAAATCTGAGAGTAGCTCCCTGGGGAAGCGAGGAGAAATCCTCCTTGAAACTTTGCCGGAGGTATGGGTCCTCTGTTGCAATGGTAGAGGGACCAGAATGCAAAAAGTTATGAGGAAGTTGAGGGGGTTTGCGTAAGGGTTTTCAAAAGTTAGGGGCCAGAATGTAATTTGGTGGACTATTTTGCAAAGTAGGTCAAGATGGCCTTCCCTTAGGTCCAAATTTTGGTACAAACTTAATTTGGACCTAAGGAATCCAATGGTAAAGTTAGATTTCAGGTTTTACTACGTTTGACTAGACATTTTGTACAAAAACCCAAATTTGGTCAAATATTGAGCTAGGACCCCAATCTAGGTCAAAATAGATTCCAAAGGCCAAATTGAAGGTTCTAAACCCTAGGGGATATTTTTCCATGAATTTTAGAGGGTTTAGTTGATTGTTATCCTGACTGAAACCTTGTGAAATTAAGTGGGTTTATTTTTGGGTTATAGAATGTCATTTAATTCTTAAATCTCACCATAACCATTTTTTGACTGAACCATCACACTTTTCCTCTTATTAAATCCAATTGACCTATGTTTAGCCCCTGAAAAATCCTGTTGATGAACTGCAATGGTAAAATTGCAGTTTTACCCTTTGTTTCATGTTTTCTTCCTAAATTAGTGATCTCTTGAGTTAGGCCTTCCTTTAGGTTATGCAGGTGCTTTTGTTCACTTTCTTAGGTCAAAATGAGCTAGTTAGGGCTCATGGTGAGGTTCTCATCACTATCTATATATATATACATATATAAATATCTATTTAGTACGAGTTTTATTGAAAAGCTTCAATATAAATCGTGATTGCCTCCCTGTGAACGACCCGATGCTCCCGGTTCTAATAAATTTATTTGTTCCATCGCGATTCACACTACAACGATAATATCATATCTTTCTAATGAGTCTAGCGGTGATGACCAAGTTGACGCCATTGTCGAGGAGGCAACGAAAATTTTTGAAGCTTTTTTGTGCTTATTTGAGATCTCTAACTTGCTATTTTTCCGTTGATTTCAGGAAGCATGGAAATCTAAATAGGACATGACAAATGGAGAAATTGTGGGTTCGAATCTCCATTAAGTAGCTGTAGTTAGATTAGTTAGATTAAAGAAAAAAGATTAAAAAAAAGGATTTGTTTGAACCTTAGGATTAGTTAGAATTTGCTTGCTTATTGAAAAAAAAAATTCTTTCTCTCTCTTGTTAGTGATTTTCGGGCTAAAAGAAACTCTTAACTTATAAATTCAATTCCCGAAGATTCGCACATCTAAAAATTCTCAAATTTTTATTGGACGTGAGTTTTGAAGTCAGGAATAACATATCCAAATTTACGTAAATCTGAGTTATAAAAAAAATTTTAAAATTCATGCACTGATTTGTTATCAATTCGATTACTATTCCTCATTTTTTGAAGTTCAAAATGTCATAGGAATTTTTATTCCACTCCAATTGACTTGAAATTTGTGGTACTGAATTTCTGAGATAATCAAGAATTTAGGAACAATCTGAAAAAAATATTTCTTGCATACTTGATTACATGGATTATTCAATCACTAACTGGGGTTCAAAACAGACTACAAAACCCCCAGTACACTTTAATTCAGAAAAAAAATAAAAAACATGCATTAAAAATTCTTAAAAAATATTTTCTGAGTGCCCAGTTAGTGGTGCAATAGGTCCAATTGATTGCATTACTTGGGTTACACCACTCATCTGATTTTTGGACTTAAAAGAACATCTGGCAACTATCTGTGCTTAGAGTTTCACATTAAAGATAGAGCATACTTGTATTTCCATACTTAAAAGAAATATATAAAACAATTAGGATTTGTAGAACTCTTGTGTGTTTCATTAGAACTTTGATTGAAGATATTAAATCAAGTAAACCCTAAAATTTACTAATACAAGCATTTGAGTCTTAAAATTCACTTCATCATAAAAAAATTTGTTTGTGAACCCTTTGCCTGAACACTGCACACATTTGAAATCAATTTTAAGGGCAAACACCCCCCTAATACTCATCATATTCCAAAAAGCACATCAAACCCAAGCCTAAAACTGAGTAGACGCATCTTAGGCAGAACTAATACTCTTGGGGACTTGAAATTAGATTGGGCTAAGGTCAAGGCCTTGTCTACTTAGACCTACTAGTGACAAGAAAGGTTGGTGTAGTAACCACGTTAACCTTTAGTAGTGTCCTGCCGTGTGGGGTGTCCTAGGGGGTCCCACCCTTCTGGCCAGCTAAGTAATTCAAGGGTTGATATAACACAGTTGTGTTTTGGGGATCTAGGATTAGGTCTATTTAGGATTAACACTCTAAGGACCAGTTTGATTACTTTCATTGAAAGGGTGGGGTACTCTCTCATCTGTCTTCTCTCTCTCATTTACAAACATTTTTCTAGTGCATGTAAGGTAGAAGATCTCAAAATCCTGATTTGCTACCACCATTAGAAAGAAATCCTAGAAGAAGACCTATTTATCCAGAATCTGAATCTGAGTCCTCTGCAATGGCTAGTCATCACGAGGAAGCTGAGATCGAAGAGGAAGAAAAAATCTGGATCCAATGACCCTCTTATAGAGGCAAATCACTAAACAGGGCCAGCAACATGATAGGCAGATGCAGGTCATCGTGCAAGCCATCACCCGACTCCAAACTGGGAGAGACCAGCCTCTCCATGACTTTTACAGCCCTCCTAATGCTCAACTTGAACCCTTTGTCAGGGTACCTCAGGATGGGGAAGATTTTGAACTCAAACCTTAGATTATCAATTTGATTCCCCACTTCTATGGTCGCGATTCTGATGACCCCTTCCACCACCTTGAAGAACTTCTACACATAGGAAGGACCTTTGGCCCTAGGAACATGAATGAGGGTACCTTGATGATGAAAATGTTTCCATTCTCCTTAAAAAATGGAGCTGCTCATTGGTTGAGGACTATTGGTAGACCAATCCTGATATGGGAAGATCTGAGAAGCACATTCCTGAAGAAATTCTTTCCCATAGGAAAAACGAATGCCCTTAGATGTGCCATTACAACCTTTAAGCAGAACCCTGGGGAACAACTACATGAGGCTTGGGAGAGGTTTAATGATTTAACTAGGAAATGCCCTCATCATGGGATTCCAAAGTGTCACTTGGCTCATATTTTCTATTATGGGTTAAATGATAATTTGAAGAATTTTGTTGATGCGGCATGTGGGGACAATTTCCTAAGTAGAGACGCTGAGGGAGCCTTTCAATTATTTGAGACTATGAGCAAAAATTCCCTCAACAATGCCTCAATGTCTGCTTTTAACAGAGCTAATCAACCAAGAAGCAGAGTTTATGAAGTAAACAATAATTCACACTCGGTTGATTTAGAATTAATTGCACAACGATTAGACAAGGTGGAACTCGTGGGAAAGAATGTGGAAAATTTGGATAAGAAATTGGATAATCTTCTGCAGGGTGGGAGTTAGGTACACAATCTAGAGTAAATCCTATGCCTACCCAAGGAGTGCCTACGTTGACCCACAACCACCTCCCCAACCTCCTAGGTCAGGAATTAGTGCACAACATCAATGACATAACCATGGCTCCACCTATGAGCCAACTGTACTTGGACTCATCTCTTTCTGGGTACCAAGGAGAGACCTTGATGCCCTCGAATTTTGAACTAGACATCCTGATGTCTAGTTATCATGAGGATGTGAATGCACTCCAGGGTTACACTAGAAATGAGCCTTATTCAAACACGCACAACCATGGATGGCGCAGCTATCCTAACTTTGCTTGGTCAAGTTAGAAACCCACCCAGGGTCCTAACTTGACTAAGCCAAACACTTATGGGCAACCTAGGAGGTATACACAACCACGCACATATCAGCCACAACCTACTCAGGAAAACCAGCCCTCTGATCTAAGTCTAGTCCTCAAAGAAATGAGAGAAATGAATCTGAGACATAAGGAAGAAATGAATCGATTGAGGATAGAATTGATGGGACAATTGAACTAGCTAGTTGATTCTAGACAACACGGGATGTTGCCATCACAACCAGTCCCAAACCCAAGAAACTTCAATAGGGTTAACCAGCACAACACATGGGAGCAATAGGCACATATAGTTCAACCTGCTCCCCAGCACTCACCTGGTTTTGCTAACCCTAATTAGGCTCCACCTATTTTGCAGAACCCACCTCAACCTTCTAACCCTAATGCCTTTGCTTGTGTGGTAACCTTGAGAAGTGGGAGACGGATCCAAGATCCTTACCCCTCTAAATCTAAACCTAGACAAGATCTTGAGGACCCGAATCTGACCTAGGAGATCAAGAAGACAAGAATCAGGACCCAAACATTCGTGATTTCTCTCAAGCTACCTTTCCTGAAGCCTTGAACAAACCTAGGAAAAAGAAAACCAATCCATCTAAGGAGTGACTTGATATTTTTAAACAAGTCCAGGTGAACATACCACTCCTTGAGGCTATTGAGAATATCCCAGCCTATGAGAAATTTTTAAAGGAAATGTGCACACCTAAATGCCAGGCCAAATTAGCTAAAAGGGTAGTGTTATCCGAACAAGCTAGTGTAATTATCCTTATAAACCTACCCTGAAAACAGAAAGATCCAGGAGCCCCTCTGATCTCGTGTGTTATTGGAGATACTACTTTTGATAAGGCTCTGTTAGATTTAGGTGCCTCCATAAATTTGATCCCCACTACGTTATATGAAAATTTTAACTTTGGAGAGCTAAAACCTATTGAGGTCACATTACAATTGGCTGATCGATCTGTGACCACACCATAGGGGATTGTTGAGGATATAATTGTCAAGGTCCATGATTTTTATTTTCCTGTGGATTTCTTGGTCCTTGACATGGAGGTACCAAAGAACTTGAAGAACACCCCGATAATTCTAGGAAGACCATTTTTAGTTACAGCCAAGGCAATTATTAACTGTGAATCTAGCAGTATGGAAATCAAATTCGGGGATAAGAAAACAAAGATTAACATCTTTAAGGCCATCAAACAATTTGAGGAATGTGGCATGATAAAAGATTCTGAGGACCATACCGTTGAATATTGTATGGAATTAGGAATAACCTAATCTGATCCTACAAGCCTTGACACCCAAACCAATCAAGAGGTCAACCCACCAATCACTGACTTGATTCCAAGACCTTTTGAGGGTAATTGTGATCCAGCACTAGACCCTTTATAAAAATCCCAAAGACCCAAACCTGAACTTAAACCTCTTCAAGATCATCTAAAATATGTTTTCTTGGGATTTGATCAAACTTACCCATTAATCATTAGCTCTCATCTAACCCAAACTTAGGAAAATCAATCGATTCAAGTTTTGAGAAGAAACAGTAGAGCAATTGGTTGGACATTGGATGATCTGAAGGGAATCAGTCCCACTTACTGCACCCACAAAATCTATACTAAGGACGGATTGAGACCCTCTCGGGAAATGCAGAGACGATTGAATCCTAACATGCGGGAGGTAGTGAAAAAGGAAATAATCAAGTGGTTAGATGAGGGAATAATCTACCCAATGTCTGACAGCCTGTGGATCAGTCCTGTACAAGTGGTTCTTAAGAAAGCCGAGCTGACTGTGATTACTAATGATAATGGGGAATTGATTCCAACCCACACAACTTCCTCTTGGAGAGTTTGTATCGACTACAGGAAGCTGAATGTGCAACCAAGAAAGACCACTTTTCACTCCCCTTCATTGATAAAATCATGGAAAGACTAGCCGGCCAACAATTCTTCTATTTCTTGGATGTCTATTCCGGCTACAATCAAGTAGCTATCCACCCCGTGGATCAAGAGAAAACCACCTTCACATGTCTCTACGGAACATTTGCCTTCCGTAGAATGCCTTTTCGATTATGCAATGCACTAACGACCTTTCAAAGGTGCATGCTTGCAATCTTCTCTGGCATGGTGGGTGATTTCATGGAAATCTTTATGGATGATTTTTCTGTGTTCGGGGACTCTTTTGAATCATGTATGATCAATCTTGAAAAGACTTTACAAAAATGCATTGAGGTGAATCTTGTTCTATCTTAGGAAAAGAGTCACTTCATGGTCAAGGAGGGCATAGTCCTTGGCCATGTTGTGTCTGAAAAAGGAATCGAAGTGGATAAGGCCAAGGTGGACATTATAATCAAACTCCCGCCACCTTCAACGGTTAAGCAAGTAAGATCATTTCTCGGACATGTGGGATTTTACCGTCGATTTATTAAGGACTTTTCTAAGGTGGTGAGGCCCTTAAGCAACTTGCTGGTAAAAGATCAATCCTTTGATTTTAATTCAAATTGCTTAAAGGTTTTCAATTAGCTGAAGGAGGATATTACACAATCACTCGCCTTACAACCTCTTAATTGGGATCATCCTTTCAAAATCATGACTGATGCCTTTGATTATGCCATTGGGGTAGTCTTGGGACAAAAGGTAGACAAGAAATCGTCTGTGATTTACTATGCTAGTAAAACTCTGGATGAGTCTCAAAGAAACTACAACACTACAGAAAAAGAGTTGCTAGCCGTAGTGTTTGCTCCAGAGAAGTTTAGACCTTACCTACTGGGATCTCGTCACAATCTTCACAAATCACACTACATTAAGGCACCTGATGTCTAAAAAGGATGCAAAACCCAAATCAATTATATGGATCCTTCTGCTGCAAGAATTTGATTTAGAAATCAAAGACAAATCTGGTGCCCAAAATGTAGTAGCAGATCATCTCTCCAGAATCCTTGTAGACTCTACAACTCCTCAACTCTGTGATTCTTTCCCTAATGAGACTCTCTTAATTGTTTGCAAACTACCTTGGTTTGCAGATATTATCAACTATTTGGCCATCGAAAGACTACCCATGGATTGGCCTAAGCATAAGTGGGATAAGTTGATTTCCGATACCAAATACTACTTTTGGGAAGACCCGGAGCTATTCATAGTTTGCGTGGATCAAGTTATCCACCGTTGTATTCCAGACAAGGAGATCACAAGTGTACTAGAATTCTGCCATACTTTTGCTTGTGGAGGTCACTTCTTAGGAAAAAAGATGGCAGCCAAGGTACTACAGAGTGGATTGTATTGGTCGTCTTTATTCCGTGACTCGTACAACTTTTGTAGGTCATGTATCAATTGCCAAACTCTAGGAAACATGACCAAGAAGGACATGATGCCCCTAAATCTAGTCCTTGAAGTTGAAATCTTTGATGTTTGGGGCTTTGATTTTATGGGACCTTTTATCAATTCATTTGGGTACCTGTACATTCTGGTTGTAGTCGGCTACGTATCCAAATGGATTGAAGCTATCCCAACCCGAACCAATGACCATAAAGTGGTCATGGACTTTGTAAAGAAAAATATCTTTAATCGGTTCAGTGTACCCAAAGCTTTGATTAGTGATGGCAAGTCCCATTTCACTCACAATCAATTCAGGACCTTACTAGCCAAGTATGGAATCACTCACAAAATCTCTACTCTATACCATCTGCAAACCAACGGACAAGCTGAAATCTCCGATCGAGAAATTAAGAAAATCCTTAAAAAGACGGTCCGCCCGAATCGGAAGGATTGGTCTATCAAATTGGATGACACTCTTTGGGCCTACTGGACTACGTATAAAACTTCGATTGGAATGTCTCCATTCTGTCTAGTCTATGGAAAATCTTGCCATCTACCCGTTGAACCTGAACATAAAGCTTATTGGCATTCAGAACATTTAACCTAGATCTTGATCAATCTGGATGACAAAGAAAACTCCAATTGACTGAATTGGATGAAATCCAGAATGATGCTTATGAGAGCATGACAATCTATAAGAATAGGACAAAAGCTTTACATGTTAAGTACATCTCCAGAAAAAGCTTTTTCCCTGATCAAAAGGTTTGGCTATTTGATGCATGCTTGAAGCTCTTTTCGAGAAAATTAAGATCAAAGTGGACAAGTTCCTTCATTGTAAGAAAAGTCTACCCTCATGGAACATGCTTATCTTGGATCCCAAGACCGGCCATGAGACAAAGGTGAATGGTCAGAGGTTGAAGCCTTATATCACGCAGAACTGTGATCCCATTCCTAATGGTCACATCAACCATTTGGAATCTTTTTAAAGCTGAACTGAGTCTAGCAAATGACATTAAACTTAGCACTGGTTGGGAGGCAACCTAGTACTCTTTACAGGTAGTTTTACATCCATGCTGACTTGGATTAACAAGCATAATTAGATGATATCCCCTCCTCTCGCTTATTATATTTTGATTTTCTTACATACATTTCAATGAGGATATTGTAATGAATAAGCATGGGGGGTGGACATTGCATGTCTTATTTTTATATCAAAAAATAAATTACTTTTAGGCATAAAGAATTTTTATTAAGGTTTTATTAGGGATTTATTCTTAAATTGATTCCTGAGTTTAGAATCTAGTACAATTTCACACTTACATGTAGAATTTGCAATGGATCCCCTATGAAGATCGATAAACATCTATAGTTTGTCAAGAAGAAGCAATGCTTCTTCTTCTAAGCCCTTGGACAGTAATTAGGGAGTCAGGCAAACTATTTTTTACCAGATCCACCAAACAAGTGTGAGGTGAAACAAGTGTGAGGTGAGAGTAGAGTCTACTAGTGCTCTAAGGCTAGCATGAGGAATCTTAACTTCTGGATAATTAGATAATGATACTCAGAGTTAGGCATAGTTTTTGCTCTCGGTTTCTATGCACAAATTCTTAGTGTGAATATTTTGAGAGCCACCAAATAAGGTAAATACGCAGAGAGCGAGTTCTGATAAAACTATGACCAAGGTGGATGGTCACGACCATCTTTTACGGAATTCTCAGCTGAAGGAGGGTATTAATGTCAAGGTCAGAAATACACTGTCCTATCCATTCCTTTTTCGGTGTCGAGAATAAGCACTTGCACCAAATAAGCCACCTGATATCCTCTTGAACACCCCTAATCCCGAATAATGCCTCGTAAATAAAAGTTCACATGCTATACTGCGTTACATTAGTAGATATTTTGATGCGAAAGAAAAAAAAAGAAAAATAAAAAAGAGAGAAAAGAAAATATATATGTATAGAAAAAAAAGAAAGGAAAAAGAAAATAAAAGAAATATATATATATACATAGAAAAAAAAATGAGTTTATAAGTTTAGAATTTATTTCAAGTGTAATGAGGCAACAATACCTACCATCCTCACGATCCACCAAATATAACCTTGACCTACTTTTCTATATTTCTGACCGCCTGAATACGGGCTGAGGAATTCTGACTTAGTCATAGGGTTATCAGAACTTAATCAAAGTGTTAATGCCAGGAGAGAACACCAAATATACTGACAAAACTGGTGAGATTGTGAGCTCAAAAAGAAAGAAAAGAGAAGATAAGAAAAAGAAAGACAAAGAGAGAGAATGAGTACAAAGGAACTAAAGAGAGTATAGTTTCTCCGCTTCACTTTGAGTTAAATTATTTAATAATCTAGAAATCTAGGTTCTAAAGTACTAGTCGATATGTAACACCAGATGAGTGTGAGCCACCAAATACAAATCTACTTGACTCAATTTATCTTCTAATTAAGCCAAAAGAAGGGGTTAAATTTACAGATTACTTTATAACCCCAAGGGAAGAAGTTTGTCTATCCCAATAGAGTTTTACTAAATGTCAAGTATGAGCTTTAGATGTGGATTGGCTTTTCACTTGGATCCATTGCATAGGCTACAACAAAACACTTTCACGATTATCTGGATTTTTAAAATTTTGGATGAAAACAAAAAAATAAATCTCTAGTCAAACTCTTGATAGAAATCTGTCATGTAGAACCACTTTGCATTTAGTCTTGTATTTGCTAGGGACTAGCAAGATTTAGGAATGGGGGTGTGATTGCACAGCAATCATGCGACCTAAATTACCTGAATTAAGTTAGATTCTAGCATAACTTAAGAACAATGCATGCATACGGTCGTAATTCGCATAATAGTTAGTTTGTTAGCTGCATAGATAATATTGTCATTTTATGCACTAAAGGAGAGATGGAATTAATTGTAGATGATTCGAAGCTACGGATGACAGCAGGAGTCCAACTCTTCCAAAATCATCTTAATCAGACAACTAGAGCATCATTTGCAGCCCATAAAAGAGTAGAGGCCACAGAGCCAAATGATAGAGATCCAAGCCTCAGATGAACGATCCGATTGCACGGATGGATCCATATCAACGATCGCAGTCTAACGACACAAAATCAACTCGATAGGAGGCCTACATCACTAGTAATAAAGAAAAGAAGATGGACGACCATGATGGCTCCATCACAGCCGCCCCTCACACCAGTCCCAACTACTGGAGGCATCATGCCGCGTGTTGTGGACCGTTGGATCAACATCCAATGGTCAAGGTGAGTCCATGGCATTGCCCCGCCCCCATGCCATCAAGAAGGGAAGATTCTCAGTCGTTGGATCTTCATCTAACGACTGAGAGCAGTCGTGCAAAGATTGGAAACTCGAATCAAAAGCGGCCACAGCACGACAATGAGAGCCCTAAACCACGCACGAAGGGCGTGGGTTCGAGTGGTGCTATGTGCAAAATTCAGGAGAGGCGGTGGGCAAGTGCATTATTGGCGTCGGATCAGAGTCGGAGTGGAGGATGAACCCATGTGTCATGACCAAAGGATCCCGCAACTACACTCGTTAATAGACGCGCGCTCAACGCACACGCTCTTCATAAGGTGGTGCGAGCGAGTTCTTTCAGTCGTCGATTGTAAGATCGGATGGCCGAGGATGAGGTGTGTGATTTGAATTCATGAGGGTACGCGTAGGAGAGAGAAAAGGCGGTGCGAGCATTGCAAGAGCAAAGCAGACACACAAGGAAGAGGAAAGCGCATGTAGAGGCATCTGATGGCCATCCAAGGGCAGCAAGGGCTGACACGTGGAGCCATCTTGTGCACTCCGAGTGGAGAAGGTGCAAATAAGTTGATTTTGAGGCCAGATCTGATTCGTTGATCTCCCAATCAATGGATCTGATCACCCAGGGGTTGTTACACGAGTTGGAGGGCTAAAATGCCCACTTTGCCCCTTATCAAAGCTATAAAAGAAAGTCCAGGGCCCCCCAGTTGAAAGACATCTCTTCTATCTTCTAGAAAAATCTTCCTCTTACTCTTCCACCTTCCTCAAGACCTCTCTCCCTCTGCAAATCTACTCCGACCTTCATCTCGACGCTCTGGATCTGAAGTGCTGCCGTGCTTCACACAAGAATCCCACAAGCGACGTCGCCTTATCTCTCTCTCTCTCTCTATCTATCTATCTATCTATCTATCTACCTTTAAGCATAACCCTTTCTACTTTGAAAAACTGTTTATGAATGCAATACAATTCTAATCTTCTGAATGTCTGATATCTATCTATACATATATACATATATAAATATCTATTTAGAATGAGTTTTCTTGAAAAGCTTCCATATAAATTGTGATTGCCTCCCTGCGAATGACCCGATACTCCCGGCTTTTATAAATTTATTTGTTCCGTCGCGATTCGCACTACAACGATAATAACGTATCTTTCTAACACGTCTAGCGGCAACGAACACACAGTGGGAGATTTATGCAGCTTGTTAACTGGAAGAAGGTGTGTATGTGATGACTCTACAATGTTCAGTGTTAATATTATCAATTAGAGTCAATTTCAGGGATACTTGTGCGATAATGACATATTATAATGGCATGGGGAGCATTGCATGCATATTGCTTGATCTTTACATTTTAATCGCTTAGAATCAATGTTCAATGACCATGTGCACAAGTCCATTTTGAAATAGGTCTCAGACGAGCGATCAGACCATACAGATGGGTTTGGATCGATGAACGGAGTCTAATGGACTCGAAATCACTTCGATCAACCTCCGTAGCTCCCACAACAAGCTTGAGAAAGATCAATGGCCAGGGGGAAATGCGACATCCTTACGGGCCTTGAATGAAAATCTAACCGTATAGATGGATCTGGAGCGACGATCGTAGTCCGGCAACGTGGGAATCATCGTGATCCGAGCACCGTGGCATCTCCTACAACAGAAAGAAGATGGACGGCCCAGATGGCACCATGTGGTGCCATCTCGGTCGCCCAACACTGGCCATGAACACCAAGCACTGGCTCCTCTTCATCCTCATCATCAAATCTCGACCATTGGATAAAGATCCAAAGGCCGAGAAGCTGCCTCCACCTCACCGCGGAAATTCAAGAACTCCACACAAAGGCCCTCGTGGAGCATTGGTGGAGATGCTCACTCTCAAAGAGAGGGTGTGGGTTTGAAACTTGCTACCCCCTTAATTGGGCGCTTGAGGTGTGGCACGGCAAGAGCAGTGGCAGCGCAAGCAAGTGCGCGCGTGAGTGGAGCAACAGCGTGCGTGAGCGTGTGGAGACCAGCACAGCACCAGCACATGCGCTCAACATGGGCGTGTGAGGCACGTGCCAGCGGAGTGCGTGTGCAGGGGCTATGGCAACACTTGCGGCGAGTCTCTAGCGACGTCTTTGAATGTTGCTGTTGACCCGAGGATGAATTTAAGCGCTCTCCTCAACTACAAAAAGGGACCTATCCCTCCCATTTGCATCCATGTTCTACCTAGGTAACTCCGCCACTCCTTAGAGCTCCAAGCAAGGTTGTGAAGACGCCGAGCCGCTGATGGAAGCCCCTCCACCACCGTGGCTGTCTCGCATCTCCACTTAGCTAGTTTTTGGTTTATTATTTGTGTTGCTTAAGCTTCCATCTGCCATTGTAGTTGTAGAACTAAATCATTTATGCAATATATTATCTATTCTATTATCATAATTGTCTCTTCCGTAGTTAGATATTCTCACATCATCATAATGATTTTCTAACCCTATCTCTCTTCTCTTTTTCTCTCTCTCTCCCTTTCTTTCTTGTTCTATCTGGTTTGCAAAAGAAACAAACGACAATTTTTTGTGACACAAAGTGAGTATTTGATTCGATTTCATGCCTCCCTGTGTTCAACACTCAGACTCATGCCCGTTTATTCTTATTTAAAATTGATGTCGTAAAATGCACTACAATGAACGATTTTACATAAACGCATCCAGCGAACATCAGCATGCCTAAAAAGAAGGGGAGTTTGGGCATCAGAGCTCTTAGGGAGTTTGGAGATTCTTTACTCTTTAAGTGGGGCATTATCATCCTCAGAGGCGATGTGGGTCTTTGGCAAGAGGTCATTCGAGATTCATATGGTAGTAGTGGTGGTCTTGATGATGTTCTGTCTCCACAGCAGGCGTCCCCTTTCTGGTCTTCTATGTCGAAGGCTGTTCTGGCACAACGGGATCAATTTGGCCCGACCTTAGGGGATGGCAAGGATTTTTACTTCTAGAAGGACAACTGGAGTGGTCTTGGTAGCTTTCAAGACATCTTTCCATGAGCCTTTAGATCGACATGTGATAAGGAGGCAAAGGTTGCGGATTACTGGTAGGGAGATCGTGGCACGTGGGATGTTGGCCATTCAAAAGGATGTTATGAGGTGAGATCCATGGAGGAGAACTAGCGTCTTCTTCAAACTTTGGTGGCATTCTAAGCAAGGGAGGGGCTGGATGGGTTTATGTGGAAACATGGGGTATACTCTTGGCGGAAAGCATATGAGCAGATGGTGGGTGGTTGGGAAGAGGATGAGCATGGTTGTTTTTGTGCGGGTATGTGGAAGCTGAAAGTTCCCTTGAAGGTGCAAGTCTTCCTCTAGCTTACAAGGCGTGAAGGGTTGATTACTGGAGCATTGTGGAGATGTGTCTTGGGTGCAGATGTCATTCCATGTCCTCTGTGTGGGTATGCTGAGGATGACACCAGGCATTTGTTTAGTAGTTGTCTCTTCATTGATGAGGTGTGGCGTAGGTGTTGTGGATGCCCTGCTCCAACATAAGAAACTTTGTGGTGTAACTTCGTTTCTAAGTCCAGGTCGCATGTGGCCATAGCTGTTTCTATGTGGGTTGTGTGGAAGGTGAGGAATGACGCCTTGTTTAATCGGGGAGGGTGTGGTTGGAGAATGTTTGTAATGAGGTGGCGTCGTGTATTAGGTTGTGACGACCTTTGTAGATGAAATCTTGATTGAGTGAATAACATTCTAGATGTCTACTAATATCGGTATACGCTCTTTCTTTTGATAAAAAAAATAAATAAATTATGTATTTTGTGACTTTTTCTTAACAAGTTATTTTAATGTGTCCTAAAAGTGGATTTAATTGTCTTGTTCATTTATTAATTATATATTTATTTTATAGGTAAGACAACTATTTTTTTTTTTAATAATTTGTTTTGCATGGAATATTGTACATCATACATTAATAGCATCGGATATAAGGATGTAAATAGGGTTACGTTTGGGTTGAGTTTACATATTTAAATTCAAATTAAATACTCATACATGCATGTCCTACCTACTTACCCATCAAATTCCTAAATCACAAATCCATATTTAGATCTATTTGCTCATGTATGGTGTGCCTATTTAGTATTTACTCAAAGGGTATCAACTGAATATTTACTCATAGAGTACCTATTTAGTATTTACTCATAGCATGTAATCGCATTTAATCTCTCTCTTCAATGATATCTAATATGAAAATAACTCTCAATTTACAAAATTTGTAGAAGCAAATCTGTATTTCCTTGAAAAAAAAATTGAAGATTATTTACCAATCTTTTGTTTGTGTTATGGTAAAAAAGTAAATTTTTGTTTATCTATATATTAAAGTACTTTTTTTTTACCAACATTTGGAACATTTTTTGCTACACCTTCACATATAGGTTGCTCAATAAATCTTCAAATCTTAACTACGAATATTGTTAGTATTATTTTTAGTTTTTCCCATACATACTATACATATCATATATTCTTAGTGGATTCTGTCGCTCACACGGTCGGTGTTGTTCAATCACCCACGTGGATTCCCATACCTCTCTCTCTTTATTTTTTTCCCCTCATCGATCTCATAGCAAAGAATAGGACCAAACACATTCCTGTGCTCCTGCACCCTCCCCTATGCCTCTCACATCGCTCCCTCGCTCTTTCCTTCTCTCTCTTTCACCCTCACTCGATCACGGTTGCTTTTATTTTATTTTTTAATTTATGTTTGTGGTGTGTGTTTCTCGTAAGACCATTACTTCAAAGCTCAACTAAATTATTTAAGATAATTTCATTTCAAATCGCACATGAGAAATTTACTAATAGGAATTTAATCAATATTTATTAATTTAATAGATTACAATATGAAATTTAAAAATTACTTTATAAAAATTAAAATGACATTTTGTGCATACATTTAATTTGTAAATATATAATTAATACAAGCTACTTAAAATATATATTAATTATCATATAACTAAAAGCAAATTCACACTCACCACATGCCAGCTCTCTGGCGCTAGAAAGATTTGATCTTAGACATGGGAGTTGCCCTTTTTTTTCATATTTTGGATACTTTTGAAATAATGGTCAGAGGAGTTGGCTCCCTTTTTTTTAATGAATTTTCCAACTTTGGGAAGAGATACTATTATGACTCGATCTCAAATCCCGACAGGATTCGAGATTAGCTCACCTCAACTAATTCCAAGACTAAGTCATCCTACGAGAAATAGCAAAAAGTAGAAAAGATTCTAGTACCACACATGCAATGTAATTAGGCAGAAAATAAATAAGTAGACAACAAAGGAAATAGAACGAATAGTCTCATAATATTACATACCATCACAACTACAACAGCGGAAAATAAAGCGAAAATGTAACAGAAATAACATTACATATATCGAATACTCACTACAACAACATAAGCTCATAAACAAAATGGGGACAACAACTAAGGATGGGATCAACTAGGCCCAGCTCCTGTAGCTGGTGGTGTTGGCTGCTTAACTCTCTGACCTGAACAAGGTTATAAAATTCATGGTCAGCTAACGCTGAGTAGAGTGGTAGTCAAGCCATTTACATAACAATTAACATAAGACAAGCAACTAATTCATTATTCATTTCCATTTAGCTCAACTAGGTATTCTGATTTATTTATTCTCTTAAGAATCTGGTCATTTCTTAATCATGACTGTCCCTCAAGAGGACAATCTTGATTGCAATCTTTCTCGTGATGTAGGATGTACACGTGGTGCTCTCCTGGCCTGGAGAGTCTCCCATGGTAGTCCTACACCCAGTCAACCACCTCGAGGTCACGGTCGTGATGTAGCAGTGACTATAGCACGCGCGATAAGTGCACGAGTAGCTACCCCATACTGGCATGCGATCAGTCGTTTCCGTTAGTAAGTACGCCAACAGCATGAAATAGCATAGGGCCTTGCCCTCTTAGAACAGAACAGGGGTCTCACCCTCCACAGTCCACATATCCTCGTCCGACTATCCCAGTTTGCTTAATGGGCCTAACAAGAGTCAGTGTATGGTGGCTAGTCCTAACCTCGAGCCCCCTGAGGCAGCTAGCTCCCTCCCTACACTAAGTAGCTCACCTCGGTACCATGTTTGCGAGGGTCAAACACGAGTCGACGTAGAGTGGCCAAACCCACCCTGGGTCTCAACCTAAAGGGCGGCAAGCTCCCCTCTACTCTAAAGGGATAGTTGCTCTCCTTGGTACTGTGTACACAAGGGCCAGCTCACTTCCTATCTACCTACAAGGTTCTTTCCGTATACAGGAGTTCTCTTAATTTCCCGTAGGGTTCATGCTTGCATTCCTTTCATTCCATTTCTCAACATTCAAATCTCATTGTTCACATCTCAGGTTTCATTCTTACAACAGGTAGCTTGTATTTTAATAACTGAGAAAGCATCACATCAAGTAATTAATACACTTGCTAGCAATTAGGGCTTAACATGCATTTCAAAGTAAATAGTGTAGCTCAAGCAATATTCATTCGTTTCTGCCCTAGGGCTCATTTCACATCCTAGGGTTTAATCAAGTTATTCTAAACATGCACTTTACTTGTTTAAATCATAATATTAAAGTAAACCACTCTAGCAAGAAAAACAGGAGGAATGGGGGCTAGAACCGCAGGTCCTGTCGTCTCCGCAGACCCCAAACACGTTAGAGGCTAGAGACCTATACCAGTGATGAAGTCACATCAGATGAGTTCAAAACAGTATATAATTGACACTAACACGTAGAGAAACTCGAGCGGAAAACATTGGTATTTTGTTTGCGTAAATTTGACTTCGTTTGGGCCCTAAACAGGCCAAAAATGTGCATACTGTCTAAAATCAGATGTCTAGAACTAGACCCAGACATCTTAAATGATCTCAAAACCTCACGTTGCTTCCTTGCGTTGCTGGCGGACGTCTGGAACCCCTTTACAGTCGTCCTAGGTCTTTCCAGACGTCTGTCGGTGCACCCGAACATTCGATAGGTCTATTAGATGTCTATGGAGATGTCTAGACGTCCTAAAGCACCTCAAAGAGCGTGCTTGTGCACCTTTCCAAGGCTTGTACCTACACATACGATCGCAGGTTCAAAACCACGACAGTGCACGCCATGTACATGAGCGTTCAGGACACTTATCTTGGCACTCCGCGAGTTTTCAAATGTTCGGTTTCAGCGCTAGACGTCTGCTGCTGTTCCAGACGTCAAGTAGGTGCTCCAGACGTTTGACACTGGAAAAATCTAGTACCCAAAACTCCTCGCGACATTCTTCTTCCTCGCTGCCTCTACCTGCAGCACGGCAGTAGCAGTTGCAGCAGCTGCAGGGGGTCGAGAGGCTCTTTTCCACGAGCCCCTCCTCCTTGTGTGCATACTCACCTCCTCCCGTAGGAACTCCTCTGAGCTCCCGCGGCTCCTCCCCTCGCAACTCCGATTGGTCGCTGCTGGACTCGCAGCAAGGCTCTCCTTGTGTGCGAGCTCTCCTGCTCGAGCTCGTCCGCCACGCATGCTCGGGCTTCCCCGAGGTTCTCTCCTCTCCCACACCCTCCCTCTTCCTCGCTCACACTCTCTCGCTCTCTCCTCCTCCTCTCACGAGCTCCTCTCCTCCACATGCGGTTGCAAGCGGAGGTGGGAAGGTTGTTGGTGCTCGCCGGCAGTAAGGTGAGGATGACGATGGAGGAGGTGGTGGTGTGTAGGTGGAGAGGAGTGTGGGGGGTTTTAAATAGAAGGGTGTTAGGGTTTTGGGGCGGGGAGGATGGAGTGTGTGTGCGTGGGTGAGTGTGTAGGGAGAGAGAAAGGGAGGGGAAGAATTATGGGACACCCCCTCTCATTTCCCTCCTTTCCTGCAAAGCCCACAAACTAAACCCAGGGGGTTTAAAATTTTTGTTCACGCCCCTAACTTTTCGGAAAAACTCCTAACGGTCCTTGGAAGGGTCATTTCAACATAACAAGCTTAAAGGAAGTTTCACCCCTGAAACTTGAGCTAAGTAGGGTGCAGAAATAATGTAAAAGCGCATAACAAACTCAAAGAGGACCAAAGTTGACCAGAAGAGACGTACCCTCAAAAAGCTTCGGGTACTGCTCTCGCATTATTGCCTCGAGCTCCCAAGTCGCCTCTTCGTATCATTGGCTTCTCCATAGGACCTTTACTAGGGGCACCTGCTTCCGTCTTAGACTCCGGACGGCTCTGTCTAGTATCTGCATCGGCCTCTTGGGGTAGGTTAGGTCATCTCCCACCTCGACACTCTCGTGGCTCAGAAGGTGGCTGGGATCGGTGACGTACTTCCTGAGGTTGGACACATGGAACACGTCATGCATGACTCCGATGTAAAATATTTTTTTAATATTTTAGGAATTTGTTTGATAATTGTTTTGAATTTTTATTTATACTGGTGTCAAAGTCCAGAAATGATACCCATAGGTATTTTTGACTTTTTAGTATTACCACCGACCTTAGAAAATTTTGATGATTTTATATGATGTGTATAATTTCACAAGGATTCAAAAAAGCTAAATTTCACAAAAATTGGATGAGTATAAAAATTCTAAAAATTAGTGGACTGTAGCAAAATAGGAAGATTAGAGGGTGTGACCTCTCGGCAATCCACGAATTTTTAAAAATTAAATACAAATCCAATTAGTATGAAATTTGGAAAAAATGTTTCCAACTTGATTTGGAATCTCAATGTAAAATTCCAAGATTTTAGGAGGCCTTTGGTGATCGAAATTGATTTTTCAAATCTGGATAGAAGTCTGGATTCAAAAAAGCAGAACACCAATACTTGAAATGGGGTGGTGTTAATGGTGCAAACAAGCAATCAATGAGTTTTAAAATGCACCACTCCACTTAATTAAGTTTTTTAGGGTCCCGAAAGCCAAGTTTAGTGTATTTTGGTAGTCTTTTAGTTTAGGTGCGACAAGAGAGAAGAAACCAACTTGAAAATCCGTGGGAAGAAAAGAAACTTTAAGCTTTTGTTTCCAAATTCCCGCTTTCTTCCTACAATACCTGAAAATCCGCGGGAAGAAAAGGAACTTTGAGCTTTTGCTTCCAAATTCCCGCTTTCTTCTTGCAATACCTGCACACACAAGAGAAAAGAAAGAGAAAGGGATAAAATCCACTTCAAGCAAGAGAAAGAATGATTAAGCAAAGTCGTGCCTCCCCGGCAACGATGCCAAAAAGTGTTGCGAAATTTGGCGTGATTTATAAAAGCAGATTTTTAAAGTCGTAACACGCAAAATCGCATATGCTTTTAAAATTTATAACCTAGATAGGAGAGTATCTAGGGTCGTCCAAGGAGGCAATATACTTGCAAATCAAATTTCTTGCTTCGAAAATAAGTCTCAACTTTCTTTTGGTCTTTTCAATATATCATTTTTTTTGTTTTGTATTTGAAATAACAAGGATTTCGAATTGATGATAACTACTCCTAATAGTAACCCTAGGTGACAAGAGCTACCTTCCTTCTAAGCTTACCCTAGGCACGTGAAGGCCTAAGGTAATTAGAGAGGGAGGGAAGTGAATGCACAAAAGGGAAATTTAAATTGCAATCAAGACAAAAAAATCTAATGAAGGAAACTTGTATAAAATTAAGGAATTGTTTTACAAGAATCTAGTAGAAGAATGCTTAAACTACTAGAATTAAAAATGCATGTAATGAAAACACAAAAATCCTTTGAAATGATGGTGAAGATGGCGAGGCTCTTGCTCCAATTCCTCCTTGCAAAATTCTTCAAGGTGTAGCTTCCTTGGCAAACCCTGAAGTAGGGGGGCGTGCCAAGGCTTTCCTCCAAGGTGGCGTGGACCACCTCTAAGCTCTCCTCCAAGGATGGTTGTATTCCACCCTCAAGACCTCCTCCAAAGGTCTTCCTTGCTTGGCTTCTCCTTTGGTTGGTGTGGGCACAAGAGAGAAGGGAAGAGGGGAAGGCACCAAGGGGACAGAGTATCCCCTTAATCTTCTTCTTCTTCTCTCTTGGTAGAATATAAGAGGTATTTTGCTAGCCAAGGATGGATTGCATGGTGGTGGGTGTTGGTCTTTTTATAGGGTAGGATGGGAGGGTTAAGTTGACTCTTGAGATGGATGGCTAAGATGGGAAGATGGGGGTGGTTAGGTGATCCTTAGGCTAAGGGGAGTTGGCGCCACCTAAGGAATGTAAGGGGGGTAGTTATGGGTGGCCAAGGGACACCTAAAAGTGGCGCCAACCATGGAGAGGTGCCATGGGTTGGTGCCAACTTCTAGGCTTCTAGAAGGGGGTTGAGGTGGATGGTGGATGTGGCTTGGAAGGGTAATGTGTAGGGTGGATATGGGAGGTGATGTTGGCACCAAAAAGGTGGGTGGTTAGCGTGGTTTTGGCACCAACATCTAGGTGTCTTTTGGTGGTGATTGAGGGGTGAAGGGTGGTGAAGAAGGTGGCGCCAACTTGAGTAGAGGTGGAGCTAGCTAGGTGGACTTGAGTTTACTTAGTAAATGGAGCTAGATAGGGTTAAGTTATGGCTGATGGATGGCCAAGGAGTTGGATGATAGCTAAGCTTAGCTAGTAGTGGAGTGGAGGAGTAGGCATGTGGAGCTTAGGGTTTGAGGAGAGGAGCTAGATATGAAGAGTCTGGAGCTGAATTGGAGTTGGCAGCTACTAAAGAGGTCAACATGGGGCTACTCTAGCTAGCTTAGCTTTCTCGTTCTTTGCTTGCTGCTAAGCCAAGCTAAAGTGAGCTGGCTTCTGCTGAATGGAGCTGAGGTGAACTGGGTCTGGTGCTCTCGAGGAGGATTGAGTTGGTTGAGGCAGCTAAGCTGAGTCCCTGGGAGCTGGACTTAAGCTTCCTCAGCTAGAATGAATTCATCTTCAGCTAGCTGGAGTTGAGTGGAGCTGGATCAGGCTGGTCTTGAGTTGAGGTGAACTCCAGTCAACTCAATTGAGCTAGCTAGAGTTCCTTGTGAACTCATAGGAGATGAGATGAGCTAGACTCAACTAAGTTGAGCTAGATCTGAGCTGACCTGAGCTAGGGTGAGCTGAGATGAGCTCTCTTGAGCTGCCATTCAGCTGAAATGAGCTGAATGGAGCTAGGATGAGCTGACCCTAGTCCATGTAAGCTGGATTCCAACTATGGTGAGCTGGATCAAGCTGAGTTCTAGCTAGTTTGAGCTTTTCCTTCACCTGTTGCCTTCCTGAGTGCTAGGGTTCTAGGGATCTGTTAATTTGTTCATCCCTAACACTCACAAAAACACATTAAAAAGACAATAAAAAATGCAATGCATGCTTAACCTAATTTATGACTAAATGCAACCCAAAAACCCATTTGCGAAGCAAAAACCCTAAGATCTAGGATTGTTTTAATGCAAAAGAATGATGATAAACTAGCATTTATTAGCCATCCTGTACGATGCAATAGAAATGGGGTTGTTCCTCAGTACCAGTGAGATCTCAAACTCGATCTAAACGCTCAGGCGATAGTCCTGGCAACTCCTCTGGGAAGACGTCAGGGTACTCGTAGACCATCGGGATACTCTGAAAGTTGGCCACGAGGCTAGGCTCTGCTACAACACAAGCTAAGAAGCCCTCACACCCCTGGCTCAAAAGCTTCGTTGCCTGAAGAGCGGAGATGCACCTGAAACCTTCGTCTACCGGCTGGCCGCAAAATTCAAAGGGAGGCAATTCCGATATGGAGAAGATGATCTTCCTCCCAAAACAATTCACTAGGGTGTGATAGGTAGACAGCCAGTCCATCCTTAGGATCACGCCAAAGTCCTCCATTGGGATCACTATCAGGTCGGCGGGCAGACTGTTTCCCCCTCTAGCAACCTCACAATCTGTAAAGACCTCCTCTACTACGAACAACTATCCACCTCGCCCTCTAATCAGGAACAAAACCTCTAATAGTACACTGCTCGGCCCTAAACTGACGGAAAAACTCGAGGAGACAAAAAGAGTGTGTGGCACTAGAATCGAAAAGAATGTAGACTAATCTGCTAAAAATGGTAACCATACCTGCCACCATAAAACCTGAAGCCCCGGTGTCTTTGTGTGTTAGGGCATTGATACGTCCCTCAGCTCTGGGTGTAGAAGAAGCGGCCACACTCTGGGTAGGGCAAGCAGCAGTTGTCTAGTACCCTCCTCGTGACTACTATCCTCCTCCACGCGCCTGGTGATCGTGGTCGCCAGATCGGCCTCCAGCGCTCAGTGTGGGGAGTATCTGCTGTGCTCCAGCCCTAGACGGGCAGTCCCTCCTAATGTGGCCCTACTGCCACACTGGTAGTAGAAAGGGGCATGACCTCCTCCCTTAATTTGTCCCTACTGGTGGCTGGGTCAGGGTCCAATGCTGGCAGCTGGCCCCTGTCTAAGGCTCCCAAAGGCCACTGGTGGCCCCGCAGAACGAGACGACTCCTCTGCGTGCGCCGTGTGCCTCCTCTGTCGACAGCCCTGTGAGTACTCTGGCTGGTAGGGTCTCTTTCGTCCACCGTCAGTGTCCTGCGCTGTCGGGTTGGTCTCATCATAGGTCATGGTTGCCTTGACCATCAGAGAAAAAGTGGGCAGCTTTAGGGGTTTCACATACCCCCGAATCGCAAGTCGAAGTCCCTCAATAAACCTCCACAGGCACTCCTCAGTAGCCACAGCTGTCGGGGTGAAGTGTGACAACTCTAGGAAATACGTATGGTACGCGTTAATTGTCATCACCTCCTAGAGGAGAGTGTGAAACTCTCACCTCCTCTAGTCCTGTTAGGTTTGCGGAAAGTACTGCTCGCAGAAGAGAGCCACAAACTGTTCCCACGGCGGCTCTCTTCCCTCCTGGCCTCGGACTGCCCTCCACTACCTGTGGACTGCACTCTCCAACTGGTACATGGCAAAGGTGATGCGACACTCTGTAGGAGGGAAGAGTGTGTCAAACACCTTCTCTATCTACTCCAGCCAGTCCTTTGCCTTAGACGGGCTCTCATCCGCCTTGAAGGAGGGGAGCTTCAGCTTATGGATCTGGTCGAAAAGCTCATGGCGAGCTGCAATGGGGGAACAGGTACTCCAGGAAAGGAGGGCTCGTGCTTGGAAGTGTCTGAGGGTGGTGGGAGTGGTGGAGGATCACCCCCTCCCCCTCCAGTACGTTTGGCGTTGCGACAGTTCCCTTGTCCCACAGAGGACTCTCCCTCCACGTCCTCAAGGACGGGTGGCCGAGGAGGCTGCTGGAGCTCCTCTCATACTATATCCTAGATCAGCTAGGCGAGATCCTAGGCCTGGATGCCCGAAAGGAGGGGTGGGTCAACTGATGCCTCAGGCCTGGCACGTCCGCCCCTACGACCATGCCTACAACCATGACCACGTCCGCGGCCAGCCTCAAGGGATCCTTGACGAGGCATCTCCTACACGGGATATAAGAGAAAGAACAAGAACTGTTAATGATACCAAATTACATAAAGAAATAAGACTCGGAAGCGAAGGTCAAAGCGATATGTTGTGATGGCTATCCTAGTTACATGCACATGAGTGGTTACTTCCAAATCATTTGGTTCATTTATCGGGATGACCTTGCTCTGATACCATCTTTATTACGACCCGATCGCAGATCCCAATAGGACCTGAGATTGGCTCTCCTCGACTAATCCCAAGACCCAGTCGTCCTACAAGAAACAACCAAAAGCAGAAAAGGTTCCACAACCACACATGCAATGTAACTAGGCAGAAAATAAATAAGTAGACATCAAAGGAAACAAAACGAATAGTCTCACAATATTATATGCCATCACAACTACAGCAGCGGAAAATAAAGTGAAAATGTAATAGAAGTAGTATTGCATATATCGAACACTTACTACAACAACAGAAGCTTGTAAACAAAAAGGGGACAACAGCTAAGGATGGGCTCGACTAGGCCCAGTTCCCTTTGCAGCCGGTGGTGTTGGCTGCTCAACTCCCTGACCTGAACAAGGTTATAAAATACATGGTCAACTAACGCTAAGTAGAGTGGTAGTTAAGCCATTTACATAACAATTAACATAAGACAAGCAACTAATTCATTATTCATTTCCATTAGCTCAACCAGTTATTCTGATTTATTTATTCTCTTAAGAATCTGGTCATTTCTTGATCTTGACTGTCCCTTAAGGGGACAAGCTTGATTGCAGTCTTTCTCGTGATGTAGGATGTATACGTGGTGCTCTCTTGGCCGGGAGAGTCCCCTGTGGTAGTCCTACACCCAGTCAATCACCCCGAGGTCACGGTTGCGATGTAGCAGTGACTACGACACACGCGATAAGCGCACGAGTAGCTACCCCGTACTGGCACGCGATCAGTCGTTTCCGTTAGCAGTTACGCCTAAAAGTACAGCACAGAACAACATAGGGCCTTGCCCTCTTAAAACAGAACAAGGGTCTCGCCCCTCCATAGTCCGCGTACCCTCGTCCGACTATCCCGATTTGCCCAATGAACTTAACAAGAGTCGATGTATGGTGGCTAGTCCTAACCCCGGGCCCCATGGGGTGGCTAGCTCCCTCCTTACAAAGTAGCTCACCTCGGTACCACGTACGCGAGGGCCAAACATGAGTCGACGTAGAGTAGCCAAACCCACCCCGGGTCTCAACCCAAGGGGCGGTGTTTGGGACACTTGATCGAGTTTTAAAAAGGTCGCATTGTAGTACAGTCGAAAAAGCATTCAAAACAAATACAATTTTTTACTAGAATTTTAAAGTACGAGATCGAACACAGGGAGCAAATTAGGGTTTAGAAATCAAGATCACAACTTGAGAATTTGAAAGAATATAATATGCAATATGATCAATGTTATAGTGCAAAAAGATAGGAATAAATGTAAGGCACTAAAGGAACCAATGTATGTGAATAAATACAAAATTGGACGTCTGATTTGTGAATTAGATGCCATAAAATGTTGATGCTATAGTGCTCAACTCTCTCTTTTCTTCTTCTCCTGTTCTTCTTTTCTCTGTCTGTGGTGGCTACTTTCAATCTTCTTCTTCTTTCTTTCTCTTCTTTATCTTCTTCCTTTGCCTTTCTCTTTGTTTTTCTCTTCTGATTTTGGCTTCTGCTTCCATGCCTTAGCCTTTCTCTTCCTCTACCTTCTTCTCTTTCCTTTGTTGACTGCCTTTCGCTTCTTCTTCCTTCAGTTCCTTCTCTTTTTTTTTCTTTCTTTGACTTCGGCCCTTTTCCTTCAGCTCCTTCTTCTTCTGCCTTAGCCTTCTCCTTCTTCTCTTCTTCGGCCTGTAGAGCAAAACCTACCCCCTACCCACGTGAGCTCTCTTCTCTCCTTTCTCTCTTAGGTTCGCTCTCCCAGAGCCACTTCTCAGGTAATCGGGTCGGATATGCGCTCGGGACCAGGCCCACCGGCGTGCGGTGGTGGGCGAGGTGTGCGGTCGGGTCGGATCACCAGGTTCGCGGGGTGTGATCACGGACAAGGCGTCGGGTCGGGTGAGAGGGGACCTCACCTCGTGAGTTGGAGGTGATAAGCCCTATGCAGAAATTCCTTTTATGCGGGTGCGGAGCGCCAGATGTTTCCGAGGTGGGACTAACTTCCCACCCTCTTTCGCGTGCGCCTGCAGCAGAGGTGTGTTGCTCGATTACAATAGCAGTGATGGCTCTTGGCTTCAATTGGTCACCTGGAGATGTTTGCGAAGGCTCTCCGCAATACCTGGGACTGGATCCTGGAGTGGGCACAGCCTGGAGAAGCTTGCAAGCAAGCTTCCTGGTGTGCGTCAATGGTGGCAAACCCCTAGACCTGAAATCACACAAACAGCCTCGCGGTCACGTTAAAAAGCTCAGGGAGCTTCACCACGGTGCGACGAACGTGCAGAGGTGGTCGGCATGGTGTGGAACCGCCTGAGGTAGCTTGCTTAGGGCACATTGCGGCCGTGTGTGTGGGTGTGTTCGAGGGCGCTTGTGGGTGAGTGGCGGAGTGTTGTGAGTGGGGGGTTATGATCAGTGAGTCAGGGCGGTGCTTATGGACCGGTCGGCGAGGAGGGAGGTGGTCTGTGGAGGTGGAGTGAACTCGCCAGAGTGGTGGCCAGAGCTATAGGGGATGATGGTGGTGGAGTGCGGCAGTGGTTGTTTGAAGGAAATAAAGAGGGGAAAAGGGAGTAGAGGGTGAGAGGACTTATCTGGGAGTGAAGAGACGAAGGGGGAGGCAGGGATGGCATCTATGTATATCGCCGACGTCGGAGACGAAGATGCTCAGTGAGGTAGGTCGGCGAGGACGAAGGGGATGCAGGAGCGTCGGTGGGTGTTGCGCGACGCGGACGAGCGAGAGGAAGAGGAACCTACCATTGGTATTGTGGCTAGGTGACGAGGGAGAGTGGGAGAAGTCGCCGGAGTTTGATGAGCAGGTCGGCCGGGGGAGGAGAGATGAAATTGAGGGAGTTCTCCGGCTAAATTCAAGCTTAGGAGATGTGGGGCGAATTAGGGTTTCTTACATAGGCCCTGGAGGTCGGGTTTGTGCTTGGAAGCCAAGCTTCTAAGCACGGCAAGTTCGCTGGTAGAGGAAACTTGAGAGAGACTCAAATCTCTCATGCGTTCGCATGAGAGATTGGGTACCAAATAGGGCTTCTAATTGGGTTCACACTAGAGGAGATTTCTCAGAGAATCTCCCTTTCAATTTTGAAGGGGATTCTCTGAGAGATCAGGGAGAAATCGCCCTTTTAAGCTCGTCGGAGTAGGATTCCCTCCACTATAATGGTGGAGGGACCTAATTACAAAGAATGATGAAGAAGCTAGGGGTCAATTGTAAGGGTTTTTGAAAGATAGGGGTAGAAATGTAATAGGGTTAGACCTATTTGCAAAGTGGGTCAAGATGAATTCCCCTTAGGCCCATATTTTGGTAAAAACATAATTTCGACGTAAGGAATCCAATGGTGAGGTTGGATTTTGGGTTTGACCATGTTTGACTAGGTAATTTACGTAAAAACCCAATTTAGGGCAAACATTTGTCTGAGATCCCATTCTAGGTCAAAATAGGTTCCAATGGCCAAATTGAAGGTTATAAACCCTAGAGAATATTTTTATATGATTTTTAGAGGGCTTAAGTAAATTTTATCCTAACCAGAACCTTGTTAAATCAAGTGGATCTATTTTAGTGTTACAAGAAGTCATTTAATTCCCAGCATTCACACGAACCCTTTCCTGTTTGAACCAACCCACTTTTTATCTTGTTAAGATCATTTGACATGTGTTTAGCCCTTGAGAAAACCCATTGTTGTACTACAATGGTAAAATTACAGTTTTACCCCTTGTTTCTTGCTTTTCTCTCAGAAAGGTTATTCAGTGAATTAGAACCTCCAGTTGGTTATGTAGGAGCCTTTATTCTCTTTCATGGGTCAAAAAGAGCTAGTTAGGGCTCATGATGGTGTTCCCATCATACCCCCATGCCTAGCTTTTGCTAGTCCCTTCGCAAAATTTTAAGGTTTTAACTTTGATTCCAGACCATGAGTTCTTTTAATGCTTAAAAACTATGATGAGTGCTTTTTTTCTTTTGATTAGGTTAGAATGCCGATAGTAGGCCTAGAGATACTCAAGTACCAACCAAGATCCAGACCTGACTAGCTCTAGCCTCAGTCCACCGTGAAGGTTTTTAAGGCCTACAGGAACTATCTTAAGGTTCATTGGACTCCACAGTTAAAGCACCAGTGCTTGTAACATATTTTAGCCTCGATTCTGTTTGCAGTGCGTTTTTGTAAGAGGGAGGCAGAGGATTTTCTTTGTTTGGTGAGTTTTCTCTCTCTTTTCTTTTTATTTCTAGCTTCGGATTGGCTTCTCAACATAGTCTGTATCGGATTCCTAGTCCCCATCATCAATCCTCGAAGGGTCCTTAGCAATCGATGCTTCATGATAACACCGCCCATGTCAACCCCTGGAATCCTGGCTTTCAAGATTTCGAGATAATCCTGCCCATGGCGTTTTGTAGCTAAATTCAGACCCTAGCATTCGACATTTCGTGATATTGCCGCCCATGGCATCTGAACCAGCTCAGGGTGCTTACATGCTCCCAGTAAGATATGTAAATATCCTAGGAGACAAGCACCGAGGAGATGATATGTTATTACACATCTTTGAGGGGAATTTCCCACCTCTCCGCACCAGGAACTCATCTAAATCAACTTGTGTTGATCGGCCGCTCCTAATCTAGGTGACTTTTTTAGAACAAGTTAAACACATTTGCGTGATTTTAATACTTATGCGCACTGAACCAGACTGTGTGTGGATTAGGGTGCTTAGGTTACTGAGTCCTGTAAACCAGAGGTCAGTTAACGAGGCCAAATACTCCCTAAGTCTTAGACCTAATACTTAAGCTTTACATTTTCCCCAACCTCTTGAGGACTATCCAGATCTTAGAAAATACTTGAATTTTTAAGCCTAGGAGTCTAGCCCAAGAGGCCTAAGATCAACATTCCTTCTAATCTCTTTTGTGTCTCATTAGCACTTTTTTCCTTTCGTTTTCTTTTTCTTGATATGGTCTAGAACTCAATTAATTTGTTAATTTCTTACTAATGACTATGTCTTCTTTTTCTTTTCATTTTGTGCTCCTTTTCACTTTTCCTCTTTTTCTTCTCATGATTTGTATGGCCTCAAAATTTTCTCTCCCCTCAGAATTTTTTATTTTTTTTCAAGAATTTTTTCATTTTTTTGGTATTTTTGTGATGTGATTTTTTTGTTGAAACATTTTCTTGTGAGATGATTTTTCACGGCATTTTGCACTTTCATACCCCCCCATGCATACGATTTGCAATGTCCCCATTGTAAATTAGGTGGGTTCGAGTTCAGTTTAGATCATTCATTAGAACAGGTTTTGAGTGGGTGAACAGGTCAAGGTGACTATTGCGAACAATTTCAAACTCAGGTACGGGTACCTGAGGTGAGGTCGGCTGTTCTAATGCTTGAACCCTAAAGTGCAATATGAATTCAGCATATGAATGCCAAGAAAGGTTTCGGGTTTTTCAACAATGACGGGTTGCCTCCCGTTAAGCACTGAGTTTTATGTCATCGGCTGGGCGTAATGAGCTCAGGGAGAATGGAGGGTAAAGAATATCTCAGCCAAATTTGTATCGGCCAGGTCAATGAACGGTTTGAGTCTCTGATCGTTCACGATGAAAGGTTCTGAATCATGGCTGAGTGGACTGATCTCGATGGCTCCATTTCCAAAGGTTTGTTGGAAGAGGTAAGGTCTGATCCATTTTGATCATAGTTTTCCTAGAAACAATTTAAGCTTGGCATCAAAGAGTGGGACCTTTTGACCAAGGTGGAAGATCTTTTTGGATATGTGTTTGTCGTGAAAGGCCTTAACCCGCTCTTTGTAAATTCGCGAGTTCTTATATGCGTCGTGGCATAATTTATCGATCTCACTCATTTGAAGCTTTCTGTGGGTTCCTACCTTAGAAAGATCTAGGTTACAGTTCCGTATTGCCCAGTAGGCCTTGTCCTCCAATTCGACGGGGTGGTGACATGCCTTCTCGTACACCAATATGAAGGGAGACATACCTAATTGGGTTTTGTGGGTGGTCCTATAAGCCCACAAAGCTTCTGGAAGTCGAGATAACCAGTCTTTCCTGTCAAGTCTAACAGTGACCTGGAGGATTTTCTTGATCTCCCGATTTGATAGCTCAGCTATACCATTAGTTTGGGGGTGGTAAGGAGTAGAGATTCGGTGCAACACCCCGTGTTTGGTCATTAGTGACCTGAACTGAGCGTTAGTGAAATGGGTCCCTTCATCAGAGATTATAGCACGTGGAATCCCGAACCGCGAAAAGATGTTCCAATGAATGAATTTGATAACCACCTTAAGATCATTGGTTCGGGTTGGAATGGCTTCGATCCATTGGGACACGTAGTCAACAACGAGTAAAATGTACTCGAAGCTGTCCGAAACAGGAAAGGGTCCTATAAAATCAATCCCCCATACGTCGAAGATTTTGCATACGAGAATTGGCTGTAAGGGTATCATATCACGATGGCTCATGTTGCCTAAGGTTGGGCAATGAGTGCATGCCCTACAGTGATTGTATGCGTCCTTGAAAATCGTAGGCCAATAGAAGCCTCATTGGAGGACTTTTGCTGCGGTTTTATGACCTGAGAAATGTCCACCGCATGCCTGGTTATGGTAGAAGGACAATATATCCTGAATTTTCACTTCCGCGACACATCTCAAATGATCTGATCAGCACCGATGCGGAACAGATACGGGTCTTCCCAGAAGTAATACTTGGCATCGGAAAGCAATTTGTCCTCCTTGGCCTTCATCTAATCGGATGGAATTTGATGTGATGCAGGTAGTTTACTATATCAGCAAACCATGGAAGCCCTGTACTGATAGTCAGGAAGTGCTCATTAGGAAAATGTTCTGTAATGGGTCTGGAAGGGTCAATGATCTCGGAAGGAAGGCGGGACAAGTGATTAGCTACCGCGTTCTGTTTTCTCACTTTGTCGCGAAGCTCGAGGTCAAACTCTTGCAACAGCAAGATCCAGCAGATTAATCGAGGTTTCGCATCCTTCTTCGCAAGGAGATGCCTCACAGCTGTGTGATCCGAGTAAATGATAACACGGGAACCCAGGAGATATGATCTAAATTTTTCCAGGGCAAATACTACGGCTAGCAGCTCTTTCTCAGTAACTGTGTAGTTACGCTGAGCCTTGTCAAGTGTCTTGCTAACATAGTAGATGACCACAGGTTTCCCATCAATTTTTTGCCCAAGTACTGCTCTTACAGCAAAATCAGATTCATCGTACATGATCTCAAAGGGTTGAGACCAATCAGGGGACTGTAGGATCGGAGCTTGGGTAACTCGATCACGGAGGATTTCAAATGCTTGAGTGCATTCCTTGGAGATTTCGAAGGGAACATCCTTGGATAGCAGAGTTGTTAGGGGGCACGCGATCTTTGAGAAATCAAGAATGAATCAACAGTAAAAATCGACGTGCCCCAGAAAAGATCGGATGTCCTTGATAGAGCTAGGAAAAGGGAGTTTGGAAATCAAGGTCACCTTGGCTCGATCAACCTGGATGCCCTTTTCTGATATGAGATGTCCCAGGACAATTCCTTCAGGCACCATGAAATGGCTCTTTTCCCATGAAAGAACCAAATTCACGTCAATGCATCACCTGAGGATTTGGACCAAGTGCAGGAGGCAATCGTCAAATGATTCTCCGAATACTGAAAAGTCATCCATGAAGACTTCCAGATAATCACCTACCATATCTGAGAATATGGCAAGCATGCAGCACTGAAAAGTAGCGCGTGCATTACAAAGATTGAATGGCATCCTTTGGAATGCGTATGTCCCAAAGGAGCAGGTGAAAGTGGTCTTTTCTTGGTCCTCAAGATGGATTGCCACCTGGTTATAACCGGAGTACCTGTCCAAAAAGCAAAAGAACCTATTTCCTACTAGTTTCTCGAGGATCTGATCAATAAATGGTAATGGGAAATGATCCTTCTTTGTAGAGGTATTGAGTCTTTTGTAATCAATGTAGACTCTCCATGAATTCGCCACACGGGTCGGTATGATTTCTCTGGTTTCAGTCGTGATCACGGTGAGTCCTACCTTTATAGGCACAACCTGGATTGGACTCACCCACCGACTGTCGGAGATCGGGTAGATGATCCTTGCATCTAACCACTTGATGATCTCCTTTTTCATGACCTCCTGTAAATTAGGATTCAAACGTCTCTGCATTTCACGGGAAGGTCGTGTGCCCTCTTCGGTGTAGATACGGTGTGTGTAGTAAGAGGGGCTAATACCGGTCAAATCATCGAGAGTCCATCCAATGGCTCTTCGATGTTGCTGAAGAATAGTAATCAGACGGGATTCCTGATCAGGTGTGAGTCTAGAGTTGATAATCGCAGGAAACGTCTAATTGGAACCCAAAAAGATGTACTTAAGATGGTCGGGAAGAGGCTTGAGTTCCAGGACAGGGTTACCAGCAGTAGCGGGCGATTCGGGGTGGGTGTCAGGAATAAGGGAAGGAGTTACAGGTGTATCTAGGTCAGGGTTGGACTCCTCTGATTGCGGGTTTTGATCCTCTTGTGGTTGATTAGAAGTAGTCAGGTTGTCCTCAATATACGGATCGTCAACCACAGCCTTGATGTCACATATTTGTTCTATAACACCGCAATTAATCCCTTGTTGGGCCTTAAAGTTGTCAATCTTTAGTGTTTGGTTCCCGAATTTCAGTTCAATTTGGCCCTCCTCACAATTTATATTGGCCCTAGCAGTGGCCAGAAGGGGTATCCCTAGTATAATTGGTGTATCCCTCGGGTTTTCTGGAACATCCATATCCAAGACTACAAAATCCACCGGGAAATAGAAATCCTGCACCCTAACGATGACATCCTCAAGAACTCCTTTAGGTGACTTAATAGATCGGTCAGCCAACTGTAATGTCACCTCTGTCTGTTTGAGCTGAGATTCCTTAAGGTGGTCAAGTATGGATGTAGGTATTAGGTTTATGGAGGCTCCTAGATCTAATAAAGCTCTGTCAAATTGGGTATCACTAATGGTACAGGAAATCAGGGGAGTACCTGGGTCTTTTGCCTTAGGTGGGAGTTTGCTCAAAATTACAGAGTTGGCTTGCTCTAACAGTACGATTGGACTCCCACTTTTGGTTCGCAGCTTACGCTTGGGTGTACACATGTCTTTTAGAAATCGTGCGTAAGCCGGTACATAGAGGATTGCATCCATCAACGGGATGTTTATATGGACTTGTTCAAAGAGCTTAACTAGATCCTCCTTAGGTGCCATGGATTTGGTTGTCCTCTTTCCCTTAGTCAAGGCCTCGTGAAATGGAACCTTGGATGGTTCCTCTAGAATAGGTCCAAGTTCTTGATTTGGGATAGGGGTATCCTGGATAACTATCCTAGGCTGAAAGAAGCTTGGATAAGGTGGGTCTTGTGTTGCTTTGCCACTACAGGTTGTAACAGAATTTAGTCCTGCCTGATTTTGGTTTGGTGTTGGTAAAATAGGTTGCTGCTGCTGATCCCGCATATGATGTTGAAGCTTCCATCTCGTCGGGTGATGGAACAAAAGGGGCTTGATAAATCATGTGGGCTTGACCCAGATTTGGATTCATAATGCGCCTCTGGTTTGCCATGTTATTTGGATTCGACAGAGGTTGTGAAGAAAGTGTGCCAGGTTGGCGGGAATTCGCCATCTAGGCGAGTTGATTGCGAACCTCTGTGATCTCATCCTTATGCTATTTTTGCATAGCCACATTCGTCTTCTGAATGCCAACCAGAGTCTGAAGGATAAGAGTCTTTTGATCTGTTTGAGTTGGCCCAAATTGATAGGTGGGGTTGGGCCGAGGCTGAGGCAGCTGATATGGACAAGGAGCTTGTGGATGGTGTTGATATGGTGGTCTTTGATTTTGATTATTTCTTGCCCACAGGAAATTGGGATGATTTCGCCATCCAGGGTTATAGGTATTAGAGAATGGGTCATTCTGGATGGCGTTGAGGTCCTCGCAGGTTTGATGCACCTCAGGAAAGTCAAAGTATGAGGGTTCAGAGTTCCCCCAACTAGAGTTTGTTGGATCGGAGGTCCCTCCGATCCAAGAGTCAGACGGTGGTGGATACGGGTCCATCCCCTAAGAAGATCGGTGACAGATGTTATGCACAGCTTCCCTCCCAGAGGGCAGTTGTGCAAACAGGTTTTGTGTAGAGGTGGCTTGCTGCAGATGTTGAGTCAGCTCGTTCACCTTCTTTTCAATGATAGAGACCTTGTCCAACCGACTAGCCATCAATTCTAAGTCGATGGATGCGGACAGGCCCTACGTCTCATGTGCTCCCCTTCGATTCGTCGATGCGTGGGCATTCGTCCGATAAAATAAGCCCATGGAGTCATTATTGATGGAGTTCTCGCACATATTCTCGAGAATCTCCCACAGAGTCTTCGTGTTGACCCATGATATTTCTTCCGCAGGTTGCATTGACAAATAAGGGGATATCTTCACGGAGTCCCTAGTAAAAAGACTGGACTTGTTCCCATTTAGGAACTCCATGATGGGGGCACTTCCGCATGAGATCCAGGAAACGATCCCATTCTTCATGGAGGGGTTCTCCAGATTGCTGGGTGAAGTGTGTGATCTGTTGTCGTAAGGAATTCATCCAACCAACTAGGAAGAACTCTTTCAAGAACTCGGATTGTCGTTCAACCCATGTGTTGATTGGCCGCATTTGAGTCTGATACCAGTGAGCTACTTTGTCCATAAGAGAGAAGGAGAACATCTTCATGAGAAGAATATCTCGATTTTGGACATCTGACCTGAAGGTCTGAGCCAGATGTTTGAGTTGTTTGATGTGCTGGAAGGGATCCTCGGAATTAAGGCCATGAAACTTAGGAATAGCATGAATCATGTTGGGCTTGAGTTCAGAATCAGGACCTCCAGTCGGGATTTGGACTCGAGGCTCGATCGCTACCGCAGCGAGATTATAGTGATCTCGCATCATAGGATGCTGCGGCGGGTTTACAAAGGCTTGACATAAATCATTAAGGTGCTGAAGTTGGTTCTCAAGGTTATTCTCTTCTTCTATTGGTTGTGCCATGATGATGGAAGAAGGAGAATTTGGTTCAGAAGAACCAGAGGAGATGTCTATGTGGTGGGGTTGTTGCACAAACACGGAAGTCAAGGCCTGGCCTTGGCGGGAGTGAATCACTAAAGGAGGCCTCAAGGATGGTCTTAAGGACCTTTTACCGAACATGTACCAATGGTTTGGACGAGAGTACAATGTGATGGACCCAATCAAGACACCCAAAAATTTGGATGACTATAGAGGTTCAGGGCGGATGATACCCCTTAGTCAGAAAACCGTCCACCTAAGAAATACCTGGGCAGCAAGAGAGGGAGAGTCCCGCAAAGACCCCTACATGGTAGAGCATCCCCACTAGTTACAAGGTTTCCCCCACCTGACCTCTCTTGTCACCGATGTTCCAGGTAGACCAGAATGAGGACTTTGACCTCTTAAGTCTACCAGTTTTAGTTAAGAGCAAGGGTGCTTAAGATTCCACTTGAACTTTAGATGTATTGAGTGCAAAAGTGACCTAATTTTAAGGTTGGTTGACCCAACAAGAGGGTCAACTTCACCTATTTGTTCTTTGAGAAGTTTTAGGTCCTTTCTTTTAGGATTCAAGTGAGATTAAGAGCTTGAATTTTAGGGTTTTCTTGAATAAGTCTCTTCAACCAAGGCTTAGGCACACCTCCTTTTGGAGAGTTGATTCTTGCTTATGAATGTGTGTCTCTAAAACCCTAAATTGAAATCCTTAATTTGGCTTTAATCTTGGTCCAATTTAGTTTGCCAAAATATGGTATCTAGGGCTCAACCAAGAAGGTGGTAGCCCTAGTTACCTTAAATGGGTGCACAAGTCAGTATTGTTGTTGAAATCAAATCAGGAAACTTTGGTGAATTAGCTAGAAATGGAAAGCAGGTAGCCCTAATTGATTTTATCTTATTTTTTTCCTTTTCAGAATAAGGGGCTTAAGAGAAAGAGGTTAATCATAAATTACATGCCCCGGGCGTGTTTATTGTGCGGCAGTCTTATGTTGAATCTTCTCCCCTGAAACAACCATAGAAAAATAGATGTCTCAAGTTAGTACCAAATTAGCAATTGTAATTAAGATTTCTAAATCGCCGTTGCTCCCTGGCAACGACACCAAAATGTTTGGGATGCTTGATCGAGTTTTAAAAAGGTCGCGTTGTAGTACAGTCGAAAAAGCATTCAAAATAAATACAATTTTTTACTCAAATTTTAAAGTCTGAGATCGAACACAGGGAGCAAATTAGGGTTTAGAAATCAAGATTACAACTTGAGAATTTGAAAGAATATAATATGTAATAAGATCAACGTTATAGTGCAAAAAAATAGGAATACATGTAAGGCACTAAAGGAACCAATGTATGTGAATAAACACAAAATTAGATGGCTAATTTGTGAATCAAACGCCTTAAAATGTTGATGCTACAGTGCTCGACTCTTTCTTTTCTTCTTCTTCTCCTGTTCTTCTTTTCTCTGTCTCTGGCGGCTGCCTTCAATCTTCTTCTTCTTTCTTTCTCTTCTTCTTTATCTTCTTCCTTCGCCTTTCTCTTCTGATTTTGGCTTCTACTTCCTTGCCTTAGCCTTTCTCTTCCTCTGCCTTCTTCTCTTTCCCTTTCCGGCTGCCTTTAGCTTCTTCTTCCTTCAGTTCCTTCCTTCTCTTTTCTTTCTTTCGCTGACTTTAGCCCTTTTCCTTCAGCTCCTTCTTCTTCTACCTTAGCCTTCTCCTTCTTCTCTTCTTCGACCTGCAGAGCAAAACCTACCCCCTACCGGCACAAGCTCTCTTCTCTCCTTTCTCTCTTACGTTCGCTCTCCTAGAGCCACTTCTCGGGTAATCGAGTTAAATACGCGCCCGAGACCAGGCCCACCGACGTGCGATGGTAGGCGAGGTGTGCGGTCGGGTCGGGTCACCAAGTCCGCGGGGTGTGATCGCGGACGAGGCATCGGGTCAGGTGAGAGAGGACCTCACCCCGTGAGTTGGAGGTGATAAGCCCTATGCAGAAATTCCTTTTATGCGGGTGCGGTGCGCCAAATGTTTCCGAGGTGGGACTAACTTCCCACCCTCTTTCATGCGTGCCTGCAGCAGAGGGGCATTGCTCGATTGTAGCTGCAGTGATGGCTCTTGGCTTCAATTGGTCACCAGGAGATGTTTACGATGGCTCTCCGTGCGACCTGGGATTGGATCCTGGAGTGGGCACAGCCTGGAGAATCTTGCAAACAAGCTTCTTGTTGTGCATTAATGGCGGCGAACCCCTGGACCTGAAATCACACAAACAGCCTCGCAGCCATGTTAAAAAGCTCAGGGAGCTTCACCACGGTGCAGCGAACGTGCAGAGGTGGTTGACGTGGCATGGGACCGCCTGAGGTAGCGTGCCTAGGGCACACTATGGCCGTGTGTGTGGGTGTGTTTGGGGGCGCTTGTGGGTGAGTGGTGGAGTGTTGTGAGTGGGGGGTTATGATTAGTGAGTTGGGGCAGTGCTTGTGGACCGGTCGGCGAGGAGGGAGGTGGAGCAAACTCACTGGAGTGGTGGCCGGAGGTGTAGGGGATGATGGTGGTGGAGTGCGACAGTGGTTGTTTGAAGGAAATAAAGAGGGGAAAAGGGAGTATAGGGTAAGAGGACTTATCTGGGAGTGAAGAGACGAAGGGGGAGGCAGGAATGGCATCTGTGCGTATCGCCGATGCCGGAGACGGAGATGCTCAGTGAGGGAGGTCGGCAAGGATGAAGGGGATGCAGGAGCGTCGACGGGTGTTGCGCGACACGGACAAGCGAGAGGAAGAGGAACCTGCCACTGGTATTGTGGCTAGGCGACGAGGGAGAGTGGGAGAAGTCACCGGAGCTTGACAAGCAGGTCAGTCGGAGGAGGAGAGATGAAATTGAGGGAGTTCTTCGGCTAAATTCAAGCTTAGGAGATGTAGGGCAAATTGGGGTTTCTTAAATAGGCTCTGGAGGTCGAGTTTGTGCTTGGAAGCCAAGCTTCCAAGCACGGCAAGTTCGCCGGCAGAGGAAACTCGAGAGAGACCCAAATCTCTCATGCATTTGCATGAGAGATTGGGTACCAAATAGGGCTTCTAATTAGGTTCACACTGGAGGAGATTTCTGAGAGAATCTCCCTTTCAATTTTGAAGGGGATTCTCTGAGAGATCAGGGAGAAATCGCCCTTTTAAGCTCACCAGAGTAGGATTCCCTCCGCTATAATGGTGGAGGGACCTCATTGCAAAGAACGATGAAGAAGCTAGGGGGTCAATTGTAAGGGTTTTTGAAAGATAGGGGTAGAAATGTAATTGGGCTGGACCTATTTGCAAAGTGGGTCAAGATGAATTCCCCTTAGGTCCAAATTTTGGTATAAATCTAATTTGAACATAAGGAATCCAATGGTGAGGTTGGATTTGGGTTTTACCACGTTTGACTAGGCAATTAACGTAAAAACCCAATTTAGGGCAAACATTTGTCTAAGAACCCATTCTAGGTCAAAATAGGTTCCAATGGCCAAATTGAAGGTTCTAAATCCTAGAGAATATTTGTCTATGATATTTAGAGGATTTAGGTGAATTTTATCTTGACCAGAACCTTGTTAAATCAAGTGGGTCTATTTTAGGGTTACAAGAAGTCATTTAATTCCTAGCATTCACGCGAACCCTTTTCTGTTTGAACCAACCTACTTTTTATCTTGTTAAGATCATTTGACCTATGTTTCGCCCTGAGAAAATTTGTTGCTGTACTACAATGGTAAAATTATAGTTTTACCCCTTGTTTCTTGCTTTTCTCTCAGAAAGTTTATTCAGTGAATTAGGACCTCCAGTTGGTTATGTAGGAGCTTTTGTTCTCTTTTATGGGTCAAAAAGAGATAGGGCTCATGATGGTGTTCCCATCAGACGGCAAGCTCCCCTCTACTCTAAAGGGACAGTTGCTCTCCTTGGTACTGTGTACACAAAAGCCAGCTCACTTCCCGTCTACTTACAAGGTTCTTTCCGTATACAGGAGTTCTTCTCCTAATTTCCCATAGGGTTCATGCGTGCATTCCTTTCATTCCATTGCTCAACATTCAAATCTCATTGTTCACATCTTGGGCTTCATTCTTATAACAGGCAGCTCGTATTTTAATAATTGAGAAAGCAGCACATCAAGTAATTAATACACTTGCTAGTAATTAGGGCTTAACATGCATCTCAAAGTAAACAGTGTAGCTCAAACAATATTCATTCATTTCAGCCCTAAGGTTCATTTCACATCCTAGGGTTTAATCAAGTTATTTTAAACATGCACTTTACTTATTTAAATCATAATATTAAAGTAAACCACTCTATCTGGAAACACGGGAGGAATGGGGGCTAGAACCGTAGGTCCTGTCGTCTTCGCAGGCCACGAACACGCTACAGGTTGGAGACCTATACCAGTGACTAAGTCACATCATATGAGTTCAAAATGGTATATAATTGACACTAACACGTAGAGAAACTCGAGCGGAAAACATTGGTATTTTGTTTGCATAAATCCAACTTCGTTTGGGCCCTAAATGGGCCAAAAACGTGCATACTGTCTAAAATCAAATGTCTGGGACTAGAATCCAACGTCTTAAACGATCTCAGAACCTCACCTTACTTCCCTGCATTGCTGGTAGATGTTTGGAACCCATTTATAGTCATCTTGGGTCTTTCCAGATGTTTGTTAGTGCACCCAGACGTCTGATAGGTCTTTCAGACATCTGTGGAGATGTCCAAACGTCTTAAAGCACCTCGAAGAGCATGCTTGCGTGCCTTTCCAAGGCCTGTACCTGCACATACAATTGCAGGTTCAAAACCACGACAGTGCATGCCACGTACTTCACGTACGTGCATGGATGAGCGTTCAGGACACTTACCTCGGCACTCCACGAGTTTTCAGACGTTCGGCTTCAGCTCTAGACGTTCGCTATTGTTCCAGAAATCCGGTAGGTGCTCTGGACGTTTGACACGGGAAAAATCTAGTACCCAGAACTCCTCGCGACATTCGTCTTCCTCGCTGCCGCCACCCGCAGTATGGCAGCAGTAGCTACAGCAACTGCAGGGGGTCGAGAGGCTCTTCTCCACAAGCCCCTCCTCCTCGTGTGCATACTCGCCTTGTTACGACCCAATTCCCGAATCCCTACAGGACCCGAGACCAGCTTGACTCGATTAATCCCAAGACCCAGTCGTCCAACAAGAAATAACAAAAAAGCAGGAAAGTAAACCACATTCACTATGCTAAGTAACTAACAGTAAAAGAGTACAAGTAGTAAAGGAAGTAAAAGCTGCTAACAGTACATATCACCACAACAACAGTAAAGTGGAAACAAAGTACAGAAACGTAAACGGTAACAAGAGTCTAAACCCACTAACAAAAGAAAGTACAACAATAAGAAGACTATTGCTGGGCTTGACTGGGCCCAGCACTCTTTGCAGCCGATGACTCGAGCTGCTCAACACCTGGACCTAAAAAGGGTTATGAGTAAACAAAGTCAGCGAATGCTGAGTAGAGTGGTAACCAACTAACTAAAGCAGTAAAAGCTAACAAGTAATCTATCTTTTCCAATTACTTTATTTTACAAGTTATTCCTTTTCACCCATTGGTTTATTTTTTTCAGATCTCTTTCTTGATCTCGAATGTTCCTTGTGGGAACGATCTTGATTGCAGTCTTTTCCGAAGAGTAGAAGGCACACGTGGTGCTCTCCTAGTCGGGAGAGTCCCCCGTGGTGATCCTACACCCAGTCAACCACCCCAAGGTCACTGACAGATGTAGCGGTGACTACGGCACACGCGATAAGCGCATGGGTAGCTAACCCACACTGTCACGCGGTCAGTCATTTCCGCTAACGGGTATGCCCAAAGTACAACACGGAATAGTATAGGTCCTAGCCCTCTCAGTAACAGGGGTCCAGCCCTCAGAACCAAACAGGGGTCTCGCCCCTCCATAGTCCGCGCACCCTCGTCTGACTACCCTGGTTTGCTGGTGAACGCGACTCCCCTATAGTTTTTATTATTTCGTCGTAGTATAGTATAGAGAAGTGGTTACCAATTTAATACAATTTGTTACTCGGAAAAAGAGTTCCCGAGGTCGAACTCAGGGAGCAAGTTGTATTCTAGAAGTACAATGTTTCTTTATTACAAAAATAAAAGAGAGAGAGGGAGAAATAACTCTTAGTCTTGTGACTTCTCTTCTCTCTCTTAGCTCATCTTCTTCTTCTTTTCTCGGATCTTTTTCCTTGATCTTCTGCCTTCAGTTCTTCTTATTTCTTCTCTTCTTCAGAGCTTCTCGTCTTCTTCTCTTCTTTCAGCTCTGTCTTTCTTCAGCTTCTCTTTTCTTCTTTCTTCTTTCTGCCTCAGCTGCAGAGCTTCTCTAATTGCGGTCCCCTGCCTTGTCAGCTGCACGGCTTCTTCGTTCTCCTTCTTTCTCTGCAGTCCTTCTTCTGCAGAGCATCGTCTGATTTTCCAATCAGACGACTTAAATCGCTGTTGCTATAGTGCTCCACCTTCTTCTTCCTTCGGTCTTCTTCATCTTGCGATCTGTTCTTCTTCCTCTGCTTCTTCTTCTTCTCTGCACTGCACCCTGTTCTCTTCTTCTTCTCTGCCTCGGCCTGCACAGAGCAAAACCTACCCCTTTCCCTCTACCCGCACGTCTCTCTCTCTCTCAAGACTTCGCTCGTAGGATCGCTCTCCCAGAGCCGCCGGTAATCGGGTCAGGCTTCGCACTCGGGACCAGGCGCACCGGCAGGTGGGTGATGCGCGAGGAGTGCTCAGGATAAGTTCGGGTCGGATCCACCAGATCCGCGTGGTGAGCTTGCGGACTGGGCGGGTGAATGGGCACGGGACCTCACCCCGGTGCGTTTGGAGGCGATAAGGTAATTTCACAAAAACAATTTATGGCAGCGCACTCGGGTATTGCGCGACGCGGAGGAGAATCAGGAAGAAGTCTCTGCCATTGGTTTTGTGGCAGAGCGAAGAGGAAAATAAAGGGAGCTCGTCGGAGCTCGCTGGGTGTCTGCCGGAGTGGGAAGAGAAGAAAGTTGTGGGTGGTTCTCCGTCAGAATCGAGCTGTTGAATGCAGCAGATGGTGGCGATTTTTATAGAGGCGAAATCAGAGAGGAGGGTGGAGGGAGACGACGTGCCTCCCTCGCCGGAGGATGGCCGGTTTCCGACCCATACCTTCCACGCGTTCACACGGAAGGTGTGGGCGAAAGCAGAGATTGTGGAGGTGTCACTGCGACAGTAGACGTCGCAGGGAACACCCCGTTCAACTGGCAGGGGGTCGCCCTCACCCTGCGCGGCGCCATGCCTCGCTGGAGCATGGCGCTGCTCAGGGTTTTGCGGGGAGGACCCAAATGCAAAAAATGATGAAGAATTAGGGGCCAAAATGTGAGGGTTTCAAAAGTTGAGGGTCAAAAAGTAATAGATGAGGACCAAAATGCAAAGTCGGTCAAGAAGGTCTCTTCTTAGGCTCAAGTTTTTATGCATGACTAAATGGGACCTAAGGATTCTAATGGTGAATTTTATTTCTAGGTCATACCTTGTTTGACTGCCAATTTACGTAAAAACCCAAATTAAATCATTAATTGGGCATGATTCTCAATGTAGGTCAAAATGGGTTCCTAAGGCCAAATTGAAGGTTCTAAACCATAAAGATTATTTTTATATGAATTTTAGAGGGTTTAGTAGATTTTTGCTTTGCCTCGAACCTTGTGAATTGAAGTGGATTTATTTTAGGGTTACAGATTGTCTTTTAATTCCTTGGAGTTGCTGTAGCCCTTATCAGATCAGATCACCCCACTTTCCTTCTTATTAAGTTAGTTTGACCTATGTTTGGACCCTGAGTTACCCTGTTTGCAAATTATGCTGGTAAAATTGCATTTTTACCCCTTATGACTTGATTTCTTCTTAAACTCAGAATTCTCTGAGTTAAGCCTTTCCTTGAGTTATGTAGGAGCTTTTATTCTTAGTATTAGGTCAAAATGAGCTAGTTATGGCTCATGATGAGGTTCTCATCATACCCCCATGCCTAGCTTTTGCTAGTCCCTTAGCAAAAAAAAAAACTTAAGGTTTCAACCTTTGTTCTAGACCATGAAGTTCTTAATAGCTTCAGATAAGTGCTTTTTCATTTGAGCTTAGATTAGGTTAGAATGCTGACCATAGGCCTAAAAGGTACTCTAGTACCAATCAAGATCCAGATCTGTCTAGCCTCAGCCTCAGTCCTTAGAAAAGGTTTTTAAGGCCTACAAGAACTAACCTAAGGTCTATTGGACTTTGTGGTTAAAGCACCCGTGCTTGAAATAATTTTAGCCCTAGCTCAATTCGCAGTGCATTTTTGTAAGAGAGAGATAGAAAATTTTTCTGTTTGGAGAGTTTTTTTCTCTCTTTTTCTTTTTAATTCTAGCTTAGGATTGGCTTTTCAACACGGTCTATATCAAATTCCTTGCTCCCATCATCAATCCTCAAGGGTTCCTGGCAATCGATGCTTCGAGATAGCACCGCCCATGGCAACCCTCGGAACCCTGGCTATTGAGATTTCGAGATAATCCCATCCATGGTGTTCCGTGGCAGAATCCAGACCCTAGCAATTGACACTTCGTGATAATGCCATCCATAGAATCTGAACCAGCAGAGTGCTTACATGCCCCCAGTAGGATATGTAAATATCCTAAGAGACAAGCATCGAGGAGATGATATTTTGTTACGCATCTTCGAGGGGATTTCCCGCCTCTCCGCGCTGGGAACTCGTCCAAATCAACTTGTGTTGATCGGCCGCTCCTACTCTAGGTGTACTTTTCAGAATTTTGCGACGCTTCTGCGTGATTTTGATTTTTACGCTTACTGAACCAGGCTGTGTGTGAGGTTAGGGTGCTTAGGTTACTAAGTCCCGTAGATCAAAAGTTAGTTAATGAGGTCAAATACTCCCTAAGCCTTAGACCTAATACTTCAGCTTTTCATTTTCCTCAACCTCTTGAGGAGTGTCCAGATCTTAATGGGTACTAAGAGTCTATCCAAGAATGCCTAAGGTTTGCGTTCTTACTAATCCCATTGTGCACTTTTCAGTTCTTTTCTTGAATGGGGTCTAGAACTTGGGTTAATTCCTTAGTTTCTTACTAATGACTACTTTTTTCTCATAATTTTGTGCTCCTTTTTCATTTTGTTTCTTTTTCTCCTCCCACAAAATTTCCTTCTTTTATTCTTTTTCTAAAAAATTTTTTAATTTTTTTGGTGTTTTTGGCATATGTAAATTTTTTGTTTGAAACATTTTCTTACAAGTTTTGCACTATCATACCCCCCCATGCCTAAGATTTGCAATGTCCTCATTGTAACCTAGGGGGTTTTTATTCAACTTAGTGCATACATTAGGACAGATGTTTTGATGAGTGAATGGGTTGGGATGATTGTTGCGGACGATTTCTAATCTCAGATGCAAGCATCTGAGGTGGAGTCGGCTGTCCTAAAGGGTGAACCTTAAGTGCAAAAAGGTGTCAGAAAATGTTTCAGGTTTTCAAAGAGAATGACAGGCTGCCTCCCATTGAGCGCTAAATTTGGTACCTTCAGCCAAGCGGGAAATGCGATGGAGAGGGGATGGTCAAATCAGCAGAATTTTGTAAGACAAGCACCTTGATTAAGAGCCTGGTTGGTCCAACCAGGTGCTTGTTCAGATCAACAGGCTGATGATGCAGCCCAAACCCAATCAATCTGGTGGGTTGATAGATGAAGATCAAAAGGTGTGGAACCCACCATATACTATGAAGGTCAGATGGATGTGGAAGTGTGAATGCAGGGTTTGGCTGAGTTGAATCAGCCTGGTCAGAGTAGGGACCTGTAGAATAATCAGTGATTGACGCAGGAACCCTACAGGGGTGATCAGAGAGTGATGGAGCATGATATGTAGTCTGATCAGTGTTCCAAACCCGATGTGGAAATGCAATCGGCTCGGTGAGAGGTGAATCTGAATAGAAATTGAGTCCAGTTGCAGGTCAGGGTTGGGAAGAGGTCTTGATCCGTTCTGTGTGTGTGGATGAGGTGGCAATCGTGTATGAGGGCTCTTCTAGAAAGGAATGACAGGTGGTTTTCTGTAGAGAGTCCTCTGGGTAGCTATCAAATGCCTGAAGAGTGTCTGTAGGATGAAGGAAATCTAAACTGAGAAAAGATTTGAATTCTGTGTTGCAATCACTCTTGGCATTTTCTGTTTTTGGTTCTTGAGGATCAAAAAGGAATGATTCTGTGTTACCAGTGATCTCGGGAATCAGGACCTCAGAGTCGGAGTCAGAGTCATGTGGACTGAGGTCGTAGATGGGCCTGGTGTGTTCAGGAAGAAGAGTCTCTCCACAATTATAGTCAGATCTGAAGTTGTCGGAGAGTTTGTGAAAATTGAGTTCTAAATGAGATTCTTGATCATGAATTCCACCGTCGCATAAATCATCAGATGTGGAATCAGCAGCCTGACTGGGTTCTAGCCTATATGTCAATTCTGGGCTCAAAAAGGTGTTCTGTCTAGGCTCAAGCTCGAAGCTGGTAGGATAGACCCCATTAAAACCTTGCTCATTCAACTCCTCAGTTTCTGTATCATAAATTGGCATGTTTTCTGAAAAATTGATCAGATTTCCTGAGGATGTTGGAGAGGGATATTCATCAAATAGAGTCCCGGAATCATATTCTGTAAAAATTTGATCTTTCTCATATGAGGCCTCATAATCTTCGATGCCTCATAATCAGATCTAGGTTCTAGGTTTAGGATGTGGGTAGAATTGCTAGAACCTAAGTCTGAATAACCTTCGAGGGCCACCTTATCAAAATAAGGGGCAGAATTTATACCCTCAAAAGGTTTAGTTCTGATCTCATTATTGTAGGAGTTTTGGAATTCTAGGCTTGGCAATTCATGGTCTAAGTTCGGCTCAACATTGTGTTCTCCTGCAATATCCCAACCTAATTCAATGCTGTCTTCTATCTGGGTTGGGATTCCACAACCACTTTGTGCCTCAGTCTCGAGATCTGGGAAACTGGATTGTTCCTTAATACTGTTCCAAGATGGTTCATCCTCTGTTTCTGGTATATACGGGTATTTCTGGTTGATAATTCGTTCTAGTGATCACATCATTTCTACCCGTTTTATCAGGTCATCTTGGTGTTGTTCCCAAAGTACAGGATTTGTCAAGCATTGAAGGTATTCAGATTGGTGTAATTTTTCTATCTTAATGTATCTTGTCATGAGCATATCTCGGGTTGATCCCTTTGAAATTTCTGTCAACAAAATTTGGGCACAGTTTGTGATGCAAGCTGTGGTTGTTGGGACATCAACCTGAATATTTTCTATCGGTGTTGAGGGTTTATATTTGATTTGATAGAATTCAAAGGCATCCTCAATTATCTTATCTTTCATGGATCTCTGATATTCAGGTTTTTTGAATGGTAGTGGCTGCATCTTTGAATCAAGTGGTGGAATCAAGATATAGAGTCGAAGTTTGAATCAATATGGAAGAAGGGGACTTTGTTCAGAATCAGGAGAAAAGGGGCTACGTGAATGATTGGTTGCACAAACAAGGGCAGCGAGGCTCGGCCTCGGGGAGGGAGGGAAATAAATTTCTGAAGGAGGTTTCAAGGACCTCCTGCCAAATACTGAAGGACTGGATGAGATAAGCAGGTGCTGGACCCAATCGAGGCACCCAAAAATTGTTGGGTGACTATAGAGGTGTGGGGCAGATGGACCCCTTGATCAGAAAGATCATCCACCTGAGAATTACCTGGGCAGCCAGAGAGGGAGAGTCCCACGAAGACCCCTACATGGTAGAGCGTCCCCACGGGTTACAGGGTTTCCCCCACCCGACCTCTTTTGTCACTGCGGTTCCAGGTAAACCAGAATGGGGATCTTGACCTCTTAAGTCTACCAATTTTAGTTTAAGATCAGGGTGCTTAAGGTTTCACTTGAACTCTTAGGTATTTTGAGTGAGAAAGTGACCTAATTTTAAGGTTGGTTGACCCAAGGGGTCAACTTCACCTATTGATTCCTTTGAGAACTTATTAGGTCTTGTCTTTTAGGATTCAAGTGTTTAGAGAGCCAATTGCTTAGGGTTTCTCTGAATAGGTATTTTCAAACAAGGTTTAGGCACACCTCTTTTTGGGATTTTCTCAATTCTTGATTAAGGGGTGTGTCTCTAAAAACCCTAGCTTTTCAATCCTATGTTGACTTTACTTGGTCCAGTTAACTCCTTCTTTGGTAATTAGGGCTCAGGCAAGAAGGTGTTAGCCCTTAATTACCTTAATAGTGTGTGCAGGAATGGTGGGTTGAAATTTGAAAACATGCAACTTTGATGGTTTACTAGGTATTGAAGACAGGTTGTACCTATATTGCTTGTTCTTTCTTTTTCTACCTCTTTAGAGTTGAGAGTTAAATAAAAAAATTACCTATCCTTGGAGCGGCTGCTTCTTGATTTTCCTGTACCTGCACACAAGAGAGAAAAGATTAGCAATTGTTTAAAAGAATTTCAAAGCTTCTAGAATAGCCGTTGCTCCCCGGCAACGGCGCCAAAAACTGGTGAACGCGACTCCCCTATAGTTTTTATTATTTCGTCGTAGTATAGTATAGAGAAGTGGTTACCAATTTAATACAATTTGTTACTCGGAAAAAGAGTTCCCGAGGTCGAACTCAGGGAGTAAGTTGTATTCTAGAAGTACAATGTTTCTTTACTACAAAAATAAAAGAGAGAGAGAGGGAGAAATAACTCTTAGTCTTGTGGCTTCTCTTCTCTCTCTTAGCTCATCTTCTTCTTCTTTTCTCGGATCTTTTTCCTTGATCTTCTGCCTTCAGTTCTTCTTATTTCTTCTCTTCTTCAGAGCTTCTCGTCTTCTTCTCTTCTTTCAGCTCTGTCTTTCTTCAGCTTCTCTTTTCTTCTTTCTTCTTTCTGCCTCAGCTGCAGAGCTTCTCTAATTGCGGTCCCCTGCCTTGCTCAGCTGCACGGCTTCTTCGTTCTCCTTCTTTCTCTGCAGTCCTTCTTCTGCAAAGCGTCGTCTGATTTTCCAATCAGACGACTTAAATCGCTGTTGCTACAGTGCTCCACCTTCTTCTTCCTTCGGTCTTCTTCATCTTGCGATCTGTTCTTCTTCCTCTGCTTCTTCTTCTTCTCTGCACTGCACCCTGTTCTCTTCTTCTTCTCTGCCTCGGCCTGCACAGAGCAAAACCTACCCCTTTCCCTCTACCCGCACGTCTCTCTCTCTCTCAAGACTTCGCTCGTAGGATCGCTCTCCCAGAGCCGCCGGGTAATCGGGTCAGGCTTCGCACCCGGGACCAGGCGCAGCGGCAGGTGGGTGATGCGCAAGGAGTGCTCAGGATAAGTTCGGGTTGGATCCGCCGGATCCGCGTGGTGAGCTCGCGGACCGGGCGGGTGAATGGGCGCAGGACCTCACCTCGGTGCGTTCGGAGGCGATAAGGTAATTTCACAAAAACAATTTAAAGGGGTGCGCAGCTTCAGGATCTTCTGAGGTGGGACTAAATGTCCCACCCCATTTCGGCGCCTGCAACTGAGAAAGCTGCAGGCATTCGCGGCTGTTGCTAGGTCTTCTCTTTAGCTGAAGGCCTGGGCAGCTGCGTGGTCGCAATCCGCGCGTCCTGGAGCACAGGCCTGGGCGAAAGCGCAGCTGCAGCTGCAGGTTGAAGCAGCTTCACCTGTTCGGCAATGGCGGCGAAGGACGGGTAACTTGTTCACTGAGATACAGCCTCTCGGCCTAGTCAGAAGGTGCAGGGAGCTTCGCCGGAGTGCGGTGAAGCTCGTGCGGGTGGTGGCGAGGCATGGGGCGACATGTAGGGGCTGCCCTAGGTCGAACTGTGGCCGGGGGAATGGGTTTGTTCAGGGGAGTGATGTGGAGGTGAGGAGTGGCAGTGAAGGGGCGGAAACGGTTCAGTGGGACGAGGCGGAGGTTTTGGGTCAGTCAGCGAGTCGTGTGGAGTGGCAGAATGATGGGAGCGACTCGCCGGAGGTGGGCCGGAGGCGTGGAAGATGGTGGTGGTCGGGTCGGTCGAGGGTTTGATTGAGCAAATTAAAATAGGGAAAAGAAAGAGGGGAGGAAGAGAAGTAACTGTTACCTACTTGCAGGGACGAAGGGGGAGGAGCAGGGTGGCAGTCGTGTCGACTGTCGTCGGAGAAGAAGGTACCCAGTGGGGGCGGACAGCGGCGACGACAGGGCTGAAGCAGCCCACGCGGGTATTGCGCGACGCGGAGGAGAATCAGGAAGAAGTCTCTACCATTGGTTTTGTGGCAGAGCGAAGAGGAAAGGAAAGGGAGCTCGCCGGAGCTCGCTAGGTGTCTGCCGGAGTGGGAAGAGAAGAAAGTTGTGGGTGGTTCTCCGTCAGAATCGAGCTGTTGAATGCGGCAGACGGTGGCGATTTTTATAGAGGCGAAATCAGAGAGGAGGGCGGAGGGAGACGACGTGCCTCCCTCACCGGAGGATGGCCGGTTTGTGACCCATACCTTCCGCGCATTCGCACGGAAGGTGTGGGCGAAGGCAGAGATCGTGGAGGTGTCCCTGCGACAGCAGACGTCGCAGGGAACACCCCGTTCAACTGGCAGGGGGTCGCCCTCACCCTGCGCGGCGCCATGCCTCGCCGGAGCATGGCGCTGCTCAGGGTTTTGCAGGGAGGACCCAAATGCAAAAAATGATGAAGAATTAGGGGTCAAAATGCGAGGGTTTCAAAAGTTGAGGGTCAAAAAGTAATAGATGAGGACCAAAATGCAAAGTCAGTCAAGAAGGTCTCTTCTTAGGCTCAAGTTTTTATGCATGACTAAATGGGACCTAAGGATTCTAATGGTGAATTTTATTTCTAGGTCATACCTTATTTGACTGCCAATTTACGTAAAAACCCAAATTAAATCATTAACTGGGCATGGTTCTCAATGTACGTCAAAATGGGGTTCCTAAGGCCAAATTGAAGGTTCTAAACCCTAGAGATTATTTTTCTATGAATTTTAGAGGGTTTAGTAGATTTTAGCTTTGCCTCGAACCTCGTGAATTGAAGTGGGTTTGTTTTAGAGTTATAGATTGTCTTTTAATTCCTTGGAGTTGTTGTAGCCCTTATCAGATCAGATTACCCCACATTCCTTCTTATTAGGTTAGTTTGACCTATGTGGACCCTGAGTTACCCTGTTTGCAGATTGTGCTGGTAAAATTGCATTTTTACCCCTTATGACTTGTTTTCTTCTTAAACTCAGAATTCTCTGAGTTAAGCCTTTCCTTGAGTTATGTAGGAGCTTTTATCCTTTGTATTAGGTCAAAATGAGCTATTTATGGCTCATGATGAGGTTCTCATCATTTTCCCAGTGGGCCTAACAAGTCGGTGTAGGGTGCCTAGCTAAACCCTAGGCCCCGTGGGGTGGCTAGCTCTCTCCCTACACTAGTAGCTCTCCCCGGTATAGTGTACGCGAGGGCCAAAGAAGTTGGTGTCGAGTCGCCAATCTTAACCCTGGGTCCCAACCCATGGGCGGCTAGCTCCGCTCTACACTAAACAGGGGATAGTCGCTCTCCTTGGTACCACGTACTCAAGGGCCAGCACACTTCTCACTCACATTTTCAGATCCATTCCATTTATTCAAAGGATCTCTACTAATTCCCCGTAGGGTTCATGATCGTATTCTCCATGTCATTCCATACCAAGTTTCTTCATTTACATTTCCATTCTCAGATTATACACATGCAGCTCGTATTTCCATCATTTAACATATACCACAAGTAATGTCACAGGTAGTTGTTTAACTAGCACAGGCATTTCATATTTCACAGGCAGCTCTTGTTTATTAACAGGCAATTATTCACATTTCTATTCATTCCATTAAGATTGCAATTTCAGATACTAATACAAACAGTGCAAGTACTTCTCGTCCTAGGATTCATGCTACATCCTAGGATTCTAGTTATCTAATTTCACATATGCATTCAGGTTTATAATTAAAATAGGGGAAAACCACTCTACCAGATAATCCGGGAGTACTGTGGGCTCGAATAGCAGGCTCACGTGCCTCAGCAAGCCCCGAACCCACAACTAATCGAAGTCCTATACCAAGGAACACACCACAATGGAACATTTAGAATAGTATAAAAAGCCTTCTAATAAGTCGAGGAACTCACAAGGAAAACATCGATATTTTATTTGCGTAAAATGGACCTCAAATGGACCCTAAACGGGTCAAAAATAGGACCGTAGACCTAAATCAGAAGTCTGGCACAAGGTCCAGACGTCTTAAAAGTAACCAGAGTCTCACCTCAGGTTCTGTGTCGACCTCAGATGTTTAGAACCTCTTCTTGACCATCTGGACCCAGCTCCAAACATCCGACCTCTCCTCCAAACGTCTGGGAGTGCTTCCGATCGTCTAATAAGCTGTCCAGACGTCCGAAACGCGTGGGAGGGCATGCCCCGCACCTTCCCAAAGCTATCTTTGCACGCGACAGGCAAATCAACTACTTTTAGCCATGCAAATCGAAGCTAGGGTTCGGCCTGCATGGCCGTATCCGTAAGAGGAACATACCTTCATGGAACACTGCTTTTAGACGTTCGGTGTTGTCACCAGACGTCCAACCCATCGTCTGGACAGCACGCCAGACATCTGATTCTGGGAAAATCCTAGAACCAGAGCTACTTCTGCTCCTCCGCGTCGCGTGCAGCCGCGGCCACTCCTCCTCGCCTATAGCTCCGGCTGCAACAAGTGTCGAGGATGTCTCCCTCGACGCACTCCTCCTTCCGCACGTGCCACTCCGGTCGTGCGTCCTCCGGCGATCTCTCACGAGCTTGCGAGCTCAAGCTCTTCCTCCTCTCCTTACGTCGCCTCTCCTCCTCGTCGCTCGCTCTCACGCTCTTTCTTGCGCTCGCCCCTCTCATTGCAGTGGAGAGGGAGGAAGGATGGTGGCTTGTGGTGAAGTGGGGAAGAGAGGAAGAGGGGGAGAGGGGTTTTATAAGGGTGCACTAGGGTTCGGATGGAGGAGAGGAGAGGGAAAGAGAGAGAAGAGCGGTACTGTCTGCGTGCAGCCCGCACGCAGATGCGAAGTCACATACCAAATTTTCAATTTCCAGACGTCTGGGAAGGGGTCTAGATGTCTGACCAGATGTCTGACCGACGGTCCAGATGTCTTAAAAGGCTCAGAACAGAACGGGTCATTACATCATAACAAACTTACAGGAAGTTTCGTCCCCGAAACTTGAGCTAGCTAGGGTGTGGAAAAAGAACTATATACGCATAACAAACTTGAAGAGGATCGAAGCCGGTCCAAAAAGACGTACCCTCAAAAAGCTCCGGGTACCGCTCTCGCATCACCGCCTCAGGCTCCCAGGTAGCCTCCTCATACCTCTGACTCCTCCACAAGACCTTCACCATAGGTACCTGCTTCCGTCTCAAACTCCGGACGACTCTATCTAGTATCTGTACTGGTCGCTCGGGTAGGTCAGGTCATCACCCACCACGACACTCTCGTGGCTCAGAACGTGACTGGGATCGGCGACAAACTTCCTGAGGTTGGACACGTGGAACACGTCGTGCACACCAGAAAGATGGGGAGGAAGGGCAAGCCTGTAAGCAACGGGTCCTACTCGCTCTAGGACCTCAAAGGGCCCCACAAACCTTAGCGCAAGCTTCCCTTTCACCCCAAAACGCTGTAGGCCCTTCATGGGCGAAACACAAAGAAGGACGTGATCCCCAACCTCGAACTGCACCTCTCTGCACTTCTGATTGGCATAACTCTTTTGCCTGCTCCTGACAGTGCGAAGTCATCTGTGAATCTTCTCTATTACCTCCTGACTCTATCGGATCAACCTGGGGCCAGCCTCCCACTTGGTCCCCACCTCAACCCAACTCAAGGGCACAATACACCTCCGTTCGTACAGAGCCTCGTAGGGTGCCATGCCGATACTCGAGTGATAGCTGTTATTATATGCAAACTCTTCCAGGGGTAAGTGCTCCTCCCAAGAGCCCCCCCAGTCTAATACATAGGAATGCAAAAGGTCCTCAAGTGTCTGTACCGTGCACTCTGACTGTTCGTCCGTCTGGGGGTGATACTCCGTACTGAACCTCAATCGTGTTCCCAAGGCCTGCTGAAACTCAGCCCAAAACTGGGAAGTAAAATGGGTATCCCGACCGGATACAATCTCACGAGAAACTCCATGCAGACGTACCATGTCATGAATATACCTCTCTGCCAATTGCAATGGTCCCAAGGTGACTCAGATCAGTGAGAAACGTGTTGTCTTCGTCAATCTATCCATAATCACCTAGACTACGCCGTGTCCCCACTGGGTGATGGGTAAGCCCACCACCAAGTCCATGGTGATGCTCTCCCACTTCCACTCTGGCACAGGAAGTGGCTGCAATGGCCCTGCAGGCCTCTGATGCTCGGCCTTCACCTGCTGGCACACTAAACACTACTGCACGAACTCACCTACATCCTGTTTCATCCCTCTTCACCAAAATTCATGTCTCAGATCATGATACATCTTCATGTTCCTGAGATGTATGGTGAAGCTATACCCGTGTGCCTCAGTCAGGAGCTCTCTCAACAACTCCTTGTCCCTGGGAACGCACAAACGTCCCCTCATGCGTAGCACCTCGTCTGTAAAAGAGAAGTCTCCTGGGTCCCCTGACAGTACTCTGTCTTGCAACGACTGCAGGTACGGATCTGTCATCTGTCTTGTGATGATGCGGTTTACCAGCTCTGATCTCGTCTTTCGTGTCACTGTCACTGCCCCACAATACTCCTGTAACTCTAGGGGTCGCCAACTACCCGACTCCTCCATAAGTCTCCAACTCTGTGCCTGTAAGCTGGCCAAGTGGGCGGGCGCTTTCCGGCTCAAGGCATCAGCCACCACGTTGGCCTTCCCCGGATGGTAAGAGATGCTGCAGTTATAGTCCTTCAGGAGCTCTAACCAACGTCTCTGTCTCATGTTAAGCTCCTTCAGATCAAACAAATACCTGAGACTCTTATGATCTGTGAAAATCTCAAAGGTCTCACCGTAAAGGTAGTGCCTCCATGTCTTCAGCGCGAAGACAACAGCTGCCAGCTATAAGCCATGGGTAGGGTAGCAATGCTCATGGGGCTTTAGTTGCTGCGAAGCATAAGAGACAACGTGACCCCGCTACATGAGCACACCCCCTAACCCCTGCAACGAACCGTTCGTGTAGACAACAAAACCGCCACTGCTATCTGAGATGGTAAGCACAGGAGCCGAAGTCAGCCTCTCCTTCAACTCCTAAAAACACGCCTCACAAGCATCTATCCAAGCAAAGGGCGCATCCTTCCAGGTCAACTGAGTAATAGGACGCGCAATCTACGAGAAACCCCCGATAAACCACCAGTAGTAACCTGCCAGTCCCAAGAAACTGCATATCTCTATCACTATACGTGGCCTCTCCCACTTGAGTACTGCCTCTACCTTGGCTGGATCCACAGCCAAGTCATCCCCTGAAATCACATGACCCAAGAAGGTCACCTGCCTCAACCAAAACTTGCACTTACTGTATTTGACATATAGCCTGCTGATTAGCCCATATTTGTGGGCTATTTAAGTATTTAAGTGCCTAGACATTAGGTTAATTCTAACATTTATTTAGCATAAATTATGATGTAAATAGATTAATTCATATTTCTAATTTAATTACATAATTCATGCATTGCATTCATATTTTAAATGCATTTAGAATTAACTTAGAATGGCATTCATTTAATTAGTTAACCAATTCGGTACATTGTTTAAGTTAACATAAAAGTTGAGGGTTTGTATATAAATAATCATAATATTTTAATAATATCCTTTATTCTTCTTCTTTTCAACAACGGCTCGGCTACCGCTGCAACGCCTCCTGCCGCACTAAAGCCACATTCATGGATTAGCGGAGAAGGTGGATCTGCTCCCGCTTCTCCATTCAAATTCATGCAGGTAGCTACAAAAAGAGGAGAGAGGCTGCCAAGCGGAGTGGGCCTCCACCCCCAACCCACACTGTGCAGAGAGTCCATCTCTTCCATTCCACACCGCCGGCCTCAACCGCGGCGATGACCCTCCACCACCGTGGGCGTGTGGTGTGACAGGCCACACCGCCATCCGGAGATCGTCCGCATTACCGTGAGCACCTCGCCGTGCACCTCCCTCGCTGTCGTCACCAACAACCACCGTCGCAGTTACTGCAATCACTCCTCAGCCAGTTAAGATGTCTGGGAAGTTTCCCAGACGTCTGAAGCTTCGACCCTCCCCACTCCAGCAGCAACCACCCTCGCCCACTTCACCTCCAGCACCTGAACCGCCAACCCTCGCTCGCTCACCTGAACCGCCAGCCCTCACCCGCTCACTCCACGCCTACCCGCACGCCCTCTAGCCGTGCGCAAGGCGGGCACGGCCAGCAGCCTTCCCGCGCATGCAGGCTCCCCGTCGCTACCTGCAGTGCCACACTAGTGCGTGCGCACACTCACCTGCAGCGCCAACCCCAAGCGCCCGCCAGCGTGCAGCACCGGCTGCAGCGCTCACCCGTACGCCTGCAGCAGAGCCGCCCTCCTCCAGCGCACCTCCAGTGCACTGCAGAACGCGTGCCACCTCCGTGTGCACCCTGCAGTAGCAGCAGTTGCGTACGCCAGCAGCGCCACCTCCGCGCGCGTGCAGTCCCGTGCGCACCCTCCTCGCCAGGACACCAACCGCGCCTGCCCACGTCGCACGGCCTGTGGCACTTCAGCCCCCCGCTGGAGCTCCGTTCGGCCGACTTCGGCCACCGCGCGACTCACCGCCACCACTGCTGCAAAGCCCTCGGTCCAAAGAACTTCCTTCGAGCTTCCCGCCTCCGGCCGTCCTCTCCTCTTCGCGCACGGTCAAGGGGAATAAATCCCCTATTTTGCTAAAGTATCCATGCGATTAATAATTACATTTTCTGCCATTGTCATATTTTAATGATATTTTATTGAATCTGCATTGCAACAAATATCCTCTAGTTATTAAGAATTTCTATTTCAGCATGATTTCTTGGTTCAACCTTAATCTGAAGGCAAGTTTGGCTTGATTATTGTCTAAACTAACTACGAACAAACATTTTTAACCAGTGCGAATTTAAATACGTCATTGCCTCCTTGTGGATACGACCCACTCTTCTGCGAGTGGTTATTTCTTTTTAAATATTGGTTAGTCGATTTTTCCACCACATAAAACTACAAACGACTTTAAAGCGAAAAATCGACTCATAAAATGGCACCGTTGCCGGGGAGGCAACAGACGCAATAATTTCACCTGATTTTATTTTGATTATTTGTTAATTGCACAATGATTTGACCATTTATTATTTTATTTTCTGTGCGAGAAATTTGTGCAAGAATCAACCATTGTGAGACGCGACCCTTGACGTCGCGAGAGGAGAATTGGTCGAGCTATTTTGAAAAGGAGGAGAAGGACGAGGATGCGACGGTCATCATTGTATATTTAGTCGCTAATCTGATTAGAATAGAATTAAGACTTTAGATTTAATTTTTCATTGTATTTTGTTTGAAACCCTTGTTCTGAGGTATATTTTGAGGGGTTTGTTCCCCGATTTTGTTTTAGGCCCATGTTGGGTAATTTTTGGGAGCCTGTTCCCTTTTCTTTAGATTTAGGTTTTTAGTTTATTGATTACTTTTATTTGCTTGTGCATAAGTAGTTCAAAAAAAATAATAAAAAAAAAATGAGCTGCCTGCCCCTAGGATGAACCATTTAGGTCTGTATGAGCAGCCTCTAGATTTATTTCTCTGCATTACGTGCATTCTTGCATTATTGATTGCTGGAAGCAAGGTACGCATTCTCTTACTTTGCAACATATTCTTGATCACGCATTGCATTTGGATTTAATTTAAAGACCACAAAATTTGTCTTGAAGCAATCTAACAAGTGGTCACATATATTTGTGAAAAAGGACTAATTAAAGGAGGGACATCTAAAAATCAAGGACTTGATTGTAAAACGTGGTGTGTGATTCAAAATTCAAAATCCTTTTGCGGTGAATGCACATTTATATCTTTTGCACCACAGCACTCATTTAGACACTCCTAAGTCTTGAAACGACTAGGACAAGAGCCCTCCTACCGTTGGATTCTGAAGTGTTCGGAACTTGAGATCAAAGGTTTTGTAAATCCAAAGAGGGGGATACCCTGTCACGGATTTTTGGGGGTAGTTGAGAAGCACCGCGAAAGCACAGCTTCAAAGGAAGGCTTAGGCCTACTTGCATCCCTCGATCTTTTGTCTTTGGATTTACTTGACCATTTGAGATTTAGGGAAGAATACCTAAGCTCCAACTAGGTCTTTTTAGGCATTTCGAAGGTTGACAATAGGCACGTAATTGATTGGGCAACTTGTTTTGTCACCTACAATTTGAACTAAAGTAAAAAGCCTAAATTTGTAAAGAATGAACAAGTCCTTTTGAATTGTGTTTGTAGTGCATGCTTGGTAGGCGTTCTCTTAGGAGACAACTTGTGTTTGATCCTGAACCTGAAAGAATCCTAAGAAGAGACCTTCCAAAGGTAGAAATGGCCGGTTAAAGGATCCTTAAGGAATATTTCATCCCAACCAATCAAGCTGGCCCTGCACTACGTAGACCTGGAGGGGACAATCCGTATGAGATCAAAAGTAGTACCATATCCTTGCTACCCTCCTTTTATGGTACTAGTAGGGAAGACCCTTACAGGCATATTGAGGAATTCACCAAGGTCTGTTCCACGATGAAGCTGCAGGGCGTTACTGATGACGCTCAAATGAGGACCCTCTTTCCCTTCTCCCTTAAGGACAAAGCCAAGTATGGGTATCACACCCTTGATAATATAAATACTTGGGATGCCCTGAAGAAGGAGTTTTTGAAGAAGTACTTCCCCATGATCAAAACAAATCACTTTAGGAGGGAAATTATGAGTTTTGTTCAAAAGGATGGGGAAGCATTCCATGATGCGTGGGAGCGCTTTAACGACTTGCTGAGACTTTGCCCACATCAACAGGTGCCTAAATGGCAACTGGTTGAAAGGTTCTACACCAGACTTAATGATTCGCATAGGCAAACTGTGGATGGTGCCTGTGCAGGAACCTTTCTATCTAAGACTGAGGATGAAGCTTGGAACTTATTTGATACTTTGAGTGAGAATTCTATTCACTTGAATTCTGCCTACATGGATAGAAAGCCCACTCTCATGCAAAGAAAGTTGGAGGCAAATGAGGCAAGGGGCACCCAGAATTTAGCCTATCAGATCCAATTATTGAATCAAAACATGGAAAGGCCTATGTCGAACTCGAGTTCATTCGTACCTAACACCTCCACATCCCAAGCTTCCGAATGCTTAAATTGTCAAGGCAATACACACGCCACTGTGGATTGCCACTTGGCCTCCCAATTCCCTGAGATTGTACAAGCGAATTTGAATGCCGCTCAAGGGTTCCGTCTAAGACCTCATAATGACCCTTTCTCCAACACTTATAATGAGGGATGGAGAAACCACCCAAACTTTTCATGGAGACAAGGAAATGTCTCAAATTCAGGGAATTACAAACCACAATCCTTTCAAAACCATCAAATGAACCAACCTCAGACCTTTGCCCAACCTAAAACCTCTGAGATGGATGAATTGAAGGAGATGTTGAAAACTATGAAAGAAAGTCAAAGTGTCATCATCCAATCTCATGACAAGGCTATACATGAGATGAAATTGCAAATTGGACACCTTGTTGAGGCCGTTAGACAGAGGGAGCCTGGGAAGCTCCCCAGTGCTGCTAAGGAAAATCCTAAAGGAAAAGGGATTGTCTTTAGGGAGCATGCTCAGGCGATGACTATTCTGAGGAGTGGGAAAGAAATTTCCAAACCCGATGCTCCTATAATCTCACCCCCTAAAAAACCATCCACCCCGACTTTCACCCCCTCCAGAGAAGACTTGCCCAAATCTTCTCCGCTTGAAATCACCTCACCGGAAGAAGTTGCCCTCGTTCCACCCCTTACTCGACATGACAACCCTTCCACCCAGAGATCGAGAGTGCCTTTTCCATAGCGCTTATCCACCTTTGGGCAGACTTCTGCTGGCTCATCTGGAGCCAAAGATAAGACGGATGAGACTATGGAAACTTTCAAGCAAGTGCAGATTAACCTGCCTTTTCTTGAAGCTATCAGGCAGATTCCATCTTATGCCCACTTCTTAAAGGACCTATGCACGAAAAAGCAACAATCTAGAAAACAGGTCCAATCAAAAGTTGTCCTGCCTAATTCTGTTAGCTCAATTGTTCAACATGGCACACCCCCGAAACTTAAGGACCCAAGAGCCCCATACATCTCTGTAGTTATTGGTGACTTACAAATTGATGAGGCTCTACTTGATCTGGGTGCGGGGGTGAACATCCTTCCGAGCTACGTGTATGAACAACTTGGGGGAGGCAATCTGAAGCCTAGCCCTGTAATCCTTCAAGTTGCTGATCGATCACTTAAGACACCACGGGGAATTTTGGAAGATGTCCTCATAAAAGTGGAGGATTTCTTCTTTCCCGTTGACTTCTTAGTTTTGGACACTGACCCTACCAACAAGCCAACCAAACCCTCCATCATTTTGGGTCGCCCCTTCCTTGCAACTTCGCATGCTCTAATCAATTGCAATACTGGGGCATTGAAAATGGGCTTTGGGAACAGGAAAATCCGGCTTAATGTGTTTGATGCTTACAAACAAGCCGGACTTGAGGATTGTTCTCAAGTTGAGGTGATAGATGACCTGATTGAAGAGGCAACTCCTGCAATGTTATGTGATGACCCCCTTTAGCATGTCATGCTAAATGAGCATTCCCATCTCTTGGAGGAATGTGAAGGGGATATACTAGAACTTGAGGAATTGCTAGGAGTTGTAGGTTTGGCCCTATTAGGAGGGGTGACGTAATAAAATGCGGAATTGAAATATAATCTTACAAATAAGCAATCACACAAAGTACACAAGAATTTTTAGGTGAAAACCCAAACCGGGTGAAAACCACCACCTAACCCTCTCGAGTTAGGATTTTCCGATCAACCAAGTTGATCAAAAACCACTAAACCGAATCACTTTAAAACGAGGGTGATTCAACCTCAGTACAACAACGCTACAAGTATGAGGGTAGCGTTCCTCAACCCCTTCTCTCCACGAGAAGGATTTTGTCCCACGAAGGAGACGGGAATTCGCAAAGCGAATACCCAACTAAAAGACAAAGATAAAATAAACAACAAGTCCTATAGAGCCAACAAAGTAATTATGAACCTAGCTTCTATAGGAATTAGGAAACTCCCCTTTGCAAGGAGTGCATCGAGGATGACGCGGGTGCGTGAGCCACGCAACGGCGCAATGTCGCTCTCGTGAACAACGACGGGAGAGCGGGTGCGCGAAGGCTTGATGCTCTCAAGGGAATGGAGCTAAGGCGTGGAGAGCAAGAGCTTCTTGGACACAAGAGTGTGAGAGTGTATTACAAGGTGTCTCTTGGTGTGTATCTTGTGTCTCTAAGTGTGTATGTTGGTGTGTCAAAGGCTCCCCTCTATTTATAGAGGCCTTGGGAAGGCTTTGGAAGGCTTAGGAAAGGTTCTATAGCCGTTGGGAACAAAGCCCAAGAGAATCAGGCCGAAATCAGGACAATGATTACATTTGACAGGGTTATCAGACGTCTAACTCTGGCATCAGACGTCTGGAAGGCCACTTTAAGACGTCTGATTCCAAGGTCAGACGTCTGATTTTGGGCGGGTCTCTCCCTGACTTGGATCAGATCTAAACAGGGTTTTTGCGCAAGTTCATCAGACGACATACAGGACGTCTGGAACTATGTTTGGACGTCTGGAAACCTACTTCTACTGTGGGAATTGATTTCCAAACGTTGCAACGGCTAGAAAATCTCTGAGAAGAGATTTTGGGTCAGCCGAGGCAAAACGGTCATTTATCAAACGTCTGGAAAGGCCTAAGGACATCTGATAAGGCTCTAATGGTCATAATCCTTGAGTGTCTGCTAAGCCAGCCAACGGTCCACTAATTGGACGTCTGGCAAAGTCATCAGACGTCTGGTCTAAGGTCTGGACGTCTGATTTCATCAGACAGAACTAGCTATCCCAGCCTAACAGATATCTGACGTCTGAAACAACAGTCAGACGTCTTAAAATACTTTATCAGACGTCTGATTTGGGAATTAGACGTCTGGAAGTGCTGTTTGAACCCTATATTGGTTTTCTAAGTATTCTACAGAAAACCTAAGTATCCTAAGGTTGTGCCGGTGTTCCTAGGACTACTGTTAGGGTTCTTTGAGGCTCTTTAACATAATTTTCTAAGGAAAATAAAAAGAGCAAGAAAATAAAGACAAGAGATACAAGAAAGGATTAAAAAGAATCTATCATATTCTTCTTGTCTTCTATCTTCAATCTGTCGCTCCACGCGAACCTCCTCTGTTTTCCGTCAAGCTCCTCCAATCCGTCCTGGATGCGAGCTCGAACTCCGTCTAAACACGTCCACATTTGCAATTGACCTGAAATCTAGGACTCAAATTGCAAATGTTAAATAACACGTGTTTTGTTATCATCAAAACAAATGATCGTGGTGCTCTAGCACCAACAGGAGTTTCTGCCGAGTCTCTTCCCCCATCATTTCCGTCGAAGGTAGATTTGCTACCTGAGATGGGGACATCTATTATGAAACCCTCAACCATACAAGCCCCTGACCTTGAGTTGAAACCCCTCCCTGACACTCTCAAGTATGTTTTCCTAGGTGCCAATGATACACTCCCCGTTATCATTTCGACTGTGCTATCTGAGGCACAGGAGGGAGACTTGATTGAATGCCTGTCTAGGAACAAGGAAGCTATTTCTTGGAGCATTGCTAACATTAAGGGTATAGACTCTACACTCTGCATGCACCACATCTATATGGATGATTCCATCAAGCCTTTTAGGGACATGCAGAGATGTTTGAACCCTAATATGAGGGAGGTGGTTAAAAAGGAAATCCTGAAGTGGTTGGACGCCAGGATCATATATCCCATTGCTGATAGTAAATGGGTTAGTCCCATTCATGTGGTGCCAAAGAAGGCAGGCTTTACTGTGGAACTCAACGACCATGGTGAACAAGTTGTCACTAAACCCTCAACTGGATGGAGGGTCTGTATTGATTACCGCAAGCTGAACACCGCTACCCAGAAGGATCACTTTCCTTTGCCTTTTATTGATCAAATTCTCAAAAAATTGGCAGGGAATAAGTACTATTGCTTTCTCGATGGATATTCTGGGTACAATCAGGTGGCAGTCATTCCTGATGACCAGGAAAAGACGACATTCACAAGTCCTTACGGTACTTTTGCATTCAGGCGTATGCCGTTTGGATTATGTAATGCCCCTGCAACTTTTCAGTGGTGTATGATGTCTATCTTTTCGAACATGATTAACGAGTGTGTTGAAGTGTTTATGGATGACTTCTCCATTTATGGCTCGTCTTTCGACCAGTGTCTCCTACACCTGGAGAATGTGTTGAAACGATGTAAGGAGACTGGTTTAGTCCTCAGCTGGGAGAAAAGTCACTTCATGGTACAGAAAGGAATTGTACTTGGGCAAGTTGTATCCGAGCAAGGTTTGGAAGTAAATAAAGCTAAGATTGATTCTATTTCCAAACTTCCATTGCCTACAAATGTTAAACAGATTAGATCCTTTCTGGGCCATGCTGGCTTTTATAGACGCTTTATTAAAAATTTTAGTAAGATTTCTAGGCCACTTTGTGACTTGTTGGCGAAGGAATCTTCCTTCAGTTTTGATTCAAAGTGTGCCGAGGCCTTTCAAACTCTAAAGGAGGCCTTGATCTCTGCGCCTATTCTCCAAGCTCCTGATTGGACACTCCCATTTGAGCTTATGTGTGATGCTTCGGATTATGCAGTGGGAGCAGTCCTTGGACAAAGGGTTGAGGGAAGACCTCATGTGCTGCATTATGCAAGCAAGACTTTAACCGAACCTCAGCAAAACTACACCGTCACTGAAAAAGAATTACTTGCTGTAGTTTTTGCTCTGGAGAAGTTTAGGTCTTATCTACTTGGGTCTAAGGTGGTTATTTTTACTGATCATGCAGCAGTGAAACATCTCATTGCTAAGAAAGATTCAAAGCCACGTCTGATTAGGTGGATCCTACTCCTTCAAGAATTTGACTTAGAAATACATGAAAAGAAAGGAGTAGAAAATGTTGTGGCTGACCACCTGTCTCGCCTTCCTCTTAATGACTCTCTTTCTGGAGACATTTGCGAGACATTTCCCGATGAAACTCTGATGGCAATAACACCAACTTTACCTTAGTATGCAGACATTGTAAATTACTTGGTCACTGGACAAACTCCTGGCTCTTGGGATGAGCAGAAAAGAAAGAGATTCATTTCTCAAGCAAGATATTTTCATTGGGAAGAGCCAGGATTATTTAGAATTGGACAAGACCAAGTATTGAGACGTTGTGTGCCTGAAGAGGAACAATAAAGTATGCTGAGTTTTTGCCATGAACTTCATTGTGGAGGACACTTTGGTGCTAAGAAAACTGCTTTTAAGATTCTTTAGTCTGGTTTTTGGTGGCCTTCCTTATTTAAGGATTCTCATAATTTTGTTAAGGCCTGTATTAGATGTCAACGGACTGGAACGATTGGGAAGAGGAATGAAATGTCTCAACATCCTATTCAATCTGTTGAAATTTTTGATGTGTGGGGAATTGACTTTATGGGCCCCTTCCCGTCATCCCATGGTTATGGATATATCTTGGTGGCAGTTGATTATGTCTCTAAATGGATAGAGGCCATTCCTACGCGCACAAATGACCACTCTGTGGTTTTGAAATTTGTGAAGGCCAATATCATATCTCGTTTCGGCTGCCCCAAGACTATTATAAGTGATGGGGGACCTCATTTCCGAAACCACCACTTCAATCAGTTAATCAGGAGTTTGGGAGTGACTCACAAGGTTGCTACCCCTTACCATCCTCAGACAAGTGGCCAGGTTGAAGTGTCAAATAGGGAGATATAAAATATTTTGGAAAAGACCTGATAGGAAAGACTAGTCCCAAAAGCTCAATGATGCTTTGTGGGCTTATCGAACGGCCTATAAGACCCCTTTGGGTACTTCTCCCTTTCGGATTGTGTATGGAAAAGCGTGTCATTTACCTGTTGAGTTGGAACATAAGGCACTTTGGGCTATTCGAAGTGTTAATATGGATTTAGAGACGGCAGGTAAGGCACGACTTCTAGAATTAAGTGAGTTTGAGGAGCTGAGGAATGATGCTTATTGATTAGCCCATAGTTGTGGGCTATTTAAGTATTTAAGTGCCTACACATTAGGTTAATTCTAACATTTATTTAGCATAAATTAGGATGTAAATAGATTAATTCATAGTTTTAATTTAATTACATAATCCATGCATTGCATTCATATCTTAAGTGCATTTAGAATTAGCTTAGAATAGCATTCATCTAATTAGACAACCAATTAGGTACATTATTTTCATTAACCTAGAAGTTGAGGGTCTATATATAAATGACCCTAATATTTTAACATTATTTTCTTTATTCTTCTCCTTGCAGGAACGGCTGGCTGCCGCTCCAACGTCGAACGGTCGCAGTGAAGAACCATTCAAGGGAGAGTGGATGTGGTGGATCTGGTCGGGCGGATGATTTCAAATGTGTGCAGGCTACTACAAAAGGAGGGAGGCAGCCGAGCTCGGGAGGCCTCTACCACCGACCCATCACTATGCAGAGAGACCTTCTCTCTTCCACTCCATACTGCCGGCCTCTACTGTGGCGGCGAGTCTCCACCACCGTGGGCGTGTGGTGTGACAGGCCACACCGCCATCTGGAGCTCGTCCGCATCACCGTGAGCACCTTAGCGTGCATCTCCCTCGCCGTCGTCGCCAACCACCACCACCGCAGCTACTGATTCAACCACCCTTTAGTAACTTAAGACGTCCGGGAAATCTTCCGGACGTCTGAAGCTACCCGCTCACCTCCACCCACTCGCCTGCATACCCATCTGAAGTCCACCCGCAACCGCTCTCCATGCAGCGCCCTCTTCCCGCACCTACAGAGCTACCCGCTCACCTCCAACAGCCCACGCCCTCCTTAGCCTGCAGCACTCTCCAACCGCACCCGCTCTCCACGCGCCTGCAGCCCACGCCATCCTCCCGCGCCTGCAGACCAGCGCAAACCCTCTTCCCCGCGCCTGTAGACCCGTCCAACTGCGCCTGCAGAACTTCACCCGCACTCGCTCCCGCGCCTGCAACACCCTCCGCCTGCGCTTGCAGAACCGCCTGCAGTGCCCTCCGCCCGCGTTGCAGACCCGCACAACCGCGCACGCCTCCTCCCGCGCCTGTAGACCCGCACAACCACGCACGCCTCCACCCGCGCCTGCAGCTTGCGCACCCGCTCCCACGCCTGCAGCACCCTCCGCCCGCGCCTGCAGAGCCGCCAGCAGCAGCGCGCAGCAGTTCTCACGCCAACAGGCCGCGCACGCTCACCGGCTGCAGCACCTTCGCCGGAGCTCATCCGGCCACCTCCAGCCGTCGCGCGACTCGCCGCCACCACCGATTCGAAGCCCTTGGTCCAAGGGACCTCCTCCGAGCTTCCCCTTCCCGGCCATCCGCTCCTCGTCGCGCAAGACAAAGGGGAAAAATTCCCCTATTTTGCTACAGTAAACCGTCAATTATAAATTACATTTTCTGCCAATGTCACTTTTTAATCATATTTTATTGATTCTGCATTGCGGAAAATATCCTCTAGTTTCTCAGAATTGCTATTTCAGCATTGTTTCTTGCTTAAACCTTAATCTGAAGGCAATTTTGGCTTGATTCTTGTCCAAACTGACTACGAACAAACGTTTTTAACTGGTGCAAATTTTAATACGTCATTGCCTCCCTGTGGATACGACCTGCTCCTCTGCGAGTGGTTATTTCTTCTTAAATACTGATCAGTCGATTTTTCCACCACATTAAATTGCAACCGACTTAAAAGCACAAGATCGACGAGTCACTTATGACACCTCTCAAGCTTATAAAGAAAGAACTAAGGTCTTGCATGATAAGTTTATTCTTCGAAAGACCTTTGAGCCCAACCAACAAGTCTGGCTTTTCAATTCTAGACTTAAGCTTTTTCCTGGGAAGTTAAAATCTCGTTGGGATGGGCCTTACATAATCACCAAAGTATTTCCGCATGGAGCTGTGGAGATCAAAAATCCTTCCTCTTCAGCAAATCCCTTTATCGTCAATGGTTAAAACCGTACATAACTTTAGATGGCCATCTGGTTGACAAAGTCACTCTTGAGGAGCCTTAGCTCCTACCATTCTCCACCTCAGGTAATATCTTCCTTTAACTATTTTTGTTTTCAATGAGGACATTGTTTGAACCAGGCATGGGGGAGAGGACCTGAGGCATGCATTTTGTTTATAGCATGCATAAAAAAAAAGAACGAAGTTTTGAGCTTAACTGGCTAAGCCCTGCATTCTTAAGCAAATCAGAACTCTAGGGTAGACTAAATTAATTCTAGGGTCAAACTTTAGAAGCTAAATGAGTTGCTAGCTTTAGACCTTTAGGGTCCTTTGTGGACTTAAGAACTTAAGTAAGAGTTAAGTTGCGGACCATTCCTCAAGAGGTTGAGGAAGGGAAGCTAGGGTTTGAGTTAAAAGGTGGGGTAGTACCTAGAGTCTTGTGCTACCTTTTGGTTTACAGGTCCTTGTAACCCAAGCATCCATATTTCACACACTTGGTCTGGTAATTAACTTAATTTCTTTCTTTCTGAAAAGATATTTGGTTCTCTTAGTTTTGACTTAGGAGAGGCTTGAAAACACATTTTGATTGGAAGAGTGCTCGCCGCAGGAGAGGTGGAGTATATACTCACCTTGAGGATGCGATGATAACATATTACCTCATCGGTGCTTGTCTCTTAGGATATCCATCCTACTGAGGGCATGTAAGCGCATTGTGCGGTTCAGGTACCATGGGCGGCCCTATCTCGAAGTGCCGATTGCCATAGGCCTGAATTTGCTTAAGAAATCCATGGGCAATACTATCTTGAAGTGTCGATTACTAGGAGTTCTTGGGGTTGTTATGGGCGGTGCTATCTTGAAGCATCGAAAGCCAAGCACCCTTCGAGGTATGGTAATGGGGACAATGAATCCGACACGTACCGTGTTGATAGCTGATCTGAGGTTAGACTTAGAAGAATCAAACAAATATATATATATATATACTCTTTTTCCATTAACTCAAATAACTGAGACCAATGCACAGGCACGGACGCTTTAATCTCAGGGATCGATAAACTTTACGGTAAAGTCAGAAATCAGGGAAACTTATGCCTGCAACTCGTCTTTAGCCGACCTAGTCTGTAACTTAGCAACTACTTAGGAACCTTGGGTCTAGAGTCTGAACTTAATATGCTTCTAAAGGAAGACCAAGTGAGTTGACTAGTCTACTTGGAGTGCTAGGTTTCGCTTAATTTTGCTAGGGACTAGCAAAAACTAGGCATGGGGGTATTTGATTAGCCCATATTTGTGGGCTATTTAAGTATTTAAGTACCTAGACATTAGGTTAATTCTAACATTTATTTAGCATAAATTAGGATGTAAATAGATTAATTCATATTTCTAATTTAATTACATAATTCATGTATTGCATTCATATTTTAAATGCATTTAGAATTAACTTAGAATGGCATTCATTTAATTAGTTAACCAATTAGGTACATTGTTTAAGTTAACATAAAAGTTGAGGGTTTGTATATAAATAATCATAATATTTTAATAATATCCTTTATTCTTCTTCTTTTCAGCAACGGCTCGACTGCCGCTGCAACGCCTCCTGCTGCACTAAAGCCACATTCATGGATTAGCGGAGAAGGTGGATCTGCTCCCACTTCTCCATTCAAATTCGTGCAGGCAGCTACAAAAAGAGGAGAGAGGCTGCCGAGCGGAGTAGGCCTCCACCCCCAACCCACATTGTGCAGAGAGTCCATCTCTTCCATTCCACACCGCCGGCCTCAACCACGGCGATGACCCTCCACCGTGGGCGGGTGGTGTGAAAGGCCACACCGCCATCAGGAGATCATCCGCATTACCGTGAGCACCTCGCCGTGCACCTCCCTCGCCGTCGTCACCAACAACCACCATCGCAGTTACTGCAATCAGTCCTCAGCCAGTTAAGACGTCCGGGAAGTTTCCCGGACGTCTGAAGCTTCGACCCTCCCCACTCCAGCAGCAACCACCCTCGCCCACTTCACCTCCAGCACCTGAATTGCCAGCCCTCGCCTGCTCACCTGAACCGCCAGCCCTCACCCACTCACTCCATGCCCACCCGCACGCCCTCCAGCCACACGCAAGGCGGGCACGGCCAGTAGCCTTCCCGCGCCTGCAGCCTCCCCGCCGCTACCTGCAGTGCCACACCAGTGCGTGTGCGCACTCACCTGCAGCGCCAACCCCAAGCGCCCGCCAGCGTGCAGCACCGGTTGCAGCGCTCACTCACACGCCTGTAGCAGAGACGCCCTCCTCCAGCGCACCTCCAGCGCACTGCAGAATGCGCGCCACCTCCGTGTGCACCCTGCAGTAGCAGCAGCCGCGTACGCCAGTAGCACCACCTCCGCGCACGCGCAGTCTCGTGCGCACCCTCCTCGCCAGGACACCAGTCGCGCTTGCCCACACCACACAGCCTGCGGCACTTCAGCCCCTGCCAGAGCTCCATCCAACCGGCTCCGGCCATCGCGCGACTCACCGCCACCACCGCTGCGAAGCCCTCGGTCCAAAGAACTTCCTCCGAGCTTCCCGCCTTTGGCCGTCCACTCCTCTTCGTGCACGGCCAAGGGGAATAAATCCCCTGTTTTGCTACAGTATCCATGACATTAATAATTACATTTTCTGCCATTGTCATATTTTAATGATATTTTATTGAATCTGCATTGCAACAAATATCCTCTAGTTATCAAGAATTGCTATTTCAGCATGATTTCTTGATTCAACCTTAATCTGAATGCAATTTTGGTTTGATTCATGTCTAAACTAACTACGAACAAATATTTTTAACCGGTGCAAATTTAAATACGTCATTGCCTCCCTGTGGATACGACCCGCTCTTCTGCGAGTGGTTATTTCTTTTTAAATATTGATTAGTCGATTTTTCCACCACATAAAACTACAAACAACTTTAAAGCGAAAAATAAACTCGTCACCTGCATCGTCTCAAAGTGTCCAGAACCATCCGCAAGGCTATTCGTGTTGTGCCTGATCCCATGAGTAAATGTGCACATCATCAATAAGTACCACCACAAACTGATCTAGATATGGTCTGAACACCCGGTTCATCAAATCCATGAAGGCAGTGGGGGCATTGGTCAGCCCAAACGGCATGACCAAAAACTCGTAGTATCCGTACCGGGTGCGGAAAGCTATCTTGGAGATGTCGGTCTCTCTGATCCTCAACTGGTGGTAGCCTGATCTCAGATCTATCTTGGAGAATACCGTGGCACCTCATAACTGGTCAAACAGATCATCAATCTTCGGCAGCGAATACTTGTTCTTGATGGTGACCCTATTTAGCTATCTGTAGTCAACACAAAGGCATAGGGTACCATCCTTCTTCTTCACAAATAATACCGGGGCTCCCCACGGGGATGCACTGGGCCTCACAAAGCCCTTCTCCAACAGGTCCTGCAACTGTGACTTGAGCTCTCGCAGCTCAAGTGGTGCCATCCTGTACGGTGCCATAGAAATGGGGCTGGTCCCCAGTACCAGTGAGATCTCAAACTCGATCTCACACTCAGGCGGTAGTCCTGGCAGCTCCTCTGGAAATACATCGGGGTACTCTCTGACCACCGGAATGCTCTGAAAGTCTACTACAGGGCTAGGCTCTACCACTACACAAGCCAGAAATCCCTCACACCCCTAGCCCAAAAGTCTTGCTGCCCGAAGTGCAGAAATGCACCTAAAACATCCATCCACCGGCTGTTCATGAAAGTCAAAGGAAGGCATCTCTGGTATGGAGAAGACGATCTTCCTCTCAAAATAGTCCACCAAGGCGTGGTAAGTGGATAGCCAATCCATCCTGAGAATCACGCCAAAATCCTCCATTAGTATCACGATCAGGTCAGCGGGGAGGCTGTGTCCCCCAACACTGACCTCACAGTCTGTGTAGACCTCCTCAGCTACAAACAACTGACCACCCGGACCTCTGATCACAAATGGATCCTCTAACAACATGCAGTCTTGTCCCAAACTGACAGCAAAACTCGCAGCAACAAACGAGTGCGTGGTGCCGGAATCAAAAAGTACGTAAACTAATCTGCCGGAAACTGTAACCATAGCTGCCACCACTGAACCTGATGCCCTGGTGTCTCTGTGTGTCAGGGCGTTGATATGCCCCTCAGCTCTCGATGCAGAAGAAGCAGCCACACTCTACGTCGGACGGGTAGCCGCTGGCCGGTACCCTCCCCGCGACTATTGTCTACCCCCACGCGCCTGGGAACCACGACCACCTGCTCGGCCTCCAGTGCTCGGTGCGAAGAGCATCTGCTGTGCTCCAGCCCTAGATGGGCAATCCCTCCTGATGTGGCCCGGCTGGCCACACTGGTAGCAAAGGGGGACTCAACTCCCTCCCTCGGTAGGTCCCTGTTGACAGCTGGGTAGGGGTCCAGTGCTGACAGCTGGCCCCTGCCGGGGGCCCCTAAAGGCCACTGACAACCCCTCAAAATGAGACGGCTCTCCTACTGGCGCCGCGTGCCTCCTCTCTCGCCGGCCCTGTGAGTACTCTGGTTGGTAGGACCTCTTCCATCCACTGTTGGTGTCTCATGCGGCCGGGTTGGTCTCCTTGTATGTTATAGCTTCCTCCACCACTCTCGAGAAGGTGGGCAGCTTTAAGGGTTTGACATACCCCCGAATGGCAGGTCGAAGCCACTCAGTGAACCTCCACAGGCACTCCTCCTCAGTAGCCATAGCTGTGGCAGCAAAACGTGACAGCTCTAGGAAGCGCGAGCGGTACGCGCTAACAATCATCATCCCCTGGCGGAGAGTGTGGAACTCCCGCCTCCTCTAGTTCTGCCAAGTCTGCGGGAAGTACTGCTCGCAGAAGAGGGTCACAATTGGTCCTACGTTGGCTCTGCCCTCTCCAGGCCTCTGACTGCCCTCCACGACCTGTGTGCCGTACTCTCCAGCTGATACGTGGCAAAGGCCACATGGCACTCCGCAGGGGGGCGAAGGGTGTCAAACACCTTCTTGATCTACTCCAACCAGTCCTCTACCTCAGACGGGTTCTCATCCCCCTTGACGGAGGGGGGCTTCAGCTTCCGGAACTGTCCGAAAAGCTCGTAGTGCAGCTGCAGTGGGGGAACGGGCATGCCTCCAGGCAGGGAGGGCTCGTGCTCAGAAGTGTCAGAGTGCAGTGGGGGCAGTGGAGGACCACCCCCTCCCCCTTGTTCAGCACTGCACCGGTCTCTCGGCCCCACAGAAGACTCCCCCTCCACGTCCCTAGGGAGAGGCGCCTGTGGAGGCGAGTGGAGCTCCTCTCATACTATGTCTCGTATCAACTGAGCGAGGTCCTGGGCCTGAACGCCTAGGAGAAGTGGCTGGTCAACTGATACCTTGGGCCCGGCACGTCTGCCCCTCCGACCTCGTCCACGGCCGCGTCCGCGACCCGCCTCAAGGACTCCACATCGAGGCATCTCCTACAAGGAGACGTAGAAAATAGAACAAAAGAAGTCAACTCTAACAGACTTCAGTGAAGGAAACTCAGAACAGATGTCAAGCAGTACGTTGTGGTGGTTACTCTAGTTACATGCACGTGAATTGGTTATTCTTAAGTTAGTTGTTCATTTCTCGAGACGACCTTGCTTTGATACCATCTTATTACGACCTGGTTCCCGAATCCCTACAGGACCCGAGATTGGCTCAACTTGACTAATCCTAAGACCTAGTCGTCCAACAAGAAATAACCAAAAAGCAGGAAAGTAAACCACATTCACTATGCTAAGTAACTAACAGTAAAAGAGTACAAGTAGTAAAGGAAGTAAAAGCTGCTAATAGTACATATCAGCACCACAACAGTAAAGTGGAAACAAAGTACAGAAACGTAAACGGTAACAAGAGTCTGAACCCACTAACAAAAGAAAGTACAACAATAAGAAGACTACTGCTAGGCTCGACTAGGCCCAGCACCCTTTACAGCCAATGACTCGGGTTGCTCAACACCTGGACCTGAAAAGGGTTATGAGTAAACAAAGTCAGCGAACGCTGAGTAGAGTGGTAACCAACTAACTAAAGCAGTAAAAGCTAACAGGTAATATATCTTTTCCAATTACTTTATTTTACAAGTTGTTCCTTTTCACCTATTGGTTTATTTTTCATATCTCTTTCTTGATCTCGAATGTTTCTCGTGGGAATGATCTTGATTGCAATCTTTTCCGAAGAGTAGAAGGCACACGTGGTGCTCTCCTAGCCGTAAGAGTCCCCCGTGGTGATCCTACACCCAGTCAACCACCCTAAGGTCATGGACAGACGTAGCGGTGACTACAACACGCGCGATAAGTGCACAGGTAGCTAACCCGTATTGGCACGCGGTCAGTCGTTTCCGCTAACGGGTACATCCAAAGTACAGCACGGAACAGTATAGGGACTAGCCCTCTCAGTAACATGGGTCTAGCCCCTCAGAACCAAATAGGGGTCTCACCCCTCCACAGTCCACGTACCCTCGTCTGACTACCCTGGTTTGCCCAGTGGACCTAACAAGTCGGTGTAGAGTGGCTAGCTAAACCTCGGGCCCCATGGGGTGGCTAGCTCTCTCCCTACACTAGTAGCTCTCCTCGGTATAGTGTACGTGAGGGCCAAAGAAGTTGGTGTAGAGTGGCCAATCTTAACCCTGGGTCCCAACCCATGGGCGGCTAGCTCCACTCTACACTAAAAAGGGGACAGTCACTCTCCTTGGTACCACGTACTCAAGGGTCAGCACACTTCTCACTCACATTTCCAGATCCATTCCATTTATTCAAAGGAGCTCTACTTCTAATTCCCCGTAGGGTTCATGCTCGTATTCCCCATGTCATTCCATACCAAGTTTCTTCATTTACATTTCCATTCTCAGATTATACACATGCAGCTCGTATTTCCATCATTTAACATATATGTTGATGTGGGCTCGATCGTGTTTTAACAATTAGTTATGTCGTAGTATAGGTGATCAAGCATTGTCAACAAATAAAAGTTTATTACTCGAAAACCTAAATATCCGAGGTCGAACACAGGGAGCAATTGGAATTTATTACTAATCTCAAGAATGTAATTGAGCACTTAATTACTCAAAACTTAATTCAAAATATATAAATGCATGAGTTTGAAAATTAATAGTGACACATTGTCCTTCTTCTTCTTCTGATTTTCTCCCTTTCTTCTTTTTTATGCTTATTCTTTCTTCTCTGCAGTTGCCTTGCTTCTTTCTTCTTATTTTCTTCTGCGGGTCTTCTCTTTGGCTCTGCTTTCTCTTCTTCTCCTACTTGTCTTTACCTTTCTTTATTTCTTCTTTCTTCTTTAGTTCCTCTTCTCTTTTTCCTTCGCCTCTTCCTTTCCTTCTCTTTTTCCTCTGCGAAGGCTTCCTTCCTTCCGCTTCTTCTCCTTCTCTTGCAGCGGCTAAGTGTCAGCTTCTTTTCTCCCTTCTACCTTCCTTGCACAAACCAAAGGAGCAAAACCTACCCCTCTACCCACATCCGCGCGTCTCTCTCTCTGTATATCACTCTTCAGCACGCTCTCCCAGAGCCAGGTAAACGGGTCAGGTCGTGCGCCTGGGTCTAGGCGCACCAGTGTGAGTGTGGTGCGCGAGGAGTGCTCAGGATGGTGTCGGGTCGAGTCGCCAGGTCCGTGTGGTGAGATCACGGACGAGGCGCTGAGTATAGGTGAGGGACCTCACCCTAAGTGTAACTGGAGGAGATGAACCAATAACACAAAATCAATATAAATCACTCCAGCGCTTCACAGCTTACCGAGGTCGGACTATTGTCCCACCGTTCTTTCACGCACGCCTGCAGGAGTGCGTTCTCCAATTGCCACAACTGCAGGCTTTGTGGCGTCTCTTGCTGGAACAGATGTCTTCGCGATGCCTCCCTGAGTTAGCTGGACCTGGAGCAAGCAAGAAGCTTCCTCGATTCACCATTAATGGCGGCCAGGGCGTGAAACCTGCCTGACACAAAAAGAGCTTTGCGGCTTAATTAGACCACAAGAGCACCTTCGGTGTGTCACGGCGAAGGTGAGGAGCTAGGTGGCAGGCCGCGGGGTGGCCTAGGTGTGCGTGCCTAGGTCGCCCTGTGGCCGGTCGGATGGGTTTGATCAGGGGGTAGTTGTGGAGGCGTATAGGGTCTGTGGACAAGCGGAGGTTATGCGATGCTCGGCGAGACGTGTGGGGCTGTGGAGTGATGGGAGAGTCTCGACGGAGGGTGGCCGGAGATGAAGAAGATGGTGGTGGACAGCGGCGGTCGAGGGGCGTTTGGTGAAATAAGATGAGGGAAATGAAAGAGGGGATAGAGAAGAACCGTTTTAACATAACTAAAGGGATGAAGGGGATGAGAAGGCGGCCGACAGTACCTGCTATCACCGGAGAAGAAAGCATCCAGTGGAGGAAGACGGCGGCGACGACGGGGCTAGGGCAGCTCGCGCGGGTGTTGCGCGACGCGGAGGAGGATGAGAAGGATGGCTCTACCACTGGTTTTGTGGCAGAGAGACGAGGAAGAGGAGGGGGGCTCACCGGAGCTCGCTGGACCCCTTGGCCGGAGAAGAATAAGAGGAAATTGAGGTGGAATCCCAGCCAAGTCGAGCTGAGGAGGTGCGGCCGGAGTTGGGGATTAATTTATAGGTGTTGGCCGAGCTTCTGGTGCGTGGAGGGCAAGCCTTCTGCCACCAACGTCTCGTCAGAGATGGAAGGTAGTTAGATACCCAAATCTCTCATGCGTTCGCACGAGAGATTGGGTGCAAATCCGGGATCATGATTGAGTTCAGATGGAAGGGCATTCCTTAGAGAATCTCCCTTCCAAATCTGGGAGGAGATCTCTGAGGAATCAGAGAGTATTCCCTCTCTAATCCTCGTCGGAGTAGGATCTCTCCCCAATAATGGTGGAGGGACCTTTTTGTAAGAGTGGCAAGGAAGTTAGGGGGGTTTATGCAATGGATTTCAAAAGATAGGGACCAAAATGTGATTTGGGTGTACTAATTTGCAAAGTAGGTCAAGATGACCTCTCCTTTGGTCCAAATTTTGGTACAAAAATTAATTTGGACTTAAGGAATCCAATGGTGAAGTTGGATTTTAGGTTTGACCACGTTTGACTGGATATTTTGTGTAAAAATCCAAATTAGGTCAATTGATGAGCTAGGACCCTAATCTAGGTCAAACTAGGTTCCAAAGGCCAAATTGAATGTTCTAAACCCTAGGGGATATTTTTACATGAATTTTAGAAGGTTTACTTGATTTTTATCCTGACTGAAACTTTGTTGAATTAAGCGGATTTGTTTTAGGGTCACCAGATGTCATTTAATTCCTAGATTGCATATGAACCCATTTCTGATTGAATCAACTCACTTTTTATCTCATTTAGACCATTTGACCTATGTTTTGTCTCTGAGAAATCCCATTTATATACTGCAATGGTAAAATTACAGTTTTAACCTTTATTTCATCTTTTCTTCTCAGAACACTTATTCCTCCAATTAAGGCCTCTTCTAAGTCATGTAGGAGCTTTTATTGTTTTTATTAGGTCAAAATGAGCTAGTTATGGCTCATGATAAGGCTCTCATCATACCCCCATGCCTAGCTTTTGCTAGTCCCTTAGCAAAATTTTAAGGTTTTAACTTCTGTTCTAGACCTTAAGTGTCTGTCATCAATTATGATAAGTGCTTCCCTTTTTCTTTTGTGATTTGGTCAGAATGCCGACAATAGGCCTAGAGGTACTCAAGTACCAACCAAAATCCGGACCTGACCCGCTTTAGCCTTAGTCCTCTAGAAAGGTTTTTAAGGCCCACAGAAACTAACCTAGGATTTGTTGGACTCCACGGTTAAAGCACCCGTGCTTGAGATATTTTTAGCCTAGGTTCAATTTGTAGTGCATTTTTGTAAGAGAGAGACAGAAGATTTATTTGTTTGGAGAGCTTTCTCTCTCTTTTCTTTTTATTTCTAGCTTCGGATTAGCTTCTCAACACGGTCTGTATCGGATTCCTCGTCCCCATCATCAATCCTCAAGGGTCCCTGGCTATCAATGCTTCGAGATAGCACCGCCCATGGCAACCCCCAGAACCCTGGCTTTCAAGATTTCGAGATAATCCCGCCCATGGCGTTCCGTGGCCGAATTCTGACCCTAGCGATCGACATTTCGTGATAATGCCACCCATGGTATTTGAACCAGCAGAGTACTTACATGCCCTCAATAGGATATTTAAATATCCTAAGAGACAAGCACCGAGGAGATGATATGTTGTTACGCATCTTCGAGGGGAATTTCTCGCCTCTCCGCGCTGGGAACTCATCCAAATCAACTTGTGTTGATCGGCTACTCCTAATCTAGGTGACTTTTTAAGAACATTAAACGCTTTTGCGTGATTTTGATATTTAGGCGCACTGAACCAGACTGTGTGTGAATTGAGGTGCCTAGGCTACCGAATCCCGCAAATCGAAGGTCAGTTAACGAGGCCGAATACTTCCTAAGCCTTAGACCTAATACTTAAGCTTCGCATTTTCTCCAACCTCTTGAGGATTATTTAGATTTTAGCGGATACGTGAATTATTAAGCTAAAGAATCTAGCCCAAGAGGCCTAAGATCAGCGTTCCTGCTAATCTTTTTTATGTCTCAGCACTTTTCTTTTTCTCTTTTCTTGATCTGGTCTAGAACTTCAGTTAATTCCTTAATCTTTTACTAATGACTATTTCTTTTTCGTTTTCATTTTGTGCTCCTTTTTGTCATTTTTTCTCTTTTTCTCCTCCTTATGATTATGTGGCTCACAAAATTTCCTCCCTCCATTTTTTCATAATTTTTTAATTTTTTTGTATTTTTGGCATATGTGAATTTTTTTGTGAGAATCCTTCTGATTTTTTTTTCTTGGTTTTGTATGTATGCACTTTATCACCCCCCCATGCCTAAGTTTTGCAATGTCCTCATTATAAATAGAGGGTGTGAAATAGTGTTGAGGTCAGGGACTTAGAACAGGATACATCGGATGGGTGAATAGGTCGGAAATGACTGATGTAGATGATTTCAAGCTTTGGTACATGTACTAGAGGTGGGATCAACTGTCTAAGGCTGAACTCAAGGTGCAATGGACGTGGAGTACAGACGGATAATCAGACGGATCTCTGTTTTTGGAATGATAGGTTGCCTCCTGTTGAGCGCTAAATTTGATGCCTTCAGCCGAGCGGAACATGGGGTGGAGAGGGAGTGGTCAAATCAGCGGAATTTTGTACAACAAGCACCTTGATTAAGAGCCTGGTTGGTCCAACCAGGTGCTTGTTAAGGTCAGTGGGCTGATGATGCAGCCCAAACCCAATAAGTCTGGTTGGTTGATAGATGTAGATCAATAGATGAGGAACCCACCATATGCAATGTGGCTCAGATGGATATGGAAGTGAAAACTCGGATTTAGGCTGAGTCGAATAAGCCTGGTCAGAATAGGGTTCCGAAAAATAATCAGTGTATGGTGTGGAAACCCTACAGGGGTGATCAAAGAATGATGGCTCCTATTTTTCGGTCTGATCAATACCCGATACCTGGTATAGATATGGAGTTGAATCATCTGCAAACGGCTCAGTGAGAGGTGAATCGGAATAGAAATTGAGTTCGGTTGCGGGTCGGGGTAGAGAATGGGTTTTGATTGGTTCTGTATATGTGGAGCAGGTGGCTTCAAAGAGAATTGGCTTGTTATAATCAGGAAGCAGATTTTCTCCTATATTATGGTTAGATTCGAAATCATCGGAGAGTTTGCGAAAATCAAAATCTGAATGAGATTCAAGATCGTGAGTTCCACCATAGACTAAATCATATGTTGTAGATTCAGCAGCCTGACTGAGGTCTAGCCTAAATGTTAATTCTGAGCTTAAAAAGGTGTCTCTATCTGGTAGAGGCTTAGGTTCTAAGCTAGTAGGACAGACCCAATTGAAACCCCACTCGTCCAACTCCTCAGTTTCTGTATTGTAAATTGGCTTGACTTCCGAAAAATCGATTAGTTCCTCTGAGGATGTTGGCGAGGGATATTCATTAAATAAAGGCCCAAAATCATATTCTTCATTGCAAGATTGATCTTCTTCATATGGGGCCTTGAAATCTTCCCAACAGGTTTCATATCTAGATTCTGGGCTTAGGATGTGGGTTGAATTACTAGAATCTAGGTCTGAATAACCTTCGAGGGTCACCTTATTAGAATAAGGGACGGAATTTACACGCTCGAGAGGTTCAGTTCTACTCTCATTATTGCAGGAGTTTTGGGATTCTAAGCTTGGTGATTTATGGTTTAGAGTGGGCTCAACATGGTGTTTTCCTGCATTTGGAGCTTCCTAACCTTCTTCAATATCAGGCACATTGTACTCCACCTGGGTTGGGAATCCACAACCATTTTGTGCCTCAAACCCGAGATCAGATTGATCCTCGATGTTGTCCCAAGATGTTTCATCCTCTGTTTGTGGTATATACGGGTACTTCTGCTCAATAATTTGTTTTACTAATCTCATATCTCTTCCCATTTTTCAAGACTATCTTGGTGTTGCTTCCAAAGTCGAGGATTTGTCATACATTGAAGGTATTCAAGATTGTGCAGTTTTTCTATCTCAATGTATCTAGTGATGAGCAAGTCACGGGTTGATCCTTTTGTGGCTTCTGCCAATAGTACTTGGGCACAAGTTATGATAAAGGTTGTGGTTGTTGGGACATCAACCTAAATGTTTCCTACTGGTGTTGAGGTTTCTTCTTTTTTATAGAATTTCAGGGCATCCTCAATCATTCTATCTCTCACGGATCTCCGATATTCAGGTTTCTTGAATGGTAGTCCTAAGTGGTTTGGCTGCATATTTGGATCAGGTGGTGGAATCAAGAAGTAGAATCAGAGTTTGAATCAAGATATAGAATCAAGTTATGAAGCGATTAGATCTGAATAACGAGTCCCACTAAAAATGTGTGTGTGTGCTCTAAAGAGAAAAGATGAGGGATTGGAGATATTTTTGACCCAATCAAGACACCCAAAGACGTTTGGATACTATGGAGGTTCGGAGCGGATGGTACCCCTGGATCAGAAGATCGTCCACCTGAGAATTACCTGGGAAACCAGAGAGGGAGAGTCTCGTAAAGACCCCTACACGGTAGAGCGTCCCCACGGGTTACAAGGTTTCCCCCACCCGACCTCTCTTATCACTGAGATTCCAGGTAGACTAGAATGGGGACCTTGACCTCTTAAGTCTACCACTTTTATTTCAAAGGTGCTTTAGGGTTCTCACTTGAACTTTAAATAGTTTGATGTTGTGACCTAATTTAGAGGTTGGTTGACCCAAGGGGTCAACTTCACCTGACCTGTCCTATAGATGGCAGAATGATTCTAGGCTTGGGACCTAGAGATCACCCTGATTTGACTCTCAGTTTATTAGGTCCAAGATTTTAAGATTCAAGTGATCTTAGAGCTCAACTTTTCTTAGGGTTTGTCTTGTTTAGGTCTTTTTAATCGAGGGCTTGGGTAGCACACTGATGCGGGAAGGCTCATTTCCTTTTATGCAGGCATGTGTGACTAGCACTCCAAGATCCTACTGTAGAAACCCTAATTTGGTTATATTTCCAATCCTCTTTTTCACAAAAATTCTCTTTGGACTCAAAAACAAGAAGTGTGTTGTCCGCCAAGATTAAGCGTGATTTCTATTAGGCACATGAATTTTGTGGGATAGAATCTAAAAAATTGCTCCAACTTCAAGAAGATTTGAAAAATTTTTGCAAAATCAGGAAACGTTTTCCTTAAAGATGGTGATTACTATAGAAAGAAGGCAATTGATTCCTAAATTAATTTCTTCCTTTTGTCTTTCAAAGCTTAGGGGATAGTTTAAGGAAGAAAAGAAATTACCTGCCCTGGAGTGGTTGACTTGCGGGAGGGATTTTCTCGTGAAATACCTGCAAGATCACAACAAAGCAAAGTAGGGCAAGTTAGTGTTCAATATGATAAAAAGAATGTAGAGACTAGTGATAAATTGCGCGTTGCTCCCCGGCAACGGCACCAAAATGTTGACGCGGGCTCGATCGTGTTTTAACAATTAGTTACGTCGTAGTATAGGTGATCAAGCGTTGTCAACAAATAAAAGTTTATTACTCGAAAACCTAAGTATCCGAGGTCGAACATAAGGAGCAATTGGAATTTATTACTAATATCAAGAATGTAATTGAACACTTAATTACTCAAAACTTAATTCAAAATATATAAATGCATGAGTTTGAAAATTAATAATGGAAAAAAGAAAGAATTTGGACGTCTGATCATGGGATCAGACGTCTTAAAAGATGTTTCCCTTGTCCTTCTTCTTCTGATTTTCTCCCTTTTTTCTTCTTTATGCTTCTTCTTTCTTCTCTGAGTTGCCTTGCTTCTTTCTTCTTATTTTCTTCTGCGGGTCTTCTTCTCTTTGGCTCTGCTTTCTCTTCTTCTCCTACTTATCTTTACCTTTCTTTATTTCTTCTTTCTTCTTCAGTTCCTCTTCTCTTTTTCCTTCACCTCTTCCTTTCCTTCTCTTTTTCCTCTGCGAAGGCTTCCTTCCTTCCGCTTCTTCTCCTTCTCTTGCAGCAACAAAGTGTCAGCTTCTTTTCTCCCTTCTGCCTTCCCTGCACAAACCAGAGGAGCAAAACCTACCCCTCTACCCACACCCGCAAGTCTCTCTCTCTGTATATCACTCTTCAGCATGCTCTCCCAGAGCTAGGTAAATGGGTCGGGTCGCGCGCCCAGGTCCAGGTGCACCGGCGTGAGTATGGTGCGCGAGGAGTGCTCAGGATGGTGTCGGGTCGGGTCGCCAGATCTGTGTGGTGAGATCACGGACGAGGCGCTGAGTATAGGTGAGGGACCTCACCCCAAGTGTAACTGGAGGCAATGAACCAATAACACAAAATCAATATAAATCACTACAGCTCTTCACAGCTTACCGAGGTGGGACTGTTGTCCCACTGTTCTTTTGCGCACGCCCGCAGGAGTGAATTCTCCAATTGCCACAACTGCTGGCTTTGCGACGTCTCTTGCTAGAACAGATGTCTTCGCAATGCCTCCCCGAGTTAGCTGGACCTGGAGCCCTGAAGCATTGCAGCCTGGAGCAAGCAAGAAGCTTCCTCGATTCACTGCTAATGGTGGCCGGGGCGTGAAACCTGCCTGACACAAACAGAGCCTTGCGACTTAATCAGACCACAGGAGCACCTTCGCCATGTCACGATGAAGGTGAGGAGCTAGGTGGCAGGCCGCGGGGCAGCCTAGGCGTGCGTGCCTAGGTTGCCCTGTGGCCGGTCGGATGGGTTTGATCGGGGGGTAGTTGTGGAGGTGTAGAGGGTCTGTGGACAAGCGGAGGTTATTCAGTGAGGTGAGGCAGAGGTTATGCGATGGTCAGCGAGACGTGTGGGGCTGTGGAGTGATGGGAGCGTCTCGCCGGAGGGTGGCCGGAGATGAAGATGGTGGTGGATAGCGGCCATCGAGGGGCGTTTGGTGAAATAAGATGAGGGAAATGAAAGAGGGGATAGAGAAGAACCGTTTTAACCTAACTAAAGGGACGAAGTGGACGAGAAGGCTGCCGACAGTACCTGCTGTCGTCGAAGAAGAAAGCATCCAGTGGAGGAAGACGGCGGTGACGACGGGGCTAAGGCAGCTCGCGTGGGTGTTGCGCGACGCGGAGGAGGATGACTCTGCCACTGGTTTTGTGGCAGAGCGACGAGGAAGAGGAGGGGGGCTCACCGGAGCTTGCTGGACCCCTTGGCCGGAGAAGAATAAGAGGAAATTGAGGTGGAATCCCGGCCAAGTTGAGCTAAGGAGGTGCGACCGGAGTTGGGGGTTAATTTATAGGTGCTGGCCGAGCTTCTGGTGCGTGGAGGGAAAGCCTTCCACCACCGAAGTCTCACTGGAGATGGAAGGTAGTTAGATACCCAAATCTCTCATGCGTTCATACGAGAGATTGGGTGCAAATCATGGATCGTGATTGAGTTCAGATGGAAGGGCATTCCTCAGAGAATCTCCCTTCCAAATCTGGGAGATCTCTGAGGAATCAGAGAGTATTCCCTCTCTAATCCTCGCCGGAGTAGGATTTCTCCCCAATAATGGCGGAGGGACCTTCTTGTAAGAGTGACAAGGAAGTTAGGGGGGTTTATGCAATGGCTTTCAAAAGATAGGGACCAAAATGTGATTTGGGTGTACTAATTTGCAAAGTAGGTCAAGATGACCTCCCCTTTGGTCCAAATTTTGATAAAAAAATTAATTTGGACCTAAGGAATCCAATGGTGAAGTTGGATTTTAGGTTTGACCACGTTTGACTGGATATTTTGTGTAAAAACCCAAATTAGGTCAATTGATGAGCTAGGACCCTAATCTAGGTCAAACTAGGTTCCAAAGGCCAAATTGAATGTTCTAAACTCTAGGGGATATTTTTACATGAATTTTAGAGAGTTTACTTGATTTTTATCCTGACCGAAACTTTGTTGAATTAAGCGGATCTATTTTAGGGTCACCAGATGTCATTTAATTCCTAGATAGCATATGAACCCATTTCTGATTAAATCAACCCGCTTTTTATCTCATTTAGACCATTTGACCTATGTTTTGTCTTTGAGAAATCCCGTTTATGTAGTGAAATGGTAAAATTGCAGTTTTAACCTTTATTTCATGTTTTCTTCTCAGAACACTTATTCCTCCAATTATGCCATCTTCTAAGTCATGTAGGAGCTTTTATTCTCTTTATTAGGTGAAAATGAGCTAGTTATGGCTCATGATGAGGCTCTCATCAATATACCACAAGTAATGTCACAGGTAGCTGTTTAACTAACACAGGCATTTCATATTTCACAGGCAGCTCTTATTTATTAACAGGCAGTTATTCACATTTCTATTCATTCATTTAAGATTGCAATTTCAGATACTAATACAAATAGTGCAAGTACTTCTCGTCCTACGATTCATACTACATCCTAGGATTCTAGTTATCTAATTTCACATATGCATTCAGGTTTATAATTAAAATAGGGGAAAACCACTCTACCAGATAATCCGGGAGTACTGTGGGCTCGAACAGTAGGCTCAGCAAGCCCCGAACCCACAACTGATCAAAGTCCTATACCAAGGAACATACCACAATGGAACATTTAGAATAGTATAAAAAGCCTTCTAACAAGTCGAGGAACTCACAAGGAAAACACCGATATTTTATTTGCGTAAAATGGACCTCAAATGGACCCTAAACGGGTCAAAAATAGGACTGTAGACCTAAATTAGACGTTTGGCACAAGGTCTAGACGTCTTAAAAGTAACCAGAGTCTCACCTCAGGTTCTGCATCGACCTCAGACGTCCATAACCTCTTCTTGACCGTCTGGACCTAGCTCCAGTCGTCCGACCTCTCCTCTGGACGTCTGGGAGTGCTTTCGGTCATCTGGTAAGCTGTCTAGACGTTCGAAACGCGTGGGAGGGCGTGCCCCGCACCTTCATAAAGCTATCTCTACACGCGACAAGCAAATCAATCACTTTTAGCCATGCAGATCGAAGCAGCGGCGCAGCCTGCATGGCCATATCAGCAAGAGGAACATACCTTCCCGGAACACTACTTTTAGACGTCCGGTGTTGTCACCAGGCGTCCAACCCGTCGTCTGGACAGCACGCCAGACGTCTGATTCTAGAAAAATCCCAGAACCAGAACTACTTTTACTCCTTCGCGCCGCGCGCAGCCGCGGCCTCGCCTCCTCGCCTGCAGCTCCGGCTGTAGCAAGTGTCGAGGACATCTCCCCCGACGCTCTCCTCCTTCCGCACACGCTGCTCCGGTCGTGCGTCCTCCGGCGAGCTCCCACGAGCTCGCGAGCTCAAGCTCTTCCTCCTCTCCTTACGCCGCCTCTCCTCCTCGTCGCTCGCTCTCGCACTCTCTATCGCGCTCGCCCCTCTCATTGAAGTGGAGAGGGAGGAAGGAAGGTGGCTTGTGGGGAAGAGAGGAAGAGGGTGAGAGAGGTTTTATAAGGGTGCGTTAGGGTTCGGATGGAGGAGAGGAGAGGGTAAGAGAGAGAAGAGCGATACTGTCTGCGTGCAGCCCACGCGCAGATGCGAAGTCACGTACCAAATTTTCAATTTCTAGACGACTGGGAAGGGGTCCAGATGTCTGACCAGATGTCTGACCGACAGTCCAGACGTCTTAAAAGGCTCAGGACAGAATGGGTCTTTACATGCCTCCTCTCGCACGAGCTCCTCCGAGCTCTCGTAGCTCCCACTGCTCCTCTGATCATGGCTCCTCCCCTCGCAACTCCAAGTGCTCTAGTTGCACCCGCAGCAAGGCACTCCTCGCGTGAGCTCTCTTGCTCAAGCTCATACGCCGCGCACGCTCGGGCTTCCCCAAGGTTCTCTCCTTCTCTCCCACGCCCTCCCTCTTCCTCACTCACACTCTCTCCCTTTCTCCTCCTCCTCCACGTGCAGTTGCAAGCAGAGGTGGAAAGGCAGTAAGGTGAGGATGACAATGGAGGAGGTGGTGGTGTGAAGGTGTGTAGGTGGAGAGGAGTGTGGGGTGTTTCAAATAGAAGGGTGTTAGGGTTTTGGGGTGGGGAGGATGGAGTGTGTGTGTGTGGGTGAGTGTGTGGGGAGAGAGAGAGGGAGGGGAAGAATTGTGTGACACGCCCTCGTATTTCCCTCATTTCTTAGAAAGCTCACAAACTAAACCAAGGGGATTTAAAATTTTCATTCACACATCTAACTTTCCGAAAAAACTCCTAACGGTCCTTGGAAGGATCACTTCAGGTACGAGATCTTATAATGAAACTTATTTTTTTTTCTTCGTTATTTTGGTGTTTTTGAAATCCGTAGATGAAATAGTCTAAAGATATTAAAAGGGCTAAATCAAGAGAATAGATAATAGAATTACTATGCTATATTTCAATCAAACAAGGATAATGGGGGTGAAAATCACAGTAATGACATACACTATCCCCACCCCTCCCACCTCCATGCCCCTCCCCCTGCTCCCTTGCCCCCCCCCCTTTTTTTTCCTTTCATCAAATTAAAGGAAAATAAAAAAATCAGTACCATAATCCTAATAAATATTTTTTTATTTAATTATAATCCTAAAATATAAATTATATATTTTAATGTATTTTTTTAACTAATAATTTTAATACATCTTAAAGGTAAAATTAATTATGTTACTCCATGTGTGTGACATCATTCTTTCTCTGTAATTTGTTTCCCTCGTCGGACCGAACACACTGGGATTAGTTTATAAAAGGGTTTCCGTGTGAAACATCTTAAACTCATTATTGAGGACGCTCCGGCGAGCGGAAGGAGGGAGAGAGAGAGTGAGTGAGATCCAGGAGTGAGAGAGAGAGAGAGAGCGCTTCTGATCAGCAGGGATGGAGCTCCTCTGGAGCTCCTTCTGGAGGTCAACGTTCTCGAAGCCCACAGCATTCCTCGGCCTCAAGCTCTGGGTCGTCATCGCCCTCCTTGCTGCCACTTCCATTGCTCTCCTCCTACTGCTATTACTCCCACTCCGCCTATGCCCCCGCCGCCACCGCCCCCACCAATCCCTTCCCCTCTCGAAGCTCGCACCCATGTCCACGAGTGATTTCCCCGCCAAGACATCCGACCCTCCTGTAGTAGTGGACCATCTGGCCGCAGCTGCGGCATCGGTGGCGCCGCCTTCATCTCGTCCCGAGATCAGGGTGGAAATAGAGGAAGAAGCAGCAGCAAAGGAAGCGGAGAAGAGGGTGGTTGTGGGGGCGTGGGGAGAGCGGAACGTGGTGGTGGGAAGGAAGAAGGGGGGAGGACCCGAAGTGTCGCACTTGGGGTGGGGCCACTGGTACACCCTCAGGGAGCTCCAGGAGGCCACGGGGGGACTCTCTCCGGAGAATGTCATTGGGGAGGGCGGTTATGGCATCGTCTACAGAGGGGTCCTTGCCGACGGCACCGTCGTAGCTGTCAAGAACTTGCTCAACAACAGGTACACACATGGCCTTCTCTTTTCTACCTAATTACTTACTTCCCTTTCCCTTTTATTTGTTTATATTAATTACTTGCCTTCTTGCGTTGTTGCTTTGCTTCCTTCTACTCAGTCCAGTCCGCTTTCTTGCGGAATTTGAGTTATTTAGAAATAAGTGAGAAGATCTGTATTGTACGAGATGTTCGAAGAACTCCAGGAAGGGTTCTGGTGATATGCATTTTTGTAGCAGGGTTTCTAGATTAACGAGTTCGGTTTTGCAACTGGAGAATACATAATTTTGCCAATAAAGTAGATTAGATTTTCCTTTCCACAAGACTTGATCACATATCTCCGAAAAAAACTAATGTCATCAGATTCGAGATCCGAGGTCCTTGAAACTGTTTGGAACTGAAGCGGTTCCTAAAGATAAAGACTTTTTCGAAAATCAAACCTGCAAGGATGAAGTAAATGGGATGTTTGGCATCGGAAATTTGCCAAGCAAGATGATCTGAAGTAAAAGATTATTATTATTATTATTAATTTCGGTGTTTAGACGGTAGCAAACTGCATAACCATATGAAATTTTGTTTATTTGTTTTTCCCTTAATATTTGTCCCTTTCTTTGAGTCTGGGACATAATGAAAACATGTGACATGGAAGTTTTCCTAAGTTGGTTTCACGGGTTCAACTATGCCAAATTCTTCGAATTTCTCGTTGTAAAAGGCCAGCATCTCGTGCTTTATCTTTCAGTGCTATCCCAACTAGACTTGGCAGATAAACTGACAGAATTTATTTATTTTTTTTAAAAATGCAAGGGGCCAAGCTGAAAAGGAGTTCAAAATGGAGGTTGAAGCAATAGGAAGGGTGAGGCATAAAAACCTAGTTAGGTTGCTTGGCTATTGTGTTGAGGGTGCGTATCGGTAAGTTTGTCATGCTTCTTTTGTTTTTTTTTTTTCATCTGTAGGAATATGTTGACTAGATCTTCTGCAATCGTTCTCCTTCTTAGGATGCTTGTCTATGAGTATGTTGACAATGGAAATCTAGCTCAGTGGCTTCACGGGGATGTGGGTGAAGTCAGTCCCTTAACTTGGGATATTAGAATGAATATCATCCTTGGGACAGCAAAAGGGTATGATAACTGCTACAGTTAACTTTGTTATTCTTGTTCGTTTGTTTCCTGTAAATTGTTTGCAAATGTTTCTACAGATTGGCCTATCTCCATGAGGGCCTTGAGCCAAAGGTCGTACATCGGGATGTGAAATCCAGCAATATACTTCTCGACAATCAGTGGAACCCTAAAGTATCAGATTTTGGGCTAGCCAAACTATTGTGTTCCGATGCAAATCATGTGACAACACGTGTTATGGGAACATTTGGGTTAGTTTCTTTGCCTTACCTTGAAACTTGAAGCTATAGATGGTTCAGGTTGAATGGTGTTAAGTTGTGAAATAATGACATGTTTCAATTTGCATCCATGCAGTTATGTAGCGCCGGAATATGCAAGCACCGGAATGTTGAATGAAAAAAGTGATCTTTACAGTTTTGGTGTACTTATTATGGAAATAATCTCTGGTCGAGAACCTGCAGATTATGCTAGACCTCCAGCAGAGGTTTGCTAATTTGTCTCTCCATACTCCTCAAGTTGTCCAGAATGTGCCAAGCAACTTCCCGTAATCTTTATTTGCCAGGTACACTTGGTAGAGTGGTTAAAGAACATGGTGGCAGATCAGAGAACTGCAGAAGTATTGGATCCTAGAATCACTGAGAAGCCTTGTCCCAAGGCATTGAAACGAGCACTCCTGATCTCTCTTCGCTGCGTTGATCCAGATGCACGAAAAAGGCCCAAGATGGGTCACCTGATACACATGTTTGAAAGTGATGATTTGATTTTTCATGACGTATGTTTTCATCCACACAATCACTTGAATTTTGATTTCCTTTACTTCATTGTGCTTCTGTATTTGAATGTGTGGTGGTGTAACTATTTCTGCAGGAGAGGAAAATAGCAAAGCAGAATCAAGCTCTCTGCACGACTATTCAAAGCGCACTTTGGGAAGACAAAAGTTAAACACTGTGATAAGTCCTGATCAAAACCGAATAAATTGGAGATAGTGTTTAAAGGTTAGTTGGTTGACAGGTTTATAAAACCAGTTTGATGATAGGCAAAAGCATAACTCTCAAAGCAACGTTTTAAAAAGGTCTTTGTGCAGACCTCTATGCGAGAGACTTCTCTCAGTTCATTCTCCCTTAACCCTAGTAACAGTGCGCCACCGTTAGGGCCTCCAGCCGGCCGTTTGTTGTTGGCTGAAGCCCCTTCCACCCTTCTCTGCATCAGCCCCACCCTTCACCCTTGTTCGTCTCCTTGGTTCCCCTTCCTTGCATTGCTGTGGAGAGTTTTGCAGGCTGACAGTGGAAGCCCTGCTGGGGGAGGGTGTGCTTGCCTGCATCCTTGGCTGCTGTTGAGGGTCAGGTCACCGTGTTCCTTTGGTGCTTCTGTTGATGATCTGTCTTGGCTGCAGTTCCATTTCCTTTGTAGTTCCAACGAGGAGGATGGTTGGTTTCACCTCTCTTCCTTGTCATTGGTTGCAGTGGTTGTGGTTCTCTTCGAGAAGTTGCCATCCTTCGTCGTGCTCATTGTCTTTGTTATGGTTGCTTCTCGGAATTGTGGGATGCCTCATTTCCATTTGTTGGTGTTGCCTTCACTCTTCTTGCCTCGTTCCACCACATCTGTGATCATTTTGTTGTCATAGTCTGTTTGGTTGTTTTATTCCAGTTTGTTGTGTTGTTGTTGCTTCAGCTTTAGGCTGTCTTTGCTTTTGTTGTGAATGTGTCGATGGGAGAGGCACATGTACATGGGCTTTCAGATATCATTTGCCTCAGTGGCGACATCTCCGAGTAGTATTTATTTCCTCCATTGGGAAATAAACACCCTTTTGAGGGTATATTGATACTCAGTTCTTTTGTCCATGGCTTTGGCTGGAGATTCTCGAGTTATTACAACATCTGTGAGCTTCAACTTTTCTTCTCTGGGTATTTTGTTGTAGTTTTCCTTGATGAGATTTGTACTCATTTATCCCTCTGCATTAAATTTCAATTTTTTTTTAAAAAAGGCAACATTTTCAAGTTTATAAACCATGTTATGCCATGGACCACTTCTGTAAGTCTGCTTTTCATACTAACTTTTTTTTTTTTCTTTTGGAAGATTTACCACCCTACTCATTGCATTTTTTGAACTTTGTTTGTAACCTACAAATTTGGGTCCTTCCTGAAAATAACTTTCCCCAGCAAGGCCCATTTGGTTTCCTTTATCCCCATGTACACATCATGTGGCTTAACTTGTGTGAGAGTGTCTCTTATTCTAGAAGTTAGCTTTTCTTTTCTTCTTTGAGAAGGTAAATATGATGGGCAAGGAATTTGATCACATTACCTTTTAAAATTTATTGGGATACTTTACCACTAAGCTAATCCCTTAATGGTTATATTGACAATTTAATGTCTGAAACCACTACTTCAGTAGTGTCCGTGTTTATTAGACTTTTGCCCTTAGCTGCCTTGAAATCCCACATTTGGCGAGCACCTTAGGGGCTATCTCATCACTCTCCCTCAACAACATGCATCTTTAATCCTAGTTTGACCCACATTAATTAGCAGAATTGTCTTAGCCAAAAATAGTTATCATGTGGGTTCGCATCCCTAGTAAATTGGCATTAAAAATTGTTTTACCAACTTTTGCACATGCTACCGATTTTGCTTACTCACCAAATAGATGCCTTCAGTTGTATCTTGCGCTCAAATCCCTCTTCTTTTGAGCTTCCATGTTTGTTAGCGGTACATAACAATTGATTGCTAATTTCCTTTTCACTGTAGGTGCTGTATCCATATGCAGGAGGTCCCCATGTGGTAGAGCTCATTGTATTTAATGATCTGCATCTATTGCCATCACATATGCAGATTTGTGTATTGGTTGTGGAATGTAGAACATGTACAAGGTGCTTGCAACCTTGCAGTTCTTTTTGTAGCTGCCTTGTTTCTGTATTTATTCTTTCTTTTGCTTGTGGGGGCCAATGACATGCTTGTGCTCCTATTGCTATGTCGGTGCAGAGGGAAGTGCGGGCACAGTACACGACTCCTTGATGGATGGATGGATGATGATGCCTATGCTAGACAGACACTTTTTGTCACATGGATCTCTAAACCTAGAACAGTTGTGGTCGCTCAGATACTAAGGCTGCTTTTGGCAGTGGATTAGCAGATGGGATAAAGGTTTACTAGTGAGTTAGAAATATACGTTTACATTGCATCAAGATCATTTTCTATATTACATCAACATTAATATTCATTCACGCTAAGTTCATCCATCAAACACCCTCCTTTACTTATTTCACTCTATCTATCTTGGGTTAGCACTTTCCCTCAATCAAATGCATCCTAATTTTTTCCAACTAACTTGGATCATATGGCCAATTATATCGTGGTCGTTGAGGAAATCTCAAAAACGGTAGATGGGTCACAACAGGGATGATCTCTTCCTGGGCACCGTAAATTGAGTCAATTGGGGGTCAATTGGTTGTTTTCCCTTGACAATCTATTTTTTTAAAATAAAAAGCCATAATATCTTATAGAGCAATTTACCAATCAAGTCCCACGCCATAAGGTCCTGATCAACTAGGGTATTAAAGGTTTTCTTTTTTTAACGGAATGGTGCTTGATCCTCTAAGCATATTCCTTGGTATTGTCATAGGAAAATATGGTCAAATACCATGTTAAACAATCAAACTATCCATCTTAATTAGTTTATGTTACCTTATTAAATTTGTTTTATTTTTTTATTGCTGCTTCGACGGCTGATTCATAATCGTGCTACCAAGGGACCTCGTAATTGTGCACCTTAGGTTTGACCTGGGAGTTGACTTGCCAACACCAGCGCCTGTGGCTGTGTTTGCGGCAGCGTTGACCCCTCTAAAGCATGCGTGCACCTTCGTTGTTCCTTTTTCTTTTTCCAAGAAGAATGATTTCATTTGCAACCATTCAAATTATAGGGAAAAGTTGGACTCAACGATGACCCTCCTAATCCATTCTCTAGATGGTGTCTTGCCAATTTGTGTGCAAGGAGTACTTTATATCTTTCCCATTTTAACAATGGTAAGCCTTAGAAATTTTTTTAAGATAGAATTACACCACGAAACCAAATTCCTGGTTCTCTAACTTAGCTACTGTAGGGTGAGTATCTAATGTATTGGATTTGATGGAGTCATTGATCAGTATCACCTTTGAATAAACTTTCTCGAAGGTCAAGAGCAAGCCTTGATGTATGGCCCTTGCTAGGGCTTCCTCCAGCTTCCTTGGTATTGCATCTATAAGCTTGTGCCTCTAGAATCACGCCTCTTCTATACATCAGCATTGCAATAGCCATAGCAAAATCTGGCCCCACTACAGTAGCAACGAGAATCACCAGCCACGCATGTATGCTTTGCTGTTCTTCAACAGTAGCTGCTCGTGAGGAAGAACTTCAAGCACTGCTACGCTACTGCCTCGTAACATGATCACTCCCTTTTTGGTAGAAACATGCCATCTTTCAAGTTGCTTGACACACTAACAATGGGTTTAGCTTCTTTCCTTTCATTATCACCTCACATTTGTGGACCCACAAGGCAGCATAAGGCATGAAATAAATAAAAAGCCAAGTGATACGGATACCTTGTCCCTTTTGTTGGAATCATGTTTGACATTATCTTAAATTTTGATATTAACAAAATAATTCCTTATTTAATAGTTGTAAGTGAGTAGATTTTGAGCTAGGTGAAAGGATGACGGAGGATGCAAAGAAGAAAGGAAAAGGTAAATGATGATAACAAAAATGAAAGTGATTTTCACATGAAAATCATGATTAATTGCATATTTTTTTAGTTTATTAGAGGAGTGTGAGCCTCCTAACCAATAACATTAAACTAGTTGGCCTAAAAATAATCTAGAGATAAGCAAGAAAGTTTTAATATTGGATCATTTTTTAAAGATCAAGTTGTTTTCAAAAGAGGATTAAATAAGATCAATATTTAACTAAGGTACTTGTTAAATAATTCACAAGTACTCGTATTACAAGTTAGTATTGGTACAGGTGAGTTTCAAGTTTGAGCATTTTTAATTCTTGACAAAGAACTAAGTCTATACTCAACAAGTATTGACAGTAAAGCTCAATATTAGTGCACATGGCTTATCGATTTAGGTTAATTAGTCATTTGGCCTAAATCCTTAAACTTGGTAGTAACGAGTACCAACACTCGCGTTTAATATTATGGGTCACAAGTATCGATACCGATCCTTTAGTACCGATAGCTATTCGTTGAGTAAGATTTGAACACCTAAATAAGTGGATTTAAGATTATTAATGCTAGGGTTTAAACCTAAAGGGCTAGTATCCGAAATCCCTTGTTACTAACTCTATAAATAGACATTTGGAACCTTATTTTATGCATAAGAAGAACAAGAAACATCACTTGTTCTCGAAAGAGAATCTTTACACTATTTTTCTCTACAAGAAGAAGCTTGTCTCTATGCTATGTCTGCTATTTATTCGCTGTTGAGACAAGTTTGCAAACGTGCTTAGAATCACTTTCAGATTGCAACATACCTATATCCTTAGGCTCTTAATCAGGTAACATCCATTTAATTGTTGTTGGGAGGTCTAGGTTATTGTTGTAAGATCATTTTAATTTTATCTTACACTAGTGCTATCTTCTAATGATCTTGTATTCTGTAATTGGGTAGAGGTAACCCATTAATTACCTTGTATTAGTGAATTTAATTCCCTCGAAGTGAGGGAATCATGGTTAAAAAATCCTAAACTCAGAGGCTTAGGTAGTGGAGTACTTGAGGTAGGAAACCACTATACATCTTATGTAGTCTTTTGTGGTTTACCTGCTACATTTCATTGTGCAATTTTATTTTATTCCTCACTACTTAAATCTATCTTCTAGTGCGTGTGCTTGCACATTTTGGATCCTACAGGTGGTATCAGAGTTTGGTAGCGAGTAAAAGTAAAGAATCTTCTTACAAATGGCTTTGCAAGCCAAGTGCATTGAGAGGCAATCTTCGAGACATCCTCCATACTTTGATGATATAGACTATAGGTATTAGAAGAAGATGATGTATTAAGACCCGTGCTGTTTGAGCCTTTTAAGATGTCTGGACTGTGGGTTAGACGTCTGGTCAGATGTCTAGACACCTTCCTAGATATCTGGAAATCGAAAATTTTGAGTATGAGCTCGCGTCTGCACGCGGGCTGCGCGCAGACAGTACTCTCGTTTTTCCTCCCCTTCTCTCTCTCCCTGCTTCCAGCGAAACCCTAACTCATCGATCTTATAAAACCCCCCTTCCCTCTCACGTTCTCCTCACACCAGCCCCTTCCCCTCTTCTTCTCCACTCCAATGAGAGAGACAGCGCGAGCGAGAGAGCGCACGGGTGGTGTCGAGGAGGAGCGGTGTGAGGAGAGGAGGAGAGTGAGTTTGCGAGCTTGTCTGGGAGCTCACCGGTGAGCGCACGGCCAGAGCGGCGCGTGCGCGAGGCGGAGGAGTGCGTCGGGGAGGTCCTCCCTGACACTGCTGCAGTTGGAGTTGCAGGCGAGGGGGGCACGGCTCGACTACGCGCGGCGCGAGAGTAGCGGAAGCAGGTTCTGGTTCTGGGTTTTTCCCAGAATCAGACAACTGGAGTAACCTCCAGATGACGGTGCGAACGTCTGGAGGTGAGAGTTTTGCAAAGGTACATCCCCTTTGCGGATACGGCCATGCAGGTCGCTTTGCTGCTACCACTTTGCATGCCCTTTTTGAGAGGATTCAGTGTCTACGTGCAGGATTCGCTTCAGGAAGGCATGGGACACGTCCTACCATGCATTTCAGACATCTGGGTGACGTACCAGACGACGAAAAATACTTCCAGATGTCCGGAGAGGTGGTCAGATGTCTGGAGCTGGGTCCAAACGGTCCAGAAGGGTTCTTGGACGTCTGAGGATTGACGCAGAGACTTAGGTATGATACTAGACACTTTTAAGACATCTGAAAGTTGTTCCAGACGTTTGATTTGAGACAGAAACCCTATTTTTGACATGTTTAGGGTCCGTTTGAGTTCCGTTTTACGCAAATAAGATACCAATGTGTTCCTTGTGAGCTCCTCTACTTGTTAGAAGGCTTTCCATACTATTCTGATAGTTCCCTTGTGATTGTTCCTTATTATAGGACTTCATTCCGTTGCGGGTTCGGGCTTGCTGAGGCACGTGAGCCTGCCGTTCAAGCCCTCAATATTTCTGGGTTTACTGGTAGAGTTGCTTTCCCTAATTTAATTATAACCTAAATGCATGTGTGGAATGAATGATTAGAACCTAGGATATGGCATGAATCTTAGGACGAGAAACACTTGAAATGTCTGTATTGGATGATTGAATTGCAGTCTTGAATGAGTAGATAGAATGATAACAATTGCCTGTAAGTGAATAACAACTGCCTGTAAAATATGAAGTACTTGTGCTAGCTAACTGTTGCATATAAATTTCCTATTGTATACGTTAAATGACATAATAAGAGCTGCATATATATAAATTGGGAATGAGAATGTAAATGATGGAAATACGAGCTACTTGTGTATAACCTGTGTATGGAAATGTGAATGATAGCAATAAAAGCTGCATATGTATAACCTGAGAATGGAAATAAAAATGACGAAACTTGGTATGGCATGGCATGAGGAATATGAGCATGAACTTTACAGGGAATTAGGAGTAGAGCTCCTGGAAATAAATGGAATGTATCTAAAAATGTGAGTGGGGAAGTGAGTTGGCCCTTGAGCACGGAGTACCAAGGAGAGCGACTGTCCCCCTATTTAGTGCAGAGCAGAGCTAGTCGCCCTTGGGTTGGGACCCAGGGTTAGGATTGGCAACTCTGTACCGACTTCTTAGCGCTCGCGTACACAGTACCGGGAAGAGCTACTAGTGTAGGGAGAGAGCTAGCTACCCTATGGGGCCTGGGGTTTAACAAGCCACCCTACACTGACTTGTTAGGCCCACTGGGCAAACCACGGTAGTTAGGCGAGGATGCGCGGATTGTGGAGGGGCGGGACCCCTGTTTGTTTCTTAGGGGCTAGACCCCTGTTACTGAGAGGGCTAGGCCCTATACTGGTTCCGTGCTGTACTTTGGGCGCACCCGCTAACGGAAACGACTGATCTTGTGCTAGTGCGGGGTAGCTATCTGTGTGCTTATCACGCGTGCCGTAGTCACTATTACGTCTGTCCGTGACCTTAGGGTTGACTGGGTGTAGGATCACCACGGGGGACTCTCCCGGTCAGGAGAGCACCATGTATGCCTTCTACTCCTCGGAAATGATTGCAATCAAGATCGTTCCCACGAGGAACATTCGAGATCAAGAAAGAGACCTGATAAATAAACTAAGTAGTGAAAAAGAAAAATTAGTTAAAGAAAGAAATTGAAAAACAACAGTTACCTGTCAACTTTTACTGCTTTAGTTAGTTGGTTGCCACTCTACTCAGCATTCGTTGACTTCGTGTACTTGTAACCCTTTTCAGGTCCAGGTGTTGAGCAGCAAGAGCCTACGGCTGTAGAGGGTGCTGGGCTCAATAGAGCCCAGTAGTTGTAGCTCTTTTGTTGTACTCGTTTGTAGTAGTGAGTAGACTCTTGTACCCTTATGTTCTGTATTTTTACGTTTTGTACTTTATAGTCTTGTACCTTGTTACTTTCTACTATGGTGGTGGTGATATATACTGTAGTAGTTTTTACTGTTAGTTGTTTAGCATAGTGAATGTAGTTTACTTTCCTACTTTTTGGTTCTTGTTGGACGACTGGGTCTTGGGATCAGTTGAGTCGGTCCGATCTTGTGTCCTGTAGGGATTCAAGAACCGGGTCGTAATAAGATGGTATCAGAGCAAGATCGTTCCGAGAAGTGAACCAACTAGCTTGAAAATGACCAATTCACGTGCTTGTAACTAGAGTAACCACCACAACGTACCTTTTGACATATGTTCTGAGGTTCTTTTGCTGAATGTCCGTTGAAATTGACGTCTTCCTATTCTGTTGTTTGCGTCTCCTTGCAGGAGATGCCTCGACGTGAAGTCATTGAGGCAAGCCGCGGACGCGGCCGTAAACGAGGTCGGAGGGGTGGACGTGTTGAGCCCGACGTTTCAGTGGACCAGCCACTTCGTCCGGGCGTTCAGGTCCAGGACCTCGCCCAGCTGATACGCGAGATAGTACGAGAGGAGCCCACCTGCCTCCACGGGTGCCTCTCCCTGGGGACGTGCAGGGGGAGTCCTCTATGGGACCACGAAACTGACACAGCACTGGACGTGGTGGAGGGGGTGGTCCTCCACTGCCCCCACCACACTCTGACACTTCCAAGCACGAGCCCTCCCTTACTGGAGGCGTGCCTGTTTCCCCACTTCAGCGACATTACGAGCTTTTCGGACAGTTCTGGAAGTTGAAACCCTCCTCTTTCAAGGGGGATGAGGACCCGACTGAGGCGGAGGACTGGTTAGGGCAGATCAAGAAGGTGTTTGACACCCTTCGCTCTGTGCGGAGTGCCGCGTGGCCTTTACCACGTACCAGTTGGAGAGCGCGGCACACAGGTGGTGGAGGGCAGTCAGAGGTCAGGAGGGGGCAGAGCTGACGTGGGACCAGTTTGTGATCCTCTTCTGGGAGCAGTACTTCCCGCAAACATGGCAGGATCAAAGGAGGCGGGAGTTCCACACTCTCCGCTAGGGGATGATGACTGTGAGCGTGTATCGTACGCGTTTTCTGGAGCTATCTCGTTTCGCTGCGACAGCTGTGGCTACTGAGGAGGAGTGCCTATGGAGGTTCACTGAGGGGCTCCGGCTTGCCATTTGGGGGTATGTCAAACCCCTGAAGCTGCCCACGTTCTTGAGAGTGGTGGAGGCAGCTATGACCTATAAGAAGACCAACCCGGCTACACGTGACACTGACAGCAGACGGAAGAGGCCCTACCAGTTAGACTACTCACAGGGCCAGCGAGAGGGGAGGCATGCGACGCCCGTAGGAGAGCCGTCACGCTTTGCGGGGCCGTCAATGGCCTTTTGGGGCCCCCGACAGGGGCCAGCTGCCATCACTGAACCCCCACCGAGCCGTCGGCAGGGACCTACCGAGGGCGGGAGTCGAGTTCCCCTCTGCTACCAGTGTGGCCAACCGGGCCACATCAGGAGGGACTGCCCGTTTAGGGCTGAAGGTTAGCAGATGCTTCCCGCACCAAGCGCTGGAGGACGAGCAGGAGGCCGTGGTTCCCAGGCACGTGGGGGAGGTCAGTAGTCACGGGAAGGGTACAGGCCAGCGGTTACCCATCCGACGCAAAGTGTGGCTGCTTCTTCTGCACCGAGAGCTGAGGGGCGTATCAATGCCCTGACACATAAAGATGCCAGAGCTTCAGGTTCAGTGGTGGCAAGTATGGTTACAGTTTCCGGCAGACTAGTTTACACATTTTTTGATTCCGGCACCACGCACTCGTTTGTTGCTGCTAGTTTTGCTGTCAGTTTGGGACAAGACTGTGTGTTGTTAGAGGATCCTTTTGTGATCAGACATTTAGGTGGTCAGCTGTTTGTAGCTAAGGAGGTTTACACAGGCTGTGAGGTCAGTGTTGAGGGACACAGCCTCCCCACTGATTTGATTGTGATACCGATTGAGGACTTTGGCGTGATTCTGGGGATGGATTGGCTGCCCTCTTACCACGCTTTGGTAGACTATTTTGAGAGGAAGATTGTCTTCTCCATACCGGAGATACCTTCTTTTGAGTTTCACGGACAACCGGTGGATGGAGGCTTCAGGTGCATTTCTGCACTTCGGGCGGCGAGACTTTTGGGCCAGGGGTGTAAGGGCTTTCTGTCTTGTGTAGTGGTAGAGCATAGCCCTGTGGCAGACTTTCAGAGCATCCTAGTGGTCAGAGAGTACCCCGACGTGTTTCCAGAGGAGCTGCCAGGACTACCTCTTGAGCGTGAGATCGATTTCGAGATCTCACTGGTACCGGGGACCAGCCCCATTACTACAGCACCTTACAGGATGGCACCACTTGAGTTGCGAGAGCTCAAGTCCCATTTGCAAGACCTGTTGGAGAAGGGCTTTATGAGGCCTAGTGCGTCGCTGTGGGGAGTCCCAGTGTTATTTGTGAAGAAGAAGGATGGTACCCTATGCCTTTGTGTGGATTACAGACAGCTGAATAGGGTCACTATTAAGAACAGGTATCCGCTGCCGAGGATTGATGATTTGTTTGACCAGTTGCAAGATGCCACGGTTTTCTCCAAAATAGACTTGAGGTCTGGCTACCACCAGTTGAGGATCAAGGAGTCCGACGTCTCCAAGACAGCTTTCTACACCCAGTACGGACACTACGAGTTTTTGGTCATGTCGTTTGGGCTGACTAACGCCCCCGCTGCTTTCATGGATTTGATGAATTGGGTGTTCAGACCGTATCTGGATCAGTTTGTGGTAGCATTTATCGACGATGTGCTCATCTACTCGCGGGATCAGGCGCAGCACGGACAGCACTTGCGGATGGTTTTGGACACATTGAGATGACGTAGGCTGTATGCCAAATACAGCAAGTGCGAGTTCTGGTTGAGGCAGGTGACCTTCTTAGGTCATGTGATTTCAGGGGATGGCTTGGTTGTAGATCCAACCAAGGTATCGGCAGTGCTCAGGTGGGAGAGACCACGTACAGTGACAGAGATCCGCAGTTTCTTGGGACTGGTAGGTTACTACCGGCGATTTATCAGGGGTTTCTCGCAGATTGCACGTCCTATGACACAGTTAACTTGGAAGGACGTGCCATTTTCTTGGACAGACGCTTGTGAGACGTGTTTTCAGGAGTTGAAGGAGAGGTTGACTTCGGCTGCAGTGGCGGTTTCGTTGTGTACACGAACGCTTCATTGCAGGGGTTAGGGGGTGTGCTCATGCAGCGGGTCACGTTGTCGCTTACGCTTCACGACAACTGAAACCCCATGAGCATAGCTGTCCTACCCACGACTTAGAGTTAGCAGCTGTTGTTTTCACGCTGAAGACATGGAGACACTACCTGTACGGTGAGACTTTTGAGATATTTACAGATCATAAGAGCCTCAGGTATTTGTTTGATTAGAATGAGCTTAACATGAGACAGAGACGTTGGTTAGAGCTCCTGAAGGACTATGACTGCAGCATCTCCTACCATCCGGGGAAGGCCAACATGGTGGCTGATAGCGAAATACGCGTGATTTGTAAAAGTGGGTTTTTAATGTCGTTGTAACATGTGAATCCGCTTTCACTTTTAAATTTATATCCTAGATAGGGGAAGTATCTAGGGTCGTCCAAGGAGGCTAAATGGTTGTAAAATTAATCATCTTACTTACAAATAGATCTCAACTTTCTTTTTGGTATTTTTCAATATATCATTTTTTTTCATTTTTCAATTAAGACAACATGCGAAATGGTGGCGGGAAGGTAATTTACACTTCAATTTAACTACTACTTTCTAAGTGGCAAGTAATCCTCTCCCTAAGCTTACTCTAAGTAAGTGGAGACCTAGAATAATTAGGGAGAGGGAGTGGAAAATGCTAAACAAAGCAAGTAGAAATGCAAAATAGAAAATTGCAAAGAAGGCAACTTAGATTGATGAAAAGTGTTTTACAAAAAGGTCTAGTAGAGGAATGCTTCTACTACTAGAAAAATTAAAATAAAGAAAAGCAAACACAAATCCTCTAGATAGATGGTGAAGAAGAGGGCTTCTTACTCCAAGGTTGGTGGCTCCCAAGCTTGAAAAAAATCCTTCAACTCCTTCCTTGCAGTGCTCTGCCAAGGTAATATCCTCCAAGGCAAGCCCTAAGGGGGCATGCCCTAAGCTTCTCTCCAAGGGTGGACATCCACCCTGGGTCCTTCTCCCTTGCCTGTCCGTCCTCCTTGAAGTGGAAGAGTCCTCTTCCTTGGCATGGCTCAAGTTGAAGAGAGTGGGGAGAAGAAGGCACCAAAAGGGCTGGTGATGTGCCCCTTTAATCTCCTTCTCTACTCCTTCTTCTTGGCCGTAGGTATAGGTGGTTTAGGTAGAAAATTACACTAATGGAGGATGCCCCCTAATGGTGGTAGGTGGTGGGTTTTTATAGAATAGGAAGGGGGCTAAGGTGTCCCTTGAAATGGAGGACCAAGATGGAATGATGGAGGTGGTTAAGGATCCAATGGCCAAGGGTGTTAAGAGACACCAAGGGGGTAGTTATGGGGGTTGACACCCCTTGATGTTGGCGCCAAAAAGGGTTCTAGAAGGTGGTCTAAGTTGGCGCCAAGAGGGATTCTAGAAGGAGGGGTAGGTGGATGGCTAGGATGGCTTATGTGGGTAGGTGTAGGGTGGATTAAGGGCTGAAAGTTGGCGCCAATATAGAGGTGGTTAGGGGTAGTTCTTGGCGCCAACTTAAGGTGTCTTTTGGTGGTGATAATAAGGTGAAGGGATGGCTAGGAGGTGAAGGGATGGCTAGGAGGTGGCGCCAACTCGAGTAGGGTAGCTAGCTTAGGTAGGCTTAAGTTGGTGGAGCTAGCTAGGGTTGACTTTGAAGGTGGTGGATGGCCAAGGGGCTGGTTGCTAGCTAAGCTAAGCTAAGCTAGCTTATCTAATGGAGGAGTAGAGGAGAAGGTGTTGGAGCTAGTGTTTGGAGGGAGGAGCTGAGGTGGAGAAGTCTAGAGCTGAAATTGGAGCTGGCTGCTGCTGAAGAGGCTGGCATGGAGCTACTCTAGCTGGCTTAGCTTGCTAGTTCTTTACTAGTTGCTAAGCCAAGCTAAAGTGAGCTAGATTCTACCAAAATGAGCTGAGGTGAGCTAGGTCTGGTGCTCCCGGGGAGAATCAAGCTGGTTGAGGTAGCTAAAGTAGCTTAGCTCAACTGAGTTGAGCTAAGCTGAGTCCCCGGGAGCTGGACTTGGGCTTCCTGAGCTGGGATGAGTTCTTCTTCAGCTGGCTGGAGTTGAGTGGAGCTGGATGTAGCTGGATCTGAGCTGGGGTGAACTCCTGTCAACTTAGCTGAGCTAGCTAGAGCTCCCTGTGGACTAGTGGGAGCTGAGATGAGCTAGACTCAGCTAAGTTGAGCTGGATCTGAGCTGACTTGAGCTAGGGTGAGCTAAGATGAACTCTCTTGAGCTGCCATTCAGCTGAGATTAGCTGAATGGAGCTGGGATGAGCTAACCCTAGTTCAAGTAAGCTAGGTTCCAGCTGTAGTGAGTTGGATCAAGCTGAGTTCCAGCTAGTCTGGGCTTCTCCTTCATCATTTGCCTTCTTGAGTGCTAGGGTTTTAGGGATCTGTGTATCTGTACATCCCTAACACTCACAAAAACACATTAAAAAGATAATAAAAATGCAATGCATGCCTAACCTAATTTGTGCGTAAATGCAGCCCAAAAACCCGTTTGCGGAGTAAAAATCCTAAGAGCTAGGTTTGTTTTAATGCATAAGAATGATGATAAACTGGCGTTTATCAGTGGTTGACGCCTTGAGTCGGAAGGCGCCAGCCCACTTAGCCATCTTACAGGCATAGGGTTGGAGACTCGTGGAGGAGTTGGGCAGTTAGCGACCCCTAGAGTTACTGAGACACTGTGGGGCAGTGACTGTGATACGACAGACGAGACCAGAGCTGATAGACAGCATAATCACAAGACAGATGACAGATTCGTACTTGCAGTCGTTGCGAGACAGGGTACTGTCAGGGGACCCAGGAGATTTCTCCTTTATCGACGAGGTACTGCGGATGAGGGGATGTTTATGCGTTCCTAGAGACGAGTAGTTGTTGAGAAAGCTCCTGACTGAGGCACACGGTTCCAGGTTCACTATACATCCCGGGAACACGAAGATGTATCATGATCTGAGACATGACTTTTGGTGGAGAGGGATGAAGCGGGATGTAGGTAAGTTTGTGCAGCAGTGTTTTGTGTGCCAGCAGGTGAAGGCCGAGCATCAGAGGCCTGCAGGACCATTGCAGCCACTTCCAGTGCCAGAGTGGAAGTGGGAGAACATCACCATGGACTTGGTGGTGGGTTTGCCCGTTACCCAGCGAAGACACAACGTAGTCTGGGTGATTGTAGATAGATTGACGAAGACGACACGTTTCTTGCTGATCCGTGTCACCTTGGGACCAGCGCAGTTAGCAGAGAGATACATTCGTGACGTGGTACATCTGCACGGAGTTCCGTGTGAGATTGTATCCGACCGGGATACCCGTTTCACGTCTCAGTTTTGGGTTGAGTTTCAGCAGGCTTTAGGGACACGGTTGAGGTTCAACACGGCGTACCACCCCCAGACGGACGGACAGTCAGAGCGCACGATACAGACACTTGAAGACCTTTTGCGTGCCTGTGTACTGGACTGGAGGGTTTCTTGGGAGGAGCACTTGCCCCTAGCAGAGTTTGCATATAATAACAGTTATCACTCGAACATCGGCATGACACCCTACAAGGCTCTGTATGGACGGAGGTGTACTGCGCCCTTGAGTTGGGTTGAGGTGGGGACCAAGTGGGAGGTTGGCCCCCGGCTGATCCGGTAGAGTTAGGAGGTAGTTGAGCAGATTCACATATGACTTCGCACTGTCAGGTGCAGACAGAAGAGTTATGCTGATTGGAAGTGCAGAGAGGTGCAGTTCAAGGTTGGGGATCACGTCTTTCTACGCGTTTCGCCCATGAAGGGCCTGCAGCTTTTTGGGGTGAAAGGGAAGCTCGCGTTGAGGTTTGTGGGCCCCTTTGAGGTCCTAGAGCGGGTAGGACCCATTGCTTACAGGATTGCCTTTCCTCTCCAACTTTCTGATGTGCACGATGTGTTCCATGTGTCCAACCTCAGGAAGTACGTCAACGATCCCAGTCACGTTCTGAGTTACGAGAGTGTCGAGGTGGGTGACGACCTGACCTACCTCGAGCGACCAGTGCAGATACTAGACAGAGTTGTCCGAAGTTTGAGATGGAAGCAGGTACCCCTGCTGAAGGTCTTGTGGAGGAGCCAGAGGTACGATGAGGCTACCTAGGAGCCTGAGGCGGTGATGCGAGAGCGGTACCCAGAGCTTTTTGAGGGTACGTCTTTTCGGACCGGCTTCGGTCCTCTTTAAGTTATGCGTATTTTATTCTTTTTCCGCACCCTAGCTAGCTCAAGTTTCAGGGATGAAACTTCCTTTAAGTTTGTTATGATGTTAAGACCCGTGCTGTTTGAGCATTTTAAGACGTCTGGACTGTGGGTCAGACGTCTGGACACCTTCTCAGACGTCTGGAAATCGAAAATTTTGAGTACGAGCTCGCGTCTGCATGTGGGCTGCGCGCAGATAGTACTCTCGTTTTTCCTCCCCTTCTCTCTCTCTCCGCCTCCAGCGAAACCCTAACCCACCGATCTTATAAAACCCCCCTTCCCCTCTCACGTTCTCCTCACACCAGCCCCTTCCCCTCTTCTTCTCCACTCCAATGAGAAAGACAGCGCGAGCGAGAGAGCGCGCGGGCAGCGTCGAGAAGGTGCGGCGTGAGGAGAGGAGGAGAGTGAGCTCGTGAGCTAGTGTGGGAGCTCACTGGTGAGAGCACGGCCGGAGCGGCACGTGCGCGAGGCGGAGGAGTGCGTCGGGGAGGTCCTCCCCGATACTACTGCAGCCAGAGCTGCAGGTGAGGGGGCGCGACGCGGCCACGCGCGGCGCGGGAGCAGCGGAAGCATGTTCTGGTCCTGGGTTTTTCCCAAAATCAGACATCTGGAGTGACTTCCAGACGATGGTGCGGACGTCTAGAGGTGGTTCCAGATGTCTGAGGTTAGAGTTTTGCGAAGGTACGTCCCCTTTGCGGATACGGCCATGCAGGCCGCTCCGCTGCTACCACTTTGCATGCCCTTTTTGAGAGGATTTGGTGTCTGTGTGTAGGATTTGCTTCGGGAAGGCGCGGGACACGCCCTCCCACGCATTTCAGATGTCTGGGTGACGTACCAATGATGGGAAGCACTTCCAAACGTCTGGAGAGGTGGTCGGATGTCTAGAGTTGGGTCCAGACGGTCCAGAAGAGTTCTTCGACGTCTGAGGATTGGCACAGAAACTTAGGTAAGATGCTGGACGCTTTTAAGATGTCTGGAACAAGATTTGAGATATAAACCCTATTTTTGACTCGTTTAGGGTTCGTTTGAGTTCCGTTTTACACAAATAAGATACCGATGTGTTCCTTGCCAGCTCCTCTACTTGTTAGAAGGCTTTCCATACTGTTCTGATAGTTCCCTTATGATTGTTCCTTGTTATACGACTTCGTTCCGTTGCAGGTTCGGGGCTTGCTAAGGCACGTGAGCCTACCGTTCAAACCCCCAATACTCCTGGGTTTACTGGTAGAGTGGCTTCCCCTAAATTAATTATAACCTAAATGCATGTGTGGAATGAATGATTAGAACGTAGGATATGGCATGAATCCTAGGACGAGAAACACTTGAAATGTCTGTATTGGATGATTGAATTGTAGTCTTGAATCAGTAGATAGAATGATAACAATTGCCTGCAAGTGAATAACAGCTGCCTGTAAAATATGTACTTGTGCTAGCTAACTATTGCATGTAAATTTCTTGTTGTATACGTTAAATAACATAATATGAGCTGCATGTATATAAATTGAGAATGGAAATGTGAATGATGGAAATACGAGCTACTTGTATATAACCTGTGTATGGAAATGTGAACGATAGCAATAAAAGCTGCATATGTATAACCTGAGAATGGAAATAGAAATGATGAAACCTGGTATGGCATGGCATGAGGAATATGAGTATGAATCTTACGGGGAATTAGGAGTAGAGCTCCTGGAAATAAATGAATGGATCTGGAAATGTGAGTGGGGAAGTGAGCTGGCCCTTAAGTACGGAGTACCAAGGAGAGCGACTGTTCCCCTATTTAGTGCAGAGTAGAGTTAGCTGCCCTTGGGTTGGGACCCAGGGTTAGGATTGGCCACTCTGTACCAACTTCTTGGCCCTCGCGTACATGGTACCGAGGAGAGCTACTAGTGTAAGGAGAGAGTTAGCCACCCCATGGGATCCGGGGTTTAACTAGTCACCCTATACTGACTTGTTAGGCCCACTGGGTAAACCAAGGTAGTCAGACGAGGGTGCGCGGACTGTGGAGGGGCGAGACCCCTATTTTGTCCTTAGGGGCTAGACCCCTGTTACTGAGAGGGCTAGGCCCTATACTGGTTCCGTGCTGTACTTTAGGCGCACCCTCTAACGGAAACGACTGATCGCGTCCCAGTGCGGGGTAGCTACCCGTGCGCTTATCACGCGTGCCGTAGTCACCGTTACGTCTGTCCGTGACCTTGGGGTGGTTGACTGGGTATAGGATCACTATGGGGGACTCTCCCGGCCAGGAGAGCACCACGTGTGCCTTCTACTCCTCGGAAAAGACTGCAATCAAGATTGTTCCCACAAGGAATATTTGAGATCAAGAAAGAGACCTAATAAATAAACCAATTAGTGAAAAAGAAAAATTCGTTGAAGAAAGAAATTGAAAAATAATAGCTACCTGTCCACTTTTACTACTTTAGTTAGTTGGTTGCTACTCTACTCAATGTTCGCTGACTTCGTGTACTCATAACCCTTTTCAGGTCCAGGTATTGAGCAGCCAGAGCCTATGACTGTAGAGGGTGCTAGGCCTAGTAGAGCCCAGTAGTTGTAGCTCTTTTGTTGTACTCGTTTGTAGTAGTGAGTAGACTCTTGTACCCTTATGGTCTGTACTTTTACGTTCTGTACTTTATAGTCCTGTACCTTATTACTTTCTACTATGGTGGTGGTGATATATACTGTAGTAGTTTTTACTTCTTTACTGCTGTATCTTTTTACTGTTAGTTGCTTAGCATAGTGAATGTGATTTACTTTTCTGTATTTTGGTTACTTTCTCGTTGGACGATTGGATCTTGGGATCAGTCTAGTCGATTCGGTCTCGTGTCCTGTAGGGATTCGAAAATTGGGTCGTAACATGATGCAAGTCTTCCTTAAATCTATGAATGAGGAAGCTTGGAATCTTATCCAGACAAAATACACTGATCTAATAGTAACAGAAGTACAATTGATAGTTGATCAAAAGGAGAACATTATGAGCAATGCTAAGGCAATCAATACACTTTATTATGCATTATTAAAGGAGTACAATCGCATTTTGGTGTGTGAGTCAACCTACGAAATCTAGCATACGCTCCAAAGTGACCTACGAAGGAACACGCAATGTAACTAAGCAATATGAGTGTTTTAGGATGATGAAAGGAGAATCAATAAAGGATATGTATATGTGATTCAGGGAGATCATGAACCCAATGAAGAATCTTAGAGTCAAGTTACAAGTGATTGAGTACTGAAGATAACTACGAACTAAGAAGTGAATGATCTCTTGACTCTTCAGCTGGGCGATTTGATAGGGAGCCTCATGGCATATTGGTTCAACTTAAGAACATGAAGAAAAATGAAGCAAAGACAACAATTAACAAGAAGAAAAATCTTGCCTTCAAAGCCTCCAGAGTTGACTTGGATTCAAATGATTTGGAATGTGAAGATGATAAAGAAATGGGGCTGCTCACATGGAAATTGTAAAAATTCATCTGAAACCAAGGTAAGAAAGCAAACTATCCTTCAACCAACGTTATCTGTTTTGAGTGTAACATAAAAGGACACCTGCTAAAGGATTGTCCTACAAACAAGAGAACAAAGGATGACAAGAAGATGGACAACAGGGAGATCAGCAAGAAGAAAAAGAAGCCTTCCAAAAAGGCATACAAGGCCACATGGGACACTAGCGATTTAGACACAGACTTCGATGAGTCGAACATAAGTGAAGTTGCTTACTTGTGCTTAATAGCCATAGAAGATGGTAGATAAAATGAGGTAACTTCGAAATTCTTTTATGATGAATTGTTGAAAGCATATGAAGAGCTATATAAGAAAACTAGAAAGATTAGAAAGGAGAATAAGGAGCTAACTACTGCATGCTCTACTCTTTAAATTGAAAAGGCTTACTTAGAAATAGAATCAGACATGTCAAAAGAAATAAATGTTCAATTACATGAAAAAATAGTAGATCTTGAGATGCAATACGAGCATTTTGAAGAGATTTTGAATAACTTAGATACCACCATTAGATTGAATACTGAATATTATGGTATATTGAAAGACAAATTTGAGAATAAGAGTAAAAATGACACATGAGCTAAATTACGTGAACCTAGGCATGCATGGTATTATCAAAAGGCCAAAGATTATAAGAGTTATAGATCTAGTACTTGCAAATGGGTCTATAAATCTCATGTTTGGTGCTAACTCAAAAGGACCCTCAAGAAAATGGGTACTTAGAGAAAATATGTTAAATTGTTTTGTAGGAATAGACAATTAGGATAATTAAAGATAGTGGGTGTTTTAGACACATAACGGGACACCCCGACCTCTTTATTGAATGAATGAAGATCAAGAAAGGAAGAGACATGGAGTACACCAGTGGCAAGTGATGCCACATCATTATTGAAGGTACTATAGGTAACTCAATCAAGAAGGTACACATTATTATATTAGTTGAAAATTTAAAATCTAACATGTTTAGTACGAGGTTCTCATCTTTGACCTAACTTAGAATACACATGTTGAACCTTGGTTGTTTTAGAATGCAATGGTAATTTTTTATTGTCTATACTTTATTCTTCTTTTTGATGCTCGATGAAAAAGGGGGAGAAAAAATAGGATAAGAAAAGCAAATAGTCATATTCTCAAGGAGAGCACATATTGAGGGGGAGATTTCTTTATTTGGTATGAAATATTAGTTAAAGATTCTTAGAATATATCTATTTGAAAAATGGTTTTGTCAACACCAAAATAGGGGAGATTGTTAGAATCATATTTTACATTATCCTAAGTTTTGATGTTAACAAAATAATTCCTTATTAAATAGTTGCAAATGAGCTTTGCATAGAATAGATGTTGAGCTAGATTAAAGGATGATGGAGATGCCAAAAAGAAAGGAAAAAGCAAATGATGATGACAAGGATGAAAGAGCTTGAAGATTTCTCCAACAAAAAAAAAAGCTCGCGTGAAGATGATGATTGATTATATTTCTTTTCGTTTATTAGTAGAGTATGAGGCTCCTAATAAATAAGATTAAATTAACTAGCTTAAAAATAATCTAAAGATAAACTAGGATGCTCTAATATTGGATTGTTTTTCAAAAATCAAGTCATTTTCAAAAGAGGACTAATAATTCACTAAAATCAGTGTTTAATTAAGGTACTTGTTAAATCTTAGAATCGGTACCTAACAAGTACCGATATTAAAGTTTAGCATTAGTATACATAGATTATAGATTTAGGTCACTTAATCATTTGACCTAAATCCTTAAACCTAATGGCAATGAGTATTGATACTCATACTTAGTACCAGTACTCACAAGGTACAATTTATGTCTCTTTTTGATTAAAAGCAAATATATGAGTTACTAGTACTGCGATCGGTCCTTTAGTGTCGGTACCATCGGTTGGGTCAAATTTAAACACTTAAATAAGTTGATTTAATCTTTAAAAAGAAAAGTGGATTTAAGGTTTTTAACATTGGGATTTAAACCTAAATGGCTAGTATCCGAAATATCTTGTTCCTAACTCTATAAATAGACCTTTGCAACCTTATTTTACACGTAAGAAAAATAAGAAATGCCATTTGTTCTCTAAAGTGAATCTCTATGCTATTTTTCTCTACAAAAAGTTGTCTTTACGCTATCTTCACTATCCATTCTCTATTGAGACAAGCTCACAAACATGCTTGGATTCACTTTCAATTCACGGCAAGCTTTTATTCTTAGGCTCTTAAATTGGTAACATTTATTTAATTGTTGTTGGGAGGCCTAGGTTATTGTTATAAGATCATTTTATCTTTGTTTGACACCAGTGCTATCTTGTAATCAGCTTATATCTAGTAATTGGGTTGAGGTATCCCATTAATTTCCTTATATTGGTTAATTTGATTCCCTCGGGGTGAGGGAATCGAGGTTAAAAAATCTAAGCTGAGAGACTTATGTAGTGGAATACCCGAAGTGGAGAATCACTATACATCTTACATACACTTTTGTGATTTTCTTATTATATTTTGTTGTGCAATTTTATTTTATCCTGTACTACTCAAATCCCTCTTTTAGTGTGTGTGTTTGTACTTTTTAGATCCTATACCTTTTAATTATTTTTTAATTCTCCGTTCTATTGGCAGCCAACTGCCAATCAGCTATTTAGTGCGAACTCTCCAATAGAACCAAACTGATGGGAATACCATCATGAGTCATAACTAGCTCATTTTGATCCAATTAAGTCAGTAAATGCTCCTACATAACTACCAGAGAGCCATATTCCATTGCAAAGTCATTCTGAGGGACAGATAAGAAAATAGGGTTAAAATTATAGTTTTACCATCATATCATGAATGCAGTACACTCACGAATTTTCCAAGGGGATAATTAAGGGTTAAATGATCATAAAAGTCTAACAAGTGGGTTAGAACAGATAAGAAAGGATTTGCACGTGTTTTGAGAATTAAATGACTTTTGAAACCCTAAAAACAGACATGCTTAATTAACTAAGGTTTTGGTCAGGATAAAATTTACCTAAACCCTTTAAAATTCATAGAAAAATATTCTCTAGGATTTGGAACCTTTAATTTGACCATCAGAACCCATCTTGACCCAAAACAGAGTCTCAGACAGATATTTACCTTAATTTAGGTTTTTGCATAAATTACTCAGTCAAACTTGGTCAAAACCTAAATATAACTTCACCATTGGATTCCTTGTGTCCAAATTAGGTTTGTACCAAAATTTGGGCCCAATCTGAGATTACCTTGACCAAGTTTGCATTTTGGTCTAGTTAGACTCTTTCTATCTCATTTAGATCCTAACTTTCGAATTCCTTACAAAAAAGCCCCTATCTTTGTAGTCACTCTTTGCAAATAGGTCCCTCCACTATTATTGCGGAGGAGTCCTACTTAGGTGACCTTCGATTAGGAATATTTCCCTGATTGATTAGCGAATCCCTTCCAAAATTGGAAGGGAGATTCTTGAGAGATTTTCCTACAATTTGAGTCGCATCTTAGGCTCTAATCCTCACCCAAATCCTAATTGGAACTCGTGGAACAATTGGGTTTCCTACTCCGACGATGATTCCTAGCTTGGAAGCTTGGTTTCCAAGCTCAAAACCCCTCCTGAGCCCTATAAAAAGATCCCCAGGGCACAACCGTGCATTTCAGCAAGTTTTGGTTGAAGAAACCCTCCTCTACTCCATCTCCGGCCACCTTCAGACTTAGTTTCGGCGACTCCTCTCCTTTCTCCTCCTCAGGTGAAACGTTGGCTTCGAGAGATAACCGGGTTTTATTGTTATAGCGTTGTACTATAGCCAGTTATTGCCATCATTTCAAATATATAAATTTTTTACTCGGAAAATAAAAGAGTTCCCGAAGTCAAACTCAGGGAGCAAGTTATATTCTAGGGGTACAAGTTTCTTTTACAAAAATAAAGAAAGAGAGAGAAAGAATTTGTTGTCTTTTCTTCTTTTCTCTTTGCTTCTCCTCGTCTCAGATCTTCTGTTATCTTCTTCTTCTTTATCTGCAGTGGTGATGTTCTTCTTCTTTTCCTTTCTTCAGATCTTCTTCTCGTGCTCTTCTTCTTTCAGTTCTTCCCTTGGCCTCTCTGTGTTCTCCTCTGCCTCGCCTTCTTCTGTTGTTCTTCCTTGTTCTTTTGTTCTTCAGATCTCCTTCTTTCTTCTTTTCTTTTCCCTGTCAGGACGTCGTCTCTCCTTCTTTCTTCTTTTCCCTTCAGGACGTCGTCTGATTTTCCAATCAGACGACTTAAACCGCTTGTTGCTACAGTGTCTCCCTCAGCTTTCTTCTTCTTCCGCGGTCCTTCTTCTTCACCTGTGCCTGCACACTTCAGAGTTTACGTCAGAGGGCAAAACCTACTCTACCCCCCCCCCCCCCCCCGTCTCTCTCTCACAGAATCCGCTCATAGGATAGCTCTCCCAGAGCTGCCGGGTAGCCGGGTACAGGTCGCGCCCGAGTCCAGGCCCACCGGCGTGAGTGGTGGGCGAGGAGTGCAGGTCAGTCTAAGTCGGGTCGGGTCAGGTCCGCGGGGCGTGAGCGCGGACGAGACCGGGTAACCGGGCGGGTGAAGGGGACCTCACCCCGTGTGCTGAGGCAATAAGCCTCCAGCACTTTTTCGCTTTATACCGCTGCGCCTCTTCAAAGTTTTCCGAGGTGGGACTAAATGTCCCACCCTAATTGAGCGCCCGCAGCGGAGAAAGCAGCGGGCGATCGCGGCTTCACGCGAGGCCTTCGCCCCAGCTGCGAGCCTGATGCTTTGTCGAAATGCCTCGCAAGGCCTAGGAGTCGAATCTGGGCGTGGCGCGCCTGCAGCTGCAGGCGGAAGCAGCTCCTTCTGCACGGCAATGGCGGCGGAGGTCGAGTGACCTGTTCACAGCAAAACGACCTCTCGGCCTAATCAGAAGGTGCCGGGAGCTTCGCCAGAGTGCGGCGAAGCTCGTGTGGGTGGTGGCGAGGCGCGGGGCGGCGTGCAAGGGCTGCCCTAGGTCAGACTGTGGGTCGGAAGATGGGTTTGTTCGGTGGGGTTGCAGAGGGTGATGTGGGGGAAGTGGAAGGGCGGGGGTTGATCAGGGTGAGGAGGCGGAGGTTCTGCGGTGGTCGGCGAGCCGTGTGGGTTGCTGGGGTGATGGGAGCGGCTCGCCGGAGGATGGCCGGAGGCGGAGAAGGTGAGGGTGAGGGGTCGGAATCGAGGGCGACGGTAGATGTTTAAAGTGAGGAAAAGGAAGAGGGGAGGAAGAGGAGGAGTTCTACCTACTTAGCAGGAGGAGGAGGGGCCGGAGCGGGCGACAGTCGTATCGACTGTCGCCGGAGAAGAAGATGCCCGGGGGAAGGGGCGGCGGCGAGCAGAGAGCCGGAGAGGCGCCAGCTGGGTGCGGCGTGGCGCGGGAAGAGCAGGGGAAGAAATCTCTGCTGCTGGTATTGCGGCAGAGCGAAGAGGAGGAGGAGGAGGAACCGCCGGAGCTGGTGGGCGTCTGCCGGAGTGAGAGGAGAGGAAAGTTGGGGGTTTTCTCCGTCAGATCCGAGCTGGGAAGAACGGTGGAGCGACGGGGGTATTTATAGGGACCGAATCAGGGAGGAAGGCGGAGGGAGACGACGTGTCTCCCTCGCCGGAGGACGCCGGAGATGGAAACCCATACCGTCCGTGCGTTCGCACGGCCGGTATGGTGGGTTACAGCGACCAGGGGGTGTCCCTGCGACGGCTGACGAAGGGCACTCCCAGTTTACTTGCCAGGCTCTCCCCCTCACCCTGCGCGGCGCCATGCTCCGCGCACGGTCGTCGGAGCATGGTGCTGGCAGGTTTTGCAGGGGGGACCTGAACGCAAAGAACGAAGGAGAGTTAGGGGCCAAAATGCGAGGGTTCAAAAGTTGAGGGCCAAAAAGTAAATATATGAGGACCAAAGTGTAAAGTTGGTCAAGGAGGTTTCTTCTTAGGCTCAAGTTTTTATACATGACTAATTAGGACCTAAGGAATCTGATGGTGAATTTCATTTCTATATTAAACCTTGTTTGACCGGTCAATTTATGCGAAAACCCAAATTAAGTTATTAATTGGGCATGGTTCTCAATGTAGGTCAAAATGGGTTCTGAAGGCCAAATTGAAGGTTCTAAACCCTATATATTATTTTTCTATGAATTTTAGAGGGTTTATTCTATTTTTACTTTGCCTCGAACCTCGTGAATTGAAGTGGGTTGTTTTAGGGTTACAGATTATCATTTAGTTCCTTGGAATTACTGTAGCCCTTGATAGATCATCTCATCCCACTTTTATTCTTATTAAGTTGCTTTGACCTATGTTTGGACCCTGAATTACCCTGTATGCAGATTATACTGGTAAAATTGCATTTTTACCCCTTATGACTTGTTTTCTCCTTAAACTCAGAATTCTCTGAGTTAAGCCTTTCCTTGAGTTATGTAGGAGCTTTTATCCTTTGTATTAGGTCAAAATGAGCTAGTTATGGCTCATGATGAGGTTCTCATCATACCCCCATGCCTAGCTTTTGCTAGTCCCTTAGCAAAAACTTAAGGTTTCAACCCTAGTTCTAGACTATGAAGTTTTTAATAGTTTTAGATAAGTGCTTTTTTATTTGAGCATAGATTAGGTTAGAATGCTGACCATAGGCCTAAAAGGTACTCTAGTACCAATCAAGATCCAAATCTGTCTAGCCTTAGCCTCAGTCTTTAGCAAAGGTTTTTAAGGTCCACAAGAACTAACCTAAGGTTTATTGGACTTTGTGGTTAAAGCACCCGTGCTTGAAATGATTTTAGCCCTGGCTCAGTTCGCAGTGCGTTTTGTAAGAGAGAGATAGAAAGTTTTTCTGTTTGGAGAGTTTTCTCTCTCTTTTTCTTTTTAGTTCTAGCCTAGGATTGGCTTTTCAACACGGTCTGTATCAGATTCCTTGCTCCCATCATCAATCCTCAAGGGTTCCTGGCGATCGATGCTTCGAGATAGCACCGCCCATGGCAACCCCCGGAACCCTGGCTATTGAGATTTCGAGATAATCCCATCCATGGTGTTCCGTGGCCGAATCCAGACCCTGGCAATTGACACTTCGAGATAATGCCATCCATGGAATCTGAACCAGCAGAGTGCTTACATGCCCCCAGTAGGATATGTAAATATCCTAAGAGACAAGCACCGAGGAGATGATATTTTGTTACGCATCTTCGAGGGGATTTCCCGCCTCTCCGCGCTGGGAACTCGTCCAAATCAACTTGTGTTGATCGGCCGCTCCTATTCTAGGTGTTCTTTTCAGAATTTTGCGACGCTTCTACGTGATTCTGAATTTTACGCTTACTGAACCAGGCTGTGTGTGAGGTTAGGGTGCTTAGGTTACTGAGTCCCGTAAACCAAAAATTAGTTAACGAGGCCAAATACTTCCTAAGCCTTAGACCTAATACTTCAACTTTTCATTTTCCTCAACCTCTTGAGGAGTGTCCAGATCTTAATGAGTACTAAGAGTCTTTTCAAGAATGCCTAAGGTTTGCATTCTTACTAATCTCATTGTGCACTTTTCAGTTATTTTCTTGAATGAGGTCTAGAACTTAGGTTAATTCCTTAGTTCCTTACTAATGACTATCACCTTTTCTCATAATTTTGTGCTCCTTTTTCATTTTGTTTCTTTTCTCCTTCTCCTTCACAAAATTTCCTTCTCCTCTTTTCCTCTTATTCGTTTTCGAAATTTTTTTTTTTTTTTAATTTTTATGGTATTTTTGGCATATGTGAATTTTTTGTTTGAAACCTTTTCTTACAAGTTTTTGCACTTTCATACCCCCCCATGCCTAAGATTTGCAATGTCCTCATTGTAACCTAGGGGTTTTTATTCAACTAAGTTCATACATTAGGATAGCTGTTTTGATGAGTGAATGGGTCGGGGTGACTGTTGCGGACGATTTCTAATCTCAGATGCAAGCACCTGAGGTGGAGTCGGCTGTCTTAAAGTGTGAACTTCAAGTGCAAAAAGGTGTCAGAACAAGTTTCAGGTTTTCAAAGAGAATGACGTGCTGCCTCCCGTTAAGCGCTGAGTTTTACGCCATCGGCTGGGCGCAATAAGCTCAAGGGGAAAGGAGGATATAAGATGCTTCAGCCAAATCAGTAGAAGTTACATCAATGAACGGCTTGAGTCTCTGACCGTTCACGATGAAAGGTTCAGAATCGTGGCTGAGTGGACTGATTTCGATTGCTCCATTTCCAAAAACCTGTCGGACCAAATATGGTCCGACCCACTTGGATCTCAGTTTTCCTGGGAAGAGTTTTAGTCGGGCATCAAAGAGTAGGACCTTTTGACCAGGATGAAAGATCTTTCTCGAGATGTGTTTGTCGTGGAAGGCTTTAACCTGCTCCTTGTAGATTTGCGAGTTCTCGTACGCGTCTAGGCGTAATTCATCGATCTCGCTGATTTGGAGTTTTCTGTGAGTCCCAGCCTTGGAAAGATCTAGATTACAGTTCCGTACTGCCCAATAGGCTTTATGCTCCAGTTCTACGGGAAGGTGGCATGCCTTTCCGTACACCAGTCTAAAGGGAGACATGCCCAATTGGGTCTTGTGGGCGGTCCTATAGGCCCACAATGCTTCCGGAAGTCGGGACGACCAGTCCTTCCTGTCAGGTCGAACAGTGACTTGCAGGATTTTCTTGATCTCCCGATTAGACAGCTCAGCTAGACCATTAGTTTGGGGGTGGTAAGGAGTAGAGATTCGGTGAGACACCCCGTATTTGGTCATCAGTGACCTAAACTGAGCATTTGTGAAATGGGTCCCCCCATCAGAGATTATTGCACGAGGAATCCCGAACCTTGAGAAAATGTGTTGATGAATGAATTTGAGAACGATTTTGTGATCACAGGTTCGGGTCGGTATGGCTTCGATCCATTTGGACACGTAGTCCACAGCCAACAGAATGTATTCGAAACCATCCGAAACAGGAAAGGGGCCCATAAAATCAATCCCCCAAACATCAAAGATTTCGCATACTAGAATCGGTTGCATAGGCATCATGTCGCGATGGCTCATGTTGCCCAAAGTCTGGCAACGACTGCATGCCTTGCAGTGATTGTATGCGTCTTTGAACAGTGTGGGCCAGTAAAAGCCGCACTGGAGGACTTTTGATGCGGTTTTATGCCCGGCGAAATGGCCACCGCATGCCTGGTCATGGCAGAAAGAGAGGATATTGTTGAATTCCCCTTCCGGGACACATCTCCGGATGATCTGATCGGCACTTATGCGGAAGAGGTACGGGTCTTCCCAAATGTAATACTTGGCATCGGAGCGTAATTTGTCTTTCTTGGCCTTCGGCCAATCGGACGGGATCTGATGAGATGCCAAGTAATTTACTACATTAGCAAACCATGGAAGGCTAGTACCAATAGTCAGCAGGTGCTCATCGGGAAAATGCTCAGTGATGGGTCCGGAAGGGTCAATTATTTCAGAAGGAAGACGGGACAAGTGATCAGCTACCACATTTTGCTTTCCCGCTTTGTCGCGAATCTCAAGGTCAAATTCTTGCAACAGCAAGATCCATCGGATTAATCGAGGTTTCGCGTCCTTCTTTGCAAGGAGATGCCTCACAGCTGTGTGATCCGAGTATATGATGACACGGGAACCCAGAAGGTACGATCTGAACTTTTCTAGGGCAAATACTACAGCTAGCAGCTCTTTCTCAGTAACCGTATAGTTACGCTGAGCCTCATCGAGTGTTTTGCTGGCGTAGTAAAAGACCACAGGTTTCCTGTCAATTTTCTGCCCCAAAACCGCTCCTACAGCGAAGTCGGATGCATCGCACATGATCTCAAAGGGTTGAGACCAATCAGGGGACTGTAGGATCGGGGCTTGGGTGACTCGGTCACGCAGGATTTCAAATGCTTGAGTGCATTCCTTGGAAATTTCGAAAGGAACATCCTTGGAGAGAAGAGTGGTCAGGGGGCGCGCGATTTTTGAAAAATCAGGGATAAATCGTCGATAAAAACCGACATGCCCTAAAAAGGAACGGATGTCCCTGATCGAGCTAGGCATAGGAAGGTGAGAAATCAGATTAACCTTAGCTCGATCCACTTGGATACCTTTCTCCGAAATTGAGTGTCCCAGGACAATTCCCTCAGGCACCATGAAATGGCTCTTTTCCCAGGAAAGAACCAAATTCACATCGATGCACCGCCTGAGTATCTGGACCAAGTGTTGGAGGCAATCGTCGAATGATGCTCCGAAAACTGAAAAGTCATCCATGAAGACTTCCAGATAATCACCTACCATATCTGAGAATATGGCAAGCATGCATCGCTGAAAAGTAGCGGGTGCATTGCAAAGACCGAAAGGCATCCTTCGGAAAGCGTATGTTCCGAAGGGGCAGGTGAACGTGGTCTTTTCTTGGTCCTCAGGATGGATTGCCACCTGGTTATAACCGGAGTACCCGTCAAGAAAGCAGAAGAACCTATTTCCCGCAAGTTTTTCGAGAATTTGATCAATGAAGGGTAGTGGGAAATGATCCTTCTTCGTGGAGGAATTGAGTCGGCGGTAATCTATACAGACTCTCCACGAGTTGGCTAATCGGGTAGGAATGATTTCTCCGGTCTCAGTCGTTATAGTGGTGAGTCCTGCCTTCTTGGGCATGACCTGAATTGGGCTCACCCAACGACTATCGGAGATCGGGTAGATGATTCCGGCATCTAACCACTTGATGATCTCCTTTTTCACGACCTCCTGCAGATTGGGGTTTAAGCGTCTCTGCATTTCACGAGAAGGTCGTGTGCCCTCTTCTGAATAGATATGATGAGTACAATAAGAGGAACTTATTCCAGTCAAATCATCGAGAGTCCATCTGATGGCTCTGCGATGTTGCTGGAGGACAACAATCAGACGGGATTCCTGTTCAGGACTGAGGTTGGAATTGATAATCACAGGAAGGGTCTGATTAGAACCCAAAAAGACGTATTTCAAGTGAGCAGGAAGGGGTTTCAGTTTGAGGATGGGGTTATCAGCAGCAGCGGGTGGTTCAGTATAGATGTGAGGTTCAAGGGTGGGAGTTACTGGGTTGTTCATATCTGGATTCGACTCCTCTGTTTGCGGGTCAAGATCCTTCTGTGGTTGATGAGGCATAATCGAGTCATTCTGGAGGTGTGATTCATCAACCAAAGTCTTGATGTCACAAATTTGTTCGATGACGCCGCAATTAATTCCTTGTTGGGCCTTAAATATATCAATTTTCAGTGTTTGATCTCCAAACTTAAGCTCTATTTGGCCCTCCTCACAGCTGATGTTGGCTCTAGCAGTAGCCAAGAAAGGTCTCCCTAGAATGATTGGTGTATCCCTAGGGTTCTCAGGTGCATCCATATCTAAGACTATAAAGTCCACTGGAAAATAGAAATCCCGCACTCTTACGATAACATCCTCGAGAATCCCTTTTGGTGACTTTATAGATCGATCTGCTAATTGTAATGTCACCTCGGTTGGTTTTAGCTCAGATTCTTCTAGATGGTCAAGTAAGGATGTGGGTATCAGGTTTATGGATGCACCCAAGTCTAACAATGCTCTATCAAATTGGGTACCACCTATCTTACAGGAAATCAGGGGAGTCCCAGGATCTTTTGCCTTGGGTGGGAGTCTACTAAGGATTACAGAGCTGGCTTGCTCTGACAGAACAATTGGGCTCCCTCCCTTGGTTCGCGGCTTACGCTGGGGTGTACATATATTCTTTAGAAATCGTGCGTAAGCTGGTACGTGGCGGATTGCATCCATCAAGGGGATGTTTATGTGGACCTGCTCAAAGAGCTTGACCAGGTCCTCCTCAGGGGCCACGGGTTTGGTGGTCTTCTTTCCTTTGGTCAAGGCCTCGGGAAACGGGATCTTGGTTGGTTCTTCTAGGATAGGTCCAGGTTGTGGATCCGGAACAGCGGTATCTTGGATAACTATCCTAGGGTCATGGTTATCAAGCTTGGAGTGGTTTGGATAATGCGGGTCTTGAGTTGTTTTACCACTACGTGTTGTTACAGAATTTAATCCGGCCTGATTTTGGTTTGGGTTTGGTAAGAGGGGTGGCTGCTGCTGAAATCCCGCATAAGAAGTTGAGTTTTCCATCTCGTCTGGAGATGGAGCAGTAGGGGCCTGATAAATCCATTGAGCGTGGCCTAAATTTGGATTCATAACGCGCTTCTGGTTTGGCACGTTATTTGGGTTAGGAAGAGATTGGGAAGGGAGTGTGCCTGGCTGGCGAGAATTTGCCAACTGGGCCAGTTGAGTTTTAACTTCTGTAAGCTCGTCCTTGTGCTGTTTTTGAATAGCCGCATTCGTTTTTTGAATGTCAGCCAGAGTCTGAAGGATTAGGGACATTTGATCCTGATTTGGCCCTGATGGATAAGTAGGGTTGGGCCGAGGCTGAGGCGGCTGGTAATGACGAGAGGGCTGTGGGCGGGACTGAAAAGGTGGTTTTTGGGTTTGGGAATTTCCCGCCCACTGAAAATTGGGATGGTTTCGCCATCCAGGGTTGTAAGTGTTGGAGAATGGGTCGTTCTGGATGGCGTTGAGGTCCTCGCAGGTCTGAGGAACCTCCTGAGAATCAGGGAAAGGGGGAATGGAGTTCCCCCGGCTGGTGTAGAAAGGATCGGATGATCCTCCGATCCAAGAATCAGATGGGGATGGATATGGATCCATCCTAGGGGAAGATCGGTGGAGGATGTTTTGCACAGTCTCCTGTGTGGAAGGAGGTTGTGCAAAGGAGTTACGCGCGGAGGTGGCTCGCTGCAAGTGCTGAGTCAGCTCATCCACCTTCTTTTCAATGATTGAGACCTTGTCCAATCGACTGGCCATTAATTCCAGGTCGACTGATGCGGACAGGCCCTGCGTCTCATGTGCTCCCTTAAGATTCGTCGCTGCGTGGGTATTCGTCCTGTCGAATAATCCCATGGAGTCATTGTTGATGGAGTTCTCGCACATGTTTTCGAGAATCTCCCATACGGTGTCTTCATGTTGACCCATGATGTTTCCTCCGCAAGTTGCATTGACGAAAAGGCGGATGTCCTCACGGAGTCCCTGGTAAAAAGATTGGACTTGTTCCCATTTAGGAACTCCGTGATGGGGGCACTTTCTCATGAGATCCTGAAAACGATCCCATGCCTCATGAAGAGGTTCTCCTGATTGTTGAGTGAAGTGTGTAATCTGATGGCGCAAGGCGTTGGTCCGACCAACGGGAAAAAACTTTTTCAAAAACTCGGATTGAAGTTCTTCCCAAGTGTTGATCGACCGGGTCTGAGTTTGATACCAATGGGCGGCCTTGTCCATAAGAGAAAAGGAGAACATCTTCATGAGAAGAATATCCCGATTTTGCGCATCTGATCCAAAAGTGTAGGCCAGATGCTTTAGCTGTTTGATGTGCTGAAAGGGATCTTCAGAATTAAGCCCATGGAATTTAGGTATAGCATGAATCATGTTGGTCTTTAATTCGGAATCAGGTCCTCCAGTCGGGATTCTGACTCGAGGCTCAATGGCCACCGCAGCAGGATTGTAGTGGTCCCGCATCATAGGACGCTGTGGTGGGTGCACGAAGTTTTGGAAGAGGTCATTGAGTCGCTGGAGCTGGTGTTCCAGATTATTTTCTTCCTCAACTGGCTGAGCCATGATGGGGGAAGAAGAAGAACTTGGTTCTGAATCAGAAGAGAGAATAATGTGAGGGTGTTGCTGCACAAACACGGGCGTCGAGGCTTGGCCTTGACGAGAGCGAATTTCTAAAGGAGGTCTTAAGGGTGGTCTTAGGGACCTCCTTCCGTACATGCACTGTTGGAAGAGGTAAGTTTAGAAGGTGCTGGACCCAATCAAGACACCCAAAAATGTGTTGGGTGACTATAGAGGTGCGGGGCAGATGGACCCCTTGATCAGAAAGATCGTCCACCTGAGAATTACCTGAGCAGCCAGAGAGGGAGAGTCCCGCGAAGACCCCTACACGGTAGAGCGTCCCCACGGGTTACAGGGTTTCCTCCACCCGACCTCTCTTGTCACTGCGGTTCCAGGTAGACCAGAATGGGGATCTTGACCTCTTAAGTCTACCAATTTTAAGATCAGGGTGCTTAAGGTTTCACTTGAACTTTAGTCTTTTAAGTGTAAAGAGTGACCTAATTTAAGGTTGGTTGACCCAAGGGGTCAACCTTACCTCTTGTTTTCTTTGAGAGCTTTTAGGTCTTGTCTTTTAGGGTTCCAGTGTTTAGAGAGCCAATTGTTTTAGGTTTTCTTTTGAATAGGTATTTTCAATCAATGGTTTAGGCACACTTCTTTTGGATTTTCTCCATTCTTGATTTAAGTAGTGTGTCTCTAAAACCCTAATGTTGAATCTTATGTTGGCTTTACTTGGTCCAGTTAGTTCTTTGTTGGGTAATTAAGGCTCAAGCAAGAATGTGTTAGCCCTTAAATACCCTTAATAGTGTGCAGGACTAATGAGTTGAAAACATGCAACTCTTTATGGTTACTAAGTATGGAAGACAGGTTAGCCCTATATTGCTTGTTTTTTTTCTTTTCTTCCTCCTTAGAGTTTAGGGGTTAATAGCGAGAGGAAAAATTTACCTGTCCTCGGAGTGGTTGTCGTGAGGTTGCTTGTCTTCTTGATTTCCTGTAGCTGCACAAAAGAGGGGAGATTATCAGAAATTAAAAAGAAACAGGAATGTTTACCTCTAGAATAGCCGTTGCTCCCCGGCAACGGCGCCAAAATGAAACGTTGGCTTCGAGAGATAACCGGGTTTTATTGTTATAGCGTTGTAGTATAGCCAGTTATTGCCATCATTTCAAATATATAAATTTTTTACTCGGAAAATAAAAGAGTTCCCGAGGTCGAACTCAGGGAGCAAGTTATATTCTAGGGGTACAAGTTTCTTTTACAAAAATAAAGAAAGAGAGAGAAAGAATTTGTTGTCTTTTCTTCTTTTCTCTTTGCTTCTCCTCGTCTCAGATCTTCTGTTATCTTCTTCTTCTTTATCTGCAGTGGTGATGTTCTTCTTCTTTTCCTTTCTTCAGATCTTCTTCTCGTGCTCTTCTTCTTTCAGTTCTTCCCTTGGCCTCTCTGTGTTCTCCTCTGCCTCACCTTCTTCTGTTGTTCTTCCTTGTTCTTTTGTTCTTCAGATCTCCTTCTTTCTTCTTTTCTTTTCCCTGTCAGGACGTCGTCTCTCCTTCTTTCTTCTTTTCCCTTCAGGACGTCGTCTGATTTTCCAATCAGACGACTTAAACCGCTTGTTGCTACAGTGTCTCCCTCAGCTTTCTTCTTCTTCCGCGGTCCTTCTTCTTCACCTGTGCCTGCACACTTCAGAGTTTACGTCAGAGGGCAAAACCTACTCTACCCCCCCCCCCCCCCCCCGTCTCTCTCTCACAGAATCCGCTCATAGGATAGCTCTCCCAGAGCTGCCGGGTAGCCGGGTACAGGTCGCGCCCGAGTCCAGGCCCACCGGCGTGAGTGGTGGGCGAGGAGTGCAGGTCAGTCTAAGTCGGGTCGGGTCAGGTCTGCGGGGCGTGAGCGCGGACGAGACCGGGTAACCGGGCGGGTGAAGGGGACCTCACCCCGTGTGCTGAGGCAATAAGCCTCCAGCACTTTTTCGCTTTATACCGCTGCGCCTCTTCAGAGTTTTCCGAGGTGGGACTAAATGTCCCACCCTAATTGAGCGCCCGCAGCGGAGAAAGCAGCGGGCGATCGCGGCTTCACGCGAGGCCTTCGCCCCAGCTGCGAGCCTGATGCTTTGTCAAAATGCCTCGCAAGGCCTGGGAGTCGAATCTGGGCGTGGCGCGCCTGCAGCTGCAGGCGGAAGCAGCTCCTTCTGCACGGCAATGGCGGCGGAGGTCGAGTGACCTGTTCACAGCAAAACGACCTCTCGGCCTAATCAGAAGGTGCCGGGAGCTTCGCCAGAGTGCGGCGAAGCTCGTGTGGGTGGTGGCGAGGCGCGGGGCGGCGTGCAAGGGCTGCCCTAGGTCAGACTGTGGGTCGGAAGATGGGTTTGTTCGGTGGGGTTGCAGAGGGTGATGTGGGGGAAGTGGAAGGGCGGGGGTTGATCAGGGTGAGGAGGCGGAGGTTCTGCGGTGGTCGGCGAGCCGTGTGGGTTGCTGGGGTGATGGGAGCGGCTCGCCGGAGGATGGCCGGAGGCGGAGAAGGTGAGGGTGAGGGGTCGGAATCGAGGGCGACAGTAGATGTTTAAAGTGAGGAAAAGGAAGAGGGGAGGAAGAGGAGGAGTTCTACCTACTTAGCAGGAGGAGGAGGGGCCGGAGCGGGCGACAGTCGTATCGACTGTCGCCGGAGAAGAAGATGCCTGGGGGAAGGGGCGGCGGCGAGCAGAGAGCCGGAGAGGCGCCAGCTGGGTGGGGCGTGGCGCGGGAAGAGCAGGGGAAGAAATCTCTGCTGCTGGTATTGCGGCAGAGCGAAGAGGAGGAGGAGGAGGAACCGCCGGAGCTGGTGGGCGTCTGCCGGAGTGAGAGGAGAGGAAAGTTGGGGGTTTTCTCCGTCAGATCCGAGCTAGGAAGAACGGTGGAGCGACGGGGGTATTTATAGGGACCGAATCAGGGAGGAAGGCGGAGGGAGACGACGTGTCTCCCTCGCCAGAGGACGCCGGAGATGGAAACCCATACCGTCCGTGCGTTCGCACGGCCGGTATGGTGGGTTACAGCGACCAGGGGGGTGTCCCTGCGACGGCTGACGACGCAGGGCACCCCCGGTTTACTTGCCAGGCTCTCCCCCTCACCCTGCGCGGCGCCATGCTCCGCGCAAGGTCGCCGGAGCATGGTGCTGGCAGGTTTTGCTGGGGGGACCTGAACGCAAAGAACGAAGGAGAGTTAGGGGCCAAAATGCGAGGGTTCAAAAGTTGAGGGCCAAAAAGTAAATATATGAGGACCAAAGTGTAAAGTTGGTCAAGGAGGTTTCTTCTTAGGCTCAAGTTTTTATACATGACTAATTAGGACCTAAGGAATCTGATGATGAATTTCATTTCTATATTAAACCTTGTTTGACCGGTCAATTTATGTGAAAACCCAAATTAAGTTATTAATTGGGCATGGTTCTCAATGTAGGTCAAAATGGGTTCTGAAGGCCAAATTGAAGGTTCTAAACCCTAGATATTATTTTTCTATGAATTTTAGAGGGTTTATTCTATTTTTACTTTTCCTCGAACCTCGTGAATTGAAGTGGGTTGTTTTAGGGTTACAGATTATCATTTAGTTCCTTGGAATTGCTGTAGCCCTTGCTAGATCATCTCATCCCACTTTTATTCTTATTAAGTTGCTTTGACCTATGTTTGGACCCTGAATTATCCTGTACGCAGATTATACTGGTAAAATTACATTTTTACCCCTTATGACTTGTTTTCTCCTTAAACTCAGAATTCTCTGAGTTAAGCCTTTCCTTGAGTTATGTAGGAGCTTTTATCCTTTGTATTAGGTCAAAATGAGCTAGTTATGGCTCATGATGAGGTTCTCATCATCAGGCCATCCAACCATCAAATTGGACAGTTGTCTAGCCTCCTCTCATCCTCGCAAACCTCTCCTGCCAACAAGACGTCGTGCCTCTACCTTAGTCGACGTCACTGCCTCGCCGCACCAACTTCCTTCTCTGACTCCGGTCGACCAACACCGGAGCCCTCCACCTCCCTATCCTCTCGCTAAGCCCTTCTTTATCTCCCTCTCTCTTTTTATTTCGTTTTCCTACCCTCACAGACACACAATCGTCACCCGCCACTGTTCACCCTCACCTTCTCCGTCTTCGGCCGCTCCTCCGGCGAGGCGTATCCTCCACTACGCTCCTCCATCTGCCTCGTCAACCACCTCATAACCTTCGCCACAACTCCACCAATCAAACCCCTCTCCTATTTCACCCTCTCACTCACCCACACTCACCCTCGAACAACCCACCTCTTCGTCGTCGTTCCCGACCTCGCCTGGCCACTACACCTACTCCCATGCTACAAAACCACCACCACCGTGTTCCTCATCCACCAATGATCCTCTAGAGCATTTTAATTGGGCCTTTTAGCCCATTTTCATGCTTTCAGGTACACAGGTCTCCGCCGCCATTATCGAAGCTTCGAGTGAAGCTTGGAGCTTGCTTCAGCACCTTTAGATCCAAGCATTGTCCCCAGTTCATGTGGAATCACTCCAGGAGTCTGAGTGAATCAGCAATTGGAGCCTTCATCTGCCATCTTGCATGAATTGAACGAAGACACCACAGCAGCTACGCACGCAGAGGGAGGCAGTGGGATAGTCCCACATCAGGCGCTGACAGATGCATAGAGGCGCATAAATTGAATTTGTGTCTGGGGCTTATCGTCTCAGACACTTGGGGGGTGAGGTCCCCTGCTCACCCGCTTACTTGTGCCTCGCCCGTGACCCATCCCCTGTGGGCCTGTCGTAGACCCGACCTGCCTAACTCGACTCCACTCCTTGGCTGCAATCACGCCCGCAGCCCTGTACTCGAGTGCGTTCTAGGTCCGAAACCTGATAACCCGGTACTATTGGAGGCTTTGGAAGAGCGTGACCTAGGGAGAAAAAGAGAGGATCGTGTGCGGGGGCAAGGGGTTTTGCTATAGTGAGTAATGGCTGACACTTAGCCGTTTGAAGAACCTTCCCCCTCTGTGTCAAGAAGGAGAGTTGAGAAGAAAGGCAGAAAGGCAAGAAGAAGAGGAGAAGACCTGAGCCAGAAGAAGGAAAGGAGAAGGAAGGAGAGCTGCACAAGAAGAAAGGCAAAAGAAGGAGAGAAAATAGAGAAGGAAAGAAAAGAAAAGAAGAAAGGCAGAAGAAGAAAGAAGGAAAGAAGAGGACCCGCACAAACAAAGAAGAGAAAAGAGGAAGAGTTTAAGCAGAAGAAAGAGATTTCTTTTAAATTCTTAATTGATATTGTGCATCTCTTAGCTATCATTGTGCGGAGTAATTGATGATTTAAATCACCATTTTACTCCATTTTTTTTACAGTATTGACATTAGCTTTCATTGATATATCATTCTTGCTTGAAGTTTCATTATAAATTGCTCATACTGTGTTTAAATTGCAATTTTGAGATTGAATTTCATATTACTCCCTGTGTTTTACCTCGGACTTCAAATTCAAGTAATAAATATTATTTGTTTTCAAAGTGATTTCAGCTATACTACAACGTAATTTTTAAAACCTTGATTTCGCTTGCGAACACAAACTACATGCATGAAAGGACAATTACAAGCCAAGTGAAACAAATTCTCCTCCATAATTTTACGAAAAGGGCAAATATTGATCGACAACATGTAATCTTTGTTACTATGCGATTGTATTGTACCGCGGCATTGTGGAAGCATGAATCGAGAGTTCTAAAATTTTTAAACTACGATCAAATCAACTCCAAAATCGAGCATGCGATTAAATGAAAATGCTCTAATAATCGAAGCCACACAGTTATAACTAGTTCCAACCATTCCAGGATCCTACGAGTTTGAATTATACCTTTGTGGGTGGTATAGTACAACACCACATGAGTAATGCCTCTTACCAAAAGTCCTGGAGCTGACACTCTCCTCCTCAATTGGGGGATGACATCCTTCCTAACAAAGATGATCAACCACGATCTTCTTCGTGAAAAGCAAGGATAATGCTTGTCCCCCTTTTTTGGATGTGCTTTATAAATGTACAATTAATGGATAGAAAATTCTTAATCTACCTTAGCCTTATACTACAACAAAATTAGTCATTAGCGATAATAAATATAGTGACACGTGAAGACTTTGTTGCTAACAATTAGATTTAGTAAAAAATCTATAACATTTGTCTGAACAATAATTTGTCAAGTATTAATTATCCGTAACAACAAAATCATGTCGCTAGTGAAATCTATTTAATGATAAATGTAAATAATTACTGTTAAAATAATTTGTCAAGTGATAGCTACTTGTAGTTACAAATATATTTATTACTATTAGTATAATTTAGTGACAAAATATAAATCTTTCTCACATTAATTCTATAATTGGTGGTTAATTTTAGCAACACACATAGTTGTCACTATTACTTAAGTTCGGTAGTACAAATATAAAAGTAATTATATTGATTATTTAATTGACAAATAATTTTAGCAACAAATATGTACATTGTTATCATAAAAAATTTACCAACATAAATATAGCTACTATATTAATACTGCCAAATATAGGATCATTAACCTTATTTGGATAACAATTAATTTTTTAAAAGTTATTTTTCTGAATAAATTCTTTACATTTTTTTTAAAAGGATATTCTAACTGCTCTCACAAATTCGTATGTTGCAAATTAGAAACTTAATTGTAATACATTGATTATATTGCTGTCAAATGATTATCATCCAAGAATGTTTCTTGAAGGTTATTATCTTTACATCAGAATAAACTAATAAATAATATAGAAGAATGGAGGTAATTAAGTATCAATTTATTTTCCACATTTTCTTTATTAGATAAAGGTAAACAATTATTTCTAAATTAATATTATCATATACAACATAAGTTAATCAATGACATAAAGAACTAGGGGAAAATAATAATTTAGTGTATTAATTTGTTTGCCTTTCAAAAACAAGTATTATCTTATAAACAAACAAGCACAAGAGAATGAAGGGAAATAGGAATTAGATTCCCTCCTCTTTCTTTTTATAAAAATAATTTTATCCCTAATTCTATTCCTCATTAACATGTCAACTTAATTTAACTAACAAAAAAATGAAAAGGATTGTACGTGCTAAGTAATTGGTGTCACCCGTGCTCCTAATTCCCACCACACGTGCAACCCCTTCAACCCTTTCCCCATCACGCATTGTAGCAACCCTATAATTAATTTCCCATGTTTATAATACCTGGCACCCTCCCCCCCCGCCCCCCCAAGTCTATGATCTCTCTCCCTCAGTATGTAGTTCCTTGCCGACCGCTAAGCGTTTGTCATCTCCTTAATCAATCCTCTTCACTGACCGCTTCCTCAACCACTCCTCTCCGCTGATGCACTTGTAACCACCTCCTCTCTTAAGGCATCCTCACAACCCACCTCCTCTCTGTCAACTCGCTTGTAGCCCCACCTTTGACATCCTTGTCACCAACCTCAACTACTCACCCTCAATTGTGCACCCTCTTCTCCGGCAAGTACCACGTTGCCTGTCCTTTGAGCTATGCCTTCATCTCCTCTTCCTCTCCTCTTCCTCCTACCAATGTACCACCATGTCGCCCCTACGGCAACCACCATGTTGCCACCATCCCTTTTATCTCCTCTTACTTAGATAATTAGGAGTGTTGGGTGTTGCCTCTTTGGTTTGGGTTCTATTCGAGTTGCTCGATTACTATCTCCTCACTTTTGCCTGCGACACCCTCATCCTTTTTGGTGATCCTTTTCGTATGGTCCAACATTTTGAGTTTCATCAACAAGTATGCTTTCCCTTCTATACTTGTTCATTTCATCACATGATGATGCTTGTAGAGGTATAGTGTTGTCACTTGAACCATCATCTATTATTGTTGTTTTAGATGTGGATTTTGCCATGACCTTGCTTACTAATGATTTCTGGATTCTCATTGCAAGTATAGTCTTTCCTGTCAGGTCTCACAGTCTTTTGTAAAATGTTCTTGATTTGTCCATTGGAGACCTCAGTCTGCCCATTTGTTTGTTGATGATACAGGGTGGCAATGCATGGTTTACCCCGTATTTTCTAAGTTGGGAACGGAATTGGGAATGGATAAAATGGCTTCCACCATCACTGATCATGGCCTTGGGTATTCCAAACCGGAAAAAGATGTTCTTCTTCACAAAGTCCATGATAGTCTTGTGATTGCATTGTCGGGTGGCGACAGCTTCAATCCATTTGAAAACATAGTCTACTGAGACCAAGATGCACTCGAAGCCGTTGGATGGTGAAAAGGGGCCCATAAAATCGATACCCCAAATGTCGAAGATTTCAACAATCAAAATGGGTTGAAGGGGCATCATATCTTTCTTGGTCATGGTCCCCAGTGTTTGGCAGCGTGAGGAAGTTTTGGCAAAGATGTGTGCATCCTTAAATAGGGATGGCCAATAAAATCTAGACTGCAACACTTTTGCAGCTATTTTCTTTCCAGAGAAGTGGCCGCCACATGCTTGGTCATGACAAAAGGAAAGCACACTCTGAACTTCATCTTCAGGGATACACCTTCTGATGATCTGATCAGCACAGAGGTGAAACAGCATGGGATCATCCCAGAAATAGTGCTTGGCCTCAGCCAATAACCTGTCCCGTTGCTATCTAGACCAGCTGTGTGGGGTTTGTCCTATAACCAGGTAATTGACGTAGTCAGCATACCATGGCATTTTCTTGTCTTGCACGGCTAGGATGTGTTCACCAAGGAAGGTATCAGATAGAGGTAGGGAGGGTCCAATGTGGTCTGGATGAAGTCTCGACAAGTGGTCAGCCACCACATTTTTCGATCCGGCCTTGTCTCGGATTTCCAGGTCAAATTCCTGTAAAAACAGGATCCATCTGATGAGCCTGGGCTTTACGTCCTTTTTGGCCAACAGGTGCCAGATGGCTGAATGGTCAGTGTAAATAGTCACGTGGGATCCCAGCAAGTATGAGCGGAATTTTTCAAGTCTAAATACTACAGCGAGCAACTCTTTCTCTGTGACGGTATAATTACGTTGGGCCTCGTCCAACGTTTTGCTCGCGTAGTAGATCACCACGGGCTTCTTGTCTTGCCTTTGTCCCAGGACAGCGCCTATGGCAAAATCTGATGCATCGCACATAATCTTAAAGTCCTGGGACCAGTCTGGGGGTTGAAGTACAGGTGCGGTGGAGACTAAGTCCCGGAGGGTGTGATAAGCCTGGATGCAATCAGGAGACATGTGGAATATGACGTCGTTGGCTAGAAGGTCGGTCAAGGGTTTGGAAAGCTTGGAAAAGTCTTTGATGAACCTTCGGTAGAAGCCAACATGTACTAGGAAGGAGCGAATCTGCCGGACCGAACTAGGTGGAGGAAGTTTGGAAATTAAATCAACCTTAGCTCGATCTACCTCGATACCCCTATGAGAGACGATGTGATCGAGGACAATTCCTTCTTGAACCATAAAATGGCTCTTTTCCCAACTTAACACCAAGTTAACCTCGATACATCGTTTCAGGATTTTCTCCAAGTTGCTCAGACAATGGTCGAATGAATTCCCGAATACAGAGAAATCATCCATAAAGACCTCCAAGTATTCACCCACCATTTCTGAAAAAATGGCTAGCATGCAACGTTGGAAGGTCGCAGGTGCGTTGCATAACCCGAACGGCATTCGACGGAATGCAAACGTGCCATACGGGCAAGTGAATGTGGTCTTTTCCTGATCTTCTGGAGCAATTGCGACTGGGTTATATCCTGAATATCCATCCAGGAAGCAAAAATACTTCTGTCCTGCCAATCTTTCAAGGATTTGGTCAATGAATGGCAAGGGGAAGTGGTCCTTCTTAGTGGCTTCATTAAGCTTCCTATAATCAATACACACTCGCCATGCGGTAGTGGTGCGGGTGGGGATGGATTCGCCATGATCATTGGTGACAACGGTGAGCCCAGCTTTCTTTGGAACCACTTGAGTGGGGCTCACCCAGGGGCTATCGGAGATAGGGTAGATGATGTCGGCGTCAAGCCACTTGATGATTTCTTTTTTAACGACCTCCCGCATGTTAGGGTTTAAACGTCTCTGCATCTGGCGGGAAGGTCGGGCCCCATCTTCCAAGTAAATCTTGTGGGTGCAATAGGTGGGGCTAATTCCTCTTAAGGGAAATGGTCCAACCAATGGCAGCCCGATGTTCTGAAAGGGTCGTAGTCAACCTGAGTTCCTGATCCTTGGTTAGATGAGAATTAAGAATCACTGGGAAGGTCTGGTCAGGTCCCAAGAAGACGTACTTGAGATTCTCGGGCAATGGTTTAAGTTCGGGTGCGAGTGGGACCACAGTCGATGGGAAGGGAAAGGGCGGTAGTTGATCAACATCGATCTCTCCAAATGGTGTCATGTGATGATACTCAGCCTTACAGAGGTCCACAGGTAATGATGGTGACGGGTCAGAACTACGGGTTTGGTGGTCTGAGACAGAACTGAGAGTGAGGCATTCCTCGATTAAAGTTTCCACGGGATCATGTTCCTCAATGTAATCGCAATCAAAAGACTTTGTTGCCCAGAAGATATCTAATTGCATTTTCCTGTCCCCGAAGGCGATTTCCATACATCCCGTGTCGCAATCAATGTTTGCTTTAGCCGTAGCTAAGAAAGATATGCCTAAAATTATGGGTGCGTTCTGTAATTTTTCAGGGACTTCCATGTCGAGCACCAAAAAGTCGACCGGGAAATAGAAGTCCTTGACCCGTACAATTACGTCCTCGACAACCCCCTTCGGGGTTTTCACAGATCTATCAGCCAGCTGGATGGTGACAGGGGTTGGTGTCAGCTCCCCAAAACCAAATTGGTGGTACAGGGTTGTTGGAATTAGATTGATAGAAGCACCTAGGTCCAGGAACGCTCTATCAAACGTCATGTCCCCGATATTGCAGGAAATCAGGGGCGCTCCTAGGTCAGTTCGCTTGAGTGGAAGGTTACTTGATATCACGAAACTTGCTTGCTCAGAAAGTACAACCTTCCTAGGTGCTTGAGGTCTCGGCTTACGCTTGGGTGTACAGGCATCCTTTAAAAACTTGGCGTAAGCAGGGATGTGTTTAACGGCTTCTAGGAGCGGAATATTAATCTGTACTTTCTTAAAAATTTCCAACAGCTCCTCAGTTTCCACAATATTCTTCTTTTTCTTGATTGTTTCCAAAGCCTCAGGGTAGGGTGTCTGAATGTGGATTGGTTCCATGTCTGGGTCCTTGGTTGGTGCCTCTTCTGAGTTGGGTATTTCAATAGGTAAAGTCTCTGGGAGAGTCGGCCATTTGGGATCTTGGGTTTTGGTGCCGCTTCTCAAGGTCACCGCATTCGCAGAGGCATTGGGGCCATGGGATGATCCTTGAGAAGACAAGGATGAAGAAGCGCCAAACCCAGGAGGTGTTTACGGGGCTGGCTGGACCATGTGAGCCTGCCCGGGGTTGCTTTCGAACCCTTGCGAATTGGGGCCTCTGTTAATTATATTTCGCGGGTTCGGTTGTGGTTGGGAAGGTAGGGATCCTTGTTGTTTATAGTCCAAGAGTTGGCTTAACTGTCCCTTGACCAAAGCCATTTTCTCCTGATGTTTCTGGTTCATGTCAGCCATCATCTTTATTAGGGTATCCATTTGGTTTTGTGCGGGAGGGGTCGCCCTATTCTGGTTATATTGGGGTCTAACTGGTGGTCCTTGCTGATAGGGGGGCAAGTGTGGCTGCTGGTTTGGCCTGGGCTGGTTTTGAAATTGCGGTGGTTTCTGGTTTGTCCAACCAAAGTTGGGGTGGTTACGCCAGCCGGTGTTGTAAGTGTTGGAGAAAGGGTCAGGTTTCGCATATCCTTGGATGGCTTGCACATCTTCTAGGATAGCCGATGTTGATGAAGAGGGAAGGGAGTAATCAAGGGTCGAGGGAGCAAAGGTCCCTCCCTGGAACGTGGTCAGGGGTTGTTCCAGGTTTAGTTGGGTGAAGGGCTGGACCAGGTCAACATTATGTGCTCCCTTTGCTAGGGATAAAGTCTGCAAGGGGTTCCTGGTCTGATTCAATAGCTCATCAATCTTTTTGTCCACCAATTCCACTCGATCCAACTTTTTGGCAATGATGTCCATGTCAACCATTCCAGAATTTGCTTGCACCTCATAAATCCCACCACGGGGTTGACTGGACCTGTTAAACTGGTTCATGGAGGCATTGTTGAGCGAAGTCTCGCTCATAGACTCAAAGAGCTCAAACACACTCTCCTCATCTTTGTTTAGGAAGTTTCCCCCGCATGAGGCATCGACGAAGTTCCGTAGGTTGCTGTCCAGACCGTGGTAGAAGATCTGGGCCAATTGCCACCTTGGAACTTCGTGGTGTGGGCATTTCCTCAAAAGTTCATTAAATCTTTCCCACGCCTCATGAAATTGTTTCCTACCCTGGAGTGTGAAGGTAGTGATAGCTCTTCTGAGGGCATTGGTCTTTCCTATGGGGAAGAATTTCTTTAAAAATGCATGCCTCAGTTCTTCCCAGGTGGTGATGAGTCTACCTAGGGTTCTAAGCCAATGAAAAGCCTTGTCTCTTAATGAGAAAGGGAACATCTTGATTAGAACAATGTCAAGACCAATGTTCCTAGGTTTCACCGTTCGTGCTATGCGGTCGAGATCCTCTAGGTGCTGAAAGGGGTCCTCATTTGAGCTTCCATGAAAGTGGCTCTGGATCAGACTTAAGACATTCAGTTTTAGCTCAAAATCATCTCCCCCCTCGGGGATCCTAAGGTGTGGCTCGACTCTAATAGCAGAAGGGTTATAGAAATCATGGAGGGGTCTTGGCTGGTCCTGAAATGGCGGTAAATCAAGTGGTGGTTGCCCTGGTATGTCGTGGAAAGGTGGTGGTGGTTGTTCTTGTGGGTTCTGTAACCGTTGTATGGCTTGCATGATGGTGTGGATTTGTTGTTGCTGAAGCCGATGGTTAGCATTGATTTGAGCTTGGATGATGGCCATAGCATCTGGTGGGGGTTGATCCTCAGCCTCATCTACCCTAGGTTCAGCCATGTTTTCAATATAATTATGTCTCCTAGATTCCTACCCCAAAACACACAACTCGGGATGCAGTGAGCGCCTCCCGTGCATACACTAGAGAAGAACAGGAGGGGATGCGTAGGGCGACAGATGCGAGAAATGTGTTTCAATCAAGCACCCAAGCCTAGTCCTTATGGTGTATTCCTTAGGAGACTTAGAAATCTCACAAAGGGTGATTAAGTCCGTAAGCACTGGACTCCCCTTCCCAAGGCTAATATGGCCAGGTTGATTACGAGGGGATTGTAGGGAAGGTTCTTCCTTTGGCTTGCGCCTCCGGTTCCATAGACCCCACAACCGCGGTCGTTTGACACTGCCCCGTAGCCTAGTCACCAGATTCTATCAAGGGAATGAAAGCCAAGCGCCTAGCGAACAAAACCTCACCTTTTGAGACTTAACTCAGTCCTGCCTAGGGCACGTCTACTCAGTTTTAAAGGGTTAGGATAGTGCTTGTGCTTAGGGTGATGTGATGTGGCGTTGATTGGGGTGGTGCTTCTTAATTTTCCACTTTCAAAGTGTGTGCTTCTAGCAAAACATTATTTTCAAGCGAGGATTTGTTAAGATGTGGTGTCTTTTAGTGTTTCATCCTTACTTTAGTACTTTTTAAGGTTGACGTGTCTTAATGTTTTCAAACAAGTTTTAGTAGGCACGTCAAGTTTTGCACACAACTTGGTGAAAGTAGATTTCCTTTTCTTTTGTAGAGGCTCTAAAACCCTAGTGTACTCATCCTAATGATCATGCAGCTTCTATTAGATGAGTCACTTTTAGGGTTGAGTGGTGCGGCCTAGGTCAACTCATGGTGGCTTCGCAAACACCACTTAAGAAAAAGAAAAGAGCACTCCAAGAATTTATTCAGAATGTTAGAGTGTACATTTTTTTTGTGGGGTGATGTGTTAAGGGTGTGGGTCAAGCAATCATACACCACGCCAATTTTTTTCAGTTTTTACAATTTTTTTAGCTTTTTCACGCAAGCAAACAATGAGAGACAGGTTACTCACTATCTATCCTCGAGGCGCCTATTCCCTTGCTACCATTGTGGGATGCGTCGCTTCACCGTCCATGTGCCGAATTCCTGCAACCGTCAAGTAAAAAGGAAAATAGGTCATTAGATGATGTGAGAATGAATGTGGAATGGAGGTGATAAAACAAATCCGTTGCCTCCCCGGCAACGGCGCCAACAACTGACATGCTTTTGTGCGTGTGTGTTAAGGAGTGTCGTTATAGTCGCACTTGCAACGTCGATTTTAAAATAATTAAACGGAGGTGAGTCCGAGTGTCGGTCTCAGGGAGGCGTGGAAATCGGATTTTTGTTTATCACTTGTCACGGAAAAGGCGGAGTTTTGCTTGCGAAAGATGCTGTTTTGAAGTGAGAGAGAGAGAGAGTTTAGGGTTAGAAAGCTCTTGGTTTTGATCATGCAACTTGAACAGAAATTAAAATGACAATTGAACGGAAAATAACTTCATTAAACATGCATTCGCAGTTCATAACTTACAACATTAAATAAATGCTTCAACAAAAGTAATGGAAAGCTTAAAAGAGAGAGAGAGAGAGAGTGGAGAGCGACGAGGTAGCCATGGTGGTGGAGGAGGCTCTGTCGGCGGCTCGTCGTCTCCGACGATTACAAGAGTGCCTAAAGCTAGCTAAGAGAGGAGTGGAGTAGTTGCAAGGGGGAGTGAATGCCTTGAATGGTGGTTGGAGGGGGTTTAAATAGAGTTAAGGGCTTCCTAAAAGAAGAAGGGGCCTTAGCGACATCCAGAGCGTCGCTAAAACCGCTTCCAAAAGCGTCGGTGAAGCCCTCTCGCCGCCAGTCAGCCGCCCGCCCCATTCCTTCTCGCGTGATCCGTGGCCGCTGAACGAGAGTCGTCCGATCTTCGAGTCTTCCTCACCCGCGCTGAGATCGTGCCTCGGGCACGCGTGTGTGCGCGCGTCTCCGCCCGGCATGCGCGCGCGTGTGGGCGCTCGAGAGCTGCGGTAGCGCCGCGTGGCGAGATCCTGGCTGCCCGCTGCTGATCGGGAGACCCAATTTCTCCACGCCCTTCGCTCGCCTTCAAATTCCACCCCGCGTGGCTCGAACGCGCGTCGCGTGGATGCGGGCGTGCGCGCTAACCGTTGCGCCACGCCCGCGCTTTTGTCGCGGCGACCACGGGCGGGCGGGCGGATCTTGGTCGTTCGATCGAAGATTGATGGCCGAGATTTGTCCTCGGCTGGCTGAAGGTGCACGTGGGGTGGGGGCAGGGCTGACGTGGCACAATCTGGGCCGTTGATCTCCAGATCAACGGTCAGAACTTCTTGGGCCCATTGTAGGAGCTCCGGATGTCGAATTTGGCCGATCTTGAGTCCGTTGGACTCGGTTCGTCGTTCTGAATCCATTCGTGCAGTCCGATTGCTCATCTGAGGCCTGCTTTGACAAATGCTTACACAAATGGCCATTAATACAGTTTATAAGCAATCTTGGTACATGATGCATGCAATGCTCCTATTCTACTTATGTTGTGCCTTTTATTCTAAAGATGGGTCATATTCAACATAATTATTACTCCCTTGTGTGGTGTTATCAGGAACTCACCTCAGATGATTGCGGAAGGGTCAGGACGTCCAAGGTAGCCGTAGGAAACCCAGGGTGAGTATTGACGTCTTTTAAGACATTTGGGACTAGACCCATATGTCTGATTTAGGATAGTGTGAGTGTTTTTGGCCCGTTTAAGGCCCAAACGGAATCGGATTTCTGCAAACGAACTACCGTTGTTTTTCGCTTGAGTTTCTCTATGAGTTAGTATTACTTGTATACGGTTTGGGACTTGTTTGATGCGGTCGGTTAATTGTATAGGTCTTCAACCAGTTGAGTACACGGGAGCCGCGGAGGCGACGGGATCTGCGATCTGAGCCCCCATTCCTCCCGTGTTTGCCGGTAGAGTGGTTTATATTAATATTATGATTTAAATAAATGAACTGCATGTTTAGAATAACTAGAATGAACCCTAGGATGAGAATGAACCCTAGGGTAGGAACAGATGAGTATGGTTTGAGCTATGATGTATACTTGAGATACATGTAGAACCCTAGGATGAGAATGAACCCTAGGGTAGGAACAAATGAGTAGGGTTGAGCTACACTGTTTACTTGAGATGCATGTAAAACTTTAAATGCTAGCAAATGTATTGGTTATTTTAATATGATGCCTTGCCAGTTAGAAAATCACGAGCTGCCTGTTTTAAGAATAGAACTAGAAATGTAAATAAAGAGATCTGAACGTTTGGAATATCAAACGAAAGGAATACCAGCATGAACCCTACGAGGAATTAGGAGGAAAACTCCTATAGACAGAAAGTGAGCTAGCTCTTGTGTACGAGGTACCAAGGAGAGCCACTGTCCCTTTAGTGTAGAGGGGTACTAGCCTTCCGTTGGGATGAGCCCCGGGGTCAGGCCTAGACACTCTATACTGACTCTGTTTGGCCCTCGTGTATGTGGTACTGAGGTGAGCTACTTAATGTAGGGAGGGAGCTAGCCGTCCCAGGGGGCCCAGGGATAGGACTAGCCGCCCTACACCGACTCTTGTTAGGCCCACTGGGCAAACCGGGATAGTCGGATGAGGGTACGTAGACTGTGGAGTGGCAAGACCCCTGTTCTGTTCTGTTCGGTTATGAGAGGTCAAGGCCTTGTACTGTTTCCTGTTGTACCTTTAGGCATACCCGCTAACGGAAACGACTGACCGCGTGCTAGTGCAGGATAGCTACCTGTGCATTTATCACATGTTCCGTAGTCACCGCTACATCGCGACTGTGACCTCGGGGTGGTTGACTGGGTGTAGGATTACCACGGGGGACTCTCCCGGCCAGGAGAGAACCACGTGTACCTCCTACATCATGGAAAAGACTGCAATCAAGATCATTCTCGTGAGGAACAGGCCAGATCAAGAAATGATTTAAGTAAATAAAGGAACAATAAATTAGAAGTACTTGGTTGAACTAAATGAAAGTGGATAGTTACTTAATTGCATTAATTAATAGCTTGTCTTAATTACATGTAAATGCTAAATTACCACTCTACTTAGCATTCGCTGACTCTGAAAATTTTATAACCTTGTTCAGGTCAAGGAGTTGAGCAGCCAGCACCTCTGGCTACAGAGGGAGCTGAGCCCAGTCAAGCCCAGCCTTAGTTGCGTTTCTTACTGTTTCCCTAGCTTCTATTGTGGTAGTGAGTATTTTTATTTTATGAAATATAGTTTCAGTTACTTTTCAATTGTATTTCCCTCTGTCGTAATTGTGATGGCCTGTAATATTGGTAGACTACTCGCTCTGTTTATTTTACTGTCTTTTGTTTTCTCTCTGCTTAGTTACATTGCATATGTGGATGTGAATTATTTCCTGCTTTTGGTTATTTCTCGTTAAATGACTAGGTCTTGGGATTAGTCGAGGTGAGCAGGTCTCGGGTATTGTAGGGATCTGGGATTGGGTCGTAACAAGATAGTATCAGAATAAGGTCGTCCTGAGAAATGAACCAAATGGTTTGAGAAATAGTCGCTCACATGCATGTAACTAGGATAGCCATCACAACGTATCGCTTTGATCTTCGCTTCGAGTTTTATCTCTTGATGTAATCTACTATCATTGACAGTTACTGCTCTTTTCCCGTGTCTCCTTGTAAGAGATGCCTCGTCGGGAAGTTCCTGGGATAGGTCGCGGACATGGCTGTAGGTGGGGTCAAAGGGGTGGACATGCCGAACCTAAGGCACCAGCTGACCCACCTCTCCTTTCAGGCATCCAGGCCCAGGATCTCGCCCAGATGATCCGAGATATCGTACTGGAGGAGCTCCAGTAGCCTCCTTGGCCACCCCTCCTTGAGGACGTGGAGGGAGAGTCCTCCGTGGGACAGGGGAACCGCCGCATCGCTATACGAGCTAGAGGGGGAGGGGGTGATCCTCCACCACCCCCACCACCCTCAGACACTTCTAAGCACGAGTCCTCCTTGCCTAGAGGCGTACCTGTTCCCCTGTTGCAGCTCCACCACGAGCTTTTCGGCCAGTTCCGGAAGCTGAAGCCCCCCTCCTTCAAAGGGATGAGAGCTTGTCTGTGGTAGAAGACTGGCTGGAGTAGATAGGGAAGGTGTTCGACACCCTCCGCCCTCCTGCAGAGTGCCGCGTGACCTTTTCTATGTACAAGCTGGAGAGTGTAGCCTACAGGTGGTGGAGGGCAGTCAGAGGTCAGGGGGGAGAGAGCCAACGTGGGACCAGCTCATGGCTCTCTTCTACGAGCAGTACTTCCTGCAGACCTGGCAGGACTAGAGGAGGCGGGAGTTCCACACTCTCCATCAGGGGGTAATAATAGTTAACGCATACCGCATGCGTTTCCTGGAGCTGTCACGCTTCGCCCCGACAGCTGCATCTACTGAGGAGGAGCGCTTGTGGAGAGCATAGCCCACAGGTGGTGGAGGGTAGTCAGAGGCCAGGAGGGGAGAGAGCCGATGTGGGACCAGTTCGTGGCTCTCTTCTGCGAGCAGCATTTCCTGTAGACCTAGTAGGACCAGAGGAGCGGGAGTTCCACACTCTCCGTCAAGAGGCGATGACAGTTAGTGCGTACCGCACGTGTTTCCTGGAGCTATCACGCTTCGCCTCGACAGCCACGTCTACTGAGGAGGAGTGCCTGTGAAGGTTTACTGAGGGGCTTAGACCGACGATTTGGGGGTATGTGAAACCCCTGAAGTTTCCTACTTTCTCTCGTGTGGTTGAGGCGGCCATGACTTATGAGGAGACAAACCCGGCCGTGTGAGACACTGATAGCGGACGGAAGAGGCCCTACCAGCTAAAGTACTCACAAGGCCGTCGAGAGAGGAGGCACACGGTGGTCTCAGGAGAGCAGTCTCGTTCTGTGGGGCAACCAGTGGCCTTTGGGAGCCCCAGACAGGGACCAGCTGCCAGCACCGGACCCTCGCCCAGCCACCAGCAGAGACTGACTGAGGAAGGAGGTCGTGTTCCTCTCTGCTTCTAGTGTGGCTAGCCGGGCCACATTAGGAGGGACTGCCCATCTAGGGCTGGAGCACAGCAGATGTTCGCCGCACCGAGTGCTGGAGGTCGAGCTGGAGGCCGCTGTCACTAAGCACGTGGAGGAGGGCAGCAGTCACGAGGAGGGTACCAGCCCGTTGTTGCCTGCCCAACCCAGAGCGTGGCCGCTTCGTCTGCACCTAGGGCCGAGGTGTGTATCAATGCTCTAACACCCAGAGATGCTAGGGCTTCAGGTTCTGTGGTGGCAGGTATAGTTACTGTTTCCGGCAGATTAGTCTATGTTCTTTTTTATTCTGGTGCCACACATTCCTTTATCTCCTCGAGTTTTGCCGTCAGTTTGGAATCGAGCAGTGTACTGTTAGAGGTTCCGTTCTTGATTAGAGGGCCAGGTGGACAGTTGTTCCTAGTAGAGGAGGTCTTTACAGACTGCAAAGTCGCTATAGGGGGACACAGTCTTCCCACCAACCCGATTGTAATCCCGATGGAGGACTTTAGCATGATTCTAAGGATGGACTGGCTATCTACCTATCATGCTTTGATAAACTATTTTGGGAGGAAGATCGTCTTCTCCATACCAGAGTTGCCTCCCTTTGAGTTTCACAGCCAGCCGGTGGACGAAGGATTTAGGTGCATCTTCGCTCTTCGGGCAACAAAGCTTTTGGGTCAGGGTTGTGAGGGCTTCTTGGCTTGTGTTATAGCAGAGCCTAGTCCCGTGGCTGACTTTCAGAGTATTCCAGTGGTCTGCGAGTACCCTGACGTTTTCCCAGAAGAGTTGCCAGGACTACCACCTAAGCGTGAGATCGAGTTTGAGATCTCATTAGTACCGGAGACCAACCCCATTTCTACTGTACCATATAGGATGGCACCACTTGAGCTATGAGAGCTCAAGTCACAATTATAGGACCTGTTGGAGAAGGGCTTTGTGAGGCCGAGTGCGTCCCCATGGGGAACCCCTGTGTTATTTGTGAAGAAGAAGGATGGTACCCTACGACTTTGTGTTGACTACCGACAGCTGAATCGGGTCACCGTCAAGAACAAATACCCTTTGCCTCGTATCGACGACCTCTTTGACTAGTTGAGAGATGCCACAATGTTCTCTAAGATAGATCTGCGGTCAGGTTACCACCAGTTGAGGATCAAGTACGGGCACTACGAGTTCTTGGTCATGCCATTCTAGTTGACCAACGCCCCACTGCTTTCATGGACATGATGAACTGTGTTTTCATATCGTACTTAGACCAGTTTGTGGTGGTGTTCATTGACGACGTCCTAGTCTACTCACGGGATCAAGTGCAGCATGGAGAACATTTACGTATGGTCCTAGATACCTTGAGATGACGCAGGTTGTATGCCAAGTACAACAAGTGCGAGTTTTGGCTAAGATAGGTGAATTTCTTGGGCCACGTGATTTCAGGAGATGGATTGGTTGTGGATCCAGCCAAGGTTGAGGCCGTGCTCAGGTGGGAGAGACCACGCACAGTGATAGAGGTACGTAGTTTTCTGGGACTAGCAGGCTACTATCGACAGTTTATTAGAGGGTTCTCTCAGATCGCGTGTTCTATGACTCGGCTGACCCGGAAGGACTTGCCCTTTTCCTGGACCGACGAGTGCGAGGCGTGCTTTCAGGAGTTGAAGGAGAAACTGACTTCAGCTCCTATACTTACCATTCCAGACAGTAGTGGTGGGTTCGTGGTTTACACCGACGCATCATTGCAAGGGTTGGGTGGTGTGCTCATGCAGAGGAGTCACGTTGTCACTAACGCTTCGCGACAATTGAAGTCCCATTAGCATAACTACCCCACCAATGACCTAGAGCTGCCAGCAGTTGTCTTCGTGTTGAAGACATGGAGGCACTACCTGAATTGTGAGACATTCGAGATCTTCACTGATCACAAGAGCCTCAGGTACCTTTTTGACCAGAAGGAGCTCAACCTAAGATAGAGGCATTGGTTAGAGCTTGATGAGAACCTCATCATGAACCCTAACTAGCACAATTTAATCCAAATGAGTGTGAAAAAGCTCCTACAAAACCTAAAGAGAAGCTTAACTCAAAGAATTCTGAGTTAAAGAATAAAACAAATCATAAGGGGTAAAACTGCAATTTCACCAAGGCAGTGTGCAAACAGGGTAATTAAGGATCCAAACACAGGTCAAATGAGCTTAATAAGAAGGGAAGTGGGATGATCTGGTCTGAAAAGGGTTATAGCAACTTCTAAGAATTAAATGACATTCTGTAATCCTAAAACAAACCCACTTTAATTCAAGAGGTTCGAGGCAGGATAAAAATCAACTAAATCCTCTAAAATTCATATAAAAATATTCCCTAGGGTTTAGAACCTTCAATTTGACCTTTGCAACCCATTTTAACCTAAAATGAGAACCATGTCCAATTAATGACTTAATTTGGATTTTTTCTCAAATTGACCTGTCAGACATGGTCCAACCTAAAATCAAATCTCGCCATTAAAATCCTTAGGTTCAAATTAGTCTGGTATAAAAATTTGGGCCTAAGAAAAGACCATCTTGATCGACTTTACAAATTGGTCCTCTTAATTTACTTTTTGACCCTTATCTTTTGAAACCCTTGCATTCAGCCCCCTAACTTCTCGTCGTTCTTTACAGAACGGTCCCCCCGGCCATTTTTGCGCAGCGCCATACCTCCGGCAACCTTGCACGGAGGATGGCGCCGCGCAGGGCAGGACGGCCGTCCTCAGGAACAGACGAGGGGTTCCTTACGTCGTCCTTTGTCGCAGGGACTCTCCCCTGGCCTCTGCAACCGGCCATGTCTCTCGTGCGAACGCACGAAAGGCATGGGTGTCCCTTACCGGCCATCTCCGGCGAGGTAGGCATGTCGCCTCCTCGGTCCCCTCTCCTCGCCAAGGCCTTTATAAGGAGTGGCAGGGTCTGCCGTCTCCTTCAAGCTTCTTCTGGTGGAGAAACACCCTACATTTCGTCCCTTCCCTCTCTGGTCAGAACGCCCGAGCTTCCGGTGACCTCCTTCTCCTCCTCGTCGCTCTGCTGCCTACCTGCAGCAGAGTCCACTCTTCCCCGTCGTCTCGCGCCAGGCCGTACCAGTTGGCGCCCTCAGATCGACTCCTCGTTGCCGATAACCTCCTCCTAGGCATCTTCGTCGTCAACTCTGGCACGCACGAGCCGGACACCACCCTCGCCCCCTTCGTCGATTAGGTAGGTAGGAATCTTCCTCTTTCTCTCCCTTACATTTTCCCCTTCCTGATTTACCCTTTTTATCCACCGACCGCCACTTCCACCTCCATCTGCTCCATCTCCGATCACCATCTTCGACGAGGTCACTCCACCTCCACGGACCACCTCACCCCTCGCCGACAAGCCCAGAAGCTCCCCCTCACTCCACTCAACTGTTTCCCCCACTCCATACACCGCCATTCACCGCCCGACCACCCCCCGAATAGACCCATTTCTGCGCACACAGTCTGACCTAGGTGCACCTCCACGGGTGCTCTCGCACCTTGCCGACCCCCGCACTACCTTCGCCACACTCCGGCGAAGCTTCCTACGTTATCTGATGCGACCGCAAGGCTTTCCTTGTGTTTTTAGGTCAGCGCCTCCTCGCCGCCATTGAAGAGCTGCTGGAGCTCCTTCGCAAGCAGCTCCAGGACGTCTCCAGCCCAAGCACGTGCTCCAGGCAGTGCGGACTGCTTCCGCGAGTGCGCCCAGGCTTGCAATTCAGGTCGCGAGCCTCACAGCTGCCCCAATTGGCAGTGACTTCCTCGACTGCGGGTGTGCAGTCTGGAGGTGGGACTTTAGTCCCACCTTGTAAGTGTGTGGCCTCGCACCCACACTTAAATTGAAAAAGTGTATCAACTTGTTTGCCTTCGATACACAGGGGTCAGGTCCCTCACCCGCACGCAGCACGCCACGCGCTCCCCTACCCTCGCCTGCACTCACGCCCCACGGGTCAGGGCCGGATCCAACTACTCGACCAAGCACTCCTCGCCCACCACCGCATGTCGGTGGGCCTGGTCCCGGGTGTGCTACTCGAACCCAATTACCCGGCTCTGGGAGAGCATTCCTAAGAGAGATCCAGAGAGAAAGAGAGACGTGGGGAAGGGGTAGGTTTTGCACTGATCCTTGTGTGTGCGCGTAGGGAAGAAGGAAAAAGAAGAAGCAGGCGAAGAAAGAAGAGAGGAGGAGCAGCCACACTGAGCAGCTGAAGAAGAGAGGAAGGAGAGGAGCTGAAGAAGAAGAGGGGCTGCACTGTAGCAAATGCATAGTTAAGTCGTCTGAGCGCCGCGTCAGACGTCGGAAGGGCAGCAGCCAGAGTAGAAGGCAAGCAGAAGAAAGTAGGAAAAAGAAGAAAGAAGAAAAAGAAGAAAGAAGACACAGTCGCAAGGAAGAAAAGAAGAAGAAGGCAGGTTGAGAAGAAAGAAAGAAGAAGCAGAGCAAAAGAGAAAGAAAAGAGAAAGAAGAAGAAGGTCACCACAGCCGCAGGCCGAAGAAGAAAGAAGAAGGCAGGAAGAAAAGAAGAAAGAAGAAGAGGAACGGCTAGACTAGAAGAAGAAAAAGAGAAGAGAAAATTTAGCTGAAAGAGAAGAAGAAAAGAGAGAAGAGGAAGAGAGAAGAAGAAGCCAACAAAAAGACTTTTGCTCCCTCTCTCTCTCTATCTCTTAATTTTTGTAAAACCTTATATTGTGAATTTATGTTTCTAGAGTTATAGTTGCTTCCTGAGTTCGACCTCGGGAAGACTTGTAGTCCGAGTAAAAAAAATTTTGTATTAAACTGGTAACTGTTTTGTCATATACTACAACGAATATAAATAACAAGACAGGCAAAACACCTCACCAGAGCTCCTAAAGGACTACGATTGCGGCATCTTCTACCACCCAGGGAAGGCCAATGTGGTGGCCAACTCCTTGAGCCGGAAGGCGCCCACCCACTTGGCCAGCTTGTGTAAAGACCCATTCTGTCCTGAGCCTTTTAGGACGTCTGGACTGTCGGTCAGACGTCTGGACCCCTTCCCAGACATCTAGAAATCGAAATTTTTGGTACGAGCTTCGCGTCTGCGTGCGGGCTACACGTAGACAGTACCCTCTCTCTCTCTCTCTTTCCCTCTTCCCTCCTCCACCAAACCCTAATACGCCTCTATAAAACCCCTCTCCCCCTCTCTCTCTTCCCCACTACACCACTGCCAGCCACCTTCTTCCCTTCCTCTCCACCCCAGCGAAAGGAGCTAGAGGAAGAGAGAGAGCGCAAGAGCGGCGACGAAGAAGAGAGGTAGCGTGGGGAGAGGAGGAAGAGCTTGAGCTTGCAGCTAGTGGGAGCTCACCGGAGGGTGCACGGCCGGAGCGGCGCGTGCAGGAGGAGGAGAGCGTTGGGAGAGTAGGAAGAGGTTCTGGTTCTGGGATTTTCCCAGAATCAAACGTCTGGCGTGACATCCTGACGTCGGGGCAGATGTCTAGTGACTACAATGGACGTTTAAAAGCAGATCTTCGCGAAGGTACGTTTCCTTTTGCGGATACGACCATGCAGGCCACTTCGCAACTACGTTTTGCGTGGCTAATTGTGGGAGATTTGCTGTCGCATGTAGGGATTGCTTCGGGAAGGCACGGGACACGCCCTCCCACACGTTTCGGACATCTGGACAGCTTACCAGATGACCAGAAGCACTCCCAGACGTCTGAGAGAGAGGTTGGAAGTCTGGAGTTGGGTCCAGACGGTCTGGAGGAGGTTCTGGACGTCTGAGGTTGACGCAGAACCTGAGGTGAGTTCCTGTTTACTTTTAAGACGTCTGGACCTTGTGCTAGACGTCTGATTTGAGTTTGTAGCTTTGTTTTTGACCCGTTTAGGGTCCGTGTGAGGTCCGTTTACGCAAACAAGTTATCGGTGTTTTCCTTGAAAGTTCCTTTACTTGTTAGAAGGCCTTTTATGTTGTTCTGAATGTTCCATGGTGATTGTTCCTTGTTATAGGATTTCGTTCCGTTGCGGGTTCGGGGCTTACTGAGGCACGTGAGCCTGCCGTTTGAGCCCTCAATACTCCTGGGTTGTCTGGTAGAGTGGCTTTCCCTAATTTAATTATAAACCTGAATCCATATGCGGATTGAATAACTAGAACCTAGGATATGGCGTGAATCATAGGACGAGAAGTTACTTGAAATGACTGTATGCGTGTTTGATTTGCAGTCTTGAATGAATAAATAGAAATAATAACAACTGCCTGTTAATAAACAAGAGCTGCCTGTGAAATATGAATTACCTGTACTAGTTAAAAGTACATGTGATATTACCTGTTGTATACGCTAATGATAGAAATACGAGCTGCATGTGTATAACTTGAGAATGGAAAAGTGAATGATAGAAATACGAGCTGCATGTGTATAACCTAAGAAGGGAAATGTGAATGATGAAACTTGGTATGGAATGCCATGAGAAATATGAGCATGAACCCTACGGGGAATTAGGAGTAGAGCTCCTGGAAATAAATGAAATGGATCTTGAAATGTGAGCGGGAAGTGTGCTGGCCCTTAAGTACGTGGTACCAAGGGGGAGCGACTGTTCCCTTTTTAGTGTAGAGCGGAGCTAGCCGCCCTTGGGTTGGGACCCGGGGTTAGGAATGGCCACTCTACACTGACTCCTGTTGGCCCTCGCGTACACAGTACCGATGAGAGCTATTAGTGTGGGGAGGGAGCTAGCTACCCCACGGGGCTTGGGGTTAAGCTAGCCAACCTACACCGACTTTTCTTGGACCTTTGGGCAAATCGGGGTAGTAAGACGAGGGTGCATGGACTGTGGAGGGGCGAGACCCCTGTTTGGTTCTGAGGGGCTAGACCCCTATTGCTGAGAGGGCTAGGCCCTATACTGTTCCGTGCTGTACTTTGGGCGTACCCGCTAGCGGAAACTGAAGGTTCGTCCCTACCAGGAGGGGGTGACGTAATAATTGCGGAAATAAATATAAACAATATCACAAAAATAAGCAATCCACAATGTACACAAAGATTTTTAGGTGGAAACCCAAACCGGGTGAAAACCACCACCTAACCCTCTCGAGTTAGGATTTTTCGATCAACCAAGTTGATCAAATCCACTAACCGAATCACTTTGAACGAGGGTGATTCAACCTCAATACAACCACGCTACAAGTACGAGGGTAGCGTTCCTCAACCCCTTCTCTCCACGAGAAGGATTTTGTCCCACGAAGGAGACGGGAATTCGCAAAGCGAATACCCAACCAAAATACAAAGATAAAATGAAACAACAGTCCTATAGAGCCAACAAAATTAAACCTAGCTTCTATAGGAAATAGGAAACTCCCCTTTGCAAGGAGTGCGTCGACGATGACGCGGTGCGTGTGCCACGCGATGGCGCTACGTCGCTCTCGTGAACAACAGCGGGAGAGCGGGCGCGCAAACTGAATTTAGCTCTCAAGATGATGGAGCTTGAGCTTGGAGAGCAAGATCTTTTCTGGACACAAAAGAGTGTGAGAGTGTATATCTTGTGTATCTAAGTGTGTCTCTTATATTTCTCTTCTTGTGTGTCTTGGTGTTACAAAGGTTCCCCTCTATTTATAGAGGCCTTAGGAAGGCTTTGGAAGGCTTGGAAAAGCTTTCATAGCCGTTGGGTGCAAAGCCCAAGAGAATCAGGCCGAAATCAGGACAATGATTACACTTCACAGGGTTATCAGACGTCTAACTCTGTCATCAGACGTCTGGAAGGCCACTTTAAGACGTCTGATTCCAAGGTCAGACGTCTGATTCTATGCGGGTTTCTCCCTGACTTGAATCAGATCTAAACAGGGTTTTTGTACAAGTCCATCAGACGACATAGAGGACGTCTGGGACTAAGTCTGGACGTCTGGAAACCTACTTTTACCGTGGGAATTGATTTCCAAACGTTGCAACGGCTAGAAAATCTCTGAGAAGAGATTTTGGGTCAGCCGAGGCAAAACGGTCATTTATCAGACGTCTGTGAAGTCCTATGGACGTCTGATAAGGCTCTAACGGTCATATTCTTGAGTGTCTTCTAAGCCAGCCAACGGTCCACTAACTGGACGTCTGGCAAAGTCATCAGACGTCTCCTAAGACGTCTGGTATAAGGTCTGGACGTCTGAATTCATCAGACAGAACTAACTATGTCCAGCCTAACAGTTATCAGACGTCTGAAACAACAGTCAGACGTCTTAAAATCCTTTATCAGACGTCTGATTCGTGAATTAGACGTCTGGAAAGTCAGTTTTAACCCTATATTGGTTTTCTAAGTGTTCTACAGAAAACCTACGTATCCTAGGGTTGTGCAGGTGTTCCTAGGACTACTGTTAGGGTTCTTTGAGGCTCTTTAACATAATATCTAAGGAAAATAAAGAGCAAGAAAATAAATACAAGAGATACATGAAAGGATAAAAAAGAATCTATCCTATTCTTCTTGTCTTCCATCTCCAATCTTTCGCTCCACGCGAACCTCCTCTATTTTCCGTCAAGCTCCTCCAATCCGTCCTGGATGCGAGCTCGAGTTCCGTCTAAACACGTCTTCATTTGCAATTGACCTGAAATCTAGGACTCAAATTGCAAATGTTAAATAACACGTGTTTTGTTATCATCAAAACAAATGATCGTGGTGCTCTAGCACCAACAATCTCCCCCTTTTTGATGATGACAAAACCGTAAATAATGCATAAAAATCCTCCCCCTTTTTGACATTATCAAAAAGGTTTGATTGATTTTATATTTCCTATTACTCCCCCTTAAAACATGCTCTTCTATTTATTTTTAACAAAGGTAATGTCCTCCCTCTTTTTATAACAACAAGATAGCTATTATTTTTCTCCCCCTTACTAAAGGAAATTTAGCTAACTTGTATCTCCCCCTTAAAAATTGACAATAAGCTCATCATTTTTAACTCCCCCTATCTAAATGCTTATAAAAAGGATAGGGTTAAGAATTTTACCTCACCTACCATGGCCAATAAAATGGCCCGAATGGTGGTGGTGGATGCCACATCGGATGGGGCTCCCATCCGTAGCTTGGACGCCCGGGCATCGGCGCCGGTCTCCAATCTGGTGGTCGACGTGCGGCGAGTCCGTCGTTTGTTCGCCGTCTTGTCGGTCTTCTTCTTCTCCTCCTTGGTCTACTCATTGGTTCTCCCAACTTGAGTTGACCAGCCTTGAGCTTGTAGGTCCAGTCCTTTATGTTGTAGTCATCCCTGAACCCTACAAAACAAGATTCTAATTTTTTCTTCGGTATCCAAGTGAGCTTGGATCCTGATTTGTTAGAAGGTCTCCTTGATGGAGATCCTTTCTCAACCTTAGGGCTATAAAAATTATCAACTTTGTTGATTAATTTGTTAGAATTTTCCCTAAGACATGCGATTTCTTTTTCTATAATATCCATCTTAGTCTTTAAATCAGAAATTTCTAACTTTAGACTATTATTTTCCTCAATCAATTTATTATTTTCATTGATGAGGTCTTGATTTTCTAATAACAGGTTATTATCCTCAGGACTAGTCTCTATATCCTTGAGTTGTTTTTCTAACCTATCATTTTCATTTCTAAGAAAACTAAGGTTCTTTTTAATGTTTTTATTTTCTACCCTAAGTGATTTACTAATCTCAAAAAGTTCATTAAAAGCTTCTTGAAGATCATAACTTACCTCATTGTCGCTGTCGCTTCCGCTTTCGCTGTCGCTATTGCTTCCTCTGGCCATGAAACCAAAGCAAGCGGTTTCTTCTTCTTCTTCTTCTTCCTCCGAGCTGGAATCGTCCCAAGTGGCTTGGAACGCCTTCTTCTTAGATTTTTCCTTTTCCTTTTTCTTCTCCTTTTTGAGAAGAGGGCACTCTGGTCGTAGGTGCCCTTTCTCGTTGCAATGGTAGCAACGTCTCGGGCTTTCCTTCTCCTTTTTCTCTTTATTTAATTCCCTACAAAACTTGGAAAAATTTTTAAGTAAAATTCTAAAGTCTTCGTCGTCGGAACTTACCTCGCTATCCGACGCGGCTCTGAAGGCGAGAGTCTTCTTTAGTTTAGGCTCCGGTGTATCCTTCTTCTTCTGCTTCAACTTAGTCTCGTAGGCCATCAGATTACCTAGGAGATCTTCCATGTTGAGCTCCTCCATTTCGTTCACTTCCTCGATGGCGGTGACTTTCTGTTCCCACTCCGGTCCAAGGGAACGAAGAAGCTTCCCTTGAAGCTCCCCCTTGATGAAAGTCTTTCCTAAAGCTTTCAAGTTATTTACAATGAGAGTGAACCTAGTGTTCATCTCACTTAAAGACTCGTTAGATTTCATTGAAAAAGATTCAAATTCTTAAGAAAGTAAATTAATTTTTGAGGTTTTTACCTTAGAGGTACCTTCATGAGTTACCTCGAGTGTGTGCCAAATCTCGTATGCGGTGGCGCACTGCGAGATTCTGTTGAATTCTTCCGAGCTGAGCGCGCAGTAAAGGGCGTTCATGGTCTTTGCGTTTAAAGAGAGCTCACGGATTTGTTGCTGCGAGTAGCCTCCCACGGGTTTTTCTGGGATCTCAAATGGCGTCTCGCATCTGGCCCAGACTGTGAAGTCGGTGGCTTGAAGCCATGTCTTCATCCGCAGCTTCCAGTAGCTGTAGTTGTTCCCGTCAAAGTAGGGCGGACGGGTTGTGGACTGCCCCTCGGAAATCCTACTTGTGGAACAGCTTCCCTCCATGTTTAGATCCTCGCCGGTTTGTAACGTCGAAAATGCGAGACCTGCTCTGATACCAATTGAAGGTTCGTCCCTACCAGGAGGGGGTGACGTAATAATTGCGGAAATAAATATAAACAATATCACAAAAATAAGCAATCCACAATGTACACAAAGATTTTTAGGTGGAAACCCAAACCGGGTGAAAACCACCACCTAACCCTCTCGAGTTAGGATTTTTCGATCAACCAAGTTGATCAAATCCACTAACCGAATCACTTTGAACGAGGGTGATTCAACCTCAATACAACCACGCTACAAGTACGAGGGTAGCGTTCCTCAACCCCTTCTCTCCACGAGAAGGATTTTGTCCCACGAAGGAGACGGGAATTCGCAAAGCGAATACCCAACCAAAATACAAAGATAAAATGAAACAACAGTCCTATAGAGCCAACAAAATTAAACCTAGCTTCTATAGGAAATAGGAAACTCCCCTTTGCAAGGAGTGCGTCGACGATGACGCGGTGCGTGTGCCACGCGATGGCGCTACGTCGCTCTCGTGAACAACAGCGGGAGAGCGGGCGCGCAAACTGAATTTAGCTCTCAAGATGATGGAGCTTGAGCTTGGAGAGCAAGATCTTTTCTGGACACAAAAGAGTGTGAGAGTGTATATCTTGTGTATCTAAGTGTGTCTCTTATATTTCTCTTCTTGTGTGTCTTGGTGTTACAAAGGTTCCCCTCTATTTATAGAGGCCTTAGGAAGGCTTTGGAAGGCTTGGAAAAGCTTTCATAGCCGTTGGGTGCAAAGCCCAAGAGAATCAGGCCGAAATCAGGACAATGATTACACTTCACAGGGTTATCAGACGTCTAACTCTGTCATCAGACGTCTGGAAGGCCACTTTAAGACGTCTGATTCCAAGGTCAGACGTCTGATTCTATGCGGGTTTCTCCCTGACTTGAATCAGATCTAAACAGGGTTTTTGTACAAGTCCATCAGACGACATAGAGGACGTCTGGGACTAAGTCTGGACGTCTGGAAACCTACTTTTACCGTGGGAATTGATTTCCAAACGTTGCAACGGCTAGAAAATCTCTGAGAAGAGATTTTGGGTCAGCCGAGGCAAAACGGTCATTTATCAGACGTCTGTGAAGTCCTATGGACGTCTGATAAGGCTCTAACGGTCATATTCTTGAGTGTCTTCTAAGCCAGCCAACGGTCCACTAACTGGACGTCTGGCAAAGTCATCAGACGTCTCCTAAGACGTCTGGTATAAGGTCTGGACGTCTGAATTCATCAGACAGAACTAACTATGTCCAGCCTAACAGTTATCAGACGTCTGAAACAACAGTCAGACGTCTTAAAATCCTTTATCAGACGTCTGATTCGTGAATTAGACGTCTGGAAAGTCAGTTTTAACCCTATATTGGTTTTCTAAGTGTTCTACAGAAAACCTACGTATCCTAGGGTTGTGCAGGTGTTCCTAGGACTACTGTTAGGGTTCTTTGAGGCTCTTTAACATAATATCTAAGGAAAATAAAGAGCAAGAAAATAAATACAAGAGATACATGAAAGGATAAAAAAGAATCTATCCTATTCTTCTTGTCTTCCATCTCCAATCTTTCGCTCCACGCGAACCTCCTCTATTTTCCGTCAAGCTCCTCCAATCCGTCCTGGATGCGAGCTCGAGTTCCGTCTAAACACGTCTTCATTTGCAATTGACCTGAAATCTAGGACTCAAATTGCAAATGTTAAATAACACGTGTTTTGTTATCATCAAAACAAATGATCGTGGTGCTCTAGCACCAACAATCTCCCCCTTTTTGATGATGACAAAACCGTAAATAATGCATAAAAATCCTCCCCCTTTTTGACATTATCAAAAAGGTTTGATTGATTTTATATTTCCTATTACTCCCCCTTAAAACATGCTCTTCTATTTATTTTTAACAAAGGTAATGTCCTCCCTCTTTTTATAACAACAAGATAGCTATTATTTTTCTCCCCCTTACTAAAGGAAATTTAGCTAACTTGTATCTCCCCCTTAAAAATTGACAATAAGCTCATCATTTTTAACTCCCCCTATCTAAATGCTTATAAAAAGGATAGGGTTAAGAATTTTACCTCACCTACCATGGCCAATAAAATGGCCCGAATGGTGGTGGTGGATGCCACATCGGATGGGGCTCCCATCCGTAGCTTGGACGCCCGGGCATCGGCGCCGGTCTCCAATCTGGTGGTCGACGTGCGGCGAGTCCGTCGTTTGTTCGCCGTCTTGTCGGTCTTCTTCTTCTCCTCCTTGGTCTACTCATTGGTTCTCCCAACTTGAGTTGACCAGCCTTGAGCTTGTAGGTCCAGTCCTTTATGTTGTAGTCATCCCTGAACCCTACAAAACAAGATTCTAATTTTTTCTTCGGTATCCAAGTGAGCTTGGATCCTGATTTGTTAGAAGGTCTCCTTGATGGAGATCCTTTCTCAACCTTAGGGCTATAAAAATTATCAACTTTGTTGATTAATTTGTTAGAATTTTCCCTAAGACATGCGATTTCTTTTTCTATAATATCCATCTTAGTCTTTAAATCAGAAATTTCTAACTTTAGACTATTATTTTCCTCAATCAATTTATTATTTTCATTGATGAGGTCTTGATTTTCTAATAACAGGTTATTATCCTCAGGACTAGTCTCTATATCCTTGAGTTGTTTTTCTAACCTATCATTTTCATTTCTAAGAAAACTAAGGTTCTTTTTAATGTTTTTATTTTCTACCCTAAGTGATTTACTAATCTCAAAAAGTTCATTAAAAGCTTCTTGAAGATCATAACTTACCTCATTGTCGCTGTCGCTTCCGCTTTCGCTGTCGCTATTGCTTCCTCTGGCCATGAAACCAAAGCAAGCGGTTTCTTCTTCTTCTTCTTCTTCCTCCGAGCTGGAATCGTCCCAAGTGGCTTGGAACGCCTTCTTCTTAGATTTTTCCTTTTCCTTTTTCTTCTCCTTTTTGAGAAGAGGGCACTCTGGTCGTAGGTGCCCTTTCTCGTTGCAATGGTAGCAACGTCTCGGGCTTTCCTTCTCCTTTTTCTCTTTATTTAATTCCCTACAAAACTTGGAAAAATTTTTAAGTAAAATTCTAAAGTCTTCGTCGTCGGAACTTACCTCGCTATCCGACGCGGCTCTGAAGGCGAGAGTCTTCTTTAGTTTAGGCTCCGGTGTATCCTTCTTCTTCTGCTTCAACTTAGTCTCGTAGGCCATCAGATTACCTAGGAGATCTTCCATGTTGAGCTCCTCCATTTCGTTCACTTCCTCGATGGCGGTGACTTTCTGTTCCCACTCCGGTCCAAGGGAACGAAGAAGCTTCCCTTGAAGCTCCCCCTTGATGAAAGTCTTTCCTAAAGCTTTCAAGTTATTTACAATGAGAGTGAACCTAGTGTTCATCTCACTTAAAGACTCGTTAGATTTCATTGAAAAAGATTCAAATTCTTAAGAAAGTAAATTAATTTTTGAGGTTTTTACCTTAGAGGTACCTTCATGAGTTACCTCGAGTGTGTGCCAAATCTCGTATGCGGTGGCGCACTGCGAGATTCTGTTGAATTCTTCCGAGCTGAGCGCGCAGTAAAGGGCGTTCATGGTCTTTGCGTTTAAAGAGAGCTCACGGATTTGTTGCTGCGAGTAGCCTCCCACGGGTTTTTCTGGGATCTCAAATGGCGTCTCGCATCTGGCCCAGACTGTGAAGTCGGTGGCTTGAAGCCATGTCTTCATCCGCAGCTTCCAGTAGCTGTAGTTGTTCCCGTCAAAGTAGGGCGGACGGGTTGTGGACTGCCCCTCGGAAATCCTACTTGTGGAACAGCTTCCCTCCATGTTTAGATCCTCGCCGGTTTGTAACGTCGAAAATGCGAGACCTGCTCTGATACCAATTGAAGGTTCGTCCCTACCAGGAGGGGGTGACGTAATAATTGCGGAAATAAATATAAACAATATCACAAAAATAAGCAATCCACAATGTACACAAAGATTTTTAGGTGGAAACCCAAACCGGGTGAAAACCACCACCTAACCCTCTCGAGTTAGGATTTTTCGATCAACCAAGTTGATCAAATCCACTAACCGAATCACTTTGAACGAGGGTGATTCAACCTCAATACAACCACGCTACAAGTACGAGGGTAGCGTTCCTCAACCCCTTCTCTCCACGAGAAGGATTTTGTCCCACGAAGGAGACGGGAATTCGCAAAGCGAATACCCAACCAAAATACAAAGATAAAATGAAACAACAGTCCTATAGAGCCAACAAAATTAAACCTAGCTTCTATAGGAAATAGGAAACTCCCCTTTGCAAGGAGTGCGTCGACGATGACGCGGTGCGTGTGCCACGCGATGGCGCTACGTCGCTCTCGTGAACAACAGCGGGAGAGCGGGCGCGCAAACTGAATTTAGCTCTCAAGATGATGGAGCTTGAGCTTGGAGAGCAAGATCTTTTCTGGACACAAAAGAGTGTGAGAGTGTATATCTTGTGTATCTAAGTGTGTCTCTTATATTTCTCTTCTTGTGTGTCTTGGTGTTACAAAGGTTCCCCTCTATTTATAGAGGCCTTAGGAAGGCTTTGGAAGGCTTGGAAAAGCTTTCATAGCCGTTGGGTGCAAAGCCCAAGAGAATCAGGCCGAAATCAGGACAATGATTACACTTCACAGGGTTATCAGACGTCTAACTCTGTCATCAGACGTCTGGAAGGCCACTTTAAGACGTCTGATTCCAAGGTCAGACGTCTGATTCTATGCGGGTTTCTCCCTGACTTGAATCAGATCTAAACAGGGTTTTTGTACAAGTCCATCAGACGACATAGAGGACGTCTGGCACTAAGTCTGGACGTCTGGAAACCTACTTTTACCGTGGTAATTGATTTCCAAACGTTGCAACGGCTAGAAAATCTCTGAGAAGAGATTTTGGGTCAGCCGAGGCAAAACGGTCATTTATCAGACGTCTGTGAAGTCCTATGGACGTCTGATAAGGCTCTAACGGTCATATTCTTGAGTGTCTTCTAAGCCAGCCAACGGTCCACTAACTGGACGTCTGGCAAAGTCATCAGACGTCTCCTAAGACGTCTGGTATAAGGTCTGGACGTCTGAATTCATCAGACAGAACTAACTATGTCCAGCCTAACAGTTATCAGACGTCTGAAACAACAGTCAGACGTCTTAAAATCCTTTATCAGACGTCTGATTCGTGAATTAGACGTCTGGAAAGTCAGTTTTAACCCTATATTGGTTTTCTAAGTGTTCTACAGAAAACCTACGTATCCTAGGGTTGTGCAGGTGTTCCTAGGACTACTGTTAGGGTTCTTTGAGGCTCTTTAACATAATGTCTAAGGAAAATAAAGAGCAAGAAAATAAATACAAGAGATACATGAAAGGATAAAAAAGAATCTATCCTATTCTTCTTGTCTTCCATCTCCAATCTTTCGCTCCACGCGAACCTCCTCTATTTTCCGTCAAGCTCCTCCAATCCGTCCTGGATGCGAGCTCGAGTTCCGTCTAAACACGTCTTCATTTGCAATTGACCTGAAATCTAGGACTCAAATTGCAAATGTTAAATAACACGTGTTTTGTTATCATCAAAACAAATGATCGTGGTGCTCTAGCACCAACAGAAACGACTGATTACCTGTTAGCTTTTACGGCTTTAGTTAGTTGCTTGCCACTCTACTTAGCATTCGCTGACTTTGTTACTCATAACCCTTTTCAGGTTCAAGTGTTGAGCAGCCCGAGTCTCCGGCTGTAGAGGGTGTTGGGCCTAGTAGAGCCCAGTAGCAGTAGCCTTCTTGTTGTAGTACTTTCTGTTGTAGTGAGTTTCAGACTCTTGTTACCTTTACGTTTCTGTACCTCGTTTCTGTTTTTACTGTTGTGGTGGTGATATTTACTGTTAGCATCTTTTCTTTCCTTACTACTTGTACTCTTTTTATTGTTAGTTACATAGCATAGTGAATATGGTTTACTTTCCTGCTTTTTGGTTATTTCTTGTTGGACGACTGAGTCTTGGAATCAGTCGAGTCGGGCCGGTCTCGTGTCCTATAGGGATTTGGGAACCGGGTCGTAACAGCTTGCAGGCATAGAGTTGGAGACTCATGGAGGAGGTAGGCAGTTGGCGACCCCGGGAGTCACAGGGGTACTACGGGGCAGTGACAGTGACGCGATAGGCACGTCCAGAGCTAATAGACAGCATCATTGCAGGATAGATGATCGATTCGTACTTACAAACACTATGAGACAAGGTGTTGACAGGGGACCCAGGAGACTTTTCCTTCTCAGACAAGATACTGCGCATGAGGGGATGCCTATGCATTCCTAGAGACGAGGAGTTGTTGAGAGAGCTCCTAACTGAGGCGCAGGGGTCCCAGTACACCATACATCCTGGAAATACAAAGATGTACCATGATTTGCGACATGACTTCTGTTGGAGAGGGATGAAGCAGGATGTTGGTGAGTTTGTCCAGTAATGCTTGGTATGCCAGCAGATGAAGGCTGAGCACTATAAGCCTGCAGGGCCGTTACAACCACTTCCTTTGCCAAAGTGGAAGTGGGAGAGCATCACCATGGACTTAGTGGTGGGTCTACCAGTTACCCAGTGGGGACATGACACAGTTTGGGTGATAGTAGACCGGTTGACGAAGACGACACGATTCTTGTTGATCCGAGTCACTTTTGGACCAGCACAGCTAGCAGAGAGATATGTCAGAGATGTGGTGCTTCTACATGGAGTCCCTCGCGAGATTGTATCCAACAAGGATACTCGTTTCGCTTCCCAGTTCTGGGCAGAGTTTCAGTAGGCATTAGGAACCCGTTTGAGGTTCAGTACCAGTTACCACCCCCAAACCGACGGGCAGTCAGAGTGCACCATATAGACACTCGAGGACTTCCTATGTGCTTGTGTACTAGACTGGAAGGGCTCCTGGGAGGAGTACTTGCCCCTGGCAGAGTTTGCATACAATAACAGCTATCATTCAAGCATCGGCATGGCACATTACGAGATTCTGTACGGACGGAGGTGTACTGCACCCTTGAGTTGGGTTGAGGTGGGGACCAAGTGGGAGGTTGGCCCCAGGCTAATCCGGCAAAGTCAGGAGGTGATAGAGTAGATTCATAGGCGACTCCGCACTGTCAGGAGCAGGTAGAAGTGCTACACTGATAGGAAGCGTAGAGAGGTACAGTTCGAGGTTGGGGATCATGTTTTTCTTCGTGTTTTGCCCAAGAAGGGTTTATAGTATTTTGGGGTGAAAAGGAAGCTTGCGCCGAGATTTGTGGGACCCTTTGAGGTTTTGGAGTGGGTTGGATCCGTTGCTTACCGGCTTGCCCTTCCTCCCCAGCTCTCTAGAGTGCACGACGTGTTCCATGTGTCCAACCTTAGGAAGTATGTCGCCGATCCCAGCCACGTTCTGAGCCACGAGAGCGTCGAGGTGGGAGACGACCTAGCCTATCCCGAGAGACCAGTACAGATATTAGACAGAGTCATCTGGAGTCTAAGATGGAAGCAAGTATCACTGGTGAAAGTCCTATGGAGAAGCCAGCGATACGAGGAGGCCACTTGGGAGCCTGAGGCGGCGATGCGAGAACAATACTCGGAGCTTTTTGAGGGTACGTCTTTTTAGATCTACTTTGATCCTCTTTAAGTTTCTTATGCACTTTTACACTCATTTTTACGCACCCTACTTGGCTCAAGTTTCAGGGATGAAACTTCTTTTAAGTTTGTTATGTTGAAATGACCTGCTGCCCTTTTGGGTTGTTTAAGACGTCTGGATTAGCTGTTAGACGTCTGTCTAGATGTCTGGATGGAGGGTCGGACATCTGAAAGTAAAAGAACCATACCTTATATTTTTTTTCGACGCGTGCACACACGCACACACCTCTCTCTCTCTCCTCACCCCAAACCCTAACCTTTTCCTATATAAACCCTACACCCACGCCACCCTCCCCATCTCCACCAACCACCACCTCCATCTTTCCCTCTTGTCAGCCGCCAGCTTCCTCCCTTCCTTCCAACACGGTGAGTGGAGAGGAAGAAGAGAGAGAGACGAGACGCGAAGGAGGAGGAAAGGGGAGCGAGAGCGTGGGAGGAGCTTGCGAGGGGGCCGTGGGAGCCAGAGGAGCTCGTGCGGAGAGGAGGAGCTCACGAAGGTGATCTTCGCGACCTCTTGAAGCTGCTGGCGTAGCAGTTGTGGGTAGTGCAGAGGGGTCCGCGCGGAGGAGAAGTTTCGCGAGAGTTCTGTGTACTAGATATTTTCCAGTATCAAACATCTGGAGCACATCCCAGACGTCTGGAGTAGCAGGAGGACATCCGGAGTTGAAGCCAGACGTCTGAAAGCATGCTTAGTGTCAAGGTACGTGCTTCTGTGCGGTTTACGGCCATGTAGGCTTCACCGCAGAGATTTGTTCAGCCATTTTTAGGTCTACACGTACGTGCACTGGGGGCAGGGTGTTGGGAAGGCACGGGATGCACCCTTCGAGGTGCTTTTGGACGTCTGACTGTACCTCCAAACGACTAGAAGGAGAGTCCGACGTCTGGAACTCACCTCAGACGATCGCGGAAGGGTCCGGACATCCGAAGTAGCCGTAGGAAACCCAGGGTGAGTATTGACGTCTTTTAAGATGTCTGGGACTAGACCCAGATATCTGATTTTGGACAGTGTAAGTGTTTTTGGCCTGTTTAAGGCCCAAACGGAATCGGATTTCCACAAACAAACTACCATTGTTTTTCGCTTCAGTTTCTCTACGAGTTAGTGTCACTTGTATACGGTTTTGGACTCGTTTGATGCGATTGCTTAATTGTATAGGTCTCCAGCCAGTCGAGTACGTGGGAGCCGCAGAGGCGATAGGATCAGCGATCTAAGCCTCCATTCCTCCCATGTTTGCCGGTAGAGTGGTTTACATTAATATTATTATTTAAATAAATGAATTGCATGTTTAGAATAACTTGAATGAACCCTAGGATGAGAATGAACCCTAGGGCAGGAACAGATGAGTATGGTTTGAGCTATGATGTATACTTGAGACACATGTTGAATCCTAGGATGAGAATGAACCCTAGGGCAGGAACAAATGAGTAGGGTTGTGCTATACTATTTACTTGAGATGCATGTAAAACTTTAAATGCTAGCAAATGTATTGGTTATTTTAATATGATGCCTTGCTCATTAGAAAATCATGAGCTGCCTATTTTAAGAATGGAATTGGAAATGTAAATAAAGAGATCTGAAAGTTTGGAATATGAAATGAAAGGAATACCAGCATGAACCATACGGGGAATTAGAAGGAAAACTCCTATAGACGGGAAGTGAGCTGGCTCTTGTGTACGCGGTACCAAGGAGAGCCACTATCCCTTTAGTGCAGAGGGGTACTAGCCTTCCGTTGGGATGAGCCCCCGGGTCAGGCTTAGACACTCTACAGTGACTCTATTTGGCTATCGTGTACGTGGTACCGAGGTGAGCTACTTAGTGTAGGGAGGGAGCTAGCTGCCCTAAGGGGCTGGGGTTAGGACTAGCCGCTCTACACCAACTCTTGTTAGGCCCATTGGGCAAACCGGGATAGTCGGACGAGAGTACGCGGACTGTGGAGGGGCGAGACCCCTGTTTTGTTTTGTTCTAAGAGGACAAGGCCCTATACTGTTCCATGCTGTATCTTTAGGCATACCCACTAGCGGAAATGACTAACCGTGTACCAATGCGGGATAGCTACCCACACGTTTATCATGCGTGCTGTAGTCACTGCTACGTCGCGACCGTGACCTCGGGGTGGTTGACTTGGTGTAGGATTACCAAGGAGGACTCTCTCGGCTAGGAGAGCACTACGTGTACCTCCTACATCATGGAAAAGACTGCAATCAAGATCGTTCCCGTGAGGAATAGGCCATATCAAGAAATGATTTAAGTGAATAAAAGAACAACAAATTAGAAGTACTTAGTTGAACTAAATGAAAATGAATAATTACTTAATTGCATTAATTAATAGCTTGTCTTAATTACATGTAAAGGGCTAAATTACCACTCTACTTAGCATTCACTGACTCCGAAAATTTTATAACCTTGTTTAGGTCAGGGAGTTGAGCAACCAGCACCATCGGCTGTAGAGGGAGCTGGGCCCAATCAAGCCTAGCCTTAGTTGCGTTTCTTACTGTTTCCCTAGCTTCTGTTGTGGTAGTGAGTATTTTTGTTTTATGAAATACAGTTTCAATTACTTTTCTGCTGTATTTCCCTCTGTCGTAGTTGTGATGGCCTGTAATATTGGTAGACTATTTATTCTGTTTCTTTTACCGTATCTTGTTTTCTTTCTGCTTAGTTACATTGCATGTGTGGATGTGAATTATTTCCTTCTGTTGGTTATTTCTTGTTGGACGACTAGATCTTGGGATTAGTCGAGGCAGGCTGGTCTCTAGTCCTGGAGGGATCTGGGATCAGGTTGTAACAAATCCAATCGTACGTATTTGTCTAGCATGCTCAAGAACCTCGAGATAAAATCTTGGATCACCTAAATCTGCCTCCAGATGGCCTCAATTTGTGTAAAACAAACTGATCGTTAGATCTTACTTAAGGCAATAACTTCATTCACAGGGACCTAAATGTAATATTGAAAACCTCGTATTTTTAAGTTACAATTCTCTTATCTTTTCAATCCTCTTCCTTCTCTCACTACAAGAAATATGGAATTTTATTTTGTCACTCGAGGTGAAATTTAATATCAAAAATAGCCATCATTGTTTAGGAAATCAAGGAATTTAATTTTTTTAAACGTACAATAAAAAATTTACTCAACATTTACGGTGGCTTTCTAATTAAAGCTACGTCAAAGCCCATGATCTATACACAACCCTCTCCTTCCCCGTCGTTATCTCATCTTGCAAAATCCTCAATGCCCCCTCCTTGCGCCTTCGGACCTCCTCACTGCCTCCTTGCTACCCCTCCTCGCGTGCCTCCTCGCCGCTCCTGCTCGTCATCCTCGTCGTCCTCCTCGCCCTCAGGTGAGTCCTCATCGTCATCTTTATCTTCCCCTCCCTCCTCCCCCGCCGCCTCGCTCGCGCCGCCTCGTCACCTCCGTCCTCCTCCTCTTACCCTCCGCCTCGTCCTGCCCTCCGCCTCCTCCGACCTCCTACCGCCCGCCTCCTCTTCTTCGCCGGCCGTCTCCCCCCGTTCTCTCCCTGCCGTGCGCGCCCCCCCACACCCCCCACCGCCGGCCATCTCCTCCCCCTCCTCATCTCCTCTTGCCTTCCCCATCCTCCTCCTGGCCGTCCTCACCTCCTCCTCCTCCTCCTGCCGTGCGGCCCCCCTACCCATCTCCTCCTCCTCACCAGCCCTCCTCTCCCCTCCTCCTCCTCACCGTCCATCTCACCCCCTTCCTCCAGCCGTCCCCCTCCTCCTCACCCTCGTCCTTTACAATAAATATGTACAATTATATATGAATAATTGTATTCTTTCATTGGAAGGGAACAGTGCTTCTGTTGGTGATTCCCGTTGCATCGTGGATGCTCAAGGTCGAGAAGTTACTCTTTTGATGGTGGACCATAGGTTAGAAGAAAATGCTGAAGAGTAAGAGCTTTTTTTCAGCTTGCTAAACCTTCTAGTGTTTCATTTTTCCTTCTTTCTCCATTAAACTGGTATTGGTTTTCAGGAGAGAACGTGTGACTGCAAGTGGAGGGGAAGTAGGTAGGTTGAGCATTGCTAGTGGGGCAGAGGTATTGATCCTTGCATTGGCATAATTTGTATTTATGTAGTACATTGCATGTTTCAGAAGCATTTACCATAATTTACTTTTCAGATTGGCCCATTGCGTTGTTGGCCTGGTGGCTTGTGCCTTTCACGGTCTATTGGAGACATGGACGTTGGTGAATTTATTGTACCGGTACCTTGTGTTAAACAAGTGAAGGTAAATAGATGTCTATGATGCTTCTAAATGTTGTGTTCTCATATATTTACCCTTAATGTTGTTGCTTGGGTTTCAGTTGCAATTTGAAATGGGCACCTATCACATCCGGTTTTATTTTCTTGACAGCTATTGGATTAACTGTCAAAAAAGGCTATGTTATGGAGGTGGCCATTTTGTCACCATAAATTTGTTGTGAACTGATTTTTAAGCTCCAGGGAATGAGATGGTTCACTTATGCTGTAAAACAATCTGGCCTTATTTCCAATTTTTCATTCTTATTATATTAGTTGGTTCTTATTGCCATTTCAAGGCAATCTAGAGCCTAAAAGTTAATATTTCAAAATCTATCAACATTTTTCAGTGTTTTGAGGTGAAAATTACAAACACCATCGTTGTTTAATAGTTATGAAAGCTGACCGTGTAGTGCTCTGTTTGTTTGGCATTTGGTACGTAGGATATAACAGGATAAATGGGATGAAACTTTTGTTTGTATGTTTAATTTATGTAAAGGATTCCATTCCATCATTATCTTCTAGTTGAGCTAATCTTACCTGGATAATATAGCACACTCAGGCAGTTAGATCCTCATTTATGTATCTACCTGCTATATTATTTTGTATGCACACTCAGGTGGTTAGATCTGGAAAATCTGTAGATGATTAATGTGAAATGGACATCAAAATAATTATTTAGGGATCTAAACTTTGAAATTTGTCAGTATCTGGGGTTCATACCTGTTGAACCTTGCTTATGGATAGTATGAGAATTCGGATTTCTTGTACAAACCCAGTTATGCATGTCTTCATCAGATAGCATAATAAAATTGTTGATGGCACTCAGGTAGTTTATCTGTTTGCTTTACTTTTAGGCCTATCCATGTGTGAAAGGGTGTAAAACAAGTAAACCCAATATTAGAACAGTATGTGGGATATTTTTAAAATTAACAGGGACAACTATTACAAAGCCAATGTTAAGGATGTAATATGAATCAGTATGCTTTTGAAATGATCTTCATTGCTCAAAAGTATGAGTACGAATTAAATCGGATTTGATTAGAGATTTAAGCAAATGACTTCTTTAGCTTTGAATATTGTTTACATTGCTTCATTTCTTCCATTGCACTCAGCACAGAGGGGTACTAAATGGTGTCTTCCTTTTTGGTAATGGTGAATCTTTTTTTTGTTTGTTGAAAGGTGGTAATGGTGTAAATGGCCCCCTTTCCAGTTTCTTTTGCTTTTGCTTTTCCCTTTTTTTGTGTGGGCTTTGTGGGGAGGGGGGTCATGGCAGTTTTCCTTTACCTTTTTCTTTTGCGACAATTCAATAAATTCATCACACTTTTTTGTTGTCGTTATGAGTCAATCTCACTCGATGACATCTTAAAATATGCTTTCACCTTATCTCTGTCATGGAAAAATATATTCTTTAAGTCTCTAATTGTTTAGAATGTTGCACTAGCTCTCAACCGAAGGTGGGAGGCTCGTCATTGCATCTGATGGCATATGGGATGCACTACCATCAGATGTAGCTGCCAAGTGCTACCGTGGTCTGCCATCTGAACTTGCTGCCCGCCAAGTTGCAAAGGTAATCTTAATTATTTTTAGTGTTGTTTTTTAAGATTCAAAAGGCTTGAATCCTGTTATGTAGAATGGCTGGCTAGTTGCTCAACCACCTGGTCATATAATTGTTAATCTCAATTTCTTATATAATTCTCACTATTTTCCCAAGTTGGTAAAATTTGAACCATGATGCATAGAATAGAAGGCTAATTGTTCAACTACTAGAGCATGTAATTGGTTAAGCTTCATCTCCTTTATAATTCTTGGTATTAGCATTATTCTTTTTTTTTTATATATACCTGTTAATTTAACTGAGTCAATGTAATATCTCCTTTTCAAGTCAACTACTGGGTTTGAACTTTGATTCATTATACTTTGTATGATGATAACGAATATATATTGTCTTTCATGGACAATTCGGGAAGCACTTTGGACAAGAGGACTAAAAGATGATACTACTTGCATTGTAGTGGATATAATTCCGCCTGATTGATCTACACCGCCACCATCACCTCCTCCCAAAAGACCAAATAAATTGAGGTCTTTCTTTTTTAGGAAGTCAACCAGCGACTCTGCAACTAAGCTTGCGACAAGGCTATCAACTGTTGGTATAATTGAAGAATTCTTTGAAGAAGGCTCGGCCATGCTTGCAGAAAGGTTAGACTTTAATTTCCATCTCATAATATGAAATGTGTGTTCCGGCTTCCAAAATCCACAATTATGATGATTTTGAACTAATATAATCTCCAGTGAAAAGGAAAAGAAAAACTGCAGAAAATCATTATGTACTGATGCTCTCAGATAACGATGCATCTCTGAAAAATGTTTTAATGGGATGGATGCCAGGCAATTCTAGTTTGATTATTTTCTTGTCTGTTTACTGTTGCAATTGGTGCCTTTTCTCACATCAAAGCAGGTACAATCTTTGGTTGGTAAGGGTTTTAAATTCCTTGTCTGGAGAGATGATTGCAATGACTATAATCATGGTTGGTTGGTGGCCTACTTTATTTTAGTATTTATTCCAGGATCTATTTTTCTTCCGCATCTTGAGGTAAAGGTGTTTTGTAAATGAATGTAATGGCAATGTTTGGAACTGATAGATACCAAAAATTGCCAGTTGAGGTGCACGAGTCTTAATACTTGCTGCGCATTAAAAGGGTGCATGAATCGGCTTTGAACCGCATTGTCCGAGAAGCAAACATCTTCGGACAAAGAGCTTTCAAATTCGCTGTTCTTTTCCTTTGGAAAATTATTCCAAATTGCCAATCACGAGAATCCGGACTAGAGAATCCCACTGTTACCTTTGTTTTTTTTTGTTTTTTGAACTTTTTGTTCTATAGCGTTAACTGGTATACGATTTATGTGAATTGAGAATTTGAGGTAGTTTAAATTCTTGCAGCGCGACAATAACTAAGGTGTATGTGGTTTAGAGTCTTCCCAATCTTCCTTTTGTTTATCTCTTTTATGTGATTAATTTAATTTTTTATTTGATGGACAAATGCCAAACTGGGATGCGAATCCTTGTCTTTGCAAACGACTGGTCTCTTCACATGCGCCATTTGCCAAGTTGACCTCGCCTCCTCTGAAGGGATATTTGTCCATGCTGGTGCCATCTTTTCCACTAGTGCGAAGCCCAGGCAAGGTCCATTCTCTGTGCTGATTGTCGTAACAAGAAGGATGCCATGGAAGGGAAGCATCCCAGTTGAGTTAAAGTTAAATAGGTTAGCTTACCCTTACCTCCAAATTCTCGTCCTAATATTCATTTGCCATTATTTTTATAGGCTATATGATTGCTTCCATCTGAAGCATGAGGTTTTATATCTATGTAATTATCTTAAAACAACAAATTAGCAAGTAATTGCATTCAAGATTCATTCTTTTTTTCTACCATTGCTGGTCAAGTTGCTTACTCTCCTCTGCTTCTCCACTGTAATTAAGGTTTAATTGTTGTAACTACGATGGGTTGGAATCGGATGCATTAACGTGGGTTTAATTAATGTATGAACTTTATAGCATTTGATGTCACTGTTACTTTCCTCGACCATTCTGAGCAAAAAATATGTTCTCTGTATCACGATTTAATTGCATGAAGATGCCCACCAGATTTCCAAGAGACCAGTTATTGCCATTTTCATGTGATATCAAAGTTTATACTTGCTAACGAAATTGCTCCTCTCGGCAATACTGTTCTCGACGGCAATCCGCAAAGCATGCGCAACCCGCTGTATGAAGAGGATCTATCATGCATCCAGACATGGACTAAAGAATAGAAGTAGAAAATGAAGAAAAAAAAATTTCCTCACCTTTGCTGTCGTTTTTCCAATAATTGACGGCGTTAAAATATAATTTTTTTAACAAATATAGTAATTTTTTTAACAAATGTATGTTGTCGATAACAAATAGTAATAAATGATGATATTTAAGTTTTTATTTTTTTAAAAATTACTATTCAGCTTCGTTATCTATGAAACAGCTATAAAAATATTTACGTCGTAGCTTTTTGGAGTGACGGCGTTTACATTTAAACAACAAATTCAAAAGTGATGTGTTAATACTGAAAAATATGATATACAATCTTCCTTGCTTATTTGTTAAATGATAGGAAATAAAAATATCGTCGGTTATAAAATGATGGCAAAAGTTTCGTTTGTTTTGTCAACGGTGATTCAATGTCGGATTTTCTTTATAACTGATGGTAAAATGAAACGATAATGCTAGTTATGTCATTTTTTAGAGTTGTATTAAACACCTTTGCCGACGGTTTCGAATCGACGGTAAAGGTCCAGATTGTTGTAGTGTCTTCTGCTTTCTCCTCTTCTCCTTTGACTTCTTCGAACTCCACCATGGGTGCCCATGCATGCACATCGTAGGGACCATCAGAGGACATCCTCACCACCTTCCAACCTTGCCTCGGCCATAGTGTGCTCCATCGAACCTCTATCGAATGTCGCCACATCCTCCAATGACCTAAGCTCCTCTTCTTGAACTCCCCTTCCTTTGGCTTATTCTTATTGCTAGGTGTAAGTGAACCCAACACACCACCCCTTGCACGACCATGACAGTCGACCCTCCACACGTGGGTAGACCTCTTGCCAGCCACAGCGACCCCCTACTAACCACTATGAGCCCTCCTCGGCCTCCCTCTTTCTCTCTTTCATTACGCGAACCGATGCATGTACGTAATGTTAATTAATGACTAACTAATGTTAGTCTGAGGGTAAATTGGGTTATATTGCATCCATATAGGTTAGATTAGTCATTTTAGGGCATTCTATAAATAATGCATAATTTTGGACTTTTATGCAATTTTTCCTTAGCTATATCTGGTACCTTGATGTGTCTGTTCATATGTGTGTATGCACCAAATTTCAGACTAATTGGAGCATGGCTAAAGGGAGTTCTGGAATTGAGCTCATTTAGAAGAAGGCTAAATCAAGTTGGTGGATCTATTTGGAAACACAATTAAACCTAACCTTAGCTTAATTAGGAATCCAAAATTTTCAACCTATAGCCTAACCTATGGACCCAATTTCCCACACCCTAGGGCTGACAATAGACCTCAAATCCTAACCTATTTGGTCGACCAAACTAGTTCCTATCCTTTCCTAAAAAAACCCATCCCTTATCCATAGAAAATCTAGATCTTATCCCTTCCTAACAACCTAAGGTGGCACCACCTATTGACTTAAGCCCTAAGAAACCTAGCCGCCACCTTATCCTATCAAAAACCAAGATAGGTGGACGACCATGCACTTGAGAACATATCCTTATGGCCATCCACCTTAGGTAGAAAAAGACCCAACAACTTTAGCTTCTATCCTAGCCCTTCATATTCTATTAAATGGCCCTCCTAAACATTTAGTCAAGCTGTCCCCCCTTGATGAAATCCTAGCCCTACACCTCATCTATCCTAGGCACTAGGAACCAACCAATAGGTAGTTTTCCTACTTCTATAAAAAGGCCTATGCATGCCCCCCTTAGATATTACTTTTCCTACTTAGTTTTCTACCTCCAAATAGATCCACCAACTAGAACTAGTTCTCTACTTCTTCTCGATGGAGATTGTGGGTGTGCCTTCACATCTACTTCTATGTCGTCGCTCCAGACTTTGTCTTCGACGCCCTTAGTCTTCCTTTTCATTTATTTTAGTTCTAGTTATAGTTAGAACTTTCTTCTAGTTGTAATTAGATTTATTTTTAAGCATTCTTCTACTTATTCCAAACTTTTATTTTTCTCAATAAAAGTTCTAGTAGTTCTTCTTCAAACTTGCCTTTGAGTTATTCATCTAGTGCTTTAGTTTGCATGTTATTAGATTTCTATTTTGTTTTCTAGTTCTAGAAATATTCTACCTACTTGTGATTTGATTTCTTAGCACTTAGGAAATTGATTTTAAACTTCTCTACGAAGGACTTGCTCCAAATTGAAAAACTCGATTTCCATATTTCTGAGTTCGATTTCAAATATAAATTTAAGAGTTTCTACGTGCAAACACTACAACGAAAGCAAATTTTCTCAATCATCTTTGTACATAGAACACTTTTTGGCGTCGTTACAGGAGAGACACGACAATTATTTCCCTTTTAGTAGTTGCATTTAGATTTGCATTCATTTGATCTAACTTGCCTTTATTTGTTAATTGTTTTGTGTGCATGATCTACATGTTCGGATGGATTCAGATCACAAAGCAATCTTGGAATAAAGTGCGAATGAAGATTATTAGGTTAATACATTGCATCTTATTATTAGGATTTCATTTTGACTCTTAGGAATATTTGCATTTAGTTTAGTTGCATAAAAAAAGGATCTCTTATCCTAACCTTTCGTGCTTCAAAAGATCATATCCTCTTTAACAAAGTTCGGATTGGATTTGCACTTTGATTTAAAAATTTTATCCCAAAAAATATGTATGACCAAAAATTCTAACATATTTACTGTTTTATCTCCTTGAAATCAGAAACCAACCCACCAATGTTCACGCAAAATTTTGTTTTCCTCCACCCTAGAAAAATCATTTTTTGTTGGTGGTTTTTCTAAAAATTTTCTGCCAAAGATTCAGATTCCTAGAATTTTCCTAAATTTTATATAACTCCAAATTTGGTGAAATTTGCTAGTTTCTTGAAAAAGATTGGCATAATTTTTTGAAAGTTGCATCCTTAGTATTTCTGAAAGTTACTCATTAGGGATCTGATTGGGTTGATTTGCTATCTTGACTTGATAATTCTTGAAAAAATATTTTTAAACCCCTAAAAATTTTGAAAATTTTTTTTTATTGTGTGTGCCTGATCAAGTGGTGTTTAGGAAGCTATAGTTACATTGTTTAGGTTGTACCACTTGAACTAAAATTGACTCATCTAGAAGTTGCTTGCTAGGGTTAAAGGAAACTGGTCAAGGTCTTGTGCTTGCAAAATGATATTTGTCCATTTGAATTTGTTTGAAAAGACCTTGAAAGTGGAACCTTAAAATTGGTGATATAATTACTTGAACTTTAAAAGCCACATCACTAATTAAAAATTGTTTGTGGGCACTTGTTTGGCACACACATACATAGAGTGATCTAATTGGGCAACCACCCTCCTCACACCCATCATCTAATCCCGTGTACAGTAAATCCCAAGTCCTAATTAATCTGATAGACGAGCCAACTAGGTTGGATTTTATTTTTAAACTTGAGCTAGACCTAGCTAATTGAATATGAGACATTGTCTATTTGGGCCAACTGGTGACAAGAAAGGTCGATGCAATAACCACATTAACCTCTAATAGTATCCCACCGAGTGGGGTGTTGTAGGGGTCTCACCCTTTTAGCTAGCCAAGTAATTTAAGGGTCAGATCAGTTAACTAGGCTAGTGAAATTTGGATTAGGTCTAATAGGTACAACCATTTAGGGTCTAGATCTGATTGCTTGAATTATGCACATCATGTCTCTCTCCTATTCTTAACTTTGATTTCTTCCATCAATATTCATGAACTTCAATTCTTATTCTTCAAATTCCTTTTATTCCCAATCTGATTTTTATCCCAATTCAATACAATATTATCCATCTTCTAATTGGGATAACTCTGCTTCTTATTAGGGATCTAACCCAGGATACCAATATCTAGGATATGCTTCAAATCCCCAAAGTGATCTCAATCCTTATTCCAATTCGACTTTTACTTCCACTTCTTCAAATTGGGATAGACCTCCTTCTAATCCAGGATATGATTCTAATATTGGATATCACCATTTGAACCCTAATCCTCCTCAAGGTCAATTCGTATCTAGGTCGTTGTCCCAAAATGATTATCTTAATACGACCTGGAATCAAGGAGAAAATCCTTGAAGTGATTCTAGCTCTAATCCCACTTTAACCCAAACCTATACATCTTCCAATTAGGATACTATTGCTACTAAGTGGGGATATTATGATTAGGTCTTTTATCTCCCTAATCTTAACTTCCAATTTAGGTCAGTAGATTTAAATGATTATCCTATCATGACCCACAACCTGGGAGAATTTTCAGATCCTTTGTATTATGATCCTCAACTGATTAACCCATGCCAGATTAACTTAGATACATCTAATGTTGGGTTCAATTAAGATCAAGCTCAAGATCAACCTATAGCTTCTCAGTCTACACTTCCAAGTAACCAATTTGAGCAAATGATGGAAAGATTACATGAGTTGGATGACATGAGCGATAAATTTTCACAACAAATAGACGAATTGGGTAATCAAGCTCAACAGAGATAGGCTAAGATATTATTTCGAAAGATGACAAACATAAGATTATAGCTTACAAAAGAAATGCTATAGATTCCCAGCTTTATTGATTGGCTAAATGATGAACCACCAAAAACAAAAGTTGAGGAGCCCAATGAAGACCACCCTATCATAAATTCGACTCAGGACTCTTTTACTGAACCAATAATGAAAAATTCAATTGAAATTGACAATGTTAATGAGGAGACCATTAATGATGAGCATGATCTAGAGGATTCAGAAGAGGTCTATGATCTTATAAACAATAAGGAAGATGTCTCATTGTATAATTTGGATTGCAAAGAACTTTTGATTGAACCAGAATTAGAATATGAGACATTTTATTTTGAGGACCAAATACAGGTAGAGGCTGATTATGAAAATTTCGTCTTTGAAATCGAGGATAACCCCTTTTTGAAAATAGGTGAAGCTAAAGTAAATGAATCAAAATTTGATGATAATCTAATGACCAGCTTCACCTTTACTTCTACTTTTGAGGATCCTAAATTTGAGACATTTCATGCTCATTATGATTTTGATTCAGATCTAGATAACATAGAATATGAAGGGGTTGATAAAGCAAACCAGAGTATTCTGGGTAATGATTTGAATAATTTGGAGGATATGAATAGAGGGATCATCATTCTAGAAGAAAATGTAGAGAGAGAATTACACCAGAATTTAAGGGTTTCTTATGATTTTAAACTTTCTATCTTCTATAAGGACCCTTATAATCTTCCTGATTTACCTAAGACCCTTAAACCCGAATGTACTGATTCCATGAATCATCTTTTCAAGCTTCATTGTCAAGGGACACAAGCTTCTTATTCTTATTATCTCTTGTGTGTCCGATCTTTTAGACTTGGGTTGCATGGGTCAAAGCTAAAGACCTCACCCCATTACCGACTTCTAGAAATAGGTGGATGTAGTCATTTTTTATTTTGCATCTACTGAGTATTCGACCCTTAGGAATAGGGTTGCATCACCAACTGGTCTGCTTTTGCGGACATGTGACTTTGGACCTCCTTGACCTCTCTATTATTCTACTCTTGAACCTCTTCACTTTATTAATTGATTCATCTTTTTAAGGGTTTAGGTCTAGTTGTAGACGTAAACTCAATGCTTGTTGGGAGGTAACCCAACTGATGTAGATAACTTTGTTATTTCTTTTGAAATTTTCATTTAGGTCTAGAAATGATTTACTCTTGATTTCTTTAGAACTCTCGAGTTTCAGGTAATATCTATTTTTTCCGCTTATGTTTACTGCATTCATTGGGAACATTACATGAAATAGGCATCAGGGGGTAGATAATATTTTCTAGAGTCATTCTTATTTATCTCCCGATTCTTAGGTGTAAGTGTTTTCTCGAATTAGTTGTTTTCTCGAAAAGTGTCCTTAAAAAAAAAAAATGATGTTTTTAGAGTTTGAGCTACGAAAAAGTTGAAATACTTCGATTTTGAGGATTTACCAATCTTAGGAAAAGTACGGACAAAGACTTTATGCTTAGACTTTCAGGTTGTATGTTGACTTAATTATCTCAAGTATTTACTAAGCTATGGACTTGTTTTCCAAGTCATTGATGAGATTTGAAAAGGTTGAAGTATTAAGTTGATGGGATGATAAGTATGTGATTTATCTTCCCACCCTCTAGTTTGAAAAGTTTGAGAAGATTAAGTCCTCTACACTTGCACGTACGCAGTGACTCGTCTTTCGGTCGACCTATCATTGAAATCCAAGCAGTCAATATGACCTAGTTTGCGGTATGGCTGGCATGTTGTAATAAGAGAGCCTCCCCATTGCCGAATGTCTAGATCCCAGCCTTGCATTTATAGCCTTTCGTGCCTTTGTTTAGGAGATGCTCTTGAATGGGACTAGGGATGCCACCTACCTAGAAAAATGAGTGTGACAAAGAAGATAAGCCTAGAGAAATGAGTAGTTGGAGGAAGTTTATAGAAAAAAAGAAAAAAAAGAGAAAAAAATCCCTTTTATCTAATATATACATGAGTGCATCCCACCAATCCCAAAAATAGGGAGATAGCCAGCAAGAAACCGTTTGAGGTTCTGTTAGGGAGATATATCTTAGAGGTTGACCTCGAGATAGAAAATGATAGGGAGAAAGCTACAATTCTTAATAAGGCAAATCCGAAGACTTAGGCTAATAGGGCGAAGAGATGGTCTTAGTCAAGTTGAAAACTTCGAGTTCAGTAAGGTTTATCACTTGACGAGTTGAATATCCGATTGCACACACTGAGTCTTAAAATTTGAGTTCAATTTGAACCTTAGGTGGGTCGACAGAGCCACAAAACATTTCTCATGAGACCCAAGTCCTAGGTTAATAGAGTCTTTGATTTGACCTAGGTGGTCTGTATTTAAGAAGGTAATCTAGAACTACTGAGTCTTCGATGTTAAGATTTTGTATACAATTCCTTTATTTCATTGAAGAATCGAGATTAAGGATTTTGATTCGACTTAGCTTAAAACTCACAAGTTGGTTTCCCGTGTAAATACTATTTTCGTGCAAGTTTTTTGCTTAATGTTTGCTTGAGGATTAGCAAAAGATAGGCATGGGATTGTGATAATTTAATATTTATGTATGTTAATTAATGCCTAACTAATGTTAGTCTGAGGGTAAATTGGGTTAGATTGCATCCATATAGGTTAGATTAGTCATTTTAGGTCATGTGGGTTATCACGTACATGCATTCAGTGGGCCATGTAGATGCTTCGTCGACGTTTAATAGTGCACCAACGACCCAATTTAGTGCTCGCACCTACGTTGAGAATTAAAGGCACCGGTGGGTCTCAAACTCGTGTCTGCGGGTTGAGAGTGGTGTCCTCCACCAATGTGCTGAGGGTATGGATGGTCGAGTTGAGGAATATAGTGGCGCGAGATCTTGATCATTGGATGGGGATCCAACGGTCGAGATCAAATGTTGTCGACCTCCTGAAGACGTGGCATGGCTCTTTGCCAGCCGTTGGATGATGATCCAACGACTGGAAACATCATCCAACAGTTAGAAATTAGTGTGGCTTCTCCTTTGTAAGGTGAAGGTGGGAGTTGCTTAGCCATCCAAGAGCAGATCTCAACCGTTGGATCTTGATCCAACGGTTGGGATGCAAAGTTGTAGATGAGGAGAGGGGCAGCAGTGGGTCTTCGACAATTTGGAGGGTTTGGATGGCTCCACGTGTTGTCCATCTTCTTCTCTTTTTATTGGATTCCACAAAGCTTCGATCAAGATGATTCTCACATTGATGGGCTACGATTGTCGCTCTGAGTCCATCCGTAGAGTTTGATTTCTCGTTTGAGGCTTAAAAGTGTATCGCCTTCTCCCCTAGTCACTAGAATTGGCTAATTAATACAAAATTCACAAAGTCTGGTTTAAATGCAATATGATGCATGTTATGCAATATTCACAGTATTAAATGCAATTATGAGCCTAGAGATGCATAAATAGGTATTTTATTACGAATAATTTTGTCTACATCACACCCTCATGCTTATCTTTTGCTAGTCCCTAATAAAAATAAACTAAATTCTATTTATAAATAGAATTAAGATCTACTTACTTAGGCACTTGTTATTTATCAACAATAAGAAATTTCTACTAAAGACCTAAACTACAAAGTCTCAACAACACCCAGGTGTCTACCAAAATGCAGATCGCCCAAGTCCTCGCCTTATTCCATACAAAAGCAAATACTTTTTTTTCTTCTTTTTTAATTTTTTGGATTTTTTTTAGTTTAGAGTTTTGAGACAGCTTTCCAAAGCTACTCAACCCACCCAGGACTCGAAAAGACTCTAAGTTCCAATCATCTTATTGTGAAAATGTGAAAGACTCACTAAATGGCAATCATAACGGACTTCTGGTTTTTATAACCCTAGGTGACCCTTAACAAAAAAAAATTCTGCCTAAAGGTGCATCTATTCGATCGGTAGCTTTCTTCCTTCTTTTATTTTTATGGGATTAATACAAGGGCAAACACAGTGTATATCTTCCTAACTTATTCTGCTTCCCACTTCTCCATAAGTGTTTTAGGAATTATTTGTGCATTTTTGTGGGCTAGGTTTTGGACAACCGGCAATGGGGTGTTACCTACGACAACTTGTCAACCATACCCATGCGGCAAAGTGTGACTTTATTTATTTATTTATGGATGCTTTTCTATTTCTTTCTTTTTTTTTTTTCTAGATAGGTGGCTTCCATGATCTAAGATTTACCTAAAGGCAACAGTCAAAGAGAATGGATCGTGTGGTTAGGCTTTGGACACTTGGCTATGAGGGGTTACTTACAGCAACGTGCCAGCCATGCCACTTTAGAAAGTTCATTAACTATCTAATTTCCATTGCAATCATCGAGAAGTGAGTGCAAATAGTGTACAGATGCTTAAATTATAAGTCCCCTCAAATCAGAGGGCGGGTTGATAAGTCGCATACTTATCACCCCAATTTATTTAACCACTTAAAATAAATTTTAAGTTGGCAAGGACTCGAGAAATAGGTCCACATTTTAGTAGACACCTGAGCTAATTAAGCTCGTAGGCCTAAAAAGTCTAAGTATTCAGGTCCTATCGTATTGTTTCCTAAAGTTGAAAGATTTCTAATGCCTAAGTTCTCTTTTTTTAATTTAGTTTTTTTTAATAAAGTGAAAATCAATATAAAGAATCAATAAAACTGACAATAATTTAGAATTAAGTATCCACCCCCTTATGCCTAGCTTATGCAATGTCCACATTGTAAATAAAGACATGAAAAGAGTAGAATAGAGAAGATAGTACCTGAATTCAATGTGATTTTTGGTCAACTTAGAATATAGATTGTACACATTTGTTGAGTTTAGTGACATCAGCTAGGCGAAGTTCATCCACAGATGCCAAGCCAAGGTTAGAGCAACATTGTCTAAGATGGGTTCAGGATAGACACAGTCAACATAAGGTTTGAGAAGCTGTTCGTTGGCCTTAAAAGGGTTACCCGTCTTCGGGTTAGAAATTTGAACGACTCCATTTGGAAAAATTCAATCTATAAGGATCGAGTCGTTCCACTTAGACCTAAGCTTGCCATGAAAGAGCTTAAGTTGGGAGTCGAAAATCTAGACCTTTTGGTTCGGCTCAAATCTTTTATGGGAGATCATCTGATCATGTAAAGCTTTGGTCCTTGCCTTATAGACTTTGGCATTTTTGTATGCATCATTTCTAAGCTCCTCCAACTCAGATAGTTAGAGTTTCCTAGTTTTTCCAACTAATTCTAGGTCAAAATTACATCTCTTGATAGCCCGGAATGCCCGGTGTTCAATTTCTATGGGCAGGTGACATGCCTTACCAAACACCAGACGGAACAAAGACATGCCGATAGGCGTCTTGTATGTCGTACAGTAGGCCCAAAGAGCATCATCAAACTTTTGGGTCTAGTCTTTCCTATTAGGCCTAACCAGCTTCTGTAGGATATTCTTGATCTCCTGATTGTAGACCTCAGCTTGTCCGTTCATCTTGGGGTAGTAAGGTGTAGAAATTTGATGATTCACCCCGTATTTCGCTAGTAAATTCCTGAACTAGGCATTGGTGAAGTGAGTGCCACCACCACTGATGATGGCTCTTGGGATCTTGAACTGACTGAAGATATTCTTCTTAACAAAGACAGTGACCACCTTGTGGTCATTGGTTCGGATGGGAATAGCCTCAATCCATTTAGACATGTAATCAATAGCAACGAGAATATACTGGTGTCCAAATGAAGGGAGGGAGATTCTCATGAAGTTGATGCCCCAAACGTCAAAGATTTCAACGGGGAAGATCAAGTTTAGGGGCATCATATCTCTCTTAGCTATGCTCCCAAGTGCCTGGCATCGGGAACACGACCTTAAGAAATCTTCAGCTTCTTTAAACAAAGATGGCTAATAAAATCCAGATCGGAGTATTTTCACGGTTGTCTTCTTTCCATAAAAATGTCCACCACATGCAGATGTGTGGCAAGACTCATGTATACTCTGAAATTCTTTTTCTAGAACACATCGGCAAATAATCTGGTCGCTACTAACACGGTACAGCTCAGGATCGTCCCAAAAGCAATATTTGGCTTCAGATATGAGTCTATCCCGTTATTGCTTAGTCCAGTCCTAGGGGACTTGACCTACGACCAAATAATTGACAATGTCCACAAAGTAGGGGGTTTGGACACCCGAGACTATAAGAATAGTCTTGTCCAGAAAAGTGTCAGCAATCGAAATATCCAAACGAGGAGAATCAGTCAGGATTCTTGACAGATGATTCGCCACCACATTCTGTGCTCTAGCTTTGTCTTTGATTCCAAGATTGAATTCTTGAAGTAAAAGAATCCATCTAATGATTTGGGGCTTGGTGTCCTTTTTGGCCAAGAGATGTTTCAAGGCCGAGTAGTCAGTGTAGATGATGACACGAGAATCTAACAGATAAGCCCTAAACTTTTCAAGAGTGAAAACTACGGCTAGAAATTCCTCTTCAGTAATAGTATAGTTTCTCTGGGCTTCGTCTAGAGTTCTGCTGGCATAGTAGATAATAGAGGGCTTTCTATCAATCTTCTGATCCAAGACAGCGCCGACCGCATAATCCGAAGCATCGATCATAATATCAAATGGAACTGTCCAGACCGGTGGTTGCAACATGGAGCACGGGTGACTGCCATTTTTAATAAATCGAATGCCTTGCGGCACGATTCATCGAACTCCTTCAGGGACTGAGCAACCTTCGAGAAGTCTTTAATGAACCTCTGATAGAAACCTACATGACCCAGAAATGAACGGATTTGTTTAACAGATATGGGTGGGGGAAGTTTAGAGATAGCATCAACCTTAGCCTTATCAACTTCAATGCCCTGGTTAGAGATCACATGACCCAAGACAATGCCTTCTTGTGTCATAAAATGGCTATTTTTTTAGCTAAGGACCAACCATGTTTTAATGCATCTCTTAAAGATCAATTCTAGATTATCTAGGCAAGACTCGAAAGATTCTCTGAAAATGGAGAAATCATCCATGAATACCTCAAGACAATCTCCCACTATGTCAAAGAAGATGGCTAGCATGCACCTTTGAAAAGTCACTAGTGCATTGCAAAGCCCAAAAGGCATCCTACAAAGTGCAAAGGTTTCATAGGGATAGGTGAAAGTTGTCTTTTCTTGGTCATTGGGATGGATAGCAACTTGGTTATATCTCGAATAACCATTCAGGAAATAGAAATATTTCCACCCAGCCAACTTTTCAAGGATCTGATCAACGAAGGGTAAAGGGAAATGATTCTTTTTAGAGGCTGTGTTTAGCTTCTTATAATCAATGTAGACTCCCTAGGAGGAAGCTGAACATGTAATGATGGATTCACCTTTATCATTAGTCACTACGGTTATACCCACCTTCTTGGGAGCAATCTACACAGGGCTAACCCAAGGACTATTTGAGATCAGGTAAAGGATTCCTGCATCGAGCCACTTTATAATTCCCTTTTTGACCACTTCTCGCATATTGGGGTTTAATCTCCCTTACATCTCGTGAGATGGGTGGGATCTATCTTCCATATAAATACGGTGATTGAAATAAGATGGTTTGATCCCTCTAAGGTCATGGATGGTCCAATCAATTTCCTCTTTATTTATCTTGAGGATTGATGACTCTACAAAAAATAGCATTAATTATATCATATAGAGTCAATTTCGAGGGCCTTTGCACTTAATTGCAATAATCTAGCGAGTTTAAGGGCATGCTTGCATTCTGCATAATTTTGATATTGATATTGCTCGAAATTAACATTTAATGGCGAAGTTATGAAAGTACACATTGAAATGGGCCTCTGATGAGCAATCAGACCGAACAGATGGGTTCAAGATGAAAATTGGAGTCCAATAGACTCAAAATTGCCTTAATCCAACCTCCGTAGCTCCCATAATGAGCCAAAGAATTTTGGTCATTGATCTAATGATCAACAGCCCATACTGTGCCATGTGTCCCTCATCTGTGCCCCCAGCAACGCCCATCCCTATCCCTTCTCATGCAGCACACAAGAGCTTAGCCACCCGATCCTCATCGTACGTGTCTCGTGAAGCCATGCCAGCGATTATCCAAGACTGCACGATCAGAGATCAGCAGTTGAGATTTGTCTGTGCCTTGCATAGCACCGTGGATAAGATCCAGCGATCTAGCACGAGGGACGTGGGATCGAATGGCGATCCACATGCCCCTCGCTCACAAATCACACGTTATTACCGCCACTGGATTCCCATTTGACGGATCAGATGCAGCCATGTCAGTCGAATACGATCCAACCGTTCATGTCCGCATGATCGCCATCATTGGAGGACGATCCTCAAGCATGAAATTGCACTAGAGGGGAGGTGAATAGTGCGGTATACAAAATATGTGGAAATAAAATCAATCAAACTTATTCACCACAAGTGACGCCAAATTTTTAGGTGGAAACCCTAAGGATAAAAACTACCACCTAAACCTCTCGACTTAAGATTTTCTGATCGACCGAGTCGACCAAATCCACTACATATCACTTGAACAAAGGTGACACAACCTCAAGTACAACCACGTTACTTTATGCCGAGGGTAGTGTACCTTAAAACTCTCCTCTCCACGAGAAGTATTTTGTCTCGCAAAGGAGATAGGAATTCGCCACGCGAATACCCAACCACAAAATAAAATGAAAAGTACAACCTATTGACTAGGACATGTGACATCAATCATAATACGAACGCTGTTGTCAGGTTTTTATCCTCGGCAACGGCACCCAAAAATTTATGATGATCGACAAACCGTGTTGCATAAAAATAGTGATTTGATTATGTCATTATTGTAGTATAATCGTAATGTAAATAGATGTCGTGTCATTTTATTTATTTACATAATTTTTACTGGTTTATTTCACGTCGTTCACTAGAAGGCAGTTATTGATATGCATCACTTTCTATGTTTCAAATGCGCTCTTTTATTCTAAAAATGTCAAGTATATATATAAAATGAATCAATGAATCAAAAAATGAACGTACAAAATGAATCAATTAATACTAACTACAATGCCTTAAACATATGTACAATCAAACATGCATGAAAAATAATTTAAACTACTCTATGTTAGTTATATACAACTGATGGGAACACTATCATAAGCCATAACTAGCTCATTTTGACCCAATTAAGTCAATAAATTCTCCTATATAACAGCCAGAGAGTTACAAGTCACTGCATAATCATTCTGAGGGAAAAATAAGAAACTAGGGTCAAAACTGTAATTTTACCAGCTTATCGTGAATGCAGTACAACCACGGGTTTTCTCAGGGGTTGAATGAAGGTCAAATGATCTTAAAAAGATAACAAGTGGGATAGAATAATCAGAAAAGGGTTTGCACGTGTTCTGAGAATTAAATGACTTTTTGAAACCCTAAAAACAGACCCGCCTAATTAACTGAGGTTCTGATCGAGATAAAATTCACCTAAACCCTCTAAAATTCATAGAAAAATATTCTCTAGGGTTTGAAACCTTCAATTTGACCATCAGAACTCATTTTTACCCAGAATAGAGATAGACAGACATTTGCCATAATTTGAATTTTTGCATAAACTGTTGGTGCTAGAGTACCACGATCATTTGTTTTGATGATAACAAAACATGTGTTATTTAACATTTGCACTTGGAGTCTTAGATTTCAGGTCAATTGCAAATGTAGACGTGATTAGACGGAATTCGAGCTCGCATCTAGGATGGATTGGAGGAGCTCGATGGAGAACAGAGAAGATTCGCGAGGAGCGATAGATTGAAGATGGAAGGACAAGAAGAATAGGATAGAATTATGTTTATCTCTTTCTTGTACTCTTGTCTTTATTTTTTTCTTGCTCTTTATTTCCTTAGAACATTATGTTAAAGAACCTCAAAGTACTCTAACAGTAGTCCTAGGAACACCGGCACAACCCTAGAATACTTAGGTTTTCTGTAGAGAACTTAGAAAACCAATATAGGGTTTAAACAGCATTTCCAGACGTCTAATTCCAAAATCAGACGTCTGATAAAGTGTTTTAAGACGTCTGACTGTTGATTCAGACGTCTGATAACATTTAGGCTGGACAAGTTAGTTCTGTCTGATGAAATCAGACGTCCAGACCTTAGACCAGACGTCTTATGAGATGTCTGATGACTTTTCCAGACGTCCAATTAGTGGACCGTTGGTTCTCTTAGAATACACTCAAGGATATGACCGTTAGAGCTTTATCAGACGTCCTTAAGCCATTCCAGACGTCTGATAATTGACCGTTTTGCCTCGACTGACCCGAAAATCTCTTCTCAGAGATTTTCTAGCTGTTGTAAATCCATTCCCATGAAAAAGTAGGTTTCCAGACGTCCAGACATAGTGCCAGACGTCCTGTATGTCGTTTGATGGACTTGCGCTAGAACCTTGTTTAGATCTGATCCATGTCAAGAAGAGACTCGCCCAAAATCAGACATCTTAAAGTGATCTTCCAGACGTCTGATGCTAGAATTAGACGTCTGATAAGCCTGTCAGAACAATGATTGTTCCTGATTTCGGGCTGATTCACTTGGGCTTTGCACCCAACGGCTATGGAAGCTTTTCTAAGCCTTCCAAAGCCTTCCTAAGGGCTCTATAAATAGAGGGGAGCCTTTGACACATAAAAACACACCTAAGGAACATACACTTTCAAACCATTTTGTGTCTCTCTTGCTCTCTAAGCTCTAATTCTTCATCTTGAGAGCATCAAGCTGTTGTGCACCAGCTCTCCTGTCGTTGTTCACGAGAGTGACGTTGCGCCGTCGCGTGGCACATGCATCCGCGTCGTCGACGCACTCCTTTCAAAGGGAAGCATCCTATTTCCTATAGAAGCTTAGGTTAAATATTACTTTGTTGGCTCTATAGGATTACTTGTTTTATCTTTGTTATTTGGTTGGGTATTCGCTTTGTGGATTCTCGTCTCCTTCGTGGGACAAAATCCTTCTCGTGAAGAGAAGGGGTTGAGGAACGCTACCCTCGTACTTGTAGCGTGGTTGTAATTGAGGTTGAATCACCCTCGTTTAAAGTGATTCGTTTAGTGGATTTTGATCAACTTGGTTGATCGGAAAATCCTAACTCGAGAGGGTTAGGTGGTGGTTTTCACCCAGTTTTGGTTTCCACCTAAAAATACTTGTGTACTTATGTGATTGTCTATTTTGTGAGATTGTTTATATTTATTTCCGCAATTATTACGTCACCCCCTCCTAGTAGGGAATTACATAAACTACCCAGTCAAACATGGTCAAAACTAAAATTCAACTTCACCATTGGATTCCTTAGGGCCAAATTAGGTTTGTACCAAAATTTGGACCCAAGATGAGTTTGTCTTGATCTAGTTTGCAAATTGGTCCTATTTAATTACATTTCTACCCTTAACTTTCAAAATCTTTTCAAATTGGCTCCTAACTTTATCGTCGCTCTCACAACAAGGTCCCTATCACCATTAAACCTATTCCTACTTGCTCCGGAGACCTTAAAAAGGAAAGAACCCCTGATTTCTTGACGAATCCCTTTCAAATTTGAAAGGGAAGTTCGTCAAGAAATTCTCTTCCTTTTGAACCCGATCCTAAGCCCTAGAACCTACCAAATCTCTCATGCGAATGCATGAGAGATTTGGGTATCAAGGAATTTCCAAACTCTGGCGAGCTTTCCAAGCTTGGGAAGCTTGCTTCCCAAGCTCGAACCGTCCTCCTGAGGTGTATAAAAGTATCCCCTGGTCATACTGAATCCCTCAAGCTTGAATTCGACCAGAGAAACCCTCAATTTTCTTCCCTCCTCCTCCGGTTGAATTGCTCTTCAAGCTCCAGCAATCCTCCTTGCCTCCCCTTGTCATCTGACCGCAATAACAGCGACTGACTCTTCTTCTGTGCCTTCTTCTGTGTCGAGTAGCACCAGCCAGCGTCCCTACTGTAATTCCTTGGTTGGAGGGGGTGAGATATGCGTGACGTAATATAAAGTGCGGAATTAAAATAGACAATCTCACAAAAGTAAGCAATCACATAATAGGCACAAGTATTTTTAGGTGGAAACCCAAACAGGGTGAAAACCACCACCTAACCCTCTCGAGTTAGGATTTCCCGATCGACCTAATCGATCAAATCCACTAAACCCAGTCACTTGAACGAGGGTGACTGAACCTCAATTATAACCACATTACTTAAATCGAGGGTAGTGTTCCTCGAAACCCCTTCTCTTCACAAGAAGGATTTTGTCTCGCGAAGGAGATGAGAATCCGCAAAGCGAATACCCAACCAAAGACAATAAAATGTACAACAATCCTACAGAGCCACAAATGTGTAAACCTAGCTTCTATAGGAGTTAGGAAACTTCCCTTTGGTGGAAGTGCGTTGGATTGACGCGGATGCATGAACCACGCTTTGGCACAACAACGCTCTCGTAACGCCGGTGGGAGAGCGGGTGCACAGCAGGACGAAGCTCTTAGGTGTAAAGTGAGTGCTTGTAGAGCCAGAGCTTTTTCTATTGAATCTTCTACTTCTTCTTGACACAAGAGAGTGGAAATATTCTAGCAAGGGTGTGTCTTGGGTGTCTCTTGCAAGCCAAGGGGTCCTCCTCTATTTATAGAGGGCCTAGGAAGGCTTTGGAAGGCCTTGGAAGGCTTCCATAGCCGTTGGGTGCAAATCCAAAGAAAATTAGGCCGTAGTCAGAATTAATCATGATTCTGACAGGGTCATCAAACGTCTGGTCCTGGCATCAGATGCCTGGAAAACCTATTTAAGACATGGGAATGAAGTTAGACGTCTGATTTTAGGCAAGTTTCCTTCCTAATTTGAATCAGACCTAAATAGGGTTCTAGTGTATGTCCATCAGACGACACACAGGATGTCTGGCACTAGGTCTGGACATCTGGAAACCTATTGTTCTGCAGAAATGGATTCCCAAGGAAGTACAATGGCTAGAAAATCTCTGAAGGAAGATTTTGGGTCAGCCGAGGCAAAACGATCATGTATCAGACGTCTGGGGTCCTCTACGGATGTCTAATATGAGGCTAACGGTCATTTCCTTAATGTTTACTAAGGAAGCCAACGTTCCACTAGTTGGATGTCTGTCAAAGGCATCAGACGTCTGCTAAGACGTCTGGACTAAGGCCTGGATGACTGATTCTAACAGACAGAACCTACTAAGTCCAGCCTAGATGATTTGGACGTCTGATCAAACAGTCAGACGTCTTAAAAGTCAATATCAGACGTATGATAAGGCTGTCTGAACCTTATTTTGGTTTTTTAAGTTCTTTACAGAAAACCTAAGTATTCTAGGGTAGTACAGGTGTTCCTAGGACTATTTTAAGGGTTCTTTGAGGCTCTTTAACATAAGATCTAAGATAGAAATAAAGAACCAAACAAAGAAACAAAATTACATAGAACAAAAAAAATGAAATCTATCATATTCTTCATCTCCTTCCTTCTTCAAGCTTTCGCTCCTCGCGAAGCTCCTCTGCCTCTATCCAGCTCTTCCAATCTGCCATGGATGCGAGCTAGAACTCCGTCTAAACACCTATCTCCATTTGCAATTTGACCTGAAAACTAGGACTCAAAAGTAAATGTTAAAAGACATGTGTTTTGTTATCATCAAAATAAATGATCGTGATGCTGTAGCACCAACACCTACCTCCTTCATCCTCACCGTCCACCTCTTATCAGAGCATCTTCGTCTCCGACGCTAGCCATACCTCAACCGGTGCCAACTCCACTCCCCTTCGTCTGCCTCCTCTCCTAAACAACTCCTCATCTTCCATTCTTTGTTTTTAGACACTCGCCACTCCATTTCGACCACCGACTCACCCTAGCGTCCTCCGTCTTCCACCTCAACGGCATACCTCCCGCGAGCTTGCACGGTCACTACGCTCCACCAACCCGGCCGCCGTTCATCTCTACACCTCCGCTGTGTCCCAATGAGCAAAAGCCTTCTGGTCTTTGAGGCTATTAGCCTCTCCACTGCTTCGCCGAACACACCCACCATCGCGTTCCTCTTCTAACCTCCGCAGCCCACCACACACCTCCACGAACCATGAGACCATCCCTGTTTTCGTGCTTTCACGTTCCCAGGTCTCTGTCACCATTACCGAAGCTTCGAGCTTTGCTCGAAGCTCGCTTCAGCATCTACAGACCCCAGGCGAAGTCCCAGGCATTGCGGAACACTTCCAGGATCACAACCTAGGAGCCAATTTGGCTCTTTGCCTACGTCTTTGACTGCAATCACAAGGAGCACCTGCTACAGACGCACGCGAAGAAAGGGGCGTGGTTTAGTCCCACATCGGAAGCGTCAGAGCAGCTGAAGGAGTATAAATTGAAAAAGTCGCATAGCCGTATCGCCTCAATACGCATAGGGGGTGAGGTCCTCGCACGCATGCCTCACGCGCCTCGCCCGCAACTCTGACCCCACGGACTTGGGGCGCCCGATAACTTGCCTAACCTAAGCACTCCTCAGCTGCGATCCACGCCTGCAGCCCTGGTCCCGGGTGCGCGTGCCCGATAACCCGATATCCTGAGAGAGGCCCTGGGAGGGCTGAGCCTAAGAGAGAAAGAGGAGAGATTACGCGGGGTAGGGGGAGGGTTTTGTTGCAGAGAGTATTGGCTGACACTTAGCCAATTCTAGAAGCCCCCCTCCCTATGTGAAGAGTCTGAAAAGAGAAGAAGAAGAAGAAGAAGAAGAAGAAGAGAGGGAGCCGCAATAGAAGAAACAAAGAAGAAAAAGAAGAAGGCTTGAGCAATAGAGAAGAAGAAAGAGGAAGCTGAACAAAGAGGAAGAAAGAAAGAGGAAGAAGAAGAAAAGAAGAAGAAGAAGAGAGGGAGCCGCAGTAGAGGAAGACAAAAGAAGAGAAGAAGAAGAAGAAGAACCAGCAGAAAGAGAAGAAAAGCAAAATCATATCATATTAATACTTTAATTGCATATATTTGAGATTTGGTTTAAGTGTTATTTGTGAGGAGTAATTGGTGATTTAAATCGCCATTTTACTCCATTCTTTTTGCATATTGATCCTGACATAAACTTTATTGCAATCTTTATTCTTGATTTAAATTGTGATCTTAAACTTTAAATTCCATATTGCTCCCTGTATTTGACCTCGGAACCTTTTCGAGTAATAAAATTTATTTGTTTAAGCGCTATTTTGACTGTACTACAACACGACAATCTTAAAACATCGATCTATCGCTCGAACAATAACTATCTTAATAATGTCTAAGTGTAGGCACAAAAACAATATACATTTATACTAAACTAAGTTATACTAACATATAATGTACTTATAGTAACATATATAGATGTCACTAAAGCGTTAAATATATATACAAATAAAGGTTCAAACAATATGTGTACACTACTTTACATTAGGTATACACATATACTTATATATACATATGCAATACACTGATAGTTATATCTATACATATACGTTATACACACGTACACTATATACATACACACACAACTCACACTAACACTTGTGCACACACACAGGCACTAACACACACAACAAAACTCATATAGACTACACACACAGAGGGCTCAACAATTAGACGAATTTAGGCCACACACTCACTAATACAACACTTAGTCCTCACTTATAAAAAATTATGGTTTTTAGTTGACAAATCGGACTTTTCGTGGGATACACAGCAGCCCCATGGGTGCGACCAAACCACTACTAAGCCCAATCCTAGTTTGAATTTAGTGCTTCATACTGTATAGTTTCGGCCCAGACTCTGCTCAATTGAACCGGATCCAGACCAGATCGAGCTCCCAACCCACCACATCAATGCTCAAAATATATCCTCATTATGCTCATAGAGGGGAAGGGTACATGGTAATGGTGCACCCAATGCATGACAACTGAAGGGGGAAAAGACATGATTTCTTATATGTGGTTCCAAGTGAGTGCAGTGCACGATATGGCACTAAGTTGCATCTGATTTAAGCGTGCATGTGCATGTGTTGGAGCTAACATTTGGCCTCAAATTGAGAGCCTAAATGAAGTCCAAATTATAATTAAATTATATCATTGTAAGGCCCTTATACATGACTACGCAATTATATAGCTAATTTATAAAAATACATTATTTAATTATATATAAAAATTAGTTAAACTTAGTGATTTATACATGTTAATTTAGAGCTTAAATCCTCATTCAATGTACAAATTGATAACTTAATAAGTAAATTGACCTTATAATTAGTTAATTAACATAATAAGGTATTTATTATACATTTTAATTTATTTTATATCATTTTTAATTTATATACTTTTACATACACATTTTACATATATCTATGCTAATATACAATATAATTATTAATGTATAGTATAAATACATCATGATCATATTGAAAATATTTAAAATAATAATATATAAGTATACAATATAAATTACTTCAGTAATAACTTAATTTACTATTTTATTTTATTTTAACTTAATAACTTATATATTTAACTTAATAACTTAATTACTTACAGTAAATACATAAATAAATAAATATACATGTATCATACAATATATAATAGTTACTTAAATACGTATGTACAGTAATAGATATGATTGTACAAGTTCACATATTTATTTATAATTATATTAATTTAAATACATATAATATACTATAGGTTAATATATAGTTATATAATAAAGTTATATATACAGTAACTGAACATAAATATTTATTTAAATATATATAATACATTTATAAGTTATTTATGTACATTATTTACATATAATATAATATTTACATTTAACTTAGTGTTTAGTTGTATCTACTAGTATAAATACTATATACAATGTATTTTTGAGTATTTTAAAGTATTTTCAAGTTTTTATGATATTTTTATATAATATAGAGGTAGAAGAGAGAGAAAATGTAAGATGATGGAAGAACTCTTTTTTTTATGTTTTTGAGTTTGAATTCTTTTATTAAGTTTCAAAGTAGATCGAACCGTCGACTGGTATGTTCTACCAGCTTAGGTGTTCGGAATACTTCGAAACTTCTCATACACTTAAAAATAAATACTTGATCTTACTCAAGACAAGTTTGTTTTATTTTTTTATGATTTTTTATTTATTTACAATCTCACACAAAATTAGGCTAAGAAGGGTATTGGAACATGAACCTAGGGCCTAAAAAACCATTCTATGTGCTGGAAAAGACATGAAACCACTCAAATACATCCAACACATTACATGAAAGATATCTGAAGCATTAAACAAAGTTTTCAACATTAATTGCATTAATAAACCAAATTGGATAGTTAAATCAATTACAAGTAGCTGACAATGGAATTAAAAATCATTACAAGCCATTCAAAATCAGATTTTAAACTTCACAAATATAGGAATGCTTGTTACATGAGATTTTAACGGTTTGTAACATGTCAGCTACCCTTTATCACCCAAAACCAACTCAAAAACCCAGCTCAAATCCTCATCCACAATGATGTTGGTGCTTCCTGATCCATCAACTGAATCAGCTGCTATTGCTGCAGCTGGTGCTACTACTACAGCTCTAATAAGACCAAACATGTCTAATCTAAGGCTTCTCAAAGCCACTTCAAATCTGGAAACCTAGATCTAAGGGTCAAATAAATTCCAAAAATGGCATCTAATCCATAAATCCCATTGAGAACAAAGAGGAACTCCACTAAATGTAGCTGCTATGTAGCCTTTGATGTGCTGACATGGGAGAATTGGACCAAAACACGTATTTAAACAGACTTTTAAGAATTGATTATGGTTTAAACTCATCTTAAAAATCAAATCTATGCCTCAAAATCACTAATAAACATCTTGGATTCCAAATTTCATCTCATCTCTGGGATGTAAAAATACATCCCAGAATTGAGATAAATGTTTAAATCCTCATGAAGAATAGTTTCAAAACTTTTCTATCCATTCTGAAAACCAAGGGAAATCAATTCCAACTCCAAAAAATCCTTGAAATCCTAAGATGATCCACATCTTACACTGTCTATAGTGTAAGATGAAAATGCAAATTAAGCTTTCAATGGCGATAAGTGCCAATTTAGAAGTATCTCAAATCCTCCTTGATAGATCTAGGACTCATTCAAACCTGATTAAAGCTCAAAAACCATGAAAGACCCTAATCTAATCTCTCCCTTGCACCATAGAGAGCGTGAAGGGAAGAAATTAGATCGGCCACTGAAATTCATTAAAAACAAATCCTAAATCTTCAAATCTCTCAAAACCAGGGATATCTTTCTATGTAAATCATGGCTAGAGCCTCAAATCAAGAAGAATGATCATCCTTGGCTTTAGCACTCAATAAAAAGCCCAAATTCTGATCGATGTCAAATCAAACCAAATCCAAGAAAATTTACAATCCAGCTCATTCAAAATCAGAATAGGGCCATTGTGAATTTGCGGTATTGGGTGGGATGAGACTTAGATGACATTTGGTGCTTAAAATAGATATGAATGCTCAAAGCATCAGATCTAAATGCTGAAAGCATCAGATCTGATTTGATGCCTTGAATGGGTGGGTGAATGGTGAATTAGAATGCCAGGGAAATCACAAGGTGATTGTGAGGTGTAGGAGGGAGATCAGATGAACATGGTGAGTGGGCAAGTTCATCTCCTCTGATTTGAAATGATCAGAGGAGGTGGCTTGGTGAAAACTACCTAATCTAACCTACTCCTAACTAATCAATCCATCAGTGAATTAATTGACTAATTCTACTCTTAGATAGTAGTAGATCTAATCTATGAAAGCATTAAAAATCCTAGCTAAGTGGACGAATGGGATGCCTGGATCCATAGAGGGTTGCTATGGCGACGAAGGGAGAAGCAAGGATCTCCAACTAAAGAATGAGGTCCCTGGGCTACAGCTAGTCACTACAATGACAAATCGGAGGGGGAGACACCACTCTTGTCACCAGCGGTCGACGAAGGAGGAAGAGGAGTTGGAGATGTGGATGAAAGGATTGACTCAAAGGGGGAGGGAGTCGATACCCCCGCATGAGCTTAGTGAAGCTACTTAAGTAGGCGAGGGAGTGGATCAAATCATCGTAGAGTGAGATTAAGCTTTTAGGTCATGGACAGTGGGATAAGCAGAGAGGGTGCACGGGAAGTTTTGTACCAAAATTCCACTGTCAGATCAGATCTAGATGAGGCAACGGAGCTCCATGCGAGGGCGTGTAAAAATTGGAAGAGAATCCACCATTGGATCAGTGGATATGAAATCGACGGTGGCTATAAGGAGGGGTTCATTGTTGAAGAATAGTGAGGAGAGATATGCAGGTGTTTTGGGTTATTTGTGCACAAGGGCTTTAAGTGAAGGGGTAAGAATTTTGTGAAAAAGCCCATAAGTGGCTAAAAAGAGTAACCAGAAAGTCCTTGCGGGTTTATAAATAGGTCCTTGGAGGTTTTTGGCTTAAGAAATGTGAAGGATGAAGGAACTATATGTAATGGCATGAATGCAAGGTCCTAATGATATCCAAATGCCATGAGATTTTTATTAGAGCTTAATTGAACATATTAGAAGTCAATTTTACCCTAATTTACACTTTTAAACTCAAAATGTGTTCAATTAGAAATTGGATCATAAATTTGTATTTGTGAATAGAATATCTTATTAATGTGACCTAATTATGAATTTTTAACCTGAATTTGATGTTTTAGGTAATTTTTGTTAATTCTCACACTTAACTTATTTTTTATGTTAATAATATAGTGTTTAACCTAATTTCTAGCTTAACTTGGGCATTTTAGTTATGATAAGCCACACCTCATCACCTATAGAACCCAAATAGTAAAGGTGAGAATGTGCTTCCTAGATTGGAAGTGTGTAAGCATGATCACTCATAGTGGGTGGGTGCTCTTGATTGCAAGGAGTGTAGAGTGGTACCTTCTTCTTTGATCTGTCTCTATTTTATCACTAAAAGAGTGGGAAGTATTCTATTATGGGTGTATTTTCGCCAAGGGGAGGTGCTCATCTACTTATAGAGTTGTTAGGAATGTTCAAGAAGGCTTGGAAAACCCCTTATAACCGTTAGGGGTCATTGCACAAAAAATTGGGCCAAAATCAGAATTATAAATGAGTCTGACACAATTATCAGATGGCTAATTATATTATCAGACGTCTGGTCTTCTGTCTGATCAGAGTTTTTGACGTCTGATCCTGAAGGGAGGTTTCCCTGGAAATCATCGGATCTAAATAAGGATCTAGTCAGACATCTAGGATGTCATTTTAGGACATCTGGGTAATAAATTGGACATCTGATTTAGTGTGGGTTTGTTCCTAATTTGGACTAGATTCAAACAGGTTCTTGTATATATGTGTTAGACGACAAGTTGGATGTTTGGCAGATGATCTGGACGTTTGATACTAAACGTGCTCTCTAGTAATTGATTTCCTGATAAGCCAACGGTCATATAGGTCTGACAAAACTTGATTTGGGTTAGATATGACTTAACGCTTCTTTATCAGACGTCTATACAACACTATGGATGTTTGAAAGTAACATTAAAATAATCCTAAGGTGATCCTCAAAGATTTTGTTGTGACAGCCCAACGGTCCTATTATAGACATATGTCAATGTCATTGGACGTCGTGTAGGACGTCTGGATCTAAGTCAGGATGTCTAAGTGGAAAGGTGCAAAGTAAGAATTTCTAGCCTAGATAATTAGACGTCTAGTCATAGAATCAAGTGACTTAAAAGTCAAGATTAGACATCTGATAATCATGTTAGACGTCTAATCAGTCTGTCTGATTTCTATTTTGGTTTTCCAAGTTTATTGAAGTGTCCTAGTGATGGATTTGCATTCCTAGCACTTAAGGTATTGTACTATTGGACTCTTTACATTATATCTAAGGGAAAATAAAGAGCAAAAACAAAGAGTACAAATACATTAAAGAAACCATCTATCCTATTCGTAGTGTCTTCAAGCTTTCTCTCCATGTGAAAGTCCATCTCCTCCATCATGCTCCTCCATCTCACGATGGAGTTGAGCTTGAGCTCCTCCTTTAATCTCCTCCATGTTCCTTGATGCTTTTGTCCTCGAGTAAGCTCCTCAAGCTTGCCTCCATTTGCATTAATCTTGAAACTTAATCACTAAAATGCAAATGTCATAATACATGTGTTTTGCTATCATCAAAATTAATCGATCGAGGTGCCTTTGCACCAACAATCTCCCCCTTTTTTATGATGACAAAATCACAAATAATATTCAATAAAAGTCTCCCCCTTTTTGATATTATCAAAAAGGTTGGTTTTAATCTTTAACCCTATAGCTCCCCCTTACAACATGCTCTTCTAAAATTTGTTTGACAATAATGACATGAAAGTCTTTTCTCCCCCTTTTTGACCTAATTCAAGATTATTGCAAGGGTTATAAGTGATCTCCCCCTTTTTAGCATACTAATATGAGAGGTGTGCTTTTCAAACAATCTATTATCTCCCTCTTCTTAAATGAATTTAAGCTCGTAAAGAAATGTTTATCTATCTCCCCCTTTTTGATCGACATATAGCATATAACAAATTTTAGTTCCCCTTATCTAGATGCTAACAAAAATCATCAAAATTGGGGTAAAGGGTTTTACCTCCATTGGTATGGATTCCAACCACCATGCTCATTTGGTTCACCAAGAATCCTCATTCCTCCTCCATGGACACCGTAGAGATAATAACTTAGATCAAATGGAGTGTCTTGATGACCTACAAAACAAGAGTTGATCAAATATTTTGGTATCCACATCTTTTTGCGTCCGCGATGGTTAGCTCTTCTCAACCAAGGTTGGGGTCCACTTGGATTCCAACCATTTGGCTTTTGTGCATAAAATCTCTTGGTGTGTTTATTTCTAGAACTATTATTTATCTTAGTATTCCCTTTAGTGATTCTAGCTATCTCATTGATTAATTTATTCGGTTTTTCTTTAAGACAAGCAAGGTCATTTTCAATGGAACTCATTTTGCTTTTCAAAATAGAGGTTTCATATTTAAGCAAGGTATTCTCTTCAATCAATTTTGTGTTTTTTAAGATAAGGTCACGATTTTCTATTACAAGAGCATTTCTTTCATATTTAATAGAATTAAAAGAAACATTTAAATCTAGACCTTTAGCAACAAGATTATCTACTTCAATTTTTAAGGCACTAGATTCCTTTTTCAAGTTTATATTTTCTAATTTTAGTGACCTACTCAAATCATATAGTTCTTCTAATGCCTCTTGCAACTCATTAATAGTAAAAGGATTTGCCTCTTTTTGGTCGGAGTTGTCTTCATTGACGCTACTATTCACGATTGCCATGAAGCCCATGCACGCGGTTTCATTCTTTGGTTCCTTTTCAGGTTCTTCTTCCTCCTCCGAGCTCGAGTTTTCATGAGTAGTGTTCAGCTTTCTCCATATCTCGTAGGTGGTGGCGCACTTCCAGATTTGATCTCAATACACAGTACAAGGCATTCATAGCCTTTGCATTGAGGATAAGTTGCTGAATTTGATCCTCCGAGTAACCAAGCGCGAGTTTCTCCGGAATTACAAATGCGGACTCATATTTTTCCCAAACTCTATAGGCGTAGGCCTACGACCACACGTTCATACGGGTTTTCCAATATGAAAAATGTATACCTTCATAATATGGTGGTCGTGAGGTATCATGTCCTTCAGTGCATGCGAACATCTTCCCCTCCATCAGATCTTGGTCAGGTGTGACATCGTATAGTGCGAGAATGAGGCTTTGATACCAAATGAAATTGCATTAGAGGGGGGTGAATAGTGCGATATAAAAAATATGCGAAAATAAAATCAATCACACAAGCTTATTCACCACAAGAGACACCAAATTTTTAGGTGGAAACCCCAAGGGTAAAAACCACCACCTAAGCCTCTCAACTTAGGATTTCCCAGTCAACCGAGTCGACCAAATCCACTACGTATCACTTGAACGAGGGTGACACAACCTCAAGTACAACCATGCTACTTTATGCTGTGGGTAGCATACCTCAAAATCCTCCTCTCCACTAGGAGTATTTTGTCTCATGAAGGAGATTGAAATTCTCCATGCGAATACTCATCCACAAAACAAAGTGAAAAGTACAACAATCTATAGAGTTCAAATAGTAAAGGGCTTAACTAGCTACTATAAGTGAGAATGTGCTTCCCTGAATTGGAAGTGTGTAAGCGTGATCACGCACAGTGGGTGGATGCTCTTGATTGTAAGGAGTGTAGCAGTGGCACCTTCTTCTTTGATCTCTCTTTTTGATCACTAAAAGAGTGGGAAGTGTTATGTCATGGGTGTATCTTGGGCAAGGGGAGGTGCTCCACTATTTATAGAGTTGTTAGGAATGTTCAAGAAGGCTTGGGAAACCTCTTATAGTCATTAGGAGTGATTGCACAAAAGATTGGGCCGAAATTAGAATTATAAATGAGTCTAACATAGTTATCAGACGGCTAATTATATTATCAGACGTCTGGTCTTCTGTTTGACTTGAGTTTTGGACATCTGATCCTAAAGGGATGTTTCCTTGGAAATCATTGGATCTAAACAGGGATCTAGTTAGGCGTCTAAGATGTCATTTTAGGACGTCTGGATAATTAATTGGATGTCTGATTTAGTGATGGTTTGTTCCTAATTTGGACCAGATTCAAACAGAGTTCTTGTGTTTATGTGTCAGACGATAGATTGGACATCTAGCAAATGATTTGGATGTCTGAAACTAAATGTGCTCTCCAAGATTTGACTTCATGAGAAGCCAACGGTCATATAGGTCTATCAAAATTTGATTTGGGTCAAATATGACCTAACGTCTCTTTATCAGACATCTGTACATCACTACGAACGTCTGAAAGTAATCTTAAAATAATCCTAAGGTGGTCCTCGAAGATTTTGTTATGACAGCCCAACAGTCCTATTATTAGATGTCTGTCAATGTAATTGGACGTCGGATAGGATGTCTGGATCTAAGTCAGGACATCTAAGTGAAAAGGCAAAGAGTAAGAATTTCTAGCCTAGATAATTAGATGTCTGGTCATAGAATCAAACGACTTAAAAGTCAGGATCAGATGTCTGATAATTATGTTAGACATGTGATCAGTATGTCTGATTTCTATTTTGATTTTCTAAGTTTACCTAAGTGTTCTAGTGATGGATTTGTGTTCATAGGACTTAAAGTATTATACTATTGAGCTCTTTACAGGTAGAGAATGAATGTGAAAGTATGCATCTCTGTGCACATGATTTTAACTACTCAATTGCAACCAACAGAAAACTCGTTTATCATTAAATCCTCAATATTTTCTAGAATCGACATTTTATGTTCATGAAAGAAAGACTACGATTCAAATAGAGATAACAGGCAATCTTTATTTCATTGAATCAAGTCATTTACAATTGAATCTAGTGGAATGCTTGTACACAAAATTTGAAAATGATGAGATCTACTCTAATAGAAGAGAGATGCATGCATGGATCTCATGGAGATTATGCGTGCACTCTAGGAGATAGATAATACTATGTTACTAGTAAGAAAATAATGCAAAAATTAAACTACGAAGAATGATTATCGCTACGGGAAAACGGTCACCAGAGGTGGTCTTTGGTGGCTGTGTGGCTTGAGGTGGTAGGAGGAAAGGAGGGACGACCAAGGTGGGTGGTCGGCCTCTTGAGAGGTGGTGGAGGAGCTTGCTCTTGGATGTGGAAGTGGTGGTGCTTGTGGACAAGGGAGCTCACCAATGAAGATGGATGAGGAGATGGTGGTGTCCAAGAACAAGTAGATGGCTCCCTTGGGCGGCCACCTTAGGTAGTCTTTTATAAACTTGGAAGACCTAAGGTAGGTATTGGAGAGAAGCCTCTTGAAGGGCTTAGGTGGCAGCGAATTTGGGAAAGGAGTGGGTCTTCTTACATCCACAATTTGTGAATCTAAGAATGTACTAAGTGGACTTAGGTTGGAGGGGCAATTAGGTCATAAGTTGGCGCCACCTATGTGTGGACACCAACTTCGTGTGGGTGTGTGTGCGTGCCACTTAGGTGGTCAAGTGGACCACTTAGGTGGCACCTAAGTTGGGTCTAGGTAGGGCCCTATAGGTCTAGGTAATTGGATCTAAGTTTCTAAAAATAGGTTCATGCTACCTATTGCTAAGGTGATAGATCCAATTAAACTTAACACAAGTTTAATTGGGCCAATGTGTGTATAACTGGGAGAGAAAATTCCCATTAGGTTGTGTGTGACTCAATTGGACTCTGATTGAGTCCAATTAGACTTGCATGGGTTGAGATTAGGGCTCAATTGGACTCCATGAGTCCAATTAGACTGGTAGAACGCAATTGACTTCTCCTGAGTCAATTGGGCTTAGTGAGAATCGAATTAGGTTCTTAGGAAGGTCTTAGGATAGTGTACTAGGCTTAGGGTATCTTAAATTAGGTTTCCTAGGGTGTATGGTTGGTTTCCTAGGTCTTAAGAAGCAAGATATGGCTTTAACTCCAAAATCAGTAATTGGAGAAGACCTCTAGACATCTGATCAGTGTATCAGACAACTTATACTTCAGAATTTGATGTTTGATCATGAGTTTAGACATCCAATACTGAGTCAGCATTGGAGTCAGGGTTCTGTCTTGGGTTTCTACAAAGATTGGACGTCCAGCACATTGTCTGGACGTCCAGAGGTGGGGTGGAAAGTGGTTTTTGGTTGTTCTAGGCTAAGATGACCTAATAAGAAGATGGCTAAGGTTTGAGAAGGTGGATAAGATTATCCTAAGGCTAGGGATAAGTGCAAGGATGTCCTATGTTGTTCATATTTTAATTCTAACATTAAAATCCTATAAGTAGCATAGTATACCTCCCCACACTATCTTATTCGCAACTTTCCTTTATCCAGCTTTAGGTTATTTCCTAAGCTTCTTATTACCTAAAAATCAAATAATTCACCTATCAGTACAAAAAATTGGTATTATTTCAGAAATATCTCTGTAAAGCAGAAAAGATGCAAAGTATGTAATTAATGCATGAATTAATCCTAAGTTATGCTAAAATCTAACTCAATTTAGGTCGATTAAGTCCTATGATTGCTACGTAATCATACTCCCATGTCTAAATCTTGTTAGTCCCTATCAAATGCAATACTAAATGGAAGTGTATGACTAAGTTATTTACAATTTGGTCCCTAAAGAACTTTTTATTCTTTTTATTAAGGGCTTGACTAAAGATTTTTCCTTTGTTTTCATCCAAAAATCTAGAAATCCAGACAATCATGAAAGTGTAGTGATAGTAGCTTATGCAATGGATCCAAGTGAAAAATCAATCAACATCTAAAGTTTGTACTTAACCCCTAGTGAAAATTTTATCGGGATAGGAAAACTCCTTCCCTCGAGGATATGTAACAAATGATCTATGACTTTACCCCGGCTTTAGCTTAGCTAAAAGATGTCTAAGTCAAGTGATTTTATATTTGGTGGCTCACACTCATCTAGTGCTACATATAGTCTAATACTACAGACTCTGGATTTCCAGATTATTAAATAAATCAACCTAGAGAGAGGCTAAAAACATGTTCTCTGTTTAGTTCCTTTGTACTCACTCTATCTTTTTCTTCTCTTTTTCTTTTCTTTTCCTTTTTAAGCTCACAATCTCACCATATTTTGTAAATGTATTCAATATTTGGTAGCCTCACATGGCATTAACACTTCAATTAAAGTTCTATAATCATACGACTAAGTTAAAATCCCTCGACCAGTATTCGGGCAGTTAAAAATATAAAAAAAGTAGGTCAGGGTCATATTTGGTAGATCGCAATAACAGTTGGTATTGTTGCATCAATGTAATGAAATAAACACAACTATGAATTCAACACTATTTTCAGACTTTTTCTCTTTTTCTATTATTTTCTTTTTTCACATATATATAGATTTTTCTTCCTTTTTTTTCATATCATCAATACAACGTAATACAACACAACACAAAAATTTTTATTCATGAGGCAATATTGGGGATTGGTGATGTTCAAGAGGATATCGGGTGGCTTATTTGGTGGAAATGCCTACACTCGACATTGGGAAAGGAATGGATATGACAATGTATTTTTTAACCTTTGACACTAATGCCCTCCTTCAGTCGAGGATTCCGTAAAGGATGGTCATAACCATCCACCTTAATCCTAATTTTATTAGAACATGATCTCTGTATATTTGCCTTATTTGGTGGCTCTCATAAATTCTCATAGAAAATTTGCACGTAGGAACCGAGAGCGAAAACTATGTCTAACTCCAAGTGTCATTATCCAATTATATAGAAACTAAGAGTTCTTACACTAGACTTTTAGAGCACCAGTAGACACTCTACTCTCACCTCAAAAATGTTTAGTGAATCTAATGGAAAATAGTTTGCCTGACTCCCTAACCACTGTCCAAGGGCTCAGGAAAAGAAGTAAAGCTTCTTCTCGACAAACTAAAGATGTCTATTGGTCTTTATAGTGGATCCGATGCAAAATCTACGTGCAAGTGAAATAATTGTATGGGATTCTAAATTAAGGAATCAACTAAAGAATAAAATCCCTAATAAAACTTCTTGATAAAAATCTTTTATTCATGGATGCAATATATATAAATGTCATGTACAAGTAACCTCTCATGGTTGCACCTCAAAATTTTCCCATATTTGGGTTCACATTCTAGTCGATCCTAAATTTAGAGCAGAAAGGTGAGAGGATGAGTCAGAAGTGGTTGTTGCGGACAATTTGTAGCTCTAATGCAAACATTGGAGGTAGAGTCAGTTGTTCTTAAATTATGGACTCTAAAGTGCAATTAGCGTGCTGTTAAAAGGTTTTTCTAAGTGTTGACAGAAAATTTTTCAGTTTACGTGTACTACCCCATGCCCCCCCCATGCCTACTTTCTTGCATGTCCTAATGCATGAACATAAGGAAAATAAATACAAGACAAGGGATAAAAAGGATAGAAATCACCTGGAATTACTCCTGAGTTTTTCGTTCAGCATAAGCCAACATCATGATGGAAAACATAATATGCAAGAAAATATCCTAAAATAAAATATGCTATGTATAAAAGGGGTATTTACACATGTATAACTACTGAGTTTAATGACTCTACCTGGGCGAAAACTCAATCACACGTCCTCGATAAAATTGATGATTTTATCAGCGAGAGGAGTTTCCTAGGCCATAAATGGCTTGACGTTCTAGCCATTTACAGTAGAAACATGTCCATATTTTAGGTCTATGATTTGAATCGCCCCATTAGAATAGGGGTGAATCACACGATACGGGCCAATTCACTTGGACTTGAGCTTACCTGCAAAGAATTTGAGTCGAGAATCAAATGACCAGACTTGCTGGTTAGGCGTGAATTCCTTTCTCTGGATGTGGTGATCATGAAAGGCCTTCGTCTTATCATTGTATATCTTCGCATTCTCGTAGGCCTCCCACCGAATCTCTTCTAATTCGCTAAGCTAGATCTTCCTTTCATAATCCCCACATCGAGGTTAAAATTACACTTCTACACTACCCAAATGGTGCGGTGCTCCAGCTCGATAGGAAGGTGATAGGCCTTTCCATAGAGCATGCAGTATGGTGACATTCCAAGTGGGGCCTTGTACGCGGTCTGATATGCACATAGTGCATCGATCAAATGATCGGACGAATCCTTCCAGATCTAACTGTCTTTTGGAGAATGAGCTTGATTTGACGGTTAGATACTTTTGCTTGCCCATTGGTTTGCAGATGATACAGGGTGGCAATGCAGTGATGTACCTTGTATTTCTTCAATAACCACCTAAAATGGACGTGGATGAAGTGACTTCCCCCATCGCTAATCAGAGAGCGGGGATACCAAATCTCGTGAATATAAATTCCCGAACAAAGGAGAATAGTCTTATGATCAACCCGCCTCGCCAGGATGGCCTCAACCCACTTCAAGACAATCAACTACGAGAAGTATGTACTCGAAGCTATGTGAGTTTGGAAAAGGGCCCATAAAATCGATTCTCCAGACGTTGAACACTTCTACGACCAGAATGGGTTAGAGAGGCATCATGTCTCTTCGGGTCATAAAATCGACCGACTGGCAGCGTCTGCAGCATTTGGCAAACTCGTGTGTATCTCTGAAAGTGGTCGACCAGAAAAAAACCCAATTGCAAAATCTTTGCAGCAATTGTCCGACCTGAAAAGTGACTACCACACGCATCCCTGTGTCAAAAAGAAATCACACTAGCAATCTTAGAGTCAAGGATGAATATTTTGATTATCTGATTAGCCCCAATGTGGAAGAGCAAGAGATCGTCCCAGAAATAAAATTTGGCTTTTGATATAAATTTGAGTTTCTGGTCCTTGGATAATCTCGCAGGAATCTTTTCTGCAACAAGATAATTTGCGATATCTACGTACCAAGGAAACTCCAAAGAATTTATAGCCAAAAGAGATTCATCCAAAAATTGATTTGATATTAGTGGGGAGTAAGGAATGTGGGCTAGGTCTAGCTGAGACAAGTAATTTGCCACTACATTATGAGCTTCGGCTTTGATGCAAATCTTGACATCAGACTCCTGCAATAGAAGGATCCATCTGATAAGATGAGGTTTGGCATTCTTCTTTGCCAACAAATGTCGGAGGGTGGAATGATCTGTGAATATAATCACTTTTGACCCAAGCAAATAAGATCGAAACTTCTCCAACCCAAATACCACAGCTAACAGTTCCTTTCAGTAACCATATAATTACACTGAGCCTCATTCAGTGTCTTGCTAGCATAGTATATGACGAATGGGTGGCACTCCCGACGTTGGCCTAGAACGGCTATGACAGTGAAATCGGATGTGTCACACATCATCTCAAAATCAAGAGAGCAGTCAAGTGGTTGGAGAATCAAGGAATCAGATACAGCGCTTCGTAAGGTCTCGAAAGCGTTGAGACACGAGGAATTGAACTCAAATGGGGTGTTAGCTATCGGAAGATTTGCTAAGGGACGGGTAATTTTCGAGAATTGCGAATGAACCTTCGATAAACTCCCACGTGACCCGAGAATGATCGAATGTATTTAACCAAGCTAGGTGAAGGTAGTCAGGAAATGACTTCAGCTTTAGCTCGGTCAACCTCGAGTCTATTAGATGAGATCTTGTGACCTAGTACAATGTCATCCCTCACCGTGAAATGACTTTGCTCCTTTGAAAGCACTAGGTTAACTTCTATGCACCTCCTCAAGATCATTATGAGGTTACCAAGACAAGATGACAAATCATATCCAAAAATGGAGAAGTCGTCCATAAATACTTCCATGAAGTCCCCAATAATATTAGAGAAGATGGGCATCATACAATGCTGAAAAGTCGTTGGTGCATTGTAGAGGCCAAAGGGCATTCACTTAAAAGCCAATGTTCCAAAGGGACACGTGAAAGTAGTCTTGTGCTGATCTTCCGGGTTAATTGCTACTTGATTATACCCAGAGTATTCATTCAGAAAGCAAAAGAAGCTGCACCTAGCTAACCTTTCTAAGATTTGATCAATGAAAGGTAAAGGAAAATGATCCCTCTTGGTAGCCATGTTTAGCTTCCTATTGTCGATGCAGACCCACCGCGAAGTCGTGGTGCGAGTCGGGATGGATTCGCCCTTGTCATTCACTATGATGGTGAGTCATGCTATCTTGGGCATGATTTGGGTAGGACTCATCCACTGGCTGTTGGAAATGGGATATACAATATCCACATCCAGCCATTTGATGATCTCCTTCTTTACAACCTCCAACATATTTGGATTTAGTCGTCTCTGAGGTTGTCTAGAAGGTTTCACCCCCTCATTCGTGTAAATATAATGAGTACAATACGAGAAGCGAATACCTTGGAGATTAACAATACTCCACCTGATAACAGCCCTATGTGCTTGGAGTACTGAAATCAATTGCAGTTCCTATTCTTGGCTTAAGTGAGCACTAATAATCATCAGATATGCCTCACTATTGCCCAAAAACACATATTTTAGGGAATCAAGTAAGGGCTTCAATTTAATCATGGGTGGGTGGGAAACAGAGTAGTGGATGGGAGAAGAATCAGCAGCGAAAATCTAATAATCTTGATATGTGTGATTTCCCGCTAATTCCCCACCTGTGATGAGGTCAGTCGTGATTGCATTAACGGGAAAACCATCTGTCTCAATCACACCATCCTGCACTGGCAGGGGCGAATTAGGAAATGATGGATCAGAAGAATCAAAATCTGAGGTGTCGTGATCAGATGGGCACCCTCGGATCCATGGGATGAAATGTGCAAATCTGTGGTCTCAGTCTCGTGTGGATCAAGATCTAAAAACCCTAACAATGAAGATGAATGTGACATCGGGTCATTACAGAGGAGCCCAATGTTCCTACAAAGTGTAGAATCCTCATCTTCATCGTCCTCCTCGATCAGATCACAATCGAAGTTCTGTGATGCCCTGAATATGTCCAGTCTAAGTTGTTCATTCCCTAGGGCTATCTCTATACACTTGGATGGACAGTCGATGTTCACATGAGCTGTTGCAAAAAACGAGTGACCCAAAATAATTGGTGCATCACGGAGATTAGGAGGAACCTCCCTTTCAAGAACGAAAAAGTCCATTGGAAAGCAGAATCCCTAGATTCTTACAATTACGTTCTCAACCGAGGTGGGTTTTAACTCCCCGAATTGAAGTCGATAAAATACCATGGTGGGAGTCAAGTTGATGGACGAACCCAAATCAAGAAGGGACCGATCAAATGGAGAATCATGCAAAAAGCAAGAAATGAGTGGGGTTCCAGGGTCTTTCTTTTTTTGGTGGTAAGTTGGCTAGAATAACAGTGCTAGCTTCCTTCGACAGTACCGCATGTCATCCAATTTTCTATTGTCGCTTCGGGGTACAATATTCCTTAAAGAACCTAGCAATAGCAAGGATGTGATCAATAGTGTTGAGGAGCAGGACCCCAATATGGACCTCCTTAAACATGGCCTTTAGGTCCTCAAAATTCCACGTACCCTTTTTCCTTGCTAAATCCTGCATCAAAGCTTTAGGAAAAGGGACGAGAATCTCAGAGTTAATCGGTCTTTTTCCCTTGTCTACGTTAGGTGTCTTCTGAGAAGAAGAAAATGAGCCATCCTATGATAGGGGGCGAGAAGAATCATGACCTTCCTACCTAAATGGTGGGTCCTATGTGGTCTTTCCACTCCTCAATGTGACAGCTTTCGCATTGGCATACTATCCATGAGGTGGCAGAGGAGCGGAAGGGGCAGAATAGGTGGGGTTTGGCAGTAAAGCTGGCTGACTCTACGCGTAACCAGGTGGTGCAAGAGGTGCCTGTAATACAGCATGTGCCTGTCCCTACTGTGCTTGGAACCTAGGCCGGGCACCCTAGTTCTACACATACCTCGGATTTGGGATAGGTTGGGAGGGCAAGGCTCCCTGCGATCTATGTTCCTGCAACAGTTGATTCTGTCTGTTTTGTATACTCTGAATCTGATCAGCCATGGCTTTCATGATCTGCAAGCTATCATGAGTTGATTTCTGCATAGATTCTTGTAGTTCCTCTTTGAGTGTCTCCAAAGGGTTGGCCCACTTTGGAGGGTGATTGGCAGCTTGTTGCTGTGACTGATTAATCGAGTGTGATTGCTGCTGAGATGGGAATGGTTGCTGCCTAGGGTATGTGTTCTGCGCATTCTCGTATTATCTGGTCTGGTGGTGTGGATCTTGATTTGGTCTCTGTGATTTAACAGACCAGGGAAAATTCGAATGCTGCCACCAACCAGGATTATACGTCTTCGAGTACGGGTTATTATGCTCGTAACCTTAGATAGCATTGACATCTTCGTAGGCTGAAGACATCTGAGTCGTATACTTGCCAAGGGAGTACACACTAAAATCATCATGGGGTGAGTAACCTGATCATACGGTGCCAAATCCAGATTATTCACGAGTTCCTGATACATAGGATCTCATGAAGATGGAGAAGATACATCCCGAGTGAGTAAATGTACTCGAGCAGGAGGGACTCGGGATGCGAAAGAAGGGTAGGGTGCAACAACATTGTCGGAATATCCAGGTCAAGGTCGAATTAGTTCATCGAGCTTCTTATCTAGCAGATCCACCTTGTCCAGCTTCTTGCTAATAATATCCATGTTAGCTCGGGTAGTTTCGGCATGAGCTTCGTCGACATTACCACACTGCTATCCAAGTCATTAGAACTGGTTCATCGACGCGACATTCATAGAATTCTCTACTAAGGACTCAAATAACTCAAATGCGTTGTTTTCGTCCTTCACGACGAAATTCCCGCCACTAGATGCATCGGCCAGGTAACGATGTGTGTCATTGATGTAGACACATCTATGTCACATAAATTATCCATTTATGTGTGTTCTTAGGCGTATAATTGCATTTAGCATTATAAATATTGCATAACATGGATTATTATGCATTTAAGTTAGATTGTACAAATTATAGGTTAATTTTTCTTTTTTGTGGTCAAAGGACAGGGCAATATCATTTCGGGGCTTCGGATTAAAGATCCAACCGTACGAATCTGATTAGGGCGATGATTGGAGTCCAACGCCTCTGAGATTGTCCCGACCGGACCTCTGTAGCATCATACATAATCTAAGAAAGATCAAAGGTCAAGGGGTAAGGTGGTGTAAATTCATATCTCAAATGAAGAATCCAACCGCACGGATGGATTTGGATCGACGATCGTAGCCCAATGGAGCGAAAATCAGTTCAATCCGATAACCGTGGCACCACTTACAAAACAAAGAAGATGGTCGGCCATGATGGCACCATGTGGTGCCATCACAGCCACCCAACTCCAGCCACAGCACCCCTCTTTGCCTGCACGATCAATCCCAGCCGTTGGATCATCGATCCAACGGTTGCCATTCCATCAAGGCTTGCCTCTTCTCTCAATTGAAGACAAAGCTCACACATCCTCAGCCGTTAAAACTTCATCCAACGGCTGAGGATGCGTGAGCGTTAAAACGCAAACAAGACACAATTGGAGACACAACGCAGTGGTCTCGAGCCTAACGTGCAATGCGAGGCCTGCGTTTGACTCATGCGGAGCAGGCGTAATTTGCGAGAAAAGAGAGTGCATGAAATTGCACCGCTTGATCCACGATGAACGGTTCGGATGCGACTACATGGCAGCGTAGACGAACAAGCGTGTCCACGTGCGATCTGACGCCAATCTGAACACTCGATTTGATGCAATGAAGCGCGTGAGTGATGGGAACACCATCATGAGCCCTAACTAGCTCATTTTGACCCAATGAAGAGAATAAAAGCTCCTACATAACCAACTGAAGGTCCTAATTCACTAAATAACCTTTCTGAGAGAAAAGCAAGAAACAAGGGGTAAAAATGTAATTTTACCATTACAGTACAACAACGGATTTTCTCAAGGGCTAAACAAAGGTCAAAAGGTCTTAACAAGATAAAAAGTGGGTTGGATTTGACAGAAAAGGGTTTGTGTGTACCCTGTGAATTAAATGACTTCTCAAAACCCTAAAATAGACCTACTTGATTAACCAAGGTTCTGGTTAGGATAAAATTCATCTAAACCCTCTAAAAATCATAGAAAAATATTCTCTAGGGTTTAAAACTTTCAATTTGGCCATTGGAACCCATCTTGACCTAGAATGGGGTCTCAAACAGATATTTGCCCTAAATTGGGTTTTTGCATAAATTTCTAATTCAAACGTGGGCAAGCCCAAAATCCAACTTCACCATTGGATTCCTTAGATCCAAATTAGATTTGTACCAAAATTTGAACCCAAGACGAATTTGCCTTGACCTAGTTTGCAAAAAGGTCCAACCTGATTACATTTGTACCCCTATCTTTCAAAAACCTTTGCAAAAGCCCTCCTAGCTTCTTCATCGTTCTCGCAATTAGGTCCCTCCGCCATTATAGCGAAGGAATCCTACTACAACGAGCTTTAGAAGGTAGTTTCTCCCTGATTTCTCAGAAAATCCCCTTCAAAATTGAAAGGAAGATTCTCTGAGAAAATCCCTCCAATGTGAACCCAATTTGATGCCTTAATTGTTACCCAATCTCTCATGTGGACACATGAGAGATTTGGGTCTCTTTTGAAGTTGCCATCTCCGGTGACCATACCTTGCTTGGAAGCTTGGCTTCTAAGCACAAATCCCCCTCTAGAGATCTATTTAAGAAGCCTCAGATCCAACAGACTCGGAGCTTGAAATCAACCGGAAACCCCCTCAAATTCTTCTCTCCTCCTCTGGCAGATTCGCTCATCAAGCTCCGGTGACCTTCCCTACTCTCCTTCATCGCCTGACCAAAATACTAGTGGCAGGTTCTTCCTCCTTGCATTCGTCCGCATCGTGCAGCACCTGCCGACGCCCTTGTCTCCCCTTCATCCTCGCCGACCGTCCCTCTGTGAGCGCCTTCGTCTTCAGTGTCGGTAGTACACGCCTGATGCCATCTTCACCTTCCCTTCGTCCACTATCACCCTAGATAAGTCCCCTTCACCCTCTACTTCCTTTCCCTCTCTTTATTTCCCTAAACCAACCCTCGACGCCATTGACCACCATCACCTTCTCCACCTCCGGCAATACCTTCGGTGAGGTGCTCCCGTCGCTCCGCACCTTCATCCACCTCATCAACCACCCTACAACCTCCGCAACGACTCACTGATCATTTCCCCCCACTCCATTGACCACCCAAACATCCCACCGAACACACCCACACATACGCCCATAGTGAACCCTAAACACACCACCATAGCCGTCCCCACGCCACGCCAACCACCGCAACACACTCGCCATGCCTCGACGAAGCTCCTTGGACGATTTGACGTGGCCGCGAGGCCATTCTTATGTTTTCAGGTATCCGACCACCGGCCGCCATTGACGAAGGAGCTTGAAACTTGCTGCGCTCCAGGTGCTGCTGCTCCAGGTGATAGTCCCAGGTGGTGCGAACTTGAGGCGCGCACACACCCAGGCCTTTGATTGGAGTAGAGAGCAGCTACAGCCTTGCGAGTTGAAGAAGACATCTGCTGCTGCGACGCGCAAGGGAGGTGGGACATTTAGTCCCACCTCGGAACTGGAAGAGAGACCATGTGCGCATAAGTTGAATTTGCACCATAGCCTTGTCACCTCTAAATCACGGGGTGAGGTCCCTCTCCCCCCTCTCACAGCCTCATCCGCAGCACCTCCTACACGAACCTGGCCTTGACCCGTTTACCCGACTGACTCACTCCTCTCTCACCACCCACGCCGGTGAGCCTGGACCCGGGTCTCCATTAGGTCCGATTACCCGAACCAATTGTGGCTCTGGGAGAGAGAACCTGAAATAGAGAAGAGAGAAAGAGAGGAAAGCTACGCAGGGGAAGGGGGGTTTTGCCTTGGAAAGTTTGGCTCCACACTTAGCCAAATTTAGAAAAGAAGAGCTTAGGCAGAAAAGGAAGAAGAGGAGGAGGTCAGGTAGCGAAGAAGAAGGAAAGAGAAGGGCCAGAGAAGAAGGAAGAAACTGAAAGAAGAAGGACCGGAAAGGCTTAAGGCTAAGGGTCAAGGCAGAAAGGCAAAGGAAGAGAGAAGGCAGCCAGTAGAGAAAGAAAGAGAAAGAAAAGAAGGAGCAGAAGTAGAAGAAGGAAGAAGCTGAAGGAAGGCTAAAGGCAGAAGTCAAAGGAGAAGGCAGAGAAAGCCAAAGACAAAGAGAAAGAAGAGTCGCAGAAGCTGAAGGCAGAGAAAGAAGAAATCAGAGAGCACTGTAGCATCATCAATTTAAGTCGTCTAATTTTTTATTCATATTCATATACATTGAGTTCTTAAGTATTTTGTGATCTACATTACCAATTACTCCTATACTTTTGCACTGTAATATTGATATTATTGCATATTCTTTTAAATTTTGAATTGTGATCTTGATTTCTAAACACCAATTTGCTCCCTGTGTTCGACCTCAGACTTCAAATTCGAGTAATAAAATTTATTTGTTTTGAACGCTTCTTCAGCTATATTACAACGCGATACTCTTAAATACCGATCCAGCACTCTCAAACAGCGAGCCAGCGCATTCCTCGACTATCCGATCGTCATCTGACGGTGGGAAGAGAGGTCGCATTGCCTCTGAACGCATGAAGCGAAAGTGGCGGTCGCGGATGATCAGACAACTAAGATCGCTTGGATGTGATGATGTGTGGAGCAACTAAAGGAGTGGAGCCGTTGAGTGGCTGTGTGAGGTGCATCCGATCAATGCGCAACGGTGAGGATGGAGCATAGCTTTAGCGTCGCTTACCTATAGCAACGGCTATATCCATCACTAAAGACCCCAACATTAATTTCTAAACCTTCAAATGACCAAATTACCCCCATGACTACATCTATAAATATACTACCCCTACCACACATTTCTTCATCCCTTCTCCTCTCACATCCTTCAAAGCTCTACGAGTTGGTCCTATACCCGGGATGCTCCACTAGAGTCTTAAATATAATTTTTCCATCTTCTCATCCCCATTCGTGGACCACCCATAGTTGTCTTCTCGCCACCATTTGTGAAGCGGATCCCGCTGCGATGCCGCCCTGTTTGTCCTCCATCCAGCTTTATTCTCCTTCATCTAGAATCTCATCCCCATCGTCCAGGCACTCCGTCAACGCGACTTGTCCTCCAAGTAGCCATTGAGGAGGGTAACTTCTCACCCCCTTCTCTTTTTATCGCTTTCTAATGTAGATTTCCAGCTTTCTAGTCAAAGAAATTAGTTGTAATGAACATATGATTATCAAATATTGGTTCTCTTTCTCTCTCTTTTCTCTGTATTATTCTCTCTCTTTGTAGTATTCTTTCTCCTTTTTCTATTGTTTATTCTTTAGGTAGAATAGATAGTGTAGATTTAATTTGACTAGCTAATCTACTTCGTGACAATAATTATAAACGTAGTTTTTAATCAAACGTTCGCTTTCCTGTGTTCAACCCGGGACTCACCAGAGTTTCGATTATAAATTTTATCTGATAGCGGATTTTTATGCAACTATAACAACAGGTTTCAAACTCAAACTTTACGCATATAAAAATTTCACTCATCATTTTTTCACAATTGCCGAGGAGGCAATGGATTTCGATTATTTTTCCACATTCCTTGCACTTATTAGCTCTCTAACTCTCTTTTATTTCTTCTCTATTGTCTTGCAGGTACCCCAACAAGGAATCTTCAAGCGGTAGAAAGGAGTAAAGTGTTGTTGAAGACCACTGTAAGTGTTGTCCCATTCTTTTCCCCTCCATAGATTTCATTTCATCACTCAAATTCAAACCCTAATTAACCTAGGTGCTTTCATAAACCCTAAGCTTAGTTTGGTTGCCACCTCCACCCACCTCACCCTTCACTTATAAAAAAAAATCTCACAGAGGTACACAACCTCTTCTGATTTTTTATACTCAACCGGTAACCCGATCTTTGGAACCGGTACACACAAATGAAACACATAATCAAGTAGAAATCGGACTAGGTAACCACTTGTGTGCCTAATTCAGTGGTGCATTAGGCCAATTGTTTGAGTTTTTTAAGCCGCACCACTCCATCTGAAAACAACTCATCAAGTAGCTTGCTCATTAGGATTAACGTTTAAGGTTAGTACCAGGCACTCCGTCTTATTTTGATTTCAAAGGAAAATATCTTCACCAGTGTTTGCAAATCCTAGTGTGCCTCCTGAACTTGATTGAATTCACCTTGATTCGAACCCTAAAAGCTACTTAGTCAAGGTTTGAACTTTAAAATCCACTCATTCAAATAATCTTGCTTGAAAATCCTAGTTCTGCACTCATTCACACATCTCAACCAGTCATTAAGGGCACAACCCAGTTAAAGGGCCCATCACATTCTCAAGCACATTCAAACATAAGTCTAATTAAAATAGAGTAGACGTTGGCTTTAAGGATTGGACTCGCTCTTTGGGACCTAGATCGAGATTATTTTCTATTAATCTTCTTCTATCGATCCATCTGATGTCTAGCTAAGGTAGCAGAGTTAAATGACTGCAGTTGGGGGGTATCAAAGGTACCTAAGGTGAAAGCCAAGGGAAGAACCTTCTCTCTAATCCCTCCCTCTAACTGGTTGGATTGACCGGAAAGAAGTAGACTAAATCGTTCCTCTAATCTTAAGATGGGTTCTGGGAGTCTGTAGGTCTTTAGGCTATCCCACTTAAGGACAGGTTTGATTGTTTGTATTGCAGGGCACCTTTCTTTTTCTCCTGTTTCGTCATGGATCCTTCCACATTTTACTCACATTTCCACTCCTACCACTACTTATTTCCAAGATGATTATTATCTCAACCAAACTTATTCTCACCCATTTACTAGTTGGGATAATCCAGATTGGCAATATAATTTTGGATTTCCGTATTTAGGGTCTAACCTTAGACACCATGATTTTGGTTTTTATCCTTCTCTGAGCTACACTAATTATAGATCTTCACCCTTTGATGATCAATTTAACTCGATCTATAATCAAGAAGGATATCCTGATTACAACTCTTACCCTCCCCCATATTACATTGCATGTAGGTCATTGATGAGGTGTGGCTCATCATAGCTAAAATGCTCAAGTTAAGCTAGAAACTAAGTTAAACACTACTAAATTAACACATGAAAAGGGTTAAGTGTGGGAAATAGTGAAAAAGACTCAAAACATCAAATCTGTTGTGAAATTAGGTCATAAAATAAGATATTTTATTCATTAATGTAAATTAATAATCTAATTGCAAAATTGAACACGTATTTAGGCTTAAAATTTCAAATCAAAAGTGAAATTAACTTCCTTAATGTTCAATTAGGCTTCAATAAAAACTTGGTGGCATTTGGACATCATTAGGACCTCGTATTTATTAGATTGCATTTAGCTCCTTAGTTAATATACCTTTTATTCATTTAAAAACCTTCAGGAACTCAAATGTAAGCTGCAAGGGGCCATTTTGTAAGTCCTAGGGATCGCTCTGTTATCCTTCACCACTTATGGGCTTTGCCACAAAACTCCTACCGTTTTGCCCATAAGGGCTTCTTTGCGAAACCACCAAAAGAGCTGCAACGAGCGGACCACTGTAGCCGCGAAGAACACATGAGATCGTGGCCATTGATTGCTTGATCTCTTGATCTGAAGGCCCAGCTCGAATCAAAGCTTTGCACGCTTCGGTGCATGTGATGGGATTCTCAACTTGAGTAGAGAAAAGTCTCAACCATTGTTACTTATCCATTTCTTCATCTTTAGATAGTTTCTCCACATGCCCTCTCATGAATGGCCTTCTTTGAGGCTCACAAGTCGTATGTCACATAGAGTTTAATATACTCCATTAGACCAGTGTAGCATCCAACTTCAAATTAACTTGCTTGAGTAGAAAGGTCAGCTATTATTTAATACCATTTCTCCTCAGCATGTGGGTATGAAACTTAAAATCAATTGGATTGAGTGGAGAGGACCAACGGTTCAGATATACCACTAATCAATTTCTCATTAGATAAGGTATTAATCTCTGAGAACTAGAAATTTAGAAGTCTTGTACTGTTTGTCTAGTTCTTTGAAGTGCAATGTAGTAGCCCCAAAAACCACTTATGAGCCTTTTCCATCATGAAACCAAGATTTGGTATCAACAAGAAATTACAAAGAATGGAATTTTATAAAACATACCAAATACATATCCAATTGTTGACCAAAGGAAATATCCATTCAGAAGAGTCATCTTGTGTGCTCTGTCATATCTGCATTAGAAAGCACATTATTTTGAATGAAAGTAAAAAAATAATTAAAAAATATATATATAGAGAGAGAGATAGGCTTCCTTAAATTCCACCATGAGAAAGAGGGGCAAATCCATCCCTAGGATTGCAATTTGGTATTAATTTTGATTACGCAACATATGACCAAAAAGAGGCCATTGATGTCTTCTAATCAATGACGACAATGACATAGACCATTTAAATTGAAAGAATAAGCATATGTGATGTCAAGCACGTAAAGCAAAAGGCAACAAGTAGACCAGGAAAAAGAATGTCACCAAAGCCAATCATATCATAGCCACCCCAAGGATCAAAAAAATGAGGGATCTTAGAAGCATGGGTATAGATTCTCCACTATCATCGCCACGTGCAACCTATAAATGAGAAACATTTAAAATGAATTGATAACTTCTCAAAGAAATATATGCTTAGAAGGACCACAACTTTTGAGAAAATAATAATAATAATTTTTTTAGAATACCAATACTATGACAAGTACCATACAAAAGTGACGGCACTATATGAAATGAGAGAAGACTCGACTCAGACAAACAATAAGGAAGAACTGCATGTGTGAAGCAGCATAGAGTAAGCACATTTTAGCATCACCCTTGGTTAGAAAAAATTCTATGGCACCCCAATCTATATAGTATTTTGAACTGCAACCTTTCCTTATGGTGCCCCAATTGGACTTGGTAGATCTGCGTATTGCTATGCATGAAATTGACAATTGAAAAGTGTTATATGAGTGCACTGATACTCTTACCCACATTGAACATTCTTGGGGAGTTGGATGTTCATAAAACCTTTCTTATGAACATTACAAAATTAACAATCAGTTATTTAGTAAGATTTCCTTTGCGCTCAACCATCCCAAATGCCCACATCTAAATACTACTTTTCTCAAGTTCAGTGATTCTTTGAATGAAACAAAGTAAGGCCCAAAGAAAAAGAATTAAGTAAATTATTTAGGCATGACCACAAATAACATAGGAGAATAACATTATGATAAACAGAATAAGAGGCAGCCTAATGAAGGATCAAAATCACTACAATATTCCAGATGATTTCAAACATCAATGAATGGACTAGTGCTTTTTGAACCCAACATTTGCAATGCCCCACTCATTTTGCTGATTGGAGTAATATAGTGATGGCTACCAACCACCAATAGTCATCCTTAATTCAAGAAAAAAAACCCACAACATCACTCAAGCCAACTCAAAGGGCCCAATCAATCAAGAATCTGGCATCACAAGAGAGGGAAGGCGTGGGAGTCCTTACTTTGAGGAGGGCGCGAATGGCGAGCTTGACGGTGTCTTTGTCGGAGGTGTCGCAGTAGTTCTTCTCGAGGAACTCGCACATGGAGTTGGAGTTCCTGTCGGTGGTGTTGGCCTTCCGGGCGGAGAAGGTGCCGAAGGGGTCAGTCTGGTAGAGGGAGGGGACGTCGGTGTAGGGGTCGAAGCCGACGATGAGGGTGGAGAGGCCGAAGGGCCTGACGTCGCCGCTCTGGGTGTACCTTTGCTAGAGCCTGGCGATGTACCTCGTGATGTACTCCACTATGACAGGGTCCACGGTCAGCTTGTGGCTCTAGCACTCCACACGGGCCCGGTTGATGAGGACGCGAGCGTCGACCTTGAGGCCCGCGCAGGCGAGGGTGATGTGGGCATCCAGGTTCACGATCTTCTTTACGGACCTGGATGGAATCAGTTGTTACAGTGAGGATCGATCAAAGGGGATGAAGGGAGGGTGAGATTGTTACCACCACCACAACCTACCGGGAGTCTTAGAGCTTAGCAGTGGACTTCTTCTCGATGTCGAGGATGATGGTGTCGATGCCGCGGACGCTGACGGTGGCATTGCCCTTGCGGAGGGCCTCGAGGGCATACTCGACCTGGAAGATGTGGCTGTCGGGGGAGAAGATGGTGATCACGCAGTCGTAGTGGGCCATCGTGGTGGCATCGGTGGTGAGATCCTTCTCTTCTGGGTCTTTCTCTCTCTCACTCACACTCACTCTACCTCTCTAGTAGGGCTTCTGTTGAGGGGGAAGGGGAGGGGGAGGGGGTTGGAGTTGGAGCTCTCTCTGCTTTAGGGGGTAGGGGAGATGACAGACGGGCTGGCTGAGCTTGGGGAGCAAGGAGGTGTGTGGGGGGAGGCGATGCCATTGGAGATTGGGGGAGTCAGGAGAGGGAAGGGGAAGGTCGTGTCGTCGGAGATTCGGGAGAGGGCGGGAGGGAAAATTTTTTGAGGAAAGGTTATGGTGACGGTTTCACTTGAAATCGTCACCAAAGGACAAGCTATGGTCACGGTCCCACTTGGAATGGTCACCAAAGGAAGGCTATTGTCACAGTCCCACTTGGAACTGTCATGAAAGCCTTTTGTCACAATTCTCATCCCCATAACAAAAGGTTGTAATAGGAAACAAATCTTACTCTCCCACAATGGTCATGGTTGTAGGTGGAACCGTGACCATAAGTTATTTTTTGTAACAATTTTTAAACCCATGACCAAATAACCATGACTAAGCCTTAATTTTCTAGTAGTGTCACCCCTTACCCTAGATCTCATCCAACAGTTGTGATTTGGATTAAAACTTTCGCGCGCCCTGGCAAGCCCATCTCCACCGCCCATGCCCTAGGCGTTTGATCTCACCTTTGCGGTGATTGGAATCACTGTATTAGCTACTTAAGCAACTCACCTGAGTCGCGTGCACATTGAATCACTCCCTCCCCCTAAGTGGTTCCCTTCGTCTACTCCCTCAGCTTCCCTTCTCCCTTCCTCAGTGGTCGGTGATAGAGACCATTTCCCTCCCTCCGTCGATTACCTCCAGCCGCCTGCTGTTGGCTCTTGGACAACTCCCTCGTCAGCTGAAGGGTTTTCTCCCCTTTCTTCGTCATTGGCCACCGGATGGTGACCTTGGACATCACCTTCTTCCCTTAGCTAAATTTATTGCTTTCTTAGTGTAGTTTTCCTGTTTTCTAGATTAGTTGTAGTGTTAGCTAGTGTAATTTAAGTTAGTAGATGTAGTTAGAGATCAAATTTGGATGATGGTTTAGTTTAGTGTAGGAGTAGATTTGTGTAGATCCACTTCGCCCTTTGCCCTCTTTGATCATTCAGATCAGAGAGGTGTTTTTTCACCTCCATGTCAACGCATATAGCTTTTCCTATGCATTGCAATTCATTTCTAATTTTCCCTCGCATGTTTTTCATCATCCACCCATCCATCAAGGTCAAATTCAGATCTGAAACCTTGGCTTCTAGATCTGAATTTGCACTTGAAATCCACTTGGGGGGTCTCTCACTCACTCCATACATTCACAAAGACCCCTTGATCTGGTTTTATCGTCTTGAATTGCTTGATTCCTTTCAAATTGCTTTTAATGCCCAATCGTATGGATTGGAGATCATCTAGCTTTTATCAGATTCAATTGAGCTGCTTGAGGTTTTTAATTGCTTAATTAGGTGTCATGCAATGAGTCCAAGATTTTGAATTTGGTTTTGATTTTATGAATGAGCATGCACTTAATTTAAGTGTTATTTTGGATAGTTTGACCAAGGATAATCAGTGACACTGATTTGAGGTTGAACAAGGGCCTAATGGATCTTAAGATGATTTCAAGATCACCTTGAACACCAAACAATGTTGTTCAAGACAATCAGGTGATCAGATCAGTGAGAGATCCATATCAACAGCCCAATTAGGGCAACATTTATTTTTCACTTCAAAATGATTTTTGAGTTTAAAAATGGTTTAAATCTTTTTTTGAGAAAGAAAGGAATGCTATCGAGTCACCGATAGCAAACCAGGAGAGCTACTATTGATAATAACAAAAAATTACAAGTTCGACCCCCAATACTATATGAGACTCCAGCATAAACTTACAATATTTTCCACATACACTAGGGTCTCCTGAAAAGCACACTCATTTCTTGCTCTCCATACAGCCCATAACACAGCCACCATATGCATATAAGGCTTATTCCCATCCACAAGACCACGCCACAAATTCCCCCAAGTGGGTAAGGACTCGTTTCATACTCTCCTCCATACATAATCAGTGATCGCACATGAGGAGAAGATATGAACATTAGAATCATTATGCAACCCACATAAAAAACAAAACTGGGTGGGGGTCCCCATCCTTCTGTGCCTCAGATCTCCAGTAATCAATCCATCCCTCCTGCAGAGCCATAAGAAAATTTATAACTTTAGTGGTACTTTTAACTTCCATAGTTTTTTCCCCATTTCTTCATCTTCCGCCATCCTGGAGGACATTATCAATTTGTCATAAGCAACCGCAGTAGAGAAAATACCTTCCCATTTGTATGTGTCATATTCATGAGGCATGGGTTTGAAAGCAGCAAGCTCTTGCAAGAGACGTTCGTTCTCTACACGAGTTCTTGTTTCATGATTATTCCACCCACCATTACTTAACAACCACTGCTCCGAATCAACATCCCAATAATCAGCTACCACCACATTTTTATTTGCAGCGGCAGCATAAGCAAGGGGGAACCTGTCTTTAAACGTCCCTCCATGTACCCAATTTTCCAGCCAAAACTTGAAACTTTTTCCATCCCCTAAAACTGATTTGAAAAAATTCCAATTTTCCTTCAGGGCGCGCACCACAGAAAACCAAAAGGGGGATGGTTTACGTGGGTTAAGACGATTTTTCTCATCATTGGTACTCCCATAACTGTCTTAGATAATTTCTGTCCAAATTTTTTTTCCCCAGCAACCGAACAACCCACTTCAATAGTAAAGCTTCATTGAATTCTTTAAGGGATCTAACACCCATACCTCCCATCTTCTTTGATTTGCAAATTGATTCCCACTTCAAGGGTTGAAAAAAGGCCCCTTGATGAGAGGCCCCTTTCCAAAAGAATCGTTTCCGCATCACCTCCAGCTTTTTCCAAACAGAGTTCGGAGCTCTAAGGATAGAGAAAAAGAAAACAGGAATCGAAGTGATAACAGAATTCAGTAAAATATACCTCCCCTCTTTTGAGAGGTATCTACTGCTCCAACCCTCCAATTTCGTAGCTACCATTTCGAAGAGGAAAGACCAATCTGCTTTCTTCATCTTAGAACATTTCAAAGGCAGACCCAGATATTTAATCGGCAGTGGAACCACAAGTGTACCAAGAATGGTGGAGATCTCATTCTGTAACCCACTATTCATCCCAAAACAGACCAGGGAGGATTTACATCCATTCAATCTGAGACCAGAAACCTCTCCAAAAATTTTTACCATATGTAACAGAGCCTACGCTTCTCTCTTTCCCCCTTCCACAAGAAAAATAGTATCATCAGCATACTGAAGTATAGGGGCTAAAGCCCTATGATTACACATTGAATACCCTCTTATAAAACCATCCACCGCCAGTTTGCAGGCAAATCTGGCCAAAGTATCCACCGCAAGGTTAAAAATCAAAGGGGCAATAGGGCAACCTTGCCTTACTCCACATTGGGGCTGAATCCAAGAACGACACGGTTTACCATTTATTAACGGGGAGAAAGAGGCTGTCGTAATGCACCTCTTCACCCATTGCATCAATAAGGGTGGAAATTTCCTCCTTCTAAGAATCTCCCACAAGTATGACCAGGAGACCGAATCATAGGCTTTGGAAAAATCTACTTTCCATAAGAAAGCCTTAGATTTTCTCCTTCTCCAACCCATAACAATCTCCTGCGTCACAATGAAAGACTCTTGTAATGATCTCCCAGGAAGAAAAGCTGATTGAACAGGCATTATCAAGTCCTTTAAAACCTCCTGCAATCTATTAGCAATAACCTTACTAATAATAAGGTAGATGGAATTAGATAGCGCAATGGGTCTATAATCAGAAAAACTTTCCGCACTTGATTTCTTAGGCAACAAAAACAGATAGGATTTGTTCAGCCTCTCAAATCCAGAGTTGCCCAATTCAAACTCATGAATAACCTTTAACACATCCACCTTAACAACATTCCATAACTCCCTGTAAAAAAACACCTCAAATCCATCCGAACCAGGAGCCCCTTCATTGTTTAACTCTTTAATAGCCTTTAGTACTTCCTGTTTAGAAATAGGGGTCACAAGCATGTCTCTCTGTTCATTAGTTACACACGGGAAGTCCATTGCTGCAATCCTCCAAGAACCTCTTGGGGTAGCCTTGGAAGTTTCTTTAAAAAATTTACTTGCTTCAGATCTGATCTCCTTAATAGAGGTAATATTTCTTTCTTCAACTTTAATAGATGAAATAAGGTTGAATCTTCTTCTAGCACTAGCTGCAAGATGGAAAAATTTTGTGTTCGCATTACCCTCTTTAAGCCAAAGCTGTCTGGATTTTTCACGCCAATCCATTTCTGATTTCAGATCTTCATCCCCCACAACTGCTTGCATCTGCTGCCTCAGCTGCTGCTCCTGTTGGTTCAAAGCCAGCCTGCTCTCTTTCAGATCCAAATCCCTGATGACTGTCAAGGCTTCCCTCCTCTTCTGGTCTCTGATCAGATTCACAACCTGCCCATATTCCTTCAACATTTCACGCAGACTAGCCAATTTTGCAGCAAATTGCTGTGTGGCAGTGCCTTGAACATCCTTGCTTTGCCACCACTGAGAAACCATTTGCATGAAGCCTTCTTCCCTAAACCAAGATCTCTTGAGTTTGAAGTATGATCCCGTGTTTGCATGGACCCCACTGTCCCAAACCAAAGGCGTATGGTCAGAGAACGGCCTATCAAAGCTCAAAACAGCAGATAGTTGATATCTCTCAAACAAACTAGGACTGCCAAAGAATCTGTCCAATTTGGAAATCTGTCCACTGCCATTCATCCAAGTATATTCCACACCACTGATGGGATATTCAGTCAAGCCCATGTTCTACACAGCCAATTGGAAGCGAGCTGTAGAGCTATCCACTCTCCCATCCAGGTTATCATCACCAGAAAGATAACAATTGAAATCACCCCTTAACAACCATGGGGTCTCTTGCACTCTTTGATGCATTGCATAGAGTTCCTCCCACAAGCCAGCTCTGTCTGCTGCCACACAAGGACCATATATGCATGATATAAACCACTCCATATCACCTTGGGGAGATTGACATCTACAAGAAATTAAGAACCTATCACGAATATCTGATTTGCAGAAGTTGATTTGAGATGTTTTCAAACCTTCTAAGAGTGTTTTCATGAATTAAGATTGAATTTCATTGGATTGGATGATTTGATCTAGATTAATTCAGTAGCAACATTTGCTGTTCTGATTGGTTTGATCTTGAACTGTTCTCTGTGATTGAACCTTTGATTTCAAGGGTTTTGCGGAATAGTTGATTTTTCTGAGATGAAGCAGTATTCTGAGCTGATTTTCCAGATCCTAAATGTCATCATGGATCCTCTGATCAGGCTTTAATTGCCTGATGTGGCTGCTGGGTATCACAGTAGAAGCAGTTGTTGGCTACTGCAATAGTTGCATTTGGTTTTAAGACGTCTAACCAATGATTCCATCATCTGATTTTAATTGAGAATAGCAGCTGTAGTTCTACTAATCTATTGTGCAGCAGTCCAAATTTGAGCAGCAATTAGCTGCTGGAATGGGTAGTAGCAGCCTTTGATCGAGTTGGGATTTGAGGGTTTATGTATTCTAACATTGTTTTATATAGTTAGAATAGTTTAATCAAGCATTCATGTACATGGGTTTGAGCTTAAATCTGATCTTAAGTGACATGTAAATCTATTTTGAGGTCATTGTCAGTTCTTTCATGTGTAAATCAGTCCAAAATGAGATTTCAGTGGAATTAAAAGAGAAAATCATGTTTTTATGTTTATAAATGATGTAACATGCTTGCTGGATGTTTTTAGATGTTTAATCACCCTTTCTAGCCACTAGAACTCGCTTTGAGGCCTTGGGTTATTAGGTTAAAACACTCATCAAGGCGAAACATGGGTTGGTTTGTATATAAATAAAAATCTTAAAAAAATCACAAAAAATTAAAATAAATGTGTCTTGAGTAGGATTAGTAAATTTTCTAAGTATATGCAAAGTTTTAAGGTGTTCTAAACCCCCAGCTTGGTAGAACATATTAGCCAACAGTTCAGTCTACCTTGAATCGTAATAAAAGAACTTAACTTCAAAAACACCAAAAATAAATTTTCTCTCTCATATCTTTCTTTCTCTCTCATCCCCTATCTCTACTACTATATAAAACCCATAAAAATCAGAACATATCCAAAAACTCCTAAAAATACCATGTATACAATGTATGTACTTGTATATATAAATTAAACCTAAGCTATATATGTATGAAGTGTATAATATGTATATAATCTATAAATATAACCCATATAGGTATCCTATATATTAAACTATACATTTAGAATAATTTATTGTGTATATAATCTTATTACATTATTTTATATTAATTTATATAACCTAAATGTATAATAACTAAGTAATTCTATAAACCTATTTAAATGAATATATCTGTACCTAATACTGTGTACACATATTTATATATGTAATTTGTACCTGTAATTTAATTTAATGATATATTTGCAGTAAATAATTAAGTTAATAAGTTAATTAGATAATTTATTAAGTTAAAATAAAATAAATTAGTAATTTAAGTTAATACCGAGGTAAATTAAATTATATATTTGTAATATATTATATTAAGTATTTTCAACTAATTTAAATAGTATTTATACTGTATAATAGTAATTATAGATTATTTATATGTATAACTAACCAAAACATTTAAATCTATATAAATTAAAATAAAGTTTCTAAAATATAATCAAAATCTGTAATAAATATTTTTTTATGTATACTAACTCTGTATAATGTCAATTGTTTAATTAATTAACTAATTTATACTTTAATTAACGAATTAAACTCTAATTTAACATGTATAAACAATCAATTTTGCCTAATTTTATTATATAATAAAATTACTTATTGTTGTAAAGTAATTACATAATTATGTAGCCTTATGTAAGGGCTTGGTAACTCTATAATTTATTTTTAATTTAAAGTAAATCATGGCCCTCAAATCGAGGGCCAAAATCCAGCATCAAGCACGCACAGAATGTGAATAGCAACGCCTAATAGGCGCAAACTTAGTGCCACATCATGCGCTGAAGAGTGCGTGATGCGGCAAATAAGGAATTTGTGTTATGCCCCCTTCAGTCGACAGTGCACGGCGCAAAACACATACCTATACATCTCTCAATCTGATATGATCATGAGCATGAATTTGTGTGCGATGTATGGGCAAGGGGCCATGCACTGTGCGTAGGTCTGATTGGGCCGAGCATAAATCCAAATTAATACACCTAATAATGAACTAGGGCGACCATAGTAGAGGTCTAGTCCCACCCAGAAATAGGTGCTGCATATCCCTCGAAAAGGTCGCTCGCCCACATTAAACTTAATTTTTGTCTAAGTGCTAAGAGGAAAAAGTGTGAAGAGGAGAGGAAAGAAAAAAATTTTGGCTAAGTTTTGAAGTAAAGAAGAGAATAGAAGAGAAGAGGAGAAGAGAGGAGAGAATGAGCAACTAAGTGTTGAGCTCTCCCTATGCCTTAGTGTGCATATGTGTGGGTTGTGTGCATATGTATATGTGCATCTGTATATATATATATATATATATATAATGCAATATAATGTAAATAAATAAGTATACATATGTATAGTGTATATATATATAAGGATAGTATAAAGTTATGTTTGAGCTCTTATATATGTAAATAAATAATTAGAGCTTTAGTGATAGATTTATTCGTCACTGTATATATAAATGTATGTTAGTATAAGTTGTTTTTCATTTAAGTAGTGTAAATATGTTACTAAGGCTACACTGAGGTTTATGTATGTCACTGTACATAGGGCTATATGTCAGTATAGATAGTTATTTTATCTTATGTTATGTATATAATTTTACAAAAGCTTTAGCAACACTTATATATGTTACTGTATATATTATATATGTTATACTATAAATATTAGTATGTTATAATGATTTAGTATAGTAGATATTATTAACTATTTTTGTACCTATATTCAGGTATTATCTATATTAGTTGTAAATAATTAACATAGAGTAGTTATCTATAGTTTTTTATGCTTGTTTGTGTACTTATGTTTTCAAGCATTGTAATGTGTTTTAATTAATTCTTTTGTATATAATTAACCAAATTCTTTCATTCATTGATTCATTTGTTTATTTTTATAAATAAAATCAATATTTTTGGAATAAAAGAATATTTATGGACTTAGAGAGTGATGTATATCAATAACTGCCTCCCAGTGAACGACCTGGAATAAACCAGTAAAAGTTAAGTAAATAAAATTGACACAACATCGATTTGTATTTGTGACATATACTACAACAACGACATTTAAAACACCATTTTTAATACGAACCAGTCATCGATCATCATATTTTTGGCACTAATAATGCTTTCTTATGATGGCTGACGAGTTGCGCATCATATTTTTGGTGCCGTTGTCGGGGATAAAAATACCCGTCAACAGCGCTTTATTGTGATTGTTTGACTTATGTCACAAAAAGTCGATTAGTCACCACCTCTTTTTGAACAACCTAAAGTGACCTATTATCAGGGAGGGCACCAAGAACCTCAATTCCTTGACTCCCCTTGATTGAACCCAAACCCACCCAGCCCTGAATCAAACCATTTGGTTTAGGTGAACCAGGTCCAAGATAGGGTGTTGGCTACTTAAGGAGCACCATTCAATCTTTAAATGCTCAGCCAACACCCTACACTGAAGAATTGGAGCCTCTGATTCAAATGATTAACGATCTTAACAAGTATTTATTGGATCGGCTCCATGATGTTAAGGATAAGGACCCAGGTGAATTTTTATTTAGGAAGTTGTCAAAATTGAGGATGAAATTTGTAGTTGTTTTAGTTAAATCTTGGGATGATTCCCAGGATGAACCTCCTTCAGGAGAGCTAATGTTAGAACCCATTCAGGCACCTATAGGGGGGACACATTTTACAAGACCAGGAATAACCAGATTAGTCTACAACAACCAGTTGAGGATGAATTGATTTCTTCATCTGAGATCCCTGAACCAAGGTACGAGGAAAAGTATGTTTCCATGGACTAGGAAATGATTGATGATTTTGAGACATATATAAATGCAGATCTAGAATTCTTTGATTCTGAAGGTGAAGAATCATTATGCAAAGTCTCACCTGAGTTTGAGGAAAATGATTTTAGTGAAACATACGGGCTTGAGGAGTATGATGAATCATTTGATAGCTTGATAATTAAGGATTATGATCCCATTAAGGCTAGCATAGAGGATTCGGATCCTGACTTCATGGATGATTCAATCAGTAGCCCCATTCTTCAACCACACCCCAAAGTGTTGAATGATGATATTTCTAAAATAATCAGACCCAAGTCAATTCTGATTCAGCCACAAATTTTGGACTTGGATATTTTATACAAGGATGATGACACTTTAGAGGTCCCGAGAACACTAATTTTGGAGGATAGGAATTAGATGACAATTTGGGAAGCTAATTATGGGAGAGATACATATTTGGATCTAAGGGTTCCTTTATGCTTGAAACCACCAGCCTTTTATTAGGACCCTTATAATATTTGTGACTCTGAGGGTGTGCAACCTAAGTGTAGATTAATGGATTATCTTTTTGAGCAAACTGTTAACTGGACAAATGAACCCATTGATTTAGATTTACCTATTGTCCAACATTTTGGACTTGGGTTGCATCCTCACAAGTCGTAAGCCCGGCTTCGCTTGCATATTGATGTCAGGTTCTGGATAATTTTTATTCAGAACCTTATATATACTCGACCCCAGAGCATGGATCTGCACAACAACCTAGTCCACATCTCTGGACATTCTCTGCTTGCAGGTCATGAGGTTAATCTTTTTATTCTGATCCTGATCTGCACTTGTGAATTCTTTATTTCTTTTTCCTATTTGTATAGTGTGCCTAGCTAAAGGTAATATATTTAGCATATATACAATCTGTTTTCATCTCGGAGCTAATCGGGTAATCATGAAATTCATGTGCTTTCTACTTTACTCTGCTATTTTTCATGTCTTTTTAATACAATGAGGATATTGCATTAGATAGGCATGAGGGGTGGATATTCATCTCTGAATCATTTTGTTAGCTCCGTAGATTCTTTTTATTTTCTCTTTATTTATTAAAAAAAATTTGAATTAAGAAAAGAGAACTCGGGCTTTAGAAATTTGTCAACCATAAGAAATAATACATTAAGACCTAAACACTTAGACCTTTCAGGTCTTTGGGATTAATCAGCCTGGTGTCCGCTAAAATGAGGATTTGTTTCTCAAGACTTTGCCATTTGCAAATTCATTTCTAATTGGTTAAATAAGTTTGGGTGATAAGTAAATGACTTATCAACCCGCCCTCTAATTTGAGGGGACTTTTAGTCTAAGCATCTACACACTATTTGCACTAACTCACTTTTCGGTGGTTTTAACAGAAATTGCGTAGCTAATGAACCTTCTAGGGTAGTATGGCTGGCAAGTTGTCGTGGGTAATAGCTCATTGGCCGGTTGTCCAGAGCTTAGCTACACGACCATTACTGCTGCCTTTAGGTAAATCTTAGTTCAGGGAAGCTACCTACCTAGAAAAAAAAATATCAAAAAAAAAGAAATAGAAAAGAAGAAAAATAATAAATTAGCAACACTTCACCGTATGAGTATGGTTGGTAAGTAGTCGTAGGTAACAGCCCATTGGTCGGTTGTCCAGAACTCGGCTCATGAAATGTACGTTTAATTCCAAACACTTAGGAAGAAGCAAGGAAGTAGAATAAGCCAGTGAGATATACACTGGGTTTACCCTTATGTTGACCCCACAAAAATAAAAAGTAGGGAGAAAACTACTGGTCCGATAAATACACCTTTAGGTAGAATTTCTTTTCAAGGTCACCTAGGGGCGTAGAAACCTGAAGTCCGTTCTGATTCCTGATCAGTGAGTCTATCACATTCACACAAAAAGATGCTTAACACTTAGAGTTCTTTTCAAGTCTTGGGTGGGTTGGGTAGCCGTAGAAAGCTGCCCCAAAACTCAACTCAAAAAATCAAAAAAATTATAAAAGAAGAAAAGGAAAGAAAAAAAAAGTATTTGTGTTTGAATAAGGCGAGGGCTTGGATAATCTGCATTTTGGCGAACACCTGGGCACTATTGAGTCTCTATAGTTCAGGTTTTTAGTAGAAATTTCTTAGTATTGAAAAATAACTATTGCCCAAATAATTTAATCCTAATTCTTTTATAAATAACATGTAGTTTTGCTAAGGACTAGCAAAAGATAGGCATGGGGGTGTGATGTAGACACATCTATGTCAAATAAACTGTCTATTTATACATGTTCTTAGGCATATAATTGCATTTAGCATTATAAATATTGCATAGCATACATCATTATACATTTAGGTTAGATTGTACAAATTATAGGTTAATTTTCCCTTTTTGTGGTTAGGGGACAGAGCAATATCATTTTGGGGCATCAAATTGAAGATCCAACTGTACGAATCTGATTAGGGCGATGATTAGAGTTCAACACCTCCGATATTGTCCCGATCGGACCTCCGTAGCATCATATGCAGTTTAAGAAAGGTCAGAGGTCAAGGGGCAAGGTGGTGTAAATCCATACCTCAGATGAAGAATCCAACCGCACTGATGGGTTTGGATCGATGATTGCAGCCCAATAGCGCAAAAATTGGTTCAATCCGACAACCGTGGCACCACTTACAAAACAAAGAAGATTGACCACCATGATGGCGCCATGTGGCACCATCACAACCACCCAACACCAGCCACAGCACCCTTCTTCACTCGCACGATCAATCCCAGTCGTTGGATCATCGATCCAACGGCTAGGATTCCATCAAGGCACGCCTCTCCTCTCAGCTGAAGACAAAGCTCATACTTCCTCAGTCGTTGGATCTTCATCCAACAGTCGAGGACGCGTGAGCGTTAAAATGCAAACGAGACACAATCGGAGGCACAACGCAGCGGTTGTGAGCCTAACATGCAATGCAAGGCACGTGTTCGAGTCACGCAGAGTGGGCGTAATCTACGAGAAGAGTAGGCGCACGAAATTATGCCATTCGATTCCCGATGAGAGACTCGGATACGGTTACGTGGTAGCGCGAATGAGCGAGCGTGTCCACGCGCAATCTGACACCAATCTGAAGGCTCGATCTGACGTGATGAAGCACTTGAGTGAGTGCATTCCTCAACCGTCTGATCTTCATCTGACGGTGGGAAGAGAGGCCACATCACCTCTTAACGCATGGAGCAGAAGCGACACACACAGATCTAAGTTGTCCGATCATGCGCTTGGACGTGATGAAGCGTGAATAACTGAAGGAGTGGAGTCGCTGACGTGGCCGTGCGAGGTGCGTTCGAACAGCGCAACAGTGGAGATGGAGCATGTGGCTATAATGTCAATCACCTATAGCAACGGGTACACCTGTCACTAAAGACCCCAACATTAATTTCTAAACCTTCAAATGACCAAATTACCCCTATGACTACACCTATAAATGACCACACATTTCTTCATCCCTTCTCTTCTCCTCTTACCTCCTCTAAAGCTCTATGAGCTAGTCCCATACCCAGGATGCTCCACTAGAGTCTTAAATATAATTTTTCCATCTTCTCATCCTTGTCCGTGGAGTGCTCGTGGTTGTCTTCTTGCCACCATTCAGGAAGCGAATCCCGTTGCGACATTGCCCTGTTTCGTCCTCCTCCATCCTCTAGCTTCGTTCTCCTTTGTCCAGCATCTCATCCTCATCGTCCGGACTCTTCATCAATGCGGCTCGTCCTCTAAGCAGCCGTCAAGGAGGAAACTTCTCACACCCCTTCTCTTTTTATCGCTTTTTAGTGTAGATTTCCAGCTTTCTAGTTATAGAATTTAGTTGTAATGAACATATGATTATCAAATATCAGTTCTCTTTCTCACTCTTTTCTCTGTATTTTTCTCTCTCTTTCTAGTATTCTTTCTCTTTCTTCTGTTGTTTATTCTTTAAGTAGAATAGCTAATGTAGATTTAATTCGACCAGCTAATCTACTTCGTGACAATAATTATAAACGCAGTTTTTAATCAAACGTTCACCTCCCCGCGTTCGACCTAGAACTCACCAAAGTTTCAGTTATAAATTGTATTTTATAATGGATTTTTACGCAATTACAACAAAAGGTTGCAAACTCAAACTTTACACATATAAAAATCTCGCTCATCAGTCATCTAGCCCATGGTAGAAAATTTGAGCTAAGTGCCATCTAGGCACACCATAGTGTGGGCACTTCCTGAGAAGATAATGAAATTTGTTTCAGGCGTCATGCAACTTTTCCCTTGGTCCCTGAGAAAAAGTCGTAGCCACGTGCCTCATCGTGTTCGTTCGACTAATTAGGAAGAACTTTTGAAGGAATTCACGACGTAATTCCGCCCATGTTCAAATTGGCTTTCCGATGGTCATAAACCAGTATGAAGCTTTATCCATGAGAGAGAACGGGAAAGCCTTCGTGAGAACAATCCCCACGTCTACATTTCTAGGTCGAACTATTTCCATGATTCAACTTAGATCCTCGATGTGTTGGAAGGGGGTGATGCATACTCGAATAGGCTTTATCAAAATGGTGATATTAATGTCAAAGTGAGTATAGTGAGTTAACCTAAATCGAGTCTACACCAGTTTCACAAAAAATTTTTAACCTGACCTACTTGATTTTAGCTTGATCACTTTTAAGCCCAGGGTCGATCTCAGGGAGGTGGGGATTAGGAGAATTGCGAAGTTTCTACGCCTTTCCTATAACGAATCTCTTCCTTGTGCTTATTAGGCTTTTGGTCTTCTTGATTTTTAGATTTTTTTCTGATAATCTTGTTCTTGAGGCACACCCTCAAATAGGTCCTTGGCTATATGCCAACATTCAACGAGTCCTATCTCGCCATACGCGAGATCGGGTGCCTACAAATCAAGATTTATCTTTTCTATTTTATATATTTTTTAGTCTTTTTTAGTAGCAGGAAGAAAAGGCAAATTGAAATATAATGCAATGAAAAGAAATACTTAGCTTAGTATATCTCTCTCTATATATATAGTAGATATAGAATATGTATATTTATATAGATGTTATATAAATAGGGGTGAAGATGGAAATGTTAATGGAATGTAGCATGGTGTCAAGTTGGTCCACGTCTAGTAAGACGCAACCAACAAGACTAAGTGCTGCGTGAAGTGTGGAATGGATGTGTGGGAGTGAGGATGGAGGTACTTGCTTTGCGCGGATATCGGGGAATATCAGCAACTGGTGTGAATATTCCTGCAATATAATGTGCGGTGGAGGGGTGAGTGCACGGGAATATGGGTGGTGTTTGTGAGGTGTATAGATGGATGTGGGTAAGTGGATGTATATATAACTATATATATTTATGTATATATACGTAAGGATAAGAGTATGTGAGTGGATATATATATATATATATATATATATATATATATATATATATATATATATATATATATATATATATATATATCTGTGTGTGTGTGTATAAGTGTCAGGGTGTGTGTGTGCGCGCTGGAGGAGGAGGGGGTGCAGCAGTTAAGTCGTCTGCCGCGCTGACCCAACGTTTGGATGCGCAGGGGTGCTCGGACGCTGGAGTCGTGCGCGCGTGCATGGTCGAGTGAAGTGCAGTGCACTGCTGTGCAGGTGGGTGAGGCGCAGCTCATTGTGGAGTGCAGTGCACAACGCTGTGGGCGGGGGTGCGGTGACCGGCTAGCGCAGGTGCAGGTGAGGAGAGAGAGTGTCGTGCCACCAGCTAAGTGAGAAACATGCCGGTGGCTACAGTGTCGCGCAGACCGCATGCTACAGTGTGCGCGTGGTCTAGCGACCGGCTGGAGCAGGTTTTGCATGCACGAGCGCGCTGTGGAGCACCTGCGCACGCGTGAAGAGGTTGTGCACGGTCTGCAGGGGGCATGCGGTGACTGGCTAAAGTTGCAAGCAGTGCGTGGGCGAGCTGGAGCTTCAGAGCTTGAGAGCTTGAAGCTCTGTGCTAATGGCGGAGGAGACAAAAAGAAATGAAATGAGAAGCCACCACGCCCACCTGCTCACGAAAGAGCTGGGCGGTAGTGGAACTCACAGTGGTGGTCTGAGACCACTATGGGTTTTCTCCTACGCACGGTGTGCCTCTTCTCAGCTTGAGAAAAGGAACTGTGTATGGAGAGGGAGAGGGAAGGAGGTTGGCCACTGAGAGAGTGGGTGGTCTGAAGGTGGATGCTCCTCGCAGCAAGGGGGAGTGCAAGGTGTTTTAAGGAGAGAGGGCATGCCATGCTGGCAGGAGGAGAGGCGAGGAGAGGCGTGACGTGCCGTAGTGCGTATGTGTTAAGAGGTGTCGTTATAATCGCACTTGATACGTCGGTTTTAAAAGAAGTAAACGGAGGTGAGTCCGAGTGTCGGTTTCAGAGAGACATGGAAATCGGATTTTGTTTACACTTGTTGTCGTGAAAAAGGTGGAGTTTTGCTTGCGAAAGAGACGGTTTTGAAAAGCGAGAGATAGAGAGAGTTTAGGGTTAGAAAGCTATTGGTTTTGATCATGCACTTTGAACAGAAATTAAAATGGCGATTGAACGGAAAATAATTTCATTAAACATGCATTCATAGTTCATGGTTTACAACATTAAATACATGCTTCAACAAAAGTAAATGAAAGCTTAAAAGAGAGAGAGAGAGGTAGAGAGAGAGTGGAGAGCGACGAGGCAGCCACGGCGGTGGAGGAGGCGCCGTCGGCGGCTCGTCGTCTCCGGCGATTACAAGAGTGCCTAAAGCTAGCTAGGAGAGGAGTGGAGTAGTTGCAAGTGGGAGAGTATATCTTGAATGGTGGTAGGAGGGGGTTTAAATAGAGTTAAGGGCTTCCTAAAAGAAGAAGGGGCTTTAGCGACATCCAGAGCGTCGCTAAAATCGCTTCCAAAAGCGTCAGTGTAGCCCTCTCGCCGCCAATCAGCCGCCCGCCCCGGTCTTCCTCTTCGTGCGATCCGTGGCCGCTGAATGAGAGCCGTCCGATCGAAGATCGGACGGCTGAGAGCCTTCTACGTCCGCGCTAACATCGCGCCTTGGGCGCACGTGTGCGCGCGCATTTCCGCCCGGCGTGCGTGCTCGCGTGGGTGCTCGTGCGCTACGGTCGCACCGCGTGGCGAGATCGTGGCCGCCCGCTGCTGATCGGGCGGCCCAATTTTTCCGTGCCCTTCGCCTGCCTTCAAATCCCGCTCCTCGCGGCTCGAACGCGCTTCGCGGCGATGCGGGCGTGTGCGCTAACCGTTGCGCCACACCCGAGCTTTGTCGCGGCGAGCGCGGGCGAGCGCGCGGATCTCGGCCGTTCAATCGAAGATCAACGGCCGAGATTCGTCTTTGGCCGGCTTGAGGGTGTGCGAGCGGTGGGGGCGGGGCGACGTGGCGCTCTCTGGGCCGTTGATCTCCAGATCAGCGGTCAGAATTTCTTGGGCCCATTGTGGGAGCTCCGGATGTCGGATTTGGCCGATCTTGAGTCCGTTGGACTCTGTTCGTCGTTCTGAATCCATCCGTGCGGTCTGATTGCTCATCTGAGGCCTACTTTGACAAATGCTTTACACAAATGGCCTTTAATACAGTTTATAAGCAATCTTGGTACTTGATGCATGCAATGCTCCTATTCTACTTATGTTGTGCCTTTTATTCTAAAGATGGGCCATATTCAACCTAATTACTACCCCCATGCTTACTCCTTGCTAGTCCCTAGCAAGGTTTATTCTAGCCTTTATTTCCTTGGAGAATTCAAGAAGTAATTGCTTAGGCACTTTGTTACTTGTCAATAAGAGGAAATATACAAAGATCTTAATCTACAAAGACTAAGCAGCGCCCGAGTGTCTGCCAAAATACGAATCACCCGAATCTTTGCTTTAATGTACATATGTATACGTATGTATATTTTCTTAGAATTTTTTTCGGAATTCAGAGTGGGTTGGTAACTTTTTACGGCTACCCAACCCACCCAAAACTCGGTCAAAACCCTAAGTGCTAAGCATCTTGGTGTGAATGTTGTGATAGACTCACTTAACGGTAATTGAGACAGACTTCGAGTTTCTACGCCTCTAGGTGACCGAAAAAGAAAATATTTTTGCCTGAAGGTGTATTTGTTCGATTGGTAGCTTTCTCCGTACGTTCGTTTTACTTGGGGTCAACACAAGGATTTTCCAGTGTATATCTCCCCAGCTTATACTACTTCCCCGCTTCTTCCTTAGGTGTTTTGGTCTTTTTTGTGCAATTATTAAGCTGGGCTCTGGACAACCGACCAATGGGTTGTTACCCACGATCACTTGCCAGCCATACTTGTGCGGTGAAGTGTGGTTTATTTTCTTTTCTTCTTCTTCCCCCCCCCCCCCCCCCTTTTTTGTTTTTTTTTTTATTTTTTTTCGTAGGTGGCTTCCCTGATCTCAAATGTACCTAGAGGCAGCGAAAAAGAAATGGCCTGTGGCTGGGTTCTGGACAACCTGCCAATGGGCTGTTACCCACGACAACTTGCCAGCCATACCACCCTAGAGAGTTCATTAGCTACCCAATTTCTGTCAAAATCTCCGAGAAGTGAGTCTGTGCAAAAATGTGTGCAGATGCTTAGACTCAAAGTTTTCCTGAGTTAGGGGGTGAGTTGATAAGTCATATACTTATTACCTTATTTAGTAGGTGGATTAGAATACCTTAAAGTTGCAAGGATTCGCTGCTAAATCCATATTTTAATGGACACCAGGGCTAATTAAGCCTGAAGGCCTGAAAAGTCTAAGTGTTTAAGTTCCTTTTGTATTATTTCCCACTATTGACAAGTTTCTAATGCCTAAGTTTTCTTCCTAAATTCTTTTTTTTTTTCAAATTAATTTATTCATTCAGACTGATTAATTAAGCTCAGGATTATGCAATTTACCATCCCCCCATGCTTAAGTTGGACAATGTCCTCATTGGCAGATAAATGGATGCACAAGGGTTCAAAAAAATAGTACCTGAGTGACGTAAACTACCAGATCAGTCTGAATCCTCTGGGTTGCCTCCCAGGAAGCGCTGAGTTTAACGCCTCCAGCTGGGCGATGCACAAATAAGAGTGGTTTGGGTCAAGGAGATATGTTCAAAATTAATCAAACCCAAAATCAGAAGTCCACAGATGCAAATAAGGTTGTGGTGGAGTCCCGTTCCTAAGGGGCGGGAATTCTATATCATGCATGCCCGTGTCAGAACCTCTCTTAGTTTGTGGGCATGCAAACAAGTTGTTGTGGATGAACGCACCCCAAATATGACACGCCAGACACTAAAGATGTAGGTTTTATATTCAGCTTGTGTCCCCATAAAATTGTAATCCATCGAAAGTGTATCAATTCCAGTGCATTCGGGTTGCGGGATTCTTATTCTGGTAGGGCAGGTAACAAAGTCCAGAGTTTCATACTGAGCCCTACAACCAAGCATGAGGCCTCTCTCCAAAGACGAATCCATCTCTCCCGCAACTATGGTTTCATTGCTCATTTCCTCTAAGCCCTTGATCTCAAGAATATTTTCTTCAACCTCCTCTGTATCAGATTCACTGTTTGGGATTACATTAGAGGTAGGGTCAATTTCATCCTCTAGATCATATTCTTTCTCTCGGCCCTCCTCCAAATTTGTGATGGGGATTCTAATCGATTCATAATCAATTTCTTTGAAATTGTAACTCCATTCTCCATCTCTGACGTTGGCTGCTACTCCCACCGAATTACTTGTCTTGGGCCGATTAGATTCAGATTCCAAGGCCTCTCCCCTCACCTTCTCAGTTTCCTCTTGATGTTTGTTCTCAATGCTCCCCAAATTGTGTTCCAAGGAATCCTTATTGTCCTTATCCACTGAGCTGTCCAACTCCTGAGGGGTATCAATGGTGGACTGAACCAAATCAGGATGACTGGGTGTAGTCCAATTGATCATGGTAAGTCCTTGCTTTATGAATTCCATGAATGGCGTTGTGTGCAACAGCTTTCTTTGGCCTTCTTCCCTCAATTGTTGGAACAACTCCAACATGGCATGTTGCCCTTTAACCAATTCTTGATTCTGTCTGTGTAGTTCTAACTGGAGGTTATCAAGAATTGACATGGTGCCATTTGGTGCCCTTTGGATTTCCTCCTTGAAATCCAGGTTAAGAGAGTATGGTTGAGGTTGTGGATCAGAATCCATATTGGTGTTTAAGTTCTTGGGTGGGTCCTCTATTCTATCATGTTCAGGGTCCAGTTCTTCAAGAGGAACCATTCTCTGTTTGGTCCTACTCCAGAATAGTTGAGGTTCTAAGTCCTCCTCCCAGTCAGACTCTTCATCAGGGGACCAAATCAAAGGTTGATGATCCTGGGCTTACCTAGATTTCTGCTCATTTTCTGATTTCCATTTTTCTAGAACTCCTAATCCAAAGGTCAAGTAGGCAAGGTTGTTGAATTCAGATGACCTTTCTTGGTTATTATCCTGAGATGGGTAGGGTTCTTGGTGTTCTCCTAAAGTGTAGGTCCTATCACAGTAGAGCGGGTCGGACCTAAATGAGGAGGCATCGTGAGGACAATCGAGATATGGAGCCCCATGATTTGAATCGTACCCTTGGGTGGCTATGTTGGTTGTATTCCAATAAGAGGTTGGTGCGGTTTGGTCATAGTTGGGCCAAGAGGGATATTCAAGGTTGTACCCCCAACTTGGTGGTTGGTTAGCCCAAGTAGGCTGTGGGTAGGGTCCACTTGAGTTAGCATACAAATACTGTTGGGGGTAGTTTGGGTAAGATGGATAGGCATTGAAATCCATGGTTTGGAAGAAATGGAGGGATGTGGGAAGAACAGATGCGAGAGAGTTGTGTCCTCAACCAAGCAAACAAGCCTAGCCTTTATGGTGTATTCCTTAGAAGACCTAGAAATCTCACAAAGGTTGATTAAGTCCGTAAGCACTGGACTCCCCTTCCCGAGGTTAATCTGGCCAGGTTGATTACGAGGGGATTGCAGGGAAGGTTCTTCCTTTGGCTTGTGCCTCTGATTCCATAGACCCCACAACCGCGGTCGTTTGACACTGCCCCGCAGCCTAGTCACCAGATTCTACCAAGGGAATGAAAGCCAAGTGCCTAGCAAACAAAACCTCACCTTTTGAGACTTAACTCAGTCCTGCCTAAGGCACGTCTACTCAGTTTTAAAGGGTTAGGATAGTGCTTGTGCTCAGGGTGATGTGATGAGGCGTTGATTGGGGTGGTGCCTCTTAATTTTCCACTTTCAAAGTGTGTGCTTCTAGCAAAACATGGTTTTCAAGCAAGTATTTTTAAGGTGTGGTGTCTTTTAGTATTTCATCCTTACTTTAGTGCTTTTTAGGGTTGACGTGTCTTAATGTTTTCAACCAAGTTTCAGTGGGCACGTCAAGTTCTGCACACAATTCGATGAAAGTAGATTTCCTTTTTATTTTGTAGAGGCTCTCAAAACCTTAGTGTACTCATCCTAATGATCATGCGACTTCTATTAGATGAGTCAGTTTTAGGGTTGAGTGGTGCGGCCCAGGTCAATTCACGGTGGCTTCTCAAACACCACTCAAGAAAAAGAAAATAACACTCCAAGAATTTGTTCAGAATGTTAGAGTGCATTTTTTTTTGGGTGATGTGTTAAGGATGTGGGTCAAGTAATCATACACCACGCCAATTTTTTTTTGCAGTTTTTACAATTTTTTTTAGCTTTTTCACGTAGGCGAACAATGAGAGACAGGTTACTCACTATCGGTCCTCGAGGCGCCTAGTCCCTTACTACCGTCGGATGCGTCGCTTCGCCGTCCATGCGCCGAATTCCTGCAACCATCAAGTAAAAAGGAAAATAGGGCATTAGACGATGTGAGAATGAATTTGGAATGGAGGTGATAAAACAAATCTGTTGCCTCCCAAGCAATGGCACCAAAAATTGACGTGCCGTAGTGCGTATGTGTTAAGAGGTGTCGTTATAGTCGCACTTGATACGTCGGTTTTAAAAGAAGTAAATGGAGGTGAGTCCGAGTGTCGGTCTCAGGGAGGCGTGGAAATCGGATTTTGTTTACCACTTGTTGTCACAAAAAAAGTGGAGTTTTGCTTGCGAAAGAGACAGTTTTGAAAAGCGAGAGATAGAGAGAGAGTTTAGGGTTAGAAAGCTCTTGGTTTTGATCATGCACTTTGAACAGAAATTAAAATGGCGATTGAATGGAAAATAATTTCATTAAACATGCATTCATAGTTCATGGTTTACAACATTAAATACATGCTTCAACAAAAGTAAATGAAAGCTTAAAAGAGAGAGAGAGAGGTAGAGAGAGAGTGGAGAGCAACGACGCAGCCACGGCGATGGAGGAGGCTCCGTCGGCAGCTCGTCGTCTCTGGCGATTACAAGAGTGCCTAAAGCTAGCTAGGAGAGGAGTAGAGTAGTTGCAAGTGGGAGAGTATATCTTGAATGGTGGTAGGAGGGGGTTTAAATAGAGTTAAGGGCTTCCTAAAAGAAGAAGGGGCTTTAGCGACATCCAGAGCGTCGCTAAAACCGCTTCCAAAAGCGTCGGTGTAGCCCTCTCGCCGCCGGTCAGCCGCCCGCCCCGATCTTCCTCTTCGTGCGATCCGTGGCCGCTGAATGAGAGCCGTCCGATCGAAGATCGGACGGCTGAGAGCCTTCTGTGCCCGCGCTAACATCGCACCTTGGGCGCGCGTGTGCGAGCGCGTTTCCGCCCGGCGCGCGCGCGCGCTTGGGCGCTTGTGCGCTGCGGTCGCTCCGCGTGGCGAGATCGTGGCAGCCCGCTGCTGAACGGGCGGTCCAATTTTTCCGCGCCCTTCGCCCGCCTTCAAATCCCGCTCCTCGCGGCTCGAATGCGCGTTGCGGCGATGCGGGCGTGCGCGTTAACAGTTGCGCCACGCCCACGCTTTGTCGCGGCGAGCGCGGGCGAGCGCGTGGATCTCGGCCGTTCGATCGAAGATCAACGGCCGAGATTCGTCTTTGGCCGGCTTGAGGGTGTGCGAGCGGTGGGGGCGGGGCAACGTGGCACTCTCTGGGTCGTTGATCTCCAGATCAACGGTCAGAATTTCTTGGGCCCATTGTGGGAGCTCCGGATGTCGGATTTGGCTGAACTTGAGTCCGTTGGACTCCGTTCGTCGTTCTGAATTCATCCGTGCGGTCTGATTGCTCATCTGAGGCCTGCTTTGACAAATGCTTTACACAAATGGTCATTAATACAGTTTATAAGCAATCTTGGTACTTGATGCATGCAATGCTCCTATTCTACTTTTGTTGTGCCTTTTATTCTAAAGATGGGCCATATTCAACCTAATTACTACCCCCTTGTGTGGTGTTATCAAGGTGCATGCATCCTGCCATGCTGCTGGTAGGAGAAGAGGCTCGGTGAGGCACGTGCACCATGCCCTACAGTCGCACGAAAAAGGGAAAATAAAAATACAATGAACAAAGGTGAAATTGTAATGCCATACTTAAGGAAAATGTTAATTAATAGAAGTGGATTGGATGGCCAATTATTCTCACTCTCTTCCCCTCTTTATAAATGCATGCATGTGTATATTTACAAATACAAGTAGGGCTACATAAGATGCAATGGCAGTGCTAGGAAATAACACAAGATGGCATATTTACTGGTGTATTTTTGCTGTGCAAACAGGGGGTCCTCATTCGAGTTTCCATAGAAATAAGTTTGGATCAGACTTATTACATTTGGCTTAAGCTCGAATGTGTCTCTGCCAGTGGGAATCTGGACTTGAGGTGCTGCAATCATGGTCATTGGATCATAGAAATCCCCCAGCTATTCTCCGCATGGAGGATGCTGCATTCAGTCGAATGTATTGAGAATCCTGTCAATGTTTTGCTGATGTCGTTGCTCAAATGCAATGACTCTGGCCTCCAAATGGGCCATCGGATCCTGATTCTTAGGATCAAGACTTGGATTAGCCATTTCAACTTATTGAGAAGAAGAGGTTGAGAAGGAGAGCCAAGCAATGCGAAAAGTCACCTTCGCCGCCTTGGGTTTGGTTCCCAAGGTCCAACTAATGTAGGCCTAAGAGACCTCCTCCCTTGCATACACCAATGACAAGGGTTGGTGTAGCCAAGCCAAACAAGGCTAAGGCCTTGTTAATCAAATTGATCCTTAAAATTAGGTGACCAGATTTTTCATTAATGTTCTAATTCCTAAAGAAAAATTCGTTATAAAACGGACTGAAAGTAATCCCAATTTCTTAAGCTAACTTAGCCATGTATGTTACGAGGGGACTAAGAGGAAGGTTCTTCCTTTGGCTTACGCCTCCGGGTCCTTGATACCCCTTAGATGCGATCATTTGGTAGTACCTCGCAGACTTGGCATTGGGTTTGGCTAAAGAAGTTGTGATGACCCAATAGTTAAATTACAAACGTAGGTTAATTGATATTTTCTTTACGAATTGTTAACCTTTTTATTCAAATTGATGTGGTGTTGGGTGAGTTGTCAATAAATTGACCTGACTCATCAACTAGTCAATGGATTTGATTGAGTCCAAGCTAGTCAATGTGGTCTTTACAAAAACAAAACCCTAAATATTAGACCTAGTGATCATGCAAATCCAACCAATTCAGCCAGCAGACCAAATATTCATATAAAAAATAGTCTCTATGAAGAACATGGAATCCAAATAAGATGAATTTGGTAGATGGATTTCTTTTCAAATGACCTTTCGAGAGAATATTTTTATGACATTTTTAGTGTTCTGAGTGATTTAATATGAATTTTTAACTAACGGGGGGTTGGATAAGGTAGATTGACCCTTTGTTGGTTTTTCTCCTTGAAATAGTCTCAAACCAAAGCCAAAAATTCAGGAAAAATATGCGAATTAAAGAGTACTTGATTAGTTTTCAAATCACCAATTTTAAGTCAATCAGATTTCTGTGACGTTCGGAATTGATTTTTGAAAATTAGAAAAACTCATATTTCAGTCTATTTGACCCCCATGCACTTCGTGAATTTTTAAAAATTCCACAATGCGAATTATTTCAAATGAATGGCGGCATTGGAAAGATAATTTGAAGATCTATGGTTAGCCTGAATTTCAAGATTTTTGGATCATCAAATAGTTGGCAAATGACTTTTAAATCGATGAAAAACTCTTAGCCGAATTTTAGAAAGTGGTAAAAAGGCTTTTCAAAATGATTTTGAAAGCAAAGAAGCCTTTTACCAAAAGAGATTTTTTTTCAAATTTTGCACTTTTTTTTTTTTAGATTTTTTTCCTTTTGGAGAACATTTTTAGATTTTTTTGTGTTTTTTTCAAGATTCAAATTAAATCCTAAACCTAAGGGATTTGGTGTGTACTTGGAATCTTCGACTGCACTTGATGTGTGCGTAGAATCCACTTTTGTGTACTTGCACACCAAAAGCAAGTAGAGGCAAATATGTCAACATTAATATTGGCAATCAAAAATAAAAAATAATGTTGCCTCCCTAGCAACGACATCATTTGTTGGAAACATGAATCGCGACTTGAATTAAAGGCATCATAGTATAGCTGCAAAATACACTTTCAACAACATTTTTGTAACGAGACGATATGAGTCTCGATCGATCTCAAAGAGGTGTGATCTCTTTGTCAGTTTGATTTTGATTTTTTTCTTTTCCCTACTCATTTAGAATTGTAGTCCTGTGTTTAAAGTACTAATATACGAGTTGCCAATCACATTGTTTACGTGTAAAACATGCACATGAGTTAGGTAGAGAATGAACGTGAAAGTTTGCACCTTGGTACGCACAATTTTAACTACTCGATGGCGATCAACAGAAAATTCATTTATTGTTAAATCCTCGATATTTTCCGGAACCAACATTTTATTTGCATGAAAGAAAGACTATGATCCAAATAGAGATAATAGGTAGTCTTTATTTCATTGAATCAAGTCATTTACAATTGAATCTAGCGGAATGCTTGTATATGGAATTTGAAAATGATGAGATCTACACTAATAGAAGAGAGATGCACTCATGGATCTCATGGAGAGAATGTGTGCACTCTAGGAGATAGATAATACTTTGCTACTAGCAAGAAAATAATGCGAAAATTAAACTACAAAGAACGATTATCACTACGGGAAAATGGGCACCAGAGGTGGTCTCTGGTGGCTGAGTGGCTTGAGGTGGTAGGAGGGAAGGAGGGACGACCAAGGTGGGTGGCTGGCCTCTTGAGAGGTGGTGGAGGAGCTTGCTCTTGGACATGGAAGTGGTGGTGGTTGTGGAGGAGGGAGCTCGCCAATGAAGATGGAGGAGGAGATGGTGGCATCCAAGAATAAGTAGATGGCTCCCTTGGACGGCCACCTTAGGTAGTCTTTTATAGACTTGGAAGACCTAAGGTAAGCATTGGAGAGAAGCCTCTAGAAGGGCTTGGGTGGTGGCTAATTTGGGAAAGGAGTGGGTCTTCTTAAATCCACAATTTGTGGATCTAAGAATTGACAAAGTGCACATAGGTTGAAGGGGCAATTAGGTCATAAGTTGGTGCCACCTATGTGTGGATGCCAACTTTGTGTGTGTGTGTGTGTGCCACTTAGGTGGTCAAGTGGACCACTTAGGTGGTGCCTAAGTTGGGTCTAGGTAGGGTCCTATAGGTCTGGGTAATTGGGTCTAAGTAGGTGTTGGGGCGAAATCGTCGTTGTTTAAGGAATGCATTGTAGTAGAAGATAAAATCGCTCAAATCATTTAAATTTATAAGCTCAGAATTGAAAGTGGAGTCCGAGGTCATTCGCAGGGAGCAATGACGCTATTTAATTCACCAATCACAATTGACAAAAAGAATATACAATTGAAATTAATAAGATAATTAAAATGATATTTCAATAAGAATTAGAATGACAGTGCAAAAAGATTAGGTTAAAATAGTGATTTAAATCACTAAATTAACCCCTCAAAGTTAAGCTCACAAATATTCAAATACATGAACAGTGACCACAATCAATTTTCCACGTTAGTTAAGTATTCACAGTAACCAGTTGTTACAACCCGGCTCCTGGATCCCTACAAGACCCGAGATTGGCTCACCTCGATTAATCCCAAGACCTAGTCGTTTAACAAGAAATAACCAAAAGCAGTAAAGTAAATCATATTCACACATGCAATATAACTAAGCAAAAGAAACGTACAAAATAGTAAAGGAAATAGAAAAACTGTCTCAATACATACCACCACAACAACAACAACAGAAAGCGGAAAGTAAACAATAGTAGCAGAAAAATAACTAAGAGTCCATTACTTACTACAATAGTAGAAAAAAAGAAAGGAAGTGCTGAAGAAAACTACGGTGATGAGAACCTCATCATGAACCCTAACTAGCACATTTTGACCTAAATAAGTATACAAAAGCTCCTACAAAACCTAAGGGAAAGCCTAAATCAGAGAACTATAAATTTGAGTATAAAGTAATTCACAAGGGGTAAAATTGTAATTTTACCAATGCAGTACACAAATGGGATTTCTAAGGGTCTAAACACAGGTCAAATGGGGTTAATAAGAGAGAAAGTGGGATGATTTGATCTGAAAAGGGTTATAACAACTTCTAGGAATTAAATGACATTCTGTAACCCTAAGACAAACCTGCTTTAATTCACGAAGTTCCAGGAAAGATAAAAATCAATTAAACCCTCTAAAATTCATGAAAAAATATCCCCTAGGGTTTAAAATCATTAATTTGGTCATTGGAACCTATCTTGACCTAGATTGAGAACCATACCCAATTTTTGACCTAATTTGGATTTTCATGCAAATTGACCAGTCAAACATGGTCAAACCTAAAATCCAACTTCACCATTGGATTCCTTAGGTCCAAATTAGGGTTATATCAAAATTTGGACCTAAGGAAAGTTTGACTTGACCTACTTTACAAATTGATCCTCAAGAATTACTTTTTGACCCTTAACTTTTTGAACCCTTGCACTTAACCCCTCAACTTTCCCTTCGTTCTTTTTAAACCGGTCCCTCTGCCACCCACAGCAGCAACCCATGCCTCCTGCGACTTTGCGCGGAGGATGGCGCCACGCAGGGTATGGGGACCGGACCTAGAAACAAGAGGAGGGTCCCCTGCGTTGTCTTCTTCTGCATGGACCCCCTCCCATGCCCTGCTGACACCCATACCTCTCGTAAGAACGCACGAGAGGCATGGGTCTCTTTTCCGGCCATATCTCCAGTGGCCTGCCCACACCTCCTCCTCGTGTTTCCCTCCTCGCCAACACCTATTTAAGGAGTGGCAAGGGCTGTCATTTCAAGCAAGCTCGATTTAGCCAAAAAAACTCCCCCAAATTCGTCCCCTCCTCACTCCGGCCAACAGCCTGAAGCTTCCGGTGACTTTTCCTTCCTCTTCTCGTCGCTCTGCCACCATACCAGTGGCAGAGCCAGCTCCGCCATTCTCCTCCGCGCCAAGCCGTACCAGCTGGCACTCTCTGACCCCTTCTCCTCGTCGCTACCCCCTCCTTTGGCACCTTCGTCTCCAGCGACGGCAAAGACACGCCGATCGCCATCTCCTCCCTTTCGTCCGCTTAGCTAGGTAAAAACTCTTCCCCTTACTCTCTCCTTTATTTCCCCCTGTTAATTTGTTGTTTCTACCCCTCAACATCCACTGTTCACCGCCACCTTCTCCACCTCCGGCCAAACCTCCGGCGAGGTGCTTCTGTCATTCCACTCACTCATCCACCTCGCCAAACACCTCAGAAGCTTCACCACTTCCCACTGACCACCTCTCACCCTTCCACCGACCACGCCACCCACTGAAACTACCCCCCGAACAAACCCATCCTCACGGTCACAGAGCAACTTAGGCACGCACTCCTAGGCCACCCCGCGGCCAGCCAACCCCCGCCTCACCTTCATCGTGATACGGCGAAGGTTTTCTGATAGTCTGATAAGGCCGCGAGGTCGTATTCATGGAGTGCAGGTTCAACCCTCTTCCGCCATTGACGCAGGCGTGAAGAAGCTTGCCCGTGAGCTCCAGGTCATGCGCTCCAGGCGTCAGAGTCCCAGGAGGAGCGGATTGGCGTCGCAAACTCACACAGCCAGGAAATTGGCTCAGTAGGAGACCGAGGCTGTGGCAATTGGGGCAGGTCTCCTGCGAACGCGAATGCAGAAGCAGGTGGGACGTTTAGTCCCACCTTGGAAATCCTTGAAGCGCCGCAGCTGAATAAATTGAAAAAATGTATTGGGCTTATCTCCTTCGATACATAGGGGTCAGGTCCCTCGCCTACGCACGCAGCGCACCATGCGCTCGCACCCTCCCTCACCCGTGCTCATGCCCTGCGGGTTGGGCCGAACCCGATTACCCGACCAAGCACTCCTTGCCCACCACCGCACGCCGATGGGCTTGGTCCCGGGCGCGTTACCCGACCCGTATACCCGCGAATGCTCTAGGAGCGAACCTTTGAGAGAGAAATAGTGAGAGAGACGTAGGGCGGGTAAGGGTTAGGTTTTGCCTAACCTTGTAACGTGCAGGGAAGCAAGAGAAGAAGAAAGGAGGAACGGCTGAGGACTTAGTCACACAGGGCAGCTGCTGAAGAAGGAGAAGGAAGAGGGCAGCTACTGAAGAAAGAAGGATGAACTCAAGGCAGAGGAGAGGCAGAGGAGCAGCTGAAGAAAGAGGAAGAAGACAGGAAGGAGGAAGCTACAGAGAAAGGAAGATGAAGAAGAGAAACTAAAGATAGAAGAAAGAAGAAGACTTGCAAAGGGAAAAGAGAAGGAAAGACAAAGTAGAAGCTGAAGAGGAGAGAAGCCAACTAAAGAAGAAGGCACAGTGCAAGCTGAAGAAGAAGAAGGAAGCCGAGCAGGGAAGAGAAGAAGAAGAAACCAAGAGAAGAACCTGCAAGGGCACTGTAGCAAGGGGCAGATAAGGCAAGGTAGAGAGAGAAGAGAAGGAAGAGAGAAGAGGAGGAGAAGAAAGAAAGAAACAGAGAAAAGGATTTTTTGTTCACTCTCTCTCTTTAATTTTTGTAAAGTAGTATATTATAGTTAAGTGTGAACTCTTATGCTTCTGCAATTAAGTTTACTCCCTGAGTTCGACCTCGGAATATTCTAAATTTCGAGAAATAAATTGAAATAAACTGATAATCGCTTTTCATGGTAATACTGCAACGAAGATATTTTTAACACCAACGAAAAAGCGATCGCCATACGGCTGGACTCAACTAGGCCCAACACCCTCCGCAGTCGGAAACTCGGGCTGCTCAACTCTTGGTCTTGAACAGTGTTATGAAAAGACAGAGTCAACGAACGCTGAGTAGAGTGGTATCTATATTATCTAAGTACAAAACAGTAAAAACAACAAGTTTAATTCTCATTTCCAGCTATCTGTTTTATATGTTTCAGTTTCACCCATTTCTCAAAGTAACCAGATATTTCTTGATCTTGCATGTTCCTTGTGGGAACGATCTTGATTGCAGTCTTTTCCGTAGAGTAGAAGGTACACGTGGTGCTCTCCTAGCCGAGAGAGTCTCCCGTGGTAGTCCTACACCCAACCAACCACCCCAAGGTCACTTCCAAGACATAGCGATGACTACGACACGCGTGATAAGCGCACGAGTAGCTACCCCGCACTGACACGCAATCAACCGTTTCCGCTAGTGGGTATGCCCAAAGTACAGCAGGGAACAGTATAGGGCCTTGCCCTCTCAGAACAAGGGTTTTGCCCCTCAGAACCAAACAGGGGTCTCGCCCCTCCACAGTCCGCGCACCCTCGTCTGACTACCTCAGTTTGCCCAGAGGGCCTAACAAGTCGATGCAGGATGGCTAGCTGAACCCCAGGCCCCGTGGGGTGGCTAGCTCCCTCCCTACACTAGTAGCTCACCTTGGTACTACGTATACGAGGGCCAATAAGAGTCGGTGTAGAGTGGCCAATCCTAACCCTGGGTTTAAACCCAAGGGAGGCTAACTTCACTCTACACAAAAGGGAACAGTTGCTCTCCTCAGTACCACGTACTCAAGGGCCAGCACACTTCCTGTCTACATTCCAAGTTTTCGTCTATCCATAGGAGTTCTAGTCCTAATTCCTTATAGGGTTCATGCTCATGTTCACTTCATTTGCCCCGATTGAGATCTTATCTTTCATAATTCGTTTCTCATCCGTATACAGGTAGCTCGTGTTTTCATAGTTCAATTCTTAATAACATGCAACTAGTGTTCTCACAGGTAGTTTCATTAAACACAGGCAGCTCGTATTCTAACAAGCAACTTGTAATTATAATACAGGCATTTACTAGCAATTTATCTTAATCACACATGCAAGTGAACCATACAATACAAACAGGCTCATTCATTTCTCTACCCTAGGGTTCATGTCACATCCTAGTGTTCCATTCGGTTATTTCCACAAGCACATTCTTATTTAAATATTATTAACGGAATTAAACCACTCTACCAGGAAACACGAGAGTAATGGGGCCTTAAACCGCAGACCCAGACATATCTGCGAGCCCCAAACGTGCAGCAGGCTAAAACCCTATACCAGGGAATACATCACAAAAGGAGAGTTCAGATCAGTGTAAAATAGACTTTAGTACGTAGAGGAACTCGAGAGGAAAGTACAGGTATTTCGTTTGCGTAAAACGGACCTCGATCGAACCCTAAACAAGTCAAAAACATGCCTACTATTCAAAATCAGACGTTTGGGAATAATCCCAGACGTCTTAAAAGGTGTCAGATCTTACCTTATGTTCCTGCGGTATCCTCAGATGTCCAGACCTTCTTCACGATCGTCTGAAGGTAGTTCCAGACGTCGGATAATGCCTCCAGTCATCTGCACGCACCTTCGGACGTCTAGTGATGTGATTAGACGTCCAAAAATGAGTGGAAAGGAGTTCCGCACGCCTTCCCAAGGGCCTTTACCTGCGTACGAAACCACAAGTCCAAATTAGGCCAAACCAAGCTTCTGCGATGAGGCCTGCATGGCCGTAACGACAAAAAAGAACGTACCTTGCGATATAAGTGCTTTCAGACGTCTGGTCTCAAACCCGGACGTCCAGCTATCGCCACAATCGTCTGTTCTACTCTCCAGACATCTGATATTGGAAAAATCCCAGTATCAAAACCTCTCCCGTGAGCTGTCTCCTTCGAGAGCTCACCCACAGGAGCTTCCGCCATCCCTCCTGCGGCTGCAGAGGGTCGGAAGCTACCTCCTCGAACCCCTCCGAGTCCCGTCAAGTCTCCACCGGAGCTCTGCCGAGCTTCCACCGACCTTAGGCCTCCTCCTCCTCCCACGCTCTCCTCCTTCCTCCCTCTCACCCCGCCTGCACAAGAAATCGAAGGTGGTGGTGGCTGTGGTGTGTGGAGTGGAAAGGAGAAAGGAGAGGGGGTATATATAAGAGGGTTTAGGGTTTTACAGGGTGAGGGCGAAGGTGAGAGCGGGTCTCTGCGCGTCACCCGAGCGCAGAGCGCAATGCGCAGTATGAAAAATTTCACTTTCAGATGTCTAACTGAAACTCCAGACGTCTTAAAAGGCTAAAAAGTAACGGGTCCTTACAACATAACAAACTTAAAGGAAGTTTCGTCCCTGAAACTTGAGCTAGCTAGGTGCGGGAAAAGGAACATAAACATGCATAACAAACTTAAAGAAGATCGAAGTAGGTCCGAAAAGACGTATCCTCAAAAAGCTCTGGGTATTGCTCTCGCATCGCCGCCTTAGGCTCCTAAGTCACCTCCTCGTACCGCTGCCTTCTCCATAGGACCTTCACCAGTGGTACCTATTTCTGTCTTAGACTCCGGATGGCTCTGTCTAGTATCTATACTGGTCTCTCGAGGTAGGTAAGGTTGTCACCCACCTCGACGCTCTCGTAGCTCAGAATGTGCCTAGGATCAGCGACGTACTTCATGAGGTTGGACACGTGAAACACGTCGTGCACTCCAGAAAGCTGGGGAGGTAGGGCAAGCCGGTAAGCAATGGGTCCTACCCGCTCTAGGACCTCAAAGGGCCCCACAAACCTCGACGCAAGCTTCTCGTTCACCCCAAAACACTACAAGCCCTTCATGGGAGAAACACTGAGAAAGACGTGATCCCCAACCTCGAACTGCAACTCTCTACGTTTTCGATCAGCATAACTCTTTTGCCTGCTCCTGACAGTGCGGAGTCATCTGTGAATCTGCTCTATCACCTCTTGACTTTGCCGGATCAGCTTGGGGACAACCTCCTACTTGGTCCCCACCTCGACCCAACTCAAGGGTGCAGTACACCTCCGTCCGTACAGAGCCTCATAAGGTGCCATGCCAATGCTCGAGTGGTAACTGTTATTATATGCAAACTCTGCCAGGGGTAAATGCTCCTCCCAGGAGCCTCTCCAGCCTAGTACACAAGCACGTAAAAGGTCCTCAAGTGTCTGTATGGTGCGCTCTAACTGTCCGTCCATCTGGGGGTAATAAGCGGTACTGGACCTCAAACGTGTCCCCAAAGCCTACTGAAACTCAGCCCAGAACTAGGAAGTAAAATGGCTATCCCTGTCGGATACAATCTCACGCGGAACTCCATGTAGGAGTACCACATCTCGAATGCACCTCTCTGCCAACTGTGCTGGTCCCAAGGTGACTCAGATCAGCAGGAAATGCGTCGTCTTCTTCAACCTGTCTACTATCACCCAGACTACGTCGTGTCCTCGCTGGGTAATCGATAGAGCCACCACCAAGTCCATGGTGATGCTCTCCCACTTCCACTCTAGCATAGGGAGTGGCTGCAACGGCCTTACAGGCCTCTAATGCTCGACCTTCACCTGCTGGCACACCAAACACTACTGCACAAACTCACCAACATCCTGCTTCATCCCTCTCCACCAAAAGTTGCATCTCATATCATGATACATCTTTGTGTTCCGGGGATGTATGGTGAACCGGAACCCGTGCGCCTCAGCCAGGAGCTCTCTCAACAACTCCTCATCCCTAGGAACGCATAAGCGTCCCCTCATGCGCAGTACCTCGTCTGTAAAGGAAAAGCCTCCTGGGTCCCCTGTCAACACCCTATCTCGTAGCGTCTGTAAGTACGGATCTGTCATCTGCCCTGCAATGATGAGATCTATCAGCTCTAGTCGCGTCTGCCACATCACCGTCACTGTCCTACAATACTCCTATGACTCCCAGGGTCGCCAACTGCCCAACTCCTCCATAAGTCTCCAACTCTGTGCCTGTAAACTGGCCAAGTGGGCGGGCGCCTTCCGGCTCAAGGCGTTAGCCACCACATTAGCCTTCCCTGGATGGTCAGAGATGCTGCAATCGTAGTCCTTCAGGAGCTCTAACCAACGTCTCTGTCTCATGTTGAGCTCCTTCTGGTCAAACAAGTACCTGAGGCTCTTATGATCCGTGAAAATCTCGAAAGTCTCACCATAAAGGTAGTGCCTCCATGTCTTTAGCGCAAAGACAACAACTGTTAGCTCTAAGTCATGGGTAGGGTAGCTATGCTCATGGGGTTTCAGTTGCCGCGAAACGTAAGCGACAACATGACCCTACTGCATGAGCACACACCCTAACCCTTGCAACGAAGCACCTATGTAAACCACAAAACCGCCACTGCTGTCCGGGATGGTAAGCATAGGAGCTGAAGTCAGTCTCTCCTTCAACTTCTGAAAATATACCTCGCACTCATCTGTCCAGGCAAAGGGCATGTCCTTCGGAGTCAGCTGGGTCATAGGATGCGCAATCTGAGAGAATCCTCTGATAAATCGCCGATAGTAACCTGCCAGTCCCAAAAAGCTATGTATCTCTGTCACTGTACGTGGCCTCTCCCACCTGAGTATGGCCTCAACCTTGGCTGGATCCACAGCCAAACCATCCCCTGAGATCACGTGGCCCAAGAAAGTCACCTGCCTCAACCAAAACTCGCACTTGCTGTACTTAGCATATAGCCTGCGTCGCCTCAAAGTGTCCAGGATCATCCGTAAATGTTGTCCATGCTGCGCCTGATCCCACGAGTAAACGAGCACGTCGTCGATGAACACCACCACAAACTAGTCCAAGTACGATCTGAAAACTCGATTCATCAAATCCGTAAAAGCAGCAGGGGCATTGGTCAACCCAAACGGCATGACCAAGAACTTGTAGTGCCCGTATCGGGTACGGAAAGTTTTCTTGGAGACGTCAGTCTCCCTGATCCTCAACTAGTGCTAGCCCGACCTCAGATCTATCTTGGAGAACACTGTGGCATCTCGCAACTGGTCGAAGAGGTCGTCAATCCTCGGCAGTGGATACTTATTCTTGATGGTGACCCTATTTAGCTGTCGGTAGTCGACACAAAGTTGTAGGATGTCATCCTTCTTCTTCACAAACATCACAGGGGCTCCCCACAGGGACGCACTAGTCCTCACAAAGCCTTCTCCAATAGGTCCTGCAGCTGTGACTTGAGCTCTTGCAGCTCAAGCGGTGCCATCCGGTACGGTGCAGTAGAAATGGGGCTGGTCCCCGGTACCAGTGAGATCTCAACCTCGATCTCACGCTCAGGTGGTAGTCCTGGTAGCTCCTCTGGAAAAATGTCGGGGTACTCGCAAACCACTGGAATACTCTAAAAGTCAGCCACGGGGCTAGTCTCTACCACTACATAGGCCAAAAAGCCCTCACACCCCTAGCTCAAAAGCCTCGCTGCCCAAAGCGTAGAGATGCATCTGAAACCTTCGTCCACCGGCTATCCGTGAAACTCAAAGGGGGCAACTCTGGTATGGAGAAGACGATCTTCCTCCCGAAACAATCCACCAAGGCGTGATAGGCAGACAGCTAGTCCATCCCTAGGATCACGCCAAAATCCTCCATCAATATCACAATCAGGTCAGCAGGGAGGCTGTGTCCCCCTATACTGACCTCGCAGTCTGTGTAGACCTTCTCAGCTACAAACAACTGGCCACCTGGGCCTCTGATCACAAACAGAGCCTCTAACAGTATACTGCCCTGCCCCAAACTAACGAAAAAACTTGCAGCAACAAAAGAATGCGTGGCGTCGGAATCAAAAAGCACGGGGTTGGAGAGGATCAGTACAGGAAGAGGAAGAGATGGAGGGACTCAGAGAGAGAGATGGTGGGCGGAGGACTCCGGTTGTGATTGACCAAAGCCGGAGAAGATGATGTCGACGGCGATACGGTGGCAATGAAGGAGAGGGAGAGGGCGGTCGTGCTTTGGCAACGACAATCACGAGGATGAGGGGAGGATAATGGGTAGGCCAATTTGGCCATTGGCCAGCTCTATGAAGAGGACGGAGGAGTTGACGGGAGACGAAGGTGCAGACGACCGAAGGAGGAGAAGATGAGGGTATTCCAGCATTAAACTTCACTAAAAGGCTTGGAGTCGCTAATAATATTGCATCTCAGTGTGATAACTTTGTTAAATGGGGTTTATCTTAAGAACAAAATGCATAGATAACACATCATAAATAGGAATGGGAGCATTGCATGCATCACACATTAAGATAGCTTATAGAACAGTATTAATGGCCATTTATATGAGCACTTGTCAAAACAGGCCTCAGATGAGCAATCAGACCGCACAGATGGATTCAGAGCGACTAACGGAGTCCAACGGACTCGAAATCGGCCAAATTCGACATCTGGAGCTCCCGTAATAGGCCCAAGAAGTTCTGACCGTTGATCTGACGATCAACGGCTCACAAGGTGCCACGTGGTGCCCGATCAGTGCCCGCACGCCTCGCCCAGCCCCCTCCATCAACCGCAGAACAATCTGAGCTGTCCGATCTTCGATCGGACGGTTGAGATCACCGCACCATCGCCTGCGCCATCACTACAATCCTCACCCGAGCAGATCACGACCGTCGGATCTCCATCCAACAATCGGTAGCAGTCGAGCACCGACGCGCAACCGCGACCATCCACGCAGGGCAGCACAGCGGTTGAAGCACTCACCCACACTCACGCGGCGTGGGTTCAAATCGCGCTGCACTGAAATGCGGAGGCGAAGGCGCGCAGGTGAAATTAGACCGCCCGATCAGCAGCGAACAGGCACGATCATGAGACGTGGCACCCACATATGCACCCTAACTAGACGCATGCCCCGTGCAGGATCCCAGTCGTCCAATCTTCGATCGGACCGCTTAGGACGCGCACAAATGGATCAGGCGCAAAGAAGCACAGCCGTGGGCGAGCGACCGGTGGGCAGGGGCCTTCACCAACGTTTTGGGAAGTTGGAAAGCCCTTCTCCTTATTTAAACCCCTTCCAACCACCCATTCAAGGCATTCACACCACTTGCAAGTATTCTACCCCCCTCTTAGCTACCTTTAAGCCCTTTTGTAATCATCGGAGACGACGAGCCGCCAACGGAGCCCTCTCCATCACCGTGGCTGCCTCGCCGTCCCCTCTCTCTCTCCTTCCTTCTTTTAAGCTTTAATTTACTTATGCTCAAGCATTTATCTAGTGTTGTAATTATGAACTAAAGTCGCATGTTAAATGAAGTTGTTTTCTATTCAATTGCTTGCTCTAGTTTGTATTCAAGTTGCATGTTGCGAATAAAACAATTCTAACCCTAATCTCTCTCTCTCTCGCTTTTCACCCGCACCTTTTCGCAAGCAAAACCCTGCGATTTTCGTGACAATAAGTGACAAGAGGAATCCAATTTTCACGCCTCCCTGAGACCGACACTCGGACTCACATCTGTTTCTTTACTTTAAAACCGACGTCGCAAGCACAAGCTATAACGACACTTCCAAACACACGCGCACACGCGCGTGAGTTTTTGGCACCGTTGCCAGGGAGGCAACGGATTTGTTTTGTCACTTCCATTTTACATCCATGCTCACATCGTCTAACGCATTGTCTCCTTTTACTTGATGGTTGCAGGAATTCGACACTTGGACGGTGAAGCAACGCAACTCATGACGGTAACAAGGAAGTAGGCGCAACAAGGATCGGTCGTGAGTATTTCTTCACTCATGGTTGTTTGCTTGCTTGAAAATCTAAAAAAAAAAATTATAAAACTGAAAAAATTTGGCATGGTGTATGATTGCCTGACCCACATCCTTAACACATCACCCAACAAAAAAAATACACTCTAACATTCTAAATAAATTCGTGGAGTGTTCCTTTTTCTTTTTGAGTGGTGTTTACGAAGCCACCTTGAATTGACTTGGGCCGCACCACTCAACCCTAAAATCGACTAATCCAATAGAAGCTGCATGATCACTAGGATGAGTACATTAGGGTTTTAGAGCCTCTACACAATAAGAGGAAATCTACTTTCACCGAATTACGTGCAAAACTTGACGTGCCCACTGAAACTTGTCTGAAAATATTAAGACACGTCAATCCTAAAAGACACTAAAGTAAGGATAAAACATTAAAAGACACCACATCTAAAAAATCCTTGCTTGAAAACCATGTTTTGATAGGAGCACAAACACTGAAAGTGGAAAACTAAGAGGCACTACCCCAATCAACGCCTCATCACACAACCTTAGCACAATCACTATCCTAGCCTTTTAAAACAGAGTAGACGTGCCCTAGGCAGGACTGGGTTAAGTCTCGAGAGGCGAGGTTTTGTTCACTAGGCACTTGGCTTTCATTCCCTTAGTAGAATCTGGTGACTAGGCTGCGGGGCAGTGTCAAACAACCGCGGTTGTGGGGTCTATGGAACCGACGGCGCAAGCCAAAGGAAGAACCTTCCCTGCAATCCCCTCGTAATCAACCTGGCCAGATTAGCTTTGGGAAAGGGGGTCTAGTGCTTACGAACTTAATCACCCTTTTTGAGATTTCTAGGTCTCTAAGGAATACACCATAAGGACTAGGCTTGTTTCCTTGATTGAACACATACTTCTCGCATCTGTCGCTCTCCGCATCCCCTCCTGTTCTTCTCTAGTGTATGCACGGGAGACGCTCACTGCATCCCGAGTTGTTTGTTTTGGGACGGGAATCCAGGTGACTTGATTCTGCTAGAAACATGGCTGAACTTAGGGTAGATGAGGTTGAGGACCAACCCCCACCGGACACAATGGCCATCATCCAAGCTCAGATTAACGCAAACCACCGGCTTCAGCAGCAATAGATCCACACTATCATGCAAGCCATACACCGATTATAGAACCCACAAGGGCAACCACCACCACCTTTCCAAGGCCCACAAGGGCAACCACCACTTGATCTACCACCATTCCAGAATCAACCGAGGGCCCTCCATGATTTCTACAATCCTTTCGCTATTAGAGTCAAGCCACACCTTAGGATCCCCAAAGGGGGAGATGATTTTGAGCTAAAACCAAATGTCTTGAGTCTGATTCAGAGCCACTTCCATGGAAGCTCAAATGAGGACCCCTTTCAGCACCTAGAGGATCTTGACTGGATAGCCCGAACTGTGAAACCTAGGAACATTAGCCTTGACATTGTTTTGATTAAGATGTTTCCCTTCTCACTAAGAGATAAGGCATCTCACTGGCTTAGAACCCTAGGTAGACTCATCACCACCTGGGAAGAATTGAGGCATGCATTCTTGAAGAAATTCTTCCCCATAGGAAAGACCAATGCCCTCAGAAGAGCCATTACTACCTTTGCACTCCAGGGTGGGGAACAGTTCCATGAGGCGTGGGAAAGATTTAATGAACTCTTGAGGAAATGCCCACACCACGAAGTACCACAGTGGCAATTGGCCCAGATCTTCTACCACGGTCTGGACAGCAACCTACGGAACTTCGTCGATGCCTCATGCGGGGGGAACTTTCTGAACAAAGACGAGGAGAGCGCGTTTGAACTCTTTGAGTTTATGAGCGAAAATTCGCTCAACAATGCCTCCATGACCTAGTTTAACCGATCCAGTCAACCCCGTGGCGGGATTTATGAGGTACAAGCAAATTCTGGAATGGTTGACATGGACATCATTGCCAAGAAACTAGATCGAGTGGAATTGGTGGATAAAAAGATTGACGAGCTACTGAACCAGACCAGGAATCCGTTACAGACCTTCTCTCTAGCAAAGGGAGCACATAATGTTGACCTGGTCCAGCCTTTAAGCCAACTGAACCTAGAACAACCCCTGACCATGTTCCAGGGAGGGACCTTTGCTCCCTCAACCCTTGATTACTCTCTTCCCTCCCTATCAACATCTACTATCCTTGAAGATGTGCAAGCTGTCCAAGGTTATGCTAAACCTGACCCTTTCTCCAACACTTACAACACTAGTTGACGTAATCACCCCAACTTTGGCTAGACAAACCAGAAACCACCTCAATTCCAGAACCAGCCCAGGTCAAACCAGCAGCCAAACTTGCCCCCTATCAGCAAGGACCACCAGTTAGACCCCCATATAATCAAAACAGGGTGGCCCCGCCCCCGCAGAACTAAATGGACACCCTGATAAAAATGATGGCTGAAATGAACCAGAAACATCAGGAGGAAATGGCCTTAGTAAAGGGACAGTTAAGCCAACTTTTGGACTGTAAACAACAAGGATCCCTACCTTCCCAGCCACAACCGAACCCGCGAAACATGATTAACAGAGGCCCCAATTCGCAAGGGTTCCAGGACAATCCTGGGTAGGCTCACATGGTCCAGCCAGCCCCACAAACACCCCCTGGGTTCGGTGCTTCTTCGTCCTCGTCTTCTCAAGGATCAACCCATGGTCCTAATGCCTCTGCGAATGCGGTAACCTTGAGAAGCAGCACCAAAGCCCAGGATCCTAAATGGCCGACTCTTCCTGAGACTTCACCAGCTGAAACACCCAACTCAGAAGAGGCATTGGAAAAACCCAAGGACCCCGAAATAGACCCTATCTATGTTCAGACACCTTACCCCAAGGCCCTGAAAACAATCAAGAAGAAGAAAAGTATTATAGAAACTGAGGAGCTTTTGGAGATCTTTATGCATGTTCAGATTAATATTCCTCTCCTCGAAGCCATCAAGCACATCCCAGCTTACGCCAAGTTTTTAAAGGATGCCTATACACCCAAACGTAAGCCAAGACCTCAAGCACCTAGGAAGGTTGTGCTCTCCGAGCAAGCAAGTTCCGTAATATCAAGCAACCTTTCGCTCAAGCGAACTGACCCAGGAGCACCCCTGATACCTGCAATATCTAGGACATGACATTTGATAGAGAGCTGCTGGACTTAGGTGCTTCTATCAATCTGATTCCAGCAACCCTGTATCACCAATTTAGTTTCGGAGAGTTGACACCCACACTTGTCACCATCCAGCTAGCTGACAGATCTGTGAAGACCCTGAAGGGGGTTGTCGAGGATGTGATTGTGCGAGTCAAGGACTTCTATTTCCCGGTCAACTTCTTAGTACTCGACATGGAAGTCCCTGAAAAATTACAGAACGCACCCATAATCTTAGGTAGACCTTTCTTAGCTACGGCTAAAGCAAACATTGATTGTGACACGGGATGTATGGAAATCTCCTTCAGAGACAAGAAAATGCAATTGGATATCTTCCCGGCCACCAAGTCTTTTGATTGCGATTATATTGAGGAACATGATCCCATGGAACCTTTGGTCGAGGAATGCCTCACCCTTAGTTCTGTCTCCAACCACCAATCCTGTAATGTCTGTGCTGACCCATCACCATCTCTACCCATAGACCTTTGTAAGGCTGATTATCATCAAACAACACCATTTGAGGAGATTGATGTTGATCAACTCCCGCTTTCCCTTTCCCTTCGACTGTTGTTCCACCTGCACCCGAACTAAAGCCACTACTTGAGAATCTGAAATATGTCTTCCTGGGACCTGACCAGACTTTCCCTGTGATTATTAACTCTCATCTAACCAAGGATCAGGAACTCAGGTTGACCGAGACCCTTTCGGAACATCAGGCCGCCATTGGATGGACCATTTCAAACTGAGAGGAATTAGCCCTGCCTATTGCACTCATAAGATTTACCTGGAAGATGAGGCACGACCCTCCCGCCAGATGCAGAGACGGTTAAACCCAAACATGCAGGAGGTCGTTAAGAAAGAAATTATCAAGTGGCTTGACACTGACATCATCTATCCCATCTCTGATAGCCCCTGGGTGAGCCCCACTCAAGTGGTTCCAAAGAAAGCCGGGCTCACCGTTGTTACCAATGAGCATAGCGAATCCATCCCCACTCGCACCGCCACCTCATGGTGGGTGTGTATTGATTATAGGAAGCTTAATGAAGCAACCAAGAAGGATCATTTCCCCTTGCCATTCATTGACCAGATCCTTGAAAGATTGGCAGGGCAAAAGTATTTTTGCTTCCTGAATGGATATTCCGGATATAATCAAGTCGCAATTGCTCCTGAGGATCAAGAGAAGACCACATTCACTTGCCCGTACGGCACGTTTGCATTCCGTTGAATGACGTTCGGGTTATGCAACACACCTGCTACCTTTCAGCGTTGCATGCTAGCCATTTTTTCAGAAATGGTGGGTGAATACCTAGAGGCCTTTATGGATGATTTCTCTGTATTTGGGAATTCATTTGACCACTATTTAAGCAACTTAGAGAAAATCTTGAAACGATGTATTGAGGTTAATCTGGTGTTAAGTTGGGAAAAGAGCCATTTTATGGTTCAAGAAGGAATCATCCTCAGTCACATCGTATCGCATAGGGGCATTAAGGTGGATCGGGCTAAGGTTGATTTGATTTCCAAACTTCCTCTTCCTAGCTCGGTCTGGCAAATCTGTTCATTCCTAGGACATGTTGGCTTCTACCGAAGGTTCATCAAAGACTTCTCCAAGCTTTCCAAACCCTTAACCGACCTTCTGGCCAATGACGCCATATTTCACATGACCTCTGATTGCATCTGGGCTTATCACACCCTCCGGGACTTAGTTTCCACAGCACCTGTACTTCAGCCCCCAGATTGGTCCCAGGACTTTGAGATTATGTGTGATGCATCAGATTTTGCCATAGGCACTGTCCTGGGACAAAGACAAGATAAGAAACCCGTGCTGATCTACTACACGAGCAAAACGTTGGATGAGGCCCAACAAAATTATACGGTCACAGAGAAAGAATTGCTCGCTGTAGTTTTCGGACTTGAGAAATTCTGACCTTACCTACTGGGATCCCACGTGACCATCTATACTGGCCATTCAGCAATCCAGCACCTGTTGGCTAAAAAGGACGCGAAGCCCAGGCTCATCAGATGGATCCTGCTCTTACAGGAATTTGACCTAGAAATCCGTGACAAAGCCGGATCAAAGAATGTGGTGGCTGACCACTTTTCTAGACTTCACCTAGTCCACATTGGATCCTCCCTGCCTTTATCTGACACATTCCCCGATGAACACATTCTGGCTGTGCAAGACAAGAAACTACCTTGGCATGCTGACTATGTCAACAACCTAGTTGTAGGACAGACCCCGCACAGCTGGTCCAAACAACAACGGGACAGGTTCTTGGCCGAGGCCAAGCACTATTTCTGGGATGATCCCATGCTGTTTCGCCTCTGTGCCGACCAGATTATTAGGAGGTGTATCCCCAAGAACGAAGTTCAGAGTGTGCTATCTTTCTGTCATGACCAAGCTTGTGGTGGCCACTTCTCTGGAAAGAAAACGGTTGCGAAGCTTTTGCAGTCCAGATTTTACTGACCTTCCCTATTTAAGGATGCACACAACTTTGCCAAGACTTGCTTGCGTTGCCAAACACTGGGGACCATGACTAGAAAAGATATGATGCCCCTCCAGTCCATTTTGATTGTCGAGATCTTCGACATTTGGGATATTGATTTTATGGGCCCCTTTCCACCATCCAACGGCTTTGAGTACATCCTAGTCTCGGTAGACTATGTTTCTAAATGGATTGAAGCCGTCGCCACCTGCCGATGCGATCATAAGACTGTCATGGACTTTGTTAAGCAGAATATTTTTTCTCAGTTTGGAATACCAAAGGCCATGATCAGTGATGGTGGAGTCATTTTATTTACTCCCAATTCCATGCCCTACTTAGAAAATACGGGGTTAACCACCACATTGCTACCCCGTATCATCCGCAAACAAATGGGTAGACCGAGGTCTCAAATAGACAAATTAAGAACATTTTACAGAAGACTGTGAGACCTGACAGGAAAGACTGGTCCACACGACTAGATGATGCCCTGTGGGCATACAGGACCGCTTTCAAGACCCCGATAGGCATGTCGCCTTATCGCCTGGTCTTTGGCAAAGCCTGCCACCTTCCTGTCGAATTGGAACACTGGGCTTACTGGGCTGTCAAGCAGTGTAACATGGATTCCCAGTTAGCCGGTGCGCAGAGGACGCTCCAACTCTCTAAGCTCAAAGAAATTCGTCAGGACGCCTTTGAGAACAGTTGACTGTATAAGGAGAAAATGAAAGCCGTCCACGACCGACTCATCCATAGAAAGACCTTTGAGCCTAACCAGCAAGTCTGGCTTTTCGATCCCGCCTAAAACTCTTTCTGAGGAAACTCAAGTCCAAGTGGATAGGACCATTTAGGGTGGTCAAGCCTCACTCCAATGGGGCGGTTGAAATCGCTGATCCAAACACTAGGCACATTTTTACAATCAATGGCCAAAGATTGAAACACTTCCTAGCCCAGGTTCCCCCAAAGGAGAGTGTCACCCTCATTGAGGGATGACACGAAGCACCGCTCAGCGGGAGGCGTTAAACTCAACGCTTCCTAGGAGGCAAGCCAGTGGATTCAGACTGATCCGGTATTCTACGTCACTCAGGTAATATCTTTTTTGAACCCCTATTGCATCCATGTATTTGCCAATGAGGACATTGTCCAACTTAAGCATGGGGGAGGGTGGTAAATTGCATGATCCTAAGCTCATTTAATCAGTCTGGATAGAATAAAATTTAAAAAAAAAAATTGGAATTTAGGAAGAAACTTATGCATTAGAAATTTGTCAATAGTGGGAAATAATACAAAAAGAACTTGAACACTTAGACTTTTCAGGCCTTAATCAGCCCTGGTGTCCGTTAAAATATGGATTTAGCTTCAAATCCTTGCAGCCTTAAGCTACTCTAATCCATTAGCTAAATAAGGTGATAAGTATACGACTTATCAACTCACCCTCTAACTCAGAAAGACTCTAATTCTAAGCATCTGCACACATTTTTGCACAGACTCACTCCTCGGAGATTCTGACAGAAATTGGGTGGCTAATGAATTCTCTAGGGTGGTATGGCTGGTAAGTTGTCGTGGGTAACAGCCCATTGGCAGGTTGTCCAGAGCCCAGCCACGGGACCACTTCTTCTTCATTGCCTCTAGGTAAATTTGAGATCAGGGAAGCCACCTACCAAATAAAAAAAAAGGGAGAAAAAAAGAAAATAAAATAAACCACACTTCACCGCACGAGTATGGCTGGCAAGTGATCGTGGGTAATAGCCCATTGGTCAGTTGTCCAGAGCCCGGCTCAGTAATTGCACAAAAAGAGCCAAAACACTTGAGGAAGAAGCAGAGAAGTAGTACAAGTCGGGGAGATATACATTGGAAAAATCCTTGTGCTGACCCCAATTAAAACAAACATAGGGAGAAAGCTACCGATCGAACAAATACACCTTCAGGCAAAACACTTCCTCTTCCGGTCACCTAGGGGAGTAGAAACCCGGAGTCTGCCTAAATTACCGTTGAGTGAGTTTATCATGATCTTCACACCAAAATGCTTGGCACTTAGAGTTTTGTCCGAGTTTTGTGTGGGTCGGGTAGCCGTAAAAAGTTACCAACCCACTCTTAATTCCAAAAAAAAATCTAAAAATAAGAAATATATATATATTTACATACATTAAAGCAAGGATTCAGGTGATTTGTATTTTGGCAGACACCTGGGCGTTGCTTAGTCTTTGTAGATTAAGATCTTAGTATATTTCCTCCGATTGACAAGTGACGAAGTGTCCAAGTAATTACTTCTTAAATTCTGACTGGAAATAAAGGCTAAAATAAACCTTTCTAGTGACTAGCAAGAGTAAGCATGGGGGTATGATAATACTGCATCTCGGGGTGATAACTCTGTTAAATGGGGTTTATCTTAAGAACAAAATGCATAGATAACACATCATAAATAGGAATGGGAGTATTGCATACATCACACATTAATATTGCTTATAGAACAGTGTTAATGGTCATTTGAATGAGCACTTGTCAAAACAGGCCTCAGATGAGCAATCAGACCACACGGATGGATTCAAAGCGACGAATGGAGTCCAACGGACTCGAAATCGGCCAAATCCGACATTTGGAGCTCCCGCAATAAGCCCAAGAAGTTCTAACAGTTGATCTGACGATTAACGGCTCACAAGGCGCCACGGGGCACTCGATCAACGCCCTCACGCCTCGCCCAGCCCCCTCCATCAACCGCAGAATGATCTAAGCCGTCCGATCTTCATTCGGATGGCTGAGTTCACCGCACCATCGCCTGCACCATCACTACAATCCTCGCCCGAGCAGATCACAACCGCCAGATCTCCATCCAATGATCGGTAGCAGCCGAGCACCGAAGCACAACTGCGACCATCCACGTAGGGTAGCGCAGCGGTCGAAGCGCTCACCCATGCTCACGTGGTGTGGGTTCGAATCATGCTGCGCTAAAATGCGGAGGCGAAGGCGCGCGCGGGCGAAATTGGACTGCCCGATCAACAGCGGACGGGTGCGATCGCGAGACGTGGCGCCCACAGATGCGCCCTGACCAGACGCGTGCGATGACATGGGGGTGAGGGCACGATCATGGCACGCACCCCGCGCGGGATCCCAGCCGCCCGATCTTCGATCGAACGTCTTAGGACGCACGCACACGGATCAGACGCGAAGAAGCACAGCCGCGGGCGAGCGACCGACAGGCAGGGGCCTTCACTGACATTTTGGGAAGGGTTTTAGCAATGTCCCGGACGTCGCTAAAACCCCTTCTTCATTTGGAAAGTCCTCCCTATTTAAACCCCTTCCAACCACCCATTCAAGGCATTCACTCCACTTGCAAGTATTCTACCCCCCTCCGAGCTACCTTTAAGCCCTTTTGTAATTGCCGGAGATGACGAGCCGCCGACGGAGCCCTCTCCACCACCGTGGCTGCCTCGCCGTCCCCTCTTTCTCTCTCCTTCCTTCTTTTAAGCTTTACTTTACTTATGTTCAAGCATTTATCTAGTGTTGTAATTATGAACTAAAGTCGCATGTTAAATGAAGTTGTTTTCTATTCAATTGCCTGCTCTATTTTCTATTCAAGTTGCATGTTGTGAATGAAACAATTCTAACCCTAATCTCTCTCTCTCTCTCGCTTTTCATCCACTCCTTTTCGCAAGCAAAACCCTGCGATTTTCATGACAATAAGTGACAAGAAGAATTCGATTCTCACACCTCCCTGAGATCGACACTCGGACTCACATCCGTTTCTTTACTTTAAAACCGACGTCGCAAGCGCAAGCTATAACGACACTTCCAAACATATGCACACGCGCGCATCAGTCGCGAGAGCAGCCTATTTAAAGGCCTTAGAGAGGCTTCCAAGCTTGGAAATAGCTCCGCAAGCTTGAAAATTTAGGGATGAAAAAAATCCCTAATTTTGCAAGCGTTTGCATGAAGAATCTTAGGCAAATCAAGGTCCAATACCTGGTCCAATCGGTAGAAAATCTCTCAAGGATTCTTCATTTCAATTTTGGAAAGATTTGATTGAGAATCGAATGAGAAATCCTCGCTCGAATCTCAAAGGAGCTGCTGCATTCACACCAATGGCAGTAGGGACCGTTATGCAAGAAATGATGATAAAGTTGGGGACCTGATTGTAAAGATTTGAAAAGTTAGGGGCTTAATTGAGAGAAATAGAGTTTAAATGGAGTAAATTGAAAACTAGGTCAAGATGGACTCTGATTGGCCCAAATTTTGGTATAAACCTAATTTGGACCCAATGAATCTGATGGTAAGATCGAATTTCAGTTTTGGCCAACTTTGATTGGGCAATTTATGTAAAAACTCAAATTAGAGTAGAACTCTATCTGTGGCTCTATTTAAGGTCAAAGTAGGTTCCAAAGGTCAAACCAAGGTTACCAAACCCCAAGAAATATTTTTCTATAAATTTTAGGAAATTTGGATAAATTTAATCCTGACCAGAACCTCTGTAATTTAAGCAGGTCTGAAATTAAGATTTTAGGTGTTGTATTGGTTCTAAAAATGCATGAAACCCTGTTTCTATCTGTATGGACCCACTTATTAGTCTTTGATGCTCAATTAACCTTCAATTAACCCCTGACAAATCCCATGGTTATTTTGTGTTCATTATATGTTGTTAAAATTACATAATTAACCCTACTTTCTTATTCTTTTCTCAAAATAGAATAATATGGAGTTGTAACCCTTAGATTGTTATGTAGGAGCATTTATCTTTCAATGCTGACTAAAAGTGGCCAGTTAGGGCCTATAATGGTTTTCCCATTAGTAGGTTTCTAAAAATAGGTTCATACAACCTATTGCTATGGTGATAGATCCAATTAAACATAACACAAGTTTTATTGGGTCAATGTATGTGTAACTGATGCAAACACATTTATGTAAAATAAATTATCTATTTATGCATGTTCTTAGGCGTATAATTACATTATGCATTATAAATATTTCATAACTTACATCATCATGTATTTAGGTTAGATTGTGTAAAGTTTAGGGTAATTCTCTCTTTTGATGGTTAGGAAATAGGGCAATATTTTATCTGAGCCTCAGATTTGATATCCAGCCATACGAATCTGATCAGGGCAACGATCGGAGTTCAACGACTCCAAGATCGCCCCGATCGGACCTCCGTAGCAGCAAATGCAATTCGAGAAAGATAAGAAGTCAAGGGGCTAGGTGGTCTTAAATCTAAACTTCAGATGACAAATCCAACCACACGGATGGGTTCAGATCGACGATCACAACCACGCGCATTAAAGCAGCGAAGAAGAAGCAACATTGAGTATGTTTAAGCCATCTGATCTCTTGATTAGACGACTGAGGATTCGCTATTGTGGGAGGAGCACTCAACGCTTGAAGATGAAGGGCTGGGGGGCATGCGTGCGTATTTAGCAATGTGTGGGCTTTAGTAATGGTTTTATCCGTCACCAAAGAACCCTACATTAATGTTTTAATGTTAAAGTGACCTATTTGCCCCCAACCTCTACACCTATAAAAAGCCCTATGACCCCGACATTATTCTCATCTCTTCCTCTCTTCTCTCACCCCTTCCATAGCTTTAAGGGCTTGTCCCAAATCTGGGATGCTCCATTAAAGTTTAAAATAGAATTTTTCCACCTTCTCATCCCCATTTGTGGAGCGCCTGCGGTTGTCTTCTCATCGCCGTTCAGGAAGCAAATCCCGCTACGACGTTGCCCTGCCCCGTCCTCCATCTTCCGTCTTTATTCTCCCTCGTCTGTAGTCTCACCACCCTCGTCTAGGCTCTTTGTCAACGCAGCTCGTCCTCCAATCAGTTGTCAAGGAGGATAAGCTCTATCCACCTTCTCCTTTATTACTTTCTAGTATAGATTTCCTACTTTCTAGTGTAGTGATTAGTTGTAATGAACATCAAATTGTGGTTATGAAATTCATGTTTATTCTCTCTATTTTTTCTTAATTGTATCATTTTTTCTCTCTCACTCTTCTATTGTTTATTCTTTAAGTAGAGAGCTAGCGTAAATATAAATCGACCAGCTAATCTACTTCGTGACAACAAATATAAACGTGATTTTTGATCAAACGTTCGCCCCCTCGTATTCAACCTGGGACTCATTCTGAGTTTTGGTAAAAATTATTTGATTGTTCAGATTTTCTCACAAATTACACTATGATGATAGGTTTTCTAAACTCAAATCCTTTTGTGATGAATTTTCAAGACAATAGTAACTGGGAGAGAAAATTCCTAATTAGGTTGTGTATAAGTCAATTGGACTATGATTGAGTCTAATTAGACTTGCATGGGTTGAGAGTAGGACTTAATTGGACTTGATGAGTCCAATTAGACAGGTAGAATGCAATTGACTTCTACTGAGTCAATTGGGCTTAGTGAAAACCTAATTACATTTTTAGGAGGGTCTTAGGATAATGTACTAGGCTTAGGGTACCTTAAATTGGGTTTGCTAGGATGTAAGGTAGGTTTCCTATGTCTTAAGAAGCAAGATATGGCTTTAAATCCAAAATCAAAAATTGGAGAAGACCTGCAGACATCTGATCAGTGTATCAAAGGACTTATACTTTAGAATTAGAAGTCTGATCTTGAGTCTGGACATCCAATACTGAGTCAGTATTGGAGTCAAGGTTCTGTCTTAGGTTTCTGCAGAGATTGGGCATCCAAAACATGGTCTAAACATCCAGAGGTGGGTTGGAAAGTGGTTTTTGGTTGTTCTAGGCTAAGATGACCTAATAGGAAGATGGCTAAGGTTTGAGAAGGTGGATAAGGCTATCCTAAGGCTAGGGATAAGTGGAGGGATGCCCTATGTTCTTCATATTTTAATTCTAACATTAAAATCCTATAAGTAGCATAGCATACCTCTCTCACATTATCTTATGTACAGCTTTATTCAGGGCTTCTACTCCAGCTCTGCTGTAGCTCTGGCCTTTATCTAGCTTTAGGTTATCTTCCTAAGCTCCTTATTACTTGTAAACCAAATAATTCACCAATCAGTATAAAAAATTGGTATTATTCCAGAAATATCTATGTAAAGCAGTAAAGATGAAAAGTATGCAATTAATGCATGAATTAATCCTAATTTATGCTAAGATTTAACTCAATTTATGTCAATTAAGTCCTATGATTGCTACGCAATCATTGGGTCTAAAACTACTAGAGTTTCCCGCCATCTACTCTTCCATCCTTTTAGCAACTAGATCCACCTTATCTAACTTATTACAAATCAATTCCATGTCAAATGAATGAGAATCCTGAACCTCAACAGCATTTGACCTCGGTTGTTGGGATCGGTTGAAAGTTTTCATGGAGGCGTGGTTTATAGAGTTCTCGGTCATTTCCTCAACAAGTCGTATACACTATTTGCATCCTTATTGTGGAAATTGCCTCCACAGGAATCGTCCACGTGATTACGAAGTTGATCCGTCAACCGGTGACAGAACATCTGCACAAGCTTCCATTTTGGCACCTCATGGCATGGACAATTCTGCAATGGGTCTTGGAATTGCTCCCAGGCACCATGAAGCAGTTCCCCCGACCGATAGACGAAAGTGGTAATCACCCGTTGCAGAGCATTAGTATGTTTGATTGGGAAGAATTTCTTCAGGAAGGTCGATTTAAGATCATTCCATGTAGTTATTAGTCTTCTAATAGTCCGGTACCAATGTGTGGTGGTCATCTCGTCGTTCGCGGTGTTTTAATGATATATTAGTTGCAGTATATTGCAAAAAAAATGATCACCAGTTTAATTTATTTATTACTCGAGATTTAGATTATCCCGAGGTCGAACTCATGGAGCACACATCATTCTAAAAACATATAAGTTCACAATACTGTTACAAAAATTTAAGAGAGAGAGAGTGAGCAAAATTTTCTCTTTTTCTTCTTCTCTCCTTTCTCTTGGCTTCTTCTCTCTTCTCGCACTTTGCTTCTTTTCCTTTACCAGCTGCGGTTCTTTTCTTTCTCTTTTCCTTCTCTTCTTTCTCTTGGCTTCTTCTTCTTCTCCCTTCTCTTACCGTGCCTTCTCTTCTTCAGTCAGCTTCTCTGCCTTCTTCTTTCTTCTTCTCCTCTGCTGCGGTTCTTCTTTTTCTCTTCCTCTTCTCTGCTGCTGCTTCTTCTTCTTCTTTCTTCTTTCTTCTGTGTCTTCTTCTCCTTCTTTCTTCAGCAGCTCCTTCCTTCTTCGTCTTCCTTTTCGCTCCTCCTCCTTTCTTCTTCTTTTTCTCTACTGCAGGGGCTTTGCGGCTAAGTCCTCGCCGCATGCTCTTCTTCTTCTTCCTCACCTGTTCCCTACACACACGAGCGCAAAACCTACCCCTACCCTCCCCGCGCGTCTCTCTCTCTCTGAATCTCTCTTCGGTATGCTCCCGAGTTATCGGGCCGATTGCGTGCCCGAGTCCAGGTGCACCGGCGTGGCTGTGGTGCACAAGGAGTGCACGGATCAGGGTAATCAGGTCGCGGGTCAGGTCTGCGTGGGCAGTGTAGCGGAAATGACCTGGTGAGTGAGGGCGAGGGACCTCACCCCAGTGTTTCGAGGCGATAAGCCAGGAACACTTTTTCAATTTATGTGTAGGCGCGCACCCACACACTTTCGAGGAAGGACTAAAGTCCCACCTACTGCTTCGTGCGTCTACAACCAGGAGGCTCGAGCGATTTGGGGCAGAAGCCGAGGCTTATGACCCCAATTGAAGACCTGGACACGCTCGTGCCTCAATTCCGCGTCACCTGGGGCTTACACCTGGAGCGGATGGACCTGAAGAAGCTCGCGAAGCAGCTTCAACTTGCTCAACAATGGCGGCGAGCACCTGGGTCCTGAAAACACTAAAACGGCCACGTGGCCATGTCAAAAGGCTCAGGGAGGTTCGCCAAGGTGTGTCGAGTGTGCAGAGGTGGTCGACGAGACATGAGAGTGCCTATGGCCGTGCGCCTAGGGCACACTACATGCATGAGAGTGGGTGTGTTCGAGGGGTGTTCTGGAGGTGTGGCGTGGTGAATGGAGTGCGGATTTAGGGTCAGTGAGGTGTCGCGGTGCTTAAGGGGTAGCTGGCGAGGTGGATGGAGGCATGGAGCTGCAGGAATGCCTCGCCGGAGGGCGGCCGGAGAAGGAGAAGGTGGCGATGGACAGTGGTGGTCGGTGGGTGGAAACAACAAATTAATAAGGGGGAAATAAAGGAGAGAGTAAGGGGAAGAGTGTTTACCTACTTAACTGACCAAAGGGGAGGAGGAGGTGCTCGGTGCGTGCCTGCCGACGTCGGAGACGAAGATGCCCAGAGGGGGGGTAACGGCAATGATGAGGAGGTCAGGAAGGTGCCAGCTGGTGCGGCCTGGCACGGGAGGACGAGGCTGAGTGAACTCTGCTGCAGTATGGCAGCAGAGCGAAGAAGGGGAGGAGGAAAGGTCACCGGAGCCTGCGGGCGCTTGACCGGAGGAGGAGGAGACGAAGTTTGGGGGTTTTCCTTGGCCAAAACATGCTTGCCATGACCGGAGGGCCCTGCCGTCCCTTAAATAGCAATTGGCGAGGAGAGGATCTCGAGGAGAGAGCGTGGAGAGCTTGCCGTAGAATGGTCCGAGACCCATTCCTTTCGTGCGTTCGCACGAGAGGCATGGGTAGTGGCAGGTCATGGGAGGGGGTCTGCGCGGAAGAGGATGATGTAGGGAACTCCCCCTTCATCGCTGAGAGCGGCTCCCATACCCTCGCAGTGCCATCCTCCACGCAAAGTCGCCAGAGGTTTGGGCAGCTGCACGTGGTGGTAGAGGGACCATTCTGTAAAGAACGAAAGGAAAGCTAGGGGGTAAAGTGAAAGGGTTCAAAAAGTTAAGGGTCGAAAAGTAATTCACGAGGACCAATTTGTAAAGTCGGTCAAAATGGTGTTCTCTTAGGCCCAAATTTTGGTACCAACCTAATTTGGACCTAAGAAATCCAATGGTGAAGTTTTATTTTTGTTTTGACCACGTTTGATCAGTCAATTTGCATAAAAACCTAAATTAGGTCAAAAATTGGGCATGGTTCTCAATCTAGATCAAGATAGGTTCCAAAGGTCAAATTGAAGGTTCTAAACCCTAGGGAATATTTTTCCATGAATTTTAGGGGGTTTAGTTGATTTTTATCCTGCCAGAACCTCGTGAATTAAAGTAGGTTTGTTTCAGGATTACAGAATGTCATTTAATTCCTAGAAGTTGCTATAACCCTTTTCGGATGAGGTCAACCCACTTTCTTTCTTATTAAGCCCATTTGACCTGTGTTTAGACCCTTAGACACCCCGTTTGTGTACTGCATTAGTAAAATTGCAATTTTACCCCTTGTGAATTATTTTATTCTTAAATTTAAAATTCTCTGATTTAGGCTTTCCCTTAGGTTTTGTAAGAGCTTTTGTACACTTATTTAGATCAAAATGTGCTAGTTAGGGTTCATGATGAGGCTCTCATCATACCCCCATGCCTAGCTTTTGCTAGTCCCTTAGCAAAATTTTAAGGTTTTAACCCTTGTTATAGACCATGAATTTATTATCAAGTTTAGATAAGTGCTTTTCCTCTTGTATCATTGATTAGGTCAGAGTGCCAATCATAGGCCTAAAAGGTACTCTAGTACCAACCAAGATCCAGATCTGTCTAGCTTTAGCCTCAGTCTTTAGCAAAGGTTTTTAAGGCCTACGGAACTAACCTAAGGTTTATTGGACTTCATGGTTAAAGCACCCATGTTTGAGATAATTTTAGCCTTGGTTCAGTTCGCAGTGCATTTTGTGAAAGAGAGAGACAGAAGATTTATTTGTTTGGAGAGTTTTCTCTCTCTTTTTCTTTTTAATTCTAGCTTAGGATTGGCTTCTCAACACGATCTGTATCGGATTCCTTGTCCCCATCATCAATCCACAAGGGTCCCTGGCAGTCGATGCTTCGGGATAGCACCACCCATGGTAACTCCCAGAACCCTGGCTTTCGAGATTTTGAGATAATCTCGTCCATTGTGTTCCGTGGCTGAATTCAGACCCTGGCAATTGACACTTCGTGATAATGCCATCCATGGAATCTGAATTAGCAAAGTGCTTACATGCCCTCAGTAGGATATGTAAATATCCTAAAAGATAAGCACCGAGGAAATGATATGTTGTTACGCATCTTCGAGGGGAATTTCCCACCTCTCCATGTTTTCGTACGTTTTTGTGAGGGTTTTAAAGAGAATATCACGTTGTAGTATAACCGACAAAACGTTCAAACAAATATAGAGAATTTTATTACTCGAAAAACTAGAGTCTCCGAGGTCGAACACAGGGAGCAATCTCAGTACTTTCAAAAACCAAAGAATACAACTTTTAAATGAAAGTAATTGATTAAAAAAGAGAGAGTGATATAAAAAGAATTTCTAAAAGAAAACAGAATTGGACGTCTGATTTCTATATCAGACGTCTTAAATGTAATCTTCTTTCTCTCTTCTGCCTTCTTCTTCTTTGTCTTCGCTACTTCTTTTCTTGCGAAGGCTTCTTCTTCCTGCCTTTGTTCCTCTCTTGCCTTCCTTTTCTTTTTAGCTTCTCTGCAGTCCTTCCTTCTCTCAGATCTCTGCCTTGCTCAGCTTCCTTTCTTTAGAGTTCCTTCTTCTTCTGCTCCTGTTCCTTCTTTGTGCTTTCCTTTGAAGTTTTCTCCTTCCTTATCTTCTCTGCGAGGGCTTCTCCTTCTTTCTCTGCTACACTCAGCCTCTTCTTCCTTCTTTTCTTCCCTTGCTGCCGTGGCTAAGTGTTCGCTTCTTCCTCTGCTCCTTCTTTCCTGCTCAAACCACAGCCAATGCAAAACCTACCCCCGTCCCTCTACCCAAACGTCTCTCTCTTTCTCTGCAATTCGCTCAAGGACGCTCTCCCAGAGCCACACGGGTAATCGGGTCGAATTCGCACCCGGGACCAAGCGCACCTGCAGGTGGGTGATGCGCGAGGAGTGCGTAGGTTTGGGTCGGGTCGGATCCCGCCAGATCTACGAGGTGAAACCACGGACGAGGCAGGCGTGGGTCAGGTGAGGGACCTCACCCCTGTGCTTTCGGAGGCGGTAAGCATAAAACACAAAAATAATTTATACTATACCTGCGTTTTGCGTTTCAACGAAGTGGGACTATCTGGCCCGCCCCAATTTTGCGCGCACCCGCAGAGGAGTCCTCGTGCAATTGCCAAGGCTGGGAGCTTCGCAGCGCACCTTGCAGGCCCTGATCGCTTCGCAACACTTGCGCGAGCCTGCTGCGCTTGGAGCCTGGAGCTGCTGCGCCTGGAGCTGCTTCGACCGTCAATGGCGGCAGGAGCTGAAACCTGTCAAACACGAGCACGGCCTATTGGCCTAATCAGACTAGCTGGGCACCTTCGCCGTGGCACAGCAAAGATGGTGCACGGTGCTGCAGGCCGCAGGACGGCCTAGGCGTGCGTGCCTAGGTCAACCTGTGGCCGGAAGTGTGGGGTTGTTCGGGGGACTGTGGTGGAGGTGTAGAAGGATGATGGATGGGCGGAAGTTGCTCCTGGTGGTGAGGCGGAGCTTACGAGAGGGTTGGCGAGCTGTGTGGAGGGGCGGAGTGGCTAGAGCGGCTCGCCGGAGGTCGGTCGGAGGCGAGGAAGGTGGATGTGTTCAGGTACTGTCGAGGGGGCAATTAACTAAAATAACAGGGGGAAAAGAGAGAGGGGAAGATGGAGAAGGTATCTGGAGTGGTTTGGAAGGAAGGGATACAGCAGAGTGGACGGCGCGTAACTGCCGCCGTCGGGGAAGAAGCACCCTGAGGGAGGGAGCGGCGACGAAGACGAGGTCAGGGGCACGCGCGCCTGGTACTGCGCGACGTGGGAGAAAGAGGCGGAGTTGACTCTGCTGCAGGTATGGTAGCAGAGCGACGAGGAGGGGTGGAGGTCGCCGGAGCTTGCGGGCCTCTTGGCCGGAGATGGGAGAGAGGGAAATTTGGAGGAATCTCCGTCAAAATCAAGCTGAGGATCTGCAGCTGGGTCTGGGGAGCCTTTTATAGGTGTTGGCCGAACCTTCTAGCGTGTGGAGATCGCGCAATCAACTCTGTCGGCTCGCCGAAGATGGAAAGAGGGTGGATACCCAAATCTCTCGTGCATTCGCACGAGAGATTGGGTTCACACCAGAGATTGTAATTGGCTTTAGAAGGAAGGGAATTCCTCAGAGAATCTCCCTTCTATTTCTAGGAGGGAATCTCTGAGGGATTAGAGAGGAGTCCCTCTCTAAACCTTGCCAGAGATCGGTTCTACCCTAAAAATGGTGGCAGGACCTGATTGCAAAGGTGGCAAGGAACTTAGGGGGCTCTCTGCAAAGAATTCAAAAGATAGGGACCAAATTGTGATTTAGGTGTACTAAATTGCAAAGTAGGTAAGGATGACCTCCCCTTAGGTCCAAATTTTGGTATAAACCTAATTTGGACCTAAAGAATCCAATGGTGAAGTTGTATTTTAGGTTTGACCACGTTTGACTGGACATTTTGCGTAAAAACCCAAATAAGGTTAATTGAAGAGCTAGGACAGTAATCTAGGTCAAACTGGGTTCCAATGGCCAAATTAAGTGTTCTAAACCCTAGAGGATGTTTTTCCATGATTTTTAGAGGGTTTACTTGATTTTTACTTTGACCGAAACCTTGTTAATTTAAGCGGGTCTGTTTTAGGGTTACCAAATGTCATTTAATTCCTAGATTGCACATGAACCCATTTCTGATTCGCTCAACCCACTTTTTATCTTATTTATACCATTTGAACTATGATTTGCCTCTGAGAAAACCCGTTTATGTACTGCAATGGTAAAATTACAGTTTTAACCTTTAATTCATGTTTTCTTCTCAGAGCACTTATTCCTTCATTTAGGCCTTCTTCTAGGTTATGTAGGAGCTTTTATCTTCTTTATTGGGTCAAAAAGAGCTAGTTATGGCTCATGATGAGGCTCTCATCATACCCCCATGCCTAGCTTTTGCTAGTCCCTTAGCAAAATTTCAAGGTTTTAACTTCCGTTCTAGACCCAGAGTGTCTGTCAACAATCATGATAAGTGCTTCTCCTTTTCTTTTGTGATTAGGTAGGAATGCCGACAATAGGCCTAGAGGTACTCAAGTACCAACCAAAATCTGGACCTGACCCGCTTTAGCCTCAGTCCTCCGCAAAGGTTTCTACGGCCCACAGAAACTAACCTAGGGTTTGTTGGACTCCGCGGTTAAAGCACCTGTGCTTGAGACAATTTTAGCCTAGGTTCAATTTTGCAGTGCGTTTTTTGTAAGAGAGATAGAAGAATTTGTTTGGAGAGCTTTTTCTCTCTCTTTTCTTTTTATTTCTAGCTTCGGATTAGCTTCTCAACACGGTCTGTATCGGATTCCTCGTTCCCATCATCAATCCTCAAGGGTCCCTGGCTTTCAAGATTTCGGGATAATCCGGCCCATGGCAACCCCCAGAACCCTGGCTTTCGAGATTTCGAGATAATCCCGCCCATGGTGTTCCGTGGCCGAATTCAGACCCTGGCGATCGACATTTCAGGATAATGCCGCCCATGGTATCTGAACCAGCAGAGTGCTTACATGCCCCCAGTAGGATATTTAAATATCCTAAGAGACAAGCACCGAGGAGACGATATGTTGTTACGCATCTTCGAGGGAAATTTCCCGCCTCTCCACGCTGGGAACTCGTCCAAATCAACTTGTGTTGATTGGCCGCTCCTAATCTAGGTGACTTTTTCAGAACATTAAACGCTTTTTGCGTGATTTAGATGTTTATGCGCACTGAACCAGACTGTGTGTGAATGTGGGGTGCTTAGGTTACCAAATCTCGCAAATCGGAAGTCAGTTAACAAGGCCGAATACTTCTTAAGCCTTAGACCTAATACTCAAGCTTTGCATTTTCCTCAACCTCTTGAGGATTATCCCGATTTTAACGGATACGTGAATTTTTAAGCTAAAGATTCTAGCCCAAGAGGCCTAAGACCAGCGTTCCCGCTAATCTCTTGTGGTGTCTCCTTAGCACTTTTTCTTTCCTTTTTCTTGATTCGGTCTAGAACTTCAGTTAACCCCTTAATCTTTTACTAATGACTATTTCTTTTCATTTTCATTTTGTGCTCCTTTTTGTCATTTTACTCTTTTCCTTCTCTCATTTGTATGACCCTGAATTGTTCCTCCCCTCCATCAAGTCTTTTTTTTTTTTAATGAAACCCTTTCTTGATATTAATTTTCCTGATATTTTACACTTTCATACCCCCCCATGCCTACAATTTGCAATGTCCCCATTGTAAATTAGGTGGGTTCGATTTCAGCTTAGTTCATGCATTAGGACAGGCGTGTGGTGAGTGAATGGGTCAAAGTGACTTGTTGCGAACGATTTCTAATCTCGGGTAGGGATACCTGAGGTGAAATCGATTTTTCTAATGGATGAACCCTAAAGTGAAATATGAATTCTGCATAGAGATGTCAGAAAAGGTTTCGGATTTTTCAAAGAATGACGGGTTGCCTCCCGTTAAGCGCTGAGTTTTATGCCATCAGTTGGGCGCAATGAGCTCAAGGGGAATGGAGGGTAAAGGATGACTCAGCCAAATCTATATTGGTCATGTCAATGAACGACTTGAGTCTCTGACCGTTCACGACAAAGGGTTCAGAATCGTGGCTGAGTGGGCTGATTTCAATGGCTCCATTTCTGAAGATTTGTCAGACTAGGTAGGGTCCGACCCATTTGGATCTTAGCTTCCCTGGGAATAATTTGAGTCGGGCATCAAAGAGTAAAACTTTCTGACCAGGATGAAAGATCTTTCTAGAAATATGTTTGTCGTGAAAAGCTTTAACCCGTTCTTTGTAAATTCGCGAGTTCTCATACGCGTCGTGGCGTAATTCATCGATCTCGCTCATTTGAAGTCTTCTGTGGGTGCCAGCCTTAGAAAGATCCAGATTACAAGTCCGTACTGCCCAATAGGCTTTATGCTCCAACTCGACGGGGAGGTGACATGCCTTCCCGTACACTAGTCTGAAGGGAGACATTCCTAATTGGGTCTTGTGGGCGGTCCTATAGGCCCACAATGCTTCCGGAAGCCGAGAAGACTAATCTTTTCTATCAGGTCGAACAGTGACCTGAAGGATCTTCTTGATCTCTCGGTTAGATAGCTCAGCTTGACCATTTGTTTGGGGGTGGTAAGGAGTAGAGATTCGGTGTGACACCCCGTATTTGGTCATCAGTGACCTGAACTGAGAGTTTGTAAAATGGGTCCCTCCGTCGGAAATTATAGCACGTGGAATCCCGAACCTTGAGAAAATGTTTTGATGAAGGAATTTTATAACGACTTTATGATTGTTGGTTCGGGTCGGAATGGCTTCTATCCACTTGGAAACATAGTCAACTGCGAGTAAGATGTATTCGAAGCCATCCGAGATCAGGAAGGGTCCCATGAAATCAATCCCCCAAATATCAAAAATTTCGCATACCAAGATCGGCTGTAGAGGCATCATGTCTCTATGGCTCATATTGCCCAGAGTTTGGCAACGGGAACATGCCTTACAGTGATCGTATGCATCCTTGAAAATTGTGGGCCAGTAAAAGCTGCACTGGAGGACTTTCGATGCGGTTTTATGTCCTGAAAAATGTCCACCGCATGCCTGGTCATGACAGAATGAGAGTATGTCTTTGATTTCCACTTCCGCGATGCACCGTTGAATTATCTGATCAGCACCAATGCGGAATAGATACGGGTCTTCCCATAGGTAATACTTGGCATCGAAACGCAATTTGTCCTTTTTGGCCTTCGGCCAATCGGGCGGAATCTGATTTGATGCCAGGTAATTAACTATATCAGCGAACCATGGAAGACTTGTACTGATAGTCAGGAGGTGCTCATCAGGAAAATGTTCTGTAATAGGTTCGGAAGGGTTGATTATTTCAAAAGGAAGGCGGGACAAGTGATCAGCTACCACATTCTGCTTTCCCGCCTTGTCGCGAATCTCGAGGTCAAATTCTTGCAACAGCAAGATCCATCGGATTAATCGAGGTTTCGCATCCTTCTTTGCAAGGAGATGCCTCACAGCTGTGTGATCTGAGTATATGATAACACGGGAACCCAGAAGGTATGATCAGAATTTTTCCAGGGTAAATACTACGGCCAGCAGCTCTTTCTCAGCAACTGTATAGTTACGCTGAGCCTCATCCAGTGTTTTGCTGGCGTTGTAAATGACCACAGGTTTCCCATCAATTTTCTACCCCAGAACTGCTCCTACAGCGAAGTCAGATGCATCGCACATGATCTCAAAGGGTTGAGACCAATCAGGGGACTGTAGGATCGGGGCTTGGGTGACTCGGTCACGTAGGATCTCAAATGCTTGAGTGCATTCCTTGGAAATTTTGAAAGGCACATCCTTGGAGAGAAGATTGGTCAGGGGGCACGCGATTTTGGAGAAATCAGGGATAAATCGACGGTAAAAATCGACGTGCCCCAAAAAAGATCGGATGTCCTTAATCGAGCTAGGCATAGGGAGCTTGGAAATCAGGTTAACCTTAGCTCGATCCACTTGGATGCCTTTCTCCAAGATTAAATGTCCCAGGACAATTCCCTCAGGCACCATGAAATGGCTCTTTTCCCAGGAAAGAACCAAATTCACCTCAATGCACCGCCTGAGTATTTGGACCAAGTGCTGGAGGAAATCGTCAAATGATTCTCCAAAAACTGAAAAGTCATCCATGAAGACTTCCAGATAATCACCTACCATATCTGAGAATATGGAAAGCATGCACCGCTGAAAAGTTGCAGGTGCATTGTAGAGACCGAATGGCATTCTTCGAAACGTGTACGTCCCGAAGGGGTAGGTGAATGTGGTCTTTTCTTGGTCCTCTGGATGGATTGCCACCTGATTGTAACCGGAGTACCCGTCAAGAAAGCAGAAGAACCTATTTCCCGCTAGTTTTTCGAGGATCTGATCAATAAACGGTAGTGGGAAATGATCCTTCTTCGTGGAGGAATTGAGTCTTCTGTAATCAATGCAGACTCTCCACGAGTTAGCTATTCGGGTCGGAATGACTTCTCCGGTTTCAGTCGTGATAATGGTAAGTCCTCCCTTTTTAGGCACCACTTGTATTGGACTCACCCAACGACTGTCGGAGATCGGGTAGATGATCCCTGCATCTAACCACTTTATGATCTCCTTTTTCACGACCTCTTGTAGATTAGGGTTTAGGCGTCTTTGCATTTCTCTTGAAGGTCGTGCACCTTCTTCTGTGTAGATTCGATGTGTGCAGTATGAAGGGCTTATACCAGTCAAATCATCGAGAGTCCATCCAATGGCTCTTCGATGTTGCTGGAGAACAGAAATCAAACGGAGTTCCTAGTCAGGTGTGAGTCGAGAATTGATAATCACAAGAAATGTCTGATTTGAATCCAAAAAGACATACTTCAGATGTTCGGGAAGGGGCTTGAGTTCCATGACAGGATTTTCAGCAACAGCGGGCGATTCGGGGTTTGTATCAGGAGCAATGGTAGGAGTCATAGGTGTGTCTAGAGCACGTTTGCACTTCTCTGTTAGCGAGTTTTGATTCTCAAGTGGTTGATCAGGGATAATCAGGTTGTCTTCTATATGCAATTCATCAACCACGGCTCTGACATCACATATTTCCTCTATAACCCCACAATTAATCCCTTGTTGGGCCTTAAAAATGTCAATCTTCAGGTTTTGGTTCCCAAATTTTAATTCTATCTGGCCCTCTTCGCAGTTTATGTTGGCCCTAGCAGTGGCCAAAAAGGGTCTCCCTAATATGATTGGTGTGTCCCTTGGGTTCTTAGGTGCATCCATGTCTAGTACTATGAAGTCCACCGGGAAATAGAAATCTCGTACCCTAACAATGACATCCTCGAGTATTCCTCTAGGTGACTTGATGGATCGATCGGCTAACTGCAATGTTACCTCAGTGGGTTTAAGTTCAGATTCTTCAAGGTGGTCAAGGAGGGATGTAGGTATTAAATTTATAGAGGCACCTAGGTCTAGTAAGGCTCTATCAAATTGGGTTTCACCAATTTTACAGGAAATCAAGGGAGTTCCTGGGTCTTTAGCCTTGGGTGGGAGTTTGCTCAAGATGACAGAGCTGGCTTGCTCTGACAGTACGATTGGATTCCCATCCTTGGTTCGCGGCTTACGTTTAGGGGTACATATGTCTTTCAAGAATCTTGCATAAGCCGGTATGTGGCGAATTGCATCCATCAATGGGATGTTTATCTGGACCTATTCAAAGAGCTTGATCAGATCCTCCTCCGGAGCCACGGGTTTAGTTATCCTTTTTCCTTTGGTCAAGGCCTCAAGAAATGGGATCCTGGTTGGTTCCTCTAGGATAGGTCCAGGTTCTTGATCTGGGACAGTGGTATCTTGGATAACTATCCTAGGGTCTTGGCTATTATCATGCTTGGAGTGGATCGGATAATGTGGGCCTTGGGTTGTTTTACCACTACGTGTTGTTAAAGAGTTCAATCCGGCCTGATTTTGGTTTGGGTTAGGTAAGAGGGGTGGCTGCTGCTGAAATCCCGCATACGATGTTGAAACTTCCATCCCGTCTGATGATGGAGCAGTAGGGGCCTGATAAATCACATGTGTTTGGCCTGAATTTGGATTCATAACGCGCTTCTGGGTTAGCACGTTATTTGGGTTGGGCAGAGGTTGTGAAGGAAGTGTACCAGGTTGGCGGGAATTTGCCATCTAGGCCAGTTGGTTGCGAACCTCTGTGATCTCGTCCTTGTGTTGTTTTTGCATTGCTGCATTCGTCTTTTGAATGTCAGCCAGTGCTTGAAGGATATGAGTCATTTGATCCTGGTTTTGGCCGGATTGGTAGGTGGGATTGGGCCGAGGCTGAGGCGGCTGATATGGACGAGAGGCTTGTAAACGGGGTTGATATGGTGGTCTTTGATAATTTCCCGCCCACTGAAAGTTAGGATGATTTCACCATCCAGGGTTGTAGGTATTGGAGAATGGGTCATTCTGAATGGCGTTAAGGTCCTCGCAGTTCTGAGGAACCTCGGGAAAGTCAGAATACGAGGGTTCAGAGTTCCCCCAACTTGAGTAGAATGGATCGGAGGTCACTCCGGTCTGAGAGGTAGACGGGGGTGGATATGGGTCCATCCCCTTAGTAGATTGGTGATAGATGTTTTGCACAGTTTCCCTTGCCAGAGGAGGTCGTGCAAAAGAGTTTTGCGTAGAGGTGGCTTGCTGCAAATGTCGAGTTAGCTCGTCCACCTTCTTTTCTATGATAGAAACCTTGTCCAACTGACTGGCCATCAGTTCCAAGTCGACAGAATTGGACAGGTCCTACATCTCATGTGTCCCTCTTAGATTCGTCGATGCGCGGGCATTCGTCCTGTCGAATAAGCCCATGGAGTCATTATTTATGGAGTTCTTGCACATGTTTTCTAGAATCTCCCACACTGTGTCCTCGTGTTGACCCATGATGTTTCCTCCGCACGTTGCATTGACAAATAAATGAATATCTTCACGGAGTCCCTGGTAAAAAGACTGGACTTGTTCCCACTTAGGAACTCCGTGATGGGGGCACTTTCATATGAGATCTAAGAATCGATCCCAAGCTTTGTGAAGAGGTTCTCCCGGTTGTTGAGTGAAATGAGCGATCTGGTGGCGCAAGGCATTCGTCCAGCCAACGGGGAAGAATTTTTTCAAAAATTCAGACTACAGTTCCTCCCATGTGTTGATCGGACGGGTCTGAGTTTGATACCAGTGTGCGGCCTTGTCCATGAGGGAGAATGAAAACATTTTCATGAGTAGGATATCCCGATTTTGTACATCTGACCCGAAGGTCTGGGCCAGATGCTTGAGTTGTTTAATGTGTTGGAATGGATCCTTAGAGTTAAGCCCATGGAACTTTGGTATGGCATGAATCATATTGGGCTTCAGTTCAGAATCAGGTCCTCCAATCGGGATTCGTACTCGAGGTTCGATCGCCACCGCAGCGGGATTATAGTGATCTCGCATCATAGGTCGCTGTGGTGGGTTTACAAAGTTCTGAAAGAGATCGTTAAGGCGTTGAAGTTGGTGTTCAAGGTTATTCTCCTCTTCAATGGGTTGTGCCATGATGGAAGAAGAAGGAGAACCAGGGTCTGAATCAGATGAAAGATTTATGTAGTGGGGTTGCTGCACAAACAAGGGCGTCGAGGCTTGGCCTCGACGAGAGTGGATTTCTAAAGGAGGTCTTAAGGGTGGTCTTAAGGACCTCCTACCGAACATGCACCAAAAGATGTGATGAGATTAGAAGGTGCTAGACCCAATCAAGACACCCAAAAATGGTTGGGTGACTATAGAGGTTCGGGGCGGATGGACCCCTTAGTCAGAAAGGTCGTCCACTTGAGAAATACCTGGGCAACCAGAGAGGGAGAGTCCCGCAAAGACCCCTACATGGTAGAGCGTCCCCACGAGTTACAGGGTTTCCCCCACCTGACCTCTCTTGTCACTGCGGTTCCAGGTAGACCAGAATGGGGACCTTGACCTCTTAAGTCTACCTTTTTTACTTTAAGATCAAGGTGCTTAATGTTCCACTTGAACTTTTAGGTATTTTCAGTGAAAAAGTGACCTAATTTTAAGGTTGGTTGACCCAAGGGATCAACTTCACCTTTTGTTCCTTTGAGAGTTTTTAGGTCCTTTTCTTTTATAGTTCAAATGGATTAAAAACCTGATTTGCTTAGGGTTCTTCTTGTGTAGATCTTTTCAAACAAGGTTTAGGCACACCTCTTTTTGGACAATTTGTTTCCTTGTTTAAGAGAAGATGTGTCTCTAAAAATCGTAACTTTGTAATCCTTAAATTGGCTCTAGTGGGTCCAATTTAGTTGCCTCAGAAATTAGCACCTAGGGCTCAATCAAGAAAGTTTTAGCCCTAGTTGCCTTAATTGGATGAACAGACAAAAAATGTGTTGAAATGAAAATCAGGCAACCTGATGAGTTACTAAATATGAAAAAGGTAGCCCTAAGTTGATTTTTCTTTTTTTTCCTTTTTAGATTTTGAGAGGATTAAGAGAGAGGGCTTATGGAAATTACCTGTTCCTTGGAGTGTCTGTTGTGCAGCAGCTCTTCTTTCCTTTTTTGCTTTGCTTTCCCTGCTTTGAACACAACAAAAGAGAGGAGTTAGGTCAAATATTGAATAGAAAATGTTGTAATCAAAAGCTTTAAAAGTGCCCGTTGCTCCCCGGCAACGGCGCCAAAATGTTCGTACGCTTTTGTGCAGGTTTTAAAGAGAATATCACGTTGTAGTATAACCGATAAAACGTTCAAACAAATATAAAGAATTTTATTACTCGAAAAACTAGAGTCTCCGAGGTCGAACACAGGGAGCAATCTCAGTACTTTCAAAAACCAAAGAATACAACTTTTAAATGAAAGTAATTGATTAAAAGAGAGAGAGTGATATAAAAAGAATTTCTAAAAGAAAACAGAATTGGACGTCTGATTTCTATATCAGACGTCTTAAATGTAATCTTCTTTCTCTCTTCTGCCTTCTCCTTCTTTGTCTTCTCTGCTTCTTTTCTTGCGAAGGCTTCTTCTTCCTGCCTTTGTTCCTCTCTTGCCTTCCTTTTCTTTTTGGCTTCTCTGCAGTCCTTCCTTCTCTCAAATCTCTGCCTTGCTCAACTTCCTTTCTTCAGAGTTCCTTCGTCTTCTGCTCCTGTTCCTTCTTTGTGCTTTCCTTCAAAGTTTTCTCCTTCCTTGTTTTCTCTGCGAGGGCTTCTCCTTCTTTCTCTGCTACACTCAGCCTCTTCTTCTTTCTTTTCTTCCCTTGCTGCCGTGGCTAAGTGTTCGCTTCTTCCTCTGCTCCTTCTTTCCTGCGCAAACCACAGCCAATGCAAAACCTACCCCCGTCCCTCTACCCAAACGTCTCTCTCTTTCTCTGCAATTCGCTCAAGGACGCTCTCCCAGAGCCACACGGGTAATCGGGTCGGATTCGCACCCGGGACTAGGCGCACCTGCAGGTGGGTGATGCGCGAGGAGTGCGTAGGTTTGGGTCGGGTTGGATCCCGCCAGATCCGCGAGGTGAAACCGCGGACGAGGTAGGCGTGGGTCAGGTGAGGGACCTCACCCCTGTGCTTTCGGAGGCAATAAGCATAAAACACAAAAATAATTTATACTATACCTGCGTTTTGCGTTTCAACGATGTGGGACTATCTGGCCCGCCCTAATTTCGCGTGCGCCCGCAGAGGAGTCCTCGTGCAATTGCCAAGGCTGGGATCTTCGCAGTGCACCTTGCAGGCCCTGATCGCTTTGCAACACTCGCGTGAGCCTGCTGCGCCTGGAGCCTGGAGCTGCTGCGCCTGGAGCTGCTGCACCTGGAGCTGCTTCGGCCGTCAATGGAGGTAGGAGCTGAAACCTGTCAAACACGAGCACGGCCTATTGGCCTAGTCAGACTAGCTGGGCACCTTCGCCGTGGACGGCCTAGGCGTGCGTGCCTAGGTCAACCTGTGGCCGGAAGTGTGGGGTTGTTCGGGGGACTGTGGTGGAGGTGTAGAAGGATGATGGATGGGCGGAAGTTGCTCCTGGTGGTGAGGCGGAGCTTACGAGAGGGTTGGAGAGCTTTGTGGAGGGGCGGAGTGGCTGGAGCGGCTCGCTGGAGGTCGGTCGGAGGCGAGGAAGGTGGATGTGGTCAGGTACTGTCGGGGGGGCAATTAACTAAAATAACAGGGGGAAAAGAGAGAGGGGAAGATGGAGAAGGTATCTGGAGTGGTTTGGAAGGAAGGGAGATAGCGGAGTGGACGGCGCGTAACTGCCGTCGTCGGGGAAGAAGCACCCTGAGGGAGGGAGCAGCGACGAAGACGAGGTCAGGGGCATGCGTGCCTGGTACTGCGCGACGTGGGAGAAAGAGGCGGAGTTGACTCTGCTGCAGGTATGGCAGCAGAGCGACGAGAAGGAGGGGTGGAGGTCGCCGGAGCTTGCGGGTCTCTTGGCTGGAGATGGGAGAGAGGGAAATTTGGGGGAATCTCCATCAAAATCAAGCTGAGGATCTGCGGCCGGGTCTGGGGAGCCTTTTATAGGTGTTGGCCGAACCTTCTAGTGCGTGGAGATCACGCAATCAACTCTACCAGCTCACCGGAGATGGAAAGAGGGTGGATACCCAAATCTCTCATGCGTTCGCACGAGAGATTGGGTTCACACCAGAGATTGTAATTGGCTTTAGAAGGAAGGAAATTCCTTAGAGAATCTCCCTTCCATTTCTGGGAGGGAATCTCTGAGGGATTAGAGAGGAGTCCCTCTCTAAACCTCGCCGGAGATCTGTTCTGCCCTAGCAATGGTGGCAGGACCTTATTGCAAAGGTGGCAAGGAACTTAGGGGGCTCTCTGCAAAGATATTCAAAAGATAGGGACCAAATTGTGATTTGGGTGTACTAAATTGCAAAGTATGTCAGGATGACCTCCCCTTAGGTCTAAATATTGGTATAAACCTAATTTGGACCTAAGGAATCCAATGGTGACGTTGGATTTTAGGTTTGACCATGTTTGACTGGACATTATACGTAAAAACCCAAATTAGGTTAATTGAAGAGCTAGGACCCTAATCTAGGTCAAACTGGGTTCCAAAGGCCAAATTAAGTGTTCTAAACCCTAGAGGATATTTTTCCATGATTTTTAGAGGGTTTACTTGATTTTTACCCTGACCGAAACCTTGTTAATTTAAGAGGATCTGTTTTAGGGTTACCAAATGTCATTTAATTCCTAGATTGCACATGAACCCATTTCTGATTCGCTCAACCCACTTTTTATCTTATTTAGACCATTTGACCTATGTTTTGCCTCTAAGAAAACCCGTTTATGTACTGCAATGGTAAAATTACAGTTTTAACCTTTAATTCATGTTTTCTTCTCAGAGCACTTATTCCTTCATTTAGGCCTTCTTCTAGGTTATGTAGGAGCTTTTATCTTCTTTATTGGGTCAAAAAGAGCTAGTTATGGCTCATGATGAGGCTCTCATCACCGTGCCAGGAACTCGTCCAAATCAACTTGTGTTGATCGACTACTCCTAATCTAGTTGATATTTTCAGAATATTTGAAACGCTTCTGCGTGATTTTGATACTTATGCTCACTGAACCAGACTGTGTATGTGAATTTGGGTGCTTAGGTTACTAAGTCCCGTAAACTAAAAGTCAGTTAACGAGGCCGAATACTCCCTAAGCCTTGGACCTAATACTTTAGCTTTTCAATTTCCTCAACCTCTTGAGGAATATCTAGATCTTAATGGGTACTAAGAGTCTATCCAAGAATGCCTAAGGTTTGCATTCTTACTAATCTTGTTATGCACTTTCCTTTTTCTTTTCCTTAATGTGGTCTAGAACTTAGGTTAATTCCTTAATTTCTTACTAATGACTATCTCTTTTCTTTCATTTTGTGCTCCTTTTTATCATTTAGCTCTTTTTCTCCTCCTCCTTTTGTAAAATCCACAAGAATTCTTCCCTCCTTTCCAAAAAGAAATATATATATATGTATGTATATATATATATTTATGTTGAAACCTTTTCTTATGAGTTTTTATTCATTTTGCACTTTCATACCCCCCCATGCCTAAGATTTGCAATGTCCTCATTGTAAATTAGGAGGGTTTTTATTTAGCTTGGTTCATGCATTAGGACAAGTATTTTGGTGAGTGGATGGGTCGGGGTGACTTTTGCGAGCGATTTCTAATATCAGATGCGAGCACCTGAGGTGGAGTCAGCTGTCCTAAAGGATGAACCTAAAGTGCAAAGAGGTGTCAAAAAAGGTTTCAGGTTTTTCAGAAAGAATGACGGGCTGCCTCCCGTTAAGCGCTGAGTTTTACGCCATCAGTTGGGCGCAATAAGCTTAGGGAGAATGGAGGATAAATGATGACTCAGCCAAATCTGTAGAGGTTACATCAATGAACAGTTTGAGTCTCTGACCGTTCACGATGAAAGGTTCAGAATCGTGGCTGAGAGGATTGATTTTGACCGCTCCATTTCCAAAAACATGTCGGACAAGATACGGTCCAACCCACTTGGATCGCAGTTTTCCATGGAAGAGTTTGAGTCGGGCATCGAAGAGTAGGACCTTCTGACTAGGGTGGAAGATCTTTCTAGATATGTGCTTGTCATGGAAGGCTTTAACCCGCTCTTTGTAGATTCGCGAGTTCTCATACGCATCAAGGCGTAATTCATCGATCTCGCTTATCTGAAGCTTTCTGTGGGTTCCAGCCTTAGAAAGATCTAAGTTGCAGCTCCGTACTGCCCAATAGGCTTTATGCTCCAGTTTGATGAGAAGGTGACACTCCTTCCCATACACCAGTCTAAAAGGAGACATGCCTAATTGGGTCTTTTGGGCGGTCCTATAAGCCCACAAAGCTTCCGGAAGTCAGGACGACCAATCCTTCCTATCAGGTCGAACAGTATCCTGCAGGATTTTCTTGATCTCTCGATTTGATAGCTCAGCTAGACCATTAGTCTGGGGGTGGTAAGGAGTAGAGATTCGGTGAGACACCCTGTATTTGGTCATCAGTGACCTGAACTGAGCATTGGTGAAATGGGTCCCTCCGTCAGAGATGATTGCACGAGGAATCCCAAATCGTGAGAAGATATTCTGATGAATGAATTTGATGACGATCTTGTGATCACACGTTCAGGTCGGAATGGCTTCGATCCATTTGGACACGTAGTCCACAGTGAGCAAAATGTACTCAAAGCCGTCCGAAACAGGAAAGGGGCCCATAAAATCAATCCCCCAAACATCAAAAATCTTGCATACAAGAATCGATTGCAAAGGAATCGTGTCGCGGTGGCTCATGTTGCCCAATGTTTGGCAACGAATGCATGCCTTACAGTGACTGTATGCGTCCTTGAAGATAGTGGGCCAGTAAAAGCCACACTGGAGGATTTTTGATGCGGTTTTGTGCCCAAAGAAGTGGCCACCGCTTGCCTGGTCATGGCAAAAGGAGAGAATGTCATTGACATCACCCTCCGAGACACATCTCCGGATGATTTGGTCAGCACTTATGCGGAAAAGGTACGGGTCTTCCCAGATGTAGTACTTGCCATCAGAGCGCAACTTATCTTTTTTGGCCTTCGGCCAATAAGACGGGATCTGATGAGAGGCCAGGTAGTTTACTATATCAGCAAACCATGGAAGCCTAGTATCAATAGTCAATAGGTGCTCATCAGGAAAATGCTCTGTGATGGGTCCAGAAGGGTCGATGATCTCAGAAGGAAGGCGAGATAAGTGGTCAGCTACCACGTTCTGTCTTCCCGCCTTGTCGCGAATCTCGAAGTCGAATTCTTGTAACAGCAAGATCCATCGGATTAATCGAGGCTTCGCATCCTTCTTAGCAAGGAGATGCCTCACAGCTGTGTGATCCGAGTAGATTATGACGTAGGAACCTAGGAGATAAGATCGAAATTTTTCGAGGCCAAATACTATGGCTAGCAGCTCTTTCTCCGTAACCGTGTAGTTACGCTGAGCCTCGTCAAGTGTCTTGCTAGCGTAGTAGATGACCACGGGTTTCCCGTCAATCTTCTACCCCAGAACCGCTCCTACAGTGAAGTCAGATACATCGCACATGATCTCAAAGGGTTGAGACCAATCATAGGACTGTAGGATCGGGGCTTGGGTGACTCGATCATGAAGGTTCTCAAAAGCTTGAGTACATTCCTTGGAAATTTCAAAGGGTACATCCTTGGAGAGAAGAGTAGTCAGGGGGCCCACGATTTTCGAGAAATCAGGGATGAAACGACGGTAAAAACCGACGTGTCGTAGAAAAGAATGGATGTCCCTGATCGAGCTAGGCATAGGAAGTCTAGAAATCAGATCAACCTTGGCTCGATCCACTTGGATGCCTTTCTCAGAAATTAAGTGTCCCATGACGATCCCCTCAGGAACCATAAAGTGGCTCTTTCCCAGGAAAGAACCAGATTTACATCGATGCAAAGCCTGAGTATATGAACCAAGTGCTGGAGGCAATCGTCAAATGATGTCCCGAAAACTGAGAAGTCATCCATGAAGACTTCCAGATAATCACCTACCATATCAGAGAATATGGCAAGCATGCACAGTTGAAAAGTCGCGGGTGCATTGCAAAGACCAAACGACATCCTTCGGAACGCGTACGTTCCGAAGGGGCAGGTGAATGTGGTCTTTTCTTGGTCCTCTGGATAGCTACTTGGTTATAACCAGAGTACCCGTCAAGGAAGTAGAAGAATCTATTTCTCGCTAATTTCTCGAGAATCTGATCAATGAATGGTAGTGGGAAATGATCCTTCTTTGTGGAGGAATTGAGTCTTCGGTAATCTATGCAGACTCTTCACGAGTTGGCTATACTAGTAGGTATGACTTCTTCGATTTTAGTCGTAATGGTGGTGAGCCCTGCCTTTTTAGGTACAACCTGGATTGGGCTCACCCAACGACTATTGGAGAGTCTAACCACTACCTGCATCTAACCACTTAATGATCTCCTTTTTCACGACCTCTTGCAGATTGGGATTCCTGCATCTAACCACTTAATGATCTCCTTTTTCACGACCTCTTGCAGATTGGGATTCAAGCGTCTCTGCATCTCACGGGAAGGTCGTGTGCCCTCTTCAAAATAGATACGGTGTGTGCAATAAGAGGGACTTATTCCAGTCAAGTCATCGAGAGTCCAACCAATGGCTCTGCGATGTTGCTGGAGCACAGTAATCAGATGGGCTTCCTGATCAGGCATGAGTTTGGAGTTTATAATCACAGGAAATGTCTGATTAGAACCCAAAAAGACGTATTTCAAATGAGCAGGAAGGGGTTTGAGTTCAAGAATGGGGTTATCAGCAGCAGCGGGTGGTTCAGAGTGAGCGTGGGGTACAAGGGTAGGAGTTATAGGTTTGTCTAAATCAGGGTTTGACTCCTCTAATTGCGATTCAAGATCTGCTTGTGGTTGATGAGGAATAATCATGTTGTCCTCAAGTTGTGGTTCATTAACCAAAGCTCTAACATCACAGATTTGTTCAATGACACCGCAATTGATCCCTTATTGGGCCTTAAAGATATTAATTTTGAGAGTCTAATTTCTAAATTTCAGTTCTATTTGGCCCTCTTCACAACTTATGTTGGCCCTTGCAGTGGCCAGAAAAGGTCTCCCTAGTATGATCGGTGTATCCCTTGGATTTTCAGGTGTGGCCATATCTAAGACTATGAAGTCTACAAGGAAATAGAAATCCCACACCCTCACAATAACATCCTCAAGAATTCCTTTAGGTGACTTGATAGATCGGTCTGCCAATTGTAATGTCACCTGGTCGGTTTGAGCTCAGATTCGCCTAGATGGTTAAGTAGGGATGTGGGTATTAAGTTTATGGAGGCTCCTAGGTCTAATAATGCTCTATCAAACTGGGTTTCACAGATCTTACATGAAATCAGGGGAGTGCCTGGGTTTTTTGCCTTGGGTGGGAGTCTACTCAAGATTACAGAGCTGGCTTGCTCTGACAATACAATTGGACTCCCACTCTTGGTTCGCGGCTTACGCTGAGGTGTACACACGTTCTTCAAAAATCGTGCGTAAGCCGGTACGTGGCAGATCGCATCCATCAAGGGGATGTTTATTTGGACCTACTCAAAGAGCTTGACCAAGTCGTCCTCAGGAGCCACGGGTTTGGTTGTCCTCTTTCCCTTGGTCAAGGCCTCGGGAAATGGAACCTTGGTTGGTTCCTCTAGGATAGATCCAGGTCTTTGATCTGGGATAGGGATAAGAACATCCTGAATGACTGTCCTAGGGTTTGGGTCACTATTAGGCTTGGAGTGGTCTAGATAAGGTGGATCTTGAGTTGCCTTACCACTACGGGTTGTTACAAAATTAAGTCCTGCCTGGTTCTGGTTAGGGGTTGGTAGAATGGACTGCTGCTGTTGATTACCTGCATAAGAAGTTGAAGCTTCCATCCCATCAGGTGAAGGAATAGAAGGGGCCTAATAAACTATGTGTGCTTGGCCCGGGTTTGGGTTCATAACGCGTCGTTGGGTCGGCACGCTATTAGGGTTAGGTAGAGGCTGAGAGGGAAGCGTGCCTGGTTGGCGAGAATTTGCCAAGTAGGCAAGTTGATTTCGGACCTCTATGATTTCGTCCTTGTGTTGCTTTTGAATAGCCGCATTCGTTCTCTGAATGTTAGCCAAAGTCTCGAGGATGAGGGGCATTTGGTCTTGGTTTGGCCTGGATGGATAAGTGGGGTTGGGCCGAGGCTGAGGTGGCTGATAAGGATGAGGTGCTAGTGGACGGGCTGAAAGGGTGGTCTCGGATTTTGGGAATTCCCTACCCACTAGAAGTTGGGATGGTTTCGCCATCCAGGATTGTAGGTATTAGAGAATGGGTCATTCTGGATGGCGTTGAGGTCCTCGCAGGTCTAAGGAGCCTTAAAAAAGTCAGAGAATGGGGGAGTAGAGCTCCCCCGACTAGAATAGAAAGGATCGGAGGTTCCTCCGATCCGAGACTCAGATGGGGGTGGATACGAGTCCACCTCGGGAGAAGGTTGATGGAAAATGTTCTGCACAGTCTCCCGTGCGGGAGGAGGCTGTGCGAAGGAGTTTTGCGCAAAGGTGGCTCGCTGCTAATGCTGAGTCAGCTCATCCACCTTCTTCTCAATAATAGAGACCTTGTCCAATCGGCTGGCCATTAATTCCAGGTCAACTGATGCGGACAGGCCCTGCGTCTCATGTGATCCCCTAATGTTCATCGCTGCGCAGGTATTCGTCCTGTCGAATAGTTCCATGGAGTCATTGTTGATGGAGTTCTTGCACATATTCTCGAGAATCTTCCACACGGTGTCCTCATGTTGACCCATGATATTCTCTCCGCAAGTTGCATTGACGAATAGTCTAATATCCTCACGGAGTTCCTAGTAAAAAGACTGGACTTGTTCCTATTTTGGATCTCTGTGATGGGGACACTTTCTCATGAGATCCTGAAAACGATCCGATGCCTCATGAAGAGGTTCTCCCATCTATTGCGAGAAGTGAGTAATCTGATGGCGTAAGGCATTAGTCCGACCAACGGGGAAGAACTTTTTCAAGAACTCGAACTGAAGTTCCTCCCAAGTGTTGATCGAACGGGTCTGGTCGGGCTCGGATAGGTTGTGTTAATATAGCGAATTAATCGTTGAAATGAGTATAGTGGTTAACCTAAATCGAGCCCAACCATCTTTTTACAAAAATTTTTAACCTGGCCTACTTGATTCTTATCTTGGTCACTTTTAGGCCCAGGGTCGAACTCAGGGAGGCGGGATTAAAGGTGAATAAGTTTCTACGCCTTTCCTACAACGAATCTCTTCTGTTCGTTTATTATGTTTTTGGTATTTTTTTCTATTTAAGATTTTTTCTGATAATTTTGTCCTTGAGGTACACCCTCAAAATCAGGTCCTTGGCTTAGAGCCAAATTGTTCTTGGCTTTGAGACAAATTAGGGTTCCAAAACTGGTCTTGCTATTCGCAAGACCGAGTACCTACAAGACAAGGATTATCTTTTCTCTTTTACTATTTTTTTATCTTTTCAATAGTAGGAAACAAAATAAAAAATAGAAACAAGGTAATATAGTCTACATATATATAGATATATATATTATATATATGGTTGGGAGTGGAGGTGGAAATGGTGTGTAGCACGGTGTCGAGTTGATCGACGTCTAAAAGGACGCAACCAACAGGACGAAGTGCCACATGGAGTGTAGGATGGATGGGTAGAAGGTGTGTGCGGAGATGCTTTCTATACGTAGGTATCGGGGAATATCAGCAACTGGTGCAGATATTCCCACGATATAACGCGGGGTAGGTGATATGAATATAAGTATATATTTATATGTATATATATATAGATAGGGTTATAATTATATAGGTGTAAATGTAGATATATATATGTATATATATAGAGATATGTAAATATATAGATAGATGTATGTGTATATATATATATATTTATTTATTTATTTATTTATTTATAACTAGATATATATGTATATATGTCTAACTATATAGATATGGATATATATACATATAGTAATATATGTATATAGATATATAGATATGTATTAATGTATATAGATATATTAGTATAAGTATCTATGTATATAGATATATGTAGATAGATATATATATATAGTTGTATAGGTAATAATATGTATATATATATATGTATATATATATATATAAGTATATATATAGGTCTGTACAAGTGAGTGTGTGTGTGTACACGTGAGTGTGTACAAGTGTGGTGTGTGTATGTGTGTGTCTGCGGGAGGGAGTGAGAGAGTGGTTGTGAGAGAGGGCGCTGGCGTTTACGTCGTCCGGAGGCTACAGCCGACGTCTGGTGGTGCGCACAGGGGCATGCACGCGCAGGCGCAGGCGCAGGCGCGCACAAGCGTAGGCACGCACTGGAGGGAGCGGGTGTGAGGCTGCAGCGCAGCGCACTGCGTGGCGTAGCCCTGTCCTGGGCGTGCATGCCTAGCCATGCAGCGGCAGGGCATGCATTGGCAGAGAATGGCGCGAAGAAGAGCAAGCCATGCCCTGCAGCCACGCGGAAAAGAAGAAATTCAAAGCCAATAAAAAAATGAAGATGGTGAATTTGCGAGGCAGCACTTGAGGAATACGTTAATTACAAGGCCAATTATTCACTTTCCTCCCCTCTCAAATAAATGCATGCACATGTCAATTTTTACAAATGCAACTATGGCTTCCTAATATGCAATGGCAATGCTAGGAAACAACACAAGATGGCATAATTGTTGGTGTATTTTTGCTGTGCAATCATACCCCCATGCCTATCTTTTGCTAGTCCCTAGTAAAACATTTTTGTATTGTATTTAGAAATGATCTTAAGCTGAAGATTTTCTTCTGAGGCAACATAAGTGTGTTTATTTGTTGGATATTGTGAGAACCAATTGCAGAGAAGATTACCAGTACTTTAAGTCTTATGTGACATAGACCATCTCTCAACTAACCAGCACTCTTGATATTTAAACCTTAAGTACGATTTCCAGGACTCAGGAGGTTTTTGCCAGACTCGAGAGCTCAAGAGATTATGGCTTGTGCTTAGTGAAGGATCAAGACTGACCAGATGAACATTAAGACTCAAGCCCAGGGTTTCACGAATTTTTAAGTGCAAGTTGGTCCCTATTTCAGCTCATGTCTTCGGATTGACCCTTAAAAAGATGATGGAAAACTCAACTCCCATTTTATTATATTTGTGGCTCAAAGAAAATAGGGTATTTGCCCTGAAGAATTTTTGTAGGGAGAAGACTTTATAGACATTTGCAAGATATACTGACTTATTTGTACCTTTTTTTTTTGAAACACGTGTCAGTATATCTCTTACAACTTTATTTGGAGGAGCACACTTTTCTTTTGGTGGGAGAGTTCCTTTTTGGTGGAAGGATTCTCTCCTAAACACAAGACTAAAGCCTGGGATAAAAAGTCTACCTGCGTGCACAGGTAAGGACTCCACCTTCCCTAATGAACACTAGGGTTGGATCTTATGTTCACCTGGTCTTTCTTGATATGTGTAGTGTGAACTAAGATTACTTAGGCTCTTGAGTAGAAGCAAACCAATGGTTCCTGTACTGGTGTCTTAGGTACAAGAATACGTCCTTAGTTAGGAGAGATTCCAATCTATCTTGTCAATGCTCAAGTGAATTAAGCCGAGACTAAGCGAATCAAGCTTCTGTGGCCTGGAAAGTCTTGAAAACAGTGGTTGAATATCCATAAACACTTATTGTATTTTTTTGTTTTAGCCTTCAAATCATTACTAAACACCTTTTTTTTTTTTTATAGATAGATGGAGACTGCATGATACCATAAAATACTCAGATCCTATGGATGCCTATCCACCCCCCATGCCAAACGATGCTATGTCCTCATATGCATGCAGGGTAGGGTAGAGGAAGGACCAAAGATCGGGGAACAAGAGCTGAGGTGCAAGGTATACAATAGGGTGGTATGGTGGGTGGATGGTGGGTGGTGAAGTGAAAAGGTGCGAAGTGAAGTGTACGTGGCAGTGTGGAGTGTTGTTGGGGTGCCTCCCAATGAGCGCTAAATTTAAAGTCCCCAGCTGGACTCAGAATGAGGCATGACATTAGTTACCCTCCAGCAAGGCAACAGTTTCTCCAACGGGGGTAGGTTCATGAGTAAGATAAGGTTTCAAACGTTGCCCATTGACCGTAAATTTATGCCCAGATTTGGGATCTTCAATTTCAACATCCCCGTTGGGAAATGGTCTCGAGACATGAAAGGACCAGTCCATTTAGACTTCAATTTCCCAGGAAAGAATTTGAGCCAGGCGTTGTAGAGCCAAACTTGCTGAGATGGCTCAAATTCCTTCCGCCAAATACGACTGTCGTGAAAAGCCTTAGTACGTTGCTTGAAAATTAAGGCAGAATCATAGGCTTCACGATGGAGCTCTTTTAGCTCTTGGAGTTTGAGTTTCCTTTCTCGACCACACAGGTCTGGGTCGAGGTTACATTGGCGAACCACCCAATAAGCACGGTGCTCCAACTCCACGGGCAAATGACAAGGCTTCCCGTAAACGATTCTATAAGGAGACATACCAAGGGGAGCCTTGAAGGCTGTCTGATACGCCCAAAGTGCGTCAATTAGCTTGTCGGATCAATCCTTACGGTCAGGCCGAACCATTTTCTGGAGAATCTGCTTGATTTGTTGGTTCGACACTTCTGCCTGGCCATTCGTCTGAGGATGATACGGAGATGCGATAGGATGGTGGACTCCATATTTCCTCAGAAGTGCCCGAAAAGAAGCGTGGGTAAAGTGGCTTCCTCCATCCGAGATAATGGCTCGAGGGATCCCAAAGCACGCAAAAATGTGGTCTTTGACAAATCGAGTGGATATAACATGGTCAGCACGGCGCGTGGGAATAGCCTCCATCCATTTCGAAACATAATCAATAGCCACGAGGATATATTTGAAGCCGTTGGAAGGAAGAAAAGGACCTATGAAATCAATTCCCCAAATGTCGAAAATTTCAGCAGCTAGGATGGGTTGCAAGGACATCATGTCATGACGTGACATTGACCCTAACGACTGGCACCTAGTGCAATGTTTGGCATAATTGTGTGCATCCTGGTGAAGGGAGGGCCAAAAGAAACCGCACTGCAACACCTTAGCTGCAGTTTTCCTCCCAGAGAAATGGCCTCCGCAAGCCTGATTGTGGCAGAAGGATAGCACACTGGGGAATTCGCTGTCAGGAATACAGCGATGGATGATTTGATCAGCACCTATTCGAAAAAGAAGTGGATTATCCCAGAAATAATACTTGGCTTCTGCCATGAGACTCTCGCGCTGGTTTTTAGGCCAGCCACATGGAAGGGATCCAGAAGCAAGGTAATTAGCAATGTCAGCATACCAAGGTCCACTTGCCACATTAATTGCCAATAGGTGGTCATCGGGAAAAATCTCATTAATTGGCAGAATAAGTCTAATATGGTCAGGGTCCAGTCTAGAAAGATGATCAGCCACAACATTCTGGGCTCCGGCCTTATCACGGATCTCAATGTCAAATTCTTAGAGCAGAAGGATCCAACGAATCAGTCTAGGCTTGGCATCCATCTTGTGCATGAGATGGCGAATGGCTGCGTGATCAGTGAAAACAATAACATGTGAGCCCAGAAGGTAAGAGCGGAATTTCTCCAGCCCAAAGACGACCGCCAGTAGTTCTTTCTCAGTGGTAGTATAATTACGCTGGGCCTCGTCCAACGTCATACTGGCGTAGTACACCACGAAGGGGTGTCTATTGC